>OY728127.1:1865145565-1870145565 GCA_963277665.1 Viscum album | reverse complement strand
ATGTGTTTTATTTTAGCTGTGTAAATTTAAGTAGGGACTTACCTCTATAGAATGAATTCTAGTTAACCCTACATAAGGGTACTTCCCTTTTGAATTTTTTCTAAACGTCGAGGATAGTTTCCCTTATGTATACTGTTTCTGTAAGGTTAAATGGAGTATACCCTTGTCTAGGAACGAGTTCCAACAAAACGGCAAAAAAGAAGAATTTTATTTTCTTTAATAATTAAATGGTTTTAATAGTTAAAAAAAATTATCAATGGTATATCACATATTTTAATTTTCAAGAGGTTTATTAATAAATTAATTCTAAATTATTTATTACTAATTAAATGTTCTGTAAACATATTCTTCCCATATATGAAATTTTAATATTTAAAATACCTCTTAACAAATTATATGGAAATTATTTCTGTATATAAATAAATTTTTTTTACATAAATCATAATAAATAAATCAGAAATGGTTATAAAATATGAAATAAGGACAAAATATAAAATTTTAATATTTTAATTGTGAATTTTTTATAATTATTTATTTTTGAATTTCTCTAAATAAAAAGGGGGCCTTATTTGGATATTATTTAAGCCACATAAATTTTTTTTTGAGGATCGACTTGATCAATGATAAAATAATAATTTAGTATAATATATTTTGATAATAATAAATGATTATATAATTGGAATTATACTATATGTTTTGTATAATTCATATAATATCATTTATTTAAAATATAAATTCTATATAATGATAAATATGAATGATTTCATTTTTGGATGAATATAAAATATTTATATTCAAAAATATGTAATATCAATAATATTTAAGCTTCTAATTATAAAATATTTATAAATACGTTTTTTTATGAATGGTTCATAAATGTTTACCTCATGTTAAAATATCTAAATTCATTATTGATTTAAAAATTATTCACAATTTAACTCATTTTAAAAAAAATATATTTATAAGAGGAATGATGTATTATTTTGTTTAAAATGTAAAACTACTTCTATAATAGAGCCTTTCATTTTCATGCTTATAGTATCTTTGTAATGAATTTAGTTTTTCTTCTAAATTGGTCGTAGTTTTTAGTTGAATTTCATAGAATGAATATAGTTTTAAAATTTATTTTATATATTTGGTGTTATATATGTAATTAATTGGATTCTCTCTTGAGTAATGTATTTTTGGGTAGAGGGACATGGGGTCAGACTACCTACCAACCAAGTGGCATAAGACTTTTCTATACTATTGAATGGGGTTGGCTATCTATCTATCCAAGATTAAACATTGTAATATTTTTGATTGAATATAACTCTATGACATTAAAATAATTTTTCATTTACTCTATGCAAACAATTTGGCTAGATATTTATGAATATTTTCAACTTCTAGTTTTCTGTAAGAAAAAATACTTCTTGGATTTATAAAGTGTTACACAAAACTGTGGTTTGAAAATTTTGATTTAGTGGAGGTAATTGGATTCCAAAATGAAATACTATAATTATGAATACCTAAAGGGGAATAACATGAGATAAAATAGTGAGATAAAACCCCCTTCAAATACTAAGTGTGATATTCCTACTAATGTGTAACTTATCATGAAATCTATCCTCAAACATGACAGTTTCACCATAAGGTGGGGTGCCTCTGTATTATATAGTGCAAGGTAAGAAAATAATGAGTGATTCAAGAGTATGCTCTAGTAGTTTATGAAAAATAGAGGTTCCCCTATACTATCTTGTGATTATTATTTTTTATTGGATTCTTGGGGTTACATTATCTTGGAAACCCGTATTGTTTTCATAACAGAGGAATAGAGTAGATTTTATTCATATGATGTATTCGATATATAATTTTCTACTAGATTATCATAGAGTAATATATTAAATATTTGTAATGATTCCTTTAATAAATTCTTTATGTGGTGAGTTTTACACCAAATTGGGGTCATTTTTTAGTTAAATATGGACCTTTCCCGACTAATTTATATGATAGGTTTTATAAAGGGATTATCATTTTACATGGAACCTATTAAATAATATTTTTTATTAAATTTTTAATAGTATGTGATACTTATATAATAAATCATTATGTTGTAGATAATATCATCATTATCATCATGATATTCTTTGTGATAAGTCCTTGAAAAAGAGAATATTAATTTATGTTACTCCTTATATTTATAACATGAGATATATTGTTGATAATGTTAGGAAATATAAAAAAATTAAATTTTTCAAACACGATCTTTCCTCTATAACCAATTGTTAAAGATGTTACACAAGTAAATATTGATTCTTATAAAATCATAATGTGATTAATTTAATTTTTTTGAATGTAATAGATTCCAAATTACCAATGGAATGTTATTCACCACAAATTCATAAAATATTATTGGGTGGGTTGAGATTAATCACATCTCTTGAATATTATTTGATGTGTAAAATTAGAATCTTTATTATTTTATATGTTGATAAATTTTTGAAACTAAAGGTATACATATATATTTAATGGTTATAAAAATAAATTCTATTATTCCAAAATCTATAGGATATCAAGAATATGTTTTTTAAATTTTCTAAATATATTTGTGGTAATAATGAGATAATAATCGAAATTTACAGATTAGAGGTTTTTTCAAGTAATGTAGAAAATGAGTTGTTGTATTGATAACTTTGATACTCCATGGCTAGATTAAAAAGATATAATATAAGTATTATTTCATTTTTTTATTATTATGAAATTGAAAAAAAAATTAAAAAAAAATTAATGATGGGTTTTTGATTCACATTGTTTGGATTTGGTCAATTATAGAAAAATATTTACGGGTAGACTAAAATGATTTCTTAGGGAATCTATCATATTTTCATCCTTCGACGTTATCTGAAAATATAAATCAATATAAGTAATGTCAACATGATATTCTAAAAATTTTGGGAATACATATTAATTAGGAATATTATTTTCAGGTTCAAATGTGCTTTATAGAATGTGCATGTTGGTTAAAGATCAAAATAGAAGAGAAAAAAGTTGGTTGAAAATTTCATGAATGTATCTCCAAGAATGTTATAATTTTCATAGAATAAATGGGTTTTATGGAAGGATGAACAATAAGTAAATATGATTGTATAATCCATGATATACCAAATGGAGTTTCAGAAAATCTATGGATTTTCGATGTCAAGTATGAAAGTTTTGTAACGTAACATTTTGAAGGGTGTATGATATTGATTGTATATTTAATATTTTATTTGAAATATACATGAGTTCAAAATTTATGGAATAATTGATTGAGTTGGTAATTAACTATTATTACATTTATTAAATAGGTAATAATTAATGATTTTAATGTAAATGATATTTTCAACATCAAATGAATCTATGTAAAAAATATATATTTTCATCTCATTTCCATTATGTGATAAGGTAATATTTTCGGTCATAAATATTTTTTATGAAGATGTACATTATTAGTAATTTTATACACATGGTTTATAATTCATCAATTTATATATAATGTTTTGAGAAGAAGATATGGATAAAATTGTTTTATCAAATACAAAATGGTTATCCCTATATTTATTAAAATATATGGGAATGTGTTCCCACTATGAATCAGTGGAATGATTTAATAATTTATTATTTTTAAATGAAAATGTTTTAAAGACATATAATAACATATATTATTTGGAAATAATATTTTATTTGTTAAATATTCCTTCTAAATGAAATAACTTTTATTTCCAAACATCAAATGGTTCATTTATATTGTAATCATATTCTAAAAAGAATATATTTTACAAGAGGCTAGTGAGAGTATTTTTGAAGATATACATTTTAAAATTAACAAATAAAAGATTACTACAATATAAGGTTAATGTGAATATTAATTAATATCATGAGAGTGTAAGGATATATTAAAAACAATAATTTTTATAGTATCATAATTTTAAATAAAATGTTTTTTGGAACCCATGGATGATTTTGAAAAACATTTAAATAGTTCTATGTAGACAACTGAAAATGACATCATAACATTTGATTTTGTAATGTTTTTAAGGTATAATATGTTCTAGAAGTTTAATAGTTAGGAATTTGATTCCTACATATCAAAATTTATCAAATTGAATCACATCATAGATGTTTCTCACTAAAAACATTATTTCTAGGGTTTTATCTTATGGATACATATATATTGGACATGGATTACATATGTTGTAATGTGTCAATATAACACAAAAAATTTATAATATATAAGGATGATCTAGAATTTATCATATATTCTATTATAAATGGTTTTTATATTGGTTTTATTAAATATTATTAATGGGATTATGACTGTAAGAAATATCATATTAAAATCAAAATCCATTTTATCATTCAATCATGTTGAAAAATTAAATATATATATGAATATACATTCTATAATGTAAAATTTTATTTAACCTCTCAATGTATGAATATGAGTTTTTCCTAAACTAATGTTTATCGTAATGTATTACATTTCATTATATTATTATAATGTTAACATGAGTAGTATTCTAGTATATAGGCACAAAATATGGTCATGAAGAAAAAAATAAATAAAAATGTTCTTTTTTTACAATGGAACACATACTATGTAAAATACATGGAGTCTCAAAAAGTTATCTAACGTATACTAGGGTTGTATGGACTGCATTTTAGTAACCACTACAAACAATTGAAAAAATGCATAACATTAAAACTTTAATACTTTGATACACCACTTGTAAAAGTGTACATACTTACTTATTTAATACAAGGGGATGTTTGGGTATATTTATCGAAATTTCATTACTTAGAGATTAATCCAAATTCGAAATTTCCTCTCGTATGATGAGTATGACATCTGTTCTGTAACGCCCCAACCCAAGCTACCCAGAGACGGTGTGTTATTGCGTAACATTGGCATGATCACAAAAGATCAAGTCTCAAAATACCGATTAGATTAGTAGCCTTGGAAACACTAGATACATTCATAAATGTTACATTAAATCATAAAGTGAAAAAATACAATAACAAAGTCTCCATAGTCCACACTCATATCCCTTCTGATTATCCCTACAGGTCATTCATACAATACTTCTCCACATCCTGGAAAATATTAAAACATTGAAAGGGGTGAGATCAGATGCTCAGTAAGGATAACAATATTGCGAAAGCTTTCATAAATAAACATTAACATTTAAGGCAATGTATAACTAAAACAAATGCATTTTTAAACATTAACTTCAGCATAATATGGCAAAAATAAAATTAAATAATGCCATTTACTTACTCACATGGATATTCTACTAGACGGATAATCACATGCAATATCAATAACCACTTTCATAATGATGGAGTGCATAATTCCATACTATCATAACCACGTTGCCAAGGCCTCATGCCAAGACCACAAATAAGATTTTGTCAAGGCCTCGTGCCAAGACACTAGTTTTTCTCATGAGACCTACCGATGAAATTTTTTTAGAAGATAATTATGTTTAAAATTGCTCAAATATACTCTAGTGAATTTCTGAAAACATTATGCATGCTTCGGAAAAAAAAAATAACTAATTCTGAGACTGCTCGACTAATTACAGGGCATGATGGGTCCACGCCCAATCCATTCTTGTCTACCACACTCAAGAGTCGGTTTTTCTGAATACATTTTTAAGCTCGCGTTAAATATGTATACATTTTCACTGGATTTTCACACATTTGAGAGAAATATCTCTCTCTTTTTTTAAATCATTTTTTAAAAAGTTATGGCTTGCAGAGGAAGCTGAAACTCAAATAATGGTCACGGTGGTGGAGAAGTCGTTGTCGCCACATACATACATCAAGAAAAACAATACTTTTTGTCGTTTAGTAAAACACATCGTATAAAAATATTCCTTTTTAATAAACGTAAAAGTAAAGGGGGTTTATACACCAGATAAAAGAAATTTGTGTATAAAACAAAATATGCCTCAATGAATGGAGATTGAGATGAAGTCCCTTACAAAGATCATATTTTTAAAATAAAATAAATCTATTATATGTATTCAATATAAGTACACATAAAGAAGGTACAAATACAAAATAGGACATAATAATATCATGAGATAATTTGAAAGTAGGAGATTAACGCAACGAATGGAAATAGGGTTAAGAAATTCCCTTACCTCGTGTCTGACTTGACTCGACCATTCTTTAACCTCCTAAATAATAAACTAGAGTTAATTTATAATTAATTAAGAATCTTTTTCAAGTTCATTATTCCTATTATATAACTTATTTCCAAATTATGAACATTATGTAATTATTTAAGTTAATAACAGTCATTCTGTCGATCTTTGGTACTTGAGTCAAAAATAAAGTTCTTATAATTACATGATGTTCATGTTGTAAAATTTCCATTATATCTAGAATTATATTAATTATTTAGATATCATATATATCATATAAATCCATTATATACATTCATTTATAATATTACATATCATTTAGAGGTAAAAAATGAAATGCACCGTTCATGGAGACGGTAAGTCGTACGTACGCATGAACGCTACTTTCATTTCTATTTCGTATTTAATGGAATGAAATTATAATTATATAAAGGTATAATATAATTCCAGTATAATATAATTTATAAAACCATTTACTACATCCTTTATACATCCCACAAATGGTATTAACGATTCAAATCACTTTGAGGGGGCGGTAGTCCGCACTTCCTAAAATGAAAATATCGCATTTACCCATAATGGAAACCGTAAAGGTACGCAAAAAATGAAAAATACAGAAGCTTAAGTAAAACATAAACATATTATATATCATATATAAATATAGTGACATCTTAATGGCCACATTTGAAGGTGTTATATGAGTGTTGAACAATCATCATTTCGTGAGGCAGAAATTCGCCATCCACAGAAACAGTATGTTCTTTATCCATTAGATGTAGGTGTGTGAAAGTGTAGCTAGAATACTTCTTATAACAACATCCTAGTATATTGAGGAAACTGGTTTTGTTATAAAATAAATTATTAAAAATATTTTAGGGGGTTGGAGAAGCAAAATAAAACAAAACAACATTAGAGAAGACATTACCTTAAAATCAGATAAATCTTTTTTGATTTGAGATAACGGCCTCCTTGGGAAGAATTATGCCCAAAGTGAGGCTTATATTAGTAATATAGGGAATTTGGGAGAGTATTTGGGAAGAGTTTGGCCGGGCCAAATGGCTTGAAATTGTGATTAAGGTGGTAGAGGTGGGGGCCTTTTATAAGAGGAGAGGATGGGCACTCTTGGAAAGATTGAAATGTTACATTATTATGAAATTCTTTTTCGGATTATAAAGGTCCCAAACTTATATATTTCAAGGATAAGGTGATAAGGGTTCGAAATATATTCATCCAATATGGTTTTGACAAGTGTAAGTCATATATTTAACATTATCTTTTCATTTTATTTAAATCGTTAATTAATGAGGTAATCGCTGTATCATCATGGTGTCATAAATAATTTAATTTATTTAATGTATAAAAATTATAAAAAAAATTACATTATGTAGGAAATAGTTTTATCTTTCTAATTAATATTTATAGTCAAAAATATGACTTGTATAACACCATTTAAAAATTGTTTTAGTAATCCAACTCTTGTTTGTGACATTTTTATTTTAACATTAAAGAAAAATTATTTATGTCATTTTCCTACCATAGTGAGGGTCCCAAAGTTGAACCATGGATTGTTTTGGTCGGCCATGACACATAAAATATGGTTAGGACAAGTGTAAAGGTATTTTCGTATTTTTTTAATATCATTTTTACCTTAAATTTCACTAATTACCTTTAATCGTGATTAATTAAACTTAAAAGTTATTATTCACCAAAACATTATTTTAATCCCATTGAACCAAATTTTACTTCTTAATGACAACCATGCATGTCTGATTTTTTAAAATCAAATCACAGAAGTGGTAATGTTTCATTTAAACGAAAAATCAGTTTTTTAACTACCACTTAGTGGTTTCACTATTCATCAAAAATTGAAGTTTTTCAGAACGATGCCAAAATTTCACCCTAAGCTATAATTGATATTCCAAATTAAAAAATGATGTCTATTTTACAAAATTCCAAACATATAAGTTGAATTAATTTATTTTAAAATTAATTCCCGATGTCACAACAAATAGCGTGTTTTTAAGAAAAAATATATATCAAAAGATTGACAATTGTTTATGTCCAATTTCGAAGTGAAATTAATTGTAATGAACACCATTGGATAAAAGGGTAAAAATATATTTTAATTATAATTTAAAACCACTCAATAGTATAATTTATCACTAAAAATTATTTTGATTAAAAAAGTTGTTTTTAAGTATTTTTCACTATTCATAGAAAATTAGAAGTTCTCAGAAAATTACAAAAAATTCAACATAGGCTAATTTCGATATTATAAATACAAAAATGAAGTCCATTTTGAAATATAAAATTTCTATAAATTTAAAAAGTGGTTATTACAATTCATAACGGCTACTTTGATTAGTCGCGGTGTGTTAGAATCTCAAACTTGCGTACAATGAAAGCTATTGCATTATTGAAAGAGAAGTGTATCGTGGAATCTCGGGGTGTTACATTCTCCCCTCCTTTAATAAATTGTGTCCTCTCAATTTGAAATTTTTCATTGAAAATAAAAGGTTGAAAATAGAAAATACCTTTGTGGAAAACCCACATCGGAAATAAGGATAATAAAAAATATAACTTTAAAAGAAAGAATGATAAGTACAAAGGTCACCCGAGATAGCCCATACTAAGATTATATGAAAATATTGATATGGAAGAAAAACAAACCATCAAGGTCTGATGGAGAGTTGTAGAAAACTGGATTAGGAGAAAGTTAACCATAAGAAAATCACAAACTTGTGATTGGTTAAACGGTTATTGAATCCCCATTTGGAAAAGTTAAACAGTAATGTTTCTGTTTTAATTTAACTTTTATAAAGTTGAGGAATTTATTTAGGAGATTTACTAAGAACGTAAGGGAATATACATACTTGTTATGTAGACTTTCGTTCTTTAATAAAATTTTACCACATACCCATCTTTCACTCTAAAAGGTAATAACACTCAAAAATATTCTATTTATCCTAATTGTATAAGGTTAAAAATATTAACACATACCATTTAGATTAGTAAAACTATTTTGTAATAACCAGGGACTTCCTGTAGGCTAGTGGTAGGTAATAAAAGCTTGTCGCACTATGGTTGTGGGTTCGATTCCTGCTGCTTTGTCCGACGCGACGGGTTATGCCCCACCCTGCAGGTTGTCTTTTTCCTAAAAATATAGTATTATAATATTCCAAAAATAATCTTTAGAAATGTTTTAACCTTAAAAATTACTATTCAAAGTTCAACTTAATCCATCCCAACCTTTATAGTTATCCAAAATACCTCTGTCCAGACTTTCTCTAAAAGGTCTCTTAATTCCAAAATCAATTAATCAGATTTCCTAAACAAAGTAAGGTTTCCCTTATTCTCACATACTGAAAATATGATTAGCTTCATCATATTAAAGCCTTAATGAAATCAACAAGTACTGCAGTACAATCCTTATATATATCACATTATTCTTATAACCATAATCTAGTTCTTGAGTCCAAAAACACAAATACAATAATTATTCAACTTCATCTGTAGTAACAACATAAGCATGGCCTTGATCCCTTGGCCTTTTATATGGTAAGTTACCCTGACACTTAGAACATTCATTTGCATAATGCCCCATTTCCCTACAATTGTAGCATTCAACATTGATAGCCTCTTTCTTTCCCTAACAATCACGAGCCTGGTGACCTTTTTCTCGACATTTATAACAAACTCTCATTCCTTTTACGCAAGAACCAAGTTAATTCTTCCCACAATTATTACATAATGGAAAATCCTTCTTTCCCTTTTTCCCTTTATCTATCTCTTGTTCCACCATTCTCTTCTTCTCTTGCTTTACTTTGTTGTCAGAAGACTTAGAGAATTCCTTTTCTGTCTTGATAGCACATGATACAATATCTTCGTACTATGAGAAGGATTGGGATACTAAATCTCGACAGAGAAATGGTTTTAACCCATCAAAGAAACGATAAATCTTACTTCTTGGGTTACGTATATAATCTGCAGCATACCTTGCTAACCTTGTAATGTTGGACTCATACTTTGCAACATTCTCATCCTCCTTTTTTCTTAGACTCAGGATTGCCTTTCCATATCTTCTCGATGGTCACGAGGAAAGTATTTTTCTAAGAAAAGATCATTGAACTCCCCCCATTCCATACTTGATACTTCTTCATCTTCCTTTGTATTTTGAATCAGCGACCAACATTGATCAACATCTCCAGTGAGGCGGTAGACTGCCATGATAACCTTTTCCCTTTCACTACTCCCCAAGGCATGGAATATTTTCTCTAAGGAATTTATCCATTGCTCAGCTACTAAGGTTTTTGTAATTCCATTGAATGTTGGCGGTTTTTGGCTCATGAAGCGGTCTAACATTGATCATCCATGTTGCGGATCAGGGTGCTCCATATGAGTAAGGTTATTATTCATAACCTGAGTGAGTTTTCCCAGTATGGTAATAAGTTGATCAGCACCAGTTGTATCTCTATATCCACAATAATTATCTTGAGGAGGAGGGAAATCCCTACATGGAGTGTGTGCATTGATACGGTTTCCATTCCTCCCACTAAGAGCCATTTCTAAATAATGGAATAAACTAGATTAGTTTATGAATTAAAATACCTAATTCCATACTTGTAAAACACTTAACATAAATTGGTCTATTTATGGATATAATCCATAATAATAAAAAGAAATGTCTTCTTTGAGGAAGAATATACTCATAATCCCTTCATAATGGTTTCTAAATAAAATGGGAATTATCCTAAACATATCCCTCGGGAGTGTCGTAACCAAGAGTGCAGCATGGCCCGTTGTCGTGCACTAGTTCCCGTTTGAGTCTAGCTCAAAGCTGTGTTTTCAGGTTTTACCTCTAGGTACATCTGTGCCAGAGCCGCCTCTACCTACTCGTATCCAGACAGGGATGTATTGCTCGGAAAACTCACAACATCTCTATAATACCAAAATTCTAGGAAGTTCTTCTATACTAATCCTCAAAGTCTATCTTGGGTCTATGTTCTCTAATCAGTGTTTATCTAAATCTAGATTCCAAGGTTAGTACTAAACTACCTCTGATACCAACTGTATCGCCCCAACCCCAGCTACCCAGAGTCGGTGCGTTATTGCATAACATTGGCATGATCACAAAAGATCATGTCTCGAAAGACCGATTAGTTTAGTAGCCTTGGAAACACTAGATACATTCATAAATGTTACATTACATCATAAAGTGAAAAACTACAACAACAAAGTCTCCATAGTCCACACTCATATCCTCTTCTGACTATCCCTGCAGTTCATTCATACAATACATCTTCACATCCTCTAAAATATTAAAACATTGAAAGGGGTGAGCTCAGATGCTCAGTAAGGATAACAATATTGCGGAAGCTTTCGTAAATAAAATTAAAATTCAAGGCAATGTATAACTAAAACAAAAGCCTTTTTAAACTGTAACTTCAGCATAATATGGCAAAATTCCAATTAAATAATGCCATTTACTTACTGACATGGATATTCTACTAGTCGAATAATCACATGCAATATCAATAACCACTTTCATAATGATGGAATGCATAATGCCAGACTATCTCAACCACGTAGCCAAGGCCTCGTGCCAAGACCACAAATAAGATTTTGTCAAGGCCTCGTGCCAAGACACTAGTTTTTCTCATGACACCTACCGATGCAATTTTTTTAGAAGATAATTACGTTTAAAATTGCTCAAATATACTCCAGTGTTTTTCTGAAAACATTATGCAAGCTTCTAAAAACAAAATAACTAATTCTGAGACTGCTCGACTAATTACAGGCCATGATGGGTCCACGCCCAATCCCTTCTTGTATACCACACTTGAGAGTCGGGTTTTTCTGAAAACATTTTTAATATTGCATTAAATACGTATAAAGTTTCACTGTATTTTCATACATTTGAGAGAAATATCCCTCTCTTTTTTTAAAATCGTTTTTTAAGAAGTTATGGCTTGTAGAGGAAGCTGAAACTCAAATAATGGTCACAGTGGCAGAGAAGTTGTTGTCGCCGCATAAATACAACAAGAAAAACATTTGTTTTTTTAATTTAGTAAAACACTTCATATAAAAATATTCCTTTTGAATAAACATAAAAGTCAAATGGATTTATACACCGGATAAAAGAAATTTGTATATAAAACAAAATATGCCTCAATGAATGGAGATTGAGATGAAGTCCCTTAAAAAGATCATTTTTTTAAAATAAAATAAATCTATTATATGTATTCAATATAAGTACACAGAAAGAAAGTACAAATACAAAATAGGACATAATAACATCATGACATAATTTGAAAGTTGGAGATTAACCCAAAGAATGGAAATTGGGTTAAGAAATTCACTTACCTCATGTCCGACTTGACTCGACCATTCCTTAACCTCCTGAATAATAAACAAGAGATAATTTATAATTACTTAAGAGCCTTTTTCAAGTTCATTATTCCTATAATATAACTTATTACCATATTATGAACATTATGTAATTATTTATGTTAATAACGGTCATTTTGTCGATCTTTGGTACTTGAGTCAAAAATAAAGTTCTTATAATTACATGTTGTTCATGTGGTGAAATGTCCATTATATCCAGAATTATATTAATGATTTAGATATCATATATATCATATATATCCAGTATATACATGCATTTATAATATTACATAACATTTAGAGGTAATAAACGAAATGCACCGTTCATGGAGACGGTAAGCCGTACGTACGCATGAACGCTACTTTCATTTCTATTTCATATTTAATGGAATGAAATTATAATTATAAAAATTTATACTATAATTCCAGTATAATATAATGTATAATACCATTTACTCCATCCTTTATACATCCCACATATGGTATTAACGATTCAAATCACTTTGAGGGGGCGGTAGTCCGCACTTCCTAAAATGAAAATATCACATTTACCCATAATGGAATCCATAAAGGTACGCAATAAATGAAAAATACATAAGCATAAGTAAAACAGAAACATATTATATATCATATATAAATATAGTGACATCTTAATGGACACCTTTGAAGGTGTTATATTAGTGTTGAACAATCATCGTTTCGTGAGGCAGAAATTCGCCACCCACAGAAACAGTATGTTCTTTAACCATTAGATGTAGGTGTGTGTAAGTGTAGCTCGAATACTTATTATAAAAAATCCTAGTATATTGAGGATACTTTTGTTGTTACAAAATAAATTAATAAAAATATTTTAGGGGGTTGGAGAATCAAAATAAAACAAAACAACATTAGAGAATACATTACCTTAAAATCGGATAACTCTTTTTTGATTTGAGCCAAATGCATCATTGGGAAGCATTCATCCCAAATTGAGGCTTCTAGGAGTAAGATAGGGAAGTTGGGAGAGTATTTGGGCAGAGGTTGGCCAGCCAAATGGCTTGAATGTGTGAGTAAGGTGGTATAGGTGGGGGCCTTTTATAAGAGGAGAGAGGGGCACTCTTCGAAAGATTGAAATGTTACTTTATTATGAAATGATTTTTCAGATTATAAAGGTCCCACACTTATATATTTCGAGGATAAGGTGATAAGGGTTCGAAATATATTCATTTAATAGGTTTTTGACAAGTTTATGTCTTATATGTTACATTATCTTTTCATTTTATTTAAATAGTTAATTAATGAGGTAATCGCTGCATCATCATGGTGTCATAAATAATTTAATTTATATAATGTCAAAAAATTATAAAAAAATTTCATGTTGTTGGAAAGATTTTTAGATTTCTAATTAATATTTATAGTAAAAAATCTTACTTTTAAAAACCCATTTAAAAATTGTTTTAGTAAAACAACTCTTGTTTGTGACATTTTTATTTTAACATTAAATAAAAATTATTTATGTCATTTTCCTACCAAAGTGGCTCCATGGGGTCCCCAAGTTGACCCATGGATTTTATTGGTCGTCCTTGACACATCCAATATGGGTAGGACAAGTGTAAAGGTATTTCAATATTTTTATAATATCATTTTTACCTTAAATTTCACTAATTACCTTTAATCACGATTAATTAAACATAAAAGTTACTATTCACCCAAAAATTATTTTAATCCCATTGAACCAAATTTTACTTCCTAATGAAAACCATGTATGTCGGATTTTTGAAAATAAAATCACAGAAGTGGTAATGTTTCATTTAAACGAAAAATCTGTTTTTTAACTACCACATAGTGGTTTCACTATTCATAAAAAATAGAAGTTTTTCAGAACGAAGCCAAAATATTACGCTAAGCTATAATTGATATTCCAAATTCAAAAATGATGTCTATTTTAAAAAATTTCAAACATATAAGTTTCATTAATGATTTTTATAATTAATTCCCGTTGTCACAACAAATAGCGTGTTTTTAAGAAATAATATATATCAAAAGATTGACAATTGTTTAGGTCCAATTTCAAAGTGAAATTAATTCTAATGAACACCATTGGATAAAATGGTAAAAATATATTCTAATTATAGTTTAAAACCACTCAATAGTATAATTTATCACTATAAATTATTTTGATTAAAAAACTTGTTTTTAGGTATTTTTCACTATTCATAGAAAATTTGAAGTTCTCAGAAAATTACAAAAAATTCAACATAGGATAATTTTGATATTATGAATACAAAAATGAAGTCCATTTTGAAATATAAAATTTCTATAAATTTAAAAAGTGGTTATTACTATTCATAACAGCTACTTTGATTAGTCGTGGTCTGTTAGAATCTCGAACTTGCGTACAATGCAAGCTATTGCATTATTGAAAGAGAAGCGTATCGTGGAAGCTCGGGGTGTTACATGTTCCCTCTATTGTGATAGACCACGAGAGAATTCTTCCAAACTTAGACAATATATCACTATCTGGATAAATTCCATCTGGTTTTTTTATCCAAATAAATGAATGATATGTGATTTATTCATCAATTAGATCAGTCTACAATCTGAGAGTCAAGAACAAATTAGTTGTCTCTCTCCATTTGACATGTTTCATGTTCCGTGTTTACTCAATGACTTAAACAATCAGATAATATGAGAATAAAAGTTTTCATATGATGTAAATTAGGGTATGAACATATAGGGACACATGTGTCTAATGGTGATCATGATATATCCCTTTATATCTTAAGAAGTATTGGATATTTTCATAAGTATAGTCTTTTATTAAATATATGGATCCATTGATTTGTATTTTTTCAATTGTTTATAGGATTGTGGGGGAACGCTTTGTGGTTGACTAAATGGGGATTGAGTTTGAAAAATATAGAATCAATAAAAGTGTTTTATTGGAAATCTAAAAGTGTTTTCGATGGGTATTATCAAGTTATTAAATATGATTAAATATAAGGTGGAGATAATGAGGCATTTATTAATGTGTTTTTAATGATATCCAAAAAGAGTTTTGGATATAGTTTCATAATTTATTATATTTTATATAATATAATGTTTAATTGTACAAAGTTTTATAGTCTTTAGTTAATGTGGGAGATTAGAAATGATATATTCCATAATTCCTTATATATATATGATATAAATATTTTATGGTTTTCATAAAATTTGTTATTTTCATGAATAGTTGTGTGTGTATATATATATATATTATACAACTTGTGTAGGTAGTACTGGATAGACTTCTGAAAATCCCACCACCACAGATATCAATAGAAGATATGTTCCATAAGATGAAACATATGAGATTAAATTAAATTCTTTCATGTGATACAGGAATTTGATGAGGTTTTAAAAAGTGAATTATAAACTAATTTAATACAGGGGTAATATTTGGTTATATATAATCCCTACATTTATGTAGTGTAAGTGTGGGTATGGATTGATATTTCCATGCTTGTCAAAAACTCATTATGACTTATTTCTCTATTGATCTTCCATCTTTTCAAATGAAATGTTGTCACATCATGAATACAAGTATAGATCCCAATCAAATGATGAGAGATTCAGTTTATCCATGGAATAATAAATTTAACAACGATTTTTACTCCACATAGTGGACATTATCAAACCTATAAAATAATGTTTGGATGTGATTTTTATTTTATAAAATATCTGGAAAACTTGTTTACAGTAGTTATTTAAACACAGTTTCATATTTCCTATAGGGTTCCTCATGTTAGGTTTCTAATGTCTTCCATAGTTTCTAATATGTGTTATTATATTCATAAGAAACCTGACACATATGTTTGTTCAAAATGTAAAAAAATAATTTCAACTATATACTCTTAGTTATCATAATGTTTAAAAAATTTGGGCGAGAGAAAAAAGATATCAAACAATGATACGAAAGTACCTACATGCGTAGTTAGATGAAACAAGAGTCACAAAAAATATTCTATATTGTGATCCCATATTAAGAATGTACCTTTTTCCCAAAAACCATTTATATAACATGTTTTTTCGATACCCGGGAAATCCTAATCCATTAAAAAAATACAAGGGGAGTATTCATTGATTTTTTACCCAAATTCCACTTCAAAATTATCAATAGGGATTCACCATAAATCATTATAGAAATTAATGTTATAAAACTACTTTCTTAATAAATAAACACTCCATTAAAATTAAAAAGAGAAATTATAAATCCATTAGAAATCCAAAATTCCATTCTAAATTTTATACATCATAGATAAAGGATATTAATTAAATTTATAAAATATATGTTGTCCATGGTTTATTAAATAAATAGTTTAACATATTTCAAAAAATTTAAATTAAATACATTGAAATAAATATAATGTAAAACATAATGTTCCTTTAAAATGATCCTTAAAATAATTTATTACAACCATTTGATGTCCAAACCATGTAATTGACAAGCATTCATTCCATGTTCACAAATCTAAAGGCTAATTCAGAGGAAAATATACATCAATATGAAATATAATGGTCAAAAACATTTAATGTGACATGAAAGGGACTTTAAAAATACATTTCAGTCACTTTGAATAAAAGACATAATAAATTTAGAACCTAAACCCACCATGTGATGGACAAGAAATGTGAAAAGTGATGGAAGTTAATGAAAATATGATAGAAATGAGGTGAAGAGGTTAAAATAAGGAAGAGGGTAATTAACCTTGTAGATCCATCATTATATCAAAAGCTAACCACAATAGTATCTCAAGGGTTAAATAAAAATAGGAGGAGAAGGTTCTTCTTATGGGTCTCCCTTTTCAGGTTATGCGTAGAGGAGAAGGAAGAATATTTTAAAGATTTATAATCATCATGGAAAAGTTGGTAATTTTTTTAATAAAATACTAGGTAAACCATTTAGTATGCGATCACATATTACCATATAATTCACCAAACATTTTCCCGACACTGGACATACCATGACACACCTGGACACCCTCATGACTTGAGCACTCTGTAAGACAAATCGTGTGGTAATAATGTGAAATAGTTATAATAAATACTATAATCTAACAAATTGTCTACCATATGGTTTGTAACAAAAAATCCCACAAAATGTAAATTGCATTAAAATTAAGAAAATGAATTTATGAAACCTGAAACTCAAGGAAATGAGAAAATATCAATAATTTAACAACATAATCGAGAAATATTGAACATAATGTGTAATTTCTCCCCACCATTACACTTACTAATGAAATAAAGAGCTAAACTGACATGTTTATCAAAGGGAAAGAGGAAGTTTAACCATTAATGGTTTTATTTGATTAAACTAAACTATAAAACCATCCAATTATAAAATCACATGAATAAAAATGTTGATTTTGGGGAGGTGTACCACTAGAAATAATCATATCTCAAAAATTTCAAGAAATTACATAAATAGTTCTAAAAGATTACAAAAAACCCTAAATATTGGCCACACAACAAGTTCCAAACAAGTTAAAATTAGTGTGACAAAAAGTGGGTTTAAATTTGGATAACAAGTTTACTAAATATTAACAAACTCACAGTTACTCTAAGGATGGGTTGGGTAATTAAATTGAATATAGGAACATGGTGCTCAATAGTGTTAGAACAACTACAATGGTCTCCACCACCATATTTATAATTTCTCTCGGGTAATAATTCTCTAGGATCTACCCTTCTTTTCCAAAACACACAATAACCTCATATTGTATGATATTCACCATAATAAAAAATTATATCTAATGAAAAATAACACCTAGGATAATATTTTTACATAATAATGTTCTACAGGGAAAGGTTTTACAAAACATACCTAACCAAGGTTAAATAAAAATAGAATAGTTTTATTGAATGAGGGTCAATAATCATAAAGCCCGGAACTAAAAAAACAACCCACTCTAGTCACAACATTATATTTATTGGCATATACCAGTCCTAACCACAACAACACCCCATATCCTGGAACTAAAGGGATATTGAATAAGATATTATTATTTTAAATGATTTTATTTTTGAAAATTGTGACTTCTAATTTGGGAATGAAAAAATAGAATTCAAATTAAATGGTGTATTTTGTATCCCACATAACCATGATTTCCTCTCCAAACAAGCACTAGGTATAAAAATATCCCAAAATTCAACACCAATGGTAAAAAAATGGTGGTGTATGTAGAGACCATATTTTGACTTCTAATATATTAGAACATTTATATATAAAAATATATTTAGACGCAAGAACTAAGATTACATTCGATTTCAAGGACTAATGTGCTTAGAATTTATTCTAAATAAAATTAAAAATATTTCATATTACGCTCACATAGATTCATAATGAAAATATGATAAATCATAAATAGAAACTAGGATAAAAAATTGAAGCCAAAATTGAGTTCGGAATTCGATGATTACCTTCGTAGTGACCTGAATTAGGTCAACATGAGATGTTTCGATAAAATAATCCATCAGTGGTGAATTTTGATGTTCAATTAAATAAGAAATTTAATTAATGAATTAATTAAAATAATTAGGATTTTCATTTAAATAAATCATTACATATACTTTCCTTGGGTTATCCACATAACCCTGGTACTGTCAAGAGTTTTCTTCCACCTCCATTATGGGTGAATCTAGATCCGATGACTATGAGACATCGGATCATGGAACATCAAGACACAGTGTATCCAAAAATTCCTCCTCTTCATTGGAGAGTGAATTATTCAACGGAGAATTATCTAAAAATCCAAAATAACTCAAAAATTCATGGCTTATGCTCCCTATTGATTATTTTTATTAAGAATTATCACTATATTCATTGATCTGTTTCATTTTCATTCCTTTTCGAGAACCTACATATCAAATTTTATTATTTAATTTGATTATTTCTATTTTTCCATGTTATATCACATAGGTTTTACAAAATTGGATTTTTTATCCACGTCTATTTGTACAACCAATACTTTCACCCTTGTTTCTTGTTCTTTTCCCCAACCTGTTCTTCTCATTCTTTACTATTGGGTAGTGGGGTCATTTTTAAATGTTGATGGGTGGGACCAAGTGAAATCACATCCTCAGATTCATTGAAAATTGTTTTGTGATGGAAGAAATGAAGTTTTTGTGATTGATCAGAATGTTTTGCATGACATTGATGATGAATACCATGGATTTGAGATCTATGACTAAATGGTCAATGGAGGGAGATGCACTGGTCATACGATGCATTACTTTAGATCAATTGGTGCTATTTTCTAGTGAAATAATTGCCAAAAATGATGAAATAGTATCTTAACATATGATTTTGGGAGAGGAAAATTATTTAATAAAAGGTTTAATGGTCAGATCTTTAGTGTAATAATCAGATCTATGTTTTTGAAAAAATATAGACTATATTCCATGTATTCTGAAGAATACACGACATATAGATCCTTGGTTATGATAGCTAAGGATTCATGAGATTATATGTATCAAAAACTAAGTGGGCACCCAACAGACCATGTAAACCATGTTTTTGTGACACAAAATGTACTCTAAGAGTACATGGGCATGTGAATGTCTAGGAACTAGTTATGTGATGAAGTACATAGAGACATAATAGATACACTGACACAGCTAGTGAACACGGGAATGACCCCAGTTGGATGAGGCATGCCATATATACCACAATCAGGACATGTATGGCTATATGATAAGTGATAAGTGTACATGAAGGGACAATACCAGGTGAATAAGATAGACCACACATTGTGTGTGTCCCCTTACACGTCGTTTACCATTAATTTCCATTGAGTAAACTTCAACCTCCCATATCTCTATCATTTGGACTTAGGTTTGGCCCTGAGTATCCTATCATGAGTGTTCTTACACATAGAAGATTCTGATGTCCTATGTAGTAGAATTTGATACATGATGAGAGGTTCTATGGGTGGGAAACATATTTTGGTGATGCTCAAAAATGGAATTGATCGGGTAGGATCACCAGGGGATTTTGAGCACCCCGCTCCACCCGAGTCTAGCATGGGTCCACTACATATATATTTAGTAAAACCATCATGTGGGTAGATAATGGATTATATATATATATTCTAAGATTGGAACACTTTTATTGGGATTGGTGATGTATCCTCTACATATACAATGAGTTACACCCTCTTGAAAAACTAGGGAATCGGTCTTCGGCTACTAGAGTTGCACCCTTTAGTTGGGCTAGGAATTATACCCCAACTATATGTGCCGACGCATCCTACAAGGATGGTAATGGGTCCACTATCAGCAATTTGAGTGGATCCTTCATGCTTTATCAGGGAATGATTCATCAACTTATAGAGTGGAACCCTCTAGTTGGGTTGGGAATGAGTCTTATACCGACCATTAGAGTTGTACTGTCCAGCTAGGTTGGACATGGGTCAACTTTTGACTACTTGACTGGAGCCCTTCTATCAGGATGCAGAATGGGTTCTCTAGAAATCTATTTATTAGAACCCACTAGTGAAAAAAGTAATGGTTCCTATACCATGATATTATTTCCCCTCTAGTGTTCGGCACATTGGCGAGTTATGTCTTGACTTGTATTTTTTCAGTTGGGTAGATAAACTTGATTTTGGGCATTATTGATGGTCTTATAAGACTGATGGAACTCTTTTCTGGTCAGAACTATGAGAAGGAGCTGTCCTTCTACCACCTTTTAGTTTATTTGGTTTAATTATATGTATATATATATATCTTTCTATATATCTATATCAATTTTGTTTAATTTTTATTACTCTAGTACTTTGCGTTTAGATATATGTTCTCTATATATTCTTATCATGTCTCTTATAGACCCCACTTCAACTATCATGGAATCCTACTAGATATGTATATATTAACAACTACATGTGATTTTCCTGCATTTATCTTCTCTTATAATGATATTGGAAAGGTTGGTGGTGAATACATAGGAGATTAGGGATACCTTATGCATTGGACTGCGTATGGTGGTTAGAGGAAAGAGATGAAGAACTATGATGTCTGAGCATTTTTTACATTCCAGTTTTTTCAGAATGGGTAATCATTCTAGTTGGGTGTATATTTTACCTTTTTATATTCAGGTATCATGATCATAATCTTGTACTCCCTAAAGTTTTTTCATATACATTTTAGTATTCTTTATTCTTCATATTTTTACTTTTATACCTATATGATTATGAATTTAGATTTTTAGGTGTTTGTGTATTTGAACATTTGGTAAAGGAGTTCCCTTTTAGAAGTTCCTTTCAAAACATGTTGCCAGCCCCTTGCCTATGTAGATAGGCTAGTGGATCTTGCGGCTCAAGCCACATTAGTTTTTTATATGAATGATTGATAGAAAATATAGTTTAATACATCAAATGGTGTTCGGAGTAGTACCCTTATGAGGATTTGGTTAGGATTATGATCAAAATTTCCAATTCTTTCTTGTGTGTCTTTTAGGTTTGGGAATCTAGTTTTTTTGCAACAACTAACTTATATATTCATTATGATCGTGACTATCTTCTTTTCGAATAGAGATACTGAGGCCTTGGTTTTAGTTATCCATGGTACATGAATCATATAGTATTGAGTCCTTGAATTCCCTTCTTGAGTCAGCTCCCCTTTATATATGTATAAATATACATATATATGATCATCAAACCGTGGTACATCATGATTAAATTTTTAGGATGCCTATACAATGAAAATCATCCAGGTTACCAATTTAGATTTGTGATGATGATATGATGAATGATGAGGCCTCATATTATGGTCCATCCTATGAGATACTTCCTCTATTTGGATAGTATAAAATAGCCCCAACCATTAAGCAGTAGTTTATACTAGTTGGGAAGGCTGAAGATGTGTGCAGGCTTTGCACCTCTACATTTTCCAACACCAGTGGCCGACGAGGTTCCATGGAGAGATAGATCTACATGCAGTGAAGGATTAGCTAATGTTTGTGGTCCATGTTTCCAATATTATCTAGACACTAATGAATCAATTGGGTTTGAAGATATCTATCCCTTTACATGGAGCAGTTGGGCGATGGTGATGTCTTTATACCCAGATGCATGAGGAGCCGACACTCTCCCGGGATGAATATCAGCAGGTTTTCAATGAGTAGTACCAACCTGTCTTTTTATGATCCATTTGGAATCAGTATATTATATAGGATTAATACTGAGGGATAATAGTGGATTATTAAATTTCAGGGTTCATAGACCTTACGTAGTACTCAATTAACTTGATCCGAGATGGATACTTCTGAGAATGATTGTTTGAGGAGAGAACATTCAGAGACATCAATGTCTGTGTGGTATCCTTTTGAATTACCACCTAACATGAGGTGTTTTATAAGGAAATGGTGATGGGTAGATTCCTATCAGAGGGTCACTATGTAGTTCTAATTGGAACTGGGAATTACTAGGGTGAGTCTTCTACAGTAGCTAGCTGACGTTGGTCAATAGGATCTCCACATTGGAGACCTTCCTGAGATCAAGCTTGGGCATGTGGTGAGGAAAACATACAAGACTATGGAATACCAACGAAGTGGGGGGGGGGGGTCTATGCATCTGAGTGGAGTGGTCACATGGAACATGAAATCCCAACAAGACAGACTATGAAGCTCATGGAGATAGCGAATGATCCTCCATGACAGAGGCAACATCGTCATCAGGGATCTTCTAGATGGGGGTAGGGTGGCCACCATGGAGGCGGAATTGGTAGTGGAGTGGGTGGAAGTCTAGGAGGAGAATTGGTAGGTGGATGACTCTATGACATAAATTCAACAACACCACCAGGCGGCCCACGTAAGGCTCCGAGAACTCTCCGTCGGGGCCACAGACAACTAAATGTGATGGATTCTTATGACCTAGAGGCACATGATATTATTATTGGTATGATATGTGTTTATTAAACACATTCGTCAATAATATTAGAAATTTTGTGATTCATTCCTTCATCTCATCATTCATGGCCTGAGATATTGATCTCCCAATTGAGGCTCAAGACAACTAGATTTGTCTTGATGTTCATATGGTGAATTCTTCATAAATATCTTTTATCGACCGACAATGTGTGCTATGGAATGGCAGAAATAGGTTAAAAATGGAACTATTGTACATCATGATGGATAAATATGGCTTCATCTTGGTTATGGATCAGTTATCCTGTTTTTGAGCCCCGATTGATAGTCCTTGCTGAAAAGATAGATTCCTTTACACTGATAGAATGAGATTATCCTTCATTAGAGAGAGAGAGAGATCTCATGTAAGGTAAAGCTGATGCTATGAGATGGAGGCTTCAACCCATAACCTATAATTTGGTTAGTATATCCCTTAGTATAATAGTATCTTCTTGATTATTGACTCCTTTATTCTTGGAGTATTTTATGGACGGGTTCCCTGAGTAGGTTTTAGGACTACCTTCAAAATGAGATATTGAATTTTTCATCGACATGCATTTGGAAACCACTCTGATATATTTTGAAAAATATAAGATTTAATATAATGAGATTTTTTTGCTACAGTTGCATTTGGAGGACCATTGAGACAAGGGTTATTTCTAGCCTTGTGTGTCTCCCAAGGCAGATCCAGTGTTGTTTGTGAGAAAAGAAGACCATATCTTATGAATTTGTGTGGATTACCATTAACCTAACAGAGAAATTATAGTAATAAATTAGCACATTTTTGAAATTTATGACCTCTTTTAATTGTTACAATTTTGGAGCTAGTTCTCAAAGGTTGATCTTGGATCTGGTTACCACCAATTGAGAGTTTTTGAGGCATATATTCTGATGATGGAATTATGATGTTTCTATTGATATTATGATAACCTGAAAATTCCATTTATCATGACTAATTCCTATCAAGATGTATAGTGATGATGTAATGGATATTCTAGTTATACTTGGGCTAGTTTTTGGTTGTCTTCCTTGATGACATACACATATATTCAGCATTATAGGAGGATCAATAAGAAAAATTGAGGAAGTTCCTAGATTTTATTTTTGATAACCATCTTTTTGAATTTATTTATATGTTCCAATTATGAATTCCCATGTTTCACTTTCTAAGTAATTTCATTTCTATGAATTTTTTTTCCATGGACCCAATAGTGATCGATGCAGTACTTTTTTAGGATCCACCCAAGAGCATGGTAGAGGCGCGGTGTTTAATTTTCTTGGAGGGGTACTACTAGAGTCTTGATGAAATATTCTATAAGAATGAAGCCCCATTGATAACCCTGGCCTAGAAGGGGAATCCATTTACCAGGATTGATTAATATCCTAGGGAATTCAAGGAGTTAAGGATGAGGCCAATGAGTACACATGTTTTGAGTCTACTAGAGGAAGGAATTGGGTACATAGGGTATTGTGATGCTTCAGTAGCTAGGAATAGGTACATTTTGATTTAGTGGAATAATGTTATCACCAATGGGTTGGGGTAGTTTAGAGCCCATGATAATAACTACACAACTCATGATCTTGAGTAGGAATTGGTAGTCTTCGCTCTAAGGATGTGGACACACTAACTTATAGGAGATCATTTTTTATTTTAATCAGACTATCAAAGCCTCAAGTATGACTTCACACATAGAGAATTGAACGTAAGATAGTGCTTCTGGTTACTTTATTATAGGAAAATGACTTTGAGATAGTCTATACTCTGGGGAAATGAAATGTGACTACAGATGACCTTAATAGGATGTCCTACCCTTGTTTTGTGAAGGTAGATTTTGAGAAGTTTAATTCCTTACAGGTGACCTTGGTTGACAAGGAGGGTGAAACTTTTCTTCAGTTGGATGTGTTGAATCCAACACTTATTTAGTGTGTGAGAGAGTCCTAATTTGATAAAATTGACTCTGAGGTATCTCATGACTAAATATCCTCAATATATTCACTTGATGTATATTTTTTAGGATAGAATCAGGAAATCATTTTCCAAGTATGGACAATTTTCCCAGTCATGATGAATTGGATGTTGATGTGAGAGTATTAAACTTCTACTTTAGTTGTACATTTTAGTGTGGGGATTATGTACAGATACCTTCAATGGTAGTGTTGGTGGGATGACAAGTGATGGACTATAGCTAAGTACATCCCTCCATACCACATTTATCAGCAGGTGATGGATGAGAACCATGTTCCAACAGGTTTTTGAAAGCCCCTTAATATCATGGGTATAAATGCAAAACATATCCATGAACATTGTAATTTGGATTTCATGGATGGAAAATTCAACGATTCCATCTTGGTGGTAGTTGACTTACTCATGAAGTCAGAACACTTACTTTCTATTATGGAGAAATTATTGTTGAAGATTTCAGGGAAGATGTACGCATTTGATAATATTCACCATAATTTTTTTCATTAGAATATTATCTATGATCATGATGTATAGTTCACATCATGATTTTAGAGAGGCCTAAAAGATGAATTTTGGACCTAGCTTAGGATGAGTATATCCATCCACCCCCGGATAGATGGGAATATTGAGTGTACAATCAAGGTGTTAGAGGACATATTGATAGATTTTATGTTAGATTGTTTTTCAGAACCTGGAGGATGAATTTACATTCATAGTGTTTGAATACATCAATAGATGAAACAATACTACTGGAATTGAACATTCAGAGTCCTTGTATGGGAGACATTATAAGTCACCCTTATTCTAGTTAGAGATCAGTGATCCATCGATTGTCGGTATAGAGATTTTTTAGGTGATATTGTAGTCGTCACATGTCATCATTGACAAAATTATTACACACATAGTAGTCATAAATCTTACAAATATCAATTTCTTAGGACCTTGGAGTTTGAGAAGGGACCACATGTTTTTCTAAGAGTCCATCCATGATGAGAATTTTGGAGATTCAGCCAAGGTCGAAAGTTATCACCAAGGTCCATCAGGATATTGGAGGTTTGTATAGGGTTGGTGAGGTTATATAAAACCTGCTTATTTCCCCACGATTGGAGTGGGTTCACATTTTCTTCCAAATGTTTAATATGATGAAATACATGCATGAACCCATGCAATTTATTGATCAAGGAGATCTAGAAATCAGGGGAAGAGGCACTTTTGTGGAGAACATTGTGGTGGTCAACGATCGAATTGAGATGACCTTAAGTGGATGGAATGTCTCCTTAGTTCATGTGATGTGGAATCACAAGAACATGTAGGATATTTCTCCGTAGTGGTACACACAAAAAGCATCCATAGTATCTAAAGGATTTTTTATCATGGCTTTACGGGGATGATAATTTTGAAGGATAGATTGAGTTAGAGACCATTTTTATCATTTAATGACTTTGGAATATTTCTAGATATATTTACTGATTGAGGTGATGAGACGGTGCTCTATTTCAATCCTTGGTGTGCATGGAATTAATTTCATAAAAATGTTAAATATATATTATGTTATGTGCACAAATTTCAAAGCGAAAATAGGAAAATTCATATATAGAAAATTAGATCAGAAATCATAGACCGTATATGAGGCTATAATGTTATGTTTACCTTAGGCAAGACCCAAGGTATGTAGGCATAGGACATTCGGATAATGGAATCCATTTTCGGTGAAATTGGTTGGTTAATTAAAAAATTAATTTAATAAATAAATTAATTAACCTAAGTTTGATTTTCCTTTAAATATATCCTTTTGGTGATTTACTTAATGTTAATATAATAACCCTGGTAACATCTAGAGGTTTCCTCCTCCTCTTCCATTGGTTAATTGGGACTCTATGACGACGAGACTCTAGATCGAGGTAGTTTGAGACACAAAAAATACAATAACTCCTCATCTTAGTTGGTGTGTGAATTTATTAATGATTAATGATCCAAAATTAAGTATGACTCATCAATTAAATTTTTATTCCCATATAGATTAGTTTAATTGAGCATACAAACTACTTTCATTGGTCCACCTCATGTTCAAGCATTTTCGTGCACCCAATTATCAGATATCAGTATCTTATTTAATTAATTATCATTTTCCAAATTTTATAACCCCGTTATTCAGAATATAAATCCTTTTCCCCAGAATTGTTGGCCAAAAGATCGTTTCAACCTTGTTTCTTGTTCTTTTCCACCACCCATTCTTTTAATTATTCTCTATTGGTAAACAAATACATTTTTGGGCATTGTCGATCGGGATCGAGCGTGATAAGACCCCCAGATTCGCATAATATTTATGTGTGCCCAATGGAACGATGATTTTTCGGATGGAACCAGATTTGTTTGGTAGAAGTTGATGGATACTATTTATATGACTTTTAGGGCCGAACGGTGAATTTCATGAGATACATGGGTTATGTGATGCTTTACCATAGATCAATGGGTACCCTTTTCCATCCATTGGATGGCCAATTATGATGAACATAGATCTTCACCATAAATTTAAGGATAATATGAGGCCTGAATCAAAAGTGGAATGGTTAGATCTAGAATAGAGCTTTGTGTATCAATTTTTGGAAGCATCATTATTACATGTCTTGTAATCTAAAGAACACATGGCGTGTAGATCCTTGGCTAAAACGACTTGGGTTTCAAGATATTACAAGAATCACTTTCCATGTGATACCCCCACATTGCATGTCAAACTTATTCCTGAAACCTGAAGTTTACACCAAGTGTACACATACATTTTCATGGCTGTGAAAACACCATGTATCAAAGTACATAGGCACGGGCAGGATACATGTACCTGATCAAGGAATTTGGGATGGACACCTAGTGGTTGAGGAACACAATTTATTCCACCTACACACCATGTATCTATACATGGGTAGTGATAATTGTACCATAAGGTACAATATTTGGAGAATGATAGGCACCACAATCCATGTGGGTACACTTACATGCCATGTACATGCACTTTCTGTGGGATGAAACTTGAAACTCTCATATCTCCTGTATTTCGAATCAGATTTTTGCACTCAATTAGCCTATCCTAAGAATATTTTTACATTTAAGGTAGTGATGGAACCCATAGTGGACATTGAGAAATTATGAGATTTTTTTTGAGTGGCATGCATCTTTAGGTAATGCTAGACGATGCCATTGGTCAAGCAGGATCATAAAGAGATTTAGAGGGGAAACCTCCACCAGGGATGGGCATGGATCATTAACCTATCTATAGAGTGGAACCCTTTTTTGAGGTAGGTAATAAGTCCGATAAATATTCATAGAGTGTGACCTTCATACTAGGATATGGAATGGGTCCTCTACCTATTCACTAAGTGGTACCCTTCTATGGAGTCATGGAATGTGTCCCCGATTACTAGAGTGGCACTCTACAGCTCGATTGGTTGTGGGTCCTCAACTACGAGAGTGGAACCCTCTTGTTGGGATGATAATGAGTCCTATATGTGTTTTGTTAGTGGAACCACTTGTGGTGTCAGGGTATGGGTCCTTGCATATGATATTTTAACCCTCCAGGTAGCTTGGGCTTATGTCCTCTACCGACTATTAGAGTAGAGCCCACCTTCTAGGTTGGGCATGGGTCCTCTACCAACTACTGGAGTGTCACCCTCCTCTCGGGAAATTTTATGGGTCCCCATGATATATAATAATTGGTTCCATAATTTTGTATTAGTTAAGGTGTCCTCTACTTAGATATTATTTCCCCTTACGTGTGTGGAATTATGGAAATATGTGGCATGACTTGGATGTTTTCTATGTGGTATAATCACAAGTCATTGCGAATCATTGATGGAATTTTGGAAATGATGGAACTCATTTTTGGGCAAGGATATGTGATTTTTATCCTCTTCACTATCGTTTCTTTTTTTTGCGTTATTATATATTTATATGTTTGTAGGAATGTATGTATGTATACATCAATGTTTTTTTGTTCTGTTTTCTCTCTTATTTTGGGTTGATCTTTCTACTGTCAATATATTCCTCTCTTTTTTCATGTTGATTCAAATTCATCTATCTGGTAATAATAAGTTATGTATATCCTAACCCTTTCTTGGGCGTTTCCCGCATGTTTCATGTCTTATGAATATGAAATACAGGTCAACATTGATTACATAATATCATAGGGATACCTAGTGCATTGTGTGCAACATGGTGGTAGAAGCTTGTAGATTAGGAGATTGGATATTTTAGCACTTTTAATTTATATTTTTTCATTTGGGGACAAATTCTATATGGGTGTGTATTTTTTTCAAGTATCTTTTAATTTTATCTATAATGATTTTTTACACCCTAGAGGTTTTACAAATGAATTTTTTATATTAAATATTTTTAATTCTTTTCTTTTTATTCCTTTGAAATTTTCCATTGATATGTTCAGATTCGTGAGTATAGGTACATTAAAGAATGGCCTCCCATGTTAGATATTCCTTCCAATGCTTGTTTCCATCCTAAAGCATATAGAGGCTGAATTGGGGTAGTTGCATATTGGGCCTCATTGGGTAGAAGTATTAAAATATATATAGTGAACAAAAAAGGGATATAATTTTCCCATCCCATCATATCAACACATAAATATATGCCATTAGGATTAAATTCAAAAAATCATCATTTTGTCTCAATCTTCATCCAAAGTGATAGTAGTTGGAATATTAAAGAATAAAAAAAATTAAAAGAGGTCAAAGATTCTTCACAATGTTATTAAAACACCCACACACTTTTCATGGAAATATAAATTATTTTATACCTAAAAATACAACCATATTATTGAGAGGATCAATAGTTGGAGTGGCCACACTCATATCCTGAGACACACATTTCAGAAGAAAAACCAAAAGTTATGACTCACTATGACATATCAAGACATTATTAGGGGACATGGTTTTAAATTTTAAAATAGAAATAACTGGTAAACTAGAATCACATACAATCAAACATTATCAACCAATTAAAATCACAAAATCAATTAATAAATTAACAACATTTAACAAATAAATTTCTTTCAAAACCACACACCCCAGTTTCAAAATTGTACAAATCTTTTACTAATTGATAAATTTTTTTCAAAATATAAATTTACAAAACAATAATGAGATATCCATTGAGTATGAAAAATGATCACCCATTTTATAACTAAATTGATTTTTGAAATTTTCCCCTTTTAAACATTTAGGGTTAATTTTTTTTGACGAAAAACCCCTTAAAATACATAATGGAAACAATTTAAAAACATTATATATTAATCAATTGAAATAGTTTCATTTCAATAACAATTATATTCAATTGACTATAACATTGAAATTTTTAATATGAAATTTAACAAAAACCCATTATTTCAAAAAATTATTTCCATTTAATGATCCCCATCAAAATTAAATTCAAATCACTATCATACCATTAAATTTTTAATAATTTTTTTTTAATAAAATTTATTTATAATATAATGTAATTATAAATAATTATATAAATGAGATATTAATTATCAAAGGGGATAGTAATCATACATCTATTGACCAAATAGTTTTAAAGAAAGAAACCAAGCAACTGACAGAATATAGAAGCATTAGATAATAATAAACATTGGATATATATTCTTCTACAAGACATATGATCCATACAAGACCTCTAGTTAATATTCCCAATTCACAAAAAATTAAAAAAAAAATTAAATACTAAATCATCATTAACATTGATATAAATTACATTAAATATATGAATATAAAAATAGATATCAAAATCTATGAAACACAACCCAACAACCCCTAATAGATAGAGGCTTTCTGTGTATAAGATATCGAAATATCCATTCCTTACATAGCCCTCAAATCTAGTCAACGTGATCTATAATCTACCATTACTTCAAAAATAAGGAAGTAACATTGAATTCTAGTCCCTCTATAGATCCTTTGATTGGATACCATTTTTTAATAAACATTTTCAGTCTTCCAAATAATCATGCATTTTATCAATCCTGGGATGAAATTTGAGTGGTGCTCTCGATCTATAAGGGAATGATTCAAGCATAAAGGAGTACAAAAATACACATTGGGAATGATTTATCCCATAACATAAATTAATAAAATTGTATATACTTATGAAAATATTTTATAAACCCTTTATTATTTTCAACATATTTATGTTAGAAGATAATAAAAAATTTATCAAAAAATAAATCCCATCTTCCCCCCCCCCCAACTCCATCATAAGAAACATCCACTTTATTCAATATCTATACTCCACATGTATAAACACCACCCATAAAGGAAATTAAAAGTATAAAACACATAGATTAGAATGAATCTATGATTTAGCAAATGAGATAAGGAAAACTAAACTATACAAAAATAAACTAACAATTTCATTAATATAGTTCACCATCTGACCCCTAAACATAAAAATATTCTACGGGAGTCCATAGGCTGAACAAAATCCTGAATTTGATAATATATATATTTATATATATATTAATGAGAAAAAAGCTTAGTAGAAATACTAATGAAAACATGAACCCCAAATATTATCTTAGAATAGTAGATCCCACACTATCTAGCTTGAAATATAGTTTACAAAATATAGGTTTTTATATATATTATATTAAAATGATATAATAATAGTACATTTAACTTTCCATTACAATTTTTCCATTTGTACCTGAGGTTGAATTTTTTTTAAAAATATATGGTCTTCTATGTCATGAAATTAAATATATTGTTCTTATAGGGATTCTAGTAAAAGATATCCAATTAAAAAGGTATGTGGAGAAGATTAATTGTTTTTCAAAACTAATTAAATGAGTGGGTTATTTTAGAAAAAGTCTGTTCAATTCAAATATGAATAATATTAAATAATAATCACCAATCCATAAATAAATCATAGACCATGGAACACGATATATATTCTCTTATAAAAATAATTTAAGTAAAATAATTTATCAGCTGGAAAACAGAAATGGTATTGTCCTTATGGAAAATCTATATAAGAGATGAATAGAAGGATTTCATATCCACTAGTGTTTACCTTACCAACATAAAGTAATGGGTATACCCTATATTGTGATGCATTAGTGGCTGGTCTTGTAGAAATTATATTACAAGATAGTTATTTAGTTTCATAACAATCCAAGTATTTGAGGAAATATGATAAAAATTATCTTACTCGTCACATAGATCTAGTTGTAATAGTGAACTCATTGATATGTTTACTTTAATATTTATAGAAAAAGGTTTCTTATATATGTTATAATTCCATGACCAAGTTCATCCTACGTGATATGGAGGTTTATAAAGGACCATGCATTTTTTTCTTACATGAAAGATCCCACTAACTAGTACTAAGTATATGAGCTATAATGTTCTGAAAATATTCCCTCAACATCATATAACAATCAATAATATACATAAGGGAATAATTATTGTGTAATAAATTACTATATGTATCCATAGTGGTAGGACAACCATATACATAAAATTGCATACTATAACACAATGAGAATATGGCATTCAAAAATTATTGATCCCAATTGATCCCCACTGGTGGTGGATCAATATTAATCTTAATCTAAAGAAAAAAATAATAACAGGGACATAACTACCAAAAATTACAACTGTCTTACAAAGTATCACAACTTCTCATACATATTCTCAAGAACCTAATATTGTGAACATTACATATTATGGTTACCTAATAATTAAATCTACATATTCACCAGTGTGTTCATTAAGGGATTAAATATAAAACCCGAATGACATCACAAATTTTCTGTTATCATAAGCGTAGTAATATATATTTTTGTGCATGAACATAATGAAAATAAGTCTTATAAATATTGAATGTACACCCATTAAGTTTTCATATGCTTATAAGAATACTATGAATCTCAAACACAACGTTAGATTCATATTGTAGAAAGTATCATCTCACCTATAGTAATAAATTAATATATGTATTGAACCCTATCACTTGGAATATGTACTTATCGTAGAGTCTTGGACTCAAAAACCTCTCATTTATGGTGGGTTCCTTAAACTATTTCATTTCACAACCTCCTATCGTTTATTTTATGGATTTAATATCATCTTCCATTCCAACACCCTACCAATGAGGGTAAGACCCCCTAATCAAATACTATACACGTTCCATATCGCAAAGGGTGGGTGGTGTTTCCAATTTTTATAACAATTGGGAACATCATTTTGGATTATTTTTGAGTGTTTTAATGACAAAATTGTGTTCTTAATAGAGAATTTTATTTTCGTTTTATTGGATGTTATTAAAATAATTATTTGATTTGTATTGATAAAATGTGTGCTTTAGGATATTAAATGAGAAAAATAATTCTCTCTAATTTCCAAAACATTCATATATAGTAATTTCTAGATTTGTAATGAAAATATTTTTTCCATATTATTTTTATGATTGTGTGCATTCATAAAATTAATTTATTCCTAATATTACATGTATTTATTTTGAACTGTCTTTTGAGAAATTATTTTTAATATTTTCTAGAATTCTATTTTTAAAATTCAATTATATATTATTTTTATTGAAATCATATTTTATATAAATATCTCTTAATATTAAAATGTGTTTTTTTGTTCTTCTCTCGGTGTCTGAGTTGATTCTACAACAAAATACATCCTATATCATTAGGCTACTTCCAACGATCCCATTTTTTGTGAATAATTGAAAAACTCTTCTAACACTAACATACATTCACTCTTATAATACCATCATTATACTACCGCAAATCATTTTAAACCATTGATTATGTCTTTTATTGTTGAGTGAAACTTCTACCATTAACACCAAATTCATATCATCACATATTTCCACCAGGATACATCTCCCAATCTCTACTATTATTGAGTGGTTTCTACCACTATAAATCTCTAGCCACACAACTACTTCAATGCTATGACACAACCCATAATATTAGACCCAAATATTAGTTCCATTATTCCAACACATGTTGATCTCACATGATATAATAAAGCATATCATCACAGATTTATAATAAAAATGTTAATCATCCATTTTCATCAATGTTTGATAATGAAATCACCTCATCCTAGAAATACTGATTGAGGATGTTGAGTCAAATTGTAGGGTTCTATCATAACATAACAGAGCTCTATGAATAGTTGAGGGTCTATATATGGGTGAACCTATGAATTAAATATTTATGATGATGATCAAGGATTCAATGTTTGATTATAATAGTGAAATACAATGGAAGGCCCATAAAACTAGAAAATTCCCAACACAAAGAACAAAAACCTTGAATTTGAGATCGAACAATTGTGGAAGAACTAAACTTGATTTTTATTGAAATAATATTCATCATCCCATAGAAATTGATCTAGGGAATCGAATATACTTGATTTTTGGAACCTTTTATGTGTATAAATGATTTGGAGTGAGGAATATTTCTCATAATGACATCATATATTGAAAAATAATCAAAAAAAAGTATCTCAGGCCCCACTAATATTCTACCGAGAGTGAATAGTTAAATAATATTATTGTTTGATCGATCGTTATGGAGTATACATCTTTATTTAAAGAGTTCATACACTATTCACCTCTCTATCTTGATTATGATCCTTCATGTGTGAGACACTTCAAGGGAGGTATCAATATAGACATTAGATCATAGGTGAACCTATTTCATCATACTACAATATATTAGGTATTGAATCATCCATTGATTACTAGGTGTAACCAGAGGGAAGCTGGAGGTGCATGGAAGGATAGTGTAGCTTCAGGAACCAGTGGTTTAGTGTGAGGGAGAGATATTAGGATTCTGTGTTTTGAGACATCTCATAGAGAAACAATAACCATAGTGTCAGTGCTGGTTGTTTGGGATTTTTTCATAAGTGTGGATTGTGAGGAAACATGAGGAGCTAGTGTGATAGAAACCCAGTCAATTAGTGATCTTTTTGAAGGATTATTCATATATATCTTTTGTGTGTGACCTTTCCTCTTCTTTTTAGTGGGATTTAGTTGACACAAACTCTAAATTCAAGAGTGGGATTCACAGATTTACATTAAGTCGATAAATAGTGTGCATCTAGACATTTTATTCCAGGTGGTGATCATAGAAAAAGGATCTAGAAACCATTTTCACCATGATATTAATGTTTTAATTATCATGGTAGTCAGCAGGTTTCACAGGTCTATGGTTCATGCCAGATATATTCAGTATAGCCTATATTTTTTAGAATGCCCATTTGGACATCTTCAATGAGTGGTTCTCTTAGTCTGGTATCTCTTGTTACATTAGATGAAAGGTTTTGACATCATTATAAATATGGGATTATTAGTTTAATATCATGCCCATGTCGATTGATATCCCTAAAGGGTCACATTCACATCAACATAGGTTAATTTGTTTTACTCAAAAGGGTTAATAGAATGTCTAGGAAGTTAGAACCATATTAGAGAATCCTAGGCTAGGTAGTATGACAACCCATACTTCTTGTTTATATATGGACGATCAGGTAACATGTCAGGTGGACTTACCTCTTTTGTATTATTACTTTATGGGCATTTTACAAAATGAATTTCCATGTTTACTTACTGAGTGAGAGGTGAAGTTATCTATAAAACTAGTTCAATGAGTGGAACCAATTTCCATTCTTTCTTATATAATGTCTACTATAGAGTTTTAAGAGATCATGAGGTAGCTACATGACTTAGATGTATAAGGGATGATATGACCCACCAATTATCCACGAATCCTCCTGTCTTTTTCCCTGTTAAGGTGGTCATAAACCTTTGGCTATGGGTGAATTTCTATAAATTGAATGAGATGTTGATTAGGAACTGATATCACTATTTTTGGATAGACTTTCTCTTTTACTTCCTATAATAATATTAGGTGTTCTTGAATTTATAAATAAGATTGAGTTATCATCTGGTACGTTTTAATCCTTTAGACATGCCTTATAAAACATTACATAGAATTTATGGTCTAATGAGTATTCTATTTTGATTGATGGTACCATTAATATGCAATAATTATTCAAGGAACGGATGAATAGGTTTTCATATCAATATCTGGATTTGTTTCTCTTGGTTTTCATGGACCATATCATAGTGTATTCACACACATCACAAGATCATGATAAACATCTTCATATCATATTAGATATAATGGGACTACATCACTTATATGATAAACTCACAAAATTCCTCTTTTGTATGGATAAGATTCCCATCCAAGGATATGTTTTCTATGAAACAGTTGTATCAGTTGGCCCATAAAATTTGAGATCTTGGGTTTTCTGGGGGAAACTGAATACTTTCATTGATATATAGAGATTATTTGGGCAAGCTGGACATTACAATAATTTCATATAGGACATCTCATGGTTAGAAGTCCATATTATGAGATTCATTAATAAGGGTGTGATGTTTTTATGGTTAGATAATTTCATACATCCTTTAAAAAGTTCAAATGGTGAAAGAATTAAGAATTGATCCAAATTATTCCAAATCCATGCTAATTCCATATAGTGTATTGTTGTAACATCCCAGGTAAATAAAGAGTATGAAATTTTCACATTTATCCATATTTGTGAATAAAATATTAATATAACTTTAAAGGGGACGCTATGCTCGATGGCATACCCAACACGCAACAACGAGTTTCTTGGGAATCTGACGTTGCACTCTAATAATAAAATAATATTATTTAAAATAGTAGTTAAAGCCTAGCCATTGTAATGGCGGGAATGAACATAACTAACTACAAAATGATTATATATGTTTTTCAAATATTTTTAATTTTTACAATAAATTTTACAGGATTAAAAATGTGAATGAATCCAATTTTAAGCGTAAACATTCTAATATTCTTTAAAAGGTCGATTAACCGCCTTTTGATGGCGAACCTCTTTTAAATATACTTTTTGAAAATTTTATGTGTTATATTTGACCAAATATAATTCTTCATTATAATCGGGACATCAAAATTTACTTTGTGTAATTTTTTGGTATTTTTCAAAAAAAGTTCAATTTTTAATGAATAGTGAAAATGTTGTATTTTAATTCAAATCCTCTTTTTAATCTAATTTATTTATATGATTAGATTATCTTTTGAATTGTTTTTAAAGTTAAATTAGAATATATTTTTACCATTTAATCAAATAGTGGTCGTTGGAATTAATTTCACTTTGAAATCGGACTTAAACTAGTGTCAATCTTTTGATACATTTTGTTTCAAAAAAACACGCTATTTGTTTTGACAACGAGAATTAATTATTAAATTAATTAATTCAACTTATATATTTTGAATTTTGTAAAATAGACATCATTTTTGAAATCGGAATACCAAATATAGCTTAGGGTGAATTTTTGGTAATTTTCTGAAAAACGTCAATTTTTGATGAATAGTGAAACCACTAAGGGGTACTTATAAAAACTAATTTTCCGTTTAAATGAAAATTTTCCATCTTTTTGTTTTGAATTTCAAAAATCCGACATACATATTTGTCATTAAGAAGTAAATTTTGGTTCAATGGGATTAAAATAATTTTTTGGTGAATAGTAACTTTTTTTGTTTTTAATCACGATTAGAGGTAATTACTGTAGTTTAAGGTAAAAATAATGTTTTAATAATATGAAATGACCTATAAACATGTCCTACCCTCATTGGATGATTCATGGACGACCAAGAAAATCCATGGGTCAACTTGGGGACCCCATGGGGCCACATTGGTTGGAAAATGACATAAATACCTTTTTATTTAATGTTAAAGTAAAAATGACACAAACATGAGATGTTTTACTAAAACAATTTTTACCTGGGGCTATACAAGTCAGAGTTTTGACTATAAAAATTAATTAGAAAGCTAAAACTATTTCCTACATCATGATATTTTTTTTATAATTTTTAGACCTTAAATCTCTTAAATTATGTATGGCATCATGATTATACAGCGATGACCTCATTATTTAACGATTTAAATAAAATGGAAAGATAATTTATAATATATAACCTACACATGTCCAAAACAATTTTTATGGGTGGATTTATAACCCTTATCACCTTATCCTAGAAACACATCAATGTGGGACCATTAATATCCGAAACGCATTCTAAAATAATGTAACATTTCCTTACTTTCCAAGAGTTCCCCTCCTCTCCTCTTATAAAAGTCACCCACCTCTAGCTCCTTACCCACACTTCCAAAGCCTTTGGCTCGGCCAACCCCTGCCCATTATGTATCTCCACATCCCAATATAACTCCTTGATTCCTCACATTGGGCAGAAGTCTTCCCAAGGAAGCCTTTGATCTCAAACCAAAGGGAGTTACCTGATTTTAAGGTAATGTATTCACTTGAGTCCTTTTGTTTTATTTTTCTTCTCCAACCCCCTAAACTCTTTTTATTCATTTATTTTGTAACAAATACAGTATCATTAGTATACTAGGATTTTCTTATAAGAATTATTCGAGCTACACTTACACACACCTTCATCTAATGGTTAAAGAACATACTGTTTCTGTGGTTGGAGATTTTCTGCCTCACGAAACAATGATTGTTCAATATTCTTTTAACACCTTTAAAGGTGGCCATTATGATGTCACTGTATTTTATATATGATATATATGGTATTTATGTTTACTATATGCTTCGGTATTTTATATTTAAAACATACCTTTATTCTTTTCATGTTGTGTACATGCGATAATTTAATATGAGGAAGTGTGGACTACCGCCCCCTCAAGTGATGTGACTCGTACAAGCAATACATGGAATGTTTAAAGATTGAAATTAATGAAAATATGGAACCTATATAACTTATATATTATACTGGAATTATAAGATATATTTATATATCATTTATTTTTAATTCCATTAATATGACAAAGAAAAAATGAAAGTAGCGTTCATGCGTACGTACGGCCTACCGTCTCCATGAACGGTGCTTTTCGTTTTTTATCTCCAAATGATATGTAATAGTATAAAATGAATATTTACTGGATATATATGATATTTTAATCATTAATACTATTCTGGAAATTTTTACTTGTAACTACATGGGCAATCATTTTTCAAACAAGTTCATTTTTGACTCATGTACCAAACATCAGAAAAAATGTCTAATATGAACTAACATTATTAAACTATTATTATAACATTATAATATGTGATATGAACTGAATAATAATATTTAAAGGATGTCCTTAAGCAATTATAAATTGACCAAAGTTTATTATTCAGGAATATAAAGAAACAAACAAGACAAGTCAGACTTGAGGTAAGTGATCCTACTCCTCTCTTTCTTTTTAAGTACACTATTTTATGGCATTCCTTTTAAAGCTCATCTTTCTTGTTATTGGGATGTTATTTTATATTAGTCATACTGTAATTTTTATGTTCATATAATTAGAGACCATATTCTCTCTCATCAATCCATTTTGGAAGTTTTAAGTGGCACCGTTAGGCTGCCGAATTTTCGTAAGAGATCTAACCTATCTCTTTCTTTTTAAGTACTCTCCTTTATGTCACTTATTTTAAGATCATATTTGTTATTTTGGGGGATGTTATTTTATATTCCTCTTTATTTAGACTTTATTTTAATATTATTAGAGACCCTATTTGATCTCATCAATCCATTTTTGGAAGTTTTAAATGGCGACGTTTGGCTGCCGAGTTTTCGTATGGGATTTTTCATCTCACTTTTATTCCCGTGAGATTTATGCTACATTATCCACAATTTCCTTTGAGTGGTGTATGTAATTCCCATTATTTTACTCATTGTGTAATATGATTTCATTTATGAGTATTTATATCAATGTTGTATTGTCCTTCTTTCACGGGGTGTATGTTTCGAAAGATACCCATGTCGGTAAGGGAACCTTTCACCCTACTCTTTTTAAAAGACTTCTTTTGTTATGTCTTTTTATTCTCATACTATTATGTTGGGATATGTTCTTCTATATCCATATTGATTTAAATTTTATATCCATGTGATGAGATACCCTTTTTATCTCTCATCAACTCATTTTCTGAATTTTGTAGTGATGTCGTTAGGCTGTCAAATTTTTGCAAGGGAACTTCTTAACCCAAATTTGATTCGTTGGGATAAACTTGTACTCCTTGAATATGTAGTTCTATGAATATGTGTGAATAACCTCTGATTTTTTTACACTTAATATCCACTTATATTTGTTGTATTCGTTTGTCACACATAATTATGTATTTGATTTATCCTTAAACAAAGGATACTGTCTTTGTAAGGTACTTCATCTCAATCTCCTTTCATTGAGGCATATTATGTTTTATACACAACCTTCTATTATATGGTGTATAAACCCCATTGACTTTTACGTTTATTCAAAAGGAATATTTTTTATACGAAGCGTTTACTAAACGACAAAAGGGAATGTTTTTGTCGTACGTATGCGGAGACAACGACTTCTCCTCCGTCATGACCATTATTTGACTTTCGGCTTCCTCTACAAGCCATACATTCTTTTTAAAAGAAAAATAAATACCATGTTTTACTTTTCTTTTATTTTTGTATTGAAAAGGGTTTTCATAAGGTTTTTTATATCAATGTGTTTTATTGATATCTTGTGATTGAAATGTGGAAATGTTATGTTTCCTTTATGCATGTATTATCTGGTACGATTATGTTATGGTTCTTGGGCATTATTATGAAGACGGGTGGTTCCGTGATAAACTAAGGGCGGGTGAGCCCGATATAGTTGTTCAATGCATTGGGTAATGCGAAGGAGTGAAACGTTAAGGTTTCTCCGAAGATATTTTGGGAATATGTTGTGGTGGGTATTCCAAACGTAACCAAGAGGGTTACTCCCTACGTAAGAATGTTATGAATGCCTCAAGTTACATTTATGTCTTATGATTTCTATGATTTATTCATGATTTGATGAGGTATGTTATAGTGCTTATGTTTTATGATTAAAGTATGATTTTATTGATTCATATGGGTAAATGTACTCATGTTTTCTTTCCATATATTTATATCCCTTACTGAGCTTTTTATGCTCATACCAATGTTTTTGAAAAAATTTTCACAGGTCAAGGGAATGGTACCTGATATGATGATTTTGTCAAGGAGGTGTCAAGAAAAAATCCATGTTTTATTTTTAAATATGTTTCCATTGATGGGAAAAAATGAATACTATATTTTATGTTACCACTTTGTTTAAATGTGAAATGTAATGCATGTTTTATGATCTAATTATCTAAAAATCTAAACCTAAAAAGATCCTCAATGTGTAATCTTGTAATAACTCAAGATTAAGTAAGGTTTAAGGCTGGGGCCGTATAGTTGGTATCCGAGGTCGGTTTAGACAACTTTAGGGATTAAGAGTTTTTGTTAGACACATGATTAGTCTGTATATCTATTATCTCAGTTAAATCCTTGTTTTATATCTTTTTTCAGTTCAAGTAAAGTCAGTTAAAAATAGAAGGAGAAAGATCTCAAATGACATTCCTATCTCTTCCTGATGACATGCTTTCAATAATTATTGCAAAGTCATGTTCAGATGATTGTGAAACGTTTTCTAGCATACAACTCACTTGCAAGAAGTTGTTTGAGATATCAATTACCTCCACTATACCTCGTTATCATCGTGGATCATGGGTTGTTTTTAGACAAATACTATTTTCCCAATATTCTCATATTTTCAAGAAAGGTAAATATTATCATGGAATTTTCAAATATTTTACCTTATCACAAGAATTTGAAGAATATTATGATTTTAAAAATGTTGCTGAGGAAGGAGACCCTTGCGCAACCTATTTATATTTTCTTTTAAAATATAGTCTCTCAGCACATACTTATGGTATTTTAAAAGGAACAATAACAGAATGTTTCAACTCAAATTCTGTCCGACTATTTTATAGAAATCATGTTTTATCAGATGTTTTGGAATTATATGTCATACATTATTATTTTCCAAAACTGTTTTTCTGTGAACACCCATATGACCCATGTTGTACAAGGTGTTTTTGGATGGAGGAAGAAAATTATTTTGAATGAACTCTAAATCATTTTTTAATGCATGGGACTTCTACCTATGTGAGAAAGATGACGATGAAACCGAGTGGACGCCATGATCAAGGTATGATGTTATTCATTTTGGGAATCGTTTTATTTTATCTTATGGTGGTGAAATAAGACTTCACGAAATAAGATGTTGACATCGTAACAAATTTGGATGAAAATTAGATGTATAAGGAAACTATTGAGTTTAAAACATGTTAGGGTTACTTTTGGAGTTTTATAAAAAGGACAACATGTAGACCGTGTGACAACCTGTCGCGTCGGACTAAGCTGTGGGAATCGAACCCACAACCAAAGTGAAACTGTTATTTATCGCCTACCACTGGACTACGTGAAGTCCCTTGTTAGTTTGACTGATTCTATTTAGTTAGATAATTATATGAATTAAGAGTAAGTTGATTTTGGGTTATCTATGGATATTTAGTAACCTATCATAGAGGATATGTGATTAGGTTAATTACTTTTCAATACGAGACATTAAGAGTAACTGATGTTGTTTGGAGATAAATGTTACGATTTAACTTGAAAGACTATGTGACTAAATCCTTCAAATATTTGGGTTTCAATCTTAGTTCGGTTTACATTGAATAATTTTATGGGCAAATTGTTTATCGAATGGTCCTCGTTGAACTTTGGGTTTTGTTGGACAAATTTTGGAGATTAAGAATAGATTTTATTTTTATAAAGGGTTATCCTTTTCTGGATTATCAGATCTTGTACTAACCTTTTTGGTTTTGGATTTGGTTAAAGTCTAAAGACATGGGAAGTATATAGTTCTCTTTTATGGATTAGGTGATTCCCTAGAAGTTGATTATAATACTCTTAATGTGAACAAGTCTTCCTAAATACTCGTCTTTTGGGGAAAATATGAGTTTTTGTAAGGAATATAATAAAAGTTGAAAGTCAACAGGAACAGTAAGTATGTTTCCTTAAGATCAAAAATAAATTCTTCAATGAAGAGTAACTTAAAACAAAAATGTTTTTTGTTAACTTTTCCTACTAGGGAATCGAATACCGTTTAACCCATCACAAGTTTGTGATTTTCTTGTGGTTAAATTTCTCCTAAACATGTTTTTTATCACTCTCCATCAGAACCTGAACCTATGTTTTCTCCTCCATGTCCATGTTTTCCTACATGTAATCCTAGTATGGGTTAAATCGGGTGACCTCTGTACTTATATTTCCTTATTTTAATGTGATTGTTTTACCGACACTTGTTCCGATGTGGGACTTTCAAGGATGTTTCCAGGCCCAATTCTAAAATTGCGAGGATGAAATTCCCAAAAAGGGGGGAAGGATGTAACACCCCAGGCAAATAAAGAGTATTAAATTTTCATATTTATCCATATTTGTGAATAAAATATTAATATAACTTTAAAGGGGACTCTATGCTCGATGGCGTACCCAACCCACAACAACGAGTTTCTTGGGAATCTTATGTTGCACTCTAATAATAAAATAATATTATTTTAAATAGTAGTTAACGCCTATCCGTTTTAATGGCGGGAATGAACAGAACTAACTATAAAATGATTATATATGTTTGTCAAATATTTTTACTTTTTACAATAGATGTTAGAGGATTAAAAATGCGAATGAATCCAATTTTAAGAGTAAACATTCTAAAATTCTTTAAAAGGTCGATTAACCGCCTTTTGATGGCGAACCAATTTTAAATCCACTTTTTGACAATTTTATGTGTTATATTTGACTAAATATAATTCTTCGTTAGAATTGGGACATCAAAATTTACTCTGTGTAAATTTTTCGTATTTTTCCAAAAAAAGTTCAATTTTTAATGAATAGTGAAAATGTTGTATTTTAATTCAAAACCTCTTTATAATATAATTTATTTATCTGATTAGATTATCTTTTGAATTGGTTTTAATGTTAAATTATAATATATTTTTACCATTTAATCCAATATTGGTTGTTGGAATTAATTTCACTTTGAAATCAGACTTAAACTAGTGTCAATCTTTTGATACATTTGTTTCAAAAAAAACGCAATTTGTTTTGACAACAGGAATTAATTATTAAATTAATTAATGAAACATATATGTTTTGAATTTTGTAAAATAGACATCATTTTTGAAATCGGAATATCAAAAATATCTTAGGGTGATTTTTTGGTAATTTTCTGAAAAACATCAATTTTTGATAAATAGTGAAACCACTAAGTGGTACATAGAAAAACTGATTTTCCGTTTAAATGAAATTTTTCCATATTTGTGTTTTCAATTTCAAAAATCCGACATACATGATTGTCATTAAGAAGTAAATTGTGGTTCAATGGTATTAAAATAATTTTTTTGGTGAATAGTAACTTATTATGTTTTTAATCGCAATTAAAGGTAATTAGTGTTGTTTAAGGTAAAAATAATGTTTTTATAATATGAAATGACCTATACACATGTCCTACCCTCATTGGATGAGTCGTGGCTGACCAAGACAATCCATGGGTCAACTTGGAGACCCCATGGAGCCACATTGGTTGGAAAATGACATAAATACCTTTTTATTTAATGTTAAAGTAAAAATGACACAAACATGAGATGTTTTAGTAAAACGACTTTTACATGGGGTTATACTAGTCAGAGTTTTGACTATAAATATTCATTATAAAGATAAAACTATTTCCTACATCATGATATTTGTTTTATAATTTTTAGACATTAAATATATTAAATAATTTACGACATCATGATGATGCAGCGATGACCTCATTATTTAACGATTTAAATAAAATGGAAAGCTAATTTAAAATATAATATCCACACATGTCCAAAACCTATTGGATCGGTGGATTTGGAACCCTTATCACCTTATCCACGAAACACATCAATGTGGGACCATTAATATCCGAAACTCATTCGAAAATAATGTAACATTTCTTTACTTTCCAAGAGTGCCCCTACTCTCCTCTTATAAAAGGCACCCACCTCTACCTCCTTACCCACACTTCCAAAGCCATTTGCTCGGCCAAACCCTGACCATTTTGTATCTCCACATACCTATATAACTCCTTGAAGCCTCACTTTGGGAAGAAGTCTTCCCAAGGAAGCCTTTGAGCACAAACCAATGGGAGTTACCCGATTTTAAGGTAATGTCTTCACTTGAGTCCTTTTGTTTTATTTTTCTTCTCCAACCCCCTAAACTCTTTTTATTAATTTCATTTGTAACAAATACAGTATCTTAAATATACTATGATGTTTTTATAAGAAGGATTCGAGCTACACTTACACACACCTTCGTCTAATGGTTAAAGAACATATTGTTTCTGTGGTTGGCGATTTTCTGCCTCACGAAACGATGATTGTTCAATATTCTTTTAACACCTTTAAAGGTTGCCATTATGATGTCACTGTATTTTATATATGATATATATGGTATTTATGTTTACTATATGCTTCTATATTTTATATTTAAAACACACCTTTATTCTTTTCATGTTGTGTAAATGCGATAATTTCATATGAGGAAGTGTGGACTACCGCCCCCTCAAGTGATGTGACTCGTACATGAAATACATGGAATTTATAAAGAATGGAATTAATGAAAATATGTGACCTATATAACATATATATTATACTTTAATTATAATATATATATATATCATTTATTTTTAATTCCATTAATATGACAAAGAAAAAATGGAAGTAGCGTTCATGTGTACGTACGACATACCGTCTCCATGAACGGTGCTTTTCGTTTTTTATCTCCAAATGATATGGAATTGTATAAAATGAATATTTTCTGGATATATATGATATTTTAATCATTAATACTATTCTGGAAATTATTTACTTATAACTACATGGGCAATCATTTTTCAAACAAGTTCATTTTTGACTCATGCACCAAACATCGGCAAAAATGTCTTATATGAAATAACATTATAAAACAATTATTATAACATTATAATATGTGATATTAACTGAATAATAATATTTAAAGGAGTTACTTAAGCAATTATAAATTTACCAAAGTTTTTTATTCAGGAATATAATGAAACGAACAAGGCAAATCGAACTTGAGGTAAGGGATCCTACTCCTCTCTTTCTTTTTAAGCACACTCTTTTATGTCATTCCTTTTAAAGCTCATCTTTCTTGTTATTGGGATGTTCTTTTATATTACTGTTACTGTAATTTTTATGTTCATATGATCAATGACCCTATTCTCTCTCATCAATCCATTTTGGATGTTTTGAGTGGCACCGTTAGGCTGTCGCATTTTCGTAAGAGATCTAACCTCTCTCTTTATTTTTAAGTACTCTCCTTTATGTCACATCTTTTAAGACCCTATTTGTTATGATTGGGGATGTTATTTTATATTCCTATTTCTGTAGACTTTATGCTAATATTATGAGAGACCCCATTTGATCTCATCAATCCATTTTTTGATGTTTTAAGTGGCTCCGTTAGGCTGCCGAGTTTTCGTAAGGGATTTTTCATCACACTTTTATTCCCTTGAGATTTATGCTACATTTGCCAAAATTTCATTTTAGTGGTGTATGTACTGCCCATTATTTTACTCATTGTGTAATATACTTTCATTTATGAGTATTTACATCAATGTTGTATTGTACTTATTTCACGGGGTGTATGTTTCAAAAGATACCCATGTCGGTAAGAGAACCTTTCACCCTCCTCTTTTTAGAAGACTTCTTTTGTTATGTCTTTTAATTCTCATACTATTATGTTGGGAAATTTTATTATATATCCTTATTGATTTAAATTTTATGTCCATTTGATTAGATACCCTTTTTATCTCTCATCAACTCATTTTATGAATTATGTAGTCACGCTGTTAGGCTGTCAAATTTTTGCAAGGGAACTTCTAAACCCAAATTTGATTCTTTGGGATAAACTTGTACTCCTTGAATATGTCATTCTATGAATATGTGTGAATAACCTCTGATTGTTTTACACTTAATATCCACATATATTTGGTGTATTCATTTTTCACACATAATTATGTAATTGATTTATCCTTAAACAACGGATACTGTTTTTGTAAAGGACTTCGTCTCAATCTCCTTTAATTGCGGCACATTCTGTTTTATACACAACCTTCTTTTATATGGTGTATAAACCCCTTTGACTTTTACTTTTATTCAAAAGGAATATTTTTTATATGAAGTGTTTACTAAACGACAAAAGGGAATGTTTTTGTCGTACGTATGCGATGACAACGACTTCTCCGCTGTCGTGACCATTATTTGAGTTTCGGCTTCCTCTACAAGACATACCTTCTTTTTAAAAGAAAAATAAATACCATGTTTTAATTTTCTATTATTTTGGTATTGAAAATGGTTTTCATAATGTTTTTTATATCAATGTGTTTTATTGATATATTGTGATTGAAATGTGGAAATGTTTTGTTTCCTTTATGCATGTATTATCTGGTACGATTATGTTATGGTTCTTGGGCATTGTTATGAATACGGGTGGTTCCATGATAAACTAAGGGAGGGTGAGCCCGATATAGCTCTCCAATGCATTTGGTAATGTGAAGGAGTGAAAAGTTAAGGATTCTCTGAAGAGATTTAGGGAATTTACTGTGGTGGGTATTCCAAACGTAACCAAGAGGGTTACTCCCTACGTAAGAATGTTATGAATTCCTCCAGTTACCTTTATGTCTTATGATTTCTATGATTTATTCATGATTTGATGAGGTGTGTTAAAGTTCTTATGTTTTATGATTAAAGTATGATTTCATTGATTCATATGTGTACATGTACTCATGTTTACCTTCCATATTTTTATATCCCTTACTGAGAATTTTATGCTCATCCCATGTTTTTTGAAATGTTTTTCACAGGTCAAGGGAAAGGTAAATGATATGATGATAGTGACAAGGAAGTGTCAAGAAAGAATCCATGTTTTATTTTTAAATATGTTTCCGTTGATGGGAAAAAATGAATACTATCATTTATGTAACCACTTTGTTTAAATGTGGAATGTAATTCATGTTTTATGATCTAATTCTCTAAAACTCTAAACCTGAAAAGATCCTCATTGTGTAATCTTGTAATAACTCAAGATTAAGTAAGGTTTAAATCTGGGGCCTTATAATTGTGATGCATTAATTTTCGGTCTTGGAGAAGTTATGATGCATGCATTTGGAATTGTGAAATAAATTTAAAATTATTTGAGGCCAGGTAAGAGGAACTACATGATGAAAAAATTGAGTTCTCTATTATTGTTCATTCTATGTGTTGGTAGATACATTATTTACTAGGAAAAACAGTTGTGTGTACAAAAACCAAAAAATAATTAATTAAATATTTATATATCATGACTATAATCATATGTAATGAAGGTTTTTTGAGTATCTACAACCATTTGACTTTGAGATTTCATATATTCTTAGAAAGGTAAATACAATGGCAAATGCTCTGACCTGGAGGACTCAAATAGAGACACTAAAGTAGGCCAGTAATGAGTGGAATATTATAGTCTGATTTTTTGAGATACAAATGGACTTTTAAGATAGTCATGGGTAGGGACATCTCAAATAATAAGATGTAACCTACACTCTTCTTGATAGGCTGATGATGAGATTGTTGTCAGATTATGGGGGCCATGTCTAATGGGAGATCATGGTTGGTGAGGACTTGCTTCCACGTTGGATAATTAGTGGGGATAAAATTCTATGTATATGTGGTAGTGTGTGGGTTCCAGAACATAAATGTAAGGAAATTATATGATAGTTGTATGCCTTATATTGGGTAGTATATCTTGGTTTTACACAGATGTGTTGTAAATTCTACCATCAGTACTAGTGGCAGAGGATGAAATAAGATCTATATAGTTTTTTCATGAGGTGTTACACCTCTCAAATGGTGAAGGTAGAACAATAGAAACAAGTCAATATTTTATTATAGTTATCTATTCCTGAGTGGAAATGGGTTTATATGACGATGGATTTCATTACTAGTTTATCGATCTCACCTCAAGGTATCGATGTCATATGGGTTATTGTTGATATAGTCATAAAGTTCACCAATTTCCTATCAATATAGGATACCTTATCAATAGATGATCATATGAGGATATATATCTATGAGATTTTTCTTCTTTAATGGGTCCCTTATATTTCCATATTATATAGCGATGCCTATTTTACATTATAATTTTGGAATGTTTTACAGAGAGAGTTGGGTAAACATTTGATTTTGAGACTAAAAAACATTATCATACTGATGGGATGTCAGAGCTCAATATTAATTTTCAATAGGGCATGATAAGATCCTATGTCTTTATTTTTGGGGCCTCTTGGGAGAGACATATTCGCCTAGTGGATTTTTCCTTCATCAATATCGATTAGGTGACTACTCAGAAGGAAACATATGAATATAATTTTGGGAGGCCATGTTGATAACCTCAATACTAGTTTGTGGTGGGATATAAATCACTGCATAGAATGTGTCTCGTGCTGGAGACTTTATAGCAGTTAAACTTTATCAAAAAGAATATATCTACAAAATATTTTAGATGAAATCCTATGATGATAATCATAAAAAACCTATAGAGTTCATTTTTAGGGATATTTTCATTTTACATATCTCACCTAGGATAGGAAATTGAAAAATTAAAAGATATATTAATACATTAACATGATATTTCATGTTAGTATAGATTCTAGAGATAGTTAGGCATGTCACCTAATGATTGAATTTACCTTAGAAGTATTAATCCATGCACGAAATCTACTATATATCCCATCTATTCCATTATCATTCCCACGAATCTCATAATATTATTTTAGAAGATGTTAACTTAAATGTGGATGCATCGGTTTTGGATCAGCCTATACATATAGTTGATTGGATCATAAACATTCTCTAAGGATGGTTTGACCCTCTGGTATAGGTTCATTGGTAGCAGAATCATGTATGGGATGAGACATGGTAGCAAGAGGCCGACATACATTCCCAGTGGGTGCAGCTATTCTTAAATGATGCTTGACCTCATTGACAGGGAAATTCGAGGTCAAATTTCAATATGGGGGAAGATGGTAAGAAATTGGGTTTTTTATGAGGTACAAATCCTTTTATTTTTGGGTAAACTCTTTTTTAGGTTCTCTTTTTCAAGTATCTTTCAATGTCCTGATGAATCATTATCCACATCTGACTCTTACAGAAGATCAAACTCTTATTCAATAAAAAATGTAAAAGGGACAACACATTAGCAGATGTCAATGCATGCAAGAATGTGTTCCAGTTGGTTAATTGTAAAAATGATTTCAAAACATTATACATATAAAAGGAAGATATCACTAAAGTTCCCAAAAATCAAAATCAATATGGAAACATGTTAGAAATCTATGAATATAATCCATCCTCTTTCCCCATTGCGTATGAAGAGTGAAAATATCATGTAGGAACAATAAATTATCCCCCAAACTATATATCAAATAGGAAAATATGAGTGTATAATATTGTGTTATGTTAAAAAAATGAAACATATAGTGGAAAATAAATAAGAACCATAGCTATAATAGTCAAAGGAAACTCAAAACCTTCATTTAAAAACACATCTAGTGAAAAGATTTTACCTGACTAAGACCTACAACCCAAAACCATAGATGTCTGGGTATCCTGAGAAACTAATTCTTATGGTGTCTTCTACTGCACATTTTATTCTTGGTCACTACCCTAACCTATAATCCCAGATGATATCTAGTTTTATGTTCACTATGACCCTCCAAAACATGAATGAGATACCTATGTCTACCATGATACATTGGAAAAAAAGATACTATGGAATCCCAAAATTGAGACACTATATATTCCATATCCTTTATTAAATATGTCACTTCTAGGGAAGAATACGATAAAACTATGGAAATTCCTAATATTTCTACACTAATAACAATTAATGGAGTCAATCTTGAAAGAGGAAGAGTTAAACCTTTATCCAAACTTCACCACATATCCCTAAACATCAAAACATCAATGTTTGTAAATTTATCTCCACAATAAATTCCACCACGTGGGTAACTAAAAAAAGGAAGATACCCAACTAGGATATCATCCAACTACATCTTATCCATGGTAATTGTATTAGAATTTATTTGAGAATAATATGTTTAGTTGATCTTCTTAACATGATATATCATATTGGACTAAGGAAAAATAAGAAAACCAGAAGGAATCAAGGCCCCATTCCTAGAAATAAAATGAGAACAATATATTATCATTGAAAAAACAGGCAACATTACATTACATTAATCATGAACTCTTTTTCTGGTATCTAAATTTATGATCTTGATCTGGATTTAGAGACATGGGAATAAACTATATATAAAGGATTCCCTTAATGGTTCCCCATAATAAGACACCATGTTTCTTTGTATACATCATAATATACCACTATCATCTAGTGAGTCTATAAATAATAATTATTTATGGATTCATCCACCTCTCATCTGGTACCACAACTAGATTTAAAATATTTCATAATGTCTCTATCCAATCCTCTTAATCCTGGGAACCAATTATGAAATATAAATTTTTAGAATACAGTATCATAATTTCTAAGGAAAATACTGATAGGGTAGATACACCTCTATTGAAAATTCTACATTCAATTGGTGTGATCCAAAATACAAATGGTTTCATAGGAAGTGTTTCATCATCCACTATAGAAATTCAAGGAACTTGTTAAACATCCCCCTACTAAATGTATTTTGGTATAACCATAATATTATAAATGATAAATAAATGATTATCCCTACAATTGACCTACACCACATATCATAATTAAAGAGTAATTTTTAAAAAAAATTAAAGCATATACATCTGAACATTGTTTGGCTGGTTAATTATTTTAGTAATTAATCATTAACACGAAAAAAAAGTATATTTTTTAATATAAACACCCTAATGGTATAGCCACGAGATATTATAAACTACAAGACACTGCATGGCCAAGTATTGCATTCACATTTTCATCACTAGCATTCTAATCATAGTTATAAATATAAAGAAAAACTATTTAATTAATTAGGAAATGACAATAATTTATTTAGGGAAATAGTTTGTATATTAATTTTGAATTTTTTTTAATATAAACCATTAACAATAGCATATATGTAGCTATATGATATTTTAACCAATGTGTAGAATTATGATGCAAGAACTCACACTTTATTCCCCCACAAACAAGAGTAAACCCTTGAAATAATCATCCCAAAATATCTATTGAAGAGAAAAATGAAACCATAATAATATAAACAATAAAATATATCCCATACCCCTAGAAACATGAATATCTGCTACATAGAAGATGTAAAAATCAATCTATGGGTTCCCACATATGTTTTAAACAACCTTCCACAATTCTTCAAATATCCAAATTGATAATAATGTAAATAAGGAATGAACCATATATTTTATCTTAGATTATATTTTATATGGCCTTATGTGTTTCCCATAAAACCTATGGAGAAACTAACTAGAAAAAACAACCTGATCTATACATTGGGGAGATTATGTATTCAAAATATTATAGTGGTAAATAACATCCATATTAATATTGTTTTTTAGAAATAAAATATAGTATAAAATCACCACAGTATTCTAACCATATAAATGGTATTACATGATATAAAATAATGGGTACATGTAAGTCATACATTTATAGTCAAAGGTTATCCCCACATATGTTAGATCAATATGGAAAATATGAAAAGAGAAAAAATAATATTGATTTTACAAATACCAAATGATCATAGTATATCTCCCATCATTAACATTATGAATAATCATATCCACCTACTAATGTTCATAGGATACAAACAATTATGTTTCTAGATCCCTAATTATAATATTACGATACACATCAATGTTCCCATAAAGTGTGTGATTATGAAAACCGATATGGAACCACCAATGTATCCTTAGATTATGTTCATCAATATATAGGTGATTTCTTGCAGTAATAGGAAATAAATAATTGTTTCAAAAATATCACACACATCTGGAAATCATATCCAAACTAATCCATCACAACCTCCGACTATACCAACCTTGGATTCATACAAGAGGAAATTTTATCTGACCTGCTATTAAATATCTTAATATATATAGTACCTTATCACATAGGGTATATTACTATCACATGGGTAATTTCCATATCATCATGTATCTAACCAACACCAATCACTCATAGTGAGGTCATACAACTATTCGTTGAACAAACACCATAGTACTCCTAGTTTGTTTCTATCACTCGCATTTTATGCCAACAACTTATCACTAAGAAAAGTTCCCCATTATCACATCCTTTAACCATTACCTAAAACTTCTGTTTTTCTCATAACACACACAGTGATCCACAACCATATATGTTAAGGTTTAGTTTATATGCTCATCAATCACATGATGAATGAAATTATTCAATATGGTCACAAAGAAATAACTATATCCCGTAGGGTTAGATTCATACATGAGTATGATATCAAAAAAAGATAATTCATTGGATTTTCTTATTAGACACATCATAACCCAAACTATATCCAATATCTATAATATCCATTCACACATATCAATATCTCAATAATAAGTGGATAATATCATTTATAACCAAAATTCAAAAATCATGATCATTGGATTCATGACCAAGCCTAAGAATCTCAATTAATTCATAATAAAAAATGGTATATATTCTTATAGTCTTATGATATAACCAAAATTATTGGGTAATGTCACAATAAAATTCCTATAAGAACCATTCAAAAGACCCGTTATAACTTATGGAACCGATATAGACACTTTGGTAACATAGGCTGAATAATAAAAGGAAAATACTAACATATTTGGGAACACCATACCATGAAACCATATACAATCATTATAAAATGCTATAAACTACCAATATCAATCCTATGGGATCCAAACTTCCAAGACACACCTCATAAATTGTGATCAATCCACTAAACCCCTAAAGTATTACATGACCTCTTATAATAAGGTTTCAAAAATAAAAGATGAAGAAACAACAGAATAAACCAGCATTTAGATATTGGATGTGTGTAAATTTACCCATGTTAATGAAAATGGTAAATATTATTTAACATGAACATTAATAAAGTATAGGAGGGTCATTTTTACTAATTAAAATCCTAAAATGGGGTCTCGATTCATATCGGGTCATCTAAAATACGGGGAGGGATCACTAAGGGGTATGTGGGAAGTTACCAAAACCCCATTAAAACCCACCCAATAGCTAAATATTACAAGATCCTTAATTAAATGCATCCATGTTCTCAAATATAGTATCCATTCTACCCATACTTCCTAGATGGAGGGACACTAGGTTCTATTGGGCCTATGATTGGGTCATCACACAGTGGGTGGCCTTGAAACGGGTACTCTATTCCTTTAAGATTTATTGTTATCATAGGACCCCAATATACTTCTCCAAAACCCAAAAAAATTATCTGATACCCTTGAAACATATCGCATATCAGCAAGAAAAAATGATATATTTTCAAAAAAGAGGTTTAAATTTCAATAAAAATTTTATGGATTGTTATATATACAGGCCATAATATGGTGATGTTTATCATTTAATATCATGAACCAAAACATATCCTAATATAGTGGGAGAAGTACCATTATCCTTTTAAAATTTAGAAATTATATACCCCTATAAAATGAATTTTTTCACTAATATACTAATTGTATATTCATAGGATTAGGTGGTGCAGGTGGCAGCAGTGAGTGGTTATTGATGAGTATCTTCACTAATATACATCTCAATGTATAAGAGTTTTAGGGAATCAAAACCATCCATTCTTTTTTTGTCTCCTCCTCACTCCTTGAAAGTTTTTTTGTGTCTTAGTTATTTTTATTAGAATTCCAAATTTTGATGTATGGTATTTACTATGGTGAGATTTCACCATATTTTTTCCTGTATTTTGTGGGATCTTATATGAATGTGATCTAGTAGTATCCATTAAAATAATTTGTTATGAGATAATATAATATTAAAAGGCCTTGATATGTGATGTTCAACAAAATATTTCCAAGATGTAACATAATATCCATTCGTAGTCTTGGTGTACCAAGATGAAGATTGACATAATGGTGTCCATTTAAAAATATTTCAATTGTCAGTGAGTGAAAACTGAATATTAGTGACCCAAAGGTCTTCTATAGTCACTAGAAATTCAAGGATGAAAATTAAAGGATGTAATGATGTAATTACTAATACATTTTCAATGGTTGTGTCATATAATTTATTCAATGTGTGTTATCATCCACATTTAACCTTGTTTATATGTTTCATGCTTATTTAGTGGACCGATTCAATTGATGATAAAGGCATGTAAAATAATAATTAGGCCACCCATATCTATGGGAATACTGGGAGAATCATATATGATGTTAATTATAAATAAACATAATTATTTTAGTCATCCTATCATGAGGTTGTGGATAAGTAGGTTGTGTTTGGTATTTTCAACGATCCTCGGTTTGATTGGTTCTTTTTGTGTATGATCTTTCATTAGAATAAATGTTTTAGTCAATTGTTAATTTTTATAGTTCCTAGTATAATAAACTAGATATTATGGTATTTTACTATGAAAATAATTGACTATATTTTTTTAGATAACAAATTTTGTGGAATTTTTTAGTAGGCCAAGCTGATCACCTATGTGCTAATTGATTATATGTGAGTTAACTATTTTCAGGTTGAGTGTCATAATTAAGAACAAATAGTATATTCATCTAATGAAGAAGAAATTAGGAAACACTCAGAGAATGAATAGAGTTTATTTTACAGATGATGTAATTCTATGGAGTTTTATGTGTGATGTACGATATTGGACAATGTGTAACATCGACTTGGACACTATAATGTTTAGAGAAAGGTAAACGTAGTTCCCATGATTCTGGATAACATAGAGGATTTGTAGGGAAATTGTATTGTTTCATACATTTAACAATTCCTTACTAAAACAGTGCTACTCATGATGTACTCTTTGTTTCTAAACATCATTCATATAATCCTGGCACATCCAATGTTATTAGCATCGATGATGTTGAATGAGAGTTAGATGCATCATTCAAGGAATTACCCATTTGGATATTTCATTAGATAAATAAAATCATCTATAAGATGTTGATACCTCTATTATTTATTTATTGGAATCATGATCATATCATGGAGGATACATGGGAGTATTAGTCATGTATGTGAGAAAATTGTTGATAAATGATAGTTATATGCCATTGGTTACACAACTCAATTATTAGCTCATATATGGTTGGTATTATATAACACCTAACATGAATCAAGGTACAAATATGTTCAAATTTTTTTCCAATAAATTTTTATTTTGGATTATTTATTTTTTTGGAGGATTTGTTAGAGGATAGGTGTCAATATTTGAGGTTCCTAGTTGTATTTGGTATGAAATTCTACCACATGTCAATAGCCACAAAACATTTGGAATTTCATCATGGATGGGGCCTATGTATGATTAAATATTTAAATTCAAGGGATACCAAACAATAATATAGAACGTTTCACCATAATTGAATGGATCACATCTCCTGACAGTGGTTGTGATGTATATTTAATGGTATTATTGAGGGATTTCCCCCTGATTTGTGGATGTTACACTATAATATAATCCTAGATTGGAAAATTTTGGAATCTACTTTTACACAAATGAGTTATTTCACCAGCACCAAATAGTTCATACTACAATCGAACCCTGATTTGGGGTACTATAATGTGTCCAATGGGGTTACATCACAATATTCTCCAAAGGAAGTATTTTTAAATATTTTTAATTAAGTGATATTAAATACTAATTCTTTATTAAATGAGACATTAATATATATGTATTGTAAGTCACACCCTATATCCTTCCTTACTATGTGATCCTCTGATATTATTTGTTTTCATACTCATTTGTCTTTAGATCCAAATATTCTCTATTCACTAGTATGTGGAGTGGAATGTCAAACACTCATTCGTATTTCCATGATTAAGATCATTTTTTAGTATTCATTGCCAATTATTCTTTTATATATATCATTATAAAAAGATTCCGGATTTTTTCAATGAGATCTTAATTTTTTTTAATGTAAATGATAAATAAGTTTCCAACTTTTTGTGAGGTATGTGGCCCCTATCCATTCCCGTATAATTATTTGTGTGGTATGTGTTTTTTGATATTCATGATCTATAGTTCTTGTATGAAATCCGCATAATGAAACACCATAGGGTTTAATAGTATATAAGAAAATAATACATATGGAATATAGAGAAATGAATTATCCTTTGAGTGGTGTTAACTTTATGATTATCGATGAATATTCAATGATAAAGTGATATTGAAATTGGAAGCAAGAAATAATAAGGGGTTTCCACTATTTTATTGAATCATATTGGACCCTGATAGGTACCATAAATTACTTGTTTTTGAAAAGTATTGTAACAGAAGTCTAACATGGAGGTGGTTGTAAATAATAATGGAATATTAGGAAGAAATTTATGTGTGAGTAACAAACGTATTGTAATGTGTGTAATGGATTAAGGAATTTCTTAAACCAATGATAATATATGTGTTGTTTTTGTTTTATATAACATAGTTTCTTTTATTAGTGTATTTTTATTTTAAATTTTCATTAAACCGTTTTTTTTTTGGAATCTTCATGGTTGTTAAATGTTTGTTATTATGATATGAGGTTGTGTGTAATGAAAACCATTAAATGTGATTATCAAATGGATGGATGTAATTACAATTTTGTATGACTCTTTTATGTGTTTATGTCTAAAAATAATTCAAGGGCTATGTTTGGTGTTTTTTTAGTGTATGAAAAGAAGTAGGTTTTAATTGACATGGAATATTGTATAATACCAATATGTGTGACGATTGGTATAGTTTTAGGAATTCTTCCAAACATGCATATTCATTTAATATGGGTTGGGATTAATGATAATGATTAAACAAATTGAGTTTTGGGTAAGGATTAATTCTAGCCATGGACCTTAATAAGATATTGTTTAGGTTCACTTCTAACCAATGGTTCTTCAGTAGTGTGAGGTGAATTCATTTCCAACCATAACAAACATGCTCCCTATATTAGTTTTAAAACCATTGGGTACTATTGAGCCTCATGATATGATATTATAATGATACATCATGTCAAAAAATTTATATGTTATGTAAAATTTTAAAAATAAACACTATAAATAGTATAATTAGGTATTTTATATCCCATGTATCTCTATGGAACCAAAGGTAACATTGAGTATTTTTATTTTTTTTATATTATTAATGTCGCCATTCCACATTTTCTTGAATGTAATATTTGGATTTGGTTTTGGACATTGTTGTTGGTATCCTACGGAGTTGTATTCACACTTTTCCTAGGAACCATATTACTAGAGTATATTTCATGGGATGTGATGAATATATGGTTAAGGGATCTATAGTATATAACTGATATAGAGATCTTGGATTGGGTTTTAGAATCCATAGTGGTATAGGAATCTAGACTAGTTGTTGTGGATATGTCCCCAGTTTTATTTACTTAGGAAAGTTTTTTATATTATCAACCAATGAATAATCTTGTTAAAATAACTATGAAAATGGTAAAATTAAAAAATCTCATTTTTATACATCATTTTTTTTAAAAAAATTATGTTGTCTCTTAGCTTTAATTACCACATAGTTATTTTCTATCATTCTGATTATTATTATTACATCCACTATAATTTATGGTGATCAGTTATATTGAGGGTATAGTCTCCAGTCATTAAACATATATTATCCACGACAGTTGATAAACTCTAGTATAAGGGGAGGTTCACATTAACTATAACTATTTAATTATGTCAAAGTGGTGGAGAAAAACTATTGGGTCATAATATATATCATATCATAACATATAATAAAGTGAAATGTTGTGGTTTTTAGGGTCTATATGAGAAGAAGATATTGGTATTTGAATTAAATGGGAATATCATAAAGGTGTTCCCCTCTACAATGAAAACATTAGGTAATTGATACTTTCATTAAGTTAGATCATTGTGTTTATGAAGCCATATTAAACAATGGGTTACATTTTTATGAATGTGGATGAACATTTTGAAATTTTTATCTTTCTTGAAGATTATAATCACTTAGAAATATTTGATTTAAAATTTAAGGGGATATAATGATATATTTTTAAAAGCATGATGAAAAATTCATTCGTGAAAATGAATATTAAAAATATATTATTTTTCACACCATTGTGAACTGGTCTCAATATAATGTTCAACTAATTAATCCTTTTGAATGATTAATTAAAATTTATTCTCCTTTTTTGATTAAAAATTCACTAAAAAGAGCTTGTTTTTTAGTCCTTGGAATATTATTTATTCTTTAGCCTCAAATTCACCCTTTAATTATGTGGTGTACCTTTATCATTTGTTTTTAATATAACCAACATATCTATAGTATAATCAAGGTTTCTTGATATTGTTGAACCATCTCATGTATAAATTATGTCCAATGGATAACATGACATTAAATTGGATAAATTCTCTCTAAAAACTAAAATTCACCATTTTTATTCTCTATCTATGTTCTAATAAGATGATCACTATTTTAGTAAACACAAATCCTATGCCCAGGATCTAGATTCATTTTGAATGAAATGAAAAAAAAATATATATGAAAATTTGGGCCCATGGTGTTTTCTAAATTTTAGTGAATGTGGTAACTCAGATGTTATTTATACCCCAGAAATAAATATAGTACCACATTATAGAGGGAACATATGGTTTTATGATTTTTATGATCAATTTTGTATATTTTCAAGAAAACCCTTACCATAATGCTTGAATGATTTATTTTAGTTTCTCCCTTTTATTTATTTAATGAAAATAACAAGTGGGGAATATCTTAATGAACCCTTTATATTTTCTCTTCATGAAAAAATCATTCAATAGTTTTATTTATAATATTCTATTTAGAGAAATTTTTTCATGTACTTTTTAATTATTTCATGACTGTTTAATATATTTTAGACAATTTCAATTTTATAATTTTGAAAAAATAACCTATGTCATGTATCATTGACCACTTTATGATGAAAACACTAATCAATATAAGATAATTGAAAAAAAAATAAAATGTATTAATCTTTCGTAACATAAACTTCTGATTCTTGACCATGAATATACTCTAATATATTCAATATAAAATTACCCTTCATCTATGTGACTTCCACTATATGGGTATGGCCTTCTATGTGAAATGAAGATTCTTCCACAGAATTTGTAACATCCCAACATCATTGGTTACACATAAAATAGGTACGATGAAGTCTAATATATCATTTGGTGTGGGAATTTATCAAATAAGAAATATCTAGTGAATCTTACCTCTTATGGATCATACCTTTGGCATTGGATGATCAAACACATGATCTTAAAACTGAAATCCAATACTAATCATCATTCTCCCACATGATTATTATAATTAAATGGTAGAATTGGAGTTCCAGTTGGGACCTATTCACAAAGGTTATATTCAAAAAATAATGTGGTTGCTCATAATGGATCTAAATGATTCACAAATCCCGAAGACATTTGGAATTTATATGTACCTTTAGTACTCTTAGTTATATATTTTCAATAATGGGGTGAAATGTTCATAATATTATGAAAGTCATCCAATATAAAAAATATCATCAATATATTATGTTAACTGGTTTAACTCGTCCATTGGGACATGTAAAAAGATAGAGGGTTACTTATCTAAGGGGATATATTATAAAATTTTCTTTCATTCATTCATGATTGTTTTTTATTATTCAATTTGGACCCCTTTTTAAGCGAACCATGTTTTCAATGGAACACTTAGAGTATATAAGTAAGAAATGTTGCTCGTGCACTAATATATTATTCACATCTTTGGTATCCATATGTATAAACATCATAGAGTCATATCATTAATTTAATATACCCTTGGGGTGACCAAATGATCCCATTATATATATTAAAAGAATTAGAAAGACATTTATTATGGGATTTCAACAAGATTAATGTTGTTGGAAACTCATTCCTAATGTATATGATAAAAATTGTATTGGGGGATTCATAACCATTTGGTTAAGAGGATATCTATTTCCTATCCAAAATTCAGACATTACAGTCTATTTGAATATAATAATTATATATGTTCACATAACACAACGAGAGGCTATAAACATACCCATGGAATTATATAAATTCCACATTTTTACCAAGGTAAGTACCTATACCAAATGTTATGTTCATTTAAAATTCTATTGGGGTTTACTGAATCATATATTATCCATTAAAATTTTATTTTTTTGATAGGAATCCATCCTTCTAGATTATTACCATTATCTATTTTCTCTCTTGAAATTTTCTAATATCCCTCAAAATGTAGTACATATTTTTGGAATTGTTAAATCATTAAAATTGAATTATATAACCAAATTCTAATGTTAAAATCAATATGATTACCAATAATGGATTCATGAGATATGTTGAGTGATCATATATGATGGTGACCTATGTCATGACCTTTGTGAATCAGGATGAAGCAGTAACTACTCCAAACTCACTACCATATTCAAGGGGATTATGAAAATCAATAATAAGAATAACTAATATCGGAGGAATTTTCATAATTATACTCTACGAACACACCAAAGTATCTCAAAGTAGATGAGTTGAGTAATAAAATAGAAATCATGTGACATATTGAGTAATATCCATACATAAAAAACCTCTATAGTGTTTAGGAGTACAAAATTATAAACTAAAAACTAAAGGGTAAAAAATACACACCCAATCCAAAATATATCCTAACCTAAAAAACGGAAAAGTAAAAGATGAGAGAGCCCATATATTAATCTAAAATCTATGACCACCATATGATTTCAAATGCACTAGGCATCCAAATTATCCCCTTTAATCACCAATAACCTATCTTTTGTGTTAAAAATACACCTCATGTGTGAGAAAATCCCATCCAGAGGTTGGTATATACATACCCAGTAGGATTCGAGAAAATAAAAAGAAGGACAGTAAGAGACATGATTCGAATAGACATACTACTCAACCAAGTAAAGGGGACTAATAACATCCAAAAACATGGATAAATGTATATATATATATATATATATTCTCAAATCAATGAATCCCCAAAAAGGGAGATAGGGCATCTCCACCTCATAACCCATCACAAGATAATAGTGTCAACAATTCTAGGAGTCTAACAAAAATTCCCATCATATATCATGTATTTCCAAAACAAACATTCAAGTCAAGAAATGAATGTTCCCTTTACCACGTAGTCGAGGGGAACAAACTCTAAGTATAGAACCCATGTTCTAGTACAAAAGGATGGTGCCATTAAAATAATCAACAGAGGACTTATTCACATCATAGTTATATGGTGCCACTCGAATAGAAAATAGGGGACCAATTCCCAACATAATAGGATGGTTAAACTCCCATATTCATTACAGGACCCAGGCCCAGCCATGTTGGAGGGTATCACTCTAATAGTTAATCATGGATCCATTTCCTACCTAGAATGTGGGTTCCACTAGGTATTGTACCCATGTCGAACCCCACTAAAAGTTTCCACTATATTAGTGATTAGCTTACCCATTTCCAGCCTAGATGGAGGGTGACACTCAATTATTTGGTAGATGACAGAGGCCCTACCCAACTGGAGAGTTCACTCTAATAGATAGAAGATGGAGGAACATGACTAGCCCTATAGGAGGGAACCAATATAGTAATTGGTAGAGGAATAATGCCCTTCTTATATAGAGGGTTACACAATAATGGTTAATTGAGGACCCATTCTTTTCCCAATAGGACGGTGACACTCTGATATCTATAATGATCTTACCCAAGATCTTCTATCTAAGAGAATATCCTAAATAAGAATTATGTCTAAAACATCTTGAATCGTGTATCAAAAGACAATACGGATTCCACCCTCATGTTCTACGGGGAATAACACTCTGGATAGGTTATATGCAGGCTAAAATCTGAGTATAAGAAAAGGAGATATGATAAGTAGAACATTAAAAAAAGGGGCAATGGGGTACATGGATTATAAGTGTAACAACATAGCATGTGGTCCCACTACACTGCATGTTTGTGTCCTTTATGGTACACAACTCACATATCATGAAGCACTACACGATGTGTAGGTGGACTACATGATATGTCTCATCCACTCGCGGTCATTCCTATACTTCATTCCATTCCCATTTAATGTTTCATGTGCTCGTATACTATGGTACAAATCATGTAAGGAAAGTCTAACACTCAGCATGTAACTCATGCTCATTCCCATGCACTCTTATAGTTACACACCATATCTCACACTATACATGGCGTGGAAGGACTCATTTTATCCTAGGTGAATATGCTCTATACACACTGATCTGGTCAGTTGATGTTACATGGAGTGTGGTACCTCCACATGACATGTTGTATATAACTATAAACAATCCCCTAGATTCCACATAAATTTTACTACATAGTGCATGCACATCAATCTATATGTCATGTAGTCAAATTTTCCACACACAAAAAATATATTCTTCAGAACTCTTAATCCATCCCATATAACATCGATATATCCCCCAAGCATCCAAAAATATGAAAAGGAGGCCTTTATTTGTCACTTACATTAATTATTGGTCATAGAAAAAATATTTGATTGTCATTTTGAATCATGCACACACTACACACATCTCCCATCACCCAATATACCTCTTATACTATGAGACTCCCCTCATTGAATCCCAAATCTCAGATGAAATCATCCAAAACAAACAAATCATTCAATTCACTATGTGGTTCTCCCATTAATTCCTTGCACGTGATTATACTATGAATTCAGGGGTCTAATCGGTATATGGCCCACATGAAAATGACAAACCAAGATCCTATATGAATATCAATGAATAAAAAAAGAATAATTTGATGAGATAACCAATAAAAATGGTACATTGTTTGTTTTTCCTGTCTCATTGGCCAAAACAACACGATTTGGGATGTCCGGGGGTGAGAAAACTCAATAATCCAGTAAAACCAAATCATAGGAAGACGAAAATGATTTCTACTGATCTAGATAAAATTAGTAGAATGATCATTCTCAAATAGTTAAATAAATATGGGAAAAATTTAAAAATTAACTTGTCTTAACTTAATATCTGATCTTTTTTCGAGGAAGAATATACCCACTAATGAATAAAAGGATTCATTTCATTCACTACATCTCGATCTTCCTAGATTTGGAGTATCGTTATCTTTGGATTCTAATGTTCCATGGGTTAGGTGGAAGAACTCCTCTAAATGGTCACATGGTCACAGAGCTGACCCAATTTATCCTATCATAATGGAATACTTATAGATGGGAGATATGTTTAGGTTTTTAATTAAATTTACCCTCTAATGGTTATAATATCTGAATTCCCCACGCTGAAAAATTTTAGGTCACACCTAGGGTAACCCTCACATTCGGAACTCAACCTTTGTCTCAAATTTAGTATCTAATATTCTATTTTGGATATTTCCTATTTTCATTGATATACCACTTTCATGTAATATTGAATATATTTAATATTTTTTTGATATTAATTAATGTAATATTGAGTACGCAAACTATCACCTATATGGTTCCATGGCCCCTAAATGTCATCGGAAGACCTACCACAAAGTCCATGGATATGATGTCCAATTTCAACTTTGAGATCTCAAGGGGTTGAAAAAATCATGTCAAAACCTCATCCTCAGCCTTCACATGCTGACATGTGAGGCATGGAGAAAAAAACTCATCCATGATCCATTTCATACCAGACCAAAAAAGAAGCCACTATATTTCTCTATTCATCCTTCCCATAATAAGATATTCTACCAAAGGAGATGTTTATAACTCTCTCATCACCTCATCTGGCAACAAGACTCATACTACCAGCTATCCCTACCAAAGGACAATTTGATTTAATCCTTCAAGAAATATATTGGGTGATTCTCTGGAGGATATCTTATCACACGAGACAACAGAGTAAATGTATCCTAATCATTACACTATCAAATGTTTTTGGGGTGGAGTGAAATCCATAATTTGTAAAAAAAATCTCCCTTATTCTTAATGATATTGAGTTGCAATGACCCAATCTACATTGATACATTCTTCACCAAACATCCACAAGACATCCTTTTAAATGTATATGACACCATGTTTCGCTTTAATGGAGTATAACATATCTCAAAGTAATAATCATGAAGGAATTCTAACAAGAGACTCCATTTGGGTTCATTTCAATATTTTTGAATACATACATGAGACTCTAATGGTCTAGGTAAATAATAAAGGGCTCTCCTAGAAGATATTTTCTCTACGTTCCTAGAGATAAGATAAATTCCCCCAACACTAGTTTGTGAGTTTTGTATTTTTTTCACATGGGGTATCAACTACCTTGACCCATATGAGATATCTAATTGTCTCTGTATCAAAACATAGTCAAGTATAGCTCCTGAGTAACTTCAATACACTACACAGTCCAAACCTTCTACAGGTATTCTAAAAATAGGATCTCACATCATCCTCAACCTCAACACTCCAAAGTCCCTATGACGCTTATTAGTCTAGGTAAATAAAATCCATTTCTATTTCAGGGTGGTCAATGTGGATGTAAACATGAAGAATTCATTCAAAAACCTCCTAAATCTATAATTATGTCCATGTAAGTCCCCCATGATACCAGTACTTTCAGATCATGTCTAGGATTCATCTTCAATTATCTCTCATTCTCATTCTCAGACGTCGAGGACACGAGGATGTCATCTATTTTTAGTTGGTGGATACACCTTTGTGATAGTGACTTAATTCATATGAAGTCAGTCCACAACACACCTCAAGCTCTCATCTATCTATTATGTTAAAAAAATAGTACATCCTATGTGAATACACTAAATCATGTGAATCCCTACATTTATAGACCCTCAAACCACACCAGTAATGCTCACATCTCCAAGGGGTCCTCTGACATGCAAGTGAAAACATTAGGTAATCCCTAGTGAATGTACATAATGAGGTCCATATCATAATGGAGAGGTAATCCAAACATGCCATCATACCCTGAAATCATTAGAGGGATCCAAGTGCTCATTACATCAACTACTCCAATGATATTCTAGCTAAATAATAAATATGTTTTAACCTCCAATAAATCAGTTCATCCTTCGATTTCTGTGGATCACTCCTCATAAAGAGGAAAACATCATTCCAATACTTGGATACACTACCACAGTCACTGGTATATTAAATCTTTGTTTGGATGGTTGATTACTAGTATAGATTGAGGAATGCATCGTAGGGTGTCACTACCACTATAGAAAGAATCTGTTTGAGGCACACTCTCCTCGCTGAGTACAGTCAACAGATTAACAAAAATTAGTGATCAATGATCCTCTCGATTGGAGCCTCCACCGTAAGAGTCAAGAAAAATATACCTCAATTGGTATTTATAGGTCATTAATTCAGGTTACTCATAGGTTAATGTGGCTTTCTCCATGGTGCTAACATTTCAGCTATAGTAGTGGAGACATTGGTTGTACCCCAAACCACACTCAGTACTTTTGGATAGAAGCCCAAAATTCCAAGAACTTATCTTCACCCTTGAATGTATTTTATTCTCAAACAGGGCCTTATCTAACATTCAATTAGATACAAATATCTAGAGGAATGAATTTAATTGGAATCATTTTCCACACCCTAACACTAACTATTGTAGGCGGCATCAAATCACACTGACAGTTATTAATAATGTTACAACGATGCATCTCTATGTGGGAAGTGACCCTCTTCCTTTCATGACTGAATCCATGATAAAAAATCACTTTTATATGACTCAATATATACCCAACATCATTTATAATAGCTCTCACTGTGATGATCAACATCGAATGAATTCTTATCCAAGATGGATATTCAAACCATAGGATCAGGCCTAACATCAACCACATAAGAAGGGAGTCTGGATCAACATGGTACTTAGAAAATCTCTTTCACTTGAAACTATATTGCACACTCTTCATTGATGAATCATATTATTTTACCAGTAGAACCAAATTACTCTCTATAAAGAGCATCAATTGCCCGTAAAACCATTTAATTGGTTGGGATCAGCACAATTCTAAAAACATGGATCACTAACTCAAGCCAATCCTAAAATTCCTGGGAATTTGGATCATTATGAAACCATTACAGCCTCTTGCACTGGAACTCATGGAGTGTTCCTGGCCTATGTGCATCATTTTTTTGCTATGATGTTATTACTTTCTGCTCGATAGGTTGGGGTGCTTCTACAATCCTATCTAGAGGAAAACATCTCACCCAATGGACCCTAAATTAAGACCTCGTCGCTCATCAGATCATTGTCATGATCCAAAACTGAAAACCTAGATGGCCTTATACACATATACATATCAAAAGGGACCAAGATGTACCACATTCAATTGAGTATATATATTTATATGGAGCTGGGTAATGGAAAGTCAAATGAATCAATCTGATATAATGATTTTACCACTGATCCATATGTCCAATGTATCAGTTTTCTGATTCAACATGTTGGAAGTTAATTTCATGGTGAATGGATTTGTCATCCACCACACCCACACTTGTTTTTCTTTCATGAAATTTCCACATAAGACACTTTGAAACAATTTTCATAAATCCCACCCAATTAATCATAATGGACTAATCCAAAACCATCCTACGGAATGTACATGGATCTGATACCAATCATTCATGACCTGACTCATCGAGGCTCTAGACATAACTACCATAATACTAACTCAATTTTCTTGAGGGTGGTGACAAACACTAAAATTCATGACTAATATGGATTGAATTTTCCTAATGTACCTGTATGCACACACTTGATTATCTCAATGCATAAGTGATGAGGAAAAAAAGAATGATGATACAATAAAAAGAGTAATAACCATACATGGAACCATATAGCATTAACAAGAGTATTATAGTATAAATAGAAATGTATATTGTCAAAAATACATGCCCAACCAAAAATATGTCCCAACCTAAAAAAATAAAAATAATTGTTGAGGGAACCCACCGTTGAATCTCCAAATCTAACAACTATATGCAATAAAATGTAGTAGGTATCCATATAATCCTTTGTAATCGCCATGAAAATGTCCATTATCAGCATAAAACACATCACGTGTGGGAAAATAACATGCAGGGAGAGTATATAAATACTATATAAGAAGCCTTGAATGTTGGGGGGTAGTAAGAGACCTGATTGGAATAGAGAGACCGGTTAACCAAAGGCTTTAGGGTAACTACATCCAATTCCATTGATATATATATATATATATATATATATTCTCAAACTAAATAATCCCAACCAAGATTTAACGGGGATCTCTATATCATATCCTTTCTTAGGATAATTGTGAAAAAAGTTCCCAAATTCAAAAAATGATGCCCAATATATCGGGCGCATATCGAGAAAAAAATCCATGTCAATCCACACCTCGCCATTATGCCACACAGTCAAGGGGAACATACTAAATGTGGAGGACTTGTGCCTTGGTCAGATAGGAGGGTCGCACTCATGTAATTAGTAGAGGACCCATGCTCAGGACAGTTGGATGGTGCCACTCTAATAGCATATAGATGATCCATTCCTTCCCCAATAAGAGGGTGTCACTCATGTAGTTGTTGAAGGACCAATTCCTAGCCCATATAGAGGGTGACACTCTTAGAGTCAATTGAGGACTAATTCCCTACCCAGTAAGAGGGTTACACTATAATATCTATTAGATGACCCATTCCCTACCCATCTAGAAGGTTCCACTCTCATAGTTAGTAGATTTCCCATTCATAGCATAGCTGGAGGATGAAACTCTAATAGTTTGTAGAGGGAGCATGCACAACCTAGTTTGAGGGTGACAATATAATAGATAACAGATAGTGTTCCAATTCCCTACCTAGAAAGAAGGAACCTATATGATCTCTCTGATAATATTATTCAATCAATTCAACTATTATGAATCTCCTAAATAATACTCACACTTGAAACATCTTGCATTGTACCTCAAGAAGAACTATAGAGGTACTATCTCTTTCTACATAGAAAAAACTCAAGATAGGCTACTCATGGTCCACAATATGTGTCTAAATGGAGGAGATATGAGAGGTATAACTTTATTAAAAAAGAAATTAGGGTTATATGACATATAAGGGGACCCAAACATCATGCGGTCCCACTATACTACCTAGACTTGCCCATAACGGCACATTAATCCCTGATCATATATAACAATACAATATATAGGTCAACAACAACACATGAATCAACCACTCACGGTCATACTCATTCTACTGGCCATGTACACATAATTTTTAACATTCCCATGAACTATGGTAACCTACATGTACGGTCCAGGATAGAACTTGGATGGTGTCACCACCTCATGCCCTTGTACTCTTCTAAGTACATTGTGTGCCTCATTCCATAAAAGGCGTACAAGGCCACATATTCTCCTAGGTGTGTTCCCCATGTAAACATAGATCCAAATATTTAGGGTTACACTGCATGTGGTCCCTCTACCTGGAATGTGTTTTTAAGATCCATGAGAAAATCATGCCTCTGAATAAACCAGAATCAAGATGTGTGTTTTTTGAACTACATAGCATACAGTTGAGTTTATCACAAAAACATAGATCTGGCCTCCAATGCTATAGATCTGTATCCTCTACCATGGATATCACCTATATTTGTCCTAAAATTATGGTAAAAAACATTGTTTTTAACATTTCAGGGAGTTATTGGTTGTATAAAGAATTTTTGTCGGTCTATACAATTCCCACACACGTTGTGCACATCTTCTGTCACACCGTACGCCACCTGTATCACTCCCAAACCCACTTCAGATCATTGATCCATATTCAAATCATCCAAAACCTGAAAATACTTACACTCCATCCCTCATTTTCCCAACCATTCCTCACATGTGATTCTTTCATGAATCTTGTTGTCCAATCGCTCTGAGACACACTTGGCAATGTCAAAATATGAACATGTACGCCAATTGGAATGGAAACTGAAGAATCGTTGGAATAAATGTAAATGAAAAAATTTTAAAAAATAATTTTCCAACTGTTATTGGAAAATGAACACACTTTTGGATGTATGATGTGATAAAACTGAATATAAAATTATAGATAGTACATAGGCACTTGCGAAGGCTTGCAATTAGAAACGGTCAAAGGAATAGTATGATCATGATAATTTTTTTAATAAATAGGGGAAAATAAATAAAATGAAATCCATACCCCAATATTGGATCATTATATGATGATAAAATTTCCCACCAAGGAAAAAGTGGACTCATTGCAAATTTTTCATCTTGATCTACCAAGATCCATAGTTACATCAATGTCTGATTCTGATTATCCAACTAGAGGTTGAAATAACATCACTAAATAACCCTATTGTTACATGGATAAACCTAGAAATAATGGCATACCTATGTACATATTTATGGGGATAAGTTTATGTGATTAATTAAATAACAAAATTTTATTTTTTATTTTTATTAAACACACTCATTAACTATTGAAATATATAATCACCTCCCGATGATGAAATTTATGTCACACCTAGGGTAAAACTCATGTTAAATCTTCAACAATGACCTCATATTTTTGGGCCAATATAATGTTTTAGTGATATTACTTTACATTTAAGAAACCATTCAAAAGTAATATAAAATATATTTTACATTTTTATAAAATTAATTCTAGTCATTATGGGCGTTAGAGTCACAAATTGTCTCAACACCTAGCTCCAAAAATATTTAGAGAAATTTTAAAGCATCTTACAAGATAAAAATAGAGTCTCTACTACCCATGTTGAAGATATAATATTAAGGATCTATGGAAAATTAATTAATAAAATATATATTCTATATCACGTATAGCATTGATTATAATGCCTCTAAAGATCAATCCACATAACTATAGGTACATTTCAGTTAGGGAAAAAATATATTATTTAACACTAGATGTTTCTATTTATGAAATTTTATGTTTAAAATTCCTTTATAACATTAGAATTGGTGGAATAATATATTGTTATGGTCCCAGAATATATTGATCCTAATGTCTAATTATGCTCATATTTTAGGTTTCAAAAAACAATTTCCACTTGAATGTGCTCACGATATCAAGAATCGAATTATAAAATTTATATAAGAATAAAATATAATATAAGGTTCATTTTGAAAAAAATGAAAATGTTAGAGACCATAAGTACCGATTACATCCCTCGGAATTGGGGATCCATAACCTAAATATTATAAAATGTTGAGGCGATCATGGAGTCAATTAATAAAAAAGGAATACAATAGCTAGTAAATAATGAAAATATTATTCTAATGGTTATGGGAAACTAATCCATCCACCATTGAAATAGAGTTCCAATGATCCATCCCCACCATAAAAACTCCCTTTTCGTACTAAACCATCATGCATAAGATGGATAAAATATCAAGATATCCCTAAAGGACATATGAGATAATATGTGTGTTGGGTTCTATGTTCTAGATCTAGGGGAACATAAAGCTCTTGATTGTGTATAATTTGTGATATATATTTGTGGAGTAAATGGTTTTATCCTTCATATGAAATAATGGATGTGGGTTCTCTTTCTATTTCCTTATAGTATACTATGCATAGTGACAAGCTAAGGGGGAAATATCCATTTATCCGCCAACCAAATCATACGTAATGTCCTTTATTAAGCTCACCTAAATAGTAATTTTAAAGCACAGTTTAAGGAAATTTGGTGAAAACCTTATGTTAAATCTCAAGGAGTATGGTAAATGTATTATATTTATTCACTATAACATAGCATTGTTTTATGTTACATTTTTTATGGAAAATAATTAATAATATTATTATTTTAGAATAAAATTAATGTGAAACAAAAATATTGAATAAGAAATTTTTTAATAAAAACAATGGTTGGATGTTATTAGTTTCCCAAGAATCATCCAATCATTATTGTACCAATTTATTTATTATTTAAATATCTATCTACGGTTATATTGAATATCATTCATATAACTACATATGACTCCCTATATCATTAAAAAATAATTACAGTACAATATTTGAGTATAGTGACACTTATATCCATTTATGTAAACTTGATGGAATAATCAATTCCTTGGTATAATGAATGTTCAAATAGTACCTTCTTTCATAGATTATAAAAAATACCACTAATGAATTTATGAATTCACCAAAAAAATTAGAAATATTTATCCCTTCAGCCCATGGCCACAATTATGAAATACTCATTCCATGATCATCCAAAACCAACATATAATGGATGAATAATGAAATGGAATCATTGATTTTTTTAAAATATATGTAAATTATTAGTATAATAAGAATTACATGGGTAGTATCATCAAACCTCAACTCAATTCATTACATATAAACTCTCTATGTAGAGAAATATATCCCAAAACATAGAAATATCAAAACAGGGAACATAATAAAAAATAATTATATCACTTTCCAAGATAAAACATTGATAATTTTTATAATATGGAAAAAGATACAAGTAAATGATAAGAACACATGTCCAAAAAATGATAAAAATAAATCAAAAAATAAATCATGGTATATTGTTCCTAGAATTCAAATAAAACCCCCACTCCTTGTCATTATTCCCTTTTTAGCAACCTCAAAAAATTCATATGTGACTATATTATTCATAAACATTAATAAAAATATACATTCGATGATAATGATGGATCCATATAGCATAAAAAACAACTTCAAAATCCCTATGGAATGGATTTTGAATCAACTGGACAAATTGCATACTCCCATACTCTCTGATTCTTCTAAATTCAATTAACTAAGGGGGCAATTTATTTTTGGATTTTAATTTTTTTACCAATTTGGTTAAATGGTTCATGAAATGAATTTTCTATAACCCACAGATGTTATAATTTGTTCCAGGTGTACTTTATTACTTCATTATGTTCTATTGATCTCCCATAACCTAATCCATCCTCCATCTTCTAGAATCATCATGAATGAACTTAATGTATTCAATTTTTAATAACTTCATTAAGAATATAGTAAACTATATATATTTATATATTTTTTCTATTTGTTACTTTTCATGATATTTCTATTGGTGATATAACATCCAATAAAAATATAGCGGAATCATAATATTTGGGATGAACTAATAATAAAAGGAAATATAATCACAAGAACATATATAGAGAGTAATAACAATTAATTTTTTTTTTCTTTCATTTCTATATTTTTAAAGTTTCTGATCAATCTATTCATATTCCAACCATAATTTTAATTAAGTATGCATGTAATTGTAAATCAAAAAATAAATGATATTTATTGTGATATATTTATTTCATAATTTGTGATTAGATCATATCAGCCAATAGAAATTTTCATATTACAAGATATTTTGAAATTTTATTGTTTCCTTATTACTTACTACCACCATTCATGCATTATAATATATGATTCTATCATAGTTGATACAATCCAATTATCGGGGTTAATAAATATGTCATTAGAAATTAAATATTTAGGTAATTAAAATCAAAAAATTAATATATATATTTATATACTCTATAACTAGTTATTAATTTTTCTCCCATATCCTATTAAATGCCTCTCTTTATCGTATTTGAGTTATAACTAGTGGAGGTTTCTATTCATATATATCTATGGAATACACCACTATTAATGAAAAAAATTATTTTCATTTATTCATTATCTGGTCTCAGCCTCCAATTCACCCACACAAGTAAAACACCAGTTATAAATTCCAAATATAATAAATAAAATTATAGAAAAATAAAAAAAATAAATTAAAATTAAGGATAATTTAACATTAAATACATCAAAAATATAAAATTTGGTATCTTATAATGACTTATACATTCATATATAGACATTACATCTTAATTAAGGAATATTAATCATACATCACAAATACATTCCTGAGGACCGTAAAAGTATAGTGAAATTTGAGTCTGGATACAGAATATTATTATATCATTAATGATATTCTGAATCCGACATATATATAATCCTATTTAATAATCTTCAAATAAATTCCTTACAAAAACCGTTCATCATAACATGGGAAAATGAAACATAATAATGTGTGAAATTATATGATATTGAAGGGTAAAATGGAAGATATTAACTGATGATAATATGAAATTATATGATAATCATATAGATATGAGATTATAAATAAAACATAACAGTTCATACCCAATTTATCTCTGACCTTATATAGGATCCATTTGCACAAAACATTATCGTTTTAAAAGTGATGAATGACCAGAATGAGAAATAATCACAAGTCATTCATGAATCCTTTTTTATGACATATAAATATATCTCTATCATAAAAATATAATCAAATTAATTTTTCAATGTTAACTATGAGACAATCAAATCATAGTGGATCGGGCATCACCAACTGTTTCTCATATCATTATAGATCATGCATCATCATTTATTCTCCAACTAGATCACATACATTGACTTGTTTCCCTTTGTTGATCAACTGTAATGACTTGTTTCCCAAATCATATCAATAACATCATTATGCTTCCCCTAGCTACCACATAAGATTTAAAACATTACCCTATTCATTGGATAGCTATAATGTACTCACTCGTCATCAGTTTATAATGGAATCACTATTCCAAGGTATATAATCGAATAACCCATCACATTAAAAACCTTATATATGTGTTTCATATGGTCATTAAACATTTATCATATCAAAACCCATTAAAATAAATGGGGTTCATAAAGATTCATCATATGATAAATTGATTAAAAGAAATGATTTCAATAAACATATCATCTGTTCATCATAGAAAAACCCATGGAAAAGGAACAAGTTTCAAAAACATATTTATATGATAAAATTATAAGTAAAAAATAATATTAAATAATAATTATGGTACCATAATATCATATAAATTTTAAAAAAAATTAATTATCATGAATGGTTGTTGTAATTTATGAATTGAAATTCCATAAAATATCCTTAAAATATTATTAAGTAGAATAACCTTTTCCTTTTAAATAACTTCTTTAAAATTAAATTTTATCCAAATATTTTAGTAAATATCATATATGAAAATAAATTTGAATCATTTAAATGTAATATAAAATTAATCTAGTGTTCATTATGTTATAAAATTCAATTCATTTCGTCCATGTTAAAACTAAGGATCCTTTCATAATTTTTGATAATAATTCAAAACATCCTCATTCGGAAAAAATAAAAATTATTCATTTTAATAATATTCATAGAAACGAAAAAATGGGAAGAATTTTATTGAAACAATAATTAGAGAGTGGAAAAACATTTATTAAAATATTTTTTTAACACATGTACATGGTAGAAAAAGGGAGTTCCACTAAAGAGAGAGTTAAATTTATTTTTCCTTTAGAACATATTTTGTAAAAGTAAATAAATAGGGGAATGTGAAAAGAAAACATTTATTTTAAATAAATAACTAGGGAAGAAAAAATTTCATAGTTTCTTGATATGTGGATCATATGACCTAATCATTGTAATCATAATCATAAATAATCTTGATAAATAATGTCATTGTAACCTAAAACCTTTACCACATTTTTCTATATTGAATCATATAACCTATGATAGTAATAAAATTATATGGATATTTATATCCAATAATTATCATTATATGAGACATAATCTAAATTCATGTTTCTTATATACAATATAAAAAAGAAACATTGGGTGTAGAAGGCATGTTTCCCACTGAAAAAAAAGTGATACGGAGGTCCCTTACCTTAAGTCTCAACATCCCTAGTACATGTTCAAAAAACCTATATAATAAATATTTATTTATTATAAATATACTATAGAACTATAAAAATATATATCATACCATATATTATCCTTCTATAACCTTTTATTACCCATTTACTAATAATTACACGTCAAAATCATGTCTTGGGTAATAATTTCTTTTTATTACATATATTTTTTATTTGGTAATTTATGTTATTTTTATTTGATCATGGATTCATCATCTCTATAATTTATAACATGATATAAATTTCATATATATTTATTTCAAATTTATTTATAATAACCCATTAATGTTAGATATAGAACCTAAATTACAACATTCATGGAGAAGGTTGACCGTACACACACATGAGGAGTGTTTCCATTTTGTCGATTGATGAAATGAAAGATATTTAAATAATAAATTATATTTAAATAATTATATTTATCTCATATATATCAGAAATTTTTATTAACAATATCTTTATTATCTTCAATTCAATTCATATGTGAAGAACGAATCACTTTTATTCACAATAGAGTTGTCTTACGGACACTCGAGCGATGTTATCGTAGTCCACTATACATTTGATCGATAGTTTTATTTCTCACATGATGTAATATGTGACAGATATTAGTCATTAAATAAAATTAAAAACATTTGATTATATTGGATATATTTGTGATATTATATTATAATAATTTAATAAAATTTGATTTATGCATAAGATGAAATAAAATAGTAAATATCGATTGAGAACAATAAATCTTATTCAAAAAACATCCTTAGGATTACACAAAAAGAATTATTTGGTTGGATTTCTAATAAAAAAATGAAATATAATATATGAGGATAAATCCAAGGATGGTATATTCACCGTAAATGGATGACCCATATGTTTTTTTATCTGTAAACAGGATTTAATAGGTGGCGCCCGTTTATATGGTGAGGAATGGAAACAATTGTAATTTTTGAAAACAAAAATGTGTACCCACTCTAATAAAAACATGGAATATAATATATGAGGATAAATCCAAGGATGCTATATTCACCGTAAATGGATGACCCATATGTTTTTGTCTCTATAAACCGGATTTAATAGGGGGCTCCCGTTTATATGGTGAGGAATGGAAACAATTGTAATTTTTGAAAACAAAAATGTGTACCCACATTTCAACCATTAAAAATTGATAAACTTTGTTCATTATAGAACAATTTATTAAATCATTTCTAAATATTACATGAAAATTTATTTTTTAAAAGTTTATTTTTAATTGTACACATTATATTTTTTTAAAACCTTGGGTAAACGTGTGTTAACATTAACCATGGTAATTGCGTTTTTTTATTATTATTCTTTTAGAAAAAAAATTATCGTAGTATATAATATTTAATTTATTTATTCCAAATATGGAATAAATTTTTTAAAACTACACCAATATGTTATAAATAATTTTATGAATCATTAACCCATAGACTTGATAAAAAAGTTGTTATGCAAAGAGAAACTTTACAAAATTACAAAAACATTTAATATAATATTCAATTTCATATTGATTACCGAAACCAAAATTGGATAAATAAATATATAGTTAAAATAAATTTTCTTTTAAAAACATATAATAATAAATAGGATCTTTTAAATTATTTACAACAATTATGATTTTTAAAAATATCATATTTTTCACTATTCACAAGAAAATTAAACTCTTCATAAAATTTTAAAAGCCTCACCCTAAGAAAATATAAAATTTTTTATTTAAAAAACAATATAATTTTTCCAAATATATTTTCTAAAATTGTAAAAAATAAATTTTATTACATTTTCAAAAAAAGTAATACAAATTATATTTTGAGAAAAATCTATTTTCTAATAATATAAAGACATTACTAAAAATTAAGTATTTATTTATAAATAAGATTTCAGTATCTAAAACATTTATACTTATTCTTTATAATTTGTTATTATTACACATCCTACAAAATTTAAGGGTTGGGTTATAATGGTCTTGTTTAAATAATAATATTAATAGTATATCATGGTTCGTTAAAACTTGATGTTGTGTTTCACACAAAATATCTATGAAATTAAATTTATTAAAAAAACATATTTCATAAAAGATCAGGGTGTCAAATAACTGACCTTAAATATTTGAATTGTGTTTGTTTATATTGATGTTAAATATAAAATAAAATATGAAAACATTTACAACATTGAATACCCCCACACTTAGACTTTTCACTCCTAGTAAAATGAAATCATTGGATTGAAACTAAAATAAAACACTACAATGTTCTAAAATCAATAAATAATTATATAACTATAATAAGTCCTTAATTATATTGTTGGTCGGAGTGGAAACTCAAGGGGGATTGAACTGAGTTTCTACTTAAAATTTCTATTAAAAACATTATGACAAATATCCATCAATTTGGAAATAGCCTAGTTAATTAATGTAGTAGAGATATAAATATTTAGTTCGTCAACAGGTTTCTCAAAGGGTGATTAGAACTTAGTTGAATCAGTTTAAAAAACGTATTCGACTTCTAAAATAGGTATTCCGAATTAAACACATACACACAGTTACTAGAACAAAATATCAGAGTTAATGTAAAATGGTTTTCTGTTTTTCAAAATATGAGAAGAAAAATGTAGTAAAATAGAGTTTTACAAAATATATTACAAAAAATAATTAACCAAGAGGTTAAGTCTCAAGCTATGTCTTAATCCTCTCCACTTGGGGATCACCTTGCACCAAGTAGTTTAAACTAATGATAAACTAGTTATACAACATGTATCAGGCATTACAATAGATATCAAAAACTATACAGGGATCACACCCTCTACAACAAATCATTGTGTAAAAAACCGAACAATGCAGACCACACACAACCTCTTCCGTAGTTACACGTTGGAAACAATGTGTAAGTAATGTTTGGTGTGAGGATTTTTAGTATCCTCTAGTTCAAGAACAAGAGAAAATGTGTGTAATAGAAAAACACACACTTCTCAGAAATGTAATATAATAAAAATTATACATCTAATGTTATAAATATTGAGTTTTGAAGGCTCTATGTGTTTTCATTTCACCTCTTGACTCTTGGGAGTGAAGAAATTTCAGTTCGAGCCTTTATCTGGATGTTGTCTCCAAGACATCGTTTCATAACAGTAGGTTCTAGTTTCTAGGTATTGAGAGTTATGCTTCATGGTTTGAGATTTATTCGATGATGCACCAAATGCCGTCTTGAATTTGTTCCCCCAAAATTATCTTCTTAAGGCTCTTCGATTCGCAGTGTAAAAGCTCAGTGTATTCCCTTTGTTGTTTAGATACTTTAAGTAATTACTCTCTCTCTAGAATCCTTCTTTCCTTTCCTTCCATGGTCTTCTATTTTATATTTTAAGTCTGACAATATGAATAAGAAGACCACATGAGTTCTTCCTCAAACCTCGTACTATCTCCAGATACGATCTCTTGATATGTCTACAATCACCATTAATTAACTTCAGTAGCATTAATGTTATCAAATACGACCGTTAGAATAATCTTAATAAATTGACAATGTATGGGGTAGAAGAGTGGGTATTGGTAGCCTGGTAATGGTATCCTTTCCAATGGTATCGTCCATCAGTATCCTTCAGTGGTATCCTTCATCGTTAGCTTTCATCGGTAGCCTTTATTGGTAGCCTTCATCGGTAGCTTTACAGTAATAGCCTTTAGCGGTACCATAAACACAATATCCTTTGAGTGGAAGACTCATAGCGGTGACCATGAATTGATAACTCAGTGGTGAGGATCCTCATCATTGACCTCTATCGGAAACCTTCTATGGGTAACCTATATCGCTAACCTCAATCGCTGACCTCTATCGGTAACATCTATCGGTAACCTCTATCAGTGACCTCTATCGGTAACCTTTTACTTAGAGAAATTTTTCAATGTAAGATTTAAATGGGAGAAAAGTGGTATTAAAATAAATTGTTATTACATTATAGAAACTAATAATATTAATGAAAAATTATTATCATATAAAAGAAACATGATTTGGCCTTATCAAAATAGGTGAGTCCAACAATCTCTCCCTTTTGATAATCAAAAATTATGTTAATGAAATTTTATATTGATTTATTTTTTATCCATGGTTAAACTAAATTGATTATTTATTCATAGGTTTGAGTATACATATATTATGTATCAAGACATGAAATAGAATAAATTTGAACTATGTTTATTTCTGAAAATATATTTCAGAACATACATGCTTAAGCTTCTCCACCTTTGTGATTAGAAAAAAGAATGAAATTCAAGATGTAGACAAACAATGATTTATGTTTTAATGAAGTAAGATTATACTATAAAAATGATGACAAAGATACATATCTGTGAAGACATCCCATATTCAATCCACATCACAAATTTATAATGGATCTTTGTCTTTAGAAGATGAAGAGGTAGGTTCAAGTGATGGTGGTACAACCCTAGGGATGGCAGTATGAAAGGTAGGAGGAGCTACTACAAAGGAATCTGTAGACCGATAATGGTTAGATCTCTGAAAAATCATAGGATTCAGGCTTTTGATGGCCTGTGTTAGAGTTATAAAAGAGGCATCACTAGGAGAGCATATGTCAGCTGTGGAAGAAGGTAATGTTGGATGAAAAATAATGGGAGTGTATTCCACATGGAGGAAGGCTAAAAATAGATTTCTGAATTCCATAATGATTCTTACTCCTCTATCCATAGCTAAGATAAAATCATCCTTATTTTTCATGAACTTCTCCGAGGAAATAGTCAATTGTCAAAGCCTGATGACTTGATCCTTAAAAGCCTAAGTGATAGGTTGGATCCTCATGTTTTCCAACAGCAGCTGGAAGTGACCATCCAGCATATGATTAGTGTACACCCTTTTATAATAGAATCAACTATCTCTTTGACGGCCTTATGATCCTAAGAATCCTCCCTTAAGTAACCTCCCACAAGATTATGAATGTCTATGTTCGTGGAAATGTCCAGAGTAATAGACTGAGGGTCTCAGGTACTTGCAACAGAGAACTTCTACACTTCTTCTCTTACAACTGACCTGAATGTTTCTTGATCAAAAGGAGGAGGGGTTGAAGGGGAAGCAGATTCACACAAAGGAGACATAGTAAAATCCATTGTCTCTATAAAATACATGGTTATACCACTGATCAAACTTTTCACATCATCATATTGACCACCTACATGTTCCTCCATAGACTTCTTAATGTCCTCAAACAATGTGACCATTTTCTAAACAAAAATCTTACAAACATAAGGTCTTTGTCCACGTGAGATCTTGATTACATATATTATTTTAAAAACACAATTGATTGCTTCACATATTCCTTATATTATTCCACGGTTCTATCATGATTCTGACATTCCTTCACTTCATGTAGAAAACATGAGTGTGAGGTTGAAATTACTCTTTCTAAGGCAGATGCCACATCTTCTTGATTGAGATCAACTATTCTCCCTATCCCTTCAGATATCTCATAAATGTTTCTCTTCAAATCTCATTCAAATGATTATAAATCATCTTTCTTCACATAATCTCGTGGTAGAAGAACTTCTGGCTGCACAATAGAGGTCTCTGAAACAGAAGGAATTGGAGGGATTTTGTTAGGCTTGTCATCTTTAGAGTCTCCATAGTCTAAGCCCAAGACCATGAATCTAGGATCTTCTAACCAATCCTCTATGCCACGAGAAACAAAAATTTAACATGTAGCAATAATTTATTCCCCTTAATTGGAGCATTATCCTAGTCAATTACATTTACCACTGCCATTCCTCCTTGATCAACTGCATCAACAGGAGATTCCAATTCTACATATTCTACTGAAACTTCAACCACATACATAGAAATTCCATCTCTATCAAATTCAACATTCTCTCCCTCTTCACTCTCTACCACTTCTATATAAATTATCAAGGTACTGAGACTCATGTATTCCTCATCACATTCATCAACAGCTGCCTCAAATTACTCAAGGTCATTTTCAGGTTCACCCTCCTCTTATGAGGTATCTCCAACAGTAAAGTCTTTTAAGTCATTATCTTCTTCTGATTCTTCACTGGTTTCCTCATCATCATTTTCCTTTTTTAAAACCTCTATTTGGGAAAATCTCTTTGGTGGGATAGGCTCACCAATTGATACAACAATGGAATGAGGACTTGAGGGAAGGTCCAGATTACTCATGTAATCTATAAGAGAATCCTCTATTAATTTCATAACAGAAGCCTATTCTTATTCATATGAGTATACTAGATCATCTTTAGTAGGATTTAATCCTGGATCTCTCTTATTCATTAGCGCAGTTGGATTGGTAATAGGATTTAATTCATTATACAGAATAGCCTCATAATTTACCCATTATCATTTCCAAGGGTTCCAGCTTATCTTCATAAACATGAAAATAATTTTTATAATGAAAAAGTTATCCCTTACAACAACTATTTCTTCTTTATTTCCAGGAACACCTTTCACTCTCAACAACAAATATATCAACATTTAATGAAAGAAATCATTTTATTTTGAACTTGGCATAGTCATATAATCTAACTGAATCATCATCAACCTAAAAAGATTTATCCACTATCCTTGTTTCAACAGATATAGTATAAATATGTCTTGATACCTCAAAGTGGAAAATTCACCTTTCTGAGAACTCAAAACAAGATGAAAAAATTTAGAAAGTAACGTTTTTTCTACTTCCATTTAATCATGAATCACATTTATTGGGATTACATTCCCTTTCATATCATCCCAAGTAACTTTATAACAAAAATAATCACTAGTGGGAGGCACCACTCAAGATTAGTAATCAAAAAAGCCTTCATGTGGGACTCTTAAGAATTCATCCCATTCAACAGTGGAGAAGCTAAAACTGACTCCATTTACCTTTAAAGACATTTGGTTCTCATACTCAGAAATCATGAATGTTAGAGACTCATAAAATTAATTCACTATCTTTTATTAGTATGGTTCATTATTATTTGAAAAACATTATACCCAATCCTGAGCTTCGAGTGCCTTCAGCACCAGAGACCTTCTTGAAAACAACCTTTCCAAACTTAATTCCTTTTCTACCACAATTTCCCTCTTGAAACAATGTGGATTGATCAACTTAACCACATATTTTCTTCCAATACTAGACCCATATTGAGGTCTCTTAAGGATTGGGGCATCTCTTTTAACACCAACCATCTGTCTCTTCTGCCTTGCTATTGCAATCTGGAGCTGTTCTGGGGTTTTAGTAGAAGGTAGGTTCCAAGATTAGGGAGAAAGATGTTCGGGAGAATATTGAAGTGGATCCAAATGTGGGTTGTAAATTTCTTTATCATTTATGGAACTAAAAAAATTCGACTAAAAGAAATAAATATGATTAAAATATTTCAGATTCTGGCAGAAAAATGATTAGTCTCAAACCTATGTAAGGTCGAATATCGGTAAGGCGCCAACGGTGAGGTCCAATGTTGACATCCAAAAAGTGAGGTCTAAATGGTGAGGTCATATCAGGGAGTTCTTTTTGATGAGGTCTTATTGGTGAGGTCTAACAGTGAGGTCTTATCAGTGACGTCTAATGGTGAGGTCTGTATGGTGAGGTTTAATGGTGAGGTCTACTGGTGAGGTCTTGTTGGGGATGTCTAATGACAAGGTATTATGAGTGTGGTCTAATGATGAGGTTTTATTTTAAAATTTTATCATACCTAACTCTTTTTTGATGTAATTTAACCCCTCAGAATTAAATGGCTTGGTGATTATATCATCCAATTGACATTCAATGCCAAAGAATTCTTGAGTGATATCACCTCTTTGATAATGATCTCTCAAGAAGTTTTGTCTCACATAAATATGCTTTTCCCTAGCATGAGATACTTTATTTTTAGAGATTTTTATAGCACTTCTATTATCACAGTTCATAGAGACATGTTTTAATTGTTATCCATAGTCATGTAAAGTGTGTTTCATCCATAGATTTTGAGCACAACAACTACCATCAACTATATATTATGCTTCAGTAGCGGATAATGCAAAAAAAATTTGTTTCTTACTACCCCATGATAATACTGACTTGCCCAAAATGTGACATGTTCCGAAAGTGGTTTTTCTATATAACGTAGAGCAGCAAATTCATCATCTGAATCACTAATTAAATAAAATGATTTTCCCAATTGATAAAATAGTCCTATGTTTTAATGTAAAGACACGGAAATTTCAAGAATTTTTTTCTTATATACTTTGGAATTTTACGAGTCTGTGGCTTTTGACGAAACATGATTCTGAGGCCCGGTGTGTCTGAAATCAATACTTGTTGTTTAGGTTGGGTACGTTCAGCAAACGAACGAGATGGGTTTTCTATCTTTTGAACCGGTGCTTGGAATCGAATTCCGATGGCACCGATGAACCCGTAGCGCTGGTAATTGCTTAAGGGGACCTTTATAGCAGTTGTGTTTTATGCATGTTGGGAAATAATTTTTGGGGATTTAGTTTAAAATAACTAAAATTGGTGGCACAATTTTATTTTTATGGTTGGTAGTTAATTCCTTCCATGTAGATTTGAAGGTGGGGCCGACACCCATATTACCTCCCATGGGAGGATATTTGGGGGGTGGGGCCCACACAGGACCTAAACCCTTTATCTTCCCTAAACCCCTCAACCCCCCCATTAAACTTATTTGTTTAATGTTGGAAACCCCTTGAATTTAATGAGTAACCTTTCCACGTCCTCTCTCTCTCCCTCTTTAATTCTATCCCACACACACCTTAATTAATTTTTTGAACCTCTTCAATTGAATTAATTAAGTGTTTGATTTTTGAAATTTGAAATTCATGGAATGATTAAATAAAATAAGGAGAAGCCTTATTTTATTTAGTGTTGGAAATTGTTGTGTGGGAGGATTTGGTGAGAACTCTATAGTTTGGAAGAACATCTTCCTCAATGATGAACGGTTCTTCTCCGACGAAGACCTTTCCTCTCAGCGAAGAACAAACCACATTCCTCCAACATTTTCTTCTTCCTCTACGACAAGGGAGGAGACACCGACATGGGGAAACTCGCCAATGACAATGCACTTTCCTTTAACTTCTACGAGTCAAGTGGGGAGACATCGTTTCTCCTCGGACGCTCTCCGTCGACGTCTACGAATCCTCACCTCGGGACATCATCTACCGTGATGCCGACGTTCATCATAAATTGTTGAGGTAGGGTGAATTGTTTAAATTTATTGAAAATAAAATTGTTTGGTTGTGCTTTGTGAACCTTGTTCATTCATTGATATGTGTTACCATCTAACGGGGAGAGCGCGGGCCGAACGAACATGGCCCAAAGACCCTCCGCTAGAACATTATCCTTATGAATTGGCAGCCGGAGGTCGGGGAGGAATGGTGCTATCGCGTCGTGCCAGATATATGGTGAAGGAAGCCGGTGCCGTCGCGCTAGCTGTTCGAGAAGAACTACGGCCTGCATCACGGGCCGCTTCGGCGGAAGAACCGGCCAGCCCGTCAGATGGTCGGGCAGAGGCGAACTGTGGCGCTAGGAGGGCGCCACGTTGGAAGATCGGTGTCCTTCTTGTGCGGGCCACATGTGCCAGAAGGCCGGCCTGCCTAGCCGGCCGGTTTGGGGAAGGGGCGCCACTTGGTGACGCGGGTGCGGAGAGACGCCCCCCACCCTTGGAACCGCTCAGCCAACCGGCCGAGCCAGCCAGGCCTCGCCACTTCAGGCTAAGACGCGCCGCATCGGGCCAAGTTGCATTTTCCCTCGGACCCGCCAAAACCGATTCGACCAGACCCGTCAGCCCATCGGGCCTATCGGACTGGGCCCTTTTTCACTTAAACATGATCTTCGTAAAGACCGCACGTCCAATTGACGCGCCGTTTGCGGAACTGGGACTCTTTCTACGATATGTTCTTTTTTCGATACTCTAAGTGAGTTTATGACAGCTTTGGTAAATGGCCAGGTTTGGAACGAGCATATTTCCAATAGGGCCCCTAGAATGGAAAAGCCAATAACTCTCAGACCGGGCATCCGTTTGACGCACCATTTGTCACGTTGAGTTCTTTTTGACGATACGGAACTTCAGGATACATCAACATTGGTCTTTGTGATATTTTATACATCTCCCCATTTTACTTGTGGAGCAGACCCTCCAGGAATCGAGTATGCTATGTGCGGGAACCCTAGAGCTGGCTGCGGCTATGACGACGATGGCGACTATACTTGGATCCAATGTTGGTTCAGTAGCAATGACCACTGTACATGGATCCTCTGTGGGTTTGGCAGCAATGACGAATGTACATGGATCCTACATGGGTTCGGAAGTGATGGTTACTGAACATGGATCCTTCATGGGTTCGGTAGCTATGACTTCAGTACATCGATCCTACATGGGTTCGGCAGAGGAGATGATTCAGAGGCTACATCTAATCATCTTTAACCCTCTTCGTGAGTATAATACCAATGTGAGATGAGTCTTGACTTTCAATCATTATCATTGTTATGATTGACTTCTTTCCTGTGCAGACTGGTTGTGCTTGGGCTTAGAAGATGGAGTTGTACTGAGATTGATGACTTAGGTATATGTATGGGAATATACATATTTTGAGTTGATTGATACTTCGTGTTTGTATCTTTCCTTTTTATTTTAACCTTTTTGGATTCTGGGAGAACATCGGGTGTCTCGGGGTCCCTACTGAGTATCATTATATTCACCCCTACACGGGCATTTCCCATACTACGTTGTGATGGTTGCAGACGACATACAACACTGATTGTGGTCGAGGCTAGTGGAGCTGGACGGTATCCGGAGGTGGACCACCTAGTGGGATGTACACAGAGCAGACTGACAAACCTGATGTACCGACGAGACTATCTGTACCCACCCTTCAGGTGGGATTTCCAGAGGACGACTCGGTTGTTGTTGCATTACTTTTAAACTTTTGTACTTTCCTTCTCAGTTGTACTATACTTTCAGTTGGGTTTGTAAACTGGCCCATTTACTTCCTAGCACATAATTTTGTACTCATTTTACTTTGAGTTTACTTAATCTTGTGTACTCTATTGTGAGTGTATACTTATATAAAGGTAATTCCTTCCCTTTTATCAGGATTTACGCCTTTGGTGCTAGTCACCAGCCCCTGGCCTATGGAAGACTGGATTGGGGTTGTCACGACACAGGCCTTGAGGGCGGGTCGGGAAAAATTGATATCAGAGGAGTCGGTTCTACCACAGATCTCAGGACTACAGTAATTTCTTCTATGTTGATAAATAGTGTTAAGGTTATTGAGTGTGGTTATCAATCCAGGGAGTCCAGTGTTTGTGCGGCGGCCGACGTATCCATACACTAGGACCCTGACTTCTAATTGCGGACTCAGTGCAAGAAAACATTGATTTCATCTGTGTTTCAAATTATTTATTTGTGATTACTTTGTGTTAGCTCACCAGGTATACTGTACTAACTGTGGAACACCTGTTTCTACTCAGAATGGCCCCACAAAAGTAGCCAGATAGGGTTCCTAGTTACGTGTGGGATGGCAGCCCATCGAGCGATGAGGACTCATTGCAAGGCCCCATTACAGTAGAGGCACCAGCGATACCTCTACCTGCTCGGCCATCGATACCACCAGCCCCAGTAGTGGAGAGCGCATGCTTCCTGAGTGCATTGCACGAGTTTCAGCAACAGAGGCCACACAGCTTCCATAGAGAGATGAACCATTAGGCAGCCGAGGATTGGCTAGAGGCTATCGTTTGAGTCTTTAGATTGGTAGGGACACCGGCAGATCTTATGCTGATCCTTTCCACGAGTCTCCTGCACGAAGCAGCAGGTACATGGTGGAGCCCGGTTCTCCAGGTGCACGATGAGGAATCATTACTTCAGAAGGACTTTGAGAGCCTCTTCTGCACAGAGTTTGTTCCAGCCGCCCTCCGTGTGGTGCACATCCAGGAGTTACTACAGCTACGGTAGGGAAGTATGTCAGTAGCCCAGTACTCGGCCTATTTTACCGACCTCTCACGCTACTCCATTGACATGGTATATGACCCATTCTTCCAGGCATGTACCTTCGAGAAGGTATTGAGGCTTGATATCAAGGCATTGATGATCTCCCTCAGCATTCCGACATAGGTAGGAGTACTGGAGTGAGCCCTTCTTGTGGAGAGTTTTCTTGTTGAGTCGACGCCAGCAGCAAGACCCACCACAGGGTGACACGTAGAAGAGTCTTTTGTAGACGGCAGAAGAAAAATGTCACAGAGGTCCATGCAGACCAGGCCATCAGGTGGGCGAGCTTCGGATAATGGTTCGGATGTGCGGGGAACACGCTTCAATGCCAGTCAAACAAGAGGCGGGCAATACTCTGTATGTGGCGGTCAGAGCCAAATGGCTCATGACTGCCGAACCAGCCATGCAGAGGAGCAGTAGATGGTTGAGGGACCACCCAAAAAGAGGTAGAGGTTTGACCGTGGTGGTCCGCAGGGAGCAAGAAGACAAGGCAGAGGAGCTGGTCGAGCAGCAGGTGGTGGATGATGCTTCGAGGCTCTACCACCACCCCCACTAGGAGGACCACCCCGACCACAGGGAGCTGGCAGATAGAGGCAGGCTCAGCTCCAGGTAGTCGAGGCCTATGACCACGATGCACCTAAGATGATTCAAGGTACCATCTTTGTCAACTCCACCCTTGAAGAAGTTTGTATAGACACAAGAGAGAGTCTTTCTTTTATTTCCACTTCCCTTTTTCGGAGCTCGAAGATTCCGACAGAGCCGTTGGCTCAATCCTTATGGCTAGAGACTCCTACGGGAGCTGACTCGATGACTACGAATGGGTGCCAGTAGTGTGAGTTTACTCTAGGAGGCGACACCATCGGCTGGGATCTTCTTATAGCGGCGTTGAGGCCTTACGATGTCATCTTGGGTATGGACTGGTTATCTACATTCCATTCCCACATCGAATGTATTAGGCGCAAAGTGCGGTGTGTCCGCACATATGGGAGCAGGTTCACCTTCACCAGCGAGAAGGGAGCCTTTGCAGTGGGGGATGGACTTACGCAAAGGAGAGGGAATATGATCACACATCAGTTGTTTAGTCTCATCCTCTAAGCGGTTGATGTGTGGAGTCCAAGTTTTCTTATTGTAGAGGATCAGTATGTAGATGTTTTCCCTGATGATGTTCTTGGACTACATCCTCGAAGATAGGTAGATTTCTACATTTAATTGTATCCCCGTACATCACTGATATCCACTCCAGCATATCGGATGGCTCCCACAGAGATTATTGTGCTATGAGTACAGCTAGAGGACTTACAGGGAAAGGGATTCATCCAACCCAGAGTTTCACCCTGGGCTTCTCCGATTTTATTCGCCATGAAGGTGGATGGGAGCTTAAGATTATGTGTCAACTACCGTCGCCTAAATCAGGTGAACGTAAAGAACAAGTACCCACTCCCGATGATTGACGACCTCTTCGATCAGCTTAAGGGAGAACGATGGTTCTTGAAGATAGACCTATGGTTAGGCTATTATCAGCTCATAGTTTGAGATGAGGATGTGATGAAGACGGCATTCAGGTGTTGGTATGGCCACTAAGTGTTTTTGGTTATGCCCTTCAGTGTAACCAACGCACAAGCAGTGTTCATGAGTCTCATGAATAGGATCTTCCAGCCATACCTCGATCGTTTTTTTCGTATTATTCATCAAAGACATACTGATTTAGTTGAATACTGAGGAGGAGAACGCCTACCACTTTCGGGTTGTACTGGACACACTCCGAGAGCACCAGCTTTATAGTAAGCTCTTGATGTGCCAGTTTTAGATTCGAGAGGTTCAATTCATGGGGCACATCATCTCGAAGTTATGAGTTTATGTGGATCCTACAAAGATCGAAGTAGTACAAGATTGGGAGCCACCAAGGTGCGTGAAGGAGGTGCAGAGTTTCCTAGGTATGGGTGGGTACTATTGGAGATTTTTGCCAGACTTTTCTGGAGTTGCAGCACCACATTCAGCTTTTATAAAGAAGGGTAAACCCTTAATGTGGTCATATAGATATTAGTAGAGCTTTCAGGAGATGAGACATAGATTTACCAGTGCTCCTATCTTGAGGCTACCAGAAGAGGGTGTAGGGTATGTAGTTTACTGTGATGCATCAGGGACTGGACTACAGTGTTTCCTGATGTAGGAGCAGGTAGTGATTGCCTATGGTTCATGAAAGTTTACGCATCACGAGCAGAACTACGCTACCCATGACCTATAGTTAGCAGTAGTGGTCTTCACATTGAAGATGTGGCGGCACTATCTGATGGGTGGGTACTTTACAGTCTATTCTGACCACTAGAGTCTTAGGTACATCTTCTCGCAGAATTACCTGAACCTGAGATAGCAATGATGGCATGAGTTCCACCAAGAATATGACTTTGAGATATTCTATACTCCTAGGAAGGGGAACATTGTGGCTGATGTTCTCAGTATGAGATCGGGCATTCAGCCACTTAGAGTGGTGACATAACAGTTAGCCTCTGTGCAGATATCCTTCGTGGATAGAGATGGGGCAGCCTTCCTACAGTCCCTCACAGTCACTCCTCCACTACATTAGCAGGTCAGAGAAACACATTGTGGGGACGTTGAATGTGAGATGCGACGTGCTTATATTTACACAGGATAGGCATTTTATGGATTTTATAAAGGAGGAGAGCATGTCATCCTCTTCTGGGGATGTACCATGGTACCAGTTGCACTGCAGGAGGAAGTGCTGAGGGAGTTTTACACTTCCCCTCTTGCGGTACATCCAGAAGTTGTGAAGATGTACTAGGATCTCATACGACAACACTGGTGGTCGGGTATGAAGAAGGTTGTGGCAGAGTTTGTTTCACGATGCCTTACCTACCAGCAGGTGAAGGTGGGGAACCAGGTGCAGGTAGGCTTGGGGCAGCCCTTTGAGGTCCCGGAGTGGAAGTGGGTCGGGATATCCATGGATTTCGTGACGGTCCATCCACGTACTACAAGAGGACACGACTCCATATGGGTGATTGTTGACCTAACCATCAAGTCGGCCCACTTCATATCTATCAGAGAGAAGGGCTCAGGGGAGTTCTTGGGATGCCTCTACATTCAGGAGATCATACGGCTTCATGGCCATCCATCATCTATCGTCTCCGATCGAGATACTCACATTACTTACCGGCTTTGGAAGGGTTGCAGGAGGCACTTGGGACGTAGCTACACCTGAGAACCACCTTTCATCCTCAGATGGAGGGCCAGACAGAGAGGACCATTCAGAAACTCAAGAACATGCACTGTGCATTTGTCCTTGACTTTGGTTGTAGCTGGGAGGATCACCTACCCTTGGTGGAATTTGCGTACAACAACAGCTACAACTCCCCAATCGGGATGACACCATACGAGGCATTGTACGGTGGTCCTTGCAGATCACCTCTATGTTGGACTGACCCTGGGAAGTCAGCACTCATAGGACCAGAGATGGTTTAGGCTACGATGGAGAAGGTGCATATCATCCATTAGCGGATGAGGAGTGCACAGAGCAGACAGAAGTCCTATGTTGATTGGAGATGGAGACCACTGGAGTTCGAGGATGGTGAACATGTTTTCTTATGGGTCTCACCTCGACGTGGATTATGGAGATTTGGCTAGGGAATCAAGTTATATCTGCACTTCATCAGACGATTCCAGGTCCTCAGTAGGGTAGGTGAGATGGCTTACCGCTTGGCCCTTCGACCATAGTTACACCGGGTGCATGACGTCTTCCACATATCTCAGCTAAGGAGGTACGTGCACGACCCAACTCACATCATTGATCATAGGGAGCTAGACATCTATGATGGGTTGAATTTTGCGGTGGTCCCGGTGGAGATCGAGGATCAACAAGAGAGGGTCCTAAGTGGACGGTCGATTCCTCTTGTGTGCATTTGTTGGCAGCACGGGAACCTCCAGGAGACACATGGGAGCGGGAGGCACAGATGCATGCACAACACCCTCATTTGTTCCCTAGTTTAGGATTTATTTTTTATGGGGACATAAATACCTGAGGTGGGAGTATTGTAAAGTCCCGAAAATTTCAACGAAATTTTTTTCATAAATACATTGAAATTTTACGAGTCTGTGGCTTCGGACGGCACTTGATTCCAAGGCCTAGTGTGTCTGGAATCAATATATGATGTTTATCTCGGGTACGTTTAGTAAATGAATTAGCGTGTTTTTCTATCATTTGAACCGGTGCACGGAATCGAAATCTGGGGGCACCGATAAACTCGCAGCACTGGTAATTGCTTAAGGGGACCTTTACAATAGTTTCTTTTTAAGCGGGATGAGAATTAATTTTTGGGCATTTAGTTTAAAATAAATAAAATTGGTGGAAAAAATTTATTTGTATAGTTAGTGGTTAATTCCTCCCAAGGGGAGTTGAAGGTGGAGCCTACACCCACATAACCTCTCGTGGGAGGATATTATTGGGTTGGGGCCCACACATGACCAAAACCCTTGATCTTCCCTAAATCCCTCAAACCCCCCATTAAACTTCTTTGTTTAATGTTGGAAACCCCTTGAATTTAATTCAATAACCTTTCCACTTCCACTCTCTCTCCCTCTTTAATTCTAGCCCACTCACACCATAATTAATTTTTTGAACTTCTTCAATTGAATTAATTAAGTGTTTGATTTTTGTATTTTGAAATGCATGGAAATATTAAATAAAATGAGAAAAAAGCCTTATTTTATTTAGGGTAGGTAATTCATGTGTGGGTGGATTTGGGGGAGAACTCTTGAGTTTTGAAGAACATATTCCTCAACAAAGAACGTTACTTCTCTGATCAAGACCTTTCCTCTCAATGGACAACGCACCCCGTTCCTCCAATATTTTCTTCTTCCTCCATGACAAGGGAGGAGACACCGACATGGGGAAACTCGCCAATGATAACACACTTTCCTTTATCTTCTCCGCGACAAGTGGGGAGACGCCGCTTTTCATTAGACACTCTTCGTCGACGTCTACTAATCCTCACCTCGCGGTGCCATCTACCGTGATGCCAGTGTTTGTCATAAACTGTTTAGGTAGGGTGAATCATTTCAATTTTATTGAGAATAAAATTGTTTGGTTGTGCTTCGTGAACCTTGTTCATTCATGGATACGTGTTACCATCTAACACGGAGGGCACAGGCCGAACGAACACATCCCAAAGACCCTCCGCTGGAACTTTATCCTTTGGAATTGGAAACCGGAGGCGGGGGACGAACTACACCATCGCGACGTGATAGAAATATAGTGAAGGAAGCCGGCGCTGTCGTGCGGGCTGTGCGGGACGAAACGAGGCCTGCATCGTGGGCCGCTTCAGTGGAAGAACCGGCCGGGCAGGCGGAGCTGGACTGCGGCGCTAGAAGGGCGCCTTGCTGGAAGACCGGTGGCCCGCCGGTGCGGTTAGCGTGTGCCAAAAGGCCGGAAGGCCCAGCTGGACAGTTTTTCGAAGGGCAGCGCCGCTTGGTGCTGCCAGTGCATATGGATTCCCCCCCCCCATGGAACCACTCGGCCTTAAGCCGAGCCGCTCGGCCAGCCGGCTGAGCCAGCCGGGTTCTGCCCCGCAGGGCCGGGCCGCGCCAATTCGGGCCAGGCCGCACCCTGTTGGGCCGAGTTGCGTTTTCCTTTGGACCCACCAAAACCGAGTCGACCCGTCTCGTCAGCCCATCGGGCCTATCGGACCGGGCCCATTTTCACTTAAACGCGAACTTCGGAAAGACTGAGCATCCGATCGACACGCCGTCTGTGGCATTGGGACTCTTTTGACGAGATGGTCCTCCTGCGATACTCTATTTGCATTTTGGACAGCTTTGGTAAACGTCCGGGTTTGGAACGAGCATATTTCCAACTGGGCCCCTCGAACGGAAAAGCCAATAACTCTCAGACCAGGAATCTGTTTCACACATCATCTATCGCGTTGAGTTCCTTTTGACGAGACGGAACTTCAGGATATATCAACTATGGACATTTTGATAGTTGATGTATCACCCCCTTTTACTCGTGGAGCGGACCCTCCCTGAATCAGGTACGCTATGTGCGGGAACCCTAGAGCAGGCTGCGACTGCGACGACGATGATGAATGTACTTGGTTCCTACGTGGGTTCGGTAGCAAGGATGACTGTACATGGATCCTCCATGGGTTCAGCAGTGATGACGACTGTACATGGATCCTATATGGGTTCGACAGCGATGGTTACTATACTTGGATCCCATGTGGGTTCGGCAGCAACAACTTATGTACTTGGATCATATGTGGGTTCGGTAGAAGAGATGATTCAGAGGCTACATCTAATAATCTCCACCCCTCTTCATGAGTAGAATACCTGTCTAATCTAAGTCTTGACATTGAATCATTATTATTGTTATGATTGACTTCTTTCTTATGTGGACTGGTTGTGCTTGGGCTCAGAAGTTGGAGTCGTACTGAGATTGATGACTTAGGTATATGTATGGGAATATACCTATGTAGAGTTGATTGATACTTCGTGTGTGTATCTTTACTTTTTAGTTTAGCCTTTGTGGATTCTAGGAGACCATCAGGGGTCTCGGGGTCCCTACTGAGTATTGTTATACTCACCCCTGCACAGGTATTTCACACAATACGTTGTGTTGGTTGTAGACGACGGACAACACAGATCGTAGTCGAGGCTAGTGGAGATGGACGGTATCCGGATGTGGACCACCTGGAAAGACGTACACGGAGCGGACATACAAACCCGAGGTACCGAAGATAATATCCATACCCACCCTTCAGGTGGGATTTCTGGAGGATGACTCAGCCGTTGCTACTTTACTTTTTAGCTATTGTACTTTCCTTCTTAGTTGTAGTGTACTTTCAGTTGGGTTTGTATACTTGCCCATTTACTTCCCAGCACTTAGCTTTGTACTCATTTTACCTTTTGTTTACTCCATCTTCCATACTCTATTGTGTTTTTTTACTTATATAAAGATGATTCCTTCCCTTTTATCGGGATTTACGCCTTTGGTGCTAGTAGTCAGCCCCTGGCCTATGGAAGGCAGGCTTGGGGTAGTCACGGCACGGGCCCCGAGGGCAGGTTGTGACATTTTATTGTATTTTAGATATTTAAAAATACTTTTGACAATATTTAAATGAGATTATTTGGTATTGGCTTTAAAATGATCACACATGCATACACTGAACATAATATTAGGTCAGCTAGTAATAAGGTAGAGTACACACTTGATCATCCCTCGGTAATTAGTTTGATCCAATGGTTTACTGGGTTCATCAACATCCAACATACAAGTGGTACTCATAGGTGTATGACTACCTTTAATACTATCCAAACCCAAACGTTTCAAAATATCCTTAGTATAATTAATTTTATTTTAAAAAATACATTTTTTATATTAAAAATTTTGAAATCCAAGGAAATATTTTAGTTTCACCATTTAAATAATGACAAATTCGTCTTACATTATTTTAAAAATATCAGTACATTAATAATTTTTAGAGGATCCAAAAATAATGTCATCTATATAAATATATTCTATTAAAACATATTTGGAAATCCTTTTAATAAAAATTTTAGGATCATCTATTCCTTTAGTAAAACCTTTTGAAATAAAAAAGAACTAAGTAAATCATACCAATCTCTAATAGATTGGTTTAGACCATATAATGCATTAAAATATTTAAATACAATATTTCAAAAATGGTGATTTTTCAAACTAGGGGGTTGTTCAACAAAAAATCATCAACTATGTACCCATTTATAAATACACTTTTCACACCCATTTGATAATGTTTTAAATTCACATGAGTTGAATAATAGAGTAGTATCATAACAGCCTCTTGTCTAGATACATGTGAAAAGGTTTCCTCATGTTCAATTCCTTCTTCTTGGCTATATCCTTGTGAAACAAGTCTAGCCTTGTTTCTAACTATGTTTCTAGATTCACCAACTTTATTTCTAAAAACCCATTTAGTTCCTATGGTCGATGTTTCTTTAGGTCATTAAACTAATTATCAAACATTGTTTCTTTAAAACTGATTTAATTCTTATTTCATATATATCACCCAAAATTCATCATTTATAGCATCATTAATATTTTTGGGTTCATGCTATGAAATAAAAGCGTGGTGTTCAACCTGGTTTCTCAGTAAAGCTCTAGTCTATGTCCCTATATACTGATCAGCTACTGCAACATCTAAAGGATGATTTTTTAGAGTTATAAAACCTATAGGAAATGTTAAACTAGAATCCTCATGATTTTATATAGGTTTAGATTCAACATGATCTGATTTTGGAAAATTTACAAAACTAGTTTTTTACCTTAAGGATTCACTATTTTCATCATTACGATCCAGAATTGATATATCATCCTCCAGATGTTCAAGAGAGGTTTTGGGTTCATGTGGATCAGTATCATAAAATTTGACATGAACTGATTCTTCCTCACTTTAGGATCTCTTATTGAATACTCTATAATCTTTTCTAGAGATTGAGGAGCCTCAAAAAATTCCTTCATCACTTGAATGAAAATTTATCAAGATTTTCTCTAGTGTTAACAATAAAGACTTTTCAACCAAAAAATATAAAGTAAATAACCTTAGGCTTCCTACTATTTCATATCTCATAAGGGGTTTTCCTATTAAAAGGTCTAATTAAGAATCTATTGATGATATAACAAGCTGTATTAATACCTTCGGCACTAAAATTGATAGGCAGGTTATACTTATTTTTCATAGTCTAAGAAATCAATTAATTTTTCCTATTTATTCATTATAAAAATACATTTTTTAGAGGTGTTCAAGGAGTAGAGAAATTGTTATTAGAGCCATTATGTGAGAAAAAAGATTCAAACTCATGATTTTAAAACTCACGACCAAGATCACTTCACTAGGTCTTAATTATTAAGTCCGCTAATATTTTCTATAGACTTGGAATATTTATTGAAGTAATAACATGCTTCACTTTTGTGAGCTAGAATTTATACCCATGTGTATCAATAAAAATCATCTACAAGAACATACACATAGTGCTTCCCATTTACACATGAAACTCTAGATGGTCTAAAAAATATATGTGAACCAACTCAAGTGGTTGAAAAGTGGAAACTTCTTTCTTTGGTTTAAAACAAACCATGGGTTGTTTTCCTTTTTGACAAGGATTAAAAACAATGTTAAGTGGAAATTCAAATTTATATAATTCTCTAACTAAACCTTTCCTAGTAAATTTCATACATGAGTGCACATTGTAGTGTCCTAATCTTCTGTGCCACAACCAAGATTCCTTATGAAAAAAATTTAAATAAGAAACATTTAGCTTTGAAAAAGTGTTTAAATCAATAGCATATACATTTTAATTTATAATAGCAGTGAAAATTAAATCATTTCTATAATTAAAAACATTGCATGAATCATTTACAAAATTAACATTGAAACCATCATCACACAACTGAGAGATACTCATTATTGTAATTTAATCCTTCAACAAAAAGTACTTTTGAAATTAATATAGTATTAGGGATTCCAATTTGGCCTAAGATGATAATATTACTTTAAGAATTATCACAAAATGTAACATTTCCACTATAAAATTTAATTAGTCTCTTGAATCATGAATAGTTTGTGTCATATTTCTTGAACATCAACATTACAAGTACCATAGTGTTTTACAGGATCTCCTTAAACAATTTTTCCTACAAAACAGATTATGTATAGGGTAACATTGGTAAATAGATTTTATTGGGTCTAGAGAGGTTATAATGTAATGATTTGGGAACCCATATTAATGTTATAGGTTTCCTATAATCTACATATATGTTTTGATACATGAACACTTTTTTACGTCCTTTAGAAACGTGTTTTTCAAATGATGGTCCATAGATTGTACTAGAAGTGAACTGTCTAGATTTTGGAACAAATTTGTTCTAAATAATTATTCAATGCACTAGTTGATATTCTAGGTGGGTTTTATATTTTGGAGAAATTTGGTTACCTTGAAACTAAGTCATGGTATCTCCACCTGTAGTAAACGTCCCAAGATCTCCTTTTAATTTCTCATTTGACAATTTGTGTTCAGTATTTTATTTTAATAGATAAGAAATTTTTTCTTTCTCAATATCCAAATCAAACATATAATTGGAATTTAAGGCATGTTATCTTCTCAATAATTTATATTTATCCTTGAGTTCGTTAATGGTATCCTCAAGCATTCCACAGTATTCAAATAGTTCATCCTTATTCATATTTTTCTTACTATTTGACTCACTTTCATTCTCAGAATCATAAGCATCATGTCAATGAGATTTAGGTATTACCTCTGTTGTTTATCTCATGAAACACGGGTTTTCATGTTTGTTATTCTCAAAATCAGAAGTGTTATATCCAATGGATCTGTCTTTCAAAGCACTCCAAGTAGCTTTTATATCCATTTATATCCATTTCCCATGTCTTAGTATTTCTTCATAAATTTTGGTGTGAGGAAATCAACCTTCACATGGCCTTTTTAATTTAATCTCATTTCATACTATCTCATTTTTATTTTCATTCCATTTTTTATCCATTTTCCACTGTCCTTTACTATCATAACTTCCCTTATAGTTCGAATTTCTAATGAAAATATTCTTTCGGTAGAACTTTTTGAATCTCATAGAAAGATGATCCATCTCACCATCACTATCAGAATCTGAATCTCACTAGAGGAACTGTCTATAGGAACATGAGCTTTTCCCTTATCTTTTCACTTTAAGGAACCATTCTTGAATGATACAGATTTCTTTCTCGCCTCTTCATCTGCTTCTTGATTTATCTTAATCTCTTCTTCATACATCATAAGTTTTCCAATTATATCCTTCACCGGTAGCTTCATTATGTCACTAGATTCTCATTTAAAAATAGAGGTTCGTCTCCATATCTCAGGTAGGCATCGAAGAAACCACATACTCTGATCCTTGATGTCCACTAGTTTCCCAAGCAGACTCGTGGCATTTACTATTTCATTGATCCTGATATACATTTCATATATAAGTTTATCATGCTTAATTTTAAAATTATCATATTTAATTGTATATATAACATCCCAGGTAAATAAAGGAATAATACATTTTCATTTTTATTAATATTTTTAAATTAAATATTAATTTTACATTAAAGGGGTCTCTATGTTCGATGGCATGCCCGATACACAACAATTAGTTTCTTTGAAATAATATATTTCACAATAATAATGTAATATTGTTATTTTAAATGGTAATTAATGCCTATCTGTTGAATTGGAAGGAATTAATTGAACTAACTACAATATGAGTATACATGTTTCTCAAAGATTTTTACATTTATCGAATAAAATTTTGAAGGATAAAATGTTAATGAATTTAAATTTAAGCATAATTTATTTTAAAATGTTGATTTACTACCTTTTAATGGAGAAATATCTTTAAATATAGTTTTTCTCACTTTTTTATGTTCTATTTTAACAAAATAAATTCTTATTTAGAATATGGACATCAAAAATTAACTTTGGGTAAATTTTTCATATTTTTCTTATAAAATTCAATTTTTAATGAAAATTGAAAAATAATGTATTTTAATTCAAAACATACTTTCAATATAATTTATTTATATAGTTATATTATATTTTTAATGGATACTTAAATTATATTATTTCCATTTCATCTAATTCTGGTTATTGGAATTAATTTCACTTTGAAATTGGATATAAACAAGTGTCAATCTTTTGATAGTTATTTCTTAAAAATAACCTTTTTGGTTTTACAATGGGAATTAATTTTAAGTTAATTTCTTCCCCGGATGTTTTTTGAATTTGGAAAAATGGAATCCATATTTGGAAACAGGAGGCCCATATTGTGTAAATAGGTATCTTTTATTTTTAGACATTATGATTATTTACTTTAGTAAATATTTTATTTACCATGGTTAAAGGGTAAATATGGTAAATAATGGTAAGAAATTGTTACTATAATAATATAAAATTACCCTAACAAATATTCTAATCCAATTTTTTGAAACACATCCGACTATGAGCATCTTTGGGTCGATTTTGGGACTTAATGGGGCCACCTGGGAGTGATAATGACACTTTATTTTAAATAACATAAAGTAAAGGAAAAAATGACATAAACAAATAACGTTATTAAATTAATATTTACATGGGGTTATATAAGTCATATTTTTTACTATAAATATCCGTTATAAATATAAAAATATTTCCTACATCGTGGTATTTTTTTATAATTTTTAGATGTCAAATTAATTAAATTATTTGTGACACAATAATGATGATGTATTTACCTCATTAATAAATGATTTAAATAAATAAGACTATAAATAATATAATAATATACAAAACTTATCCAATTAATATTTGACTATTTTATTTGGACCATTAATCATCTTATCATATAATTTAATTAATTTTGGACCTTTAACAACCAAATATCCTTATATAATAAAATAATATTTTCACACATTCCTAAAGAGCCCCTCCTCCCCCTTATAAAAAGCCATCACTTCTAACTCGTTCCTCACAATTCTCAAGATCCTTGTCACATCCAAACCCTTCCCAAATAATCTTTGAGAATCCCTCTCTTCCTCCTAGAATCCTTATATTAGACATAAGACACTTTAAGAAGTCCTTTTGGTTCAAACCAAAGGGATTTACACAAATTAAAGGTAACTATTTATCCTAACTTTTTTTCTTTTCTTTTACTTCTCTAACACCAAAAATCATTTTATTACATTCTTTTATATCAAAATAAGTATCCTAAATATAATTGGATGTTTCTATGAGATGGATTTGAACTAAACTTACACACACGTCCATCTAATGGGTGAAGAACATACTGTTTCTCTGAATTGAAAACTAACACCTAACGAAACTATGATTGTTAAATTTTCACCTACAGCCTCTCATGGTGACCATTATGATGGAAATGAAGTTATATATTATATATATAATTTTTATGTTTTCATCATTTTTTTGTTCATTACATTTATATCCTACCATTATGGTTTCCATAATGGGTAAATGTGATAATTTCATTTGAGGAAGTGCGGACTACCGCCCCATCAAAGTGATATGACTAGTTAATTCCATACGTGGGACATATAAAGGATGAAGTTAATGATATTATATACTATATTATACTGAAATTATAATATACCTATGTATTATCATGTTTTAATTCCATTAATATACAAGATAGCACTGAAAGTAGCATTCAAGCATACATACGGCTTACCGTCTCAATGAATGGTGCATTTCATTTATTATCTCCAAATGATATATACGATTATAAATACATAAATATACTAGATATATATGATATATATGATATTTAAATAATGAATATAATTTTGGAGATAAAGGATTATTGACGACATGGACAACTTGAAAATATATGGTGGTAATTTTTTACTCAAGAATAAAATATCTACAAAACGACCATTATTAACTTCAATGATTGGATAATGTTTATAACATGGTAATAAGTGGTATAAAAGGAATAATAAATTTTAAAAAGGTTCTTAATCAAATATAAATTATCATTAGTTTATTATTCAGGAGATTTAAGGACAAACGGATCAAGTCGGAAATGAGGTAAGGGACTTCGTCTCAATCTCCTTTCATTGACGCATGTTTAGTTTTATACACGACATTATTTTATATGATGTATAAAAACCATTGAATTTTCAGTTCATTAAAATGGAATATTTTTATACGAGGCGTTTTACTAAATGACAAAAAAATGTTTCTTTTTAATGTAAGCAGAGAAAATGACCTTTCCACCACCTTGAGTTTTATTTGATCTTTGGATTCCTTAATAAGTCGTAATATTTTTAAAAGGAAAATAAATACCTTATACTCTTTTATATTTTTTGGTGTTGAAAATGGTTTGTATAATGGATTTGTTATGTTAATATATTTGAATTATATATTGTGATTAAAATGTGGAAATTTTATCTTTCCTTTATGATTGTTTCATATGTTAGGGATATGTTATTGTTCTTGGGAATTGTTTATGTATACGGGTGGTTCCTTGATTATCCAAGGGTGGTGAGCCTGAGATATATCTCCAATGCATTGGGTAACATGATTGAGGTAAATTTCAATGTTTCTCCTAAGTAATTTGGGGAATGTACTATGACAAGTATTCCAAATGTGACTCCCTAGGAAGCTATGAAATCTACAACATAAGTATGTTCTGGATTCCACTAGTTACCATAATGATTTGTGATTACTATGTGTTATACATAAATATTTTGTTTTCATCGGGTTTTTAAAAGTGTTTATCTTCTTTCTGTATATATGGGATAATGATTTCATACTTTATTTTATTACCCTTACTGATCTTTTTATGATCATCCCATGTTTTGAAATGTTTTTCACAACATTATCTGACCTTATGGTAGTATAAGAGTGGATTATTGCACTGAAGAAAACTTTTGATGTCATGGGGTGTTCAGATCATAAAAAGGTTAGTCTTTCTATTTACCATTTTTTTGGTGAAGTTGATCAGTGGTTTTCAATGGGAAAAAATATTAGGGATAGTGAGGAGATTGAAGCCCTTGATTGGGATGAATTCAATGGTATGTTTCTTTAGAAATATTTTCATAAGGTGGTTCATATTAGGATGTAAAATCTATTCCAATGATTGAGGCCGGAGGATGACTAAGTGGATGCTTATAGAGAAAAATTCACTCGAATGTCAAGGTATGCTCCAAATATTATATGAGATCTTGATATTAAAATCAACCATTTTTACTCAGGATTAAAGAGAATGTATTGAAGGGATTTAGCTTATTGTGAGTTCAAATGTTATGAAAAACTTGTTCATTGTGCAGAGAAGGTGGAAATGGAGTTTTTAAATGATTAGGTGTTCTTTGAAAAACAACAGAATAAGAGGACAAGGTGGCAGGACAAATGGAAAAACTCTTCAAAAAAGTTAAATGGTAAGAAACATAAGTTTTCATTTTGTGAAAATTGTGGTAAAAAGAAAGCTGTGGAATGACTTTTGAATTCTGGTAAGTGCTTCCAATGTGGTAAAATGGGACATAAAGCTCGTAATTACACTGAAAATGATCAAGGTAATTGTATGAAAAATTATTATTCATAGTCTGTAAAATGTTTTAAGTGAAATGAAATGAGTCATTATGCAAAAGAGGGTCCAACGAATAACTCAACTAAAGGAAATATGAAAGAATACAAGCAGAAAAGGGTGGAATCCTTTTCAAATATGTCAGAAGATGTTGGGCCATCGAATGAAGTTGTATCAGGTACACTGTTTGTTTGTTCATATTATTCTAATGTTTTGTTTAATTAAGGGTCTACAAACTCTTTCAATTCTGAGAAGTTTTCTATTAAATTGGGTATTCCATCTCAATATAAGAATATATAAATTATTTTAAAAACACCTAGAGGAAATTTTGAGATAAAAAAGAATACATAAAAACCATAAAATCCTTGTTTTCGGGAAGAATCTACCTACAAACCTTATTGTTTTGCCTCTAGTAGAGTTTGATGTCATTTTGGGTATGGATTGGATTTCAATTTATCATGGTATGATTGACTACGGAGAAAAAGAGGTTTCTATTCAGAAATATTTTTAGTTTGTGTACAAGAATTAACCCATTCTTTTGATAATATATCAAGAAGCTAAGAAAATAATAAAATATGGAAATGAATGTTACCATGAACATATTGTTGAAAATAAAGGAATTGTTGAAATAAATGATATGCCAGTGGTAAATGAGTACCTTGAAGTTTTTTCTGATTAGTTTCCTTGTATTATACCTGATCAAAAAGTTGAATTTACTATTGACATAGTTCTTAATGCTAAGCCAATATGAAAACCCCCTTATCATAGGGCTCATATTGAACTACTAGTGTAAAAAAATCTATTGCCGGAGTTATTAGATAATGCTTTCATTCCACCGAGCACATCACCCTGGGGTTCTCTTATATTATTTGTTAACACAAATGATGGTTTAATGAAACCATTCATTGATTATAGAGCATTAAATAACATCACTATTACGGACAAGTTTCTTTTTCCTCATATAGATGATTTTTTTGATCAACTCCACGGAGCTCAGTATTTTTCGAAGATTGACTTGAGGTCGAGGTACCATCAGTTGAACGTAAAGGAAGAATATATTCTGGAGACCGCATTTTATACGAGATATGGTCATTATGAATTTGTAGTTACACCTTTTTGGTTAACCAATGCTCCTGCTGTATTCTTGGATCATAGGAATAGAATTTTCGGTAACATCTTGGATAATTTTGTGGTAGTGTTCATTTAAGATATTTTGGGTTTTTCTGAAAGTAAATAGTAGCATGAAAGTCATTTAAGGGTTGTCTTGCAAACCTTAAATGAAAATAAACTGTACGGGGAATGCATTAAGTGTGAGTCTTGGTTACAAAAAATTTCTTTCCTTGGTCACATTATTTAAAAAAATGGCATAATTGTTGATCCTTCTAAAACAAAAGTTGTTGAATAATGTCCAAGACCCACAAATTTAACTGAGACACGTAGTTTTCTTGGTATGGTAGGTTATTACCGGAAGTTTGTTGAAAATTTTTCACGGTTATCTATCCCGTTAACTATGTTAAATCGAAAAGGTGTTAGGTTCATTTGGACAAGAGAATGTGATTATTTTTTTCAGGAATGGAAATGAAGATTGGTGAATGCTCCAGTTTTGGCACTACCTTCTAGAAATGGAGAGTTTGTTATCTAGAGTGATGCTTCTTTGATAGGACTTGGATGTATCCTTTTGCAGAATGATCAGTTAATTGATTATACTTCGGGTCGGTTGAAACCTCATGAGTTAAATTACCATACACATGATTTAGAATTAGCTACTGTTGTTTTTGATTTAATAATTTGGAGGAATCATTTGTATGGATTAAAATATGAAATATATACTGACCAAAAAAGATTAAATTATATATTCAGTCATAATGAATTCAACATGAGACATAGGAGATGGCTGAAATTAATCAAGTATTATGATTGCATGATCCTTTACAATCTCATAAAATTAAATAAAGTGTCTTATGCTTTGTGTGAGAAATGTAATGCTACATTAACCATGTTATGTTTGGAATGAGACCCTTCAGTTTTCATTTGATGATGTATGTCATAGAAGTGGTTAGTGCAAGAAATTATTCAATTTTGTTTTAGGTGTCAATGAAATCATCTCTATCATACATAATAAAGCAAGCATAGAAGGAAGACAGTGAGTTGAAGAAAAAGGTATAGTTGGTTCAGAAGGGTTGGTTTCCAGCATTTAATGTTGATAATTATTGTGTTTTGAGGCTTGGGAAAAGAATATGTGTGCCTTGTGATGCACCGTTGAGAATGAGTTGTTATGTGAAGCTCATAGTTCTCCATTTTTAGTTCATCCTAGAAATACAAATATATAAAAAGATATTCTAGAGCATTACTCGTGGGATGGAATTAAAATATATATTTTTTATTTTACTCTGTAGTGTTTGACTTGTTGGTCGGTTAATGAAGATTGGTAGTTACCGAAAGGAATGATTCAGTCATTACCAGTACCTGAGTGGAAATGGGAAAATATATCCATGTACTTCGTTGTGGGATTACCGAAGACATCACGAGGTAAAAATGAAATATGGGAAATTTTTTGATTGATTGACTAAATCTGCTCATTTCTGTCCTAATCAATACACTTTGTCTCTAGATAAACATTCTCTATTGTATGTTAAAGAGATATTCAATTATTATGTTTTTCCCCTCTTCATTATATCTAATCATGATCATGGTTTAACTTATAACATTTAGAAATTTCTTCATATTTCGTTGGGTACTTAATTATATTTTATTACAGCTTTTCATTCACAATAATATGGGCAGTCAGAATGAACAATTCAGACCATGGAGGATATTCTACGTGTGTGTTCATCGGATTACCAAGGTTGTTGGGACCAACTTCTTTCTTTTTTTGAATTTTAATATAATAACAATATTCATTCCAATATACAGTTGGCTATATTTGAGGAACTATATGGAAAGTGTTTTCGAACTCCAGTTTTTTGGGATGAAGTAGGTGAAAGGAAGATGATGGGACCAGAATTGGTTGAAGAGATGGAAGAAAAGGTTCAGTTGACTTATAATAACAAGAGAATATCTTAGAATAGGCAGAAAAGTTATGTGAATAACCATAGGAAGGATCCCTCTTTTGAGGTAGGTGATCAAGTCTTTCTCAATGTTTCTCCATGGAAAAGTTTGATGTGTTTTATTAAGAAGGGAAATTTGAGTCTGAGATTCATTGGACCATAAGAAATCCTGGAGAAAATTCGATCAGTTGAGTACATAGTGGCATTACCACCAGGTTTATCCCTGGTATATAATGTTTTTCATGTTTTGATGTTGAGAATGTATATGCCAGATCCATCCCATGTTTTGAGCCTCGAGGTTGTTCAGTTGGAAGAGAATATCTCTTATGAGGAACAACCACTCTAGATTCATGACAATAGGGGGAAAGTGTTGTAGAATATGGTAATTCACTGGGTAATGTTTTTGTGGGAAATTCATATGGTTGAAGACGCAATGTGGTATTCTGAAAATGCGATGAGGGAAAAACACCCACATTTATTTGATAACTGAATAAAATTGTGAGGATGCATTTTCCAAAATGGGGGAGGATGTAACATCCCCGGTAAATAAAAAAAATACATTTTCAATTTTATTAATATTTTCAAAATGAAATATTAATTTTACATTAAAGGGGTTTCTATGTTCGATGGCGTACCCAATATGCAACAACGGGTTTCTTTGAAATCTTATGTTGCACAATAATAATATAATATTATTATTTTAAATGGTATTTAATGCCTTACCATTGTATAGGCAGGATTTAAATTAACTAACTACAATATGATTATACATGTTTGTTAAACGTTTTTACATTTATCCAATAAAATTTATAGGCTTAAAATGTTAATGAATCTTAATTTTATCATAATTTACTTTAAAAGGTTGATTTACCGCCTTTTATTGGTGAAACCACTTTAAATATAGTTTTTTTTCACATTTATATGTTCTATTTGACAATATTAAATTATTCATTAGAATCAGGACATCAAAAATTATTTCTGTAAATTTTTATTATTTTTGTGATAAAATTCAATTTTTAAGGAAAAATGAAAAATGATTAATTTTAATTAAAAAATAACATTTAAATATAATCTATTTAAATTGTTATATTATATTTTTAATTGGTAATTATATATTATTTTGAACATTTAATCTAATTTTTGTTATTGGAATTAATTTCACTTTGAAAATGGACAAAAACATTGTCAATCTTTAGATAGTTATTTCATAAAAACACACTTTTTGTTTTAAATGTGAAAATTAATTTTAAATTAATTTCATCCACTTCAGTGTTTTGATTTTGGAAAATTTGAATCCATAATTGGAATTAGGATTTCCAAATTGTGAAAATAGGTAACTATTATTTTTAAACATTATGAATATTAACATTAGTAAATATTTTTTTAAACATTGTTAAAAGATAAATCAGGTAAATAAGGGAAAACAAATATTAGTATAATAATATAAAATTACCCTAACAGGTGTCTTAATATTATTTTTTTATACATATCTGTCCATGATAATACTTGGGTCAATTTTGGGGACCCCATGGAGCCACTTAAGAGTTATAATGACACTTTATTTTAATTTAGTTAAAGTAAAGGAAAAAATTACATAAAAAATTATCTTTCTGTAAATTAATTTTTACATGGAGTTATGTCAGTCATCTTTTCGACTATAAGTATTCATTGAAAAGGAAAAACAATTTTCTACATCATGGTATTTTTTTTAATTTTTATTCATCAAAAAAATTAAATTATTTATAACAAAATAATGATGCAGAATTTACCACATTAATAAATGATTTAAATAAATAAGATTATAAATATTAAAAAAATATCCAAAACCTGACCAGTTCTTATTGGATGATTTTATTTCTACCATTAGACATCGTATCTTTGACTTTAATTATTTTTGGACTTTCCGAATCTGAATATCATTGAATAATAAAATAATATTTTCACACATTCCTAAATAGCACCCCTCCCCCTCATAAAAATCCCTCACAACTAACACATTCGTCACACCTCTCAAGATTCTTGGATCATCCAACCCTAGTACAAATAATCTCTCAAGATCCACTTATTTCACCAAGAAGCCTTAACTTAGGAAGAAGTAACTTCATGAAGTCATTTTCGATCTAACCAAAGGGAGTTTCCCAAATTAAAGGTAACAGTTTCTCTTAACTTCTTTTCATTTATTTTACTTCTCCAACTCCTAAACTCTTTTTATTTCTTTCTTTTATAACAACACCTGTATCCTTAATATACTAGGAGGTTGATATGAGAATGATTATAACTACACTTATACACACTTCTATATAATGGGTGAAGAATATACGGTTTCTGTAGATGGAAAACTAACGTCTCACGAAATGATGATTTTTTTATTATCTCCAACCACCTATCATTGTGGCCATTAATATGGAACTATATTTATATATGATATATATAATATTTAATTTTTCTTTATTCTTCTAATTTTTTAAATTTATAGCCTACCTTTATGGTTTTAATAATGGTTAAACACGATAATTTCATTTGAGGAAGTGTGGACTACCGCCCCCTCAGTGTGATATGACTCGTTAATGGAATATGAAAGACATATAAAGGATGGAGTTAATGATATTATATATTATATTATACTAGAATTATAATATACCTATGTATCATTATGTTTTCATTCCATTAAAATATGAAATAAAATGAAAGTAGCGTTCATGCGTAGGTACACCTTATTGTCTCCATGAACGATGCATTCCATTTCTTATCTCCAAATGATATGTAATATTACAAATATATATATATATATATACTGGAAATATATGATATATATGTTATCTACATAATGAATATTATTATAGAGATAAGGGACTATTTACCTCTTGGACAACTTGAAAATATAATGTGTCAATTTTTGACGCAAGTACGAAATATCGACATAATTGGCATTATAAACATAAATGACTGCATAATATTTATATCATGGTAATTGTTTATATAAATGAAAGAATAAACTTTATAATGGTTTTTAACCAAGTTTAAATTGACTTTTGTTTATTATTCAGGTGATTAAAGGAAAAATGGGTCAATTCAGACAAGAGGTAAGGGACTTCATCTCAATCTCCATTCATTGAGATATATTTTGATTTAATAGATGACTTTATTTTATATACGGTATAAACACATTTTAATTTTAATTTCTTTCAAAGGAAACATTTTTCTATGAATCATTTTAATATATGACAAAAAAGGATGTTTCTTTTTATCATAGGTGGTGACAATGGCCTTTCCGCAACTGTGAGTACTATTTGATCTTTGGATTCTTTAACAAGCCGTAATATTTTTAAAAGGGAAATTAATACCATATACAATTTTGTGTTTTTTGATATTGAAAATGGATTTGATAATGGATTTTTTTGTCAATATGTTTAAATTACATATTATGATTGAAATGTGGAAATGTTATCTTTCATTTATGTTTATTTCATATGTTATGAAGATTTTATGGTTCTTGGGCATTGTTTATATATACGGGTGGTTCACTAATAAACATAGGGTGGGTGAGCTGAGAGAGCTCTTCAATGCATTGGGTAATGTGATATAGATCAACGTGAATTTTTCTCCTAATAGATTTATGGAATATAATGTGATGGGTATTCCAAATGTGACTCCCAACGTAGCTATGAAAGCTACAACATAAGTATGTTATGGATTCCAAAAGATACCTTTTTGATTTGTGACCACTATGTGTTATTTATAAAATCTTATGTTTTCATAAGGTATATAAAAGAGTTTATGTTATTTATGCATTAATGGACTAATTATTTCATTCATTATTTTATAACCCTTACTAAGATTTTTATGTTCATATAATATTTCGAAAAGTTTTTCATAGAATTTATAGATGAATAGGGTCATGGATGTGATCATGGAAAATTCATGCTGTCCAAAATGGGGAACATGACATGGCATATTTTTTTCAAAGAGTAATTATTTTTTGAAAAAATAGAAACTAAGTAGAAGTTTCTACTTAGAATTTTTTAGATATAATGTAATTGTTATGACCTAATTCTATAAAACTCTAAACCTGAAAAGATCCTCAATGTGAAGTATTCATTTAATTCAATATTATTTAATGTTTAATGTTGGGTCCTTATAGATGGTATCAAAGATCAGTTTAGACGACATTAGGAGTTATAATATAGGTAAATTCACATCCATAAATTATTTTTAGTTTATATATGATTGAAATGATATAGCATTTATAGATTACCATGTTTCTTTGCCTATGATATTTATGTGTTCAGAATGGTTTTCTAGATAGGAAACCAGGAAACTATGTTTGGATTAATTTAGGAGGAAGATACCCTTCCAAATTAGAAACCTGAGATGGTTGAAATCAGATTTGAGTAGTTTTTTCAGTGATGGCACTGTTGACTCCGACTATAAATGGTGGTGGTATCTATGCATGTGATCTGCCAGACCAACCACAGAAGATGATGTCAGTAGTGGAGCATTTCATGAGGCAATATCCCCCATCATTCAAGGGATCCTCTTTCCTTGTGATTCTAGATGGGTGGGTTAATGCACTGTAATTTTTTTTGATATCATGGAGTGTTCAGAATATCAAAAGGTTTGTCTTTTTATTTACCGTTTAGATGGTGAAGATGATCTCTGGTGGTCGATGGTGAAAAATATCAGGAAAAATGAGGATATTATTTCTCTTGATTGGGATGAATTCAACGGAATGTTTCTTGAGAAATATTTTCCTAAGGTTGTTCGTCTTAGGAATGAAAAAAAATTCCAAGAATTGTGGAAGGAGGATGACTCAGTTGATGCTTAAGAAGTAAAATTCACTCGACTAGAAATGTATGTCCAAAATTTCAAATGAGACCTTGATAGTAAAATCAACTGTTTTAACTCATGATTAGAGCCAAAGTATTGAATGTATTTTTCTTCTTGTGAGTTCAAATGCTATGAAAAACCATTTCTTTGTACAGAGAAGGTAGACATGTATTTTTAATATGATCATGTGTTTTTTGAAAAACAACAGAATACGATGTTGAGGTTGGAGGAAAAAGGGAAGAACTCTTCAAAAAAGTCTGATGGTAAGAAACTTCAGTTTTCAGTTTGTGAAAATTGTTGTAAAAAGCATTCTGGGGAATGTATTTTTAATGGCAGTAAGTTCTACCTATGTGTTAAAATGTGACATAAGGCTTGCAGTTTCACTTAAAAAGAATAAGGTAATGGTAAGAAAAAAAATTATTTACAGTCAGTAAAATGTTTTTAGTGCAATGAAATGGGTAATTATGAAAATGAGTGTCCAACGAAAAACTCAATTGAGGGAAATCAGACGGACTACAACCACAAAGGAGTGATGAAATCCTTTGAAACTACTTCAGCAGATGTTGGACAATTGAATGAAGTAGTATTAGGTACACTATTTTTCTATTCAGATTATACCAATGTGTTGTTTGATTTAGGGTCTACACACTATTTTATTTTTGAGACGTTTTCTAGTAAATTTGTAATTCTATCTCTAGGTATACAAAACATATGGTAAAAACATCTGGAGTAAATTTTGAGACAAAAATAAACCATAATAACCTTCATGTCCTTGTGTGCGGGAAGAATATAAATACAATCATTATTATTTTTCCACTAGTAGAATTTGGTGTTGATTTGGTTATGGATTGGTTTTATATTTATCATTCAAAGATTGACTGTAGAGCTAAAGAGGTTTATTTTTAGAAAGATAATCATTTTTTATACAAGAATGAACCCTTTCATCTGATAACATATCAGGAAGGTGAGGAACTAGTAAAAGATGCAAATGAATGTTACCTTCACATATTGTTGAAAGTAAAGGAACTGTTTAAACTAATGATTTTCCACTAGTAAATGTGTTCCTTGATTTTTTTCCTAATGAGTTTGTTGGTATTATACCTGATCGAGTAGTTGAATTTACTTTTGACATAGTTCATGATGCTAAGGAAATTTGAAAACCCTCATATCAAATGGCTCAAATTGACCTTTTGGAGTTAAAGAATCAATTTCAAGAGTTATTAGTTAATGGTTTCATTCGACCTAGAACATCACCATGGGGTGATTTTGTCTAATTTGTTAAAAATAAAGATGGTTCAATGAGACTTTTCATTGATTATAGAGCATTTAATATAATCAACACTAAGAACATGTATCATTTACCTCATATCAATGATTCTTTTGATCAGATCTAGACAGCTCAGTATTTTTCAATGGTTAACTTGAGGTCGGCATACCATCAGTTGAAAGTAAATGAAGAATATATTCAAAATACCGCGTTTCTTACTAAATATGGCCATTATTAATTTTTAGTTATTATTTTTGGGTTAACAAATGCACCTGTTGTATTCATGGATCTTATGAATATAATTTTCCGTGAGATCTTGGATAAGTTTTTGGTTGTGTTCATTGATGATATTTTGGTTTTTTATAAAATCAAAGAGGAGCATGATAGTAATATAAGAGTTGTATTGAAAACCTTAAAAGAATAGAATCTCTCTTGGGAAATTCAGAAAGTGTGATTTTGGGTTACATAAAATTTATTTCCTTGGTCACATTGTTTCAAAAAATGGCATAACTGTTGATCCTGATAAAACAAAAGTTTTTTAAGAATGGAAAAAAATGAAAAATATAACGGAGATACATAGTTTTCATGGGGTTTCTGGATATTACCATAGGTTTGTTGAATAGATTCCATGGTTATCTAGCACATTAACTATGTTAACTAGAAAAGGAGTTATGCTCATTAGGACTGGACAATGTGAGGATTGTTTTTAGGAATTGAAAAGAAGATTGGTGAATGCTCCAGTTTTAGAACTGCCTTGTAGAAATGGTGAGTTTGTTACCTATAGTGATGCTTCGGTGAATGGACATGGATGTGTCCTTAGGCTGAATGATTGATTAATTTCATATGCTTCAGTTCAGTTGAAACCTCATGAGTTAAATTAACCTACACATGATTTGGAATTATATGATGTTATTTTATATAAAAATATAGAGGAATCATTTATATGGACTGAAATGTGAAATATATACTGACCACAAAAGATTAAATAATGTATTCACTTAAAAAAATTGAAAATGAGACAAAGGAGTTGGCTGTAATTAATCAGGGATTATGATTTCACAATCCTTTATAATCTGGGAAAAGCAAATAAAGTGGCTCATGCTTTGAGTTGGAAAAGTAATGCTACATTAACCATGTTATGTTTGGAATGAGATCCTTGGTTTTTTAATTTTATTAACTTTTTCAAAGAAGTTTTTGGTGCAAGAAATTAACTAGTTTTGTTTCATGTGTCAGTGAAATCATCTCAATCAAATAGAATAAAGCGACCATAGGGGCAGTGAGTTGCAAAAAAAGGTGGATTTGGTTCAGAAGGGTATGTTGCCTGGTTTTTATATTGATAATGATTGTGTTTTGAGGTTTGATAAAATATTATGTGTTCCTTTTGATTCATAGTTGAAGAATGAGTTGTTATGTGAAGCTCATAGTTCACCCTTTTTAGTTCATCTTGGCAGTACTAAGATGTACTGTGATCTTCGGGAGTAATACCGGTTGGATGGATTGAAAAGAGATATTGATACTTTTTCTATGATGTGTTTGACTTGTTAGTAGGTTAAAGAAGAATGGTAGTTACCTAAAATTATGATTCAGTCTTTACCAGTGCCAGAGTGTAATTGGTAAAATATATCTATGGACTTCATTGTGGGATTACCAAAGACAAATCAAGGTAATAATGTAATCAGGGTTTTGTTGATCGATTGACTAAATCTTTTCATTACTATCATATTCGAGATTCTTTGTTCCTAGATCACCTTTTAGATTGTATGATAAAGAGATAATAGGTTTCATGGAGTTCCCCTATGCATTGTATCTGATCGTGGTCCTATGATTACTTATAACTTTTAGAAAGTCCTTCAGAAGTCGTTGGGTATTCAATTAATACTTAGTACAACTTTTCATACTTAATCAAAAGGGAAGTCAGACAAACAATTCATACCTCAAAGGATATGTTACATTCTTTTTCACTGGATTACCAGGGATGTTGGGACCAACATATTTCTTTCATTGAATTTTCATATAACAATATTTTTCATTCCAGTATACAGATGGCTCTATTTGAGGTTTTATATGGAATGTGTTTCCGAACTCCAGATTTTTGGGATGATGTATGTTAAAGGAAGCTGAGGGGACTAGAATTGGTATAAGAGATGGAAAAAAGGGATCCGTTGGTTCAGAAGAACATGGGAACTACTCACAGTAGGAAAAAAAGTTATGCGGATAATCGGAGGGAAAATCTCTATTTTGAGGTAGGTGATCATGTCTTTATCCTAGTTTCTCTATAGAGACCCAAGAATGACGTACATAGTCATTACATTACTTTTGTAGAATACATATTACACAAAAAAAACAGACTCCCAAAGACCGTATTAGTTTAGTGTCTTTGGAAACTCGGAACATAATCTTCTAATCACGGTGAAAGATCATCAACATCTCCCATAAAGATCTTCCCATTTGGTTCTCTTACCTAGAACATTTCTTTATATCATGGGGAAAATAAAACATAAAAAGGTTGAGTTCAAATTATCAGTAAGGGTAAACATGTAGAACATAAATCAATCCCTAAACAATAGAACATAAGAACATGAACATAAAACATCAAAACCATGAGTAATGACATAAATCTTGGCAGTGCATAAGTCATAGATCATAAAAGACCATTAATAAGTATAAAATAGCATGGGAATAAAACATGTAATTGTGGAAAGCATTAATCACATGTTATTATTTCCATAGTAGCCAAGGCATTGCTGCCAAGACCAACATAGTGGACAAAGTCCATTACTGAACCGGGTTTACTTGTCGTTCCAGCACTGTATTATTGAACCAGATTCACTTTTCATTACAGCCATGTCTATATCATGAGATATAAATCATTACCCAATTCATTGTAGGGAGATATAGGTACCACCCATCTCATAAGTAAATCATTCTTACTTGTGCCAAAAAATAAACATAAATCATTCATTATAACCCAAAGAATAAAATTGGTTTCATAAACTTCATCCCATAATAACGTAATCCATATAAACCAAATAGATATCATTTCATCATAAGAAGAATCAAACCGTGTAAATTATAGAGACATTATAATTTAAAGATAATAATTCTAAATAATTTTATCTTATATGGATAATTGTTTTGACAAAACACTTGAAATGAATTCTTGAGGAAAATATCCTTTCTTCTTCAAAATCATTTTCTTTTCACAAAATGACATTATATTTTAAAAGAAAAGGATTTTTTTTAAATAATCATGAAATCATGTCGAGTAAGACTCATGATAATTAGGCATTATGAAATTGTAAAAATTTGTTCATACCGTATATGTTAAAAAAACATTCTCCTCGTACTTTTGCCGGAAAGTCAAAATGTTCCTCGTATGGTAAAAAAAGAATGATTCCTTCCATAAAACAATGTAAAAGACAAATAGGGGTAAAAATGGCTTTAAACATACATTTAATTATATTAAACACTTTATGAAAAAATAATTATGGACATGGATGAAAAATATTAACCTACTAAATACTTACGTATAAGTAATCTCGGATAAAAGTGAGATTTGAAAAATTACCCCATAACTTATGTGCAATTTCTTCCATATCTGCCCAAGTCTCCTATTTAGTGGGTTTAAACATATTATTAACTTTTAACATAACCATAATAATATTTATGATATCATATTTGATTCACATATGACTTTATATTACCCGTTTTGTTGCAAATTCCTTGTTAAAGCAGCGTTTTGGGTAAAATCCTTTCATTTATCGTACGTGTTTCGACTTGTTGTCCGTGATATTATTAATTATATCATTATTTACATAATTCCATAATTTTAAAAAAGATTTATATATAATATATATTCAGCATATAAATATATACGATAGATCGATAAATGGAATGAAATACACCGTTCATGGAGACGGTAGGTTGTATGTACGCGTGAACGTTGTTTTCATTTCCTTATCAAATTTAATGAAAAATATATGTAAATAAATCTAGTATCATTATTATTTCATATCCTTCATGATTATTCATTATATATAGTTAATAATCATACTTGAATGGTTAATAATGGAGAATGAATCTCATCACGTCGTGGAGACGATAATTCATACGTATGCATGAGCGACAAAATCATTCTTTTGATATTAAAATCGTACATAATTGGATTGTATATCATATATATAGAATAATTATAATGTTATATTTATTATTTATATCTTTTATACTCATTATTATACCCATCCAAATGATGAAATGTTTGAATAACAAACTACACCACGACGTGGAGACGGTAAGCCAAACGAACACACGTGTGGTGACTTTTTCAATCATAGTATGGATAAAATAAATGATATGGTTGTAAAATTTTTATAATAACATTACATTATATAGAAGATACTTGAGATATTATTTTATAATGGAAAAAACAAATACGGAGTAAGTGGAAGAAGAAAGGAACTTGAAATAGGTGGTCAGATATTTACCTCTTCTTTGGGTTTTTCCTTTTGATTTGATCAAAATGGCTCCGTAGGATGGCTTTATTACTAAAGGAAGTCCTATAGGAAGAAGGGAGGACCGTTTAGAGGGTATTTGGGCAGGTTTTGTCCGATCCAAATGGCTTTTTAGGTTTGAATTAGAGAGAAGGGGGTGTGCCCTTTTATAAGAGGGGTGAGGGGCACCTTAGGAAAAACTTAAAATATTATTTTATAATAAATTCCTATTCGGTTAATAATGGCTCAAAAGTGACTTATTTAGAGTATAGTGTGGGTATGTTTTTATACCCTCTCATACAATAGGTTTTATCCAATTTTATGTTAAAATTTTAACCTTATCATTTAGATTTAACTCTAAGTTAAACAATATAATTTTTACTGTGTCCTCTTATATTCTTACACTATATGGTTAATAAACATACTATAAACTTAAAATAGATCCACAATGGGTTCATTAATTCCATATATATTATTATGTAAGTCTTTTGGACGAACCATATATTTTTAGGACCATTATATCAATTAATAATATAATATTTGTTTTTAAAACTCTTTTATTTCAATTTTGCCACTATTTGGTATTTTGTTTTTTCTAAAATCATAAAAACATTATTACATAGAAAAAAATTCATCTAACCAACCCTAATATGTTATATTATCCTATAAAATTAGTTTAATTCTTAAAAAGTCTCAAATTAAAGTTATTTGGGTTTTTATAATATCACTTATGTTAATATTTCACTAATAAGGTAATTACTTCATCATCATTGTGACATAAATAAAATAAATTATATAATTTATAAAAAATATAAATAAAATACCATTATGTAGGAAATATTATTTTTCATTCTAATTAATATTTAGTCGAATTTATCTTATGTATAACCCAATATTAAAAATGTTTTAGTTATTAATCATTGATTTTAACTATTTTAACTCTTGTTTAAATAAAATAATAATAAATGTCCTAATATAATTCAAGTGGACCTAAAGTGTAATATTTTGTTCCTATGGTATTTTTAGTCTAATTACACTTATCCAATAGAATTAGGACATGTGTTAGGGTAATAATAATATAATTTTTACACTTAATTACACTATTTACTTTTAACCGTGGTAAATAAAAGATAAAATTTATTATTCAAAAAAAAATTATTTTCATCTCATTGAACCAAATTTTACTTATTGATATCAACCGTCTCTCTCAGATTTTTCAAATTCAACTCACAGAAGTGGTAAAATTCAGTTTTATGTAAATTTTCAATTACTCCTAGGAGGTGGGTAAAAGACGGTAAAAAGTTCAATAAAATTTTTATATTTCTAAAATTATTATAAAAATAATCCAACAAATTAAATTGAACTTATATAGGTATTATGTATCTATTTTGTCCTAAAATAAATTTAAATAAAATAAATTATTATTTAAATAAAATGTCGGTTTTAACCAATAACTCAGTGTTTTCACTATTCATCAAAAATTTTATGCTTTCAGAAAAATACCAAAAATTCACCCTAGGATAATATAAATCTTCAGAATCCAAAAATGAAGTCCATTTTGAAAGATAAAATTTATAAAATTCAAAAATATAGTTATTACTATTCACAATAGCTATTTTATATAATACATTAATAACATATCGTTGTTTAGTGAAACTCGGTATTGCGTACAATGCAAGCTATCGAGGAAGGTTGCTCTTGAGTGTAACGCAAGACAAAAATAGTATTTCATATACTACAAGCTAATATGGTGTTTCATATAGTGCAAGATAATATTGGTGTAGCGTACAACATAAGACATCAATGAAATAAAAAATAATATTTCTCATAAAATCTCAGGGTGATACATTCTATACCCTTAAAATGAATTTCGCCCCCAAAATTCATCGGGGTTATAAATGATTTAATACTTGAAAGATTCATTAATAGAGACCCACATAGTAAAAATGAATACTAAAATAGAATTTTAAAAACTAATGTACGAGATGTAATGGTTACCCAAATTAACACATAACTGGGTTTCCAAATTGAAGAACATAGGGGAAAATATGGATATGGAAGAGAAATCTAACCATCAAGTTATGATGGATAGTGTTTGATAACATGGCTATGAAAAAGCCAAAAATCACAATGCCATAATTTTTTTATGATCAATGGTACCATCTAGGACAAAATTTTTGGTTTTCAAGATCATTTCCATGAAGTTGATAAAATTGGAATTAGAAGAAATGCATAATTGATTTAGGTACAATCCCACGATTAGTCATTCCATGAACAATTTCCACTTCATCTCTTAAAGAAATGAAGTTATTTTTTCATTCCTGAAGTGTTAGCAGATCATGCGATAGAATGATTGGTCATTCCATCTATCTCAAACAAAAGGTTAGCAAAAGTTATTAAATATACATAAGTCCATCTATAGTGAGAATAATCGTATATGGTTCCTAAAATGGACTTATAATTTATGTATCATATTACATAATAAAATAAAAAAAATTTCTACTAACTAGGGACTTCCTGTAAGCTAGTGGTAGGTGATAAAGGCATGTCGCACTTCAGTTGTGGGTTCAATTGTTGTAACCTCGTTCGACACGACAGGTTGTCGCTCATCCTACGGGTTTTCCTTTTTCTAAAACTATACTATTATAAAATTTTAGAAATAAAATCAAAAGGTTATAGACTTAAGAAATACTATATGATGTCTAAATTAATCCATTCCAACTTTTATTCTTATAGAATGTACTTCTATCCGATTACTAGAAATTTCATATACCGAGCATGTGAATTCCTTCATTTGTCCCCCATATATCAGAAGATATATCTTGTTGTTGGTCACATTCCAAACATGTGAATAACTTAATCTTGTATTCTCTTGCAACATGAATTACCATAGAACCTTTTTAAAAACAAAAATGAAGTCAAATGTTAACTCTTTCTACATACCAAATTCCAAAAAAATCATTATATCAAACCATGATGTCACTTGGTCCTTATATCAGTCATGAGCTCATCAATAATATCAAACATATTATTCTCTCCTTATCCCTTAATTATGCCCAAATCATTTACTTTTAAAAAATATTTCAATCACTTTTCATGGTTACTGGTACCATACAATTATTGAAAACCAATACATAGATATTAAAAAATTCCACGATGCTAAAAATGAGATTCCATGATAATATTTTGAAATACCATTACCTAAAAACTTACTCATTCCATGACATCATTTTCATACTCAAAATCACAAATAGAGATCCCATGTGACTTCCCTTTTTCCTTTACCTTAAGAGGTTTCTCACGTTGATCATCATTAACCCTTGGATTTGGGCATTGATTATCATAATGCCCCATTTCCTAACACTTGAATCATTGAAGTGTTGGTGGTGAATTTTCGATAGTCTTTTCTCTATTCACATCATTATCTACCTTTTTACCATTACATCACCACTAATCTGCTCTATGTCCTTCTTTTCCACACCTAAAACAGTTTCTAGTCCCTTTAAATCATTCTCCACCATGTTTCTTACCAGACTATTAGCATAATGAAACATTTTTCTTCTTTTAACCATAGGGTTGAGATTTTTCCTTGAACTCCAACTTTTGTTTCTTGTCAAAACCATGAGATGTATATGTAACACCAACTTCTAGTTCTACCTTGATACCACAAAACACAATTTCTTCATATATACTGAATTCTCTTATAGATAATTACATTCCAAAACATGGATTTAAGCCATTGAAGAATCGATCAACTTTACTTTCAGGTTGGATGATAAAGTCAGATGCTTACCTTGCAAGCCTTGTAAAATTATCCTCGTATGAACCAACAAATTCATTATCATTTTTCTTAAGATCAAGAAAATCATTTTCCATCTTTGTTAGAAGAATACAAGGAAGTACTTATTAAAAAATAAGTTCTTGAACTCATCCCATTCCATGGATTCAATTTCATCTTGGGGCCTTGTATTCTTAATTAGAGTCTATCAATGGTCTGCTTCAACTTGTAAACGATAAATAGACAGAATTAATTTTTCATGTTCCGAACAACAAATAATGAAAAATATCTTTTCAATGGTACTGATCCATTGTTCAGCAATACATGGATCAGAATACCTACTGAATGAAGGTGGATGTTGCCTCATGAAGGACTCAATAGAATATTGTTCCCTTCTCTTCTCATTTGGTAGTCCAGAATGATTCATATCATATGTAAGTATAGAAATAAGATTTTCCACCCCATATCTCATAACATTTGTTTTTTGAAGAGTAAAATCATTGTATTGTCCATTACATTGATCAACATGGTTCCATTGGGTTCCAGCCATAGTCTCAATCCCAAAAAGAATAGTGTGAGAGGAAAAAATCATGCTAGGAAAACAACATAATAAAGGAAGATTACCTTCAATAAATAATATATTATGTTTTATTCTATGATAATTACCATAATTCTAGGAATATAACCTATACTTATACTTAACCACAGAGACATCCCTAGATATACCTGAGAAATATCTCTTAGGATTTCACTAAAGTTTTTACATCCTAGTTTCCAATGTTTAACTGATTATTCACTCTGATACCAACTTTAGAGACCCAAGATTGATGTATATAGACATTAAATTACTTCTTTTGAATACTTATTATAGGAAAAAAATATAATCCTAAAAAACAAATTAGTTTAGTGTCTTTGGAAACTTAGAACATAATCTTCTAATCATGGTGAATGATCTTCAAAATCTCCCATAATGATCTTCCCCTGTGGTTTTATTACCTAAAATATTTATTTATATGTTGGGGAAAAGAAAACATAAAAAGGGTGAGCTCAAATTCTCAATATTGGTAAACATGGACAATATAAAACAGTCCCTAAACATTTCAATGTAAGAACATGAACATAAAACATCAAAATGATGAGTAATAACATAATTCTTGGTAGTGCATAAGGCATAGATCATAAAGTAACATTAACCGGGATAAAATAGCATGGTAATAAAACATGTAATTGTGGAAACCATTAATCACATGTTATGATTTCCATAGTGGCTAAGGCATTGCTATCAAGACCATCATAGTGGAAAAGGTCCATTACTGAACCGGGTTTACTTGTCGTTCCAACCCTGTATTAATGAACCTGATTAACTTGTCATTTCATCCATGTCTATCTCATGAGATATAAATCTTTAACCAATACATTGGAGGGAGGTATAGGTCCCACCCATATCATAATAAAATCATTCTTACTTGTTCCACAAAATAAACATAAATCATTAATCATAACCCAAAGAATAAAATGGGTTTCATACACATTATCCCATTATAATGAAATCCATATAAAACAAATGGATATCATTTCATCAGAAGAAGAATCAAACCATGTAAATAATAGAGGCATTATACTTGAAATGTAATCACACTATATAATTTAATCTTATATGGAAAATATTTTTGACAAAACACTTGAAATGAATTATTGAGAAAAATATCCTTTCTTCTTTGAAATCATTTTCTTCTCACAAAATGCCATTAAATTTTAAAAGAAAATGATTTTTTTAAAATAATCATGAAATCATGTAGAGTAATCTTCATGAAAATTAGGCGTTATGAAATAGTAATAATCCGTTCTTTCCGTATAAGTTAAAAAAACATTCTCCTCCTACTTTTGCCGAAAAAGTCAAAAAGTTCCTCATATGGTAAACAAAAGAAAGATTCCTTCAATAACATAGTGTAAAAGTCAAAGAGGGGTAAACATGACTTTAAAAATACATGTAATAATCTTATAAACTTTATGAAAATAAATTTATGGACATGGATGAAAAATATAACCCTAGTAAATACTTATGTATACGAAAATGTCAGATAAAAATGAAATTTGAAAAATTATCCCTTACCATATGTCCAATTTCATTGGTATGTGTCTGAGACTCTTGTATAGTGGGTTTTAATATATTATTAACTTGTAAAATAACCATAATAATATTTATGATATTATTTATGATTCACTTATGACTTTATATTACCTATTATTTTGTAAATTCCATGTTAAAGCAGAGTTTTGGGTAAAATCGTTTCATTTATCGTACGTGTTTCGACTTTTTGTCCATGATATTATTAATTATATAATGGTTTACATAATTATAGAATTTAAAACATGATATATATATAATATTTATAATATTAATATATATTATAGATCGATAAATGGAATGAAATACACTGTTAATGGAGACGGTAGGCCGTACGTACACATTAACGCTGTTTTCGTTTCCATATCAAATTGAATGAAACATATATGTAAATAAATCTCGTATCATTATTATGTAATTTATTTCATGATTATTCATTATATATACATTATAATAATACCTAAATGGTTAATCACGGAGAATGAATCCCATCGCGTCGTGGAGCCGGTAATCCGTACAGACGCACAAGCAACAGTATCATTCTTTTGATATTAAAATTGAATATAATTGGATGGAATATAATATATATACAGAATCATAATAATGTTATATTTATTATTTATATCATTTATACATGTTATTATACCCATCAAAATGATGAAATGTTTGAATAACAAACTACACCACGACGTGGAGACGGTAAATCGTACATACGCACGTGTGGTGACTTTTTCATTCATAGGATCGATAAAAAACTAATATGGTTGTAAAATATTTATAACAACCACAATGTATATAGAATATACTGTAGTTGTTATTTTATAATGGAAAAAACAAATAAGGAGGAAGTGGAAGAAGAAAGGAACATGAAATAGGTGGTGAGATATTTACCTCTTCTTCGAGTTCTTCATTTTGATTAGATCAAAATGGCTCCATAGGTCGGCTTTATGACTAAATTAAGGCCCCTAGGATGAATAGGGGACATTTTATAGGGTATTTTGGATGGTTTTGGCTGAGAAAAATGGCTTTGGAGATTTGAATTAGAGTGAAGGTGGAGTGCCCTTTTATAAGAGGGGTGACAGGAACCATAGGAAAAACATAAAATATTATTTTAAAATAAATTCATATTATGTTTATAATGGCTCCAATGTGACTTATGTCGAGGATATGGTGGGTATGGGTCGAAATAATCTCAACCAATAGGTTTTAGACAAGTTTAGGTTACCATTTTACCCTTACCTTTTAGATATAACTCCACAATAAATAATTTAACTTTAACCATGTCTTCTTGTATTCTTAAACTATATGGTTAATAAACATACTAAAAACTTCTAATAGAACTCTAATTGGTTCATTAATGTCATATATATTATTATATTTTTATTTTTTCCCATCCTTAGATTTTTAGGACCATTATATAAATTAACAATATAATATTTGTTTTAAAAACCCTTTTATGTCAATTTTGACACTATTTGGTATTTTGTTTTTTCTAAATTAATAACAACATTATTACATATGAAATAATTCATATAACCAATCCTAATATGTTATATTAACATATAAAATTATTTTAATTTATAAAAAGTCTCAAATTACATTTATTTGGGTTTTTATAATATCAATTATGTTAATATTTCATTAATAATATAATTACTACATCATTATTGTGTCATAAACAAATTAAATTATTTAATGTCTTAAAAATATAAATAAAATAAAAGTATATAGGAAATATTTTTTGATTTATAATTAATATTTATAGTTGAATTTATCTTATGTATAACCCGATATTAAGAATGTTTTAGTTATTAAACTTTGATTTTAACTATTTTAGCTCTTCTTTAAATAAAGAAATAATAAATGTCCTAATCCTATACATGTGGACCTAATGGGTAATATTTTATTCCTATGGTTTATTTTAGTCGAATTAAACTTATCCAATAGAATTAGTACATGTGTTAGGGTAACAATAATATCATTTTTACCTTTAATTACCCTATTTACTTTTAACCGTGGTAAATAAAAGATAAAAGTTACTATACACCGAAAGTTATTTTCATCTCATTGAACCAAATTTCACTTACTAATATCAACCGTGTATCTCAGATTTTTTAAATTAAACACACCGAAGCAGTAATATTATGTTTTATGTAAATTTGCAAATGATCCTAGGAGATGGGTAAAAGTCGGTAAAAAATTCAATAAAATAATTATATATCTAAAATTATTAAAAAATGAATCCAATGAATTACATTGAAATTATATTGGTATTATGTATATATTATGACCTAAAATAAATTTAAATAAAATAAATGATTATTATATAAAAAGTCTGTTTTGACCAATAACTTAGTGTTTTCACTATTCATTAAAAATTGAAAGTTTCCAAAAAAATACCAAAAATTCACCCTAGGATAATTTCAATATTCAGAATCAAAAAATGAAGTCCATTTTGAACGATAAAATTTATAAAATTTCAAAAGGTTTGTATTACTATTCATAACATCTAGTTTATATGATATTTTAATAACATATCGTTGTTTAGTGAAACTCGGTATTGCGTACAACGCAAGCTATCGAAGAATGTTTCTCTTGCTTGTAACGCAAGCCAATAATAGTGTTTCATATACTACAAGATAATACAGTTTTGCATATAGAGAATGATAATATTGGTGTAGCTTATAATACTAGACATCAAATAAATTAAAATTAATATTTCACATAAAATCCCAGGGTGTTGCATTCTCCATGGAAAAGTGTGATACACATTGGTAAGAAGGAAAAGATGACTACAAGGTTCATTGGACCTTATGATATCCTTGATAAAATTGGACCAGTTGTGAATAGAGTGGTTTTACCTCCATGTTTATGCCATGTACAAATTTTTTTCATGTTTCGATGAAGAAAAAGTATATGCCCGATTCATCCCATGTTTTGATCCCAAAGGTTTTTCAGTTGGAAGAGAATCTCTCTTTTGAGGAACAACCAGTCATGAAATTTTGGCTGTATAGAACAAGTGTTTCAGAATAAGGTAATTCACAAGGTAAAGGTTTTTTGGAAAAACTAAATGGTTGAAGAGGCATCGTGGGAATCTAAAAATGCTATGAGGGATATATACCCCCATTTATTTGATAAGTGAATAAAATTGGGACGTAATTTCCAAAATGGATAAGGATGTAACATCCCAGGAAAATAAAGAAATAATTCAATTTCATTTTTATAATATTATTAAATTAAATATTAATTTTACTTGAAATTGTTTTCTATGTTCGATGGCGTACCTGATACACAAGAACGGGTTTCATTGAAATCTTACATTGCACAATAATAATATAATAATATTATTTTAAATGGTAGTTAACACCTAGCTGTTGTATTGGCAGGAATGAATTGAACTAACTAAAATATGATTATACATGTTTTTTATATGTTTTTAAATTTATCCAATAAAATTTAGAGGCTTAAAATGTTAATGAATCTAATTTTAAGCATAATTTAATTTAATAGTCTGATTTACTGACTTTTATTGAAGAACCCTCTTTAAATATAATTTTGGTCAATTTTATATTTTTTGTTGGACTAAATAAAATTATTCTTTAGAATCAGGACATCAAAATTTACTTTGGGTTAATTTTTAGAATTTTTCTGATAAAATTCAATTTTTAATGAAAAGTTAAAAATGTATTGTTTTAATTCAAAACATCCTTTTAATCTAAGTTATTTATACCGTTATATTATATTATTAAATATTAATTAGATTATATTTTAAGAATTTAACCTAATGTTGTTTATTGGAATTAATTTCTCCTTGAAATTGGACATAAACCAGAGTCCATCTTTTGATAGCTATTTTATAAAAACAGTCTTTTTGTTTTAACATCGGGAATGAATTTAAATTTAATTTCTTCCACATTTGTGTTTTGAATTTGAAAAAAAATTATTTCATATTTGGAATCAAGAGGCCCAAATTGTGTAAATAGATAAATTTTATTATGAGACATTATGAATATTTTACTTCAGTAAATATTTTATTTACCATCTTTAAAGGGTAAATCTCATAAATAAGGGTAAAAAAATATTACTATAATAATATAAAATTACCCTTAAAGGTTCCATAATCATATTTTATGATTAAAATCCGACCCTGAGAATCCTTGGGTGGATTTTGGCACCCCATGGGGCCACATGGAAGGGATAATGACACATTATTTTATTTAAATTAAAGTAAAGGAAAAAATTTCATAAAAAAATATCATTTGGTAAATTAATTTTAACATGGGGTTAAATAAGTAATATTTTAAAAAAAATATAAATTGGAAAGAGAAAATTATTTCCTATATCGTGTTACATGTTTTATAATTTTTAGATATCAAATACATTAAATTATTTTTGAGACAATAATGATGTCGTTTTTTCCTTATTAATAAATGATTTAAATAAATAAAAATATAATTTTAAAACAATATCCAATACATGTCCAATTCTTATTGGATGATTTTATTTGTTCCATTAGTCAACATATCATTGACATTAAATAGTTTTGGACATTTATAAACCTAATATTATTATATAATAAAATAATATTTTCACACATTCCTAAAGATCCCCTCCCCCCTTATAAAAATCCCTCACTTCTAACTTATTCCTCACACCTCTCAAGCCATTTGTCTCATCCAGAATCTTCCCAAATATTCTCTCATGATCCTTATATTCGTCATATAAGCCATACCATAGGCAGAAGTCACTTCAAGAAGTCCTTTTGGTTCAAACTAAAGGGAGTCACCAAAATTAAAGGTAATAGTTTCTCTTAACTTCTTTTCTTTTATTATACATATTTAACCCTTAAACTCTTTTTATTCCTTAATTTTATAACTATAACAGTATCATCAATATACTAGGATGTTGTTATGAGAAGGATTATAACTACACCTACACACACATCCATCTAATGGGTGGAGAACATATTGTTTCTATAGATGGTAAACTAACGCCTCACAAAATGATGATTGTTTGATTACCTCCTACCGCCTCTCATGGAGGCCATTAAAATTTTACTATATTTATATATGATATATATTATGTTTATGTTTTATTTATTCTTATTTTTTTATATTTATATCCTACATTTATGGTTTTCATAATGGGTAAACGCGATAATTTCATTTGAGGAAGTTCAGACTACCACCTCGTCAAAGTGGAATGACTTGTTAATGCCACATGTGGGACATATAGAGGATGGGTTTAAGGATAATATATATTATATTATACTAGAATTAGAATTTACCTATGTATCATTATGTTTTCATTCCATTAAAATACGATATAGAAATGAAAGTAGTGTTCATGTGTACGTACATCTTACCGTCTCCACGAATGGTGTATTTCATTTCTTATAACCAAATGATATGTACTATTATAAATACATATATATACTGGATATATATGATATATATGATTTCTAAATAATGAATATAATTTTGGAGATAATGGACTATTTACCACATGCACAACTTGTAAATACAATGTCTTAATTTTTGACTCAAGTACCAAATATCGACAAAACGGCCTTTATTAAAATAAATGATCCCAAAATTTTTATATAATAATAATAAGTGATATAAAAGGAGTAATAAACTTGATAAATGATCTTAATAAAGTGTAAATTAAATTTAGTTTGTTATTCAGGAGATTAAAGGACAAACAGGTCATGTTGGACACAAGGTAAGGGACTTCATCTTTATCTCCCTTCATTGAGGCAAATTTCGTTTTATATGTGGAATTAATTTATATGGTGTATAAAAACATTTGACTTTTCATTTCATTATAATGGAATCTTTTTCTAAGAGGAGTTTTACTAAAAGACAAAAAATAATATTTCTTTTTAACGTAAGGGGTGACGATGACCTTTCTGCCGTCATGAGTATTATTTGATCATTACCTTCCTTAAAAATCCATAATTTTTTTAAAAGTAAAATAAATTCCATATACTCTTTTACGTATTTGGGAATAGAAAATTTTTTTTATAATGTATTTGTTAAGTTAATATATTTAAAAGATATATTGTGATTGAAATGTGGAAATTGTATCTTTCATATATGTTTGTTTTATATGTTATGAATATGTTATGGTTCATGGGCATTGTTTATGTATATGTGTATTTCCAGGATAAAAATAGGGTAGGTGAGACCGAGATATCTCTCTATTGAATTGGGTAACTTGAAAGAGGAAAATGTGAAAATTTCTCTACAAGATTTATGGAAAATATAGCAATGGCTATTCCAAATGTCTCCCTATATAGCTATGAATGCTAAAACGTATGTATATTATGGATGCCACAAGTTATCTTTAGGATTTTTGATTACTATATTTTATTCCTAAAATAATATGTTTTCATGAGGTATATAAAAGAGTTTACGTTATGTATGCATTGATGGACTAATGATTTTTTTCATTATTTTATAACCCTTACGTAGCTTTTTATACTCATCCCATGTTTTGAATTGATTTTGATAGGACATAAAGATGAATATGGTCAAATATGTGATCAAGTAAAAGTCACGATGTCTAAAATGTGGAACTAGACATGACACATTTTTTAAAAGAGTTTTTATTTTATGAAAAAAATAGAAACTGAGTAGAAGTTTCTAATTTGTATTTTTGAAATGTAATGTAATAGTTATAGCCTAATTTGATAAGAATCTAAACCATAAAAGTTCCTTAATGTGAATTATTAATTTAATTCAATATTATATAATTTTTATGGGTGGGTCCTTATAGTATAAGTATTTAATCACATTTCTTTAACATTTGTTGTTCCCCCATGGTAAACAATGAATGTATATAAAATTTCATATGTAGTTTTACAAGAAGATATTTTATTTAATTCTTAATCACCTAAAGAATAGTACAATGAATTAATTACTTTTAAACTATTATTTTTTGTAGATTTAGCAAACTGTGTCCATGTATCCCGAGCAGTAGCAATCAATGCATGTTTTTCTTCAATTGTGTCCCAGATTTTAGGACCCATGCTCCCTAGATACATTTTCATTTTAAATTTCCACTAAGCATAATTTTTAACACTAAAGAAATGTGGGATGTTTGTAGCCTCACCCTTAAATTGGTTATCCATAATTAATTAGAATTTAAAGAACTGAAAATATAGATATGATAGAAATTTTATGATCTTTAAGATAAAACTAAATTCATAGTTGAAAAGAATTTGAAAAGTTGAACCATAGTTCAGATGGTAGCAATAAAAATTCATCCGATACCAAATATTGGTTAGAGTGGAAAATCAAGAGGGGGTGAATTGAGTTCCTACATAAAATTTATGTTAAAATAGTTATGATAAATATACCTAAATTTAGAAACAACCCAGTTAATTAAGGCAGTAGAGATATAAATTATTAGTTAGTAAAAAAGTTTCTCAATGGGTGATTAGTCCTTAGTAGAATTAGTGTCAAACACTTATTCATGTTTTGAAATAGGTTTACTGAATTAAACACATAAAAACAATAACTAGAACCAACTATCAGATTTAATGTAAAATACTTTTCTATTTTGGAAATAATGAGCAGTGGAAAGTAGAAAAATAGGGTATTAAAAAATTTAGTACATGTAAGAAGTTACATAGAGGTTCAGTCTCAAACCGAGACTTAATCCTCTAAACACGATGATCATCAGCCACCAAGTAGTTTATATTAACAATAAACATGATTCACAACTTGTACCAAGATTTACAAATGATTTCACAACATTCTAGGGCTCACACCCTCTACCAAAGTAATTTGTGGGAAAAACAAATAATCCAGACCACACATGGCCTCTTCCACAGTTACACATGGGAAAAAGTGTAAGTAATGATTGATGTGAGGATTTTCATTATCCTCCAGTTCAAGCACATGAGATAGTGTGTGTAATATACAAGAACAAACTTCTCCGAAATTTAATATAATATACACAATAGAGATAATGTCATAAAGATTGATTTTAGAAGTATCTATCTATTTTCAGTTCTTCTCAAGACTCTTGGGAGTGAAGAAATTGAAGTTCAAGTCTTTATCTGGATGTTTTCTCCAAAACAGAGTGTTGTAACTCTATGGTCTAGCTTCCAAGTACTGAGATTTCTGCTTCTCTGTTTTAGAGATATTTGATGATGCACCGAAAGCAGTCTTGAATGTTTTCTCCCAAAAAGATCTTCTTGAGGCTCTTGGATTGGAAATGGAAATTCTTGGGGTATTCTCTTTGTTATTAAGATCATTTATGTAATGATTATTTCTCTAGAATCCTTCTTTTCTTTGCCTCCTTGGTCTTCAATTTTATATTTGATGTTCAAAAGTAGGAATAGTAAAACCATGTCTTGTCATATTCATACCTCACACTGTCACTAGATACAGTCACTTGATATGTCTACAATCATAATTAATTAATTTCAGAAGCATTAAAGTTTTTAAATACTACTTCTAGAATATTCATGTGAAATTAAAAATTATAGAGTAGAAGAGTGGGTATTGGTATGATTTTAATGGTATCCTTCTCAATGGTAGCCTTTATCAGTAGCCTTCAGCGGTAGCCTTTTGTGGTAGCCTTCATTGTTAGCCTTTAGAAATAGCCTTCATCGGTAGCTTTCATTAGTAGCCATAAGTGGTAGCCTTTAGTGGTATCCTTTAGTAATACCCTTTAGTGGTATCCATCATTGATATATTTACATTTTTCACTATAGTGGAACTTTTACATCAATATCCCTTGAGCGATAGACTCATAATGATGACCTTGCATTTATAACTCAACGGTGAGGTTATTCAGTCATTACCTCTATGAGTAACCTTCTATCAGTAACCTCAATATGTAACCTCTATCAGTGACCTGTATCGGTAACCTCTATTGGTAACTTCTATTGGTGACATCTATTGGTAACCTATTACTTAGAGAAAATTTTCACTATAAGATTTAAATGAGAGTAGTGAGATTAAAAAAAATAAATAGTTATTATTTGATAGAAACTAAGAATATTAATGAAACAAAATTATTATATAAGAGATACATTATTTGGGATTATCAGAATAGGTGAGTAGACACATATAAATCGGGAGTGATTTATTTATATACCATGTTCTTTATCTCCCTTCCCCTTAGCTCAAATATTGCACCTTTTATTATTTATTCACACCTGTGACTGATTGAATTTTCTATCATCACTCAAGGATCACATATAAGTTATAACTATCAATTAAAAAATGACATGAATTTTATACATATGAAAAAAATTAATATAAATATACACTATTATATAAAATCTATTCATTAATCTTGTGGAATTTAGATATGGTATATTTATGTTTAATGGGAGGTGGGTGATGAAGTTAAAATTTGTTGGAATCAATGTGATAGTTAAATTTCATATAATACTACATGATATGTTATTAAATTCAATGACAATTATATAAGACATTTTTTTATAAATTTTCCACTAAACTACACTGTATTTTCTTTTATTCATGTATTTTAAAAAGTCATGATATTGAAAAATTGGGAATAGTTACTTATTCTATATTTTCATTATTTTTAAAATTTATATATAATTTATAACACATGAATATGAAATATATAATAAGTGGTATTCATAGATATAATGACTAATGTATTATACTATTTTATTCACATATAAAATGAAAATTCCTCATAATACCCCCTTTTAAAATTGATGTTTCATCACATGGAAAACCATAAAATATTCCCTCCCCTATACATAAATGAAATATAATGTTTTTTAATCATATATAAGTGAATTAAAAGTGGGTAAAATTAAATGGTGTTCTTGGTGAATTTTCTTGGACTAGAAGGTAACGGACCACTCTTTGTTGACTTACAAATTTCAAGGTAATTATTTTATTTTATTTTAACAGTGTTCATTTTTTGGATTTATAATTTAGATTGGAATTCATTGATTTAAAATATCATTACGTGATGTTTTTGGATGTTTATCGAGGCTATAGATGCTTTTCAGGTGCTTGAGTTGACATTGGAGTAGGGTAAGAGGAAACAATATCTTTTTTGTTGTGGGTGTCTCACCATGGAGAGGATGATGCCTTGGTGTACCCCATGATAAAGAATATATCATCTATGTGGGACTGGTACCTAGGTATTTTAGAGGGAATAGTTCCCCTGTTCATCATCATACGTGGGATGGGAACTTGTTTGAAACAAAAAAGATACTATGATTAGGAGGATAAACGATAACCATTTTGGGTAGACCATAGGAATATCAATGTTGTATATCAGGCAATGTTCCCTAGAGGAGTTCCATATCACAAAATCATAGTGAGAACAATGTCGTGGTGCTCCTTGGGGAATGTATCTTGTTCTCTAGATAGAAAATATTGAGATCTATGTGATGGTGATTTCCATAGTAAGTGTGTGATAACCTATATAAAATAGCTAGGGAAAACCTAATCCTAGTTCTCCCAGGGTTGTTGTGCTTTTCTCGATTAATGGTGGGGCGCTGCAGCATGGTCCATGTAGCCTATTGCAGGGTTAATCCTAACATGAACTATTTTTATTTAAATTGCATCATTCATCTTATAAATGTTTATGTAACACATCCCTATTCCTTCCCTATGGAATATCCAAACTCTGGAGGAACCCTCTCCCTTTACCTCCATCAATTCTTTAAGACATGGTATAAGTTTTTGATGATTTATTATAATTTATATAGTGTATTTTGGTTATTTATTAATCCTCACTCCTCAATGGTCATCCCATTATCCCCTCATTAATTTTGGTTGATTGAGTAAAGTTTTTGTTATGGTTCCTAGATGATAAAGGTGTAATGATTCTAATATGATGATGATTTTTATCGACATGGATAATGGATGTCCTGAGAGGGAGATAATCGGACACTGTATTTAATTTCATTAAAAGAACAACATTGTGTGAATTTTTAAAGTTATTTTATATTTATTAAGTAAAATATATAATTTAATTTCTCTTCTATGTTAATGGTTTTTCATATAATGTTTTTTGGAGAATGATATGGACACTCTAAGATAATATTGTCGTAGTTTCATTATGATGAGGTTTTTAGATGATCATTTAGGTTCAATTTATGATTAAAATAAATTGTTAATTAATTATAATTTTTGTACTAATTAAATTATTTGATTTATCTTAGGTATGGGTGTGTGTTGGGAGTAGACCACACCACATTTCTCATTCTTATCGAACTATTATTCAACCATGTTTTTCATTTGAATTTTATCGAAAACAAAATTAATATTGATTAATTGAATCAAATTTTAAATATTTAATTATATTAAATATTTTATTATAAATATTTGTTATTTTATTTATTTATTACATATACAATGATGTAGGACCACACGTGGTTCAGTATTGTATAGATATACATCAAAAACATTGGGTGAGAGTTTACAAGTATCTTTAAATGTAGGAACTAAGTATGAAGTAGGTGACCTCATCATTACAAATACATGAGTTTTTTTATATAATTAATGTTCATGTGTGAGCATTAGAATTATCAACATGAATATCAAATTTTCATTTGTTATATCGCCCTATTTTTGGGTAGTCATGTTTTATCTGAATTGTCAGCATGGACTAACAATATTGAATAATGGATTGATTATGGATTCATGGTTCAAAAAGTGGATGTGGCCCTCCATGTGGATTGTTTTTTAGAATGAGTGTGGTTTAAAAGAATGAAGGGATTCAAATTTTAAATTTTATTTAAACGGGGGTTCTCTTTAAGTATAATCTCAATTTCAAATGTTGTTTTGAGAAATGGTTTTTGAAATATTATTTTTTTTCAGAAAAAGTGGATTTTTAAATAGTGTTTGGTGGGACATTATCCAATGAACTCAGATAAGTATTTTGGAATGTGAGGCCTTTTCAAAAAAAAGTTAATATTTAATTTATTCATTATTGAAATTTGGGAGGTATTATCTTTCTTTATTTTGGATGGTTTAACATTATGTCAAAAATTAAAAATTTATAAAGCATTGATACTTTACGTGTTACTTTTTGTGGTTGTATGATGAATTTTGATGTTGAATTATGATGCAGATTATGTGTGTTTTTTATGATTTTTTATCATTGTGTCAAAACCATGTTTACGTTCTGATGATGTGATTGAACCTTATTGGGTAACTCTGTTTATCATGGACCTTAATACGTAATAATGGACATTGTTTCCGACATGATGGTTTAGGGTTCAAGATATGGAATGTGGTACAGGATCCCATAAAGGGTGTATGGATTATTATATTACCAAAGATGCCTTGGTGGGATTCCCAATATAATGTCAAATATTGAGATGGTTAGTGTGGAATCAGGTAAAAATGACTTTATGTGTAACCATAGAACTCTAATTATTTATGTGTGTTAAATATTTTTGTATATGAAATGATAGGGATTTCACTTGATATGTTGAACCTTTTCAGGTGTGATGAGTTGGTATTAAATCCTATTAACATTATGATTATATGAGATGTTATAAGAAGGATTCCCTTATATTTATTCTTCGTCTTTTATTCTTATCTATATTTATAGGGATATGGTTATGGAATCATATTATGCTTTATTACTACCGAATTCATGAATTATTACCTATGATTCTGCAGTTATTACTATAAGGGATTACTGGGTGGTGACATGAGATTTTTTTTAGTGTTTTAGGACGAGGATTACCTCCTAATACTTATCCATTGATCTAGATACCATGAATTTAAAAGTATATCACCTAGGATTTGGATATTGAACCTAATGTCTATGAGATCACCATGTTACTAACTAGGATTCAGAGTCTACACCTTCCATTACTATGTGGGACCAAATATGAATTATATGATATAGTCCTTACACTATAGGTATACATGTTAACATAATCCCAATGATGGATATATTTCCCTCATATGATTTCTCATGTTTTGGGGGTTTTATATTTCTCTAGGGTAGTCATTAATTATTAGAGACATTTTAGCCTAGGTTGATGTATGAATAAATTAGACTCAAGGTGCCCTGGTTGGCACATGATGACATAAATATATAGTTATTCTTACCTATATTTCATTTATATTTGTTTTCATTTCTAGTTTATTGATGAACTCTAAATATATAATACATTCATACCCAAATTATCATAATATGACATAGTATTGTTTTCAGTTGGGATTCATACTAAGTTGTCAAACTCAACCCTACCCAAATAAATGAGGTGGGTTTGGATTCATGTGTGTATAAATTCATGTTATATATCAAGGAATAGGTATAATATAAAATTTTTCTTGTGGAATAGTTTATAATGTTTATCAATTAAATCATTCAGTAGGTTGGATTATGCGATTTAGATCGCAATTACATTAATATTAGTTTTTTTAATTTATATTTACGAATGTGGCATTTTTCATATAGGAATATAATTTTATCCTATAAAACCATATAATATTTTTATGCACCATATAAATAGATTTTATTCTTTTATTCTTTGATATTGGGTTCCCTATTGGTTCCCTATTCTTTCCATTGGTATTAAGGGATATCTATTTTAAAGATGAGTCCATCGGAAATTTTTAAAAATTCTTGCATGACCCATGGGCCCTTTTTAGAGGGTATAGTATCTCGAAGACTATTTTAGGCACTATTTGTAAATCGACATTATATGGAATAAGGGTTGGTGTTCTCGAGGACACATGGTTCCACCATCCTAGGTGTCATTCAGGAAATTTAGATTAGTGAATTACACATAAATTCAAAAATGGGTATATTATATTACATTATCTTATCTCATATAGGATTGAAAAAGATAAAATGAATGTTCTATTAGTAAAAACATCTCAAATATCTCAATAAAACAGTTGTTGGAATAGTTTTTCATGGTGGGTTTGAAATCATTTCATGAATGATAATTATATTTTTGAAATCTATTCATGACAATAATATGAATAATTAGACACTTTAAAGAAATTTTATAAAATTAAAAAATTGGATCGAATCATCTACCATATAACCTATGTTTTCATTGAATGTATTGTTAATATGGATATTTTTTATATAAAAAAAGTAAAATTCAATAATATTTTGAATAATTCAAAAAATATAAAACAATACACATTATAACATATGGATTCCCTATACCTACACTTATTTTTTCCATAATAATCAGTGTAATATAATAATATTTTTCATATTTTAATTTATATGATATGAAATAAAACCAAAAAAACGAATGGAATGATATATAACGATTTATATAAGGTGGAAAATATATTAAAGCTTATTTCTACCTACCAATAATGTTACTCCAAAAAAACAATATTGTAATAAAATTATAAAAAAATATTTAAATATAATAAAAATAGATATATAAAATTTTAAAAAATATAATTGGTTTTCCTCACATTAATTTCAATATTTATAATTTATATAGTAAAACAACATCCAAGAGCAATCCATAGTGAATGAATATATATAGTTTTCTCCAATTGAACCACCACATCTCTTTAGATTTCTTTTGTTACAAAGTTTAGTTTTAATTATAGAGTCCCCTATATGAAAAATATCATTATCACTATCTATATAATGTTATGTATGTACCACATAGGTGGTATAATATTACATGGCTCTTTTTTTCTGTTCACTAAGAGTGAATTTTTTGTCTACTATGGTATCTTTGTTTCCCTCATAAAATAGATTCTCTTCTTTTTTATTATCTTGTGTACTCATCAGAAAACCTTTTCAAAATAAAACAATTTATTGAACCTAGATTATTAGTACTATAGTTTAATCAATGTACTATTCACTCCATTCATGACATACCGTGTGATGTCCCCAACCTAGTCACCATTTTTATGCCTTAAGATTCACCATCACAGGACATCAGGTTCGACTCCCCACATACTAGAAGATATATAGTAGTATTGAATGTTTAATAATGTAATGTGGGGGGATTAAACCCTCTATACCGTGGTATAAAATAATTGATAATTAATAAATTTTAATAAATACTACTATCAAAGTAAAATTCATAATTAGTGTGGAAGGAATATCAGGAAGCGTAATTAAACATTAGGATGGAATTTAATTGTCATTGAATGTCATATAGTTATTCATTGGAGAATAAGTCACATAATGGGATGATCATATGAAAGGAATGGATAAAATAAGAAAAAAATGAAGCAATTTTATAAATTATTGTGGAACCACCTCATTACAGTCTCCCCATCCCCATCAAGAATGTCTAACTCTCCACCCAAACATGAGGCATACCAAATATTTCATGCCAAATGTAATTTTTTCACATCCACTGGGGAGATAATGCATGATATCAATACATTTTTCATTGGCCACTACTAATGGTTTTTTTATTATAACCTTCTATTTGAATGAATACATGTATGATAAGAATAGTAATAGTAATAAAAACTAATTAGATAATAATGTAATTAACAATAATCAAATTATATTCATTGATTATAAAGAAAATATATATATAAATATAATATATTTGAATCCCAAAACATACCATTCTTGTTAGAAACTAATAGGTTCTTATTTTAGTATGGTCACAATCTATATTGGTGTTAAACATATAAAAACTAATCACACACCAAAATCACATCCAAATAAGTGAATGGTATTGAAAAATATAGTAAAATGATATAAAACCATATAGGTAAAGAGGATAAAATGGTATTTTACGGGATAGACACCAATTAATGGAATGGAGGAAACTATTTTAGTGCCTTTATCCCCACTGTATATCCCCATTATGACACTATAATAATATACATTTCTATCAATGACATTTGGAACATGGTAATAATTTATATAAATATCCATCTTCCACATAAATTCTTAAAACACTATAATATCATATGAACAACATGAATAAAAAAATCATAACCAATTTATAACTAAATAAAAATATAATATTCACCTTTCCAAAATGTATCATTACATATAAATACAGGAAATGGAATAAAAACTACTGTAGAACAAACTGAAATAAAAACATCATATTATGAAATTATATACATTATTTTTAATCAAATAAAGCAAAAATTAGTTTTATGAATATATTATTAAATGTTAAATAGATCTAAAAATTATATCTCACCTTATCACATATTGATGAGCATTATGACCTATAACGTAAAAAAATAGTTGGAATCAGCCTTTCTTCATTGGTAATCCCCCATTAACAATAAATACCATCCTATTACATTGGATTAAATAAAATAATTTCTCACATGGAACCTTACAAACTTTGATATAGCCATTATAACTCAGTTAAACTATACACATGAATCATATTTATTATCAATCCCTTCAATAATAATTATCAACCCAATCTGCCCATTGTAGATTTGATAAAATAAATGAGAAGGATATAATACATATATTACTTTCCATGTTATACTAAGATTAAATATTCTACACTGATGCTCTTACATTACTCAATAAACCGTAAATAAACCAAACTCATTACATGACGGGGATTGATAGAATGTAGAAAATTGTCCTATCATACCAAAAAAATATTATTTATAACTACTATAAAATTCATAAACATTTAATAAGTTCCTCTAAAAATTGTATTCAATAACCCAATTTTGGCATATATGTGTAATTATAATAAAATTAAATTTTAAGGCATTTCTTACATCCATTTTTGGTTCTAATGAACCTTAGTAAACCATACATTAGCACCCCAATATATATTGTCTAAATACCTATACATAAACACCAACGTATATAATATTTTAATCACACTATAAATGAAAACACATACATAATGAAGGAAGATATAAGAGACCACATATAGTATATAATAATGATCAAACTCATCCATTATCATGAGTTAAACCTCCCTCTATAAAAATTAATTATTTAACTAGATGAAAATAGATAAATACAGGGATTTTATGTAAAATAATGAATAATATCTGAAAAACTATGAATATATGTGTATGTGATCTTATCATTACCATGAGGAGGCACTACAAGTAGTAGGTAACTTAACTAACATGATCAAGAGAATATAGAAGATGAATAATAGAGTAAGGAGGGATATGAAATCTCTGGGTGGAACTATTGAACAAACATATTGGGGGATGAAATAATTCTAGTTTTATAAAAATAAAATTCATTTTATTAAAAATTTAAGAGAACAATTTTAGATGACACTACAAAATTGATACCTTTACATTGTGTATCTTGTGGTATTATAGGGATCACTATAACTCAGTCATCTGGAAAATAATTACATTATAAACAACCAATGGGTACCTAATGGTATCTGATAAAATTTCATAATCATCACATGGAACATCGAGTACTCGGTACACCCCCATTGGGTACATAGAGTAATAGTAACCTTCTATGCATATGCATACCTTCTATTATCCTAAATTTCACATATTAATTACCTAAAATCCTAAAATACACAATAATACAATTATCAAATAATTCTTATTGAATCAAAAACATAAATTTATGACTCAAATATCAAATCAAAATTGGAAATAATTCTACTCAAGAAAATATTTATATAAATTTCTATTATTTAATTGAAATATAAAAACATCATTAATTATATAGTAAAATTACCGAAACATGAAATACATATACATTACTTCATTTATGATAAATATAAATTTTAATTCACAATTAAAAAACACAATTAGAATTGAACAGAATAATGTATTTGAATATTTGTTGCATAATCATCTTATTACCAAATAGTGTTTTAAAATGTCCTATAAAATTATCAATAAATGAATTTTTTCTAAAAAAATTCATATATATATGTTTTTGTAGATTCCAAAATCATTAGAAAGTGGTGATCCCCAATTTTGAGGAAGGTGTAAAAAATATGAATGGTTCATAGAAGATTAACAATAGATCATAGATACGTGATAAAACATTGAAAATTTGAGAGATGGCTGATAAATTGAAAAATAAAATTGAATCATAATAAAATTTTAAAACTCATGATAACATGACCATAGATCAGAGTATTGGAATATTAAACCACAAAAGATTAACATGAAATAATAACATTTACTATGACATAGGATCATTAAATCCTAACTCAACAAGCATGATCAACAGACACATAATATATGAATATAAAACAATAATAAGAAAATTAAATCATAAAATTTATCATGGTCATCTTCCAAACAAAGTGTAACCGTCTAAATGAGTACTTATTATTAATAAAATAAAATATATTGACATAAAAAACACTTACATTGGATTATCTATAGTTCAAAAATTCTCTAACCTTATATATAACAGATTTTTTAGTCCTCTATATAGTAATAATATCTATATTAATTTTCATTAAAATCATTATTTTACATTTATTTGTTATGCATTAATTATTCATTTGTAGTAATATTTATCTTCCATCGGTTATTTGTTCAATTTCTCCCACATCGAATATAGTACAATTATTCAAGTATATGATCTATTTTCATGTTTTCATCACCTCAATAATGGAAATTTGGTTTATATAAATATATTATAAATTTTTTGAGTTAAATGATTGTTTCATGGATTTTATAGTGATATTTTTTTATGAAAGATTAGAAATTATTTTTTCTAGAATATTGAATTAAAAAAAATTTATTGCATTACTAAATCTTCTTGCATATATTACCATTTCATAGATTAAAACATAAACTATATTCATCATTATAACCACATATTTCAAAATTTATTTTTATTAATCATTCATGGTATAAATGTTATTACATTTTTTATATAACTGGTAACACCAACCTAAATAAGAACATGTTATAATGAATGAAAGGGTGAGGATTCGTTATTTTATAACTGCAACAGCACTTTTCAAAAATAAATAAGATCTAAATAAAATATTAATTTTTTAGAAATATTAAGGAAGTGGTTGATGATTATTATAGAAGGAAAATAGAAAAATGATGTTATTTCTAACTATATAAGAAAATGAACTCCTTTATAAACATTCTTTAGTTTTGATGTATATATGGATCCTTCCTGAGATCAAAGACTATAAAATGTGGTGTATGATTATTTGGTTATTAATTTTGGAAATAATTTCTTATGAAACCAATGTAAATTTTTGGATTGATGTTGGTAGAGGATGTGTCATTTTAGGTGAGTTTGAGTGCAATATTCCTAAATACCCATTACATAATGTATATCGAATGTAATTATCAAGGAATATGGCTCTGAAATGAGAAAATAATGGAAATGGTTCAATATGAAACTAATAAACATAATTTATAGATATGAATTAAGGATATATTATTATCCTCTACCAAAATTATTAAATTTTTATGATATTTTACCCCTTTGGGTGGTGACACACTTTTTACCATCATAAATTAATTTTTATTAAACAATTGAATTAAACATATGACATAATTCAAAGATGATGATTCCGAATATTATTCCCATTTTATCAAATTCATTCTACAAAAACAATTAAAACATAATTTAAAATAATAATTAGTAATATGAAATTAATATTTTTTAAAATATAATTTTTAAAAAATTATATATTATTAATCTAATTTTATAGAAACTAAAAATGACGGTTCATTCCAAAAATTCCTTATTTTAATTTCAAAAATCATGTTTCCTTTATTAATATATAATTTTAGCCTTATTTAAATCATATAAGTTAATCATTACCCTTCAGTTTTATTGGATAAACCCTTACATGGGCCTTGAAGTCATTATCCCACCATTACATGAAACTCATATATTTCATTCTCAAAGATTTATAATATATTCCATAAATTTATGTAGTATCTGTTTGCTGTAAACTATGTATTTTTTCCCTTACCAAATCAATATAAATATTTCTTTACCCTAACCAAAACATTTCTTATAAGACTTTTGTTTTACCCTTATGGAATGTATGAAATAGATTTTTTACCCTTACAAAAGGTATTAAAATTATATAATACCCTAACAGAATAAAAGGTTTCCACCACAAATTAGAAATGATATACCACTAGCATATATAATCAACCGAAAAAATTAGTTTTCTACCATTGGTGGAGGTTTCTATAATTGTTTGTACTTTTCTACCCATAATAAAAACCTTTAACAAAAAATAGACTAGTTATATTTGTTAAAGAATTATTCTACTAGACTGGTTATTCAATTGATATTTCTAGAAGATATTTCCTACCACTTATAGATATCTTCTACAACCATGATGAACTATACAACACCTGATAGATCCTATACAACTAATTCTTCTCTAATACTGCTAGTATAGATCTACCACATCTTGGTGTTGGTGATTCGATCGGTTTTATTTACTACACCATAGATATCTGTAACAACATTACAATTTTACATTCCATTGGATACATTATAGAATTTAATTCTCGATAGGGATCTGAGGAATTAATAATGATTATTCTTAAAATGACAACATATATGGATTGATGGAAATTTTATACATTATATATTTTATTCTTAGTACGTGTATCATATTATTATATTATTTTTATTCTTCAATGGATAATTATATATTCTAAAAAGGGATAAATTCTAATAAAATTACTCAAAAAATTATGGCTGATTTCTTTTTGATATAGCCTGACTCACTCGATATACTAAATTAAATAAATTCGGATTATCCAGTCCTACATTTTACAATGTGGTTTTCATGAAGAAAATAATCCTTGAAATTAGGTATCTTTTAGCATAGATTTAATGATAATCTAAAAGAATAATAAAATAATTCATTATCATCTATTTCTGGATCAAAAAAATAATAACTACAAAAACTCTTTAATACACCTTCTTTATTTTTCAATGATTTATTTACATTTTATTTGTGCTTTCTATATTTATTTATTCATTGAGTAGAAGCCCATGTACTATATTAGAGATTACTCTAACACTCTCTTCAAATTTCATTCATAACTTTTATCCCATAATAAAATATGTTGGAGGATGCTACATCATGGCTATCCTTTTGTGAAATTGCATATTATCCTTGATCGAGGTTATAGAGAAATTATAATTTTTTACTAAAGTTCGTAGCAGTGAGGGACATCCAAGTGCAGATAATAGGTTATAAAATTGATATTAAACCTATTGTATTCATTTCCACAATGTGTTTCCGTAGTTTGATTGTTTTTTTATGAAAAAACTAGTTTTAGTTTTAAAAACTCATATACCAAAACATTACTCTGACAGTTATCTTCAATTGGTGTTATATGTATTATGATTAATACAATTAAATATTTGTATATATTTACTTTTTTTCATAAATTATTTTAAAAAGGTAGGGATATAGCCTCTGAGAATTTTTAAAAATATATAAAACTATATATTTATATTTTTTTATTTAAATGGGACATTTTAAAAATAAAGGGAATTTATTTTAAAGAGACTTAAAACATAAATATTTAATTGATATTCAATTATACCACCACTTGGTAACTCCACTGTAATAATTATTTCACATCAATGGTGTTTTTTTCCTTTGTATATAACAAAAAATGTCAACATGTTTTTAACCCAAGGATCAACATTTTTATGTAAATTAATTTTTTATCATTATGGAATATTGAAGCAACATGATTTTCATACTTTTAAAAAATAATATCTTTCGATTTTAAATTAAAATTCATCATCTTTGTTAAAGGAGAAAAATTAACATAAAATGTGAAATGGGGCTCATAAAAAAGATCCTAAATGGTTTACAAATATATTATAAATCTTGACTTAGTTTTTTTAAATATTCTACACTGATATACACAATGGGAATTGGGTTCCATCCTAGTAAAAATGGGATTTACAAAAATATTTGTATCCTTTTATATATCTATTCTATTTCTATAAGAAAATGTAAATTTTTTTATAGATCTAGTATGTTTTTTGATTCTAATGAATTTAATTATTCTTAATGGTAAAATTGGAAAGTAACATTGAATTCCAAAATTTGATGTTTCTATCTTCCCTGATACTAAGAAAATTTGGGGGGCAAAATAATTTCTTTAATAACTTTCTAGGAATTACTCTTGAAGACTATGAGTAAGCCTTTATGGTATTGAGATTTTTTATGTTCTAAAAATATGATTAAATCATACTCAATAATTAAGATACTTATACAGGTTGATAGTGGACATGTAGATTTTGGTGATAATTCCAAAGATAAAATAACAATTCATTACCAAATTGATAACTATAAATATATTTTAATTTTTAATGTCTTATTTGTTTAGGGTTCAAAGTTTAATTTTATTATCATATATCATTTATTTGATGATGGTTGTCATGTAAAAATTGAAAATAATTATTTAAAATTATTTGAGTATAATTAATGATTATATTTTAATTCTTTTGAAAATGAAAATGTTTGAGAAATTTATTATGATTCATTATTTACGCAAAAAAGTATTATTTATGTTCCATTAATAATGAATCCTCTCTTTTGAATATGAGACATGAACACTAAAACCATGAATCTCATAAAAATTTTAATAAGAAAGGATTATTTAAGGATTTTCAAAAAATAGATTTCCCAAAAGAAAATTTGTTTAATCTAGTTCCAAATGGGAAATACTATAACATTTCCTTTAAATTGAATAAATAAGTTTCAACTTCTCAACCCCTAGAGTTGTTTCACATAGATTTTTTAGACCATATATAGATTTAAACCTAGGTGGTAAGCATTGTGAATATTTTATTTTAGATGAATTTTACATATTTACTTATATATTATTTTTTCATCACAAGATTTAATCTCATTTCTATTTTTATAAATATTAAAATTATATAATAAATCATAATGAATCACTATTAATTCCATAAGGTGTGATCATAGACATGAGTTAAAAAATAATTACTAATAGATATAATATTAACTTCTCTTCTAATAGGTATCTCTACAATAATGGAGTTTTTGACTAAATTAATATTTGACATCAAGATAGTTCACATAACATTCTAAATGAATATAACATAGAGGATATTTTTTTGGAAGAATACATTTATATAGACCATTATATGAATAATAAGGTTATTATCATACCACTGTTAAAGAAGTCCTAGTATGAGTAATTTGACAGAATAAAACCAAGTGTTAATTACTTTATTGTTTTGGTTAAAAGGCATTTATTCTAAAAAATAGATTTTTGATTAATTTCATTCAAGAGTGAAGAATGAATTTTTCTTGGTTATTCAACCACATTTAAATAATATATTGTGTTTAATAAAAGTACTAATGTTTTTGGAAGAATGTGTATGTGTAAAATATGATGAAAAGGGTCCATATGAGACTAAAACATATTTATAAAACCATGAGGATGATTTTCATAATTTGGATATATGTACCTCAATAAATCCTTGTGATCATCCTCTAAAACATGCTAGAGAAATATTTACATGCACGAATGATGTTTTGGAACCAGCCCTGGAGGACGAAAATGAAATACCAAGTATTATTATCCCTATATACATTTGAATCCATAGATACTATCATTTAGATGAAATTATTATAGATCATCATTGAGGTACATAGACTATATATTTTCTTACAAACCAGGTCGAAGATCAATTATTCTCGTCATAATATAAACTTCAAAACATCACTAAATTTATTGATGATGATCATTGGATAATTTATAAGAAAAAGAGTTTAATTTGATATAAATAAATTATTTATAGGAATAAGTAAAAATAACTAACGAATATATAACCATTGACAGTAAATTGGTTTTGAAGAATATGTTTTATGAGTCTTGTACCATAAAAATAAAAAAATATTGATTGATTATACAAAGAGGTAGTCTGGAAGAATGTATAGACAATGAGAAAACCTTTTCCACAGTTGTTAAACATTATTATATAAGAATTATTCTTATTTTTGAATAAAATTTGTATTTCAAACTATTTAAGATTAATGTCAAGTGTTTTTTCTCAATGGTTATATTGTTGATTATGTTTGTATTCAGTACCTACCCAAATTTCAAAACACCCATACTCCAAATCATGATATCAAATTAACTAAATAAAATTAAATTTTAAATACAATCCGAGATCAGGGTATAATGGTCTCAACAAAAACTTTATTTCAATTGATTTAAAAAATGGATAACTCAACTATATTTATTTATAAAAAGGATTTCAATGATTTTTTGTAGTATTAATATATTTATATGATTTTTATGGAACATAGAAATTCTCCTTGTATGTAATATTTTTATAAATGATGAAAGTTAAATTTGAAATGATTTTAATGTGTTATTTAAAATTCATCATTGGTTTCCATATTTTCCAATATAAGTTAGGTATCATTTTATATCAAATAAAATACATGATGTATATTTTTAAACATTTTGGGTTGGAAAGATAAAAAATAATTGGTAGTCCAATTATTAAAAACTATAAGATGACACATGAGAAAACTAGGAAACCATTTGATTGAAGAACCTATATAAGTATTATTGAAATTGAACATTACCTAAGAGTTATCCAATATGATATTTTGTTTTGTGTGTGTATGTATGTTTTAAAATAATGTCCCCATGAGTTATAATTTAATGAGATCAAAAGTATTTTTTAATACCTCATGAATACAAAAATATAGTATTGTTGTACTATATAAGTTAAACCATTAAACTAGTTTATCATTCAGAAATATAATTTGGTGGATGTAAATTAGATAAAAATTAATGTCTGGAAAATGTTAATTTTTTGGAAAGTTGCTAGTATCATGGTGTAGTTAAAAAATAATTTTTATTCATTATCCAATACTAATAATGAGTAAAAAGTTATAAATAATTTTATTGATAGTTTCTATGAATGATATACCCATTATTTTAATAAGAATTTAGTTTATAAATGTTCGTATAAAAAGTATCAATATGAGTGCTATTAAAATTTCTACTAATCCAATGTCTCACTCTAGAAATATTCATAATGAAATTAGACATCCATTTTTGAGAGAAAATTTTCAAAATTGTGATTTAAATCTTGATTTAATTAGTACTAAACATCATCTAGAAATTGTATTAACAAAGAATTTCAATATTTATAGAATATGATATATCAAAAATGGCTTTTGAATGATAAATTCATCATAATATAATCATTTCCCTAATATTTTTTATTTAGTGTAATGTCACATGTCTTATGATACCATTAGTTAATTATTAGTTCTTATGACACCTTTTTATAATAACATTTTTTTGATACCATCTAGTGAAACCATTAGCCTTCTACATTGGTACTGGTACCATTGGTTGATTCCATAATGTTCTTCCATTGCATAATGATGTTAGGTACTGCCATCTAGTTTCAACCATTTGGACAAAAATTATAGCTAATAACTTTGATCCATACCACTAATAATTTTATTAGATATTAAATTGGTTATTTTATATGAATTAAAATCATTTAAAATTTAATATTATATATATTCCTTAAATGATAAATATCCCAATAATTATTATAAATTGAGTCCTCTTTCACACATAACCCATCAAACCTCTACTTCTATTAATAATTGAACTCTAGCCATTGACATTTATCCTTCAATATCTGAATCTATTCTACAATGGTAAAAATAAAGAATTATTCTTGTTATAATGATTCTTTACGACCCCAAAATAAATTTAATGTTGTGTCAAGTAAATCAATTGAGACAAATAACTCTTATTATTTATTTTGGAGTAGTGGTTGTTGAGATGGAAATTGATGCTTCTTTATTGTATTCAAGTAAGTCACTAGTGTGGATGGTTATACCAAAGAAAAGGATGGACTATGATGTTATCACATAATAAGTGACCATTAAATCCAATATTGGTTCTTGATTTTTATCTATATACAATGATTCCTTTTAAGGATAAGAAATATTTTATTAGGATATTCATTTATCAGAATGAAAACATTATCTATTAAAATCATTTGGATAAGTTATTATGATTTCATCATAATGTAATATTTGAGGATTATTATCAATTTTTTACCATTTTCCATGATTTATTATACGAAGAATCCATTTTTTATCTTATATAGGTTTCTTCTATAAGAAGGCCAGTTATAATGGATTCTTATGGGGGAATTATGATTTCTTTGGATGTTCATCAAATATAAGCTATATCCTAAGAAAGGATGATTTTATGAGATGAGGTATTAAGATATATTATTTTTTATCTTATGAAAATATGGAACAAGTTAAATATATGAAGACATCTATTTGTTCAAATGATGGAGTTATTAAATCTTTCTTGTAGGTCTTATTCTCTTTTTCATACCAGGATTATTTATTCCTTGTTAGAAATAAGAGATATTATCCCTAATAGAGAATAAAAGGGGACTTAGTGTGACAGTTTCAGAATAAGTAAAAACCCTAATAAAATAAGGATATTTTATTAGAACCCTTGGTTAATGAATTTACTAGTTGAATATGATATATTTTATGATAATTTAAACATAGAAAAAGAACACATCTAGACGTGGGGATTTTTTATCCTAGTATAGATATAGATGATGTATGAGTTTATTATTCTGATGTAGAAGTTGATGAGGATACTGCTGAAGTTGAAAAAGAATCTATAACTAAATAATAGGAATCTATTGTAGTTTTTGATAATGCAGGGAGTTATTCAGATAAATTTTGGATCCCAATTGATTCATATGGACCCCCAGACTATCATATATACATTACCTCCAAGGAAATCCTATTACAATACTATGATGTTTTTAGATACTAGTATTTTAAATTATTCTTTATTTTTTGATGTCACTTCATAGAGTCTATAATACGTCATTATATTATCTAATGACACTATAAATAGAGTGGATTTAAAGATGAGGATGAATACTATACTCCCTTAACCAATATTTATGAGTCTTCTAGAACTATAATTAGAAATTGGGTTAGTATCTACCAATGTTTTTAGTGATTCCAGTGGTGGGAATTTCATATAGAAAAAGTTAATGTGGATTTATATGATGAGGATGCACCATCTAATAGGGAGAGGTCCCTTGGGACTTCTATTCCAAGCCAGACATATTCTGATTTAGATGATGATATTGATAATGGAGGAAATACAGTTGAAAATGGTGGACCCACCATTTAATATTTTCATAATGATCAAAGGGGATATTTTTTGTACATTATAGTGAATGAAAATATTCTTGAACCTTTTTGTTCAGTTATTCTTTCTATATATGCTAGAGAATTAGTTTCATCTCCAATACAATATGAGGAATTTTTTCTTGAGTATTTTCCATCACATAGACATGAGAGGTCACCTGATCCTCCTCATATGGGTTACATTATTTTAGTCAATTTAGATGACTTTAATGAATATATATTATTAGTTTTTAGTGGTTTTATGAGATATTATACCTTCTCGAATATGTCCCACCAAAAAGATAACATATATTTTATTGTGAATTTAGTGTGGCACATATAAAACCTATATCAGTTCTTAGAATAGTTAATTTGGATATGGAGAACATGATTTTTTTATGGTTAGTTTTATCAATTCAACATTAGAAGAGATGATCATAGATCTAAAAGAACGATAGATCTATATGATCTTGTAATATTGAAATAACTTTTTACTACTAGATCCACTTTTTACAAAAATTAAACTCCTCCAATTTATTATGGTTTTGAAGGAATTATTATGAGAATTATTTTGTGGGAATATTTACAAAGTGTGTTGGATGTTTATTTCACTTCACACAAAGATCACTTATACAGATGAAATCTCATGGGGATCATATCTATAATCTTCATAGATAATGTTCGAATGATGAAATAATTGATATGGAATCTATAACAACATACTTAAATTATTACCACTTTATAATTTCTTATTAAAAAGATATCAACTTTCATTTCATGTTTTTTGGATGAGAATCTAACAATGAATCCAATTACCAAGGCCTTCAAGGAATAACAATATCAATTGAGAGAGTTACCGCCATTATAAATTGTGTATATGGATGTTAATTTAGTCTTTACTATGATGACAGGGAATTGAAAAAGGATAATATAGTTGTTTTAACATATGATAGTTGCATTTCTATACACTTCCATGACAATTTTGATTACCTATCTTACTATTCCTAGGACAAACATAGTCTCTACACCTACATGAATACCTCATCTGACAACATCCATCACTTATAGTCATTTTAGACATACTCCCATTGAGTTTGTTAGACATTTGAGGATAGGTTCATATGATATTATGTTGTTTCCTCCTATACCTACCTTTGTCCCCACTCATTCTCTTGTTCATGGGAAGCACAAATCCCTAATTTATCTTACCTCCCTTCACGATGTGGGTGATTAATAATCTGAATAGTATTTTATAGGGACATTTTTAGTTTATCACTTTTATTATGCAATTAATTACGATTTATAATAATTAAAACTCTATACAATTTATAAATTTACTTTTACTCTAATAAATTTAATCTTCTACCTAGTATTTTTATAATACCAAATGTGGAGAACTATGTGTAATGTGGAAAATTTTTGTGGAGAATGTGTTTGATGGGAATTATTATACTCAATTTTGAATGTTATGATAATTATTTTTCATATATATACTTTCCATTAAAACAACTATATTGAATTTTATTTTCATCCGTGATTATTGATCACAAATGGGGGATATTATTGGATAAGTATAGGAATTCCATATTTTAATTTTCGGAAATCATGTTTTCTTTATTAAACTTTATTTTTACATTTATAGAAGTCATATAAGTTTCTTTTTACCCTTATGTGATATTGAATGTACCCTTACCTATGATAAGAAGTAATCATACATGATATTTTTAATCTACGTTTCACCTTTACATGAAGTTATATCTACCCTTATGAAAGAATTATTATATATTCCTTCACTTTAAATATTTTTTGTTTACCTTTATGTATGTATCTTCTTACCCTCACCCAAAGTATATAAATTATTTTCTACCCCCACAAAAATATTATCCTACCCATATAAATCATATGGAAAATTTATTTATCCTTAATCAAAGTACGAAAATTTTATGTTACCCTTTCATAAGGAATATAAATTCTCTTTGACCATTATTCAAGTCCAAGATACTACCAGCAGTTCATAATGTGATACCACTGGGATAGGTAATCTAGCACCAAACTACGTGTTCTTAAATTAGTTTAAGGTTTCTACGACATGTTTAAATTTATATATATATAGAAATATGTTTTAGCTTGGATTAATATACTATCTTTAATAGAATCATGCTACATCATGGTTGGTTCTACTATAATTAAACAAGTTTAGATCTATTTCCACCTGTAGTGGTCTATTATAACTAGGATGAATCATACAATATTTGTGGCATTATCTACCATTATTACTACATTAAGACATCCGATAGTGATCTTTTAACACCACATAAATCCTCTATAAAAAGTTTTATCATGCAACCACTTCTATCTGGAAATGAATTCAATGTAATTATTCCAAATTTCTAGTTCATGGAATTTAATTCAGTACAATGATTTGAGGATTTAATAAATATTATTCTTCAAATTCCTACTAAAACAATTTTAATAAAAAATTATAATTTCCATATATTTTTCTTAGTATTAGTATTTATCTAATTTGTTATTTATTCTATAATGGATAAGTAAAGATTATTATAATATATAAATTCCAGGAACTCTTTAGTGGTAATCCCCCGAACCTAGTTACCCAGCGTCAGGGAGTTATTACATATCATTAGCATGATCACAAGAGATCACGTATAGAAAGTACGATTAGTTTAGTAGCCTTGGTATTACTAGATACATACATAAGTTTTACATTAGATAATGAAATAATGAAAAACAACATTGTGTCCCTTTTTAACACACTCATATCCCTTAGCCTATCCCTGTAGGCTAATCACGATATACTTCTTCACCTCTTGGAAAAAATAAAATAGGGAAAGGGGTGATCATAGATGCTTAGTAAGGATAACAATATAGCGGAAACATTCATAAATAAGCATAAACATTCAAGAAAATGTATAAGACAAAACACATGACTCTTAAACATAAATTTCATCAAAATATGGAATATATGAATAAAATAATTCCATTTACTTATTCACATGGATATTCTACTAGTCAAATAATCACATGTCATATCAATTTCTAATTTCATAATTATGGAATGCATAATATCTGACATCATAACGACATAGTCAAATCCTCGTGCCAAGACTACATATAAGATTTTCTCAAGGCCTTGTTCCAAGATAATAGATTGTCTCATGAGACCTACCTATGCATCAAGGAGCTATAGTGGGCTCTACACATCAATTACTAAGTCTAATGCATTTCTCATATTAAAAGGATGAGACATAAAATAAATATTCATATTAAAACATTCATAGGAAATGTTAATATTTTAACCACAAACCATGAATGATATAAAAATAGCACATCGACAATCAAGCATAACTCATTCAATACAATATGGAATATTTTATTACAATAAATCAAACTCAATCACGAATAATGAATGATATTGGCATAGATGAAAATAATCAATAAAACTATTTGAGATAAATACCTCATTTTTAATGAAAACATAAAAAATTATCACTATTTATCAAGAAGTTGTTAAAAATAGAATTTGGAATCAAAGTGTCTCATACCACATTCAAATTTTTAAAAATAAATTCTAATTTAAAAACATTCATGTCTATATAAGTAAATCTATTAAATCATTTTTAAAACATGGACATTATGGGAAATATTTAGAAGAATAAATCTTTAAAACATTTGAAATGATATTTTAGTTAGAGTTCCTATCAAAATGATAGACGTTTGAATAAAAATAATTGAGGTAATCAAAACATTATAATAGAATTATAATAAATGGATTCATGATATAAGATGTAAAAGTACAGTATATACCCCATATAAAAGTGAATTTGTTCCTAACAATAAAGAAGTCTCATGAGAATATAAATTGAGATGAAATCCCTAATAATGACTATATACATCGGTTAAGGATAAATCAATGACATAATTATGTGTAAAAAATATAAATACAATTATTAAGATTGTATATTCCATGTAAATAAATCATAGGACATTCAGACATATTCTTGTAACAACAACACCATGGACATGGATGTTTAACTCAATGAATGGAAATTGAGTTATGATTACTCTTATCAAGTTCATATCAATGAATTGAGAATTTATCAATGGATTTATTATGTGTATCAAAATTATATCCACAAAATGGGGATTGGAAATTACTACATAAATAAATAAATAATAATTTCACACATAATCTAGGGGTAAAATAATCAATGAAGTTTGCGTAAAACCCAATGAGTGGATATCGAAATTAAACATTCCCTTACTGATTTGATAACTTGAGAAACATACATCCCTTGAGAGAAGGGTCTTATAATGAAGTGGTAAATACCCAAAAATTAAGGTATATAATAAAATAAATACAATCATGGTTAGTACAATCACCACACAAAATGAAATAGTGGCAATATAACACGAATCTCACGGGAATAAGAAGTGAGTTGAAAACCCTTAACCACGTTGTAATCATTTGAGTCGTATGACCAAAAGATAATAACCACCAAATGAATAATATAATACATTGAATATAAAAAAATCATGAAAATATATATATAATTTAAGTACACAATACACCACATGAAATAAATATGTGGTGAATAATTGAAATCTCACAGAATTTAGAGTGAGATTAGAAACCCCTTACCTCGTGTCTGACTAGACCCATTAGTTCATTAATATCCTGAATAATAAACGGAAGTATATTAATACTTACATAAGAACTTTTTTTAAAGTTTATTTTTCCTTTTATATCACTTATTACCATGTCGTAAACATTGTGCAATCATTTAAGTAAATAATTTTCGTTTTGTAGATATTTGGTACTTGAGTCAAAAATGAACTTGTAATATTTACATGTTGTCCATGTCTTCAAAATTTCATTATCTCCGGAATGATATTTATTATTCAGATATCATATATATATATATATATCCGGTATAAATATATGTATTTATAATAGTACTTAACATTTGGATATAAGAAATAGAATGCACCATTTTTTGAGACGGTAAGTCATACGTACGCATGAACACTACTTTCATTTCTATTTAATATTTAATGGAATTAAAATTAAAGGATAAATAGTTATATTATAATCCCAGTACAATATCATATATAATTTAATTATCTCCATCCTTTATATGTTCAACGTATGGAACGAGCGGGTCATATCACTTTGATGGAGCGGCAGTCCACACATCCAAAAATGCAATTATCGTATTTATCCAATATGGAAATGATAAAGGAATTCTATAGATGGAAAATAAAGAAGAATTGAAACATTATAAAAATATATATATCATAAATAAATACATTACCATATTAATTTCCACCATAATAGGTGGTAGGAAAAGATTGAACAATAATCGTTTCGTGAGGTAGTAGTTCGTCGTCCACAGAAACAGTATGTTCATTACCCATTAGATAGAGTGTGTGTAAGTGTAGTTAGAATCCTTATCATACCAACAACCTAGTATATTGATGATACTAGTTTTGTTTTAAATGAAAGGAATAAAAATAGTTTAGGGGGTTGGATAAGTAAAATAACACAAAAGAACTTAAGAGAAGACGTTACCTTTAAATCAGGTATTACCTTTTAGTTTGAATCAAAATGTATAATTGAATTTCCTTCTTCAAAGGGGAAGTCATATAGGAGGAGAGGGATGTAGGGATCTTAATTGGGTATAGGATGGGTGATCCAAGGGGATTGAGAAGTGTGAATAATGGTTTATAAGTGAGGGCTTTTTATAAGGGGAGGAGGGGATCTTTAGGAATGATTAAAAATATTATTTTATTATATAATTATTTTCAGTTTATAAAGGTCCAAAACTTGTTAAAGTAAAATATAATATGCCTCATGTTCGAAATAAAATCATCTCATAATAATTTCATAGTTTTTGGATATTGTTTAATCTTTATAATTTTATTTATTTAAATAATTCTTTAATGAGGTAAACACTGCATCATTATTGTGTTATAAATATTTTCATTTATCTAAGGTCTAAAAAATATAAAAAAAATCATGATGTAGGAAAAAAATTTACCTTGAAAATTAATATTTATATTCAAATAGATAACATATATAACCCCATGTAATAATTGATTTACTAAAAGATATATGTTTGTGTCATTTTTGTCATTACTTTAAATTAATTAATATAATGTGTCATTATCACTCCCATGTGGCTCCATGGGGAACCAAAATAAGCCCAAGGACTAAAATGGTCTGAAATGTACCAACCAATAATATTAAGACAATTTTTAGTGTAATTTTATTTTATCATTGTTATAGGTTGTTACCATTATTTACCATATTTACTCTTTAAAGATGGTAAATAAAGTATTTACTAAATTAAATATTCATAATGTCTAAAAATAAAAGTTACATATTTACACAATTTAAACATCCTGATTCCAAATATTGAATTTTTTTCCCAAATTCAAAACACGAAAGTGGAATGAATTAATTTAAAGTCAATTCCCGCTATCAAAACAAAAAGCGTGTTTTTAATAAATGAAAACTATCAAAATATTGACACTTGTTTATGTCCAATTTCAAAGTGAAATTACTTCCAATGTGCAACATCTGATTAAATGGAAAACCATAATAAATTTACACTTTAAAACCAATTAAAAAGATAATATATCCTTATAAATAATTGGATTAAAAGGAACTTTGTAATAAAAATACAGTATTTTTTACTACTAATTAAAAAATGATTTTTATCAGAAAAATTCCAAAAATTTACCCAAAGTAAATTTTGATGTTCCGATTCTAAAGAATAATTTCATGTTGTCAAATATATCATATAAAAGTGACCAAAACTAGATTTAAATAGGGGTTTCCATTAAAATTCATTAAATCAACCTTATCAATATTAGAGTATTTATTCTTAAAATTGGATTCTTTCTTATTTTAAGCCTCTAACATTTATTGGGTAAATGTAAAAACATTTAACAAGAATGTATATTACTATTGTAGTTAGTCCTGTCTATTCCTACAATATAATGGCTAGGCATTAACTACCATTTAATATAATATAATATTATTATTATTTTCAGTATGACTCGGCATTGTATGGAACATAACATTTCAAAGAAACCCGCTGTTGTGTATCGGGTACGCTATATAACATAGAATCCTCATTAATGTAATATTAAAATTTAATTCAAAAATTTTGATAAATATGAAAATTTTATAATCTTTATTTACCTGGGATGTAACATCCTTCCCCCCTTTTGAAAATTGCATCCTCTCAATATTAATATTGCACATGGAAACTTCATTAAAAGTCCCACATTAGAAAAAGATTCAATAAAAATATCACTTTAAAAGAAAGAATGATATATTCCAAGGTCACCTGAGATAAACTATACTATTATTCCATGAATATAAGGATATGAAGGAGAAAATAAGTGTCTAGTTCTGATGAAGTGTGATATAAAACATGATTATAAGAATGTTAGCCACCAGAAAATCACAAACTTGTGATGGGTTTAATGATATTTGATTCCACAGTAGGAAAAGTTAATGGAAAACGTTTTTGTTTTAAGTTAATTTTCATAATGTTGATGAATTTATTTTTGAGATTAACTAAAAATATAAGGAAACATACTTACTTTTTATGTATACTTCATCCATTAATAAATTCCTACAACAAACTCATGTATACTCCAAATGACGAGTATTTAAGATGACTTGGTCACACATGATGCACTAGAATCATCTCTTAGAGTATCACATAATCTACAAAAGATGAACTACATATTTCCCCTCGTATTTAGACATCAACCAAAATACAAAAGGATAGTACAAGATCAGATAATCCCCAAAAATGGTATTAATTTATAAAAATTAATACTTCTCTTAATCTCTAAAATTGTACAATCAATACCCCAATTTAAACAAAGACCATTCAATACACAATTTTCAATAAAATCCTTTAATATAATATAAACTAAGATTGAAACCCACAACTCAGAATAATTTGATTACTTAGTCTTCCACGTTAAATTGTATCTCCAAATTACATCGACTACTCATAAAGTCACACACTTTAATGTAATTAACCTAATCACATATTCTCTATGATTGGTAAATCATTTCAATATATACCCCAAATCTCTAAAAATCCACAATAAAACCATAGATAAAAATACACCATTACTTCTTAAATGAAATCCCATAGTATTCTATTTTCCTTAGTCATATAATGTTCCTAATAGAGACAACGTCTTCCAGAATAACATTTGTCACATAATCACCAAATAGTTTTCCTATACTAAGGATATCCATTTGATAAACCATAGGATCCCAAATCAACTTATTATTGATCAATAAAATCATTTAACTAAATTATTTAGTCACACTAACCTGGGAATTCATATAGTCTAGTGGTAGGTGATAAATCCTAGTCGCACTTCGGTTGTGGTTTCGATTCCCGTAACTTTGTCCAACGCGACGGGTTTTCACACGGTGTTCATGTTTTCCTTTTTCAAAAATTATATTAGATAAAATTACAAAAATGAGATAAATTACTCAAAATAACCATAACATAATTTAACCACAAATCTTATATCATATCGCACTTTTTCATCCCAAAAATTAATAATATGTAATTTCCTCAAATTCAAGGATCATATAATCCCAAATGGTTATTTATATCTATATACACAAAAGAAACGATAATTCTTCCTCAAATAACATTTTCAAATAACAAATTGCGGGGTTATACATATAAGAGAAAAGTCTTCCAATGTAATCCCCTCATCCAAGAGCACTAATACTTTTAAACATTTCTCCATCCATTTATTTATACATATGTTCTTTATAGACCTAGAGGTTTTCCTATAGAATAGGGCATTGACTTGGGTAATGCCCAGGTCCCCGCAATTTATGTAAAATGACTATATATGGATTCTTGGGATCATTTTTATTTTATTCCAATGTAATCTTCATTATTCCTCAGAAATTCATTACTTTATGTCCTTCTTTCCCACACATAAATCATATATTTGTTCCATTTAGACTCTTTCATAGGTTTCTCCTTCCACATTTCATAAATTATTGAAATCTGGATTTCTTTTCTCCATGGTATCCACAACTAGAGATCTTATCATTCACCACCTTTCTCTTCTTTTTTGAGTCTGAGAGATGGATAATATATATGCTGTTAATCATATATTTGGAAAAATGATTCAGCAGGAACACAATATCTTTTGCACCTATCAGCATTCCATTTTTTCTCATTTACACCACTGTGCCCCCTTGTACAAAATGTTCAATGTTAACATGACTTCCTTGAAATCCAGCCATTGAATAAAACCATAATTCATTCTGTGAGTAATAACAGTAAAAAAAATCCTTTATAGAATATCATGACACCTTATTTTCAATCTAAAACACCATAGGGCACACCAAGGTTACTTATTCTCATCTTTTATTAAAATAATTCAAATTAATTTGTAAAGAAAATTTGAACTATTCTCATCATATCCTTTAAGAGTGTCATAACCTAGAGTGCATTAAGGCTTGTTGTCATTCACCTGTTCTCGTTCGAGTCATTCTCAAATAATTGTTTTCAGGTTTTCCCCCTAGGTACATTTGTACGAGATCCGCCTCAACCTGCTCATATCTAGACAGGGATGTATTTCAGGGAAAATACACAAAATCACTATATTACTAAAATTCTTGGATGATAATTTATACTAATCCTCCAATTCTATCATAGGGTAACGTTATCTAATCAGAGTTTTTCTAAACCTGGCTTCCAAGGATATTACTAAACTTTCTATGATACCAATTGTAATGCCTCATCCCTAGATACCCAGAGTCAGTGCATTATTACATATCATTATCATGATCACAAGATATCATGTCCTGAAAGACTGATTTGTTTATTAGCCTTGGGTGTACTCGACACATACATAATTTTTACATTACATCATGAAATAATGAAAAACAACATTGTGTCCCCTTTGACTACACTCATATCCCTTAGCCAATCCCAGCAGGTTAATCATGATATACTTCCTCACATTCTTGGAAAAATAGAACATGGAAAGGGGTGAACTCAGATGCTCAGCAAGGATAACAATATAGCGGAAACCTTCCTAAATAAGCAAAAACATTTAATGTAATGCCCCGACCCCAGCTACCCAGAGTCGGTGCATTACTTACATAACATTGGCATGATCACAAGAAAGATCAAATCTCGAAAGACCGATTGGTTTAGTAGCCTTGGAAATACTATATATATTCATATGTTTTACATTACATCATAAAATGAAAAACTAATACAACAACATAATGTTTCCACAATACACACTATTAACCCCTCATAAAATCCCTGCAGGTCATTCATAACTTACTTCTTCACATCCTGGGAAAAATAAAACATAGAAAAGGGGTGAGCTCAAATGCCCAGTAAGGATAACAATATAGCGGAAACTTTCATAAATAAGAATAAACATTTAAGGCAATGTATAACTAAAACAAAAGCCTTTTAAACATGAACTTTCAACATGGTATGGCATAAATAAAATGAAATAATGCCATTTACTTATTCACATGGATATTCTACTAATCGAATAATCACATGCAAAAATCAATAACCACTTTCATAATGTTGGAATGCATAATGCCAGACTATCATAACCACATAGCCAAGGCCTCGTGCCAAGACTACAAATAAGATTTTGTCAAGGCCTTGTGCCAAGACACTAGTTTGTCTCATGAGACCTACCGATGCATCGAGGAGCTATAGCGGGCTCCACCCGTCACTTATTAAGTCCAATGCATTCCCATATGAAAAGGTTTAAACATAACATAAACATTCGTATTAAAACTAGCCTACGAAATGTCAATACTTTCACAATAAACTATGAATGGTATAAAAATAGCACATCCACAGTCAAACATATCACAAAACCTTCAATACAATATAGAAGTTTTGTATCATAATAAATCAACTTCAAATAATCTTAAAATCCATCAAAGGATGTTGACATAGATGAAATCAAAATTCTTTTAAAAGAAATATCTCCTTTTATTTTGAAATCAATTAAGATCCATATAAAATAAAACATTTTCTTTGAAAATATTCTTATAAGCTTGTATGGGAAGCTTCGACGATTTTATAACGGCGGAAAATAACCGCACCCGCCGTATAAGTTAAAAAAAACATTCTTACCTCAATTCTGTCGAAAAGGTTAAAAAGGACCTTGTTTTGAAAACGACGGAAAGATTCCTTTATAAACCTCTTATAAAAAGTCAAACAAGGGTATAAATGACTTTAACCCATATTCTTGTAAATAGTAAAAATGTTTTGAAATACATTTCGAAGAAACATGGATGTGGATGATAAAGAGATCCCAGTAGATTATTACGTATAATACAACCTCGGATAATGAAGAGATTGTGAAATAACCCTTACCTTGTACTTTTCCTTGGTTGGGGTAGGTTAACCTCCTGTATAATGGTGAAATAGTTGTTATTAAATTATACAAGAATCATATATTTTAATGTGATATCATATATGATCTTTTAACATTGATTTGTTAATAATATCTTAGAATTATCTTCGTTTCGGGAGTTAACTTACTCATTTTCTTTTATATGTTTTGTTACATAAGCCATGGTTGTTGTATCTTATTCATATCCAGAATGATATACAGTCCTTAAACATCATTTTTAAATCATCAAATGATAATTATACTTGAATGGATACGATGGAGAATGAATCTCATCGCGTTCGTGGAGACGGTAGTCCGTACGTACGCACGAGCGACAATATCATTCTTTTGATATTAAAATAATATATAAATGGATGGTATATCATATATACAGAATCATTAACATGTTATATTTATTATTTACATGAGTTACACATCATTATTATACCCATCCAAATAATATTATATTGAATAACAATTACACCACGACGTGGAGACGGTAAGCCGTACGTACGCACGTATGGTGACATGTTATTCAAAGGGTGGATAGAATACTGAATATGATTGTACCATATTTATAATAACATCACAGTATATGTGAGATACTGGAGTTATTATTTCAGAATGGTAAGAACAAAGGAAGAAGAAGTGGAAGAAGAAATGAACTTAGAAAAGGGTGGTGAAATCATTACCTCTTCTTCGGGTTCTTCCTTTTGATTTGATCAAAAGGGCTCCTTAGGTTGGCTTTCTGATCAAACTAAGGCCTCTAGGTTGTATTGAGGGATGTTGGGAGAGTATTTGGGCAGAGTTTGGCCGAACCAAAAGGCTTTGAAGGTGTGAAGAAATGAGAAGGAGGAGTGCCCTTTTATAAGAGGGGTGAGGGGCACCTTTGGAAAAGTTAGAAATATTAATTTATAATAAATTCATATTCGGTTTACAAAGGCTCCAAAGTTGACTATTCAAAGGATGAGGTGTGGATAGGTCGAAAACAACTCATCCAATAGAATTTAGACAGGTTTGGGTACTTATATTAACCTTATCTTTAAGTATTAACTCTAAGTTAATTAGTTTCACTTTTACAATGTCTCTTTGTATTTTTATATAATATGATTAATAAACATACTATATACATCCAAGAGACCCCCAAGTGGTCCATTAATGAGGAACCTATCATAATATAAGTCTCTTGGCCGAACCTTAGATTTTTAGGAATTTAATATCAATTAATAATATAATATTTTTTTTAAGAACTCTTTTATGTCAATTTTGACACTATTCAATAGTTGATTTTTTTGAAACTCCTAACAGATTGATTACTTCGAACAAAGTCAATTAAATCAATCCTAATATATCATATTATCATAGAAAATTAGTTTAATACATTAAAAGTTTCATATTATAATTATTTGGGTGTTTATAAGATCAATTATTTTTATTTTTCACTATTTTAGTAATTACTGCATCATCATTGTGTCATAAATAAAATAAATTATATAATGTCTAAAAATTATAAATAAAACATCATTATGTAGGAAATCTTTTTAGCTTTCTAATGAATATTTATAATCGAAAATCCAACATGTATAACCCTATGTAAAAATTTTTCTTCTAAAAGATGTAAGCTTATGCCATTTTTATTTTTATTTTAACTTTATTAATATAAAGTGTCCCTACCACATACAAGTGGCTCCAAGGGGTCCCCAAATTGACCCAAGGATGCCCATGGTCGGGTATGTGTCCACCAATAAGGTTAGGACACGTTTTAGGGTAATTTTGTATTATTATAATATTATTTTTTTAACCCTTATTTACCGGATTTACCCTTTAACCATGGTAAATAAAATATTTACCGCAGTAATTATTCAAAATGTGTAAAAATAAAAGTTACCTATTTACACAATTTGAACATCCTGATTCCAAATATGGAATCCATTTTCCTAAATTCAAAACACAGAAGTGGCAGAAATTAATTTAAAATTAATTCCCGCTGTCAAAACAAAAAGCGTGTTTTTAAGAGATAATAACTATCAAAAGATTGACACTTGTTTATGTTCGGTTTAATTGTAAAATTATGTCCAATGATAAACATTAAATTGAATGGTAAAAATATATTCTAAATATACTTTAAAACCACTCAAATTCATAATTTATCACTATTAATTATTTTGATTAAAAAAGTTGTTTTTAATTAAAATTTAGAAATTTTCACTATTCATCAAAATATGAAAGTTATCCGAAATGTACCAAAATTTCACCCTAGGCTAATTTTGATATTCCGAATCCAAAAATGAAGTCCATTTTGAAATATAGAATATATATGATTTCAAAAAGTAGGTATTACTATTCACAACGGCTAGTTTAATTAGTTGTGGTGTGTGTTAGAACTCGAGGTTGCGTACAACACACGCTATCGCATTATTCGAAGGGAAACGTACCGTAGAAGCTTGGGGTGTTACATTCTCCCCTCCTTCAAATAATTGCGTCCTCGCAATTTCTAGGGTATTACTGCATAAAAAGACTCGGGTGGTTCTTCATCATAAGTTCCTCGGGTTCCCACGTTGCCTCTTCCATCTTATGATTTCTCCACAAAACTTTTACCAGACGCGTCGTCCGGTTTCTCAGTACTTGTTCTCTTGTATCAAGAATCCTGACGGGCTCTTCACAATAAGACAGATCCGGTTCCAGTTCTAATTCCTCATAGGTGAGTACATGCGTTGGGTCAGGCATGTATTTTCTCAACAGAGATACGTGGAACACATCGTGAACTTTGGAGAGACTTGGCGGCATTGCCAATCGGTAAGCTACAGCCCCAATTCGTTCTAGAATTTCGAAAGGTCCGATGTACCTGGGACTCAATTTACCTTTCTTACCAAAACGTATGACTCCCTTCCACGGAGATACCTTCAGGAAAACATGATCACCGACTTGAAATTCCAAATCCTTCCTTCGATTATCGGCATAGCTCTTCTGCCTACTTTGAGCTGCTTTGATGTGATTTTGGATTACCTTCACCTTTTCCACCGTTTCCTCCACCAGTTCTGGGCCTACAAGTTTTCTTTCACCAACGTCATCCCAACAGGTTGGTGTACGACATCTCTTTCCGTATAACGCTTCATATGGTGCCATCTGAATACTCGAATGGAAGCTATTGTTATAGGAAAATTCTACTAGTGGTAAATATTGATCCCACATACCCTGAAAATCAAGTGAGCAAGATCTCAACATGTCTTCTAAGGTCTGAATAGTCCGTTCTGATTGTCCGTCTGTCTGAGGGTGGTAAGAAGTGCTCAAATGAAGTTCAGTATCCAGGGATTTCTGAAGACTTTTCCAAAATCTTGAAGTAAAACGGGGATCACGATCAGAAACAATCGATAGGGGTACTCCATGAAGTCTCACAACTTCATTAATATATAGTCTTTCTAGACGTTCCAGGGGTAGATCTTCTCTTATAGCAAGAAAATGTGCTGACTTGGTAAGACGATCAACAATAACCCATATTGCATCGTTCGTTCTAGGAGTCTTTGGTAGCCCCATGACAAAGTCCATTGTAACATTGTCCCATTTCCACTCCGGTATGGGAAGAGGTTGCATGACTCCTCCAGGATGTTGCCTTCCAGCTTTCACTTGTTGACAAACCATACACCTTGACACAAAATCAGCAATCTCCCTCTTCATGTTGTCCCACCAAAAATGTTCCTTCAAATCTCTATACATTTTGGTGCTCCCAGGGTGTATAGAGAAATTGGAACTATGAGCATCATCCAGCAATTCCCTTTTTAGATCAGGTATATTGGGAACACAAAGTCTCTTCCCGAATTTCAAAATTCCACCTTCATACGCAAAGTCTCTCAATCTCCCATCATTCACAGCTTTAATCTTCTTTTGGAATTCTTCATCATCAGTCTGAGAACTCTTAATCCTTTCTAGTAAAGATGGTTTGGCAACCATTTGAAAAAGCATTGATGTTTCACCTTCCCTGGTTATTCCCATGTCCATTTTCACTAGATCCATGAAAATTGGATCCCTTTCAATTCTCATATTGTTCAAAACTCCATGGTCTTTTCTACTCAAAGCATCTGCCACCTTGTTTGCCTTCCCCGGGTGGTAGTGTATCGTACAATCATAATCCTTGAGTAATTCAAGCCATCTCCATTGCCTCATGTTGAGTTCTTTTTGTGAGAAAATATACTTCAAACTCTTGTGATCAGTATAAATCTCACATTTTTCACCATAGAGGTAGTGCCTCCATATCTTCAAAGCAAAGATCACAGCTGCTAACTCAAGATCATGAGTAGGATAGTTTTGTTCATGAATTTTCAACTGTCGTGATGCATAGGCAATAACTCTATCATTCTGCATAAGGACACAGCCAAGTCCTTTCTTTGATGCATCACTATAAATAACGAACCCATCATTCCCCGATGGTAGAGTCAATATAGGAGCATTGACTAATCTTCTCTTCAGTTCTTCGAAACATTCTTCACACTCTTTTTTCCAAACAAATTTAACCCCTTTACGTGTGAGCTTCGTTAATGGGTTAGCCAATCGGGCAAAATTCTAGACGAAACGTCGATAATAACCTGCCAAACCAATAAAACTACGTACCTCAGTTATACTCGTAGGTGCTGGCCATTCTTGGATTGCCTTGGTCTTAGAAGGATCAACAGAGATTCCATCTTTAGAGACAATATGGCCAAGAAAAGAAATCTCCTGAAGCCAGAATTCACACTTGCTAAACTTCCCATATAATTCATGCCTCCTCAGAGTCTTCAAGATAATGCGCAAGTGATTTTCATGATCTTCGTAGGTTTTGGAGTATACCAAGATATCATCAATAAATACCACCACAAATTCATCGAGATACTCCTTGAAGACTCTATTCATCAGATCCATGAATACAGAGGGTGCATTAGTCAATCCAAATGGCATTACAGTAAACTCGTAATGCCCGTACCTGGTTCGAAATGCTGTTTTCGGAATGTCTTCCTTCTTCACACACAACTGATGGTATCCAGATCGAAGGTCAATCTTTGAAAAGTATTGAGCTCCATGCAGTTGGTCAAATAAATCATCAATACGAGGTAGGGGATACTTGTTCTTTATCGTTATAGCATTGATCTCCCTGTAGTCGATACATAACCTCATAGATCCATCTTTCTTTTTAACAAAAAGAACAGGGGCTCCCCATGGAGAAACACTAGGGTGAATAAATCCCTTATTACTCAATTCCTCTAGTTGTTTCTTTAGTTCGACTAACTCTACAGTGGCCATTCTATAAGGGGTCTTTGATATAGGCCTTGATCCAGGAATCAAATCAATGGAAAACTCAACTTCTCGTTCTGGAGGATGTCCAGGTAAATATTCCGGAAATACATCTACAAATTCTTTCACAACAGGTACATCCTCTATTTGAACATTCCTTTCCTCACCGACAGTTATTTCATTCTCTTCCTCCCCAATAATTGAATTAAGTTGAGCTACTGGGGGTGGGTCTAAATAAGAATTAGGTGGTGACGATTCTGCTCTAAAAATAAGGTGTTCCTTATCATTATCATCGAGAATCGTAACCTCTTTCTTCTTACAATAAATCTTCGCATCATAGTCCGAAAGCCAGTCCATACCGAGGATTATATCAAACTCAATCATAGGTATGACGATGAAATCAGCAGATAAAGAAAATTTATGTGCTCTAATGGGGACTGATTCACAAAACTTTGTTGCAACGATACTTCCCTTAGGAGTTTTAACTGACAACTCCCTTATTAAATCAAATTGGAAATATCTAATTTTCTTAGCAAACTGGGAAGATATGAAACAATGCGATGATCCAGAATCAAATAATGCATTTGCTAAACTTGAGGAAACCATTAAATTACCTGCCACCACGTCTTTCGGAGTTTCTACCTCAGTAGTAGTGATAGCATAAGCCTGGCCTTGATCCCTTGGCCTTTTCTGAGGTAAGTTCTCCTGACGCTTAGGACATGCATTTGCATAATGCCCCATCTCCCTGCAATTGTAGCACTGAACGTTGGTAGCTTCCTTCTTCCCCTTGCAATCATGAGCTTGGTGGCCTTTTTCACCACACTTGTAACAGACTCCCATTCCCTTCAGGCAAGCACCGGGGTGTTTCTTCCCGCACTTACCACAAGATGGATATTCAACCTTTCCCTTCTTCCCCTTATTTCCATTCCCAGATTGATCAGCAGGTCTCTTCTTCTCTTGCTTTTCTTTAAAGTCATAAGACTTAGAGAATTCCTTTTCGGTCTTGATAGCACATGAGACAATGTCTTCGTACGATGAAAAGGATTGTGAGACTAATGCTCGACGGAGAAATGGTTTTAACCCATCAAAGAAACGATCAATCTTACTTCTTGGGTTGCGAATATAATCACCAGCGTACCTCGCTAACCTTGTAAAGTTAGCCTCATACTTTGTGACATTATCATCCTCCTTTTGTCTCAGACTCAGAAATTGCCTTTCCATATCTGCTCGATGGTCGCGAGGAAAGTATTTTTCTAAAAACAGATCTTTGAACTCCCTCCATTCCATGTTTGATACTTCATCATCTTCCTTCATGTTTTGAATCAATGACCACCATTGATCAGCATCTCCAGTGAGGCGGTAAACTGCCATGGTAACTTTTTCCCTTTCACTACTCCCCAAAGCCTGAAATATTTTCTCTAGGGAAAATATCCATTGCTCAGCTACTAAGGGATTTGTACTTCCATTGAACGTTGGTGGTTGTTGTCTCATGAATCGATCTAACATTGATCCTCCACGCTGCGGATCAGGGTGCTCCATACGGGTAAGGTTATTATTCATAACCTGAGTAAGTTGTCCCAGTACGGTGATTAGCTGATCAGCACCAGTTGCATCACCATCCCCACTATAATTATCTTGAGCAGGAGGGCAATCCCTACATGGAGTGCGTGCATTGATACGGTTTCCATTTCTTCCACTAGGCGCCATTTCTAAACAATGGCATAAACTAGATCAGTTTATGAATCAAAATACATAATCCCATACTTATAAAACACTAAACATAAATTGAACTATATATGGATATAATCCATAATCATAAATATGTTTTCTTTGAGGAAGTATATACTCATAAACCCTTCATAATGATTTGTAAAGAAAGTGAGAGTTATCCTAAGCATATCCCCCGGGAGTGTCGTAACCAAGAGTGCAGCAAGGCCCGTTGTCGTGCACCAGTTCCCGTTCGAGTCTAGCTCAAAGCGGTGTTTTCGGGTTTTACCCCTAGGTACATCTGTGCCAGAGCCGCCTCTACCTGCTCGTATCCAGACAGGGATGTATTGCTCGGAAAACTCACAAAATCTCTACAATACCAAAATTTCTAGGAAGTTCTTCTATACTAATCCTCAAAGTTCATCTTAGGTCTACGTGCTCTAATCAGAGTTTATCTAAATCTAGCTTCCAAGGTTTGTACTAAACTTCCTCTGATACCAACTGTAACGCCCCGACCCCAGCTACCCAGAGTCGGTGCATTACTTACATAACATTGGCATGATCACAAGAAAGATCAAATCTCGAAAGACCGATTGGTTTAGTAGCCTTGGAAATACTAGATATATTCATATGTTTTACATTACATCATAAAATGAAAAACTAATACAACAACATAATGTTTCCACAATACACACTATTAACCCCTCATAAAATCCCTGCAGGTCATTCATAACTTACTTCTTCACATCCTGGGAAAAATAAAACATAGAAAAGGGGTGAGCTCAAATTCCCAGTAAGGATAACAATATAGCGGAAACTTTCATAAATAAGAATAAACATTTAAGGCAATGTATAACTAAAACAAAAGCCTTTTAAACATGAACTTTCAACATGGTATGGCATAAATAAAATGAAATAATGCCATTTACTTATTCACATGGATATTCTACTAATCGAATAATCACATGCAAAAATCAATAACCACTTTCATAATGTTGGAATGCATAATGCCAGACTATCATAACCACATAGCCAAGGCCTCGTGCCAAGACTACAAATAAGATTTTGTCAAGGCCTTGTGCCAAGACACTAGTTTGTCTCATGAGACCTACCGATGCATCGAGGAGCTATAGCGGGCTCCACCCGTCACTTATTAAGTCCAATGCATTCCCATATGAAAAGGTTTAAACATAACATAAACATTCGTATTAAAACTAGCCTACGAAATGTCAATACTTTCACAATAAACTATGAATGGTATAAAAATAGCACATCCACAGTCAAACATATCACAAAACCTTCAATACAATATAGAAGTTTTGTATCATAATAAATCAACTTCAAATAATCTTAAAATCCATCAAAGGATGTTGACATAGATGAAATCAAAATTCTTTTAAAAGAAATATCTCCTTTTATTTTGAAATCATTTAAGATCCATATAAAATAAAACATTTTCTTTGAAAATATTCTTATAAGCTTGTATGGGAAGCTTCGACGATTTTATAACGGCGGAAAATAACCGCACCCGCCGTATAAGTTAAAAAAAACATTCTTACCTCAATTCTGTCGAAAAGGTTAAAAAGGACCTTGTTTTGAAAACGACGGAAAGATTCCTTTATAAACCTCTTATAAAAAGTCAAACAAGGGTATAAATGACTTTAACCCATATTCTTGTAAATAGTAAAAATGTTTTGAAATACATTTCGAAGAAACATGGATGTGGATGATAAAGAGATCCCAGTAGATTATTACGTATAATACAACCTCGGATAATGAAGAGATTGTGAAATAACCCTTACCTTGTACTTTTCCTTGGTTGGGGTAGGTTAACCTCCTGTATAATGGTGAAATAGTTGTTATTAAATTATACAAGAATCATATATTTTAATATGATATCATATATGATCTTTTAACATTGATTTGTTAATAATATCTTAGAATTATCGTCGTTTCGGGAGTTAACTTACTCATTTTCTTTTATATGTTTTGTTACATAAGCCATGGTTGTTGTATCTTATTCATATCCAGAATGATATACAGTCCTTAAACATCATTTTTAAATCATCAAATGATAATTATACTTGAATGGATACGATGGAGAATGAATCTCATCGCGTTCGTGGAGACGGTAGTCCGTACGTACGCACGAGCGACAATATCATTCTTTTGATATTAAAATAATATATAAATGGATGGTATATCATATATACAGAATCATTAACATGTTATATTTATTATTTACATGAGTTACACATCATTATTATACCCATCCAAATAATATTATATTGAATAACAATTACACCACGACGTGGAGACGGTAAGCCGTACGTACGCACGTATGGTGACATGTTATTCAAAGGGTGGATAGAATACTGAATATGATTGTACCATATTTATAATAACATCACAGTATATGTGAGATACTGGAGTTATTATTTCAGAATGGTAAGAACAAAGGAAGAAGAAGTGGAAGAAGAAATGAACTTAGAAAAGGGTGGTGAAATCATTACCTCTTCTTCGGGTTCTTCCTTTTGATTTGATCAAAAGGGCTCCTTAGGTTGGCTTTCTGATCAAACTAAGGCCTCTAGGTTGTATTGAGGGATGTTGGGAGAGTATTTGGGCAGAGTTTGGCCGAACCAAAAGGCTTTGAAGGTGTGAAGAAATGAGAAGGAGGAGTGCCCTTTTATAAGAGGGGTGAGGGGCACCTTTGGAAAAGTTAGAAATATTAATTTATAATAAATTCATATTCGGTTTACAAAGGCTCCAAAGTTGACTATTCAAAGGATGAGGTGTGGATAGGTCGAAAACAACTCATCCAATAGAATTTAGACAGGTTTGGGTACTTATATTAACCTTATCTTTAAGTATTAACTCTAAGTTAATTAGTTTCACTTTTACAATGTCTCTTTGTATTTTTATATAATATGATTAATAAACTTACTATATACATCCAAGCGACCCCCAAGTGGTCCATTAATGAGGAACCTATCATAATATAAGTCTCTTGGCCGAACATTAGATTTTTAGGAATTTAATATCAATTAATAATATAATATTTGTTTTAAGAACTCTTTTATGTCAATTTTGACACTATTCAATAGTTGATTTTTGTGAAACTCCTAACAGATTGATTACTTCGAACAAAGTCAATTAAATCAATCCTGATATATCATATTATCATAGAAAATTAGTTTAATTCATTAAAAGTTTCATATTATAATTATTTGGGTGTTTATAAGATCAATTATTTTTATTTTTCACTATTTTAGTAATTACTGCATCATCATTGTGTCATAAATAAAATAACTTATATAATGTCTAAAAATTATAAATAAAATATCATTATGTAGGAAATCTTTTTATCTTTCTAATGAATATTTATAATCGAAAATCCAACATGTATAACCCAATGTAAAAATTGTTCTTCTAAAAGATGTAAGCTTATGCCATTTTTATTTTTATTTTAACTTTATTAATATAAAGTGTCCCTACCACATACAAGTGGCTCCAAGGGGTCCCCAAATTGACCCAAGGATGCCCATGGTCGGGTATGTGTCCACCAATAAGGTTAGGACACGTTTTAGGGTAATTTTGTATTATTATAATATTATTTTTTTAACCCTTATTTACCGGATTTACCCTTTAACCATGGTAAATAAAATATTTACCGCAGTAATTATTCAAAATGTGTAAAAATAAAAGTTACCTATTTACACAATTTGAACATCCTGATTCCAAATATGGAATCCATTTTCCTAAATTCAAAACACAGAAGTGGCAGAAATTAATTTAAAATTAATTCCCGCTGTCAAAACAAAAAGCGTGTTTTTAAGAGATAATAACTATCAAAAGATTGACACTTGTTTATGTTCGGTTTAATTGTAAAATTATGTCCAATGATAAACATTAAATTGAATGGTAAAAATATATTCTAAATATACTTTAAAACCACTCAAATTCATAATTTATCACTATTAATTATTTTGATTAAAAAAGTTGTTTTTAATTAAAATTTAGAAATTTTCACTATTCATCAAAATATGAAAGTTATCCGAAATGTACCAAAATTTCACCCTAGGCTAATTTTGATATTCTGAATCCAAAAATGAAGTCCATTTTGAAATATAGAATATATATGATTTCAAAAAGTAGGTATTACTATTCACAACGGCTAGTTTAATTAGTTGTGGTGTGTGTTAGAACTCGAGGTTGCGTACAACACACGCTATCGCATTATTCGAAGGGAAACGTACCGTAGAAGCTTGGGGTGTTACATTTAATGGAATTAAAAAGACAAAAACCGATGCCTTTTAAACATAAATTTCATCATAATATGGACAATATAAATAAAATAATGACATTTACTTATTCACATGGATATTCTAACTGTCGAATAATCACAAGTAATATGAATTTCTAATTTCATAATGATGGAATGCATAATTCCAGACATCATAACCACATATTCAAAGCCTCGTTCCAAGACTACAAATAAGATTTTTTTAAGACCTTGTGCTAAGACACTATTTTGTCTCAAGAGACCTACCGATGCATCAATGAGATATAGAGGGCACCACTTTTCACTTAATATGTAAAATTCATTCCTAATATTAAATGTCTGAATCATAATATAAAAATTCATATTTAAAATAGCATACCAAATGTTAATAAGTTAACCACAAACCATGAAGGGTATAAAAAAATAAAATCCACAGTTAAGAATAACTAATTCAATACAATTTGGAATATTTTATTATAATAAATCAACGTCAATCAGGAATAATGAATTATATTGATATAGATGAAAATAATTAGTAAAACTATTTGAGAGAAACAACCACCTTTTCATGAAATAATTTAAAAGTCTCACAATTTATGAAGAATCTATTAAAAATAGATTTTTGATTAAAAGTGTCACATTCCACTTTGAATCATTTAAAAGTAATTTTAATATTAAAACATTCTTGTCCATATAAATAAATCCTTTGAACCCTTTTTAAAACATGGACATTAAGAAGACATATTTAGAAGAATAAATTTTAAAACATTTAAAATGATATTTTAGTTAGAGTTCATAACCTAATGAGTGATATTTAAATAATAATAATTGAGGTAATAAAAACAATATAATTGTAGGATCGAAATATAGTATGAGATGCTCAATATACAAGAGGGGGGTTGAATTGTATACTTTAAAAATTCCTTTGGAACCTTTAGAGTTAGTTAATAATAACTATGTTTTCCTTATGTAAAGGAAAAGGCTAAGTTTAACAAAGTTAAACTAAGCAAATTCACAACACCTCTAACACCGAACTAAACTTGGAAAGTGATTCCAAAAGTAGGTTCCGGAGATTGAAACTTAACAAACAATTACAATATGAGATTCTACCTTAAAGAGTATAGAATCTAAATGAATCAGAGTACAAATAAGGAAGTATAAGAAAGTTATACTTTCCTTATAATACAAAATGCAGTGGAATAAAAACAAGTAGTAGAACTACTAGTAACAAAATATAAGTCTTTTAACCCAAAGAGAAGGGTATCCAACAAACTTGGATAAAGGTCCCTTGATTTATACTTTCAAGAAAGTCTGTCTTACCCACACCAGGGTAAGACCTCGATATGAAGATCGAAGTCTCTGTCTTGATATCCCTGCAAGCCCTCAACTTCAAGGTAGTTGGCAACCTCTGTCTTCTTCAGCAAGAAAGCCCTCGAACTTTAAGGTATTCGTCAACCTCTGTCTTCCTATCCCTGGAAGCCCTCGAATGTAATCACCAATATTCGGAGTCGCACGAAGCTTTGAGAGTTAATAAGAGCCTCTCTCTCTAGAAATTACTTCAATAGCATGTAGGGACAAAACTCAGTCGTTTTTCCAGCAGCTATCAGCTCTTTCAAATGAGCTCCCACTACTGGAAATAGAGGATGTCCCAACGGTTTAGAACTGTTGGGAAAGGCTGGGGAACCGTTGGTATATGTTATACCAACGGTTCTGCCAACCGTAGGCAAGTAAGCCGTTGGGAAAAACTTTTCCCAACGGTTTACAGTGAACCGTTGGTATAGGCGGAGAAAAATACTAAAAAAGATTCCCAACGGTTGTCAAACCATTGGCAAAACTCAGAACACTGTTTTTCCCAACGGTTTTCAAAAACCGTTGGGAAAAATCAATAGTTTTTCCCAACTCCCAAACCGTTGGGAAAACTAAATATACATTTGGATGAACTCTTTCCCAACGGTTCTAAACCGTTGGGAAAAGAGTTATTACCGACGGTTCAATGAACCATTGGTAAAAACATATTTTTAAGATTCTATGCCAACGGTTTAAAACCGTTGGCATACCCTAGGCTGCAAATTGCAGCAGCCTGCAATTTGCACAGCCCCTCTGTACATCATCCACCTCTCATCTCATCAGGCCTCATTCTCACCACATTTTCGATCCAACTATTGTACCTGTAATAAACTAAAACATACATATACAATTACGAACAAATTCATACACATTTAACAAATAATGGATCCTGAAACTATACACATCCATAATTAATTTACAATTCATAAACATACATAATTCATATATAATTCAATTTAAAATTTAGATGACAATTATATGTGGAATCCAATTGAGATGGGGATGATTGGTACACGTCACATATGAACCATGGATCGTTCTCCTAAAGTTTCAATGGAAACCGAATGCGTTTGGTCGGTTTTGCGTATGCCAGTTCTTTTCACTTATAATCCTACCCATTTTAAACAAAACAGACATAGTTAGAGCGGTGTTGGCCACACCGCGCCTCGGATTGAGTCGGGGATGACTCGTACACCTCACATATGACCCATGGATCGTTCTCCTAAAGTTTCAACAGAAACCGAATGCGTTTGGTCGGTTTTCCATATGTACTTAAAATGATGTCCATTTTAATCAAAAGAGATCCACATAGACTGATCCCGGCCACACCGCGACTCGGATTGAGCCCGAGTGGGCTTGTACATGTCACATATGACTGATGGATCGTTGTGATAAATTATCAACAGATTCGGAATGCGTTTGGTCGGTTTTTCGTATGCCAGTTGTTCATTTCACTTATAATCCTATCCATTTTAAACAAAAGATACACAGTTAGAACGGTGTCGGCCACACCGCTCCTCGGATTGAGGCGGGATTGACTCGTACACATCACATACGACCCATGGATCCTTGTGCTAAAGTATCGACACAGTCCGAATGCCTTTGGTCGGTTTTTCGTATGTCACTTGATGATTTTCACTTAAAATGACGTCTTTTTGAAACAAAAGACCGACACTTTGAGTGGTGTCGGCCACACCGCGTCTCCGATTGTGGCGGGGTTGATTCGTACACGTCACATATGACCCATGGATCGTTCTCCTAAAGTTTCAATGGAAACCGAATCCGTTTGCTCGTTTTTCCGTATGTACTTAAAATGGTGTTCATTTTAAACAAAAGAGAGCCACTTAGACTTATCTCGGCCACACCGAGAATCGGATTCATCCCGGGTTGGCTCTTACACGTCACATATGACCCATGGATTGTTGGGATAAATTATCAACAGATTCGGAATGCGTTTGGTCGGTTTTCCGTATGCCAGTTGATGCTTTTCACTTAAAATGACGTCCTTTTGAAACAAAAGATGGAAACTTTGAGTGGTGCCGGCCACACCGCGTCTCCGGATTGAGATGAAACCACCGTGCAACATTCTAATTATTATTCGTGACGTGTACGCGCAGACGGCACGTCAATCGGACGTGCCGTGTGCCCGCGGTGACCGACAACGCAGTTCTGGTGTCACAAACGGCCAAAACGGGCGTCCAACGGTCAAATTCATAGAGGACGACCTCGGATTGAGCTGAAACCACCGAGAAACATTCTAATTATTATTCGTGACGTGTACGCGCAGACGGCACGTCAATCGGACGTGCGGTTTGCCCGGTACGGCTCAATATTCTTGTTTTAAGTGATGCGCGCGCTTCGTAAACGCGCGTGAGGGGGGTCCAAACGGGCCGAACGATGTTGGAATGGCCTGAAATCAGACGAAAAATACGGGTGAGTGATTTCTGAAGTGGTCGAGCAGACAGCACATCAATCGGACATGACCTGTGCCCGCGGTGGCCGAGAACGCAGTTTGGGTGTCATAAACGGCCAAAACGGGCGTTAAATGGTCAAATTCATAGCGGACGACCAGAGATTCACCTGAAACCACCGTGCAACATTCTAATTATTATTTGTGACGTGTATGCGTAGACGGCACGTCAATCGGACGTGCGGTTTGCCCGGTACGGCTCAATATTCGTGTTTTAAGTGATGCGCACGCTTCGAAACGCGCGTGAGGGGGGTCCAAACGGGCCGAACGATGTCGGAATGGCCTGAAATCAGACGACAAATACGGGTGAGTGATTTATGAAGTGGTCGAGCAGACGACACGTCAATCGGACGTGCCGTGTGCCCGCGGTGACCGACAACGTAGTTATGGTGTCATAAACGGCCAAAACGGGCGTCCAACGGTCAAATTCATAGCGGACGACCACGGATTCACCAGAAACCACCGTGAAACATTCTAATTATTATTCGTGACGTGTACGCGCAGACGGAACGTCAATCGGACATGCGGTTTGCACGGTACGACTCAATATTCGTGTTTTAAGTGATGTGCGCGCTTCGTAAACGCGCGTGAGGGGGGTCCAATTGGGCCGAACGATGTCGGAATGGCTTGAAATCAGACGACAAATACGGTTGAGTGATTTATGAAGTGGTCGAGCAGACGGCACGTCAATCGGACTTGTCGTGTGCCCGCGGTGACCGACAACGCAGTTATGGTGTCATAAACGGCCAAAACGGGCGTCCAACGGTCAAATTCATAGCGTACGACCTCAGATTGAGCTGAAACCACCGTGAAACATTCTAATTATTATCCGTGATGTGTACGCGCAGACGGAACGTCAATCGGACGTGCCGTGTGCCCGCGGTGACCGACAACGCAGTTATGGTGTCATAAACGGCCAAAACGGGCGTCCAACAGTCAAATTCATAGCGGACGACCACGGATTCACCCGAAACCACCGTGAAACATTCTAATTATTATTCGTGACGTGTACGCGCAGACGGCACGTCAATCGGACGTGCCGTGTGCCCGCGGTGACCGACAACGCAGTTATGGTGTCATAAACGGACAAAACGGGCATCCAACGGTCAAATTCATAGCAGACGACCTCGGATTGAGCTGAAACCACCGAGAAACATTCTAATTATTATTTGTGACGTGTACGCGCAGACGGCACGTCAATCAGACGTGCGGTTTGCCCGGTACGGCTCAATATTCTTGTTTTAAGTGATGCGCGTGCTTCGTAAACGCGCGTGAGGGGGGTCAAAACGGGCCGAACGATGTCGGAATGGACTGAAATCAGACGACAAGTACGGGTGAGTGATTTCTGAAGTGGTCGAGCAGACGGCACATCAATCGGACATTACCTGTGCCCGCGGTGACCGAGAACGCAGTTCGGGTGTCATAAACGGCCAAAACAGGCGTTAAACGGTCAAATTCATAGAGGACGACCAGAGATTCACCCGAAACCACCGTGCAACATTCTAATTATTATTTGTGACGAGTACGTGCAGACGGCACGTCAATCGGACGTGCGGTTTTCCCGGTACGGCTCAATATTCGTGTTTTAAGTGATGCGCACGCTTCGAAACGCGCGTGAGGGGGGTCCAAATGGGCCGAACGATGTCGGAATGGCCTGAAATCAGACGAAAAATACGGGTGAGTGATTTATGAAGTGGTCGAGCAGACGGCACGTCAATCGGACGTGCCGTGTGCCCGCGGTGACCGACAATGCAGTTATGGTGTCATAAACGGCCAAAACGGGCGTCCAACGGTCAAATTCATAGCGGACGACCACGGATTCACCTGAAACCACCGTGAAACATTTTAATTATTATTCTTGATGTGTACGCGCAGACGGAACGTCAATCGGACATGCGGTTTGCACGGTACGGCTCAATATTCGTGTTTTAAGTGATGTGCACGCTTCGTAAACGCGCGTGAGGGGGGTCCAAACGGGCCGAACGATGTCGGAATGGCCTCAAATCAGACGACAAATACGGGTGAGTGATTTATGAAGTGGTCGAGCAGACGTCACGTCAATCGGACTTGTCGTGTGCCCGCGGTGACCGACAACGCAGTTATGGTGTCATAAACGGCCAAAACGGGCGTCCAACGATCAAATTCATAGCGTACGACCTCGGATTGAGCTGAAACCACCGTGAAACATTCTAATTATTATCCGTGACGTGTACGCGCAGACGGCACGTCAATCGGACGTGCCGTGTGCCCGCGGTGACCGACAACGCAGTTATGGTGTCATAAACGGCCAAAACGGGCGTCCAACGGTCAAATTCATAGCGGACGACCACAGATTCACCCGAAACCACCGTGAAACATTCTAATTATTATTTGTGACGTGTACGCGCAAACGGAACGTCAATCGGACGTGCGGTTTTCCCGGTACGGCTCAATATTCTTGTTTTAAGTGATGCGCGCGCTTCGTAAACGCGCGTGAGGGGGGTCCAAACGGACCGAACGATGTCGGAATGGCCTGAAATCAGACGACAAATACGGGTGAGTGATTTCTGAAGTGGTTGAGCAGACGGCACATCAATCGAACATGACCTGTGCCCGCGGTGACCGAGAACGCAGTTCGGGTGTCATAAACGGCCAAAACGGGCGTTAAACGGTCAAATTCATAGCGGACGACCAGAGATTCACTTGAAACCACCGTGCAACATTGTAATTATTATTTGTGACGTGTACGCGCAGACGGCACGTCAATCGGACGTGCGGTTTTCCCGGTACGTCTCAATATTCGTGTTTTAAGTGATGTGCACGCTTCGAATGCGCGTGAGGGGGGTCCAAATGGGCCGAACGATGTCGGAATGGCCTGAAATCAGACGAAAAATACGGGTGAGTGATTTATGAAGTGGCGAGCAGACGGCACGTCAATCGGACGTGCCGTGTGCCCGCGGTGACCGACAACGCAGTTATGGTGTCATAAACGGCCAAAACGGGCGTCCAACGGTCAAATTCATAGCGGACGACCACGGATTCACCCGAAACCACCGTGAAACATTCTAATTATTATTCTTGACGTGTACGCGCAGACGGCACGTCAATCGGACGTGCCGTGTGCCCGCGGTGACCGACAACGCAGTTATGGTGTCATAAACGGCCAAAACGGGCGTCCAACGGTCAAATTCATAGCGGACGACCACGGATTCACCCAAAACCACCGTGAAACATTCTAATTATTATTTGTGACATGTACGCACAGACAGCACGTCAATCGGAAGTGCGGTTTGCCCGGTACGTCTCAATATTCTTGTTTTAAGTGATGTGTGCGCTTCGTAAACGCGCGTGAGGGGGGTCCAAACGGGCCGAACGATGTCGAAATGACCTGAAATCAGACGACAAATACGGGTGAGTGATTTCTGAAGTGGTCGAGCAGACGGCACATCAATCGGACATGACCTGTGCCCGCGGTGACCGAGAACGCAGTTCGGGTGTCATAAACGGCCAAAACGGGCGTTAAAGGGTCAAATTCATAGCGGACGACCATAGATTCACTAGAAACCACCGTGAAACATTCTAATTATTATTTGTGACGTGTACGCGCAGACGGCACGTCAATCGGACGTGCGGTTTGCCCGGTACGGCTCAATATTCGTGTATTAAGTGATGCGCACGCTTCGAAACGCGCGTGAGGGGGGTCCAAACGGGCCGAACGATGTCGGAATGGCCTGAAATCAGACGACAAATACGGGTGAGTGATTTATGATGTGGTCGAGCAGACGGCACGTCAATCGGACGTGCCGTGTGCCCGCGGTGACTGACAACGCAGTTATGGTGTCATAAACGGCCAAAACGGGCGTCCAACGGTCAAATTCATAGCGGACGACCACGGATTCACCCGAAACCACCGTGAAACATTCTAATTATTATTCGTGACGTGTACGCGCAGACGGCACGTCAATCGGACGTGCCGTGTGCCCGCGGTGACCGACAACGCAGTTATGGTGTCATAAACGGCCAAAACGGGCGTCCAACGGTCAAATTCATAGCGGACGACCACGGATTCACCCGAAACCACCGTGAAACATTATAATTATTATTTGTGACATGTACGCGCAGACGGCACGTCAATCGGACGTGCGGTTTGCCCGGTACGGCTCAATATTCTTGTTTTAAGTGATGCGCGCGCTTCGTAAACGCGCGTGAGGGGTGTCCAAACTGGCCAAACGATGTCGGAATGACCTGAAATCAGAAGAAAAATACGTGTGAGTGATTTCTGAAGTGGTCGAGCAGACGGCACATCAATCGGACATGACCTGTGCCCGCGGTGACCGAGAACGCAGTTCGGGTGTCATAAACGGCCAAAACGGGCGTTAAACTGTCAAATTCATAGCGGACGACCAGAGATTCACCCGAAACCTCCGTGCAACATTCTAATTATTATTTGTGACGTGTAAGTGCAGACGGCACGTCAATCGGACGTGCGGTTTGCCCGGTACGGCTCAATATTCGTGTTTTAAGTGATGTGCACGCTTCGAAACGCGCGTGAGGGGGGTCCAAACGGGCCGAACGATGTCGGAAAGGCCTGAAATCAGACGACAAATACGGGTGAGTGATTTATGAAGTGGTTGAGCAGACGGTATGTCAATCGGCCGTGCCGTGTGCCCGCGGTGACCGACAACGCAGTTATGGTGTCATAAACGGCCAAAACGGGCGTCCAACGGTCAAATTCATAGCGGACGACCACTGATTCACCCGAAACCACCGTGAAACATTCTAATTATTATTCGTGACGTGTACGCGCAGACGGCACGTCAATCGGACATGCGGTTTGCACGGTACGGCTCAATATTCGTGTTTTAAGTGATGCGCGCGCTTCGTAAACGCGCGTGAGGAGGGTCCAAACGGGCCGAACGAAGTCGGAATGGCCTGAAATCAGACGACAAATACGGGACAGTGATTTCTGAAGTGTTCGAGCAGACGGCGCATCAATCGGACGTGCCGTGTGCCCGCGGTGACCGACAACGCAGTTCTGGTGTCATAAACGGCCAAAACGGGCGTCCAACGGTCAAATTCATAGCGGACGACCTCGGATTGAGGCGGGGTTGACTCGTACACGTCTCAAATGACCCATGGATCGTTGTCTTAAAGTATCAACACAATCCAAATGCGTTTGGCCGGTTTTCCGTATGCCAGTTGATTGTTTTCACTTAAAATGATGTCCTTTTGAAACAAAAGACATACACTTTGAGTTGTTCCGACCACACCGCGTCTCGGATTGAGGCGGGGAAGACTCGTACACGTCACATATGACCCATGGATCGTTGTCCTAAAGCATCAACACATTTCGAATGCGTTTGGTCAGTTTTTCGTATGTCACTTTTTGTTTTCACTTAAAATCTTATGGAAATTCATATAGAATATTTTTATATCATATTTAGTATGGATTAGATTTTAGTTGATCGTGCTATGAAACATTTCAGCGCTAATGAAATTAAGGAAGGTAGAGGGGCTGTCCGGGGGGCTGTCCGGGGGGGCTGTCCAGTGGGTGTCCGGGGGGCTGTCCGGGAACCAAGGAGGAGGGTGGGGGGGTTGTGCGGGGTCTGTCCGGGGGGTGTTTGGGGGTTGTTCAGGGGGTTGTCCGGGGTTGTTCAGGGGGCTGTCCGGGGGTTGTTCTGGGGGTTGTTCAGGGGGTTGTCAGGGGGTGTTCAGGGGGCTGTCCGGGGGGTGTTTGGGGGGTTGTCCGGGGTCCAGGGGGGGTTGTCCGGGGGGCTATCCGGGGGGCTATCCGGGGTCCAGGGTGGAGGGTTGGGGGCTGTACGGGGGGCTGTCCAGGGGGCTGTCCGGGGGGGCTGTCCGGTGGGTGTCCGGGGGGCTATCCGGGGACCAAGGAGGAGGGTGGGGGGGCTGTGCGGGGTCTGTCCGGGGTTGTTTAGGGGGCTGTCCGGTGGTTGTTCAGGGGGTTGTCCGGGGTTGTTCAGGGGGTTGTTCGGGGGGTGTTTGGGGGGTTGTCCGGGGTCTAAGGGGGAGGGTGGGGGGTTGTCCGGGGGGCTGTCCGGGGGGCTATCCGGGGTCCAGGGTGGAGGGTTGGGGGCTGTACGGGGGGCTGTCCAGGGGGCTGTCCAGGGGGCTGTCCGCGGGGCTGTCCGGGGGGTGTTCGGGGGGTGTTCGGGGTCCAAGGGGGCGGGGGGTTGTCCAGGGTCCAAGAATGAGGGGGTTGTCCAGGGAGTTCTCAAACACACAACCACTAAAAGACAACAACATCCATAAAAACAGACAATATATAAAAATAACTCAACTCCAATACTATACTACGAGTCTAGATAAAACCAACAACTAGAATAGATTAAACATCAAATCTCAAGTCAAAAATGTAACGGATCAATATGTCCCACATCAACATCACCATCTCCATCATCATCATCATCATCGCCCTCGTCATCGTCCTCCTCATCGTCCTCACCCTCCACAGCGCCTTCCTCCTCGCCTTCGCCCTCCTCCTCGCCCTCCTCATCTCCCTCCTCTTCCGCATCAGACTGCTCGCCATCATCATCTTCAAGCTGGAAATCGGCCTGACCACCACTGGAACTGCCACCTGGTGCACCATATATAGAATGTATCGACGACATGTATTCATCAATCACTGGGCTGGCCTCTACTGGAAGTGTTGGACGTAGAACTTCAATAAATTTTATAAATGCATTGTTTTCCCTAGCAGACTGTTCTGCCGTCTCTGTGGCCCTTTTCTCAGCCTGTTCTGCCTGTGCCCTAACTTGCTGCAGCTCGTTGGCACTACAACTCGTACCTGAGGCAGACCAATACCTCGTCGGGGCTATCCTAGGTCGGCAGCGTACTCTGCCAGAATGATCCTCTCCCAACACCTGATGTAAGTGATCAGATGGCCCAAAATTGTCTGCTTCTTGGGCATCGAGGGCCTCTAAAGCATCCTGTTACAAATATAAATATAATATTAAGTTACGAAATAGATATTAAAATATAAAATCAACAGATTAAAACTTACAATCTGCTGCTGAGTCGCTTCGTTGACAGCACGTCCATCCTTTTTTCGTCTACTCGAGCAAAACAGTTTTGCTCGAGGCACACATCCTTCAATATTTTGTACTTGCCTCTACAATGACATTGAAAACAAAATTTATATAAAGACTTCAGAAAATAATTAAATAATTGAGGAAACAAAAGAAAATGTAAGTCGTAAAGAAAACTTATAAACAATTGTCATACCTGCTGCCTCTCATGATCCGGCATCGTCGTGTGTCCTAGTGTATGGAGATATTTTTTTGCATCAATGTTTTTTTTATTTTTTCCAGATGATTCCTAAATAAAATTCGATAATACAAATGATAATATTAATGCAAAACTTGAAAGTTATTATTTAAATACCTCAAATGTAATTCATACCTTAAAATGGGTACTCGTCCAATGAGTAATCATCTGACGATACTGCTCTATAGGACAATCATCCACGACTGGTACCGCCTCTAACTCAGTGCCAACTCTAGCACGCCAGCCAATATACAGCTCATGCTTGTAGGCTCTCCAAAGCTCGCCTAAATCCTTTAGACGTTCCAGTCGTGCACCCTCACCTTCAGGAAAATTAAATCGAAGATGAAATGAAAATATTAATTTATATAAATACAAAAAAAATTCATGGCATTAAATACAATAGTTTTTTTTACCCATATCTCTGCCCAAGCTCTATCTTTGACCTCATGTGGCAAATGTCTCCACGACAGCGGGCTGACGGGAATGATGTCGGAGTATTTGGCAAGCGTCGCCATAAAACTCCGACATTGCTGCCCTGTTTTCTCAACCATCTGATTGTCTTCATTATATTCCACCATAACCTGTGTGCGACGGTTCCACACCGAACGCATGCGTGTACCGCCCCGCCCCCGCCTCCTGTCAGTAGATGTATCTGTCATGAAAGAAAAACAAATATTTTATCAAAACATGTTATAATGAAAATAAATATTGCTATAAAAATTTGATAGGGTTTTATAAATATACCTGTGCTAGTCTGATCAATGAGTGGCGCCGGATCCACAGAACCTGATGGAACACCCTCTAGTGGAACAGGAGTCGAAGACGATGGAATATAAAAGCTCGGAGAGACAGAAGTAGAAGGAAAAGAAGATGGAACAACTGTATGACCTGATGCTGACTGGGGAGTGGGAATCATCATGGGATGTGAAAATGATGGGGCAGAAGATGCAGAAGTTAGCGAAAACATGGGAGGTCTAAATATCCCATGTGTCCCTAACGACACACCGGGATCAGAATGTGGGAAGCCTGAAATGTCAGTGGGAGGGGCAGGGTCTAGTCGGGCACGCGCAGCTCTATGTCCACCTCTGGTACGAACCCTCCTCGTACCACCAGCCTGAGTACTAGGACCAGTACTAGGCTCCTCGTTGAATAACTGTCGACGTAATGGTGGATCCTACAAAAAAGTTTACAAAAAAAATTAATCACATGACATTATATATTCTGTAAATATATATATATATATATTTGAAATAAAGTACTCACTGTAGGCACTAATGGTGGAATTCCCATCTCCTCCATCCGACGATTGTTCTCCGCCATTTTTTTTCTTCGTCTCTCTTCAATTGGATTCATTTCCTACATTGGAAAACAAATATGTAATTAATTAGAAAAAGAAAATTAATGTGTAAACCAAAAAACTAAATATATGATGGAATGAAGGGATTCATTGGTAATTTAGCTATCAATTGTTTTAGAAGAGCTTTAATGAATTAAATAAAACATAGAAGTTGTAATGTTCACCAAGTTAGAAATATTGTTTGATTTGGTTTGAATACAGTTCAATTCCAAATTAGAAAATGCAATTCAAATAAAACAGCAACCAATAAACATTGAAAATTCACATAACGGTCAAGTCAGCTAAAACATATTTGTGATCAATACTAAATAAATATGAATATTACCAACCTTAACAACCCAACTCGAGGTAAACCAAAAGAATTGAGAACATGGATGAATGATTCTATATATTTCCAACCACAACTTCAGGTTCACAATCAACTCTGACAATTGAGCTATTGGAGTCATCAAAAGAAATAAATGGGTTGGTTCCAATGGCAATAGGGACAGTGTCAATTCCATCATCAGCATCATCAAAAATATGTCTTGGAATTACTTCAACTACGACACCAAATTCTGGTTGAAGTTGATCTTTGACATAAAAAACTTGTTTAGCCATTGATGCCAACACATATGGTTCTTCAGTTGCAAGAGTGCGGGTCATATTAATTACTCGAAATCCACAATCATCAATAAATGTGCCATGTCTCGTCATCGAATCAAACCAATGGCATTTCATCATTGTGACTCGTCCATGAGAGTAATAATCCAATATTATTATTTTCTCAACGACTCCATAATAACCCACATTTTCAAGTCGCGGTCTAATATCTGATGCACTGGCATAACAATCTGTTGTGGCAGTAACCATAATACCATCATGTTGTGTTCTCATGTTTTTGGCTCGTTCAGTGACAATAAATCTGTACCCATTGATAACAATTGATTTACTGTCACGAACCACGGTATTAGGACCAAAATCCAAAGCTCTTATTTCCTCAGAGACAGAGTCAGCAGACAAACTCAATACCTGCAATATAAATGACAGTTAAACTTAAGTAAATATTGAAATAATTAATTTAAACAAGAATATTTTTACCTTCAATTTTAACCAAGCAGAAAACTCTTTGCTATGAAAAGTCTCTCTCCTTCTCAAAGATAAAGAACGATGCTTCCTATTTATCATTGTTTTATGTTCCCTATAGATAAAAAAATATGAATAGTTTAATAGATATATATGTAAGATATATACATATTCAATTTTGTTACCTGATATAGTCATCGAACAAATCACAGTTGAACAAAACTGTGCGATGTGCCATCTCCCGCTCTTCATGGCTTAATGTCTTCAATGTATATGATCCAGGAATTCCTCCTGTTTGAGGAAGTGATGGAAAACTGGGTTCAATTTGCTCATATTGTTCTTCTTCATTTCTTATTGGTCTGTTCATTCTTGTAGTAAGATCAGACAAATACATTGAACAGAAATCCATACATTCTTGAGCTAAGTAACCGTTCACGATAGAACCTTCGGGATGATTCTTGTTTCGAACATAAGACTTTAATGTGAACATATTTCTTTCAGTTGGATACATCCAACGAAAAGAAATAGGTCCTCTGAGAAGTATTTCAGTTGGAATATGGACAGTCAGATGCAGCATGCATGTGAAAAATGATGGGGGAAATATTTTCTCCAACTCACACAAAATTAATGGGGCATCTGTCAACATTTTTTGCAAGAAAGACTTGGACAACTTCTTAGCACAAAGATCTCTAAACAAATGGCACAACCGAATACACCCACCCTTACATTATTGGACAAAAGATGACGGATTGCTATTGGAAGCAACTCATGCAGTAGAACGTGATAATCATGAGTCTTCAAAGATTTTAGCTTCAACTCTCTTCTATTGACCCGTTTAGATATGTTGCTTGAATAGCCATCAGGAACTCTAATAGTCTCTAATACTTCCTTAAATTGTTTTTTTTCAGTAGGTGTCATCACATAAGAAGCACATGGAAGTTTCCATTTATTTTCACTGATACGCACAGGATGCAATTCTGGTCTGATGCCCCAATCCACCAAGTCACGTCGAGATCGTAAATCATCTTTTGTCTTCCCCTTGACATTTAGAAGAACTGAAAGAAACATTTCACATATATTCTTTTCAATATGCATTACGTCTAAGCAATGACGTAGAAAATTGGTTGACCAATAAGGCAAATCAAAAAAGATACTCCACTTCCTCCAATTGTAACAGGTTTCTGTGGAAACATTCTTTCTCTTTCCAGATTTCATTTGACCCTTCCCGAACGAAAAACTGAAATCTTTCAATTCATTAAGCACATCAGTTCCAGACATACGCTGAGGTGGATCATCGGTCTCTATAGTATTATCAAATCTTCGACGATTCATTCTATATGGATGATCCTTTGGCAAAAATCGTCGATGTCCCATAAAACTGAAACTACAACGATGTTTCAGTCTTCTGGATCGTGTATTCTTCATAAAAACTGGACATGATAGTTTCCCCTTCGTGCTCCATCCAGACATCATTGCATAAGCCGGAAAATCATTGATTGTCCACATAAGCGCAGCGCGCATCTGAAATATGTCTTTCGAACATGCATCGTATGTGCGCACACCCACATCCCAAAGAAGCTTCAACTCTTTTATTAAAGGTTGCATGTATAAATCAATATCAATGCCGGGATCAGAAGGACCAGATATGAGTATACTCATGAAAGTGAAAGATTTTTTCATACACAACCATGGGGGAAGATTATAAATGTGCATAAAAACGGGCCATGTGCTGTGCGAAGTAAGCATCTGCCCAAACGGATTAAAACCGTCGCATGAAAGACCCAGCCTCACATTACGCACGTCAGCTGCAAAATCAGGATGTCGAGCATCAAATCTCTTCCATGAAAATCCATCTGCACGATGAACCAACTCATCATCAGTCTTCTTTCTCTCGGTATCATGCCATCTCATTTTTATTGATATGTCATCAGACATAAAAAGATTCTGGAGTCTGGGGATCAATGGAAAGTGCCACATTACTTTCTGTGGAACGCGGGATGGTGTTCCATCAGATTTTGACTTCCAGCGGGACATGCCACATTTTATACATTCATTTCGTTCAGCGGTTTCCTCCCAGAATAAACTGCAATCTTTCGGGCAAGCATGAATTTTGTTTCTTGAAAATCCAAGTTCCTCAACTAACTTCCATGCCATATAGTGGTTTGAGGGAATATCTGCATCATCTGGAAGTAAATCCTTCAAGAGGGTAAGAATGTAATCGATTGCTGTATTAGAAATCCCATACATAGTTTTCCCATGAAATAATCGGATTAAAAATTCCAGCTTTTTCATTTTATCACATTGTCGATATACTAGAGTCGTGGCTGCATCATTCAATTTTTTCACCCTATCAATATCATCATTTTCACTAGATGCATCAGCTGTCCTCATATCAAAGTCTTCTTGAGTCGAAATCCTTTCTTTTTCATGATGACGAATAAACGGAAACCGATCATCTAACAAATTCTCCATTCCAGTCTTTTCATTTCGATCATCACCAATTTGAGATTTCGTTTTCTCCCCATTGTGATACCACATAAAGTAGTTTGCTTGAAACCCATTTTTGGTTATGTGGTAGCTGACTTCTTCACGGCTCAACCAAGGTCTACCAACACAATTGGAACATGGGCAGTGTATGCGACCACTATCTGAAGCATTGTGAAATGCAAAATATATAAAGCTCTCCAAATTGTTTTGAAAATCGTCTGAGATCCGATCGGTTTCATACATCCAACTTCTGTCCATTCTTTAAAAAGAATTTATATAAGTCATTTTGTCATAAACAATTCAATAGGCATTAACTATAATAGAAAATACATTTAAGTAAACGATAAAGGAAGAAAATAATCAAGGTATCAACTACACATGTCAAAAAAACATACAAATGTGTTATTGAAAAAATGTAAAACCAACAAGAACTTAATGTGTTATATCACATAACAGCATGACTAATCCCATAACCATATTAGTAGGGTATCATGAACATGAATAAAATCAACCTTGTGCCATCCTCCTACCCTACATGACCCCAACCAGATGCCACATCTTATTATAGCCTTATCACATCACACCTCACCGAAAAACACTAGGGAAATCATAGTACATCTCACCTGAAGACACATGGACAATCACATCGCATCTTTCCTAAAAACACATGGTCAATCACTTTTTAAGGAAGAGTAGGGAAGACATGGTAGCTATCCAAACATTTAACCACCATCCTAGATATTAGAAAAAATACCCATAACTCAAAACCTCTGATCGTTGGTAAGTTTATCCAATTCTAGTTGGGAATGTGTAGAAATAACATAAAAATACATGATATATAGATAGCACAAAATACTCAACCTATGGGTTCACATTAACTAAATAATCACACACTTCACTACTACCATAAAACACATAAACCACACCACCACCACACAAGACGCATATCATTGGAATATAATTCTACATTCAATAAGTCTATCTATGGAATTATCATAAGAATCCATGTATCAATTGGAATATAATTCTACATTCAATAAGTCTATCTATGGAATCCCTCCCTTGGATCCATGTATCACCAATGGCTTAATCAATATTCAAAGAAATGAGTCTATCCGTGGAATTCCACTGTGAATCCATTTATCACATAAAGCATATAAGTTAATAGAAACAAGATTATATACCTGACATCCTAATAGAATCCATGTATCACTATTTACTATTAATCATTTAATGAATTTCATTTCATTTAAACAATTCAATAAACATACCAAGGTCAAAAACAAAGGTATTTAATACAACTCACCTCAAAATGCCGACTCAATCAAATAATAACATGAAAAGAATGAAGCTTCATTTACTCATGTTGTAATGACAAGATAATGAGATTCTCTTGCTTAATCAATCAATTCCATATCATGGTCTCAACATAACTCATAACGGCTAGAATTTCAATGAAAATTCAAGCACTCACATGGGAATTTTTAATATAACACTCCTAACAAGACTATAAAGATATCACATGCATTAGTTATAATATATCTAACATGGTAACATAAAATATAAGTGTTAAAGGGGAATGCAAACCATAAAATACCATTAATTAATTTAATTTACAATTCAATTCATAAATCGAACAATCAATTCGATTTATATAACCTTTCACAAATGACATCCCATGTTCAAAGGGTAAAATCCAAAAAGGAATTTTCAAGAAAACTCACCCTTAGGCGCCGACAGTAGCTCCAAAATCGTCTAAACTGAAGGGAAAAATAAAAATAAGTTTCAATACTATCCAAACATTTTAATACCTTTTGAGATAAAGAAGAAGAAGAACCTGAAGAAGAGCTTCAAGGTCCGGCCAGCAGTACTCCAAAATCGCTTCTGTTGCTCCCGTTAGGGCTCTGTAATGCGAATGGGGGAGAGAACGGGCTGCTGGGGATTTGGGGAAAACCTTTGCCAACGGTTTTTTAAAACCGTTGGCATATCTCCCCGAAACAAGGCCTATCCCAACGGTTCCTTAGAACCGTTGGGAAACACTCCCCAAAACAAGGTCTATCCCAACGGTTCCTTAGAACCGTTGGGAAAAACTCCCCAAAACAAGGCCTATCCCAACGGTTCTAGGGAACCGTTGGGAAAAACTCCCCCAAACCAAGCTATCCCAACGGTTCTAAGAAACCGTTGGGAAAAACCTCTATTTTAATCATTTACCAACGGTTCTATCAAACCGTTGGTATGTAACTGTGGGGAAAAACCCACATTCCAGTAGTGTCCTATTTATAGGTAAGGTCGGCTCCTTCTCCAATGGTCATATTTTCATTAAAGATCAGAGGGACCTGCACACGTGTCACTTAGACAACGGTTAGTTTATAACAAAACAGACGACGTCGTTTTATAACAAAACAAGTGTAAGAAAATGTACGACATCGTTTTAAACTCTAAAATAAAAGTTCTGAATGGAAACATCGGAGTGAAGGTTCGGAGTGTAAGGAACAACAATATAGAGTAGAATAATTTTAGAAGTGTAAGCAATATAAAAGTTCAGAGTCTAACAAATATATTTTTCGGAGTCTGAATTAATTCAAAGTGTATAAAACAAAGATACTCAAATTCTGTTTAATAGGTGAATTCGGAATGAGAATTCGGAATAGGAATTCTTCATCAGAAATCATAATGAGAATTCGTCATTGGAATTCGTACTGAGAATTCGTCATCAGAATTCGTAATGAGAATTCTTCAACAGAATTCGTAATGAGAATTCGTCATCAGAATTCGTAATGAGAATTCGTCAATAGAATTCGTAATGAGAATTCGTCATCAGAATTCGTAATGAGAATTCATCAACAGAATTAGTAATGAGAATTCATCATCAAAATTCGTAATGATAATTCATCATCAGGATTCGTAATGAGAATTCGTCATTGGAATTCGTAATGAGAATTCATCATTAGGATTCGTAATGAGAATTCGTCATTGGAATTCGTAATGAGAATTCGTCTTCAGAATTCGTAATGAGAATTCGGAATGGGATTTCTTCATTAGAATTCGTAATGAGAATTCTTCTTCATAATTCGTATCCTGAATCTGGAATAGAACTTAGTCAGAGTTCATATCCAGAATCCGGAATGAAACTTTCTTATAGTTCTTGTCCAGAATCCGAATCCTAAAACAGAATGCTTTATATCAAAGTTTCAATGATTCCGAGAAAATGAATCCGAAACTTATACTTAAGAAAAATATGGATGAAAATATGATAAGGATAATTTTTCTTATAAAAGCAATTTTCCTTAAGAAAGAAATTTTCCTTATAAAAGCAATTTTCCTTATAAAAGCAATTTTCCTTATAAAAGCAATTTTCCTTATGATATGGTGTTTGTGATTTTCAAAACAAGAAGGAATGGAAAAGTCATAAGGAAAACCTTATTGACTCAACAATCTCCCCCTTTTTGGAAAGCACACACATCCTTACGAAAAAAAATTCTAAGAAGAAAGAAACATATTAATGCTTATCTCCCTTGCTTTAAGGATATAGATGAATACGATGAACACCCCCTTAGGCTTTGAAACTCTAAGGACCGTATTCATATTTCCGGAGTGATCTTTCATAAGAAGGTCTTCTTTAAGAAAAACTCCCCCTTAAACAAACTCTTATTAGAGTTCTTTTTCCTTGGGTATTTTTTCTTTCTCCCCCTTTGATAAACTCTTATTAGAGTTCCTCTTTTTCTTAAGGATCTTTTCCTTCTCCCCCTTTGTGATTTTCAAAAAGAATCGGAGGGAATGGAAAAAAAATAACAAAGTACCTGAAATATTAGTAATGATAACAATGGAAACGAGATACACAATTTTCATTAGATTTGGAATGTCAGTAACAAAAAGAATACAACAAAAAGATCGGATTAGGTTATTTCGGATCTTTCTCCTTCGACATGAGACCCTTAAGAATAGTCTTGATCTTCTTCAGGTCTTTATGATCTTCTTCAGCTTTCTTCTCTAAGACCACTATTCTTGCGGATTGCGCATCAATTTTTTTTTCCTGTGCTTTGATGTTTTCTTCCTGAGCTTGGATATTTTCTTCCTGAGCCTTCATCCTTTCTTCAAAATCGATCCGATGATCCCTTTCAAATTTCTAGTTTTGAGAAACAGAATTCAGTTTCCCATTCAGATCCCTGACTTCTTGGATCCGGAAGTTCTTTTCTTCAGTCAGCTTTTCTTCAAATGAGGAATTCAGCTCATTTATCTTCTTGCCCTCGGTCTCAAAAGCATCTTTAACATTGTCTTGAAACTCATCAAGCAACCTCATTTCTCCCACAGTCTTCTTCGACCAGCTTTTACTCCTTTTGAAAGATCTTTTATGAGCTTCATAATCAACAAAGATTGTTTTGAACTGAGCTTCAATCTCAACGCACTTATCCACAACCATAGATACGGAGTCAGTTTTCTGATTCAACGCATGTTGGAGCATCTGGCATCTTGATTCAATACTAGAGATGGTCGGAATGGTTCCCACCAACTTCTTTAAGGACTGAACAACAAATTCATGCCCCAACGATGATGACTCAGAATCTGAAATCTTTCTTGGAGAGTTTTCTTCCTCAATAAGCTCCAACTTTCTCTTTGAAGAACTACCAGCCTCCTTTCTCTTCATTACTTCTGAACTCGGAGTATCAGCAAGAATTTTCTTCCCCTTATCTTTTTTCGGAATAGAATCCTTTTCCGGAGTTCACTTCTCACTGTCAGAAACTTGAACGACAATATCTTCCTCATCAGAAACTTCCAGAATACCTTCCTCTACGTTTTTCATCTGAGAAATATCATGTAAAAGTTGTTCTTCTTCTCCATGATAGGCAACTTCTTCTTCTCCTTTCTCTTCTTCTATTGCTGGAGTAACTAACTTCGAAGATTCAGCCTCTGAAGTCTAGAGTGATAAGTGTTCCGAAGGTGTCCCCTTGTAATCATCTACTTGTTTCAGCACATCTCCGGTTTAACCACTTCCTTCAGCACCCTCTTCAACTTGTTCCACTTTCTCAACTTCCTCTGTATTTTTGGCAACATCCTCTTCCGGAGCAGCGAAATTCCTTCCTAGAGTCTCAGGTAGAGATTCCAGGGAGAAAGATCTAGGAACAGGAATGGTTGCTGAAACCATTTCATTGAACTTTAACAAGTCCTGAGCTACCTCAGCCTCGGACATCTTCTTCTTGAGCTTCTTTTGCTTTGCTTGTCTTTCAAGCTCATCAGCAGTCTTCTCTTTCAGAGCCTTAGCCTTCGTAGGGTCCAATCCGAACTACGGATCTCCTTCTTTCCTTTTCTCTTTATCAGCTCTCCACTTTGTAACAACCTCATCAGGATAGGCTTTCTTCTTCTTAGGCTTTGGAGGTGCGGAATGGACTTCCTTAGACTTAGGATTCTCTGCTTGTTCTTACACTTCTTTCAGCTTTCTCTTCCTTACTGGCTTAGATGATGCCAGATCAGTAGATTTCGGAGCCACTTCTTCTTGAACAGGTTGATCAAAGAACTCACCTGTTTCCTTGTTGAAAGCCACATCCATCCTTTTCAAAGTACCATCGCTGACCAGCATGATCTTGCAAACTCTGGGCTTAGATCTGCAAGCCTCCTTGAAAGACTCAAGGCACCGAACAATTAATTTGGAGATGATTGCTGGATACATAATAATCTGAGCTCTCTGATTTCCTTTCTTCAAATTTTCAAGAGTAAGAAGAATATGCTTCATCAAGTTAAAATTCCTTAGATTTATCAGGAAATCTAAGATATAGATCTCACTTTTCTTCAAGATATATTTATCACCTTTCCTTGGTACGATAAGTCCTTGTACCCATAACTATAGAATCCGGAAGTTTGTAGAAAGACTTGCAATCTTCGGAGCCTTGTCATCAGCCAGTCCGAGAGTTTCTAAGGCTTTTTCCTTGTTGAAACTACCCTTGGAATCCAGAAACTCATGCGAGATAAACTCGTCTTCTCCTTCATAAGATAGTCCTACCAAGCTTGCAGCCTTGGTGTGAGAAAGCTTGTAAGTCTTTCCATAAGACATAAAATAGAACTTCTCCCTATTATCTTCCTTGAAGAAAGAAACTGACTCATAAAACTCAACAAGTATGTCTGAGTACACTTCATCTTGGTTCCCGGTTTTTGACACCGCAACATCTTCCCATCCATTCAACTTAATATTCTTTGAAATGATAGAATCGTAGTTGCTGAAGAAATTCAGATGGACCAACCTTTCTCTGTAAACTAACCACTGAGAAATAGGCTTGGTGGATGACATTTCTTGAGATGCTAACTCCGCAGACATTCGGATCTGAAGTCCTCTAGGATGTTCGGAATAGAGAAGACTGAAGTTCGGAACAGCCTTAAATCAGAGAGGCAGAGATTTAGGACACGAAAGCATTGAGATCGATGTGGGATGAGTATTTGGGTCCCCTTTATATAGGCAACGAGATGACGGTTCACCTTCCACGGTTGATCTAATGGTTGGAATAAGATGAGATCAGATCTGACGGTTGAAAACTTGAATCCGATCTTTTTGAGGTTTTTTATTAGAACAAAGAGTAAAGAAAACTATAATCCGAAAACATAGTACAAGAAAATTCCAGCAAGTAAAATATGACTACGAAAACTTGAGTAGGGTAACCATACCTTTCGGATTGGATTAGGAGGATTATTCGTAATGGGTAATATAACACAGACTAAAAAAACATTATTGAGAGAAGACAGATTTCGAAAAAAAAATTTACTATGAAAAATAAACTTAGTACATAAAACTCATTACGGAACATTCATTACGGAAAAACACAGTATGAAAAACAAACTTACGAAGAAAATCAGTACGAATAACTTAGTACGAAAAATACATTACGAAGAATTTTAGTACGAAAAACAACTGGTACAAAAATATCTCGTTATGAAACTGCCAGTACGTAAATTTTTATTCCGGAAATTTCCAATACGAATACTTCCATTCCAGAAGTGTTCTGTACGAGAATGTCCAATTTGGAAAATTTTAGTTCCAGAAGTTCCATTCCAGAAATCTCCATTCCAAAAAGTTTGAAAACAAATTTTGAAAAACTTTGTTAAACAAACAATCAAATGTACTCCCCCTATGAAAAGGAGTTTATTACTGTAAGGAGACTTTTTCAACAGAATGTTAATTAAGAAAGATTACCTTACGGTTATCATTCCTAAATTCTGTTTAATATATTCAATTCTATCAGAAGGAAAAGATTTTGTGAAAATATCAGCAAGTTGATGTTGCGTTCCGATAAACTGAAGAATAATATCTCCTTTGAGTGTGTGATCCCTAAGAAAGTGATGCCTAATATCTATGTGTTTTGCACGGGAGTGATGTGCAGGGTTCTTACTTAGGGAAATGGCACTTGTGTTATCACACAAAATTTGAGTTTTAGTAAAACTCAAGACATAGTCTGTGAGTGTGTGTTGCATCCACAACACCTGTGCACAACAACTTCCAGCTGCTACATATTCATCTTCAGCAGTGGAAAGTGCTACAGAATGTTGCTTCTTGCAGGACCAAGAAACTTGAGAATCTCCTACGAAATGAAAAGTTCCGGATGTACTCTTTCTATCCATTATACATCCACCAGAGTCAGCATCAGAAAAGCTTTTTAGAACAAAATCATTTCCAGAAGTATAAAATAATCCTAGATCCATGGTTCCCTTAAGGTAGAGAAAAATTCTTTTTACTGCCTTTAAGTGAGATTCCTTAGGATTGGATTGTTATCTTGCACATAAGTATACTGAAAACATTAAGTCTAGTCGACTAGATGTTATGTAAATTAGACTTCCTATCATACCTCTAAAAGATGTTTGATCTACTAGTTTTCCAGCTTTATCAAGATCTAAAGAGTTTGAGGTACCAATGGGAGTACTTATACTCTTAGTGTTGTCATAACCATAATTTTTCAGAAGATCTTTAATATAATTATGTTGATATATGTAGGTTCCTTCTGGTTTTTGAGAAATTTGAAAACCAAGGAAAAATGTTAACTCACCCATCATACTCATTTCAAACTCAGATTTCATTAGACTAGCAAAAGAGTCAGTCAGAGATTGCTGAGTTGAACCGAATATAATGTCATCAACATAAATTTGAACAATCAAAACATTTTTTCTTATCTTTCTTTATAAAAAGGGTTGGATCTGCATTTCCCTTAACATAGTTATTTTGAAGCAAAAATCCAGTGAGTCTATCATACCATGCTCGTGGGGCTTGTTTAAGGCCATACAAAGCTTTGGTAAGTCTAAAAACATGATTCGGATGTTTTGTATCTTCAAAGCCAGGAGGTTGTTCAACAAAAACTTCTTCTTGAACATAACCGTTAAGAAAAGAAAATTTCACATCCATTTGAAATAGTTTGAAATTAAATAATGCTGCAAAGGCAAGTAGAATATGGATAGATTCAAGTCTAGCTACTCGATCATAGGTTTCTTCATAGTCTATTCCTTCTTGCTGATTATAGCCTTTAGCAACAAGTCTAGCTTTATTTCTTACTATGACTCCATTTTCATCACATTTATTTCTGGAAACCCATTTTACTCCAATAACAGAAGTTTCCTTTGGTCTTTCAACCAAGGTCTAGACTTTATTCCTTTCGAATTCATTTAGTTCATCTTGCATGGCTTTAATCCAATCATCATCACCTAAAGCTTCGTCAGTGCTTTTAGGTTCTAATTGGGAAAGGAATGCTAGATGTTCTACTTCATTTCATAAGGAACTACTAGTCCTTACAGGTTGATTTACATCTCCAATGATACTATCACTGGGATGGTTCTTAAGAAACACCTGATTTGGGTTTTGTAAAACCTGTTCATCAACATAAGGTAGAAAGTCTTCTGGGGTAAATGTTTCAGAAGTATCTTCTTGAAAAATTTCCTTATCAGAAGGTTCTTCTATCAAAGGTTGATAATCAGTTTTTGAAAACACATCCGAAGATGTAAGTTGCGATGGTTAAAAAACAAAAGGATCAGACTCATCAAATTTCACATAAACTGTTTCCTCAATAGTAGAAGTGTTTTTATTAAAAACTCTATAAGCCTTAGAAGTTGTGGAATATCCTAAGAAAATTCCTCCATCAGACGTTGGTGCGAATTTATGTAAGTTATCTTTAGTATTCAAAATGAATACTTTGCAACCAAAAACCTTGAAGTAAGAAAGTCTTGGTTTTCTACCATTCCATAACTCATAAGGAGTTTTATTAAGAAAAGGTCTAATCAAAACTCGATTTATAGTATAACAAGCAGTACTTACAGCTTTAGCCCAGAAATGTCTAGCAATAGAATATTCACTCAACATGGTTCTATTTATCTCTTGAAGAATTCTATTTCTTCTTTCAACTACACCATTCTGTTGAGGAGTTCTAGGTGCTGAAAAATTGTGAGTAATACCTTTCTTTCTACAAAAAGTTTCAAAATCTGAATTTTGAAATTCTCCTCCATGATCACTATGAATAGTTTTCAATGAAAGATTTTTCTCATTTTTAACTTGAGCTCTAAAACTTTTGAAATAAGAAAAAGCTTCATATTTCTTTGCTAGAAAATAGACCCAAGTAAATCTAGCGTAATCATCAACTAGAACAAACACATAGTATTTGCCTCCAATACTTCTAGTTTGTGTTGGACCAAAAAGATCCATGTGCACTAACTGTAATGCATCAGTTGTTGAGACTTCACCGATTGACTTAAAACTAGATTTATGTTGCTTTCCATATTGATAAGGATCAAAAACTTTAGAAGAGTCAAATCTAAGCTCCGGTAGATCCTTAACTAGTTTCTTCTTAGAGAGTTTACATAGGTTTCTCATATTTAAGTGTCCTAATCTTCTATGCCATAACCAAGAATGATCTTCCATTGCACTTAGGCAAGGTAAATCGTGGCTCCTGAGGTCTTCTACGTTCAAAGTGTAGACATTCTCTTGCCTATTGGCTGATAGAATAAATTCTTCCTTGGAATTGTGAACTAAGCATTTATCATTCCTAAAATTCACAAGGTAACCTTCATCACATAACTGACTTATGCTAATGAGGTTGTGCATAAGACCTTTAACAAGAAGAACATTTGAAATCAAGGTTTTACCTAAAAGAACAATATTTCCAATACCAACAATCTCTCCCTTAGCATTGTCTCCAAAAGTTACCTTTCCTCCTTTAGTTTTGATAATGTTTTCAAAAAAGCTTTTGTTACCAGTCATGTGCCGGGAACATCCACTATCCATGTACCATGTATTGTTGCTGGTACTTTCTTTATTTTACTGAAATCAAGAAGAAAATTAGACTTTCGGAATCCAAACTTGTTTGGATCCGAGATTTCCAGACAATAAAATTTTAGGAACCCACATTTTCTTAGAAAAGTAAGCTTTGTGAAATCCTAGATATTGGGTTTTGTTTAAGGAAAAATTCTTTGCCCAGTGACCACCACATTGACACTTGGTACCAAATGGGGCTCTTTGAGGAACAAAATAATTGTTAATGAAAATAGGTTTTGCATGGGTATAACCAAATCCGGATTTATTTCTTAAAGGTCGTATTTGGGAATACATCTTATCAAAATATTCCTTACCATGGGTAACGTTTGATAAACACTTCTTTAAGGAAAACATTTCGGACTTGAGTTTTACAACCAAGTTTTTATCCTCAAAATCATTAGTTTTTGAACTAGAGTTCGGCTCGAAAACATTTTTATTAGAAATTACTTTTTCTAACTCTTTAGAAAGTTTGTTCTTCTCAGAACTTACTTCCTCAATATTTTTTGAAATATTTTCAAAATCAGCATTTTTCTTATCAAGATCTTTAGAAAGATCTGATATCTCTTTTGTAAGAACAGAATTCCTAGAGTTTTCTTTATCAAGTTTCTTGTTGAGTTTGGAATTCTCAATCTCAAGAAGATCGGCAAACCTAGAGACTTCTTCATAAGTAGGTAAAGTATTTTCTTATCAGAAGATGATTCTTCATCAGAAGAGTTATAATACTTACTATCAATAGAATTTAAAGAAACATTGGTCAATGATTCAGCATTTCATACCTTAGCCATAAGACAATGATTATCAATATGTAATCTGGCTATAAGACCAAGATTCTTTTGTCCTGAAGATTCATAATCAGAAGATTCATCTGAAGTCTCACCACCACTGGCACTCCAGGTGTCATTAGATTTCAGAACTTTCTTAGCTTTAGCTTTATAATACTTCTTCCTGTTCTTGTCTGAATGTCTTTCCTTCCTTTCTTTCTTTTTGAGCATAGGGAAATCTGGTCTAATATGTCCAGCTCTCTTACATTCATAACAAGTAACTTCTCCATCTTTCTTATCTTTCCTGTCCTTCTTCTTATACTTGTATTGAAAGTTTCTCTCGCCAGCTATCTTTTTCGTCCTTCGAGCAAGATTGGCTAATTCATTTTCTGAGACTTCACTCTCACTAGATTCGGATTGGAAAACCACTTTCATAGATTTGGATCTGGTTACTCTTTCAGGAGTCTTAGCTTTCATCTGATTTGAAGTTGTAGTAAAAGCAACAGTACCATTTCCATTCTTCTTCTTGATGTTGTCTGCATCTCTCTTCATTCTAGTTTCATGTTGTAGAAGAGTTCCAAATAATTCATCAAGAGTAATTTGAGTTACCTTCCTGTTCTCATCTATAGTTGTTCTCTTGGATTCCCACTCATTGGGCATAATATCAATTATCTTGTCCACAAGAGCTTCATCATCTAAGCCTTTTTCTCCCATAGATTGTAGACTGTTGACGATAGTCATAAATCTTTGTTGAACTTTACAGATAGGTTCTCCATAAGGAAAATTGAATCCATGATATTTAGCTCTAAGAATAGATCTTCTAGTTTCAATCACCTTAGAAGTTCCAAAGTGTGTAACTTCTAACTTCTTCCATATACAGTTAGCTGCTTCACTAGAAGAAATTTGGCTATATATATTTCTGGTCATTGAATATAGTAAAGTATTGCGTACCTTATATTTGAGTTGATATTGTTGCTTTTCCTGGTTAGTAAAAGATCTGACTTCCTTGTCAAGAATTTTATAATCACCAGTAAGCATAAAAAAGTTGTCTACTCCAGTATTGATAACAAAAGTCTTCATACGATCTCTTCAGTATTCATAGTCATTACCATCAAATATAGGTGGTCTTGTAGGATTTAGATTGTCAATTGAACCGGCATTAATTCCTGCCATACTAGAAAAATAACTTTGCACACAAACTTGTTAGTAGAAAAGAATTGTAATAACAAAGTTCGGAATAAGAAAAGTTCGGAATGGAAAAAGTTCAGAATAGAAATTCGGAATGACAAGGTTCGGAAGGATAAAGTGAGAAAGAAAAATTTGTATGTGAGTAAAAGTATTTCAGAGACCTGCTTTGATACCAAATGTAAGATTGGTATAGAGTTAGAGGTTTCCAACCTCTGATACCAATTGTAGGATCGAAATATAGTATGAGATGCTCAATATACAAGAGGGGGGGGGGGTGAATTGTATACTTTAAAAATTCCTTTGGAACCTTTAAAGTTAGTTAAGAATAACTATGTTTTCCTTAAGTAAAGGAAAAGGATAAGTTTAACAAAGTTAAACTAAGCAAATTCATAACACCTCTAACACCGAACTAAACATGGAAAGTGATTCCAAAAGTAGGTTCCGGAAATATGGTTCTGGAGATTGAAACTTAACAAACAACTACAATATGAGATTATACCTTAAAGCGTATGGAATCTAAATGAATCAGAGTACAAATAAGGAAGTATAAGAAAGTTATACTTTCCATATAATAAAAAATGCAGCGGAATAAAAACAAGTAGTTGAACTACTAGTAACAAAATATATGTCTTTTAACCCAAAGAGAAGGGTATCCAACAACCTTGGATAAAGGTACCTTGATTTATACTTTCAAGCAAGTCTGTCTTACCCACACCAGGGTAAGCCCGCGATACGAAGATCAGAGTCTCTGTCTTGCTATCCTCGAAAGCCCTCAACTTCAAGGTAGTTGTCAACCTCTGTCTTCCTCAGCAAGAAAGCCCTCAAACTTTAAGGTAGTCGGAAACTTCTGTCTTTCTATCCCCGGAAGCCCTCGAATGTAATCACCAACATTCGGAGTCGCACGAAGCTTTGAGAGTTAATAAGAGCTCTCTCTCTCTAGAAATTACTTCAACAGCATGTAGGCACAAAACTCAGTCGTTTTTCCAAAAGCTATCAGCTCTTTCAAATGAGCTCTTATTTATAGGTAAGGTCGGCTCCTTCTCCAATGGTCATATTTTCCTTAAATATCGGAGGGACCTGCACACGTGTCACTTATACAACGGTTAGTTTATAACAAAACAGACGACATCGTTTTATAACAAAACAAGTGTAACAGAATGTACGCCATCGTTTTAAACTCTAACATAAAAGTTCGGAATGGAAACTTCGGAGTGAAGGTTCTGAGATCAAGGAACAACAATATAGAGTAGACTAATTTTAGAAGTGTAAGCAATATAAAAGTTCGGAGTCTAACAAAGATATTTTTCGGAGTCTGAATTAATTCAGAGTGTATAAAACAAAGATACTCAAATTCTGTTTAATAGGTGAATTCAGAATGAGAATTCGGAATAGGAATTCGTCATCAGAAATCGTAATGAGAATTCGTCATTGGAATTTGTACTGAGAATTCGTCATCAGAATTTGTAATGAGAATTCGTCAACAAAATTCGTAATGAGAATTCGTCATCAGAATTCGTAATGAGAATTCGTCAATAGAATTCGTACTGAGAATTCGTCATTAGAATTCGTAATGAGAATTCATCAACAGAATTCGTAATGAGAATTCATCGTCAGAATTCGTAATGAGAATTCATCATCAGGATTCGTAATGAGAATTCATCATTGGAATTCGTAATGAGAATTCATCATCAGGATTCGTAATGAGAATTCGTCATTGGAATTCGTAATGAGAATCCGTCTTCAGAATTCGTAATGAGAATTCGGTATGGGATTTCTTCATTAGAATTCGTAATGAGAATTCTTCTTCAGAATTCGTATCCTGAATCTAGAATAGAACTTAGTCAGAGTTCATATCTGGAATCCGGAATGAAACTTCCTTATAGTTCTTGTACAGAATCCGAATCCTAAAACAGAATGCTTTATATCAAAGTTTCAATGATTCCGTGAAAATGAATCCGAAACTTATACTTAAGAAAAATATGGATGAAAATATGATAAGGATAATTTTTCTTATGAAAGCGATTTTCCTTAAGAAATCAATTTTCCTTATAAAAGCAATTTTCCTTATAAAAGCAATTTTCCTTATAAAAGCAATTTTCCTTAAGATAAGGTGTTTGTGATTTTCAAAACAAGAAAGAATGGAAAAGTCATAAGGAAAACCTTATTGACTCAACAATAATATCATGAGAACAAATTATTTCATGATATAGTATTTCAATGTACATTATATACACCATAAAAATGTGAATTTGTGCATAACAACAAAGATGTCTCAATAGAATGTAAATTGAGGTGAAATCCATTATGAATATTATATCATTAGGTTAAGGATAAATCAATGACAAAATTATATTTGAAAAATATAAATACACTTAATATGGTAGAATAATAAGTGTAAATAAATCATAGGAAATTCACACATATTCTTGTAACAACAACACCAATGGCTTGGAAGATTAACTCGATTAATGGAAATTATGTTAAGATTACTCTTATCATGTTCATATCGATGACTTGAGAGTTTATAAATGGATTAATTATTTGTATAAAAATTATATCTACACAAAGTGAAGTTTAAATTACTAAATAATTAAACAAATATTTATTTCACTCATAATCTTTGAGTAAAATAATCCACAATGTTTGCATAAAACCTAATGAGTGGAAATCGAAATAAGAAATTCCTTTACTGATTTGATAACTTACAAACCATACACCCCATGAATGAAAGATCATAAAATAAAGTTTTAAATACCCACATATTAATGTATATTACAAATGGAATACAATCATGGTCAGTACATACACTACAAAAAAGAAAATAGTGGCAATATAGCATGAATCTTACGGGAATAAGAAGTGAGATGAAAACCCCTATCCAAATTGAAATCAATTGATTTGTATGACTAACAGTTCATAACCACAAAATTAATCATATAATACCATGAATATAAATTGAATCATGATAATATATGTCAAATGGAAATATAAAATACACCATATACAATACATAATTTTTAAACAATGAAAATCTCATGGAATTAAAAGTGAGATAAGAAACCTCTTACCTTGTGTCTAACATGACCCGTTTGTTCTTTCATCCCCTAAATAATAAAATAAAGATAAATTATTATTACTTAAGAACCAATTAAAGTTTATTTTTCATTTTATATCACTTATTATTATATTATAGACATTATGCAATCATTTAAGTTAATAATGGTCGTTTTTTCAATTTTTGGTACTTCAGTCAAAAATGAACTTGTTATATTTACCAGTTGTCCATGTGGTCAAAAGTTCATTATCTATAGAATGATATTAATTATTTAGTTATATATTATATATCATATATATAGAGAGTATATATATATATATTTATTTATTTATAATAGTTCATAACAGTTGGTGATAAAAATGAAATGCACCGTTCATGGAGACAGTAAGTCGTACGTACGAATGATGCTACATTCATTTCTATTTCGTATTTAATGGAATGAAAATTTAAGAATAAATAGGTATATTATAATTACAGTATAGTATCATATAAAATTTAATTATATCCATCCTTTATATGTTCCACGTATGGAATGAATGAGTCATATCACTTTAAGGGGGCTGTAGTCTGCACTTCCTCAAATGAAATTATCATATTTACCCGCTATGGAAACCATAAATATATTATACAAATGAAAAATAATGAATCATAGAATAAATATAATTATAATATATATCACATATAAATATAGTTCCATCTTAATGTTCACCATAAGAGGTGGTAGTAGAAGATTAAACAATCATTGTTTTATGAGGCAGTAGTTCACTGTCCACAGAAACATAATGTTCTTTACCAATTAGATGGAGGTGTTTCTATGTTTAGTTAAAATAATTATAATAAAAACATCATAGTATATTTAATATACTGGATTTGTTATAAAATAAAGTAATAAAAAGAGTTTATGGGGTTGGAGGAGTAAAATCAAAAAATAACGTAAGAGAAGACGTTATCTTTAAATCAGGTATCTCCCTTTGGTTTGAACCAAACGGTTTAATTGAATTGCCTTACTCTTAGAGTAATGATTATATGAAGGGGATACGAATTTAGGTTGATTAATTTTGTAGTGGTTGGAAGAGAAAAGGGGCTTGATATCTGTGAGGAATGAGTTATAAGTGAAGGATTTTTATAAGGGGTAAGAGGGTCCCTTTTGGAATCATTAAATATATTACTTTATTATTTAATGATTGTCAGTTTATAAAGGTCAAAAGCTTTTTGAAATTGAAGATATGATGTCTCATGTTATAAATAAAATCATCCAATAAAAATTGGACAGGTTTTGGAATTTTTTTAATCTTTATAATCTTATTTATTTAAATCATTCTTTAATGAGGAAAACACTGCATCATTATTGTGTCATAAATATTTTTTATTATATAATGTATAAAAATTATAAAAAAAATATCATGATGTATGAAAAATATTTATCATTAAATTTAATATTTATATTCAAAGATATAACTTATATAACCCCATGTAATAATCTATGTACTAAATGATATATGTTTGTGTCAATTTTTCCATTACATTAAATTAATTAATATAAAGTGTCATTATCACTCTGAAGTGGCTTCATGGGGTCCCAAAATAGACCCAAGGATAAATGTGGTTGGAAATATATCAATAAATATGATTAGGATATATTTCAGTGTAGTTTTTTATTATTATTATAATATTTTTTACACTTATTTATCAAATTTACCGTTTAACCATGGTAAATAAAATATTTAATGAAGTAAATATTCATAATGTATAAAAATAAAAGTAACCGATTTATAAAATTCATACCTTATGATTAAAAATATGTAATCCATTTTTCCAAATTCAGGACACATAAGTTTTGGTAATTAATTTAAAATTTATTCTTTCTATTAAAAGAAAAAGTGTGTCTTAAATAAATAGTAACTATCAAAAGATTAACACTTGTTTATGTCCAATTTCAAAGTGAAATTACTTCCAATGACCAACATTCTATTAAATGGTAAAGAAATAATATAATTACACTTTAAAGATAATTAAAAAGATAATATATTCTTATTAATAAAAAATAATAAACGTCAATTTTGAATTAAAATAGAGTATTTTTCACTATTCATTAAAAAATGAATTTTATCAGAAAAATAAAAAAATTTACCCAAAGTAAATTTTGATGCCCCGATTCAATATAAGAATTTTATTTTGTAAAATATATGATATAAAAATGACCAGAAATAGATTTAATGAGGGTTCTTTATCAAATGGTGGTAAATCGTCCTTTTAATGAATATTATAGTATTTTTCCTTAAAATTGTATTCTTTCTTATTTTATGCCTATAAAATTTATTGGGTAAATGTAAAAACATTTAATAAAAATGTGTATACATATTGAAGTTAGTTATGTCCCTTCCAACCAATACAATGGATATGCATTAACTACCATCTAAAATAATATTATATTATTATTATATTCAGTATGACTCTGCATTGTGTGCAACATAAGATTTCAATGGAACCCGTAGTTTTGTATTTGGTACGCCATCGAACATAGAATACCCTTTAAGGTGAAATATACATTTAATTCACAAATTTTTATATATATGAAAATGTTATATTCTATATTTACATGGGATCTTACATCAGTAACAATTGATGGTGATTACTTTCTACAAAACACTTACTCAATGGCTATGATTCCTAAAAAGAAGGTGGATTTTCATGTTATACATTTGAAACACTGTTTTCCTTAAAATGTAACAATGAAAAAAAAATGATGTGCCTTTATATACATATTTGAAGGCAATAAATTAAAAGAAGAATATCTTTATAGATCATCTATTTCTAAAACAGTGAAAGAAGAACTACACAAAAACCTACCTAGTCTTTCTTTCCACATAAATGTTTTATTTAAATTTGATTTATTCATCCTATATTTGATTATTACTAGAGAAAAAACATTTACTATATAATAAAGTACTCTGATACAATGTTTAAAATTATTTTACAACATTTATCCCATGAATAATAGTTGAACTTGTTGTGATTAGATTTGAATTCATTGTGTATAGTTTTCTATAAAACCTAATATCATTTGTGGATCCATATTATTTTTTTATAAACATTATTGGTAGTTAGTGAATATTTATTACAGTGGATAGAGTCTCAAGTTGAGACTGAACCTCTTATACTCATTTTTATTGTTTTATTAATTATTTTACTTATTTCTTAATATAAAATTTATTTTTAGTTTTCAAATTTTATATATAAATACATTTCATTTATAGTTTTTGTTAATATGGGTTATATATATTGTGTTTGATATATTTAGTTTTATCTCAAATGAAATTTTTTTTTTGAAAATTTATTTAACTAGCAAGTGATGAAGTCTTTTAGAAAAAAATTTTAAATATCAAATTATATATTTCTACAATTTTAGTTAACATTTCCATTTTATAAATTCGTATTATTTTTTTGATAGTTATTTAATGGAAATTTGTATTAGATACTCACTTCAACCATTATTGATTAATATAAAGTAACCAACTAGAAATTTTAAGATAAATTCTCATTTATATGTATATATAGACAATACATTTCCATAATATCATTCATTAATTTTTATCCATATAATTTATAATAAAAATATACAATACACATAGAAAGATAATTCATTTATGAATATCCTATTTAACCATAAAATAATTTTATTTTTATTTATTAGTTAACTAATTATTCATTAAATTTTGTTAATATATTTTGATTAAATACATTATTTTAATTTTATTTGATGTAAATTTCATCAAAAATAATTTCTATAAAGTAAAATAAACCTTATATTTAAAATTAATATAATTATTATATCCAAAAAACATTTATAATTCTACATTAGTATTATAAAATATTCAATATATTTATTTGATTCTTGTTTACCCGATGTAAATATTGAAAATGACTATATTACAAATTACATTACAACTGATGACCAAATTGCTAATGACTGTGTAACCAAAAACCATATTACATCCATGTATATTTAATCACCCATATATAACTATAATCATTGATCCCAATAATTAGCAATGATCTTAAAATTTCACTCATATATCTAATATTTTTCATTTGATCCATAGTTTTAAAAATAAATATAACATTAATGTGATAAAATGAGGATAACTTTTTCAATTTAATTGTATTTTTATTTACTTATTGTTTTATTACTCTAGTAATTTTTAAATAATTGTTTTTGTATTTATTTCCTATAATGTTTTAATGTTTATCTTGTATTATAATATGTTATGTTTTTTAAATATATATTTTTTTCATTTATTTCAATGTTACATGTGGAATAATTTATTTAACATATTAATTGAATAAAAATGTGGATTGTTACATTATAAAACCATAAAACAGTTCCCTAAAAGATTCATAACTCCAATTAAATAAGATTTCATTGAATTTATCCATTACTTCATTGAGTTCCAAATTAAATTCGTCAAATATATGATTTATGTAAAGAAGAATTTTCAATCGATTAGTCATTCTTCCCAGCCTATTCCATATAAGAGAGAACCTATTCAAGTTAAAAAACCTCAATGTTTTGTACAAGTGGGGTATTTTTTATTTACATCCTCAAAATTGATTCGTATAGAACATCATTCATTGTGTAGTGATTTTTTGGAATCACTAAGAGATAATATTTTTCCCTATAGGTCAATAATCTTCAAGGATTCATGTTTTGAGGGATAAATTTACCTTCTTACCGAATGTCGTAAGCATTGTTCCTGGTGATATTGAATGGAATACATTATCACTAACCTCAAACTCTCTAACACTTTGATGATTATCAATATAAGTCTGATATATAAAATCTATTTCATTGATATGTATATAAATTATTTCACCCATCCAAAACATTTCCCAATAATGATATTTCCCTAATAATATCTTTTCTACATCTTTATCCTAAAATATTCTAGTTCTACATCACTTCCCATATTAATCATCAAATTGTTCCATTTAATTACACGTTCGGAAACTATTTCTATATCATAACATGGAAAGAGGAATATATTGATCTTAGTATCCAATAAATTATATCAAAAAATATCTTATAATTTCTTCTAAATTTCAAATGGTCTTTTCTTATTAACTTTTTGTTAGAGGATAATTTGATATGTAAAATTTTAACTATATATCAAATTATTGTTGAATAATTCTCTAGAACATTCATATAAACCTTAGATCTTGATCAGACATAATTTAATGTGGTACGTCATGTAACATTACAACTTAATTTAGGTATATTTTACTATGATAATGATGTGATAAATCTTATCAATCAAAAATACAGTATAACTACATCACAATTCAGTCCACAATAACCTAGATGTAATTGATACACTTTTTGGTCACAGAAAGGCCCATGAAAAAAACTACGGTGATGTTTTAACATTAATATATTGGTAAGGGTAATGGTTTCATCATGAATTTATAAATGATATGTTTATATTTGACATGATGATAGGACACAGAAAAAGATATATACCATGCAATATCCATATTCATGTTTTCTCAAAATAAGTTCTCTATATTATCTCTATAAATATTTTTTTTCCTTATTAAGTAGATAATGATGATCTATGAGCATCCTACCAAATCTATTTCTTAGCTCCAAAAAGTATTGGGAACATATAATAGTCCAAATCATAAAAAACTATCACAGGATTTTTTAAACACTAAATTTTCCATCCATATATGGTAGCTCCATATCATCCTTTTATGGTTCCTTCATATTCACATTGACTAATGGTTGAGAAATTATTTGTTTAAGCGTTGATTTCAAACATTCCCTCATGATTTCCATGTTAATAAACTTTTATCTATGTTGATGTGGTATCTTTAATTCCTCATTATTGAAAAAATTGAATGATATTTTTTTCCCTTTGAGAATTTGCTAACTTTTTTTCCTTTTCTTTATAGTTAGGTATTATGAAATAATAATACATGATAAACTCTAATCATATCCTTTATCCCATGTGAAAATAAATATTTTTTAATATATAATAGATTCTATTTTTAATAGTATATATATCACAAACCTCTCTATAAATAAAACATATCTATATAAATAGTGAAAAAATTACCACTCTAATGTTTAGAATATATACCATGTAGTTTTTTTCATGGATATTTAATTGATATAATTCAGAAGCTATCACCTTATAATTTTACATACAGACACATAACAAGACATTCTTTGATGTATCATTGTACATCAAAATGAATGCTCCATTAAAGGGTTATGTGAGTGTAAGTGTAATAAATAATTTTTTTTAACATCCTCAATTTTATCTTCATAATTATCAATCTAGATAAAATTTACCTCCTTTTTTGTCAACATGGTTGATAGATTTGAAAATCCTGAGTAATTTTTCCAAAACCATTGATAGGATCCCATCAATCAAAGGATATTTTAGATATCTTTTATAGATTTTTCTTTTATAAATTATTTAATAAGATTTTTATTTAGAGGATCAATTTATATATACTCACTTATGATTTCATGACACAATATTGAAACTTTTTTATCCCAAATTCGCACATATTAAATTTTCAATATAGTTTCTCAATTCTTATGGTCTTTAGAAAATCCTCAAATATTCATTATGTTCTTCCATTATCATGAAATATATGAGAATTTTTACAATATTTTCAACAAAAAACATGATAAGGTATTCTATAAAGACTTTATTAAATTACTCAATGGAGACATCCATGGAATTTATAAGAAATAATTAATTCCCTATGAATTAATAGTGTCCATGTCTTATACATAATACCGTTATTGGTATATCATCCCTCTTATCCATTATATTATGTTATTGGAAACATATATCACTATTTGAGAAGTATCGATCCCCTCTAAGACGATTAATGAAGTCATAAATAATAATATTAACTTATTATTTCTTAATTGCAATCAAATTATACTCACAAAAATCAATTCAAATATGTATTGAAGCACCATTCTTCTTAACTAAGTATATTTTTACAGCCCATGGGGTATCACATTGGAACATGGAAACCATATAAAAATTCAATAAATTTTTATTATATAATTCCTTTTACTTAATTAAGGTAAATTTATATATTTTTGTATGTATGTATATCACCCGTTATGAGTCTAATTGAAAATGAAGAAAAATATCTTTGGGGAGATAAATAAAAAAACTAAAAATATATTTTCATATTCCAAATTAATTTTAGATTCTTAAATGTTGATTTTTTATCCCGCTATTAAAATCCAAATATCCATTATTTCTGATATTAAAACAATATATTAAAGAATAAGAAACCAATTGATGCTTATAATGATCCAAATATTTATATTTCATCATGGGGTGATTTGGGAAATGAAAAAATAAAATTCCCTATCTATATTATATAAATTATATCTACATTGAGAAATATAATATATAACTAATAGTATATTAAGATATACTAATGGAGGAGTATTTATATTTTCAACAAGAATAATCCCACAAACCTTAATCAGAGAAGAGTTATATTCATGAGATGAAATTATAACAAGATTGAGTGTTCTCATTGATAATTAAATATATAAATATTGATGTGATGAATATGTAATAATAAAAATCATGTAGTAAATAAGGGAATCTAAATATCTAGTAATGTCTTGGTTTCTTCCATTTATTAGTTTTAAATGTTATACAAAACTATTTTGAAGTTAGTTATTGAGACGACATGCGATTCCGAGTCCCAGTGTTCCCAGAATAATTATTTGGAAAATATTAAAACATTAAATAGAAAATATGTGAGGTGTTACTGAAAAAGTTAAATAACATCTAAACAGTTTCCAGAATCAGAAATCTGGGGGGACCATTTCATTTAGAGTACTAAATTTACATTAGGAGAGGCCAAGCATAATCTGGTGGGGGTCGATTATGAAAGATTGTTTTTTTATTTTTTAAAGAACAAAATTAAATAATGATTTATTTTATTTTAATGTTACGAAGTGATGCACTTTTTTTCATAAAATTAAGACTACCAGGGACCCATGGTTAGAATTAAAAACCTTAGAGAATTACATAAAGTATTTGTAGATATCCTTGGATTAATCTATCAATGGGAAATCAAGAGATGGTGGATCATGATCATTATTGATGGATCTATATCCAAAACAAATCAATGGCAGCGAATAATCCTTTCCCAGGTAGGGAATTGTGATTTTTAGTTCTTTATTTATCTATTTGTAGAATCAATGACCACTGTGGATCAACCCCCTAGTAGGTCAAAATGTGGTTCAATTGTTCATGAGTGATGGGAATGATAGTGTGAATTTTTTTTGGGATGATTATGATTTTACTCTTTAGTTTGAGTAATCATTCTTACATGAACTAATCAAGACCAGAACGAACAATGGTTGAGTTTCATTGATAATTTTTCATGTTATTTTCCCCCATTTCCCCATGTGTTCGTCCTTATTCATAGGATATTAATGGAGTATCATTTCATCATCGATTGAAGGTGCAACTATCCGAGATTGAATATTAGACCTCGGGATGACCTAGTTGTGGTGTGGTGGTGATGTCGTGGTCACATTGGACATGACAATGGTGCCCGATGAAACCCTGGGTGGTGGCTCCATACTGTCTAGGAAATTAGACATTCATATCAAAGAGGTCTTTCCAGGTGGATGATGAGGCAGGTGATGATCTTCAAGCAAGGCAGTTAGTAGTGGCGAAATGTGGCAGGGGGGAAGTGTGGGAGTCGACATGGCTAGTGGGTGCGGATCGTGGAATGCATCCATGTATGAAGGATGCGAGGTGTGGAGAGTAATATATTGATTTGGAGTTTGAACATGTGGAGGGACAGAGTGCCAGGTGAGAATAGAGTAGGCCAAAAACGGTGGGCCATTCGGTCCACCGTGGAGTGAGCCCGGTGGGATAGTGCAGACCAGTCCCAGTGGCCCAAGACAAATGGGAAGCACCCAATTAAATGGACTAGACCTAGTGTTTTGGGTTGACACAATGGGTCGTATCATTCCCAGTTCATAACCTATGTGGTGGGACTCTTCTATAGTTGACCAAGCTGTCATTTGCCCATGACAGCTGGGGACTGTTGGTCCACAGCCTAGTGACCCCATTTCTATTTAAACTTCAAACACCAATATATTTGAAATCGAGTATTTTATTGAAAAGTTGTCTATGACGTTGGGACCCAGGTGTTGAGGTGATCCTTATTAGACAAATTGTGGGTTTAAATAAGGAATATTTGTAGTTAATTGGGAAATTTACAAAGGCATTACCCAGGGTCAATGGGGGATGACTAGCGTGACTACTACTCACCGTGCACCCTCCATTGTTATGCAGATTGATTCTCTCAACCACTGTATCTTCGATGAGAATTTTTTGGGTTAATTTACAATAAAATTTCCCTAATGTTTTGATGGTATCATTTCCAACTCAAGGGAGTATGATCCCTTATGTAGGACTTCCAAGATTTATTTTTTGGAATCCCCTGAAAATCCTACAGTGGATCCTTTATAAATTCTTAATGCCCCATGTAGAGTCATTTATATTAATGTAACCAACATCACCGGGTGTTGATCCTATACATTTTGGGTTAATTCAGATAGATCTATTGGTATAACCCCATATCTCTAGATGTGGTACTCCTATAACATATGATATATTTTTTCAGATCTATAAGAATATATCTCTCACGTTGATTTTGGAAAAACAATGCATCTTGGATGAACGTCATCAGTGATATTGGACTCTAGAGTGCATTCTCCCATATTATTTATTTATTGAATCATTGGGATAAATCACTTTAGTTGGATTGTGGTAGTTGTGACTTATCTATTGAATATGTCTCTCGGTTTAGTTATATCTAGATATTCTTGTTATATATTCTATATACATATACTTTTATAGAGATGAATGTATCTTCCCTTTTTGTGTCGCTTTGTGGTTCAGGTTATCCTAATGAGTATTGTTTTACTCACCCCTGAATGGGAATTTCCCACACATGTCATGTCTTGTGCAGGTGAGGGATCTTTTGATTGAGTCCAGGGTAGAGTAGAATAGGATGTATCCTTGTGATATCAGGTAGGATGAGGTGTTCTTACGACTTCATGCAGAAATTCTAGCACCATTCCATTAGGTTGGATGAGGTAGGGTTTTCTGTTGATGAGTTTTAGAAATTTATTTTCTTAATATTTTGGTTTTTTGTATTCTGGGCTAGTTTAAAATTACATTAATTTACTTCCTATAATACTCTTGTAGGGTTATAGTGGCATGCATTCATTGTTTTACTTAGCCGTTTCTCTTACATTTCATCATTTGTGGTCGTAGATATGTCTACCTCCCGGAATGGACTGAAGGCCATCATTTTTTATTGATTTTTGATAACCCCCATTTCATGGTATGAGGGGGAACTCTTACAGGGCCCATAGGCTCAGAGATTACATGGCCCGTAGGCTTAAGAGATTACATGACCCGAATGTTTTATAGAATTCAAACCAAACTATCTACAAGGAACTGCCCATCCACACCATCTGCATCTTGATAGTAGCTCTCCTCCTTTGCATGACCGTCTGGATAGGCTTCCCATACAAGCACAGGCTGGTACCGATGTCATATCTATACCCTCTCATTATGAAAATCCATTTGGCTCTGCTCTGGTGAGTGCACCTGCCCCGAATCCTCATCCGGGGCTGCTTCTTTTATTTAGTGTGTCTACCGCCTTCATTCATGTTGCCCGAAGGCCTTGGGTGGACCAAAGGCCTTAAGGTGGCCCGAAGGCCTTGATAATCAAATGGACCAAAGTCCTTGGGTGGCCCGAAAGCCTTTCAAGACCCAAGGACCAAACCGGTTTCCCGAAGGCCCAGATGGATGTATAGTTCTGGCTGCTACAGAACCGAACAGTGCTTGCTACTGTACTGCTATAGTACTCAGAAATATGCATCCACCCGGATTTGATCTTGGGTGATATACCTACACGGTGATAGTCACCAACCCTTGGCCTATTGAAGGTGGGGCAAGGGAGTCGTTGAATGAGACCCACCAGGACATTTTGAGATAGAGTGGTATTGGAGGCATCAATTATAATATAGGACCGAGAGTCCATGAGATTGGTTTAGGGAACAATGTTAAGTATATCAAGGTAGGAATTTAGGTTAGGGAATCCAGTATTGTTCTAGTGGTCAACACATCTATACACCATGAATCTGATAATATAATTTTTAACATGATACCTGAGAGAAATTTTTAATGGGAAAATAATGGTACAAACATTATATATGAATGTGTTTTGGTTTCCATGCCCTTCTTGAGTAAGCTCTCCAGATATAATCATTGACCATGGTACATCTTGTTTTCTCATAGGATGCTTATGCAAGACATACCATCTAGGATTTAATAACATGATCAAAAGGATACCCCCCTCAGTGAATATGATTTAGTAAAGGGACCATTTTCTAGATGTTATTTCCAGGTGGTTCTCTATTTATACTACCACCTATGGAGCTACAAGTGGAACTTTTAGTACTAGAAAATGAGGAGAAAAAGTTGATAATTATTCATGAGTTTATATGATAGATTCCCCTCAGGTTCTGAGGTGATCCCAATCCTCAGGAGACTGAGGAATGGCATTAGGTGGTGACCTGAATTTTCATCTAGTTAGGAGGCCAGTTGATAAAATGGTGGTCCAAGTGGCGAGCCTTCTGTCGGGATCAGTTGGAAGATGGTGGAGTTTGTCTATCCACACTCATGAAAAGGTGAAACTCATGAGGAAGGATTTTGAACAACTATTTATAAGGGATTTCATTACAATTACACCAAGGTTCATGAGTATAAATGATTTTCTTCATCTCAAGCAGGGTAGTATGATGGTAGTTGATTATTCATCAAGGATTTGAAAACATTAAATGTACTCTATGGATATGGTTAGGGATAAATACTTCCATTATTATACATTCAGGAAATCTATACATGTAGAAATACAAGACAATATTATCCTTCTGAGAATTCCTACTTATGCTGGGGTTCTTGAACTGGTCTTGTTGGTGGAGAGTATTTGGTATGAGCAGAGACAATCGGCGATAGTCAGGAGAGGAATTGAAGCCATAGATCCCTTGATGGTAGTGAGCCGATGTCTGACTCATGGATCCAAATGTGGAATATATTTTAGTAGTAGTTACTAGGACATAGGTTCTATAGTTGATGGTCTACATGGTGGATCCAGATATCCTAAAGAGAGGTGGTGCTACACATGTGATACTTGGGGAAATATCACTTGAGAATTTTCAAACCACCATGGTATATATAGGGAGATAGTGGATAGACCACTAAGGAAGAGGCCGAGGCATGATCAGGTAGACATATAGGGTGGAAGGCATCTAATAGGAGTTGGGAGAGCTGTGGGAGGTGGTTGATGTCTTGACCGATTACCACCACCACCTCGGGAGGTCTGCACCAAGCATAGGGATGTGGAGGTCATGGGTGGGGACAACTACATGTCGTCGAGGATTATAACATAGGGTCTCCCAGGATGATTCGATGTTTGTTTTCCCCCTTTATACCTTATCTTCGATACTAATAGACACAGTTGATAGTAATTCCTTCCTTTGCATATATCTTGTTCGAGACCTTGAGATTTCGGTAGACCTATTGACTCAGCTGTTACTCTTGGAGACACCTACTAAAGGAGAATCTATCATCAGAAATCTATTTCAATTATGCAATATTACCCTAGGAGGTTGGAGTATTTCATGGAACCTCTATGTGGAAGCTTTTAGGCCTTACAAAGTCATCCTTATTATGGATTGGTTATCTTCTAACCACGACTAGATTGACTATTTTAGGAGAAGGGTGCAGTGTTTTTGTATGGATTGGATAAGGTTTTGATTTTTCAATGAAATTGTAACCCATGAAGTATAGGATGGACTCATGTATAAGATAGAATATCCGATCACTTACTAGTTGGATAGCTTGACCCTCAGAGTAACATATTTCCTAAGCTTCTAGTCTCTAATAGTGGTGGAAGATTACAATGATGTATTTATTAAAGATGTTATATAATTACATCCCTTCAAGGAGATAGGCATTTTCATATATCTACAAATGGGACAATACTGATCTCCTAACCATCATATCAGATGGATCATACAGCGCTATGTGAGATAAGGGTGTTGTCGTACAATTTGTAGAGGAAAGGATTTATGAGGCCCAGTGTTTCACCCTTGGCGTCCCCAGTATTGTTTTCCAAAATGGAATGTGGGAGCCTGAGGTTGTGTGTGGATCACTGGTACCTGAACTCGGAGATCTGGAAGAACCATTATCCACTAATGAGTATCGATGTCCTTTTAGGCCGGTTGAGAGGGGCCTGATGGTTCTAAAATTTTTACCTTCAATTAGGTTATCACTAGGTACTTGTACGGGATGAGGATATACAAATATGGATTTCATATACTTCTATGGTCAATATGAGTACACGGTTATTCCATTTATCTTGATGAACTCCTCTGTAGTATTCAAGGGAATCATGAACCAGATCTTCCAGACATACATAGACATGTTCGTGGTGTACTTCAATGAAGAAATACTTCTGTAATATGAGTCCAAGAAAGATCACATGAGACACTTATGGATGGTGCTGGACATACATTGAGAGCACTGACTTTTTGGGAATCATTCGATGTTCCCGTTATAGATTCCAGAGATCTAATTTCAACGACACGGTATCTCAACATATGGAGTGGTAGAGTACCCAGCCACAGCTGAGACAGTTTTAGTATGGGATCCACTTAGGAGTGTGATTAATGTGTGGAGCTTCTTGGGGATATCAATATATTACAGGATATTCATACCTTATTTTCCTGAATATCAGAAGTTTTGATACCTTTTACCTAAAAATGTAATCATATCATGTGGATGGAGAATTTTCAAAATGATTTCATGTTGTTGAGACATAGTTTGAACAGTCCCCTGATCTAGATATTGTTCGAGGATGGTGTCAAGTATGTGGTGTTCTATTACCCATCAAGAACCGAGTTATGTTTTTTTTCTGATATAGTTTCAAGAGTGGATTGCCAATAGTTCATGATAGTTGAGATCACATGTGTAAAAAAAAGCACCTTTGATGTTGAGTTGGCAGTAGTAGTCTTCGCATTGAAGATGTGGAGACACTACCATATGGGTGATTAGATTATCCAATACTCTAATCAAAGGAGTCACAAGTATGTATTCTCCCAGAAGGATATGAACATGAGAAATAAGTGGTGTCTATAGTTCCTCAAGGATTATGACTCCGAGATTGTCTCTAGTCCTGGGATGGGGAACATGGTGGCAGATGTGCATAGTAGGTGATCGAGTACACAATTGTGGGATGAGGCATTACAGAAATTGGCATCATTGCAGTTATCCTTTGTGGATGGATATGGGGGAATATTCCTCCAGTCCATCGTTATTACCCCTAAACTCATATAGTGATTTAGGGAGCCGTAGCATGGGGATACCAAATATAAGACTCTACATTCTCAGTTATCAATAGGTTATGATCTTGATTTATATTCGGATGGTTGGGAAAACATTTTTTTCAGAGGACTCATAGTTTTTCCAGTGGTGTTGTGGGATAAGGTTCAGAGGGAGTTCCACACATCCCATTTGGTAGAACATCTAGGTGTGAATAATATGTAGAAGGATATATGGTATTTGATTTGGTGTCTTCAAATGAATAAGTGATTTTTAGAGTTTCTTCCCCGATACCTCACTTTTCAACAACTGAATTCTGAGCACCAGGTTCCACCAGGCATGAACTATCCACTTGAGGTGCCATAGTGGAAGAGGGATGATATATCCAGTGATTTTGTAATGGTATTACCACAACTGTTAAGAGGAAATTATACAATTTTGGTGATCAATGACCGAGTCACCATGTCATCCCACATTCTACCTATCCGAGAGAATAATTATGTGGAGAGGTTGGGGAACCTCTACATGAAAGAGATAGTTCAACTTCACAACGTTCCATACATGATTGTTTCAGATGATGATGCTCATTTATCATCCTAATTATGTAAGTGATTGTAAGAGGAATTTGGAACATAGTTACATATGACCATGGTGTTTCATACCCAGACAGATGGACAGACAGAGTGGATCCGTAACACCCCATTTTTTCATAGAAAGTAATTTTCTTTAAAGTATTTAAATATCTTGTGCTACATGAAACACTGAGTTCGAGCGCACTACAGCTTTCCAAACTAGATGTTAAAAAGTGGTTATGAGTATTATTAATAGAATTTTTAATTTTATAAACTCCATATAATTTTTGAATCCATAACATGTGTTTCTTAGACATAATATAAAAACAAATTCATTTTTTCAGATAAAAAAGTATTTCTCAAAAAATGCAGTTTTACCACCTTTTTATGGAAAACCCTTTTAAAACCAATATTTGAAGATATTATATATTAAATTTAAAGAAATTAAATTATTGTTTAGAACCGAGACATAAAAATTTATTTTGAATATTTTTTTTAACTTTTTTGATAACTTTCATAATTTGATGAATACTGAAAAAATAATAATATTTAATTGCAAACAAATTTTTTAATTGAAATAATTTATTGTCTTTGATTATTCATTTGAATGGTTTTGAAGTATAATTATAATATATTTTTATCATTTAATACAATGTAGGTCATTTTATGTAATTTCACATTTAAATTTGACATAAACACATGTCAATATTTTGATTGTTTTTACTTTTTTTAAAAACTGTTTTTCTGTTTTGGAAATGGGAATTAATTTTAAATTAATTAATGAAACATATATTTTTTTAATTTGGTAAAATAAAATTATTTTTTGAATTTGTAATATCAAATTTAGCTTCAGGTAAATTTTTTGTCTTTTTATGAAAACAATCAATTATAAAGAAATAGTGAAAAACACTATGTTATTGTTTAAAACAGATTTTTTATTTAAATATTTATTTATCTTATTTAAATTTATTTTAAGTAAAAATAGGTATATAATACCAATATAAGTTCAATTTAATTCATTGTAATCTTTTTATAATAAAATTAGATGTATAATGTTTAATTGGACTTTTTACCATCTTTTACCCACCATCTAGGAGCATTTGAAAATTAGCATAAACAATAATTTTACTGCTTCTATGAAATGAATTTCAAAAATCCAAGAGACACAGTTAATATCAATATGTAAAATTTGGTTCAATAAGATGAAAGTAATTTTTGGTGAATAGTAACTTGTTATTTTTAATTGTCACGGTTAAAAGTAAATAGGGTAATTAAAGTTAAAATTTATATAATAATTACCCTAAAACATGTCCTAATTCTATTGGATAAATTTAATTCAACCAAAAACAACCTTAGGAACAAATATGATATTTTGGTCCACTTGGATTAGATTAGGACATTTATTATTATTTTTTTTAGAAAAGAGTTAAAAGTGTTAAATTCAAAGTTTATTAATTGAACCATTTTTAAAATAGGGTTATACATAAGTTAAATTCGACTATAAATATTCATTAGAAAGACAAATGATTTATTACGAAATGGTATTTTATTTATAATTTTTAGAGATTAAATAATTAAATTTATTTATGCCACAATGATGATGTAGTAATTACCTTCATAATGAAATATTAACATAGTTTATATTATAAATATTTAAATAAATAGAATTTAAAAGTTTTGATGTCATCCACTAATTTTATATTATCATATTACATTTTAGGGTTGATTAGGTAAATTTAGTTCTAAATGATATGGTTTTTATGACTTTCACAAAAACAAAATACCAAAAAGTGTAAAAATTGTCAACAATTAGTTTTTAAAACAAATACTATACTATTCATTGATATAATATGCCTAAAAATAAAATGATCTTCCAAAGGGCATAAATAATATTATATATTTCATCAATTAACCACTTTATGTTCTTTTTGATGTTTATATTATGTTTATTAACCATATAGTGTATGAATACTAGAAGACACGATAAATGTTAAACTATTTAACTTAGATTTAAATCTAAAAGATAAGGTTAAAATGGTAACCTAAACATGTCTAAAACATATTGGTTAAAAAGATTTCAACCCATACCCACCTTATCATTGAAATTAATCATTTTTGAGCCATTAAAACCGAAAATGATTTTATTTTAAAATAATATTTCATGCTTTTCCTATAGTGACCCTCACCTCTCTTATAAAAGGGTACTTCCCCTTCTCTTAATTTAACACCCCCAAATCCATTTTTCTCGGCCAAACCCTACGCAAATATCTTTCCAACTTCTTTCTATTGAACCTAGATGTCTTAATTGGAATATAAATCCAACCAATGGAGCCCTTTTGATCAACTCAAATGGAAACACCGGAAGAAGATGTAATAATTTCACCACCCACTTTAATGTTCTTTTCTTATTCCACTTCATCTTTCTTTTTTGTTTCCATACCAAAATAATAAATCCAGTACCTTATACATACATTTATGTTTTTATAAATATAGTTCAACCATATTTGTTATTCTCTCTATCCTATAAATGACAAAGTCATCATACGTGCATACGTATGGCTTACCGTCTCCAGGTTGTGGTATAGTTTTTTATTCAAACACATTATTATTTTGATGGGTATAATATAGAGTATAATTGAAGTAAATTATAAATATAACATTTTAATTCTTCTTTATATATGATATACCATCCAATTACATACGATATCACTATCAATATAATGATATTGTCACTTGTGCATACGTACGGCTTACCGTCTCCACCAACTCGATGAGATTCATCCCCATCGCAACCATTCAAGAATATTTTTTATTTTATGATTAAAAATAATTTTAAGGAACTTAATATAATTCTGGATATAAATAAAATACAACCAATACATAAGAAACATGACCTATGTAACAAAACATTTTAAGGAAAACGAATATAATAAAAACCAAAACAATGATACTACTAAAATATCATTAAACAAGAAATATTTGAAGATCATATATGATATCATATTTATGTATTTGGTTCTTGTATAATTTAATAACAATAATTTCACCATTATATAGGAGGTTAACCTACCCTATACTAAGGGAAAGTACAAGGTAAGTGGTTTCTTATCTAGATTTTAATTTCGTGAGATTTTCGTTGTTCACTACTTATTTTTTTAATGGGATGTATTGTGTACTGGCACATGATATATATTATATTGATAATATTTATATTAATTGTATTCTGTGATTCATTTTCTGTCTATTAACATTCGGTCTTACGACTCTATTAATTACAATGTGGTAAGGGGTTTTCATCTCACTTTTATTTATGTGAGATTCATGCAATATTTGCCACTATTACATTTTGTGTGGTGTATGTACTACCCATGATTATATTGTTTATGTAATATAATTTAATTTATTGTTATTTATTTAATCATTATATTATCCATCTTTCATTGGGTGTATGTTTCATAAGTTACCAAATCTGTAATGGAATTTCATATTTCAATTTCCACTCATTTGGTTTTACGCAAACATCATTGATTACATTACTCCAAGATTATGGGTGAAATCACTATTTATTTATTTATGTATTAATTTACACTACTCTTTGTGTGGTTATAATTTGGATACACATAATAAATCCATTGATAAATTCTCAATTCATCAATATAAACTTGAAAGGAGTAATTTTAACTCAATTTCTATTCATAGAGTTAAACGTCCAAGTCATTGGTGTTGTTTTTAAAAGAATATGTGTGAATGTCATATTATTTATTTAAACTTAATATCCAAAAATATTTATTTTATTTACATTTATCACACATAATTATGTCATTTATTTATATTTAACTGATGGATACGCTCTTTATATATGAATTCATCTCAACTTAAAATCCATTGAGACTCATTTGTTGTAATGCGCCAATTCACTTTTATTTAGTGTATATAGTGTACTTTGTCATACTATATCATGAATCCCGTTATTCTCATTATATTATAATGTTTTTATTACCCCAATTATTTTTGTTCAAGAGTCTCTCATTTGGTTAGGAATTCTAACAAAAATATCATTTTAAATGTTTCAAAATTTTATTCTTATAAATCATTCTCATTATTGTCCATGTTTTAAAAATGGTTTTAAGGTTTTATTTATATATACATTAATGTTTTAAAATTGAAATTCCTTTTAAAAGTATCAAATTTGTTGGGACACATTGATTTAAAAATCTATTTTAAATATCTTCTTAATATATATTGAGATTTTTTAATTTCTTTCATTGAAAATGGATATTTCTCTCAATGATTTTTACTGATCATTTTCAACTATGTCAACATCCTTTGCAGGATAATATTCTTGATCGGGGTTGATTTATTATGATACAAATATTCCATACTGTATTGATGTTTTTGGGATATGTTTGACTATGGATGTGTTATTTATATATAGTTCGTGGTTTATGGATAAACTATTGACATTCATTATGCTAGTTTTAATATGAATGTTTATGTTATGTTTTAAAATTTTAATATGTGGAATGAATTGGACTTAGTAAGTGATTGGTGGTGCCCGCTATAGCTTCTCGATGCATCGAAAGGTCTCATAAGACAAACTAGTGTTTCGGAATAAGGAATTGGAAAAATCTTATTTGTAGTCTCGACACAAGGCCTTGAATATGTGGTTATGATGTATGGAATTATTCATTCCCTCATTATGATATTGGCTATTGATATTACATGTGATTATTCGACTAGTAGAATATCGATGTGAATAAGTAAATGGAATTATTTTATTAATCTTTTCATTATTATGCTAAAGTTTAACTTTAAAAGGGCTGTGTTCTTGTATTATACATTGCATTAAATGTTTATTCTTATTTATGATAGTTTATACTATATTTTTACCCTTACTCAGCATCTGATCCCACCCCTTTCATATGTTTTATTTTTCACAGGATGCAACGAAGTATATTACGAATAACCTACAGGAATAGGCTATTGGATATAAGAGTGTTCAAAGGGGAAAAATGTTTTTGTTTTTATTTCATGATGTAATGTAAAACATATGTATATATCTAGTACATCCAAGGATACTAAACTGATTGTTCTTTCGGGACATGATTCTTCGTATCATGCCAATGTTATGTAATGATGCACCAATTCTGCGTAACTGGGGTTGGGGAGTTACAGGACTATTCAGTTTCTAGAGTACATGTTGCAAGATTACAATTTGTACTTCAATAGGCTTTGGGAGGATCTCCTACCACTGAGAGATTTTGTGTACAACAATAGATACAACTCCACCATTGGTATGGAACCATTGGGGGATCTGTATGGAAGATCCTAAAGGTCACCACCTTACTTTACAAACCCACGAGAGTCAGAACTCATGTTCCTAGAGTTGGTATGAGATACTAGTGAGAAGGTGTAGATCATCCAATAGTGGATTAAGACATCACAGAGCTGGTAAAAGAATTATGCTGACAAAAGAAAGAGGAATTTTATGTTCGAGGAAGGAGACCACATGTTCCTTCGGGTCTCACCATGACATAATATATGATGATTTGTCTTGGATAAAAGTTATCTTCAACGTTAATCAGACCTTTTCAGATCCTATGTATAGTTTTTGTGGTGGAATACAACCTATCTCTACAACCACAGTTACACTATGTACATGATGGCATCCACGTTTCAGAGCTGAGGAGGTACGTTCATGACCCATCGCACGTCAACGACTGGGGAGAGATAAACATCAAGGATGTGGATTCTTGTGTGGAGTACTCAGTGGATATTTAGGATTGGAAAGAGAGGATACTTCTTGGGAGATCTATTCCATTTTTGTGTGTTTAGTGACAATACGGGAATCTCCAGGAGATCATGTGGGAGTAGGAGGCTCAAATTATTTGTAAGTAGCCATATCTATTTTAGTAACCTTGTTTTTCCTTTTTGGGGATATAAATATCTAATGTGGGGAGAACTTAATGTCCTATATTTTTTCATCTATAATTTTTATACATTATATGGAATTATTTCAAGACATGGTGTTGAGATGGTGTGTGATTCTAAGGCTCGGTGTTCCCAGAATAATCATATTAAAAAAATTAAAACATTAAATAACACATGTGAGAGTTTTCCTGAAAATTTGGGATAAATTATAAATACGTACCTAGATAACTAAGTTGAGGGCATATTTGTGTTCATAATAGTGACTTTACTTTAGTTTAGGTCTACGTTTGGCTGGTGCGGATCAGATGTGAAAGATAAAATTTGGACGTTTTAAAGAATTAAATAAATTTAAGATTTATTTGATTTTAATATTGTCAAGATATGTAGTGATGTGGTTTCATATATTAATTGGTACCTCAGTAGGGACCTAAGAATATAATTCATATCCTTGTATAATTCCTTGTAGGATCTGGAGAGAACCTTGGAGAAAACTCTCGACAGACGATGACATGATTATGGATCGAGATCATTCTAGATGGATTACCATTGGTAATGAATACATGATAATGAAAAGCCCTTTCCTAAGTAGGGAATTGTGATTTTTAATTATTTCTTTCACCTTTATTTGAATCAAAGACAAACATGAATCAACCCATGAACAAGTTAACCCACAATTCGATTGTTCTTATGGGATGGGTCTAATTGTGGGAATTGTTTTGGGGAATGATTATGATTATACAATTTAAATAAATTAATTTTTATTATAGAAACAGATCGAGATTGGAATGAAAAATAGTTGAGGATCGTTCCTCTAGTTGGTTCCATGTTATTTTCATCCCCCTTTTTCTCTCATGTTCTTCGTTCTTTGAGAGATATAAATGGTGGTTTTTTGCACCTTTAATTCATGGAGAAATGATCCATGCATAATGATCTGACTGCATGATTACCTTGTGGAGGTGTGAGGAAAATGGTGTTGTTCGATTCTTCTAGGACGGTGGCACCTAGCAGCACCCACAGAGGCAGCTCTGGGTGGTCCACATGAGTGGCGATGTGGGTCCAGGGGGCCTATCTAGGCAGATGGCGTGCCGTTTGTGATGATGACGTTGGAGGAGAAACATGGAATAGAGGGGTCTCATGAGAGTGATCATGGACATCAGGAGTGGACTGTAGTAATTGGCTATATATGGAGGCCACATGCTGTGGTGAGGTGGTCGAGGACGTAGATGTGGTGCACGTAGAGGGCCAACATGCTAGGATGGAATGGAGTAGGCCAGATGTGGTGTGCCATGTTGGAATGTGCGGAGCATGTAAAGGGGGATTTGGTGGAGGAATCCAGGTATATCAACTGAGGTGGAATGGTCTGGGTAGAGAAAATGGTTCTAGCCTAGTAGACTGGGTCAGAACTAGTGGGGTGGGTCGACCCAGCGGGTCATGTCCGACTCGAGTTGGACCAGCCCATGGTCGACCATGGAAGTCGACCTTCAACCACAATTTACCAAGATTTTATGTGGTCATAACAGCTAGGGTTTGTTGGTCCACGACCTAGGGAACCCCTTTCATTTTAAACTTCAAACCCCTATATATTTCAAACCATGTGTCCAATTAGTGAGCCATTTATGTCATTTGGACCTTGATATTGATTCAGTACTTATGAGACCAATTATGGGGTTAGATCGAACATATTTATAGTGAATAAGTATATTTACATTATCACTACCAAGATTCATGGGGCACAATGGGTGTGATTACTACTCACCATTAACCCTCATTTTTATGAGGATTTATTTTCTCGACCACTATATATTGGAAGATATTTGATAAGGTTCGTTCCCTTTATTTTTTCCTAGTAGTTTTTTTGGTATCATTTCCTACTCATAGGTGTATTATCAATTTAGTTTGACTTATATTATATTGTTTTAGGAATAACCCATGAGGCATGGAGCATATACTCTATTCCTTCATCATGCCTTTGGTAGGGTCTTTGATATTGACATGACCAAATTCACCGAGCATCGATCATCTACATTGTGGGTAAATCCAAATATAGTTATTGGTATCACCCCATGGACCTAGTTGTGATCATTTTCTAACATATCGTAACACTTTTTTGATCCATTAGTGTATCTCTCTCATGATTGTTTCATAAAAATAGTACTTCTCAGTCAGACAAAATTAATGATATCAGAGTCGGGAGTGCATTCTCCCAGAAGAGTGCATCGTGTAATCATCGAACCAAATCCCTAAAAGTGGCATGCTATAGTTTTGGATTATTTTTCAACTACGTGTTTTTGTTTGGGTATATCTGTATATTCTTGTTATATATTTTGTAGAAATATAATTGTTTATATCTATTTGTATCTTTCTTTTCTCGATTGATTTTTTTTAAGGTGTCCTATAGAGTATTTTTATACTCAATCATGAATAGGATTTGCCTGAAAATTTTATGTTTTGTGATGATGAGTGAACTTTTGATAGAGTCAATGGTACACCATGACCAGTTGAAGCTTCAGGATTTCAGGAATTCTGAGGTGTATCTTCAGCTTGAGATAGTAGTTCCAGCACCTTTCATTCTGGTTAGATTAGGTAGGATTTTTTATGGATGAGTTTTGGGAACTTGTTTTCATACTATTTTTTTGGGCTTGTATTCTAGCCCAATTTTCCTTTATTGTACTTTAATTCTTATCATACATTGGATGTGTTGTAGTGGTAATCAATCATTTGTTTACTTTGTGGTTTATTTTAAATTTATACATTTATGGGATTGGAGATGTATGTGTGCGTACATTTATATATGAAATTCCACCCATGTTAGTGATATTCCTATTTACTGCCACTCACTGGCCCCTTTCCAATTGGAGGCCAGCTTAGGGAGTTGTGGCTCATGCCCCACTATAATGTTCCATCACATATCTAGACATATATAATATGTTGTCCATCATTGAGTTGATAATAACTATACATCTCACTTAATTATTATCATGATTGACATTAGTGGTTATTATTATATAGGATCTTACATTCTCCCTTGTATTTAGTGGTTCTTTCACAAATAATCCTCATTTTCCTATAAATTTGTGCTTTAATTTTCATATTTAACAAACTCATTACATTTAACGTATTAATGTATTAGTGGTATATTAGGTGTAACATTAATTTCAATCACTTTTTTCATTGGAATCATTATATTTACTTTATAATTATATTCTTTAGAATATTTTCAACCATTAATAAAACATTTTCTTATTACTTTGAGATATTTTCTTTGGTGCTTCATAATTTTTTTAAAATTTACATTGTTAAAATGTCTTCTTATTGGAACTTTATCATTCGAGTTTCCAAAAAACTATTACATGTTTTGCATATCTCAATGTATAAATGAAAAAAGTATCTAATTATTATTTTCACATAAATAGTGAAACACATAATTTCTTTATATCTACCAATGTCTCTAAAATTAATGATTTATGGATAAATTTAACACAATTAATGGAATGAGTTTTTTGTGTTAATGATAAAAATGGTGGAATTCATTTTATGAATTGTGAAGTAAAATTTATTGAATCAAATGGTTTTTCCTCCTTATCACCATGATAAATGAATTTACAAACCATTATGATACAATGAGTTGGGAAAAATATATAATGATGATTATTTTATTAATTCCCACTCATTATATATCATCAACTATTCATTTTATATCATATACTTGATCATGGTTCTACATTATTCCTCTTTTCCTACCAAATGATAAATATTGAAAACCACATTTCAAGGATTTTAACGCTGAATAATATGAAATATATTTTCCAATTATATTGACCAACATATAAACTATTAGTGGGTAAAATTATCCACTAATGTATAGTGTTCATTATGACACGAAGGACTCAATACGGGTATTATATTTCATTAGTATATTTGGGATCTCGACCTAGATAATGATATTATTCATAACCATAAACATCATGGTTATGAATGTTTTCACTATATCAACCAATCTATATTTTTATATTGTTAAAATCATCCAATTTTCAATCATAATTGTTTCACATGGTTTTCATACTTTTTATAAATGTATCCAAAGTGGTTAAGGTATGTAATACACAAAAATATCCTAGGAAATTTAGACTAAATAATAAGATAAATTTTAAAATTCAAACCTATTATGTCTTAATTATTGAAAAATCAATTTAATTCCTGATAATTTGTTTCAATAATTGTTTCATTATGATTTTTTGTAGTATACATCTTAACCGAATATCAATAATAATTTAATCCATAATATAATACGAAATATGATGTTGCGAAAAAATATATATAAATAAAATCATTCACATTAATCATACCTTGTATATCATAATTAAAAAACACGCATAGAACCTAAATGCTCAGTTCCTTAAAAAATGGGGAACATAAGAATCTTATTACAAAATTGTTATTATAGATATCACCCAAATTACCCTTACTTGAATCCAATTTAATTAGTTCCTTCAAAAATGGGAAACATAAGAATCTTATTACAAAATTGTTATTATATATATCACCCAAATTACCCTCACTTGAATCCAATTTAAACAAACTCATTCATATAATTTCATTGGATGTTTCAATCATAACAACTGAGTGAGATAAAACACTCAACAATGGTAAACATATCAATGATTTAGAGACAATTTATCACTTAGTAATAAACATGTAACAAAACATAAACATAGTGTAAATGAATGACTAATGGGATAAAATTCATTAACTCATAATATGAATCACAAAAACATGGTCATAGATCATAACACATAAAATTTTAGACAAAAATGGATCATCATGAGATCATACCATTTTCCACTCAATAAGAACAAGAAATAATAAGAAGATAAGAATGTTCTATTGAAACGAAACACATGAAAAATATGTAATCATAATCTATTTCAAAGATTACCACCATCATTATCAAAATGTAGTTGATCGGGCATCACTACATGAACACTACCAAAATTCACGAGATTTGAAACACTAATCAATGCATTCGAGGTGTATATAATTCCATCCCTAAAAATTTAATAATTTTAAAATATATATATATATCCCACCGGATATTATTCTAAATGATATTATGATTAAACCATCAAAAAAATGGTTACTAATGTTTTCATATGGTTTCACATAAGAAAGAATCAAATGTTGGATCATATGACACCCAAAATTATATCCCAAAATAGTAATATTTCATACAATAATTCAGAGGGTGATGAATGAAACATAATTAAATATATTATGAATATTTTTAATATACATATGGTGATTTAATAGAAACCATTAAATGAGTCATCTTAATAAATTGGTATGTTTAATGTAAAAACCGTCTAATAAATAAGATTATAATTTTATTTTAAAAGTTACAATAATACCTTTTAGAAATTATATATTTATAAATATCCAAATAATGGTTACTATAGATGGTATAATGGTAGAATAATAAAAATGTATTGGAAGATCCAAAATGTTGAAAAAAATACATTTCTTTTTATTTTTGATATGTCAAATATAATGAACATATATAAAATATTTAAAAAAGTTAAATTCGAATAGAGAAAAATTTAAATATTAAAATAATAAAATAGAATATCTATTTTTACTTGAAAATAACATAAGAAGACGTTTTCTTAATAAATATTATAGACATGAATGATAAATATCCAGTATAAAGAATATAAATTAGTCTTAACAATGTCTCATTTATTAAGGTATGGAACCAATCTAATAAAAATATTCTATATGAGAATTTAATTTACCAAGAGGTAAATAAAAATAATGATATGATGTTGAGATGTGTTAGAATTTTTCAAAATAATAAATAATATTCAAAGAAGTAATATCGTAACTCAAGGAAATAAGATTGTGTTTATAAAATACTTCCCATGGATTCTCCCGTGGTTAGACATGCTCTAAAATCATGTTTAATAAATATATAATTATTATTTAACTATGTAAGCAACATGATTATATTTATTTTAAGTAGTTTCATTTATTTATATTTAATAATTATAAATTTATTTATAATTCATAATTAGAATTAATTGTTGGGTGTTATTTGTATGATTTTTTCAACACTTTCTTTATTATAGATATTTTGGTCCTTTATACGTGATCATGTGTTCACCACCCTAATAATTTAAATCGATTGGAAATAAATAATTTTTATAGTTTCTTTTATTTACAAGATTATTTAATGTATTTTGAAATGATTATTTTTAATAAATAATTGGAAATTATTAGTTTGATGTAACTGTTGAATAAATTAAATAATTTATTTTATTAACCAATATTATTTTATTTATTACTATTAAAAAATATAAAACCTAACATAAATTCATAATTATGATACCCTTTTTCTACAATTTATGTTTTCTCATTAATTCAGGATATAAAATTTATACCATCATCCACCAAGGTGGAAAATCTGAACAATAAATGAAGGTGTTAAAATGATTGAATGAGTAATCTATTGGTTAAAAATAATAATATATATATTATTTAATAGAAGTTATGTATTTATAGTTTTATTATAGTGATAAATAATACTAAATTTGAATTTATTTAATAAGAAAAAGGTAAAATATATCAATCATGTTATTATTTTCTATATTGGAACTTAGCATTATTTGGAACATTATTTGGTTTTGATGGATTTTGTGATTATTAAGGAAATGAAGATACATAAAAATAATAAATTTAGTTTTGTTGACATAAATTTGGATGGTATTGGAGATAAGATTTATGTAGCTTGGTAGTTTGAGGTCAGAAATGGAGGGGTTTCATTATATTCGAGTTTGAGTGATATATCAACAAATATTCATTGTTAATGTATATAGAATATAAGTTTTTAGGGAATGTGGATCCTAAATTGAAAAATAATGGAACAATGATGATCCATACCTCATAAAAAAATTTCTAGATAAGGTGTATGAATATTTTATCACGTTATCATTATATGAACTTTTTACGATATTTTATCCCTTACTTTGGTAACTAACTTTTTACTTTGGTAAATTATTTTTTTTGGAAAAAAAGTTTTCCTAATTAATTAGTTTTTTCATGGTCATTGAAAATATAAAATTCATTTTAATAATATTTAATTTCTAAACTATGGTAAATTTAATTTTAAAATAAAAATGTATAACACATATGAAAAAATTATCCTATGACATATATAATATATGGACTAATTCTTATTTCATGCATACTAATAATTAATAAGTGAATTATAAATATTTTTTTACATATATAGAATAAAAATTTGATTAATAACATTATTTTATAGTGATTAACACAATCTTATATAATTAAAAAACACAATACATTGAAAAAAAATTCATTCAAAAATATCCCTTTCGAACATTAAATGATTTTATTCCTATTTGTTAATTATAAAACCAATAATTTTTTTATAAATTTATTTTTATAAAAATTATCTATTTTAATTTTATGAATACATTAGATGAAATAAATTTTTTATGTAAAAAATAAAATTAATACAATTTTTGAAATTAAAAGATATTTTTACATTGGAATATTCAATATTGTAATTATTTAGAAATTTATATATAGTTTCATACACCTATATTCCGATAATAAAAAATTAAATATTCATATTAGATACATATATACCCAATAAACATTTATTAAATGACTATAAAACCAAGGATCATATAAGAAATGATTTTATTACAATGGGACAAATAACCAACGACCATATTATATCACTATATGTATTTCATCTCAATAATTCACTGATATCATCCCTTATATTCATTCATTTTTCTCTCAAAATACCTATCATATTTCTTATATATTTTATTTTTCTTATAGTTATTAGTGGGGTTTATATCATTAAGGAAATCCATGGGGATGGATATTTCAATTTCATAGTTATTTTATTTTCTTTTGGTTCTATTTACATTATAATTTTTATAATTATGTTTAATGTTATTTTTTTTATATTCATTAACAATTTTCTTGTGTTATAATATATTTTGAAAATTAAATATTGATTTTGTTTCATTTTAATATTTTTTTCATGTTAACTAATTTTCATAATATGATAATTGAATAAAAATTTGGGGTGATACAAATACCACTTCTTTTATATCTTCTCCCTCATATGAATCATAAAGATAATCTAAAAAGGGTTTTGTTTCATTAGTTTTAAGACATTATGATTTTTTTCATTAAACTTATAAATAATTTTTCATGTATTCATCCACGGTTTTTTGATCTCCCTCAAATTTCTAAACCATTGTTATATCTTCCACATTAAATAAATTTTCAAGGATTCTTGTCCGTCTAATAAGTGGATAAAGTTATTTTCAAATTTCCACGACCATTAATAATTTTTCATCATATGATATAGGTATTTACTCATTTTTCTTATTTTACCATCATATAATGAGTTTATAAAGACAGTAAATAATACATAGTGATTCTAGCCTCATCATTTATACTTAATTCATCACATATTTAAGAATCATTTTTCCCACAACTTTCTCCAATAGTTCATTAATTCATATTATTGGTTCTTTCTATAATGTGGAACATTTACTTGTTTTATTGTGTTTTGATATATAATTTCATCTTTTATTTTACAATTCGTGTTTTTTATTTATAGTAACATGATTCTGTATTGTACTATTGTTTTATTAGTTATAGGAAGATATTTTTAACTATATATTAATTGGTAATCCATTATTATTGGTCAAGGGTATTAACCAATTTTAGATAGTTGGATAATGTCTCATAATATATTATAGAATACTAAAATTATGATATACTCAATAGAATATTATATTGTGAAATATATTAAAGATTATATTTAATAAAACAATTATTTTCTACGTAGAAAGTTTCCATATTTATAAATGGATAATTTTGTGATCCATTCATAAATAGAAATATAAAATCCAACTAAAATGTACTATTATACAAATATTGGGTTATCTCCCAAGAAGTCCCACGAACAAAAATATTTCCATCACTATAATATATAATATGTGTTATTGTTTTTGTAATTTTAATGAAAAATTAAAATTATTTATTTAGAAAATAAAACATTTAAAATAAATAAATTTGAAATGTAAAAAATAAAAAGAATATTATTTTTTCCATTTAGAGTTTCCCTATACACATTACATCATTAATTTTATAATTTTTCTAGTTTCATTCTCTCTTAATTTATACACTCAATATAATTCATATCATGAACTTTTTGTATACTTTTCAAAAATTAATTAGTAAAAAATTATATTTTAGTGATATCATATTATGTGAAATGACATGACAACTTAAATTTACATTATAAATAGTAAACAAGGGTTACCTAGGTTGATGAGTACTTGTTAGACCTTGGATAAATTAATGTTTCCATTAAGAAAATAATTCACTTTTATAGAACCATTGAATATATGAATATAATAATTCTCATCTCATTCGAGGATCATCGAACTCCATCATAAAATAGATAATAATAAAATTATGTCATGTAACGAACATATATAGAGTGACATAAATGAATCTTACATAAATAATGAGACATAGATGTTCATGAAATCCTTAATAAAGCCTAAAATTTAGGATCTTAGAGTAATTAAATTAAACATGTTAGATAAATATTTTAAAATATTAAATTCTACATTTAGAAGTTAGTACGTCATCATATATTTTACTACCATTGGTCAACAATCAGTAGGAATAAAAAAATTATATGTGAAAATTATAATTACACAAAAATAAAGAAAATAAAATCTATATAAACATAGGGTATAGAGTTTTTATCATTAAAAAAACAAACTCTATCTCCTTTTATTTATTATCTTTTAAAAGTAAAAAATATATAAGCCTCCAACTTATATTCATCATCATAACCATCCCACAAATATTTTTAGTAAATTTTATGGACCCACAAGTACTGTGAAACATTCTGAATCTTTATCTATATCAAAAATAAATTTAAAGAGAATTATTTTCATTTAAAACTATATTTACATCTAAATTTTCCTTTTTTATCATGGGACCAATGAATATATATTTTTTAAATTTTAAAAAATTTCATTAGACAAACTATAAATTTATTCTTCTCTCTCCAATAATCCTTTTAGTTCATTTCGTGTTTAATTAATTTTACAAATTAAAATAGAAAAAAATGGATAAATTCATCAACTAATATCTATAATAATTAATAATAAAATCTATAATCTCTTCACTCTTTCTATGGTGTGAAACACATGTTTTTACTGATAAACATATTTTTTTAAATTTAGAAGGACATAATTCATATTTTATCATCATTCCACGACATGGTAAATCATTTTAGGTTACATTTTCCAATAAAAAATGATTATCGAGATGAAAAAGTTGATATCAATTTTTTTTGTGGAAACATATATCAATTTCATTAGTTAATGCTATTAGAAGTATTTTTTATAATGTTAATATTACTATCAAAATCATTGACATTCATTAAAGGAACTATAAATCAAAAAATGGGTCATGGTTGTTTTAAAATATATCATTATCATTATAAAGTATTAGATTAAATTAATTTATATCCTTAAGACTATGATGTGATATAAAATATGCTTATAGTTTTTCTATTGGATTTAGTAGACAAACAAGTGATGTAAATTGTAATTTATTCATTATAAGTAGTATTAAATATATAATAGTTTTTAATTGTGTTAAAGGAAATAAAGAATCTATTTAACATATCATGATATCATTTATCTTTAGGAATACATTTTTTCAATAATTTATACTTCCTTTACTACATCTTACAAAATTCAATTTCTCTTCAAATGTTTCATATCAATAATCACAACATCAATTTTTCATTCAATGTGATATGAAAAAATAAAAATAATTCCCAAAATTATTAAATAATTTTTTAAAATATTAAATTAAATTCAAAATTTAAATAAATATTACTTAAAGAGTAATTCCATAAAAGCATAAAATTGTGATAAAATCCATTCAATAAGTGATTTATAAGGGATTAAATTTAAATAAAATATAAAATATAAATAGTATAAATTAATAAATATATATATATAGTAGTTCTATATAGTGATAATTAAACCCTTTAGAGACTTCATAGTCAAACCCCAAGTGGATCCAAATATAAAATCATTGTATGAAGAGATCTCTTATAAGTAGTGATTCAGAGTCTTGGGGGTTTCCCCTTTATTATATTTATATTTTTTTTCATCAATCATAGTTATGTGTATTTGAATACGATCATATGTAGAATTTTTTAGGTTATTTATTAATATTGACATGGTTTCCAAATGAATAGTAATCTACTACCATACCAAAGCTCCCTAGAGTAGTGTTCTCATCTATTCAAGAAGGAGTAATAGTGACTAAGGTATATATTTTAGCTACATCGATATAAGATAAAATGATTATGAAATAATATCCTATAATTATTATGCATGGTCTTATAGTTTAGATGTAACTTCCTCATATTATGGTTTAACATTTAACATTTCTCAAGTATAAATCTAACACTGAGCATCAAAATATTATTCTGAATAAATAGATTAAAAACCCTATATTTATATTTAATACGATTATACCAATTTTATCCATAGATTCCCATGGTCTGTCTTACATGTAGGTTGTGATAGACAATGAAATATAAGATATTAGTTGATTCATTGAACCATTTTACATTTATTGAACATGATTTTTCAAACATCAATGATTTTCCAAATGGATATATGTAGTTTATTAAAACTAATACATTATTTAATTTGTTCACCATTGGTATTGATATTAATGCTTCCTGAAAAAATATTTATTTTTAATTTGATAGGGAAATATTAACCACAGGATTAGAATAATCCCTTATAAATCATCTTGGTTTATTTATTTTTTCTTAAAATAGAAAGAGAATATTTTTTCCCATTATTCAATTAAAAAATTTTAAATCAAAAGATCACATGATAATGATTAAAGAAATTAATATAACTATAACTAGTAGTGTGTAGTTTAATTGAAATTAATTAAAAAAAATTTATTCATGTCCTAAAATTACATTTTCCCCTTGAAATTTTCATTGAATCAAACAATACTATGTAGGAAAAATAAATTCTTTTTCAGTACATGGTTTTTCACATGTTCCTTTTTTAGGACTGATGATATGAGTTAAAAGTTTCAAAAATTATGTCAATTTTTAATATAAACCAACACACTAATTAAATTGAAATTTGGAAAATCATTTATTTTTATTATTTTTTATAATTTTTATTTTAATAAATAAATGGATCAGTAGATCATTTTTATTGATGTATCCATTGTTATGGTAAATAGAGAATCCATAATTTATTTTGAATAAAATTTAAATAGTAATTGATTTTTATTTTCAATTATGAATTTAAATTTTTTAATATTCAATATTTAAATAATTTTTAAATGGATTCAATTTTGAGTCTTACTTATTTTAATAATTTTTTAATTTAATGAAAATTCATAAATTGAAATCATTTTTGAAAAGAGTTGTAAATATTCTTCTATGATATACCACTATATATTTTAAATTGTTTATTAAAATAATTCATTGAAAATTACTTTTTATTTTCAATATTTTATTTAATATTTGATGATTTAAATGAATTTGGAATGAATTTATAATACACTTTGAGGTTGATGAATTTATTATTTTCAATTGTTTAATAATTTTCGAAGTAAATTGAAAAATCTAGTATTAGATTTTTTATATCTAATTGTATAGGATACAAATAAACCATCATTGAGTTTTTCTAACTATATTTAGGAGGAACATTCAGTAAAGTGAACATATATAATAATTTGGATTAACTATATAAGAATTCCATAAATAAATGTTCATGAAAAAAATAAAGGGCACTATTTTCCACAAACTCCTCCTATAAGTGACTGTAATAGTATCCCATGATAACTCATGTGACTAATGGAACCCATAATTAAACTATCACATGGACATCCCTTTTAAGTGACAATATATTCTTCACATGGTTAGTATAGTGACCATAAGGTTCTTATTAAACAGCCACCAAAATATTCTTTATGTTTCTGAGGTTGTTCTCAACAACCTTCTATAATTTTTCCAATAATGTGCGCAACTGTGAGGTCCTTCATTACCAATATACCAAAAAGAACCATCCATGGTCGATTCTATAAACCTTCTTTCATGGGGATCCATAGTCTGATCCACTAATTAGGAACTATATTTTTAGAATATTTTAAAACCAATAATACCCAGACCAATCTCATCAAATTACTAAACCAAGGATATCAAACATGTTCATTAAGGACCATCCATGTGCTTCTTCATGCCCAAATCTGGGGATGTCATTTCCCAATATTTGATACACTCTAGGCTGAATCCCACTCCATGACCAAAAAAGTCACTTGAACCTAATTTTTAAAGGCCATAATATGGATTAAAATTTAATACTTCACCCAATATTTCCCCGATAATTATTTTATGGATTTCATCCCTCACATGAAATATTTTAATTTTTCCCAGGAATTTGAGAACCAAATAGAGAATCAAACTCATTACACCATGAAGTAGTGGAACATTTTGAAATAAAATATTCATGAGGAATTCAAGGTGGAATCCTAGTAATAGAATATTTAAGTTAGTTGATATGAGTGATTCCCATCATGTTCCATGATTCTAAATACCTGAAACTCATCCATATTTAAGGATAAACTCAGAGCTCTCCATGATTCCAATTACAATGAGAAATAATAATTGTCATATAAATATTATCCTACCCAATTGTTTGAAAAAAAAATCATATTATGATTGGAAATATAAATATTATAATTTTATTATACATTTTTTATAATAAATATATTTTTTTCTCCATGAATTAGTTTCATTCTTCCATGATTTCTCTTGATATTCTCAACATCTACTGTATTTTTCAATCTCTATAAATCCAAAATGATTGATAAATAATCTATGGTCTCTGAGAAATATTTCATAGGTATTATGAATCATGTTTTATAATTCTTCGTTTATAATAATTTTCCTTGATGAAGTAGTGAAATATAATGAAGTAGATAGATGATAAAAATACACTCTTTCTAATGATTTGACGCATTCTCCAAATTATCATATCAATTTTCCATCCCTTCTCTCAGTCCATGGTGTATACTATTAGAGATTTATAGAAAACGGATGAAGAAAATACAATGTATCTTATTTTATATATAGTTTATACCACAATTTAGTGTGTCCATTACGTCATTTCTATAGAGGAGATGGAATTGGTTATGCACTGGTAGATATTTATATGTGTTATCTAGACCAAAACTTTGATAGAATGAATGATTAATGAATCAACATGATTCAACTTTTAGATGATTACAATGGTGGATATTTAATAACTTCTATACATAAACATATATTACACCTCTTCCACCCTGACATGTCATGTTTTATCCATTTTTTCATTTACGTTTTTTAAATCTAAATTATAAAAACCAACATCTATGAAAATTTCAAAATTAAGAAATCATAATAAATATCAATTAGTGATTGAGATAGTGACTAACTGATCCAAACACTATCTCTATAAAATAACCTGGGTCACCCCTTTACTACATTATATGATATCATTAATATAAATAATATAGTTCATTCATGACCCCCAACAACTGGGTGGTCAAGTTGTTCTCATTATCTAGGTTTTAGGTTGATTATTATTTATCTAACCACTGACTATTATTAGAGTTTCCATATATAAATTTGGGGTTTTCCCTATAAATAGGATTATAACCATAGTTGGTCCATTAATTAATAGATCCCAACCCATATACATAGTGTACAGTCCAACATGAATCGTGTGAGATGTATTTTCAAGTACCACACATTTAGGAGAATCCATTGGTATACACTAATGTGTGGGGGATGGGAGATGCTACAAAATGGACCTAAATACCAAAAATAAGAAAATCCACCTAATAAACCAATATATATGATCCTTTACAATAAGTGATCTAAGTTACATCAATATCTTCATGATTAGGGACCAAAAATTTAATAATTATATATATAATTGTGGGTTTGACTAAAAACATGTCACCTATAATAGGGAACTGCTTCCAAGAACGTAATGTGAATCAGAAACAATAAAAAAATATAGGAATTGTATACCATTTTCTTCTCTAGATAATATTTTCAAATTTATGAGGAATGTTTTTTAGATTTATAACAACTTCAATTTTACACCATCGAACACAAATGGCTATAACTAGTGTAACTGGAAAATAAATTTACATTTTAAACTCTTTAGGGAGTCTGTTTTTAAAACTCTTCTATCAATTATTTTGTTAAATATGATCTCTCTAATGATCACCCATCTATTTTTTTCTTGAAATAAAAGGATCTGTTGAATGGTTTCAAGAAATGAATAGTGAACAAGAAGTGTATGGGAACATTATTTTTAAGATAGTAATAATTCTCACTGCCTCCCTGATCGAAACAATATGTATTGAAAGATAAATTTCTCCATGAAATTGAATTAAATTCTAAAAATAACTATAGAGATTCCAATAATAGGATTTCATTCCAATTTAAATTTGAAGAAGATGAAATATATTTTAATCTATATATTTATAATTTTATAGACATAAGTAAAATAATACCCATCATGGATGATAATTTAGATGAAACTAAGAATGACAATAGAATGAATAAACTATAGATGGAAAAAAATTAATTCAATACCTAATATGATAATGAATATGTGGATGAGGAATACTTCTATAACACCTTAATAATTTAGGACATATTTCTGTTTATGTAAATTCAATCTATTTGATAGCCTCCGATACATGCAAACCCAAGCATAAATTATAGTATGTGAATAATATATAATTATAAAACTGTACTTTATTTAATAATTTAATATTTTATAGAATAACAATAATAATATATTAATTTGAAAATAAATTTTTAACATACTCAGTCAAAATAACCCTAAATGAATGTACGAAATTTTATATTAGAATTAAAATTTTATCAATGATAAAAAAAATATTTATTTAACAATTAATAATTTTATTCATAATATTGTATTATAATATAATTAATTAAACATTTATTATATATAAATTTGGTATAAATAATGATAAGAACTGTTGGATTTAAAAAGGGTTATTCTTCACAAATGTGCTATTTTTTTCTTCAGAAAACTATTTTGGTTTGAGATGGAATAATGCTTATCCATATTAGTTAACTAAAAAATCTTTATTAATGATTTATATAAGTCAAATTAATTGAATATATATTTATAAATATGAATTTAAATCCATATGAAAATGATTACTAGTCATCTATTAAATATAAGATCATCTCAATCTTGAAAAATTTAGTTCTTATGAAACTATTATTCAACACATTTTGTGGGTTTATTTTAAATTGGAATTTTATAATTATGTGAGGTGAATTTTAAAAAATATATTATAAATTTTTAATAAGTATTAATAATATTATTTAATATTTCTATCTTATTTTTTGGTCAAAATTTTTAGAAAGAATTATAAAAATTTATGAACACATTTAAAGGTGAAACGATGTTGAACACATTACATGTTCTTGAATTAGTATTATTTTTCAATACACATAGAATAGTTATTCCATAAATTAAACATAATATTTATAATAAGTGGGTAAAAATTTTCTAATAAGGATTATTTTATTTTAGTCTTATCAGATAAATTAACTCGGTTGTGAAACTAGTTATTGTGGTTTAAAATAATTAGGCCAATATAACTAAAATAGAAGATAAGTGGAGAACATGATTAGTTTATTATTATTTATTCTATGGAGGAGGTTTGGATAGACCAATAATTTCATAAAATCCATTATTTATCAATTATTCAAGAAATTGGGGTGAGAGATTCTCCCAATTATTGAATAGGTTTTGGGTATTTAAAAAAATTCCATTGTTCTTCAATTATTAATGGGCACACTCTCTGAAAACATACTCTCACATCTCAATCCTTTTATATCGAATAAAACCTACTAAAATACCTCCCAAAACCAACTATACATATCTTATAGGTTCAATAATTTCCAAAATATAATCCCTAGGGTCTATAAAGAGATATCCAAAGGAATATTATCTAAGAGAATGTAATATTTTTAATGAAGCTCTTTCATTTTCATTATTCTTTTATAAAATTATATTATGAATTAACACATAAAAAATAATAAATTTGTTTTACATATACTAAGATATTTTAATGTTTATGTACTGACATTTACTTATCTCCCTTTCTATCAAAATTGAATCAAATCCATCGCTTGTGTGTACGGAGGACTATCGCCTCATGAAATGATGTAATTTCTTTCCATAACCGACTCACATGGATAGTCGTAATGATAGAAATGATGAATATATATAATAAATATGAAATATATAAATTATGGAAAAATAATATTTCATCCACTTCATTACTTTTTCTCCTGTTTAAAGAATTATATTGCCACTCGTGGGTATGTTTTCCGTGCCATATCCAAGATGCAATGTGACTCATTTCACATGTATTCTTTATAAGTTGTTTTTAAAAATGAATAAAATATTTTAACATTAAATTTATGAAATTAATATCATGATATGGTTCTATTATAAACATGAATATGGATCTATTATAAAACATAATCATGATTAAAACTGTTATACAAGTGTTAAAAGAGTGTTCAACAAAAACGAAGCATTATGTATGGGACATTATATCCATTTTTCCTTCATTGAGGAATATTTTAATGATGTGCACCAAATATATTTCTTTATGATGTATATACTACCCTATTCTCATGTCAAATCATTAATATATCATATTTAATGTGATTTTATTTTTTAGTTTTTAATATTTTATCTCATGGTATTTTTTCATGAATTTTATCATGTTGTAAAATATTTTTTTTGTAAAATTTCATTACATTGGGACTTATTAGTTAATATTAACCTATTGAATTTAATGTGTTGTATATACATCCCCTATATTTTATTTATCTTTAAAAAATATTTCATCATTGTTTTTAATGTTTTTATTCAATTTTATTCTTTCAAGGTTTTATAATTTCAATGTTACAAAGTAGATGACAACCTATATTACAATCTCACTATATTTTGGGATTAATTTGATTCATGTTGTGTGAATAATATCATTTATAGGTAATAAGTTCCAATTAATTTATTATAAAGTAGATATTTAATGGTATTCAAAATTTTATTCCATTTTTCTTCTATATGGTTCCTAAATCAAGAAAAAATGTCCAAAATAACAACTGATTTAATTTGTATTTCAAATTGGATATATTTTTCATACATATCCATGTTTTTTATAATTGTATTAGATAATTTTTTTATTTACTAAAATTATTTAGTGAGGATATTTTATGTAATCCAAGAATATTTAAAAAGGATTTAAAATAAATTTTTATTATTTATTTAAAAAGGTTCATTTTCAATAGAAAATTAATCGAAATACCTTTTTAGCATATAATATGACAAAGAAATTCCCCATAACCATTTAATATTAATTAAATATCACTTCTTCTACGTTTTTTCAATTATTATACAAAGAATTATTTTTTTTATGAAAACCTATTTTAAAATTTCTCTTTTATTCCCATTTTTCTACAATGGACGTGTTTTTATTAAAAACATATATTCCAAATTATTCGATGGTCACTATCATAACATTATGAATTTATTGTTTGTTAACATTCTCAAGAAAAAATCACTTTCTTGGGGTAAATTTTCATTAGAAATTAAATTTCTCTTAAATATTAATTTAATTTGTTTTATATATATGATCATTTCCAAGAATATACAACATTTGTATGTTAAGTGTTTACTTAAAATGTTATTTCATTATCTATTCTTTAATCAATATAAATATTTTTCATATAGAATATTATTCATGAATTTAATTGACTATTTGATATATAATGAATTCATTGGACATGTATTGATGTATTGGCCTGGAATTATATTTCCCCTCAATGCATCAGTTCATCTCATAAGACAAATAATTTAGACAAATTAAATGAAGTTTAACCCATAATTTTGAATATAAATAATAAAATATATTCATAGTAAATATATCATGATTTTTAATATCATGAAATCTAAAATTATAAATTTACTTCATTGGGAATTTTATTAATATTATCCATGTTATTATTTCATTGATATTATCCTAAGAATAATTTCACAATCATTTTACTGATTAGATGTAATTTGTGTAGATTTATTTACCTTAACATACTGATTATTCCTTGCTTATTTATGATATCTTCTACTGTATTTAACCGTTACTGAGAATTGAATTTCACCCTTATTTTTTTGTTTTTTCCTTTGATAAGAATAATAATTATTTGAATGAGTTCGAGAATCGATTTTTTTTCCATTACTAAGTTTGATTTTCTATTCCCAATATAAATTGGGTAATATGTGTGTATCTGGGTCTCAAAAAATTTAAAAACTCACATGTCCTTGTGTATCTTACCCCTTCAATCTTGGCCAATTTAATTAAGTTGACATTGGATCATGGTTATTGGAGTCTGGTTTTTTATAGTTTATATCAGAGCATGTTTAAAAGAAACCCTCAGAAATAGATGAAGGAAATTATAGATTAGGTAACATTACACCATGATAGAGTTAAAGGTTTTGAATATAAGTAAATAATAATGTTTTTTATATAATATATTTAATTTTTTTACTTGAAAAAACCCCTTTCTGGGCAATACTTGTTTATTAGGTTTTGGCCTAGATGCATTTAGGGATAATATCCTTGAAAACGGTATCCTAGGTTTATTATGGCCATTATTTTGTTTCATTGTAAGTGTTCCCTTAATGTTCACCTAGACTGAAACTCATCGAGAATATTCTTAGGACATTACAGATTTTCATTACAAAAACCATTATAATAGATTTTAAAATAATTATATGCCCTAATTAACAAATTTTATGATTTTTAGATTAAAAATAAATAATTTTTTGATTTGTGTAATGTTTAACACATGATATATAATTATATATTATGATTTAAAATTCGTAATTTTAGGAAATAATTAAGTATATAGCATTAATTAGAAATAGTGTGTTGAAGAAATATAGGTATCAAGACTCATGTCAAATGTAAGGATTTCCATTCTTAAAAGCCAATACATATGGTATTAGAACTTTGTAGATCATGTCTATAATACGGAATCATGAAGAGGTTATGATAAATAAAATACCATGAATAGATCATACTATTGTTCCATAATGTGATTCTCATATGGTGGATGGAATCGTGTGACAGAAGCCATGTTCATTTAGTGGGACTACCAATCCATTGGTAGTGGAGAAATCATTTAATTCCCTTCTTTGGGGCGAAACTAAATGGGAAAGGAAACATTTGAAGTTTTTTATCAAATGAGGATCCAATAAATGTTGATTAATGATTTGGAATACAAGAGAGAAATAAAAAATAAATCACATATAATGGAATTCATTTAATAAAACATTCTTCGAAAAATATTTCATTTGTGATAAAACAAAATAAAATGAGGAGAAACTTCAATATCATAAAGAAGAAGGTGGAAGATATTATGTTGAACTATAAGGATTCATTTAAAAGAATAGACATGTATGATATTAAATTCATACACAATATAAATTGGATGATTGAACATTTCATTGAGGGTATTTATACATGTCTCTAAATAGTGCAAGATTCTGAATCTTTTTCATCATATGATAAAATATTTCTTTGTGCCGTAAAATTTGAGAAGTAATTTTCTAGATCCTATTATTTCAATGTGAATAATGAAAATATTAATATGGAAATAAAACAAAATAGATAAAGGTAATAATCAAAAAATGGGTGTTCCCACATGTTTTAATTTTGGTAAAAACACACCAATACATTCTTAAAGGTAATTGGAAATTTCTTTTTTTGTGGAGAAAAAGGAAGACGGGCATGTTAATTAAATTATAATAAAAAACCTTTAAGGTTTATTGTTTCAACTATATGTATATGGGAAACTATGAAGATGGATTTCCAAAGCATCAATTTAATTTACTTTGATGAATCAGAGGGTTCACAGTCAATCTCATGTTATTACTATAAATAAACTTGAATGATTAATGTAATTTCTTATTTGAATAAAATAAATATGGTGTATAATTATTTTATCAATTATTATCTATTTATAAAATACTAAAATGATTAAGGATTTAATTTCTCTTGTTATTAATTATGTAATTGAAACTATATGTGGAATGATACTAATAACCGAGAAATGTGATTTAGTTATAAGGCGATATTTTAAAAGAACCCATGATTAAGGGAATACAAACCCTTAAATTGATTCTAATTTTGATTTAATTATATTTAGAGATTATTTTTATTAATGAGTTAAGTGGGAGAATATTGATGACAAATGAACTAATTATTGGTTTTATGAAAAACTATTTTTTGTTATCTTTGATAGAGTTTAAAACATTTTATTATTTATGAATCACATTCAACAATATGTTCTATTGTTGAGGGAATGTTGAGTGTAATTTTTTTATAGAATGATTATTTTCATTATGGTTTAATTTAATTTAGGATATTTCCATTATCCATGTAAATATATAATCAAGGTATTCATATATTTTGTATGTTATATTAAGATATTTATTATTTTGTTTGGGCATAAAATTTTGATAAAATATTTCATATTTATTGGTTTTGATTTTTTTCTGACTTATTATCGAATAATATTATGTATAGAGATGTTTTCTTATGGAATATTATATTGAATGATATTTCTTAATCCTATATACTGGTTTGAATTTTGTGAAAGTATTTTTCTTGGACAAAAACAAGGGAATGAGACAATGAAAAAATAAAATAAAATTTAAACACATATTAATGATAATCAATGTAGGAAAAAGAATTTTGTTGATAACCAGAAGAAATATTTTGTATTTAAAGTGGGAGAACATGTTTTATGGAAATTATCTGTATAGAATCGTTTTGTAAATGTAGGTATGAAGGAAATAATTATCCCCATGAAAATTGGACCCTTTGCATTTATATAAAGGATAGGACATGTAGCTTACCGGTTGGAAATATCAAAAAGTCACTATAATTTACATAATGTGTTCCTCATATCATTTTAAGGAAGAAAATTCTTTGCCTAGATAATGTGCTCAGCTCTGTAAAAATATAATTTGAACCTGAACTATCTTATTCTAAAGATCCAATAAATATTCTTGTTAGTGGTGATAAAGAATTAAATAATCTATCTACTCAACTAGTAAAGGAAAATTGAATAAATTCTTGTAATATATAATTTAATGTGGGAACAAGAATATGTTATGAAGAAGAAATAAGCTCATCTGTTTAGAAGGTAATATACAAAAACATATTTTGTTTAATTTTTTCAGGAGTGAAGAATGCAATACCATGAGACATTATGATATATTTTCATTAAAATAAATTCATCTTATTTGAGAACATTCGAAATATGAAACTGAAAAAATCCATTTTAATAAGTTCTCATTTTATTTAATTAAAAATATAGTAGAATTAACATGGTAGTATTTCATTGAAGGAGTATTATAATTTAATAGTATGTATATCAACATTGAACTTACTTTTTCAAAATAATTCTTGAATTAATTTTGGAAATTTCCCCTTCAAAATAATCTATTATGAAAAATAAAAATTGAATTATTTTAAAATGAATCGATTTATTTTTAATAATATATAATAATAAATTTAATTAAAAATTTATTAACTATTAATTTTATAAAAATAATATTAAAAACATTTTGATGTAAAAATAGATTGTTTTCATTAGAAATTTTTTTCACATCAACGGACTATTTTTATTAAAAATGAATAATGTAAATCAATTTTAATTAATTAATATAATATTAAATGATGAATTTTATATATTTTTGTGATATTAAATCAATATTATGTATATTAATCATTTTATTGTAAATATAATATCATGTTATACTTGGAAAATTCATTTCATGAAATCCATTTTTGACCCATTTGTGGGTTTATATTGCACTATAATTTCCCACTTATATGAGCTGAATTTGATAACATATATTCCATATTTTTAATCAGAATAATTAAAATTAAGTAATATGGTAAACATAATTTTTGTTCAAATGGTTATTAAAAACGATAAAAATTAATCATCATGGTTACGGTTATAATACAATTTTGTGCATTACGTGTCATGGGGTTAAAATTAATTTTCCAAAAATTATGATTTTTTATTTTATAAATTATATTTTATTTTTAAAATCATTGCGACAGATTATCTTATATGTATTATTTTATTTTAGGGTAAAGAGATAAATCATCTTGGTTAAAAAATAGTTAATGTGGGTAAACCTAAAATGGTTTAAGTTAGTAAATTTAGAGGATAAAAGAAGAAAATAATTAAAAAGTGATTATTTTAATGGGATATGGGTGTTTATAGAATTTAAATTCTCTACCCTTCATTATTTATCAATTTTTTGGTGCATGGGGTGAGAGTGAATTTCCATTATTGAAGAGTTTTTGGTATTTATAATTATACTAATCCACAAAAGCAATAAAATTTATATCCCTCCCTTCACATATTCACACAAATAAAGGAATTTTTATCAGATAAGCACTGCAAAAATAACTCCCAAAATACCTTATACACAATTTTTAGGTTTTGGTCTTCTAAAAATACCAACTCTAGAGTCCATAAGTTGAGATCTAAAGGTGGTTTTTCTTGGAGAAGTTAATCTTTTTAATGAGTCTCTTTCTATTTAATTTTTCTTTTAATACCATCAATTATGTCTTAACACATCCAATAATTTAACAAGAGTGTCTACCATATACATATTATTTTATTAGGTTTATGAAATAATATTTATACATCTCCTTCTCCATCATATTGGAATCAAATCCATCGCTTGTTTGTGTGGAGCACTGCCTCCCCACGAACTGATGTAATTTATTTTTCTTATTTGACTCACATGGATAGTAATAATGGTGTATAAATGAATATATATGATAAATATGACATGATATATCTTATTTAATTTAATATAATATCCATTTTCTTATCCTTTTACTCATTAAGGGAATGATATCCTTTCTTGTGTGTATATATGACCTACTGTATCCACGAAGTGATGCGAATCATTTTCTTAATCGCATATTCATGGATGGATTTAAAATTGAATAAAATAAGAAAATATGTTTTTATAAAATTAATATAATTTTTTATATGATGTAACTATAACCAATAATATATAACTGATCCTTTCATGAAAAAAAATAACCATGATAAAACGAGGCAATTATCACCAAAAAAAAGATAATAATAAAATATTTTTATAACACAGGTGGTACGAAATTATAAGAGTTTAAAATTTGATATATTAAATTTGACTATAGTACTATTATAAATTAATAATATTGCATCTGGCCTTTTCATTACATAAATTTTCATTACATTTTACCGACTGAGGATCGTTAAAGTCTAGTGTCTTGGAAATCGGTAACATAATATAGGAAAAAACATAAAACATTATTCTAAACCACTCGTAAGGCTTCAACAGAGGTTCATCATATGTTATATTACTAAATCTCATATCCTGGTGACATACATCAATGAAAAGGCTGAGCAGAGGGCTCAGTAAGGAAAACAAGTGAAACAGATGACATGTGATCTTGAGAAATATTAATAAGAACATGATAAAATTCATAATGGCGTGATCAATGGAAGAATAGGAATATCATAATAAAAATAACTTTATTCATAACATGAATATGTGGCTACAACATTTCATTTATTCATTCATGAACATATCACGAAGTTCCATCCCCAAGGTGTCATAAATAATTTCCAAGGTTATTCCCCAAGGTATCGTGTAACTTGTCATCTCTAGAGATTAATTAGTTACCCAATGAATTGGAACGCTATAAGGGAGGTCCCTTAATTTGTCTTTATTTTCATTTTATCCACATATATCACAATCAAACGTTTCATAAATAATCCAAAGAGATTAAAATAAATGGGTTTCACTTCAAAATCGTGACGTTTTAAAAGTGATTAAAAATAAGATCATTATATCATTTATCTCTCATGGAAAGGGAGTGAGGGTTATAATTATGTCAATTCCAGAATAAAATATATCATATTTATATATTTATGAACACACATATAAAATAAATTGGTCTGGTTGTTCTCATAAATAAAACAAGAGAATTTCTTGGGAGAAAAAGATAGAAATTTGAGACAAAATTTCCGCAGCATAACGGCTATATAACATTTTTTTTAGAAAATAATACAAAGTGATATGACAAGGGTATTTCATAAATAAATGAATAATTTTATAGTAGAGGTATAGAATAAAAATAATTAAGATTGTGGTGTGGAAAATTGAATGAAACAACACATGAAAAGGAAACATGCAAGGAAAGAGAAAGCACAATTTCTTTTACAAAAATTCGGCTGCCTAACGACGTCACATAAAAAAATTAAGAAAATCAATTATTGAGAGAAAAAAGGGTCTCTAAAAAATTATACATGAAATTAATAGTAATGAGAACATATAAGAACATACCCTCAACATAAGGATATGTAAACAAGAAGACAGAACATAAAGGAAGTCATGGCTTAAAATAGGAGGGTGAAAGGATCCATTACCTTTAAGACTATCTTCGAAAGCATGAAGTTCCGGTCCTTGGGAGGAATGAGGGCACCTTGTGAAGAATAAATTGGAGATAAGGATACCAAAACATCATTTAGGAGGATTTTTCAATGAAATTGATGAGGTAATGGCTTGGTATTTATAGGGGAAGTGAGGGAACAAATCATTAATTGCCAAGGGACACCTCATCGGTTGTATTGGAAAAACCATGCGCTTGCCCATGGTATTTTCCCATGGTATTGGCCACATGGGACACCTCATATAATATATTACTATTCATAAGTTGACCAAAAATATTACAAAATTATTACATGTTTAATGATGTCATTAAACTCAAGAAGCTCAAAACTGTAATTTCACTATTCACCTAAAATTCAACTGTTTCTGAAAAATCCCAAAATTAAAACTAACATAATATCGATGATCTGAATTAAAAAATTAAATCCATTTTATGAAAATAACTTTCTATATAATTTTAATTTAATTTTTAAACAAAAAACTATTCACCCCAAAGAAAACTAATACATAACTAATAATTTCCAAAACAGTTTTTTACTTATTTTATTGAATCACATTACCTAATCAAGGTTCCTAAATTATATTAATATTTTAATAAGATTGGTTACTAATCCACTTTTTAATATTACTACTTATAAGCGTAAAAGTACTATTCATAATTTACTATTCATAACAAATTAAGTTGATCTTATTTGACTCTAAATTTTTTACTAAACACAACTGTAGAAGACCATTTTTTGAAAATCATTACACATTATTAATTATTTAATTAATACAAAAAATATTTTAATAAACCCCATTTTTCTAAATTCATCAATAATACACATCCTATAATTATCCGGATATTTGAAATTCACAAAATTTTCCATAAGAATAAATAACAATTTTATTAATATATAAAATTCTTTCAAAAAGAAGCTAAGGTCTCGTTACATAGCCCCTTATAACACCAGCATAGGACCTAAGTGAAAGGTGTGCTATGGTGATTTAATCATTGGGTGGCTCAGAAAAAATTTCTCGAGTGGTTATTTCAATCAGCTTGAACTACTCCATTAGGCGATTCCTTTCAAGCTTCATACGTTGAAGTTTGGCATGGGCTTAGTCCAGAGAATAGCCCAGTGATGATAACTCCTTCCCATGCTCTGACAGATATGCTTCATATGGCTCGAGTCTACTGGATTAGTCCATTCAAAATTCTTTTTGTAATAATTAACCAAGATAACCATATTTATAGAAACACAACATTAAGATTGTAGTTTCCAATGGTTATATTTACCCATGGTAATATAATAGTCGAAACCCAATGATCTCATTTTAATTATACCCACTTAATTAATTAAATGATATAGATTTGTTGAGTATAAAATAAATTAAAACACAAAATTAGGAAACAAATAATATTAAAAAGTTCGAGTCGTTACATTCTTCCCCCCTTAAGAAATTTCATCCCTGAAATTTTATCTCGTATCCTCTGATGGGAAAAGGTGTGGGTACATCTGTCTCATGGACTCCTCCAGTTCCCACATGGATTCATCACATTTTTGTTTTCTCCATAACACCTTAACATGGTGGGTAGTCGTGTTACATTGAACCATGTCTCTATGATCTAACATCTCCACCAGTTGCTCCTCATAAGAGAGGTCATATTCCAGTTGTACCACCTCTAGATTCAGTACATGTGAAGGGTTAGGTATCGACTTCCTCAAGAGGGATACGTTGAAGACATCATGAACATGTGATGGACTTCGAGGAAGTGAAAGCCAATAGGCCACTTCTCCCACACGATCCTGAATTTCATAATGGCCAATGTACCAAGGGCTGAGCTTCCCTTTCTTATGAATCCTCACGACTCTCTTCCATGGTGAAATCTGAAGAAAGGATTTGTCACCAATATCAAACTCCAATTCCATTCGACGGTTGTCAGCATAGCTCTTTTTCCGACTCTGAGCAACCTTAATGTGTGGTTGTATGGCATGGACCTTTTCTGTCATCTCTTGCACAAGATTAGGCCCAAGAAGATTTCTCTCACCAGCTTCATCCCAACAAGTAGGAGTTCTACATCACTTCCCATATAGAGCGTCATAGGGTTCCATTTTAATTCTCGGGTGGAAGCTGTTGTTGTAAGATAATTCAACTAAAGAGATATATTGATCCCATCCACTATTAAATTCCATTGAGCAAGTTATCAGCATGTCCTCGAGTGTTTAAATAGTCCTGTCATATTGGACATCAGTTTGCGGGAGATAGGTTGTACTGAAATTCAATTCAGTGCATAGGTCTTGTTGAATCCATCTCTAGAATTTTGATGTGAACCTTGGATCACGATCAGATGTGATAGAAAGTGGAACTCCATGCATCTGTTCCACTTCCTTCACATAAATCATGGAATATTGATCAAATGAGAAATCTTCTCGAATGGAGATAAAATGGGTAGTCTTCGTGAGATGGTCTAAAATAACCTATATTGCATAATTTCCTTTGTAAGCTCTCAGGAGACCAGTGATGAAGTCCATAGTGATATTGTACCACTTCCATGCTGCTAAGGGTAGTGGTTGCAATACCCCTTTAAGAAGTTGTTGCTCTTCCTTCACTTGCTGACATACTATGCACCTTGTTGTGTAGTCAGCAATCTACCATTTCATATTATCCCACCAATAATGATCACAAAGGTCCCTATACATTTCTATGCTACCAGGATGTATAGTGAAAGTAGAGCTATGAGCATCATCCATATGATCCTTCTTTCTTTCTAGAATAGATGGAACACAGTGTCTTGTACAAAATTTTAGTACACCTTTTTGATCAATATTGAACTCAGGAAACTTCTCATCCTTTACAGCTTCAACCTTCTTCTGTAAAAAAGGATATTCTTTCTGATCATTCTTGATCTTCTCTGGTAATTATGGTTGAGAAATCATTTGGGTTAGGGTTGATGATGTCCCTTTCTTTATAAATCCATTTTCCAGTTTTACTCCGTCATTGATAAAAGGATCTCTTTGAATCCACATAATGGACAGAACTAATGGGTCTTTCCTACTTAATGCATCAGTGACTTTGTCTTCTCTTCCAAGATGATAATGAATTGAAAAATCATAGTATATAAGGAGTTCCAGCCATCTCCTTTGTCTCATGTTAAATTCTGTTTGTGTGAAAATATACTTCAAACATTGATATTCAGTGTATATATCACATTTCTCACTATAATTATAGTGCCTTCATATATTCAGGGAAAAAACGACCACTTCCAGCTACAGATCTTGTGTAGGATTGTTCTCCTCATGATTCTTCAAATGTCGAGATGCATAAGCAATAACCTGGTCATTTTTCCTGAGGACACAACCAAGGCCTTTTAGAGATGTATCACTAAAAATAACGAATCCTTCCCCAGTTGAGGTCAGAGTTGACATAGGTGTGGTAACCAATCTCTTCTTCATCTCTTGGAAACATTCCTCACACACCATTTTCTGGAAGAACTTGACCCTTTTTCTAGTTAAATTAGTTAATAGATCATAATGTTGTGAAAATTGTTTCACAATCATTCTATAATATCCTGCTAGTCTACGAAAACTATGAATCTCAGTTATTATTGTAGGGTATGGCCACTCCTCTACAACTTTTTTCTTTACAGGGTCAACTTTTTGCCCTTCATTGGTTACAATGTGCCCCAAGAAAGCAACCTATTGTAACCATAATTCACATTTTATGAACATTCCAAAAATTCTCTCTTTTCATAGAGTTTGTAAAATAACCCTTAGATGATCTTCATGCTCCTCACAGATTTTGGAATATATCAGAATATCATCAATAAAAACTAGCACAATGTTATCAAGGTAGTCTATAAAGACTATATTCTCAAAATCCATAAAAATAGAAGGTGCATTATTCAGTCCAAAAGCCATAAAAATAGACTCATAATTCCCATGTCTTGATTGGAAGGCAGTTTTTGGAACATCTTCTTTCTTCACCCTCAATTGATGATAACCAGATCAAAAATCAATCTTAGGGAAGAATTGAGCCCCACAAAGTTGGTCAAATAAGTCATCAATTATTGGAAGAGGGTATTTTATCTTTACTGTGATCTCATTTAGTTCTCTATAATCAATGCATAGCCGCATCAATCCATCCTTATTTTTTACAATGAGAACTGGTGCTCCCAAGGAGACACACTCGGTCAGATAAACCCTTTCTCCAAAATAACATGGATTTGTTTCTTTAATTCCTCTAGCTCCACATTTTCCATCCTATAGAGGGTCTCTGATATTGGATGAGATCCAGGTATGAGTTGAATTGAGAACTCTACCTATCTTTCTGGGGGAGGTCCAGGAAACTCCTCGGCAAATACATCAACTTCTTCTTGGATGATAGGGACACTTTCTATCCTTAAACTCTCATATCCTTCGTCTTCTTCATTGATCAACTCTATAATGAAGGATATAAGGGGTTCTTCTAGACAAATTTCAGGTTGAGATATCTCTCCATGGAAGATAACATTATGTTTTCCATTCATGACTACTAAGATTTCCTTGTTTCTATATTTGATCTTAGCATTATACTTTGAGATCCAGTCCATCCCTATTATAATGTCGAAATCCAGAATGTGAATAACTACTAGATTTGTGATAATAGTGTGCTCACCAAAGTAAATACTATAGTTTCTAAACACTGATGATTCTTGGATAATCCCACCAGGAGTCTTGACTCATAACTCTACTTTTAAAAAAACGAGGGTTGATTCAAAATTCTCTACAAACATGGAGGAAATAAAGGAATTCATAGAACCAAAATCTAACAAAGTACATTCCTGCTTTTAGAGAACAACAAGATTACCTGCTACCACTTCATTTGGAGCTTAAACATCATATGTTGTGATATAAAATCCACGACCATTCTCCCTTGGCCTTTGTTGAGGCTGATATTGATTCCCCTCTACTGCCCTCGGATTTGGACAGTGATTGGAAAAATGCCCATGTTGTCCACACATAAAGCACTGGACATCTGGTAGGGCCTGCACCATCTTCCCCTTGTCATTAGTGTTTGGAAGTTGAGGCTTCACCTCACTATGACAATTCCTTGCAACATGGCCATCTCTTCCACACTCGTATCATTTCCCCCTCTTGAGCGGACAGTTCCCCAAATTCTTCTTCCAACATTTATTGCATGTGTGATAATGCACTTTCATGACCCATATTCTGTGGTCAAAGCTCCTCCCTAATCATGGATCCATTGATCTATTTTTTTTTGTTGGATTAAAGAGACCACTACGTCTCACCAAACTTCAGTTTGACTTTCATCGCACATCACAGGATCTCCTCATAGCTGTCATAATCTTGGTTGGCTAGAATCTTCTGCCGACGAGGTCTCAGTCCACCAAAATATATATAAACCTTACCATTTTGATCCATGACAAAGATAGAAGTATATCTTGAAAGTCCGGTGATGTTCATCTCATAGCTTCCGACATATTTGTTCTCCATCTTCTTTATCTCGAGAAAATCCTTCTCCATTCATGCTCTCATCGATCGAGGGAAATACTTGTTGAAGAATATCCCTCTGAACTCTTACCACTCCACACCATAAACTTACACTCTTGGACTTGTGTTTTTAAACAGTTCCCACCACTAATCAGCTTATCTTTCTAAGAAATAAACAACCAAGGATACCTTCTCCTGTTCAGAACAACAGAGCACAGAAAAGATCTTCTCAATCCACTGTTCAACAATCAAAGGGCTGGTAGATCCACTAAAGTTTGGTGGTCATTGATTCATAAAGGATTCAACACAAATTAGTTCCCTTCATGGTGTGTTCAGTCTCTCATATTGAATCATGTTATTTCCCATAACCCGAGTCAATTGGATCATCATTCGCGTGAATGTTTACATAATGACTTCAATCGGAGGGCCATCAGTGTATGGTCCATTGCGGTAACCATTTGCACGGTTCCTACTATTGCCTTCCATTTTCAAAAACAATAATTCCTTAGTGAGAAACTTATTTCATTTAAAAATCTTTTAACTATAAAGGATTTTATGTCATAAAATATCATGCTTAGAAAATTACAGTTCTCTATAATTCCTTTATAATGATTCATAAAAATCATGTCATTAACCAAACATATCCCACATGATTTTCATAACCAAAAGTGCTTCAAGGCCCGTCATCGTGTTCCAGTTTCAGTTCATGTCTAGCTCAAATCTGTGTTTGTAGGTTTTACCCCTATGTATATCTGTGTCAGCGCCACCTCTACCTGCTCGTATCTAGACAGGGATCTATTCGCTTAGTGAACCAATTACTCAATATTCACCAAAATTAGAGGAAGTTTTCCTATATTTAAACGTTTATATAGGGTTTTTCCTAATGTTTTCATATCCTAATTTCCATAAATAACAAAACTATATTATGATAACAACTATGGAATCCCATAGTTTTATTATATAACTTTTCATTACATTTTACAAACAGAGGATCTTTAAGGTCTAGTGTCCTAGAAATCAAGAACATAATACATGAAAAAAACATAAAAAATTCATCTAAACCACTCGTAAGGAATCATCATAGGTTCATACTATGTACAATTATTACATCTCATATCCTGGAGGCATAAATCAATGAAAAGGTTGAGCAGAAGTCTTAGTAAATAAAACAAGTGAAATAGATGACATGTGATCTTCAGCAATATTAATAAGAACATGTTAAAAGTCATAAAGGCATGAGAAATGGAAGAATAGTAATTTCATAATATAAATAACCTGAATCATAACATGAATATTTGTCTACAACATTTCATTTAGACATTCATGAACATATCACTGAGGTCCATCCCCACGGTGTCATAAAAAAATTATTATGGTTATTCACCAAGGTATCGTGAAACCTGTCATCTCTAGAGATTAATTCCTAAAACAATGAATTGGAGCACTATTAGGGAAAACCCATAATATATCTTTAATTTCATTTTATCCACATATATCGTAATCAATCATTTCATAAATAACCCAAAGAGAGTAAAAGAAATAGGTTTCACCTAAAAATCGTGATGTTTTAAAAGTGATTAAAAATAAGATCATTATATCATTTATAAACCATAAAAGGGAGTGAGGGTAATATGTACGTCAAGTACAGAATCAAATATATAATATTTATATATTTATGAACTCCCATATTAAATAAATAGTTCTGGTTATTCACATAAATAAAATAAGATAATTTCTTGGGAGAAAGAGATAGATATTTTCAGTGAAATTTCAGAAGCATAACGGATATATGACATTGTTTTTAAAAAATTATATAAAGAGAGAGGACAAGGGTATCCCATAAATAAATGAATAATTTTATAGTATAGGTAAATAATAAAACAAAATAAGATCATGGTGTGGACAATTGAATGACACACCACATGAAAAGGAAACTTGCAAGGAATGAGAAAGCGTAATTTCTATTACAAAAATTTGGCAGCCTAACGGCTTCTCATAAAAATTCAGAAAATCAATTGATGAGAGATAAAAGGATATCTCAAAAATTAGACATGAAATTGAATTTAATTTGAACATATTATATAATACCCTAAACATAAAGAGATGGAAACAAGAAGACACAACATAAAGTAAGTCATGGATTAAAAGAGGAGGGCGAAAGGATCCCTTACCATGAAGAATAGCTTTGAAAGATTGAAGTTCTGGACCTTGGGAGGCAGGAGGGAACCTTGGGAGGACTCATTGGGAAGTAAGGAGACAATAAAATTGTTGAGGAGGATTTTGGAATGAAATGTATGAGGGAATGGCTTGGTATTTATAGGGGAAGTGAGGGAAAGAATCCTTAATTTCTAATGGACACCTCATCTGTGGTATTGGAAAAACCATAGGATTGCCGATGGTATTATCCACTTGGAACACCTCATAGAATATATTTGTATTCATAAGTCAACCCAAAATATTACATAATTATTACATCCATAATGATGTCATTAAACACCCGAAACGCAAAACTGTAATTTCACTATTCACCGAAAATTCAACTATTTCAGAAAAATCCCTAAAATTCAACCTATCCTAATATCGATGCTCTAAATTAAAAAAAGGGAAGTTCATTTTATGAAAATAATTTTCTAAATGTTTTTAGTTTAATTTTTAAATAAAAACACTTTTTACCTGAATGAAAACTAATACATAATAAATAATTTCTGAAACAGTTAATTACTTATTTTATTGAATCACATTACCTAATAAAGGTGCCTAAATTTTATTAATACATTCTTATGTGAGGTTACTAATCCATTTGGTCATATTAAAACTCATAAGTTTAAAACTACTATTCATAATTTACTATTCATCCGAAATTATTTTGATCATATTAGACTCTAAATTTCATACAGAACACAAATATAGAGGACCATTTTTTGAAAATCATTTTACATTATTAATTATTTAATGAATACAAAAATATTTTAAAATACCCATTTTTTCTAAATTCTTCAATAATATACCTCCTATATTTATCTGGATTTTTGAATTTCACAAACGTTTCCATAAGAAGAAATAACAATTTTATTTATATATAAAAGGACTACACAAAAAAGTTAAGGTCTCGTTACACAGCCCCTTATAACACCAGCATAGGACCTAAGTGTAAAGTGTGCTACAATGATTTAATCTTGGGGTGGCTCGGATAACATTACGTGAGTGGTGATTTATATCTGCTTGAACTTCTACCATATGAGATTCTATTCAAGCTTCATACGTTGAAGTTCGGCTTGGGCTTGGTCCAGAGCTGAGCCCAGTGATGGTACCTCCTTCCCAAACTCCAACAGATGGGATTCATATGGCTCAAGTCTACTGGATGAGGCCATTCAAACATTTTTCTGTAATAATTAACCAAGATAACTGAATTTATAAAAACACAACATTAAGATAACAGTTTCCAACCGTCATACTGACCAACGTTCATAAAACAGTCAAAACCCAACGATCTCAATTTAATTATACCCACTTAATTAATTAAAGGATATTTTTTTGTTGATTATAAAATAAAATAACACAAAAAATTAGGAAACAAATATAATTAAAAATTTCGGTTCATTACAAATAACATGGTTAAAACCATTATACATGTTGTGAATGTGTGTTAAACTAAAATAAATCAATAGTTAAAGGACTTAGAGTCAATTTCTCTTCATTAATACATATTTTAATATTATGAACCTAGTATCATTTATATGGTGTATATAAATCTTTTGTATATGTAATATCATGAATCATTAATAATTCTTATTATTTTAAGTTTAAATTTGGATTATTACATCCAGGTGGTATTTTACATGAAAGTTACCATATGATAGTGGATTTCATCCCAATTTCCATTCCATTGAAAAATATTAGTTAATGTACACCTATTTACTTTCATGTTGTGTATATAATTCCCCTTATTATTTATTCTAAATGAAAACCAATTTAATATTGATTTCTACTATTTCAATTCATGTTTATTCATTTATGGGGTTATAATTTAGATGTTAAGAAAATTTTTAGAATCTATTTTTCAATCTCACTTTCTTTTGGGATTGCTTTTACCTTTGTTAGCGGAATCTTGTCATTTATCTTCCATGAGTTGAAATAAAAATTTTATCCACTAGATATTTAATTATTTTCATTATTTTCATCAAAATTCTCCTCCCTTCAATAACTGAATCAAGAAAGTTAATTTTTAAATGAAAATATTTTATATTTCTCTATTAAATTAGATATATTTTTCTTCCATGTCCCTGTTTTTCAAAATAGTTTTAATTTTTTTTCCATTTACTCAAATGAATTATTATTGAAATTTTATGTATAAATTTTGATTTAAAAATTTTTCTGAATGGAATATTACTACTAATTTTCAAAGTTATGTGTTCAAAAAAAAAGTTAATAAGAATGTTTTTTTAAACATATACAATGATAAGAGACTGAACTGCTACCCTAATAGTTTTATTGATTGGAAATCATACTAAATGTTTTTAATTTTTTTATTATGAAAATTCATTTATGAAATAATATTTTAATTTTCCCTTCCATTCCCTATATTCCTCCAATGTATAAATTTTTTTTATGAAAACCAATATTCTTGATGAACTGATGGGAACCTATAATCGATTGATTAATATTTTATTGATAACTTTTTCATGAGACAATCAAATTATTGTGATTATTTTTATTAGAAATTAAATTTCTCTAAAATATTCATATTCTTATGTAATGGATGTTATTATTTTCTAAACTATATACCATTTATAAATATGGATTTTACTATGAATGCTGTTTGATTGAATAAGGAAATATTGAAAAATATATATTCATTACTCAATACGGATTCTTATAGATAATAAATATTAATTATTGGTTTAAATCTATTATTATATAATTGGGGAATGATTTGTTCATATAGTGTTAAGAGGGACCCAAAATTATATATACCCTCGATGCATCGGTCATTCTCGTGAGACAAATTAGTTGACCAAATTAAATTAATCTTCAACCGTACATTTAAACATTGTGTTTAAATGCATTAGTAGTATAGATATCCTGATGTCTGAAATCATGACATCCGAAATTTAGAATATAATTCATTTTGAGTATAGTAATTATTATCCCGATGATTATTTCCATGTTATTATCTATGGATGAATTTTGTGATAATATTTTTGATTAAATTAAGTGTATGTTCATTTATTTACATTGAAATATTAATTATTCCTAATTAATTTCTGATTGAATAAACTATACAAAAAATGTAATGAGAAATTGATCTACACATTAGATTAAATTCTTTTCCCTTGGATATGAGTAAGAATTACTTGAATGAGTTTAAGGATTCCATTTTTTCCATTATTATGTTCTATTTTATATTCCCAATAAAAAATATGTATCTTTTATCTATCTGGTCTTCCAAAACATTTAATGTGATATTTATTTAGGGATTAAAACCCATATATTTATTCCAATGTAATAAATTAGAAAATAGATCCAGTGTACTGATTTTAGTGTTGTTACAAAATACTTAATTATTCAATGTAAGATGATCTACTAGTTTTTATACAACATGGAATAGATTTTAAGACTTAACATATTGAATATGAAAATGTATAAAAATCATAAAAAGATAAATGAACTACCACCCAAAAAGTGTTTGAAAAATTTGAAGAATCTATATGACATATGGTAAAGAAACAACTCCATTAACATGAAATCAAAAATATAATAGAGGGAGGCACAAAATAATAATTAATTATTTCCAATTATGATAGAGAAGAAGATCATGTTTCTACCTTTGAGGGTGATATTTTATACTTCATCCAAAAATTATTTTGATTTTATTAAATATAATATAATTACTAACTCATATTTAATTGATTGTGGATAATAAGTAATTATGACGCCACTATAAGAACATGAATCTAAACCACCTAGGGAAGATACCGAGGAGACCCCTTGAATCATTCTCCAACCCCCTCCATAGAAAATGTATTATAATTCCTAGTTGATGGACACACATATATCTATAAATGGGATCTCCAAGAAAAATAAATATGAAGAGTTGTGTAAGAGTGATGATGTAGTGGTTGATAACATATAATCTGAATCCAACAATTTAATGGGTATTATCATAGAACCATCTATCTATGGAATGTCTAAATACAACCATACATGGGATGAAAAAATCAATGATTCGTCACCCCGTCTCTTTTTTTCATTTTCATTAGTTATTTGAAAAAATTATAATATTTTCTAATTATTTTATATATTTAATATATCATTTTAAATCAATTTATGAGAATTTATTAGGCTATTTCTAATCACACTAAGGGACAGACTCACTCAATCCTTAAAAAAAACACCAGGTTCTATATATCACACCCTTCTATTTTTGACAATTATATTTAATAATCTCCCACTAATTAAAAAACTTCTTAGTGGAAATCATGGATTGTAGTTTAATTGATATATATATGGGATTTTTTTAATCATATTTATTTTATTCATCAATTTATTGAAAAGACATCATATGTTTTATTAAAAATAACATTGATTTTTTTTCTCATAAAATACTCTACGGTTAATTAGGTATAATTTTTGTTATGAAATGTTTTCAAAAAACATTTATATGAATATTATCCTACCAATTTCTAATACCATTCTAGTTTTTTAGGATTAATTATTTTTCAAAATTTTATGATTTAAATGAATGATGAGTGAATATGTCACTATTTTCATAGAATGTTGGCCTTAGAACATAGAAAAATGTGTGAGTGAATGTATTTATATAGAATCATAATTTCAACAAGCATTTACTGGAATATAAATCATATTATGAGTTAACTTGGATTCTATTTAATGTAGAAATATTTTGATACAACTAATTAGAAATTGATATGTCTCCATTGAACATAGAGTAAAATGGGAAATTAATATCCCTCAATGAATATATAATACATTATTCATTTTTGGATTTGTCTATGAATTTTTCCTAGCCTGGCATGTGAATATCATTATGAAAATGTAATAATTGATTGAAGATAGTATTATTAAACTCTCACACCAAAAATTGAATATTGAACCGAGATAAAGTAGGGATAAATTGACATATAATGAATTCATTTGAGTTGCATCATTAAACTGAAAAATTATATCTAGTTTAAGAAATTAAATGGGGAATGATGAATATAATTTATTCTTGTTAAAACATTGATTACAATTATATCTAATCTTATCCACTCCTAGACATTATTATTTTATTATATTAATGTTATTAGTGATTTATAATCATATAAGTGGCATGATAACTGAAGCAGTTTGTGAATCTATTTTATCTTCAATTTCATATATATATATATATATATATATATATATTTAGTCCTACTAATGAAAAATGAATTTGTATCTAATAAATAATATTTTTTGAAATTTTTTCCTAGGATTGTAAAATTTCATGTATGGGGGAATTATGTTAGTTGAAAATATAGAATTCATTGTGTATTTTTCATAGAAATAAAACCCTAATTCAACCATATTCAATTAAAATTGTAATCTTTTGATGATTTTTTGAATTTTCACTATTATATGTCATTAGTAAAATAGATTATTTCCTATTCATTTGTTAATTTTTTGTGTTAATGAATAATCCATACATTGATTTTTTAGAAAAATGAAATTTAAATTAATTTTGATTTTGATTTCTGAATTTATAATTATTAATATTCAATATTAAATTAATTTGAAAATGTATCCAATTTAGAGTTTTAATTTTTTAATCATTTGTTAACGTAATACAAATCCAAAAATAGTTATTTTTTCCAAAAATAATTGTGAATATCATTTTAGGAAATTGGATTTTGAATTTTTAATTGTGTTTTAAAATGATTCATTAAAAATTAAATTTGATTTCCAAAATTGTAATTTAAATTGGTTGATTTTTATGAAATTGAAATTACATTGTATTAAAATATCATAAATTAAGATTTTAATTTAAGTTATCTTTTCAGTAATTAATTGGAAAAATACTACAATGATTTTTTATTTGTAATTATGTAGGTTAAAAACTATCAATATGTTGTACTGACTATATTTAGGATGCATGTTCACTATAGTTAAAACATATGAAAATTTCAAGTTACCACAAGATAAATTCCTAAGTGAACATGTGTGGATAAATAAAATACTCAAGTTACCTTACCTACACACTATAATGGATAATAAGAGTATCCCATGGTCAATCAAAGTGACCTTGGTTCCTATAATTAACCTACCATGTGAACATGTTTCTGTATTGAACACATTTTCATCATACGGTTAACATAGTGACAATGATATTTCCCTTAAAATACAAAGACCATGTAATTTATGTGATAATGGAAATTATCACCTACCATCCAAAATTTTCCATCACCTGTAAGTGACAGTGAGGTCCTTCATTCAAAAGATACCGCAAAAACACTCTACCGGCTATTCCTTCAACCTACTATAAGGTAGCACTGATCCTAGTCTAGTGATTAATATCTAAAATGATATGAAATTGAGGAACCACTAATACCAAGACCATGTTCACTAGAACACTAAACCCAGGATCCATACCAATTTGAAGAAAAACCTCTCATGTTTCATTGCATGCCAATATATGATGACTTCTAAGACTAAAATACAATACCTCTTCATCCAAATAATACGTCATGATGCAATGAGGAACTATGTATAAATTTATAGATATCATATCCCATATTACATTTCATATTTAGGACCAGGACTTCCTCTCTAAATCCTATAATGTCTTGAGCTATCATGGGAAATATTTTAATTCTTCTTCTTCATGTTAAAAACAATAACAGTTTGATGTTCACTATACCATGACATTTTGGAACATTTTTAACACCTCAAACTGAGATACACTAGAATGGTTCCCTGATCTTTTTCACCCCAAGGGCCCAATAATGCCTCCCTATATTCCAAAGGATTCAACTAGAATCATATTTATAAAGGTGATATTGTTTTGAGACTACACTGCCTAGTTTAGTAATAAACATATCACAAGCATAAATAGAGAATAACATGAGTAGGAAATAACTAAGTTGGGAATTATAATAATGACTACCAATCAAAAATAAATGAATAAATAATCATCCATGAACATGATTAAATGTAAAACAATAGACATACAAATGGAAACATATAAACATGTATAATGAAATGAACTAGGCACAAGGAATATTTATTTGAGATTCATGAGATGTGGGTTAATTATATTATCCTAAGCTACAATATTAATGAATAATAGGACATGATACAATAGAAAGTATGAAAAATCCATAATCCTAATCATGTAACTATAAGGTATCTTTAGGTATTAAATGATAACGTGAATGGGGAGTGAGTAAAATTCAAATGTCCACCACCAATGGTCTCTAATGAAATACATTATTTTACTATAAAATACAGTAGTGTATTGGTATTTAGACATTATATTAAATAACTATATGTAGATAAGTTATCCCTAGCTCTAGAAAGGACACATGGCTAATCATACCCACTTCAGCCTAATTTGGGATACCTCTGAATATTTGTCACCATATATATAGGTATAAATTTATATAGACATGTATTTATAAGTATATTTACTATATGTGAAATAAAATTTATATAAATATATATATATTTCTTGTACTAGATAATACCCGAGGTATAATAAAGGAATCCTAACATAAATAGATGGGTCTGGAATTTTAAATGAGGATCTCACTACCCATATGTTTCAAAGAAAATTAAGGGACTTCATAAATGAGTATCATGGTTTATAACAGATTCAATACTTGATTATAAATAATTTTAAGTGATTACATCCCCATGTATCATAATTTATAAGGTAATTAAATCACTATAATCATAATTTGTAAATGATACCATTCTAGAGTATCAAAATTTGTATAGGACGCTATGCTTAAATATCACACATTATAATATTTTTTATAGGCTGTGAGATCATCAATGAAAAATTATAATTCCAATTCACACTATTTAATATATAATTTATAAGAAACCATATGGTTCATTTTATTGGACAGTATAGCACATGATTAAATTTATTTATAAAAACACTAAGTCCAAGAGAAACACCCATACCGTAATATAATTCATAATGTCACATTTCAATGAATAGATTCCAATTTAATTCAATTAATGATATAGTACAACTAAAATGTTATGCATAATGTATGCTATCGGGGAATATTTAGATAATATAAACAAATTCTATTAATTTTGTCATTTATAATGCTTGTAAATAATTTCAAGAACATGTCCAAGGAATTTCTTAATCAATAATAAATGATGATACAAAAATAATGCAGTAAATCACACCAAAAGTGGTGGTGTGAGTTGAGGTCGCTGACCTCTAACCATTTAAGAGGGTTCTTTGTCATTGTTTAAGAAATAAATTTAATTAATTTCACATTTAAGAATTTTGACATAGAAATTATAGTGCATGGAACAAAAAGACATGTTATAACCAATGAGACATTTAAGGAAAATTTTATAGGCCACCTACCTTACACAAAGGATGCTTTAATCATCCATTGTAATGCATTGATTTGCGTACTAAGTAGATAAAATGGGAGAATATAAAAAAATATTTGTTATTTGGTTGAATTGTATCATGTGAAGATATTTTTGAAGATAATGAGATAGATTATTAAAAGAAGAAAAGGGACTCATAGAAATACAAATTGGTAACCAGCATAAACAATAACTATTGATTCTATGACTAGATGGATGCGATCTCACCCAACAGAGGAGACACAAGACGAAGAACCCATAGAAGGCTAATGTGCATGAAGTGTAGAGGAAAAGAGTGGAGGAATAGGTAAAGATAGCTTGAGAAAATGGAAAATTACATCACATTAAAGAGCCATATTGTTTGACACATGGTTTGGCTAACCGAGTGCCAACTATGGATTACAACTAACTAAGTGGCATTAACAGTGAATGAAAGGTGAATGGTATTCACATACCATGTGCGACACATGTGGTTCTTCTACCACATGAAAAAACCAAAATATACAAATTACCCTTGAGGGTCACACAGTTTTAAAAAATCGGTCCCTAAAAATAGGTTTCCTGATTAGTACAGATCACACACTAACTATGAGCCCCAATAAACATATACTAAAACTAATTTTTGATGCCTGATTCTCTCGAAACTCATTTTATCACTTCAGTCATATCTTGATCCTTAAACACCATCTAAAAACCACACTTAAAAGTGTCCAGAAACTCAAAATTATGTGTAGATTCTCCAATTCAAACTAGGAACATCCCCCGAATGAATAAATAAAATTATCTTGTAATTTACAATTCTATCCAAACCATGGGACATTTCAATCACCCCATCGATGAACTACTCATACTCGAGAAGAATTTTCAAATTATGAAAATTGACAATGACGTACTTGGGCTGTGAATCTCTGTTCAAACATCCACATTATGTTTTCCATTCCCAAATAACCTATAAGGGTTACATTAATAATGTGATAAATATGATTTTAAGCTTAAGAGAACACTTATATTAAAAAATGAATCATCAGGAAGATTACCTGATCCAATCTAACACATGGCAAAACCACTTTTTTATCACTTTCATTTTATATCCCATGTTACTTCCCACTATAGGTTTTATATTTATCATAACAAATTTTCAATCATGGTGTTCCCAAAATAATAATTTTTCTAATTAATAATTCCCTCAGTTTCCTAAAAACACCCCGAACAAATTTATCAATTTAAAAGAGTGGTCAAATACAAATCCACTCAACAAAACATAGATACACATCTTTTATCAAAAAAAAAATCATCAACTGACACTCTATGTTTCACTTTCCCAATCTTAACAGTGTTTCTGATATCATTTTTCTATAACTATATCCAACTATTTGAGATGACTAATTTTGATCCACCACCATTCGAGTATTTCAAAAAATATTAGCTCCCATGTTTAGCATGTCACCAAATCTAGATTCTAAAGTCGTAACCCTAGGTGTAATGTGATTTTTATGGGAATTATCTTCAGAGAATATATTTTAATTTTGTTGATTTATCATGTATTTTCCAACTCCTAGTCAAATTTTTCTTCTTGCTATCACCCAAGCATAATCACATTTCGAATGAAACATTCATTGATCGTTGTAATCCAACCTTAGATTAACACCAATATATGGATTTTAAAAACTTCTTCAACTAATCTCATACCCAGAACTAACCATGGATTCCATCCAAACATTGATCTATATAATCAATGGAATAAGGGATCCTAAATGAATATTCTATAACTATTCTATGGATCCTGCAACCCTCATCACATGAGGGTCACCAATAGAGAGAAATTTCATATTCCCCACCTTAGGACTGTAATTTTCATCACCCTAATGAAATAATTTCTTAATTATCAAAGACTATTCCAAGATATAATGGTTTTAATTTATAATAAAATACTCATCCAAATATCTATAATAAATATAAATCTTCACTCATTACCAAACCAAAACATAGTTTTTATAATGTTTTATGATTACAATATACAATAAAGGCAACACCCATAAATTATCATTGGGATACTATGGACCACAATCATTTTTTACCCACTCTTTTATCACAAAATTTATGGATTTATTCCAAAAACCCATAAAATGAATTTGGTTTTAAATGATAGAGTATAATTGATGCTCTCTCAATATACTCTATATAATTTCGTGATAATGGGAATGGCCACCTCTAGAGTATGATTACATTTGGATTATAATAATAGGAAGGTATATATCCCTCTAAACCACAAAAATATAAAATATGACTATATTTTCCATCATCAACACTTCACACCATGTCTCTCAATGATTCGAGTCATGGTCCTCACAAGGATTAATAATTTTTCATCACCTATTTCATTTCCAAATTAGCTCTTTTTATAGGGATATTCATTTAACATTCCCCAAATATTTGGGTCATCATACCCACAAGTGTCACTTCCGAGAACCATTAGTACATGTATATCCTTATTTCATTTAATAATGTAAAATTTCTGAACAATTTCATCATGAAAATGGATTTAACTAACTTATCACATAGCGTGGACACAATCATGTACAAATAAGTTAGAGAACTGACATAGAATCCCATGGGTAATTTATCAAAAAAGTCTTGATGTTCATGCTATATGAAAAATATGATTCTAATATACCAGGAACTCTCTAGTGAATACTCTTTAAAATCAATCACATCCAGTTTTCATGATTTTTTGAATGACTACCCACCTCAAGGAATCATTTTTTAAAACTAAACCATCTATAATAGAAACACCGGTCAAGTGGGTCAGTCACCTAATAGTCTTTCACATTAAAGCCACATTAAAAAACCAAGCACCCTTGAATAATTACTTACAACCCATGAAAAACCATTCCTATAATGAAACACCTAAAACATTCTTGTATCAGCCTCATAATGAGAAAAAATTGTAGCTCCTTTCCATTAAGTCAAATATAAACCCAAATCCAATCACTCTCACATGTGGTACTAAAAAAAGTAACGAGGAACTACTTGGGTTAGAGTTAGGGAATAAATTTCTTCAACATATAACTATAGATCATGTTTGAAAATATGAAACCTAGGTTCATCAACATATCCCTAACGTCTCTCACACGAGAACCATATCCCATTTATGGGCCTCTATTACACGACATCTAATGGTCCTATAAACACTCTTTGAAAGAGTTAAATCTAATGTGGTAAACCATCATCAACCTATGAGGGTCAAATATATCAACAAGGCATACACCATAATCTTATATGTATCTATCTACATGTCCCATATATGATCCGAGCATCCAAATAGTGGAATTATTCTTGGTGAGTAATAACATTAATGTTAAGAATAAGTATATAACACATACCAAGTATCATTAAATGATACGAAACCTTTCTATGTTCACTCACCAGACAACCAACCATCCATATAGGGTTATTGTTTAATTGTTTGAGATTCCATCCCAAATGAAAGAGATCAAATGGATATTTCTGACCATGTTTATCAACTATAATTAATTTTATACCGATTTTAAATCTCCATGGGTTCATCCACAAAAACTAACCCCTCCTTATATAATGCATCATATTTTAAAACTAAAATAATGGCTAACAAATCAAAAGGATCTACCAATTAACACTTATGTACAAGTAGTAGATGAATATTAAACCATGACCTATGAGAAATTCACACATTCCTATAAAAAGCATCTCTCAAGGAACATCTAAATCTATCCTTTTGTGGGGGTACATTCTATGAACTCCTTTAAATGGATTAATTTTAAGGAACATATCATCTTATCACTGATTAAAACTTTATAGAAGCCTGTAAGCAATAGATACCATGTACCCATTATCAAATCAAACTGTACTATACACTTTATTCAATTTACACCAAGAAACATTGGAAAAATTATCATAATTCCCATTTTAACCATTTTTAGCTACAAGTCCCCCCGATTCGACTCGATTAAAAAAAGGTAAATTCCATGATATATAGGAAAACACTCTATAATATTTAATTGGAAATTAAATTAACTAAATATTCATAGTAATAAATATCAAAAGAAGATAACAGGGATTTTATCAGGAAACCGGAACATTTCATGTAAGATTCGACAAAAATTGTATATGTAATTCTATGTAAGAAGTTGAAAAAAAATTAACTAGAGATCTCGTTAGAATAAACATACCCCCATGTGGTTAAACCCTAAGTGACATAATGATTATGGGGACGTCTACGGGTCTGATCATTTCAACCATGGTTAATCTAAGTGATTCCTAATTATTATTGTTTTGTTAAGGATTAATTATACCAAAAGTGGTTTTAAATCATTAAAAATATACTCGAAGTGATCTAAATGGTTCTAGTAGTCGATTTAAGTAATTAATCTTATGGGTCATTAGGCCCGTGTCATAAAGGAACAAGAATTTTGAATTGAAAATGGAACATTATTTTGAAGAAACCATATTTCCATAAGAATTTAAAATCATGATGCTTATATATTTATTTTTATATACATAAATTAATTTCAATTCCCTAGTTATAATGGTACTTTCATTTATAAGTTATAATTGTAATTCATGTAACTGGTACCCAGTTTTTCAATTATATTTCTAAATATAAAATTTCAATTTATGATGGATTGGTTTTATAGTCCACCCATTCCAATATGTAATAGTGCATGCACAAAAATATTGTTATTGGAATAATTTAATCAAAACCATAAATCATTCATCCCATGAAACCAATAGAGACCCATGCTTCTCATTAATATATATTACATCTTTTTATATAAATATTAATTACCTTATAAAAACACACATGAGGATCGTAATAGTATAGATACATTAGATACTAGGTACACATTCTTATATGTAGGTGAATGATATTCAACATCTCCCAAAAATATCATATCACATTGTAACCCTCATAGGAATACCATACCTAATCCTTTATTCATAATCTAGTGAATGAAACAAAATAACGAGTGATAACATATTCTTAGTAAGGTTAGTCAATCGGGATATAAATATACGATCATACAAAATAAGAATATATATATATATATAAGGGTATATGATTTGGACTAAGACTTTTGATGTTCATACCCAACATTTCATAGATCTTAAACAAGATTCATGGCATAAATTATTATCATTTTAGAAAAAAAGGGCCATAAGTGTGGGAAACAATCATTAATCAATCAAGAAACATAATATCATTTCATAAAAGTGTTTCACCATAATTAATATAGAAACCCATTTCATATGTAAGAGATAACTTCGAGGAACATAAAAATATTGTATCATGACTTATCACATACTTCCCATTGTTGACTAGGATACACTTATTTCTTATTCTGAATTAAGACACAATTGTATCATATATTAGATCAAGACCATCAACTTGACTCCCATTATTAACAAATGAGATATACATTTTTTCCCAATAAATTTTCTGGAGATTTAGGTCTCACCCATATAATAATGAAAACCATTTTTGTACGTCTCACAGTATCACAGAACATTAATCACATTGTCACATCGTAACACGTCTAAAGAAAATTGGTTTCATTAAAATTTCAACAATTCACCATATCATGACCCATAAAATAAAAATTTGTTTCATAAAACTTTCATTGACGTAAAATTGAACAACCATGAGAATGAATTTGGATAAAATTATTAAATCTTTTCCTTAGTAAAGAATATATAACATAAAAGGATAGCTTCATTGATGGAAAATTATTTTGAAAATTAAAATGGAACCTATCTTGAGGAAAATATCCTTTAAATTTATAAAAAAGTTTTTTTAAAAATAAAAAAAAATAAAAATTCAACACACTGAAAATATTATTTCAAACATATAAAGATTTATTTTAAAATTATTTAAAAATATCTTAATGAAATTATCCTTCCAACTTTTATTTTTTAAAACCATTTTGAAAATAATTTCTATTGAATATAACCTTCAAAACATGTATTGTAATCTCCGAAAAAAAATATTGGTCAAGATGTTAATAAATTCAATTCAATCCATAATTATTATAGTAAATATTATTTTCACATTTTCCAAAAATAAAAATTGTAATCATTTTGGAAAATAAATTGTAATTCAATTCAATTTATTTATTTCAAATTAAATCACGGGAAAAAATATTTAATAAGTCATTATAGTAAATTAAAAAACATTTTAAAAAACATTTTTAGAAAACAACATTTTGGAATAAAAATGGTTTTTAACTGAAGAGATTAATAAAGATGACTTTTTGATAAAAATCATTCGTAATATTGAGTACATAAATAAAGGAAAAGGAAGTGAGATCATTTATTCAAATGAAATAAATAGTGTGGATGAAAATAAATGGTTTTCTAGATATTTAGATCAAACTGTTTCAATATTGTCTGAAGAATCATAAATAATCCCAATAAACAATGGGATTGTAAAATAAAACCCTTAACACTTTTGTGACATTGAATTGTAATCTCCAATGAAATAATAAATTTAAACTAAAAATAAATTATCATTGTAATAAAAAAAATAATGAGAATACATTTCAATAGGGATTTATAAACTCATCATAATATAATATATGTTCATAACATGACATATGTCTTAAAGAAAGAAAATTGAGAGAAAAATCCCTTACTGCTTTGTATTTTTTTTACTATAATACCCTTGAAAAAGTGATCCTAAAATTGATATGTAAATAAAAATTATTTTATTGTGAATAATAATAAAATAAATTCTGGGTTAGTATATATTCCACATAATATAAAAAAGAGTTTAATATGGATTATGTCTCAATGATGTAAAATTTGAGATGAAAATCCCATAACATAAGTCTCAAATTCTTTCATATATGTTTGTACCACTGGTATAATAAATATAATATTATTATAAATATATTAAATAATAATTAACACACACACATATATATATATATATCATATCATATATGATTTACTTATGTCCTATTATTTTCATTTTACTAACAATTCCATATTAAAGTCACATTCCATGCTAAAACTACTGTGTTTCTTATTTTAGATTTGATTTTTTATTTGAGGTCCTATTAAATTGTTTATTGTTCCATAATAAATAAAATTTTAACAATTATATTAATATCATATATATTTCGTATACATGTATATATATTGATCTATTTGTTAAAAAAAATATATAGATTGATCTATAAATGATATAGATAGAAAATTAGATACACCATTTTTGGAGATAATAGGCCATATGTACGCATGAACATTTTTACAATTTTCACAATGAAAATAATTAAATAAAGGTAAGTAAAATATTACTATCAAATAATAATTTTTATTTCATAAATATCTCATATTTTTGTAAACCCATCCTAATTACATTCCTCATTATGTGTGAACACAACACATCTCTTTACGAGGTGATAGTTCGTCGTACACATGAATGTCGTTATCAAATTCCCATAGAATGGAATGTAAGAAGGAAAATGTGATGGAATGATAATGAAATGTAATAATACGATAAATATTATATATAAATAAAAAATAATTTATTATATAAATATTTTAGTGATAGTGATGTAAAATAAAAAACATTAGTTCGTGTGGTGGTAGTTCGTTTTACAAAGGAATGATGATTACCTGACGCATTTGATAGGAGTAGATATGTATATAGGTCATTACCTTTATATAACAAAAAATAATTATATTTAACATACTAATTTTGTTATATAATAATTTTTTTAAGAATAATTTAAAGAGTTGGATAGGAAATAAAATAAAAAATTTCATTGAAAAACGTTACCTCTTCTTCGGGTAACCTCCTTAGGTTTTCACCAAAAGGATTATCATGATGGATTTATGAAAAAAATAAGTGTTTTAGGATGATAGGAGTTAATTATGGATGTTATTTGGCTAGTTATCTTCTAATAAAAATTATTTTTTATGTGTTAATATATGAGGAGAGGGGGTGGACTTCTATAAGTGAGGTGAGTACCACAATTGTAAATTTTGAAAAGAAAAATGTATGACCATGTTTTTCCCTATAAAAGAAAAAAGGACCATTGTCATTAAAATTTTATATATGGTTGAGGTATGTTTATATAATAGATTCTGGACAAGGTTTTCGGTCATTTCTAATACATACCATTATATTTTTACACCCACTAACCCATTATTACGTTAGGTGTGGTAAATATTTTATCATATTTACTATTCTTTATCGATAAAAATTAATTATTACACTATTAGATAATATAAATTTTTATTATTAAAAATATTAAATCCATTTTTTGAAATTAAATTAGAGAAGTGAAAAAATAATATTTTATAATTTATTCTGCATACACGATGAGAGAATGAGTCTACATAGAGAAAATGATCAAAAGCATTAAAAAATATACATCAAAATTAATTATAAAAATGATTATAATTACCTAAATTACATGAAAATAAATATTATTGACCTAAAATTTCAATTTAAATATTTTGAAAAAAAAATTATGGTTTTAAATTTTTTTAAATAATTGAAAAATTCCTAATAAAACCCAGTATTTTCCGTATTGATCGAAAATTAATCTTCACCAAAAAATAAAAAAAAATTAAAAAAAAGATAATTTTGAAATCCTAATTTTATAAAATGAAATGTATTTTTCATATAAATTTTCATGATATTTAAAAAAATAGTTTTAAAATAAGTACACAATATGTGATAAAATAAATTTTTAAGAAAATAATGTTTTAAGAGTAAAATTTGATTTATTATTTTTTCTTCTGTAAAAAACACAGAAGGTATATTTTAACGACTATATTGAATATAAAAATTAAAAATTTCAATAAAATAATTCACTAAATATTTTTGAATAATTTATTTAGGTAAAACATGTTTCTTTTCTAAAAAACTACTTTTCATAAAATGTTTTCCATTATTTTAAAATAGTTTTTATTTTTATTTCTATTTATATAGCCAAAAAAAATCATTTTATATACATGTTTAAAAAATTTATATTAATAAATTATTTAACCATATTCATATGTTACCCTCCAATGTCTTGGTTGTAACGATCATATTAAGTAATAATATTTTAATAGTATGTCATGCATAATTTAAACTCGATGTTACATGTATTGAAAAATATCAAAAAGATTAAATTTATTAGAAAAAATATTTCCCAAAAATCTTAAAAGGATAAATTATATACCCCTTAAATAAATTTATTCCTTTCAATTTGAACATCTTCATTGTGTGAATGTGATTAACATTTCAAAATACCCTTTTCGGTAAACCCACAATGTAAATGGGGTCACCCATTTTTCCTTTTCAAAAAAGAATAATGGGTGTGGGATGGTCATCTTGAATAAAATATAATGTGTTTATAAATTGGATAAAATATGTGGGAAGTGAAAACATATACCTATAAGAGAAAAATAACAACCTAATGCATGTGTATAGTGATAGAGAATGTGGTCAAAATAAGTAAACAACCACAAATCTATAAACCAATGAGTTTTGAAAAAGGACATTGATATCCTAAAAATGATGATAATATGAAGGTATTTTATTTCAATACACTTTTACTAATGTTTTTCAATTTTCATAAGACGATATACATTTATTATTCCATTCTATTTCATGAGATTTATCTCATCCATCGGTTGTGCCTGGATCAATTTCCACTACATCTTTTACTCTAAGAGGAGAATTTTTCATGTCTAAAGAACTAAGTAATATATATTGAAAAATGGTACTCCATTAATTCTTTCCAAATTAATAATAAAAAACAAAATGGTTATTATGATTTATAAAAAAATTCATATTTAGAAATAATATATTAATCTCTAAAACCTCATCCCAGATTCATCATAAACCATTCCATAAATGGTTAACCATATCACCCTTCAAGAATAAAAAATTTATATGTATGGTTAACAAATTTTTCAATACCAACATACCATTATTGCACCAAATATGATAATGTATATCCTGATTTTCACATAACATAAATTTAAACACCTTAGTCATTTTTTCAATCATATTAATAACAAGAATTACCATAAAACCATAATGAAAACAGACATACTACCTCATTCCATGAATAAAACAACAGATTATGAATATATTCCAAAAATGATATATTGTGCTAATCTCTATTAATGATAACTCAAACCATTTTGTCAATATATCATTAATCAGTTCCATGTTCATCAATACATGAAAATTTATTTCATTCATTTCAACTATATATTTATCCATACTAAACACTATTTTATCGACATTAAAAATATATTAACAGTTATATTAATATCTCCTGTATGTTAAATAACATTTATAAGTCATAAAAATCATTCAAAATATGGTTTTAAATCCTTAATTAAAAATATATACTAAAGACACTAATATATTTCATGATTTATATTACATTATTATTTAATACCAATACATAAAAACTTCAATCATCCCACTTCCTTCTCAAAACAATAACATAGCCTCTTAATATTACTCATTAATAACTCTTTCCTATTACATGGAATATTAATCATGTCCTTACATTCATAAACATAAATTTAACCATTCAAACCATGTTTAACATAAAAAATTATTAGAATAACATGTATCATTCATACGTAATCTGTATTTCTCTCATCATCAGAAGTATAACAGATACTTGTACAATGATTATTATTATAATCATAATCTTTTCCCTTATGAAATATATTTTCATAATTCCTACAATTTCTATTTTTGAAACATTCAATTGAAGATGATATCTTAGGTATACCATTATTATCATCCATTGTTTTATCCAAATAGTTAATTTTTTTTCTACAAATAATTTATTTGTACCCTTATTTTCTCCACTCAAAACATCTTCACATTCCTCTAATACTTTCTCTTTTATTCTAATTCAAACATTCTCAATATATAAGAAATTGATTCATTGTTCGCCTTTGGTCTCCACCCCCCAAACTCTAAATATCCATATTTACCTTCTCTCATAATTCAGAGAGTTTTTTATATTGAAAGTTGTAAATCATAAAACATGATAACTTATTTGTAAAAAACATTATATAAATCCGTCCATTTATCATCCTATTATGTTTCTCATCAACACATTTTATATCACATTCAATATTGATCTAGATCCTTCTTGTTCCATCAATTGACTAAAACCAAAAATCATATTGTGAGAAAAAATAATCCTGGTGGTGAAAAAATCAACAAAAATAACTTATTGGATGTCTAAAACATGAAAAAAATTATTTTATGAGATTACAATTTTAACCTATTTATTTATTTAATTACATCCTGTTTGTAAACGTTTTGTGAATTTCTAAATTATATCCCCATGGATTACTAAAGAGTGTGTGAAACAATTTTCATTGTTGTATTCTAGGTGATGATCGAGTAAAGCTTCATGTTCCCATTTTAGAGTTATTTCCCCAAGGTACTTCTATGCCAGTTCCAAATACACTTTAAGTATCTTTATAGGGAGGTAATTATATAGAATCCAATATGTATATCATTTTCCAATAAAAGTGGATACTTTCCCATTATTTGACTCATCAATAGACTTATACATAGATAAATCCCTATAAATATCCTAAAAATTATCCCATTCAATCTCAAAAAAATATTTCTCACTATAGTTTCAAAAGGTTACCTAAACCCTTCCTATGATACAAAATATAAAAACCAAGGATTTTCATACATGGATATTACATTTTTTTCTATGAATATTAATTGAATTACAAAAACACAGACATGGGGATCATAATGGTATAGTGAATTTGGAAAATAGGTATATGATATTCATATTTTGTGTAAGATTTTCAACATCTCCCACAAATATCTTCTCACGTGGTACACCACTTAGGTAAACCCTACCTAAACCATTCTTTATAATCTAGTCAATGAATCATATTAAATTATGATCTCAGATACATAGTAAAGATAAATACAATATATATTATTATTTGATCATAGAAAATAATATGTTAAAAAATTCTATGTGATCATGAAAATAACCTTCAATTTTCATACCCAATCATCCATATATCATAAAATTTACTCAAGGGACAAAAAAAATTCATTTTAGAAATAAAGTGTCATAAGAGTAAGAAATCATCATAAATATATCCTGAACCATAATCTAATGTCACATAAGTGTGGCACCATCCTAATTATTTAAGTCCACTTATTATGTAAAGGTTAAATACCAAGATCGTAAACATAGTGCACCCACATAAATCACACGTTTTCCATTCTAGTCATGATTCACCTTTTTAAAATCATGGAATAGGACACACCTATTTCAATATGTGGACAAATATCATTACTTTTTCCCATTGTAATCTAAGGAGATATAAATCTATACCCAATACGTTGGATGGAGATATAGATCACACCACTCAAATAAATAAATCTACATTTATTTGTTCAAAAATATTATATAACATTCATTATATCATCACATAATTACACATATATATATAATGTCATTAATATCATTTCATCAATTCACCATAGGAGAACACATGGAAAATAAATGGGATTCATAAAAATTTAATCCACATAAACATTAACCATTATAATAAATAATAAAGATGGTACCATTTAATATTATCCCTAATAATGTATAAGTAATGTCAATGGATTCCAAATTTGATGGAAAATAATTTTGACTGGTCACATTGAGTATTTCATGATGAAACTAGAATTTAAACATTGAAAAAAAAACATTTTAAAAGTTAAAAATTATCAAAATTCATTTATTGAAATTAACCATGGAAACATATTAAGGTTGATTTAAAATAATTTAAAACATTTTTTAAGGAAAATATTTTTTTATATTTGAAAAATAAATTTTAAATCATAAAATATTTTAAAATATTTTTCTTAAAATAACCTAGAAAATTTTTAAATGAGTAATAAATGAAAATAATATTCATAACAGTGATATATTACCTTTATTCCATACATGTTAAAACAAAAATTCAGTTCCCATTATCAGTAAAATCTATTCTACCTTTTTTAATATAATGTCAAGAATATTACATTAAAAATATTTAAAAAAAATTAAAACACGGTTACAATTTATTTAACAAATCATTTTATTAATGTTAGAAATATTTTTAGAGAACATGGTTTTTTGATAAAATGTGTCTTCGAATGAAGAGTGAAATAAAAATATTTTTCTCAAAACTAAAATTTTAAAATATTGAGTTAATGAAGTGAAGAAAAATGAAGTGAAAACATATATTCTAATGAAATAAATATATTATAGTAAAATAAATTAGTTTCATGAAATATTGATAAGAATAGTTCACCATTGGATGCGTAATCATGAATAATCTTGATATGTGATGAGTTTGAATGAAAAAACACTTACCACCTTGCTAACATTGAATTATAAGAAAAAATAAAAGAATAATATTCAATGAAACATTTAATATCATTGGAATAAATATATTCATGATATTACACATTAATGTGGCTATATATACACCAAATAAAATAATATAGTTGTATAACATAACTTGTGTCTCAAAGAATCAAAATTGAGACAGAAAATATCTTATGGATTTGGTAAATTTTGAACCGTAAAACACATGAAAAGGATAACATAAAATTGATATGCATATAAAAATAATTTTTAGAATAATAATCATAAAATACATTCATGGGAATTATATACACCACGTTAATGAAATAAGTGGTGAATATAACATGTGTGTCACAAAAGTAAACAGTGATAATAAAATACCTTACCATAACTCTCAACTTATATCATACATGTTAAAACCTCTGGTATAGTAAATAGATATTTATATTAATATTTTAAATAACAATAAAAAATTTTATCGTACCATATATGACTTACTTATGACCTTTTATTACCAGTTTATTGACAATTCCATATTAATGACACATTTTAGGTGATAACTACATTGTTTTACATGTAAGTTTTAATTTATTATTATTATTCCTATTAATTTATTCATGATAACATAATTTAAATACTTTTATACATGATATAAATATCATATATATTCATTATTCATGTGTTTATAGTAATTCATAAAAGATATATTTATAAAATAAAATACACCGATCATGAAGATGGTATGCCTTTAATACACATGAACGTTGATTCCAATTTCTGGATAGAAATATATAAATAAATGTAAATAATATATTAAAATTATATATTTAAATTTATTCAAAAAAATATTACATATACTTTCATTAATACCACAATTAATAACTTCCATGTAATGCATGAATGAATAACATCACTTCGCGAGGAGGTAGTCAGTCGTATACACAAATAGTGTTATAAAATTCCAAAATACTATAATGTAGGAAGGAAACCATGATATAATGAATAATGAAGCTTAATAATATCACAAATATCATATATAAATAATTAATACATCATTATATCAATATGTGAGTGGTTTTTGGGGAAAATGAATAACATCAGTTCACAAAGAGGTAATCCTCCCTACACAAGAAAGATGATTACGCAAACCATTTGAGTGAAGTGGGATGATTTTCTGCCAGAAAAAAACATAATAAAATCAAAGTATATTTAATATAATTATTTTATTATTTCATCATGTTTTAATAATAATTCAAAGAGATGGCAGAAAAAATAATATATAAATGCTCGTTGAAGAATGCTACCTATTCTTCGGGTGACCTATAAAGGTTTACACCAAAAATGAGATGAAATTATGAAAAAATAAGGATTCTATTATGTGATTAGATAAATAAGAATGTTATTTTAGATATTGTTTTCTTATAAAATGGACTTTTTAAGTGTGAAGAGGATTGGAGATGTGTTTCATTTTATAAGTGAGGTGAGTGGCACACTTGTAACTTTTGAAAAGATAAAGGTATACCCACAATTTTCTCCTAAAACAAGATATAAAAAATGAACCATTATAGATAAAATAAGTTATAAGATAAAACTATACATAGAAAATGTGTTTTGGACATGTTTTGGGTTATTTTTAACTCTTATTTTTAAATTTAACCCCATGTAATCCAATTTTTACCTTAATTACAGTAAATAATTTTCACTATTTTCATAATTAATTATGGTAAAATATTATATTTAACTTATTAACTAATATAAATTATTATCATTCAAAATAAATAATCCAATTCTACAAATTTTATTCATATAATTGATAATTTTTAATTTAAAATTAATCTCGCAGACACGATGGGAAAGCATATTTTCAATTTAATGATATTAAAATGTTTAAAATGTTCAATATCAAAATTCAACATGTAAATTATTTAAATGACATAAATATTGTTAATTGAAATAAAATTGATCTAATATTTTTAAGACATTTTCAATACTTTGTTATGTATTTGAAAAATTTTAAATGAACATACAATTTTAAATAAAAAAAACTATTTTTCACTACTCATTGTAAAATATATAATCTAAGAACTTTTTCAATATTTCAACCTAATATAATTTTAAAATATTGATTTCAAAAATTAATTTTTTTGCAAATAAATTTTTATATAGTTTGAAAAATTATTATTAATATTAGTGTTTAAATGGTGACAAAACATTTTTGAGAAATATATAGTTTTTAAATATAAAATTGGTTTATTATTATATTTTTTCTACAAAAACTAAATATGAATGTCAAAAATTTGAAATAAAATATAATATAATAATTTTGATAAAATCATTCATCCATTTTTTTTCTTGTCGAGGTAAAATATATTTGTTTTCAGAATAATTTTTTCATGAAAAAAATAATAATTCATTTTCAAAAAGTCATTATTTTCATCAATTCTAATTAGTCACAAAAGAATTTATTTTATATACAAGTGGAAATACTTTATTTTATTAATTTTTTTAATACTATTCATACCAACCATTTCAATGGCTTGGTAATAACTATCATATTAAATAATAAAATATTAATAGTATGTCATGATTCTTTTAAACATGGAATTACATGTAACACAAAATTTCAAATCTATTTAATCCCTTTGAGAAAGATATTTAAAAATATAGGGTCTTATAAAAACAATTTTTATGGCTCGTAAATGTCATAATTTTTTTAGTAAATGGTCGAACATTAATATATATGTTATAAAATCATTTTGGGTGATGCAAAATCATTAATAACAAATCAAACATCATAATTTTTAAATGGAATTCTATCATAGAGAAATAAATCTAGGAATAATAGTTAAATCATAGATTCATGGTATATAGACAAGAATTATGTATTCATTTAATGCAAATTAACTGGATATAATATGCATGAAATGTGGATTCCTATGTTCCTGAAATTATAAAGGAACACTCCTCATATCCTTCCATATTGGGATAAAAGGTCAATCTCATAAATATACTAAATAATAATCGTATGATATAATACAATCAACCACTGTGAAATATTATTCACCTATAATGAAAATAGCATAAATAATCCCATCCTTGGAAACATGATCTACCCTCATTCATGGAGTTTATGGGCCCATACATTATCCATTTATCATGATCCCACACATTACTAATCTCTTTTATATGATCCCTTAATAGGAAGGTGAAATGTAATGGATGTTTGGATACCACATTGTAACATTCAAACATGGAATCCTCTATAAATATTCCCCGATACTATTTTCCACATGGCCTTAAGTGCTTCTCCCCATATGCCAGAGGCTATTAACATAGAGTGATGATCTAAAGATGATTTAGGGTGGATAATATGTCATCTGGTTTACTAAAAAACATAGTGGATCATAAATTTTGAAATGTAAGAGTTTACAATAACTAATTAGTGGATAAAAATAATGAATGACAATCATTAATAAACAAAAAAATAATCCAACTTGAATTTAGTTAAATGTAAAATAGTAGAAATAAAATAGGTAATAAATAAATCTTCATAATAAAGATAACTAATCCCAAATGATGTGTTCTTGAGAATAATATGCTCCAAATCACCCATATAATCTTAATCTCTCATCACCCTGAATAACAACACATGACACAATAGAGAAAATAGAAAATCCATAATACTAATGTTGCAACTGTGAGTAATCTTCGAGTATAAACATATTAATTTAATTGGGTTTCATTAAAAAAACTAGGACACCACCAAGTAGGTCTAATGAAATATAATATTTGAGTAAAAAATACCTAACATTAAAGAAATTTCAATTAGACCGTAAATAACCAAATGAAAATGTTGGCTCAGGTTTCTGAAAAGACATCTTGTCCACCATACCTACTTGGACCTAAACTGGGGTACCTATGAATAGGTGTAACAATGAATATAGGTTTACATATATAAATATATGTGTGATTATTTATATGTACTATATGTGAAATAATAGATATATTTATATAGATGCGTACAACATTCAAGGATCTGAAGTGTAACTCAACAGTCCTTCAACAAACATAACATTATCATATTTTAAATAATAATTTCCTTTACCATACATCTAATAGAAAAGTATTATATTTCATGAATGAGTATAACAATATATAAATTATTACATGAATGAGTACAATATTGTATATAGGACACCATGTTTGTGTATCACAATTTCAATGGGATTCCATTTCAGAGTACTATAGGATATAAGGGATTCAACATCAAAGAATCACAACTTATAAGATTTATTAAATGCCCTGACATTATCTATGAAAACGTATAATTTCACACCAAACTATTTAAAATCAAATTTTATGAGATCATGTGTTCTATGTGAGTACATATTCCCACTTATAATATAATTCTATTTTAACAACCTAAAGGCCATTAGAAACACCCATTCCATACTATAATTCATAATGAAATATTTTTTTTAAATATATTACTATTTTATTCAATTACTGATATTTTTTGCCTCAAAATGTTAATAATATTGTATTATTTAGTGAACCATGATGTTTATCTAGTAATTTAATTTTTTTTAATTTCATTTGTTTTCTCAAGACTGTACTTCCCATATTCATTGATAGTATAATCTTGATACACCGGTTTTTTTAACTAATAACATTAACGTTCATAATAAATTTCCTTATGTAATGAATTATTTAATGAATTAATGTCTTAGATTGATGAAAAATATATGTTTACGAAGTGGTGAATGGAATCTTTGATACACTAGATAATGGTGAATGTTATAAATAGAGAAACATTTATGGGAACATATATAGACCGCTTAACTTATACCAAGGTAATTTTACATGCCTATTATGAAGTAATGATTTGATTCAGAATGAGAGAAATTATAAAAAAAATAGTGTTAATTAGTGTTCATGAAGATAGCACTGAATTTTGAAGGAATGAAAAGGTCTTAACCAATGGGACTCTTATAAATACCAAGCAATGTCCAACGAAACCAACAATGGATGATTATGAGCTCGGACAAAGTAGAACTCACCATGACTAGGAGACCCAAGTAGGAAAACCCATGTGTGGTTATTGTTCACATGGTGTAGAATAAAATTGGTGAGGAAGAGATAAAGGGTGAAGGTAAAAATAGAAAATTTTAGCCCTTTAATCCACCACATAGATTTGATTAAAGTGTGCCAACCATGTGGTAGTGATTCTTATGTTGAACGGACAGTGTTTTCAAGGAACATAGTTTTGACAACACCTATTCAGCCCTTGTGGGTACTTAGAGAAAGGGTTGAACTAAAATGAATATTTTACCTCTATATTCCACAATGATTCAGTAAATTATTTCCTAAAAAAGGATGAATGATTTATGATTCATGGTTAGTACTAACTGTGCACCAACTATACTACATGCCAGCTTCACAGAAAAACATTTTTCTAGGTTCTTGGTTCTCTTAAAAATAATATAAACAACTAAATCACATGTCATTTCTGAAACCATGACTAAAAATCACTTTTATGTGTTCTATCTCTTGGAATTATTACCTGAATCGCAATTTGAAATTAACCTTTCTATCAAACAATAAACCGAAATTTCTGTTTAATTTATTGATCTATCCCAAACACAGGATGTTACACATTTGGAATCTAATTATTCTAATAGAATTTAGAGTGAAATAATGGGATGAAAAAAATTCAGTTGGAATATTCAATTTCTATCAATAATAACCATCAATTTCAGACACAAGTCACTCATACATCTATAAAGTGAAACTTATTCCTCCCCTCAATAATGAATGTGAGTTGGAATAATGAGATTCTTTTAAAAATTCTACACATCCCATTTTTTCAAAAAAAAAATGAATCTTTTGATCTTGTATGAGACTCTATATATTTTCACCTAAATTTTTAAATTTTATTAACAAAAATTATTCAACATATTTGGTTTCTCGTTGTCATCAATTTTCCAGGGGTTTCAAAATCTCAATGAACTTTTTTGATCTATTTAAATATATAATTGTATATTACTAATCTAAGGTTAAGTTATCCATGGGAGATTTCATATTTATTCATGATCACCTTCTTATATTATTTATTTATAATTCTTTTCCTTGATGTTTCACTGAAACATAAAAAAGAAGAAATATTATAATCTTTTTCTATTTCTGATGAGATGAAGCATTATTGAATCTGTGAAATATTTTATCCATCTATTATCATATTCTATGGTTATATGAATATAGAAATATTTATTGTGAGATTAATATAATATGTTGGATCTAGGGGTATAGAAAGTTAAATTAAAAACTCATTATGTTTTTTCCACTTCTTTATGGAGGAGGTGGATCTGAATAAGAAATTGAATATCTTTATTCATTTATTCATAAAACAAATTTCAATAGATTAATGTAATAAATCAATTATATTTATTTTTTAAAAATAAAAATGGTGGATAATGAAGGAAATTGATAATAAAACCATGATCTAACCCATTTTACCCTAATATATCATGTTTTGGTTTTTTAATAATTAATTTAAAAAAATTATAAAAATAAAACTCTATGGTTTTTTTAGAAATTTTGAAATTATTAAATATTAACATGATATTGAGGTAAAGATAAATAAATATAGAAAAAACTGATTGGGAATTGAATCTCTTTTGAAACATTTAAATCCACATAAACATAAAATAATTGGCAGAGTAGGTGGAATGATAAGTCAACTATGATAACAGTTCGTAACCTTGTGAATAATTGGGTTAAAAATTTAGCCATTAAATGGTTCTATAATGTACATAATCACTAAATAGGAGTAGATGGATTTATAGATTGAGAATATAACCATGAGTGAATCTACAGATTATTTCAGTATGTGTTTAGAGAAAATAATTTAGTATAATAGTCTCTATTATGATATATATTCATGAAAATATTCAAATTATATTAAACTGATAGAAAATTCAAGCCAACAATGATAATAACAACTAGTTTACAAGGCAAATGTGGAATAATAGAAGGAAATAACTATGATTTCTCACAAGGGGATAGAGGATACTACATACATTTATAATGAGTTTTAACTTTCCATTGGTGTTAAAAAAATTATATCTAATAGAGAAATATAATTCCATTGATATAGATATTTTAACATTCCTAGTTATACAATTTTTATATTTTATGTATTTTGCGTGTTCATTATGTATTTTTTGGGTTGTAGTGAAAGTCATGTTGTATTTTTTAAAATATTTAACTTATTTTATGAAGTCATGTTTTTAAGATTTATTTATAGAAACCTATAAATTTGAATCTTATTTATTTTAAAAATTATATCGATTTTCAGATAAGGATGGTACAGTGATATTTTTTAGAACTGAGAATGGAATTGTGAGTGTCTTTTTATATTCATTATACGATGTTCTCCCATGGGTGATGGTTTTATAATTTTTATAGGGGTTAATTTTTATAATGATATTTGGGGTTTCTGGAATATTACTATAATTTATGAAATTTAAGAGTACATTTTGAAATATTCATTATTAAATTAACGACATAGAATTACGATATTTTAGTTATGCTGATGAGAAAATGATTCAGGAATGTGGAGTCAATTTGTTCTATTTCAATATGAAAATATTGAGTAATTAAAGCTGTTTTGGATTTAAATTATTAAATTGAATGTAACTGAATAATTAATTTGTAGATATAAAGTGATATAAAAGAGGATATTTAAAATAAATTGAGTAGAAAGGAATTAGTGGAATGTATTTGACCATTATCTTTCCATTAGAAATATTTTATATTTTCAACATACTCTCAATGTAAAGAACCCATAGAATATGGCTTAGAAAAAAATTATATAATTAAATAATTATAGTATGGATGAATGATCCTTGGGTACTCTCTAAGGATTATGAAATTGTGTTCCTCATGGAATTGGGGAAGGTGACTCAAAATAGAACTTTATTTAAAAATCCATATGAATCAAAAATTATTATGATATTCCAATTTGGGTAGATTATTTATAACAATTTGTATGAATTAATTTATAGTAATGATCGAATTAAGGGAGTGTAAAACACCATAGAGAGTGGGGTTAGTTAATTGTTTACATACAACACCAAATTTGAAATAATATTTTTCTTCATTGGCTAGTGTGTATGGATCTCAAAGATGATGACATGATGGTGATAGAGAGTGGGAAAGAACACACACAACATAATATTGAATATAAGGTTGAAATAATTTTATTACCAAGAATTTATTCTCTAGTTTTAAATTGACGTGATCCCATAACCGATGTTGCTATTTTATTATAAACAATAACAAAGAAAAAGGGTAAGGAGATAACCTTAATCTCCCATAAAAATGAATTGAATTAAATCAATAACAATCCAGTAAATATTTTATTTCCTTTAACTTATATTACTTTATAATTTGTATATTGGGTTCACACCCATTATTCTCCTGAAATCAAAATAAAACTCTTCAAGGAACTCTCGCATGATTAAATTTATTTCTAAATTTTTGTTTTTTACAACTACTAACCTCCATTTTTCAGAAATCACCCCATTCAATTTCTAGAGTAGAAGAGAATTTGAATATACCCTCTTTCCTCATGGAATTTTGAATATATTTTGTAGATATATAAGTTTATTCCTAAATATCCTCAAACATCTCAAAAACATGGAATATTTACTCTTGGTTTGAATCCCATAACTTATCTAACCTACATTTATCTATGGAAGACATTTTATTTCATGACTATAGTGCTTATTGTGTGAGAACCACATGGATCCCAAACTAGTGTGATAATAATTTCTCATGGGTGAACAGTCATGGAATAATATTCTATTCCCAATCATATTAGAAATAGAATGATGGACCAATAATGACTTCATTAGAATTATTATAATACATAATATTCTCTTGACTACTCATTGTGGCATGATGGTAACTAATGCAATACAAACTCAAGAAGTTACACTTATTTTTCTTCAATTTACCCATAAATGAGATCATTGTAGCTTGATATTTGTCTTTATGATACATATATTTATATATCACAATAGATTCATTCTTAAAGTGTCTTTTATTATTCTTATACATGCTAATTTTAGTAATATAGACTCTTATATAACTTGGATTTTACTCTACATAGAAACAGATCAAGTATGAAACATATTCCTCATTCAATGATGCATTTCAACTCTGCAAAACAAATATCCTTTTTCATATTAATAGAACTCCAGTGAGATACAAACATATCCATGATAATTTTTTAAATAAATAAAATAATAATACACTTCCAAAAAAATTTAATAGACAACCACAAGAGTCTATTCATAGAAATACTTCTTTGTGAAGGTTATCCAAACACCACATCATTGCATAAAATGTTGTTATTGAGAGTAATCCAACTAAATGTATGAGAACTTTTATTTTTCCCATGTCTCAATGTATATTTACTAACATATAATATTTATAAATTATCATATTGTGGTCTTTATTTGAGCTAAAAACATTAATAACATCCCTCAATCAATAAAGACACTTTATTATCTTAATGCAACCTTAGTTTCCCTCTTTCTATTTTTTAAAAATAAGAACATCAAAGAATTCAAATCTGAAAATCCCAATAATCAAATAAATAAATCAATTTTTTTATTCATAATTGTTTATTTTATGGGTTCACATTCTACAATATATTATAAATGACATTATAAAATTTTTCAACAGAAAAAGGAATAGTACAATTTTACAAAATTGATTTTCAATATATAAGAAGGTTTTATTTATAATTTAAATTTAATTATTTATAAAATTTAAAATGAATAAATAAAATAATTTTTTTACCCAATATATATAATATATATAAGGGTTAGTTTGTTGTTTTTTTTCCATAATTACTAATTTTTGAGTTAATTGTGAAATATTTCATTTTTTCCACAAATGAATTTTTTTCATTAAACCATTTATTTTAAATGCATCATTGATTTTTTATATGGTTTAAAAAATATCCTTTTTAATAAATATAATAAAAATAATATGAATGGACTTATAATTATATATCGCACTATTAGTTTATTTTTATGCATAAAAACATAATTTTTTAAAAAAACTATTTGTTGTTACATTTTATGCACTTATATTAAAATTAATTCCAGATAATTCTATAAACTAAATTTTGAAAAATGTATTCAATATTTGGAATAATTTTGATAAAATTTATTTCTATGAAATATTTTATTTTTTGTCATTATGAATAGTAACCATATTAAAAATTTGTCACCATAATAACTAGAAAATCAAGTTATTCTAAGTAAAATATAAGTGATAAAAAAACAAAATATGATCATAAATATCATAGGATGATAGTATTTGAACATTTATCACCTTTTATTATAATATATATATTTTATGTTATAGTTTCATATGAATAATAATTTATATTATTTTAAATATTTGAATACTTTTAAGACTAACACTACCCTCAAATATAAAAATGGAACTCCACTCCTCCCATACTGAAACACTTTGACTGCTTCCAATAAATCCATACCCAAATATCCCCACAACATTACCCCCCATGTCATAAAGGACAGAGTATTCTCAGAAGACTAATCCAATAAGGCTTAGGGTTAAATCCAAAGGGTGATAGCTGAGGAGGAAGTATTAGTCCTCATCGACCAATTTCAATATTTTTTCATTTTTATATTTCATTAAATTATATTATAATTATTATCGTATAATTACCTAATAACATAAATTTTCATCATTCTTATGGATCAAATCTTTTCAATCTCATTTAAAACTTTTGACAAATTAAATCATTTCTTGTGTATATGGGTGGACTACCATAGTAATGACCCAGAACTCCATCACAGTAATTTCCCATCTTATGATTACCATGTATAGTATAGATCACATAAAATCACGTAGACAATATAATACCAACATCATATATGATGAATAAATGAAATTAGGGGTATTCCAAGTAGTTAAAGAACCTATACTGATGAAATAGAAACCTGGCCATAGGAACAATAATATGAAACATATGAATAGAAAATAGGAAGAATGAATAACATCTCACCCATGAAATTATAAATATAATTTATTAATATCACAATTAAATGTATGATACAATTATATCATAGTAAAAGTAAATAAATATTTAAAAAAATTAATTAAGTGTTGGAATTTCTATGAGTCATAAATATTTAATTAAATTTTTATAATTAATAAAATTATTTATCAGAAAAATAATTTTCGTAAAATGGAATTAGAAATCAATATTCTATTTTCTTATGAATTAAAGATAAATTTATGATTCCTTTGTTAATTTTTCAGGGTGTTAAAAAATCTTTTTTTAATTTTAAATCAATATTTTTTTATTAAATAATGATTTTGATTAAAAAGTAAATTTCACACATTTAAAAAATAAATATGAAAAAATGGAGTCCATTTTTTAATTATACACATCGAAATCTGGTTATAGTGAATTTTCCGGATTTTTCGAAATTACTTGAATATTTGGTGAATAGTAAAATATGGAAATTTTCGGTGTAAATAAATTATATTCAAAATACACTATTAAATAATTCATGGTTGAATTAAGAACCATAATATAGAACATAACATATTTATTTTATTATATTTGATGATAATTCTAAATATATTCATAGTCTTGATCCAAAATAATAAAACATGATAAAAAAATTCAAAAATGAATCCTCTCCTCCACTATAAATACCACCCCTCACACCCTCTTATATTCACACCTATAAGACTTGATTCATATAAATATTATGCCCAATTACTATTCCCTAGTCTATCCCCCACTTCTATGAGCCTCTTTTATTACCACAATACCAAAACTAATCCCTTAAAGTAGGTTCTCAAGGTGGAGTATTCAAGAGGTTAAATCCTCTTCCTCTTCCTTTTAATTTATTCTCATGTTCATATAAATTTTTATTCTATTCTCACCTCCTCTATCCAAATGACCATGATAAAAAAATTATAATTTATATACTTAAATTATTTAATATCAATGGAAAACCCTTCTTTATACTCCATTACCTATCTCTAGTTATTTCAAAACTAAATCATCATCCGAGAAGTCCTGATTTACAAAATTCATGGATGAAAAATTTTCATTTTTCAATTTCACTTTCATATATAGAAATGAAACAATTTTTTGGGTAAAAACAGACTATAGTAAATTTTTTACAATCTATTTAACGTTCAATAACCATTATATATATCTAATATTATTTCATATGACAAAACTAGTTTGTAATAATCGAAGTACCGCTAAAATAAAATAAATAATTATCACAAATGTTTTAACTAATGACTCATTCTCATACCAAATAACTAAATGAATAATATAACCATTAAATATTATTTATTATTATTAATATCATATAAATTCAATTCTAGAGAATTTTTCCCATCTCACATGTAATTCCACACTCATATACAGGTATATTGATCGTGAAAACCAAGGAGATGAACACTCTCAAGAAATAAAATTGTTTATTATAGCTCATAATAAGGACATGAATAAGAATAATAAAATTATTATAAATCATAGAAAATTATATAAAATTATTTGTTAATTAATTAATGTATTTAATTTGATTATAAAAGATGTTATGGTTATGCTCAGAAAACATTTAGAGATAAGGTATGGGTTTTCTTCCCAGACCTCCATTTTTATTTCGCTTATGCATTCTTTATCAATACACTAATTTAATTCATCATTATTATTATATAATTATTATAAATTATATTAATATGATCAAAAATCATATATCCAAAACACTTCACCCTTATTTTATGGGATAATAAATGTTTTACAAGTTTCCCTCCTCATTTCTTCCTAATATGCATGACCTATTAAAGGGAACATCTGTATTTCTTGTCCATTTTTAAGTTCCATTCATAATCTATTTTGATATACCATTAATTTAGTAAATAATTAATTTTTTCACAAAAAACTATATTTTTTATATTTCTAGTTTATAAAAAAAATCATGACAAATACAAATGATTTTCCCAAAAGAACTCTTCTTTACAATATAGAAAAGTGTATTTCTCTCAAGGGAACAAAAATGATTTTATTGGGGTAAATTAATCTATTTCTACACCACTATTGAATTTTATTGTTTATTTAGGTTTATCTCTTATGTTCATCATCAAAAATATTTTATTAAATAGTTTATGATCATTTTGATTATCGATGTATTGTCTTGATACCTTTCACCATAATACTCAGAATGGTTAATTATTATGTTTATAAATTTGGGATAGTTATTTACATTTCATAAGTTTATGTTTTTTATGATTAACCCCATTTAATGGGGGAAGGAATTATTCTTACTATGTGATGGGTGGGACTATCTATAGCCCCTATATGCATTGATAGGTCTCATGAGACAAAACATAAATAGACATTTCCGAGGCCTTCCCCATTTTAAGATATTGTTTTGGATGAGGCCTTAATCATTTTCAGATTTCTTCTCTGAGTCATAAAGAGTATTTTTATAAAGTTAAACAATATTAATTCCCCCATATTGATATTAATAATTTATATTACATGTAATTATTTGACTAGTAAAATACCCATGGCTATATTTTTTTATGGAATTATTTAATAAACATTTACTACCTCTATTTTATGCACATGCTTTGTTTTAATGGAATTTTTTACTTCTACATATTCACCAGTCCGTATACTTATGCTTCATCAATTTTACTAAGCCTTACAAATAATATGATCTCTCCATTTTCTATTGTTTTATTTATCCTTGTATATGAATATATATATTTGGAATGACATGATTGGATAATTTAGGAGTTGTGGATTGATCCAAAAAATTATCTATATTGTACTTATATCATATAGAAATGTAAAACTAATGTATATGTCTTGTTTTCCAAAACTAGATAACTATTCAGTTATTCTGTATATGATTTCATTTTTTATCATACCAATGTAAGGATGTACCAAACCCGCTCTAGGAAACTGGTGTTGGGGTCTCTAGAGTTGGTATCTGTGGATGTTTTGTGGAAAACATGGAAACTAAATTAAGAAAACATAGAATATGGAACAAAACCCTATGATAGGCTTTGAGGTTAGAATAAAAGAACATCATGTAACTTTAGATAAACATTGATTAAGTCAATCTTCCTATAAATACATCCATGATTGGATACTACTAGTGGACTTGGTTTCAACACAAATGTACATAGGCCAAACAACTCTGATAACATTTCTTTGGCGAGACTCGGGGTAACCTGGTAACATGAATGAAATTACTACACACCTCGTCTGACAGTCTCAGGGAAAATTATTATAATAATTCACATTTTCATTAATAACTATTATGAAGGACTTAAATGTAAATTTGTCATCAAATAAACTATGACTATGATTATGAGATTTGTTATGAATATAATTTCAATCTATGTTAAGTATTTTTCATGTTGAGATTAAAAATCATGACTCATAACCTAATTTAGTGTATTATATTATTTAAAAATGTTTACTAGTGCAAGCAATGGAAACCATATCAATTCACATATCCCATGTAGTTATTTCCCTCCTATATGAGATAATGATATTGGTTCTGGAGATGCGTCTGGTTTTGAGCAACAAATAAGTATACTGGGATAAATAACTCTGGTTATGAAGCATAACCATACCTGTATGGAGCATCTTGAACAACAACATGGAGGAGAAATGTTAGACAACATTATGTGACAATGTCCTCAATAATTTAATGGGACTACATAACCATTTTTTATAGAGTATTACATATGTTCCTTAGAGAAGATATTTCTCACTTTGGGATGTAACTAAAGAGAGAAATTTGTTATGTGATTTTATCCTCGATCAGGAGATGCAGATCAACGATGTTCATTAACTCAGAACACATGAGAGGTGGAAAAATTACAAATATTTAATTAATGGATTTTAAGTAAATGTTTCGAGAAAAGTATTTCCCTTGAGAATAATGAGCTTATACAGTAAGGAAATTCATAACATTAAATAAAAAGATGATAAAAATGTTTCAAAGTATGAATCCAACATTAAAAAGTTATCAAGGCATTCCACGGAGTACGTAATTATTCCAAAGACCGTGATTGATGGATTATTTTATAGTTTAAAACCGTTTCTCTGAAGGGAAGAAGTATCCAAAACTTTTTCAACATAAGTAGATATAGTCTCATGTGCTATCAATATAAAAAAGTAATTCTCTAAGACTTATGACATTAAGGTAAAACACAGAATAAGAGGGTGAAAAAGGATAGAATGGATAAAGGTATGAATAAAAAGGGGAATTTTCCAACATGTGACACTTGGGGAAGTAAACACCTTAGTGCCTGCATAAAAAGGAAAAGGATTTTTCTACAAGTGTAGAAAAAAATTTCATCATGCTAGTGATTTATAGGTGAATATAATCTAACAATGTTAAATTATATATTTTTAGGGATATGGATAACTATGTTAATGACTTCCCAAAGAGTCATGGAAATGTTCCTCAGAAAAGGCGAAGGGAGTTGGGCCAAGTTTATGCGATTAAGACTATTGATGTGGAAATTACAAATTATGTGGTGGAAGATAAATTAATAATTTCCTAAAACATATCAAATGATTTATTTTATTCTTTATTACGACATTAGATTTTATCTTCCTAATTTTCTAATAAAATTATAAATTTCCATTTTGATTTAATAAAGGAGTTTTTTGTAAGTACTCTTATGGGATGTATCATTGCAAAATATGTGTGTTGGTCTATCACCATTAAAACACATAAACATGATTTAGTTTCGGAGATTGTCATCAAACCTATTATTGAATTCGATATAATCCATTATATGTATTGGGTTTAGAATGATTATTCAAAATTATATTTCAAGAAGAAAGATGTTACATTTTTATAGAATGATATTGAATCTATTATCTTTAGAGCAGGAAAATCGTCATCTGATTCTTATCTAGATCCACAACTAGTATCTCCAATTGATTCAATTCATGGGTAGTTTGAGAACACAATATATATGGGTGTCAAAATAAATCATCAAATCAATGATGTACCAATTGGGAAATAATATATTGATGTATTTCCATAGCATTTACGTAGACATCCTCCAATGTAGGAAGTTGAGTTATATATTGATTTAATTATTTATTCAAGAACAATATCTAAGACTCTGTATAGAATTTATACTGTTGAATTAGTATAACTTATGAAACAAATAGATGAATTTATTAGTAAATGTTTCATTCTCTCAAGAGTTTCTCCAAGGTGATCCCCAGTTATATTTTTCATGAATAATGACAGATTCATCAGGATCTGTCTTAATTATAGAGAAACAAATGTTATTACAATATTGAACAATTATCCCCAGCCTCACATTGATGATTTATTGGATAAACTTTAGGGAGTTAAATACTTTTCAATGATTTAACTTTTATATAAATATCATAAACATTGTGTGAGGAAGCCTAACACAACATTTTGAACTAGGTACGGACATTATTAGTTTACAATAATTTCATTTGGAATGAATAATGCAACCTCTATTTTCATGGATCTAATGAATATATTTTTCCATGAATATCTTGATAACTTTGTGGTGGTACTTATTTATGATATTTTTATATACAATTAAAGCTCCATAGACCAGGAATATCTTAAATATTTTGCTGATGACTATTAGAATAAATATATGGGATGCTTTGAAAGTGTGAATTTAGGATTCAATTAGTTTCATTTCTTGGCTATATTGTCTCTAAGGTTGGAATCTGCAAAGCCCTCGACTCACATTTTACAGAGCTGGTGAATTATTTTATTGAATTCGAATATAAACAATGATGTTTTATCCTGATGGAATGAATATTTTAGTAGCATGAGAATACCATATACATAAATAATTGTTATATTAAAACATGAAATGAAATATAACATATCAAATTCACATAAAAATCTATAATATTTCTCCTAATAGTTCATAATATTCTTCTAAAAATCCTATGGTAAAATAAAACATATTAGAGGGGTGATATCAGATACTCAATATAGGTATATAATATATGGGAATATAAATTAATAAGGCATAATGAATAAATAAAATTCCACATTCCATTAAACATAAAATTGTTCATAATCTTTCTGTAATAAAAGATGAATAAATAATTCCATAACCAAACATAACCATAGATACTATACTAGTTGAATAATCACATGTACTATCAATTACTTGTTTCATAGTAAGGTAATGCATATTGATAGACATAATAATAATATTTTCAAGGCCTCAACCAAGACACTGTATATAGTAGGTAAAAAACCATGCTAGTTTGTCTCATGTGACCTACTGATACATGGAGGGGATATATAGGGCCCCAACTATCACATACATGGTTCATTTAATTTATCATATGAATGGGGATAAACATAATGTACATGTAAATTCATATTGATTAAAACATATCAAATGTAAATAACTTTCCCCAATCAAAAAACAGAAACACTAATCATTCCGAGTAATATGGTGAATGGTATCATGGTAGAAAATAAATAGTAACCAGATCATAAGAAATTCAATAAAATATGGTAGATGATGTAATAAAATATTATACCCAAATAAACACAATAATAAATAATTGTTTTGAAACATCTAAAAATACACTTAAAAATATTAGAGCAAAACATGATACAAATACCCTTTTTCATTGAAAAGAATTTTTCTATTGGAAAGATATTTGTATAAAACCATAAGTGAGATAATATAGTTTTTACAAAATAAAATGAGTTCATTTACAAATATAATGGTGTCTTAAAACATATTATATATTGCATATGTAAATAGGTAAGAATTTTTGAAGTTCTCTTGAATCAGAATTGTTTATCGTGATGAATTTGGGAAAGATAATTTTAAAACATCTAACTACCCATTAAATAAAGATTCATTATGATTGATATATATATATATATATAACCATAAAAATAATTAATGAGCATTAAATAATAATAATTAATAATTTCATTAGGGAAAATAGAGAAAAAATAGTATCCCAAAAGAAATGCTGGTTCAGGTAGAAAACCTTTACCTTATGTATGAATGTGTTATGTACCTGATCATAAATTCTTGGATAATCTAATTAAACCCATTAATTAATTAATTCAAAAACTTATCTTCATATATTTTATTAACTATAGTTATATTTTGTTCATTTATTTTTATATTAATATTTTATAAGACTTAATTCTATCGTTCTAGAGTGGTCGTTTCCTTGATTTCTTGTTTGGATCGCTTGATTATAAGTAATGGAGTTCCTGAAAAATGAGTATACTAGTCTAGAATTGGAATTTAATGTTATTAATGAATAAATAGAGTAAATTTGGTTTCATTTATTATTCTGTTTCCACAAATGAGGATGAATAATTAGATAACATATTAATGATAATTGTTTATCTTATTTTTAGTGGGGTTTCGATCATAATTAATTAGTTTTGTTCTATTATTTAATATCATATATATATATATAACGAGCCCAAAATATTAAAGAAAATATAATAAATTTATTTTATAACATGTTTCAACAATACAAATGTTTTCATGAACTGCCTTAAATGAGAAATTTAAGAACAAAAGTTTGTCGTCTACGAAGGTCGTATATTGGCACCACTCGGATGATGATTTTGTTTTTAAAATAAATGAGAGAGTGTAAGTATATTTATGGTTGATAATCCATTAAAAATATGTTATTAATGTATATATATTATACTAGAGTAATCATGATCATTTGGACTGAAGATGTGATGTTAAAATAACAAAATAAAATAATTGAAATGAAATAAAATGCTTTTGGAAGAGAATTTACCTCTTGAATTATCCTCCTTTAAAACATCCTTAAGGGTAGGGGTTTTGGTATTTTCAAAATACCAAGTGCATTTAGACTTGTGTAGAGACTATGGAAGATGATTTTGGAATAAGATTGACATGATTCATGTCTTAGAGGAGTTAAGAGAAGAGGGTGAGGGGGGTTTTATAGTGGTGGAGAGGGGTAATTTTTCATTATTCTTTTCATTAATTTATTAATTTTCTCAAGTCAACCAATAGTGTTGATTTTTGAGATAAATATAGTAATAAGAAAATGTGAGTTTTAACCAAGGTTTCATACTTAATCCGTTACTTAGGAAATAGTGCATTTAGCTTATAATGTATTTATACTGCAAATTACCGTATTTTACTATTCAATAAAAATTTATGTATTTAGGAATAATCCAAATAATTCACTGTTCCCATTTATTGACTTGTAGATTTCAGAAATGGACTCCATTTTATCAAAATAATATTTTAAATATTTGAAATTTTATTCATAAATAAAATCATTATTTTGATATAAATTCAGATTTTAAATTTAAAACTGATTTTACAACACATTCTGAAATTATCTATGGTCTCATAAAAATATCCTAAAATTAAACCACAATACATTATTTATTTATTAATCAATTTTATGAAAATTAATATAATTTTAAATAATTTTACTTAATATAAAATTGTATTAAATATTTAAGACTTAAAAAATATGAACACTTCAATATTAATTTGTACAATATTAACTTACTTTTATTAAGATATAATTATACTATACATTAACCTATGAGATGAATAAATTTTATTTATACTTTCATTGTTGATGTTACTATTCATTTGGCTAGTATACTATTTATAATGTTCATATTTCTATTCCTAAGAGAACGGTACTATTTCATTGGTATAGGTTCCTTAACATCTAGAATGACATATGATTTCATTTATTTTAAATTTATATTGAATTTATTGTGTTCTCTATATGGTTTGATATGATTCCAAAAATAAACATAATAAGGTAAATTTCATTGGTCAAATTTTGGGTTGTTACATTCTCCCCTCATATGAAAATCACATCCATGAAATTCCAAAAATGTCACCTCACAAAAGGATTAGGATAGTTCTTTATCATAAGATCCTTAGGCTCCCATTATGCCTCATCAGTTTTATTGTTCTTCTAAAGCACCATTACCAGCAGAGTCATCCGATCTCTGAACACATACTCTTTAGTGTCTAGAATATAGATAATCTCTTGATAGTAAGATAATTCAGGTTCCAATTTCATACCTTTAGTAGTGAGTACATGTGTTGCATCCAAGATATAAATTATCAACAATGAGATGTGGGGAACACTTTTCACTTGATAAATGCTATGTGGTGTCACCAAATAATAATCCATATCACCAAATCTATCCATAATTTCAAAAGGACCAATGTACCTAGGGAAAAATTTCCCTTTCTTCCCAAATCGTATAACACCCTTTGAGGGAGGTACTTTCAGGAAAATGTCATATTTTAATTGAAATTAAAAATCCTTCCTTCAATCATCTACATATATATTTTACAAATTTGAGCTACATTGTTAGAGGATTGAATAGTTTTTACCATAACAGTTGTTTCTTCCACATTCTCAAGGTCTAGAAGCTTTTTTCACCAACATCAACCCAAAAATTTAGTGTACAACATCTTTTTCCATATAATGATTTATATGGCTCCATTTGAATAATTTAATGGAAACTGTTATTTCTGAAAAACTCTACTGAAGGTAAATACTGATTCCATGTACCTTGAATATCAAATGAGCACTGTCTCGACATGTCGTATAAAGTTTTTATTGTCTTTTATGATTTCCCATCAGTTTGAAGGTGACATGTAGTACTCAAATAAATCTTAATATCCAAATATTTTCAACATATTTTCCGTAATATTAATGTATATTTTGGATCATGATAAAAAAACTTGAGAGTATTTCTCTATAAAGTCTTATAACTTCATTAATATAGAGCCATGAAAGGATATCCAGGGGAAAATCCTACCTTACAGTGAGGAAATGGGATGATTGGGTAATTTGATCAATAATTACCCATATTTCATCATTCATTCTTGGAGTTTTGGGTAATATAGTTAAAAAATACATGGTAATAACATCTCATTTCCAATTAAGAATATGAATAGGTTTTATGATTCCCGTAGGATGTTTTCTTTTAGCCTTCAGCCATTAAAATAATAAACATTATAATACAGAATTAGCTATTTCAAGTTTCATGTTCTCCCACCATAAATATAACTTCAAATATCTATACATCATAGTGCTACCAGGGTTTATAGAGAAATTTAAGACATGGAAATAATCTAATAACACCATTTTTCTGGGATAGAGGGAACACATAGAAATCTCCCAAATTTCATAATTCTATCCTCATACATGAGGTCTGTTAACTTCCCATCATTCATAGAAATGATTTTCTTTTTAAATTCTCATCATCAAACTGAGAGTGTTACATCATTTCCTATAAAGATGGTTTGGAATCCATTTGACAATTTATTGATTCTTCCCCTCCCGTGATAATTACTATATCCATCCTTTCTAGATCCAGGTACATAGGGTCCTTGTCAATCGTAATTTCATTCAAACCACCATGATCCTTCCTACTCAATTCATGTGATACTTTATTTTCCTTTCCTAGCTGGTAGTTTATTGAATAATCATTATCCTATAGTTTCTCGATGCATTACATTTTCCTCATTTTGAGTTCTTTTTCTGAGAAGATATTTTTCAAGCTCTTGTGATCTGTATACATATCATACTATTCTCCATAGAGATAGTGTACCCATGTCTTCAAATAAATGATTACAACTTCTACCTCAAGACCACGAGTTAGATAGTTCTTTCCATGAGTTTTTACCTACATTGATTTAGAATCTGTAATCATTTCTCTGAAGATATGGAGAGCGTATATATATATATATAGAATGGTATGAGATATATGATGTATAGGAAATAAATATCTCATTATGCATAAGGAAATAATAATTTCTATTATTTGATGAGTTACTATATATCATTATTCCACCATTTCCTAATGTTAGAGTCAGGATTGGTGCATTCACTAACCTCGCCATCAATTAATCAAAACATTCATCGTATTTTTTTTCCATATGAACTTAATCCCTTTATGAGTAATATTGTATAATGGGTTAGTTAATTCAAAATGTTTTTAATGAAACACAGATTATAACCTACTAATACAATAAAATTTTTAACCTCAATTCTAATTGTTAGGGTAGGATATTCTGGAACATCTTTTTTCCTTGCAATATCAACTAAGATTACATTTTTAGAAACAATATGTCCATGAAAAGAAACAAATTATATCCAAAACTCACAATTCCTAAACATCCCATATAATTCATTTCACCAAAGATACTTTCTAAAAATCCTAAATTGATTTTTTATAGTCTTAGTAGCATTTGGAGTGTACCATGATATCATTAATATATACCACAAAAAATTTATCAAGCTATTCCATTAAAATTCTATTCATTATATCCCTAAAAAATGGGTGTATTTGCCAATCCAAAAAGTCATTACTATAAACTTGAAATACCCATACCTAGATCAAAATGATATCTTTAGAATATCTTCATTACTCAAACACAATAGATGATATCCAGATTGAGGGTCAATCTTCAGAAAATATAGGGATCTCTGAAGATGATCAAATAAATCATTAATCCAAGGGATATGATACTTTTTCGTAATAACAATAGCATTGATCTCCCTATAGTCAATGTATATCCTCCTAGATCCATATTTCTTCATAACAAAAATAATATTAGATTCTATTATTGAAAAACGAGGAACAATATACCCCTTACTACTCTACTCATCTAGTTGATTCTTTAACTCCATTAATTCCATTATGTCCATTAAATAATGATTCTTTGATATAGGCATTGAATCATCAATTAAATTGATAGAAAACTCAATTTCTCTCTCCAGACAGTGTCTTGGTAAATCCACTCAAAATACGTTAATATATTTTTGAACAATAGGTACATCGTCAATTTCTACATTTCATTCCTCACCCATAGATATTGATTTTTATTCCTCCAAAAAAATTTAATTATGTATATCTACTAGTTGTGTATCTAGATAAGAATCAAATGATGAGGTTTTATATTTAAAGATAAGGGATTCTATATCATTTTCAAAAATTGTAACTACCCTCTTCTTCCAATAGATTTATGAATCATAACATGAATGCTAGTTCATATTATGAATTATATCGAAGTATCTAATTGGAATAATCATAAGTTTAGAAACTAAATCACATTTATGTGTCATAAGGGGGATTGATCGACATATCTTTGTTGTAATGATACATCCCTTATGAGTTTTTACTGACAAAAATTTTATTTAATAAAATTGAAAATCTCTAATTTCCATGGAAAATTGTGAAGATATAAAACAATATGATGATCTAGAATCAAATAAAACATTGGCTAAGTAAGAGTAAATGATTAATGTACCTTACCCCCCATTATTAGGAACATAAACTTCAGTAGTAGTGACTGCATAATATTTCTCTTTCTCCCTTGTACTTCTTTGTGGAATGTTTCCCTAGAGCACAGAATAATCATTTAAATAAAGTCCCATATCATTTCAATTTTAGCATTGAATATGATAGATTATTTATTTACCTTAAAATCATATAATTGATAGCATATTCCTCTACAATTGTGATGAATACACATATCCTTTAGGTATGATTTATGAAGTTTCTTACCACAATTATCGCAGGATGGAAAAGAAACTATTCCCTTATTCCCTTTTTATTATTTCTTATTTACATACTATTTAGTATCCTTCATCTTCTCTTTCATTACATTAAGGTCCTAAAATTTCGAGAATTATTTTTCTATCTAGATTGTGCATGGGAATATATCATCATAATATGAGAATGTTTGGGAAACCAGTTCCCTTTGGAGGAATGGTTTTAAACCATAAAATAATCAATCAATATTTCTCCATTTATTTTGTATGTATTACGCGACATGATTTGTTGGCCTTATAAAGTTGGCTTTAAACATGGAAACGTACTCATCCCCCTTCTACCATAGATTCAATAATTTCATTTCCATATCTTCTTATTGTTCATGTAGATAATATTATTCTAGGAAAAGTTCCTTAATGACCCTCCATTACATATTTTGTATATCGTCCACATTATTTTTGTTTGTAATTGGTGACCACCATTGATCCAGATCTCCCGATAGATGATAAAATTCCACTAAAACATTCTCACATTAATTACTTCTTGAAGTAAGAAATATCTTCTCTAGGTAAATTATACACTACTCACCTACAAATGGGTTTGTAGTCCCATTGAAAGAATGAGGTTTTGTCACATAAATAAGTCTAAAATTTATCCTCCATATTGTTGTTCAGGATGCTCTATAAGGGAAAGGTTGTTGTTCATAACCTATGTCTGCTGTCTGAGTATTGATATAAGTTTCCCAGCACTAGTCACAGCTCCAAAACCAACATCATTAGCTTGAACAGGAGGGAAATCCATACATGGTATATACAAATTCATGTAGGTTCCATTCCTTGTACTACGCTACGTTTCTAAATACTGGGATAATCTAAATTATGTTACAAATCATAATCTATAATGTAGAATTAGTAAAATAATTAGCAAAATCATAAAACATATTCATATATAATATCGTAATCATAAACATTGTTTCTTTGGAGACATATTTATTATTAAATCTTTCAAAACGGTTTTTAAAGAAAATGTCAATTATCCTAATAATATCATAGGAGAGTGTAACAATATGTGCGTAGTAAGGCCCATTGACGTGTACCAGGTTACCCCGAGTCAGGCCGTAAACACATTGTCAGAGTTGCTACTTCAAAATAATTTTCTACCAGAACCACTTCCATTGTAGTATCCATATTGGGATTTATTTTATAGGAATATCCATAGAATCTATATCTGACCAAAATTCTAGGATTTTCTCGTATGATTTTCCTCAATTTCTATCATAGGGTTTTGTGCCTAATCTAAGTCTTACAAATATAGTTTCCATGTATTCTACTAAACTTCCTCCGATAAAAATTATAAAGACCCTGACCCTTGATTCCCATAGCTGGTGCATTATTTTATTAAATAAGATGATAAAAAAATTCATACCATGATGGAATGAATAGTTTAGTATAATTGGAAAACCCAATACGTACATAATTGTTACATTACATCCTGAAATGAAATAAAATTAATCTATATTACATAAACTTCTAGATTATCCCAACAAGACATTCATAATATACTTATTTTCATCATGGGGAAAATAAAACATATGAAATGAGTGATCTCAAATGCTCAGTAAGGGTATGTAAAGAATCATATGCATAAGTAATAAGGCATGGTGAATAAATAAATGTATGCATTCAATTAAAAAACATGAGTATAATATCACAGTAATTAAAGATGACAAAATAATTCCATAATAAATCTTTACCGCTGATACACAACTAGTCTAATAACTAGATGGACAATTAATTACTAGTTTCATAATGAGGGAATGCATAATTCTGGACATCACAATCATACTATCAAGGCCTCATCCAAGACACCATATAAAATGTGTAAAAACACGAGCTAATTTGGCTCATAAGACCTACCAATGCATTGAGGGGATACAATGGGCCCCACACATCACATACTAAGTCCAATGCATTCCTCATATGAAAAGGGATAATCATAATCAATATATACATTTATATTGAAACTATCATATGAAATGTAATTAACTTTCCCCAATCAGTAAAAATAGAAACCAACCAATCAAAGTAAAATGGTGAATGGTATCATGATAGAAAATCTGTAGTCAAACTAATCATCATCCATTAAATAAAATATGGTATACAATATCATAAAAATATTAATCCTATTAAAAAAAATAATTAACAAGATTGTAATAATAGATGAAAATACTCTTATAAAATCATCGAGTAAATCTTCATAGAAATACTCTTTACTTTTCAAAGAAGAGTTATTTTGGGAAAAGTTTTATATAAAACTAGAAGTGAGAAAATATAGTTTTTTCATAATAAAATGAGGTATTTGAGGAAAATATTGGTGGATTAAAAATTATTATAGAGTGAACTTAAATTTTTTTAATAATTAGAGAATTTTCTTTGAATAATGCTTGTTTATCTTGAAGAATTTGAGAAAGATCATTTTAAAACATGCAAATCCCCATAAAAAGATTGATTCTGATTGGTATATATATAGTGAAAATTAACACATCATTTATGTGGTATATATGACAATAATTAATAATTTAATTTTTGAAATGTGACAAAAAAATATTAACCTAGAAGAAATTGGAGGTTCTAATAGAAAACCCTCACCTTGTGTCTAAATGTATTGTTCACTTGACTGTAACTTCCTAGATAATAAAATTAAATCCATTAATTATTTAATTAAGAACCATATTTTCATATATTTTTATTAAATATATATTTATTAATTTCATTTATGTTCAAATTGATAATTTGTCAGATTGAATTTTTTCCTTCCGGGGTGTTCATTTCCTCGACATCATTCTTGGTTCTCTTTATTATAAGTAATGAAGTTCATGTAAAAAAATTATACTTATCCATATTTGGAATTTAATTTTATTAATGAACAAAAATATGTTTCATTTGAGTTATGTGTTATTTTTCCCCTTAAATGAGTATGAATCATTAGATAACATATTAATGGTAATCATTTAGCTTACTTTTAGCGATTTTTTGATCACAACGAACTAGTTTTATTCTATTATTTAATATAATGTATATAAAATGATCTAGAAACCTTAAATAAGATATAATAAATATTTTTTAATATTCATTAGCCATTAAAATGTATCATGACCAGATTTGAAAGAAAATTTTAAGAAGGAACATTCTTCGTCCATGAAAATCCTTAAATCGGCATCTCACGGATGATGATTTCATTTTTAAAATATGAGACAATGTAAGGAGATTGATGATGGATCATACATAAAAATTATATATTTCCAGTATATAGATTACAAAAGAGTTATCATGATTATTTTTACATATGACGTGAGGAGATAATAATATAATAAAATAAATTCATTTGAAACTAAATGAAATAGGAAGAGGATTTACCTCTTGAATTAACCTATTTGTGAACCTCATTAAGGGAAGGAATTTTGGTATTTTGGAAAGACCAATAGATACTAGACGTGGGGATATACTATGGGAGATTATTTTATCAAAACAATTACATGATTCAAGGCTTAGATGAGTGAAGAAAAGAGGGGTGAGAGTGGGTTTTATAGTTCATGAGAGGTGTAATTTATCCTTATTCTATTCATTAATTTGTTATTTTGGTCAAGCCAACCAATAGAGTTGATTATTATGACTAAATAAAGTTATAAGATCTTGTGAGTTCGAAACAAGTATTATTACATCAAACATTACTCAATAAATATTGTATTTTTCTTGTAATGTATTTATACTTTAAATTACCATATTTTACTATTCACAAAAAAATTATTTATTTTAGAAAAATTCCAAAAATTAACAGTAACCATTTATTTATATTTAGAATTCAAAAATGGACTCCATTTTAAAAAAAATAGAAATATGTGAAATTTAATTTTTAAATAATATCATTATTTACCTTAAAAATACATATTTTAAATTTAAAAATAATTTTAGAACCCTTACCAAAATTAACTAAGGTCTCATAAAATTATCCTAAAATCCTAAGGAATAAAAATATTTATTGATGAATAAAATTTATGAAAAATAATTTTTAAAAATAATTTTATTAAATATAAAATTGTAAATAAATATTTATAAGTTATAAAAATACCAACACTTAAATATTAATTTTTCAAATATAATATTACTTTTATTATGATATAATTATATCATTCTTTCACTAATGAGATGGATAATTTTTTGGGGGATGTTACTATTAATTAGGCTGATTTACTATTCATAAGGGTCATATTACTATTCATAATCCCATGTTACTATTTAATCCATAATGCTTCCTTAACATCTAGAAATACCACTTATTTATTTTCTTCATCGTTTATAATGATTGTGTTGTGTTCTCTTTGAGGTTTTATATGGTTCATTAAATAAACATATGAAGGGAAATTTCATTGAAATGATTTTGGGTCATTACGGAATCCTATTTGATCCTCTGAAGAAAAAGGTTGTTCAGGAATGGAATATACCATTGTATATAATCGTGGTATGTATTTTTGTTTATTTCGAATTTTATTATTGGAACATCATTCATAATGTTTCCTGATTGTCCATCTTGTTAACCAAGGTTACTCCTAATATGTTTATGTTCGTGTGGACAAAACAATGTGAAAATTGTTTTCCATTGTTGAAGATGAGGTTAGTGAAGGTTTTGATCCTAATTTTACTATCAGGAAATTGGGGATTTGTGATTTATATTGATGCATCGAAGAAAAGACTTGGTTGTGTCCATATACTGATTGATATAGTTATTTACTATGCATCAAGGTAGTTAAAAATACCTGAAGAGAACTATTTAACTCATGATATTTAATATGAATCTATTATATTTTCACTGAATATATGGTGACACTATCTCAATAGTGAAATATGTGAGATATATACAGATCAAAAGAGAATAAAATATATCTTCTCATAGAATGAACACAACATGAGGAAAATTTGATGGCTCTAGGTACTCAAGGATATTAATTATTCAAGACACTATCACCCAGGGAAGGAATGTAAAGTAGTTGACACATAGAAAAATAAGGATCATGGAGTTATTAACAAAACGAGTATTGATAGGGACCATGTGTACATTTATCTATAAAATATGGATATGGGAATTATAAAGGGTGGTGAAACAACATTAATCTTTCAATTGATCATAAAAACATCATTATTTATAGAGATTAAAATTTATCAATCTGATGATGATGATCTTCAAAATAAAATAAATGGTGTGAATGATGAGAAGTAGGAAGTCTTCATGTGTGATGATTGAATTCTGAAATTTTGGAAGAGGCTTTGTGTTACCTCTTTACATGATCTAAAAAGAGAGTTATTAGACAATTCCCATATTTCAAAATTCTTTTTTAAATTGGGTATCTCTAATATGTATAGATATTTAAAGGTACATATCTAAAAGAATGACATGAAAAGGGAAATTTCATATTATATATTAAAGATATTGAGTCTTTCAATAGGTGAACACTGAAAGACAACATCCTAGATGAGTCTTGAAACCACATCCAATTCATACATGGAAATGGGATGAAATAAATATGTATTTTTTCACTTTCTTTCCAAATACTCCAAAAAATAATGATTCCATATGGGTGATTATTGATCAACTTATCAAATTTTCACATTTCCACTCTATAAGAGAATATGTTCTACTGGAATTCTTTAGAGGACTCTATATCTATGAATTTTTAAGACATCATGGGGATCCTCTTTCAGTAGTGTCTAATCATGATCCACAATTTACATTGAAATTAACAAAAAATATTGGGAAATATTTTGATACTAAGGTTTCTTTGAGTTTTAATTATCACCCTTAAACAGAAGGGAAATAAAAAGGGTGATCCAAACATTAGAAGACATGTTGAGATCATTTTCACTTGAATTTCAATGTATGTGGGATCAGTATTTAATTTTATGGAGTTCACCCACAATAATAGTTTTCATTCATGTACTCAAATGGTACTATATAAATCATTGTGTGGAATGTGATTTAGTATCCCAACATGTTGGGATGAAGTTGGTGAAAGGAAACTTGTGGGCCCAAAGATTATGGAGGAAATAATAGTAGAGTTAAAGACTATTTAAACCAGTATAAAATAATCTCAATGTCGGAAAAAGAGTTATGATTATAATAAAAGGAAGGATTTTGAATTTCAAGTGGGAAATCACGTTTTATAGAAATTATCTCCATGGTTGTGAGGTATAAAATTTCATAAGAAACTGAAACTGATCCCATGTACATTGGCCCATTTAAAATTCTTTAGAGAATTGGATTTGATGATTATCAAATAGAAATACCTCCTACCCTTTATATGGAATACAATTTCTTCCAAATTTCCTTGTAAGGGACGTACATGCTAGACCCATCACATTGACTCACTTCTAAGGGAATATAATTAAAACATTAGTTATCATAATGTGAAGAACCTATCTAGATTCTAGAAACTAAAGAATAGGTGTAAAGGAATCAAAAAAATAAGTTAGTAATGTTTCTTTTGAAAAATAATAAAATTGGAGAGAAAATGTGGGATCCTGAGGAGAATATGATGAAGAACTACCAAAATCTATTTATGAGGTAAAATTATAGAAATTTCAAGGATGAAATTTTTGAATAATGGGAGAAGGTAACGAACCAAAAATCCATCAATGATAGTTCCATTATTATGTTTATTTTATATAGTATATATCACATAAAATCTCATAGAGAACATAATACAAACATCATAAATAAATACTGAATGAAATAAGAGGTATTTTGAGATGTTAATAAACTTATACATAAGAAATAGTAACTTATCCTTTAGAATAGTAATATCACCCTCATGAATAGTTAATTGGATGAATGAATATTATCCTCCTCCATGTTAGAAAAAATGAAATTTTTACACCTCATAAGTGAATGTATGATACAATTACATCATAGTATAAGTAATTGATTATTTTAAAAATTATTAATTATGTGTTGGTATTTTTTCTGTCATAAATATTTAATTACATTTTAATAATCAATAGAATTATTTAAAAGAAAATTAATTTTCGTAAAACATAATTAGAAATGAATTTTTTTTTCTTATGATTTTATGATAATTTTAAGATAAATTATTAAATTTTTGGAGTGTTATAAAATCTGTTTTGAATTTAAAATCAATAAATTTTGAGTAAATAATAAATATATTTAAAAAATTATTTCACATATTTAGAAAATATTTTTGATAAATTGTACTCCATTTATGAATTATAAATTTCAAAAAATAGTTATGGTGAATTTTTTGGATTTTTCTAAAATATTTGAAATTTTGATGAATAGTAAAATATGGAAATTTTTAGAATAAATGCATTATAAGCTAAATAAACTATTCCATGGGTAATTTCTGATATATTAACCATAATATAGAACATCCATTCACTATTTTAATATATTTGATAATAATTATCAAACTATTCAATGTTTTGTGCTAAAAACAAAAATCTAATGATTAAAATATCCAAAAATCACCCATCTCCTCCACTATAAATATCACCCCTCACTCCCTATTCTCCTCACACATTTTTTCCATGAAGAATGTAAAAATTATGCCAAAATATTATTTCCAAGACTCTCCTCAAATTCTAAGTGATCTTAATCTTACCTAAACCCTAAATCAAATCCCCTTAAATAGGTTCCCAAAGAGGAGTATTCAAGAGGTAAAATCCACTTCCTTTTCTATTTAATTTCTTCTCCTGTTATTTTCATTTATTATTATCTTCTAACATTATCTATATAAATGAGCTTTATAACTCCAATATCATCTTTATACTATAATTATATCATTTCAATGAAATATCATTCCTCAAACTTTCACTCTTTCTCTCTCTCTAAAATGAAATTCTCTTGTGTGAATAGACAATTAACAACCTTTGTGGATGATGAATTTTTATTCATAACTTAATCCTTAGAAGATTTTAATGAAACGATTTTAATGGTAAAAATAGAATATAATTTTTTTATTAAAACCTAGTTAATGGTCTACAACCAATATATACCCGAAATATTAATTCATATGACAAAACTGGTTTGTAATAATCTAAATTCTACCAAAATAATCTGAATGGTTATCACTAATGTTTTATATAATTAACCATCCTCATACCATATAAAAAATGAATTATATGACCATTTAATATTATTTATTTTCATTAATATCATATATATTCAATTCTGAAGAATTATACCCATCCCATGTGAACTTCTGTACTCATATAAAAGTATACCGATCGTGAAAACCAAGGAAACAAACACTCCGGAGCGATAAATTTTAATCGCATAACTCATCAAAAAGGCAATAAATTAATATAATAAAATTATAATAAATAAAATAAATGTATATAAAGTTATAAATTAATTAATGGATTTAATTTTATTTTATAGGATGTTAAGGTTATGTGAAGTACACTTTTAGAAATAAGGTTTTGGTGTTCTTCCAAAACCTCTATTTTCATTCGTGTTATGCTTTCTTTCTCTATAAAACAATGTAATACATCATTATTTTTATATAATTACTTTAAATTATATATATATGTGTTTCAAAATCAAATATCTATATCATTTCATTATTATTTTATGGAATAATAAATGTTTCACAAGGTTCCCTTATCATTTCCCCCCGATAAGGTAACCCTATTAAAGGGAACATCTCGATTTCATTCACATTTTCAACTGTAATCCATATTATTTTTTAAGACAGCTTAAATTTTATAAAATTTCAAATTTTTTCATGAGAAAACTATATGTTTTCATTTCTGGTTTACAAAAAAATCATGTACAATTAAAATGATTTTTCTAGAAGAATTATTCTTTTGAAGTTAAAAGGGGTACTTCTCTAAAGAAAACATCAAGCATTTTATTAGAGTATTTTCATATATTTCAAAACCTCTATTGAATTTTAATATTTATATAGTTTTATATATTATATCCATCCTCCACTATATTATAATAAATCATTTATGATCAGTTTATTTGTGGATGTGCTATATTGAAACCATTCACAATGCTACCCCAAATGTTTAGTGATTATGTTTACAAATTATGGATAGTTATATACATTTAATATGTATATATTTATTATTATTAACCCCATTAATATGAGGAATGAATTTTACTTTTCATTTGATGGTTTGGTCCCACTATAGTCCCTCGACGGATTAGTTAGTCTCTTAAGAATAAATATAAATGGACTTGGTCAATGCATGTCCTATTTTCAGATATGTTATTGACTGAGCCCTTAATCATTTACAGATGTATCAGCCGAGCCTCAACAATATTTCTCAGATGTCTATCCTTATAAATTCCCTAATTATGATATTAATAATTTATATTCCAAGTGATTATTTAACTATTAGATTTCCATGGTTATGTTTTGTTATGACATTATTTAATAAAAATTTATTCCTTCTATTTTATTATCAATATTATATTTTAATGGAATGCGTACTTTTAGTTATTCACCATGCTTTATATTTATGCTTCTTATAATTTATATAACCCTAATAATCATATGATATAACACATTTCATATTTATTATTTCTCTTGGGATGTGAAGAAATATATTATGAATGACTTGTTGGGATAATCTAGAAGTTGTGGATATTTCAAAAAAAAAATCTATATTGTATTTCCATTCTAGTTGTATTGTAAAATTTATGTAGGTATATGGTTTTACGAAAAACATAAGAATTATTCCCTTCGGGATACTACTTATATTTTTAAGAAAATGCAATGATGCACGGCACCGACTTTTGGGAAATGGGGTCGAGGTCTCTACAACCACTTCCACAATGTGGCATGATTCATTTTCTACCAGAACCTAACAAGTATGTGTATAAATATTGAATTGATGAATATATATGATGTTTATGACATTTTAATTATTTTTATTTTTTATTGATAACATATTTCTTACCTGTTCACCCTTTCCATCCAAAGGAAATTGATAGCATCTTTTGTGGGAATGTGTGGACAACCACCTCCAACAAGGAATATGATTCATATTTCATCTCGAAAAAAGTATTTTCAACCGGATGGAATAAATGAATTAAAATAAAATTTATTAATTATTTTATATTCAATAAAAGTGATATATTTTTTACATTATTTCTATTCATCACATTAGAAAAATGAAAATTAATTTCACACGAACGTTTCGACTATTATCTCCAAAAGATAATATGGTTTATTTTTTATTACCTCCTTTCGTGGTTGGTTTTAAAAGAAAAATCAATGATTAAATATTATTATTATAAAAAATTTACTTTTCTATAGGTAATTTTACACAAACCCCATTGAATATGGCCAATGCACCGATTATATTTTGATCTTATAAACTAAAAGACCCAAAACATCAAATTTAAACATTAATATTTTCATAAAAAATTAATTCCAGGTAAAATATTAAATAAAATAAAATAATAATTTAATTAGCATTAAATATATAATTAATAAAATAAAAATATAATATTATTTTGTTTTTTGGGTGATATATAATGTATGAAGATAGATGTGATATAATTTAAAAGAGGTTTCTTTATTTCATTAATTTAATATGTTACTTTAAAATTTTTCTACTACAAATCATTTTAATCATATATTATTTATGAATATTCTTATTTGTAAAAAAATTGAAATTCATTTTCACCTAATTTTGAATCTAATTTGATTGGATTGTCAATAAATTCTTTAATCATTTACAATACAATTCATTTTTACAATTTTTTATGAAAGTGTAAAAGAATTTTTTAACATATACATCTTGAAAGTTTTTTCAACTATTTTAGATATAAATAATTATCAAGATTCCCATAAAATTACTAATTTTCATTTTGAAGGAAAATAAATATTTTAATATTATGCATTTTTTTATAAAATATTTTATAAGGAAACAAAATCGATTTCTATCATCCTCATGATATAACTAATTGTATTATTTCCTATGAGCATGATCATCGATTAAAATGGGTTATATACTAGAAATAAATTACTATTAGTTTTAATATTTTAATTAATGTTATAAATATTATATCAAATTTGAGATATCCCAAAATCAAATTGATGTTTGGAGAGCCTTTTATAGATCTCTAATGAATTGGGTAAACTAACAGTGTTTACTGGTTAATGGTTACTCTTATGACTTATAGGAATTATCGATTTTGGTGATTCGTTTATATGAGATCCTAAAATGTTCAATGTATTGATAATTCCCCAATATACATATAATATATTCCTGTAATGGTTTATAAAATAAATCATTTGGTTTGAAATGGTATGAAAATGAGTTTATGTTTTTCATATTCTTTATTACTTTTGTTTTTAAAATAATAGTGAATGGATTGTTTTAAAAGGAATCACATTACTGAGTTTTAATGGTTTAAATGAAATCATTATAACTATGAGTATGTTTTTATTAGTTCATATGATATTTTTCATGAAATTTATTATCAAATTCAGATTTTTTTTCATTGAAGAGTTAATGATTATTTGTTGTAAAATGTTATATTTGAAAAAGGAAAAGTATCAAATGGGGTTTGTTGTTTAAAAATTGACTAAAAAGATTATTTTAAATTATATCCATTAATAATAGTTTTTATTTTCATCCCACATTTTAAGATGAATTTTCACAAGTCTCAATGATGACTAAAAATGATAATAATGTCATACCTATAGATATAGGGCTTACCTTTAATTGAGAAAGTGTGTCTTTATAAAGAACATATTTTGTTGTAAAATAAATTTTTTTTATAAATATTCATATTTTGAAGTTTTACTAAATTATCTAAAATAATAAACTTTTTTGGAAATGTAAGTAAGTGAAAACCCTGTTATAAACCATATACTTAAGAGTTGAATAATGTATAGATTTTTATAATTAGAATCAAAGAATTGGCATAGATAATTTTAAGGGTTAATATGATGTTAAAATAGATATTAATTTAATTATAATTCATTGTTATATTAATAAGTGAAATTTATTAAGATTTCCATGTTTTCACATCAAATCTATATTTTTTAAAATTATTTCTCCCTAGAGGAATCATGGAAGTTAAGTGAGAATGGAATTATGAATATAATACCGATATAAACTAGTAACATAGAATGGTTGGAGTATAGTAGTTTGTATTTCTGTTAAATCCAATGAAAATGATATCAGTGGTAGAATACTTGAAAGAGAGTTAATGAATTATCCAAACTGGAACTTGTATATAGTGGAATAATTTATGAAACAAAACCTTTTGTATTTTGGTGGATCCTCAGACACTGTGATATATGAAGGGTTGATTAACGATGATGAGAATATATTTAATGTTTTTTTATGTTTTGAATATTATAGTGTAACCAATGTTATTTATACTTTTTAATTTGAATCTAATAAATGGTTGTATAATATTAAAAACACAATGTAATATGACGAAATTGGTCTCATACAAGAGACCATATTTAATGATTTATTCCATAAAAAATATATTACAAATGTTATTATACATAGAATTGAATGTAAATTTTTATATTTAATGAAAATGGCGGACAATACTATTGGAACCTTTTAATATAATTACAAGATTATCCAGGTATTCTACAAATTTTATTCTAAACAAGATAGTTAAATTTATAAATTTTATGATGGATTAAATAAAAGTCTATTAATATATATGGTTACTTATGAGTTTTCATGTTATAATATAATTATGTAGTTCACTCATGAATTCAAGATTCTTTTTTTGTACTTTGACAACAATAAGAATATCAGGTGATCTGGGTGGTAAGCAATGGGAATGTATCCATTTAATGAACCTGAAGGTATGAATATTATATTACCCATATTTGATATGGGTGAAAGAATAATTCAATTGAATATATTATGTAATCTGATATGTTTTACTAATATGGAAATCCTAGACATAGGGATCATGACTTCAATGAAAATAAAAAATGTAATAGTTATACCAGAAATCAAAATAAAGAAAAAAAATATTTAACTTTCAATGAGTTAAGAAATTATGTAAATGCATATACAAAGTTTGTAACTCGAGGTTGGAATCCTGAAGATAATAAATAAAAATGTTTATAAAAGGATTTTAATAAAAATAAAGTATAGGAATGAGACTTAAATAAAATGGTTATTAGTGCATTATTTTTTTATTCATGTTACGATAGTGACATTTATTATATGGTATCAAAAAATTATTTTATATCAATGAAACATGAATGTAAAATTTAAATCTTATCTCATGAAGTAATGTTATAAATTGTTTTGAAAAATATTGGGGTTAATAAAAAGGTGACACGAATTTATATAAATATTCATATTATAATCAGTGTAGTAGTTTTGTTTGAGAACCTTTCTAACTTTTCCATTATGGAGTTTGATATTTTTTTTGGTTATGAATTTACTTTCCATTTGACAGGATAAAATTGATTAGAAGGTAAAAAAAAATTAGAATGTGTTTTAATTTTTATAAAATCATGAATTCATACAATTAATAACATATTAAGAAGATGAGAAACTGATAAAATATGGCGGTGAAAGTTATCTTGGAAAATTTGTAGAGAATAAAGGGTTTATTCATGTTGGTGATGTGCTTATTGTAAATGATTATATGGATGTATTTATTGATTATTTTCTTTGTGTTATTCATGATCGGGATGTTGAATATAATTTTTACTTACTTTCAATTTCTATGAAAATTTCAAAACCTCCATATCAAATGGTATCTATTGAGTTGATATAATTGAAATATAAATTAGGGTAATTTATTGAAAATGGATGTATAAAACATTGAATGTCACCTTGGGGTGGTACTATTTTATTTTTTATATATAAGGATGGATCCATTATAATATCCATCGATTATAGTGAACTCAATAATATCACAATATGGAACATATTTCCCTTTACTTGTATTAAGGACTTACTTGATCATCTTTAGGGAGTGTCGTACTCATATAATATTGATCTCAAATCTGATTACAATAACTTATAATTAAGGGAAAAGAACATTCCAAGGACAATGGTTCATACTAGATATCTTCATTACATGTTTTTTATTCTTCAATTGAGGTTTACAAATTAACACACTATATTTATGCATTTAATGAATATAGTTTTCCATCGGTATATAGATCTGTTTTTTATTTTGTTTATTGAGGATATTCATTTTTCTTCTAATGACTAATATGAGAAATAGATAAGGATCTTTCTATAGAAATTAATATTAAATAATTTGTGGGGAATGTTTAGTCAATGTAAATTTTGATCAAAGAATATTTCATTCTTATGGAATATTATTTCCAAATATGAAATAATTTTTAATCCTACTAAAAAAAGTTTTTTATGGGTTTACATTAAGTATAAATGTCACTAATATTATATGTTTTATTATATTTGTTAGTTACTAATGATTACATGATGAATACGTTTCGTAATTATCCACAACATTATACAGGTAGACTCAAAAAGTAGTAGCATTAATCTAGACAGTGGAATTTGATGAAGGATTCCATGAAATTAAATTATGGCTTGTTAATGCTCCATTTATGTCACTGAAAATAAAAAATAGGGAACTTATTATTTATTATTTTGTTTCATTGAATGTACATGGTTGTTACTTGATGAATAATGAATATGTAATTTCATCTACACATCGTCAATGTAAACACTATGAGTATAATTACCTACTTTGAAACACTATCTAAGAGTAGTTTTTTTATTTAAAAATCCTGACTCATCATCCATATGGAGGGAAATGTGAAACATATATTGATAATAAATGTTCATAAAATTTACTGACTCAAAATATGATGAACATGAGGAAAATAAATTGACAATAAGTGACTGTGGAATATGATTTCCCAATTCAAAATAATCCATGTAAATCAAAAAAGGTAGTCCATTCCCTTAGTTTAAAGGATAATGAATCATTAATAATTCTATATTTGTAACATGATCCTTTAGTTAATGATTTAATAAATGTTGGAATGTAAATTTGTTATGCTAGAAATACTTCATTGATGACCCATGTATTAGTGTACTCATCATTTTCATATATATTTGAGTAGGCTCCGAAAGAAGATCATGGATTTAAAGAAAGACTATAATTAGTCAAAAGGGTAATTTTTGTTAGTTTAATGTGGATAAAAAGTGTTATTATTTATGGAACGAGAATTTTTTTTTGAGTAATTCACAATTGAAGAAATAATTGTTATGTGGAGATTATACTTTTATTTCTATTTATCCCAATAACACTAACACATATTGTGACGTCTCGACCTGGGAGCCACTGAAGAGTTCCCCGAGCCAGTTGGCCCTGTGCCCTCAAGAGTTCCTCCCCGTATGGTAGAGGGTTCCTACTAGAAGCGAGGGTCTGGTAAGTCAGTATTGGGGAGGCTATACCCTCGTTTATCAGAAAAATACACTTGTGGAAGAAAATAAAAATAACCAATTCAGGAAAAATGTAAATAACCATAACAATACCATGAAATATTATAGTCAAAACCAGAGAATACAATTCTATAATAAAAGATAAAACATGTTATCATAATGCATGTTCCATGTGTCTACAATGAAACATAAATTATATACACAACGACTCCAAATTGGGTCCCAAACCACATCTGGTTCCCTCTCCCATGCTCCAGTCTCATACTAAAACCTATCACAGGGCATTGCCCTTATCCAGTCCAACAATAGTAAATTCTTATAAGGTGTCATTCCAGTGGTCCGAATAGGGTGTGAGCACAACTCAGTAGGCCACCACGAAGGGTGTCTAAAACGAGTCCATTCAAAAGATAGTTCATGAATATTTATGAAGAAGTGAATATTATGCATAATTTAAATATTTATCACAATGTCATTTAATCATTAATCATAACATGAGACCAAATCAATTATGGTTTCTCATATGAATCATCATTCATTATTATCAGTTAATCAGTGCAATTATTCATGCCTAGGAACCCAAATCTCAGTTGAAAAATCATTCATTTTTATCATTCACTGGGTGTAGGTCATCAGTCCTAGCACCCCAAATCATTTTTGAGGGTAGGTTTTCATGCCTATGACTTTTGTTTCTCAATCGGTGTAGGTCATCATGCAAAACTCCCCATAATCTAATGTTTGGATAACTACTAGTGGGAACTCCATGTCCATGTCTGAACTTCTAATGAGTCTAGGAATCCATTCCTAGAACCACAAAATATCATCTATTTAATCATTATTTACGTCATAAGAATTTTCCACATTATTCATTTACTAATCCAACAATTATTTAAACATTTCAAAGGCCATTAGTTAATTAAAAAATTAACTAAGAATATAATATATTAATTAATTCTTCAATTCATTAATCAATCAAAATAATTATATTTCCATAATTAAATTTTTGACAATTAATTATCCAAATCATAACCCAAAATTTTATAATGAATTCTCACAATTAATTACCATAGATCACTTCATGGAACATAATTAATTCTCACAATTAATTATCTTACATAGCCAAACATATTTCCATAATTAATTCCCAATAATTAAATATCTTATCACAATCAAATCAATATCTCAATTACAATATATCTACCAATATCAAATCATAAAAAGATCTATTTCACAAACCCCTCCCACATCATTTGTTTCTTATTTCAATTATCAATTAAATCGCCAAGGAAATTCAATTAAATATCACATTCCTAAAATTAAAATTTAGGAAATAAATCCTAAAGTGAATCTATCATATCATAAACTCACATTCACTTTACATAAAAAACGACTATGGGAGTTTCATTTTGACCACCTACCTCTGTTTTTTAGCAGAAGTTAGCCCAATAGAAATCACCATATATTGAGAGGCACAACATTGTCGATCAAGCTCCAAATATAAATCCAAAAATTTATAATTATTATCAAAGGAATCAAGTTCATTCCAAATCTATATATAGATAAAAAATAAAAGATATAGATATTAAATCATAGGTTTAGATCCCAGAACAAGTTGGAGATCATCCATGAGAAGACCTAGAAAGGATAAGATAATGATTTGGAGAAGCAATGGGACGAAATCCAGTTACTGGGAGGAGAGTGATTCTGTAATTTGGGATTTCAATTTTTAAGAATGCTGTTTGGATCACCATGGAATATATTTGGGAGGGTTGGGAAACACTAATAATCTATCAAGATTGAGCCAAGGTCGAAAATATAGAATTCCTGGTGGTTCGTGTGGTTTAAATAAAAAAATTCGAATTTAATATCCTATGTGCCAGTTTTCTGGGTAGAGGCTCATTGTTAGGGAAAACCATGAACCAATCGTGTAGACCCCTCTGTACAATTTTAAATGGATGGCACAGTTTGGTCGCATGGTCTATTACACCATGTTTAAATTGTGTGGACCTCTGTGTCCAGTTTCGCACCCTTGGCACGGTTTGGTCTCACAGTTTGTCAAATCATGCACAATCATTGCACAAGAAAATTTCCTTTATTATTTCTTAAACATTCGCAAAAGAATTCACCCCAATACACTAATCCAAGTTAACGGTACTTATGATCTTCAAAAATTTCCTGAAAACATTCCTGGGATGACTCTAGAAAAGGCATGGATCTTATAATCTCCCCACCTTATAACTTCTCATCCTCGATCTGCACTCCAAAACATATCTAAGATTCTAAGCCAAAAGAATTTTTCCTTTGAGACCTCATGAATTCTTCCCATTTCTATGTTTCCTGTTGAAAATTTCCATGTTTTCATAACACATGATCTAATAGCATGGTCTTCCCCCTAAGAAATTCTCACTACAACCCAACATATGTACTAGATGCTCCTCAAATGATGAATCAGTCTTGAGGTCAACCTCATTCAAATAAATCACATAAGATGGGTTAGGGTGATACCAATATTGTTGTGAAACATTTAAAATATCAGGAAAAGAATGGAATTTCAGTGAATGTGCTAATTAGTACGCCACCAGCCTAATTCTCTCCAGTGCCTCAAACAGTCCCACCCACCTAGGCGCTAACATTCTCTGCCTCTGTATCATGTGGTTTCCTAATCTTGGCGACACCCAAAGTAAAAAATGATCACCTTATATAAAATCTAGGGGTCATCTCCGTCTAACATCATATGATTTATACCTAATCAGAGCTATAGCCATATACTTTTGAATCAACTGCACCTACTCTGATGTCTCCTGAATGAGACTCGGTCCTAACAGCTCTGACTCACTCAACTATATCAAACATAGAGTTGATATGAAATGTATATCATAAAGTGACTCATATGGTTCCATCTATATAGTTTCTTGATAACTATGTTACCGGATAACTCCAATAAATCCAACTAATTTTCCCACAAACCACCAACGTCAATCATGCATGCTTATATCATTTCCTCTAACACTTATATCGTATGCTTTGACTTCAACTGCCTATGGGTGGAAGGTCGTACTAAATAGATCATGTGTACCAAGACCCTTTTATAATCTCTCTAAAAAAATATATGTAATGCATGAATCGCAATCTAAAACTATAGTTCGTCGCACCCCCGGAAAATGAATAATCTCTCTCATGTACAGATCTCCCAACTACTATAATGTAAAGGTTTCATTGATAGGAATTAATTGTGATACATTCGTTAGTCGATCCACAAAGACCCAAAAACCATCATTCTTCCCAAATTCAATGGATTCCCTTCCACAAAATCCATGGTCACATCATCCCACTTCAATTCCAAAATAGGTAATGGATGTAAATGTCCTCCTGGTCATTGATTCTCTACATTCACCTACTGATAGGTGAAACATCTTGTTACAGACCTTGTTATCTCATATTTCATTCATGGACACCAAAACTATCATCGAAAGTCATGGTACATTTTTTTCATCCAAGGATGTACCACCCACCTTGGAGAATGAAATTATCACATGATTTCCTCTCGTATACTCGTAGGAACAGTCACCCTATTTTTCACATATATGATCATATCCTCGTCTATTTTCCAGTCTAATGGTGTCTCCCCTCCTTTAAGGCTTTCCCTCAAGGATAAACACACTGGATCCGTGTACTTCAGGTCCCTAATCTGTCTCCAGAGTGTAGAATCTACTACTACAAAAACCAAATTCATTCTATCCTGACTCTACTGAAAAACCACATGAATTTATGCTAGAAAAGTAATAATCTTACACTCTACACATGACTCATGTACAAACTGAGTATGAGTTTTTCTGCTCAAGGCATCAGCCACACTATTCCTCTTTCTCGGGGTATATTCTAGTTAAAAAAATGACTTCATATACTCTACCCATCTTTGCTACCAAATATTTATGTCATGCAGTGAAAAGATATACTTCATGATTTTGTGATCCATAAAAACTATAAACATTTCACCAAAAAGACAGTGTCACCGTCACATAAGAGAATAAACCATAGCTTCCAAATGGAGGTCCTGAATAGGATAATTCTGTTCATATGGACTCAAATACCAAGACCCATAAGCAATGACTTTATCTTCTTGCATCAACACAACTCTGAGTCCGACCCAGAAGTGTAAAAATACTTTGTGTACCCATAGCCCAACTCTAGTAATACCAAAATTGGTTCTGATGACAAGCGCTTCATCAACTCCTAGAAATCATTCTCTCATGCTTCTATCGAAAAAAATCATTAACCACGTTTTTTTCAAACCAGTAATAGGTGATGCCATTCAGGAAAAACCTTGGATAAATCTATTTTAATAATCATATAATCCCAAAAAACATCGAATATGAAAAAAGGTTTTGGGCTACTCCCAAGAAACAACTTCCGTCACTTTTTCTGGTTTCACCCCCATACCTTCGTCTGAGATGATGTGCCCCAAAATGTGTACCATGAAAATCGATAACCGACATTTAGATAGAATGGAAAATAGGTGATGATCTCTCAGTGTAATTAGTACGATATCATGATATTGGGAATGATCATCATCATTCTAAGAGTACACAAAGATGTCATCCACAAACACTACCACGAATTCAACTAAGTACATATGAATGATCATGATCATCAAGGCCATAAACAATTCTGGAGAATTTGTCAACCCAAATGGAATTACGACGAACTCATAAAGTCCATACATGCTCCTGAAAGCAGTTCATAGAATATCAGAGGTCTGAACTATCACTTGATGATACATTGATCTCATATCAATCTTTGAGAGCACGTTATCCCCCTTCATATGGTCAAAAAAATCATCAATATGTAGAAGAGGATATTGGTTCTTCACAATCATTTTATTCAACATACAGTTATCAACACACAAGAGTAGACTCTTATCGGCCTTATTTTTAAAAAAACACATGTCATTCCCAAGGCTATGTACTTGGACGGATAAACCCTTTCACCTCCAACTCTTCCTACTATGTTTTGAGCACTTAGTGCTCAGTCAGTGCCATTCTGTAAGGTGGAATAGATATTGGCTCATCCCTCCACATGTTCTAAATAGTGAATTTTACATCTCTCTCAGGTGACAACCCTGAAAAGCCTTCGGGAAAGACATTCTGAAACTGTTCATAAACTGGTGGAATGATTCCATGCCTACCACTCCCATCATCTAGCAAAAGACTAGAAACATGGGTTCTGTGATCTCCCAATTTCTGAATAATTGGCCCAGCTCGGCCTGCATGGATATCCTATTCTCAATGATGTACATATTGGTCACCCTTAGGAGATAAAAAGGTCACTCTCCTGCAATAACAATCTATGTGGGCTCGGTATGAGACTAACCAGTCCATACCCATAATCAGATCAAATCTCATTATATCAAGGACATAATAATCTCAATGTAAATAATACTCTCTGATATCTATAAAATATCACTTGTGTAAAAAATATCCCTAAACTGTGTTCTAAATGGTGTATCGATATTAATCATTACACTTTTGGACTCCAACTCCAGGATCAATCCATTAACAAGATTTTCATATATGAAGGAATGATAGTCACCGTTATCAAACATGGTATTAGCTAAAGTAGAAGAAACTAGAATATTACCACTCACTATCGATGGGTCAGCCTCTCTCTCCACAAGTGTATGTTGCACTGCATGTAACATTCATTCCCCTCTTCCCTGTGGTGTCACCTGAATCCCCTAGGTAGCACCATTCTGTTGATATGGGTTCTCATTACTTGAAGCACCACGTACACTGCCTCTACCTCCTATATAAATAGAACTCCATATTCCAGACCTGTAGGGTGTAGAAGACTCCCTTCCCACACTCTAACTCTGAGCAGTTTCCCCCTCAACACCATCCTGACACTGCTTCCTAAAGAACATCTATAGTTGTCCCATCTTGCCATAAATCTGGCACTCTAAAGGTGGTGGAGGAAAATTTGTAAGATAATGTACCTTCCTACTACAATGGTGGTAAAGCACATGAAAATGATCTGGTGTAACTATTCCTCCTGACTATCCACCTTGATTTCCACTATCTTAACAACGATTCCCATGAAGACGCTTCCTTCTCTTGGAAGGCTCACTCCCTGATCGTCCAACTACATATCCAGTACTGTAAGCCTCCATCGTGTTCCCCTCTAAAATGAGAACCCAATTAACCACTTCTGAAAATTTCTTTTGCCTAAATATATTCACATGGGACTTAATTTCACCCTTATGTCCATCCTGAAATCGTTTTTTAGAAGGAGCCTCATCTGCTACCAAAGTTGGAGAAAAATGTTGTAAATATGTGAAAAGTTCAACATACTACATTATTGGAATATTTCCTTATGTCCGATGCATAAACTCTAAATCCTTCTCTTGCCTTAGAATTTTATGATAGAATTGTTCCATGATCTTCTTCAAAAATCTCTTCCATAATATCTCATTATTCTTTCCAAATCCTACCTAAATGTCCCACCATCGTTTTGCGGAACCCTGCAGCATATGAGTATCCAATTAGACCCTCCTCTCAGTTTGATTCTCCAAATTATCAATTATTGTATCTATGGATTCAATCCATAATTCAAACCCCTCAGGTCCACCCTCTTTAGTAAAAGTGGGAGGGTTCTGCAGCTGAAACACCCTTGTCAACTCGGACATGATTTTTTCTACCTTCCTTGGGTATCTCTCAATGATTTTAATGAAATTAGAAAATTTCACGCGAAACTGTTGGCCTTCTTCTTCATTATACACCAATGGTGCCTCATGTTCCCTGTATGGAAGTTCATTATGGCACATACCCCTTAGTCTCTGCCTCAATAATAATCATGGAGGTGTGTCTCTACAAAGACAAACACACGTCTTAGGTCACATAACTAACCCTTATAAAATTTACGTGAGAGGAGAAACTAACACAAAAAATTTCAAAATATATTTTTCTCGAATCATTCTTACCCCATGGTCAAAACTACGGCATTATCACAACCATTAACCATCCTACTCATAGGACTTGGTTAACAATGGTATAATCATTCTCACTAATTAATTCATCCATTAATTAATCCCATTATCTCAAATTAATTAAATCCAAAATTAATTAATTAATAACTCCCATTTCATCAATCAAGGTTCTCATTAGACACACAATAATTCTTATTTTCCATCATTATTTCAATCTCACAAAAAGTAAATATAGTTCAAGTTCAACAACTTACACATAACCCATTTTCTTGTGAGTGCCATGAATGATGTATGTTATAATAACCCTGAGTGCCTAGAATGATGCATTCTAACTCAATTATCGTACCATTTTATGCCATGAATCAAAATACAAAAAAAATCAACACAAATAAAACATCGCACCATATGTGTCTCACCCAGGGTGAAATAATATTCAACTATAACAACGAACAATAATCACAACAATCCCACCCTGAGTACTATGATTTTCACCCGTACAGGGGTTTGTAACTCCCATGAAAGTGCTCAATACCAATCCTCGACTCTTCCTAGTATCATGTCTACCTTCTCCAATAAATTAAGAAAAAATAAGAATAAGGAATAAGAAAAATCCTCTGATACCACTTTGTGACATCCTGAACAGGGAGCCACTAAACGGTGCCCCGATCTAGTTGGCCACATTCCCTCAACCGCGCCTCACTATACACCAGAGGGTTTTGACTAGTAGAGTGGGTCTGGTAAGTTAGTCTTGGGGATACTATACCCAATTTTATCAAAGTAAAAAACGAGCAGAAGAAAATAATAATAACAAAGTATGAAAGAGAATAAATATCCATAATAATACCATGACATATGATAGTCAAAAACATACAATATAATACTCAACTGAAAGGTAAAACATGTTATGACAATGAAAGTGCCATGTTTATATAATGCAAATAAATTTAAAGACACAACGACTCCAAAATGGGTCCCAAAACATGTCTGGTTCCCTCTCCCATTCTCCAATCCCAAACTGCAACCTACCACATGGCCTTCCCCTTATCTAGTCATGCAACAACAAGTTCTTCTTAGGTTCCAATCATGTGGCCCGAATATGGTGTGAGTAAGACATAGTAGTCCCCCACCAAAAGTTTCTAAAATGATTCCAGTCAAAAGATATTGAATAAAATTTAATGGAGCAATAAATAAAATGAATCATTTAAATAGTTATCACATTTTCATTTAATGTTTAATCATCAGATGAGGTTAATTCAATTCATGTTTCCCATTTTAATTAACTTTCATTATTATCATTCATTTGGTGCAGGTCATCATGCCTAGAACCCCAAATATTAGTTGAAACATCCTTCATTGTTATCATTAAATGGGGGTCGGTCATCATGACTAGAACCCCAAATCTTGCTGAGTGTGTTCCATCAAGCCTAGAACTTCTTTTCTTAATCAGTGTAGGTCAGCATGCCTGACACCCCATAATCTCAAGCTTGGATAACTATTGGGGAGGAACTCCATGTGCATGACCCATATTCTAATTTTTCAAGGATTCTACGAATACCACCGTAAAATCTTACCTCTTTAATAATAAATTAAGTCATAATAATTTTCCACATTATTCATTTACTAATCTATTGATTAGTTAAACATTTCAAAGGACATTAGTTAATTTAACAATTAATTAAGCATATAACCCATTAATTAGTTCATCAATTAATTATCCAATAAACACAATTCTCATTCCATAATAAATTATTCAAAATTATTTATCAAAATTAAAACCCAACATGTCATAATTTAATCTTGAAATTAATTATCTTAGATTACATCATGGTACATAATTAATTTCCACAATTAATAATCTTACATATCCAAACATAGTTCCATAATTAATTACTTCAAATTAATTATCTTATCACAATAAAATAAATATCTCAATTACAATATATCTACCTATATCATATCTCGAAAAGATCTATTTGGGAAACCCCCCCGCCCCCATCGTTTGTTTTGTGGTTCTATTATCAATTAAATCACAATGGCAGCTCAAATCAATTTCACATTCCTAAACTCTATAATTTAAAAAATCCATCATCACGTGAATCTAGAATATCATAAACGCAAATTAATTTATCATAAAACACAACTATGTGAGTTTTATTTAGACCATCTACATCAATTTATTGAAGGAAGTTAGCCCAACAGAAATCTCGAAAAACTAAACATCACAACATCATTGATCAAGCTATAGACCTAAATCCCTATAGGCAAAATTAAGATCAAAGGCATCAAGATCATTGAAAATATAGATCTTGAACAACAATACTGGATCTAGATATTAACTTGTAGGTTTATCTCCAAGAAAAAGGTGGAGATATTCCATAAGAATACCTAGAAAAGATAAGAGAAATAATGGAAGAATAATAAGATGAAATCCACTTACCAGAAGGAGAGAGTATCTTCAATCCTGGAAGTCAATCCAAAATAATGTTGTTTACATAGACTTGAAATCTTTCTAGGTGGATTTGAAAACATATAAAATTTATAAATCCATAGTTGAGATAAAAAATATGGATTTCTTGGGGTTTTGAGTGGTTTTAGAAATCATTTTTTGAATTAAAATTAGACATGCATAGTTTCCTGGGCAGAGGTGCATTGTTATGGAAAATTGTGCGTCAACCATTCTAACCCCTCATTCCAATTTTTCATGGATGGCTTGGTTTTTCAAACTGTTCACAATCTATGAGGACATCTCTATCCATTTTCCCATACATGGTGTGGTTTGGTAGCACGGTTTTTCAAACCGTGCACAACCCAATGATCTTTAGGATTCCTTAAAATTTCGCCCAAACACACCCCAAGTCACTCCTCGTAGTTAATGGTACTTAAGAGATTAAAAAGGTACTTGAAAACATGCTCGAGATAACTCCATAAAAGCCAGGATCTTATACATATATAGACTTTGGGGTACATTTTTTTCGGATTGTATAAAGTATGACATAAATAATTTTACTATGAACTGTTTGAATTATCGTATATTTAAAACAAAATGAAAACTATCTAAGAATGTGCCTAATCCATTTTCAGTTCGAGATTAGCTGTGGGGGAATATATCAATGGATTTAATTGGTGGATTACCAATGAAATCCAATGTTAATAATATGATTTTCGTTATTGTTTACTTATTAACTAAATCTATGGATTTTATTACTACTTGAGATCGTATGTCATTGGACAAGTTTTCTGGAGATTTTATAATGGTGATGGTTAGGTTACATGGAATTATCTTATCCATTATATTTGATAGTGATAGCATTGTTAGATAAAATTTTAGAAAGGACAACAGATATCTATGTGTAATGAATTTATTATAAGTACTACTCTTTACCCTTAAACTGAAAGAAAATTAGACATTACAATTTAGACATTAAAGGACATTTTTTGAGCAAGCTCATTAGATTATGAGTTATGTTGGTATCATCATACACTTTTATTTGAATTTTTATATAGGAATAATTTTCATTCAAGTATATTGATGTAACCTTTCATGTCATTATATAGAAAATTTTGACAAACCACCAGCATGTTGAGATGAAGATGGTGAGGTGAAATTTTAAAGAAAAATGATTTATGGAAGAGATGGTTGATAAAGTAAATATTATTTATCACCACATGAGGGGTGAATAGGGTAGGAAAAAGAGTTATTTAGGTAATCAGAATAGAGATTTCTCATTTGATGTAGCTGACCACTTCTTTCATAAAATATCTCCTTAGAAATTTATATCAAATTGTTAAAAAAGAATTATTGGAACACTACTCATTAAAAAGTTATAAATTATAGAGAAAGTGGTATAAGTTTATTTTTTTTGTGGAAGTACTCACATGTTGATATCATATACATGTGTTATTTCATGTTTCTTTTCTAGGTACATATTTACCAAATGAAATTTGTTTTTTTCATTAAAGTGATATAATTAGAGTAGAATATATCTTATGACGAAAATACAATTCAAATTTTGGATGATAGAGATCATGTAGTATGAAATATCGTGATTCACTAGGTTAAGATTTTGTGGAAGAATCACATGATTTATAGAGTAACATGAGAATCAAAAAAATATGAGGTAAAAATACTCTAAATTTTTTAACTACTGAATTAAATTATGAGGAAACAATTTCATAAAGGGATAATGAATATGAAAACCTATTAATTATTATAAATAATTCTATTTTATTATTTATAATTAATCATTTTATGGATTCATATTCATCATAATTTTAAAAATGACAAAACAAATTTAAATAGAGAATGGAATTGTTCTATTTTACAAAATAATTTTTCCATGTACTGCATTGTTTTATTTATAAGTTAAATTTCAGGATTTTAGAGATTCAATTAGATGAAATATATATAATATTTTGAATCAGTATATTAAATAATTATTATTGTAATTTTTTTGGAATTCTCGAAAAATATTTATTGTGAGTGAATAATAAAAAACATATTTTTTAAAAAATTTATTATTTTTTGTAACACCCCAAGCATCCATGGTAGTTTTCCCTTTGAATAATGCAATAACTTTCATTTTTGGCAGCTTCGAGATTCTAACACACCTGACCAATCAAACTAGCCATTATGAATAGTAATACCCACTTTCTAAAATTTTGTAAATTTTATTTTTCAAAATTTACTTCATTTTTGAATTATGAATTTTGAAATTAGAATAGGGTGGATTTTTTGTACGTTTCTGAAAACATTCAATTTTTTATGAACACTACTAAATTTTAATTAAAAACAACTTTTTAATCAAAATTATTTATAGTATTAAATTATAAATTTCAGTGTTTTTCAAGTATAATTAGATTATATTTTTGTCATTTAATATAATTTAGGTCATTTTGTGTAATTTCACATTTAAACTAAACATAAAAAAGTGTGGATCTTTTGATAGTTACTATTTCGTAAAAACACACTTTTTGTTTTGACAACATGAATTAATATTAAATTAATTTCCGCCACTTATGTGTTTTGAATTTGGAAAAATGGATTAAATACTTTGAATAAGGTTGTAAAAAATGTGTAAATAGGTTAAATTTATTTTTTTACATTATGAATAATTAATTTGGAAAATATTTTATTTACCATGGTTAAAGGGTAAATCTGGTAATGAAGGGAAAAAATAATATTATAATATTATTAAATTACATTAACATGTGTCCTATTCTGATTGGTTGATACATGTCTGATGATGGTCATTCTTGGGTCTATTTTGGGAACACATGGAGAAACTTTGGAGTGATAATGACATTTTACATTAATTCATCTGAAGTAAAGTCAAAAATAAAAAAAATCTTGTATATTTTAGTAAAACATTTTTATACGGGGTTATATAATTTATATCTTCGACAATAAATATTCATTAGAAAGATAAAAATGTTTCCTAAATTATGGTATTTTATTTATAATTTTTAGACATTATATAATTTAATTTATTTATGACACAATGATGATGCAGTAATTACCTTAATAATGAAATATTAAAATAATTCATATTATAAATATCCAAATAAATTTAAATTGAGACTTTTGATAAATTAAATTAATTTTATAGGATAAAATTACATGTTATGGTTGGTTAAATAAATTTTATTAGAAGTAATAATGTTTTCATGGCTTTCAAAAATAATCAAATAATAAATAGTGTCAAAATTGACATAATTGAGTTTTTTAAAAAATGTTATATTATTAATCTATATAATATTCCAAAAAAATATAAGGTTCGTCCAGAAGACATAGATAAGGTTATATTTATTAATAATGAACCACATGAGGATATATTGTCTTGTTATTGTATGTTTATCAACCATATAATATAAAAATGCAAAGAGACATGGTAAATTTCAAACTATTTAACTAAGAGTTAAATCTAAAAGATAAGGTTTATATGTTAACCTAAACCTGTCTAAAATATATTAGTTGAGATGTTTTAGACCCATACCCATATTATCCTATAAAAATTAAATTCTTGAGCCATTATAAACTGAAATGGAAGTTATTATAAAATAATATTTTATTCTTTTCCTAAAGTGACCCTCACCTCTCTTATAAAAGGGAACATACTCTTATCTTAATTTCACTCACCAAAGCCTTTTGGCTCGGCCAAAACCTACCCAAATATCCTCTAAAATTTCCTCCCTTAATCCTAGATTCCTTACTTTGGTTAGAAAGCCAACCTATGGAGCCCTTTTGATCAAATCAATAGGATGAACCCAAAGAAGAGGTAAACATTTCATCATCTCTTTCAAGTTATTTACTTCTTCAACTTCCGATTTATCTGTTGTTTCCATTATAAAATATTGACTAGGGTATCTTATATATACTGTGATGTTATTATAAAAATGTTTCAACCATATTCAATATTATATCCTTCATATGAATGACAATGTCACTATACGTGCATACGTACGGCTTACCATATCCACGTCGTGGTGTACTTTGTTATTCAAACACACCATTATTTGGATGGGTATAATAATGAGTATAACTGATATAAATAAAAACTATAACATGTTAATGATTCTTTATATATGATAAACCATCCAATTACAAACAATTTCTCCATCAATATAATGATATTGTCACTTGAGTGTACATACTGATTACCATCTCCACGAACGCGATGAGATTCATTCCCCATCGTAATCATTAAAGAATAATGATCATTTTATGATTAAAAATAATGATTATGAACCTAATATAATTCAGTATATGAATAAAATACATCCTATCCATAACAAACACATCTTACGTAACCAATAATATAATGGAAAACGAATTTGTTAACACCCAAAACAATGATACTAATAAAATATTATTGACGAAGCAATTTTATAATATAATATATGATATCATATTTAAGTATATAGTTCTTGTATAATTTATAACAATGGTATAACATTTATATAGTATGTTAACATACCATCGACTAAGGAAAAGTTCAAGGTAATGGTTAATTCCACAATCTCTTTATTTTTCGAGGTTGTTTTTACATAAGTATCTATTGGGACCTCTTTATCATCCACATCCATATTTCTTAAAAATGTATTTCATAAATTTTTTAATATTTACAAAACAATTGGTTAAAGTAATTTATAACCTTTTTTATAAATAGCTTTGAAAAGAATCTTTCTTTCATTTTCCAAACAAGGTACTTTATGACCTTTTCTTCAAAATTAAGGTAAGAATGTCTTTTAGAACTTATACGGTTGGTGTGGCTACATTCCACCATTATATCAGTGTTGAAGCATCCCATACAAGTTCATAAGAATATTTTCAAAATAAATGTTTTCTTCTATAATTATTTGACTATTAAATAATTTCAAAATAGAAATAGGTATTTTTTTCAAATATTTTTCCTTTCATCTATGTCAACATCCTTTAATGGATTTTCAATTTGTCTGAAGTTAATTTATTATGATAAAAATATCCGCATCGTATTAATTTTTTTGTGATAAGTTTGACTATGGATGTGTTATTTTTACCCCATTCATGGTTTATGGATAAAATATTTTCATTTCGTATGCGAGTTTTAATACGAATGTTTATGTTATGTTTAAACCTTTTCATATAAGGAATTTATTGGACTTAGTAAGTGATGGTTGGAGCCGGCTATAGCTCCTCAATAGATCGGTTGGTCTCCTGAGACAAACTAGTGTCTTGGCACAAGGCTTTGAAATGAATGTATTTTTAGTCCTGACACAAGGCCTTGACTACGTGGTTATGAAGGGAATTATGAATTCTCTCATTATGAAAGTGGCTATTGATATTTCATGTGATTATTCGACTAGTAGAATATCCATATGAATAATTAAATGGAATTATTTGATTTTATATTTTCCTTTTTAGGCTAATGTTAAGGTTTAAAAGGCTACTGTTTTAGTCTTATACATTTCCTTAAATGTTTATTCATATTTATGAATGTTTAGGCTATATTGTTATCCTTACTAAGCATATGATCTCACCCCTTTATATGATTTATTTTTGCAAGTATTTGAAGAAGTATGTAATGGTCGACCTATAGGGGTAGGCTAAGGATATAATTATGTTCAGTAAGGACAAAGTATTGTGGATGTTTTTATTTCATGATGTAATGTAAAACTTATGAATGTATCGTGTACTTCCAAGGATACTAAACTGATCAGTATTTCTGGATATGATTCCTTGTATCATTCCAATGTTATGTAATAATGCACTAATTTTAGGTAACTGGGTTCAGGGCATTATAGTTCGTATCAAATAAAGATTAGTACATACCATTGAAACTAGATTTAGAAAAACTCTGATTAGAGAACACTACCCTAAGATTGACTTTGAGGATTAGTATAGAATAACATTCTAGAATTTTCGTACAGTAAATATTTTTTATGTTTTCCATGAAATACATCCTTTTATGGATATGAGATGGTAGAGTCGGCTCTGACACAAATGTACCTATGGGTAAATCCCGAAAACACTGCTTTGAGCTAGACTTGAATGGGAACTAGTGCACGACAACGAGCCTTGCTACACTCTTGGTAATGACACTCCAAGGGGATATGTTTAGGAAAATTCTCATTTTTCATAAAACCCATTATGATGGGCTTATGATATAACGACCCATACTTTACATACATTGTTAATACTTCAAAATTGAAGCACACTTATTACAACATATGACAAAACCACAAAGGACCGTATAGGTATAGTGTCTTTAGAAACTGGGAAACATAAACAACTGATTCATAAATCTTCTACAGTGTCTCCAATTTATTTCATCATATATAGGGTCCCTTTTAGCATATTCTACTTAATATCCATCTTCCTGACCTGGGTAAAAGAAAACATAAAAGGGTGAGCTCAAATGCTCAGCAAGGGAAAATAAAGGAAATAAAAATCATATCATATCTTTTTGAAAATCAAAACCTGCAAAAGAGATCATAATATCTTAACATGGAATAAATCATAGAAGTGAAAATGAGATCCCCATAATCATAACATAAAACTTGAAACTTTGTGGCATGCACACATAATCATGGAAAATCATTTCTTGTTAGTCATGACTCATTGCCAAGACTATCTTAGTGGACAAAGTCCCTTTCTGAACCGAGTTCACTCCTCATTTCAGTCCTGTATCACTGAACCGAAATGACCTTCCGTTCCAGCCATGTCTATCTCATGAGATATAAAATCTTTACCCAATGCATTGGAGGGAGATATAGGTCCCACCCATCTTATAATGAATCCTTTCTTATGTGTGCCACATAATCATAAATCATACATCATCGCATAACCCATGTAATAAAAATGGGATTCTTAAACAACATGACATCATAAAACAATTCATATAAGATAAAGGAATTCATAAAAATGTTCCCATCACAACATAATCAAATCTATGTAATAATAGGGATAAAAACAGAACCCTTTATTATCTTATATGGAAAATAATTTTGATAAAACACTTGAACTCCATTCTTGAGGAAAATATCCTTTCTTCTTCAAAAACATTTTTCCTTTCATAACATGTCATACAAATTTAAAATAAAAGAAGTTGATTAAAATAAACTTGAAAACTTTTAAAGGAAGTTTCTTGTAAATAATGTTTTAAAAATCCATTCATGCCGTATAAGTTAAAAAAAACATTCTTCGTACTTTTGTCGGAAAAGTCAAAAAGTACCTCGTACGAAAAACGACAAAAGATTCCTTTCATACATATTACTAAAAACTCACTGAAGGGTAAAAATAGATTTAAACAATTGTAGGTGGATGGAAATATTACATATTGATGAAACATGGATGTGGATGATAAAATACACCCCAGTAAATACTTACGAATAAACAATCTCGGATAAAAATGAGATTGCGATATTTCCCTTACCTTAGGTCTGATTTGCTTTGCTCGTGTCCGAAGCTCCTGTATAATTGTTTAAATAATGTTATTGACTTATTCCAGAATCATACATATTGATATGATATCATATATGGTCATATTATTAGCTTCTTGTTAGTAATATTTCATTGTTACTTGTTACTCGGGTCTTTATAACTTTTTGTTCTTATGCGTGTTTTGTCGAATAAATTCTTATTCTTATCTTTAGGTTATAGATAATTCATTTCCAGAATGGTATTAGTGTAGTATATACCATATTCATTCGTTCAATTCATTTATATAATCATTATGAAATGAAGATCATGTAGAACGAGTCGCATCACATCGTGGAGACGGTATTCCGTACGTACGCACGAGTGATGATATCGTTCCTATGATCGTGGAATTGTATTGGAGTATATATATATTATTTCAGTATCAATATTACTTCATAATAATCATATATAGTTACTCATTACACCATTATACCCATCCTTGTAAGGTGATGGTGGAAAATAGATTACACCACGGCGTGGAGACGGTATTCCGTACGTACGCACGCGCGGTGATTTCATTTTTCCGTAGGATGGATAGAAGGTGAATTAGGGTTGTTTCATATTTATAATAACATATCAGTATGTAAGTAATACTGATGTTATTACTTTATCAGGAAACAACTAAAGAATAAGAAGTTGAAGAAGAAAGAAATTGAAAAGATCGGTAATGGATATTACCTCTTCTTTGGAACGCCTCTTTGAATCCCCCACTTAAGGAACTAAGATTGGTCTTTGGAGAAGACCATGACCTCTAGGATTATTATAGGGAAGTGGAGAGGAGAAAATGGCAGGGGTTGGCCGAGCTTGAGTGCTCAATTTGGTGTGAGGAGGAGGGGGAGGAGGTGCCCTTTTATAAGGGAGGAGAGGGGTACCTTAGGAATATCTCAAAATATTATTTTATATTAAAGTCAAAATCGGTTTATAATGGTTCCAAAGGGTCTTATTTCGAAGCTAATGTGGGGATGGGTCGAAATCCTATCAACCAATAGGATTTAGACAAGTTTAGGGTATTATTTTAACCTTATCAATTAGATTTAACTCTAAGTTAATTAATTTAACTTTTACCGTGTCTTTTTGTTTTCTTTTACTATATGGTTAATACACTTACTATAACATGCCAAACGAACCCCAAATTGTTTATTATTAATATATATATCCTTATCTAAGTCATTTGGCCGAACCTTAGATTTTTAGGAATAAAATAACAATTAATAATATAATATTTGATTTAAAAACTATTTTGTGTCAATTTTGACACTATTTGATATATGATTTTTGTGAAAGTCATAACAGAATTATATGTTCGAACCAAGTTGATTAAATCAACCTTAATATATCATAGTAACCTATAAAATTAGTTTAATTCATAAAAAGTCTTAAATTACATTTATTTTGGTATTTATATTATCAATTATGTCAATATTTCATTAATAAGATAATTACTGCATCATCTTTGTGTCATATATAAATTAAATTATTTGATGTCTAAAAATTACAAATAAAATACCATCATGTAGGAAAGCTCTTTAGCTTTCTAATGAATATTTAAAATCGAATTTATCTTATGTATAACCCCATATTAAAAATTATTTACTTATTAAACTTTGATTTTAACTATTTTAACCCTTCTTTAAATAAATTAATAATAAATGTCCTAATCTAATCCAAGTGGGCCTAAATGGTCATATTTTATTCCTAAGTTTGTTTTTGGTCGAATTACACTTGTCCAATAGAATTAGGACATGTGTTAGGGTAATATTGATATCATATTTACCCTTAGTTACCCTATTTACTATTAACCGCGGTAAAAATAGTAAAAAGTTACTATTCACCAAAAAATTATTTTTATCTCATTGAACCACATTTTAGTCCTTGATATTAACCGTGTCTCTCGGATTTTTGAAATTCCATTCACAGAAGCGGTAAAATTAAGTTTCATGCAAAATTCAGTTTTTAACCTACCACTTAGTTGTTTCACTATTCATCAAAAATTGAAAGTTTTCAGAAAAATACCAAAATTTCACCCTAGGCTAATTTCGATATTCTGAGTCCAAAAATGAAGTCCATTTTGAAAAATAAAATTTATAAAATTTAAAAAGTGGTTATTACTATTCATAACGGCTAGTTTTAATAGCATATTGTTGTTTAGTGAAACTCGGTATTGCGTACGACGCAAGCTATCGAGGAAGGTCGCGATTGCGTGTAAAGCAAGCCAAGCAAGTGTTGTGTAGAAAAAGATTCCTTTGATGATTTATATAACATAAAAGTCTCAGGTGTTACATTCTACCCCCCTTAAAAAGAATTTCACCCTCGAAATTCGTCACTTTGCAACAAACAGATGAGGATACTTCTCCCTCATCATATCCTCAAGCTCCCACGTAGCTTCTTCAAGTTGGTGGTTTCTCCATAAAACTTTCTCCAAGCGAGTGGTCTTGTTTCGTAGGACTTTTTCGCTACGATCCAGAATCTCTATCGGCTGTTCTTCATAAGAAAGATCTTGCTCCAGCGGTACAACTTCTGAGCTGAGTACATGTGAAGGATCTAGTATGTACTTTCTCAGGAGAGATACATGGAACACATCGTGAACTTGAGAGAGATTCGGTGGAAGCGCCAATCGGTAAGCTACCTTCCCAACACGATCCAGTATTTCGAAAGGACCGATATATCTAGGGCTCAACTTCCCCTTCTTTCCAAATCTCATAACCCTCTTCCAGGGAGATATTCGTAAGAACACTTTATCACCCACTTCAAACACTAGGTCTTTTCTTCGGTTGTCGGCATAACTTTTCTGTCGACTCTGAGCTGCTCTTATGTGTTGTTGAATAGATCTGACCTTTTCTGCCATTTCATCAACGAGATCAGGTCCTAATAGCTTTCTTTCCCCAACTTCATCCCAGCAAGTTGGAGTCCTGCATTTCTTTCCATAGAGAGCTTCATAAGGAGCCATCTGAATACTGGAGTGAAAGCTATTATAATAAGAAAATTCCACCCAAGGTAGGTGTTGATCCCAACCTCCTTTGAAATCCATAGAGGAAGCTCTCAACATATCTTCTAGGGTTTGAATTGTTCTCTCAGACTGACCGTCTGTCTGGGGATGATAAGTAGTGCTGAAACTCAACTCTGTATCTAGAGTATGCTGAAGACATCGCCAGAACTTCGAGGTAAATCTCAGATCCCGATCAGATATAATAGAAAGTGGTACTCCATGCAATCTTACCACTTCCTTTACATATATCCTGGCAAGCTGATCTAGAGAGAAATCCTCTCTAATAGGAATGAAGTGTGCAGACTTTGTAAGACGATCAACTATGACCCAGATAGCATTATTGCCTTTGGATGTTTTAGGAAGTCCTGTGACAAAGTCCATAGTGATGTTTTCCCATTTCCATTCGGGTATGGGTAATGGTTGTAACATCCCCTTAGACTTCTGTCTCTCAGCTTTAACTTGTTGACAAACCAAGCATCGAGAGACATATTCAGCAACATCTCTTTTCATGCCATCCCACCAGAAGTACTCTTTCAGGTCCCTATACATCTTCGTGCTTCCAGGATGAATAGAGAATGAAGAACTATGAGCCTCATCCAGCTGCTCCTTCTTTAATTCGGGGATGGGAGGAACACAAACCCGATTCCTAAACTTTATTATCCCATCACAATCAAGGTTGATTTCAGGAACATTTCTCACCTTCTTTTGTAACTCGGCATCTTCTTTCTGTTCCTCTTTAATCTTCACATGTATAGATGGTTGAACATTCATTTGAGAAAGATAAGATTTTCCCCCTTTCATTATAATTCCAAGATCCATACTTTGTAAATCCATAAATATTGGATCTTTTGTGATCCTCATCATGGATAAACTAGCATGGTCTTGTCGACTTAATGCATCTGCCACCTTGTTTGCTTTCCCAGGGTGGTAATGGATTGAGCAGTCATAATCCTTAATCAGCTCCAACCATCTTCTTTGACGCATATTCAACTCCTTTTGTGTGAAAATATACTTTAAACTTTTATGGTCAGTATAAATATCACACCTTTCACCATAAAGGTAATGCCTCCAAATCTTTAATGCGAAGATTACCGCAGCCAACTCCAAATCATGTGTTGGGTAATTTTGCTCATGGATTTTCAACTGTCGTGAGGCATAAGCTATCACCATATCATTTTTCATAAGAACACACCCCAATCCCTTATTGGATGCATCACTGTAGATCACAAACCTTTCTCCACTACAAGGCAGTGTGAGCACAGGTGCACTGGATAACCTTCTTTTCAACTCCTTGAAATTCTCTTCACATTCCTCTGTCCAGACAAACTTAACTCCTTTCCGAGTCAACTTGGTGAGTGGATTAGATAATCGTGAAAAATCTTTTACAAAACGTCGATAATAACCAGCCAAACCAAGAAAACTTCGGATCTCAGTTACTGTTGTTGGTCTTGACCATCTTTCGATAACCTCTGTTTTTGCTGGATCCACAGATATCCCCTCTTTTGAGATTATATGACCCAAAAATGAAAGTTTTTGAAGCCAAAATTCACACTTGGTAAATTTGGCATAAAGCTTCTCTTTTCTCAGGGTCTTCAATATAATTCTCAAGTGATCTTCATGCTCTTCCTTGCTCTTTGAATAGACAAGAATATCGTCTATAAAGACTACCACAAATTGATCAAGATAGTCTCTAAAGAATCTATTCATTAGATCCATGAAGATAGCAGGGGCATTAGTAAGACCAAATGGCATCACTTTAAATTCATAGTGTCCATACCTTGTACGGAAAGCCGTCTTTGGTATATCCTCCCTTTTGACCCTTAATTGATGATACCCTGAACGAAGATCAATCTTGGAAAAGTATTGAGCTCCGCGTAGTTGGTCAAATAAGTCAGCAATGCGTGGGAGAGGATATTTGTTCTTGATAGTGATCTTGTTAAGTTCTCGATAATCAATGCAGAGTCTCATTGATCCATCTTTCTTCTTAACCAATAGAACAGGTGCTCCCCAAGGTGACGCACTAGGGCGTATGAATCCCTTATCAAGATTCTCTTGGAGTTGCTTCTTCAATTCCTGCAACTCAATTGGGGCCATTCTATAAGGTGTCTTTGAAATAGGCAAAGCACCGGGTACGAGTTCTATTGAAAACTCAACTTCACGATTTGGTGGAAGACCTGGTAATTCCTCCGGAAAGACATCATCAAACTCCCATACAATGGGCATATTCTTAATCGTGAGTTTCTCACCAACTATTTGAGATAAATAACCTTCATTTAGTGGAATCAATACCCATAAGATGGAAGAAATTTCCACTGGAAGGTTATGTTCATCCTTGCATTGATAGACGATTGTAGGTTGATCTGGAATATGAAATGTGACTTCCCTTCTTTGGCAATTGATATGAGCTCCATGTAGAGAAAGCCAATCCATGCCAACAATCACATCAAATTCCACTAAAGGAAGGATCACAAGATTTGCAGGAAGCACTTTCCCACAAACTTCGATCGGAGAAGAATTATAAACTTCTGATGCGATTGATGTGCCATTAGGTGTTGTCACAGCTAACTCAACAGCTAATTGTTGAGGTAATATGGTGATACCCTTAGAAAAGTCTTCAGAAATAAAAGAGTGGGTGGATCCAGAATCAAATAAAATATTTGCTACTTTAGAGTGGATGGTAAGTGAACCTTTCACCACATCGTTATCGTACTCCACATCGCTGATAGAAATTGCATGTGACTTTCCTTTGTCTTTAGCCTTAAGAGTTTGTTGACGTCGACCATCATCATCAACCCTTGGATTTGGGCATTGATTGGCATAATGCCCCATCTCCTTGCACTTGAAACATTGAAGTGTAGTAGGTTCATTCTGTGTATCCCTTCCATTGTTTGCATCATTAGACATCTTCTTCCCATTATCACGGCATTCAAATGCCCGATGACCTTCCTTTCCACATTTAAAACATTTACTTGTCCCTTTAAGACAACTCCCTCCATGTTTCTTTCCACACTTTGAGCATAAGGGAAAGTTCATCTTCTTTTCCATGTGCTCTTTAGATTTTTCTTTGAATTCCATCTTCCTCTTCTTATCAAACCCATGTGACTGATGGGTTACTCCAATCTCCATCTCGAATTTGAGAGCACATCGAACGATTTCCTCGTAGCTATTTAAGTCCCTTATGGCTAACGCCCTTCGAAGACTTGGTTTTAAGCCACTAAATAATCGATCGATCTTACTCTCAGGTTGGATAATAATACCAGAAGCATACCTTGCAAGTCTTGTAAAATTTGCTTCATAGGTACTAACAGATTCATCATCCCTTTGCTTCAGTTCAAGGAACTCTTTCTCCATCTTTGTTCGGAGAATACGAGGGAAGTACTTATTGAAAAATAAGTTCTTGAACTCGTCCCATTCCATAGACTCAATTTCATCCCTTTGACTCGTATTCTTAACAAGATTCCACCATTAATCCGCATCTCCTTCCAAACGATACACTGCTAGGATGACTTTATCATGCTCAGAACATTGAAGAACTGAAAATATCTTTTCAGTAGTACTAATCCATTGTTCAGCAACTAATGGATCAGTAGACCCGCTGAAAGAAGGTGGACGCTGCCTCATGAAGGATTCAACAGAATGTTGCTCCCTCCTTTGCTCGTTTGGAAATCCTGCATAATTCATAGCTTGAGAAAGTTGTGTGAGCATGGCTACAAGATTTTCCATTCCAGCTCCCATATCGTTTGTTTGCTCAGGAGGACAATCATTGCATTACCCATCGCATTCCGCATTAACACGGTTCCTTCGGGTTCCAGCCATTGACTAAAACCAAGAAGAATAGTGTGAGCAACACTAATTATAATAGGAAACCACATAATTCAAGAATAAAATTTTCATGCTTATGGTCTTATCCTAGGTTATTCATGGCCATTTCTAAGATTGTGTTCTATGCTTAGACTTATCCTTAGGGTTCTTACTAAGGCTTTCACGTCCTAGTTTCCAAAGGTTGACTATACCTTTCCTCTGATACCAACTATAACGGTCTAGAATTACTTCCAGTGGACTACAATTGATACCTATCAGGGCACTCCATGGGCGGCTACACCCCCTGGGCGGGACACACCACCATCCCCAGTGGCAGCCATTTCCTGATGAAGCCCTTGGGCGGAGAGCCATGCTTCGTCCAACGCTCACATGTGAGAGTTCCCAAGGATCGGATACATTCCTACCTCCTTTGCCTCTGATACCAACTATAACGACCCATACTTTACATACATTGTTAATACTTCAAAATTGAAGCACACTTATTACAACATATGACAAAACCACAAAGGACCGTATAGGTATAGTGTCTTTAGAAACTGGGAAACATAAACAACTGATTCATAAATCTTCTACAGTATCTCCCATTTATTTCATCATATATAGGGTCCCTTTTAGCATATTCTACTTAATATCCATCTTCCTGACCTGGGTAAAAGAAAACATAAAAGGGTGAGCTCAAATGCTCAGCAAGGGCAAATAAAGGAAATAAAAATCATATCATATCTTTTTGAAAATCAAAACCTGCAAAAGAGATCATAATATCTTAACATGGAATAAATCATAGAAGTGAAAATGCGATCCCCATAATCATAACATAAAACTTGAAACTTTGTGGCATGCACACATAATCATGGAAAATCATTTCTTGTTAGTCATGACTCATTGCCAAGACTATCTTAGTGGACAAAGTCCCTTTCTGAACCGAGTTCACTCCTCGTTTCAGTCCTGTATCACTGAACCGAAATAACCTTCCGTTCCAGCCATGTCTATCTCATGAGATATGAAATCTTTACCCAATGCATTGGAGGGAGATATAGGTCCCACCCATCTTATAATGAATCCTTTCTTATGTGTGCCACATAATCATAAACCATACATCATAGCGTAACCCATGTAATAAAAATGGGATTCTTAAACAACATGACATCATAAAACAATTCATATAAGATAAAGGAATTCATAAAAATATTTCCATCACAACATAATCAAATCCATGTAATAATAGGGATAAAAACAGAACCCTTTTATTATCTTAGATGGAAAATAATTTCGATAAAATACTTGAATTGAATTCTTGAGGAAAATATCCTTCTTCAAAATCAATTTCTTTTCAAAAAACATCATGCAATTTGAAAAGAAAGAGATTTTATTGAAAATAGTCATGAAATCTTTTAGAAGAAGCTTCATTAAAATAAGGCTTTATAAAACAGTAGAAATCTGTTCGTGCCGTATAAGTTAAAAAACATTCTTCGTACTTTTGTCGGAAAAGTCAAAAAGTACCTCGTACGACAAAAGATTCCTTTCATACATATTACTAAAAACTCACCGAAGGGTAAAAATGGATTTAAACAATTGTAGGTGGATGGAAATAATATTACATATTGATGAAACATGGATGTGGATGATAAAATACACCCCAGTGAATACTTACGAATAAACAATCTCGGATAAAAATGAGATTGTGATATTTCCCTTACCTTAGGTCCGATTTGCTTTGTTCGTGTCCGAAGCTCCTGTATAATGGTTTAAATAATGTTATTGACTTATTCCAGAATCATACATATTTATATGAGATCAGATATGGTCATATTATTAGCTTCTTGTTAGTAATATTTCATTGTTACTTGTTACTCGGGTCTTTATAACTTTTTGTTCTTATGCGTGTTTTGTCGAATAAATTCTTATTCTTATCTTTAGGTTATAGATAATTCATTTCCAGAATGGTATTAGTGTAGTATATACCATATTCATTCATTCAATTCATTTATATAATCATTATGAAATGAAGATCATGTAGAACGAGTCGCATCACATCGTGGAGACGGTATTCCGTACGTACGCACGAGTGATGATATCATTCCTATGATCGTGGAATTGTATTGGAGTATATATATATGTTATTTCAGTATCAATATTACTTAATAATAATCATATATAGTTACTCATTACACCATTATACCCATCCTTGTAAGGTGATGGTGGAAAATAGATTACACCACGGCGTGGAGACGGTATTCCGTACGTACGCACGCGCGGTGATTTCATTTTTCCGTAGGATGGATAGAAGGTGAATTAGGGTTGTTTCATATTTATAATAACATATCAGTATGTAATTAATACTGATGTTATTACTTTATCATGAAACAACTAAAGAAGAAGAAGTTGAAGAAGAAAGAAATTGAAAAGATCGGTAATGGATATTACCTCTTCTTTGGAACGCCTCTTTGAATCCTCCACTTAAGGAACTAAGATTGGTCTTTGGAGAAGACCAGGACCTCTAGGATTATTCTAGGGAAGTGGAGAGGAGAAAATGGCAGGGGTTGGCCGAGCTTGAGTGCTCAATTTGGTGTGAGGAGGAGGGGGAGGAGGTGCCCTTTTATAAGGGAGGAGATGGGTACCTTAGGAATATCTCAAAATATTATTTTATATTAAAGTCAAAATCGGTTTATAATGGTTCCAAAGGGTCTTATTTCGAAGCTAAAGTGGGGATGGGTCGAAATCCTATCAACCAATAGGATTTAGACAAGTTTAGGGTATTATTGTAACCTTATCAATTAGATTTAACTCTAAGTTAATTAATTTAACTTTTACCGTGTCTTTTTGTTTTCTTTTACTATATGGTTAATACACTTACTATAACATGCCAAACGAACCCCAAATTGTTTATTATTAATATATATATCCTTATCTAAGTCATTTTGCCAAACCTTAGATTTTTAGGAATAAAATAACAATTAATAATATAATATTTGATTTAAAAACTATTTTGTGTCAATTTTGACACTATTTGATATATGATTTTTGTGAAAGTCATAACAGAATTATATGTTCGAACCAAGTTGATTAAATCAACATTAATATATCATAGTAACCTAGAAAATTAGTGTAATTCATAAAAAGTCTTAAATTACATTTATTTTGGTATTTATATTATCAATTATGTCAATATTTCATTAATAAGATAATTACTACATCATCTTTGTGTCATATATAAATTAAATTATTTGATGTCTAAAAATTACAAATAAAATACCATCATGTAGGAAATCATTTTAGCTTTCTAATGAATATTTACAATCGAATTTATCTTATGTATAACCCCATATTAAAAATTATTTACTTATTAAACTTTGATTTTAACTATTTTAACCCTTCTTTAAATAAATTAATAATAAATGTCCTAATCTAATCCAAGTGGGCCTAAATGGTCATATTTTATTCCTAAGTTTGTTTTTGGTCGAATTACACTTGTCCAATAGAATTAGGACATGTGTTAGGGTAATATTGATATCATATTTACCCTTAGTTACCCTATTTACTATTAACTGCGGTAAAAATAGTAAAAAGTTACTATTCACCAAAAAATTATTTTTATCTCATTGAACCACATTTTAGTCCTTGATATTAACCGTGTCTCTCGGATTTTTGAAATTCCATTCACAGAAGCGGTAAAATTAAGTTTTATGCAAAATTCAGTTTTTAACCTACCACTTAGTGGTTTCACTATTCATCAAAAATTGAAAGTTTTCAGAAAAATACCAAAATTTCACCCTAGGCTAATTTCGATATTCTGAGTCCAAAAATGAAGTCCATTTTGAAAAATAAAATTTATAAAATTTAAAAAGTGGTTATTACTATTCATAACGGCTAGTTTTAATAGCATATTGTTGTTTAGTGAAACTCAGTATTGCGTACGACGCAAGCTATCGAGGAAGGTCGCGATTGCGTGTAAAGCAAGCCAAGCAAGTGTTGTGTAGAAAAAGATTCCTTTGATGATTTATATAACATAAAAGTCTCGGGTGTTACATATGAGTATATACATCCTCAAAGAAAATATTTTTATGTTTATGGATTATATCCAATAACTATTCAATTTATGCAAAGTGTTTTACAAGATTGGAATTATGTATTGTGGTTCATAAACTAATCTATTGTATGCCATTGTTTAGAAATGGTGCCTAGTAGAAGGAATGGAAACCCTATCAATGTACGTATTCCATGTTGGGATTTCCCTCCTTCTCAAGATAATTATAGTGGAGATGGTGAAGAAACTAGTTCTGATCAACTTATCACCATACTAGGACAACTCACTCTAGTTAGGAATAATAAAATTACTTGTATGGAGCACCCTAATCCATAATGTGGAGGATCAATGTTAGACTAATTGATGAAGAAAAAACCACCAACATTCAATGGGACTAAAAATCCATTTGTTTCTGAGAAATGGATAACATCCTTAGAGAAAATATTTCACACTTTGAGGAGTAGTGAAAAGCAAAAAGTTGTCATGGTAGTTTATCACCTCAAGGGAGATGCAGATCAGTGGTGGTCATTGATTCTAAACACAAATGAAGATGATGAAGTATCAAATATGTAATGGAGGGAGTTTAAAGATATTTTATCAGAAAAAATAATTTCCTTGTAACCATCGAGCGGATATGGAAAGGAAATTATTGAGTCTCAAGTGAAAGGAGGATGAGAATATCGCAAAGTATGAGGCTAGATTTACACGGTTAGCAAGGCATTAAGAAGATTATATATATAACCCAAGGAATAATATTGATTGATTCTATGATGGGTTAAAACCATTTCTCCATCGAGCATTAGTCTCAAAATACTTCTTATCATACGAAGATATTGTCTCATGTGCTATCAAGATAGAAAAATAATTATCTATGTCTTACGACTTTAACTAAAAGTAGGAGAAGAAGAGATCTATTTGACACTCTGGAAATTGAAATAAGGGGAAGAAGGGAAAATTTGAATATCCATCCTGTGGTAAAGTGGGACAAAACACCCCAGTACTTTCTTGAAGGGAATGGGAGTCTGATACTAGTGTGGTGAAAAGGGCCCCCAAACATGTTATTGTAAGGGGAAGAAAGTGGTCGTCAATGTTGAATGCTATAATTTTATAGAAAAAGGGAATTATGCAAATGAATGTCATAATCTCCATGGGAACCAACCTCATAAAAGACCAAGAAAGCAAGGCCAAGCTTATGTATCACTACTACTGAGTTTGAAGCTCCGAAAGATTTGGTGGTAGGTAATTTAATGGTTTCCTAAAGTTTATCCAGTGCTTTATTTGATTCTGGATCATCGCATTGTTTGATATCATCCCAGTTTGCTAAGAAAATTAGATATTTTAAATTTCACTTAACAAGGGTGTTTTCTGTCAAAGAACCTAAGGTAATTATCATTTCAACAATGTTTGGTGAATCAGTTCCCATTTGGGCATATAAATGTTCTTTATCTGCTGATCTCATCTTCATACCCATGACTGAATTTGATGGAATGGATAGGATTTCGGAAAATGATGTGAAAAAATATTATAAGAAGACAGAGGTTACAATTTTCGATTATGATAAGGAGTACCTTATCTTTAGAGCATAAACGTCCCCACATGATTCTTATCTAGATCCTCCCCATGTAGCCCTACAAAATTAAATTATTGGGGATGAAGAGAATGAAATAACTATGGGTGAGGAAAAGAATCATTGAATAGGGGACTTCCATATTTTGTAAGAATGTTTTAATGTGTTTCTAGAGGATTTACCTGGACATCCTCTAGAATGAGAAATTGAGTTATCCATTGATTTAATTCCTGGTTCAAGGCCTATATCAAAAAACCCTTATAGAATGTCCACATTGGAATCAGTGGAACTAAAGAAACAACATTAGGAATTGAGTAACAAGGGATTTATTTTCCCTTATGTTTCTCCATGAGGATCCCCTATCATTTTTGTTAAAAAGAACGACAGATCTATGAGGTTGTGCATTAACTACATGGAGATCAATGTTATAACAATAAAGAAAAAGTATCCCCTACCTCTCATTGATGGTTTATTCCTCCAAATTCATGGAGCTCAATATTTTTCCAAGATTGACCTTCAATATAGATATCAACAGTTGTGTGTGCAGAAGGAAGAAATTCCGAAAATAATATTTTGAACCAGGTACTGGCATTACGAGTTTACTATAATTCCTTTTGGATTAACTAATGCACCCTCTATCTTCATGGATCTAATGAATAGTGTTTTCAAAGAATATCTTGACGAATTTTTAGTTGTATTTATGGATGATTTTATGTTATACTCAAAAATCTACGATGTTCCTGAAAATCTCTAGTGCATTAACCAAAGGACTCTTAGAAGAAATGAATTATATAGGAAATTTAGAAAGTGTGAATTCTGGTATCAGGTGATTTATTTTCATTGCCATATTTTCTCTATGGATGGAATCTCTATTGATCCTTCAAACACCAAGGAAATCCATGAATGGCAATCACCGACAAATATAACTGAGGTACACAATTTTATTGGTTTAGCAGGTTATTATCGACGTTTCGTCCAGAATTTTGCCCAGTTGGCCAACTCATTAACCAAGGTCACACATAAATGGGTTAAAATTGTTTTTAATAAAGTGTGTGAAGAATGTTTTGAAGAACTGGAGAGAATGCATTGGACTTAGTAAGTGACGAGTGGAGCCTTCTGTATCTCCTAGATGCATCGGTAGGTCTCATGAGACAAACTAGTTCCTTGGCACAAGGCTTTAATAAAATCTTATTTTTTTTCTTGGCACAAGGCCTTGACTATGTAGTTATGAAGTCAGGCATTATGCAGTCCATCATTATGAAAGTTGTTATTGATATTGCATCTGATTATTCAACTAGTAGAATATCCATATAAATAACTAAATGGAATTATTTGATTTTATCATTTCCATATTATGCTGAATTTTAAATATAAAACGATTTTGTTCATGTATTATACATTTCAAAAAAAAATTATGCTTATTTATGAAATATTCTGCTATATAGTTATCCTTACTGAGCATCTGAGCTCACCCCTTTTTATGTTTTAATTTTTCTAGGATGTGAAGAAGTATTTAATGGTTGACCTACAGTGATATTCAAAGGATATAAGTATGTTAAAAGGGTAGAAAATACTTTTGGTGTTTTTATTACATGATGTAATGTAAAACTTATGAATGTATCTAGTACTTACAAGGCTATTAAACAGATCAGTATTTAGGGACATGATTCCTTGTATCATGGCAATGTTATGTAATAATGCACTAAATCTGGGTAACTCGGGACGGGGCATTACATTTTTTCATTGAATAATGTAATTTAATATTACCATTTTGTTTTGGATTATGCTTTCATTTAATATAATATCAATTTAATTATTAATATTCTAAATAATTCCATATAATTGAAAATCAGATTTTAATTTTTTATAAGTTCATTTTTGTTCTTAAAAATGATTTTTCTAAAAAAATTAATTATCTAAATTTTGAGACGTTATTTTATAAGTAATTTACACTACATATAAAAATTAAATCAGGAAAAATAGATATAATATATTTAATTAGGGGGTTAAAATTTGGTATTTATTTCAACTTATTTTTTTGTCTTAATGAATAGTTACCATGGTAAAAAATTTTCATTGGAGTAAAAGATAAATCTGGTTATTTGAAATCAAAACGTAAGGATATTTCCACAATAAATTTACTTAATTTTTTTTTGAATATTTTTTATTTGAACTCATAAAATTATCTTCTAATTATTTTTTATGTTGAACATTCCAATGAATATAACTTTATAGTAATTTAAAACATTAAATAATTATTGGAGTTCCACTCCATTAAGTTATAAAAGGGAATATCCTCTCCTAAATTACTCACATATATTGTTAACTATATTTTGTCCAATAACAAAGTAAATATCTCCCCCAATGCCTCCCCATGAATTATTTGTCATGGTCTTCTAAAAATACCAATATTTTAGGGATTAACCTAAAATCCATAGGTAGATAACTTTGGATGAGGTATGAGTCCTAACTAACCAATTTTACGTTTATTTATTCCTATATATCCCTAAATTATATCATAAAAACTATATATAATTTCATAAATTTAATATATGTAATGATATTTCATAATCTTGATTTGAAAACCGGTATATATTTATTTTACAACTGATCTTAAAAGAATACATCCTCAGCCATACGAGTGGACTACCACCTCTATGAAGATATGTGTTTCATTTTCTATCACTACCTCGCATAGAATTATATTGAGTTTTAATTAATTAATAGATTTTATTTTTATTATATTATTATTATTCTGTAATGATAATATAGTAAATACCTTCTTACCCTAAACAACTTTTGGAAATTGATAATGTCACTTGTGTGTATGCGATAAATATCACTTCCAGGGACCATTGGGATTCATTTTTCATGCCCACCATTCAAGGAATGTCATAAGGCTAACATTATTTAATAGTTATAAAATTTATAACATATTTTATTTTCATTAAAATGATATTATTTTAAATTTATTACCTTTCCATTCGTTATAAAAATGAAAATTTCATTCTCGTGTACATACAGACTACCTTCTACATGAGACGACATGATTAATTTTCAATGATCACCATACATTGACGGTTTTCAATATATATATATATATATATATGTGATAATTTTATCTTGTTTTGTATTATATAGTTAATAGAACCATCACCCACTTCACCATTTTCAAAACACCATTCTTGTTTTGAGATTATAAATAGGAGCTAAAAATGTCCAACGTAAGCATAACCATTTTTTAAATATATACAACATTTTAAATAATGAAATAAAAGGTATAATAAAAATGAAATACACATTAATATTGTTATGTTTTAAGTTAAAAATATTATTAAATTTTTCTATTTGGGATTTAGATAATGTACAATACTAGATGAGACTTTAGGTGATTGATATTCTAGAAAAACCTTGTTCAAATGTATTCCATTCAAATAATTCAACTCCATATCCATTTTCTTAAAAGTGTTACAATAATATAATTATACAAATAATAAAGAATCATGAAATTAATGTTTAATTAATTTTATATTTTTTAATGTTTTTAAAAATCAAGATTTTATATATCTATTTTATGGTTTTTTGATGTTTTTTAGAAATGTTAGAAAGGAATGTGTTCTATTTCATAGTCTTTAATTATTTTTATGAATATCGTATATGTTATTAATTATCATGATTCCTATAAAATTTTCCATTTTTATTTTAAAATAAAATATATCTCTCCATATTTTCAAGAATAATTAGATATAAAATATTTTTTTACATGAATAAACACTTTTTTATATATTTATGAGATAAATAAAAGTGTTATTTCTTATGGACATGATTGAAAATTAAAATTTGATTTATAATTTATGTTAAATAATTATTTTTTTAATTTATGATTTGCTTATTTTTATATGAATAACTACTGATATTTGAATAAATATGATGATGATTAAGCCCAATAAAGATTACAAATGAATTGGTCAAAGTGACTTATTTTTCTTATGATAGGTTACTCCTAAAAGATATAAGAATTATCCCAATCGGTGAATCCATTATAATTGATCTAGTATGATTGAATATATACATAATGTCTCATGGTGACTATATAATATACTTGTAATGGTTTATAGCATATTTATTTGGATTTCAGAAGGTATGTAAATGAGATTATGTTTTTATGGAATGTTTATTATTTTTATTATTAATATCAAGATAAAAGGATTATATTTAAATTAATGGTATTCCTGAGTATCCACAATTTCGAATAAACCCATATGATTTTCGTTTTTCCATTTTATAATATATTAATTTTTTAGGGAAATTTATAATGAGATAAAACAAGTAAATATATAATTTTGGTAAAAAAAAATTTCGAATAAGGGAAAATTAATATAGATTTTTCAAGATTACATATAGACTAATGTAACACCCAATTATGCATTTCATATACTCCATTATTTATGATTTCTTTACCATCCCCTCTTGTGTGTTTTTGTTTTCATCTCACAGATGAATAGACATTACTGGGGAAAATAATTTAACGTTAGGGGATGTACGTTTCTTTGAATTAATGAAATATTGTTGGAAATGTTGCAATGGAACAATAGGTTTATCCCTATGTCTTCAAAATGATAGATGTGGTTCTGGGGTGTTTTTGTATGGAAATAGGGGAATCGCTATCTGTTGGGAATTTGAACACCATGTAATCATATTACAAGTCATGTAATATTTCTAAGAAATATATCGTGAACTATGTTCAGGGTGTGAGGGGTTTACCCCCTGTGAATTTGGTTCACTTCTAATAATGAAAAAATGTGGTTTTCATAAAAATGGGATGTGGTTTTTAATGTATAAAACATTAATCGATTTCATGTCAATTAATGGTATAACATGATGTGTAAATATCATGGTCTATAGGTTTTAGGGGTTGTTTAGTTTGTTATTTCCCATTTGACCATGAAACATCCCTCCCTCAATCCAAATCTCACCCTAGATGATTTTGGAGGTCTCCACTCCTTCCATAAATTTCATTCACTTATTAATCATTAGGGTTTTTGCAGTGTTCCTCTTAGGGATGGAATCCCTTGTAGTTATTCCTCGTATTTGGTTGAAGTTTCAATTTGGGATACTATTGTATTCATATTAATGATTAATTTGTTTTATGTTCATCCCTTGTAGTTTTTTAGTGTTCCTTGCCTTTTGAAGGCAACTCTATTGGATTCTCATCAACATTTTCAAGAGGTGATACGTATATACCAATTTTTGGTAGGTGTTTCAAAAAATGGGTTTATTTGATGAATTTATTATCATTAGTATTAAAAATCTTTTTTTCATTGAATAAAATTTATTTGTGGTTTTAATGGATTTCATGGAAAGATAATGTCTTTAAACGGGTTTTATTTAAAATCATTTCAATTCAGATTTGAAATTGATTTTTTCAAAAACCAAGATTGTTTTCCATGTATTTGAAAAATGTTTTAGAAACTGGGGACAAACTTTTGAATTGTACATTGATAATATTGATACTCTCGGAACCTTACGTGCATCAAGAAATAGACACTGGGAACATTAGTGTGTGTGGCACCACTGGTGATTATTTTTTTGATATCGATAGACTGTATTAGGAATCAATATGATTAGAATATAGTTTTTTAGTGGTTTAGGATCTTTGATATCTAGTGCATATTTTTTCTCAATATTCTAGGTCAAAAATGATAGTGTTCTTGGTCATTTAAGGATTTTTTTTAATTATTGGTTTTATCATGGATTATCGTTAACACCATTTTCTATGTTATTTTATCACATGAAGATTTATGATTATATTTAATGGATATGTGTTTTATTTCATAACTCATGATTGATAGATATTATTTACTATTTTATCACTTCATCTTATAATATTTGTGGTTTGATCATATGAAAGGATTTTCTGAAAAAAATAGCGAAAAATTTTTTTAAATGGGTTTTGATTTATGAAAATGATTTGAAAAAATAATTTTAATTTTAAAATATATAAATATTTCATAAATAATATTTGAACATGTATAGACTCTATGTGGGTATCATACTATTATTTTTGGTTACACCCCAATTTTTACTTTTGGTGGGTATAGATGATGTATTCTAGGATATACATAAATGGGAAGACTTTATCATGCTTGTCAGCTTCTCTTTTCAAATTTTCTGTCACAACAGGGTTGTTTGGATGTTACTATGGGTCACATGGAGTTTTTTTTCCAAATTTTTAGTTTATCCTTCATTGGGATGGACTTTAATGATCTCGTTTTTTCTTTTTCTTCAACATAGTATTATAGTTGTATGTATTTTTTTGGATATATTCATGACTTGTTTCTATTTTCATTGTGATACCACACTATGTGATGATTGAATTGGGTATATGGTTTGGTTGACATGGATGGTCTGTTAAAATTTTGTATTAAATGATGGACCACCCAAGAGTGTGTTATCATCGCCATAGATAGGTTCTTTGTCGTGGGTAAATGGGAGTTAGGTTTGTTAGAATTCGTATAGTCAGTGTACAAAATGGGCATTGTCATCTCACTTCCATTATGGATCTTGAGTTACCAACATTGGTCATATGAATTTTACAAGGTTTGAGACTTATTATTTGAGTTCAATTTATATAGTTGTATGGGGATTTTATTTAAATTTACCTATTCCTATTTTTAAATGTCTTAAATTTTTATAATTTATAATTGCATTAAATTTTTCTTGTTTTAAAGCATTTCTTTGAACACTAAAAGTGTTCCTAATATTTTTGAATGTGATCATGACCTAAATGGTTAATATCTTGTTCTTACTAGATAATTCCTTTTAGAAGAGATCATCATAATGTGATAGTGTAATTTAGGAGGTAAGATTCATAGGAAAATCCATTACAGAAACCTTATTTGGTAAAATATTTAATCTGCAATATTCAGACTGTAGGTTAAGTGGGAGTCAGAAACCAAGGATGTGTGGTGGACAATGACTCTTAATTTACTAACACTAATCCTATAATCAAACATAGAATCAATGTACCACATTAATCATAGGATTTTATTATGTGTATTGATAGGAACTTCATCATTTTGTGGTCTCCTTAAGAAACATAGGTGGATTTTTCCATGTACAATAATGAGAAAATAAGAATGAGATGGTGGGACTCTATTGTAAAATTTATGTTTCATGAGGACCATACGAAGGATTATTTCTATAAAATATTTAATCATCAGTTTTATGAGGAGATTTTGTGAGTGGAAACGACCTCATATTTTAAGAAAATGGATTAGGGGGATAATTTTATTATGCAACAATCCACCCTTTTTTATGAGCTTCTGCATCATGTACAAGAGCTTACAAATAATGACTAAATCAGGCATATATGTTTGACTTGTGACTATGAATAAATATTAGGTAAATGTTAATTCCAATGTGCCTTATGAAATTTGGGGAGGTATAAGAAAAATAAGATTTTGATGAGGCATATATAGCTGAGAAAATAGTTTTTGGTTGAGATTTAGTTGGTATGGTTGTTAGCTAGTGTGTATCTTCTAGCCAGAAATGGAATTGAAAAGGGTACCAATTTTCTTCAGTACTTGTTTCTGGAGATTTTTTAGGATAATAAAATATTTTTTTCTATTAAAGGTTGAGGCCTAGTCATACAATGTTGTATTGTGTGATGAATCCCAATACATATCATCATTGTGGATGGTTGGGTTATCTGATACAATTTTGTGACAGGATATTCAAGGGTGGTAAGGAATGATAAACATTAAATAGGGGTTTGAATGTCCATGCAGATACTTCAGAGGGTGGTGGGTCCTATCCTCTGGTCATGTGGAATTTCCATGTGTCTATGAAATATTAGTGAGTATCTTAGACTAGATGTCTTTTTGTAGTGGAGTATTGACTAGTTTGATCTAGAGGTGGGGGGACTAAATATCGAGGCACCATGTTTATTTCAGCCTCAATAGTGCTAGCTGTATATGAAATGGGTTCTAATAAACCTTTCAAATCATTAATGTTGGTTTATATGTTGGTATTTAATTCCGTTCATATGCTTACTATTTTTATCTTTTTGTGCCTTTTGGAAAGAGGTTTGAACAATGTTTCTGTTCCTCACGTGTCAGGTGATTCTTTTCAAGATTGAGGTAAAGTGGGAATTATTAATTATTGATGTTGAAATATTTAAATTGATTACTTACATAGATTTGAACATAAGTTTTAAGAACTAGATAGTCTATTATAATCATTGCGTACCGTTTTTATCTATTATGGGGTCATTGATTTCTTTCAGGGTGAGTGAGACTATATATTGGGAAGGGTAATGCATGTTGGTCGTTATGGTCATGTAATTTCATTATAGTTATCAAAGAAGTTTCTAGATATTGATGAACCTTGATTGGGTTTTTAACTTCTTTTAGTGGTGTGTGTTTTCCCTAAGGAATATTTATATTATTTTTTAGATTACAACCATTGAGAGAGGTCAATTTTTCTGTTAACATACTCCCTGGAACAAAGCCCATTTCTATGCCATATTATCGAATGGAACTAGTTCAGTTGATGGAACTAATGTTTAACTTGTTGAACGAGAGGCTAAAGCACTTATTTATCCTAGTGTGTCATAGTGGTATTCACTATTCCTATTTTATAAGAAGGAATATTGGAGTCTCGTACATAGTATTTACTTTCAAAAGTTGAATCAGGTAACTGTTAAGTACCAAAATTCTTTTCCAAGGAAAAATTATATCTTTTGACTAGTATATATGAGAATGTTGGTTTTCAAATATTAACCCATGGTTGGGGTACCACCTATTAAATTTTTGAGAGGATATACCTATGACATTATTTTGAAAATTTCATGGAAATTTTTAGTTCTTTGTTATTCCATTTGTTATGACTAATGCATTTATGGTGTTTTTGTCTTTAATGAACAAAATATTTCCTTGGATCATGCAATTTTATATTTTTTGTTTTTTATGATATTTTTGGAACTAAAAGTCATTAAAGGAGCATAGGTACTATTTTAATCTCATTATATGATCCTCAAAAAAAAATTCAATTTGTTAAGATTTTAATATGTGAGTTTTTGATCCAGGAAGTGAAATTTCTTGGGCATGTGATATATTATAAGGGCATCTCAATGTATTATGAAAATGTACAGGTTGTTAAATTCTAGGATTAGTCCAAAAAGGTGTTTGAGATGTGAAGCTTCATGGGTTTGGATGGTTAAAATAAAATGTTTGTTCTAGATTACCCCAAGATCATATCTTCGATGACTGAATTGACCAATAAAATTATAATGTATGAGTGGAATGAAAAATTCTAGAGATCTTATGGGGAGATAAATATGAGTTTTATTTTAGTAGAAGATTTTATTCTTCTAGAACATGGTTTAGACAATGATTTTTCGATGATGCTTCTATTATGGTTTTGGTATGTGTCTTGATTTCGAATAAACATTTGGTGGATTATGGTGTCTTCCAGTTATAACCTTATGATAATAACATCCCCACCCATGATAAGGAGTTGTAAGTGGTTATGAATGAACCGAAAATGCGGTGATAATACCTATATTTGAGTGGTTTACAATGTATTCTAATCATTAGAGCCTGAAATATATTTTCACTTAGAGGTACCTATACATAATATATATATAAAGGAGTCGATTGTTATTGAGAAAAATTACCTCAACGTGCCCTATTGATATGCTTGTGGTGTGGTTTTGTTTTCTGACAATGCCAGATGACCGCAAATGAGTATGTTTGATGTTTTCCTAAGATAGGTTTTTAAGGTGGTGTAGTTTCCCGCTATTTTCCAAATTTTTGGGCCTCAAAATTGGGAATTTTTGTTTTGAAATGTATGGTTTTCCTCATAGGACTAGACGGTGTGAATAATGGTTAAAGAAAGAAGAGAAGGAATAGAAATGTGGATCCTGAGACATGGATCTCATACCATGTCTGGGAAGGGTGTGTGGTTGCGTACCAGGCCGCAGCAATGGTACATAGGATATGTTCGCTAAACTGAAAACAATTCACAGCAGAAGGCAGTGTGGTATGTGGTTGGATTGACATCAGTGGAAGAGATTGACCCCGTAGAAGAAAAGGTGGTGTGCGGATCAGATAGGAAAAATAGTTTGTGGGTTGATTGCAGTTCACAGAGGCAGAAGGATCGATATGCGGAGAAAGCTAGATTGATGATTTAGTAAATCATAGTTTAGTGGATTTTGTGGGTATATTTTCCTATATAAGAATCGCTAATCCCAAAAATTACTCTGGACATAAAATATCACTAGAGAACATCTTTTTATTATGAGAATTCAGCATAGTCCGACGAAATTTTGCGAGGTAGAATTCCGGGAATGTCTAAGTGGTTAATTGGGAATAAATTCCATCAAAGGATTTTGTGGAGAGTTGTAACCTGCATAAGACATTGAATATAGAGGAATAAGGATCACTATGTGGGAGGTTAGCTTAGGTAGTCCGTAGACAAAAAATAGTTTTCATATGGGAGGGGTTTCTTAGGGGATGTTCTCAGGATCGGTGCGTGGAGGTGGTACGCAATAACGAAGGTGGAGTCTGTCTGTGGACAAAGTGAAATTTGCAGTAGTAGAAATATTATGTGGAGGTGGTGTTCTACGTACCAAACCCAATACATAATATGTAGTAGGAGCAGGTAGTTCACTATTTGCAAAATAAATCTTGTAAAAGCTTCAAATCAGTTTTTGAAAGTATTTTCCAGTACCTAGGAGTACTCGGGATGGTGGACTTCATCAATGGGTGAAAAGGGAACATCAACAGAGTATCTACCTAAATTTGAGGGTGTATGAATTCTGTCAATTTATGGGACCTACAGGTTCATAAAATGTGTTTGACCTTCAATACTATAAACATTTTGTGGATTTCAATCCATGTGCAGTGTAGCAAAGGAAGAGGAAGATGGTGACCATTTCCACAGGTAGTGAACCTGAGATAGAGGCCTAGGGAGTGACCCTTGATAATGTAGTTAGAAAACCCTAAACCTTGAAATGGTAGTGAGCCTCATCATATAAGATCTAACATGAACATTTTAATTATTATTTCCAGTAGCCTTAGGTAATTTGGTATATTGGAACATTTCATTTGTATGCTACTTGGACATAGCCTCATGAGGGTGAACCAAGTAAAATCGATGTGTCATGTGCATGATTTCATATCTATTCTTATTTTACCAATGGAGGAAGAGTGAATTTATTTTTTTATAACAGTGAAAATAGATCTTTATGGGGGAACGTTTTAATCTATTATACCTTTATTCACCCCCCCCCTCAGGGTATTCAACCTAGTGGACCTAACAGTCGGTATCATAGAAAAAGGTTGAAAGTTGGTGTTTCTCTCTTAGAAGAAAAAATAGAGGTGTTCAATCATAATATAATTATGTTCTTCAATAGAAATAATTTTCCACTTTAGAAAAATCGAGTGAATCACTACATCCGATCAACAGGGATGGATGTCTTCACAGCAACTATGCATGGAATATTAGCTGACTTTAATAGGGAATCATTATCATAATCCGAATGAAGATAATTGGATGATTCTACCAAAGGGATCAATGGTTTAGGGGGATCCCTATCAAATTTAAATTATATGAAAGGTATGTCCTATAAAACATCTCATGCAATGTGGGAAAAGTTATTGAACATTTATTAGGGAAACTAAAAAGTCCGAGAATAAAAGTTTCAGGTTGTATGGAACATGTTTGAGGATCTTAGAATGAATCCCAAGGACACTGTTGATTCATTCATTGAAAGGATAAATATTATTGTGGAAGACACGTGGGGTATTGGATAATTCATTGATGATATAAAAATTGTGAAACTTATCTTGAGGAAACTTCCACTATGGTTCAATCTGAAAGTTTTAGTATTGGAATACAGATACCCAAAAGAGATAATACTAGATAACCTAAATAGTACCCTTGTAGCATATGAAATGAGAAATGATGATAACGATGCAGTGAAAAAGGGGAAGTCTAAGTTTGTGGAATTCAAGGACCTGAAGAATATATATGATGAAGATATTTCTAAGGATGAAAATATGGATGATGTCATGTCATTCCTCTCCTCCAATCTATAAAGGGAAAAAGGTATGTTCAAAGGTAAACATTTATTTTCATGATTTCGATGTGGAAAGATTGAGAATTTTGTATAAAATTTTCCTAAGAGTTTTGATGATGAAAATAAAGAAAATAATGAAATTCCCCAAAAGATTTATTCATAAAATGAGAAAGGGAGGAGAAGTATTTGGAAAATTTCCATAAAAAAGGGTAATCTGCTTCCAAAAAAGATGAACGTTCAGAATAATGTGAGCCAGAATAGATGGAGAACTGTAGGGATCATGAAGAATATTATTTTGGGAAATTGTAAGAAAATCAATAATTAAAGGAGAAAGTGACAATGAGTAAGGATTAATTTAAGGAAGAGTTGATCTTCAGGCTAAATTAGAGGCTACCGTTGAAGTGGTGGATATTTTGGGAGCCAAAAGAAAGAAAGATAACATTGTTGTCCATGATAACAAAATCCTTATGTAGTAAGTATAAGAGAGTTATAAGTTGAATGCACAAATTTAAAATATGAGGTCTTGAATGCCAGAAAGATCAGAAAAGGTGGTTGACTACAAAATAAAAATTGAAGAACAAGAAATAAAAATTGTTAGTTTGGCTAAAACTGGAAAATATCAAATAAAACAAATCGAAAAACTAGAAGAGTAATTAATTAGTCTTCAATGAAAAATTGATAATCATGAGAGACTATTAATTCAAAGTTAGACATCAGAGAAGAAGATACTAAATGCAACAGATAAGATATGATTTTAGGAGAGCGGCACATTAGAGCAGAAATAACAATCAATTATGAATGATAGGTCTAGTATGGAAATTGATCTAAAACAAAAAAGTCGTGATGGCTCATCTCAGACCACAAGAACCCACTCCATGTTTGTATAATGAATTAGGTACAAAACATAATTAAAAGAAATAGATAACCCAAGGCTCAACTAGTGGTGCATCATTCCAACAACAGAATTTTCCTCACATAAAATGCTATTGTTCTGGTATGATGGGACACTCCCAGAATTTATGTACCATTGAAAATAGGTACCAAATGGAACAAGACCAATAGAGGTGGTCATATAGATCTCAATATTCTAGGTCATCATTTAATTGTATTTGATTCATGTGTAAAGGACTCAGACATATGGAAAGATGTTTCACATCAATAATACAGTGGAATGTGCTAAGGTAGGCTGAATTTCTCCGTATGATACAATAATATGTATCCTCAAAAGAGTTGAAAATTTAAAATATATTTGAAGCTCTGAAAATTGAAGTTGGTCCATCATATAATGAGAAAGATAAATATTTTCATTTTATAATTGTTAAGAATTCAAATACATGGTTTAAAAGAAAAGGGTAGAGAATGTTATGGTTACAGAAATTGCATTCAAAGCGTCAGATCGCACAGGGATATGGATAATTGACAGTGGATGCACTTCCCATATGACCAGAAATAAGAATCTAGTGATTTAGTCATGTACGATAAATAATTTATTTTATGATTTGGTAATGATGAGGGCCAAAAAATTATTGGTTTAGGAAAATCCATGTTTGGTGGAAAACACATGAGATGAGCAGATGTCTTGGTTGTTGAGGGGCTTAGTCATAACTTGCTTGGTGTTAGTCAATTGGGAGACTTAATAAATTCCATAAGCTTTTCTAAGAAATTATGTATCATCAATGTAAAGGATGGTGTTTTTGTGTTACAAGGGAAGCGTACGAAAGTGAATCTCTACATCATGGGTGGAGAAGAAGATATGTGTTTTCGGACCAAGGATGAAGAAAAAAAGTTATGACATAAGTGTAATGGAAACATAATCCAAACTTCATTGGAAGATTTGGTAAAATATGATGATTCTCGAAATATCTCTAGATTATCATGTGAATGTACACATATGTGTGATTCCATTCAACAAGGGAAGATCATTCGAAAGAAATATAAGACAAAAGAGAAAAAGTCAAAAATATTGCTTATGATGGTGCATATTGACGTGTGTGGGACAATTTTTCCAAGGGCTATTGAGGGGATGGGATATTATGTCCTCTACATTGATGATTATAGTAGAATGGAATTGGTTTCAATAATCACCCATGAATCTAAAGTGTTTAGTTTCATTACAAGATATTGACGAGAATGTGAAAAGGTGCATGGTTAAAAAATCTAGATTATTCAAATAGATAATGCAACAGAGTTCAAAAATATCCAAGTAAATTATTATCAAAAGAATCATAGTATAATGCATCACGTATCATTAGAATTAACTCCACAGTAGAATTTAGTAGTTGAGATAAGAAATTAGATTGTAAAAAACTTGTCTAGAAAAATTCTTATTGACAAAGTCCCTCTGGAGATATTTTGTAAAGAAGTAGTAATGACATCAGTATGCAATTAAAATAGAGCGTTAATTTTTACAAAAGAGGAGAATACATCATACAAGTTATGGTATGGAAATAATCCATCATTGGTGTACCTTTGATTATTTAGAAGTAAAATTTCCATTCTCAATAATGAGAAACATAGAAAATTTGAATCCCTTGGGGTTTAAGGGATATTTCTATGATAATCAATGAAGAAAAAAGCATATAAATGCTTCAATATGTGGCTAGGTAAGATAGTTTAATGTCAAGATTTGTATATAGTATAAAATGAACAAAATATTTAGAAAATAACTTATCAGACTCAAGAGGATTGTGATGAAGAGAAGAGAAGATCATGAGACACTCCAGATCTAGAGGATGATTTAGAAGAAGAACTAGATGATGGGAATAAATCAGTGTCTTTCTAGAGAACAACAAGAAGATATGAAATTGACAGACATGATATAATTATTTATTAGACATCACCAGTATAGACAAGGAGGATTAAGAATGCACAAAAATAATCATACATATCATAGGTGGAACCAAATTTTTTTAGATGATGTTGTTGGAGATGAGAACTTTGTTCAATTCGTGAAAGAAGAGATTGAACAAATTGAGAAGAATCAATCATGGGAGATTGTTTCAAGACCAGCAGACAAGAATGTCATAAGGACAAAATGGGTCTTTTGGGATAAAATTAATTCATATGGTTTTATGATTTGAAACAAAGCACTACATGTCTATAAATGGTACTCTAATATAGAGAGTACTGCTGTTGATGAGATTTTTTTAACCTGTTCCAAGGCCAAAGACAATCAGATTGTTCCTAGCCATAATAGTGCAAGGAATGTTTAAAATTTTCCAGTTGGATGTCAAGTCAATGTTTTCAAATGGAGTTCTAGAAGAAGAATTCTACATTGAGAAACCGGATGGTTTTCTCATTCATGAAGATGAGAACATAGTCTGATAGCTGAGGACGTCTTTATATGGTTTGAAGCAAGCACCCAACGCTTGTTATTCAAGGATTGATCAGTTTCTAAAGAAGCTCAGTGTTCAACAAGGTGGAGTTTATTACAATTTGTATTTCAATAATTAAAATACTCAACAAATGATAGTGTTGGTATATGTAAATTGAAAAATCATTGGGGGGATCAGATGGAACACAATACACATAGATTACTAAATTCATGAAAAGAGAGTTTGAAATATTGATGATTGGTGAGCTGGAATTTTTCCTTGGCTTACAAGTGAGGAAATGAATAAATGGTACTTTTATATCTCAATTCAAATATTCCAAGGAGTTTTTGAGAAGTTTTGGGATGAATAATTCCAAATAAAAGAAAAATCTATTCACTACATGATTGAAGCTATCACGAGAATATGAAGGCAATGTAGTTAATATCACAGAATATAGGAAAATCGTTGAAAGTCTATTGTACCTAACAGAGACAAGGCCTGATATTGTATTTTCCACATGCCAAGTGGAAAGGTATCAAAGACATCAAATGCAGATCCACATTCTTGAAGTAAAAAAAGAATAATTTGGTATATAAAGGGAATAATGGATTTTGGATTAATGTATAATGGAAAATCTAAGCCATAGTTTTTGGGATATAAATATGTCAATTGGGATGGATCATTATATGATAAGAAATCTACATCATGAGTTTACTTTTATATTGGAGGATTTCGTACTTCTTGGTTGGGGAAGAAACAAGATTTCATTTTCTTGAGCACCACAAAAGATGAATATATTGCAGCTACTCAAGCTGGCAGATAGCTATTGTGGATGAAGTAGCAGCTTTAAGATGTGGGAATTGAACTGAAATATCCGATCAGATTCTGTTGTGATGTTTCAAGTGCTATAAATCTTAGGAAAAACCCAGTTCATCACTAAATGACAAATCATATTAAAATCAGATAGCTTTTTGTCAAGGAGACGGTGGAACATGGGATTGTGATGTTGGATTATGTGCCCACATAACAACTAGTTGCAGATATTCATAGGAATTCCTTTACCAGGTTACAGACAACAATGAAGTGCCCTTAGGATTTTTTGACAAAAGGGGAGAACGTGTGACTATTTCAAGGGGATAAAAGACAGTGAAAGAAGTTTTAATGTGTAGAAGCAATATAGGGGGAGTTGAAGATAAGCTGAAGCTGGTTAGAGGAGTTATAATATATGGGGATCATTACATATAACGATGATAAAAGTGATCGATCAGTTATTAGATATCACGATGGCTGAGGTTATTGATGAAATTAGTTCGTTGGTATCAGTGTATCTGTATGGTATCAATATTTGTTAATTAGCATTGAAGTGATTCATTGATGAACATTTCGTTATACTATTGATTCTCAGGACAAGCATGGATCATGTGGGATTATAGTATTTTTTTGACTAAATCTTTGATCATTATCTTAATCAAATGATGTGAATGGTGGTTGAAGTTGTATGGACTATTAATCAGGTAAAAAAATTGTATCATTTTTATGAGAAGAGTTGTCAACAAAACCAAAGGGGGAGATTGTTGGGAATTTTTTTGTCAAGGTGTCCTCTTGGTATGTTTTTTCAGGGGATTTGTTTTTTTACAATGCTAGATGACCTCAAATAAGTATGGTTGGTGTTTTTCAAAGACATAGTTTTAAGGTGGTGCAGTTTCCTAGTGTTTTACAAATTTTTGGTCCTCAAAGTCATGAATTAGGTTTGGAAATGTATGTTTTTCTTCATAGGACTGGATGGTGTGAATAACCATTAAAGAAACTGGATATGAAAGAGATACTCAGATCTCGGTACATGTCTCGCATACCATGCCCAGGAAGGGTACGTGGCCGCATACCAGGAAACGGGAATAACACATGGGATCTATTAGCGAAAGTGAAAATGGTTCGTAGTAGATGGTGGTGTGGAACGTATATGGATTGAAATCGGTGGTGGAGATCAACCACGTAGGATAAAAGGTAGTAACTGGATCAGATATGAAAAATGGTTCTCATGTGGATTTCAGTTCGTGGTGGCAGAAGGATTGGAATGCAGTGAAGGCTGGATTGAATATTTGGTCAATCTTAGTTTAACAGATTTTCTGGGTATATTTTAAAATAAATGAATCACTAATCCCACCGATTATTGTGTAGATAAAATATCAATAGAGAATATACTTTTGATATAATAATTTTTCATAGTCTGAATGAAGTTAAGGTGGGATAATTTCACGAAAGATGAAGTGGTCCGCGTGGAATAAATTCTGCCAAAGGTTTTTAGAGAGAGTTGTACCCCACATAAGATATGGTACACAGAGGAATAAGGTGTCGTACACGGGTGTTTAGCAAAGGATGTATTAAAATAAAGAATAGTTCAGGGACATATGGTGATTCCCAGAGGCAGTCTGTGAATAAAGAACATTTTGCAAACAGAAGGTGTTTTTCATAGAAGGATTACAGGATTGGTACAGGGTGGTTGTACATGATAGAAAAGGTGGAGGCAGTTTATGGATGAAGGGTGGTTCACAGATGTGGAAGTAGTATTTAGATGAGGTGTTACATATATCAAACCCATTACCTAGTACGTGGTAGGAGCAGGTGGTTCATGATTTTCACAAGAAAGATTTCAAAAGCTTCAAGCCAGTTTGGAAAGTATTTTCTGGTACCTAGTAGTACTTGGGAAGATGGACTTAATATATGGGGGGAAATGAACATCAACAAAGCATCTACCTAAAGTTGAGGATGTAGGAATTCATGAAAATGAAGGGACCTACATGTCTATAAACTGTTTTTGACCTAAAAGTCTATAAACTGTGTGTGTACACCTTTCCAAGAACAGTGAGCGAAGCAAGAGGAAGATGGTGACCCTTTCCCCTAGTAGTGAGCCAAAGAAAGAGGCATAGAGAGTCACCCTGGGAAACGCAGTGATCAGACCCTAAACCTTGTAAAGGTAGTGATCCTAGGCATATAAGATCTACCCCCAAATAATGTACTCATTATTGGTAGTGACCCTTTGTGAATTTCGTTCATCGGCACATTTTGATTGTATGCTCCTTCGATGTAGACCAGTGAGGGTGAACCAAGTAAAAATTGTTGTTTCATGTGCATGATTTCATATCTATTAATATATTTCTACAGGAGGAAAAAATAATTGAGTTTTTTCTTATAATGAAACAAGATACAAATGGAAAATGATTTATTCTATCATACCATGATTCACCCCCCTAGTGTATTCAACCTATTGGACCTAAAAAATACCTTAAAATTTTTTCTTCTTATTTTACGTATACCCTTGGGAAGGGAAATGTGGTTTTTGATTTAATGGTCAAGAAATAACCAATACAATTATGTTAGTAATTGGTTGATGGTCATTTCTAATGATTCTATTTTTTGAGATGATATTGGTACTAAAAGAGGTTGGTGAACATGTGTTCTTTGATTCGATGAAAGCTGAATCACCTTTTGATGAGTTTTTTGGCATGAGAAGTCGATAGAAACCAAGTGCTGATGATTTGGTAAATGACTTTATGGGGATGATACCTTAGGTGAGTGGTCTTGGTCTCCTAATTATGATTTATTCTTATGTGGTAGGTAGGTTATTAAATTATCCTTGAGAATAGTGTTAATGGGTAGAGCAGACTTGTAACACCCCAAGATTTTACGAAAAATATTCTTTTTAATTTCATTAATGTCTTCTGTTGTACGCTACACCAAAAGGAGCTTTCAAAACACGCATCCCTGACTTGTCTTTCATTACACGCAAGTGCGACCTTCCACAATAGCATGTGTTGTACGCAATACCGTGTTTCTCTAAACAACAACATGCTATTAAAATATTATTAAAACTAGCCGTTATGAATAGTATTACCCACTTTTTGAAATTTTATAAATTTTATTTTTGAAAATGGACTTCATTTTTGAATTCGGAATATCGAAATTAGCCTAGGGTGAAATTTTGATATTTTTCTGAAAGCTTTCAATTTTTTATGAATAGTGAAAACACTAGGTTACTATTTAAAAACCGACTTTTTATTTAAATAATTATTTATTTTATTGAAATTTATTTTAGGTCAAAATTTATACATAATACCTATATAGGTTCAATGTAATTCATTGGAGTAATTTTGTAATAATTTTAAATATATAAAAATTTCATTGAACTTTTCACCGTCTTTTACCCATCTTCTAGGAGAATTTGCAAATTTACATAAAACATAATTTTACCGCTTCTGTGAATAGAATTTCAAAAATCTGAGATACACGGTTGATTTCAGTAAGTAAAATGTGGTTCAATGAGATGAAAATTTTTTTTGGTGAACAATAACTTTTTACTTTTTTTTACCACGGTTAAAAGTAAATAGGGTAATTAATGGTACAAATGATATTATTATTACACTAAAACATGTCGTCATTCTATTGGATAAGTGTAATTCGACCGAAAACAACCTTAGGAATAAAATATGACCATTTAGGCCCACTTGGATTAGATTAGGACATTTATTATTAATTTATTTAAAGAAGGCTTAAAATAGTTAAAATCAAAGTTTAATAAGTAAATAATTTTAATATAGGGTTATACATAAGATAAATTAAACTATAAATATTAATTAAAAATATAAAAATATTTCCTACATAATGGTATTTTATTTTTAATTTTTAGACATTAACTAATTTAATTTATTTATGATACAAAGATGATGCAGTAATTATCGTATTAATGAAATATTGACATAATTGATGTTATAAATACCCAAATAAATGTAATTTGAGACTTTTTATGAATTCCAATAATTTTATAGGTTACTATGACATGTTAGTATTGATTTAATTAACTTTTTTAGAACTAATAATTGTTTTATGATTTTCACACAAATCAATTACTAAATAGTGTCAAAATTGACATAAAATAGTCTTTAAAAAAATTATTATATTATTAATTGTTATTTTATTCCTAAAAATCTACGATTTGGCAAAATGATTTATATAAGGTTATATATATTAATAATAAAAAACTTGGGGTTCGTTCGGCTTCTTATAGTAAGTTTATTAACCTTATAGTGTAAGAACACAAAAAGACACGGTAAAAGTAAAATTATCTAACATAAAGTTAAATCTAAATGATAAGGTTAAAATAGTAAACTAAACTTGTCCAAATTCTATTGGATGAGATAATTTAGACCCATCCCCACTTTATCTTCTAAATAAATAAATTTGGAGCTATTTAAAACCGAATAAGTCTTTATAATGAAATAATATTTTTAGTTTTTCCAAAGGTGCCCCTCACCTCCCTTATAAAAGGGCACCTCCTCCCTCTCTTCCTCACACCACTTTGAGCCTTCAATCTCGTCCATCCCCTACCAATTTCTTCTCTCCACTTCCCTAGAGACATCCTAGAGGTCCTGGTATTCTTCAAAGACCTATTTTAGTTCCCTAAAAGGAGGTCTTAAAGAAGCGCTTCAAAGAAGAGGTAATGTTCATTACCGATTCTTTCAACTTTATTTATTCTTCCACTTCTACTTATTTAGTTGTTTCATTATGAAGTAATAACATAAGTATCACTCATATACTGATATTTTATTATAAGTATGAAACAACCCTATTTCACCATCTATTCATCCTACCGAAAATGAAATCATCGTGCGTGCATACGTACGGAATACCGTCTCCACGCCATGGTGTAATCTATTTTCCACCACCACCTTACTTGGATGGGTATAATGGTGTAAAGAATGGATATATATGATTATTGTAAAGTCATATTGATTCTGAAATCGTATACATACATTCAAATTCAATTCCATGATCATGGAACAATATCATCGCTCGTGCGTACGTATGGAATACCGTCTCCACGATGTGATGCGACTCGTTCTACATGATTTTAATTACATAATTATTAAATAAATTAATTGAGTGAATTAATATGATATATATTACACTTATACCATTCTGTAAATGAGGTATCTATAACCTAAAATAAGAATAATAATTTATTCGACAAAACACGCATAAGAACAAAAAGCAATAAACACCCGAATAACAAGTAACAATGAAATATTACTAATAAGAAGCTAAGAATATGACCATGTATGATATCATAACAATGATTTTGATTCAGGAATAAGTCAATGAAATTATTTAAATCATTATACAGGAGGTTCAGACACATACGAAGCAAATCAGACCTAAGGTAAGGGAAATATCACAATCTCATTTTTATCAGAGATTGTTTATACTTTGGTATTTACTAGGGTGTATTTTATCATCCACATACATGTTTCCTAAATATGTTATATTATTTCCTTCCACCTACAATTTTTTAAATCCATTTTTACCCTTTGGTGAGTATTTAGTAGAAGATATGAAAGGAATCTTTTGTCGTTTTTCGTACGAGGTACTTTTTGACTTTTCCGACAAAAGTACAAGAAGAATGTTTTTTTAACTTATACGACATGAATGGATTTTTAAAAAATTATTTCCAAGAATCTTCCTTTACATGTTTTCATGTTTATTTTTAATCAAATTATTTTAGTTTAAAATTGTATGACATGTTAATAAAGGAAAAATGTTTTTTAAGTAGAATGGATATTTTCCTCAAGAATAGAGTTCAAGTGTTTTATCAAAATTATTTTCCATCTAAGATAATATAGGTTTATATTTCTATCCCTATTTTTACATTTATTTGATTATGTTATGATGGAATTATTTTTATGATGTCCTTTTATCTTATATGGATTATGTTATGATGGCATGATGTTTAAGATTCCCATTTTTATTACATGGGTTATTCAATGATGTATGATTTTTTGATTTTGTGGAACACATATGAATGGTATCTTTATGAGATGGTTGGGACCTATATTTCCCTCCAATGCATTGGGTAAATATTTTATATCTCATGAGATAGACATGGCTGGAATGACAGGTTAAACCGGTTCAGTGAAACAGGACTGAAACGAGGAATGAAATCGGTTCAGAAATGGACTTTGTCCACTAAGATAGTCTTGGAAATGAGTCTTGACTAATAAGAAATGATTCTCTATTATTATGTGTGTATTCCACAAAGCTTCATGTTTTATGTTATGATTATTGTGATTATATTTCACTACCATGATTTATCCCATGTTATGAAATTATGATCTCTTTTGCAGGGTAAGATTTCTAAATTGTTATGTTCTTATGAATATGATGTGATTGATATTTCTTTTATTTACCCTTACTGAGAATTTGAGCTCACCCTTTTATGTTTTCTTTTCCCCAGGATATAAAGAAATGTTTTAGGTAAGAAAAAGGGAATATCTTTATGGGAGATGTTGAAGATCTTTCACCACGATTAGAAGATTATATTCCGAGTTTCCAAAGACACTAAACTATTACGGTCCTTTTGTGTGTGTTTTTATAATGTACTAAGTATTCCGAAAAAGTAATGTAATTTACATGTACGTCAAGATTAGGGTCTCTACAAGACTGATCATGTTAGTCTGCATATCCTGGAGCTACCATGATGTATCACGGTTTGAGACAATGTTATTTTTAGTGGGGCGTGAGATGGTTGACTGCAAAATTTATTTCTTGATTTATTACATGTTTGAGAATTTATGTGGAACACCAAAGACCTTTGATTTTGTTACATCCATTACCTATTCATGTATGGGAATGGGATAATATTTATATGGATTTTATCATTGTCTTTCCATAGAATAGTAGTGTAAAGGCTTCCATTAGGGTGATCATTTTTCAACTCACAAAATTATAACATTTAATCCCTATCATGGAGATGGTGAAGGTGGAACAAATTTGGGACTTTTATGTCTGGTCTATTTTGAGACATCTTGGAGTCTGCTCTGTAGTTGTCTCTAAAAAAGACACGAGGTTCACCTCTAGGTTTTGGAATGGTTTGTAGAAGCTGAGGTGTTCCTCAATTTGTTTGAGAATGGCTTACCATTCTATGATGGATGGATAGAAAAAAATAGAAATTTTGGTTCTCGAGGACATGCTCTAGGCCTATGTGCATGATTTTATAGGATATTGGGAAAATAATTTTCCTCTAGTTAAATTTTTCATTCACAATAGCCATTTAGATTTGATAAAAATTGATCCCTTCCCAGATTTTATTGGTTAACATGTGGATATCCCTTATACTAGGTATGGTTGGGAGAGCAATCATTTGTTGGGTCGAGTTTTTCTCAGTAGACGATGAATATGGTTTAGTTTTCCTAGATGACATTGGTTATTGCACATAGTCATCATAAATCATATGTGGACTATCACCATCGACCATTGGAGTTTGAGGTTGGTGATTAGATTTTACTTAGATTTTCACCTCGTGTGGGACACTATCAGTTGTGTAAGTAGGGTAAGATGGAACCGAGGTTTGAGGGCACATTTCAATCATTGGATGAATGTGAAAGGTGGATTATTATTTTTAATTTCCATATAGTTTTACTTCTATCCATGAATTGTTTCATGTTTTTTAGATGATAAGGTACATATCAGATCTTTCCCATTATATTGGATGAGATTATGTTAATCTTGATACTAAAACAACATTGGTTGGGTAGCTGGATCATATTATAGATCTCTGAGAGAAGGTATTACACTATAAAATGATTCATATAGACTGGGTGATGTGGAAATATGGATGGGATTTCCATAGAATATGATAGAGGGAATTATTGATGAGGTAGAGATGACCTTAATTTTTTATAATTCATAGATTCAAAAGGAATTTTGGGGGCAGAAATACATTATGGTAAGGATATTTTAACACCCCTTTATGCATTTCAGATACTACCTTGTTCATCCTTTTTTTATTATCCACATTTGGGTGGGTTTACAAGATTCTAGAGGATAGAGGGTATTTGATGCGGAAAAGGAACTACAGATAGGGTATTTGTGTTTTTTTAATTAATAGAGTATTGGTAAAAACGTTTCAAAGTCCATATAGGGTTCCACCGGAGTAAAGAGAATGATAGAGGTGGTTCAAGGTCATTTGTACAGGATACTGGGTGAAGGATTATCTACTAGGGATTTATATTTAGTGTATTGTTATTACAAATCTTTTAATAGTAATAGTCAATATTCCATAAACTAGATTCATAGTGGAAGGGTTTTACACACCATTTATTTTGTTTACATTGTTTAATGGAAAAAATTAAGTGTTTATAAAAAATTGGCATGTTTTTTTGGTATATATAGACATTAAGAATTTCACATCATATAATGGGAAGAATTAATATGTCAATATCATGGACTGTAGGTATTAGTTTTTCGTCATCTAATTTATTTTTTATTCCACCATTCGGCCTCCCCATATCAACCCATAGCCCCACCCAGTGTGATTCTGAGATCTTTTCTCCATCCAGATCATTGTTCATTAATTGATGATCAGGTTTGTGTGATTCACGTCTACATGTAAGCATTAATTTTGGTTCATATTTGTCTTTGGTAGTGGGTTTGGTTTTGGTTGTATTTCTCTTCTTATTAATGATCAAATAGTGATTTTGATCAACCATTTGTATTTTTCTTTCTTGCCTTGTCCTTAGAGGTCCAATCTCTTATTTTTCGATCACCATTGCCTAAGGTGGAAAGGATTATACAATTTTTGGAATTTATTTCTATACAAAGGGTTAATTTGATGCTGTTATTATCATTGTTGATAATTTCCTCTTGATATTTTATTGTATACAGGTGATTTTTTTAAATGGATTTCATGAAATGATAAATATTTTTAAATGGGATTTATTTAAAACCGGATTTGTTCAGATTCAAAAATGGTATTTTCAAACTCCCATGTGGATTGGATTGGATTGTTAAAATGATTTATATAACTGTTATCATAGCATTGATTTTTTTTAATATTGGCACTTTTTTAACCTTGTGTGCATCAAGAAATAGTTATAGGTAACCTTAATGTTTATGGAACTACTAGTAGTTTCTTGTTGATGTCAATAGACTACTGCTGGACTCGATATCTGTTAGACCCAAAATTTTCCTTAGTTTAAGCTCATTAATGCCAAGTATGTATTTTTTCCATTAGATAGAGCCTAAATAATATTTTTCCTAGCCATTTACATAATTTTATGGCATTATGGTTTTTTTCATAGATTTTTTCTCACATATTTTTATATGTGGTTATATGACATGACATCACATGATGGTATTTCATAGAAGTTTGTTTACATAATTACCATATGATGTATGGACCCGAATTCCTATTTTATCACATAAATTTTGTATACTACTAGTTCCATAATATAAGCTTATTTTATGAAAACCTAAAGGGAAAGTGGATTATAAAAGGATTTGGATTTATTAAAATTCTTAAAAAACATTTTTTGAAGCTAAAACAACTACATTCATAACATTAGACACCGTATAGAATCTACAGTGGTATCTTAATGTTATTTTTTCTCACAACCTACTTTATCCTTTGGATGTTTTTTGATGTTGCATTGCAAGATATTAGTTATGGTAAGGGAATCTTGTAGCATTTCACCTTTTACATTTTTCATTGACTTTATAGAGGGGTGGTTTGGAGGTGATTGTTAGTCACATGATGATTTTTCAAACAATATATTTTATCCTTCATTGGATTCAATTGTATGGATATGGTGGTATATTTTCATCATGATGAATATATTTCTTTATGTATTTTTTTTATATATTCAATAATTTTTCTAATTTCTTTATTATACCTCACAATGTGACTTCCATATTGGGTGTATTATTTTGTTGACTAGGGATGACATGTTACAACTAAGAAGTTTCTTTTATTCATTGTACCATTCTGATATTTTTTTCATCCCATATTTTTAAATGATTTTTTAGATGTATTAAGTATGAGTAGAAACATTAATACTTCAGATATCTATAAATGGGTGTTACCTTGATCGGGGAAACTTTTTATTCATAAAAACATGTTTTGTTGCAGAAATAGAGACTCTCTGGAAATTCCCAATTTTTTATATAATTTTTTATGTAATTTTTTGAGATTTTATTAATAAAATAACCTTTAAAATAAGAATGTTCAACCATTTTTATAAGTCATAGATTTAGTGGTTGAATATGTTATGACACAATATATGAATTCCCTCACAATGATTATTTTCTATGAATACATCTTGTATCCACCTTGATCATCAATTATAATAATAAAATAGAGTCTCCCCTATTTTAAGAAGAGATTATTTTTAATTTTACACCTTTTGGACTACATGAAAGGGAATTAAAAAATGTAAAATTATTAAGAAAACATATAGGAATTTTGGGAGAGTAATAACTTCAATAAACCACTAATGTTTTATAATACATTCTTAGAAATGGATTTCATCAACATATATTTATCATGATCGTTGATTGAAAAATAATCCAACGATATACCAACACACACCACATAATATATGATAAATTTTTACTTGATATCAACATGTTTCATACAAGAATGGAAACAATGATTTTATGCTAAGTTATCTACACATTTGGTGACACACCCTTTATCCAATCTTTATGAAACATCCATTTCCATATGTTAAATATGAAAATATATCCATTTAATTTTTGTTATTAATTTTTTTGTTTCAATTTCATGATGAAATCATGAGTATATTCGATATAGTGTAATATCGATTTCACTTTTTCAAATTATGACCCCATTGAGTTTCTTGGAAATTATCAATAATATCTTATCACAGATATGAGGTTTTTTCATGACCCCGTGAAAAATATTAGGTTAAAAATAATCCTCTATATATATTTTTGATACAAATTACTTACTACTTCATCAATATAAAAAACGTCCTAAATTTTATAGTTATAGAGATCATTGTTAATCCATGAACAACAAATTCATTCAATAGATCATGAGGATACATTATTTACTATATGTAAATATAATGTTATATTTTTTGACTTAAAAACCTAAATAATATTTAAATTCTCATATAAATTGAATTCCATTGTGTTTTTCTACAGGGTGTGTAAATTCCATGAATGTTTTTTCTTCGTTTCTATAATGAATAATTTCATCTACATAAAAAATCTTTATATGTAAATTTCTATTATCTATTATTACATTGACATTAGAATCCACCTTTCCATTCATGGATTTCGTGACCTTTATGCTTCTTTAAAACTTTAATACCATGCACAAGGTCATATTTCTAGTCGATATAATTATATATTCAGTTAGAAATATTGAGTAACCTCACCGTAAGGGATAAAAACTTTTGGTATTAAATTTATACTTCTTTTTAAAGTTCATAATTTTTAAATTATCAATTTCCATATGTATAAAAAGATTATAAATTTTTGATACCATGTTTTAAGAATGAAGAAATCATTTTGGTCTTTTAATCTGGTGAAAATAACTCACCAAAATAAATACCATCATATTTTCATTTATAAATGATAAATCCTTACATTGGTTGTATGTAAAAGAAATTTAACTACTTTGTCTCTCTCATAAAATTTTCCCAATTTTTTTCCTTTAATAATGATAAAATAAATGATATCAAAAACAATTAAACATCTCAATTATGGTATAATGAAAAACCATAACTTCTAAAGAATATTGAGAAAATCATATCATTATAGGAACCCATTATGAATATATACAAATGATTTTATCTCATATATCCAAATTTATTTTTAGGTGACATGTTCTCACATCATATTTATTACTATATTCACCAAAAAATTGGTCTTATCATAGTTACTCTATTTTATTGGTGTGAGTATAAATATTTATATTCAAACATAATTCCATTGTTCACATTGTTTTAATTCTAATATTTATTCTATTATTCATATTAATTATCATACTAACTTTATTTGATATCATAAGACTCATGGTTATGAAGACTTCATTGAAATTGTTTGAAAGTGTTAGGTAATTATGGCTTAATGAAATTAATATAAACATATGTCATGCCTGTGAAATCATCAAACCAATTCAAGAAATACTTATCACCAATGATCAATACAATATTATTAGACCATACACATCTGATTTAATTAACTAAATTAGTTTCTTTATTTTGAGGTCTATATACTTTTTTCTCCAAATAAAAAATTTATATTTTTGACATGTGTCCTAGGTGTTGATAAATTCACAAACTAACATTGGTACATTTCTTAAGAAATAATTCTTCATAGATTATCCATGTTATCTTTATCTAAATGGGATACTAATTTATGAAAAAAATTACTTTCCTCTTTTATTATTATGAAACATGATTTTTATCATTTTAAAATTAAAATAGAATTTATATTTATCATAATCCCTTCATTAGTTATTTTTTATCATTCAACATCAATATGATATATCATTCTTTACAAATTATCTTCATGTTTCTATTTTAAAAAAGCTGAGAAACACTCAATAGATTTTGTTTTAACCAATTCAAGAAGATATCACTCCTAGTTTTTTTATTTCGAATTATGTAGAATCAAACTCCTTTGACATTGAGTGTTCCATTTTTTGTAGAATGTGACATCCCATTTTTCATATATTTGGATATATTTCATCATATTATCATTCAAGATCATTTGAGATAAGTAACCACTATAGATTATCCATATATTTTCTCCATTTAAAACATTATACACTTACTTGATGACCATTTATTTTTTTTACTTATTTCTTACCAAGATACATTTAGAATTAATTTTTTTACAATAGCTACTCTAGCTACTTTTTAAGAAAAACATTTTTCGTGTCACTGAGTTTATTATATATACCATAGGTTTACTCTAAATAATTATATGTATTATGTAATTGTGAAATATTTTTAGATGTTATCTTAGATAGATTATAGAATCCTTAGGTTTAATCCCACATAATTCACAGCTAATCTTTTATTAATGGATTAGTAAGTTATACAAAAATAAATATAATTTGTGTTTGTAGAATTCGTAACATCGACATTATCCTTCCATGTGAAATATTATAGGATAATATATATATTGATAAAAAATAGTTTTATAACATTTCTTATATTTGAATTTGATTACATATTTTCATCATTCTCATGAAAGGAAACATTATTCTCCATATTTAATAGGCTTTTAGGTTTAACATCGATATTATTCATCTCCTACACAACAATCATGATTTTTTGCCTTCTTACAACTCTAAATATTCTATAAAAATTTAACATAATAACATAATTATAATATTAGTAATAAGTTATTATTGTGGTTATTTAATAACCATATCCTACCTCTTTTCCATAAAATGAAATTTAAAAATTCTACTCTTGCGTACAATCGGACTTCCACCTCTGTGAAAAACAAATTAAATTTCCCTTCACCATCGCACATAGATGTTGTTGAAGATTTATTTAACGAATTAATATGATATCAATGAATGAATTTTATTTATTAAAAATAAATATTTATATACCATCCTTTATTTCTCTTCATTATAAAAATAACACCTCACTCATGCATAAGTGCAGACTAACACCTCAATGAATGGTACATTTCATTTTTCATAACCTCCATAAATGAAATGTTATAAAAGTTTATTTAATATATATTTATATATATCATATATATTATATTAGTAACATTATTAATGTGATTAAACCTTGAACAATGTGTATATACAATAATTTCAAAATCAAAATAGGAATGAGAAACCAAAGAGTTTCCATATAAATAATTGAAATTAAAATTTATTTATGAGTAGATGAAAAAAAATAGAAATGGATAAATTATTTCCACATATATATATATGGACATAAAATATATGAATAAAAATATAAATACATTATACTAGAGTTTGGAACATGTTCATCCGAGAAGGAATCCAAGGTAGAGTGTTTCATTAGAATATCATTTTTCTCCAAGATTATTTATGTTTATATTTATATTGGCATAATTATATTCTTCTTCCCTCTTAAACTCAATATATATTATTCCCCTATTTTTTCAATAATATTCAATTATTATTTCCATTTTCTATTATTTTGGTAAAATTACCATGAAAATATTGTTTATACAAAATCACATAATTATTTCTCTCGATAGATCCAAAATCTATTACTTATAATCAAAATTTTTTATAATAATTTTATAATGAATAAATATATACTATAATGGTTATTTATGATCATTAATGAATATCTCAAACCCTTTTATATTGTTTTAAAATTAATATATTAAAAAATATATATAAGGGTCACTTTTGACTCTTTACAAAATTTTGAAAAGAACGGTCCAATAATTTAATTCTTGACCATAATGTTTATCCATAATGATAGATATTCATTATGAGGATTCCTTCAAATGTTCCCTATTTTTCAAAGAAACTACTTTTCACATTACATTCTATATTTTGTATTTTTTATTGAATGAAAAGGATATCATTTGATAAAAAATATTAAATGGAATTTCATTAAACCTATATATGTTTTTTATAATCCATTCTTTATAATCTTAATTAGTAATAGTTTATATTCAATATTCCATTATTGTAAATCATTTTAGAAATAGTGTAATAATAATTCTTCTTAACAACTCTAGAAAATTATTTTTATATATATTTTAACTTCATTTTTTTATTATTTTTATAAAAATATTTAGGAATTTTATTATCATTGCTTTTATATTTTTGCAGTATTATTTTATAAAGGATAGTTTGTTAATACAAAACAATATTTTATGATGACTCTATCATGACTTTTTATCCCTTTTAAATTTATGTTTTAGACCTCATTTTTTACATTAGTATTTATTATATATTATATATAAAAATAATTAATTAATTTTTGATTAATTATCTCTATAATGTCCATATTCTATTATATCACATAAATATTTACCAATATTTCAATATGTACTAAACTACATGCTCATTATTATATATAACACGAACAGTAGGAATATTACTAATAATGTTATTCCATTGACAAGTGAAATATTTATGTTTAGTATAATTGAATAAATATCATTATTTATGGATTATTAAGGCATATTTTTAAAAAAAATTATTAGTTATTCAATTCATAATGAATTCAATATATATTTGTAATTGATCAGTGTGTTATATTTTAGCACTTCAATATATAGGTATGTATCATGAGACAAACAATAATGGGTCTCCAAGAGTGATCATTACCATATAAATATAACATAATGGAATGAGAACATTACCATATATATGATGACATATAATGATGACATAATATTAATATCATGATAACTTTTCCAGGCACATTAATGGTAATATTGTGATTTCTTGGTCAAACATTATGATGTCTGACATTATGAATTCCATAATTATGAAATATATTTTTTTATAATTTATTTTGTAATCAAATGATTTATTTAATTCCATTGTTATTTAAAATATGACATTTCATAGATTCTTCACCTTTCTATATAGTTTATTCCAAATTTATCAATGATAGATTTTGTTGAATATAATATCTTATTGGGAATTTGAGTTGAATAAATTATTTTTTCCACTTACCTTGGGTATTATTAAGGGATCTTTATGGGATATTTAGTATAAAATAAAATAATAATATTGTTTTCATTTATTTTATATGCTATAAAATAGGTATACATTTTTATATGGAAATCATGAATGTTTTTTCTCTCCTAAGATTTGTAATAATTTCAATCCACTTGGATAAAATATCATATACTTTGTGATAATGAAATATTGAGGATATCTTATCTAGAATATATGATTTATTGATTTTATATGTGTTATTGGATAAAGTTGGATTTTATCCTTGGAAATGATATTTTCCAAGACCATTAGTGAAGGGATTTTATTTGATAGACCCTTTGAATGTTTGTTTTTTTTGGGATTTGTATGTTATTGATAAAAAATTAATAATGATTTAAGATCATTATGTTCATTCCATTATATAGAGATGGAAATAAGTGGCTGTAATGGAAAACATATCAACAACCATAGTCAATATAGGGGTTTCTCTCTTGAGAAATTCATCACAATTGGTGTAATAGGATAGTAGGTTATGGATCTATTGATATAGTTCACTAATTTTTGGAGAAATAACCATGATAATATAGAACAAGATATTCCATTACAACCTGATGAAATTAAGTTTCACATCATCATGTGGAATAAAATTCATCAAATTAATTTATGTTCTAATATATTGGTAGTGAAATAGTGGATCAAGTCACATGAAAATCTATTTTTCTCATTGATATTTAATTTAATGATGAAGGATATTACCGTCATGTATTTTTCAAATGAATATATTAAATAAGGGTGGTAATTAATTAAAAATACCATAGATATTTAGGAGATAATGGGAAAAAATAAATCATTCAATGGAGATATTTAATTAGATACATTTTAATTGAGATCAATGTGGGGATATTGAAAGGAAATTCCATTTTATGATAGAAGTAAAATTAAACTATTTTAGTGTATGAGGACTATATTACAAGATTAGAAAAGAATTATATAAAAAAATATGTGTAATTAGGAAATCAATTGTGGTATTTTCATTGTTGGGATTAAGTGATGTCTCTAAAGGGGACTAGAATATTAATCATTTTCCTCAAATGCTGATATTATATAACATTAAATCCAGATAATGAAATAATTTTCTATGTATTATATTTAAAAAGGATATCATGTGAACAATAGGATGGATGTGAACCTAGTAAAATGAAATGATGAAAAGGAGATGAATGGATGGATAAAACTTATAATATGTGATAGTTTTAGAAAGAAACACAATCATACATACTGAACGTGAATGAAAGTCTTTTAATTGTATGTAGACAATGGTTATCTAGGTCATGGATGGAATTGGATGAAAGAAGACACTAATATCAAGATATTCAATTATATGGATATGGTACACTATACAAACAAATTCCACAATATATAGTATATTTTTCTTCCAGAGAAGTCGACTAAGTAGAAACTACATTATAAAATTACTATAGTTGAAGTTAAAGTCTATATATTTTTGATATCAGGTACTTTGATTATAAAATCATGTTTTTTTACTCTATATCTATGAAATATTTTATAATTTTCAATGATATTCAATCATCCCATGAAAATCTAATGAAGGAGTTATCAATTAACTCAAATAATTTGAATTTTGTTACATGCAACAAAATTTATGCCCATCTCTAATGTGACGACCCGCACCCGAACACCCACATGAAAAGTGATAAACAGGTCGGGTGCAACTACATTAGGCACCCCTCCCCAAATGACAAAGGCTTCCAACTAGATGCATGGGTCTTATAGATATAGTGGGGACACTATACCCTCTCGAAGGATAATAATAATGGTATTGGTCTGTGTATAACAATAAAGATGCAGTGAAATAAACAGGTATGCAGACTCGAACCAGACCCGCAGAGCAGAATCACATTCAATATCATTAAACAGTGGAAGTAATAAATATAAACAATAGTATCAGAAATAAACACAACAGCATGATGATCACTCGTAACTACTACTAAACAACAAAACATGCATCCAATGAAGGACATACATATCTAAATATATAGGGCGCCAATGGCTAACCAGCTGTAGCTACAAACAAGCATGATGATACATCAAAGTGCGCAAAACATAGTAAACTCTAGCTAGGAAAGACCTCAAGGTCCATATCATCTCCATGCAATAGCTAATGGATCCCAGCTCCAGATTCTGGCTTATTTCCTGCACATAAATCCATAAAGTCTTTACGTGTCCCAAAGGGCCTGTGCAGGGTGTGAGACGAATCTCAGTAGGAAACCACCCAATGGTGTGTACATAATATAATTGTTTAAGAAAGCATATATTTATAAGTAAAGAAGTAAACATAACAATATACTAATATCAAATGCTCCACTGGAGCTCAGTAGTCAACATGGAGTGTCACCGGCTTCAGCCAACGCCGGAATCTCTGTCAGGTAACCCGGCACCATGTTCCCCCTGACACCACTTGTCTCAAGTACCGACGTCCTGAACGCATGCCCATGAAACAGTAACCCGGAGGAACAACATTGCATGTCCTCAATAAGTAACTGTAGCTATAGCGGTGTCTGCCCTTGAAATATGTATCTAGAGGGACAAAGATTTATGCCCTAAAAATAAAGTATCCAGGGGGACAGCGATATCTTCCCTCAAATAATAGAAAGCCTCTTCCCCCAACCTGATAGACTCAATGATATCCCCAGAAAGCTCCTCACCTTTTATGTGACTTCCTACGGCAAGCACCACCTAACCAATAGTACCTAAACCGCAACTAACGGGGGAATCTACCCACACGAGTGGTCAAAACCACATCATCACGGTTTCTATCTGTTTTCACACTAATCAGTGTTTCTGGGTGAGCGGTAATCACCAAAATAGTACCCAAGACATAACACCTCTGACACCTCGTGTCTCTGCTACCATACCGCTCAAGTTTGATGTCCATTCCATCCTAGAAACCTGGGCCATGCCCAACCTGACAGTCATCCTCCCTCAAACTGACACCCATGATGCCCAATCCCATGGTCAGAACCAAATGATGTAACATGGGACAAGCCCAACCTGTGATAAACATCACTCAACTATAACCAGGCCATTCCTCGCATAACCTGAAGGTTCCATCATATGAAATATCACACAACACATATATACTCACAATGGAAATCCTTAAATAGGAAAGACAATGAAATATTTGAATTACACTAGCAAGGTGTTGTCCGAAACCAGCACTAAGGTCTTGAGAGCCTCTAACAATTCATATCAGGCGTAATAATACAAACTTATCAGATAAAACATCATAGTTCAATCATAACTATTTTGGCTTTCCCCGGCCAAAATTCCCCAACTGAGAAACGACCCCTCACCCAGCACCACTCAAGAAAAACAGCTAAAAAGGGAATACCCAAAGGCATCCCACGGGTCTAATTAACAAGTTAATATAAAATATCAGATAAAAATGGGTCTTGCTCAAAATACCTGAAAATGAGACAAAGGTTGTGCCACCTAAATGACCACGAAAACACAAAAATAGGTATGCACCACCTACCTGAGACTCGTACGTTGCAACTCCTCTGATAACATCCACCAATTAGGTCTAAAATGCAGTAGATCTACAAAATAATCAAAACCACTCAATCCTAAATTACACGTTCTTGAACAAAAATCAAGAAAAATGGCTCTAGAGGAATCAAGACCTTACATAGGGGGTTCCAATGGATCAATCGATGTTCGAATCTAGTCTCTGATGAAGGAACTGGAGCAAGAACAAGCTTCGACCACCTCTCCTAACTCAAACTCGTCGATGGTTTGAGGTTCTGCCTCAATATGAGGCTACTACACATTTTAGAGAAAAAATTAGAAAATACATGGCGTGTACTTTAGGACTACAAGTCGTGTATCATTTTATTGATCATAAGACAGTTGAAATTTGGCAAACATACATTCCAAAACCTACCAACATGAGTACATGGAGTGTACTTAGGAGTTCATGGAATGTACTTAGTTTTTCATCTCTTCCCCGCTGACTTACCCTCACACCATGTATATCCCTCATACATGGATAGACTACATGGCATGTCCATGTAGAACAAGTTTTTTACATGGTTAAACAATTCTAACTAACCAACAGGACTACACGCCTTTTATGGCCTCCACACGGTCACAGGTACACGACGTGTCGATAACTACACGCCGTCTAGATAGAAATTCCTACATGGTCATCAAACTCCATGTACTCAGCGGAACACGATAGGTGCTCGCCCAACCCATAAACGGTGTGTGCTCTATAGTACATGGAATGTAGTCTGGAATATTCTAGAACAACCAAACATTTCCCTGAATTCTAAATAACAAGTCAAAAATTCAAATAGGGTTGGGATTTTGAACCGTTCTGTAAACATGGGTTCATACAATCTCCCCACCTTAATATAGCCCATCCCACTACTGGAAAACCAACCTTTACCAACGGTTTGGAACCGTTGGTATAGGCCTCCAAACCGTTGGTATAGCCTATACCAACGGTTTGGAGAACCGTAGCCAAGTAAGCCGTTGGGATAGGTCTATACCAACGGTTCTCCGAAAACCGTTGGTATAGACCTATACCAACGGTTTTGGAAACCGTTGGTATAGGTAATATGAAATCTATACCAACGGTAATGGAACCGTTGGTATATAAATTCCAAAAATAAAATCACCGCTGGGATTTGATCCCAGGACCCCCTCGTTTATAATCGAACGACTTAACCACTAGGCTAACATCACTTTGTAAACATAATTTCATAAATATATATATATATTATCATAATTATATAAATTTTTGATTTATATAATGTTCTCCGTTAGTAGATCTGGAAAAACAGCAATGAACCTATCCCAACGGTTGTCAAAACCGTTGGGATAGACCTATCCCAACGGTTTTGACAACCGTTGGGATAGGTTCTGGGTGGGTGTATTTTTATTAAGCTGTATGCTGGATTTTTTGCCACTTTTTCCCAACGGTTCTTGAGAACCGTTGGGAAAGAGTAACCTTTCCCAACGGTTCATCAAAACCGTTGGGAAAGGGCCTAAAAACACACCCTTTCCCAACGGTTTTGGTGAACCGTTGGGAAAGGGTACTCTTTCCCAACGGTTTTGATGAACCGTTGGGAAAAAGTGGGAAAAAATCCACCCCTTTCCCAACGGTTTTGGTGAACCGTTGGGAAAGGTCACTCTTTCCCAACGGTTCACCAAAACCGTTGGGAAAGGGTGTGTTTTTAGGCCCTTTCCCAACGGTTTTGATGAACCGTTGGGAAAGGTTAGCTATACCAACGGTTTTTACAAACCGTTGGTATAGAAGTGTTGGGAAAGATCATGTTTCCAGTAGTGTCCCCGTGCTATCAAACAAATCCCGGAGAAGGAACTGAACATACCACCCTGATCAAAGTAACCGAGACTTCCCCGATCTCAATGGTCCTGGATAAATTCTTCATGGGGATCCCCACCTTAGGAATCACCCAACACAGTCTCAACATGACAAAACTCAAAACAAACAATGGTTCACTAACCTAATTTCTAGACGCATATATCTTCTGTGATGCATCGTCGCCCCTATGCCTCATTGGTGACCCTATATCGTTCCCTACATGTCACGACCCATCCCCCTGGGCCCGTGCCTTAACTACCCCATGCCAGCCTTATATAGGCTAGGGGCTAGCGACAAGCACTGAAGGTGTGTTCCCTAAAACAGGGAAGGAATTGCTTTTATAACCTGTAAACACATGCAACCAAGCACACAGCATGATATGAACTCAACTAAATATAATAGTAAATAGAGTGAGTATAGTAAGTAAAAGGGTCCAGAATATAAGCCCAACTAAAAATTACTAGAAACTGAAAGTACAGGTAAAATGGAACAGCTCCCATGATCACCTTAAGAGGATCCTACCTGAAGGGTAGGTACAGCTCTCAAACAGTCTTCTCTATGGTACACCTCATCTAAGGTCCACCTCCAAACTACCTCCAGTCCTGGTACTCTCGTCCTCAGTCAGCACTGCCCATCGTATGCAACAAAAACAATGATGTGCGGGCATTTCCCATGTAGGGGAGAGTTTAACGATACTTATTATGGACCCTGAAACCCTCAAGGTCTTACAAAATTCACAATTTATAAACCCCAAAGCATGAAATCAAATGAAAAACCAGCATAGGTATATGCCCATACATATACTTAAGTTATCATGTATACCCATCTAAATCATGAGGAAACACAGAGTCCAACACAAAATCCCAAAGCTCAACTGTTCCACAGAGGGAGGAACACCACAAAGGTAAGTATCACACAGGTATGAAACATAGAAGAATACCACAAAGGCAATGACTTAACTCACACCACGTATTTCTTAGGTATATTTGTAGAGATTATTTGATGGAAATACTGAATCATCTAACTCGGTTAAGAGGCAGACTCACAAAGGATCCTAGTACATCGCCAAGTATGTCATCAGACATACAGAGGATCTCTAGGTTCTTACCCACATAGGATCACTCGGTGCTGACCCACACAGGATCGCTCGGTGCGAACCCACACAGGATCTCTCGGTGCTATCCCACATAGGATCCCTCGGTTCTGACCCACACTGGATCTCTAGGTGGTGACCCACACAGGATCGCTCAGTGATGACCCACACAAGATCTTTCGGTTCTGACCCACACTGGATCAATAGGTGTGTACCCACACATGATCGCACGGTGTTGACCCACATAGGATTGTTATTCACTCTTCACATCGCATGGAGCTTTTGGGTTCCCGCACTACGCTTGGTCGTCTATGGGAGGGTCTGCTCCACAGGCCACTGGTTGATACTCCAACTACCATGAAGTCCCATGAATAATTATCACAAAGTACTATCATCTCATAGGGGTCTCAACGCAACAGACGGCTCATAAATCAGACGCCCGATCTTTGAGTTATTAGCCTTTTAGTCATGAGGGCCTGGTTGGATTCGTGATCGATCCAACCCGATCGTACTCCAACTTTATCCAAAATTATAGTGGGGTATACTCAATGGGACCGTCTCACTCCATGTTTTCCAGCACCGCTAATGATTAATCAAACGAATTTGCGGTTCCAATGTTATGGTCGATAGAGATAAAAATTCGATGTCTGCCCGGGTCTGGTCCAACCAGGTCCGACCTTCCCGGCCCGACCTGTCCCGCTGGGCCCGGCCCGCATACGTTGGGCGGGGCGGAGACCATGACGGTGTTGTTATTATGTGAGGGGGGGGTCGCGAAAGCCTCTGGGCCATGGAGGTTGCGAGGGTTGCGGAGGCCCCGAGGCCGTGCGGAGGGTCACGCGGCGGTGAGGCCACAGCGCGGTGCTGAGGGCCTCCGGGCTGCGAGGGCTCAAGTCGGCATGGAGGGACGCACATCGGTGAGGTCGTGGGGCACCACAGAGGGCCATGATGCTATGAGGCCATGGGGTGGCATAGAGGGCCACGAGGCAGTGAGGTCGCGGGGCGCCGCGGTGGCCGCAGGGTGGTGAGGGCCGCGGGGCCATCACCTTCATTGTGGCTAGTGATGTGCCTGCCACTGATACATTTTTCACAATGGCACAAAGCTAACTTTTTCCATCATGAAGGAAAAACCCTTCAAGAAGAATGGAGGAGGGGTTGGGCCATGTTTGTTTTTTCCAGACCCTCCACGTTAGAGCGATAGATAGAGGATCAACAAAAACTTGAATGAAGAATGTCAAACATTAAAACCTCCTGCAATTGATTTTTCCTGAACCCGCAAAATAAATCATTCTCGGATCAACTAGTTTGAGAGTTGATTTTCATTATTTGTTTTAGAAGGGAAGAACATGGGAAACAATAATAACACATAATTAAACCCCTACCATGGATATTTTTCAATGGAGGTCTCAAGAAAAGAGATGAAGTCATTGGGGATTAACGGACGTCAGTGACATCGGCGTTTCCTCGATCGTCGGTTTTTTTTTAGTTGAAGACATTCCTCATTGGCACGAGCGTTCTTCGTCGGAGGATGAGTTTTTCCACAATTCTCCAAAGATTCTCCCATTTCCAACAGTTCCCCCCAATTCCACTAAATGAGGAATATCCAACTTATTAATTTATGTTTATCAAACTAAATTGTTCGAAAAATTAATTTTCGGCACAATTAATTGTACCACGTTGGAAAAATTAATTGTCTCCTATTAATGGGGGTAAAACATTAATGGGGTATTGAGAGGTTTCACCCCCATTAAGAGGGGTCGGGTGGTCTACGCCCCTAAATTCAAAATGGGGGTTAGTTCAGGTGGTCCCCACCTCTAAAATCCACATGGGAGGTTTAGGTTCAAGTGGTCCCCGCCAACATAACCCATGTTGAGGGGTTACAAAAAATAAAATAAAAATGTTAACATTTTTATTTATTTCATTCCTTAACGAAAAGCACAAAAACTATCTTTTACTCTTGACCCACTACGGTTGAGGTGATGGTCTCTTTAATAGAATATTGGCGCTATGCGTTTAACGATGCCCTCAGATTTCAATTCTGAACACCGGTTCAAAAGTTAGAAAATCCCACTCACACGTTTACTAAACGTACTCGAAAAAAAGTTCAGAAATTCATTCCTAGAACTCTGGGCCTCAGAATCACGTGCTGTCAATTTCCACGGACTCATAAAATTCCCATATATTTTAAAAAAATATTGAAATTTTAGGTCTTTACACGAAACCCTTTGTATCCCGTACCACATCAGTGTCCACCTCTATGAGTTCCTGCATCCCATGGACACTCAAAAACGAATGTGGTGTCTAGCACCTCAAGTAACCCACATCCTTGATGCCCTGATGCCCAAGGCACGACAATTAACCTGCATCCTCGATGCCCTGATGCCCAAGGCACCTCATTTATCCTGCATCCTTGATGCCCCTAATGCTACAAATCTCATACATGTATATAAATATATCATGCACCCGATATAGTGAAAATCCCACTAACTAGAATCTAATCAGTCCACATAGATCATGTGCATCACATGTACTCAAAACTGGCATGCCTCTACAGGTCATGCCAAAAAGGAAACATGGAAATCATGACAACACTCGTGGTGTACCTCTAACCATCGTTGGATCACCAGCCTGCTCATCCTCTGGCAGCTCCATGGCATGCACCTGTCCTGATTTACGACTGCCTGATGCCTAACCTCCCTGTGGTGCTACTCTAACCACTGGCCACTGACCCCTCAGCTGCATTCCGTTATCTCTATCACGTCCTCCACATGCAGTAGAACCTCGGATACCCTCTCCTGGTACCGAACCTGAACCAACTCTAGATTCCATTATCTGTCCTGGTCCCTACCTACCGAATGTCTGAGAAGGCTACATGGAAAACTACTCAAGATGCACGTCCTGTCCACATGCCCGAAACTCCTTTGTAGGCCAATCACACTGAGTTCGAACATGTCTTGGCTGTCTACACTTATGGAAAATCACAAAAGAACTGCAATGAGGTGGTCTTGCTGAGTCCTTTTCCTGACTTCCCTATTGAAAACTCACCTCCTCCTCCCTTCCTGTTGTCTGAACCCTCTCCTGAATCCGCCTTCCAGCCAACCTAAGGCCTATCCCTATGGTTTCCCTCTACAATGAGTGCCTGATTCATCGCCTCTAAAAAAGAACTAAGCCTAAAAAAATTCACCTACATTCGAATAGTGGGTCGTACTCCATCCTCGAAGCACCTCAACCTAGCCACACCATCGCTTACCATACTAGGTGAAAAGTGAGATAGCTCAGTGAAAGAAGAGGACATGTCTCCCTACAGAAGACTCAAGAACTCCTAAGCTCTCTTAGCTCTCAGTTTTTCTGGGTAAAATTGCTCAAATAACCTTCCCTCGAAGTCCTTCAATGCCAGTCCCTAATGCATGTGATCCTGAACCTCCACATCCCACCAACGATTTGCCGGTCCTCGCAGCATGTACGTCGCTAGCATGACCCTATTCCCTTGAGGCGTCTCGAGCTGCTCGAAGATCATCTGCATGATCTATATCCAGTTCTCAGCTACCTGTAGACCACCCTCACCCTGAAAAAGTGGTGGGTGATGCGACTGGAACTACCATGTCAGATATTCCGTAGATGGCACATTACCTTATGCGATTTTGTCGATCCCCTGCAAGACACACACCAGGATAGGTCAGAGCTGCTCGTCGAGCCATGGTCCAAATGCAGCCAAACCCGACTGTTGTCCTACCTGCACTAAATCATAGACCTGATCCTATCCCTGAACCTATACCTGTGACCCCTGCTCTGCCTGCACTGGATCCTAAACCTGATCCTTCACCTACAGCATTGTGTCCTCACCTATTTGACGCTCCATTGAGACGTCTAAGAGGAGCCCAATGAATACCATAAATGGTAAGACTGCCCAAATACATAGAAATTTATACATATAAAATGTATATAAGGAAATTAGTAAACGTCAGTTCCTAACTACTATCCTTACTCTCCCCCACCACAACCCATGCCCAAAGCATCTCGGCCTCATGGACTCCTTACCCGCCCCATAAAAGAGACATGTATCAAAAGTACCTCGATCCATGCTCCTCCCAACAACCAACGTCACCTCAAACCGATGACTAAGTAACCCAATCCTAGTGATCAAAATCACCTCAACCGATAGTACATGCCTACTCCTACAAGATCCAGACACAAATACCCTGTCACATGAAATTATAAAAAGAATATAAAGCATTTCATAGACATTGAAAAAGATGAGCAATTCTATCATGAACTTCAATATTCAAATTTCATGAATACAAATCATGGAAATTGATATCATTCACCTTGTATTATCACTTCTCAAAGAAAACATGCAGTTATGAAATTTAAATACCTAAAAATGTGCCTATCAAAAGCCACGCAAACTAGCCTTGCCATTCCGGTCCATGTTCCAATTCTCTCTTTCCGCACCGGGTCAAGGGCCACATATCACAATCAATGACATCACATGCCAAGTGATCCACGGAGGTGGAAATCATATAAACTATTATCTGAGAAAATAGAAAACTGTAAATCCCACCCATGGAAAATTGGTTCATCCATCGTACCTGGGGCTGCAGGCACCTAAGCACAAGCTAGAAACCTAGTTTCCAGTAACAACCTATCTCTAGTCTACTATATCCCAAAGTGTAAAACCAGTGAAAATAAAAGAGTTGTGTCAATATCAATTTTATCCAGAAAATCACTGCTACTAAATCCTTGTCAAGAACTCCTCTGATACCACTTTGTAATGACCCAAACCCGAACAACCACCCAAACAGTGCTAAACGGGTCGGGTGCACTACCTTAGGTACACCTCCCTGAATTCCAAAGGCTGACGACTAGAAGCGAGGGTCTTATAAGTATAGTGGGGAGGTTATACCCTCTCGATGGTTAATAATAATAATAGTACTGGTCTGAGTATAATAATAAAGATGAAGTAGAATAAACGACTTAGAAAACTCGAAGAAGACCTACAGAGCGGAAGCAAATTCAATATCAATAAATAGAAGAAGCAATAAATATAAGCAAAAACAACTGAAATAAACACAACAGCTTGTTGATCACTAGTAACTACTATTGAACAACAAAACATGAAACCAAAGCAGGTCATACAAATCTAAATATGAAGGGCGCCAATGGATAACCAACTGTAGCTACAAACAAGAATGCCGATACAGGAAAGTACAAAAAATGTAGTAAACTTAAGATAGAAAAGACCTCAAGGTCCATACCATCTCAATGCAATGGCTAATGCAGCCCAACTCCTGAAGTTGTCCTCTTTCCTACACATAAATCCATAAAGTCTGCACACATCTCGATGGGCATGTGCAGGATGTGGGAGGAATCTTAGTAGGATACCACAAAACGGTGCATACATAATATATGTGTTTAAGAAGGAATTCATTTATAAATAAAGTAGTAAACTGGACAATGAACAAATAACACAAGATCCACTGGTGCTTAGTAGTCACCATGGTTTGTTACCTGCTTCAGCCAACATTGGAATCTCTGTCATATATCCCGGCACCATGTGCCCCCTGACACCGCGTGTGTCATGTACCGACGTCTCTAATGCACGCCTGAGAAATACTAACTAGAAGGAACAACGATGCCTATCCTCAATAAGTAACCGGAGGGACAATGATGTTTGTCCTCAAAATAAGTATTTGGAGGGATAGTGATGTCTTCCCTCAAAATAAAGTATCTAGAGTGACAATGATATCTGCCCTCAATTAACAAAGAGCCTCTGCCCCCAACCTGATAGCCTTAATGATATCCCTTGAAGGCTTATCACCTTCTATGTGGCTTCCTATGGAAAGTACCCCCAAACCAATCATACATAAACCGCAACAAACGGGGGCCTCTACCCACATGAGTATTAAAAACCACCTCATCACGATGTCTCTCTGTGTGCACACTACTCAAAGCTTCTGGTGGAGCTATAATCCCCAAAATAATACCCAATACACAACACCTCTGACACCTCGTATCCCTTCAACCATGCCACTCAACTCTCGTGGCCTTTCCATCCCAGTAACTGGGGACATACCCAACCTGACAACCATCCTGCCTCAAACCGAAGCCCATGACCCCAATCCTCTGGTCAGAACCACCCAATGTAACCTGGGCCTAGCCCAAACTGTGTTCAACATCACTCAAGAATACCCAAGACATGCCTAGAACAACCTGAAGGTTCCAACATATGCAATATCACATATCACATATATAATCACAATGAAAATCATTAAACAAGAAAGACAAAGAAATAGTTAAATTGCAATAGCAAGGTGTTGTCACATACCAGTACTGAGGAATTGAGAGCCTCTAAAAATTCATATCATGCTTAATAAACTAAAATTATCAGATAAAAAATCATAGTTCAATCATAACCACTTTGGCTTTCCTCGGCCAAAATTCAACAATTGAGCAACGACCCCTCACCCGACACCGCTCAAGCAAAATAGGTGAAAGGGCATACCCAAAGGCATCCCATGGTTCTAATGAACATGTTAATATGCAATATCAGATAAAAATGGGTCCCGCTCAAAATGCCCAAAAATGTGTCGAATACCGCGCCACCCAAATTTCCACTAAAACACAAAATTTTGTATGCACCACCTACTTGAGACTTGTACGATGATACTCCTTCAATAAAATCTACCAATTAGGTCTAAAATGCGGTAGATCTACAAAAGAATCAAAACCGATCAAACTGCAATTACTCGTACTAGAATAGAAATCATGGAAAATGGCTCAAGAGGAATCAATGCCTTACCGAGGGGGTTCTAATGGATCAACCGCAGTTTGAATCGGTTCTCAGACGAAGGAACATGAGCAAGAACAAGCTCCGACCAGCTCTCCCCACTCATACCTGTCGAGGGTTTATGGTTCTACCTCAATACGAGGATACTAACCATTTTAGGAAAAAAATTACATGGTGTGTAATTTAGTACGACACGTCGTGTATCATTTTACTATTCATAAGACGGCTAAAATTCTTCCGACATACTTTCTAGAACCTGTTGACCTGAGTACACAGCGTGTACTTCATTTTTCTTCTCTTCCTCGCCGATATACCCACACGCCATTTATATCCCTCACACATGGATAGACGACAAGGCATGTCCCATGAGGACAAAATGTGTACTTGGTTGAACGATTCTACCTGACCAACAGGCCTACATGCCTTGTATGGACTCCACACATTCAAGGGTACACGGTGTGTCATTAACTACATGTTGTGTAGTAGGAAATTCCTACATGGTCATCACATGACATGTACTTAGCGACACACATCAGGTGCTCCCCCAACCCATACACGATGTGTACTCTATAGAACATGGCATGTAGTCTGTAAAATTCTAGAACATCCCAAAATTTCCCATATTTCTTAGGAACAAGTCAAAAATTCCAACAAGGTTGGGATTTTGACCCATTCTAAAAACCCAGGTTCTTACAATCTTCCCACCTTAATATAGCTTTTACCCAAGCTATCAAATGAATCGCAGATATGGAACTAGACATACCACCCCGATCAAAGTAACATGGACTTCCCCGGTCTCAAGGGTCCTGGATAAATTCCTCAAGGTTCTCCCCACCTTAGGAATCTCATAACTCTATCTCAACACAACAAAACTCAAAACAATCAAAGGTTCACTATCCAATTTTCTGGACGCATAGTCCTTCCATGATTCACCGTCACCATTGTGCCTCATTGGTGCTCCATTGTCATTCCTTCCATGTCACGACCCGTACCCTGAGACCCGTGTCATGACTACCCCAATCCCTCCATTCATAGGCTAGGGGCTAGCAACTAGCACCGAAGGCGTATTCCCAAAAACTGGGAAGGCATTGCTTTTATACCCTATAAACACACACAACCCAGCACACAGTAAGATATGAACTCCAGTAAACTGAATAGTCAACAGAGTATGTGCAGTTAGTAAAAGGGGCAGAATAGAAGCCCAACTAAAAAGTATAATAAACTGAAAGTAAATGTAAACTAGAACAGCTCATGTGATCACCCACCAAGGATCCTACCTAAAGGGTGGGTACATCTCTCGAACGGTTCTCTCTGTGGTATGCCTCGTCTAACGTCCACCTCCGAGCGACCATCAGTCCTGATACTCTCATCCTCAATAAGCACTGCCCGTCTTCTGCACCAAACACAACGAGGTTTGGGCATAGCCTAAGCAGGGATGAGTATAACGATACTCATTAGGGACTCTGAGACCCTCAAGGTCTCACAAAATCCACAAATGATAAATAAAAAAGCATGAAATCATCTGAAAACCCAAATTAGGTATAGGCCCATACAAAAACTTAAGTTATCAAGTATACCCATCTCAATAATTAGGAAACAAAGAGTTCAACTCAAAATCCCAAAGCTTAGTTGTTCCACAAAGGGAGGAACACCCCGATGGTAAGTACCACACCGGTACTCCACACAGAAGAATACCACAAAGATACTGACTAAGATCACACTTTGTATTTCTTATATACTGTAGAAGAGATGTTTAGATCTAACTACAGAATCATCTTACTCTATTAAGAGGCAGACCCATAAATGATCCTAGTACATTTCCAGTACATCGTCAAACCCACATAGGATCTCTAGGTTCTCACCCACAAAAGATTGCTCAGTGTTGACCCACACAGGATCACTCGGTTCTGACCCACATAGGATCGCTCAGTGCTGACCCAAGCCGAATTTGTAACAACCTAAGCTTCCATGGTAATCTTCATTTTGAATAATACAGTGTCATGCCTTGTACGCAACTTCTAGTTCTAACACAAACCACAACCAATCAAACTAGCAGTTATGAATAGTAATACCCACTTTTTGAAATATTATACGTTTTATCATTCAAAATGGACCTCATTTTTGGGGTCAGTATATCGAAATTATCTTTGGTTGAATTTTTAGTACATTTCTGATAACTTTCAAATTTTGATGAATAGTGAAAATTACTAAATTTTAATTAAAAACAACTTTTTTAATCGAAATAATTAATAGTGATAAATTATGAATTTAAGTGGTTTTAAAGTATTTTTAGAATATATTTTTACCATTTAATACAATTTTTATGATTATAAGTAATATCACATTTATACCATACATAAACAAGTGTCAATATTTTGATAGTTATTATTTCATCAAAACATGCTTTTCGTTTTGACAGCAGGAATTAATTTTAAATTAATTTCTACCACTTATGTGTTTTGAATTTGGAAAAATGGATTCCATATTTGAAATCAGGATGTCTAAATTCTATAAACAGGTATCTTTTATTTTTAGACATTTTTAATAATTACTTTGGTAAATATTTTATTTACCATTGTTAAAGGGTAAATTCGGTAAATAAGGGTAAAACAATAAAAATATAATAATATTAAATTACCCTAAAACGTGTCGTCACATTATTGGTTGATACACGTCCGACCATGGTCATGTTAGGGTCGATTTTGGGACCCCATGTATCCACATTTAAGTGATAATGACACTTTATATTAATTAGGTTAAATTAAATAAAAAAATGACAAAAGCATATATCTTTTAGAAAAACAATTTTTAAATAGGATTATATATGTTATATTTTAGACTATAAATATTCATTAGAAATATAATCATATTTCCTACATAATAGTATTTTATTTATAATTTTAAGATATTTAATAATTAAATTTATTTATGACACAATAATGATGCTGTATTTTCTTTATTAATGAACGAATCAAATAATTAGTATTATAAATGTTAATATAAATATAATTTGAATGTTATTATGACATAAAAAACTTTATTGGTTAATAAAACATGTTATTATTTCTTAAATAAATTTGGTTAGAATTAATAATGTTGTTAAGACTTTAAAAAAATCATTTATTAAGTATTGTCAAAATTGACATAAAGGAGTTTTTAAAACAAATATCATATTATTAATTGATATTATATTCCTAAAAATTTAAGGTTTGGAAAAACAACTAATATAATGATTGGTGTATTATTAATGGAAAACTTAGGGGTCTCTTGGAAGATTATAGTATGTTTATTAACTATATAATATAAAAATACAAATAGACATGGTAAATGCCAAACTATTTAACTAGGAGTTAAATCTTAAAGTTAAGGTTCATATAGTGACCCAAACATGTCTAAAGCCTATTGGTTGAGGGGTTTTAGATCTATACCCACCTTAAAATTTAAATAATCCCCTTTTTAGCCATTATAAACCTAATATTAATTTATTATAAAATTATATTTCTACCATTTCCTAAGGTGCCCCTCACCCCTCTTATAAAAGGGCACTCCCCCTTCTCTCAATTTAACACCTTTAAATCCATTTGGTTTGGCCAAACCCAGCCCAAATATCCTCTAAACTTACCTAAATTCGTCCTAGAGGCCCTCCTTTGGTGATAAATCCAACTTAATGAGCCCTTTTGATCAAATAAAAAGGTAGAACCTGAAGAAGAGGTAATGATTTCACCACCCTCTTTTAAGTTCCTTTCTTCTTCCACTTCTTATTTATTTGTTTTATCCTTTATAAAATAATAAATCCAGTATCTTATATATAATTTGATGCTATTATAAATATGGTACAACCATATTCAGTATTCTATACATGCTTTGAATGACATGTCACCATACGTGCGTACGTACGGCCTACCGTCTCCACGTCGTGGTGCAATTATTATTCAATATATTATTATTTGGATGGATATAATAATGACATGTAATTCATGTAAATAATTAATATAACATGATAATTATTCATTATATATGATATACCATCAAATTATATATTATTTTAATATTAAAAGAATGAAATTGTCTCTCGTGCGTTCATACGGATTATCGTCTCCACGAACGCGATGAGATTCATTCCCCATCATATCCATTCAAGACTAAATTTCATTTGATGATTAAAAATAATGTTTATTTACATGATATAATTCTTTATATGAATAAGACACATACCATCCATATCAAATATGGCTCAAATAACAAAGAATATAAAGGAAAATGAATCTATTAACACCTGAAATGACGATAATACTAAGATATTATCAACAAATCATTGTTAAAAGATCATATATGATATCATATTAATGTATATGATTCTTGTACAATTAAATAAAAATTATTAATACATTATAAAATAGGTTAACCTACCCTCGACCAAGGAAAAATTACAAAGTAAGGGGTTTCTTATCTCACTTCTATTTCTGTGAGATTTCCATTGTTCACCACTTATTTATTTCATGTCGTGTGTGTACTGCCCATGATTGTATTCATTGTGTAATATAATTTAATTTATAGATATGTACATCATCATTTTATGATCCTTCTTTCATGGGTGTATGTTTTTTAAGTTACCAAATTGATAAGGGAATTTGAAATTTCAATTTCCACTCATTCGGATTTACAAATACTTCATTGATTATTTTACTCAAAGATTTTGTGTGGACTCACTATTAATTTTCTTATGTTATAATTTCCACTCCCCTTTATTTTAATATACATTTTGATTCAAATAATCACCCCATTGTTAAATTCTCAAATCATCGATATGAAGTTGATAAGAGTAATTCTAACCCAATCTCCATTTGTTGAGTTGAATATCCAATTCATTGGTGTTGTTTTTACAAGAATACGTGTTAATGTTATCTGATTGATTTACACTGAATATCCAATAATATTGAGTGTATTTATATTTTTCACACATAATTATGTAGTTCATTTCCCCTTAGCCTAAAGATACGGTCATTATAAGAGGTTTCATCTCAATTTACATCCTATTGAGACATCTTTGTTATTATACGCCAATTCACTTTTATATGGTGTATATAATGTACTTTGACATAGTATATCATGAATCCATTTATTCTCATGATATGGAAAAGATTTATTACCTCAATTATATGTATTCATGTGTCTCTCTTTTGGTTAGTTACTCTAACTAATATATCATTTTAAATATTTTAAAGATTTATTATTCCAAATCTTTCTCATTAATGTCCATTTTTTAAAAATAGTCTTAAGGATTTATTTATATGGGAATTAAATTTTTCAAATCAAAATTCCATTTAAAAGTTTCAAAGTGGTATGGGAAACTTTGATTCCAAAATTTATTTTTAAATGTCTTCTTTACAAATAGTGTGACTTTTAAATGATTTCAAGAAAAAGGGGGATAGTTCTCTCTAATAGTTTTGATGATTATTCTCATCAATGTCAATATCGTTCATTATTCTCGATTATGGTTAATCTAATACAATAAAATCATCCATATTGTATCGAATGAGTTATGTTTGACTTTGGATGTTCTATTTTTATACCATTAATGGCTTGTGGTTAAAGTATTGAAATTTATTATGCTAGTTTTAATACGAATGATTATGTTATATTTAAACCTGTTCATATGAGGAATGCATTGGACTTAATATGTGACAGGTGGAGCCCTCTATATCTCCTCGATGCATCGGTATGTCTCATTAGACAAACTAGTGTCTTGGAACAAGGCCTTGAAAATATAACATTTGTAGTCTTGGCACGAGGCCTTGACTATGTGGTTATGATAGTATGGAATAATGCATTCCATCATTATGAAAGTGGTTATTCGTATTGCATGTGATTATTCGACTAGTAGAATATCCATGTGAATAAGTAAATGGAATCATTTCATTTTATTTCTTCCATATTATGTTGATTTTCAAGTTTAAAAATCTTTTGTTTTAGCTATACATCGCCAAAAATGTTTATGCTTATTTATGAATGCTTCCTTGATAATGTTATCCTTAGTGAGCATCTGAGCTCACCCATTTCTATGTTTTATTTTTCCCAGGATGCAAAGAAGTATATTACGAATGACCTCTAGGGATAGTCTATGGGATCTCAGTGTTGTCTATGGAGATAATGTTGTTGTAGTTTTCCATTTTATGATGTAATGTAAACTTTTTGAATGTATCTAGTGATTACAAGGCTACTAAACTAATCAGTCTTTCGAGACTTGATCTTTTGTGATCATGACAGTGTTATGTAATAATGCACCGCCTCTAGGTAACTGGGTTCGGGGTGTTAAAGTTGGTATTAGAGAAAGTTTAGTACAAACCATGGAAGCTAGATTTAGATAAACTCTGATTAGAGCACAAAGCTCTAATATAGAAATTGAGGATTAGTATAGACGAACTTCCTAGAATTATGGTATTGTAGATATTTTTTGAGTTTTCCATGTAATACATCCCTGTTTGGATACGAGAAGGTAGAGGCGGCTCTGGAACAGATGTACGTAGGGGTAAAACCCAAAAAAACCACTTTGAGCTAGACTCGAATAGGAACTGGTGCACGACAATGGGCCTTGCTGCACTCTTGGTTACGACACTCCCGGGGGATATGCTTAGGATAATTTAAATTTTCATTACAAACCGATTTGAAGTATTTTAAAATAAGATGAAAATAAATGACCTTGGTTAATCCTAAGGTGTTTCAAATTAATAATATGGTGTCATGATATTCTCTAAATGATTTTATGACTACTGTTACTCATACAATGATTTTTGGTTTCAGTCAATGGCTGGATTTCAAGGAATCCGAAGTAACATCGAGAATGATGTACAAGGTTGTAACGGTGGTAGAAATGAGAAAAAAATTGGAATTTTGATAGGCGTAAAAGATACCGTGTTCATGCAATATCATTTTTCCAAAAATATGATCAACAACATATATATTAACCAACTCCCAAACTCAACAAAGAAGAGAAAGGTGGTAAATGATAAGAGCTCCAGTAGTGGAGACCATGGAGAAAAGAATCCTCAACTTCCATCATCCTGGAAATATGGAAGGAGACACCCAGGAAAGTGTCTCAATGATACTAAGAAATTCTTTACGTGCGGGAAAGAAGGACATAAGGTGAATAATTTCCGAGTAAAAATGAAGAGTACTATGGAAGAAAATAAAAATGGTCCCAAAAATTCATTTACAGTCATATTTCGTAAATGTAGAGGACCTAGACATTACCCGAGTGAATGCCCTAATCTATAGGATATTTTCTTGGTCAAAGAGGAAGCTATGTGGAAATAAATAGTTGGAGAATTTTTTAAAAGTATTAGTTCGCCTTGTTGATGGGATTACTTTGGAATAATTTTCTCTTATATTTGTAACCTTATAGTTTTCTATGTGAGAATTATATTTGAGTATGGCTTATATTTTCTCTTCTGGATACAGTTATAAATAACCATTTGGTTTTATATGATCTTTTGGTTTGAGGCAATTACACATTTTTATATTTTGGGATGAAAATGCATGGTATGAGATAAAATTTGTGGTTAAATTATGTTATGGTTATTTTTAGGAATTTATCTCATTTTAGTAATGTTATAAAATATAGTTTTTGAAATAGTACAACACACAGACCGTGTGACAACCCGTCGTGTCAGACAAACTATGGGAATTGAACCCACAACCAAACTGCGATTGGGATTTATCACCTACCACTGGACTACGTGAAGTCCCTGATTAGTGTGACTAATTATTTTTAGTTAAATGATTTTATTGATCAATAATAAGTTGATTTGGGATCTTATGTCTTAACAAATTAATACCCTTAGTATAGGAAAAATATTTGGTGATTAAGTGATAAATTTTATTTTGAAAGATTTTTTCTTTGTTGGGAACACTATATACCCAATGAAAATAGAATACTATGGGATTTAATTTGAAGAGTAATGGTGGATTTTTATCTTTGTTTTTATTGTTGATTTATATTGATTTGGGTTATTTATGGAAATGATTAACCTATAATAGAGAATATTTGATTATGTTAATTACTTTTAAGTATGTGAATTTAAGAGTAGTTGATGTAATTAGGAGATACAATTTAACGTGGAAGACTAAATAACGAAATTCTTCTAAATTTTCGGTTTCAATATTAGTTTGGATAATATTGAAGGATTTTAAGGACAATTGTTTATAGAATGGAATTTATTTAACTTTGGAGTATAGTTGGTTAATATTATTGTTTTTTATCTAATGGAATATCCTTTTGGGGGATTATCAAATCTTATACTAACTCTTTTGGTTTTGATTAATCTCTAAATACAAGGTAAATATATTTTTTATCCTTTTTGGATCATGTGATTCTATAGAAGTTTATTTTGTCTCTTCTAGTGTGACTATGTCTTCATGAATACTCATCGTTTAAAAAAATTGAGTTAGTGGTAGAAATTTATTAAAGAATGAAACTATTCTTAAAACGTAAGTATATATCTTTATTTTCTTAGTCAATATCCTAAATTAATTCCTCATCTTTATGTAATGTAACCTAAAACAAAAAAAGGTTGTTAGTTTAATTTTTCTTCTGGGATACTAATGACCATTTGACCCATCACAAGTTTGTGGTTTTATTGTTGTTAACTTTCTCCTGATCATGTTTTCTATCCCTCTTAATTGGAAGTTGACACTTATTTTATCATCTATATCGATGTTTTTCTACATTTAATCCTATTATAGGTTATCTTGGGTGACCTTTAAACTTCTCTTTCTTTCTTTTGAAGTGATAGTTTTATTGACTCTTTTTCAGATGTTGGACTTTCCATTATATTCCCAAGCCCAATTACAAAAATTTGTGAGGACGCAATTTATTTAAGGATGGGAGAATGTAACACCCCAAGATTCCAAGGTATGCTATTCTATGAATAATACAGTAGTGTGTGTTTTACACAACTTCGAGTTCTAACACAAACCACAACCAATCAAACTAGTCGCTATAAATAGTAATACCCGCTTTTTGAAATTTTATACATTTTATCATTCAAAATGGACTTCATTTTTCGATTCATAATATTGAAATTATCTTATGGTTAATTTTTGGTACATTTCTGATAACATTCATATTTTGATGAATAGTTAAAATTACTAAAATTTAATTAAAAACATCTTTTTTAATCGAAATAATTAATAGTAATAAATTCTGAATTTGAGTGGTTTTAAATTATATTTATAATATATTTTTACCATTTAATTCAATTATTATCATTCGATTTAATTTCACATTTATACCAGACATAAAAAACTGTCAATCTTTTGATAGTTATTATTTCTTAAAAACATGCTTTTTGTTTTGACAGCGGGAATTAATTTTAAATCAATTTCTACCACTTCTATGTTTTGAATTTGGAAAAATGGATTCCATATTTGGAATCAAAATTTCAAACTTTTTTAAATAGGTAACTTTTATTTTTTGACATTTTGAATAATTACATCGGTTAATATTTTATTTACCATGATAAAAGGGTAAATTCGGTAAATAAGGGTAAAAATAATAATATTATAATAACATTAAATTAACCTAAACCATGTATTAACACTATTAGTTGATACATTTCTGACCATGGGCATCTTTGGGTCTATTTTGGGACCCCATGGATCCTCTTGTAATTGATAATGACAAATTATATTAATTAAGTTAAAGTAAATACAAAACTGACATAAAAATATATCTTTTAGAAAAACTATTTTCACATACGGTTATATATGTTATATTTTTTACTATAAATATTAATTAGAAATATAAAAATATTTCCTACATAATGGTATTTTATTTATAATTTTTAGACATTGAATAATTAAATTTATTTGTGAAACATTAATGATGCAGTATTTTCGTTATTAATGAAAGAATCAAATAATTAGTATGATAAATGTTAAAATAAATATTTTTTTTAATTTTTTTATGAAATAGAGAAAATTTATTGGTTAATATAACATGTTAGGATTGCTTAAATTAATTTTTTTGTAATAATAAAGTTGTTAAGACTTAAAAAAACAATTGTTAAATAGTGTCAAAATTGACATAAAAGAGTTTTTAAAACAAATATCATTATTAATTGATATTCTATTCCTAAAAATCTAATGATTGGAAAAAGAACTTATATAATGATAGTAGTATTATTAATGGACCCCTTGGGGGTCTCTTGGAAGTTTATAGTATGTTTATTAACTATATAATATAAAAATACAAAGAGACATGGTAAATGTCAAACTATTTAACTAAGAGTTAAATCTAAAAGTTAAGGATAATATAGTGACCCAAACCTGTCTAAAATATATTGTTTGAGTGGTTTTAGACCTATACCCACCTTAACCTTTAAATAACCCTCTTTTAAGCCACTATGAACCAAATATTAATTTATTATAAATAATATTTCTAGATTTTCCTAAGGTGCCCCTCACCCCTCTTATAAAAGGGCACTCCCCCTTCTCACCATTTCACACCTTCAAAGCCATTTCAGTTGGCCAAAACCTGACAAAAAATCCTCTAAACTTCCCTAAATTCATACTAGAGGCCATCCATTGGTCAGAAAGATATATTAAGGATCCCTTTTGATCAAATCAAAAGAAAGAACCCGAAGAAGAGGTAATGATTTCACCACCCTCTTTCAAGTACCTTTATTCTTCCACTTCTTCATTCATTGTTATTTCCTTTATAAAATAATAAATCCATTATCTTCTATATAATTTTATGTTATTATAAATATGTTACAATCATATTCAGTATTCTATCCATCCTTTGAACGACATGTCACCATACGTTTGTACGTACTGCCTACCGTCTCCACGTAGTGGTGTAATTATTTTTCAATGTATTATTATTTGGATGGGTATAATAATGATGTTTAATTCATATAAATACTGAATATAACATGATAATGATTCTGAATATATGATATACCATCCAATTATATATTATTTTAATATCAAAATACTGAAATTGTCACTCGTGCTTACGTACGGATTACCGTCTCCACGAACGCGATGAGATTCATTCCCCATCATGTCCATTCAAGAAGGAATTTCATTTGATGATTATAAATAATGTTTAAAGACATGATATAATTCTGTATATGAATAAGATACATCCCATACATATCAAATATGGCTCAAATAATGAAGAATATACAGGAAAATGAATCTGTTAACACCTGAAACGACGATAATACTAAGATATTATCAATAAATCAATGATAAAATATCATATATGATATCATATTAATGTATATGATTCTTGTATAATTATTTAACAATTATTAATCCGTTATAAAAGAGGATAAACTACCCTCGACCAAGGAAAAATTACAACGTTAGGGGTTTCTTTCCTCACTTTTCATTCCTTGATATTTCCATTGTTCACCACTTATTTATTGCATGTGGTGTTTGTACTGCACATGATTGTATTAATTGTGTAATATAATTTAATTTATGGATATCTAAATCATCATTTTATGATCATTCTTTCATGGGTGTATGTTTCGTAAGTTACCAAACTTATAAGGGAATTTGAAATTTCTATTTCCACTCATTCGGCTTTACACATACTTTATTGATTATTTTACTCCAAGTTTATGTGTGGAATCACTGTTCATTTGCTTATGTCATAATTTCCACTCCCTTTTTTTGGAAATACATTTTGATACACATAATAACTCCGTTTATAAATTCTAAAGTCATCTATATGAACTTCATAAGTGTAATTCAAACTCAATCTCCATCTGTTGAGTTAAATATCCAATTAATTGGTGTTGTTTTTACAAGAATGTGTGTGAATGTTCTCTGATTGATTTACACTGAATATCCAATCATATTGAGTGTATTTATATTTTCCACACATAATTATTTTGTTGATTTATCCTTAACCTATGGATACAATCTTTATAAGAGATTTCATCTCAATTTACATTCCATTGAGACATCATTGTTATTATACGCCAATTCACTTTTATATGGTGTATACAATGTACATTGACATAGTATATCATGAATACCTTTATTTTCATGATATTAAAAAGTTTTTACTACCTTAGTTATTTTTATTCATGTGTCTCTATTTTTAATGTGGACGACTACAAAATCAAATTTTTCTATGTTTTGGGTTTCAATATTAGTTTGGATTATATTGAATGATTTTAAGGACAATTTTTTATTGAATTGTATTTATTTAACTTTGGGGGTATTGTTGGTTAAGATTACTGTTTCTTTCTCTAATGGAATATCCTTTTGGGGGATCATCAGAATTATACTAACTATTTTGGTTATGATTAATCTCTAAATAGAACGGAAATATATTTTATATCCTTTGTGGATCATGTGATTCGATAGAATTTTATTCTAGCTCTTCCAGTGTGACCAAGTATTCTTGAATACTCATCATTTAAAAAAATGTGTCAGTGGTAGAAATTTAATAAAGAATGAAAATTTGATTAAAAATTAATTATATCTCTTTATGTTCTTAGTCAATCTCATAAATGAATTCCTCATATTTATGTAAAGTAACCTAAAACAAAACAAATGTTGTCCGTTTAATTTTCCTACTGGGAGACTAATGACTGTTTGTCCCACCACAAGTTTGTGGTTTTATTGTTGTTAACTTTATCCTGATCATGTTTTTATCCCTCTCCATAAGAACTTGAAAATTATTTTATCATCCATATCCATGTTTTTCTACATGTAATCCTATTATATGTTATCTAGGGTGACCTTTGTACTTCTCTTTGTTTCTTTTAAAATGATAGTTTTTTTTGACTCTTTTTTTGATGATGGACATTCCATTATATTCTCAAGAATAATTTTAAGAAATTTTTAGGATGGAATTTATTTATGTATGGGAGAATTTAACACCCCAACCTTCCACGATACGCTTCTCTTTGAATAATACAACAGCGTGTGTTGTACGCAACTTCGAGTTCTAACACAAACCACAACCAATCAAACTAGCCGTTATGAATAGTAATACCCACTTTTTGAAATTTAATACATTTTATTTTTCAAAATGGACTTAATTTTTAGATTCTTAATATCGAAATGATCTTACGGTGAATTTTTGGTACATTTATGATAACTTTCATATTTTGATGAATAGTGAAAATTACTAAATTTTAATTAAAAACAACTTTTTTAATCGAAATTACTAATAGTGATAAATTATGAATTTGAGTGGTTTTAAAGTATATTTAGAATTTATTTTTACCATTTAATACAATTTTTATCATTAGATGTAATTTCAAATTAAACTGGATATTAAAAAGTGTCAATCTTTTGATAGTTATTATTTCTTAAAAACATGATTTTGGTTTTGACAGCGGGAATTAATTTTAAATTAATTTCTACAACTTCTGTTTTTTGAATTTGGAAAAAATGGATTCCATATTTGGAATCAGTATGTAAAATTGTGTAAATAGGTAACTTTTAATTTTAGACATTTTGAATAATTACTTCGGTAAATATTTTATTTACCATGGTTAAAAGGTAAATTCGGTAAATAAGGGTAAAAAATAATATTATAATAATATTAAATTACCTTAAAACGTTTATTTACCCTATTTGTTGATACATTTCCTACCATGAGCATATTTGGGTCAAAATTTGGGACACCATGGATCCACATGTAAGTGATACTGACAGTTTATATTAATTAAGTTAAAGTAAATACAAAAATGGCATAAGCATATATCATTTAGAAAAACAATTTTATATAGGGTTATATATGTTATATTTTCGACTATAATTGTTTGTTAGAAGCCTAAAAATATTTCCTACATAATGGTATTTTATTTATAATTTTTAGACAATAAATAATTTAATTTATTTATGATATATTAATGATGCAGTATTTTCTTTATAAATGAAAGAATCAAAAAATTAGTATTATAAATGTTAAAATAAATATAATTTGACTGTTTTGATGACATAAACAAAATTTATTGGTTAATATACCATGTTATTATTTGTTAAATGAAATTTTTTTAATTAATAAAGTTGTTAAGACTTTAAAAAATCATTGATTATATAGTGTCAAAATTGACATAAATGAGTTTTTAAAACAAATATCATATAATTAATTGATATTATATTCCTAAAAATCTAAGGTTCGACCAAAGGGCTTATATAAAGATATGTGTTTTATTAATGGACCACTTGGCGGTATATTGGAAGTTTATAGTATGTTTATTAACTATATAATATAAAAATACAAAGAGACATGGTAAATATCAAACTATTTAACTAAGAGTCAAAACTAAAAGATAAGGTTAATATAGTGACCCAAGCCAATCTAAAACCTATTGGTTGGGTGGTTTTAAACCTATCCCCACCTTAGAATTTAAATAATCCACTTTGGAGCCATTAGAAACAGAATATTAATTTATTATAAAATAATATTTCTAGCTTTTTCTAAGGTGCCCCACACCCCTATTATAAAAGGGCACTCCCCCTTCTCTCAATTTCACACATTAAAAGCCATTTGGATCGGCCAAAACTGGACCAAATATCCTCTAAACTTCCTTAAATTCATCCTAGTGGCCCTAAATTGGTAAAAAATCCAACTTAATGAGCCCTTTTGATCAAATCAAAAGGAAGAACCCGAAGAAGAGGTAATGATTTCACCACCCTCTTTCAAGTTCCTTTCGTCTTCCACTTCTTCTTTATTTTTTATTTTCATTCTAAAATAATAAATACAGTATCTTATATATACTGTGATGTTATTATAAATATGGTACAACCATATTCAGTAATCTATCCATCCTTTGAATGAAATTTCACCATATGTGCGTACGTACTGCCTACCGTCTCCATGTCATGGTGTAATTATTATCCAATATATTACTATTTGGATGAGTATAATAATGACGTGTAATTCATGTAAATAATAAATATAACAACATAATTATTCTGTATATATGATATAACATTCAATTGTGTATAGTTTTTATATCAAAATAATGAAATTGTCGCTCGTGCGTACGTACAGATTACCCTCTCCACGAATGGGATGAGATTTATTCCCCATCGTATTCATTCAAGACTAAATTTCATTTGATGATTAAAAATAATGTGTAGAGAAATGATATAATTATTTATATGAATAACATACATCCCATCCATATTCAATATGGCTCAAATAACAAAGAATATAAAGGAAAATGAATCTGTTAACACCCAAAACGACGATAATACTAATATATTATCAACAAATCAATGTTAAAAGATAATATATGATATCATATTAATGTATATGATTCTTTTATAATTAAATAAAAATTATTTCACCATTATACAGGATGTTAACCTACCCTTGACCAACGAAAATTTCCAAAGTAAGGGGTTTCTTATCTCACTTTAAATTCTGTGAGATTCTCATTGTTCAACACTTATTTATTGCATGTGATGTGTGTACTACCCATGATTGTATTAATTGTATAATATAATATAATTTATGGATATATACATCCTCATTGTATGATCCTTATTTCATGGGTTTATGATTCTTATGTTACCAAATTGATAAGGGAATTTGAAATTTCAATTTCCACTCATTCGGATTTACACATACTTCATTGATTATTTTACTCCAAGATTATGTGTGGAATCACTATTCATTTTCTTTTGTCATTATTTCTGCTCCCTTTTTGTGGATATAATTTTTGATAAACATAATCAATCCATTGAAAAATTCTCAAGTCATCGATATGAACTTGATAACAGTAATTCTAACTCAATCCCCATTTGTTGAGTTAAATATCCCATTCATTGGTATTTCTTTAACAAGAATATGTGTCAATGTTCTCTGATTGATTTACACTGAATATCCAATCATATTGACTATATTTATATTTTTCACACATAATTATGTCGTTGATTTATCCATAACATAAGGAAATCGTCTTTATAAGAGATTTCATCTCAATTTACATTCCATTTAGACATCTTTGTTGTTATACGCCAATTCAGTTTTATATGGTGTATATAATGTAATTTGACATAGTATATCATGAATCCCTTTATTCTCATGATATTAAAAAGTTTTTATTACCTCAATTATTTGTATCCAAGTGTCTCTCTATTGGTTAGGAACTCTAACTAAAATATCATTTTAAATTTTTTAAAGATTTATTATTCCAAATCTTTCTCATTAATGTCCTTGTTTTAAAAATAGTTTCAAGGATTTATTTATATGTGCATTAAAGGTTTCAAATCAAAATTCCTTTTAAAAGTTTCAAAGTGGTATGGGAAACTTTGATTCAAAAAAATATTTTTAAATTGCTTCTTGACAAATTGTGTGACTTTTAAATGATTTCAAGAAAAAGGGGGATATTTCCCTCTATTAGTTTAGATGAGTATTTTCATCTATGTCAATATCGTTCATTATTCTCGATTGAGGTTAATCTGATATAATAAAATCTTCTATATTGTATTGAATTGGTTATGTTTGAATGTGGATGTGCTATTTTTATACCATTCATGGTTTGTGGTTAAATTATTGACATTTCGTATGCTAGTTTAAATTACGAATGTTTATGTTATTTTTAAACCTGTTCATATGATAAATGAATTGGACTTAGTAAGTGATGGGCGGAGACTGCTATAGCTTCATGATGCATCGGTAGGTCTCATGAGACAAACTAGTATCTTGGAACAGGGCCTTGACAAAATATTATTTGTAGTCTTGGCACGAGTCCTTGACTATGTGGTTATGATAGTCTGACATTATGAATTCCATCGTTATGAAAGTGGTTATTGATATTGCATTTGATTATTCGACTAGTAGAATATCCATGTGAATAAGTAAATGAAATTATTTCGTTTTATTTCTTCCATATTATGATGAAGTTCAAGTTTAAAAGGCTTTTGTTTTAGTTATACATCTCCTTAAATGTTTATTGTTATTTATGAAAGTTTCCGCGATAATGTGATCCTTACTTAGCATATGAGCTCACCGATTTCTATGTTTTATTTTTACCAGGATGCAAAGAAGTATATTATGACTCGCCTCCATGGGTATCCTATGCGATCTCAGTGTTTTATATGGAGAAAATGTTGTTTTAGTTTTCTATTTTATGATGTAATGTAAACTTTAGAAATGTATCTACTGATTCCATGGCTACTAAACTAATCCGTCTTTCGTGAAATGATCTTTTGTGATCATGACAATGTTATATAACAATGCACCGACTCTGGGAAACTAGGGTAGGGGCGTTACTTTTGGTATCAGAGGAAGTTTATTACAAGCCTTGGAAGCTAGATGTAAAAAAACTCTTATTAGATCACATAGCCCTAAGATTTAAATTGAGGATTAGTATAGAAGAACATCCTATAATTTCGCTATTGTAGAGATTTTTTGAGTTTTCCATGTAATAAATCCTTGTCTAGAAACAATCAGGTAGAGGCGGCTCTGGCATATATGTACCTAGGGGTAAAACCTCAAAAAACCGCTTTGAGCTAGACTCGAACGGGAACTGGTTCACGATAAGGGGACTTACTGCACTCTTTATTACGACACTCTCGGGGGATATGCTTAGGATAATTTACATTTTATTTACAAACCGATTTGAAGTATTTTAATATAATATGAGAATAAATGACCTTGGTTAATCGTAAGGTGTTTAGAATTAAGAATATGGTGTCATGATATTCTCTAAATGATTTTATGACTACTTTTACTCACACAATGCTTTCTGGTTTCTGTCAATGGATGGATTCCAAGGATGTCATAGTAACTTTGAGAATGATGTACAAGGTGGGAATAGTGGTGGAAATGAGAAGCAAAATGGAATGTTGATAGGAGTAAAATATATCGTGTTCATGCCAAATGAGTTGCCCAAAAATATGATAAAAACATATATATTAACCAACTACCAAACTCAATAGAGAGTAAAATGGTGGTAAATGATAAGAACACCAACAGTGGAGACCATGGAGAAAAGAATCCTCAATTTCCATCATGTTGGAAATGTGGAAGTATACACCCATGAAAGTGTCTCAATGGAACAAAGAAATTATTTACATGCGAGAAAGAAGGACATAAAGTGGAGAATTTCCAAGGAAAAATGAAGAGTACAATAGAAAAAAAAATGGTCCCAAGAATCCATTCACAGTCATTTTCCATAAATTTAGGGGACCTGGCCATTACCAGAGTGAATACCCTATTATATAATATATTTTTTGGTCAAAGAAGAAGCAATGTTGAAATAAATGGTTGGAAAAATGTTTAAAAGTATTAGTGCTTCTTGTTAATGGGATTACTTTGGAATAATTTTCTCTTATATTTGTAACCCTGCAGTTTTCCATGCATGAATTATATTTTGGTAAGGCTTATCATTTCTCTTGTGGATAAAGTTATAAATAACCATTTTTATATGATCTTTGGGTTTGAGGAAATTACAAGTTATTATATTTTGGAATGAAAATGAAAGGTATGAGATAACATTTGTGGTTAAATTATGTTATGGTTATTTTGAGGAATTAATATCATTTTACTAATGTTATAAAATGTAGTTTTTGAAATAGGAAAACACACAGAAAGTTTGACAACTCGTTGTGTCAGACAAAGCTGTGGGAATCGAACCCACAACCAAATTGTCATTGGGATTTATTGCCTACCACTGGACTACGTGATGTCCCTAGTAAGTGTGAGTAATTATTTTTAGTTAAATTATTTTAATGATCAATAATAAGTTGATTTCGGAACTTATGTCTTAAAAAATTAATACCCTTAGTATAGGGAAATTATTTGGTGATTAAGTGATAAATGATATTTCGGAAGATGTTTTATTTTTTGGGAACACAATATGCCCAATGAAAATAGAATACTATGGGATTTCATTTGAGGAGTAATGGGGGATTTTTATATTTGTTTTTATTGTGGATTTGTAGTGATTTGGGTTATTTATGGAAATTATTAACCTCTAATAGATAATATGTGATTTTGTTAATTACTTTTAAGTATGTGACTTTAAGAGTATTTGATGTCATTTGGAGATACAATTTAACGTGGATGACTATAAAATCAAATTATTCTATGTTTTGGGTTTCAATATTAGTTTGGATTATATTGAAAGACTTTAATGACAATTCTTTATTGAATTGTATTTATTTATCTATGGGGTATTGTTGGTTGAGATTAGTGTTTTGTTATCTAATAGAATATCCTTTTGGGGGATCATCAGATCATATACTACTTGTTTTGGTTTTGATTAATCTCTAAATACAAGGTAAATATATTTTTTATCCTTTGTGGATAATGTGATTCTATATAAGTTTATTCTAGCTCTTCCAGTGTTACCATGTCTTCTTGAATACTCATCATTTAAAAAAATTGAGTTAGTGGTAGAAATTTATTAAAAAATGAAACTCTGCTTAAAAATTAAGTATATCTCTTTATGTTCTTAGTCAATCTCAAAAATTAATTCCTCATCTTTATGTAAAGTAACTTAAAACAAAAAAAAATGTTTTCCGTTTAATTTTCCTACTGGGAGACTAATGACCATTTGTCCCATCACAAGTTTGTGGTTTTCTTGTTGTTAACTTTATCCTGGTCATATTTTTTATCCCTCTCCATCAGAACTTGACACTTATTTCATCATCCATATCCATGTTTTTCTACATGGAATTATATTATAGGTTATCTTGGGTGACCTTTATACTTCTCTTTCTTTCCTTTAAAGTGATGGTTTTATTGACTCTTTTTTTGATGTGATAATTTCCATTATATTCCATAGCCTAATTTTAAAAAAATTTGAGGACGCAATTTATTGAATGATGGGATAATTTCACACCCCAACCTTCCACTAAACGCTTCTCTTTGAATAATACAGTAGTGTGTGTTGTACGCAACTTCGAGTTCTAACACAAACCACAACCAATCAAACTAGTCATTATGAATAGTAATACCCACTTTTTGAAATTTTATACATTTTATAATTAAAAATGGACATCACTTTTGGATTTGGAAAATCAAAATTACATTAGGGTGAAGTTTTGGTGCATTTCTGATAACTTTCACATTTGGATGAATTGTCAAAATTACTAAATTTTAATTAAAAAAACTTTTTTAATCAAAATAATTAATAGTGATAAGTTATGAATTTTAGTGGTTTTAAAGTATATTTAGAATATATTTTTACCATTTAATACAATTTTGATCATTGGATCTGACTTCAAATTTAAACCGGACATTAAAAATTCTCAATCTTTTGATAGTTATTATTTCTTAAAAACATTCCTTTTGTTTTGACAGCGGGAATTAATTTTAAATTAATTTCTCACACTTCTGTGTTTTGAATTTGGAAAAATGGATTCCAGATTTGAAATTAGGATGTCCAAATTGTGTAAATAAGTGATTTTTATTTCTATACATTTTCAAAAATTACATCGGTAAATATTTCATTTACCATTGTTAAAGGGTAAATTCGGTAAATAAGGGTAAAAAAATAATATTATAATAATATTAAATTACCCTATAACATTTCCTAACCCTATTGGATGATACAGTTATGACCATGGGCATATTTGGGTCGATTTTGGGACACCATGGATCCACTTGTAAGTGATAATGACACTTTATGTTAATTAAGTTAATGTAAATACAAAAATGACAAAAGCATATATCTTTTAGAAAAACAATTTTTACATAGGGTTATATATATTATATTTTCAACTATAAGTATTCATTATAAATATAAAAATATTTCCAACATAATGGTATTTTATTTATAATTTTTAGACACTAAATAATTAAATTTATTTATGACACAATAATGATGCAGTATTTTCTTTATAAATGAAAAAAATCATATAATTAGTATTATAAATGTTAAAATAAATATAATTTGATTGTTTTGATGACATAAATAAGATTTATTTGTTAATATAACATATTCTTATTTGTTAAATGATTTTTTTTGAATTAATAAAGTTTTTAAGAATTTAAAAAATTCAATTATTAAATAGTGTCAAAATTGACATAAAGGAGTTCTTAAAACATATATCATATAATTAATTGATATTATATTTCTGAAAATCTAAGGATCGGACAAAGGAATTATATAAGGAGAGTTTTATTATTAATGGAAAACTTGGGGGTCTCTATGATGTTTATAGTATGTTTATTAACTATATAATATAAAAATACAAAGAGACATGGTAACTGTCAAACTATTTTATTAAGAGTTAAATCTAAATGTTAAGGTTAATATAGTAACACAATCCTATATAACACCTAATTTTTGAGTGGTTTTCGACCTATCCCCACCTTAACATTTATATAATCCACTTTTGAGCCATTAGAAACCGAATATTAATTTATTATAAAATAATATTTCTAGATTTTCCTAAGGTTCGCCTCACCCATCTTATAAAAGGGCACTCCCCCTTCCCTCAATTTCACACCTTCAAAGCCATTTGAATTGGCCAAACCCTGCCAAAATATCCTCTCAACTTCCATAACTTCATACTGGAGGCCCTAATGTGGTCCGAAATCTAACTTAAGGAGCCCTTTTGATCAAATCAAAGGGAAGAACTCGAAGAAGAGGTAATGATTTCACCACCCTCTTTCAAGTTCCTTTCTTCTTCCACTTCTTCATTCTTTGTTATTTCCAATCTAAAATAATAAATCCATTATATTCCATATAAGGTGATGTTATTAGTAATATGGTAAAACCATATTCAGTATTCTATCCATCCTTTAAATGACATGTCACCATACGTGCGTACGTACGGCCTACTGTCTCCACATCGTGGTGTAATTATTATTCAATATATTATTATTTGTATGTGTATAATAATGACATGTAATTCATGTAAATAATAAATATAACAGGATAATGATTCTGTATATATGATATACTATCCAATTATATGTTATTTTAATATCAAAATAATGAAATTATCGCTCGTGCGTATGTACGGATTACCCTCTCCACGAACGTGATGAGATTCATTCCCCATCATATCCATTCATGTCTAAATTTCATTTTATGAATAAAAATAATGTTTATAGACATGATATAATTCGGTATATGAATAAGATACATCCCATCCATATCAAATATGGCTCAAATAATAAAGAATATAAAGGAAAATGAATTTGTTAACAACCAAAATGACGATAATACTAAGATATTATCAACAAATAAAAGTTAAAAGATAATATATGATATCATATTAATGTATATGATTCTTTTATAATAAAATAAAAATTATTTTTCCATTATATAAGAGGTTATCCTACCCTCGAACAAGGAAAAAGTACAATGTAAGGGGTTTCTTATCTCACTTTTAATTCCGTGAGATTCCCATTGTCCACCATGTATTTATTGCATGTTGTGTGTATACTGCCCATGATTATATTCATTTTTTAATATAATTTAATTTATGGATATCTACATAATAATTTTATGATTCTTCTTTCATGGATTTATGTTTCGTAATTATCCAAATTGATAAGGAAATTTGAAATTTCAATTACCACTCATTCGGCTTTACACATACTTCATTGATTATTTTACTCCAAGATTATGTGTGGAATCATTGTTCATTTGCTTATGTCATAATTTCCACTACCTTTTTTTGGATATACTATTTGATACACATAATAACTCCATTGATAAATTCTCAAGTCATCTATATGAGCTTGATAAGTGTAATTCTAACTTGATCTCCATTTGTTGAGTTAAATATCCAATTAATTGGTGTTGGTTTTACAAGAATATGTGTCAATGTTCTCTAATTGATTTACTCTTAATAACCAATAATATTGAGTGTATTTATATTGGTCACACATAATTATGTTGTTGATTTATCCTTAACCTATATATGTGGTCTTTATAAGATATTTCATCTCAATTTACATTCCATTGAGACATCATTGTTTTTATACGCCAATTCACTTTTATATAGTGTTTATACTGTAATTTTACATAGTATATCATGAATCCCTTTATTCTCATGATATTATAATGTTTTGATTACCTCAATTATGTTTATTCTAGTTTCTCTCTTTTGGTTAGGAACTCTTACTAAAATATCATTTTAAATGTTTTAAAGATTTATTATTCCAAATCTTTCTCATTAATGTCCATGTGATAAAAATAGTTTCAAGGATTTATTTATATGGGAATTAAAGGTTTAAAATCAAAATTCCATTTAAAAGTTTCAAAGTGGTATGGGACACTTTGATTCAAAACACTATTTTTAAATTGCTTCTTGACAAATAGTTTTACTTTTAAATGATTTCAAGAAAAAGGGGGATATTTCTCTCTAATAGTTTTAATGATTGTTTTCATCTATGTCAATATCGTTCAATATTCTCGATTGAGGTTAATCCGATACAATACAATCTTCAATATTGTATCGAATGAGTTATGTTTGACTGTGGATGTGCTATTTTTATGCCATTTATGGTTTGTGGTTAAATTATTGACATTTCGTATGCTAGTTTAAATAAAAATGTTTATGTTAGGTTTAAACCTATTCATATGATTAATGCATTGGACTTAGTAAGTGACGAGTGGAGCCTGTTATATCTCCTCGATGCATTGGTAGGTCTCATGAGACAAACTAGTGTATTGGCATAAGGCCTTGCCAAACTATTATTTGTATTCTTGGCACGAGCCCTTGAATATGTGGTTATGATAGTCTGGAATTATGCATTACATCATTATGAAAGTGGTTATAGATATTTCATGAGATTATTCTACTAGTAGAATATCCATTAGAATAAGTAAGTGGAATTATTTCATTTTATTTCTGCTATATTATGATGAATTTCACATTTAAAAGGCTTTTGTTTTAGTTATACATCTCCTTAAATTTTTATGCGTATTTATGAAAGTTTTTGCGATAATGTTATCCTTACTAAGCATATGAGCTCACCCATTTCAATGTTTTATTTTTCCCAGGATTCAAAGAAGTATATTATGACTGACCTCCAGGGATAGTCTATGGGATCTTAGTGTCGTCTTTTGAGAAAATTTTGTGGTTGTTTTCCTTTTTATTATGTAATGTAAACATTATGAATGTATCTAGTGGTTCTAAGGCTACTAAACTAAGCGGTCTTTCGAGGCATAATCTTTTGTGATCATGAAAATGGTATGTAATAATGCACCGACTCTGGGTAACTAGGGTTAGGGCGTTACAGTTGATATCAGAGGAAGTTTAGTACAAACATTGGAAGCTAGATTTAGATAAACTCCGATTAGATAACATATCCCTAAGATAGAAATTGAGGATTAGTATAGAAGAACTTCCTAGAGTATTGGTATTGTAGAGATTCTGTGAGTTTTCCAAATAATACATCCTTGTCTGGATACGAGCAGGTAGAGGCGGCTCTAGGATAGAATTACCTAGGGGTAAAACCCAAAAACACCGCTTTGAGCTAGACTTGAACGGGAACTGGTGCACGACAATGTTCCTTGCTGCACTCTTGGTTACGACACTCCCGGGGGATATGCTTAGGATAATCTACATTTTCTCTTAATACCGATTTGAAGTATTTTAATATAAGATGAGAATTAATGACCTTGGTAAATCCTAAGGTGTATCAAATTATGAATATGGTGTCATGATATTATATAAATTATTTTATGACTACTGTTACTCACACAATGCTTTCAGGTTTCTGTCAATGGCTAGATTCCAAGGAAGTTATAGTAACATTGATAATGATGTACAAGGTGGGAATGATGTTGGCAATGATCAAAAAATGGAATAGGAATAAAATATATCGTGTTCATACCAAATCAGTTTTCCAAAAATATGATCAATAACATATATATTAACAAACTCCCAGACTCAACAAAGAAGAGAAAGGTGGTAAATGATAAGACTCCAGCAGTGGAGACAATGGATAAAAGAATCCTCAATTTCCATTATGCACGAAATGTGGAAGGAGACACCCAGTAAAGTGTCTCAATGGAACAATGAAATGATTTACGTGTGGGAAAGAATGACATAAAGTGAATAATTGATTAGAAAAAATAAATAGTACTATGGAAGAAAATAAAAATGGTCCCAAGAGTCCATTTACAGTCATTTGTCGTAAATGTAGGGGACCTGGCCATTACCCGAGTGAATGCCCTATTCTATGAGATATTTTCTTTTTCAAAGAAGAATCTATGTGGAAATAAATGGTTGGAGAAATGTTTAAAAGTATTAGTTCCCCTTGTTGATGGGATTACTTTGGAATAATTTTCTCATATATTTGTAACCCTATAGTTTTCCATGTGAGAATTATATTTGAGGAAGACTTATCTTTTCTCTTGTGGATATAGTTATAAATAACAATTTGGTTTTATATGATCTTTGGGTTTGAGGCAATTACAAGTTATTATATTTTGGGATGAAAATGCAAGGTATGAGATTACATTTGTGGTTAAATTATGATATGGTTATTTTGAGGAATTTATCGCATTTTATTAATGTTATAAAATATTGTTTTTGAAAAAGGACAAGACATAGACCGTGTGACAACCTGTCACTTCGGACAAAGATGTGGGAATCGAACCCACAACCAAAGTGTGATTGAGATTTATCGCCTACCACTAGACTACGTGAAGTCCCTGGTTAGTGTGACTAATTATTTTTAGTTAAATGATTTTATTGATCATTAATAAGTTGATTTGGGATCTTATGTCTTGACTAATGAATACCCTTTGTATAGGAAAATAATTTGGTGATTAAGTGATAAATGATATTTTGGAAGATGTTCACTTTGTTGGGAACACTATATGCCCTATCAAAATAGAATACAATGGGAATTCATTTGAGGAGTAATGGTGGATTTTTATCTTTGTTTTTATTGTGGATTTATAGTGATTTGGGTTATTTATGGAAATGATTAACCTATAATAGAGAATATGTGATTATGATAATTAATTTTAAGTATGTGACTTTAATAGTAGTTGATGTCATTTAGAGATACAATTTAACTTCGAAGACTACATAACTAAATTCTTCTATGTTTTGGGTTTCAATATTATTTTGGATTATATTGAAGGATTTTAAGGACAATTTTTTATTTAATGGTATTTATTTAACTTTGGGTATTGTTGGTTAATATTAGTGTTCCTTTCTCTAATGGAATATCCTTTTAGGGGATCATCAGATCTTATACTAACTGTTTTGGTTTTTATTAATCTCTAAATACAAGGTAAATATATTTTGTATCCTTTGTGGATCATGTGATTCTATAGAATTTTATTCTAGCTCTTTCAGTGTGACCAAGTCTTCTTGAATACTCATTGTTTAAAAAAATGAGTCAGTGGTAAAAATTTAATAAAGAATGAAACTCTACTTAAAATGTACGTATATCTCTCTATGTTCATAGTCAATCTCATAAATGAATTTCTCATATTTATGTAATGTAACTTAAAACAAAAAAATGTTGTCCGTTTAATTTTACTGCTGAGAGACTAATGACCATTTTTCTTATCCCATGTTTGTGGTTTTCTTGTTGTTAAATTTCACCTAATCATTTTTTCTATCCCTCTTAATCAGAACATGACACGTAGTTTATCATCCATATCCATGTTTTTCTACATGTAATCTTATTATAGGTTATCTTGGATGACATTTGTACTTCTCTTCCTTTCTTTTAAAGTGATAGTTTTATTGACTCTTTTTCCGATGTGGGACTTTCCATTATATTCCCAAGACCAATTTTAAAAAATATCAATGATGAAATTTATTGAAGGATGGAAGAATGTAACACCCCAAGCTTCCATGGTACGCTTCTCTTTGAATAATACAGTAGTGTGTGTTGTATGCAACTTCACGTTCTAACACAAACCACAACCAATCAAACTAGCCATTATAAATAGTAATACCCGCTTTTTTAAATTTTGTAAATTTTATCATTCAAAATGGACTTCATTTTTGGATTTGGAATATCGAAATTTTTTTAGGGTGAATTTTTGGTACATTTCTGATAAGTTTCATATTTTGATGAATAGTGAAAATTACTAAATTTTAATTAAAAACAACTTTTTTAATTAAAATAATTAATAGTTATAAATTATGAATTTTAGTGGTTTTAAATTATATTTAGAATATATTTTTACCATTTAATACAATTTTTATCATTGGAAGTAATTTCACATTTAAACTGGACATAAACAAGTTTCAATCTTTTGATAATTATTATTTTTTAAAAATAAGATTTTTGTTTTGACAGCTGTAATTAATTTTAATTAAATATCTACCACTTTTGTGTTTTGAATTTGGAAAAATGAATTCAATATTTGGAATCAGGGTGTGCAAATTTTGTAAATAATTAACTTTTATTTTTAGAAATTTTGAAAAATTACTTCTATAAATATTTTATTTACCATGGTTAAAGGGTAAATTCAGTAAATAATGGTAAAACAATAATATTATAATATTATTAAATTAACCTAAAACATGTCCTAACACTATTGGTTGATACATGTCCGACCATGGGCATCTTTCGGTCGATTTTGGGACACCATAGATCCACATGTAAGTGATAATGACACATTATATTAATTAAGTTAATGTAAATACAAAAATGACATGAGCATATATCTTTTAGAAAAACAATTTTTACATAAGGTTATATATGTTATATTTTCGACTATAAATATTCATTAGAAAGATAAAAAGATTTCCTACATAATGGTATTTTATTTATAATTTATATACATTGAATAATTAAATTTATTCATGGCACAATAATGATGCAGTATGTTGTTTATTAATGAAAGAATCAAATAATTAGTATTATAAATGCTAAAATAAATATAATTTGAATGTTTTGATGACATCAAAAAATTATATTGGTTAATATAACATTCTAGGATTGCTTAAAGGAATTTGTTTCTAATTAATAATGTTGTTAAGACTTTAAAAAATCAATTATTAAATAGGGTCAAAATTGACAAAAAGGAGTTTTTAAAACAAATATCACATTATTAATTGATATTCTATTTCTAAAAATCTAATGTTCGGCCAATGTACATAAATAGTGTCAAAATTGACATAAAGAATTTTTCAAAGAGTATTATAAATGTTAAAATGAATATAATTTTAATGTTTTGATGACATCAAAAAATTTCATTGGTCAATATAACATGTTAGTATTGGTTAAATTACTTTTTTCAAATTAATAAAGTTGTTAAGATGTTAAAAAAATCAATTATTAAATAGGGTCTAAATTGACATAAAGGAGTTTTAAAAACAAATATCATATAATTAATTGATATTATATTCCAAAAAATCTTAGGTTTGGAGAAAGGACTTATATAAAGATAGGTGTATTGTTAATGGACCCCTTGGGGTCGATTGGAAGTTTATAGTAATTTTATTGACTATATGATATAAAAATACAAAGAGACATGGTAAATGTCAAACTATTTAACTAAGAGTTAAATCTTAAATTTAAGGTTATTATAGTGACCTAATCTAGTCTAAAACCTATTGGTTGAGTGGTTTTCGAACTATCCCCACCTTAACCTGTAAATAATTCACTTTGGAGCCATTAGAAACTGAATATGAATTTATTATAAAATAATATTTCTAGCTTGTCCTAAGGTGCCCCTCACCCCTCTTATAAAAGGTCACTCCCCCTTCTCTCAATTTTACACCTTCAAAGCCATTTGGATCAGCCAAACCATGCCTAAATATCCTCTCAACTTCCCTAGAATCATCCTAGAGGCCCTCCATTGGTCAGAAAGCCAACTTAAGGATCTCTTTTGATCAAATCAAAAGGAAGAACCTGAAGAAGGGGTAATTATTTCACCACCCTCTTTCGAGATCCTTTATTCGTATACTTCTTCTTTATTTGTTATTTTCATTCTAAAATAATAAATCTAGTATTTTCTATATACTATGATGTTATTATAAATATGGTCTAACCATATTCAGTATTCTATCCATCCTTGGAATGACATGTCACCATACGTGCGTACGTACAGCCTATAGTCTCCACGACGTGGTGTAATTATTATTCAATATATTATTATTTGGATGGGTATAATAATGATGTTTAGTTCATTTAAATAATAAATATAACATGATAATTATTCTGTATATATGATATACCATCCAATTATATATTATTTTAATATCAAAAGAATGAAATTGTCGCTCGGGCATACGTACGGATTACCCTCTCCACAACCACGATGAGATTCATTCCCAATCATATCCATTCAAGACTAAATTTCATTTTATGATTAAAAATAATTTTTAGAGACATGATATCATTATGTATATGAATAAGATACATCCCATACATATCAAATATGGATCAAATAACAATGAATATAAAGGAAAATGTATCTGTTAATACCCAAAACGACGATAATACAAAGATATTATCTACAAATCAATGTTAAAAGATCATATATGATATCATATTAATGTATATGATTCTATTATAATTAAATAACAATTATTTTTCCGTTATATAGGAGGTTAAACTTCCCTCATCCAAGGAAAAAGTACAAAGTAATGGGTTTCCTATCTCACTTTTAATTCTGTGAGATTCCCATTTTCACCACTTATTTATTGCATGTGGTGTGTGTACTTCCCATGATTGTATTCATTGTGTAATATAATTTACTTTGTGGATATCAAAATCATCATTGTATGATCCTTCTTTCTTGGGTGTATGTTTCTTAAGTTACCAAACTGATAAGGGATTTTGAAATTTCAATTTCCACTAATTCGGCTTTACACATACTTCATTGATTATTTTACTCCATGATTATGTGTGGAATCACTATTCATTTTCTTATGACATAATTTTCCCTCAGGTTTTGTGGATATACTATTTTTTACACATAATCACTCAATTGATAAATTCTCAAGTCGTCGATATGATCTTGATAAGAGTAATTCTAACTCAATCTCCATTTGTTAAGTTAAATATCCAATTCATTGGTGTTGTTTTTACAAGAATATGTGTCAATGTTCTCTGATTAATTTTCATATAATATCCAATCAAATTGAGTGTAATTATATTTTTCACACATAATTATGTCGTTGATTTATCTTTAACCTAAGGATATGGACTTTATAAGAGATTTCATCTCCATTTACACTCCATTGAGACATCATTGTTATTATATGCCAATTCACTTTTATATGGTGTATATAAGCTACTTTGACATAGTATATCCTGAATCCATTTATTCTCATGATATTATAAAGTATTGATTACCTCAATTATGTGTATTCATGTGTCTCTCTTTTGTTTAGCAACTCTAACTAAAATAACATTTTAAATGTTTTAATGATTTATTATTCCAAATCATTCTCATTAATGTACATGTTTTAAAAATAGTTTCAAGGATTTATTTATGTGGGAATTAATGTTTTCAAATCAAAATTCATGTTATAAGTTTCAAAGTGGTATGGGAATATTTTATTCAAAAAACTATTTTTAAATGGCTTCTTGAAAAATAGTGTGACTTTAAAATGATTTCAAGAAAAAGGGGGATATTTCTCTCTAATAGTTTTGACGATTATTTTCTTCTATGTCAATATCATTCATTATTCTCAATTGTGGTTAATCTAATACAATATAATCTTCCATATTGTATCGAATGAGTTATGTTTGACGTTGGATGTGCTATTTTTATACAATTCATGGTTTGTGGTTAAATTATTGACATTTGGTAAGCTAGTTTTAATACGAATGTGTATATTATGTTTAAACCTATTCATATGATGAATGCATTGGACTTAGTAAATGACGGTTGGAGCCTGCTATAGCTCTTCGATGCATCAGTAGGTCTCAATAGACCAACTAGTGTCTTGGCACAAGGCCTTGACAAAATATTATTTGTATTCTTGGCACGAGGCCTTGACTATGTGGTTATGATAGTCTGGTATTATGCATTCCATCATTATGAAAGTGGTTATTGATATCACATGTGATTATTCGACTAGTATAACATCCATGTGAATAAGTAAATGAAATTATTTCATTTTATTTCTTCCATATTATGATGAAGTTCCAGTTTAAAAGGCTTTTGTTTTAGTTATACATTGCCTTAAATATTTATTCTTATTTATGAATGTTTCTGTGATAATGTTATCCTTACTGTGCATCTGAGCTCACCCATTTCTATGTTTTATTTTTTCGAGGATGAAAATAATTATATTATGACTAACCTCCAAGGATAGTCTATGGGATATCAATGTTGTCTATGGAGACAATGTTGTTGTAGTTTTCCTTTTTATGATGTAATGTAATATTTATGAATTTATCTAGTGATTCAAAGGCTAATAAACTAATCGATCTTTCGAGACATGATATTTTGTGATCATGCCAGCATTATGTAATAATGCATCGACTCAGAGTAACTGTGGTCAAAGAGTTACAGTTGGTATAAGAGAAAGTTTAGTACAAACCTTGGAAGCTAGATTTAGATAAACTCTGATTAGAGCACATAGCCCTATGATAGAAATTGAGGATATGTATAGAAGAACATCCTAGAATTTTGGTATTGTAGAGATTTTGTGAGTTTTCCATGTAATCAATCCATTTCTGGATATGATCAGGTAGAGGTGGCTCTGGCACATATTTGCCTAGGGGTAAATACCGAAAATACCGCTTTGAACTAGAGTCGAACAGGAACTGGTGCACAACAACAGGCCTTGCTGCACTCTTGGTTACGACACTCCCAGGGGATATGATTATGATAATTTAAATTTATTTGAAAATCGATTTGAAGTATTTTAATATAATATGAGAATAAATGTCCTTGGTTAATCCTAAGGTGTTTCAAATTAAGAATATGGTGTCATGATATTCTCTAAATGATTTTATGACTACTGTTACTCACACAATGCTTTCTTGTTTCAGTCAATGGCTGGATTCCAAGGAAGTCATAGTATCATTGAGAATGATGTACAAGGTGGGAACCGGGGTAGAAATGAGAAAAAAAATGGAACGTTGATAGGAATAAAAGATATCGTATTCATAACAAATCAGTTTTACAAAAATATGATCAACAACATATATATTAACAAACTCCCAGACTCAAAAAAGAAGAGAAAGGTGGTAAATGATAAGATCTCCAGTAGTGGAGACCATAGAAAAAAGAGTCCTCAATTTCCATCATGTAGGAAATGTGGAAGGAGACACCTTGGAAAGTGTCTCAATGGAACAAATAAATGCTTTACGTGCGGGAAAGAAGGACATAAAGTGAAGAATTGCTGAGGAAAAATGAAGAGTACTATGGAAGAAAATAAAAATGGTCATGAGAATCCATTTACAGTCATTTGCTATAAATGTAGGGGACCTGGCCATTACTCAAGTGAATTCCATATTCTATAGAATATTTTCTTGGTCACAGAAGAAGCTATGTGGAAATAAATGATTGGAGAAATGTTCAAAAGTATTAGTTCTTCTTTTTTATGGATTACATTGGAATAAGTTTCTCTTATGTTTGTAACCCTATAGTTTTCTATGTGAGAATGATATTTGAGGAAGACTTATCTTTTCAATTGTGGATATAGTTATAAATTACCATTTGGTTTTGTATGATTTTTGGGCTTGAGGGAATTACAAGTTATTATATTTTGGGATGAAAATGCAGGGTATGAGATAACATTTTGGTTAAATTATGTTATGTTTATTTTGAGGAATTTATCTCATTTTTGTAATGTTATAAAACATTATTTTTGAAGAAAGAAAACACACAGACCGTGTGACAACCCCTGACGTCGGACAAAGCTGTTGGAATCGAACCCACAACCAAAGTGCGATTGGGATTTATTGCCTACCACTGGACTATGTGAAGTCCCTGGTTAGTATGACTAATTATTTTTAGTTAAATTATTTTATTGATAAATAATATGTTGATTTTAAATCTTGTGTCTTAACAAATGAATACCCTTAGTATAGGAAAATTATTTGGTGATTATGTGATAAATGTTATTTTGGAAGATGTTCGCTTTGATGGGAACACTATATGCCCAATGAAAATAGAATACAATGGGATTTAATTTGAGGAGTAATGGTGGATTTTTATCTTTTTTTTATTGTGGATTTATAGTGATTTTGTTTATTTATGGAAATTATTAACCAATAATATAGAATATTTGATTATGTTAGTTACTTTTAAGTATGTGACATTAAGAGTAGTTGATGTCATTTGGAGATACAATTTAAGGTGGAAGACTACATAAACAAATTCTTCTATGTTTTGGGTTTCAATACTAGTTCGGATTATATTGATGGATTTTAAGGACAATTTTTTATTGAATGGAATTTATTTAACTTCGTGGTATTGTTGGTTACGATTACTGTTTCTCTATCTAATGGAATATCCTTTTAGGGGATCATCAGATCTTATACTAACTGTTTTGATTTTTATTAATCTCTAAACATAAGGTAAATATATTTTTTATCCTTTGTGGATCATGTGATTCTATAGAAGTTTATTCTAGCTCTTCCAGTGTGACAAAGTCTTCTTGAGTACTCATCGTTTAAAAAAAGTGAGTCAGTGGTGGAAATTTATTAAAGAATGAAACTCTTCATAAAAAGTAAGTATATATCTTTATTTTCATAGTCAATATCATAAATTAATTCCTCATCTTTATGTAATTTAACTTAAAACAAAAAAATGTTTCCCATTTAATTTTCCTACTGGGAGACTAATGACCGTTTTTTCCATCACAAGTTTGTGGTTTTCTTGTTCTTAACTTTATTCTGATCATGTTTTCTATCCCTCTCCATTGGAACATGACACTTATTTTATCATCCATATCCATGTTTTTCTACATGGAATCTTATTATAGGTTATCTTGGGTGACCTTTGTACTTCTCTTTCATTCATTTAAAGAGTTAGTTTTATCGACTCTTTTTCTGATGTGGTACTTTTCATTATATTCCCAAGCCCAATTTTAAAAAATTGTTAGGATGCAATTTATTTAATGATGGGAGAATTTAACACCCCAAACATCCACGGTTTTCTTTTCTTTGAATAATACAGTAGCGTGTGTTGTACGCAACTTCGAGTTCTAACACAAACCACAACCAATCAAACTAGTCGTTATGAATTGTAATACCTAAATTTTGAAATTTTATACATTTTATCATTCAAAATGGACTTCATTTTTTTATTTGGAATATCGAAATTATCTTAGGGTGATTTTTTGGTACATTTCTGATAACATTCATATTTTTATGAATAGTTAAAATTAATAATTTTTAATTAAAAACAACTTTTCTAATAGAAGTAATTAGTAGTGATAAATTATGAATTTTAGGGGTTTTAAATTATATTTAGAATATATTTTTACCATTTAATACAATTTTGTTCATTGGAAGTAATTTCACATTTAAACCAGACATAAACAAGTGTCAATCTTTTGATAGTTATTATTTCTTAAAAACATGCTTTTTGTTTTGACAGTGGAAATTATTTTTAAATTAATTTCTTCCACTTATATGTTTTGAATTTGGAAAAATGGATTCCATATTTGGAATCAGGATGTTAAAATTGTTTAAATAGGTAACTTTTATTTTTAATCATTTTGAATAATAACTTCGTTAAATATTTTATTTACCATGGTTAAAGGGTAAATTCAGTAAATAAGGGTAACAAAATAATAATATAATAATATAAAATTACCCTAAAAAGTGTCCTATCCCTATTGGCTGATACATTCCCGACCATGGGCATATTTGGGTCGATTTTGGGACCCCATGGATCCACTAGTAAGTCATAATGACACTTTATATTAATTAAGTTAAAGTAAATACAAAAATGACATAAGCATATATCTTTTAGAAAAAAAATTTACATAGGGTTATATATGTTATAATTTCTACTATAAATATTAATTAGAAAGATAAAAAATATTTCCTACATAATTTTATTTTATTTATAATTTTTATACATTGAATAATTAAATTTATTTATGATACAATAATGATGTGTTATTTTCTTTATTAATGAAAGAATCAAATAATTAGTCTTATAAATGATAAAATAAATATAATTTGAATGTTTTTATGACATACAAAACTTTTATTGGTTAATATAACATTCTAGGATTTCATAAATGAATTTTTTTCCAATTAATAATGTTTTTAATAGTTTAAAAAAATCAATTATTTACTAGTGTCAAAATTGACACAAAGGAGTTTTTAAAACAAATATCATATTATTAATTAATATTCTATTAATATAAATATAAGGTTCGGCCAAATGACTTATATAATTTTAGGTTTATTATTAATGGACCACATGGTGGTATCTTGGAAGTTTATAGTATGTTAATTAACTATATAATATAAAAATACAAAGAGAGATGGTAAATGTCAAACTATTTTACCAAGAGTTAAATATAAAAGTTAAGGTTAATATAGGGACCCAAACCTGTCTAAAACATATTGGTTGAATATTTTTTGACCTATCACCACCTAAAAATATAAATAATCCACTTTGGAGACATTAGAAACTAAATATGAATTTATTATAAAATAATATTTCAAGCTTTTCCTAAGGTTCCCCTCACCCCTCTTATAAAAGGGCACTCCCCCTTCTCTCAATTTCACACCTTCAAATCCATTTTTCTCAGTAAAACACTACCCAAATATCCTCTAAACATCCCTAAATTAATCCTAGAGTCCATAATTTTATCAGAAAGCCATCTTATGGAGCCCTTTTGGTCAAATCAAAAGGAATAACCCGAAGAAGAGGTAATGATTTCACCAACCCTTTTCAAGTTCCATTCTTCTTCCACTTATTATTTCATTGTTATTTCCATTCTAAAATACTAAATCCAGTATCTTCTATATACTTTGATGTTATTATAAATATGGTAAAACCATATTCAGTATTCTATCCATCCTTTTAATGACATGTCACCATACGTGCGTACGTACGGCCTACTGTCTCCACGTCGTGGTATAATTATTATTCAATATATTATTATTTGAATGGGTATAATAATGACGTATAATTCATGTAAATAATAAATATAACATGATATTGATTCTGTATATGTGATATACCATCCAATTATATATTATTTTAATATCAAAAGAATGAAATTGTCGATCATGCATACGTACGGATTACCATCTCCATGAACGCGATGAGAATCATTCCCCATCATATCCATTCAAGACTAAATTTCATTTGATGATTAAAAATAATGTTTATATGCATGATATAATTCTGTATATGAATAATATACATCCCATCTATATCAAATATGGCTCAAATAACCAATAATATAAAGGAAAATGAATCTGTTAACACCCGAAACGACGACAATACTAAGATATTATCAACAAATAGATGTTAAAATATCATATATGATATCATATTAATGTATATGATTCTTTTATAATTAAATAAAAATTATTTCATTGTTATACAGGAGGTTAACCAACCCTCGACCAAGGAAAAGGAACAATGTAAGGGGTTTCTTATCTCACTTTTATTTCCGTGAGATTTCCATTGTTCACCACTTATTTATTGCATGTGGTGTGTGTACTGCCCAGGATTGTATTCATTAGGTAATATAATTTAATTTATGGATATCTACATCATAATTTTATGATCCTTCTATCATGGTTGTATGTTTCTTAAGTTACCAAATTGATAAGGAAATTTGAAATTTTAATTTATACTCATTCAACTTTACACATACTTCATTGATTATTTTACTCCATGATTGTGTGTGGAATCACTTTTCATTTTCTTATGTCATAATTTCCACTCCCCTTTTTGTGGATATACTTTTTTATACACATAATCACTCCATTGATAAATTCTCAAGTCATCGATATGAACTTGATAAGAGTAATTCTAACTCAATCTCCATTTGTTGAGATAAATATTAAATTCATTGGTTTTGTTTTTACAAGAATATGTGTCAATTTTCTCTGATTGATTTACACTGACTATCCAATAATATTGAGTGTATTCAAATTTTTCACACATAATTTTGTCGTTGAATTATCCTTAACCTAAGGATAAGGTCTTTATAACATATTTCATCGCAATTTACATTCCATTGAGACATATTTGTTATTATACACCAATTCAGTTTTATATGGTGTATATAATGTACTTTGACATAGTATATCATGAATCCCTTTATTCTCATGATATTAAAAAGTTTTTATTACCTCAATTATTTGTATTCAAGTGTGTATCTTTTGGTTAGGAACTCTAACTAAAATATCATTTTAAATGTTTTAAAGATTTATTATTCCAAATATTTCTCATTAATGTTCATGTTTTAAAATTTGTTTAAAGGATTTATTTATATGGGCATTAATGTTTTCAAATATAAATTCCTTTTAAAATTTTCAAAGTGGTATGGGACACTTTGATTCAAAAATATATTTTTAAATGGCTTCTTTACAAATAGTGTGACTTTTAAATGAATTCAAGAAAATGGGGGATATTTCTCCCTAATAGTTTTGATAATTATTTTCATCTATGTCAATATCGTTAATTATTCTCAATTGATGTTAATCTGATAAAATACATTTTTCCATATTGTATCGAATGAGTTATGATTGATTGTGGATGTGCTATTTTTATACCATTCATGTTTTGTGGTTAAAGTATTGACATTTTGTATTCTAGTATTAATATGAATGTTTATGTTATGTTTAAACCTGTTCATATGAGAAATGCATTGGAATTAGTAAGTGATGGGTGGAGCCCTCTATAGCTCTTCGATGCATCGGTCAGTCTCATGAGAAAAACTGGTGTCTTGGCACAAGGCCTTGACAAAATATTATTTGTTGTCTTGGCACGAGGCCTTAACTATGTGGTTATGATAGTCTGACAATATGCCTTCCATCATTATGAAAGTGGTCATTGATATTGCATGTGATTATTCAATTAGTATAATATCCGTGTGAATAAGTAGATGGAATTATTTCATTTTATTTCTTCCATATTATGATGAAGGTCATGTTTAAAAGGATTTCTTTAGATATAAATCGCCTTAAATGTTTGTTCTTATTTATGAAAGTTTCTGCGATAATGTTATCCTTACTGAGAATCTGAGCTAACCCATTTCTTTTTTTTTATTTTTCTTAGGATGCAAAGAATTATATTATAACTGACCTCCAGGGATAGTCTGTGGGATCTCAGTGTTGTCTATGGAGACAATGTTGTTGTAATTTTCCATTTTATGATGTAATGTATACTTTATGAATTTATCTAGTGTTTCCAAGGCTACTAAACAAATCGATCAATCGAGACATGATCTTTTGTGATCATTCCAATGTTATTTAATAATGCACCGACTCTGGGTAACTAGGGTCAGGGTGTTACAGGATTGCTCGGTGCTAACCCACACAGGATCGCTAGGTGCTGACCCACATAGGATTGCTCAGTGCTGACCCACACAAAATCGCTCGATGTCGACCCAAATAGGATCGCTAGGTGCTGACCCACACAGGATTGCTCGATGTTGACCCACATAGGATCACTATTCATTATTCACATCAGAGCCATCAACTAGGTTCCCGCACTAAGTTTTCTCATCTCCAAGAGGGTATGATCCTCAAGCCACTCGTCAATACTCCAACATCCATAAAGTCTCAAGAAAAAGTATCACAAAGGACCACCACACCATAGGGGTCTCAACGCAATAGATGGTCTGTCAATCAGATGCTCGATCTGTGAGTTATTAGCCTTTTAGTTCCGAGGGCCCGGTCGGATTTGTGTTCGATCCAACCCGATCATACTCCAGCATTATTCCAAACTCTAGTGGGGTATACTCAAAAGGACCTTCTCACTCCAAGGTTTCCAGCACCGCTAAAAGTTCATCAAACAGATTCCTGGTGCCAATGTTATGGTAGATAAAGCGAAAATTTTGATGTTGTCCTGGGTCTGGTCTGACCCGGTCAGACCAACCCGACCCGCTTGGCCCGGTCGGGTGGCGTTGGGTGGCGCAGAGGCCGTAATGGCAGCGCGATGCTGTGGGGGCCGAGGAGGCCACGATGGTGGTGCGAGGCCAAGGGGGCATGATGGTCGCGGGGCACTAAGGTCGTGGGGGCCGCGGAGGCCCCGAGGGCCGCGGAGGCTACGGGGTTGCGAGGCTGCGGGGCTGTACAGAATGCCGCGAGGTGGTGAGGCTGTCGGGCGGCATAGAGGGCCACAGGGCGGAGAGTCCACGAGGTGGCGTGGAGGTCCACGAGGCGGTGGGGCGGCACGAAGGGCCACCAGGTGGCGAGACCACGGAGGGCCGCACTGCGGCGAGGAGCTGCAGAGCCGTCACCTTCGTCATGGCTGACAATGTCCCAGCCGCTGCATTTTTTCATTGTCGTTGTTGAAATCTGACTTCTTCCATCGCGAAGGACACAACATTCAGTAAGAACAGTGTAGGGTTCAGGCAATGTTGTTTTGGCATGCACCCTATGCGTTAGAGAAGTACCATGTGACTTAACAAAAACTTGAAAGAGGTACGTCAAACCCTAAAACCGCCCGGTATTGATTATTCCCAAACCCGCAAAATAATTCATCTGCGATCAACTAGTTAGAGATTTGATCCGTGTTCTTCTTTTTAGAAGGTCAGAACATTGGAAACAATAATCACACATAATTAAACCCCTACCATGGTGATTTTTCAATGGAGGTCGCGAGGAAAGAGAGGAAGTTGTTGGGGATAGACGGACATTGGTGACGTCTGCATTTCTTCAATCATCGGTTCATTGTAGTTGAAGATGTTCCTCATTAGAAAGAGTGTTCTTCATTGGAGGATGATTTTCTCCATGATTCTCCAATGATTCTCCCTTTACAAATAGTTTCCCCCAATTCCACAAAAATGATGAATTTCCAGCTTATGAATTTATGTTTATCAAATTAAAAGGCTGTAAAAATTAATTGTCAGCACAATTATTTGTACCACGTTGGCATAATTAATTTACTCCTATTAATGGGATGAAATAATTCATGGGGATTTGAGAGGTTTCTCCCCCATTAAGAGGGTTCGGGTGGTCCCTTCCCCTAAATTCAAAATGGGGGGTTAGTTCATGTGGTCCGCACCTCTAAACATCCACATGGTAGGTTTAGGCTTGGGTGGTCCCCAATACTGTAACCCATGATGAGGGGTTTCAGCAAATAAATTAAAAAATTTAACATTTTTATTTATTTCATTATTTCTCAAAAAACACAAAAAATATCGTTCACTCTAAACCTACTGTGGTCGAGGTGAAGGTTTCTTTAAGAGAATATCAGCACTCCAACTTCAACGTTTCCCTTAGATTTTAATTCTGAGCACCCATTCAAAAGATAGAATATCCCGCTCACATGTTTACTGAACGTATCTGAAAAAAAGCTCAGAAATTCATTTTCGGCACTCTGGGCCTCGGAATCATGCGCCTTCAATTTTCAAAGACTCGTAAAATTCCCATATATTTAAAAAAATTAAATTGAAATCTCGGGTCTTTACACAACACCCAACGTATCCCACACCGCATCGGTGTCCTCCGCCATGAGGTCATGCATCCCATGGATGCTCAAAAACAAACCTGGTGCCTAGATCATCAAGTAACCTCCATCCTCGATGCCCCGATGCCCAAGGTACCTCAAGTAACCTGCATCCTCGATGCCCTGATGACCACGACACCTCAAGTAACCTTCATCCTCGATGCCCCTAATGCTACGCATCTCATACATATATATAAATATAACACACAACCGATATAGTTCCAATCCCACTAACTAGGATCTAGTCATCCCATATTGGCCTTCTGAATCACGTGCACTAAAAACAGACATGCCTCTACAGGTCATGCCAAAAAGGAAACATGGAAATCACATCCACACTCGTTGTGTAGCTCTAGCCATCGTCGGCTCACCAGCCTACTCAGCCTCTGGAAACTCCACGGTGTGCACCTAGCCTGAAGTATGGCTTCCTAATGCATGACCTATCTATGGTGCTGCTCCAGCCACCGGCCACTGACCCCTCAGCTGAATCCAGTTGTATCTTTCACATCCTCTACATGCAACTGAACCTCGGCTACCCTCTCCTGGTAGAGAACCTGAACCAACTCTAGATTCCACTGTCTATCATGTTCCCTGCCTACCATCTGTCTGAGAAGGTTGCCTGCAAAACCTATCAAGATGTCTGACCTGTCCACATGCCCTGCATTCCTTTGGAGGCCTATCACACTGAGTCCGAACATGTCATGGTTTTCCGCACTAAAAAAAACCAAAAAAGAACTGCTATGAGATGGTCTAGCTGAGTCCTTGGTCTGACTGCCCTGCTGAAACACACCTCATCCTCGCTTCCGGATGTCTGATCCCTTGCCTGATTACGTCATTCGACCAACCTGAGGCTTATCCCTCTAGTTTCCCACTGATATGAGTTCCTGATTCACTGCCTCTGAAAATGAACCCATCCTTATGATATTCACATGGATCCAAATGGCCTGTCGTATGCCATCCTCAAAGCACCTCATCCTAGCTACGTCATCGCTTACCATACCAGGTGTAAAGCAAGATAGCTCAATGAAAGAAGTTGCACAGTCCATGATAGACATGTCTCCCTGCTGAAGACTTAATAACTCTCGAGCTCTCTTGTCTCTCAGTGTCTCTAGGTAAAAGTGCTCAAAGAACATGTCCTCGAAGTCCTTCTTTATCAGTCCCTCACGCTTGTGATCTTGAACCTACACCTCCCAGCAATGCTTTGTTGGTCCTCACAGCATGTATGTCGCCAGCATGACCCTCCTCCCTGGAGGCATCTCGACCTGCTCGAAGATCATCTGCATGCTCTTTAGCTAATTCTTAGCCGCCTGTGGACGAAACACACACTGAAAAAGTGGCAGGTGCTACGACTAAAACACACCCATCAGATATTCCATAGATGGCTATGTATCCTTCACGCCTATTTCGATCCTCTGCATGACACACACCGGGCTAGCTCGGAGCTGCTCGTCGAGCCATGGTCCAAACGCTGCCAAACACTACTGATGTCCTTCCTACACTGAATCATGTTACCTGATCATGTCCCTGAGCCTATACATGTGGCTCTTGCTCTTCTTGGACTAGATCATGAACCTGATCCTGCACCTGCGGCACTGTGTCCTCACCAACCTAACACTCCATCGAGACGTCTAAGAGGAACCCACTGAATACCATAAATGGTTTGACAACCCACATAGATAAAAATTTATGCATATATAACGCAGATAAAGAAATTAGTAAAAGCCATTATATAACTACTACCCTTACTCTCCTCCACCGAAACCCATGCCCACAACATCCCGGACACATGGCCTCCTTACCCACCTCTCAATAGAGCCAAATATCAAAAGTACCTCGGGTCATGCCCGTCTCGACAACCAACGTTGCCTCAAACCGGCGATCAAGTCACCCAATCCTGGTGAACAAAATCAACTCAACCGATAGTATATGCCTTCTCGTACTTTATCTAGACCCAAATAACCTATCACATGCAATTCTACAAAAATAAAAAGCATTGAATACACATTTAAACAAACAAGAAATTCTATCAAGAATTTCACCTATTCACATTTCATGAATACAAAGCAAGGAAATTGATATCATTCACATGGTATTATATCCTCATAAAGTGTAATTGTAGTTATGAAATTGAAAGACATAAACATGTGCCTATTATAAGCCAAACAAACAATCCTTCCCATTTTGGGCCATGGTCTAATTCTCCCTTACTGCACCGAGTTAAAGGTCACATATCACAATCAGTAATATCACACTCCAAGTGAGCCACAAAGGCGGAAATCATATAAACTGTAATATGAGAAAAAATAAAACAAAAAATCCAACCCATGGAAACATGGTCCATCCCTCATACTTGGGGTTGCAGGCACCCAAGCACAAGCTATAAACCCAGTATCCAGTAACAACCTATCTTTAGTCTACCATATCCCAAATAGTAAAACCTGCAAAAATAAAAGTGAAGCATCAATATCATTGTTATCTAGAAAAACAATACTACTAAATCGTTGTCAAGAACTCCTCTTATGCCACTTTGTAACGACACGGACCCGAACAGCCACCTGAATAGTGCTAAACGGGTTGTGTGCTACTATATTAGGTGCACCTCCCTGAATGCCAAAGGCTACCAACTAGCATCAAGGGTCTTATAGGTATAGTGAGGAGGCTATACCCTCTCAGAGGATAATAATAACGGTACTAGTGTGAGTATAATAAAAATTATGCAGCGGGATAAACGACTCAGCAGACTTAAACCAGATCCACAGAGCGGAAGCACATTCTATATCAATAATTAGCGGATGTAATAAATATAAAAAACAACAGTGGAAATAAACACAACATCATGATGATCACTAGTAAGTACTATTGAACAAGAAAACATGCATCAAAAGAAGGTCATACATATCTAAATATAAAGGGAACCATTGGCTAATGCAGCCCAGCTCCTGATGCTGGCCTCTTTCCTGCAAGTAAATCCATAAAGTCTGCACACATCCCAATGTGCCCCTACAAGGTGTCAGACGAATCTCAGTAGGATACCACGCAATAGTGCATACCTAATGTAAGTGTTTAATCAGGCATGCATTTATAAGGAAAGTAGTAAAAAACAATGTACAAATAACACAAGCTCCACTAGTGCTCAACAGTCACCAGGCAGTGTCACCTACTTCGGCCAACACCGGAATCTTTATCATGTAGTCCGACATCATGTGCCCCCTCACACTGCATGTATGAAGTACCGACGTCCGGAAGGCACGCCCAAGAAATATTAACTCAGAGGAAGAGTGATGCCTATTCTCAATAACTAACTGGAGGGACAATGATGGCTGCCCTTGAAATAAGTAGCCAGAGGGACAACGATGTCTGCCCTCAAAATAATGTATCTAGAGGGACAACGATATCTACCCTCAAATAATGGTGAGTATATGCCACCATATGGATAGCCTCAAGGATATCTTCTTAAGACTCCTCACCTTCCATGCGTCTTCCTACATCAAGCACCCCGAAACCAATAGTTCCTAAACCGCATATAACGGGGGCATCTACCCACATGAGTGGTCAAAACCACCTCATCAAGGATTCTCTCTGAGAGCACACTACTCATAGTTTTTGGGTGACCAGTAATCATCAAAATAGTACCCAAGCCAAAACACCTCTCACACCCCGTGTCTCTCTGACCATGCCGCTCAAGTATGATGGTCATGCCATCCCAGTAACATGGGCCATGTTCAAACTGACAGTCATCCTGCCTCAAACTAACGCCCATCACACCCAATCCTGTCGTCAGAACAACCCAACGTAACCTGGGCCAAGCCCAATATGTGATCAACATCACTCAACAATATACAGGCCATGCCTAGAACAACATGAAGGTTCCGACATATGAAATATCACACATCACATATATAATCACAATGTAAAACATTAAATAGGAACGACAACGAAATTGTTGAATTACACTAGCAAGGTGTTGTCCCATACCAGCACTGATGTCTTGGGAGCCTCTAACAATTCATATCTGGCATAATAAACTAAACCTATTAGATAAAACATCACAGTTCAATCATAACCAATTTGGATTTCCCTGGCCAAAATGCCCTAATTGAGCACCGACCCCTCGCCCGGCTCCGCTCAAGAAAAATATGTAAAAGGGAATACCCAAAGGCATACCACGAGACTAATAAACAAGTAAATATGCAATATCAGATAAAAAAGGGTCCCACTCAAAATACTCAAAAATGAGCCGAAGGCTGCGCTGCCCAAATGACCATGAAAATACAAAAAGATGTATGCACCACTTACCTAAGACTCGTTCGATGCTACTAATCTGATAAAAGTATCCAATTATGTCTAAAACATCGTAGATCTACAAAAGAATCAAAACCTATCAAACCCCAACAACTCATTCTAGAACATAAATCAAGAAAAACAGCTCAAGAAGAATAATGGCCTTACTAAGGGGGTTCCAATGGATCAACCAGTGTTCGAATCGGGTCTCTGACGAAGGAACGGGAGAAAGAACGAGCTATGTTTGGCTCTCTCCACTCAAACTCATCGAGGGTTTGAGGCTTTGATTCAATACGAGGATACTGCCTGTTTTAGAGAAAAAATGAAAATACACCATGTGTACTTTAGGACTACACGTCGTGTATCATTTTATTTTTCATAAGACAACTGAAAATCCACCGACATACATTCCTGAACCTGCCGACATGCATACATGGTGTGTACCTAGGGGTACATGGCGTGCACATGATTTTTCTTCTCTTCCTCGCCGACTTACCCACATGCCATGTATATCCCTAATACACGGCTAGACTACAGAGTGTGTCCAATGAGGACACGTTGTGCACTTGGTTACACAATTCTACATTACCAACAGGCCTACACGCCATGTATGGCCTCCACACTGTCACGGGTACCTGGTGTGTCGATAACAACACGCTGTGTAATAAGAAATTCCTACACAGTCATCACATGGCATGTAATCAGCTGCACACGACTAGTGCTCACCCAACCCATACACAGCATGTACTCTATAACTCATGGAATGTAGTCGGTAAAATTCCAGAACATCCAAGATTCTCCTAGATTTCTCAAGAACAAGTCAAAAATTCCAACAAGGTTGGGATTTTGACCTGTTCTAAAAACCTTGGTTCTTACATATAATATGATGAACAACTATTTTGTTCGATACATGGTTATTATAACTATGATTAACATTGATATAATCCTAATATTTTGGTTTTATTTATGGTTTTTGACTATATAATTAATATATAATGAATAAAATGATTTATATTGAATTATTCCTAATATTTATAATAATGGATTTGAAACTTAACATTTCATTGGATGCTGCTTTTACTCACATAGACCATTTTTCATAAGTGGATGAATAATAGGTGGATAAAATATCATTATTTTACAGATCATATAATTCATTAAATGTATATTTTAAAGCATGTTCATAATTTACAATATGAGAAAGAGTGATAATGAAAAACTGATCGAAACCCATTCAATGTATGAAATTAAGAATATAGAAATGAATGAAATCAAGTAGTTATATTTTTTCATATTCCCTATCTTAACTAAATTTTTTTTTCTAAAACACTAAATTGGGGAATATAGAAATATAAATTTTTTTTCTAATAAGTTTCTCTCATCTATGATTGTATGCCTCTAGAATCCCTCTAAAAGTATGGGTCAAATAATGTTATTTATATAGATTTAGAAACATATAATTAAGAAATTCATGGATTCTAAGTACTAAAATAGGAAATAATTATGAAGAGAAAATTTAAATATGAGAATATACCAATTTGAAGACACATATATTGTTTTAAGAAGCAATAAAAATTGTGAGGAGTAAATTTCATTAATGGGAGGATAATATAATGCCTGATGATTTAATATACCATTTACATTAAATGTATAATATATAATATAAGTTGTAAAAAAATACCAGCTAACTAAATTGATTCATGAAATAATAAAATTATAAGAATAATAATACATTATAAATGAGAAAGATATCAATCAATTGTGACATATACCTAATATTTTTTTATTTATGATATCTAATGATTAAAAAATACATTATTAATGTTGTTTGATTAAAATAATTCAATGTTAATAAGGAATTTTTCAATGAAATTATTCTGAAGTGTATTATATTTTAATAGATTTATAAAATTTAAAATAAATTAATTTTTGAACAAATAAGGTAACACAAAATTGATTATAAATTGAGATGAAATAGGATTAATAACATTTTAAGTTTAAGTAGGTAATTATTCTACACAATTTATTTTCATTACATGTAAGGATATCATTTATAATATTGATTTATTTATTTTAAAATATGAATTTTATTAAAAGAAAATTACTTTTAATTTATAAATAAAAAATTATTTTAAGGTAACATTTTGGGATTTTTCTAAAATGGAAGTTTTTAGATGATTATTGAAAAAAATAATTTTTACAAATATCATCACATTTAGGACATCATCATGATATAAAAATGAATTTAATGATTATTAAAAAATTAACCAATAAAACATATATCCATGGTGTGAAATAATGTATTTAATTAGGTTTTATTGAATTTCTAAACTAATGCTTCAAATTTTTCACAAAAAGTTATGATTTCTTCCATTAAAAACATTATTTATTATTTTATTCTATTAGTTAATTACAAGGTCACATTCAGTATTTAGTTGGGTATGAAATTAAATATATATCATTTTTTTACTCAAGAACTAATAAATTTTATAGGTATCAGTTCTATAAATTTTTTAGGTGTAATTTCATTTTTTTGATTAAAAGGAAATTTTTCTAAAAAATATTTTATGCTATGTTATGTGTGATTATATAAAGAATAATTATTAACATGTTTATAAATTTAATATAATATAATATATTCCTTAGTTAAAATACAATAATAAAAATTATTTAAGATTTTACAAATCAATTTTATGTATAAAATTAAGTTATAATTGTCAAACATTCGCACCAAAATATGGATTATATGGGTTAGAAATGGTATAAACCATGAGACAAAGGCAGAAATACATAAAAAATACTATATAGAATTTAGTTGGAAGGGTGTAATTTTAACCCAAATCATCCTATATTCTAAATTGAGTTTCAATTGTTTACATTTCCATTAATATTACATTATATTGTTTTAAATTTTAGAGTATTTACTAGGGTGTCCGACCTATCACTAAGAAAATAAGCCCTCAAACTGTCACTTCTCCATATAAATTGAGAACATTATATCAACAATAATCTACCCAAAATAACATAAAAACGCCATTTTATATGAAATTTATCATCTTTTCTTAGAAATAGTCTAGTATTTGGTTTATTAAAGTGTTTCATAGGGGTGGTCGCTCAAAGAATAGGTAATCTTCTTAACCGAGTTCATTAAAGAATCTTTCTTCTTAGTCCTCATAAAAATATAATATATAAATATTAACAAAAGAAAATAAATTTCATCATATTGATGAAATATTCTGTATTTTAATGAACGGTAATGACTGAACTCATTTCCATCAAATGGAAAATAAAATCATTGCTTATGCGTATGTGTGGACTATTGCCTCGAGGAATGCCATATTTCATTTTTCGTCACCACCTCACATGGATAGTTGGGAATATTTATTTAATGAATAAATATGATATAAATTAAAAAAATTATTATTCCTAAAATATAAATAATTTTCAATCATTTTTTTTTTCATCTCTTGAAAAATGAAAAAGATAGACATGTGTATGTGCATACAAGAACCTACATGAACTAGGTATTTCATTTTTCATAACCACCAAACATAAATGGTTATAATAGTCAATTTATTATAGTAATACGATATGTATATAACATTATTAAAATTATATTGTTAATGTAAAATTTATCGAGTTTAATTGACCTAAAATTTCAATCCAAAACATTCAGGAGAAGTAGAATAGTTAACTACTAAATAACAAATTTACAAAAGAATAATTAGTAAATGGGTAAAAAAATCTATGCATAATAGATATCTTGAAATATATATATATATATATATATATATATTGTTTTTATATACATTAATATGAAATGTAAATTTATTATATAGGATCTCATAATTCATCATACCAAGAGAGAATCCTAGATAAGAGTTCATTTTTCAAGATCATTTTTATTCTAGAATATTTTTATTTAAATTTCAATTAGGGGAATTATGTTCTATTTCTGTCATAAAAATAATATTTTTTATACCCATCATGTTATTTATGTGGTATTCAATTATTTCATCGATTTTCCTTCCTTATCGTATTCAAAATCATCAAAATAATTCTTCTATGAATATTTGAAGATGTTTCTCGTTATTTATTGATAATATTTCCCTTATATATAAATATTCATTTTATTTATTCAATAAAGTTATCATATACATTAAAATTATTCTAAAGTTATTATAAATGATAGTAGAGATTTTTTATATTTTTAAAAAAATTTCTATATGGGTTACATTTTTCTCCCTTTAAAAATATATCAAACTAATATTTTTTAACATTTACTTCTTAACCTTCTGTTCAAATCATCATGGAAATTATTCATTATGAATCAATGTTTATATGATTTCATATTTTTTGAAATAAAATCCTTTTATCATTATTCTATATAATTTTCTTTTTGTACTAAATGAAATGTCTATTATTTTTTAAAAAAAATTTCACTTGAATTTAATTTTATTTATGTATGTTTTTATCTTAAGCTACACATTTTTAATATTTAATCATTGTTTATAACCAAGATTAAATTTTTCTAAAATATTTTAAAAATATCTTTTTAAAAAATTATCATTAATACATCATGTAATGAGTTTTGTATGTGATAGTTAACCTCATTTGGTTATTAAATAAATGATATCTTTTAAAAGGTTATTTTCTATCTTTCACTTTTATTTTTCTTTTAATTTTTTAATGTAAATTCCCCTAATACCAATCTATCTTATACAATTAATTTATGATATCATCTTATCTCATAATAATTTATTTTTCATACCGTATTTTTTAAAAGTTTGAGGCTTCAAGGCCCCTCTATTGAATGTCAATGTTAGAAAGTAGAAGAAATACTGAATCATACAAAAATAATCCACAACAACTACATAAACTCACTCGATAATGAGTTATCATACTATGGTGTGATGGTTGGCCACCCCTTCAATGAGGATGTCATCCTCTTCTCTAAAACATGGCATGTATATAAGTTCCACTTCCATTATCTGAGATATCATCAGTTTCAATAGCTTGATCGATTTTAGATCCAGCATGATTATCATTTGATTTTCCATCATCGTGACTGCTAGAAGACTCAAGTAATTCAAAGGAGTAATGAGTACTCACCTTCCTAGTACATTTTTTATTCTGAATCAGGGCCGAAGAATATCTTAGATAATGAGATTTACTAACCCTATTACATTTACAATGCCACCTTGATCAGCAATCATAGAGTCCTAAACTGTTATAATTTTATTGGTGGGAATTTTAGCCTTCTAAGCAACCACATTAGGTAGGGAGGGGGTTGGTGTAACAAATGTCGGAGGGGTACCAGCTTCAGCAGATGGTACACTCCCTATAGAAGATGCTTCAAAATTATAACCAGCTACTGGAAAAGATGAAACAGCAGGGGGAAATCTAGCATAAGTAGTATGCCCATCCACATTAACAGGTCCTCCAAATCAACTAGAGGGGTCTAGTGTAACCAATGCAGGGGAACCAGATTGAACCATCGGCCCTTGCACCTTAGCAGCTGCTTCATAAATGTATCCATCTATTGGAGAATATACAGCGGATTGGTGGAATATAGCTTAAGAAGTCTTCCCATTATCCATAGTAGGTGTTTCTAAACTGCATCCAAAAGTTGGAAGCAATGCGGGGATATGCATCATATCCATAGTTGTCTCACAACTATTAGTTGACATTGGAGTTTACCTGTAGGGTTCATTCAGAGGTTTATTAAATCCACTCCCATAATTTTCATTAGAATGACCAGCCTTCCCAGAGGTACCTACAAATCCTTCATCCTTATTAATAGTATAAGATCCGCAGTTCTCATGTATGTGAAACCTCATTTTTCTAGACTTTTCATAAGTAGAAATGTCTGTCTTAGCCTTTCTATTGGGATTTTTGGCAGAAATCATGACCATATTTTTTTGAAAACATTGATCAATAAAATATTGAGCTTATAACTCAATGAAATCGTGACTATCTACTGAATTATCATCAACTATATCCTAAAAAATTCCTCTAGATTGAGAATATTTGAAAGATACTTAATCCATAGCTGTGTGTGCATCTACCAGGTCTACCTATGATTGGGTCTTAGCATGAACCTCCATGCTATCTATCAAAGGGATATTACGGTGTAATACATGGATATCTTTTGTAGGATAAATTATTTCATTCACCACATCTAGTATATCTAGTCCATTGGGATCCTTAATATTTACATTAGTCTCATCAGATAGAACAATGGGTGGAGCATTACTATCTACCTTGACATTCTTTATACAGAATTGAGACACATAGCCGTTGAGATTTCATTTTGATCAAATTAAATGTCTTCCTCAAATAGAAATGTCCTGCCCAATTTTTTTACAAGAAGCACAAAAAATTGGGACATTCTCAAACACAATGGAAGGTTGATCTCATCATGCTGCGTGGAGGGAACTACTCTATAAATCAGGTACAACATAAATCAATTTCAATTAAAACTCTCGCATAGTGACCTAAAAACACTGATTCAGTAGCACTATCAGGTCTCATATGTATACCTATGTTCGGGCCTATGTCCAACAATATCTCTATATGCTATAATACCCAATTAAGGCCATGAATGTTGATCCATACTAATTAACAAGTGTCTCTAAAATCATTAAGAATATGATTCGGACTCCATTCATGGAGTTGCAGAATTATTGGATTGTGGTTGATGAACCCAGCACTCCATACATTCTAATTATTATTCCATATAAGTAAATAATATATTGAAAAAAACCACAGCCTAAAGAAATGAATTTGAAATCCGAAAAACCCCAAATGAAACCTAGGTGTGGAACCATATCTACAATTTTCTTGGGTTTCATACATTTTGAAAAATCTATTAGAGTAATAAGTGAGTGTTTTCATAACTCTAAACATTCAGAAACAACAACATTAAATGTGGAAATATGAGTTAAAAAACCTTTACTAATGATTCTTTGATAAGCATAGCTACGAACACCACCGAAAGAAGAACCTGAGAATCCACTAAAGGATGTAAAACTCTTTAAATATCCATCTATAGACCCTTTGATCTTCTTTAAAGACGACAGACGTTCCTGAGTCATGACTAGATTAAAATAATAATAATATAAATTTAGGCATCACATGTGGTTTAAGGCATCCTAAATGATGGAGTACGGTAGCTTCTCTCATTCCACCATCTCTCTAACTTTTCTATTTTTCATAGCTCATTGTTCAAATATTGATTTATTCATTGTTTTCAATCACTCCCCATAATTATGTTAAAATTCATTTCTTCCTTAATTTTCATACTCATTCTTACTAGTGATATATTTATAATCAAATGAATGTGTTATAAAACATATTGTAATTATTATATATCGTTTTAACTGAAGTAATGTTATTGATAAATTATTCCATCCATTGGTAAATATTATGTTTTTTTATACTTGATTAAATTAATATATTTATAGATAATTAAATCATAAATAAAAAGACTTATATTTTTATTTCTGTCTACATGGACTACATTGGACTAGTGTACGTGATTGACAAGGTATATTATATCTCATTACTGTATCTGGTAGGTCTCCAGAGACAATCTAGAATCAATATCCTAGAGTATTGCTAGTTATATTATTATGATGTCTTTTCATGAGAACATTATGGTTTGTATGATGACATGGAATAATTATTTTATGGTAAGATCATGATTCCATGGATGTAGAATTAAATTTCTTTCATTATCAATTTTAGTATGATGAAATATTTTATTTTTTCCCTTGTGATTTTTTATCAATGAATTTTCCTCATGCTATAGTTATAGAATATATGGAATATTTATTGATTATTCAATTTTCTTTTCTATTATTCCTTATGAGTATTTGATAGATTCTATTTAACATAATACCATTCTAGAAGTCTCAGACTACCATTATATTTTTTTCGAATCCCCAAGATATAAAAAATGAGTCATTGAAATATATAACAGATGTACTACAAGTAATGAATTTTTTTTTCAACAATATTATAAACTATTCTTTATGTTTTTAATACAATATAGAAATAAAATAAGTAATTTTTCTTCCAAGAATACTAGAATATATGACCCAATTATATGTGATAAATTATATCATTTAATACTTGAATATAGTAAACATCATATCTATGTTACTAGATATAGGTTTGTTAATCGTTTTAAATGACTATACTGAGATCTCTAATCTTTCAAATGTATTCATATTCTATTAATAATTAACATTAAATTTTCATTTATCAAGATATATAACCAATGTATAATTATTATACTCATTTTATTTATTTTATTACTAAATATTTCTATTTTACCACAAATATACAAAGAGATCCATCCATAAATTCAACTCTTTAGGTTATTCTTTATCACTAAATTCTTCCTATTCAATACTGTTTTCTTTTTCTTTATTAAATTCATCATTAGGAAAATTTGGGTCATCCTTGAAATATATTTCCCATGATCCTATATTTCCTTTTATCTCTCAAAATATCCTTATCATAGTATGAAACCTCATTCTTTGATAAAAATTATATATTTTTTGTATATCACATAACATTTTCTTTGAAAGGAATTTTCCAATGTTAGTTTATTTTCACCTTATTTATTCATGATGACCTATATGTGCAGTCACAATTTCAATCACATTGTTCTAAAATTCTATAAGTTCTTATATTTTTTACAAATTAACATGTATAAGTTGATTGAGAATATATAAAAATTTAAAATTACACAATATTGACAACCAGGACAAAATATAAATAAAGACTAATAGAGGAGGGGGAAATCATAGAATTGATCTGTACTATAACATAGGGTGAACTAAAAGGGGTCCTCATGTTGTTATTTCTGAAGTATATTTACTGGAAATTATTCAATTATTCCACAAAAAAAATGATTAAATGTTAGATTTCCATTATATTTACAATTTCTTCATTCCATGGATTTTGAAAATAATGATACAAGTTCATCTAATTCAATGGCTTCATCATTGACGTTAGTTAATGCATTAAGATAGTTATCTGGATCAAGTCATTTTATAAATTCTGTAAAATATATTTTTTTTCTAAATTATATTTTCATTTTTTCCATCTAGATAACACCATATTCATCTAATAAGAAATAGATACATTGTTCTTCGTGTCAAGATCCATTCATCCATGTGTTAGTCTTCTAGGATGGAAATTTTTAAATTAAATTTTTCATAGAATTTATTTATTAATTTCATCACTATGGTAGAATTATAAAGAAACATCCCAAAGCATTAAATCAATCCCACTATTTTTTTCTAAAGGAATCAAATTTTTCACAATGTCATATTCACCAATTTTAGATGTTCACAAATTTATATCATAAAGAATATTGTCTTGTTTCTTTCACCTTTTTATCTCCATCATTGATATAATTTGTTTTTTAAATATTCTAATCTTTATATATATTCTCAAAACACACATTAAAGTCTGATATTATGGTGATTAATGTAAAACATTTCATTCCCTCCCATATAAATCAAGATTCTTCTTATATAATAGAGTATCACATACCAAAAAATAAAGAATATTTACACAGTTATCTATTATATCATTAATGTCAAAGATAAGTGATAAAAGATATGGAACCAAACCATCAATCAATAAATAGAATCCATTACAATAATAAAAATTAATTCCATTGTTGATAACACTTTTCATAGAATCAAAATATATCATCAATAAAATATATATGAATTAAAAATAAAACGCTGATATGAAGGAAACAACCTAGTCCAGATGTGTTAAAAATAATAATTAAAACATGTAAATATTCAAACTTTACATAAATAAAACATACCGACATATAAAATTAATTTAATTAGATAAAAAATATATTAATCTCATTATATAATGTGCTATGATACCAAATGAAAGACCATGGGGAGAGTAAACAGCTATTGAGGTGTGGGTGAATTATAGGTTTACCTAAAACTTCATATCTTTTACAATGTTTCTAATCACTATTTAAAATATAATTATATATAAGATGAAAATAAAATTATCTTAGATAATGTGAGAAGTAACACAAATAATAAAATGGAGAATGAAATGTTCCACTACTCTTGTTTATCTATTATTAAATGTTTATGACTTTATTAAAACATCTTAATTTAATAATTAAAAATAATAATGAAAATTAATAGGGATATGGGCCTAAACACCCATAATAAGATAGAATAAATAGAATCAATTGTTCGATCATTATCCTCTTCCCTTTTCTCCAAGTGCCTCTATTATTTTAATCTCATATTTAACCCTATTATTTAAATCAAAACACTGATAAACCCTCCATGAAATGATCCATTGAAGTAATAGATAGCTAAATCATAGTATCTTCCCAATCACTAAAATATTTTTTTTTCTACCCCCTAAAAATTCATCGAGAAAATATACTATGCAGTATAACCTCCAACCCCACAGAAAGATGGAAATATTCTACAAATGTAGAAGGTGGATATCGAATATTATGAAACATCAACAAAGTGTGACATAGTTATTCACAAAATTAAAAAAATATTTCCTTATATCTAACTATATATTTAAATAATATTTTTTTCTATAATTCTCATGGAATGAGAATTTATTGGATCCCATGATATCATGACACTAATTTCACATAGGCATAGAATCTTTTCACATTTTTCATTTCTTAATACTGATGGTAAAATCCTCATTATGAAACTAATATTCTGATGGAGTGATTCCATTCCATAGTTCCCTCATCAAACAATATTTTGATAGGATGGTACCTATTATAGTATAGACATTAGAATATACAGTTATATATCTAAAATTTTTCCTAATGTGATATCATTATAATCTGGTATTTCTCTTCATAGTGTATCCATCCATCCCACAAAACAAAGACTCTATTACCCAAAAATGGTTTATTCTTACTCAAACATTTTATAGTATATATTAATATAATGTAGGAAGGGTTTAAAATCAATGAAAAAATAGATTTTGTTTTAAACATATTCTGTTCACCATGTTGTAATTCAAACGAGTGGAACTGTGTTCTTTTTCATATTACCTCAACTCCAAATATCATGTAATAATTCCTTGATAAAATTATCAGTAAATAAAACAAAAAAAACATCCAAAGAACATGAAAAAAATTCATAAATAGTTAATTCAAATTATTAATCTGATTTGATGGTTATATATACCCCATATTATAGGATTTAGTGTTTTTAGTGAGAGTACTCAAACTCCTGGTGTAAGAGTAATTCTGTTTTCACCATAACTCAATGGTGATAAATTAATAGATCCATTTGTCATTTTACCTAGTGAGGGGATTATCTGAAATATGATAAAATCATTAATTACCAAATAATCATAGACTCTCCAATATCCTGATGGACCATTAGAAAAATTAAAATTGATGATGACTACTGTACATGAAACTATAGGAATAATTAATTTTATTGGAAAATTAAAACAATAAATATTATAAATCATTGGATTATAATCAAAAAATTTATTATTGGAAACCAGGTGTCAAAATGATTAGAAATATAATTATATTATAATTGAACAATAAATTTATATGGATGGAAAATGAAGAATATTAAAGACGGTTATTAATTAATTATTTTTATTTAATATTGATTATAACTAATATAAAAATTGTTTTTTATATTCAGAAAAGAAAAATAATGGGGATTATTATTTATAAAAATTAATAAAACTTTTTCTAAGACACCAATATGAATGTAGAGCCTATGAAAATGGAAATATATAGAAAATAACATGAATGGGAGATGATAAATTTTATGATCAATGTAATTGGTCATTCCATTTCAATATGGATGTCCATGACACCTATTGGTATACTATATTTAAATAATAGTGATCTTTTGGGAATGATGTGGTAATATTTTACATAGTATCATTCCATATATACATATGTTTATGACATAATATTGAGTTACTAGACTACAATAATTGTGAATTATAAGGTGTGGTGTTAATTTTATAGAGTTTATTCCACATTGGAACTATGCATTCCATATTGGCCTGGACATTCCTTTTCTATTAGGGTCTGTGTTGTTTATTTCTATTGAGATGTGATGATTATGGGATGAGAGGATAGTGGTGCTAGAATTAAAATATTATATGAACCCCTAGATAACCACTCTATTATTAATATATGTAGGTATGCCTTTGAAAGGGAATTATAATAATGTGACACAATTTAATGGTTTCCATTTTTTTATATGTTATTACATTATAGTAATAGAGTGACACCAATATATATGTAATATTAGAGATGTGGCTTTGTTAAACATCCCTATATTATAATTTTGATAAACATAGATAATGACGTCATATATCTGTACAGTATTATTATTATCTTGGGGAACATTTGAGATATGATGTCCTATGTGGGGAAATACATGGATGAGGGGTATAAATCCATTTATGATATATTATGATATTGATGAGGATGATGTGATGTTGTTTTGGATTATATGTCTTCTTGTTTTGAATATATAACTTGTGATAGTGATAATGAATATATAGGAGAGAATTTATCTTAAGGGTAGATACCTATAGTGAGTATCTACAAGAGTGTAAATTAGCCAAATTAATTCATGTTGTGGTTGGGATAGTCCAATAGGTTGAAAATCAGAAAAACTAGTGAGTGTCCATTTAATTGGACATCATCATAGCCAATAAATGGTGACATCTTCATGAGTTCATTATTATTTAATAGATTATTGTTGATGGTTTCTAAAGTGATGGTCTATGGGTAGAAAACTATTTTAGAATATTATAGTGAGGACCCTATGAGTGCATAGTTTCGTGGATGTTGATTAGAGGTGGTTGATTTTATAGTAGTGGACATATGATTATATGTGAAGGGGGTGTGATGTGGTGTGTAATGTTTCATGATTTCGTATTTAATAGATGTTGTATCATTTCTTTCCATTTGTTGATTCATGTGATTAATTTTACTGTTTTATTTATTTAATATATAGAAGAATTAACATGATTTATTCATGTGGGAACCCGAAGGGTCCATTTATGGGCCAACTATGTAAATTTATATACTTATCCATGTAATATATGAACTATTTTTAAGATTATCTTGATACTAATGGGAGTTTTATGTGGATAATTTATCCCTATACATAGGACAATTTTTGGATGAGGTAGATAAATTATAATTTCATTAAGGTATAGAGTGGATAACTGAATAGTGGTTGTTTTACAACTATGAAATTGATTATTTATACAAGACGTGAATTTATAAAAAAAATATTAAGATTTGATAATTAATTGTGATTTTCATAATGATATAGAATTTTATATCATAAATTTTAATTCTGTGCATATTTGTTTGATGATATACCCGGGGTACTAATCACCATTTTATGATATATTAATGGAATGATCTAGGGATCTTTCCGAAACTCAATTTCTACTTAGGTTGACTCATAATAAAGTTGGACTTATAATAATTCTATTAATATGAGTGATTATGGGATATATTTTCAGGTAGAACCATGCATATATTTCTAGGGAGGTATGGTAGTAGTAATAAATGAACAAAGTATTTGAACGACATAATAGAAACCAACACCATGATGATTGGCCCTAGCAATCTAAAAGTGGAATATATGATATATAGATCAAGACCTATGGGATATTATTATAAATATAGAGTATGTTTATCGGTGTTTAATCATGGAGCATGTTTTTTAATGTCATATTTTTTTCTATAATTTGGGTAGATTTCATTGATGGGGTAAATAATGTGGATATGTTGCTGAATATTCAATAAATATTTATCCTTGGACTACGGGAGTTTTATTATTTTTTCATATTTTACATAAAATATATATGTGAGGTTTTATAAGAGGCTAGTGGAAAAAGAACCTAAGACTTTGAATTAGAGAGTGTAAATATAATTAGATTCATGTTGAAAGAAAACCATGTGTGAGTTACAAAAACAACCATTGAAAATATATGTAATGTCAATTTTCTCAACGAGACTGGGTGTTGGTCATATGCGTTTAAGATATCTCGTTATCTAATTTAGGTAATATTTGACCTCTATGTGCCTTTGAACGAGATTTTTTAGGTCTATTATGTAAGTGGTGGATGATTTTATATGGAGATAATATGGTAATTATGATCGTTTGAAACCAGTATCAATATTTATTTGGGTAAGAGTTCTAATCAAAGATTTATTATATTAAGAGGAACTAGGAACAATTTTTTTATAATGTTAGAATTATTCTGTTTGGGGGTTTGTTGTGAAATTTTTGGGGTTGATGCAATATTCCCAATATTTTATAACTAATGAGAAGATTTCATTTTCAAAAGGAATTAATTCATACTATTTAATGGAAGTTGGGGATCATTTATTAGAGTTAATTTAAAAATATGTTATAAATGTATGATAAATAATAGAATTAATATATATGGATTTGATCCTTACTAGGAAATACCTTTTTGGGTGTAGCTAATAGTAGACCTATTGTAACATACCAGGTAAACAAAGAATAAATCATTTTTATATTTATTAATATTTATGAATTAAATATTAATTTTACTTTAAAGGGGTTTCTATGTTCGATAGCATACCCGATACGCAATAAAGAGTTTCTTTGAAATCTTACATTGCACACTAGTAATAAAATAATATTATTTTAAATGGTAGTTAACACGTAGCTGTTGTATTGGCAGGAATGAATATAAATAACTAAAATATGATTATATATGTTTGTTAAATGTTTTTACATTTGTCCAATAAAGGATAAAGGCTTAAAATATGAAAATAATTCAAATTTAGGCATATATACTCTAACATTCACTACTGGTCGACTTATCACCTTTTGATGGCGAACAATCTATAAATACATTTTTGGTCACTCTTATACATTCTATTGGACCAAATAAAATTCTTCTTTAGAATAGGGACATTAAATTTTACTTTGTGTGAATTTTTGGTAATTTTCTGATAAAGTTCATTTTTTTAATGAACAGTGAAAAATGTTGTATTTTAATTCAAAACCTCTTTTTAATCTAATTTATTTATATGATTAGATTATATTTTGAATTGGTTTTAAAGTTCAATTAGAATATATTTTTACCATTTAATCTAATAGTGGTCGTTGGAATTAATTTCACTTTGAAATTGGACTTAAACTAGTGTCAATCTTTTGATACTTATTGTTTCATAAAAACACGCTATTTGCTCTGACAGCGGGAATTAATTATTAAATTAATTAATGTAACTTATATGTTTTGAATTTTTTAAAATAGAAATCATTTTTTAATTCAGAATATCAAATATAGCTTACGGTGATGTTTTGGTATTTTTCTAAAAAACTTCAATTTTTGATGAATAGTGAAACCACTAAGTGGTACTTATAAAAACAGATTTTCCGTTTAAATAAAATTTTACCACCTCTATGTTTTGAATTTCAAAAATCCAACATACATGGTTTTCATTAATAAGTAAAATGTGATTCAATGGGAATAAAATAATTTTTTGGTGAATAGTAACTTTTAAGTCTTTAATCGCGATTAGAGGTAATCAGTGTAATTTAAGGTAAAAATAATGTTTTAATAATATGAAATGACCTAGACACATGTCCTACCCTTATTGGATGTGTCATGTCCGACCAAGAAAATCCATGGGTCAACTTGGGGACCCCATTCAGCAACTTTGGTAGGAAAATGACATTAATAACGTTTTATTTAAAGTTAAAATAAAAATGTCACAAACATGAGTTGTTTTACTAAAACAATTTTTAAATGGGTTTATATAAGTCATAGTTTTGACTATAAATATTAATTAAAAAGATAAAAAGATTTCGTACATCATGATACTTTTTTTTATAATTTTTAGACATTAAATAAATTAAATTATTTATGATACCATGATGATGCAGCGATTACCTCATTATTTAACGATTTAAATAAAATGAAAAGATAATGTAAAATCTAAGACCTAAACATGCCAAAAACCTATTGGATGGGTGGCTTTAGAAGTCCTATCACCTTATCCTAGAAATATATAATTTTGGGACCTTTAAAATCCGAAAATCATTTTATAATAAAGTAACCTTTTATAACATTCCAAAAGTTCCCCTCCTCTCCTCTTATAAAAGGCCCCCACCTCTACCACCTTACCCACACCTCTCAAGCCTTTGTCTGGTCCAATACCTGCCCTTTTTGTCTCTAAATATCCCTATCTTACTCCTAGAAGCCTCACTGTGGGCATAATTCTTTCCAAGGAAGCCTTTCAGCTCAAATCAAAAGGAGTTACCTGTTTTAAAGGTAGTGTTTTCTCTTGTGTTCTTATGTTTTATTTTGCTTCTCCAACCACCTAAACTCTTTTTATTCCTTTCTTTTGTAACAAAACCTGTGTCCTATATATACTAGGATGTTTTTATGAGAAGTATTAGAGTTACACTTACTCACACCTACATCTAATGGTTAAAGAACATATTGTTTCTGTGGATGGCGAATTTCTGCTCACGAAACGATGATTGTTCAACACTCATATAACACCTTCAAAGGTGGACATTAGGAGGTAACTATATTTATATATGATATATAATATGTTTATGTTTTACTTATGCTTCTGTATTTTTCATTTATGGCATAACTTTATGGTTTCCATTATGGGTAAACGCGATATCTACATTTTAGGAAGTGCGAACTACCGCCCCTCAATGTGATTTGATTCGTTAATACCATTTGTGGTAAGTATAAAGGATAGATTGAATGATATTTTATATGATAAAATACTGGAATTATAATACTATTATGTATCATTATGTTTTAATTCCATTAAATATGAAATAGAAATAGAAGTAGCGTCCATGCGTACGTAGGGCTTACCATCTCCATGAACAATGCATTTCATTTCTTACCTCTAAATGTTATGTAATATTATAAATTCGTGTATATACTAGGTATATATGATATATATATGATATATACATCATGAGTATAACTCTGGATATAATGGATACATAAAAAAATTGTAATTATAAAGAGTTTATTTTTGACTCAAGTACCAATGATCGACAAAACGACCATTATTAACTTAAATAGTTATATAGTGTTCATAACATGGTAATAAGTGATATAAAAGGAATAATGAACTTGAAAAAGGTTCTTAAGACAGTATAAATTAACTCAAGTTTATGATTCAAGACATTAAAGAATGATCGAGTCAAGTCGGACCTAAGGTATGTGATTTCGTCTCAATCTCCTTTCATTGAGGCATATAATGTTTTATACACAACTTTATTTTATACGGTTTATAAACCCCTTTGACGTTTACGTTTATCCAAGAGGAATATTTTTATACGAAGCATTTTCCTAAAAGACTAAAGGGAATGTTTTTGTCATATATATGCGGGGACAACGACTTCTCCGCCGCCGTGACCATTATTTGAGTTTCGGCTTCCTCTACAAGCCATACCTTTTTTTAAATGAAAAATAAATACCATGTTTTACTTTTATTTTATTTTGTTATTGAAAATGTTCTTCATTATTTTTTTGTATCAATGTGTTGTATTGATATCTTGTGATTGAAAAGGGGAAATTTTATGTTTCCTTTATGCATGTTTTATGTGATATGATTATATTATGGTTCTTTGGAATTATTATGAAGATGGCTGGTTCCATGGTAAACTAAGGGTGGGTGAGCCCTATATAGCTCTTCAATGCATTGGGTAACGCGAAGGGGTTAAACATTGAGGTTTCTCCGATGATATTTAGGGAATATTCTGTGATGGTTATTCCAAACGTAACCAAGAGGGTTACTCCCTATGTAAGAATGTTATGAATTCCTCAAGTTACCTTTATGTATTATGATTTATATGATTTATTCATGATTTGATGAGGTGTGTCAAAGTGCTTATGTTTTATGGGTAATGTACGATTTCATTCTTATGTATATATGTACTCATGTTTCCTTTCCATATTTTTATATACCTTACTGAGCTTTTTATTCTCATCCCATGTTTTTTAAATTTGTTTCATAGGTCAAGGGAAAGGTACATGATGTGATGATAGTGTCAAGGAAGTGTCAAGAAAGAATCCATGTTTTTTTTAAATATGATTCCATTAATGGAAAAAATGAGTACTATATTTTATGTAACCACTTTGTTTAAATGTGGAATGTAATTCTTGTTTTATGATCTAATTCTATAAAATTCTAAACCTGAAAAGATCCTCAACGTGTATTATTGAAATAACTCAAGATTAAGTAATGTTTAAGGTTGGGGCCATATAGTTGGTATCAGAGGTCGGTTTAGACAACTTTAGGAGTTAGATAATTGATAAATTATAAATTAATTTATGGTAAGATTGAAATGATATAGCATTTAATGATTACCATGTTACTTCTCCTAATATATTTCTGTGTTAAGAATGGTTTTTCCTAGAGGAAACAGAACAGATTTTCTAGGAAGGAATACAGAGGGAAATGACCCTTCAAATCAGCAACCTGAGATGGTTAGAATCAGAACTAAATAGTTTGTTGTAGTGATGGCTCAGTTGACTCAGGTGAAAAATTTTGGTTGTGTTTATTGATGATATTTTTGTGTTTTCTAAAAATAAAGAGTATCATGAAAGTCATTTAAGGGTTTGTTTTCAAACCATAAAAGAAAAAAATTGTATGGGAAATTCATGAAATGTGAATTTTGGTTGCAACACATTTATTTCCTTGATCATATTGTTTCTAAAGATGGGATAACTGTTGATCCTGCAAAAAAAAGGTTGTTGAAGAATGGCCAAGACCCACAAATGTAACTAAGATTCGTAGCTTCCATGGTTTGGCAGGCTATTACCGAAGTTTTGTTAGAAATTTTTCACGGTTATCTAGTCCAATGACTAAGCTAACTCAGAAGGGTGTTAAGTTTATCTGGAAAAAAGAATGTGATTATTGTTTTTAGGAACTGAAAAGAAGATTGGTGAATGCTCCAGTTTTGGCACTACCATCCAGGAATGGGGAGTTTGTTATCTACAGTGATTCTTCATTGAAAGGACATGGTTGCATCCTAATGCATAATGATAAGGTAATTGCTTATGCTTCACATTAGTTGAAAACTCAGGAGGTAAATTACCCTACACATGATTTGAAATTAGCTACTATTGTTTTCGCTTTAAAATTTTGGAAGCATCATTTGTATGGTGTAAAGTGTGAAATACATACTGATTACAAAAGTTTAAAGTATATATATTCACTTAGAAAGAATTGAACATGAGAAAGAGGAGATGGTTATAATTAATCAAGGATTATGATTGTAAAATTCAATACCATCCGGAAAAAGCAAATAAAGTGGCTGATGCTTTGAGTCGAAAAAGAAATGCTTCATTAACAATGTTGTGTTTGGAACATGATCCTTTGGTTAAGGATTTGATGAACATTGACCTAGATATTGTTGATGTAGGATGTCCTTCTGTTTTGTTTCATGTATCAGTGAAATCTTCTCTATCAGACAGAATTAAGCAAGCACAGAAACAAGACAGCGAGTTGCAGAAAAAGGTAGAGCTGGTTTAGAAGGGTAAGTTGCCTGAATTCAATATTGATAGTGATTTTGTTTTGAGATTTTGGAAGAGATTGTGTGTGCCATTTGATTCGCAGTTGAAGAGATATTTGTTATGTGAATCTCATAGTTCTCCATTTTAAGTACATCCTAGAAGTACTAAGATGTATAGGGATCTTCGGGATTATTAATGGTGGGACGGAATGAAAAGGATATTGCTGATTTTACTATGAAGTGTTTGACTTGTCAACAGGTTAAAGCAGAGAAGCAGTTACAGAAAGAGATGATTTAGCCTCTACCAGTGCTATAGTGGAAATGGGAAAATATATCCATGGACTTTGTTGTGGGATTTCCGAAGACACCTTGAGGTAATAATGGAATCTGGGTTTTTGTTGATCGCTTGACTAAATCTGCTCATCTCCTTGCCATACGAGATACTTTTTACCTAGATCAACTTTCCCGTTTGTATCTTAAAGAGATATTCAGGTTACATTGAGTTCCTCTCTCCATTATATCTGATCGTGATCGCAGGTTCACTTCTAACTTTTGGAAAGGCCTTTCGAAGTTTTTGGGTACTGAATTAAATTTTAGTACAGCTTTTCATCATCAATCAGATGGGAAGTCAGAATGAACAATTCAGACTTTGGAGGATATGCTACGTGCTTGTTCGATGGATTATCAGGGAATTTGGGACCAACATCTTTCTTTGGATCAGTTTTCTTATAATAACAGTTTTCATTCCAGTATACAGATGGCACCATTTGAGGGATTATATGGGAAGCGGTGTCGAACTCCAGTTTTTTGGGATGAAGTGGGTGAAAGGAAGTTGATGGGACCAGAATTGGTAGAAGAGATGACAGAAAAAGTTTAGTTGATTCAGAAACACATGAGAACAGCTCAGAGTAGGCAGAAGAGTTATGCGGATTACTGTAGGAAGGATATATCTTTCGAGGTAGGTGATCGTGTTTTTCTCAAAGTTTCACCATGGAAAAGTGTGATGCGATTTGGTAAGAAAAGAAAGCTGAGTCCAAGGTTCATTAAACCATATGAAATTCTGGAGAGAGTTGGATCAGTTGCTTACCGAGTGGCTTTACCTCCGAGTTTATCTCAGGTACACATTGTTTTTTATGTTTCGATGTTGAGAAAGTATATTCCAGATCCATCTCATGTTTTGAGCCTAGAGGTAGTTTAGTTGGAAGAGAATATCTTTTATGAAGAACAACCAGTACAGATACTTGACCATAGAGAGAAAGTGTTGCGGAATAAGGTAATTCACTAGGTAAAGGTTTTATGGAAAAACCATATGGTTGAAGAGGCACCATGGGAATCTGAAACTTCTATGAGGAATAAATACCCCCACTTATTTTGATAAGTGGATAAAATTGCGAGGACGCAATTCCCAAAAGGGGGAAAGGATGTAACATCCCAGGTAAATAAAGAATAAAGATTTTTATATTTATTAATATTTATGAATTAAATATTAATTTTACTTTAAAGGGGTTTCTATGTTCGATTGCGTACCCGATACGCAACAAAGAGTTTCTTTGAAATCTTACATTGCACACTAGTAATAAAATAATATTATTTTAAATGGTAGTTAACACGTAGCCGTTGTATTGGCGGGAATGAATGGAAAAAACTAAAATATGATTATATATGATTGTTAAATTATTTTAGATTTATACAATAAAGGATAAAGGCTTAAAATACGATAATAATTCAATTTTAGGCATATATACCCTAACATTCACTAAAGGTCGACTTATCGCCTTTTGATGGAGAACTGTCTATAAATATCGATTTAGTCACTCTTATAAATTCTATTGGACCAAATAAAATTATTCTTTAGAATAGGGACATCAAAATTTTCTTTGTGTGAATCTTTGGTATTTTTCCGATAAAGTTCATTTTTTTAATGAATAGTGAAAAATGTTGTATTTTAATTCAAAACCTCTTTTTAAAATAATTTATTTATATGATTAGATTTTTTTTAATTGGTTTTAACGATCAATTAGAATATATTTTTACCATTTAATCCAATAGTGGTTTTTGGAATTAATTTTACTTTGAAATTGGACTTAAAATAGTGTCAATCTTTTGATACTTATTGTTTCATAAAAACACACTATTTTCTCTGACAGTAGGAATTAATTATTAAATTAATATATGTAACTTATATGTTTTTAATTTTGTAAAATAGAAATCATTTTTTAATTCGGAATATCAAATATATCTTAGGGTGAAGTTTTTGTATTTTTCTGAAAAACATCAATTTTTGATGAATAGTGAAACCACTAAGTGGTACTTATAAAAACTGATTTTCTGTTTAAATGAAATTTTACCACCTCTATGTTTTGAATTTCAAAAATCCGACATACATGGTTGTCATTAAGAAGTAAAATTTGGTTCAATGGTATTACAATAATTTTTTGGTGAATAGTAGCTTTTATGTTTTTAATCGCGATTAGAGGTAATTAGTGTAACTTAAGGTAAAAATAATGTTTTAATAATAAGAAATGACCTAGACACATGTTCTACCCATATTTTATGTGTCATGGCCGACCATGAAAATACATGGGTCAACTTGGGGACCCCATGGAGCCACATTGGTAGGAAAATGACATTAATAACTTTTTATTTAAAGTTAAAATAAAAATGTCACAAACATGAGGTGTTTTACTAAAACAATTTTTAAATTGGGTTATACAAGTCATATTTTTTACTATAAATATTCATTAGAAATATAATAAGATAATCTAAATCATGATAGTTTTTTTATAATTTTTAGACATTAAATAAATTAAATTATTTGTGATACCATGATGATGCAGCGATTACATCATTATTTAACGATTTAAATAAAATGAAAAGTTAATGTAAAATATAAGACCTACACATGTAAAAAACCTATTGGATGGGTTAATTTCTAACTCTTATCACCTTATCCACGAAATATTTAATTTTGGGACCTTTAAAATCCGTAAAGCATTTTATAATAATGTAACCTTTTATAACATTCCAAAAGTTCCCCTCCTCTCCTCTTATAAAAGGCCCCCACCTCTACCACCTTACCCACACCTCTCAAGCCTTTGGATCGGCCAAACCCTACCCCTTTTGTCTCTCCATATCCCTATATTACTCCTAGATACCTCACTATATGCATAAGTCTTCCCAAGTAAGCTTTTGAGCTCAAATCAAAAAGAGTTACCCGTTTTAATGGTAGTGTTTTATCTTGTGTTCTTATGTTTTATTTTGCTTCTCCAACCCCCTAAAATCTTTTTATTCATTTACTTTGTAAAAACACCAGTATTTACAATATACTAGGATGTTTTTATAAAAATTATTATATGTACACTTACACACAGCTACATCTAATGGTTAAAGAACATACTGTTTCTGTGGATGGAGAATTTCTGCTCACGAAACGATGATTGTTCAACACTCATATAACACCTTCAAAGGTGGACATTTATATGTCCCTATAATTATATATGATATATAATATGTTTATGTTTTACTTATGCTTCTTTATTTTTCATTTGTGGAATACCTTTATGTTTTCCATTATGGGTAAACACGATATCTTCATTTTAAGAAATGCAGACTACCGCCCCCTCAAAGTGATTTGATTCATTAATACCATAGGTGGTACGTATAAAGGATAGATTGAATGATATTATATATGATACAATACTGGAATTATAATACTATTATGTATCATTATGTTTTAATTCCATTAAATATGAAATAGAAATGGAAGTAGCGTTCATGCGTACGTATGACTTACCGTCTCCATGAACGGTGCATTTCATTTCTTACCTCTAAATGTTATGTAATATTATAAATTCATGTTTATAATGGATATATATGATATATATGATATATACATCATGATTATAACTCTGGATATAATGGATACATAATAAACTCGTAATTATAAAGAGATTATTTTTGACTCAAGTACCAATGATCGACAAAACGACCACTATTAACTTAAATAGTTATATAGTGTTCATAACATGGTAATAAGTGATATAAAAGGAATAATTAACTTTAAAAAGGTTCTTAAGCAAGTATAAATTAACTCATGTTTATGATTCAGGATGTTAAAGATCGATCGAGTCAAGTCGGACCCGAGGTATGGGATTTCGTCTCAATCGTCTTTCATTGAGGCATATTCTGTTTTATACACAACTTTCTTTTATACGGTGTATAAACCCCTTTGACATTTATGTTTATCCAAAAGAAATATTTTTATATGAAGCAATTTACTACATGACTAAAGGGAATGTTTTTGTCGTACATATGCGGCGACAACGACTTCCCCGCCGCCGTGACCATTATTTGAGTTTCGGCTTCCTCTACAAACCAAACCATTTTTTTAAAATGAAAAATAAATACCATGTTTTACTTTTATTTTATTTTGGTATTGAAAATGGTTTTTATAATGTTTTTGTATCAATGTGTTGTATTGATATCTTGTGATGGAAAAGGGTAAATGTTATGTTTCCTTTATGCATGTTTTATGTGATACGATTATATTATGGTTCTTGGGCATTATTATGAAGACGGGTGGTTCCGTGATAAACTAAGGGCGGGTGAGCCTGATATAGCTCTCCAATGCATTGGGTAATTCTAAGGGGTTAAACATTGAGGTTTCTCCAAAGAGATTTAGGGAATATACTGTGATGGGTATTCCAAACGTAACCAAGAGGGTTACTCCCTACGTAAGAATGTTATTAATGCCTCGAGTTACCTTTATGTCTTATGATTTCTATGATTTATTCATGATTTTATGAGTTATGTCAAAGTTATTATGTTTTATGGGTAAAGTATGATTTCATTCTTATGTATATATGTTCTCATGTTTCCTTTCCATATTTTTATATCCCTTACTGAGCTTTTTATGGTCATGCCATGTTTTTGAAATGTTTTTCACAGGTCAAGGGAAAGGTACATGATGTGATGATAGTGTCAAGGAAGTCTCAATAAATAATCCATGTTTTTTTAAAATATGTTTCCGTTGATGGGAAAAATGAGTACTATATTTTATGTAACCACTTTTTTTAAATGTGGAATGTAATGTATGTTTTATGATCTAATTCTCTAAAACTCTAAACCTGAAAATATCCTCAATGTGTATTCTTGAAATAACCCAAGATTAAGTATTGTTTAAGGCTGGGACCTTATACCTATAATAGGATGTTCAATATTTTAGAAATAATAAAGGATCAACAGATCCCATGGGATAATGATATTAGTTCTCTGATGTTGGATGTTAATTGATATATGATAGAACCTAGTATTTTGAATTTACTTTTTTGGAGGCATATTTATTCACTAGTATATATATCCATATTTTTATGGAAACTATAGTGGTCACTAGTATAGTGGGACTATTGATTAGAAATAATATCAGCTGCCTGAAAAGTATATTCTATAATATTAGTTGGAAAAATTAATTGGGACCAACATAATAGGTTTGTTCTGGAACAGGACATCGTAATAGAGCTCAAAAAAGAACATTCTAGAGAAGTGGTAGAGGAAGGATGAAAGGATGATGTTGAGTAGGTCTCGGGAAAGAGAAACTTCTAGCTTCAGAAGTTCAATATGTCGACGAAGTAGTGGTTTTTGAGGAATTATTTTTATTTACTACGTCTATAATTTTATATTAATTTAATTAGTTAATTTCACTCTAATATAATCTTATTATAGTTTCATGGGTTACAAATTATAATAATGAAGCATTATAGTCTATTAAAGATAATTCAACAGTTCTAGGTTTAGAAGTTTGTTGAATAAGGTATAAAATTGTGAGATGATTATGGGATAAGAGTTATTCTATTAGATGATTCTATTATATTTTATTTAACAACAAAATTTTATCTAAGGGATGGATGTACTGTATTCCATAAAATTGGGTGTTGATTCTTTATAGATGGTTATTTTCTATAATTTTGTTGGTGATTGTGATATATTTATTAGAGATATATATTTCTATTTTGGGAAGATATGGATTTACATATATGGTATTACATCCTATTTAGTGATCATGGTTATTTGTGAAACTAACATGGAAATTTAGAATCTTCCCCTACTTTTAAGGGATGATTCTATTTTCATTATATAGGAGATTACATGTTCACCAATGAGGTGATATATTGAGTTGTATCTAGGTATTTCATTCATTTTTGGGGAATTTTATTATATGAATCTATTGCGAATTTTGAAGTTTTGAATTATGAGTTATGAGTTACTAAATTGAGATTTTATTTAAATTAGTGTATCCAAATGGGACACTCCCTCCTTTTTCATATTGAAGTTTGATGTGATCCAAGAAATGTGTATAGAATGTCATCATTTTAATCAATTTATAGGGATTAATTATTATCATCCTCCAATTATAAATGATTTATTTTTATAGTTAAATGGGGGAGTTGGTTTTCTAATAATGTTGTATGGTATCTATACCAATAGGCAAGGTTTATAATGATGTTATACCTAAAAAACAAATTTTTGTTGGTATGAGAATTTTGAGTTTTTAGTTATACTCTTTAAAGTTATTGTTACAACAAGTATTTTAATCGAGTTAATGAATAGAATCTGTATACCCCATAATAAATTGTTTAGGTTATCATCATTGATGATATTATATTTTATTTGAATATATGATAAGCTTATGTAGTGCATCTCAAGATATTGATAGAATTTCTTCAAGAGTATCAGTGATATGAGAATATGTCAAAATATTTATTTCTTACATGTGATAAGTATATTATTGATTATATAATATCAAAATAACATGTCATGGGATACCCAAAAAAGATGGATTTGATGGTGGAATGATATTTTTTGTTGAATATGCCAGTAGTAATGAGTTTCTTTAGAATAATTTTTTATTATATAATGTTCATAGTTGGGATTTCACGAATTTGGAATTTGGTACATTTTTTAACGAAGAAAGTGAATTTTTTTGTTTGGAATGAACATTATCATAATTCTTTTGAACATATAAATAAGAATTTTATGAGTGCCTAAATTCATTAGTTTCCTAATGAGGGAATTCAATATGTGGTACAATACATGGCCTCTCATAAGGGGCGTGGATGTATTTGGATATCAATATATTAGCTGTTGAAAATGTATCTATATAGTATTTTCCCCATGAATATAATTATTTATAACAATAAAATATATATATATTTATTTATTTATATATCAATTCTAAGTAGAATTTTAGATTTTTGAAAGAGATATTCAATTTCCCAGTGATTCTTAATGTGATATCACATATACTTTTGAAATGGACAATTTCATAGTTTAAACATGCAGTTTTAATTCTAATGGAGATGATTCCTAGTGAACAAATGATAAAAAAACTGAGATAGTTATTAATATCTCTTGATATTGGATGTGAGGTTTTTGATGAGGGATAATTTCCTTATCATATGTTGTTGAAATCATCATTAATGTGACATGTTGAAGAGTCTATTTTATGATAAATTGATGCTAAAGTATAATGTAATTATATTAGGAATGTTAATGATTTTTATTGATGGTATAAGGTTTGGTAGAATATAGAGTAGTTTCATAGTATATTGTTTTCCCATAGAGTGAGCATGCTGTACTCCTTGATGAATTTCTTAGTTAATTTTTTTTGTATATCATGGTATTGAATAGACATACCATACTTAGAATAGGATGTATTGGGATTCTAGGATGAATAAAACAACAGTTGGGTGTGTTTATAATACTTATTTGTGGGAAAAGTAAAATTGAAACACATCTTTTGGTGTGGTTTTTCTATTCTATTCAAACACATCAATTGAAAATTAGAGGAATTTATATGAATTTTATATAGGTTTATCTCACTTATTTTTTGGGATTTATTCCATTTTTTGTTTTTATAGATATATTAACAATGTTATTACATTTCAGGATGATAAATGAAATAATCATGGTGTTTAGTTTGATGAATATTTATATGAAAAAGGTGGTGAATTTTCAAGGGATTCCATTAATGGTGAATAATTATGGTGATTTTATGTTTTCAAAATATATTTAGAAAAAAATTTAATGAATTTAGTACCAAAAGTCATGAAAACCCATATATCACATGTAGAATAAGTGTTAAATTATAGAGGACATCCATATAGTAGACTATATATTTAGAGAATGATTGTTGGATTTTGGTGGATCTTATAAGGATCATTTAATATTTCCATAGTTTTTATATAATAAAAATTATCATTCCCCCATTAGTATGGAAGCTTATTATGATTTATATGAATTAGTATTTCATTCATTTTTTATTGGGTTGTGGTTGGTGAGGCAACAATAGCTGGTCCAAAGACGGTTTATGATGTGATGTAACATTTTCATCTGATTAGAGATTCAATGGTGATTGATCATAGAATAATTAAATCTTAAGATGGTGCAAGGAGTAGATTATTGGTGTGTGTAGAAGGGGATCATGTACTTTTTTATTGTTTTTTCCTGGCATGGGAAATGAAAAATTATACAAAGAATTAAATTTTCCACATGATTTATTATTTTGGAATTTGGTTAAGAGATAGATTATATGTTGGTTTTTACATCAAAATTTGTAAAAACATCATGATGTGTTTCTTGTGTCACATCATATAATGTATTATCAATATCCATTGAATGTTATTGATTCAATAAATTTTAATATTTTGGTTGATATAACCATTACAATGTATCTAGTGGATATTATGGATTATAGAGATAATGAAATAATAGTATGAGTTATTCCCATAGTGTTAGTTATTTTTAGGGATTATAATATAAAGAATAGAACATCTGAGATATATTATAAAATCTGATCTCAATATCTTGAATTTATTGATTTGTTCTTGTTTTGATTAATGTCTATTATTTTAATTAATAATTTTAAAGGAGTATTTTTTGTTTCTTTCTAATTATTATAATTTTGGTTTATGTTTTTTAAAGCGAAAAATACATATAATGGTTTGTAATATATAGATAACTGTTTTATGGGTAATTGTGACTTTTTTTAGTTTTTAGTTATGAAGGGAAAAGGGTAATTTTATTAAAGTTAAAATTGATATTTAAATGATAATTTGGAATAAAGATATGATTTTTACCCATGTCTGATGGTTTGGATGTTTCATAATAGGGTTTTTCAAAAATAAATTCTTTTTAAAAGGATTATTATTATTATTTTTAAATTGGGTGATTAATTTTAAATTAATTATTTATATTAACTACTAATATATATTTTTGATATTTTGATAGAGATGATGTAGAAACAAGGAGGTAAAGTGCATATGGATATTTTTTGTCATGAAATAGATATAAAGGGAAATATTAGGGGGTTTAAATCTCATTAATAAAAAATAATGTAATTGAATCTTTAAGGTGTGGTTAATTAATTTTAAAAATTAGGGGAGTTTAACAAAATTGAATGAAATGGAATATAAGGAATTTATTTTCCATAATATTAATTTGATTGTTTTAATTTCTATTTTAAAAGTTCTATTAAAATTTAATGTCTCTATATTTTTAGTGTTGTAATTAGTATAAAAATAAAGAACAATATTTTTTATGATTTATCAATTGAAATCATTAGTGGATTATGAGATTTATTTCATCTTTGAATAAAGGTAAGTGGATCGAATTATCACATTTTTATAAAATCATTGTGACTACTCATTGCTTATAATATTCCATGGTAGTTAGATGAATCCAAATAATATATAATTATTCATATATATAAAATAGAAATTATTTATGACTAATTAATATTGAATTTGTGGAATAGTTATTTTTTAAAATAATTTAAATGAGAAATATTATGAATTGGAAGATAATTGTAAATATTTTTAAATACTATAATGGGTTGTTTAAATTATTTGAATCATTAATATTTTATAATATAACCTTAAATTTATATGTATAAAAAACAATGAATAGTGGAACTTTTAATGAAATAATGATTTTTTATTGAAAAATTATAATAATTCGTAAAATATTTATTTTTTAAGTGTATATTGTGGGTAATGTTTGTCGAAAATCATTTACAAATATTTTGAAATATTTTTTAAGTCATAAATTTGAATTTAGATTTTAAGATGGTGGAATTTAGAAGAAAAAACATAATAGTGGGAGGATAACATTTACAAACATTGGAACGGGAAAAACATTTTGAAATGGGATGTCATGAAACTTACATGGATTAATTATTGAGGTGATCACGAGGGGAAGGGAAAAAATTGGAAGTATATAATCTGAGGTTGTTCCATATATACATGGATCCATAAAACATTCTATATTTAGAATACCTTTGTATATGTGAGTTATAAGGGTGGTTTTAATTCTATAGGGTGTGTTCCATATTTAAAAGATGTCATTAAATTTCAATTTGGGGTTTCCAAATATATCGTAAATATGCTGGGAAGATTGTGGGATGATATGATAGTTTTGGTTTTTCATGAATCTAGTATCAACCCCAATATAATATCTCTAACCTTAATATATGGTATTTGTATGTCAAATTTCTACTAACTAATTTCTCTTGGTTGAAAGGATTCCTTAATATGTCCAGGTCATGTAATCTAGTTTTTGTTCTTGAATGTACTCAAAAATATTTGGACATCATGTAATGTGACGTGATTATATTTATTAGAATCACAATTTTGGTATACCTAGGTGGGAGAGTAGCATAATTATGTGGATGTATTATATTCACATAGAAATATGTATATTTAAAGGGATAAGTGGTGTAATAAATGGATGGTGATGATATGAATATATTTGAGATATAATATGATCAGAATGAGGAATATGTGGTTTTTTATAATAGTATATCAATGTTAATTTATGAATTAAAAAATTTAAAATACAGGTTTCATAGGGGGATTTTATGCTGGTGTAATTCTTGGAATATAATGAGATTCCCGTGGTGTGTATAATTTCCCAGTGACTAGAAATTATGGTTGGGGTAGTACCTAAGTATAGAAACTGGGAAAACTACAGAGTATTTTAGTGTATAAAATTCCCATGATAATGAATGTTGATATATTATTGAGATCAAAGAAGTATTTGTCTATTTATGGTTATGGTTATATTATAGTGCGGCCTATAAAGGTGGAAAACTAAAAGGGAATCTTACACTATAGTCCCTATGGATAGAAAAATACTTCGATGTGGATTTGAGGTGTTCTTTATTTCATAAGTGGTTAGATGATAACATGTTAATTGGATGTGATGTGATTTGAAATTTATGAATTTATGGTATGTAATGTTAATTATTGTATAGTCGACCCATATGAGATAGTTTTGGTTGATTTCATTTTTTATTTATTACATGAATTAATAAATTGGTTTGTTTTAATAAATTTATAAGATGATTGTTTTGGGGAAGGACCTACTAAATATATTTATATTCAAACTCCTTCATTATATATATTACTGTTCATATTATTTTTTTAGAGTTTATGGTTGTATTAGGGGACCATATCTCTACACATAAGAGCCTTATTAGTAGAGGTTATTTCATTATAAGATGTTTAAGTTATAAATAATGTATTTTAATTGTTTTTTCATATTATATATTGTTTTTATATGGAATTAAATACATTTGTATACATTTTTTATATACCATGTTCTATAAATGTCATATTTTATTGATGTTTATGTAGTTTTTTAACAAAATGGTAATCAATTTCATATAAGGGAAATATTATTTTACCTATACTTATATCTAACTTATAGCTTATTGCAGGGAATCATTGATATTTCTAGGTAAACACATTGATGGTTTAGGTGGTGTCCTAATGATGGTGGGTAAACAAATCATAATTAGATCATGATTTTTTCCTTATTAGATTAAGGAGAGTATATTATTTCCATATTATGATGTAGGAAATAAGAAATGATTGTGGAATTATATTATGAAAAATTATATTGTGAAATAAATATAAGGGTGTAATTATTTTTTATTTCATTCAATTGTTATTATTTTATTATTTTTGTTTTTATTATATAAAACTTATATCAATTGTTTTCTCAATAATTTAGTTAAATAGTTGGATATTTTTATATGGGGAAATATTATTCTTGGATATTTTATATATAAGAAATTACAAGATTACATGAATGGTTACATAATATATTAATTTATATTATTAAAACAAAATTTTATTTGATTAAGAATAAAGGGAATTTTGGAGTATATTTACACCATTATTTATTGAATTCAAGCAGGACAACCATTATTTCTATATAACATGGGTCATCCTGGTATGATTTTGATGGTTATATTTTTCATTTATAATTTTATTTCATTATTAAACTATATTTATCAGTATTTTTTAAACACATGGCATCATAAAAGCTCAATTGTTTTCTTATATTTTATTACCTTAGTAGATTCTTCATTTAATATAATTTTACGATTGAGTTCTCAAGTTCAAACCCAACATTGTGTACTCTTTCCCTTCATTCCTTATTTTTTTTCCTTTATTGAGAATGATATGGATTTATTGGTGTTTTATTTTAGTGAATTATTCTGATATAAATATTTGATGTTTGATGTTTTTTTATTCTATAAGTATTTATAGGAAGCTTTTGTGTCAAAAAATTAGATCTCATTCGGTCATTTTGTTTCATTCTTGGTAAATTGATTAGATATAGGGGTTTAGAATAGTAGAATATTCATTTTCCATGTTAGTGAAAATGTATCAGGATTCCTTTGATTTGTTTAATAGTTTAAATTTTACTGATTATGATAATAAACTAAAACTAAATAAATAAAGGAAATTGTGCTTCGTATAGATTACTTTTTTTCCACATTACTATAGAATATTTTATTAATTATAAATAATTTATTTTTTACCTTAACAAAAATGGTGCTATGATAAAATTCATAAATATAATAATGGAGGATAAAATTGAGAAGATTGTAAATTAATATATTATGTGATATCTGAAATTGTTTATATTAAACCTGATCAAATAATATTATAACTAGAGATGAGTAAATGAAATTTTATTTTTATTATTACTTATAGATTCAAATATAAATATTTCAAGAATTTTATTATGATAGAGGTGGTTTTACTATGGTGTGTTTATTTTTGTTCTATAAAATGTGTTTCCATACCCTTTTCATGGAATACTAACGTGGATAACATTGGTTTAAAGAGTTTGGGAAACAACCATGGTATAGTGATGTTGTCTATTATACGTGTGGTTGTTGGAGAAGAGGAGAAGTAATTTTTCCCTAGGTTTAGTGACATACATAGCAATTCAAATAAAGGATTCTATAATAATAGGAAACTGAATACAATTGGAATGTGAAGTGTATAGATCTAAATAATAAAATGAATAAATATTTAAATTGAATAGGTTGATATTAAATAATATAATTGAATGTGAAAGATGAAATATTAGAAAAATATAGATGGTGGAATTAATTTTGAGAACACATAAATGTGGTTTTTTAATGTTAATGAATTTAATGTGGTTGGTAGATTTTTTATTTTTTAATTATTTATTACACTAATGGAATGTTTGGTTTTGATTTTGGTGGTTTTGTGGATTTTTAGTGGTGGTTGTTTTGTGTTTATAAGATAAATGTGGTCTTTGATGTGTATTGGGGATGATATTGTATTGGGATTTATAAATTAAGTATTAGTTATTAAAATTAAACCATAATTAATCCCATTTTTTCTTATTTTATATCCATTGTATTTATATTATTAATTAAATACAATTAACTGAGTCAAGTAATGAAAATAATTTCAATATGAGGAATTGGATATCGAGTGTACGAAAATATCTTCAAATTAGGACATATAGAGTGTTGGATACTCCCCCTATCAAATTCTCTCTTCAATAAATCTTTTTGTGATGTTTTTAAACCATATATGGATGACCCTACAATATTTTCCAACTACATTTATTTTAAATCATTGATTCCTTAGATCCAAACCAAATATTTTTTGAATTTCACCCCATTTTTGGGAGGTTTGGACGATAATAGTAATATAAAAGAAGATAATGGGGATGGTGTTGAGATTGACATGTGTATGATCCTCGAATCACGATGTGGCACACAGACTAGATTTATCATGTATAGTAGACCAACTTAGTGGATTATTTTGTGACATCATATAGTCACGGTTATGGTGTATGAGTTAGAGATTTGGTATTATTTTATTGAATTGGGTATTCCATTTGTTGTTATGGTTTTGTGATAGTAGACGTTATGTGGTATATGTTTTTTGAATGTTGGTATGGAAGGTATGGTATCACCAATATATATGTATTTTGGATTTGAGGGTGAATATATCAATTGTAAATTTTGTATAGATTAGGCTTCTTGATATAGATATCGATGATTATAATATTTCTATACAAGTCTATAGATTTCTTGGGTGGGAATTGGTGATTTCTGTTTTATAAGTGAACTTAGGATAGGTAATTTGTCATATTATCTTTTAATTCCCTAATTCTTTAGAACTATTCTTATTGATTTTCATGATATTTTTTCGATAAACTTATGAAGTATACATATATTGTCACAACTATATTCTTTTTTCTATTTTATAGATTCTTATAATTGATATTGTTCATAAGGATTAACATTAATTGTAAAAACCCAGTTCCGGGTGCCACTCAACGGGTGACCCGAACCGAGTTCTCCACATGACCTCATGCACATTTCCTCAAACGCCAGAGCATGCCAACTAGCAGCGAGGTCCCATGTATGATAGTGGGGAAATTATGCCCTCATTTGTCAACGTGTAGCGCAGCGGAATATAATATAAACATACAATAACAGCAGAAGCAACAACAATATATATAACTAAAATGGATAACTGATAACAAAAAGGGAAACCAGCATTCATATATATATGAAGATGCAGCATGTCACTATTCTATACAACAGACATAACATGTTACCCTACAATACAATACAATACAACTGAAGTACAAGTACAAAAAAGAAAAACAGAAAAGCCAGCGGCATCGGGAGCCAATGCTCGGTCCCATGATCTCCTACACCCCAGCAATAATCAAGTACCTATATAGGGACTCTTTCCCCTGTCCACAACCGTAGAAAATTAATCTATTTGGGTCGACAAGCAAGACCCAAACAGGGTGTGATAAATAAATTCCTAGTATGCACCCACCAAAGGCTCGTGCCCAGATGTGTGAAATCATGAAACTACAATGTGTAGTAATAAAATTCAATAAAGTAATCAGTACTGAAAATAACATACTTAACCAGTTATGTTTCCATTTTAATATCGATTTTATCATTTAAATTAAAATACCACCATAGTGAATATTCTAAGTAAGTAGCCAATGTCCTCAGACAAGTAAACTCCTACCCTCGGGTAAAGAGAAATCCAAACACAAGAATCTACCCACAGGAATATGAATATTGTCCAAATTCATAAGAAGTGTCTCCCAGAGGCACAGAATCAACTGCCCACAGGCATGGAAGAGGTTTCCAATAGGCTAAATAGTATTGTTCCCACAGACTATTCACAACACTGCCCTCAGGCAAAACAGGTAACTAGGCCAATCCCAACATGTAAACAAGTAGAAAACAATCAATTTCTCTCAAGGCAATTCTACAATCATTTAATTAATGGCATAAAATAACTAAGGCATACCCTCGGGTATCCTGGCCAAACGGCAAAATAGAGGAACGCACCACCGGGGTGGTCGTGGATCCAAGGAGTGATCCCAAACAGCATTTTTATATCACATCCAATTACCTTTAAAATTCTAGGTATTTAAAATAGCCACGGCCATAGCCACATGACACCCCAAATATGTGTTTGTAGCTCAAAAACACACAAAAATGCACGACAGTTGGAATATAAACACCAAGCCACCTACCTTAAACACCAACGAACGATATACGCGAATGTCGATTTTATAAATGCCCAAAAATGTCATAGATATGAGGTAAAATAATTCTCTCTTAAATGGCAATAACTCCCATTCGAGGAAGAATTGGCAAGAATGATTAAACAAGAGTGGAGGGATTACCCGTGCGGTTCCAACGAGATCGTCCGAGCCGAAAACGGATTCCTGACGAATGCTTGGCAGATCTCCCATGCTCCGTCCTTACTCTCCAGAGCCCTCTTCCCGTTATAAGCCTTCCTTGTGAATAGGGGAGGCTACTGCCCATTTTAAGTGAGAAAAACAAAGTACACGGCATGTACTTCCAAGTACACGGAGTGTACTTCCCATTTTTAAACTATTCCACTGGCAGCTTTCTGCCAGTGTGGCACTGTTAATCTACCGACATGACTACACGACGTGTCTTCTTGAGTACACAACATGTTTTGTCGCACAGCTAGCCACTGCATTAATATTCACATGCCGAGTGACTACACGGCATGTAAGGGACCACTACAGGGCGTGTAGTCGGTCTTTACACCCTTCGATGCCGACATGGATACATGCCATGTGTACTCATCCCACACGGCCAAAAGTACACATCCTGTGGAAAAGTACACAGCGTGTACTTTCCAAAATTTGGGAATTTTCCTCATTTTCCATGTTTTCTCAAAAACACTTATTAAAAAGAGAAAAGAAGAAACTCGTACCTCAAATGTACGAACTGGGTTCTTACAAACTTCCCCCCTTAATGCAATTCAGCCCCGAATTCCCCTTCCAAAGGTGGAGAATATAAAGTTGTGAACAACTCCGGCCACTGAGCACGTACGTTGGTCTTCCGCTCCCAGGTTTCATCCTGCACATGGCCATGATGTCATAGCACCCGTACGAGAGTCACTAACCGGCCTTGGAGAACATCCGTGCTCCTATAAACGATACGAATCAGATTCTCCTCAAAGTACGCATCTACCTGAGGCTCAACCTCCTCAGGCTGAAAGACGTGAGATGGGTCTGAATGATAGCAGCTCAACTGAGATACATGGAAGACGTCGTGAATGGACCGATACCTCTGAGGTAACTGCAGCTGATAAGCAACCGGCCCAACTCTCTCTAGAATCTCAAATGGCCCCCACATACATTGGTGAAATGTTACCCTGTCTCTTGATCCTCTTGTGTCCCGACCTCGGCGAAACATGAAAGAAAACCATATCCCTGACCACAAACTCTAAAGGTAGTTTGCGGCAATCACCATATGATTTCTGAAGAGACTGTGCGGTAGCCATCCGCTTCTGAATCAACTAGACCTGCTCAAAAGTCTCTTGCATGATACGTGGTCCCAATAAAGCTGCCTCACCTGCCTCTAACCCGCACAAAGGTGATCGGCATGGCCCACCATATAAAGCCTCGTATGGTGCCATCTCAATAGTTTCCTGGAAACTATTATTATAGGAAAACTCCACTAGGGGTATATTCTTCTCCCAAGATCCCCCAATGTCTAGGACGCATGCACACAGCATGTCCTCAAGCACCTGTATCGTACGCTCTGACTGACCATCGGTCTGAGGGTGGTAAGCCGTGCTCAGAAGCACCTGTGTACCCAGTGCCCTCTTAAAACTCTGCCAGAAATTAGACGTAAAATGGGCATCCATATCTGAAACTATAGAAAGAGGGACCCCATGAAGACATATGATCTCTCGGATATACAACCTTCCGAGCTCGTCAACACAAAATGTCTCCTTGATCGGCAAAAAGTGAGCTAACATTGTGAGTCTGTCTACAACAACCCACACGACATCATTTCCTCGAGGTGACCTCATAAACCCCATCATGAAATCCATCCGGACATCATCCCATTTCCACTATGGAATGGGTAACTACTTTAATATTCCGGCTGGCCTCTAATGCTCTGCCTTCACCAGCTGAGAGGTGGAACACCTCGTAACAAAACCAGCTACATATCTCTTCATACCTGGCCACCAGTACTGACGTATCTTATCACGGTACATCTTGGTAACCCTGGGATGAACTTCCCATGTTGAAGCATGAAACTCCCGCATCATCTCCTCACGTATATCCCATGGAACCCACACACGTCCATGGAAACACAGAACCTCATCATCTCCCATCGTCCAACTAGGAGGAGGGTCCTCACTTTCCACCGACTCCCGTAGAACTAGGCCTTCTAAATCAGATAGTTGTCTCATCCTCACTCTATCCCAGAGGGTATAAGTCACAGCTAAAGAGGGAAGATAATTCTGCCACTGACTGTCGTGCACCTCCATATGCATCTCAGAGAACAAAGCCATGAGCTGCCACTCACCATTGTCCTCCTGCACTACCTGTATCTGAGTCTTCCTACTCAGTGCATCAGCTTCTGCATTACCTTTACCAGGTGTATAGGCAAGCTCAAAATCAAAGGACTGTAGGTACTCGACCCACCTTCACTGTCTCAGATTCAAGTCACGCTGAGTAAAGATATACTTGAGACATTTTTGGTCGGTGAAAACCACAAAACATTCTCCCAACAGGTAATGTCTCCAAAAGAGAAACGCATGAAAAACTGTAGCCAACTCAAGATCATGCATCAGGTAATTCCTCTCATGTGGCCTCAACTACTAAGACTCGTACACAACAACTCGATCGCCCTGCAACAACACTGCTCCCAGTCCAATACCGGATGCATCACAGTAAACTGTATAGCTCTCCCCCGGCTCTGGGAGTATCAGGATCGGTGCTGATGTCGACCTTCCTTGTAGGTCCTGAAAGGCTGTCTCACAGGCTTTCGACCATACAAACTTCACACCCTTCTTAGTAAAACCCGTCAATGGTTCTGATAAGCGAGAGTTGTCATGGATGACGCATCTTTAGTAACCAGCCAGCCCCAAGAAACTCTGTATCTCAAACACGTTCCTAGGATGCTCCCAAGAAACTACTGCTCTCACCTTCTCTGGGTCCACGGAAACTCCTTCCTCTGAGATGATATGACCCAGGAAGTGAATCCGGTCCATCCAAAAGTGGAACTTTGAGAGCTTAGCATATAGCTGATGCTCTCTCAGTGTACTCAATACGATCTCAAGATGGGTGGCATGGTCATGTCGAGTGTGAGAGTACACCAAGATGTCTTCCACGAATACTACCAAAAAATAATACAGATATGTATGGAACACATGATTCATCAGAGCCATGAAAACTGCGGGCGTGTTCATGAGTCCGAACGGCATAACCATGTACTCGTATAGAGCATACCTGCTCCTGAAATCCGTGATTGGTATATCATATAGTCTAACGCGTAGATGATGATATCATGATCTCAATTAAATATTTGAGAACACTCATGCTCCACGAATTTGATCAAAAATATCATCAGTCCTCGGTAAGGGATATCGGTTCTTAACTGTCAACTCGTTCAGCTTCCGATAATCCACACGGAGTTTGAGGGTATCGTCCGCCTTCTTCACAAAGAGAACCAGCGAACCCCAAGGAGAAGTACTGAGTCGGATGAAACCCTTTTAATGTAACTCCACTAACTGCCTCTTAAGATCCTGCAACTCAGGTGTATCCATCCTATAAGGAGGAATGGACACCGATGCTGACCCTGGCACAAGCTCAATAGAGAAATCCACCTCTCGCTCCGGAGGTAGACCTAAAAAATCGTTCGGGAAGACATCCCTGAAACGATCAACCACTGGAGGGAAATCATTCTAACAAGTCCCTTGTTCATCCAGATATAAACTCACAATCTGGGTTGTGACTCCACCTCGCCCATGATTATCTGGTTCAAATCGACTAACCTAGACATCCCATTCGCCCTTGTATAGAAACTCTCTGCCCTCTTGTGATGTGAAACACACCCTACGACGATAGAAGTCTACAAAGGCTCAAAAGGGAATCAACCAGTCCATCCCGAGAATGAAGTCATAATCTACCATCTCTAAGACATAGAGGTCCCAAGGAAAGTTACACCCACCAACCTCAAGGGGGAACTCCTTTCCCTAACGCACACCAGCCGTTCTAGTCCCCAACAGAGTGTCTAGTGTGACGATATCAGAAGAAGTAGAAACACAGAGCCCAAGGATCTCCACAATGGGTAAAGATATGAAACTATGTGTAGAACCCATATAAAAAAGTAATGAAGATAAAACAAAAGCTACTAGAATAGTACCTATAACTATAGAAGGTCTGAGATCATGCTCTTGATGGGTCTGTTGCACTGCATATGTCTGCCCAGTGCCGCAACCCTACGACACAGCCTGACTACCCTAAGCTGTCCCACCCTGCTGCCTCTGAGATCCTGGTGTCTGGCTACCACGGCCACGACCACCATCTCTGCCTACACGCCCTGACGTATTCCAGTTCCCCGACTAGTAAAAAGCTTCTGTTCCTACTCCCGCACGTGGAGTCTGCACAGAACCCCTCTCACTATCCATCAGTAGAAACGACCTGAAAAAGCACAATAGATAACCCATCATGTCGCATGGTCGGCACTCCACTAGGTCTCGTGGACACTATGGTCTATTGTTCCCCTCTCTACCACACTGGTAGCACATGACCTGGCCACCTTAAGTATTCTTCTGACTGGTACTTCTACCCAAAGAGAAGTCCATCTGTCTCTACCACTTCCCAGCTGAAATAGTACTAGTAACTGGCGCTAAACCACCCTGGGCCACCCCACTAGATTCCCGCAGCTTTCTCTCTCTAATCAGTGCCTGATTTACAATAGCGTGTACTAAATGAAACCTGAAAACATTCACCAGTGCTCGGATGTCATAATGAAGACCATCCTCAAAACGTCTAGCTCTCAACGTCTCATCACCCACCAGAATGGTGAAAAACGCTGATACTCGGTAAAGCAAGTAGAATAATCCATCACCGTTATAGCGCCCTACTGCAGATTCATGAACTATCGAGCTCTATCTTCCCTCAGCATCTCTAGAAAGAAGAATTCATAGAAGACTGCCTGAAAATATTCCCACGCCATGTCCCTGTGATGCTCTGACTGGTTGGTAACATCCCACCACCTCTTGGCTGAATCACGCAGCATATACGTCGCGAGCTTGACCCTCCGACCTGGAGGCATCTCAAGTTGCTCAAAAATAGTCTGCATCGAACATAGCCAAGAATCTGCAGCCTGTGGTCCACCATCCCCTGAAAATTTCGGCAGATGCTACTGCTGGAATATACGAGTAAGCTCGGCCATAGATTTGGAAGCTTGTGGTGCTCCCTGAAAGGTCTGCATGAACATCATAAAGCCTTCACGGAACTGCGCATATGTTCTTGTGTCTGGTATAACGGATCGCGCTGCATTTGGATCTTCTAGATGATCAACTGGTATCCCATGTACCACTATCTCTGGAGTATAGTCTTCACCACTCTCCTAATGAAAAGCGTGCGGTCGTCTCGGAGGCATGACATTACAAGGTCAAAAACACGCCTTAGATTCAAGATTATCAATGGTCGAAAACGAAGGAACCCAAAAGGGAACAGGAGGAAGAAGGAATTCAAAATTAACAAAACAAGACTACATGGCATGTATACTGACTACACGGTATGAACTTGACTTCCCTTCTCCTGCCCGGGTCCTTCTGCACGGCTAAGCCACATGGATCCCGGTTTAACAAAACAACATGGAGTTTATATCATCTACACGGCATGTATGGTGTTATTTCCAACTGCCTGTGTCGCTTGTGACACGGCCGACCACTCGGCTTCAACTGCACGGAGTGTTACACCCGCACACGACGTGTACACTACCCTGTTTCCTAGTCACTCGGCTAACTCCACATGGTCTATCTTCGGACAGGACTACACGGCGTGTCCCACAGGTACATGACGTGTACTATATGAGCTCTGTCGACCCGTGTTGTTAGTAACATTGTAGGATACATAGCTCAACCTACACGGCGTGTTCTATACACCCACGGCGTGTACACGAAGGGATTTCCCTGACCCGTGTTGTTGGTTACACAGCTGGGTCCCCAAGTCAGACTACAAGGCGTCTTCCATTGTGGACACGGAGTGTATGTCTTAAGGTCTCATTCGTCCGTGATGTTAGTTACACGGGTGGACTCTGGGTCAACACTACACAGTGTGTACATAAGGTACACGGCGTGTTCTCCCCAAGCTCTTCCCTTCCACGTGTCACCGGCCACATGTTTTGTGACATGGGAAAAGACTACACGGTGTGTACTTAGGGTACATGGCGTGTTCTCAAAAAGTTTTTTTTATTCCCTAATAGAAGAACATACAAGACGTGTCTAAAGTACTACACGGCGTGTATACTTGTTTTCCAGATAGTATGCCTTAGAAACTACTTCAGAACCCTGAAAACAATTAAAACAACACCTAAGTGTCAAATTCTTATCTTTGAGGGCCCTTACTCCCCACAACTCAAAGTTTGAAATCTTATATATGTTATAAAATACGGTAAACACCCAATGATCCACCAAATTCCGGTCAATGAGGGACCATACTCCCCAAAAACCAAAGTTTGGGGTCCATTCTATAAACAGGCTCACACAATAATACCCTATCAAACAACATGTATTTATCAAAGCAGTTACCGCAACAACATGATTTCACTAGCACAATTACTATCACAACAACATGCAATTTCTAATGCATCTACATGGCATGGAACTATGCATGACATGTGATTTCTAGCATGTTCCTAAACGATACATGAGATGGCATACCCTCATCTCATTGTGTTGAAACTAAGTAAAAACCATAGATAAAATATAAATAGTATAATCACAAGTGTTTCACCCAACAGTGAAATCAAATCAATTGTAAAAATTAAAAAATAATCAAAATTGTCATACGAGGTAAATTGGCTTTTCCCTGTTCATGGGTTAGCTACACCCAGGCCCAGCTTATTACCAACTACAATTCTCGTTCTATCCATGACTAAGTCTCAAAATAGTAAGTCAATGAAAAGAACTCCTCTGATTCCACTTTGTAATTACCCGGTTCCTGGTGCCCCGAACCCAGTTCGCCACATGACCTCAAGCGCATTTCCCCAAACGCCAGAGGCTGCCGACTAGCAGCGAAGTCCCAGGTCTGATAGTGGGTAAAATATGACCTCATTTTTCAAAGTGTATCACAGCGGAATATAAGATAAACATACAACAACAACGGAATAAGAAACAATATATATACCTGAAATGGATAACTGACAAAAAAAGAGAAACCAGCCGTCATATATATATGACGATGCAGAATGTCACTATTCTATAAAACAGCTTACACTGCAACATTATACAATACATCTGAAGTACAAGTACAGAAAATAAAAACAGAACAGCCAGCGGCATCACGAGCTAATGCTCGATCCCATGCTCTCCCACACCCAAGCAGCAATCATGTACCTGTATAGGGACTCTTTCCCCTATCCACACATACAGAAACATAATCTGTTTGGGTCGAAAAACATAACCCAAATAGGTTGTGAGAAATAAATTCCGAGTATGCACCCACCAAAGGCCCATTCCCAACTGTGTGAAATCATGCAACAATAGTGTGCAGTAATAAAATACAATAAAGTAAGAAGTACTGGAAGTAACTAACTTAACCAGTTATTTTTATATTTTAATATCCATTTAATCATTTAATTTAAAATACCACCATAGTGAATATTATATGTAAACAGCCAATGTACTCATACACATAAACTCATACCCTTAGGTAAAGAGAAATCCAAACACAAGAATCTACCCAGAGGCATACGTATATTGCCCACCAGCGTAAGAATTGTCACCTATAGGCACAGAATCAGCTGTCCACAGGCACGGAAGAAGTTTCCCATAGGCTAAATAGTATAGTGCCCACAGGCTATTCACAACACTTCCATCAGGCTAAACAGGTAACCGGGCCGAGCCCAACATGTAAACAACCAGTCAACAAGAAATTACTCTCATGTCAATTCTACAATCATTTCATTAAAGGCATAAAATAAACAATGCATACCCTCGGGTATCCTGGCCAAATGGTTAAACAGAGGAACACACCCCTGGGGTGGTCCTGGATCCAAGCAGTGACCCCAAACAGCATTTTTATATCACATTCAATTACCTATACAATTATAGGTATTTAAAATAGCCATGAACTCATCCACATGACACCCCAAATATGGTTTCGTAGCTCAAAAACACAGAAAAACGCATGATAGTTGCAATATAAACACCAAGCCACCTACCTTAAACACCAACGAACGATATAGGCGAATGTCGATTTCAGAAACGCCCAAAAACATCATATATCTAAGGTGAAATAATTCTCTCTTAAATGAAAATAACTCCCATTAGAGGAAGAATTGGAAAGAACGATTAATGAAGAGTAGAGGGCTTACCAGTGCGATTCCAACGAGATAGTCGGAGGCGGAAACAGATTCCTGATGAACGCTCGGTGGATCTCCAAAGTTCGGGCCTTCCTCTCCCGAGCGGGGCACTGCTCATATGCCGATAGGACTACACGGCGTGTCTTATTGAGTACACGGCATGTTCTGTCGCACAGTTGGCCACCGCCTTACTATTCACCTACCGACTGACTACACGGCGTGTAAGGGACAATTATACAGCATGTAGTCAGTCATTACACCCTTCATTGCTGACATGGCTACAGGCCCTATGTACTCATCCCACACAACCAAAAGTACACAGCGTGTACTTTCCAAAATTTGGGATTTTCCCCATTTTCCATGTTTTCTCAAAAATACTTAAGGAAAAGAGAAAAGAAGAAACTCGTACCTCAAAAGTAAGAACCGGGTTCTCAAATTAATAGCTCCTGGTGTTCATTACTAGGTTTGGAGTCATTTTGGTATGAGATGTTATTTTATTATTATATTTTAAAAATGTATGTTTTTTTATGAAATTACAAGAATATCAAATTTTGGTTGGGTTTTGGTTTTATATTATTATATGGTTTTTATTGGTTGTTCATTCTTATCATTCCTTTTATTTATGAGTTAAATACCTCCCATTATTTCATTTTTATTCTCTCAGTTCTAGTCGCCAACCTTTATCCTATTAGAGGAGGGGGTCACTCCTATCATTACTATTAGGCTGTGTATATTTTTATTGGGGTATCGATAATGATAATATTGTATCATATATTTTTATAGTATATGAGTTAGATTTTTGAGTTTATAACTATAGAGGATTTCATTGGTTTGGTAGGGTAAAAATACAAATTTAAAAAAACATGTGATGAGGGAGATGGAGACTATATATAACGAAAAAATTCCTCTAGTGATCCAATACAAGGATAATTTTCTTAAATAATATACTAGTATGATGTTATACTAATTAAGGGATAATTAAATTTTTGTGGTAAAATAATAACAAATTTTTGATATTGTGTTTAAATTTTAAGACTTTTTCAGATAAATAAAAATTTATTTATTTTAAAATATATAAAAAAAATTCATAACTTGGTATTTCAATATCATTTTTTGGTTGTAGTGATCATTGATAAAAGGAAACATTTAATGATTCAGACTACTGAGGTATAACAAGACGTTTTATAGAGTCATGTAAGGGTTCATCACTGGGTGGTGGATTCTAGAAGAATGGAATTTCATGGTCTTCAATAATAGAGTTTACAAAATATGTTTAGTTTAAAACTAATTAGTTGGTAGATAGGTTTTTTGAGGTTCTTCAGATTCTTTTTATCCTAAACCATATGAGGAATGAGTACTAGATTCCTTTGGTTAATATCATGTTGATGGTTATTTCTCATTAGTGGTGGATTCTACTCCCTATAGATCATGAGGATGTATAGTTATATTTGCAGAAGTTTCATATCTTATTTTAATTTTAGTTCAATTATATGATACTAAAAAATATAACATTGTATTAGTTTCTCACTATCCTGTAGGGGATTCTAATTTTTTGGGAGCTGAAATTTTATTTCATGAATCCCCTTTATTAGGACCTCGATATTCATCCAAATGCTGAGGTGAGGTTGTAACATTTTGAGGAGGCTCTATATCTATAGATCTTAAACCAACAACAAGTTTTATTATACTATTATATTAAAATGGTTTGATGAAGGATGAGGTGATATAGAACATGTTGAAACATATGGATTCGTTTTGAGGGAAGTTATCAAAACATCTTATAGAACAATATTTTGTATGTGGGTTTTTATTTTTCAAATAAGGCAATGATTCAACCATTTGGGAGTTGTTATCAACTTTCATCATCTAATTTTTCAAGATATAGTAGTTATTAGGTCTCTACTAAAAGCTATTGTGTGGTATTATATGTTTGGGGAGGCTAATTCCAATGGTAGTTCTGTTGTCCGACCATCCATGGTTGTCAAAAGAGAACATTAATACAATTATAGATGTAGCCTCAACTACAGTATCCTCTAATACCTTTTGAGTTATATCTAATAAATATGATTTTGAATGGAAGAGGGTGATAGCTTAGATAAATGAAAACCAAGGTATGTTTCACATCCAAAGAGACCAAGGGATGGACATAATCATGGTCAGGAATGTCATCAGTTTAAGTAAGGCAGAAGTTCCTGAAAAGGCTAGATTCATACTATATAGTTGAAAACACTTAATGGTAATGATATCATTTTATGTAGCATTTTAATTTATTCTATCATTTTAAAAACTGGTATTATTTTTTAGATCAAAACTTCTTTGTTTCTTCTATCATAGACTAAGACTTGTTATGTTCACTTTGAGTTTGTTGAAGATGGTAATATATTTATTGTAAATGTGTGAATAGAAGTAGATGTATTATCATAACATGGGTGATAGATTTTATTATCCACCTAATAAATAAGATATCATAAGTTACCTAAGATCCTTCATTAAAGTGGTTTGGTGGTTTTCCCATTATATAAGAGTATAAAATATTACATCACATTATTCATTATCTAATTCTCATTGAGATAAAAGAAAATAATTTTTGAATAATTAAGAACATTAAAATACATAAAACATTGTTTATAATGATTGTATTATGTAAGAATTGATAATATAACTTCAAATGATTGTTAAAATGGTCCACATGTTCATGGAAAGTACAACTGGTTAGATATGGATTCTCTATAAGCTTTTGATAAAGTCTAAAACAATCTAGGTAGTTTGGGATAAAATATTAAATATAGAATATTTAAATGATGTTATAGAATCCATAAATGAGTGATTGAGCATGAAACTTATTGGTAATAATATATTATATAACTGGGATGATGATATGAATTCTATGAAGTGATGTCATAGTTTAGTTTGAAGAATATTTTTTAAAGTATGCCGCTACGAATATTATTTATTTGTTTTAATTATTTTGATCATTATTTATGGTTTCTATATTTTTTGTGTAATTCCCAAATTTATCTGATCATTCAATAAGATGATTTATTATGGTTTGAGAGTGCCCTATACTATTGGATTATTTATAATTCTTATCAAAATAAATATGGTATTTCCAAATCATAGGTTTGATAATTTTAATTTTCTAAAAAATGGAAAAGGAATTTCCATGTGCATAAATATATTTTCATACAATATTTTCCCATCAATAAATTTAGTTACACAAAGCCGTTTTGGCTAGATCGTATGAAAATTGAGTTCCTTATACTTATTTATCCTTATGTAAGATGATTCAACTATAAATAACAATACTGGAAATGGAAATCAAGTCACACCAGCAGTTTGTAAGTATATTATCTTATGCAGAACACTGTTTGGGAAACATTAGATATGAATAATGATAAATGAGTCTTGTATAATTAATTTTTTTATGTATATTCAATTAATCCACCCATATGTAAAATGTGTTTGTTGAATTATGATAAAATTTGATATCATAATACAATTGACTTAGAGAATTTTTGATACCTTAACAGAATAAATGTTTTACATTTTTAAAAGTAAAATATTCTCATGAATGAAATTTTGATGATGTTTGAGGTATTCCGTATTTTTAAAAATATCACAAATCTTATATAATCTATACTACTTTCCAAATAATAAATTTTATGTCTTATAATTTTCCAATGAAATAAATATAAAATATTCCACTACATATAATAATAGATAATGAAAATAAATTATTTAATTTTAAATAATTATGTTTATAATGTTACATAGATTAGAATATATATGTAAAAGATTAAAATAATTGATATTTTGGAATGATTAAATGTTTATAAATAAGGGTTATTTTTATACTAGTGGGAACATATTCAAATATAATTCTAATAGGTTTTCATGTGAATTTACAAAGTACAAATGAGTGGATCCACAATACCAACTATTTTTGTGTGTAATTAAAATATATATGGGGATATTAAAGTTATAATTATGTGGAAGTATTTGTTAAAAATTAAAGGATATTCATTCCATAGATAATTCTTTATGTTACTTTTGGTGATGAAAAAAATAGCAAAAAATAAATTTTATTAAAGGGATATCATTTACCTAAGGAAAAACATTGAAAAAAGAAAAAAAATATATAGTGAGAATCTATGGGTGTGGCCTAGGAAAGTTATTTTTCATGAATTCATTCATTTGAGAATTTATATTCTTTTAAATATGATGATACAATAATGAAATGTGGTAATCCATTGACAATTTAATGTATAGACTCTCTTTAATCAAAATAAATATATAGAGGTGTTTTATTATTTGTTAAAATTAGTGTGGAAAGATTGGGGAGAGTGATCTTAAATAATACGAATATAAATCCTATATTGGATAATAATTGGATGAATATATTGTGATAAATTAAAATATCTAAAATCAGATGAATTTTAAGTAAGGTGTGGATATAATAATTGTTCTATGTTCAATTCAATGATCTGATGTAATGAGAGGTGGAATGAGTTTAAGGGCATTCCATCATTTCTTATGTTATTCAAGACCTCTATTATAAGATCCTTATAGAGTGTGTGAGTGAGGACATATTATAAGTAGTTTTCAAAGATCTTTGAATATGTGATTCATGTGGATAATGGGTTCTATATAGTGTATCTTGTAATCAAAATGGAATTTGAAAAATCTATTGTAGAGTTGAAGGAGAATAATTTTATTTATGTATAAGCATCTTGTGTTGTGCACGTGATCTATTTCTTATATAAACCTCAATGAAAAAAAATATTGTGTGTGGAAGCACTATATAGAACATATTTTAATTAGGTTATGTAGTTATATCATAAAGAATTTCTATGAATATAGTGAGGATATTTTGATCACATCTAGGGAGAATCTAGATATATAATTGTAGTGGGAGGCAGGAAATTATGGTTGGTGTGACACTAGTTTGGAGAATATCAGTGAGACTCTTATAGGATGATGGTGTGTGTATAACCATCAACATGTAATTGCTGATATTTTAATATAGTGGAAAATCATTTATTAGGGTTCATAACCGATCAGTGGAAGGAGTATGTCTTTATACCAAACTACATTAAACCTTATGTTCTTATTTTCTTTATAAATAAATTATTCCATAGAGGCTATGAGACATAAGATAGAGTTTTTCATAGTAAAAAAAGATTAAAGAATTAAATTATAATGGAAATTTGTTGATAAATGTTTTAAGACACTACTGATTCACCCATCCCCTCTCAGTGGTCTACAGTTGTCATGGCACTTCATGTTGTATATGAGTATGGTTACCTCTAAAAATATTCTGATTATGTGTATATTTGATATATTTGTTGAAATTTCCTAGAACATTAATTATTTATTTAGATGTTATGATTATGAAATTTTAATTTTATCCAATAAATTTCAAAAATACAAATAGTATAATGAAAATAAGAAAATAAGTAACATAAGAAAGGGAAATAATCAACCAGAAATTGAATATATTCAAAGAGGTAGGTGATGATTATATAATTTTTTTGTAGCTAAATTTTTATTAAAGAAGTATAGGATTTTAAAATTGAGTGTAATATGAATAGATAATAATATTTTATTACATAAACTCCAAATTCGAAAAATATAAGAATTAGGTTCTTACATTTTGTGTAACATATATATTGTATTTTTTAGAAATATTTTATGAACTGTCACATATAAATAAAGAGGTTGATATTATGCTAGAGGAATTGGATAAATAGTTCAAAATAAGAAACATTATTTAAATGCTATTTAATTATGAGGGAGTAACAACCTCAGTTTTAAATGATAATAGATGTCTGATTGAGGAAAAAAATCAATAATTTTTTTTTAGAATGAATTGTTTGGGGATGCTATAATTGAATAATTCAATTCATTATATTTTCTTTTCAATATTAAAGTTGATGCTAGGGATTACTAGCCCAAATAAAAGGAAAATACGGTGAAATAACATGATATTTCACAACATGATAATTTTAAGATACAGAAATAATAGAATCTAAATTTGATGAAAGATTGGTAATGGATATTGAAGTACATTGAGGCTAAAAATTATCCACTCGATATGATGTGTTTTCTTGGAGTGGACAACTCAATAGGGGGTTATTTGAGTTTCCAATTAATATAACTTATTATTTTTTTTAAAAAATAAAATATCTATGTTTATTTATATATCTTAGTTAAATAAAATAGTAGAAGTATATTATATTATCATTCAAAAATGTTCTCCAAAGTTCGATCACAAATCTATTAAAAATGTTTTAAAACATACATAACTTTTGATTCAATTTTTCATCTATTAAACTTTATATATAAAACAATTATTAAATCTAACCATCAATGTTATGTTTTCCTATATAGTTTTTCTAAATAATATAGGTTTTTTTATAGAAAATAGTGTAAAAAAAAGAAAACACAAAAAGGGATAAAACAATTTGTTCATCCTCAAGTGGGGACTTATTCTACTATTTTTATAAATAACCTACATTCACGAAGTTAATAAAATAACTAACTGATATACAACATTGGTTAGGTTTTACATAAAAAACCACACACATGATTTCCTTGATTCACACAACTGTAGGTTTCAGGTGCAACAGAAGCGTAGGATGGCCGGTGATGGACTTTTATTTTTTTCATATTTAATTAACAATCCAAGATCAATATGATGATGAATGCCAATATTCAGGGAATTGAATCAAGGATTAAGAAAACCGAATAAAAAACCCAGAACCAAGAGAGATAGGATTAATATATTTTTTATATAATTAATTTAATTTGATTAAAGAATTACCTCCTAGGTGATTATTTATTCATTGATATGGTTGACCACATATCAATAGTGAGACTTAATTTTGTTGTATATATCAAAGGTATATCTCCTCTAGAGGTGATCCACATGTTCTCAATGAATCTATGGGCATCGATGAATGGGTCTCTGGGTTCTAGAATGGAATATAATTATACTTGTACCGTCCACCTTCGATCACCTTGAGAACCGATTCCAAATCATTCTACATGATCTGTTGGAGGAGTTACACTCTCAATTTTGAGTTCATTTCTGGAGAAGAAGTGACTCTATAGGCTCAAGAGAAATTCTCTAAATTTTTATGCACAACCAATTATCTAGATATGTGTGTTTACCCTATGATAATTAAATAATAATAACATAACTGGGAATTTAATTCACTAGGTAATAATTAATAATTTTCAGAAGCATCATTAATTATTTAATTAACGCATGTGAAACCCCCTATCAAATAATAATAGCAATACCGTTATTTCACTGAAAGGTTCTTAACATGAAAGTTATATGTTAATATTATTTTAATCAAATAATATTTAATATTATTTTTTCTCACCGAAAACGAAACATAGTCCGCCAATACTCCTCAATATTAACTGGGCCTTGAATAATTACTATTTATTTATTAAATAAAAATAATTTCATTATTCTTTGATAAATAAAAAATATAATAATTTCTAAAATAGAAAATAAATATTTATTAAATATTCCCTATGAAATATATTCTCTCAAATAAATAGAGACTAAATAAATGAAATCCTGAATACAAGAATAATTATTAAACCAATACCAGGAATAATATTTATTCGACTTGTTAGATAATAAAACATGTAACAATGATTTCGGATACACATTGTGGGTGACACTCTTGGACTCTTTCTTAGTGGCATTATACAAACCTACCTATAGTATAAGGTTAGTGTCTAAAAACATACCAAGGAACCCATAGAGAAATAATTTAATGTCACAATGATATGTCACCTCATACGAATTATTACCATATAATATAATCCATTTTTCTTGACATATTTAATCAAGCGGGTTTCATAAAAGTTCCATCAACCCATCTTCATGATTTCTCATTACTTGACTTCCAAGAATTTAAATATTCCTATAGAACACCATATCCATTGATTTACTTAGGATATATCATTTTCATCAAATGGTTGAGATATCACATTATTTTATGGAATAGAAGGAACAAATCTTTTCTTGCATTATTATTTAACGTAGAATTACTAATGACATACCCAATATATCCTACGTCACTTTGAAAATATGTCATCATTGTTATCACCAATAAATATAATTTCAAGATTCATAACACCCATTAATAATAGTCATAAAGTCTAAGGATGAATACGCACATATGTAGATGGGAACATCCAATGAAACTTATAAATGTGGATTTCTAACAAGAATATCTCATTCTCATAGTATTCTCCTAGACATTGCCAAGGGAATACACCTAGAGAAGGTTCCTCAAAGCCTTATGAGTCTCCACACATGATAGTCTGTATCAATTGTGTCCCTTCAAATAATATTATCAATATATTGAGCATGTGTTCAAGGATAGATTCATGGCACTTCTAGGTTCTCATCATAGCACAGATCCACATTGACCATTTAGTTTCATAGCTACTCTTTGGAATTTATCACATGGAATGTTATATAGAAGAACAATAATAAAATGATGATTATTTTATTGATATCTATCCAATGAATATATTTTTAACATAATGTACAAAATAAGTTGGTTCTACGGTACCAAATAAAACATTCTCTCACTTTCACTAGAGAAAAATTCAAATGACCCTTAGTCCGCTAGCTCTCATATGATACTCATTCTTCTGCTGAGATATTCCATCCGCCAGAGGGGCTTCCATGTTCTCTTTTGTGGATACATTTCTCACTACAACATCCGTATTTAGATAAAAATACTTTAAGCGGTGATACTTTTGGAGTATGTGCTTTGTCCTTTGATGTGACCATAGCACTTTTTCAAGAGGCGTTGTTGTAGTGTTATCACATTATAATGTTGTAGGTTCATTATTACTAGGTAATAAATCAGGATCATTGAAAAATGTCTAAATCCATATCCATTCCTTGGGTGAATCAAAAGATTCTATGTACTCAGACTACACATTAGAATTATCTAGAACTAACTACATTAAACTCTTCCTACTCATAGCTCCTCTGTTGAGACAAAAAATATATCCTGATTTCACCTTCAAATCATTTTTATCTATTTAAAAAAAACTATCATCAACATACCCTCTAAGGATAACCTCCGCATCTCCTCCATAAACGAAGAACATATCCTTAGTTCCTCTCAGATACATTATGATAGTCTTAACAACAGTTAAATGTTGTTCTCCTTGATCTTCAAGATATCTTCCTACCATGATTTATGCATCGAAAACATCAAGTCTAGTACATAACATGGAATACATGATAGATCCTATCACTAATTCATATGGGATCTTACCCATTCTTCCTTTGACCTATTGTGTGGGGACACATTTTCATTGAAATATATAAACCATTTGACACTGGAATCAATCCCCTCTTGGATTTATTCCATACTAAATCTCTTAAGTGTCTGGAAAATATATGAACATTGACATATTCCAAATAGCCTCTTGGATCTATCATAGATAATCATGATCCCTAGAATATATGATGCTTCACCTAAGTCCTTCTTAGAGAATCACTTGTTCAACAAGACTTTAACTGACTATAATACTGGTATTTCATTTCTAGAAACTAATATGTCATCAACATATAATACTAGGATAATGACCGCATCCCCATTAAAAGTTTTGTACAAAAATGGATACCATTCATTTTTAATGAAACAAAATTATTTTACGGATTTATCAAATTGAATGTTTAATGATCTAGATTATTTCTTCAATCCATAAATGGATATATGCATCTTAAAAACCCTTTTGGAATACCATGGTTTCATTAAACCTTATGGCTGTGTCTTATAGACATCTTATTGAAGGTTCACATTAAGGAATGATTTCTTTTCATATATATACTCCAAATAATATAGTCATGGGAAGATTCTATGGAAATATGATTCTGATGGATTTAAAAGTGGAAACTAGCAAAAAGGTTTCATCGTAGTCAATTCCTTAATGTTATTTAAACACTTTATCCATTATCCCTCCTTTATAGGTACTTACATTACCTTCCATGTCTAGTTTACTCTTGAATACACATTTACATCCAATGGGTGTAACATCAACGGACACATCGACTAGAACCCAAAATCGGTTTTTATACCTGGAATCCATCTTAAAATTCATAGCTTTTAGTTGTCATGTAGCTTCTTGGCAATCTACTAATTTCTTGTAGGATATATGTTCATAATTTTCCTATAATATTGTGTCACCATTCTCAGTGACAAGAAAATCATATATCTCTATTTCCCTTACCTCCCATACACTCATATTTAGTAATTTTGTTTCAAGAACAACTTCTTCCACATGGACCTACGGAACGTTTTACTATACCACCTCCTCTGTATCTTGACCATCAACTTCATTGTTGTCAATCTTGATCCCACTATCGATTTTTAGGATGTGATCCCTCTAAATAAAAACATGTCTGGAAACAATTACATTCTTGTCTGAGGGGTTGTATAGGTAGTGTCCTTTGGTTTCCTTAGGATACCCTATAAATATACACCTAGGGCCCTGGGGTGCTATTTTGTTGTATGATAAAGCCTTAATAAATGCCTCTCATCCCCATACACATGTATGCAACTAATGGGTTTCTTTCCACTTTATAACTTGAATAAAATTTAATTTTCCGCCTTATTTGGTACTCAGTTTAATGTGTATGTCATAGTTTGTAATGAATATACCAAAAAGAATAATAGCAGATTATTATAACTCATCATCATCCTTACCATGTACAAAAAGGTAAGGTTGATACTTTAATCAAAAAAAATCCACTACAATTTATAAGGTGGAGTGAGTAGATATAGAATTCTAAAATCCCATAGAAAGTCTATGAATTATTGGTTAAGATATTCTCCACCTCAATCTAAATGAAGCTTATTTATATTATTACCAAGATGATTCTCTAAATCATTTTTTTAATTCCTTGAGTTTCTCCATGGACTCAGACTTATACCTCATCAATTAATTATATCCATATCAACTCAGGTAATTAGTAAAAGATGTGGAGTAAGAATATCCACCACTATCTTCTACCGGAAATGGTCCACACACATTAGATTGTACCAATCCTAGAAATTAAATGGACCATCCACCCTATCTACCAAATGGTGGTTTTTTCATTTCCCTGTATAAATAGACATGACATTTATCTAGTGTTTTTTCCTTAAAAGAGACTAAATGTCCTTATTTAGAGAGCTTTGTCAACCGCTTCTCATCTACATGAACTAGACAGTGATACCCCAACTGGGTTTTATATGAATCATGTGAACTTGATTCATGTTTTATTTCCAACACATGGTTTTCATAAGTTACTACATATAGACAGTTATTTAAATGTTCCATACCATAAAATATGTTTTACTTATAAAAGAAACATCATTTATTTATAAATTTAAAAATAAAACCATTTTTCTCTAAACATGATGCATAAATTATGTTATTGTTAACACTTGGTACATAATAACTGTCATGTAAAACCAAAATAATCATGGTCAAAAATGAATGGTTGTAGTCACAAATGGAATGATCATCCATCCTCAAACTATTTGATGCTCGAAGATCCATGTCTCCACTGGAAATTTTTCAAATTCTACATGGTTCCTACATTTGAGTTTAGATGTGAGAACCATAGGCTATATATAATACCCAATGTTTAGAAGTGAAAATATTTCCCTCGATAACTAATTCACCATTGGATTTCCCTTTCCTCGAGATGGAGTTCCTCTCCTAGTGGACATACATTCCAAATTCAAATCAAACTACCTTCTTTTCTTTTCCCTTCCTTTAGATCTTCTTCTTCATGATCGAACGGTTCTCGAGGGTTTTAGACTATTTATAGGCCTTACGACACTTTTCCTTGTCCATCCTCTTATTATTCACTATAAGGATTGTGGGATCGTCATGCCTCATGTCCTTTTCCACTTGGTAAATCATGTTCAGATGTTCCAATAGATTCTTCTCATTATTTTTCATAATATATTTCAGAATAAAACTAGATAAGGCCTTTGGAAGTGATGATATTATGAGATCTGTATGCAGCTCATCCTGAAATTTTATCCCTAAGATGTCCAAACATTCAATGTATCCAATAATCTTCACTAAATGAGGCCCAGTTGTCATAGAAACTCCAAGAATAGTGGTGAGTAAATCATTAGAGATATCACACATCTCTTCCCTAACCTTCTCTTGATAGGGATCTCGATGGTGAGACATCATACTATAAGAATCCATTTCCTCATGTTGTTTCATGATCTCATTGGTTATGGATGGTATCCTATGGCATTGAAAATCCATAGCATCATACAGAAGTTTCTCATACACAGAGAGCTCGCCATCACTCGCCTCATTTCTAGGAACAACTGGTAAAGGTTCTTCCAGCACATATAGTTTCCTTTCATGGTGAAGGATGACTCGAAGGTTCCTTTTCCACTCCTAGAAATTAGTACTACCGAGAAGGTCTACCCTCTTGAATATGAATCACAATGATATGTTTGATGTCATTTTTAATACTTTTTCTAAAAATATGAAAATCAGAAATTGAGTATGTTATATTGATAAAATTAGACAAATTAATATAAAAAATTTGTCTCCCACTATTTTATCGAAAACCAATATCCCTCACCATTGGATTTTGAATATCTTGTTGCTTGGACATTCTAGCAGTAAGGATCCATATTTCCCTTTTCATTACCCCAACATTGTCTAGTCAAGTAATTTGATAGGTTTTAGGGAGTCATTCCAAATTCAAACTGCATTAACTCATATCTCCTTGATCCATCGAGTGGACTCCCAATCCTAAAATCCTTAATTTTAAATTTACTCAACCTTTTTCTCTTAATTAAACCATGTCCTTCTTTAGCAGTCAACTGTAGATGTAAAATAAGTCAAGTCAACAAAAAACATCAATTTAGAATTCCATGATAATTGAAAGCATCCCAACATGTGTTGGTCAATCACTTTGAACAGTTGATTTATTCTAACCAAATTTAGTGGAAGGTTATACAAAAATATTAATTTTTATTGAGGAATTATATCCATTATGTGTACATTTCCATTTATAATATTTTCAAATTCTTGTTAGTATTTAGTGGGATAAGATTATGTTATTAACCATGCATTATATTAAATTTACACACAATCAAGTTTATTTTAGTTCCATCTTGCATGCTTCTTAATTCATTAATTATGTGATCCAGACAAAAGATCTATAATAAATAACCATACAACTAATAGAAATAAAATAAAGGGTATGATCATGACCATGTTATAATGGTTAGTTTATCTAGTGGTTGATAAACTAACTGCTGGGAAAGGGGAGAAACACCAGAACCAATTAGTTTACTTTTTTCAGGATTCCACCTATCCACCTCTGTGTCTCCTTCGATTGGTTTCACCTCGGCTCCTAAATTAAACCACATACACTATCTTGGTAGCTCTACCGATTACAAATTAATTTTCTCACATGCAGGTGAGGACTTCATGGGGTATTATGTAACACCCAGATATTTTAGGAGAATTATATTTTTTTATGTATTATGTTATACACAAAGGAATATTTCACTGCACACAACACTAGCTTGGCTTGCGTTACACGCCATGGCAACCTTCCTCGATAGCGTGTGTAGTATTCAATACCGAGTTTCACTAAACAACGATATATTATTATATTATAAACAAGCCATTATGAATATCATTAACTAAATTTTGAATTATATAACATTATAATTCATCTTACACATTTTATATAATCAGGTATGAAAACAAAATCAGTTTTTTCGGATAAAAGAAGTATTTTTAAAAAAATGCAGTTTTACCGCCTTTTGATGGAGCACCCATTTTAAATCTAGTTTTTGACATGTTTATAAGTTAAATTTGACTAAATAAAATTCTTCATTGGAATCAGGATATAAAAATTTAATTTTAATAAAATATTCATATTATTCTGGTAACTTTCATATTTTGATGAATAGTAAAAACACGCTATATTTTTATTAAAAACAACTTTCTTCATCGCAATAATTTATATGGTTAAATTATAAAATTGAATGGTTTTAATGTATAATTATAATATATTTTTACCATTTAATATAATTTATGTCATTATAATTAACTTTACATTTAATTCATAGGTAAAAACACTTCAATCTTTGGCAATGTTTTAACTTTTAAAACCTGTTTTCATAACAAAGAGATTAATTTTAAATTAATTACTGCAACTTCTTTGTTTTGAATTTTCAAAAAAGGATTCCATATTTGGAATAATTGGGTCCAAATTATATTAATATGTTACTTTTATTTTTTTTATATTATGAATAGTAACTACGGTAATTTTTATTTAATGCGGTTAAATGTAAATATGGTAATTCAAAGTTAAAATAATATTATAATAATTAAAAATTACATTGAAACTTGTGCTAACCTTATTGGATGAGTAGTGGCCGACCATGGGAATATTTGGGTCGATTTTGGGACCCCATTGAGCCACTTGGTAGTGATAATGACAATTTGGATTAATTAATTTAATGCAAAGACAAAATTTACATTAACATAAATCTTTTAGTAATTAATTTTGATAAGGGGATATATAAATTATATTTTCGACTATAAATATTCATTATAAATATAAAAATATTTCCTACATAAGTGTATTTTATTTATAATTTTTAGACATTAAATAATTTAATTTATTTATGACACAATGATGATGCAGTAATTATCTTATTAATGAAATATTAATATAATTGATGTTATAAATGCCCAAATAAATGTAATTTGAGACTTTTTATGAATTTAAATAATTTTATAGGTTAATATGACATGTTAGTATTGATTTAATTAACTTTTTTGGAACTAATAATGCTGTTATGATTTCCACAAAAATATATTCTCAAATAGTGTCAAAATTGACATAAAATATTTTTAAAACAAATATTATATTATTAGTTGTTATATTGTTCCTGAAAATATAAGGTTCGGCCAAATGACTTATATAAGGTTATATATATTAATCATAAACAACTTGTGAGTAGTTTGTCTTGTTATAGTATGTTTATTAACCATATAGTGTAAGAAAACAAGAAGACACAATAAAAGTTAAATTATTTAACTTAGAGTTAAATCTAAATGATAAGGTTAAAATAGTAACATAAACTTTCCTAAAATATATTGTATGAGAGTATTTAGACCCATCCCCACCTTATCTTTGAAATAAATCAATTTTTAGCTATTAAAAACCGAATATTACTTTATAATAAAATAATTCTTTATGTTTTTCTAAGGTACCCCTCTCCTCCTTTATTAAAGGGCACCTCCTCCCTCTCCTCCTCACACCATTTTCAGCCTTCAAGCTCGTCCAAACCCAGCCAATTTCTCTTATACACTTCCCTAGAAATATCCTATAGGTCCTGGTATTATTCAGAGACCATATTTAGTTCCCTAAGATAAGGTTAAGAAGAGGCGCTTCAAAGAAGAGGTAATGTATGTTACCGATTCTTTCAACTTTATTTCTTCTTCTACTTATTTTTCTTTAGTTCTTTCATAATTAAGTAATAAAATCAGTATCACTAATATACTTATATGTTATTATAAATATTATACAACCCTATTTCACCTTCTATCCATCCTAAGGAAAACGAAATCATCGCGCGTGCGTACGTACGTACGGAATACCGTCTCCACGCCGTGGTGTAATATGTTTTCCACCACCACCATACTTGGATGGGTATAATGGTGTAAATAATAACTATATATGATTATTTTAAAGTGATATTGATTATAAAATAATATACATACACTTCAATACAATTCCACGATCATGGAAACGATATCATCGCTCGTGTGTAAGTACGGTCTACCGTCTCCACGATGTGATGTGACTCATTCTACATGATCTTCATTGCATAATGATTATATAAATGAATTTAATGAATAAATATGATATATATTACACTAATACCATTATTTAAATGAGTTATCTATGAACTAAAAGAAGAATAAGAATTTATTCGACAAAACACGCATAAGAACAAAAGGAAATAAACACCCAAATAACATGTAACAATGAAATATTACTAATAAGAAGCTAAAAATATGACCATATATAATATAATAACAGTATGTTAGATTATATAATAAGTCAATAACATTATCTAAATCATTATACAGGAGTTTCGGACACGTACGATGAAAATCGGACCTAAGGTAAGGGAAAATCTCACAATCTCATTTTTATCCGAGATTGTTTATACTTCATAATTTACTGGGGAATATTTATCATCCACATCCATGTTTCCTCAATATATAATATTATTTCCATCCACATAAAATTTTTTAAATCCAATTTTACCCATTGTTTATTTTTTAGTAAAAGCTATGGAAGGAATCTTTTGTCATCTTTAGTATGAGGTACTTTTTTGACTTTTCCGGCCAATGTACGAGAAAAATGTTTTTCTTAAACTTATACGGAATGAAAGGATTTTTAGAAGATTATTTCCATGAAGATTCATTTACATGTTTTCATGTTTATTTTTAATCAACTTCTTTTAGTTTAAAATTTTATGACATGTTAAGAAAGGAAAAATGTTTTTTTGAGGTAGAAAGGATATTTTCCTCAAGAATGGAGTTCATGCATTTTATCAAAATTATTTTCCATCTAAGATAATATAGGGTTCTGTTTCTATCCCTATTTTTACATTTAATTGATTATGTTATGATGGAATTATTTTTATGATGTCCTTTTATCTTATATGGATTATGTTATGATGGCATGATGTTTAAGAATCCCATTTTTATTACATGGGTTATGCTATGATGTATGATTTATGATTTTGTGGAAGACATAAGAATGGTTTCATTATGACATGGGTGGGACCTATATATCCCTCCAACACATTGGGTAAAGATTTAAATCTCATGAGATAGACATGGATGGAACGGTAGGTTAAACTGGTTCTGTGAAACAGGACTGAAACGAGGATTGAACTTGGTTCAGAAATGGACTTTGTCCGCTAAGATAGTCTTGGAAATGAGTCTTGACAACTAAGAAATAATTCTCTATGAATATGTGTGTATGCCACAAAGTCTCATGTTTTACGTTATGATTATTGGGATTACATTTCACTACTATGATTTATCCCATGTTATTAAATTATGATCTCTTTTGCAGGTGAAGATTTCCAAAATGTTCTGTTATTATGAATATGATGTGATTGATAATTCTTTTGTTTACCCCTACTGAGCATTTGAGCTCACCCTTTTGTATGTTTTATTTTCCACATGTTAGGAAGAAGGATATTAAGTAAGATATGCCAAAAGGGACTCTAGATATGATAAAATAAAAGGGAGACAATGTAGATGTTTTAGGAACCAGTTGTTTATGTTTCCCAGTTTCTAAAAACACTATACCTATACGGTCCTTTCATGGTTTTGTTATATGTTGTAATAAGTGTGCATAAATTATGAAGTAATAACAATGTATGTAATGTATGGGTCATTATAGTTGGTATCAGAGGAAAGGTGTAGTCATCCTTTGGAAACTAGGATGTGAAAGCCTTAGTAAGAACCCTAAGGATAAGTCTAAGCATATAACACAATATTTGTGTTTTAAAAATGTCCATGAACAACCTATGATAAGACCTTAAGTGTGAAATTTTATTCATGATTATGTGTTTTTCCTATTATAATTAGTGTTACTCACACTATTCTTCTTGGTTATAGTCAATGGCTGGAACTCGAAGGAACCATGTTAATGTGGAATGCGATGGGCAATGCAATGATTGTCCCCCTGAGAAACCAAACGTTATGGGAGCTGGAATGAAAAATCGTGTAGCAATGCTCACACAACTATCTCAAGATATGAATTATACAGGACTTCCAAATGAGAAAAGGAAGGAGAAACATTCTGTTGAATCCATAGGAGGCAGCGTCCACCCTCATTCAATAGGTCTACTGATCCATTAGTGGCTGAACAATGGATTAGTACCACTGAAAAGATATTTTTAATTCTTCAATGTTCTGAACATGATAAAGTCATATTAGCAGTATATCGTTTGGAAGGTGAAGCTAATCAATGGTGTAATTTTATCAAGAATACGAGGCCAAGAGATGAAATGGATTCCATGGAATGGGACGAGTTCAAGAACTTATTTTTCAATAATTAATTCCCGCGTATTCTTCGAAAAAAGATGGAGAAGGAGTTTCTTGAACTAAAGCAAAAGGATGATGAATCTGTTGGTACCTACGAAGATAATTTTACAAGACTTGCATGGTACGCTTCTGATATTATTATCCAACCTGAGAGTAAGATCGATCGATTCTTTAGGGGTTTAAAACCAAGTCTTCGAAGGGCGTTAGCCATAAGGGACTTCAATAGCTACAAGGAAATTATTCGATGTGCTCTCAAGTTTGAGATGGATATTGGAGTAACCCATCAGTCATATGCATTTGATAAGAAGAGGAAAATGGAATTCAATGGAAAATCTAAAGAGCACACTGAAAAGAAGATGAGTTTTCCCTAATGGTCAAAGTGTAGAAAGAAACATGGAGGGGGTTGTCTTAAAGGGACAAGTAAATGATTCAAATGTGGAAAGGAAGTTCCTCGGGCATTTGAATACCTCAATGATGGGAAGAAGATGTCTAGTGATGCGAAAAAATAAAAGTCTACACAGAGTGCACCTCCTACACGTCAATGTTACAATTGCAAGGAAGTGGGGCATTATTCTAATCAATTCCCTAATCCAAGGGTTGTTGATGATGATCGACGTCAACAAACTTTTAAGGCTAAAAATAATGGAAAGTCACATGCAATTTCTATCAATGATGTGGAGTATGATAACGAAGTGGTGAAAGGTACACTTACCATCCACTCTAAAGTAGAAAATGATTTATTTGATTCTAGATCCACCCACTCTTTTATTTCTGAATAATTTTATAAGGGTTTCACTATATTACCTCAACAATTAGATGTTGAGTTAGCTGTGACTACCCCTAATGGAACAACAATCACATCAAAAGTTTATAATTCTTCTCTGATTGAAGTTTGTGGAAAAGTGCTTCCTACAAAACTTGTGATCCTTCCTATAGTAGAATTTGATGTGATTCTTGGAATGGATTTTCTTTCTTTATATGGATCTCATATCAATTGTCATAGAAGGGAAGTCACATTCCATATTTTAGGTCAATCTATGATCATCTATCGATGCAAAGATGAACATAACCTTCTAGTGGAAATTTCATCATCTTATGGGTCTTGATTCAACTAAATGAAGGTTATTTATCACAAATGGTTGGTGAGAAACTCACGATTAAGAATATTTCCATTGTATGAGATTTTGATGATGTCTTTCCAGAGGAATTGTTGGGTCTTCCACTAAATCGTGAAGATGAGTTTTCAATAGAACTCATATCGGGAGATTTACATATTTCAAAGACACCTTATAGAATGGACACAATTGAGTTGCAAGAATTGAAAAAGAAACTCTAAGAGAATCTTGATACAGGATTCATACGCTCCAGTGTGTCACCTTGGGGAGCACCTATTCTGTTTGTTAAGACTAAAGATGGATCAATGAGACTCTGCATTGATTATCGAGAACGTAAGAATATCACTATCAAGAAAAAATATCCTCTCCCACGCATTGATGACGTATTTGACCAACTATGCGGAGCTCAATAACATTCTAAGATTGATCTTTATTCAGGGTATCATCAATTGAGGGTCAAAAGGAAGGATATACCAAATATGGCTTTCCGTACAAGGTATAGACACTATGAATTTATAGTGATGCCATTTGGTCTTAATAATGCCCCTGCTATCTTCATGGATCTGATGAATAGAGTCTTTAGAGACTATCTTGATCAGTTTGTGGTAGCATTTATAGATTATATTCTTGTCTATTCAAAGAGAAAGGAAGAACATGAAGATCACTTGAGAATTGTATTGAAGAACCTGATAAAGGAGAAGATTTATTCCAAATTTACCAAGTGTGAATTTTGGATTTAAAAAGTTTCATTTTTGGGTCACATTATCTCAAAAGAGGGGATATCTATGGATCCATAAAAAATAGAGGTTATCAAAAGATGGTCGAGACCAACAATAGTAACTGAGATATAAAGTTTTCTTGGTTTGGCTGGATATTATCGACGTTTTGTGAATGATTTTTCATGATTATATAATCCACTCACCAAGTTGACTCGAAAGGGAGTTAAGTTCGTGTGGATGGAGGAATTTGAAGAGAATTTCAAGGAGTTGAAAAGAAGGTTATCCAGTGAACCTGTGCTCACACTGACTTGTAGTGGAGAAAGGTTTGTGACCTACAGTGATGCATCCAAGAAGAGGCTGGGGTGTGTTCACATGTAAAATGATACGGTGATAGCTTATTCCTCACGACAGTTGAAAATCCAGGAGAAAAATTACCCAACTCATGATTTGGAGTTAGCTGCGGTAATCAATGCCTCAAAGATTTGGAGGCATTATCATTATGGTGAAGGTTATGATATTTATACTGATCATAAAAGTTTAAAGTATATTTTCACACAAAAGGATCTGAATATGCACCAAAGAATATGGTTGGAGCTAATTAAGTATTACGACTTCTCAATTAATTACCACCCTGGGAAAGCAAATAAGGTGGCAGATGCATTAAGTCATCAAGACGATGCTAGCTTATCCATGATTAGGATCAAAAAAGATCCAATATTTGTGGATTTACAATGGATGGATCTTTGAATTATAATGGAAGGGGAAAATCATATCTTTATCAAATGAATGTTCAACCATCTATACATGTGAAGATTAAAGAGGCACAAAAAGAAGATGTAGAGTGACAAAAGAAGGTGAGAAATGTTCCTGAATTCAACCTTGATTGTGATGGGATAATAAGGTTCTGGAATCGGGTTTGTGTTCCTCCAATCCCCAAATTAATGGAGTTGCTGGATGAAGTTCATAGTTCTTCATTCTCAATTCATCCTGGAAGCACAAAGATGTATATGGACTTGAAAGAGTACTTCTGGTGGGATGGCCTGAAATGAGATGTGGCTGAATATGTCTCTTGATGCTTGGTTTGTCAGAAAGTTAAAGCTGAGAGACATAAGTCTAAAGGGATGTTACAACCATTACCCATAAAAGAATGGAAATGGGAAAACATCACTATGTAATTTATCACTGGACGTCCTAAAACATCCAAAGGAAATAATGCTATCTGGGTTATAGTTGATCGTCTTACGAATTGGGAACAATTCATTTCTATTATGGAAGATTTATCTCTAGATCATCTTTCCAGGATATATGTATAGGAAGTTGTAAGATTGTATGGAGTACCAATTTCCATTATATCTGATCGGGATCCGATGTTTACCTCAATGTTCTAGGGAAGTCTTCAGCATACTCTGGATACAGAGTTGAGTTTCAGCACTGCTTATCATCCTCAGACAGACGGTCAGTCTGAGAGAACAATTCAAACTCTAGAAGACATGTTATGATCTTTCCCTATGGATTTCAAAGTTGGTTGGGATCAACACCAACCTTTGGTGGAATTTCTTGTAATAATAGATTACACTCCAGTATTCATATGGCTCCTTATGAAGCTCTCTATGGAAAGAAAAGCAGGACTCCAAATTGCTGGGTTGAAGATGGGGAAAGAAAGCTATTAGGACCTGATCTTGTTGATGAGATGGCAGAAAAGGTCCGATCTATTCAACAACACATAAGATCATCTCAGAGTTGACAAAAAAGTTATGCCGATAACCGAAGAAAAGACCTTGAGTTTGAAGTGGGTGATAAAGTGTTCTTACGAATATCTCCTTGGAATAGGGTAATGATATTTGGAAAGAAGGGAAAGTAGAGCCCTAGGTATATTGGTCCTTTCGAAATACTGGATCATGTTGGGAAGGTAGCTTACCGATTGGCACTTCCACCGAATCTCTCTCAAGTTCACGAAGTGTTTTATGTGTCTCTCCTGAGAAAGTACATACCTGATCCATCACATGTACTCAACTCAGAAGTTATACAGCTGGAGAAAAATCTTTCTTATGAAGAACATCCAATAGAGATTCTGGATCATAGAGAAAAAGTCCTACGGAACCAGACCACTCACTTGGTGAAGGTTTTAGGGAGGAACCGCCAATTAGAAAAAGCTACATGAGAACTTGAGGATATGATGAGAGAGAGGTATCCTCATCTATTTACTACGAAATGACAAATTTCGAGGGATAAATTAATTTTAAGGGGGGTATAATGTAATACCCTGATACTTTATGAGAAGTATATTTTTTTATGTATTTTTTTATACGCAAAGGAATCTTTCATTGCACACAACACTAGCTTGGCTTGCGTTACACGCAATCGCGACCTCCCTCAATAGCGTGTGTAGTACGAAATACCGAGTTTCACTAAACAACGATATATTATTATATTACAAAATAGACTTTATGAATAGTATTAACTGAATTTTGAATTTTATAACATTATAATTCATCTTACACATTTTCTAGAATGAGGTATGAAAACAAAATCAGTTTTTCAGATAAAAGAAGTATTTTTCAAAAAATGTAGTTTTACCGCCTTTTGATGGCCCACCAATTTTAAATCTATTTTTTGACATGTTTATAAGTTCAATTTGAAAAAACAAAATTCTTCTTTTGAATCAGATATATAAATTTACTTTGGATAAATTTTTATTATTATTCTGGTAACTTTCATATTTTGATAAATAGTAAAAAGACGCCATATTTTAATTAAAAAAAACTTTTTTCATCACAATAATTTATATGGTTAAATTATAAATTTAATGGTTTTAAAGTATAAATAGAATATATTTTTACCATTTAATATAATGCATGTCATTAGCATTAATTTTACATTGAATTCATAGGTAAAAACATTTCAATATTTGGCAATGTTTTATCTTTTAAAACCTGTTTGCTTAACAACGAGACTAATTTTATATTAATTACTGAAACTTATGTGTTTTGAATTTTGAAAAATGGATTCCATATTTGGAATCAGTGGGTCTAAATTATGTTAATAGTTTACTTTTATTTTTTTTGATATTATGATTATTGACTATGGTAATTTTTATTTACTGCGGTTAAAGGTAAATAGGGTAATTCAAGGTTAAAAGAATATTATAATAATTACAAATTACCTTGACACTTGTAATAACCTTATTTTATGAGTAGTGGCTGACCATGGGCATACTTGGGTCTATTTTGGGACCCCATTGAGCCACTTTGTAGTGATAATGACAATTTGGATTAATTAATTTAATGTAAAGACAAACTTGACATTAACAAAAATCTTTTATTAATTTATTTCTAAAAGGGGTTATATAAATTATATATTCGTATATAAATATTAATTGGAAAGATAAAAATATTTCCTACATAATTTTATTTTATTTATAATTTTTAGACATTATATAATTTAATTAATTTATGACACAATGATGATGCAGTAATTATCTTATTATTGAAATATTAACATAATTGATGTTATAAATACCCAAATAAATGTAATTTTAGAATTTTTATGAATTAACATAATTTTCTAGGTTACTATGACATTTTATTATTGATTTAATTAACTTTTTAAGAACTAACCATGCTGTTATAATTTTCACAAAAATCAATTACCAAATATTGTCAAAATTTACATAAAATCGTTTTTAAAAGAAATATTATATTATTATTTGTTATTTTATTCCAAAAAATCTAAGGTTCAGTCAAATGACTTATATAAGGTTATATATATTAATAATAAACAACTTGGGATTCGTTTGGCATGTTATAGTAAGTTTATTAACCATCTAGTTTAAGAAAACAAGAAGACACGGTAAAAGTTAAATTATTTAACTTAGAGTTAAATCTAAATGATAAGGTTAAAATAGTAACCTAAACTTGTCTAAAATCTATTGGATGAAAGTATTTCCACCCATACCAACCTTAGATTCTACATAAATCAATTTTTAGCTATTAAAAACCAAATATGACTTTATAATAAAATAATACTTTATGTTTTTCCTAAGGTGCCCCTCTCCTCCCTTATAAAAGGATACCTACTCCCTCTCCTCCTCACTCCACATTCAGCCTTCAAGCTCGGAAAAACCCTGAAAATTTCTCTTCTCCACTTCCCTAGAAATATCCTAGTGGTCATGGTCTTCTTCAAAGACAATATTTAGTGCCCTAAGAGAAGGTTAATAAGAGGCGCTTCAAAGAAGAGGTAATGTCTGTTACCGATTCTTTCAACTTTATTTCTTCTTCTACTTCTTCTTAATTAGTTGTTTCATTATGAACTAATAACATAAGTATCACTAATATACTTATATTTTATTATAAATATGAAACAACCCTATTTAACCTTCTATCCATCCTACGGAAAACGAAATCATCGCGCGTGCGTACGTACGGAATATCGTCTCCACGCCGTCGTGTAATCTGTTTTCCAACACCTCCATACAAGGATGGGTATAATGATGTAAAGAATAACTATATATGATTATTGTACAGTTATATTGATTCTGAAATACTATACATAAACTTCAATTCAATTCCACGATCATGGGAACGATATCATCGCTTTTGCCTACATACGACCTACCATCTCTCCGATGTGATGCGACTCGTTCTACATGATCTTCATTGAATAATGATTATATAAATAAATTTTATGAATAAATATGATATATATTACCATAATACCATTCTGTAAAAGAGTTATCTATGACATAAAAGAAGAATAATAATTTATTCGACAAAACACGCATAAGAACAAAAAGCAATAAACCCCCGAATAACAAGTAACAATGAGATATTACTAATAGAAAGCTAAGAATGTGACCATATATGATATCATAACAATGAGTAAGATTCTGGAATAAGTGAATAAAATTATTTAAATCATTATACAAGATGATCGGACACGTACGAAGCAAATCGGACCTAAGGTAAGGGAAAATCTCACAATCTCATTTTTATCTGAGACTGTTTATACTTCATAATTTACTAGGGAATATTTATCATCCACATCCATATTTCCTAAATATGTAATATTATTTCAATACACCAACAGTTGTTTAAATCCAATTTTACCCATTGGTGAGTTTTTAGAAAAATATATGAAAGGAATCTTTGGTCGTTTTTAGTACGAGGTACTTTTTTGCCTTTTCCGGCCAAAGTACGAGAAGAATGTTTTTCTTTAACTTATACTACATGAATAGATTTTTAGAAAATTATTTCCATGATGCTTCCATTACAAGTTTTCAAGTTTTTTTTAATAAACTTCTTTTATTTTAAAATTTTATGACATGTTAAGAAAGGAAAAATGTTTTTTTGAAGTAGAAAGGATATTTTCCTCAAGAATGGAGTTCAAGCATTTTATCAAAATTATTTTCCATCTAAGATAATATAGGGTTCTGTTTCTATCCCTATTTTTACATTTATTTGATTATGTTATTATTGAATTATTTTTATGATGTCCTTTTATCTTATATGGATTATGTTATGATGTCATGATGTTTAAGAATCCCATTTTTATTACATGGGTTATGCTATGATGTATGATTTATGATTTTGTGGCACACATAAGAATGGTTTCATTATGAGATGGGTGGGACCTATATATCCCTCCAATGCATTGGGTAAAGATTTATATCTCATTAGATAGTTATGGCTGGAATGTCAGGTTAAACCGGTTCAGTGAAGCAGGACTAAAACGAGGAGTGAACTCGGTTCAGAAATGGACTTTGTCCGCTAAGATAGTCTTGGAAATAAGTATTCACTACTAAGAAATGATTCTATATGATTATGTGTGTATTCCACAAAGATTCATGCTTTAATTTATGATTATTGGGATTACATTTCAATACTATGATTTATCCCATGTTATGAAATTATGATCACTTTTGCAGGTTAGGATTTCCAAAATGTTATGTTATTATGAATATGATGTGATTGATATTTCTTTTGTTTACCATTACTGATCATTTGAGCTCACCCTTTTGTATGTTTTCTTTTCCCCAGGTCAGGAAGAAGGATATTAAGTAAGATATACCAAAAGGGACTCTAGATATGATAATATAAAAGGGAGACAATGTAGATGTTTTATGAACCAGTTGCTTATGTTTCCCTGTTTCTAAATACACTATACCTATACGGTCCTTTCATGGTTTTTTTATATGTTGTAATAAGTGTGCTTAAATTCTGAGGTAATAACAATGTATGTAAAGTATGGGTCGTTATATATTACATAAAATAAACCATGGGCATGCAAGCCTAATATATTAATGAGGTGAGATGACACATAGGAAAATTATTTAATTTTATAATAAATTAAAAGGGAAACCAATCATATAAAAAGGTATGGTCTAGTTCATGATCATCCACATGCTTGAAAAAAACTATATATTTAATAAAACTAGCATTCAATTCATTAATTTTTCTTATTTAAGATAAATCGCCATCAAATAGATTATTTATTTTCTTTAATTAATCAATCCTTTAATCTTAAACTAAATTATGAATTTCCTTTAGATTCCCATCCATGATAATTTTAAACAAATTAGAATTCATTTAAAATTTACATTATAAATAACTTGTACTTTGGTGGTAACCTAATGAATACTCATCCAAAATACCTAACATGTTTTATACTTGTATAAACTTTATTCATTATTATAAGAATCATAAATGAAGAATTATAGTTATAATACAACTCATACATGATGTGATGATCTTTTAAGATTATGAAAATGTTACTTAAACACACACACACAAACAGATATATATATATATATATATATATCAAAAACATATCAAATGTTATGTCTTAGCTTCATGCCCACACAAAGGTACATGTCTTAGGGGTTACATAATAGAGTAATAAATTTTGAAAATATGTGTAATCAAGAAATAGTATATGGCATGTAGATATGACAACATGGAATGTACCCTCTTCACAATGTATCTAAAGAACACTCCAAAGGACTCAGCATGTGAAGTATAATTTTAAATATTGGTGTAAACAGCATGTACATTTTTCCACATGTCATGTTGACTTCACGTTACATTGTCAGAAGTCAGCTAAGTCTTCTATTGGATACACGGCCTGACCCTGAACGGAAAGGGATTGCATACTATGTGCAGTGGGTCATATAGTGTGCAGCCTGGATGACCTTGCACCAGTCTATCTTTGTCAACATGTGGTGTAAGAATTAAGTATATATTCTATCATTAATACATATAGGTTGGGTAATTGATGAACTACTAATGATGTATTGAACATAGTTACACAGTGTGAATATCTGACTTCAGGGAATGTGCTGCTGGGTTCCTTGTATAAAAACCATGGTAAATCCAGAGTAAGGCATCAATTTAATATTAATAAATAATTAATCATTTCTATTAGATCTACGAGAAATGATATAGGATAACATAGATATTGTAATTCATATTTAAAATAACTATTAAACTGTAATTGAAAAACTAAATTATTAAATTGTAAATCATCAAAAAATAATTTAAATAATTATAGACAATAATATGCCCACTCTAATAACACTTGTAGTTTTTTGGTGCAGTGGAAGCACGGGACGGCTGGTTCCCAACATTAATTTTTGACATATTTAATGAAAAATATGAGATAAATACAATAGTGAATGCTAGTATCTATGAAATTGAATCAAGGATTATGGAAAAGGAATATAAAACCTGGCATCAAGAGGGAGAGGGTCGTCATATTTTTTTATAATTAATTTAATTAAATTAAAAAATTTCCTTTAAAGTGATTATTTCCTTATTGATGTGTTCATCCATAGATTTGTAGGGTGCCTGGATTAAATAATAGTGATAAAAGGTACATCTCCTCTAGTTGTGAACCACACATGCACTGTGAAACTTTAGACATTGTTGAAGGATTCTCTGGGTGCTACCGCATAAGATCCTAGAACATACATAATCCACCTTCGATCACCTTGAGAACTACATCAAAAGTGATCTTCATGATCTGGTGGTGGAATACCGCCCTTGTTCATTAGAATTTTCTTTGAAAAGAAGGAATTATATAGGTTTAAGAGAAATTCTCCAAATTCTTTTGCAAAACCAATTCGATAGCTATGTGGGTTTCACCCTTGCCGAATTAAAAAATAATAACATAACTGGGAATTTAATTCACTGTGTAATAATAAATAAATAGAATAAATGTCGTTAAATATTTTATTATTCCACATGAAATCACTTTGTCAAATAATAACACAAATAAAATCATTTCCATGATATTTCCTTAACATGCAAGTTATATTTAAATATTATTTTAATCAAATAATATTTATTATTACTTCTCAACACATCAAAAACATGGTCACCTAATCCTCCTCAATATTTATCGGGCCCTGAATAATGGCTATTTATTTATTATATATATATATCTACATTATTCGCCAGTAATAAATAAATAAATAATATATTTAATAAAAGATAAAATAAATATTTATTAAATATTCCACCTACAATATATTCTCTATAATAACTAGAGACAAAATAAATGTGATCATCCATATATAAATAATTATTAAGCCCAAACTAGGAATAATATTTATTCAACTTGTTAAATAATAAATTATTTAATTGGGATTCTGGATACACTTAGTGTATGGCCCTCTAAGTCTTTTTATCAGTGGAATTAGATGAACCAACCTAAATTCCAAGGTTAGCATCTAGAAAAATGATAAGACACCCACATAGAAAGAAGTTAATTTCATAATGACATGTCATCTCATACTAATGTTTACCCTGTAATATAATCCCTTTGTCTTCATATCTCTAATCTATCGGATTGCATGCAAGTTCTATCAACCCATGAGCATGATTTGTCAATATTTTACTTACTAAAATTTGATCTTCCCTAATGAAAACCATGGTCATGGATTTTTTTAGGCAATATAATTTCCGTCAAAGGTCTAGAGATATAATCTACAATTATTCAAGAGAAGGGAAAAATCCTTTCTCGAATTATTCATTAAATAAGTATTATGCATAATGCCCCGAACATATCCTACCATACCACAAATATATGTCATCGTGATTTTCTCTAACACATATAATTGGGAGAGTGATAATACCCATTTAAAATAATCTTAAATTCTATGTTCCAATATACACATATGAAAATAGGAACATCCAATGAAACTTATAAATCTGTATTTACTACTAGCGTGTCTCATTCTCGTAATATCCTCCTAGACATTACCAAGGGCGTACACCTTGAGAAGGTGACTCAATGTCTTATGAGACTTTCCCCCTGATAGCATGTATCATTTGTGTCCCTTGATGTGATATCATCTAGCTATAGAACAAATGTTCAAGAATATTGTCATGGATCTTCTAGGTTCTCATCATAGCAAGGATCCACTATGACCTTTTAATGTGACATTTACTCTTAGGAAATAATCACAGACAATGTCACGTAGAAGAATAATCATGATGTGATAAGTAGTTTATTGATATTCATCCAATGAATATATGTTTACCATAAATTTCAAAAAAATTATTATATCAAACCAACTCCAACAACAACCCCTTGAAATTTTTTTATTTAGATAACTATGGTGAAAGAATGAATGAAAGTGTGTCTATCACTCTTCAATACAATGAAAGAGAATGAGATAAAGAATAAGTGTAGTATAGAAAACACATCAAAAAATGTAATCAAATATATATACACACACATATATATAGATGGACTCATAGAAGGTGAGATTTTATGAGGTAGATTAATTTCACTAGCTTTGGATGATAAATTTTCATAAAATATTTCAAAAAAAACATCAACCATATTTTCACAGAGAGTTCATAAAAATAGAGTGTTGTGAATGTTTTTATCTCAATAGAATAGAATGTCTATATGTCTCTCATGTACACACACATACACTGCTCTGTTTATTCTATGATTGCTTCTACTTCTTAAAGAGATCAATTACAATAATTATCTATTAAAGGATATTAAAAATTTAATCTTCATACTCATTGGGACCTTAAATTCGATGACTCTACAGTTAATGATAGAAAATATAGCACCTGGATATTTTAAAATACTTTATTTCTTATGTCAGACACATTCACATAGACTTCACATAGGGAAAGTTACTTTCTGTTTTAAAGTTTCCATTGTTAGTTGGAAATTAACAATACACAGTTCCATTTTTTTCATGAAGTTAACTGATACATCTATGTGATAAATTCATTTATTTATGTAGTAGGTTTTTTTCTTCTTATGTTCACTTCTTCTCTACTCATGGTAACCTAACTGCTTAATTCAATCACTATACTTCATTATAAAATTTGTTTTTTTCTTCTTGTGATCACTTAATCTATTCACAAGGACACTTGATTTCCTCTCGTAGTCACATTACTTCATTATGAAGCCGCTTAATCTTTTTTATGTTAATGACATAAGAAAAACAATCAGTTCTTAATATAGGAAAACATTCTCCTCTAAATCACTATAACATGAGTTTTCATGTGGTATGTTGAATCCTTCGTATAGTGATGTGATTTCTAGTGTGTCTTTAGTTTTTCACAAAGAAAAGAATTCATCTGACACATGGTCACTTCAGTTTACCTGCATTCATTAGAATTTCAATGTGATGTCACTTCAATATTTTTATTTGACCTTAATGGTCAGTTGAATTCTTCATAGGGTAGGTTGTCATGGTAACTTCCCTAATTATCCCTTCTTATAATTTTTTATAAAAAAATTAGTGACTATATAAATGATAATGGTTATTAATAATATAATAAACATGATTTGGGATCATTAAAATAAGTAGGTGTTGGAATAATCCTATAATATCATAATTTTGGATGATCATAAATCATGATAGATATATGAATCTAATATAATTGATTTTTTTCTTTATTTCTCAATGTCTCAATTAATTTCTCAATTTCTAAATTTATGTCTCAATTATTTAACATTTTGGGATTATCAAGATGTAATGAAATAATAAAAAATATATATTAGGAAATAATAAAAAATGTAATAATTGTAAAATTATAATTATGAAAATTGTATCTCATTAATATAAAAATAATTAAAAAATAATTACTAATATTTTAATTATCATTAAATATAATCAGAATCAGAATCAGTCACATCCATGATGTCATTATGGAAGATTTTATCATTTCCTTTTAATGTAAAGGATGTGGCATGTTGTGTATGATGTGGTATAGATGTGGTTGTAGGTTCCTTCATAACCATTCACTTGTAAATTAGATGAGGGTTTTGAATGTCTGTTCTACGATACAAGTCAAAAGGATTAATAAAATATGTAGATGTATAAGGAGGGGTTGGATTAATGTGAACTGAAGTTGGGTCCAAAATGGAAGTGTAATTAGTATAATGGGAAGGATTTTGGATTTTTATTAAAATCATTCATATCCCCTGATCTATGTTCCCTAGAAAATATTCCTTATTGTTTTTTATAAAGGATTTCAAAACTAGAGTTCAAACATTGAGGTTTCCATCTTGGGACATGGATGTTTGAGTCTTGAGAGGCATCCCAATATCACTTAAAAGATATATAAACATGTTATTTAAGTTTTATATCATAAATATTCTTCTATGAAATAAAGAAGTATATCCTATAATACTATCTCTATATCATGCATCCTACGTTACATCTATTCTGACCAATTATGTGGTCTAAGTAGTATGGGTATGGAAATTGAAAATCACCACTTCTCTTGTATTGTAAAACTCATCTCAAAAAACTTTTAACTCATCTGTTATGGGATATCTAATTTAATCATCACTAAAAATAAACGGAATATTGGCAGGAGAAGGTACTATGGAAGATAAAGCATGATATGCTAAAGAATAAGTTTGAAACACACCATTCAAAAATCTATGATCTTACATGAACACCATATCTCAATGATCGGATTTCAAATAACATAATTTAGCATTTATATCTCCAATTTCATCTCTAATAATTTTAATTTTGAGATGGAATCTTGGATGAATATGAGAAATAACTAGATTAACTATCCAAGCTATATCTTCTTCTCTATCTAGCTCTACATATTTTCCAAAAAAATAACATTTATTTTAGAACATTGATAATATATTATTTTAATACATTAATTCAACTTTTCCTACATATTATGCTAAACAACCTCATCATATAATGTATCATATGAATAAAAATATTGTTTCCAGCCATCTAAATCATCTCAAAGTCAACAAATATAGTCCCCAAGGATTGAACATGATCTTCAACATCAAATGTTTCTACTACTATAATAACATATTTCTAGAGATATCCATGAGGAGATGTACTATTACATTCATAGGTACTTCATCCTCATTTTTTGGATTTGGAGAATTTTTTTTACAAAACATATTTAATTGATGGAATGAGATGATATACATGATGCCCATTTTTATAATAAGACTCATCTATCAAATATAAATCAAGAGCTCTTCAAATAGAAGGTTTTAGAGGTCTAATAACCTAAAGTGGTATTCCCCCATTATCATCATCATTATTATTAATATAGTAATCTAGGACTATTATTACTAGTCTCCAGGACATATCCCCTTAGTAGGTGCATATTGTACACTATGTGTCCGAGTGCTTCCAATCATAGGACAGAGTGCATAATATTTTTAAGAACATTCCTCACTGTCATCAGAATCACCTGAGCCATATCTTAATTGTTCTTCCACAAAAAAAAATAAAAAATTATTAATTTGAAACAAATATTCATCTTACAATTAATCCTCATGAGAAGGTTATGGTAGACGATATTTTGGAGATCCGAAATATACTAAAAAATTGGAGTTCATGAAATCATTATAAGATTCACCAAATTCATTACATAGATTAGCCAATTTATTTTCCTCTAATTATATTTCCATAACAATATCATATTTATCATTAAATGAATAATTAACAACATTATTAGGCTCTAAGATAGAATCAGCTATATCCTTTAGGTTAACTTGATACTTAAAAGGATTTATCTTTTTATATAACATTTAATTTTCTCCCACCAATTATATTCTCTTGGGGATATAATTATCTCTCATGTTCCCACATATAAATTTATTTATGAATAGTCTATTAGAGGAAATTAACTTTTCCCCCATTTTTGGAATAGATACATTAATCTCTATAAGGGATGAAATTAATGTTGGATACGGAATGAAATTGATCTTAGAAGATGTCTTACACATCTCATTCATACACCTCATGACTTACCTTTTAAAACTGATATATATCCCCTTATTTATCATGAATTAAAATAAAAATCCATGGTTCCACATGATACTAATATTATATTTCCAAGTAACAATGTGATTTTGGATAAGAATAACCAATAAACTAAATTATTTAGTAACATTTAATAAAGATGGCCGGTTGGGAGTCCTTTTCCAACTCAGTTCCTCAACGAGATTCTAAAAATTGAATTGGGCATGATTTAAGGGGTATGTTCTTGGATAATCTTCATTATAACCCTAATAATGTACACATAAGATCATAGCCCAGAGTTTTGAATAAAATAAAAAAATTAAATCCTTTTACCATTATCTTAAATGTACCGTTTTTATCTCCAAGAATGAACCCTATGTGGCCATAAAATTATTTAATCATCCTAAGATAGAATCTATTACCATTTCCCTTAAAATATTTACTCCAACATTTCATTTCAATTGATTTACACATTAAGGATTTTATAGAAAAAATCCATTAAGAATATTCTTATGGTTCACTATATATTATATGGTCTTACAAATAATGTTTTCATTGTTTAACTATACCACTCAACCTACATTTTCCCCTTTTTCAATCTCTTTGTAGTGTGAAATCTTGTAAGAGGCTCAACATCATGGGATCATTTTAACAATGTAATTTTACACTACAATTCGAACTTTATTGGATTTGTTTTCAGAGATATATGTGTTTGAAAGATAGGGTTTATAGAGAAAATGTAGGTCTTTTAAAAGAAGAAAATATTTTTTGGATAACAACATGAATCAACACATATTATTCATTTAATTTTTAATTAATAATTTTTGGAAATAAAAAAATAATTTACATAAGAACATCCCTCTAAAACAACTTAATCAAAAAAAATTATACAATTAGTTATCATAAGTATAGTGATTGTGTATTTATAGTAAAAAATATAACTTGTGATACGGATAATAATGACATGAGTAAAATCTAATTATTTGTATTGTTAACATAGATTTAAGGTAGGTATAATGACTATATTACCAAATGGTATCAATCAATTATCTAACTACATATCTAAAAACTATTGCTCAGTTAACCAAACGTTTGAAAAAAAAACATCATAGTTACATTAGAGAAGTATTAACACAAATAGGAGTTAAATTTTTTAACTATAACTAAAATATTTATTAATAATTAATTATTCGTAACTCGTGTATGATATAATTGATTCTATTAGTATTCATGATTCCTAATAATATCAGCGAGATGATGTTCAGTTCCAATTAATTCAAGACCAATATCTCCCTTTAGAATATGTTCTCTCAATATGTTTTGTCTTATATCAATACGTTTTTTCCATGAATGATACACATGAATCTTATAAATGATCATATCACTTGAATTATCACACAATTTAGAGAAATATCGAAACCAAAGTATATAAGATATAACATGTGTTTAATCCATAGAATTTGTGAATAATAGCTACATATAACTATGTACTTAACATCAACAGTGTATAATGAAACCAAATTTTATTTCTTACAACCCCATGAAACTAGAGACTTGTCCAAAAATTTATATGTTCTAGATTAACTTTTTCATTTTAAATTACGATCACCAAAATATGAACATGAATATCTAGCAAGGTAAAATTATTTTCCTTTGGAATAGAACATTCTAAAATCTTTTATACATTTTTTTTATTATGAAAATTATTTCGACGGTTTTTGAATGTACTTCATTTATATTTTCTTTAAAACATTCACACGTTCATACATTAAGCAATATATTAGGTCATCTAGTAGTTGTGTATACTAAACATCTAATCATACATCCATATATGGTTTGATCAACTGGTTTCCCAGTTACATTGTGATCCAACATACGCCGTGTAATCATGGGAGTATTAATACAATTGTTTTGATAAATAAAAACGCATTTCAAAATATCCACAGTGTATTTTTTTATATTTAAAATAATTCCTTAATTATTTTGAAAAATATAAAAGTTAGGATGAATATTTACTTACCTATTTATAAAATTTAAAATTAATTTTTCATCGATCTTGAAAATTAAATACATAAGGGTTTTTTGGATAATCAAATATTTATTTGATCAACATATATTTGAAATAAAAACTCATCGTTGTAAATAATTTTGATAAATTCGGTTAGAATAGATATACCTTTAGTAAAAACTTTATAAAATAAAACATGAAGATCATATCATGAAAATCCATTGGATATTATGTTAAAAAAGTAAAATATTATATTAATTTGAAAAAATTATTTGGAAAATGAGGGTTTTAAATTCCAAGGGTTGTTCTATAAAAAATAATCAATAATATAACCATTTAAAAGGGTACAATAGAAATCCATTTGATGTAATTTGAAATTCAAATTTTCTCTATAGGATTTCATAATTCTAATAGCATCATGTAGTTCTACTAGTGTAAGGTTTTTTTCATTTTCAACACCTTCCTCTTGAATATAACCATATGAAACCAGTATAAAATTATTTGTAGTTATTATGTGAGACCTATCAACCTTGTTTTTAAACACACACTTACTACTAATGGTGAGTAATACATTAGGCCATTCTTCTGGTTCCAAGACTAAATTTATATAAATTTATAGAACACTTTTATTATACACATTTCCCATATTTCGTTATCTATAGCTACGATGAAGTTTTTTGGTTTAGTCAATCTCAACAAGGCTTGATGTTCAATATGATTTCTAAGAGAATTTTTCGTATGATTACCTTTATCTGTTTATCCAACTACAATTTCTAAAGGATAGTTCCTATGGATTTTAATTAATTTAGAGATATAATTAATTGGTAATTCATTATGTTCATCAGGTTCTAGTTCAAATAGTCTCTCAGAAAGGGATATTTTTCTATATAGGGTTTTACAAAACCATCACTAGGATTGGTTGAGGTATAAATATCCATGTTATAAAAATGATACACAATATTTTCTAAATATTTTTTTCCTCAATTGTTTTCCATTAATCTAATTTTACATTTATAGATTAATCAAAAAAATTAATTCTTTTATTAAACACCTATATGATTTACCAGAGTATGAATAACTGTGGATGAATTCCTTATCACATTAAGATGCAATCTGTCTAAAAATCATTGCTATTGTGAATAATGACTTGATAGAAAAAAAACAATGAAGTAATTTAAATTAAACTTCATTAAATTCAACAAATCTTATGGTTTTTCATTAAAATTGGTAATATGGAAACACTATTGATAACATACATGGATATACATATAGTTTCTAAAAATAACTCCAAAGGATTCTCAAACTGATTGATCATAGAGACAATAATCCCTTTAGGGGTTGTATTCCATATTTATAAAAATCCATTATTCTGAGGAGTCCTAGAAGTAGAAAATTTGTGACTATAGCCATGTTGTGGGTATAATGAATTTAGTTCATGATTTTTGAACTAATGAGCATGAACACTTCATAATATCTTAATTGTATGTACACTAAGATTTTCTATATATTTTTCATGTTTTTCATAATACGAACATGATTCAATTTTTTTTGATAAAAATGACAACAAATTTAATCAAGAATATTAATCCATTAAAACATTTGAATAATTATTTAAACATAATATAAAACTCTAGAAGGTCCAAACATATCCATGTGTGCCAACTATAGGGGTTGATAAATGGAAAATTGTTTCTCGATGTTAAATGAAATCTTATGAGGTTTCCCTTTATGATATGTGTTATAGACATGTATTTTTTGAATTATAGATTAGAAATATACTTAACCAAATTATTTTTAGACATATTTGAAAGGGATTAATGGATAGAGTGGCCTAGGATGATATTTCATAGCCATGATTCATTGTGATAGTCACCTGAGATATATATTTTTTTGATAAAATAAGGAATCAACATCAACTGTAAAAAACATTCTTAGTGTAATGCATTAAATAATAAATAATTATTTGAATCATATATTTTGAAATAATTGGTTTCAAACCTAACCTGGTTACCACTATCACATAATTATGATTTGATAAAAAAATTATACCTTTATCCACCATCAAATTGGATTTTAGAAACTAAAATATTATTTGAGATGCCTATTCAACCAAGGTATATTATTTTTCCATCAGTATCATCATCAAAAGTGTCTTTCCCACAATAACCGTTTAAATATTTATATATATATATATATATTAAATAATAATTAGTCTCAAATCATGTGTTTTGAACATCCATTATCTTGATAACATAAATGATTATAAGTACTCATCCATAATGTCTCACACACACGTTTAGACTAGAAGTGATTTTTGAACCCACACATTCATTTGTAAAGATAAGTTGTTAAATAATAATTTGGAATTGAAATCAATTTAATTGGTTTAGAATAAAAAAAACCTATGAATTTTATAAATAAAATAATTATTATCTCAACAAGAATATGATCTATTCATAGAATTGGAAGAGCTTTAGGTAGGAATAAAATTAGTCATATATATTCTCTTTAAACTATATTGGTACCCAAACCTAGTTTTGTAGATCGATGTGGAATTTTTACCATGAATCATAGTTTATCTATAATTTATAAACCATTCAAGATAATTTTTTAGTTTCTAACTTTAAATATTTTTTCGGTTTTTTTATTTTAATAAATGGGAAATCTAATATTTTTTAAAAAATAGATTTGATTTAATTTGAACAGATAAAGAATGATGTTAAATTAAAATGTCATAATTGTCTTCATATTCATTTTAGTAACCCACTAGTAAATTTCAATGTTTAAATAAATGTTCAATGGATATATCTTCACCATTATTTTCTTTCATAGAAGAATTATATATATTAATAAGAGATGTAGAGACTATATATACTACCTCAAATTTGTTTTTTATATCACGCATTTTTTATCTATATACATTGCCATCCTAACTCATGTTAAACTCACTAGAAATGTCCTCATTGTTTCTCCAGATGACATTCATAGATTTATTTTGACATTTTTCACTATATCCTCTTACTATAAATTATAATTTAATTTAGTATAATCACATTTGATATTCCTGTAACTCCTGTATTTATAACAAGTCATTTATCTTGGTTTATTTTCTTTTTTCTATCTCCCCCATTCATTTTTTCCTCTCTAAATTTTTTAATATATAATTTATTCTTCCTATTGAACTTTATACATTTCTTTGATAGTAGATCCATATCCTCCTCACTGTCAAAAGGTGACTCGAACTCAGTTTTAATATTTTATTTTATTTTCTCCATCTTGTACTAAAAATGTTTGAAAGAAACAATTTTTCACTTTATTTAATCATTTTAATTTTTCACAATAAAATATTCTTATTAATTCACGAGTTTAACATTAAAATTATTAATTATAAGATTACTTATATCACATTATTATTGAATGTAGACAAATTTACTTCTCCATTAATATAGTTAGCGTTATTGGAGTTACATAACATGATCTGTATCTTCTCTTTTCTATCCAAGTCTATGTAGTTTATTTACAATTTCATTGAACCTGAGATATATTTTGGAAATTTATACTTCAAGACTCATCATAAATTTTTCTAATTTAATATTCTAGGTACTATGGTTCATCTATATAACTTTTTATTTCACTTCATGAGATAGAAGTATTTTATCCTATATTTCATAAGAAGTATAATGTTAAAAAATTCTATTAAAGTTATATTATCAAAATTCATATTATAAGTTATTCACAACATTGAAATTACATTCATAAGAATCCATAGTATATTCACTCAAATAATCCATCAGAGATTTAGGTTTTCAATATTTTTCCTCTATCAAAGTCTACATATCAAATATCATTCTTTCAATGAGTATTTCAATTTTAATTTTTGAATGAGTATAATTTGTTTTATTAAAATATGGATGTATGTTGTTAGTTGTACTCAGTAGCCAATTTTTATCAATAATGATATACATTTAGAATTAAAAACTATTTTTTTTCATAAAATTAGATCATAGTTTAAAATAATTCAGAATATAATACCAAATGTTGTTCAAAGTTTACAGCTCAAGAGGTGGTGATTTGAGTTTCAAATTAAAATTTTTGTTTAAAAATATTTCAAAATTAAATCATCCTATTTATAAAAATTTACTAGTTAACTGTAACAGTAGAATTATATAATTCAATCTATCCCAAATCATATAAAAATATTGATCATAACTCTATTAAAATATGACTTATAACCTATTTAAATATTTATATAATTTTTTTGTATCATGCACATTATATAAAACACTTATTAATTCTAACTATAAATGTAGTGTTTTGATATATTGTTTTTAAAACAAATCATGGTCTGTTTTAAAAAAATAGATTACAAAATAAGACATACCAGAATTTAATATAACAAGAGGTTTAGTCTCAAGTTGAGAACATGTACTCTCCACTTTGCTATCACTCGTTTCCATGAATTTTATTAATTATTCAACATATCCATAAGTTGGATCCTATTTTAAATAAAATATCTACACATAGGAATTAAATGAATCAAAAATCCTCTTTCCCAGTTCTTCATTAGATAACAGATGTAAAATAACTAATTAAATAGTGTCTAATACTATTTTACATTATTTAGGATCCTATGTTAAAGAATAAATAGAAAATAGTAAACACGGTTTGAGATTTAAGAAAAACCAATGAGAGAAAATATTAGAGGGTGAGGATTTTTGATTAATTTCAATATGATCCTATTTTATAGATTATTTTTATAACTATGTCATGAAAATATTCAAAGGTGTTTTCACATAGGGTTATAAAAAATAGAGTATCTTGAAATAATTTAGCTTAATATTATGGAACGTTAATATATCTCCCATGAACATACTCATACACTTCCATATGTTTTCCAATAATGAATCTAATTCTACATTGTTTAAATTATTATAATTATGTATAGGAGTGTATTTATAATTTAATCCTTATACTCAGTTGAACCATAAATGGGATGACTGTGTCATTAATTCTTGGATATATTTAAATTAGATATTGATAAATACCTTTGTTACTAAGTTATACTTGGTCACATGGTCTTCACTTTGTCATGGTGTTGTTATATTTTTTCATTTTCATGGCTTCATGTTAGGGTCACTAAGAACTGTTTCCTGGTTTCCTCATGAAGAAATTTAAAATCTACATGTATTCTGTTAACTTCTTTATGTGATAGGATCTTTTCATTTTTTAGTAATTTATTCTGTTCTAATAGTTACTTGATTTCTTCTTGTAGTCCCTTAAATTCATCATCTGGTGGGTTGTTTTCTTCAAGTGGTCACTTATTATTTTATCAAAGTACCATTATTTCTTACATAATTCACTTTATATCTTTATATGGTAGATTCATCTATTATTTTTTTCAATACATTACTCACACGATTAGTTCAAGACATAGGAAAAAATTTCTCACCTAACTCACAGTTATATAATTGTTTGTGTGGTAGGTTGAACGCTTCTTGTAGTATCATCATTTCCAACATGTTCTTAGTTTGAGAATTAGAAAAATTTGTTATTTTAATACATGGTAAATTTAGTTTACATTCTTTCACTAGAATTTCAATGTGAAATCACTTCCACATTTCCACTTGAACTTTATAGTCCACTGAACATTGTTACACAATAGGTTGTCATGGTCCCGTCTAGGCTTATCAATTTGTGTCATTTTGATTAGAAAAAAGGTGAATTTTATAAAATATAATTATCATTAATAAAAAAAATAAACATGGTTTTTTGTAATATAAATAAGGGGGAGCAAAAATAATAATAGATTAGTATTTTCTTCTAAAAGACGTATTAAAAAATTAAGATTCAATAGACATTGTACCATCCCAAGAAGATAGGAAGATTACTGATTACACTCATGATTTGGAGTTGGATTTTCATTAAAAAAATGAAACATTTTAGGTGTAAAAACTTATTTGTTATTATTGGGTAAGAATCCACCAACTAAACACAATATAATATCACTAACATTAAAAAAATAGAAGTATTAACTAAATCTATTTTTTCAGACTATTCTAGAAAAAGATAGATTTTATATGATTTTTGGTGAATAAAATATCTTGGAAAACAACCACATCATAATTTGTGGATATAGGAAAATGTTTGTGGAGCTTCTTTTCTAAATTGATATCAAATATTTGGGATTCCAGCTGAAATTATACAACAGTGAATATCAATAGAGACAAAACCAACAAGAAAATTTAATGTTTTATTACATGATGTTTGTATGACGTGAAGTTTAATCATAGGTAAATCGATTTATATCACAATATATATATATATATGTTTTTAAACCATTAATTAGGATATAGAATGGCCGAAATAAGTAAAAAACGTATAAAATGAAATAGGATTAATATAAAATGAATAATATTTCTAGAATGAATATTTTATAATTTCTCGATAATTTATAAGGGATGTGAAACATTTGTGATCACATTGTTGTTGAATTATCTTAAAAAAAATCTTTGTATAATTAATATATCCAAGATAATATAGAACTATAAAGTATGTAAATTAAATAAATCCTGATACGGTGTCAACCAAGGGAAAATAATTAGTGAAAACGTGTCTCTTGAAATGTTAAAAAGAAAGGACAACCTGGATAGTCAAGATATCGATTATAAATACTTCAGCCAAAGAAAGAGAGGAAACATCATTGATCAATTCATTATGGACATGAAACTAAAATATAAATGGATAAATTTTAGGACAAATGGGAATCAATTCAAGATTGATATAACGTGATTAGTCTGATTCTGGTCTTATTTTGTGAAAATATTATGAGTTTTCCAAAGAAGTGTGTCCAATAAATTGATAATACTTTGTGTGGATGGTGATTTGTGTAATCACACATTGATAAATTTTTCATGACAAGGATATATAGTAAAAATAAATACCATGTCGTAATAGAAAAACACCATCATGTTCAAATGATAATTTTGATGATACAATGAAGAATTTCACACCTAAAATGATCCTAAACTAGTGAAGTAGTGAGGTTTTTTTATATAGACATCGAAATGACAAGAGTCTAAGAAATAAAAGAAAGTTAAAACGAAGGATAATTAACTTGATTAAAAATTCAAGAGGCATATTCCTGATAATGAGAATGATAAACACAATTCATTAGTCATTTTTTCCACGAGAAAAAGCATTAAAAAAATAAAGTGGAAAGCATGAAGAATATGATTTTTATTAGAGCTATAATTGAAAGTGGTCAAGGGTTGAGAAAGATTTCCCCAACACAGTTCTATAATATATAATAATTTGAGAATATTCCTTTTTCTATATCAGTTTGGTTTTGTTTCTATAATGGAAATTATAGGTGATGAATTATAGAGATAATCACATGATGGCACGAGTTCAAATAAAATCATTTTTCAAAAGATATGTCTAATCTCGAAATCTTGGATATTGAAAAAAAATATAAAGTATACAGTATTATTTTCACTCCCCCTATTATGATTTAATGTATAAATTTTTTTATTTAATATGCATAGTTATTATCCAGCCAAAATGGGATTTCATATACATTCACATGATCTTTTTGAAATATTTTATCAATATGAGTGAAGGTTTGTTGATATTCATGAAAATATGGTTCTATAACAAAAAATAATTTTATTCTATATTGGAATTACATTTGGAGACTTCTATGGACTACTTTGATTCATTAAAAAAATGTTATTATTTTCTACAACAGTTATTACCACTTACAACTTGAGATTAATTAGTAATTGTATCATTGATAAGAAATAAATATTTTATTCATTCCCAAAATGAAATGATAAGTTATTAAGGATATGATGTTTCTATGAGATAAAGAAGAGATATATTTTTCCCCCTAATAAGCCACTAAATTATGGGGGATAATTTTTTTTCAATATAAATATGCGATCAAATATGGGGGGAGAGACTATATTGAATCACTAAAAACTATTCATTATTTAGAAGAAGATTTTTCTATAAACCGCCAATAAATTTTATGTTTTAATTAAAAAAACACATTTCTCCTAGGTCACACCTTTATCCCAATTATCTCTCGGAGATCTCCATCCCCATGAACTCGATCCCTATCTAGGCCAAACTACTGATCCCTAGGTCATGCCACACCTTCATTCAGAAGCTCACCTTTCCACTCGACCATTGACCCTAGAACCACACCCTCTTTAGGGGTCACAATCTCTTCAGTGTTCCCCTATATGCAAATTGTAGCACCATCCCTCACTCTGGAACCCCTAATCCCCCCCGACATTGAACCATAGTACCACCACCCCCCCTCACCGGAACTCATGAGCCCTTTCCGATGTTTTGGTTTGAGCCCCTGGAATGGCTCCCCTGTACCTTTATTCGCTCGAGTCATCATCCAAACATGATCCCTCTCCCTACATTTCTATTTCCTCAAGACCATACTGAAGGTGAGGTTATATAGGATTAATTTCTAATTTTATCATGAATATTATATTGTGGTAAGTGTTTTTGTGAATTTCCTATTATTATTTGTTTCGTCTATTTTTAATGATGAAAATATCATTTTACTTTGTTTCCTAAAGATTAATATATAAAATGATCACATTCAAGTATTTATGAATTGTTTTCTTATTCGAAATACAGAAACATATTGGTTCCTTCATTTAGAATATCAAATTTTTATTGTAATACATCATCAATAAAAAACAATAATGGAGAATAGTATTACGACAATTGAATCTAAAATAGAGATTCAACATTTAAAAAATGAAGAAAATGATAAAATTTATGATTATATGATTATTCCTATCCTACTTTGTATTGATAATTTCGTTAGAGAAAAAAACTATTTTCATCAATTTATACATGATCAATTTCGAAAATTAAAGAAAAATAAACTAATGGTATTTGATATATTAAGAGAAAATGATTGACAAGATCAATGAGATAGATTTTCATGTGGATTAATCTTTATTATATAAACAAAAATGGAAAAAAGTTTTGGTATGTTCATATTGTGATTGAAATATAGATATATCTAATAAAAAAACCAAAATTCATTTTCTATACTTTCTATCATTGGTTGATGAAATAGTAAGTGTATTGAAAAGAAAATATTTATATTTATATATAATAGAATATCATTTTATTAGTATTAATAAAGTAGAATATTCATGATTAATCAAACTATTAAATATATGAAATTTCCATTATCATAATTTTTTTAAAGAAATTTTATCTCTTAGTTTTCATCATGGTATTTTTTGTTAATGTAAATTTTTATTGATAACAATAAACATCATGATTTGTGTAATTTTATGTATGTTTGATGATTGTCTATTTGTTTCTGAATATTAAAAATACCTTAATTATTTTAATTAAATAATTATAATATCTCATATAACTATTCAATCGTTGTTGCTTGTATTTTTCACACAGTGTTTACAAGTACCTCACTTATTTAAATGATTAATTAAAATTTATAATAAGTTATTAAAATCACATCAGGTTCATTATTTAAGTGTTTTGTGTTTATAATGATTTAATAAAGGATTATGAAGTCACATTATTTTATTTTTGGTTTTTCTATGTTTTTATAAAATTTTAAAATATTGTATAAATTATATTTATGAATATTTATTGGATGATTATATAGGAGCTTGTCTATTATGTATGCTGCCAAGATTTTTGGTTAATAAAATATGATTCATGATCATGCATAATATAGTCATCCATATAGAAAATTATATGATGTTTATTCTTGTTTGTCTAATGGTAGGGTTAATAAAGGGTTTGAGGGATTTATAGGTTGATAAAAATTATAATGAAAAGGGATGTGGTTTTAAAATGATTCAGTTCAATTGAACTATTTTCACTTGAGTTTCCATAAATGGGGTTTCATAGGTTACACAATCATCACATGGTTTACACAATACCAATATAGTAATTTTTTTGAATTTAGAAAAATTTGGTACAACACATTTACTATATAAATTGGGTAAAAAACATATGTGTTTTAGTATTTTTTTAATATTGTATTGGGACATTGTGATATATAAGGATAAAAGTTGGATCACATTACTGAGGAACACAACTCATTATGCTTAGGTTTTGGAGGAGTTCTTAGATTTTTTCCATTTTTATTTGATCTGTTTATGGGAGAATAAGATGTTCATGTAAAAAATGTAAATTTATAAGATGGTTGTAGATAGATGATGTTTATAAAAACGTTATATTGGAAAAATTATCTACTCAATATTTGTGTTGTATTAGGCATATAGAATTGAACATTATAGAATTTTTTATCGCTGATGTCAATCGACATAATGAGGTCTCAACTTCATCGACAATGTAAAATGAAATGAAAACCCTTATAAAGGATTCATTGTGAATTAAAAGACACAAACATCAACATAAAAATATCAGAACAACTAGTTTAGGGTTCTACAAATAGAAACTTTACAAGTGATGTTTTTTAGACAATAGTATAACTAAATCAATATTTTATCACATCATTGGATCCTCCTATTGATTTTGTGGAGACTAAATTAAGAGTTAACTTCACTGAGAATAAAAATGAATTTCATGATTTAGTTGATAATTGAAATCAAGAGTTATATAGTTGATGTTGGAAATTTTCAAATAATTCTTTTTTGTAGAAGCTGCACGATCTAAAATTAAAATTTAGAATAAAAATAATGGTGATTTTTATGATATTGGTATTTTTTCATTATGATTTTCTTAAAAAAAATATCTCTATGTCATTTTTTGATATGAAAAAAGTGGTTAAAAAGATTCTTCTGGATTATACAAAAAATACCTATGTGAACAAATGATTGTATGATTTATTGGGGAGAGGATTCAAGCATACATGATGGAAAAAAATTATTCTTCTATATGGTTTTTAATTGGTGATGTTGGAAGTAAGAATCAAAAAACTATAATTAAAAATATGAAAAGGAACATACCTTCAATGGTTTTTCGTTACATTCCTTTAAAGCAGCAATTCCAAGGAGTATTCATGTCATAAAAACCCGGTGGGCACATGATTTTTCATTCTATAGATATTAACAATGATGGTTTAATGTGACATACAAGATATTCGTAATCATTGAAGAAATTTAATTCATTACATCCTAATATCTCATCAGATTCAGTCATTCTTGATTGGGATTGGCTACCGATAGATTCTACCCATTTTGGAATTTGAGCACTAGTTATAGAATTTGGCCAGTTGTTTTGATCCCTCACAATCTACCTCCATGAATGTGTATGCAACCAATATGTTTCATCATTTCAATGATTATTTCTTGAAAACAATTCATGGAAATGATATTTATGTATACTTACATACACTAATTGAGGAAGTAGTGGAGTTTGGGAGAATTGTTGATGATTCATATGATGTATATTCTAGAATAATGCTCGAAATCGAACCTTCTATAATATGAAACATTAGTGACTTCCGTAGACATGGAAATTTAACTGGATGGAACACTTACATGAGTTTCTCTTACCCCATTTGTAACAGTGATTTTCTACCCGAACGACTACCACACAGTAAAAAATTTGGCTACTTAGTTCATCGAATATTTCTCAATATCACATAGATTTTGGATGAATAAGTCAAAATTAAATGTTTCAATTGATCATAGAAAACCTCCAATGTATTTCACAGGTTCTAAAATATTGGAATTCAAAAATGGATGAAAAAAAGTATATTCCTTAAATTTATATATTATGAATATAAATATTTTTAATATAATCTTGATATTATTCATATAGAGAAGAATTTTGGTGAAAAAAATTCTTTACATCATTTTAAGTGCATGGATAATCGAAGGACCATATAAATGCTCGGAAAGATATAAAAACAATGAAAATAAAGTGTGATCTCTAGCCATATAAGAATAAGGGTTATGATTCGAAATTTTTTTCATTGAAAAAAGTGATAAAGATACATTCCTTAAAATTTAATACATTTTTAGTTTTCTGATGCGTATTCAAGTAACATCTCATGGTGTTCTGACCTAAATTATCATAGGTTACATGGATTAAAAATTCATGATTCATATATTTTGTTACATTGGTTACTACCATTGACATTGAATAAATTATTTCCATACAAGGTTTCTACTATTGTACTACAATTTTTAACATTATTAAGACAACTATTTGGGAAAACCATATAACCCTTTGAGCTTAAAAACCTTCATGAGAGATTTTTATTGACACTTTGTACAATGAATATGATTATTCATCCATGTTTATTTACTTTCATGATGAGTTCAACTCTGATTTGATCAAGGGATATAAATAAGGATTCCCAAAACATTATTTATGGATTTATGCAATTGATATGTACTTTATTTATTTATTTTTAATTTATGTAAAAAAAATTCACTTCATTAAACACATTGTTATGTTTTTTAATTTTATTTCATTGATATAAAAGGAATTTGAAATCATAAATGAAAAATAAAGATCAACCTGAAGGCCCTTTTTCTAAAGTATATTGGGTAGAGGATTGTTTTACCGTTTCTTAAAGATACATTGATGATATTAAGACAAGATTCAGTCGAGTTTGATGTTTTGATGATACATTGACTCAATCTCAACTTCATGGAAATTTAAAAATATTTCCTATGATTGGTCGATCAGTTGGGGGGAGGGAAAATGATATATTTAATGGAATGAAATTATTAAAGACGCATAGATATGTGATTCTAAATAGTGAGATTTCAAATCCATTTATTGAAGATTTAAAGATACAAAAAAAAATATGAATGAGATGTTGAAGATGAAATGATAATGATATTACAAAAGATGTTAATAGAGATCTTGTTGAATTGTTAGCACGTCATGTATGTTCATAAATATTACAATCAATAGGGATATTAGGTTTAATGATATATTTTTAAAATATAATATTTTATATAACTTTTTTTAGATAATGGATACTCATACTCAAGGGGATTTTTTAGAAGATTTAATTTTTCAGGCTCGAGGTCCTCTAAAACATAACAAAACATTTTATGCGTACAATGTGAATGGATTTAAATTTCCTACATTCAATTAAGAAGAGGTTTTTAAAACATCGAATGGTGTTATATTTACATTTTCCCAAATTGGATACTCTGGGAAGTTTAATGATATCATTTAATTAATCATAGATAGGTATTTTTCAATTATATTATTCAAATTCAATTGGGTTGATATTATCAGGGGTGTTAAAACAGATTCATTTCAATTTACTTTCATGAACGTCTCTCACTTGATGTATATTAGTGAGTGTGATTTACATGATCTATATATCTTATCACTAAAATAGAAAATGTTATATTATGTGGAAGAATTAATGGATGAAGGGTGGAGTGTAATAGCTCACATAAAATAAGCATACTTGTATGATATGGGTTATAAAATAGAATATTTGACCTCTGACATTGAATCCCAAAAATATAAAGATGAAAACATATTTCACCATAATGATATTGAAAATATTATTTTAGCAAGGGTGGAGGAAGTAGATGATGTAATTATGGAGTTATAAAAAGACCTCGTTAAAGATGAAAATAATTTTCTGTGCAATCATCCACTCATTTATCAACCACTTGTTTTATTTCTGTAGTAATTTATTAACTAAACTATGAATATTTTTTTGTCATCACTGGTCATATGTTTAAATTTCAATTTTTCTGCATGAATGTTTTTAAATATATATTCTCAAGTGAATTTTATTTGATTAAATGAATGAAATTCCTAGGAGGAAGAGTTATACTAGTTATAGTCAACTCTAAGTATAAAATCCCTTGACCATACCAAGGGATGTTGATCCATTAGTCTCCCTCTCTATAACATCATATTCAATATCCACATTCCCCCTACACCATCTCTTACACCCTCTGTTAGTATCCCATCAGCAGCTCAGCCAACTCCTCCATATTTAGTAGCATCAGTAGAAAGGGAGGACGTCGCCACTCTTTGTTCTTCATGGAGATATTGGACAGTGATAGTAATTGGTAAATTTTAATATAAATAATATTATTCCAATTTTTTATAATAATAACTATTTTTTCATAAAATAATGAATCAATGCTACTATGGATTGAAATATGAAATGTTTTGATATTCAGAATCTGAAAAATTAAATTAATATAGTTGTCCCATTTGATAGTTATGGGGTATCTACAGATAATTCCACATGATTATTTGGCCATATTCTAGGACAGCTGGTGGTGGAGCTAGTTAACCCTCTAATTATGTATTCTAATTGGTGTCATAAGATTTCATTTTGGAATAATGAATTTTCTGATTCACAGATAATGGTAATTTTAATACATTGTCAAGTAATTTTATTTCATTGTGTTATTAAATTCTAATATTTTTAAATCAATCTATTTTTACATATGTTTTTCTACTTTCTCATTGTCGATCTTATAGAACACAAGTGAACATTGAAAAACATTTGTAATAAATTGAAGGATTTTAAATGGAGATTGTAGAATGAATTTGGAAATACCATGATGAGATCCCAACAACTATATGATAAGGTACTCAATGGGGTACCTAGCGATGAATGAAATGTTTTTTTGATAGCTATAGTCATTAGAATCACATGGTATTTAAATATATATTATTATATTAATATCTTTTTACATTATTACATACATATGATAAGGATAATAAATTTAATAAATTATAATTAAATTACATGTTATTTATTTTAGGATGACTCATGAAATAATGCATCGATTCAAGCTAAGAAAACCTTCCCTAACACTGTAGGTTCGAAGAGTTTTTCCAGAAACTGATTAACACGAGTATTATTTTCGTTAGTTTAAATTTTTTAAAGAAAATTTTATCTATTACATATATTAAATTGTTTATATATCTTTTTTAATGGAATCACAATAATTTAGGGCACCAAGTCTCCCAAAAAAAATTTGTTGGATGTTAATAAAAATTTGATGGGAGTTATGTTAATGAGCCTACCAAAGATGTTGGGGAATGAATTCATTTATCATTAAAATAAAATATTATTAGTTATCATAATGTAAATATATATTACGTCAAAAGTGGATAATATTTTATTTATAGTTAAAAATTATTTAACTATGGGATTCCAATCCCATACTATTCTTCTCAGTCTCCTAGGATGACCCAATTCGTAAAGTCCTTGGGATGTAGAGTCCTAGTATAGTTTGTGGGATGTTTTTTTGACCATTACAATCTATATTATTTAGAAGTCTATCATGGATTTTAGCTACATCAACTCCTAGATTTATTCACTCCATACCCAAATATTCTCAGAGAGAGTTTCTTTCTATTCAATTCACAATTTAAAAATAGGGGGATCATATATCCACTTTTAAAAAGGTGTTGGTAGATTTATATCAGAAGACGGTCAGATCATTCCCTAATGATATTGTATCGATGATTGGTGGTGAGAAGGTAAATAACAGATAATCAAAATCCTTTATTTAATAATCATTTATTGTTTATTAATTAAAATATAAATATTATGCACTTTTTAATTTTAAAAATAATTGACTTGCATGTGTATATAGTAGGAATTATTGACAGATATGGAGTTTGTAATGAGAAAAGTTCATCATCAGGTAGTGATTATTGGTCTCTTGGATATTTTTGACAAATATGGAAAGAGGGGTTTTTTCATGTATGATTTTTTGAATAGAGTATTCACATTACATTTTCATGATTTCCCTTATTTGAAGAGGTTGAATCCATTTATATTATGTTTATTAGGTATAATTATATGGTGGAATGTTACGGTTCATGTCAATTCATATACTTACTTATATAAGATTTTGTTACTTCATTAATGTTTAATTGGAATGTGTAGATAAATATGTTATAATAAAACTATTGGGAAATATATAGTATTTTTGTGGACCTCTTAAGCTCAGAATAAGTTCACTTTAGCATTATAGTTAATTAGAATTGTCTTGTGACCATGTCACCATGGGTAGAGGGTGTTGTGTATGTTTAAAAGTGATTTTAGGTTGTATCTGCATAAGAGACATGATGTGTATATCCTGGTTTAGATTCCCTAAGACTAGTTCTATTGGTATAAGAGGATTAATACTAGTGAAAAATGTGTGAGATGACCATATGGATTAGGATTCAAGAGTAACACACTCATATGAGTTGGTTTAGGATTAATTAGCACACTAGGTGGGATTAGTCATTTGGGATGAGATGATGTGTGATAGAGAAGGGCTCTAACGAGGTGCAAGGATTAAATAACTTCCTTCAGATCTGGGAAATGGAACCTATGTGCAGGTCATGGGAGTTTTTCGATACATAGAATCAGGTTTCTAAGGGGTATATAGCATGATTGGTTGGGATGATACCTAGGCTGTGGGAACATGAGAGATAAACTTTTTGTATACATGGACTAGGACTTGATGTTTGGGTCTGGGGAGATTGTGGGTAGTTGTGTGACTGATAAGTGATAGGCATGTTATCATATCAAGGATTTTAGATCATGATAGGTATTGGGGGTCTAGTCGGCACCCTGGCAGGAATGAAATGATTTTAGATGAGGGGATGGGCCTCAAGTGACTAGGGCTATGGGATTTTCTGGTTAGATATATGGTAGGATTCAGGCCATATTTTTTATTTCATGTGTGTAATTTTTTGTGATTATGATGGGAAATATAATTGATGGGGGGAGGATCATGAGGCATGGACTCATTATTAATGAGGTGGATCTGCCTAAACTACCGGGGGTGAGATCAATTCCTTTTGATCATGAAGTAGTACCTTTCCCTAAGTAGTCTTATGTTGGGATATTAGAACATTCCTTGAGTATTATTAGTTTGTGATAATGGACCATGTCAAGTGAGATGGTTTGGTCATGGAATTAGGATATTCACGTATGACGGACACTAACTTGATTTATGATGTAGTGGGTTTGTATTCATGTATATGATTTTAGCATGATTTTTTAGGTAGTGAGTCAAAGACATATATGATGTGCACCCAGAGTCACTAGGTATGCACTGAGTTCTGAGTATGATGGAACGAGGTGAGGCGATAATGATATTTTTATGTGGAATCAATGTAGGTATGATAAGTTATAATATTTTCCCTATTATCACATAATGAGAAATTGAAAATTGAGACATGTTATCCAAATTATAAAATTCCATTCAGGATCTTATATTATATGTTTATTATTACATTGTGCATACATTTATATGTTGGTGTGAACTATGGAAACTTTTTGGGACCCTACTTAGATATTCTCTCACACTCTACACAGGAACCCTGGGGTTGATACATACCTTATATTAATTTTTTTCTTTTCAGATTATAGGATTCATAGTGAATTGGTATAGAACATCTTAACATCTAGTTGGAGGCAGGGTATTGTGGGCATGGTATTTCAATTGATCCAATGTTTCTATTTTTTTTATATTTCAGATGGTATTACGAATGTAGGTAACCTATGTATGTTTTTTTAAAAATGTGTCTATATGTTTTCATTCATTTTTTATGAAATTATATTATTGATTTATTTGTACTATAATTATAATATATTAAAATTTTTGTATTATAGTATTCATTAATGTTCTAGTATATGTAAAAAAGGGAAGGTGTAAATATTATATATTCTTTTGTATGGAATGTTTTATGAATTTTTTGGTTTTTTCATGGGTTTTTCAGGGGCTATAGATTTTGCATAGTGCTTTGTTTTGTAAATAATAAGAGATATGTGGTTTAAAGCATCGTTAAAAATTTCATTTTTTTTTGTAGAGGTCTAAACAACTGCTATATAATGATGTTTTATTGTGAAGTAATTAAAATTACTGGTAAATATTCTATACTATTATTTAGCTATGGTTTTATTCGTATTAATGGTGGTTGTTTTGTAAAAAATATTTTCGATTTATTGGTAGTTAAAACTCCCCCTAAACCATTGTCAATTTTTGGTCGGGAAACCACCGTTAAAATAAATAAAACCACTAATAAATATATGTTATATTACTCTTACTAGAAACCATTTCTAAATGAAAGGAACCACTATGTGTGGGATGCTGACACAAACTTTAATATCAGTTTTATGAAACCATTGGAAAAACATTTGCTGGTCATTTAAAATGCTACAAAATATGGATTATCTTGTAGTGAATAAATGTTTAATTTGTGATAAAATATGTGTTAACAATAAATCTAATGTCGGAGATTAAATTGCCCTTGTATTTTAGTAAACATTTTATCACCTCTATTATAAATGACTTTATTCATGTAAATATATGATTTGAACATAGTTGATGGACTGGAGTATCTGAAAAATGAATAGAACCTTAAAATATGATGAACACCCATGAGAAATGAAATTTGGAGAAACTATATTTATGGTAGAATAAAAATGATTTCCTCAAAGGAATTTTCATCTTACCATGCATGAGATAGGAATCAACTATTGTTTAAGATTAGTTCCATATACACTATATAAAACATGGATTAATATGATACTATTTTTGAATAATGGAAATGATAATGTTTGAAGATTATTAACTGGGATTTAATGTTGAGGGAATGTATGGGAAGTTATAAAATTCATATCTATAATGTTTTGGTGAAGTATGGAAGAAGCCAACTGGTGGGGGATTGAAGATCTCTTATCCAATTTAGAAGAACAATTTTAAGTTATATAATACATCCTTGAGTGATCTATCATGAATTTCAATGGTCATACGATTTTATATCACATAGTTAATGCCAAAAAGTCAGAAGTGAATTTAGAGTTGAGTCGACATATCATTTTATCAAAATACTCTATGTTGGGTATTAGTTATATGATGAAATACTTTTAGAATAATTTTTATGGAGTTTTGAATTTCTCTTATAATTAAAATTATCATTTAAAAATGATAAAAGATGTTTTATAGTGGTTTTAGCTGCCTATAAACTACTTTATGTTTCCCTAATCTTATGATAGAAAATATAGAATTTCCTGACTACACATATGAAAATTTCAGTTAGCTAAAAAATAGCTACGGATTTTTATTAAATATATATAAATAATATTTCAGTGGTGATTTGTTAGAAAATTAAGTTACATAGATTGTATTTTGGTCAACATATAAGAGAATTGAGTTATGCAGGCTAATGAATCCCCATGAAAGAAAATTCAAATTTGTAGATGAATACTGGAAAAGTAAAGAGAGTTAAATGAGATATGTATAAGTAATTACCATAGTAAGAACCTAATTAAATTATATTTATTTACTCAGAAATTTAGGTATTTTTTAATGAACAAGGGCCTCATCAACCTAGGATTTTTACGAATCATGTACACGTGGTGAAATAACAGAAATGGTTTTAATAGAATAGGGTATAGATTAGACCGTTGCTTCACAAGTAATCAAGGAATTATGGTCTTTTCATAGGTTTCCATGTTTCACAATACTCAATCTGTCTTAGACCACTCTATGGTCATAATGAATGCATACAAATATGTTGTACGAGGTAAATTATTTTTCTATTCTATAAACTATCGTAAGTTATAAGGTTTCATGTAGATAGTTTAAACATCCTTGGAAAAGACAAAGATGGGTGTATCTTGGGAAAGGATAACACACCATCTAAAGTTTCTTCCAAAGAACATCTAGAGGTTTTTTTGAAGAATAAAATGAATATATAATATTATGTAGGGTAATAATGTGGACATTGGAAGGATCTAGGGTAAACTTTAACTGAACTGAATTGATGGAATTTTTCCACCTCCAATTCAGAAAAAATATTTTCTATCAAAGAAAATTATCAATATCCAAATGGCAGGGAGGGATATATCTAGATATATTTGGATAAAGGAGGGGGTGGGGTAAAATATTTCTTTCATGTGTGCATGAAATAGTGGGAGGTGATCAAGAAATAGAATATTAATTTGGAAGATTGGTCCTACATAATGGATATTGAGGTGGACGGGAAGTTGTCTCTTGAATATATCATAGACCTATTGGCAGGTGATTGTAGTAGTAATGTTGGAATTTATTATTTAGAATACATGGAGGAATCCTTCAGGAAGTACAAACTTAGATTGGTTTAAGACCTTGACAATGACATGTTGGAGGAACTACAAAGTGAACGAGAGATCAAAGAGGGAGTGTGAAACATGCATATAGAGAGTGTGCCTAGATGGATGGTTTTCCTAGATCATTTTATGTTGATTATTATGATATTATTAAAAACTGGGTGGGGGATGAGATGGAGGACTACATCAAAGGTTTAAGTCTTAATAGAGCAGTGCGTTCATCTAAGGTGGTCCTCATTCCAAAATTCAATGAACACCATTATAGAAACCAATACCAGTATATTTTTCTATGCAGTTTCTCCTACAAAATACTTTACTACCATATCAATAGACATCCAAATATTGTTATTCTAAGGCTTTTCTTGGATTATTATCCTGTCTTTGTTAACTGGTATATCATACAAGGGGAAATTGGAATATCCAAGGAGATGAGTGAGGAAATCAATAAATAAACTCTTGGATAAAACATTGTGGTCAAAGTAGATATGGATAAAGAAAACGAATGACATAAACGGAGAACTAATATTCATGTTATGAGTCATATTGGATTCAGGGAGTTTTATTGTGACATATTCTTCATATTTTTTTCCTTCCATATAGGTCACTCTATCAATGATGGGTACAAGATTATATTTTTAAAAAGAATTAGATGATTAGGACATAGTGATACCTTTCCCCAAAAACCTTTTGTCCTTTCTTAGTATGATCTCTTGAGAAACATAATATGTATCCTAGAAGATAGAGTGATACGTACTTTCAGAAGAAGTTATATGAGGGATTATATATCTAACCTCTGGTTTGTGGACAATATGATTTTTAAATTAATGGTAATATATAATCTATCAGTAGATTCAACAAGGTCATGGAATCCTATACCAAATGGAATGGTCCAACTGTCAATGGTAGTGAAACCAATGTCTTTATTTAAAACAGCTTCCCAATTTTTTACAACAGAATCATTCAAGATAAACTAAATGTGAATAGGAGCTCCCTACTAATGGTGTACCTAAGAGTACCCCTCTAATATGGTTAAATTAAAACAATCATATTTTAAGAATTATTGGCCAAAATTTGGAGACAATATGAAATGGAAAAAATGTGTTTCTATCATTTAGAGACAAAATAACATTGGAAGACATAATTTTATCATCCATTCAAACGAACATGTTATCGATAATTAAGGCCCCAACATGAAATATTGTAATGATTTTATAAAATTTGACTACATTCATATGGGACTAAAAGCAATCTTGGAAGTATCATTTTTTATCATTTAAGAGAATAGATAAACCAATTGTAAAAATTGGAGCTAATATCCAATGAATTTTGGATAGTATGTACACGATACAAGAAAGGTTCCCATGGGAAATTATTGAGAGGATTAATTTGTGGGGAATGTTTTTTTGTTATAAATATGGAGATCGTTGGAAACACTCAGTGGAATGTATCAAGGAAATATATATCCTGGATAAATACATAAAAAATAATTGTGAGGTTCTAAAAATGAGTTTGGAAGGGTATTGGGATGCAGAGATATCAGTTACTCGGAGGATAATTAGGCCAGAGAAGATCTCCATTATCAGAGCTACCATGTTTTTGTTATATAATTTTGGGAATGAGATGCTCCAAAATTTTATCATTTTGACTCATGATTAGCAAAAAAATATCTTCCATGATTGTGTCAACTTGAATGAAAAACTAGATTTCTAAGTGTTTCCATAATCAATGGATGGACACTTCAATATAAGATATTTTCTGGTGGTGAGTCATTGAATCCATTTACTTGATGGATGGTGAAATAAAACATAGTGAGAGTAGATCTCATTAAATAAAAAAAGCAATGGAGGATGAAGAATAAGGTGATCCACATAAACAATAATGTTCAATGAAAATGATTCTCTCTAGCCTCTCATTACAGATGATACTCAACTCTGACGTAAGAAACTATTTGGAACCATTTCATAAAAATGGAATGGGAAACTAGGATCTAGAATTCCTTTGGGAAATATCTATGACTAATTATATTTGAGGACTCCATATCTCAATTCATGGATAATTGGTTTCGATGGGCTATTAACAAAGAGTGAATGGAAATGCTTTAGGGATAACTTTTTTTTGTGTTTTATAGGGTTCTATTGGAGGTGATGAAAAATGTTTCCAAAGATAAAAAGTTCTTGGATATTTTCTTCAAAGATTCTGGGAAGCCCTCTGTCACATATATGGGGCCCCTAATAAATGGTGGGGAATCATCAGCACTACTCAAAAAAATTATTCCACGAAATCTATCTAATACGTTGAGCATGGGATGGAGGAATATATAATGATAGATAAAATGGATTCAACAATGAATGGGGTTAAATTTGAATATCGATGGATCCTACTTGTCCGGGAACATGAGAAGAAGTGGGATCATGAAGCACAACAATGTTTCAGTTATAACAGATTTATGTTATTTTTATGATCCTAGAAATACTTTAAGAGATATGGTGAGAGACATTAGCATAGGTATATCATATTTTAGGATTTATAGCATCATTATGGTTGATGTGCAATCCGTATCTAGTTCATTTATTGAGATCCCCCAAGGTATGGTTATTTTTCCATGGGATATGACATATTTATTTAGATGGTGCATAATTCTCATCATGATATATATTAGTTATAATCATTCATGGAGGGAAATGAATTATTCTGCAAATTCCTTGGCTATCAATGTTTTTCCAGGTGAAGGTATCACTATGTTTAGTGATAATGGTTCTTTACCAAGTAACTACAACCTTATTATTTGGGAGTATGCACTTAAGCTTAAATATTTCCTCCCCTATTTAATTTTTTATTCTTTTATGAATTTGTTAAAATAATAGAAAATTACTTTTTATAGGGATATTAATTCTAATATTCTGAGACAAATGACCTAGATAGTTTTTGATACATGTGTAGATTGAAAAAAAAATTACAATTTTTATATGAAATTGAAATTTTATGTTATGATGTTGATAGATCAATTTTTTCTTGTTAAAAAAAACATGATTCTTCGAAAGATCATGATCCAAGCTTAAGATGATGATATAAAGTTGGTAATTTTCTAGGGAATGAAATGGAAAAGTATACGCTTCAAGTATTTCTTGATATACAAAATTAAATATTTAATTTAGAATAATAATGATGATATTATAAAATCAATGATGGAATGTTCATGAAATCATTTAATTATTGTGATATGAACATGTTAAATATCATATGAAGAAGGATTGAGGTGTTACTAAGTGTAAAAATGAATTAAACATGTAGAGGTTTTATTGTGATGTTCTCAATTTGAAATGAGTGGGTCCACATCACAACATTATTCTTCTGAGTGTTGACCACCTAGATAGGGATATTTAACTGATTTTTATATAATTTTTTTATTATTAATAATCCACTCCTAACAAAAAAATTTATGATGAAAATTTTGACCTATCAAATAATAAAGATAAATAAATATATGGGGACAATTAAATCATTTCATTATGGAAGACCATTTAAAAATAAAAAAAATAATTGATTTTGAGAATTTAAGGAGCTGACCTATTCATGTGTATTTCATAAATAAATTCCATAAAAATTACATTAAATGAAAAATTAAAAGACATCCATGAAAAGTGATTATTCATCTTGATAATAATTTGAATACTCTCATGAAACAAAATAGATAAAAAAGGTATTTATTTCATGTATGCAAAAAAGAGTGTTTAAAAAAATATGAGATCACTCTTAAAGAATATAAAAATAAGGAACATTATACAACTAGTATAAAATAAAAAGACAAATTTTATTTCATGTTGATGATGAATATCTTCCATTTATGAAATTTTTAGGAAGGAGAGGAATTGGTGAATTTTTTTGTTTATTTCAGTGATCCAATGAAGTGAGAAGAGGAAAGAGATTAACGAAAGTCAAAATTTTCTACTATTATTTATATCCTATTTATATTTATCCATTAATATTTTTTGAGTTAGTAGAATATATGAGTAGGTTATAAAGAACCATGATAATGGGTTCATGGGGATATCGAGTTGTATGTAGTGAATCATGTATGCAAAAAGAATTATGAAGACTCTACTACTGATATGGTTGATATATATTATATTTATCAAAACCCATCCTTTATTTTATAGATGATTTAATTATATTAAGTATCTAAAATAAACCCTTTCAGGTATATACTAGTAATCCATATAAATTAGGTTCTTTAAGGAATGTAGGGGGTCATGTTGTGACTCTATGAATATAATTAGAATCTATTGAATATTTGTGGATAGAATTTTGATAGTGGAGTCCTATAAGAGTAATAAAAAATTAGTTTATGTGACTCTAGAAGAGACAAGATCAATGGTACTATAATCTAGTGTTTATGTGTAAAGCACCATCCACTTGTAATTTTCTATATTTTAGTACAGTGTAAAATTTTAGATTTTGGAATATAACCATTCAAGGAAATGAAAATAAATTTTTACCAAATCATATAAATCATTTATTTTCAATAAATTTAATTAAAATATTATATTGTTGATTCTATGATATATACAATAGAGTGGTTCAATACTAAATAAGTCTAGGTGGAAGAAATAAAGCGTAAAATAATTAAAAAAAATAAGAAATCACAGAATCACCCCACCCCTCTCATTGGTCAGTTGGTCTACATATAACTCCACCCCTGAAATCAATGTGGTTATACATATATTTTACTTGGTGATGAATATGATAGTAATAGGTTAGTATAGTTTTTTATAAGTGTTTATGATATCGGTTGATGAAGGGATAATAGTAACCATTGGATGGGTTCTTTCTATTATAGATATAATAAAAATATTCCATCATTGGGATTTATTGGTTTTATTTTTAGTTATATATTTTACATTTACTTATGTATGTTTAAAACAAGTATAATGTATTTTTTCTCAAGAGAGATCGTCAGATAGATTATATGTATTTACAGAAAGTTTCTTTATAGCTGTTGGTCAATATATTGGGTACAATGGGATTTTAGGCACTGGTGTTTCATAGTGTATTTTATCTTTTTCTTGATTGATTTAGAGAATATGTCGTGACGTTATCCATAAGATGCCATATAATTTTTGGAAAAAAGTAATGACTGATGTCTGTCCAATTTCATGAGTCTCATTATAGGGTATAACATTCGACATTATAAGAATTGTGGATTTAGATAAATGATTTATTATTAGAGTGTTTCATTCAACCTATATTTAGACTTGGGGAGATCTAGTGGGTTTTTTCAAATAATTGATATGGAAATTTTTTATTAGTCATAAATTAACACCATTTTACCTAGGTGATAGTGAAGAACTGAAATCCCCTCACAATGATTTTTGGTTATTTTTTAATAAGTATATGGTATATAACTAGTTCCTCAAAATTTAATTCAATACATAATAATGCATTATTAGTGTAAATGTTGAAGGTGAATCATAAACAAATTTGAGGCATCATTATTGATACATCATTTTCATAGCAATTCCCTTTTAAGAAAAACATACCCTAACAGTTTTCATGCAACTAATCAGTATATTGGTTTGTGAGATTATATATAAATTTTTAGTTTCTATCATTGAAAATATCAGGGTGTATCCATTTTTAGAGTATTATAATTATGGTCATTTTAGAACTATTATAGATTTCATTAGATGAAATTAATTTTAGGTGATACTATACAATTATTTGTTCTAGACATATGAGGTTCATTAAATTATGTATTTTGGGTCACAACTAGGAGTATTATTTGATCTTTTAAATATAATTTACTTGTATGAGTTTCATTGGAAATTATTTTTAGTGCATTTTTTTAGATGGAGAGGTAGTGAATCTTGGAACCTATTTATGTGGAGAAGGATAGAGAAGGTGAAGAAAATTTAGGGGAAGATGAAGATTGGTAAATATTTTATGAAATATTATGTTGAATGAAGAAGGGTACCTTTTAGATTGAGTATGGAAGTCATGATTTGGTGACATTTTTTTATTTTTAAAAGGAAATTTTATTAAGTTAAAAAAATAAAACATCTCATTTTTTGATGAATTTTTGAAGGTATTGGAACACTTTGGTGAGGTTTCTTAATGGTTTGTCATTTCTCAACAGATATGTCATGTTCATGGTTTATTCCATGAATAAAAAATTCATACTTATATTCAGGTTAATTTCATTTAATTTATTAATATTTGTATGATATTTAATAGGATTAAACCATTATGGAGAGGCCCATTGAAATTGGGAACCATCAATAGAATGTATTGTAAATATGTATCCTTGCATGTATTTTTATCATTGGAGAAACATGGAATTAAATTATTGACATAGGATCATGTGTTTCTGATTCAAGATAATTAAGAATATTTTGAATTTTTATTCTTTATATAATGTTGGGAGGATTCCTATTATTCTAATATGATGTATAATTATTCTTTATGTATACATTATTTATGCCTTTTTGGTTGTGAGATTCTTGATGAAGATAAAACTCAAGGGGTGTTCAATTATTGTTTTCTTGTTTTTTGTATCGTTTTATGGGTATTTTTTTATTCTTAGGGAAGATAATCCTTTTAGTGATAAATAATATAGAGTCTTAGATAGTCCAAATTATCTACTTTGTAATTTGAGGAGTTGGAGATGTTTATTGTAACTATGTAGGTGGATAGTGGAAGGAAGATTTATTTCTATTCATATTAATGTTGGAGACAATTCCATGTAATGATAAAATATAATTTCATCATGTTTAATTTATCAGTGATGTGGGAAAAGGTGTTTCTCCTTTGGTAAATATGGCTTAATTTTTGTATTGTGGTGTGTGGAATTTTAGTTTGAGGAGTAAAATTATTTCATGGAGCATAGTTCACAATTTATTGGTTCTTTTTCCTATTTTGAGGTTTCAACATGATGAATTTTATGGTGAAATGATGTTTTGGGATAATTTTTAATTAAAAAATTGATCAGTTAGAAATTTTAATAAGGGTGAGAATTACACTATGAATATAGTGAGCTCAATCATTATAGAGTAATGTTTAGGATAATTTAATAATGTTTTTAATGTAATTAAAATATAATTTCCACTAACTAAGAGAAGTGAAGATTTGAAATGGTGTTTCACAATTGTTTCTAGAATTAGGTATAACTCACCATCATGTAATGATATATATCATTACGACGTCCTAAATTCATAGAAAAATTAAAATTTTCAACTCTAGAGTGGGTAAAGATTCTATAATTGGGGATTGGATCATAATATTAGGAGTTGAAAATCATTAGGAAATTATTTATATGCTATTAAGTATTTTGGTGATATTTCTAGTTTTTGGGTGTAATTTTAAGGAGTTCAACCCAGTGTAGATAAGAAATTATACTTCATATGGCCCATTACTCCACAAATAGTGGGTTTGGTTCTATGTTGAAATTTGAGAGGGAATGTTTTCCCTAAAAATCTCTTTGTCAATCCATATTTTATATATAAAATATCTTCCATCAACCATGTAAGGGGTAATTATGTCATGAAAAATTTTTCATGTCATAATGAATCCCCTAAATGGGATTAATTTAACAGGAAATACCTAGGTCACACCATTATGGAGAAGTTATAGGATTATATTTCATCTAGGAGGAGGTGTGTTATGCCATAAGTATTTGGGTCACACAAAATTTAAACCCATTAAGTGGATCATTACACTATCGCTTAGAGTTACACATTGCAATGGATGCCTATGTCAATTTTTTATAATTAGACTCATCATTTCATCTATATCCCCCAATATTACAAATGAGTTCCAATCAAGGGATAGAATTTGTGCTACCCTTTCCCTATTATTTATCCCTCATGGAATACCCTTGAACCCCAAATTATTTATGGTTCATTTGATTTTTTTGGAATAATATATATAGGTAAACTTATCTATCTATAAACTTTATTATTCATCTTTGTTTCCCTAAATTAATATGGGTTGATCATATATTTTTATTATTATTATAATTTAGGACAGTTAAATAATCATTATATTATGGGGATTTAGGTTTTAGAGGTTTAAAGATGTATAAATGGGGGAAATGCAAAAAAAATCGCATAGCTTCATGGGAGGTGAATCACATGATTTATTTCCTAGGGATTAAAAAAATTAACTTTTAATTTTTACCTAATTGGATGCTCATTGATTGGAAATTTTTTATAGTTTTTTTAGTATACCATAGTTCATTGATGTACCATTTATCAAGGATTCAGCTATAGGAAACCACTCAATGAGTTTTAGATGTCATATATCATTGAACTAAAAATATAATTAATTATAAATTCTTATAATTAGTTATTAATGTTTTTTTGAAATATATTGGAGTTGAAGAGTATAAATGGAATTCTATTTGAGATTAATTAGTGTTGTTGATTTTGGAATGAGGAAATGTACTCCATTTAGGAGCTAGGAGGTCTATTTAATACTAAACCATATGTTTCACTACACATGCATTGCAAGTGTGTTCCATAGGATGGTAATTTAAAATTCAAAAAGGGTTTAGGTTGGTATGAAGTGGTACAATAAACATGTATTAAGAATCTAGAGAGTGGATTAGGTATTCCATGCATGAGTATGTATAGTAAGATACACGATGACTGTACCACAAAGGGGCAGTGATATCTAGATTGGATTATTAGATACCTATTCTTCTTTAACTAATGTTCTAATTTGTGTTTGGCATTTCATGGGTCTTAGTTGGTTTTTCTAAGGGCATCCAAGAGGTCATCCATTAGGAAATGGACAGATTGATTTCAAAATTGGTAATGAATATAGAAAGGTTATGGAAATAGCCCATAAACCATGTAAAACCTTGGGTGTGTGGGGAATAATGATGATGAAAAAACTATTATATGTGGTATTCCATTAGGTTTAGTATTTATGTGTTGTCATGTTATGAAAGAGGGTACTGATTCTCCATGGGAATTCTATGTGGTACATAATTGACATAAATATTGGTAGTGATCTCTATTTATCATGATATTTCAATTGGTGTGAAATGATAAGATTAAATTTGTATGTGTTAAAAGTTGAATGTAATGTTCTAACTGAAAAGTTTTAGAGAGGGAGTTTAATTAGGGAACTCAGAAGAAACGTGTGTAGTCAACTAGTGTCGTAGTGGAGGGAAGTGCTTTGAAGATGGAACATGTGTCCAATGAGTCACCTCATAGTCTATGTGGGATCTATATATGAGCTAGTGATATTATATATATCAATTGATTATTTTGGGATCCTAAGGTGAAGTTCATGGAAAACGCGAGAGGCATAGTGTGTTAGTATATATATATATGACCTATGTATCGATATTTTACATTTGTTATATCCAAGGTGCTTCCGAAAATTGTTAATATTATTTATTTGGGGATTGGTTTGGTGGATAGAGGGTAGGGTCTATAGTTTGTGGATTATGACGTCCTACATATCTCCTCACAGGTCTGATTTTGGTTTATTTTTCGATTGGTGTTGATTACGTTGAAGTGGATGCCAAATTCATGACATTCCTGGGTGTTTCTACTCCTCACTGTGAATGTTGTTTTCTTGCACCTTACTGTTCAAGAGTTCTTGATTCTAGATTATCCTCATAGACTCTAGATGAATTTTAGAGCCCCTAGTTTTATCCAGACTTATGTGATTTGGTTTTTGATGTTTGAGAGGGTATGGCCTTGGGAATTAGTATCGAACCGTCATTGTATGAGATAGATTTTTGGGCAGTGTTGGAACGGTGAAAAATGAAAGTAATGTTGTTCTTTCTGGGGAGGGTCCTTTCATTGTTTTCAGCCTAGTTTTTTAAATTTTGGACTATTGGGGCACAATTTGATGTCTTAAGTCACTGAAGTCATGTTTCCTGGTTTCTTACTTTTTGCTTTAAATTGTTTCCTTATTAAAAAAAAGATAATTTTTAGTCAGTTAGTAAATGATATATTATTATTCCATATTCTTAAATATGTCATGATTATAATATGTGAACTTTAATTTTGTCAACTTAACCAGTCTTGAGAGATGATGATGCAAAATGAGTTATATCAGTTCGTGAGGTGGTGGTCCTCCTAACACATAGACAAATAATTCATTCCCCATTTGATAAAAAATGATATGGATTTGGGTGATGATATTAACTTAGAAATATTTCAGTATTTTTAGCACACTATAGTTAATATTTAATAATGGTTCAATAATATTTGAATGAAGTGGAATAAAAAATAATACCTAAACAATTAATTAAAAACGATTCCACTTTTACGGGCATCCTCCTTTACATAAAACCATAAGTCCACTAAGGGTAGTGTTATGCTTAAAATAAAAGCTCTAGAATGTTGGTATGGATTCTATGAAGGTATTTGGTAATATAGTGTCTGAACCAAATAGGGTTAGATTTGTACTGAGATGATATGAATGGGTTACCTTTTATAAGAGAGTGAAGTGTCAGTCAAGGAATTAATAAAAATATTACATTAATAAAAATTAATTTTCAATTCAAAATGGGTCCAAGTTAATTTATCTCAATGATATGATTATGTTTTATATAATTCCATTCATTAAATATAAAATAGACACGTTTTGATAATTTTTAAGTCCTTATCTTTTTATTTTAACACTTTTAATGCTTACCATGATATCAAGTAATTTACACTTAGAGGGTTAGTATAATTACTATAAAATGAAAAAACACCAATAAATGAGTAATTTATTAAATTTGATAAATTATAAAAATTATTTGGAGGGAATATTGTTTTTTATAAGTTTAATGTAATTTAATAAAATATTATTTATTTTAAAATATCAATAATGTGAATTTTGATAATATTAATTAAATGAAATTTTAAAAATATCCTAACATCAAGATAAATTAAGACCAATACTTCTAAAATATCACTAACCTATCAATTTCATAAAAAAATATGTATGAAATTAATAATCTCAAATTATATTTTTTTAGTAATTTAAATTTCATTTTTTTGATATTTCATTTAATTAAACAGTTACTGCATCATCATGAAATTAATTAAATTATTTATTCCAAAAAATTTATAAATAAGATAAAATGATAAATATAATCATTTAAACTTTCAAAAAAAATTATATTCTAACAAATCCCTTATTAAACACCATTTTAAAAATATTTCACATGTTGAAAAATGTGTGACCAAATTTAAATTTCGTTGGATGTAGTATTAAAAATGTAATACTCTAATCTGAGTGGCTTCCAAGAGTTATAATTTCATCAAAAGTATGATATTTTTATAAAAAAACTCATCTAAGGATATTAAAACACGTTTTAGGATAATTTTACTATATAAGTTTTACCCTTGATTACCCAATTTAACTTTGAGTCTAATAATAAAAAATTTACTAAATTTACTATTCTTATAGTCAAAAAAATTAAATTTAACAATTTAAATATTTTTTACCTTATGATTTCCAATATACAATCAACTTTTAAAAATTAAAAACACATTAATTTCTATAATTAATTAAAAATTAATACCTTTTATGGAAAGAGAAATTGTGTTTTTAAAGTAAAAATGTTCAAAAGTGTACATAATTTTTTATATCGAAATTCAAACTGAAAATGATCACAATGACCTAATTTGGATTAAATGTTAAAAAAAATATCTAACTATTCTTTAATACCAATTTAAAATTAAATTTAACTGCATAAATTATTTCAATGAAAAAAATATTTTTAATTAAAAATGAAATATTTTTTCCTTATTCATCAAATTAGGAAACTTATTAGAAAAATACCAAAAATTATAGAACATTAAATTTTTGTATTCTACATTCAAATAATAAGTTAATTTTTGTCAATTATAATTTATAAATGTGAAAAAATCATATTTAAAATAAGTATTCCATCAAAAGGAGGTAAAGTTAACTTTTAAGAAAAATATATTTTTAAGGATAAAACTATATTTATTCATATACTATGCCTATAAAATATATTGGATGAATATAAAAACATTTAATAAATAAGATTAAAATTATTCTATTCTTTCCTGGGTTGTTACATTCTTCCCCCTTTAGGAAATTGAGTTCTCTCAACTTTATTATCATACTAAATACGTGGGGATATCTTTCCCTCATAGAATTATCATATTCCCATGATTCCTCTTAAAACATATGGTTTTTCCACAAAACCATGACCTAATGAATAAACTTATTCTAAAAAACCTACTCTATATGCCCAAGAATGTGAACTGGTTGATCCTTATAAAAAATAATCTATTCCAATTGAACTACATCTGTAATAAAAACATGATATGGATCTTGAATATATTTCACTAACATTGAAACATGAAATATGTTTTCTACATGGGATAAAATCTGAGACAAAGCCACTCCATAGGAAACTAATTAATCTTTTCCCCAGATTTCATAAGGTCCAATGAACCATGCACTCCACTTCACTTTCTTACCAAAATGCATCACAATTTTCTTATGGAGAATCATTAATAATGACCTGATCTCTTACCTCATAAGAAATATATTTCCATTGGTTATCCATATAAATGTTATACCTACTAAAATTTTCCCTCATGTGTCACTGAATCAACAAAAAAAAATTTGTCATTTACTCTACCAGATCAAGTCCTATCAACTTCCTTTCACTAACTTCATCCTAATTTGATGGATTTCGACATTTCTTTCTGTATAATTCGTCAAATAGTGATATTAGTGTATTGCAATGAAAACTATTCTTATAAGAAAACATAACCAAATAAATATGTTGAAAAATAATTTCTTGGGACTCCATTTAATAAGAACATTTCATATCCACTATGGTTTGAATTATTTGTTCTGGTTGCCCATCAAACTAAGGAAGAAAGGTTGTGATGAAATTTAATTCAATTTGTAATGATATCTGAAGGACTTTACAAATGTTAAAATTTAACCCGGTATCATGTTCTGATATAATGGATAGAGTTACCCTATATAACATGATTATCTATTTAAGATACTACATGAAAGAAGATCTACGGACATAGTGTCTCGAATAGGAAGAAAATGTGTTGATTTAGTCAGTCGATCAAATGTAACCAAAATCACATTGTTACGTGGAGATTTATTTGGTAATCCAACTATAAAATCTATAGACATATTTTCCCATTTCCAATCTAACATGGGAAAATGTTGAAGCAACCACTTTAGAAACAATCATCTTGATTTAACCTACTAACAAGTCAATAATTTCATGGTAAAGTATGATATGTGTCTTTTTATCCCATCACACCAGTAATACAATCGAATATTACTATACATATTTTTTTTCTAGGATAAACTGAAAATAGAGAACTATGATTTCACATTATTACCCTTTCATCAACATTGAATCATATGGAAAACATAATATATTCCCAAATCTACAAACACAATATTTATCAATGTTAAATTCAATAAATATACCATTTTAACCAATTCTTCCATCTTTTACAACACATGGTATTCCTTCTATATGACCTTAATTCAGCCTGATATATAATATTTCACTAACATTGAAAAAAATAGAAGAACTTCCTAGACCAAAAACATCAAAGGAAAAATTTATCAAATCATTAACCAAAGCATTACATTCCAAACATAACAAGGATAACATAGAATCAAATTTCTGAATAAAATCATTACCCACTTTATTTTCTATTCCACGATGGTAATTAATTTTGAAATCATAATCATTGATTAGTTCAGTCCATATTTTTTGTATCGTGTTCAATTCATTATGAGTGAATTTATAAATCAAATTTTTTTGATCAATATATATTTCACCCTCCACTCCATATAAATGATGCCTCATTTTTTTAATTAAAAATAAAAAAAAACATTTTCAAATCATATGTATCATAATTTAACTCATTAGGTTTCAACTGATGTAATGAATAAACAATTACATGACAATTCTACATTAGGAAACAACCAAATCCATTCTATAAAGCATCAATGTAGATGTCAAATTCACTATTTCTAGAAGGCATGGATAGAACTATAGAATTCATGAATCTTTTTTAAAATCATAAAATAATGATCACATTATTTTTTCCATATGAACATACCTCATTTTCAAGTTATTATAGGGATTGGATGGATAACTGTTCAAATTTTTCAATAAATATCTGGTAATATCCTACTAAACCAAGAAAAATATGAATCTTGGCTATATGTGTCGGTCTTTTCCATTCATCAAAAACATTATTTTTAGTATCATCTTCAGTTATGCCATCTTTATGAATAATTTTACAAATGAATGAAATTTGTTGCAACCAAATTTCAATCATGCTAAATTTCCCAAAAAAAATATTTTCTTTTACGGGTTTTAAATCAACTCATAGATGTCTTGAAGGTCATATTTACTTTTATAATATACCAAAATCTTATCAACAATCACAACAAGATACTTATATGATAACTCATGAAATATTCTATTCATTAGATCCAAGAATATAGCAGCTACAATAGATAATCCAAATAAAATGACTACAAATTCATAATGTCGATGTGTATAATGAAATGAATTATTTGGAATGACTACTTCATTTATTTTCAACTATTTATACCCCAGCATCATGTATACCTTAGAAAAATATTGTTCTCTCTGGTGATAATAAAATAAATCATCTATATGAGGCAAAGGATAATTTTTTTTATTGGGATTTCATTCAAGGATATATAGTTGATGGAAATTATCATTAGACTATCATTAATTTTTATCACACAATAAAAGATCACCACATGATGAAGTGCAAGGCCGGATGAAAACGTTTTATAATTAATCATGCAATTTCATTTTCAACTCTAAAATTTCCACTTGAGTCATATGATAAGGGTTCTACAAATTGGCTTAGAGTCATGAAATAAGCCAATAGTAAACTCAACCCCTAAATCATGAAAAACACTAGGCAATTCATACACCAAATCATACATGTATTAATTTAATAATTGAATATTAGTAAATTGACCACTATATTTATTTTCAAAAATATTAGCTTGGAAAATTTGACTTCCATATCCCATAAATTTCCCATCTTCTTGATATGTTATCAAAGGTCTAAAATAATTCAACACAACTTTCATAGCACTTCAATATATTTTAGGATGAAAAAATGAAATCCGTCCCATTCAAGGAATGATATAAAACTATAATATGGCCTACTCAAAAATATTTATAGGAAATTACATATCAATAAAAACAATGGGAATATTCTTATAAATCATGTTTTCTTTAATACTACAACAACGGTTTTTCAAAAAAAGCTCTATCAGGGATTGATTAAGTGATATTTCCAGTGAACATGAACATTTAAAAAAAAGGATAGAATGTTATGATCTGTAATTGAAGTGGGTATTAGAATAATTTGAACACACAAGTAAAAAACCTATCACCACTTCCTCCGACAGTCCAACATCAACTATAGTATTAAAAAGTGGCCTTCCTACACATTTTTGTTTTTGATCATAAAAATTTCTATAATGTGAAACTAAATTTGGACACGTATTATCACAACAACCCATCATATTATAGATAAACCATCTAACTATTAGATTGATATCAATTAACCCATTTTTTGATTCCTCGAGATTCTTTTCTGAGAATTTTTGGTCCATGTGGATAAACTTTTCACATCAATAACACTTCCCAATCATTATAATACATTCCACTCAGTATTTTTTACTGTACTTACCAAAATATTGTAACTTGATTTTATTATATCTATATTTTTTAAAAGTTGTTTTCTTATCTTCTTCTATCTTGATCACTTCTTACATAAATCATTATGAGGAACATATGTTTTAGAAAACTCAACCTTGGCATTTTCAGCAAAACCCAAAACATTCTCATTGATTTTAAATTCCCGCACAACCAAATATTTTCATGGACTTGGTTTTAATATAGATTAAACCTAGTCAATTTTTCTATATGTGTCTTTAATTAAACATGGAACATAATTTTACAATAATTTGAAGAATTATTCATAAGAATATATATAATATTTATATTTTTTCCTCAATTCCAGAAACTATTTTTTTATGAATCAAAAAATATGATAGAAATATTTCTCAAGTAAAATATCCTTGAATGTTTTACATTCCATGAAATCCAATTCATATTTATCTCTTGTAATCCTAACCATCTACCACCATAGATTGACTTCCCCTTGAAAAAGATAAATGGAAAGGGTTAAATATTGATGTTCTAATCTTCCCAAGGAAACAGATTTATTTTATAACTAATTGAATCTTCCTTCTGCTACCATAGGGTAATATGATCCCATGAATGATGGGGGATGTTTTCTCATGAAATGATTTACAAAAAACATTCCTTTTTGATTAACTGGGTTATTCTATAGCATGGGTTCCACCACCATTTTTCACTTTATTTTTTTTTATCCATCTCTAAAAAAATTATATTCAAATTCTTACCATATCATGATGCTGATTTAGAAGGACATCCCCCTCACAGTTTGTTTCTAAAGAGGCTTCCTGATGTAAATTAAACAAAACCATTTTGAATACATATAATTTAGATGATGTGACATGTTAATCTTCAAATGTTATAACATTTTAACAATTCAATAAGTTAAATTAATTCAATGTAATGTTTTTAATATTACCTCAATCTCCAGTTTTATCTAAATCGACCTTTAATACCAAATATAATTCCCTTTTCCTTAAAAAGTACATAATATTTAGTTTTAGTCAGGAATTTATATTTTCTCATATTGAGGATATTTTTAAGTTTATATTTTTAGATAATTAGTACATAGTTCAAATATAACATTCCATATTCATAAATAGTGGGTAAAACTAAAAAAGTATCATTTATCTAAAAATAAGAATCTTTTGAAATAAAACATTTCTTTCATGAAAATCATTAAAAATTTTCCCAATGATCTCATAATTTTATCTATTATCTTTAAGTATTTTGAATTTTTTTAAACATGGAATGGGAAAAAAATCTCATTATGGGATTTAAATGGAAAAGAAATTTTTTTTCATTAAATTCATGCCATCCAATGGAAAAGACATTTCTAAAAAAAATACCTAAAGACTAAATAAAATTACTTAAAAAGATCATTCTTTACCTTATAAAAATATATTATTCCAATAAAACTCATTATCAAGAATAGATAATTAATATAGGTACCTTGGGACACAATCACATAGAACCATTAAAAACCCTCACACAACCCTTAAAAATTATAAAAACTATATAGCCAACATCTAATATAATTATCTAGAGAATTTAATCATTACCCAATGCATTGAAGTGCTATCTGGTTGCACCCATGATTTAAGTTGTAATTGGCTCACTAGATTCAATTTGGGATTTCACATCATTTATAATTTCCAAGAACATGAATGAAAAATATCCAATATCATTTCCAAAATCATGTACATTGAAGAAATTAGTTAGAAGGAAAACTATAAAAAATGTATTTTTGAAAAGAGATGTCCCATATCACTTATGAAACACTTGAATCATAAAATCCATTAAATAGTTGAATTAAAAAATAAACATAATAATAATATTTTAATTATTGATATTGAAATTTTTAGAAGCATTATATACACTGTATAAGTGAATAAAGGTGCATTACAGAAAAATTTCCTCAATCAGAGGAAATTGAGATGAAATCTCTTACCTTGAGTCTGATTTGTCACGTATATCCTTTAATTTCATCAGTAATAAACTTATATTAACTATTTAATTTATTTATAAACATTTTACAGTTTATTTTTCCTTTTAAATCAGTTATTACATGTTAGAACAATGAGAAAATTATTTAATTTAATGTCGTATTTTTTGTCAATATTTGGTACTTAATTCCAAAATTAATTTTTTATAATGTAAATCGTAAAATTTTCATTAGTGAATCATATACAGAGGAATATTCAAGACATAATAATAGATTTTATATATAAATTATAATTTTAAATAAAAACTTTTATTTATGGATATGAAAAATGAACAACATTATAATCATGGATACCGGAGGTCGTACATATGGGTGAGTAACATTTCCATTTTTCAATGATCATTATGGAAAGAAGATAATTATTATTTCATCCTTAAAGAATTATTATAATATAATAAATTTTATATTGATAATTAAAATATACATATATATATATCATCCCTGTTATGTGGTTATGAAAAAAGAATCACATCGCTTCCTAGAGGTGATAGTTCACATGTACACACGAACAACATTATCATTTTTTTGTGAATAGTAATGTATGGTGGTAAATGATATATTATTATTTAATAATTATAAATATTTCATGAATATCATATATAAACATTAATAATATCATAATAACCAGTTATAAGAGACGGTGATGGAAAATGAGTTATATTGGTTAGTGAGGTGGTAGTTTGATGTACACACGAACAAATAATTCATTTCCCATTTGAGGAAATTGAAGATGGGATAAGTGATCATATTAAAATAATAAAATCATTTTATATTGATGATATTGGAGTTATTATTTTATTATGTTTAATGATTATTTTATGTAATTGGAAGAATAAATAAAATAGAGTCACATAATTAAAAATGATACCTTTTCCTCAGACCTCCTCCTTTAGTTGATACCGTAAGACCACTAAGGGTGGGTTATGCCTAAAATAAGAGATATAATTTGTGGGGATGGATTATATGATGGTATTTGGACATATATTGGCCAAAACAATAGGGTTTCTGGGGTATGGAAATGAGAAGAATCGGTTCCCTTTTGAAGTAGAGGGGAGGGGTAGTCATGGAATTACAAAAAACATTAAATTACTCTAAATTAATTTTCTATTAGAAATGGGAAAAAAGTAATTTTATTCTAATATAGGTTAATTTTTGGGTCTAAATCCATTCAACCATAGAAAATTTTAAAAACAAAAATTATTTTTTAATCCTAATCATTTTCTTTTAACCCTTTTAACTATTACCATGATATCACATAATTTACACATTCAGGATTAATATAAATACTATAAAATTTAAAACGACCAATAAATGAGTCATTGATGATATTTAATGACTTATAAGTATAAAATGGTGGAAATGTATTTTTTTAGAAATTTTATAGCATTTAATAAAAAATTATTTATTCTAAAATATCAATAATGTAAATTTTAACACTATTCGTTACATGACATTATAAAAGTACCATAACAGAATGATAAATTAGGGAAAACACTTCTAAAATATAAATAAATAATAAAATTCATGTAAAAAATATTTTATAAAATAAATCATCTCAAATTATATTTATTTTTGTATTTTTAATAACATTTATTTTATATTTCATTTAATTAAACAATTACTGCATCATCATTGTGCATGCAATTAACTAAATTAATTTAACTTAAAATTTTTAAATAAATTATCACCACAAATATAAATGTTTTATATTTAAAAATACCATTTATAGTTGAACATTCCCCTTATATAACCCCATATGATAAATTTTTCACTTGTTTATAGTAAAAGTGCGACAAATTGCCTTTTCTTTGAATATAATACTTTAAATTCCATAATCTAATCCAAGTGGCTTCCAAAACTCTTAATTTTAGTCTGAGGATGATTTTGGTTGAATTAAACTCATAAAATAATATTATTAAAAGTTTCATCTAAATTTTTCAATATTTATAATATTATTTTTACCCATAAATACTCGATTTACCTTTAATTGTGTCAATAAAAATCACTAAAGTTTCTATTCACATTGTCCCAAAATAAAATGAAAATAATTACATAATTTGGATATAATGTTTCAAAATATAGAATAAAGTTTTCAAAATTAAAAACACTTAAATTGATGAACTTAATTAAAAATTAATACCATTCACAGAATGAGAAAATGAGCTTTCAAAGATTAAATATTCAAAAGTTCACGAATTTTAATATCAAAATTAAATCTGAAATTTATTCCAATGAAAAAAATTGGTTTAAATGATAAAAAATTTATATAATTAAACATTAAACTTGACTAAAAATTCAATTTAACACTATAAATTATTTAGATGAAAAATTGATTAAATTAAAAAATACAATCTTGATTCACAATTCATAAAAACGTAAAACTTATCCGAAAAAATAGCAAACGATAAACCAATGTATGTATTATTATTACTAATAAAAATAAGAAGTTTTTTTTTAAATATAATTTATGAAAGTTAAAATTGATATATTTTAAAAAAAATTCTATCAAAAAGTGGTAAAACATCTTTTCAAAAAAAATATTGTATGTGTAAAACTACGTATATTATTATAATATGCCTATAAAGTATATATAGGACCACTCAAACCAAACCCCTGCCTATTTTAAGAACCCGGATCTTCATTTCATGTATGCGTTCCTTTTCCTGGTGTTTTTGAGAAAAATAATATTTCTGGAAATTTTTTAAGTCCACGCTATGTACTTTCTGAGTACATGTCGTGTACTCTTTTCCCTCTCGATGTCGTGTGCTGGTTGTGTCTGGTCCACACACACGGTGTGTACGGGTGATTTGGAGGCCGATTTTGGAAGAGTACGGAAAGACCTATTACATGCTGTGTACTTTCTTTTTTTCATTAATCGGACCGGGGTCGTGCCCGATCGCCATAAACGTCTTCTTCTAGGTCTGGTTCGACCGAGAGACGATGTACAACCGCAAAACTTCTCCGGATTCCCGAGCCTCCAACTATTGGCCGATTCAACCACTGTCGATTGCATTGGAACTACAGCGGTGAGGTCATCCTTCTTCTTCAGTTTCATTCCTTGATTCTTCCTCTTTCTCAAGTTATTGTGGTTTGATTGTTTTGGATGTTTTCTTAGATCTACGACATTCAAGGGAGAATCAGTCATCATGGTTCAAGTATATCGATCTCCTAGGATCAAGTTAGGTGGTTTGGGCCTTACCGTTCAATTTCATTGAGTTTTATGTGCAAATTCCACCAATACCCATGAACGGGGTATTGTGTGTTTACCTTTTTTCCATTTTTGTTTTCCTACCATGCTTGTATGCTTTTGTAGAGGTAAATTAATCATGTTAGAGGATATTTTGTTGTTCTTGGATATTTTTTCATGCTTTTTTCTGTTTGCGACCTTTGGGATTCATTTGCCTTTGGCTGTTACACTTGTTTTCATGCCTTGTGTCTATAGGATGGAGTGTTTTTTTATAACATGCTTGTTTCCCTGTAGACTGTTAGCCAAGTAGCTCTATAGGTGTACTATGGTTATCCAAGTATCTCTATAGGTGTACTCTGGCCTTATAGAATTATTTTTCAATGACTGGCACGAGACTGAGGGAACCTTGTGCTATAGACTATAAGGGATAGACTGAGTGAGATTCCCAATGAGTCTTAGACATTATAGACTACAGGAGGGTAGAAAAAGAGAGCTTCTTCAGAGAGGCTTGGACATTAGACTACAGGGGATGAATCGAGTGAGCTTCCTAATGAGTCTTAGACATTATAGACTAGAGGAGGGTAGACAGAGAGAGCTTCCTAAGAGAGTATTGGACATTAGACTATAGGGTATGGACCGAGTGAGCTCCCAGAGAGTCTTGGATAATTATAGAATACAGGAGGGTAGACCGAGTGTGCTTCCTCAGAGAGTCTTTCCTTGTTTGTTTTCTCTTTAAGAACCCTCCCAAGATAGAGGAGGAATTGACCGAGTGAGCTTCCACACAGAGTATGTGGTATACCTGAGGCTGTAGGAGGAATTCACCGAGATAGCTTTCCCAGAGAGTCTCAAGACTTTGGGGCTAAGAGGGTTAGACCGCGTGATCTTCCTTAGAGAGTCTGTGACTACCCTAGACTATAATGGGAATTGAATGAGTGTGCTTCCCCAGAGAGTCTCATAATTTCGTATGACCAAACTAGAGGGGTTAGGCTGAGTGCACTGTCCAGAGGGTTGTGGTACTTCTTGTACAGGACGAGAGGGTTTTCCTGCTTTTTAGCTGTTTTCTTCACTACTGTTGTTGGTTTCGGATCGATTACTGTTGTGTATCATTCTTCTTTACTACTAACTGTTACTTCCTACTGCTTTTCTATTGTTGTTTACTGCTTACTATACTTTTACGTGTCATATAATCACTGACTGTTATGCACAGATCTTCAGGTGGTTTCCTACCAGGATTTTATCTCACACTCTATTTGGGCCATGCTTTTGGGCCCAAGAAGACAATTTTGTTGTAGGTGTAGACAAGGTCATGCGCCCTTTTACTTCTGGTACTTGATTGCTGGGAGCAGGAGAGAACGGGACCAAGCTTTTTCATGCGATGCTGAGGAGTTATTACTTTTCTTTTTTACTTTTTTTGGTACTATGGTGTTTTTAGCATTGTGAATTTTTGGCTTCTCTCCTAGATATGTATCATACATCATTCCATATATATAATTATGTTCTCCAGTTTTTTAATTTAGTCTTCCACTGTTTATTATTGTTTTTTATTTACTGCTTCCTCTATTGAAAGTTTATTTATTTATATTTTTTACTCTACCAATGATGGCATAGTTTCCCCACTATCACACCCAAGGCCCTCGCTACTAGTCGGAAGCCTCTGACATTTGGTTAAATGCGCTTGAGGTCGTGTGGAGAACCGACTTGGAGGGCAAGGGACCAAGCTTTGGCTTGCGATGCTGAGGAGCTATTACTTTTCTTTTGTAATTATTTTGGTACAGTTGTGTTTTTTCAGCATTATGACTTTTTGGATTCTCTCCTAGATAAATATCATTCATCATTCCATATATATACATATGTGCTCTAGTTTGTTAATTTAGTCTTCCGCTGTTTATTATTTTTGGTTATTTACTTCTTCCTCTATTGCATGTTTATTTATTTCCACTGTGTACTCTGCCAATAAGGGCATAGTTTCCCCACTATCACACCCAAGGCCCTCGCTGCTAGTCGGAAGCCTCTGGCATTTGGGGAAATGCGTTTGAGGCCATGTGGTGAACCGAATCAGATCCCTGGTTAGTGGAATCTGGGTCGAGATGTTACAAAGTGGTATCAAAGGGATTCTTTTCTCTTGATTTACTGTTTGGAGCCATTAGCCAGGGATAGGACGGATTTGGTACTTGGTATTAAGCTGTGCTCGGGAGTAGCTAACCTGTGTACAGGTAAAATCCATACTACCTCATTTATTTCAATTTTTTGGTTTTGAGATTTTACGGTTGATTTGATTTCAGCTAGAGTGATTCACATGCATTTTGTGTTAGTGTTTTGACTAGTGCGGTTCAATTTCTATCGCAACTCGATGAGATTTGGGTATTCCATCTCATGCATCATATAAGAACTTGTAGAGATCACATGCCATGCACTCTTACCATGCCATCTATGGTGAATTAGTGATTGCATGTTGTTGTGGTAGACTTTCTGTATATTATGCATGTTGTTGTGATAGATGCTTGATAGAAACTCTACTGCTTTGTTAGAGGAGTGTTTGTATTGTACTTTGCTTAAATGAACACCAATTTTTGACTATTGAGGTGTTATGGGCCCTCTTGAATCAGAAATTGGTGGATCATGATCCTTTTTTCTCTTGTCTATAACTGTAATAGATTCCCAGCTTTGATTCGCGGGGAGTATGGGCCCTCATGGATCAGAATTTGGAACCTCTTTGCCTTGTTTTCTGTGATTTCTGGGCTTCTGTGCAGTTTCTCAGCTACTGCCCAGATAAACCCATAATACACAGCGTGTACTTTTTGACTACACACCGTGTAGTTTTTAGACCATGTCACTGACCATGTGAGCAGGGACACGCTGTTGTAGAAATGCCTTCAAGAACACGTCGTGTACGGTAGGTACACACCGTGTAGTTTTGAGCCGTGTACCCCGTCGTGTCACTAACAACATGGGATGGGGAAGCCCGAGTAGAACACGTCGTGTTGGTGAGGAGCACACCAGATAGTTTTTTTCAGGTACCTGGCCATGTCACGAACAACATGGGTCGGTGTGACCTTCTTCCATACACACCGTGTGGGTAAAGAACACACCGTGTAGTCTTTCCCAAGTACCAGGCTGTGTCGCGAACATCATGGGTCACTGTTAACTTCTCTTATACACACCGTGTATGGGTCATCCGTGTAGACGGTCGTTTAACTAACAACACGGGTTGCCGAGATCGTGTTTAGTATAGGCCGTGTAGTATGGGGTTAGTTTGGACCGTGTGGGTTAGCCGTGTAAGGAGACTCGGGAAAGGGTTTAGAGTTCATGTACACACTGTGTGTGGGCACAACACGCCGTGTAGTTTGGGGTATTACACGACCAGTAGTGGTAGGAGTACACGCCCATGTTAATGGCTGAAACGGACACACCGTGTAGTTTTTATACACGTTGTGTAGTCATGCTTTGTAAAACATTAATGTTTCTTTCTCCTGTTCTTGTTTTGTACTCCAATGTTTTCAGTCCTTGTTAATTCTGATCTAAGGTGTGCTTTTGATCTTTCAGAGTTATTCCTCCGAGACGTCCTCCAGTTGTACGTCAGTTTTCATATGGTGATCAGACACCAGATATGGCTGATCAGGGACCTCATGTTGATCCTCCTAAAGATCCTCCTTTTTTCCAAGTCTGGGCACCAGCAGTTATACCCATCACAGGCACCAATACGCAGTTCAGGGGGTACTTCTTGAGGATGTTGAAGACTTTTCAGGGAGCGCCGCCTCCTGCCTCGTCGATGGTTGATTTGATGAGGGTTTTTCAGTGGCAGCATCCTCCTACCTTCTCAGGGGATGGAGGACCCCAGGCTACAAAGTCATGGTTCGAAGCTACCCTGACTATCTTTGAGCATTTGGAGATACCCCCATAGAAGAGGGTAAAGATGGCCACCTATATACTCCAAGACACCGCCAAGATGTGGTGGGAGGTGATCTCACAGTCAGGGCGTCAGCATGGTTTTTCATGGGATGAGTTTCGATGCACCTTCTATGACTACTTCTATCCGGAGACATTGAGGGCTGATCGAGCCCGAGAGTTTATGAGTCTGCAGCAGGGTACTCTTTCTGTTATGGAGTACTCATCTCGCTTCACTGAGCTGAAACATTTCACACCGATCCGAGCTGGTGATGATTTGTTTCTTGCTAGGAATTTCAAGGACGGTCTTAGGAAGGAGATCTGTTCCCAAGTGAATATCTTCTAGTTGAATTCTATATCCTCCATCGTTAACCAAGCACTGATTACTGAGCACAATCTGAGGGATTCTAGAGCATTGAGCCAGGGTGGTTCGTCATCTGGAGCTGGTGTTCCTCCTACGGACAGTAAGAAGCATCATAGAGAGTCTTCTAGAGGAGATCTGGGTTCGTGGGTTGTGTCTTATGGAAGCCATATTGTATGCTACCAGTGTGGTAGGAGTGGGCATACTGGGCCTCAGTACCAGATAGATCCGATAGAGTGCTGATCATGCGGCAAGATGGGTCATCTTCAGCGCTTTTGTCAGATCTTCTCACCTTCAGCTGGTGGTAGGGGTTCCTCTATGACCCCGCGTTCTGGAGATGGTTCGCCATTTTACCAGCAGTCCGGGAACTGGAGTTTTTCCATCCATTCGGGCCGAGGTGGAAGTCGTGGCCATGGTATTCAGTCACTAGGTCATCAGCGACAGCAGAGTGGATCAGCTCAGAGTGGTCAGCATGGGGCGCAGGGTCGTGGTGCTGGCCAGTCTTTCGCCGTGGAGCAGACCTATCAGGAGCAGGATCCTGGCCCATCTACAGTTCGAGGTATGATATTAGTAGCCTCAGTTTTATCTTCATCACTTTTCGATATTGGTTCTTCCCATATCTTTATCTCTATTGCAGTTGTGGAGAGCCTTGGGATCTTTATCTTTTCATCTTCCGACTTGTTGACTCTTGACATGCTGTTGGGAACGAGGAAATCTAGCGTACGTTAGTGCAGAGTGTGCCTACTTGAGGTTGCACGGTGTCACTTTTTATGGGACCTCTATGTCCTAGAGATGTCGGGCTATGACGTCATTCTCAGTATGGACTGGTTGGTTCGTTTCTAGGTAGTCATCGATTGCTATCGCTGCAGGGTGAGTTTCATATCACCAGAGGGAGGATCTTTTCATCATAGAGGCGAGTGGGATGTCCAGGTGGGTAGAGTTAGACCAGAGAATCATGAGCTAGGAGGGGTTATAGCCCAGATTTCCAGTTTTTTATGGATGACCAAGGGACTTCACAGTTAGACTTTCCCCTAGTGGTGGATCATTTCAGGGATTTCTTTCCATAGGACTTTTCAGGTTTTCCTCCAGAGCGTGAGGTAGACTTCTCGATTGAGCTCGTTCCAGGAGCGGCACTGGTGTCCATTCCTCCTTATAGGATGGCTACACCTGAATTACAGGAGCTCAAGAAGCAGTTGGAGGAGTTGCTGGAAAAGGGTTTGATCCGACCCAGTACTTCTCCTTGGGGATCGCTAATCCAATTTTTGAAAAAGGCAGATGGCACCCTTCGACTTTGTGTGGATTATCGGAAGTTGAACCAGTTGACGGTCAAGAACCAATATCCCTTGACGAGGATTGATGACCTCTTTGATCATCTTCGAGGAGCTCAGTTGTTCTCGAAGATCAAATTGAGGTCCGGTTATCATCAGTTGCGCAATAGACCATCGGATATACCTATGACATCCTTCAAGAGTAGATATGGTCTATACGAGTATACAGTCATGCCGTTCGGTCTCACAAACGCACCTGCAGTTTTTATGGCACTGATGAACTGAGTGTTCCATTCTTATTTTACTCCTTCGTCATGGTATTCTTTGATGATATCTTGGTGTACTCTTGTACATGACACGAACATGCCACAAATCTTGAGATAGTTCTGAGAACACTGAGAGAGCATTGGTTGTATGCTAAACTCTCGAAGTGCCACTTTTGGATGGATCAGATTCACTTCTTGGGTCACGTCATCTCAGAGGATGGAGTATCTGTGGACCCAGAGAAAGTGAGATATATAGATTCCTGGGGGTAGCCAAAGAATGTCTTTGAGGTGTGGAGTTTCCTAGGGATGGCAGGATACTAAAGACATTTCATTCTGGACTTATCGCGCCTAGAAGTACCGTTGACAGGTCTGACCAAAAAAGGGGTGATGTTTTTACGTTCTAAATCTTCTGAGTCATCCTTTTAGGAGCTGAAGGGGAGGTTGAAGTCAGAACCGATACTAGTATTTCCAGATTCATGCAAGGGCTACACTGTTTACTGTGATTCTTTAGCTATCAGTCTGGGAGATGTGCTTATGCAGGGAGATGGAGTTGTTGTGTATGGGTCTCAGTAGTTGAGGCCACACGAGAGGAATTACCCTACGCACTATCCAGGGTTGGCAGCTGTTGTTCATGCCTTACGCTGTTGGAGACACTACCTTCTGGGAGAGCACTATGTGGTTTTCACGACCACAAGAGTCTCAATTATATCTTCACTCAGTGTGATCTGAATCTGAGACAGCATAGGTGGGTTAAGTATCTTCATTCCTTTGACTTTGATCTCGGCTATACACCGGTAAATGGCAATGCAGTGTATGATGTGTTGAGCAGAAGAACTCAGATTCAGGCAGTTCAAGAGTCCAGCAGTGAGTGTCAGCTTATGGCTCTGTTTTCTAAGATGAACTTGGAAGTGCACGACAGGAAGAGACAGAATATCCTATATTCTGTAGAGGATACCTCTACACTTCTTGATCAGGTACGGGTGAGGCAGTTATCACATTTGGAGGCCTTAGTCCTGCAGGAGAGTTTTTCAGGTGGGGACCCTCTTCCTAGATGGACAGTGGGAGAGGATGAGATCATGCGTTTCCAAGAACATGTATGGGTGCCAGGAGACATACGTGAGGAGATAATGCAAGATTTTCATTCCTCAATTTGAGCAGTTCATCTTGGCATCACCAAGTTTTATCGTGATCTACACCTCTAGTACTAGTGGCCAGGTATGAAGAAAAATGTTACTGGTTTTGCCATGAGATGTTATACTTGCCAGCAGGTGAAGGCAGAGAATCAGCGACCAGTAGGGATTTTACAGTAGTTACCCATTCCCGAGTGGAAGTGGAACGATGTCGCAATGGACTTCGTGATTGGGTTTCCGAGGTCGCCTCGGGGGAACGATGATGTTTGGGTCGTCGTCGATAGACTCAAGAATGTCATACACTTCTTGTCGATCAAGAATACCTTCAGTGTTGATGATCAGGGACGGTTGTACATTCGGGAGATCGTACATCTACATGGAGTTCCATACTCCATTATTTCAGACAGGGATGTGCGCTTTACTTCTCGGTTCTGGTAGGGACTTTAAAATTCTTTGGGTACACAGGTACTTTTGAGTACAACATACCATCCCCAGATAGATGGCCAGTCTGATCACACGATCCAGGTTGTTGAGGATATTCTTCGAGCCTGCATTCTAGACTTCAGTGGTTCTTGGAAGAGGCATATACCTCTTGTGGAGTTCTCCTACAACAACATCTTTTAGGAAAATATTCAGATGGCACCATACGAGGCTCTATAGGGTAAGCCATGCCGATCACCCTTATTCTGGCTAGAGGCAGGAGTGGCAGCTCTGATGGGACCTCGTCTTATTCAGGAGACCTCAGAGTAGATAGAGTTGATTTGGAAGAGGATGACTACACCACAGTATCGACAGAAGTCTTATGCTGATCAGCGGAGATGACCTTTGGAGTTCGAGTTTGGGGATCAGGTTTTCCTGCGTGTCGCATCGAGGTTGGGACACAAGAGGATTCCGATATAGGGTAAGCTTTCACCATGTTACGTCGGGCCATTTGAGGTTTTGGAGAGATTTGGGCCGGTTTCCTATCGGTTGTAGCTACCTCAGAGGTACTAGGCCATGCATGACATCTTCCACGTCTCTCAGCTCCGACATTACTTTTCAGACCCATCTCATGTCTTTCAGCCTGAGGAGGTTGGGCTTGAAGCAGATGCATTGTTTGAGGAGCATCCTATCCGGATTTTTGATAATAGTATAAAGTTTCTCCATGGGTGGTATGTTCCTTTAGTATGGGTGCTTTGGCAGCATGGGCGAGTACAGGATGAGACCTAGGAGAGGGAGGCCGATGTACGATCACAGTGGCCGGAGCTATTTGGGATTTCTTCTTCTACGCCTCATTAAGGAAATTCGAGGATGAAGTTTCTTAAGGGGGTAAGTTTGTAAGAACATGGATCTTCGTTTCAGGTATTCATTACTTTTTCTAGAGTTTTTTATAAAAATAATGTTTCTAGAAATTTTTAAAGTACATGCCCTATACTTTATGAGTACTCACCGTGTACTCTTTTCCCGCTCGAATCTGTGTATTGGCCATGTCCAGGCCACACACACGGGGTGTAGGGGTGACATGAAGGGAGATTTTTTCAGATTAAGGAAATACCTAGTACACGCTATGTACTCTAAAAGTATACGCCTTGTACTTTCTTTTTTTTCATTAATCGGACCGGGGTCATTCACGATCGCCATAAACGTTTTCTTCTAGTTCTAGTTCGACCAAGAGACGTCGTATGACTGCGGAACTTCTCTAAATTCCCGAGCCTCCATCTGTTGGCCGATTCAACCACCGTCGATTTCGTTGGATCCGCGGCGGTGAGTTCTTCCTTCTTCTTGAGTTTCATTCCTTGATTATTCCACATTCCCATGTTATCATGGTTTGAGCGTTTTTGACATTTTCTTAGATTTATGACGTTCAATGTAGAATCAGTCATCGTGGTTCCAGAATATCGATCTCCTAGGATCAAGGTAGGTGGTTTGTGCCTTACCGATCAAAGTCCTTGAGTTTTATGTGAAAATTCCACCAATACCTGTGAACGGGGAATTGTGTGTTTACCTTTTTTCCCTTGTTGTTCTCCTTCCGTGCATATATTCTTGTGTAGAGGTAAATTAATCATGTTAGAGGATATTTTGTTGTCCCTGGATTTTTTTCCATGCTTTGTTCTATTTACGACCTTCGGGTTTCGTTGGCCTTTGGCTGTTACACCTGTTTCCTTGCCTTGTGTCTATATGATGGAGTGTTTTTGTATAACATGCTTGTTACCCTGTAGACTGTTAGCCAAGTAGCTCTATAGGTGTACTTTGGTTATCCAAGTAGCTCTATAGGTTTACTCTTGCCTTATAGCATTATTATGCACTGACCGGCATGGGACTAAGAGAACCTTGTGTTATAGACTATAAGGGATAGACTGACTGAGTTTCCTAATGAGTCTTAGACATTATAGACTACAGGAGGGTAGACCCAGAGAGCTTCCTCAGAGAGTCATGGACATTAGAATACAGGGGATAGACCGAGTGAGCTTCCCAATGAGTCTTATACATTATAGGCTACAGGTGTGTAGACCAAGAGAGCTTCCTGAGAGAGTCTTAGACATTAAACTACAGGGAATGGACCGAGTGAGCTCCCAGAGAGTCTTGGATTATTATTGACTACAGGAGGGTAGAATGAGTGCGCTTCGTCAGAGAGTCTTACCTTGTTTTTTTCTCTTTAAGAACCTTTCCAAGCTAGATAAGGAATTGACCGAGTGAGCTTCCTCAGAGAGTCTGTGGTATACCTGAGAATGTAAGAGGAATTGACCGAGATCGCTTCCTCAGAGAGTCTCTAGACCTTGGGGATAAGAGGGTTAGACCACGTGATCTTCATCAGAGAGTCCTTGACTACCCTAGACTATAAGGGAAATTGGACGACTGTGCTTCCCCAGAGAGTCTCATAATTTCATATGACCAAACCAGAGGGGTTTGGCTGAGTGCACTGCCCAGAGGGTTGTGGTAATTCTTAGATAGGACCAGAGGGTTTTACTTCTTGTTAGATGTTTGATTCACTATGGTTGTTGGTTTTGGATTGATTACTGTTGTGTATCCTTCTACTTTACTGCTTACTGTTACTGCCTACTGCTTTGCTGTTGTTGTTTACTACTTACTATACTTTTACATGCCATATACTCACTGACTTTTAGGCACGAATCATCGGGTGGTTGCCTACTAGGATTTTATTTCACACCCTATTTGGGCCATGATTTTGGGCCCAATTAGACTATGTTGTTGTAGGTATAGACAAGGGAAAACGCCCTTTGACTTCTGGTACTTGATTTCTCGGATCAGGAGAGCAAGGGACCAAGCTTTGGCTTGCGATGCTGAGGAGCTGTTACTTTTCTTTTGTACTTGTTTTGGTACTATGGTTTTTTCTAGCACTGTGACTTTTTGTCTACTCTCCTAGATATGTATCTTTCATTTTCCATTTACATACATATGTTCTCCAGTGTGTTAATTTAGTCTTCCACTGTTTATTATTGGTGGTTATTTACTTCTTCCGTTATTGCATGTTTAGTTATTTCCGATGTATACTCTGCCAATGAGGGAATAGTTTCCCCACTATCACACCCAAGGCCCTCGCTACTAGTCGGCAGCCTGTGGAGTTCGGGGAAATGTGCTTGAGGCCTTCTGGGGAACTGACTCAGAGCCCCAGTTAGTGTCATCCGGGTCAGTACGTTACACCTATAAACTATATTGGTTGAATTTAAAAACATTTTATAAACAATCATAAAATTATTTAATGAATATCAGAGTTGATATAGTTTCAGATTTTAGGAGAATAAAATAAAATAGAAATTAATTTTTATTCATTAGATATTCAATGAGTGGAGTCATGAAATCATAGGTGCTTATATATACCGAAGTATAATTGGATGTGTCTAGGAAAGTCATCAGATAATATGATTGAATAACTATTAAAATGATGATGTTAGATAGTCCAGGGTAAACATGGAACATGGTTAGAAAAGGTCATTTTCTTTATTCAATATAATTTTTTTTCACTATGAGGATAAATTTTGACAATGTTTGAGACACAGATTACATTCAACACTACCGAATGTTAGATATATTCCTTAAATCCATGACATTGTTTTAGCTATATCATATGATATGATATTTTCATATCATATTTGATGTTATGTGATATCATTATTCTTCCTTTTCTATACATAATTATGATCTCACTATTACATATAGATTATTTAATTTTCTCATATGACTCTTATAAAACCATATGATTGGGTTTGAATATTGAATGGTAGGAATTTTCATTCTCGAATTCTCCTACATTGTTTATTTTTTCATTTAAGATTTCATATCATTAAATATATGGATAAATAAATTAACCATTTTTATAATAGTATTCATGAATAGTATATTAATACAATATATGTTTCCAAATATAAATATTAACACATAAATTCTCAAGAATAAATGAATGTTATAAAAGGTGTTAATCACCATTACATGGTGTTTAGAAGAGACTGAAAATTCCTTCTATGATTCTCCCCATCATATCTATCATTTTCATATTAATTCATAAGGAACTATAATATTTTAAGTATATAAGAGGATCCTTCCCATAAAATTGGTGATTTAATTCGAGTCACGAATACACCATGGAGAAGTGATTTTGAAGTCTTCCTTTGAGTTTTCTTACTCAATCATTTTTATTAAAATAGTGGAAATTCATTTCATTAGTGTAGGGTATTTATATAAGTTTCTCATTTTATTTATATATTGTTTTGATTTCATAAATGATGGATCTTTTGTTTTGGGTGTCTATTTTTTCCTATGTTGATTAATTTTTTATTAATCTTAAAAACCCATTAATGGTATCAGAGTAATGTCTGGATTATTATTTAATGAAATAATATATAAAAATAAATTTTATTTTTTATTTCATGTAATATTGTAATTTTTTAGATATGATTGATAATTATTTATGTTTATCATCGTCCAATATACGAAATAATATGTTGTAATTGGGTCATGAAAAATGTTTTATGATATCGTTTTCTATGAAATAGTTTAATCAATTAGTTTTAAATATATTATAGAATATGAAATAGGTTATAAAAGTATATGATGACACCAATTTAGGCCTATTGAAAAGAGTATTGTATCATTACAGTTATACCATACATATCATAAAGTGAAACTATCAAAAAATAGGATAATTTTATAGATGTTTCAATGTAATGTGTTACTATAATATAGGCCTTGTAATTTAATTAATTACTTATAAGAGAAAAAGATTATTTTTATGTAGAAATCCCATTTCCGGATGCATCACTGCTGGCACTTCTCATGGGCATGAAGTGAAGGTAGTAGTGATCCTTTAAACCTTCCATCAATAGTGAATGATCTGGTGACTAGCATCATGTGCATTAAATACACATATATGAGAAGCATTAAACCTAAAATTACGAGGATAGATGAATAATCTTAAAACCATCTCTAGAATAATAATAATAATTCCAAATAAATATAATTTCTTATAATGAATGAAATAAATGGGAAACACACGAACAATCATTTATAATTGTAATCAGTAAACATCAAAAAACCAGGAAGAAATTCTATAAGAATTTATGAACTAGCTCAATCAAAAATTATCTCTATATGACTTGATATATACATAGGGTTGAATACAAGTATACATAGTAAAATCCTCCACAACAACTATCATAAAAACGTGGAAGAATCATTCTAAATCCCCATCAAGTAAATAATGGATAAACAATTATCAAAATTTGGTCATTGATATATCTAACCTCATCAAGACTCACTTATCGAATATCATATTGAAATTTCTATAATAATATTTAAAGCACATATAAAGAGTGTTACTTTTCTTCCACATTTCCATTGATTAGGTCACCATAACCCCAATGTTATATGATAGTATCCCAGCATTCCCTCTATATTTCATAAAATAAATTTGTGTATGCACATAATAACTAAATTTACACAATCACATCAATAGACACACATTTGAATTACATCCCCATAATCACAGAGTAAAATAATGAACCACTAAAAGTCACGAAAAACACACTATACGTTAATCCATTATAACTCCTTTATATATAGACAAGTTATTACCATAATCCATTAATGTCTGCATACATGAATACAATATATACATAAGAAAATACATCACACATATACATGTTTTTCATAATTCTGGTCCACTACAACCATATGAGTACACTTCTTATAACTATATTACATCATAGCTCGTATATGCACACATATCAACCTCTATTTTTCTAAGATAGTGGGTAGCATGGGTTGTCATCCATTTATATCCTTGGATGACATGGATGATAAAAAAATCCCATAACCGATTGAAATATATGGTTTTAATTTTTTATTCATATTTGGTAGTGAATCATATGAAATAAAAAACATTATAAATATATAGTAATACAGAACCATTCCAAGGGAAACTATCCCACATTTGACTCTATCTAAAACTAGCTTCCTACACAGTTACATAGTTCCCAAAAAAAACCACTTGGAAGATATTACATCCCCATGAATATAAAACTAATTATGATTAATCAATATACTTATAATTTTTTATAAATCTAATACCAACCATTTTATAGTATCCCATTATCATTTTTTGATTAATATTTAGTTTAATAATCTATATCCATGATGATTTTACTAAAAAACATAAATTAGAATTACCACAACCAAATATTGTTAATTATATATATATATACCACTTTCAGTTAATCATGTAATACATAATCACTAAAGTATCATATCTCATTCCTATTAATTACTTGATTATTTATTTTACCATTCCAAAAAATTGGAGTATTATGATACAACAACTCTTCTATAATTATGGGAAACATCATGGATAACCTAAGAAAATAGAATCAATAAAATAATAAAATAATATCTAACCACAAAATCCATCTAACTCCAATCATTAAAACATCACCCCCAACACTTTTCCATGCTAACCATATGATCCCTATACCAACCACCTCAACTGTTTCCCACAACATATCACAAATAGATAAAACCTCAATATAAAATCCAACCATACCATGTTTCAAATTAAAATAAAATCAATGGGATATAGTGTAATATATATATAAGTTGAAAATATTATTTCTTGTAATAATTCATATCAATAAATAGTAAATACATTTTCACCCAAATATAACAAAACTAAAATAATTGAGGGCTAAAGATAATCAGCCCCCAATATTAAATAAAAAAACATCCAAAATTCTTATAGTTTTAGTCAATTTAATATATTATAGATAGGTTTCCTTATGAAATTAAATCAAATATAATATAATCTGATTGTAGAAAATAAATATATATATATATAATTTAATTCACAATCTTATTATGAAATTATAAGGTTGAATAAAAACATTGATGAGTACGTTGTTCAATATCCTCCTTATCATACCAAATTTAAGTAGATTAATTAGTTTTAAATGGTAAAACTATGAAATGAAAACATTGAAATCATAGCACTATGTTATTACACTATTTGAAAAATAACATTACATAATAATAGGAATAAAATAATAATTTTATGAAATTTTATACCAAGAACCATTTAAGTTCCATTTTTTTTGTATTAATTGTATTCATTATGTGGATTCCAAATTTCACTCATTGAAAACTAATTCCTATTAATCAATAAAATAAATATAAAAAAAATTCTCTCGAATCCCTTAACTTGTTATGAATCTCAATGATTAGTGAAAGATAAAGTGATAATGGATTATGAACACCAAAAAACCTTCATACGAATACATGAATCTTATGGATATAATTCATTAAAAATACCTCATAAATAATAAAGGATTTATCCATATAATTTAATGAATAATTATTAAATAGTTTATAAACAATGAATGATAGAAGTAGAAAGATATGGAATTCAAAAAAAAGGGATACCTTGGAACGAACATAGTAGTAGTTATCATATATACGTCTTATAGATTAATCATAGAAATATTGATTCTTCCAAAATTTTCAATTAAATTGATTGGTTTTGAGTGAGAAAGGATGAAATAGACTGAATTCACAAGGCACTAATAATTTATAGTTAACTATATAAAACAAAATATCATGGTGTAATATAGATTCATCATGCTATAAAAACCTAGATCCAAATATCATGGAGAAATCCCCTATTTTTTATCTCAATTTCATCATGGACACTGACTATTTAATTAACAATAATAAAGAGGTCCACTAACATAATGACAAAACACATTGGAAACATATTGTATGTCATGGGGTTCTTCTTTATCAAGAATATCCCTAGACCAGGCTCTTAAAACAACATATGAATAACCACATATTGATTTCTAGAGAGATATAACCTAATAAAATGATAACTAAGACTTCAAATTTCAACACTAAAATTCATGGTTCAATCAATCCCCAAATGAAATTTAACTAAACCCCATGTATGATTAAACAAAAACACATAATTCCTTCATGTCATGATAAGACTCTACATGAAACAAAAAACCCCACAAATTTTTAACTCATAGGAATTATCAAATGATTAAACCATGGAAATAAATTAATGTTATAGTGATTTAATAGATCTTGAAACCATTCATTCCATGGAATAACACAACATGAAATAATAAAAAATCCATAATTACTAGAGAAACTCCAAACTCTTTGGCCCTCAAACCCATTCCAGAAGACAAACCACACACAACACATCATGGGACAATGAATAATTTCCATAAAAAATTAATTACTCTCTTATACATAACCCCATGTAGAATGAAACACCTCACACTATAACATTACACATCACTCCACAACCAATAAGTACCAACTAAAAAATAAAAACATAACTATCTCACCCTTATCCCCACTCCATAGGAAAATCATCACAACACAATTGTATCCCAATGATCTTATATACTGAGAAATCCATCCAAACTCCCTCCACCACCCCCAATTAAATCACAATACATAAAGGACTCCCTCATTAGTCATGAAATAAAAAAATGTTTGAAAAAATCTTGGCCTTTACTTATCATCTATTCATACAACACATTATCAATCGAAGGGTACAATTCAAAACATTGAAATAATTTTTATATATCATGAACTACCAATCTCCCATCACAGTATAACTGGATTGTTAAAACTGATAAAGTAGAGAGATTATATTTTTCGAATTTTTTATTATGAATTTATTTAAATAACATATATGTTTTTAAAAATTATGAAATTGTAATGTTTTTAGAGATAAATAACTAACGGTTTATAGAACATATACTAAATAAATTTTCCATAATATTAATTGTTAACATTAAAATACATTTTCAAATTTTATGGAATGAAATATAATTTTGATATAAAATGATTATATGGAATGTAAAAGTTTAATTTGTAATGTGGGGTGTTACATGATTAGATATAGGATTGTTACTTTGTTGTTGGACCCTACCCAAAGTTAGAGTGAGGAGATATAGACATAAAAAAATTAAACCACTCAAATTGATCTATTATGGGGGTTGGATAATTTTTTGATATTACTTATCATCCAAATTTTTTGGATATAAGTGATAATTGAAATAATGATAGTCTAGTTATCACAGAATTAACTATAGTGACTACTATCATTTTTTATAAAACTTCTTGATTTATTATCCATAAATGAATACATCATATGTGATTGAATATACGAGGTTAAATTGATGAGACCTTACAAATTTTTTTATAATTCCCTATTTAGTTACATAAGATCACATGAGACCTTTTGTTTAACCTTATAGTCAAATGTTCCATAGTGAATCCAATAAGAGTAACTGGATGGATGATGGGATACTGGTTCAAGAAGGGACAAAAGTTTTATAATTTAATCTCCCCAATTTTTTTATCTTTTATTTCATACAAGTTTTTTTGGTTCGAATATCATGTTATACATGTATATATTACAAACTGGTATCAATTATGATATAGTAGATTGTTATTATATATTAATTTCACTCACAATTTTTTTATACATTGACTCTGTGATTAATATTCTATTGGTTGTGATATAACTGGTCAATTTTTCCCTATATTTCTAGCATACTCTCCTCTTGTTAGCCTTTGTAATACGAGGAGGTGCACCTAAAGTGGTGTGGAGCTCTATATATGGTGGTATATGAGTGAATTGTTTTGAAAAATTACAATCCATTACAGGTTTTGTGATTATATTAATGATATTTTATAGTATTATTGTAAAATTAACAATTAAATTATTATTTAATATTTCATTCATTTCCATCATTCATTGTGAACACCTAGGAATAATGGGAGCTTTATTTTTTTGTTCATTGACATATTTACAAAACTATTGAGTAATTAAATTCATATAGTCATGTTCTTATGATATATGGATCATTTCTATACACATTTCATCATTACATTTTTTTTAATGTATTAGTTATAGTTAAAGTTCACTATTTTCAGGGATTGTTTTTAAGAATGATGTATGATTGATGTGTTTTAGTTTTGTGATAATCATTAAGAAGTTGTAGGTGTTCGATTGTACACACTTCAAATATCTTGATGTTGTATCATTTGATGCATTATTTCATCTAGTGAAAATAATGAACAAGATCTAAATAAATTAAGTTAAGTGTGTCAAGTATCATTTACCTATTTTTCATATATTTTTTTCAATATTATTAATGATTATTTTTTAAGTTGATGATGTTAAAAATTATAGATATCTGGGAATTCATAAATTGAGTAATAATTATTTAAATTGAGTAGATGAAAAGTTAATAGGATGGTTAAAACTATGAGACAGTTATATTAAGTGTGAATATTAATGTGAAACTGATGATGAAGAATCATAAATATTTTGGTGTATAGTGTGATAATTTATTTCTTATATATATATATATTAAATTATTGTTTTCATAGTGATGAGTTAAGAGTGGTTTTATTTAAATTTTCATGGTTGAGGTGTTTTTTTCATTTTCATGATAGTATGTTTTGGACAACATAGATGAGTGTGGTTGAAGATGGAGAGGTAGAAAAGTGATGTTGTGGGATATATGTATGATTTTTTAGTGAAGTTAGGAAGTAAATACTATTGAGGTTGGAATGAAATAGATACGAAATGATATGGAGGTTGTTGGAATAATATGAAATTAAAAAAAACTAAAGCATGAATTCATTTTATTCAATACAAGTCACTATGGAAATATTTGTATTTTTTGGCGGTTTTTTTCATTTAGCAGTGGTTTAAACCACCGCTAAATCATTCTATGAGAGTTTTGGAAAACTTTCTCTAAATCGTGTGTGGATAAATAATTAGAAGAAATTTTTTAAAACCTTCATAGAACGATTTAGAGGAGGTTTTTTAGCAGCAGTTTAAACATTCGGTAACTCATTTTTAATTTTTTAATTCTTTTCATTTTCATAATTAATCTATTTATTTATTTATTTTTGAAATTTATTTATTATTTATTATTTATTATTAATATGTTAATGCCAATCTCCATGCACAAGTCTATGTCCGCACACATGCCCTTGCGATATATAGAAATTATGTGTTGGGTGTGATTTGAACCCCTTACCTCTTACTTATTCTCCAAAGACCTTACCACTCCAGCAGGCTCTTCATGTGGTCAATAGATAGAATTTAATGTACTTATCTATATATATATATTGTAAAAACAAAGAATACATAACAAATAGATACACACTAAATAATTATTAATCAATAATCGATAATTAATAATTAATTATTAATTATTAATTATTAATTATTAATATTTTATATTTACTAATTAATAAATAGAATATAAATGAATAATGAATAAAGAAATATATAATATGGAAATAAATGATAAATATTAAATAGTAAATAATAAATAGTAAATAGTAAACAGGAACTTGTCATTAATAAATACTAAATACTAAATACTAAACAATATATAATTTATAATTTATAATTTATAATTTATAATATATAATACATATTATATAATATATAATACATAATACATAATAAAAAATATATAATATATAATATATAACATATAATATATAAGAAATGTATAATTAAAAAATTAATTATAAAATATTTTAATATATGATAAATACTTAATTAATTAATAAATAATTAACAAATATATGATAGATAAATAAAGATTAAATAACAAATTACTAATTAATAACTACTAATAACTAATAACTAATAATTAATAATTGACCATTAAGAATTAATAATTCATAATTAATATTTAATATTTATAAATTTATAAATAATTTTGAAATTATCAATAAATAATTATTCAATAATGAATATTGAATAAATAAATAAATAATAAATAAATAAATTTTAAAGTAATAAAAAATTATTATTTTGTAGTTTTAAAATAAATTAATAAATAATACACAATAAATAATAAATAATAAATACATAAATAAATAAATTTAGAAATAATTTATTAATTAATATTTAATACTTAATATTTTACAATTACTAAAAAATTAATAATTAATTAATTAATTAGTAGTAAATAAATAATGAAATAAATAAATATTAATTATTAAATATATAAATAAATAAATAATAAAATAATAAATAATAGATAATTAAATAAATCCTAAAACGTTAAGAACCACTGAAACCCCTAAAAACAATAATCTGACCATAAAATCAGATCTGGGACACGTTTTTCAGCACCACAACCAGTCAAATTGAAGGCCAGTAATGGATATTCGATATGATACATGGTACAGGTTGAAAGAGCACCTTCATCGAAAGTTATAATCATTTGAATTTTATGAAATCAGGGTCTATAATTAAAATCTCTCTTTCGGAGGCCATCTGGGCCTTTCTAGTGGAATAAAAAGGGGTACAATACTAAAAGATTTAGTACCATACCTAAACTGTATAGATCTCATTGTAGTATTTGATTTGATATGTGGTAGAGCCCAAACATACACTCAGATTAAAAGTTATGGTTGTTTGAAGTTCGAGTTTGATTTTTGACTTTTGAAATATTAATATATTTTTCCCTTTGATTATCACATGATTTAAATATCACATGGTTTTATCTCATTTGATAATCTTCGATTTGACTAGTTTTGGAGCTGTAATAGACTCACGGATCAGAAGTTATGGTCATTTGATGTTGAAGCTTGTTCTTCAACTTATTGAAGATTAGTTTTCAGTTTAAAAATATTATTAACTAATGATTAAAAATATTTATTAATTGAAAAGTTTGAAATAATTAAAATTATAAATAGTAAACTATATTTGATGAGAAATAATAAATGGATAATAATAATTAATATATTAATAAAATATTAAATTTTCCACCTCACTTTTTCAGCCGTTTTTCAAAACCACCGCTAAAAAAATTGAAATTTTTTAAAGTAAATTTAAAAAAAATATAAATAATATTTAAAAAAATTTAGTGGTGGTTTTTTAAAATTCCATTAAAAAATAACCTCTAATTTTTTTTATTGAAATAAATTAGAGGGAGTTTTTTGAAAACCTCCGCGAAAAAATGGTCACTAAAACATTCTTTTCTTGTAGTGATTGTTGGATTAGTGTGGTTAATGGACGAGTGATAAAAAATGTGGATATCAATTGTGAATGATTAAATGTATGTTAAATTTTTCTACTATAATTAGTGTGGAAAATAAATAAATGTGAATTATCAATGGATAATGAATCTAACAATGATTCAAAATGTGGAATTGTAAAATGATTTTGAAATTGATTGAATGAATTTGGGTGTTGTTACTGTTATGGATTTTTTAGGTGGTCATGATGTGATTAGTTGGGTAAGTGGTTCCTGTGGTTCAATGTTGATGATGTAGTATTAAATTTTGGATATAGTGGTTGTTTGACTAATATTTGACACTATGATGTCATGTATATTAATATTATATTACCATTAAACTTTTTAAATTACTCATAAACCAACAACTGAGTCTGGTAACATGACTGATTCTCATATGATCTATTAGGTTTCTTCAATTGGATACCAATAAAGAGAATATGAAGTATATTAACAAGAAATACCTTATACTAGTAAAAGGTTTTATGGTAGGGAAAGTCAATATGGAGGAGTACATCCAAAGGTGGGACAAAATGGATTTTTGGTCTGATAATCTCATCAATGATGATCCAGCAACAAATGGTAAGCTACCTCTATTGGAAACTATTTAAGGATAGTGTGTCAAATAGGTTGAAATTATATTTTATTTTTTTGGTCATCTATTATGGTACTTGATGTTTGTAATGTTTGGGTTCTCACTTTACCTTAAACATGTTTGAAAATAAAACTGAAATTTATATTCAGGAATACATCTATAGTATCCAATTTTCATTATGAGAATGTGTATTTTATATATTTTTTAATAGTCCAATGTCAATATAGAATGTATGGGGGGATGAAGACTTATATTTCTGAGACGTAAGGGAGAACCGATCAGTTTGGGAGTGTGCTTGGAATACTATTCAATATATATATATTAATACCTACGATATTACTATACTTGTATGTTGATTTATTTAGTGATCCATGAAAAGTATGGGTTTGTAGTTGACCATATGAGAGGTAATGAGTTGATTTCACTATATATCCACAAATCCACAAATATCTTTCTTCTATGTTTTCATATGTTCTTCTAGGATAGAAACGAAAATATATACATTTGTGCTCAAACATATGTTTTATATCTTGTTTTTCAAAATTTATAGGATATATGTGATGATCACGATAGACAATAATATTTAATGGTGTTCATGAATTATGTTAGATTCTTTGTCATAAGAGTTCTTTAGTTTTTCATTATGGAGACATTCTCTTCATATATAATTTTATAATAATTTTACATTATGGATGATTTTTAGATTTATCATATTATATGAAGTTGACTGCTAGATATTTTTTATCATTTATTGGATTTATAAGGTTAATAAGTCCTATTATGTCTATTTTATACCCTTAATTCTTTGTACTAAAAAATATTCTATTAGTTTAGGGCTTCTAGTGTTACACATATCATCACTACTATCCCAAAAGGGGTTTCATTTGGGATTGTTTGTGAAAAATTACACCTAATTGAAATCACTAGTTAGTCTTTAACAATAAATTTCAAATTATTCATTATATTCTTGTGCATATTTTGTTTTTTTATCCTTCTTTAATTTACATTTTTATATATAATTATCATGGAGAGGATTCATGTTAGGGATGATAAATATCATTTTTTAAATAATACAAAAATATTTTTAAACTATTATTCATCACATAATAATAATTCATATAATTTTATATATCATGAGAGGGAGTGAGATTGATAAATAATATTTTTCTAGATATCATGCAAGATGATTTAAATAAAAAAAACAAAACGTGTTAAAATCAATTTGAAAATATAGATATAGAGAAGATATGTGAGTAATTAAAAATTACTGAATAAAAAACGATGAATATGGGAGAACATATCTTTTGGAATGTTCCTTAGATAAACATTTACTAGTAAAGTATTCTTAAGACATAACTATATAATTTTGGTCCATTAAAATATTACACAAGTGTTTTATTCCATTGATACATAGAATTCACTGGATAGGTATTGTATTGTTTTTTCTCTTACACATTCACTATAATAATGGTATCTATGAATTTTAAGATGAAAATTTAGGTCACTCCTGAATTAAAGATATGAAGTTATTTTTTTAAAACATGATATATTCATATTTGTTTTAAGAACACTAATATTACACCATAATGTATTAAGAAAATAATTTTGGAGAAATGATATGATACGATATGAAAATTTTAAAGTAATAAAATCAAAAATTAAATTCATACATTGTTCTGAATGGACCTATGAACATTTTATTAATGTGGTAAAGTGAAAAAAATTAGTATGTTGGATCTATGTGAAAGAAAATAGGGGAGGACCTATAGTAATTAATTGTCATAAAATAGCTAAATAGACCAAGATAAAATCCCTAAATGAATTATTTATAATGGATAATTAAACATTGATGTGAAAGAATAAATGGGGGAAGAACCAAACTAAAAAACAATGCATACCAATGCAATGAAAATATTATCAAAAATTATATCTCTATAAAAAATACTATATTACGATTATATCTAAGGTTTTCTATATCATAAGAATATAATAGTATGAATGAATGGTATAAAAATATGAATATAGAAAACCACAAACTAATAGATAAACATCTAGTTTAATGAATATTTCATGACATATATATATAATTGACAAGAAGTTGAAAGGAATCAAATTTTGGAATGAATTTGAATGATCTAAACTATGACCTAAATTGAGAGAAGTCATAATTATGAAATTATGATCACAACATGATGGTGTGTTTCAAAAAAGGATTTTGATCTAGATTATTCTAATGCATGTGAAGAAAAAGTGGTTTCATTTAATTTTAATCCTATAATAATTTATATAATTTAAATATATTGAAATTTTAAAGTACTAAATTAAAATCCTAAAATCATATCATCTCTTGTACTTTATATTGTCAAAATATTTCATTAGGAAAATAGTTTAAAGGATTATAATGTTATTTTTTTTTAAAACCATTTATCAGTTTTCAAGATGAAGTTATTGGTGTCATGTTATAAGGAATTTAAGAAAATAAAATTTGGGTCATGTGAAGCATAATAGTTTAAATCTAAACGTATTAGACCAAATCTTTTTGTATTGTTTAAGGACAAACCACTTCAAACGTATAGATACATGAAAGTTAATAGCCACACAACTGCCAATAAAAATTATATATTGATTATGATCATAGGTTATATAGTATGATCCTATTTATCTTAGAATAATTCAAAAAGTATGATTAACTATTATGTGAAATGACGGGGTAAAATCAATAAAGGATTTGAAAATCAGAAAATAAGAAAAATTGATGTTGTTTAGGATCATCAATGTGAATCAACTAGTGAAAACAGTGATTTTACTTTTTTTAGACGATCAAGAGACCAAGAGTGTATGGATTAACTTTTATAATAAAAAATGTATTCTCATAAGATTTGGGATATTATTACAATAATTCTACAATATTTTCCAAAATCATATATGTGGGGTTAAGAGTAAAATGACTCCAAGTTTTCACTAACTACCCCTTTCTGGTTTTCTTTTAGATAATTTTTATATCACAATCATCATTCATTGATGTTTGAATTATTAAAATGAAATCAATGTTGCTTATCATCTTATAGATTAAAGTAATTCAATATTTATTAGTTATGTTCATATTTCTTTGATAAAAAATAATATAAATGGTATGATTTTACCCAACATAGACAAATAATTCATTTATTTTGTGATTTTTTCATGGATCATGATACTAATTGGATATTGAGTATTCTCAAGGGAGTTTCTCACACAATAATATAATATTAAACAAATTATTATTGATACATTGAGAATAAATAACATAAAATATAGATTTAAATGAAAAAAATTCAATGAAATGTGAATTGAATTATAGGGTGATGTTATAAAATGAATTATTATGGGGATAATTTTAGGGTGAATTTTATATATATTAAAAACATTGATAAAAAGTTTAGTGTTTTACATTTTTGTATACTGACATGAATGACAAGGTAATGTTTCCTGATATAACATTCAATGAGTGGAGATATGATATTAAAGGTGAAAAATATACTCAAATATAATGGTACCTATGTAGGGGAAATTAATTAGTCTATATGATTGAATCATTTGGGAGGGTATGATGCTGGATAGTCTGGTATGACCATGGTCCTTGATAGAATAATTTAATTTTCATCATACTAAATTTTTTTTCTACAATTAGGATAAATATTGACCACATTTTGAGACACATGGTACATAATACTCAATGGAATAATGGAGATTGTCCCTAAATCCATGAGATAGTTTTGGCTATATTAGATGATATGATATATGCATGATAGAAATATTCCTAATTGTATCTATCTAGCCTCAAAATGTACCAATATCTAATTATATCAAATAATGGAGGAAAATTTTCTATTAAACATGACATTAGAAAGGCCTTCGATACTATAGACAGGATTTTCATATACAATGTTCATCAATGTTTTGGTTATAATGACATTTTTTAAAATAATATAAACATTTTTTAGCTTTTCTCATATCTCAATTATGGTAAATGGATCTCATAAGGGTTATTTTAATTATACCAAAGTAGTTAGAATAGAAAACCCCTATCATCTATCGTATTTTATATTGGTGTGCATTATTTAAGCAGGTTTCTTACATAATTTCTGAATCTAGGTAAACTCAACCCATTCTTGCTTTAAGAAATATGGAATTTCCTTCTCATCTCCATTATACGAATGAAATTTTCTTATTCTTACAAGGATATAGAATAAATATTCAAAATATGAAGGTATCCCTCTCAAATTATGAATATTTTTTGGCCTAATCTATAAACTCGAGTAAATCCTAAAACACCCCTTAATTCTAAAGTATAACCTTATACTCAGTAGTGTCTATGAAATGTATCTCCAAGTGAAAACCCTGAATATACTAACCCATTACAATACAATCATAAATTATTATAATATATTCTATATCATCTAATATCTGCAATACTAAGTTAGCTTGCATCACACAAAATGATGACCTCCCTTGATAGCTTGTGTTACATGCAAGATCGACCATCCTTAATGGCTTGTATTACACGTAAGACCATGGTTTCCCATAAAATGATACATTATTAATATCTTATTTAATATAATATAATAAAACCTAGTGGTTATATTAGTGGTTATTAATAGTATTATCTAACTTATAAAAATTTATAGTTTATATAAATATAAAATGAACTCATTAGTTCACAAAAAATAAAAAATAAAAATAAAATCTATTTGGATATAAATAGAAATCTTATTATTTTTATGAATCAAAAGGAGTATTGTCTTAGTAAACCTAATTAATTACAATTATTTAGTTATTTTAATGAAATATATATGTTACATATTCAATAAATTATTTTCGATATTAAATCAGGACATTAACAATTTAATTGAGAAACCATTTAAAATCTAAAAATTGACACTTAAATTGATTTCAAATGTCAAAATAAACTTAAAATTTTAAATATGAAAATAAAAAATAGGTTAGGGGGAATTATTGATATTTTTTGGAAATAAATCAATTTTTAATAAATAGTTAAAAATAATGAATTTATTTTGAAACTCCTTTTTCATCTAATTTATTTATAAGTATAAATTATAATTTTAATTATTTTTAAAGTACAATTAGATCATAATTTTATAAATTAATATAATCAAGTTCATTGGGATCAATTTCTCTTTGATATTGAATATAAATACAATTCAATTGTTTGAACATTTTTACTCTAAAAACCTTTATTGTCATCCCACTTGTGGAATAAATTATGAATTAATTTCTGTTACTTCTAGGATTTTAATACATAAAAATGGATTACATATTTATAATCAATTTAATTTATAATTTCTAAAAATAAAATCTTAGTGTTTTTACCAATAATAGAAGTGAATGTAATTAAAAATAACTACAATGATTAAGGATAAATTAAGTTTAATAAGAGACTAAACCTCAATCATAAGGCCCAAAACGACATTTAAAGTTGTCCAAAATCCATTTAATAGCCACATTTTGACCTTATAAATCGTTTTATATGATTTAATCCAGTATTTGATCCACTTCAATGTAACAATACGTGTTGAAGTCCATTATCAAAATATAACATGAGTACCACTCCCCCTCCACGATAAAAGGGAATCCTCTACTCCAACTTACTCACAACTCTAAAGAAACATTGTCTTGACCATGTTTTACCCACATTGTAACTCAAAATCCATCCGCTCATCCAAAAAGTTTCCCTTGGGGATTAATAAATCCAAGGAATCCTTATGATTCAAACCAAAATGAGTTACATGATTGAGAGGTAACATCTTTCCTTAATCACTCTAGTTTTATTTCTTTTTACAAAATTTCAATTTTTCATATTCTATAAATATATAAAAACATATGTATCATCAATATACTATTATTTTGTTATGTTATTGATTTCAACTTCACTTACACACACTTCCATCTAATGGGTAACAAACATTTTGTTTCTATATAGGATGAACTACTTCCCCACGAAACGATGATTGTTCATTTTTTCCATTACCACCTCTAATGGTGGAAATTATGACGGAAACTCCATTTATATATGTTACATATGATATCAATAATATCTTTATACTTATATATTTATTTTATATAAATAACTTTTTAAATTCAATTTTTTTGTAAATACGATAACATCAAATGTGGATAGGTGGACTACCTCCTCCTCAAAGGGATGTGATTCGTTCAAACAATACAAATAACATATTATGGGTCGGTATAATAAAGAAATTTAAAATAAATTATAAATATATTATACTATTATATACACATGTATCAATTAATTTTCATTTAATTAATACAAAAAATAAAGGAATGTATTGTTCATGCACAAGTATGTCCAACAGTCTCCATGAATGGTGCATTTCATTTCTTATATCCCAAATATAAATATTATTTTCAATACATATTTAATGAATATATATGATAATTAAATCATTTTTGACATTATTTAGATGACTAAATCATTATATAAAAAATAAGAACATCAAATAACAAGTCAAAACATTATTGAGGAAACTAGGCAATAAACACCCGAAATAGTTAAAATACTGAAAGGATGATAAAAATTTGTAATAGAATATTGTAAGAAATTATATATGATATTATAGACATTATTATGGTACTTTTATAATTTAGTAACATATTTTCAAAAATATACAGGGGGGATAAATTCCATATAACAAATTGGTGGTTATGGTAAGTGATTTCATCTCAATTTTCATTCCATTGAGACTTATTTGTTATTATGCACCAATTCAATTTATTTGATGTATTTACTAAATTTAATCAAGTTATATAATTAATATACAGAATCTTATGATATTATATGTTAAATTTAATGTTATTAATTCATGAGGTTTATGATTTAAATGTTTCAGGGTGGTATGGGACACGTAGGAATGTTTAAAATCTCATTTCCCTCAAGATTATTCGTATGATATTTCTATGGTATTTCCAACCATTAATGTCTAAACCCATTATTGTTTCTTTTATTCCACTTGGGTATTATTGATAAATACATATCCTTTATTCAATATTAATATTTTTATAGGTCACATTTTTTGTGAATATGAATAATATTTTGGATTTGTACGGCCTGGGTGGGGATGGGTTATAGATAGCCCCTTGATGCATCAATAAACTCACGAGATGAATAATTTATTCAAATCCAATGGGTTTTTACCTAATATGGTTTAAACCATCTTGTGAATGGTCTTTATGTTAATTGTACCATGTACCTAGGATACATGGTATCTAATAATTATCATTTACCTTATTTAGATTTAGTTATTATTCATATATGATATTTTTCATTGACATATCTATTGATACATATTGTTCATATTTTATTGATTTATATGGAATTAGTTTCTTTTTCTTACCATTGAATACTCATATTTCCTTAACTAGTAATTTTAATGGAATATTTTATTAGATATTTACCTTTCTATGTTAATTTTTACCAATTAATTCATTATTATATCTGCTTTACATAACCTTACTAATCCTATGAGTTCACCCTTACTGTGTTTCATTTCCCTAGGTTATAAATAATAAATATTCGAATAAGTGTTTATTGATGTAGTTGATTTTATTTTATTATGTTCCATGTTTGTATTTTCTATTTCCCAATGTATTATGGGTATCAAGTTTATAATATGGAATTCCAAAACATCTAAACTGATTAGTCCTTCGGGGATTGATTATTTATAATCATGCCAATGTAATAAAATAATTCACTGGATCTAGGATTCTTGGGTTATGGAATTATAATTCCATTATTTTATTTGGAAAAAGGGATTTATCTTCTAGATAATTAATATCGTGATTGATATGGGTAGAAAATAGGGGTCCCTCACTATCACCTATCATTGTGTACCTATTATTTGTGGAAATCCTAAAATTATCTATTGTGAAAAAATAGTTGATCAAATAAAAATGAACTTAATTCTTGGAAAGGGACATCTTTATATATTTCAATATTAATTCTCCTTGTAAAAAAATTTTTATTTCTAAATTGGTTTATTCAATAATAGTTTACAAATGGCCTATTGGTCTTCCTAAAATTAAAAATGTCTCTATTAAAAATTATTTTTTTAGTGCGATCACTCTTGAAAAGAAATTAATTTATATATGTTGGATTAATAATTGAATTCCATGTGATAATGGGGGTCTTGTAATCAAGAACCTTATGTTATTTTGTGATGCTATATAGGATAAGTTCACTTAGAATTTTCTAAATAATAACTATATGGATCTCAATTTTCATAGAGGTATATTTCTAGTAAAATTAAAAAATGTAAACATTCCCTATATGGAATCCTCCATTTGGCCACCCATAAAATATTCTTTCCCAAAAAATATGTCTCACTCTATTTTGGTCATTAACATGGATTCATCTCTTAACTTTTTTTTAGATAATGGAATTGGGTCTCCCCTTATTTTTGGGGTTTATCCCATTTATTTTATTATTGATACTCATATTTTAATAAATGGTTTTTTTAACTCACATAGACAATAATTAATTAATGATACTATCAATATTTTCAAAAATTACTTTTTTCTAGTACTGGTTATTTTTTAATCCTGGAACCTGATAAAAATGGCATTCTAGATTCTAAAATTTCATATAATCAAAATTTCAATGGCACAAATAATTATTTTTCTTGGATAAAAAACATTGACAAGCCCTAGATCAAGACCTTAATATTCACACATTTTTGAAGGATTTTTCATAATAAAATAACTACAGATAAATGTCTACAATCTTTTGGTGTTTAACTATATTCTTAATAGCTCTTGCGAAATAATCACAGTGTAAATATTGATCACTTTTTTCAATAATGTGCTATATATTCTACTTTATGGAAATACATCTATGATATATTTTATTTTAGGGGGATAGAATTTGATTTCATATGGCCTTACCTAAAATAATGAAATGTTACAGATATATCACCACTGATTAAGAATATATTTTCTACTATAGTGGCCGAATTGATTCAAACTATATAGTATGAAATGAAATCTATTATTCATTACAATATTACATTCAATCTACAAGAAGTGAAAGTGAAGATATATTCTTCTATCAAAGATGATTCATCACGACAACATGAGTTTTCGTAAAAATCCATCTAAGACATCATAGTATTGCATCACAGTCTCATTGAAGTAAATTATAGCCTCCCTAGAGGTACCCTTGAAGTCATTTTTCAATACCGTCGAAAAATATTGATAAAATTAAATGTATATTGTGCATCAAAAGGAAGATCATGTCCCTTGGGTTGTGGATCATCTAAAGGGGCAATAATGTGCATTTTCTCATATGATTTTGTAGTACATGTGTCACTACATATTATATAGATGGGGAAATGTTTAGTGTTATTACTTTGTTAACTTTTTTAATGAAAAAATGATGGAAAAAATATGACTATAATGTTACTCAACCACCATCATTAAAGTGTTCAAGAACGATGTGAATCATCTTTCATTTCCCCTCACAACTAGATGGATGAATTTCTTGTGTTCTCTTTCACATATCAATTATATGTCTCCCATTATTTTCCTAAGACAAACTCAGTGTTGGACAATCTTTACAACAAATGAGTAACCACTGACATCAATTTGTTGGATGAACATACAATGTAATTTCTCCCATTATTTGGAAAATATTGTAAAAAAATTACCTCGTTCATAATTTTGTAACCTTTTTTCAATCTAATAAATGTTCTTTGGTCTTTTTAACCAAGGGACCACCTTATCGTATGTATATTTATATATATTCATATCATTAATACTTTTATAAGATATCATGATAATCCCTTTCTTACACATTGTGTATGACTTAACAAATTCATAGGGATTATTGAATTGTATCTTATGATTCTTATAAAACATTATCATTATAATTGGATATCTTCTGATATGTGGTTTCATTCATGTATCCTCCCCCATTGGTTTTCATTATATTAAAATTTTCATATCACGAAACATATGGGAGAATAAATTCATAATTTCTATAAAACGATTCTCAAATGGTCAATTCATAACATTTATGTTTCCAAATATAGGAGTTGATATATAAACTCACATTAATGTCTTTAGTGTGATAAATGGTCTTAATAGTAACAAAATTTTGATTAGGGGAGCCTTTACATTTTGTATATTGTTCTCCCCTACCTCTGATCCTTTTCTTATAAATTCAAGAGGCACTATAATAATGTATGAATAATGGATGTTCTTTCCAATTATATGTGTGATTTAATTCAAGTCATGTATATACTAAAAAGAAAGGAGTGTGATTGATAATATTGAGTGATCTTTCTAAAAAATATTAATTAAATATTGTTTTAGTGGATTTAATTGGTTTAATTTATGTATAGACCTATTTAATTGTATTTTTTACGGTGTCTATTTCATTTATGATTGATATTGGGGTTTGGGATTTAATTTATTATTCTGTTTTTATTAATTTTTAATCAATCTTTAGAAATGCAAAAAAATTATATCCGAGCTATTCCATGACCAGTGGTTAATGAACCCATGTTTAAAAATATATTTTATCATGTATTTTATATAATGTTAGAAATTTTAATATATTATTCATAATTTTTTTCATGTCCTATAATTCAAAATATGATATTATAGGCTATGATTGGATCATGTAATACGATATGTAATATCATTGGCCATATTAAAGTTAATCATTCACTTCTCAATATATCATAGCATTAAAAAGGATTCCATTGTATATGATGGAACCAATTTAATCATATATAATAGAGTATTGTATCGTCGTAGTGATACCATGAATAATATAACATATAGGTTCCAAGCACTGGGGTAATCTTACACAGGTCCCAGTACACTGTGTTATTGTTATGAAGGACCCATTCTATACCAAAAATTTCTAAGAGATATATATTATTGTTATGTGGACATCTTGATTCATTATTCTCCCCCACTGGTACTCATTGCCGGCCAGTAGTGAAGGTAGGGGTGACCCTTCAGGCCTTACTCTAAAATACCAAGAGTTGGGGACTAACATTGAGGGTATAAAACACACCCATATGAGAAGCATTAGCCTTCAAAATTTTAGTAGTGATAAATAAGCTCCCAATAAACTCCATAATAAAATTAAAAAATCCCCATAAAAGTTATTTCATTTAAATTAATGGAAAATGTGAAACACCTAGAGGAACTCTTATAATAGTGACTCGAAAAGATCCAAAAACCATGAAGAGTGCATGTAATCTTGTTTGTTATTGGTAAATTAAAAAATATTTCTATTAAACTTGAAATATATATATATATATGGGTGAGAATAAATGTATATAAAGTATAATCCTTCATAAAACCTACCACGAAATCTTTAAAGAACCGTACAAAAAAAAGTAGTGAAAAAGGTGTCAAAACAACACAATACCTAAATTAGGTCATCTTTGTTCCCAACCTCACTAGTGATCACTCATAAAATGTCATATTGATTTAGGTTATATAATACTAAAAACTTATATAAATATGGGTACATTGCATCCACTTTTTCACGGATCATGTCACTATAAACCCTAATTATTCATGCCTTGGTCCCCTCATCACCATCGAAAGTAATAATGTAAATCCATATAAGTATGCCATATACAAATTTATACAATCACTTCAACAAAAACACTTAACATCCACATCACTATTACATACCCATAATAACATAGTAAGTCAAAGATCCATTACATCTGATGTTAATGCATGTTATACCTTAATAGATTAGAGCTAATGTATATATACCCAAGGGAGAACAATAATCCATTATATCCTATATAATTGAATACACTATATCCCTAATTCTCTATAATCCACGTAACAATTTATATCATAACTATGAGACACTACATCAATATGAGTACACATATTATAACTATATTCCATCATATATTAGATATGAACAGATATCATACAATGTCTAAATGGGGGAGTGGGGTAAGGGGCCAATCTTCCATCAATATCCCTGAAAACCCTGATGTTATGTAAACTCCCATGCCCCAAGGGAATATAAGGTATTCATTTCTGTTGTCCAACTTGTGTGGTATAACATTTGAAATAAAAAAAACATATTGAACATATATTATTACAAAACTATTCATAAAGCAACTAACCAAACTTTTACTCAAACTATAACTAGAATAAGGCATGATAACATAGATTCTAATACTAATAACTATAAAGATCATTCTTCTCTAAGAGAAAAAAACAATAAAGGTTATTCACTATACTTATCTTTTATAAACAATCAAATACCAACCATTTATTGTATCCCATAATCATTATTTGATAAATATTCATGACAATACTATTTATATGTGTTTATTTCATTCAATTTCTTATTATTAAATTATCACACTAAAATATAATTAAATTATTCAAAACTTTCAACTTTCACTTAACCATTTACCAGGTAATCAGTAAATTATCATAACATATCACAATTAATTAATATATTAGATATTTTACTATTTTTTAACTTATGTATACTAGGATACAACAATTCTATAATAATGGAATTGAAAATCATGGAATAAAAAGACAATAGATTAAAAATAATAATAAAATATCAAATCACCACCTATATCCCAATTCAATCATTGACACCTCACCCACAACACTTTTCCATATTAAAAATATTGTCCCACTATCTACAAAATAATTATTACCTCTGAAATAACATAAATAGACCAATGTTCACAAAAAAATCCAACCATACAAGTTTGGAAATCAAATTACATAAATGGATACTTTATAATATATATTTTAGTAGTAAATATATATTCTCATAATAATGATTATAAATTAAATTCATACACATTTTCCCCAAAATCCAACAAGATTTAAACAATATAGGACTAAATATGATCGTCATTAGTATTAATTACACCAAATTTCACATATTATAACCGAATTAGTTAATTTAATCCATTATGAATAGGCATGATAATCAATGAAACCTAATATAAAATAAACTAGTAGCATCAATAAAAGTAAAATAAATAAACTTAATTTATTCCTCCATCAAGTTAATAAATCCAAAGGATGAATCAAAACATCGATGAATAACTTCTTTATCATCCCCTTTGTCTTACCATGTTAATGTAGTTTAAAATTTTATACAATAAGTATTGGAAAAAAATTGAAATAAAATAAATATTTTAGACACAATCTATAAAATATAATTATATAATAACATGAATAAAAGAATTATTAGATGAAATGTTATATAAAAACCCTTTTAGTTACATTATTTTTTTGATCCATTACATTACTTAAGTTGATTAACATTGTTCACTCGTTGTAAAATATTTATTCTTAATCCAAAACTCAAATGTAATAAAATAAAACAATCCTCAAATTCACTACTATGATATGAAGTAAAAATATCACCGAACATGATGTGGATATATGATAATGAACAATAAAACCAAACCCCCTAATAAACCCATGAATATTATCGATATAATTCTTTTGGATTACCTTATACATCGTCGAAGAATCCACAGAATTTAATGAACATGTTTTCAATGGTTTTAAAAAATGATTGAGTGAATAAAAAAATATAAAAAAATAAAAATTGATAACATTGATCAAACATTTTAGGAGCACATATAAGTGGATAAAATATCAATTAACGGAGCATAATTTCTTCTAAAATGATTACATAACATTATAGGGTTTTTTATAGTAATTATAAAATACAATTAATTCAATGGTCAATAGAAATATATTGTTAAATCTTGTAAAAACAACAACATTGCTATGTGATAAGGATTCTTCATTTAATAACATGACCTTAACCAAATAACATGGGGAAATCTCTCCACATGGCTCCCATTTACCTCATAGTCAGTAAGAATTACATTGATGAGAATAAAGAGGTCCATAATATGGTCAATAGTATCATGTTATAAGGCTGAAACACTGGGGAATAACAATTTAATTCATGGGATTCTACAACATCTTGATCAACCCTATACGAAGCTTTTGACACAATATATGCACCATCACATAATGATTTCTACGAAAACCGAACAAAGGAACTTCATTGCTAGGAATTTATAGTGATACACTTATATAAATGGTATTCTTGTTCCCCCTATGAGAGAAAACTAAACTCTATGTGAGGTTAAACCAAATCCCATCATAACATTATTTCCTGAAAAAAACTATCAATATGAAAAAAAACCCATATGTGATTAACTCATAGGAATTCACATATGATTAACCCATATAAAGGCATTAATTTTCTATTGACCCAAGATCTCATGAAGCCCTTAATGGAATGGCACAAGATATCATGAAATAAAAAAATAATTCCCAATAAATAGCTAAATAATAAACTCTCATGACCTCAACCCCATGCTATAATAAAAGACCAATGAAACCAAATAACACATCATGATATAACCAATAATTTACTAATAAAAAATAAACACCAACCTCTAAAAAAATAAACCCATCATTAAAGGAAATACCTCGCACTATAGAAAATGACATCAACCCACAAATATTAGAGCCCCACTAGTCAAAGAAACTCAAATCTTTATCATCTTTAGCTCACCTCCTCAAGACAGTTCCCACACCACTATCAAATTTTGATAAGGTGATATATTAGGAAAACTATCCAAACTCTTTACATCACCCTCTATACTAACACTAAATATCAATGTACTCCCTCAGAACTCATTAAATAAAAAATGTTTTTAGAAAATTTATTCCCGTACATACAGGTTAATCTTACAACTGATTATCGATCAGAGGGCACAACCGACAACATCGATGGCAGTTTTTTACGATGCAATTAATTTATTTCCAACTATGATATATGTGATATTTTGAAATATAATAATGTAGAAATATTTTATTTTCCTACCATTCATTTTATATTTATTTAAATATATTTTTTTTAATAAATTATATGTGTATAGAGATAAATAATTAAATGATTATGTATCATATATTAAATAATATTGAATTATTTTAAATTTTAACATTAATATTACATTTAAAATTTTATGGAAGGACTAATTAAATTTATATAAAATTGTAATGAGGAAATTATATATGCAATTTATATTTTTGGTTGTCACAGAAATGTATATGATATTTTTCATTATTGTAGGAACCTACCCTAGTTGATGGTGTTGAGATCAAGAATCCAAAATAAGTATATACCCTAAGTGATCACGTATGGGGTTCCACTTGTTTTTTAGATGAATTCAATTTCATTATTGAATGAAGAAAGTGAAATAAGGTATCATGATAGCCTAGTTATCACGATATGGAATAATATTATTTCCATAATTTTATGGACTATTAATTTAATAATTTTTAATATATGAAAACACTTTATATGATGTAATATATAGGGGGAATTGTGAAACCATACTATTTTCCATATCACACCCTCCATGGGAACATAAGTGCACATGATGAACTTATGTCTAACATTCTAGTTAAATGTGAAATTAAGAATATAGTATTTGAATTTAGAAGGATGTTGGTATATAGTTTCATATATGGTAATAAGTTTTACAGATAAATATCCCATGATTTTTGTATTTATTTTATACAATTTTTCTAATTGGGTATATCATATTTCATGTGTGTATTGTGAAAATATGTATCAATTATATTATTGTCACTATATAATAATAATGGTTTGTATTTAGATATAATTATTTTATCTTTATTATGATATATGTCGATTATATGATTTATATAATATTTTTTTGATATTACTAAGAATATTTTCTACCCATGATTTTGATGGACTTACTACATTGTATCCTCTAGCATATGGGGAGGTGCACCTGCAACCATGTGGATTTCTCTCTATGGTGTTGTATGAGATATAACTAGTTGATATTTAGACACTAATTAACTTAATGTGGGTTGGTTAACATTATTTGTTTTATTATATTAAATCATAAATTCCTTTAGTATCTCAAATTTCATTATTTTCATCAATTATTTTTGAAAACCTTGGTATCATGGGACGATTATACTAGTGTTATTTCACATCCTCACTAGCCACTTCAGTTCCTAAATTAATTTAATCATGTTCTTATAATATAAAGATCCTTTATCTACAATATTCATTCATTATTTTTTATTTATTTATGTCAATAATGAATTGGTTATAGTTAAATATCACTTTTGGAAGAGTTTTATTATAGGAATGATAAAGGATTTTTTTATTTAGTATGGTAGGGATTATTAAGAGGTTATTTATGCTTAATCATTTGTTCATCGTATTTTTTGATGTTTTTTTAAACATTTTTTCAGATAATGTATTTATAATCAACTTATATTTATGTATTATGTTTACATAAAATAAGATTAATTTTCATTAAATTTGGTGAAAAATAATGACTTACATATAGAAAATAATAAACAACAACTAAATAAATTATGGAACTTTGTAAAATATATTTTACATATTTTTTCATGTTTTTTCTTATTTTTGATTATTAATGTTCAATTTTAATATGTTACAACATATAGATATGTGGTAATCCACAAACTGAATAATCACTAAATTAATTAAATAGATTGTCTATTAACATGATGTGTGCATATAATAATTTTTATCTTATTTATGAATAAATATCACAAAAACTAAATATGATTAATCATATTATTTTTGGTGTATATTGTAGTTCATTTTTTCATAAGCACACACACACACACAAATATATATATATATATGAAATTTTAGTTGTCTTAGTGGTGGTTATAGTTTTTTTTGTTTTTATATTATATATTTAGGTTCTTTTGTGTCCCTTATTAGGATATATTGATGTGGATAATATGGGGTAGTGTGGTTATTGAAATAAAGGTGGTTATGTGATGTTTTGGGCTATTTGTGTGAATATTTTTGAATGTGTTTAATCAGGATTGTTGAAGTTGGTTTTTCATAGTTACCAAAGGATATAGAGTTTTTGTGAATAATTTTAAATAAATAAATGAAACATTAATGTGATTATTCTATAAAATAATGTGACTAAAGTGTTAAAAAGAAGATGTGTGAAAATTTTGGATATAAAATGTGAATGATGAAATGTTTGGTACATATAGTTTCTATAATTTATGTGAAAAAAATGTTGTTTAATAATCGATAGTAAATATAATGAGGTTATAAAAAATGGAATTATAAAATAGTTATAAAACATAAAAAATGTGTTATAGTGTTATTTTGATGATGGATTTGTATTGGTGGTTGTGTTGTGTTTAGCAGGTGAAGTGCTGCACGGTTTTTAATGGTGATGATGTAGTGATAGTTTGTGGTTGTAGAGGTGTTGTGACTAATTGTTGACACTGTAATGGAATGTATTTTTTTCTTACATATCCTTTATATTTTTATAAACCACCTACTAACACATGTAACATTATTTATGCTCATATGGTAAAATGGGTTCCAATTGTACACTCAACAACAATAATATAGAAAATTGGTGGTCAACTACTCCCCCTGTCATTCATTATCTTTATGTCATTGTGTTGTTATGTTGTGATAACATGAGTTTGTGGTTAATAAATAGTATTTTGTATAAAGTAGTGATGTGGTATTTTAGTATTTATATGAATCTATGGTATGTGTTTATCGTTTTTTGATTGTGTCTTTGATATGTTTTGATTAGTCCGTAGTGGATATAGAATGAATGATAGAACCAAGACATAAATTATCGGCACTTAAGGGGGATTAGATCAATAGGGAAGGTAGTTATCAAAACCATTAGCAATATATAATTTCAATATTATTATATTACTATAATTTTTTTATGATCTTTTTAGTGATCATTTCTTAGGCAGTGTTCTTAGTTGACCTAAGGAGAGGTAAGGAGTTGATTTCATTATTTATTAGCCAAGTATTAGAATTCGTATTCCATATATTAACTAGAGTTTCTAGGGTGGAACCTATATTATATACTTATATATTCACCCATATCTATTAAATTATATTTTATATATTTATAGGATCGATTTGATGATTGGTATAGAAATTACTTTCTTGGGGAGTTAATGAATTATGTAAGTTTCATTATTGTAATATCTGTTCATTTTGTATTAATTTTTGAGATGTTATATTTTTATATAACATTAAATATTTTTTATATTATGGATGTTTTTTTGATCTATTTTACTATATGGGGTTCTTTTATGTCTTATTCGCATTATTCCTAGGATGTATGTGCATAATGGATCCTATTATAAGTGTCTTACACCCTTAGTGTTAAAGACTGAATCATGTACTATTTGAGGTGGGATTCAGGTATTAAACATATATTCAATACCATCCAAGAATATGTTCCTTTTTTTATTGTTTGTGAAAATTTACACCTTATCTTAATCACTAGTTAGTCTTTAACTATGAATTTTAATTTTTCCGATAGTTTCTTATCTGGTTTGTATTTTTTGTCTTCCTTTGATGTATCACGCTATATGTAGTTCTCATATATAGGATCAATCTAATAGATGTCTAATTATCATCCATCTACTTATTTTTAATTTTATTCATCCAATCATTAAAATTCACACTCTAGTATATATCATAAGAAAGAATTAGAGTGATACATGAAAGATTGACATGATATCTTTTCTGATTCTTCAAATAATAAAACCATGGGGTTAAAATAAATTTGAACATGTATATATAGTGAAGATAACTCAGGTATTAAAAATTATTTTGTATAAAATTGATAATGGTTAATAAATTTCTATTCAGACTTGTTCTAGAGAAAAGCATTGATTCAAAAAGTATTTTTAAGACCTCACTATGTCATGGTGGCCCATTAAAATACGACGCAATGTTGTTTTTTTCCATGAATTATATAATTCAATATATGGGTATTTTATTTTTGTGTGTTATTATGACTTCACTATAATAAATGTGTCTCTATGTATTTGAGTATTAAAGTTTTACTGAAAGAAAAATTAAAGATTGTAAGTATGGTTTTTAGGAAATGGAATATTCCTGAATGTTTTTGGAAACCTAATGTTAAACCACCATGTATTTAAAAAAATATTGTGTATAATTGAGATAATAAGAAAATGGTTAGGAAATAAAATATTATATAAATTGTATGAAATGTTTGGAATGAGCTTGTTCACTTAGTTTTAATGTGCTAAAGTGTAAATACATACCATGATATTTATATGAGAATTAAAATATGGGGAACCCAATTTGAATTAGCATTAAAAAAATTCATCACAGACTAGGGTATAAACCCCACATGAATTATTGATAATGGATCATTGATCAGTGATATGAAAGAATAAATGGGGAAAATACCAGTATGAGAGGGAAAATGGGTATACAAGTGTGTGGAAAATATAATCACAATTTACATAAATTTAACTAAAACTAGATTATGATCATATATCTTTTTTACTATGTAAAAATATTACAATATTATGAATTCATGGTGTAAGATTTAAAATATGTTAAAACACATGATAAATGAAATCCCAGTAGTATAAGTAATTTTCAATGAAATATATAGGTATAACTGAAATTATGATAAATTTAATCAAATGATGGAATGAATTTGAATGTGTTAGACCCTGATATTATTTATATGAAATTATAATTAAGACGTTATGATCTCAATGTAAATTTGATTTAAATAAGGGGATTTCGATATAGTTTAATCTCGTGTGCATGAAAAAAAGTGGATTTATTTAATTTTAATCCTATACAAATGGATTTAATTTATAGAGATTGAATTTTTAAAGGTCTAAATTCTAATCCTAAAACTATATCATCTCTACTGATTTTTTTCAATCAAATTTTACTAACAAAAATATGGTAATGTATTTTCAAGTTAAGCGATGAATTTTTCTTCAATAGACATTTAATTGTTTTCAACATGGAATGTTGTGAATCACATTCTATGAAATTTAAGTGATTAAAATTTTGATCATGTGATGAATTATCGCTAAAGAACATACAACACAAAACAAATGGTTCTTATTAGTACTAATTTAGTTTATCATCATTAATTAAGTATAATAAACTATGATGTCAAATTAATGGGTAAATTACATCAATTATTTTTATGTCCCAAAAGTGAAAATTTGGGTTGGTTTAGTCTCATCTATGTAAATTAATGGTTTGAAATAATTATTTCACCAATTTTATATTCAATATCAAGAGTCATAGAGTGTAAAAATTAAATTTTTATGAAAAACAAAATTCATTACTGCACTTTTGGTGTTATTTTTCCCATAATTCTCTAATATTTCCAAATTCATGTATAAGTGCTTAAGAGAGAAATGGATCATTCTTTTCTCTAACATCCCATTGAATGCTTTTATCATAAAAATTTTATTCCACCTTTATCACTCATTGATGAGGGAATTATTGAAAAGTTCATTATATATATTTTAGTCTTATAGATTAAAAATTATAGCTTTATAAGTTTTTTTCTTTGAGATCAGACCAAAACAGTTATTCATAGTATGAGTTCACACTACATAGACCTAGAGGCCTTGAAATGTATGATTTTTGGACATGGAGAATGATATTAATGGTAAATTTTGTATTAAACGGAGGGTTTATCAAACCATAGTTTTAGATTAAACTCATTATTATTAGGACATATAGAAACACCACAATGAAATTATAATGAAAATAAAAATGAGTTTAAAGTAATGTGATATATATTCTTTTTTGAAAATAGAAAGATAATAAAGATGGGGTGACTAAAGGTATCATTATGTATCCTATGAATATAGGAATATAATAAAATTTTGTTTTATATTTTGGTAGACTAACATGAATTAGAATATAATTTTTCCAAATACAATATTCATTGAGTGGATGAATGACCTAAATGGTGCCAAAATGTACTAAAATATAATGAGATGTGTGTGGGGGTAAAACTCATGAGTAAATATGATTTAATACCAACTAAAGAAGTGATTATGGATAGTATATAATGACCATGGACCATGTTTAAATAATTGGATATTCATCATACAATCATAAACTTTTGCACATTGTGGAAAAATATAGACCATGTTTGAGACAAATATTATATGCCACAATACCAAATATTAGATATATACTCTAAATTTGTGAGATATTTTGGATTATAACATATGATATAATATATGAATATCAATTATAATGTTGTATGATATCATGTTTCTACCATTTATCTTCATAGTATATGACCTCTCTAATTCAAATGTATTATTAAATTATATTTTACGATTCTTATAACACCATATGATTAGGATTTGAAATATAAGGATATGTTGTGTCATTGAATTATACAACCCCATTGGTTTCAATTATTAATTATAAACTCATTTCATGAAACATAATGAATAATAAATTGATCATTTTTATAAAATAGTCCTCAAATAGTTGATACATGACATATATATTTCTTAATATAAGAGTTAACACATAAATTTTAAGGAAGGTCATGTGGGATGTAAAAGATGGAAACTCCCAAGAGATGGTGATTAGATCTGCGTAAATATTCCTTCTATTTTTCTCCCTAACCTCCCACTCATTCTGTAATTATTTCATGATTCCCTTGTGTACTATAAGAATAGTTGAGGATCCTTTCCATTAGATTGTAGGTTTATTTTGACACATGTTTACACCATGGATAATGGAGTTTTATGGATACATTTCCATTATATTAATAAAATGTATTTATTTAAGATATTGGAAGTATATTTCATTAGTGTAAGGTATGTATATAAGTAATCCATTTTATTTATTTATGGTATTGGTTTTATGTATGATGCATCATGGGTTTTGGATTTCCATTTGTTTTATTGGGTTGATTAATTTTTAATCAATACATAGAAAACCATCTGTGGTATCTAAGAGATGTCATGATCATTAGTTAATGAAAAAATTATTTAAAATAAATTTTATGTTTAATTGTATATAATATTTAAATTTTAAGATATGATTCAAACTTTTTAATGTGGAATTCCTTTCAATATAATGCATCCTAGGTAGTTTTTGGGTAAGAAAAATCAATATGTCGTATCATGGGCTATGACATAGAAATATCGTTAAATTTTCAATATATTATATAATACAAAGCATGTTTTCATTGTATATTATGTAAAAATTGAAGCCTATAGAATATGTTATTTTATCATCATATTGGTACTATACATATCATAAAGTACAACTTCTATTCATTGGGTTAATCCTATACAGGTCCGATCAGATTATGCTACTATTATAAATGCCCTATACCAAACCTAATGATTAATGATACTCATATATTATTGTTATATAAACATTTTCTTTCATTATCCACCAACACTAGTACTATTCATGGGCTATCAATGAAGGTAGGGTTGACCATTGATGCTAAACTCCAAGAGGCTATAGGTTGGCATACAACATTGAGGGTATAGTACAGCCGCATGTAAGAATAATTACACATAAAATTCAAAGCAAAGATGAATAATATTCCAATAAAAACCATAATAAAAATAAACCAATCCCAAAATAAGAAATTCCATATAAATAATGAATAAAAAATGTAAACTCCTAAAGAAACTTCTTTAATTTTTACTTGAAAACATCAAAAAATACTCAAAGCATGTCTATAAGGTAGTATGGTTGACCTCAACTACAAACTCTATCTAGAAGAATTAATATATATATATATATATATTGGGTCAACCATACTAGTTTTTATAGAATAATCCTCCCAAAAACCAACCATGAAATCCCAGATGAATCACACTAAATCCCTAGTTAAAAAATTGTGATGAAAAAAAATTACCTAAATTAGGCCATAAAAGATTCCAACCTCAACAAGGATCACTTATCAAATATCACACATATTTATAATAAATAATATTTAAGGGATATCTAACGTCAGGTACCAAGCATCAACATTTCCACTGATCTGGTATCTATTAACCCGAATGTATCATTTCATGGTTCTTTCATACCCTACAAAATTCATACCATAAATTTTTGTAATTTGACCATATCCAAATATGTGAAATCTCAACAATGACCACACATCATAACCATATCGCCAGTACATACCTATAATCACATTGTAAAACAACGATATATTACAACCCATGTAAATACATTATATATCATAAGTAATTACAATTATGGTATATATATATAACTAATATCCATAATACATTAAAAACCGGATACATATATAGACTATATCCTTAAGACACTACAAGAAACAGAAATATGTATTCGATAACAATGAGACACTACATCAATATGATCACACATAAAATAACTATAATCATTTATAGCTCATATAGACACACATATCGTACTATGTATTCAATAGGGAGTGGGGTAGAGAGAGTATTCATCTATCTATAGTATTGACAACCATAATTTTTCTGAAAATTATAGAACCCAATGAAATTTATCAATTTAATTCTTGTTATCTAACTTGGGTGTTGGATAATATTAAAAAACATAATGATTATATAGTAATAAAAAGCAATTCCAAGTAAAAATATCCAACCATTTACTCAAACTATGCGTATCTTCCTAAATAAAAATACATCTACCAATACTAACCCCTTTAAATATAATGATTACCTTTGTAGAAAAAAACAATTCATCAATATACTTATCATTTATTATTAATCAAATAAAAACCCTTTTATAGTATCCCATCACCAAAATTAGATTAATATTTATGTTAATAATTTATATCCATTGGGTTTTTATTCAACATATTAATAATAAATTAATACAACCCAATATCATTATGTACTTTTAAATTTACCTAATACACTAAATCATTTACTATATAATCTCTAAATCATCATATCCAATCCCTATTAATTAATTTTTTTTACCATTCCATAACACAGGGGGTATTAAGATACATATTTTTATTAAAATTAAAGGAAACATCATTGATATCCTAAGAAAATAATGTCAAGAAAATAATAAAAAATAGCTAACCAATTCCTCCTTATAGAACCAATCAGTAAAACCTATTCTCCAATACATCTCCATTTAAACAATACCATCCCACTATCATCCAGCTCAATTGTTGCCTCCGTAATATCAGAAAGAGCCAAACCCTCACTATTAAATACTTTCATTCCAATTTGAAAATAAAAAACAACAAGGGATATACTATAATATTTATTTTAGTTGTAAATATTAAATCCAATAATAATTAATTTCACTAAAAATCAAGCATATTTTTTCCCAAATCGAAGTAGATTTGAACAATGAATTACATAAAATGATTTTTCATCCATATTAGTTCAAAAAAATTATAAATCCAAACCATATTATTTAATTAAATATATTATAAATAGGTTTCAGTAATCAATTAAATATAATATAAAAACAATTAATAGTAGAAATAAAAATTGAATAAATATACCTAATGTAGTGATATATCATATTAAGAAAATATTTGGATGAAATACAAAATCTATTAATATCATAATCAATATCCTATATATCTTAGGATATTTAAGTTATTTAATATTATTTATTCAATAAAAATATGTAAAATTAAAATTAAGCCCAAAAAATAAGTTACGAAATTTTCTACCAAATATTGTGACCAAATAATAAGAAGAAAAGTATAATTTAATATAGTGATATATCATAACCCAATTAAATTCCATTATTTTTATGATTCTTTATAATAATTATGATTATTACTAATTTTTCAGTAATTAAAAAATAATTCATGATAATCTGAAACAAAAATAAAATAAAATAAATTATGTCTTAAAACCTCTACCTTGATGTGAAGCTCAACAATATTCAAATATGACAAGAATAAAGGCTGATGAACACACAAAAAACCCTTAGAATAATAGAATCATTCTTCAGGATATCATTCATTACAAATAACTCATGAATAACCATTCAATAAAAAATTGAATTAAAATTTCATGTGTCGTTTATAAATAATTTATGATATACAAAGAGTTATGAAATGTGAAAAAAGGGATAATTTTGATTTAGCATAGTATTTTCCCATATACAAGTCCTAATGATCAATCCTATGAGCTTGGGGACTTCTAAAATTCTCCAAGAAAATCATATATTTTGAGAGAGGAAGTATAAAATGCAATGAATTCAAGAGGCACCAATAATTTATAGTTAAATCTAGAGAAAACAACTTCATAGTGTTACCAGGATTCGTTATTCTATAATAGGACTATATCAAAAGATCATGGTGAAATCTCCCCATATGTCTATACCTTCCACTTATTTATTTTGCATTTATTTGATGAGATTTCCGAGGTCCACAACAGGTCTATGATTTAAATTTTATATGTTTTAAACACCTAGGAGTCACATTATAATTCATGGGTTTCTCATCATCCAGATCCAAACTAGACTAGATTCAAGAAACAAAATATGCACCCCCACATAATGATTTATAGGGAGATATAACCAAATAAAGTAATAATTAGGAATTTTTAGTGAACACCGTATATTCATTTTAAAATCAAATTATACATGTGATTAAAATAAATCTATTGTATGATTAAACAAAAATGCATCATACCTTCCTTTTACGAAAAGACTCTACACGTGATAAAAAATCACACATGATTTAATAACATGAATTAACATATGATTAACCTAATTAAATTAATTAATTTTATGATGTCCAAGATCTCATTAAAACCTTCATTATATGGAAAGAAACATCATGGGACAACCCAAAGAAACCTAATAAATAAATAAACTCCAAACTCTCATGGGAATAACCCTATCTATATAAAAAACCTCACACAACAACACAACACATTATGACACAACCAATAATTCCTTACTAGTAAAATAAACTCCTTACTCTCCAAATGTTAACAAAATGTTAAAATAAATACCTCACATAGAATTATAGCACATCCTGACACAACTAACAAACCCTTACTAAAGAAAGAATCTCCTAACTACCCCATCTTTACCCCACTCCACAAGACAATACTCACACCCTAATCCAATTTTTAGGGCATAATACATTATGAAAAAAATAAAAAATATTTACCCCTCCCTCATGACTATAGCTAAAAATCTCTAGAATCCCTCAGAACTCATCAATAGTCAAAGTGTTTTACAAAATCTTGGCCCTTCTTGGCTAATCATACACAACAATATTAATTGATGGGTAAGACTAAAAAAATAACTGGTTTTATTTGTTGTGAAATATCTATTTCCCACTATGATATAGATGATATTATTAACTTTTGTAATACATAAATATTTAATTATTTATCTATAAACACTTTATAATTAATTAACTTATAAGAAATAGATGATATAGATGATATTGTTAACTTTGGTAATGCATAAATATTTGATTCTTTGAATTTTCAATTTTGAAATGAAATAAATAATTTATAAATTTATTATAAGTTAATTAATTATAAAGTGTTTATAGAAAAATAATTAAATATTTATGGAAAATATATTGATTAATTATTAAATAGTGTTAATTTTCATCTTTAAAACACATTTTTAAATTTTATGGAAATAACTAGAATTTTGATATTTAATGGTTATATGTAAATTAAAAGTGTGATTTACAATGTGATTAAAAATTTCAAAATGATGAAAATTAATAATGAGTCAATAATTAAATTCATTAATTACTCATAATTATTTAATTTCAAATAATAAAATTAATTTCTTTATTTTCGGAAATTATTTATACATATCAAAATAATTTTAAAAAATTGATATGATCATGTTTTAAACAATATAAAATTTATAATACACATAGTAATTTTTTAATATATTAATGTCATATATATGTAAATATAATTTTTATATTCTATATTTTATATATTTAATATAAATTTCATAAAATAAATAATATTATGGAGTTCATATTAGAAGAAAATATAAAATTTTTATATTTTTTAGACTGTTCATTATGATTGTCTAAATTATAAAATATTTATTATTTCGTGATTTGTGTATTTATATAAATAGTCTATATCATCCTTAAAATTTTGAATTTTTCATTTATTTAATTTTTTACCTAATCTATTCCTAAATATAATTTTAATATAATGAAAATTTGTATTCTATAATTTAAAATTTTAATCTACTTCAATATATTTTCTAAAATGCATCTAAGGAGTTACCTGGTAGTTATAATTATAGTTTTAGTTATCATTTTCCTTTAAATTTTTTCTAATTATGTTATGATATTTAACTTAATTGTAGTATATTGTTTATGTGTAAAAAAAATTATCATTGTTTTTTAATTGATATCTCATGTGAGTAATGTATCCTTTAATATAGGGAATCTTGGTTGGACTACTCATTGGCCTAGAGTATTATTCCATTTCTAGAAATGTGCTTGTTGGAAATTGGTCTCTCCAAGATTTATCTTTTGGGTATTTATAATTTTATATGATTATAATCCTTTAAATTAAATGTTTTTATTCACTGAATTCCTAGTATGGATTTAGTTTTGAATAAATATTGTTCTCATTTAATATTGGTTTGTAATAAAATCAAGGAGTTTTGTTAATAATTACACAATAATATGGAATGAACATATTGATTTCATGGAAGGAATAAGACTCAAATATTGAATAATTTGAGGTATGTGTACATGTAAATTGATCAACAAGGGATAATATTATGATATTAATTCTTCTTTAAAAATATTATGTTCTAGATTCCTTATAAATTAAACTATTTCCAAGAAATAAATATTTTATCATTAATGTTTTTATTAAATAATTGTACACATGGATTATCTTCAGTCATGAAAGAATGTAATTATTTTAACCTAAGAGTTATGTTCCTTTTTTGGAATTTTAATTAGTTTTCACATATTTGGGAATCCTTTTTGAAGGATACTAGATGTTTGTTTTTGTGTTTATCCATATGATGGATTGGGTAAACTATTTCATGATCAAACATCCAAGAGTCATACATGATATTATTTTTGTAATTTCATACCTAAACAACTAAATTGGTGAGAGTAACAACCATTAGAATTAAATTATTATTGAAATATGGATCATTTTCTACTAAAAGATATTATAAAATCTAAATGAGATTATCATTATAGAGAAAAAAAAATTTATAAACCTCATTGTTAAATATATTTAAAACCCCATTCTAATAAGATAAATACGTTTATTTTAGATAAATTTTTTATCATCCTCAAACTCATATTTCAGATCAATTATAAAAAAAAATATTATTAATGTAATAATATTCTAACACTAATATTAAAACATAATATTTTTTTTAAAAGTGGTAAAATTTGATATGTTAGTATATAATGATTTGGAATAACTAAATCAATAAATTTAACAATACCTGAATATTTATTCTTATAAGAAACATAGATTTATCTACACAAGGTTTTAAAAAATTTATATGTAACACCTGGGTGTTTTTTATGTAATGTTTTCCTTAAATAAGTTTTATTCATCAGTAGCATTCATTGCACACAATCATGAGTTTAACTTTGTACGGAATGAATAGCTTTGTACGCTTTCTTAATGCCTTATTTCCTTGAATATTCCCCTATAATATTACATGTTGTTTTCATATAAATTTTTTTCTTCTAAAATTTTATCGCATTTTGTGTAAGGAAAACGTTTTTGAAGAAGAAAGGATATTTTCATTAGGAATTAATTTCATGTGTTTTCTCAAAATTATTTTCCATCTAAGATGATACTCTTTAAATAGGGTCATATTTATAACCCTATTATTTCTATGATTTTATTTTGTGTTATTTAGGAAATCTATTTTTTATATTAATTATGATTGAATGATGTTTAAGAAACCCATTTTTCATGGGTTATCATATGGTGAATATTTTTATGTTTTTGTGGAACACATAAGAATGGTTCCATTATGAGATGGGCAGACCTATATCTCCCAAAAAAAATTTGTAAAGATTTATATCTCATTAGGTATACATGAATGTAATGGAAAGTAAATCTAGTTTAGTAATATAGGGCTAGAATGAGGTGTGAACTTGGTTCAGTAATGGACTTTGTATTCTATGATGGTCTTAGAAATGAGCCTTGACTAATACGAAATTTTTTTATGCTTACGTGTGTATGCCAAAAAATATAATGTATTATGTTATGAATATTGGTATTACCTTACACTTTTATGATTTATCAGATGACATGATATTAAGATCTTTTATTATGCGGGATATGATTTTCTAATGTTATGTTCTTATGATTATGATATGATTGATATTTCCCATCTTTACCCTTACTAATAATTTGATCTCACCCATTCATATGTTTCTATTTCCCATGTCCTAAAGAAGTATTATAAGTAAGACAAGTCAAAGGGAGTCTTATAACACCTAAATCTTCCATGGTACGCTTCTCTTTGGATAATACAATAGTGTGTGTTCTACGCAACTTCGAGTTCTAACGCACCACAACCAATCAAACTAGTAGTTATGAATAGTAATACCCACTTTTTGAAATTTTATCAATTTTATCTTTCAAAATGTAATATATTTTTGGATTCTAAGTATATAAATTAGCATAAGGTGTATTTTTTGTATTTTTCTAAAAACTTTCAATTTTTTATGAATAGTTAAAAACACTAAGTTATTGTTTAAAACCGACTTTTTATTTAAATAACTATTTATATTATTTAAATTTATTTTTGGTCAAAATAGACACATAATACCTATATTAGTTCAATGTAATTCATTGAAGTCAGTTTATAATAATTATAGATATATAAAATGTTTATTGGACTTTTTGCCATCTTTTACCCACATCCTAGGAGCATTTGAAAATTTACATAAAACATAATTTTACCACTTCTCTAAGTTGAATTTCATAAATCTAAGAGACACGGTTGATATTAGTAAGAAAAATCTGGTTCAATAAGATGAAAATAATTTTTGGGAATAGTAACTTATTACTTTTATTTACCACAGTTGAAAGTAAATAGTTTATTTTAGGGTAAAAATGTTATTTTTATTACCCTAACACATATCCTAATTCTATTAGAAAAGTGTAATTCGACTAAAAACAAACTTAGTAATAAAATATGATCCTTTAGGTCCACTTGGATTAGATTAGGACATTTATTATTATTTAATTCAAAGAAGATTTAAAAGTATTAAATTCCAAGTTTATTAACTAAACCATTTTTAATATAGGGTTACACATAAGATAGATTTTACTATAAATATTAATTAGAAAGATAAAAATATTTCCTATATAATGGTATTTTATTTATATTTTTTAGACATTAAATAATTTAATTTATTTATGACACAATGATGATGCAGTAATTACCTAATTAATGAAATATTAATATATTTGATATTATAAATATCTAAATACATGTAATTTTAGACTTTATATGAATTACAGTAATTTTATAGGTTAATATGACATATTAGGGTTTGTTATATGAATTTGGTTCGAAGTAATAATGATGTTAAAGGTTTAGAAAAAAAACCAAATATTGTAAAAATTGACATAAAAGAGTTTTTAAAACAAATATTATATTTTTAATTGATATTATATTCTTTAAAATATAAGGATCGGTCAAAGAACATAAATAATATTATATATTTCATTAATGAACAACTTTTGGTTCTCTTCAGAGTTTATAGTATGTTTTTCAACCATATAATATAAAAATATAAAGATACATAGTAAATGTCAAACCATTTAACTAAGAGTTAAATCTAAACGATAAAGTTAATATAGTAAACAAATCCAGTCTAAAACCTATTGGTTGAGTGGATTTAGACCCATCCCCACCTTATCCTTTAAATAATTCATTTTTGATCCATTAGAAAGTAAAAATGAATTTATTATAAAATAATATTTCTAGCTTTTCCTAAGGTGCCCCTCACCCCTCTTATAAAAGGGCACTTCCCCTTCTCTCTAATTCACACCTTCAAAGCCATTTGGATCGGCCAACCCCTGCCCAAATAACCTCTCAACTATCCTTCATTCATCCTAGAGGCCTTCATTTAGTTGGAAATCCATCCTATGGAACCCTTTTGATCAAATCAAAAGTAAGAACCCGAAGAAGAGGTAAATATTTCTTCACCTCTTTCAAGTTCCATTTTTCTTCCACTTCATCTTTCTTTTTTGTTTCCATTAAAAAATAATAAATCAACTATCTTCTATATACTGTGTTGTTATTATAAATATGGTACAACCATATTCATTTTTCTATCCAACCATTTTATGACATGTCACCATACGTGCGTACATACGGCTCACCATCTCCACGTCATGGTGTAGTTGTTTTTCAATACATTATTATTTGGATAGGTATAATAATGATGTATAATTGATATAAATAATAAATATAACATTATAATTATTCTGTATATGTGATATACCATCCATTTATCTATTATTTTAATATCAAATGAATGATATTGTCGCTCGTGCATACGTACGGATTACCATCTCCAAGAATGCGATGAGATTCATTCCCCATCGTATCCATTCAAGAATAATTTTCATTTGATGATTAAAAATAATTTTAAAAGACTTAATATAATTTTTAATATGAATAAGATACATTATATCCATAAATAACATTACTTACGTAGCAAAACATATAAAGGAAAACGAATCAGTTATCACCTGAAACGATAATAATACTAAAATATTATTAACAAATCTATATTAAAAGATCATATATGATATCATGTTAATGTATATGATTCTTGTAAAATTTAATAACAATTATTTCTCCATTACACAAGAGGTTAACCTACCCTCGACCAAGGAAATGTACAAGATAAGGGTTAATTTCAAAATCTCTTTATTATATGAGGTTGTTTATATGTAATCATCTACTGGGACCTCTTTATCATCCATATCCATGATTCTTAAAAATGTATTTCAAAACATTTTTACTATTTACTAGAAAATGGTTTAAATTAATTTATACAGTAATTTGATCTTATATATTTTTGAACTGAATCTTTCCGTCGTTTTCCAAACAAGGTACTTTATAACCTTTTCGACAAAATTAAGGTAAGAATGTCTTTTTTAACTTATACTGTGGGTGTAGCTATTTTCCACCATTATAACAACGTCGAAGCATCCCTTAAAAGCTTATAAGAATATTTTCAAAATAAATTTATTCATAAATGATTTCAAAATAGAAAGAGAAATTTCTCTAAAAAAAGGTTTTGATTCAATCTAGGTCAACATCTTTTGATGGATTTTAAGCTTATTTGAAGTTGATTTATTAAGATAAATAACTTCCATATTTTAATCTGTTGTGATATGTTTGAAAATGAATGTGTTATTTTTACACAATTTATGGTAATGGTTAAAGTATTGACATTTCGTATGCTGGTTTTAATACGAATGTTTATGTTATGTTTAAGCATTTTCATATGAGTAATACATTGGACTTAGTAAGTGATGGGTGGAGCCCGTTGTAGCTCCTCGATGCATCAGTAGGCCTCATGAGACAAACTAGTGTCTTGGCACAAGGCCTTGACAAATTCTTATTTGTATTCTTGGCCCAAGGCCTTTACTTTGTGTTTATGAAAGTATAAAATTATGCATTCCATCGTTATGAAAGTGGCTATTGATATTTCATGTGATTATTTAACTTATAGAATATCTATGTGAATAAGTAAATGGAGTTATTTTATTTACACTTTTCCATATTATGCTGAGGTTCAAGTTTAAAAGTCTTTTTTTAGTCTTATAAATTGCTTTAAATGTTTTTGCTTATTTTGGAAATTTTCTGCTATATTATTATCTTTACTGAGCATCTGAGCTCACCCCTTTCTATGTTTTATTTTTTCCAGGATGGGAAGAAGTATATTATGACTGACTAGCAGGGATAGTATATGGGATCTCAGTGTTTTCCATGGAAACAATGTGGATGTAGTTTTTCATTTTATGATTTAATTTAAACCTTATCAATGTATCTCGTACTTCCAAGGATACTAAACTGATCAATATTTCGAGACTTGATCTTTTGTGATCATGACAATGATACATAATAATGCACCAACTCTGGGATTCTGGGGTCGAGGCGTTACGGTTGGTATCAGAGAAAGTTTATTACAAACCTTGGGATCTAGATTTAGGTAAACTCCGATTTGAGCACATTACCCTATGATAGACTTTGAGGATTTGTATAGAAGACCTTCCTATAATTTTGGTATTGTAGAGATTTTGTGAGTTTTCCAGGAAATACATCCCTGTCTGGATACGAGCAGGTAGAGGCCGCTCTGGCACCGATGTACCTATAGGTAAAACCCAAGAACACCACTTTGATCTAGACTCAAATGGGAACTGGTGCATGACAATGGGCCTTGTTGCACTCTTGGTTACGACACTCTCAAGGGATATGCTTAAGAATATTCTCATTTTCTTTAAAAACCATTATGAAGTGTTTATGAGTATATCTACTTCCTCAAAGAATACATTTTTTATGATTATGGATTATATCCATAAACTATTCAGTTTATGTTATGTGTTTAATAAGTTGGGAATTATGTATTTCGATTCATAAACTAATCTAGTTTATTCCATTATTTAGAAATGGAACCTAGTGGAAGGAATGGAAATTGTATCAATGCACACACTCCATTTAGGGATTTCCCTTATGTTCATGATAATTATTATGGAGCTGCTGATACAACTAGTGTGGATCAGTATATAACTATATTGGGACAACTCACTCAGGATACAAATAATAACCTTACTCATATGGAGCACCCTGATCCGCAGCATGGATGATCAATGTTAGATTGCTTTATGAGGAAACAACCACCGAGATTAAATGGGGGTACAAATCCACTAGTATTTGAGCAATGGATAAATTACATAGAAAAATACACCACACCTTGGGGATTAGTGAAAGGGAAAATATTTTCATGGTAGTTTACCACCTCACTGGAGATGTTCATTAATGGTGTTCATTGAATCAAGACACAAAGGAAGATGATGTAGTATCAAATATGGAATGGAGGGAGTTTAAAGATATTTTCCTATAAAAATACTTTCCTCATGACCATTGAGCAGATATGGAAAGGAAATTTCTAAGTCTGAGGAAAAAAGAAGGATGAGAATTTCACAAAGTATGAGCCTAACATTACACGGTTAGCGAGGCATGCTGAAGATTATATACATAACCCAATAAGGAAAATTGATAGTTTGTTTGATGGGTTAAATTCATTTATCCCTCGATAATTAGTCTCACAATCCTTCTTATCGTACGAATATATTGTCTCATGTGTTATCAGGACAGAAAAAGAATTCTATAAGTCTTACGACTTTAAAGCAAAGAAAGATAAGAAGAGATAGGTTGAACACTCTGGAAATGAAAATAAGGGGAAGAAGGGAAATTTTAATTATCCGTCATACAGAAAATGTTGGAAGAAGCCCCCTGGTACTTTCCTGAAGGGAATGGGATTCTATTACAAGTGTGTTGAAAAAGGCCACCAAGCTCGTGATTGTAAGGGGAAGAAAGAGGCAAACGATGTTGAATGCTACAATTGTAGAGAAAGGGGGCATTATGCGAATGAATGTCCTGAGCATCAGGGGAGCTTACCTAGGAAAACGTCCAAGGGATCAAGGCTATGATTTTTTTATAACTAGTGCTGAGGTTGAAGCTCTGAAAGTTGTATTGGTAGGTAATTTAATGGTTTCCTCAAGTTTAGAAAATACTTTATTTGATTCTGGGCCATCGCATTGTTTCATATCTGCCTAGTTTTCTAAGAAAATAAGATATTTCCAATTTGATTTAACAATAGATTTCCCTATCAAAACTCCTAAGGGAAGTATCATTGTGATAAAGATTTGTGAATCAGTCCCCATTAGGTCATATAAATGTTCCTTATTTGCTGATCTCATCACCATACCCATGATTGAATTCGATATAATCCTCGGTATGGATTGGATTTCTGACCATGATGCAATAAAAATTTATATGAATAAGGTGGTCAATATTTTTTATGATGATGATAAAGAACACCTTATCTTTAGAGAAGAAATGTTTCCACCTAATTATTATTTAGATCCACCCCCAGTAGCTCAAATAAATTCAATTATTCGAGAGGAAGAGAATGAAATAATTGTGGGTGTGGAAAGGAATGTTCAAATAGAGGATGTACCGATTGTGAAATAATATGTTGATGTGTTTCCATAGGATTTACCTAGACATCCTCCAGAATGAGAAATTGAGTTTTCCTTTGATTTAATTCCTGGTTTAAGGCTCATATCGATGACCCCTTATAGAATGGCCAATGTGGAATTAGTGGAACTAAAGAAAAAACTAGAGGAATTGAGTAATAAGGGATTCATTTTCCCTAATGTTTCTCAATGGGGAGCCCATGTCCTTCTTGTTAAGAAGAAAGATGGATCAATGAAGTTGTGCATTGACTACAGGGAGATCAATGCTGTAACAATAAATAACAAGTATCCCCTACCTCACATTGATGATTTATATGACCAACATCATGGATCTCAGTACTTTTCAAATATTGACCTTCGATCTGGATATCATCAGTTGTGTGTGAAGAAGGAAGACATTCCGAAAACAGCATTTCGAACTAGGTACAGTCATTACGAGTTTACAGTAATTCCATTTGGATTGACTAATGCTTCCTCTATTTTCATTGATCTAATGAACAGGGTTTTCAAGGAATATCTTGATGAATATGTATTGGTGTTTATTGATGATATCTTGGTATATCCAAAATCTACAAAGATCATTAAATTCACTTACGCATTATCCTGAAGACTCTTAGAAGACATGAATTATATTGGAATTTTAGAAAGTTTGAATTATGGATTTAGGAGATTTATTTTCACGGCCATATCATCTCAAAGGATGGAATCTCTATTGATCCGTCTAAGAGAAGAGCAATCCAAGAATGACCAGCACCGACAAGTATAACTGAGGTACGCAGTTTTATTGGTTTAACAGGTTATTATTGGTGTTCTGTCCAAAAATTTTCCCGATTGGATAACCCATTAACCAAGATCACATGTAAAGGGCGGAAATTTGTTTGGAAAAAAGAATTTGAAGAATGTTTTGATGAATTGAAGAGAAGATTAGTCAATGCTCTTATATTGAATCTACCATCAGGTAATGATGGGTTTGTTATTTATAGTGATTCTTCAAATAAAGGACTTGGTTGTGTCCTTATACAGAATGATTGGGTTCTTGCCTATGCATCATGAAAGCTAAAAATTCATGAACAAAACTATCATACTCATGATCTTGAGATGGCAGCTGTAATAGTTTCTTTGAGGATTTTGAGAAACTATCTCTATGGTAAAAAATGTGAGATTTATACTGATCACAAGATTTTAAAGTATATTTTCTCACAGAGAGAACTCAACATGAGGAAAATGAGATGTCTTCAACAACTCATGGATTATGATTTCACAATACACTGCCACCCAGGGAAGGAAAATAATGTGCCAGATCCTTTGAGTATAAAATAGCATGGATTATTAAACAAGATGAGAGTTGAAAGGGATCCTGTTTTCATGGCTCTAGTAAATATTGATATGGGAATAACCATGGAAGGTGAAACATTAATGATTTTTCAAATGGTTGTCAAACCATATATACTAGAAAGGATAAAAAGTTCTCAGGTTGATGTTGGGGAGTCTCAAAAGAAGATTAATTCTTTGAATGATGGGAGATTGAGTGACTTCGTATATGAAAATGGAATTTTGAAATTTTGGAAGAGACTTTGTGTTCCTGATATACCTGATCTAAAAAAGAGAATTGTTGGATGATTCTCATAGTTCCAAAGTCTGTATACACCCTGAGAGCACCAAAATGTATAGAGGTTTTAAGGAACATTTTTGGAGGGGCAACATGAAGAAGGACATTGATGATTTTGTGTCATAATGTATCGTTTGTCAACCAGTGAAAGCTGGAAGGCAACAGCCTGAAGAAGTCTTTCTACCTCTTCCCATACCTGAGTGTAAATAGGATAATATTATGATAGACTTTGTCATGGGACTACCAAAGACTCCTAGATGGTATGATGCAATATGGGTCATTGTTGATCGTCTTACCAAGTCAGCACATTTTCTTGCTATGAGAGACGATTTACCACTTGAACATCTAGCTAGACTATATATTAATAATGTTGTGAGACATCATGGAGTACCTTATCGATTTTTTCTGATCATGATCCACGTTTTACATCAAGATTCAGGAAAAGTCTTCACAAACCTCTAGTTACTGAACTTTGTTTGAGCACTATCTACCACCCCCAAACTGATGTAAAATCAGAACGGACTATTCCAACCATAGAAGAAATTTTGAGATCAAGCTCACTTGAATTTCAAGGTATGTGGGATCAATATTTACCTATGGTAGAATTTTACTATTACAATATCTTCTATTCAAGTATTCAGAAGGAACCATTTGAAGTGTTATATGGAAAGAGATGTCGCACAGCAACCTGTTGGGATGATGTTGGTGAAAGAAAACTCATAGGCCCAGAATTGGTGGAGGCAATGATGGAAAATATAAAGGTAATCCAAAACCACATCAAAGCAGCTCATAGTATGCATAAGATCTATGCCGATAACTAAAGGAAGAATTTGGAATTTCAGGTAGGAGATCATGTTTTCTTGAAGGTATATCCATGGAAGGGTGTTAAACATTTCAGTAAGAAGGGAAAATTAAGTCCTAGGTACATCATACCTTTCAAAATTCTTGAATTAATTGGGGTTGTAGCTTACCATTTGGTGATGCCGCCAAGTCTCTCCAAAGTTCACGATGTATTCAATATATCACTATTGAGAAAATACATGCCTGACACAATTCATGTACTCACCTATGAGGAATTAGAACTGGAACCTGATCTGTCTTATTACGAAGAGCATGTCAAGGTTCATAATACAAGAGAACAAGTGCTGAGAAACCGGATGACTCGTCTGGTAAAATTTATATGGAGAAACCATAAGATGGAAGAGGAAATATGGGAAACCGAAAAACTTATGAGGAAGAACCACCTGAGTCTTTTTATGCATAAATATTCTAGAATCATTAAGGATGAAATTATTTTAAGTAGGGGAGAATGTAATACTCCAAGAATCCATAGTATGCTTTTCTTTGAATAATACAATACCATGTGTTGTGCGCAACATCAAGTTCTAACACACCACAACCAATCAAACTAGCAATAATGAATAGTAATACCCACTGTTTAAAATATTATAAATTTTATCTTTCAAAATGGATGTAATTTTTGGATTCTGAGTATAGAAATTATCTTAGGGTGAATTTTTAGTATTTTTCTGAAAACATTCAATTTTTGATGAATAGTGAAGAACAATGAGTTATTGTTTAAAACTGACTTTTTATTTTAATAATTATTTATTTTATTTAAATTTATTTTAGGTAAAAATAGATACATAATACCTAAATAAGTTCAACTTAATTCATTGGAGTCAGTTTAAAATAATTTTAGATATATAAAAATTTTATTGATCTTTTTACTGTCTTTTACCTACCTTCTAGGAGCATTTACAAATTTAATTAAAACAAAATTTTACTACTTCTATGAGTTTAATTTAAAAAATCCAAGAGACACGTTTGATATCAGTAAAAAAATGTGGTTCAATTTAGATGAAAATAATTTTTGGTGAATAGTAACTTTTAACTTCTATTTACCACGATTAAAAGTAAATAGGGTATTTAAGGGTAAAAATGATATTATTATTAACCTAACACATGTCCTAATTATATTGGATAAGTGTAATTAGACAAAAAACAACCTTAGGAATAAAATATTATCCATTAGGTCCACTTGTATTAGATTAGGACATTTATTATTATTTAATTTAAAGAAGAGTTTAAAGTGTTAAATTCAATGTTTAATCAGTAACATTTTTTTAATATAGGGATAAATATAATATAAATTAGACTAAAAATATTAATTATAAAGCTAAAACAATTTACTACATAATGGTATTTTATTTATATTTTTTAGAAATTAAATAATTTAAATTATTTATGACACATTGATGATGTAGTAATTACCTAATTGATGAAATATTAAAATCTTTGATATTATAAATATCCAAATAAATGTGATTTGAGACTTTTTATGAATTCAACTAGTTTTATAGGTTCATATGACATATTATAGTTGTTTATATTAATTTTTTTTGAAGTAAAAATGTTGTTATGAATTTAGAAAAAATAAAATACCAAATAGTATCAAAATTTACATAAATGATTTTTTAAACAAATATTATATTATTAATTGATATTATATTCCTGAAAATCTATGGTTTGGTCAAATGTATTAAATAATATTATATATGTAATTAATGAACCACTTGATTTTATCTTGAAGTTTTATCGTAATTTTATTAACCATATAATATAAAAATATAAAAGAGACATGGTAAATGTCAAACTATTTAACTAAGAGTAAAATCTAAAAGATAAAGTTAATCTAGTGACCAAAACCTATCTAAAACCTATTTATTGAGTGGTATTCGACCCATAACCACATTAGACTTTAAATAATTCATTTTTGAGCCATTAGAAATGGAAAATTATTTTTTTATAGAATAATATTTCTAGCTTTTCCTAAGGTGGCCCTCACCCCTCTTATAAAAGGGAACTTCCCCTTCTCTCTAATTCACTCTTTCAAAGCCATTTGGATCGGACAAACCCTTTTCAAATACCCTATAAATTATCCTCCCATCATCTTAGAGGCCTTACTTTATTTATAAATCCATCCTAAGGACCCTTTTTATCAAATAAAAAGGAAGAACCCGAAGAAGAGGTAAATATTTCATCACCTCTTTCAGGTTCCTTTCTTCTTCGACTTCCTCTTCCTTTTTTGTTTTCATTATAAAATAATAACTCTAGTATCTTATATATAATTTTTTGTTAGTATAAATATGGTAAAACCATATTCATTATTCTATGCATCCTTTTAATGACATGTCACCATATATGTGTTCGTACGGCTTACCGTCTCCACATCAGGGTGTAGTTGTTATACAATACATTATTATTTGTATGGGTATAATAATGATGTATAATTGATGTAAATAAAAAATATATCCTGATAATAACTCTGTATATATGATATACCATCTAATTATCTATTATTTTAATATCAAAAGAATGATATTGTCACTCGTGTGTACGTACGGATTACCGTCTCCACGAACGCAATGAGATTCATTCCCCATCGTATCCATTCAAGAATAATTTCCATTTGATGATTAAAAACAATGTTTAAAGACTTAATATCATTATGAATATGAATAATATATGTCATATCCATAACTAACATTACTTATGTAACAAATCATATAAAGTAAAACGAATCAGTTAACGCCCAAAACGATGATAATACTAAAATATTATTAATAAATCAATATTAAAATATCATATATGATATTATATTAATGTATATGATTCATGTATAATTTAATAAAAATTATTTCACAATTATACAGGAAGTTAACCTACCCTCAACCAAGGAAAACTACTAGGTAAGTGTTAATTTCACAATCTCTTTGTTATCTGAGGTTGTTTATACGTAATTATATACAGGGACCTCTTTATCAACCAAATCCATGCTTCTTAAAAATGTATTTAAAAAAAATGTTACAATTTACTAGACAATGGGTTATAGTAATTTATACCATAATTTGACTTTATATGTTTTTGAAAGGAATCTTTCTGTCATTTTCCAAACAATGTACTTTATATCCTTTTCGACAAAATTAAGGTAAGAATGTATTTTTTTAACTTATATAGTGGGTGTTGCTATTTTATTCCATTATAAAATTGTCGAAGCATCCCTTATAATATTATAAGAATATTTTCAAAATACATTTTCTCATAAATGATTTCAAAATAGAAAGAGTTATTTCTCTAAAAAAGGTTTTGATTTCATCTATGTCAACATCCTTTGATGGAATTTAAGCTTATTTGAAGTTGATTTATTTTGATAAAAAACTTCCATATTGTATTGAAGGTTTTGTGATATGTTTAACTATGGATGTGTTATTTTTACATAATTCATGGTTATGGATATTGTATTTACATTTTTTATGCTAGTTTTAATACGAATGTTTATGTTATGTATAAACCGTTTCATATGAAGAATGAATTGGACTTAGTAATTGATGGGTGGAGCCCACTATAGCTCCTCGATGCATCGATAGGGCTCATGAGACAAACTAGTGTCTTGGAACAAGGCCTTAACAAAATCTTACTTGTAGTATTGGAACAAAGCCTTGACTATGTGGTTATGAAAGTATGGCATTATGCATTCCATCATTATGAAAGTGGCTATTTATATTGCATGTGATTATTCGACTAGTATAATATCCATGTGAATAAGTAAATAGCATTATTTGATTTTATCTTTTCCATATTATGTTTAAGTTCATGTTTAAAAGGATTTTGTTTTAGCCTTGTACATTGACTTAAATTTTTATGCTTATTTATGAAATTTTTCGCTATCTTGTTATCCTTATTTAGCATCTAAGCTCACCCCTTTCTATGTTTTATTTTTCCCAGAATGCGAAGAAGTATATTATGATTGACCTGTAGGGATAGTCTATGGGATCTCAGTGTTGTCCATGGAAACAATGTTGTTTTAGTTTTCCATTTTATGATGTAATGTAAATCTGAAGAATGTATCTAGTAATTTCATGTTTACTAAACTAATCAGTCTTTCGAGACTTTGTCTTTTGTGATCAAGCCAATGATACATAATAATGCACGAAATCTGGGCTTCTGGGGTTGGAGAATTACAAGTCTATTTATGAAGAAATAAGCGAGAGACAATATGGCTGATTTATGAACTAGTGGTTTATGTTTCCCAGTTTCTAGGGACACTATACCTATACAGCCCTGGTGTGGGTTTTTTTATGTTATGTAATCAATATTATTAAATTTTGATGTAATATCTATATGTATTTTAGGGTCTGTTCTAGTTGGATTTAGTGAAAAGGTATAGTTACACTTTGGAAACTAAGTTTAGAGTACATTAGTAAGAACCCCAAGGATATGTCTATGTATAGGTTAAAATCATATCCTAGTGTTTTAAAGATGTTCATGAATAACATAGGATGAATCTTAAGGTGTCCTAAATTGAAATTTTATTCTTTAATTATGTGGTTTTACCATTATGATTATTGTTTTTCACATTATGATTCTTGGTTTTAGTCAATGGCTGGAAACCAAAGGAACCGCGTTAATGTTGAATGCTATGGGCAATGCAATGATTGTCCCCTTGAGAAACCAACTGTTATGGGAGATGGAATGAAAAATTATATATCCATGATCACGCAACTTTATCAAGATATGAATCTTGCTGAACATCCAAATGAGCAAAGGAAATAGAAATATTATGTTGAATCCTTCATGAGGCAGTGTCTACCTTCATTCCGCGGGTCTTCTGATCCATTAGTTTCAGAACAATAGTTCAGTACCACTGAAAAGATATTTTCAGTTCTACAATGTTCAGAATAAGATAAATTCATCTTAGCAATATATAGTTTGGAAGGTGAATCTGATGAATGGTTTAATCTTATCAAGAATACAAGGCAAATAGATTAAATTGAGTCCATAGAATGGGACAAGTTCAAGAACATATTTTTTTAATAAGTACTTTACTCATATTCTTCAAAAAAATATAGTTAATGAGTTCCTTTAACATAAGTAAAAGTATGATGAATCTATTGGTGCCTACAAAGAAAATTTTACAATCCTTTCAAGGTACTCTTTTGGATTTATTATCCAACATGAGAGTAAAATTGATCGATTATTTAGTGGATTAAAATCATGTCTCTGAAGGTCATTAGCCATAAGGGACTTCAATAGCTATATAGAAATTTTTCTATGTGATCACATGTTGGAGATTGATATTGGAGTATCCCATCAGTTAGATGGATTTGATATGAATAGAAAAATGGAATTCAATGGAAAATCTAAATACCACACTGAAAAAAAGATGATTTTCCCCTTATGCTCAATGTGTGGAAACAAACATGGAGGGAATTACCTTAAAGGGACTAGTAAATGATTAAGTGTGGAAAATAAGGTTATTGGGTTTTTGAATGCCGAAGTAACGGGAAAAGGATGTCTAATGATGTGAACAAAGAAAAGGATACACAGAATGAACCTCCCACACTTCAATGTTATAAGTGTAAGGAAATGGGGAATTATGTCAATCAATTCTCTAATCCAAGGTTTATTAATGATGATCGACATCAAAAAACTATTAAGTAAAAATTCAAAGGAAATTCACATGCAATCACTATCAATGAATTGGTGTACACTAATGATGTGGTGAAAGATGAACTTATCATCCACTCAAAAGTAGAAAATGTTTTATTTGATTATGAATCCACCCACTCATTTATTTATGAAAAATATTCTAAGGGTATCATCATATCACCTTAACAATTAGACGTTTAGTTATCTATGACAACTCTTAATGGAACAATGGTCACATCAAATGTCTATAATTCTTTTCTGGTTGACGTTTGTGGGAAAGTTCTTCCTACAAATCTTGTGATCTTCCTATAGTGGAATTTGATGTGATTCTTGGAACGGATTGAATTTCTCTGTACGGAGATCATATCAATTTCCAAGGAAGGTATGTCACATTTCTTATTCTAGATTAATCAGTGATTATCAATTTTTTCAATAATGAATATAGTAGTCCAGTATAAATTTCAACTATCTTATGGGTTGTGATTCTTATAAATGAAGGATATTTATCTCAAATGGTCGGTGATATACTCATGATTAATAATACACCCATTGTACAAGAATTTGATGATGTCTTTACAGAGTAATTTCTAGGTATTCCACCAAATCGTGAAGTTTCTTTTTCAATATAACTCATATCGAGTTCTATGCCTATTTCAAAGACATCGTATATAATAGACCAAATTGAGTTAGAGATATTGAAGAAGAAACTCCAAGAGAATCTTGATAAGGGATTCATATTCCTTAGTGTGTCACCTTGGGGAGAACTTGTTCTATTTATTAAGAAGAAAGATGGATCAATGAGACTCTACATGGATTATCGAGAACATTACTAGATCACTATCAAGAACAAATATCCTCTTCCCCACATTTATGACTTACTTGACCAACTTTGCAGAGCTCAGTACATTTCCAAGATTTATATTCGATCAGGATATCATCAATTATGTTTCAAAAATGAGGATATACCAAAGACGACATTCTATACAATGTATGGACACTATGAATTTATAGTGATTCCCTTCAGTCTTACTAATTACCCTATTATCTTCATGGATATAATGAATATATTCTTTAGAGACTATCATGATTATTTATTTGTAGTCTTTATGGGTGATATTATTGTCTATTCAAAGGGAAAGGGAGAACATGAATATCACTTGAGAATTGTACTAAAGACCCTGCTAATGGAGAATATTTATTAAATATTTACCTAGTGTGAATTTTGGGTTCAAAAAGTTTAATTGTTGTGTCACATAATCTCAATATATGAGAAATTTGTCGATCCAACAAAAACAGTGGTTATTGAAAGATTGTCCAGACCAAAAAAGGTAACTGAGATCCAAAGTTTTCTTGGATTAGGTGGATATTATCGATGTTTTATGAAATATTTTTCAGGATTATCTAATCCACACACCAATTGTGCTCGGAAAGGAGTTATTTTCATTTAGTCGAAGGAATGTGAAGAGAATTTCAAAGAGCTAAAAAGAGGGTTCGCCAGTGCACCAGTGCTCACACTGCCTTATAGTGCAGAATGTTTTGTGATCTACAGTGATTCATCCATGAAGAGGATAGGATGTTTTCTCATGAAAAATGGTATGGTGATATCTTATATAACACATCAGTTGAAAATTCATGAGAAAAATTACCCAACTAATGATTTGGAGTTAGCTATAGTATTTTTCACATTCAATACATAGAGGAATTATCCTCATAGTGAAATCTGAGATATTTATATTGATCATAAAAGTTTAAAGTATGTTTTAAAACAAAAGGAGTTAAATATGTTCCAATGTAGAATGTTGGAGTTTATTAAAAATTATGATTGATCAATACATTACCACCATGGAGAAGCGAATAAGATGTTAGATTAGTTGAGTTGAAAAGACTATGCTAGCTTATCCCTGATGAGTATCAAGAAATATCCAATGTATTTGGATTTTAAAAGGAAGGATCTAGATACATTACTAAAAGGGGAGAAATATTATCTTTCTCTAATTAATTTTCAAACATCTATACAAGTGAATATTAAATAGGCGCATAAGGAAGATGTAGAGTTACAAAAGAATATGAGAAATGTTCCTGAATTAAACCAAGATTATGATAAAATAATAAGGATCATAAATCGGGTTTGTATTCCTCCTATACCATAATTAAAGAATGTCCTATTATATGAGGCTCATATTTTTTCATTATCTATCCAACATAGAAGCACAAAGACGTATAGGGACCAAAAAGAGTACTTATGGTGGGATGGCATGAATAGAGTTGTCTTTGAATATGTCTCTTGATGCATGGTTTTTCAACATGTTAAGGCTGAGAGACAGAAGTCTAAGGGGATGTTACCACAATTACCCATACCAGAATGGAAATGTAAAAACATCACTATGGACTTTTTCATCGAACTTCCAAAAAAATCTAAAGGAAATAATGTTATATGGGTTATAGTTGATCATCTTACGAAGGCAGTACACTTCATTTCTATCATAAAGGATTTCTATCTTGATCAAATTTCGAATATATATGTAAAGGAAGTGATAATATTTCATGTAGTACCCCTTTCAATTATATCCAACCGGTATCTGAGTATTACCTCAAAGTTCTGGTGAAGTCTTCAGCATGATCTGGATACATAGTTAAGTTTCATAACTTCTTATCTTCCTCAGACAGATGGTCAGTCTGAGAGGAAAATTAAAACTTTGGAAGTCATGTTGAGAGCTTACTATATGTATTTCAAAGGTGGTTAGTATCAGGACCTATCATTAGTGTAATTTTCTTATAATAATAGATTTCACTCTAGTATTTGGATGGCTCCTTATGAATCCCTCTATGGAAAGAAGGGTAGAACTCCAACATACTGGGAAGACATTGTGGAAAGAAAGATATTAGAACCTGATCATGTTTATGAAGTGCTAGAAAATGTCATATACATTCAAAAACACAAAAGAGAATATCAGAGTCAACAAAAACTTTATGCTAACAACCAAATAAAATACCGATAGTTTGAAGTGGGTGACAAGTTTTTTATACAAATATCTTTCTAGAAGAGAGTATTGACATTTTAAAGATGAGAAAGTTAAGACCTAGGTAAATTGGTCCTTTTGAAATTCTGGATCATGATGGGAAGGTAGATTACTAATTGGTGCTTCTATCGAATCTCTCTCAAGTTCATGATGTCTTCCACGTATCTGTCCTAAGAAATTACATACCCGATCCTTCACATGTACTAAGCTCAAAAGTCGTACCACTGAAGCAAGATATTTCATATGAAGAACAACCGATAAGTATTCTAGATCATAGATAAAAAGTTCTACAAAATAAGACTAAATTTTTGGTTAAATATTTATGTAGGAACCACCAATTTTAAGAAGATACATGTGAACTTGGGGATATGGTTAGGGGGAGGTATCCTCATCTATTAGTTTCCAAGTGATGAATTTCGAGAGAGAAATTCAAATTAAGGGGGGTAGAATGTAATACTCGTATGTTTTTTATGAAAAAACATTTCTTTAAATAATTTTTATTCTTCTGTAGTTTTCATTTCACACAATCATGAGTTTAAATGAACCATGAGACACCCTTAGTATAAAATTACCATTACAGCCTAGTTGTTTGGTTAGCGAGAATAATTATAAATAACATATGAAAATGTTTTTTGAATTCATTGGAAATAAATTTTTTAGGAAAAATATAAATTATATGTTTTTATTTTTGAGTGAATTATTATTGGTAATGAAATTAATGAGATATATATGTATATTTTAATAATAGGGAGTGAATAAACCCTATTGTTATATAAAAACAATTTTTTAAATTGAAATCTTACGCATTTGAATAGAGAACCCCTTTTAAATTAATATTTTGATACACTAACAATTTTTATATGACAACTTAAACATGTTATTTTAAATCAGGATAGGAAAATTTTCTTTTGTTTAATTAATGATATTTTCTAATAACATTCAGGTTTTGATTAACAGTAAAAACACAATAAATTTTAAGTGAAAACAAAATTTTTCATCAGAATAATTTATATGGTCAAATTATAATATTGAATGGTTTTAATGTATAAATAGAATATATTTTTGTCATTAAATATAATTCATGTAATTTCAATTATGTTTTAATTAAATTCATATGTAAAAAATCTAATCTTTGGTAATGTTTTAACTTAAAAAAACTCATTCTATTATTCTCACAATAGTATTGATTTTAAATTAATTACAACAACTTCTATGTATTGAATTTCTAAAAATGGACTCCATTTTTAGACTCAATAGGTCCAAATTATGTTAATATTATACTTTTATTTTCTTCCATTACGAATAGTAACATTGGTAATTATTTTTAGTACAATGGTTAAAGGTAAATCTGGTAAATAAAGGTAAAAAATATTATGAAATTACCTTATCACCTGTAAAAATCCTATTGGATGACTTAATTCAACCCTAATAATCTATTTTTCGAAATGGAACCACATGATGGCTAAATACCTAAGAATAGGACATGAATGTAATAAAAACTAATTAATGTGACAAAAAGTCATAATCTCATTTTATAAAAGTATATTAATTTTAATATAAGGATAACTAAGATATAATATCGACTATATATAGTCTTTGAAAATATAATATAATTACCAAGATCATAATAATTTATTTATAATTTTTAGAGATTAAATAATTTCCATTAATGATGACCCAATAGTTGTTTAAAATTTATATTATTAATAGAAATATCAAATAAATGGTTTTAAAAATATTAAATTAAATAACATATGAACTAATTAATGTTCTCAAAAAAACATTTCTAGGTTACTATGACATGTTAGGAGAAAATTTCATATATTTTTATAATTTATCTTCTGTATGGATTTATTTATCGTCAAATAAATGAATAGTGTCAACATAGATACTATATATATTTTATAAAAATAACATTTTTTTATATTAATAAAAATAATAAAACAACTTAAAATTTTCAAATTGATAATTATAAGATCTAAAATGTCATAAAATATGCATTTAGGGTCAATTAACACAACATATGTAAATATTTATAACCATTAAATATTTAGAATGTTATTACCACAATTAAATTTAAATAGAATATTAAAGTGTAATTTAAAAATATATGGTTTAAATTTAGAAAATAACATGAAAAAAAATATTATTTGATGATATTACAACCTTATCTCATCGCATATTATAAATTGAGACATTTTTTAGGTTTTTTGGGTAGGGTTCTATTTTTTAAAAAATTATTATTTATGGGGTTTTCAAAAGTGCCCTTTGCCTCAATTATAAAAGGGAACCTCCGACCTCACATATTCAATTCATTTTGAGCATTCATGATTGGCCATACCCTACCATCTTTTCTTCCAAACTTACCTGTTTTCATTCTAGATGTTCTGGTCATCTTCAATGATCAAATTGAGTGCTCTAAGGAGAGATTTAGAGGAAGCACGTCAAGGGACTGGTAATCAATTTTACTGATTCCTTCAAAATTATTTCTTCTTCTATTTCCTCTTCATTAGTTGTTTCATTATAATGTAATAACCAAAGTATCACTCATATAATGATATGTTATTATAAATATGAAACAACCATATTTCACATTCCATCCGTCCTACAAAAAATGAAATCATTGTGCGTGCTTACGTACGGCTTATCGTCTACACGTTGTGGTGTAATCTGTTTTTCACTACCACCTTACGTGGATGGGTATAATGATGGAAATAAAAAATATATATGATTATTATAACATTATACTAATAATGATATATCATTCACCATCCATTTCAATACCATTAAATAATTTTGGAAATGATATTTTCGCTTGTGCGTACGTACGGCCTACCATCTCCACGATGCGATGCGATTCATTCTACATGATCTTCATCAAACCACGATTATATAAATGAATTTAATGAATAAATATTATATATATATATAATAATATTATAATTATTTAAATTATATAAATATAATATAATAAGTTGAATATGAACTTATCTGACAAATCATGAAAAAGAACATAAAACAGTCAAAATCTGAAAAATGAGTGACAATGAAATGTTACTAACAAACGGATGATAATATAATCATATATAATATAATAAAAACTATTATGATTATTTAGTACATCTATAACATTATATGAATAATTATAGAGGATGTTCAGATACATAAGATGGATATCATACCAAAGGTAAGGGATAAATTTGCAAATCTTGTTTTTATCTGAGATTGTTTATTTGTAAGTATTTACTGGGGTATATTTATCATCCATGTCCATGTTTCCTAAATATGTATTTCAAAATATTATTTATATCCTTCTATAATTTTTAAAATTCAATGTTACCCATTGGAAAAAATTTACTAAGTTCCACAAATGGAATCTTTTGTCGTTTTCGGTACGAGGTACTTTTTAACTTTTCTGCTAAAAGTACAAGAAGAATGTTTTTTCTTGTATTGTGTGAATGGATTTTTACAATTTCATAATTACATATTTACATGAAGTTTCCCCTAATATCTTATATGGTTATTTTAAAAAAATATTTCTTCTAAAATTTTATGTCATTTTATGGAAGGAATGCTTTTTGGAAGAAGAAAGGATATTTTTCTTAGGAATTAATTTCAAGTGTTTTATAAAATTTATTTTCCCTATAAAATGACACTCTTTAAATAGGGTCATATTTACAAACCAATTATTAGTATTATTTGATTTTGTTTTATTTAGTAAATCCATTTTATTATATCAACTATGACAGAATGATGTTTATGAAACCCATTTTATTTTATGGGTTATACTATGGTGAATGATTGTATGTTTTTGTGGCACATGCACTACTTGAAAATTTTTTATTCGTGGAGGGTTTATTCGGGCGACCGACATTTGGCGGTCACTGTATATTTTAACCCCCTCCCTCTACAACCCTCCTCCACCCAAGAACCCATTTTCTTTACCCTCTCATGACCTTTCCTTTACAAGACGTCGGCCCCCGTAGTGCCGCTGTCGAAAAGCCTCATCCCCATCGGGCCCCACCTCCAATCATCCTACCTCCATCGAGCCCCCCCCCCCCCCCGTTGAGCCCTTCCACCACGATATTGCCCCATCACTGAGACCTCCCACACCGATCCCTCCTACTCCCGTCAAGATCCCTTTGTCAAGCCACGTCGTCCTTTGACATGCCCCACTGGAAAATACTACCTCCCACATAGATCCCATGTAGTCAAGCCCCCTGTTGCGCATTCCCAATCCCTTCGACCCCCTTTACTGGTAGTGAGTCCCCTACAGGTGATTTGTTCAAATTTTAGTTCAATATTGTATATTCAATTTTAAAATTAGGTGATTATTACATGGGTACATCATCTTTCCACAAGTCCAATAGCTCTCTATACTATCATAATCATTCAAAAACTTTTTATTTTGGTGCCAATATAGCATTTGATATTTTTGGAAGGTGTATGAATTTGGATTTAGTTGCATCACATACATGATTTGGCCTTTCATACTATATCACATACATTATTTGGACTTTATTTAATATAATTAAGAATTTTATTTTACCCACAGTCTCTAGGTGAGTTGTTCATTGATTTAGTATTTTACAATTTTAATCATTGAAAACAATTACATGAAATCCTTTTCCAAGCATCCAAAAAATGATTATTTAGTCATATTTTAATGTTTCACCTTTTTTTAATGGCTTAGATTGAGGTGATTGTTGTGGATGTGTTTTTTTGTGCATGACCTTTACTAGTTAGTTTAATCTTATGTTTAACATCATTGCTTATCTAAATCTGTGTGCTACATTTTTCCTTTCATTCCATCTTTTGAATTCATGAATGTGATACAACATGCTGAAAGCAATATGTAATTCATGATGCCTTATTTGATGATAATGGTGAAGTGACTAATTCAATGTCACTTATTTAAATTATGGAAATTAATGAAAATATTTAAAATATACAATGAAAATACAATTATCCTTGTGGGAAACAATTGTTGATTCATAGTGGTAAAGAATTAAAGCATAAAAGATAATTCTCTGAGAACAAGGTTTCTAACGATGGATTTATTATTTTTATTATTAGAAAGGTTAATCATTCTGAATTAAATGTTAATTTTATGTATTCTTCCTATACAATACATCTCAATAATGTTCTTTCTCATAGAATGCGTTTTCATTTTGAAGGCCTTTACTTGAAATGAGTATATCTTTGAAATAAAGGGCCACTATCTGAATTTATGTGTATGAATCATTGTGTATCACTATATTTATTATTCCAAGAACAATAAATTTTATCTCTACCTCCATCCCTCAACTAATTTTTTGGTTATGGTAGTGATTTACCTTATTACCAGTTTTTTACTTCATTGTCAGAGTGCTTATTTTCCTTTTTAAATAATATGTTTATGAGGTTGTGGAATTTATCTATCTCATGTATAATGATCAAGTTTTTCAGTGCAGCTATATGAAAATAAATGGTGTCATGTTTTTAATGAAAAAATGAGGGCATGAGTTAAAACAGTAGCTTTATCTCAATTCTTGTTTTTTAGTACATTTTCTTTGAATTTTAATTTATCCCAAACTATAATGCATGTTGTGACATGTCATGATTTCAGTCTTTTAAATGTAGCCTCTTTAGGATCTTATATATATATTTTATTAATCGGCAAAATTTATAGCAATGGAAATTGCGAGGTTTGAATGTGAACCCAAACATAGGTTATAGGTTTTGGTGTTTTTTTTAAAAAAATGGTCTGAACATTACTCTATTTATTGCATTTTTTTAGTTTTGGTGTTGCATTATTTATTTGTTTACTTTTTATATTTTGATGTTGTTCCATAGTATAACCTAAGCCTACAAGACTCTACTTCATGAAGTTTCATGGTGTCTCTAATGATCTAATTAGTTGGTCCTGTTTTGAAGCATTTTTCCTTGCTCCATGGTTTCAATTACAAACTAGTACATGCAGTTTTCATGATATAATGTTTATTTTATTTATAATAGTTTATACCATATCTAGAATGACATGTTTCATTATTATAATTTATTCATTTATTCTTGTATGAATATATATAAAAACTATGGGATCGTCAGGGGTTTCGTCCACACCGATTACATCTTCTTGCTTGTGAAAATGCACCCGATGTTCCTGAACAAGTTGTGTGAGTTGATATAATGGTAAATAATTATCCTTGTTTTTGTTTCACAGTTCATTCCTATTTTGGATTCTTGTTTTATAGAGTTACAAAGGGCACCCCTTCAACTTTTGATGACATAGTAACAAAGTAAGGAATCAAGTGCAGTATTTATTTTCATTCAAGTATGGAATGTCCTTAAATGTTGGGTGTGGAGGTTGAGATTGGGGAGGGGTTATTTTGGGGTTTAAATGGTGGTGAAAAAATTGTATCTATCATTTCAGGTAACTCTTTCAATCATTGAAGGTGGAGGACTTGGATATCTTGATTTTCTATGAATCAACTAGCACGTGTGTTTCTTCTTGTATCACATAAAATTTTCATTTAATCATTATTGTGTGTGGCATGCCTACATTGAATGTCACCCTATTCTTCATACATTTTTTCTTTCTTCTAGAATTGGGTTTAATGCCTAATATTGTATATAGCTGATTATGTTTGATTATAGGTAATAATTTTTGTTTACAGATTAGGTTGACTCTCTTGTAAACCCATTTAACTTCAAATATATAACTTACTGTATCATGACAAAAGATTATATGGGTAAAGAATGGTAAACATGAATCTGATTTGAATATTATTCATATGACTAACTACCCAACCCTGTTATTCATGTTTTGTAATAGTAGACGGAACGTCAATCGGACGTTCGGCATTTCTAGAATGACCGAATATGTGATTTTTAAAGGTTTTATGTCGATTAAAAAGGTCTGTTTGGGGGTCAAAATATGTTGAATGATGTCTGAGTGATGTGAAATCATATGAAAACAACTGTAGAGTGAATTTTGAATGATTCAATCATATAAAACTTCAATCGGAGATGTCGTTTTCTAGAGATGACTAAATACACACCTTTAGTGTCATAAAACCCCAAAACATGCACTTAATAGTCAATTCCACATCAAATGACCTCAGAACGACCTTAAATCATAGGAGGACCATATTATTATTATTCATGTTGTGTAAAAGTAAACGAAATATCAATTGGTCATTTGGTCATTCTAGAATGATTGAATATGTGATTTTTAAAGGTTCTACCCCTTTTAAAAAGGTGTGGTCGGGGGTAAAAATCAGATGAACAGTGTCCGAGTGTCATTTAATTATAAAAAAACAATTGTAGAGTTATGATTTAAGTGGTTGAGTAGACAGAACATCAATATGAGATTTCATTTTCCCAGGTATTTGAAAATGCACTTTTAATGTCATAAAACACCAAAACATGTGTTTAACAGTCAATTTCATATCAAACGACCTTGTAATGTCCTCGAATCATAGAAAAACCATATTATTATTATTCTTGATGTGTATGAGCTGATGAAATGTCAATTGGACATGTGGTCTGCCCAGAACTATCCAATATGTGATTTTTAAAGGATTGACACCCTTTAAAAAGAAGCATTCCAGGTTTAAAACCATCTGAACACCCTCTGAATGCCATGAAATCATATGACAACAACCGTTTATTGTACTGTCAATTGGTCAAGCAGAAAGAACCTCAATCTGAGATTCTGTTTGCCCCTGATGATCAAAAAGGCACTTTTAGTGTCATAAAACACCAAAACATGAGTTTAACGGTAAATTCCATATCAAAAGACTTCAAAATTAAATAAAATCAATGTAAACCCATCTTATTATTATCCTTTTTTTGTAAGAGAAGATGAAACAACAATCGGATGCGCGGTCTGCGAGAAAAGACCAAATATGATGTTTTGTAAGGTTGGACCGCCATTTAAAAAGGTGCATCTGGGGATCAAAATCAACAAAACGACACTAGAATGCCTTGAAGTCAGACCACAAAAACCATCGAGTTAATTTTAAATTGGTCAAGAAAACGAAAAATCAATCGGAGGTGTATTTTTTTCGGGATGACTGAATACACACCTTTAGTGTCATAAACACCAAAACGTGCATTTAGCAGTCAATTCCATATCAAATTACCTCATAATGACCTGAAATCGTAGAAAGACGGTATTATTATTATTACTCTTGTTGTGTAATATTAGAAGGGATGTCAATTGGACATTCGTTCTGTCTGGAATGGCTAAATATGCAGTTTTTAAAGACTGGACACCCTTTAAAAAGGTGCGGCGGGGGTTAAAATAATCCAAACAACCTATGAATTCACCGAAATTAGATGAAAAAAACCATAAATTTAATTTTCAATTGGTCTAGCATATGGAACATCAATTCGAGATGTCGTTTTCCCAAGATGACCGAAAACGCACTTTTAGTGTTATAAATCACAAAAATGTTCGTTTAACAGTCAATTCCATATAAAACGACTTCATAATGACATGAAATCCTAGAAAAACCGTCTTATGGTTATTTTTTATGTATAACATCTGAAAAAACATCAATTGGATGTGTGGTCTACCCAAAACAACCAAATATGTGGTTTTTAAAGCCTAGACGCCCTTTAAAAAGGTGTGTACGGGGGGTCAAAATCCACCGAATGACCTCCTAATTCCATCAAATTACACAACAAAAACCATAGAGTGAATTATAAATTGGTTGAGCAGACAGAACATCAAACTGAGATTTCGTTTGGCCAGGAAGACTAAAAACACACTTTTAGTGTCAAAAAACAACAAAATTAGTGTTTAACAGTCAATTCCATATCAAAAAACCTCATAATGACCTAAAATCAAAAGAATATCGTATTATTATTATTGTTTATGTGTATGAGAAGACAAAACATCAATTGTATGTGCGGTCTAGCTAGAACTGTTGAATATGTGGTTTTTAAAGGTTTGACACCCTTTAAAAAAGTGTGTTTTGGGGTCAAAACAAGTCGAATAACCTCTAAATGCCATGAAATCAGAAAAGAACAACCTTATAGTAAATTTTAAATTGGTCAAGTAGACAAAACATCAATCTGATATGCCTTTTGGTCGGGATGACCAAAAATGCACTTTTAGTGTCACAAAACACCAAAACGTGCATTTAACGGTCTATTCCATATCAAACGACCTTAGAATGACCTGAAATCACATGAAAACTATCTTATTATTGTTATTGATGAGTACCAATAGACAAAACATCAATCGGATTTGTGGTCTTCCCAAAACGATCGAATATGTGGTTTTAAAAGGTTGGATGCCATTTAAAAAGGTGCGTTTGCGGGTCAAAACTAGTCGAACAACCTACGAATTCCATGAAAACAGACAAAAACCATCATAGGTTGAATTTTAAATTTTTATAGTATACAGAACATCAACCCGAGATGTTGTTTGGTCAGGATTTCCAAAAATGAACTTTTAGTGTCATAAAACACCAAAACGTGCATTTAACGGTCAATTCCATATCAAACGACCTCATAATGACTTGAAATAATAGGAAGATCATAGTATTATTATTCTTGATGTGTATGAGGAGAAAAAACATCAATTGGACATGCGGTCTACCCAAAACTATTTAATATGTGGTTTTTAAAGGTTTGACGTCTTCTAAAAAGGTGTGTTTGGGGGTCAAAACCAGTCGAACAACCTCCGAATTCCATGAAATTAGATGACAAAAACCATATCGTGAATTTTGAATTGGTATAATAGATAGAACATCAATCTGAAATTTTGTTTTCCTGGGATGACAAAAAACACACTTTCAGTGTCATGAAACTCCAAAAGGTGCGTTTAACAGTAAATTTCTTATCAAAAAACTTCTGAATGACCTGAAATAACTGTACAATTGTATTATTATTCTTGATGTGTACCAATAGAATAAACATCAATCAGATGTATGGTCTACCCAAAACAACCAAATATGCAGTTTTTAAAGGTTGGACGCCCTTTAAAAAGGTGTGTCCGGGGGTCAAAATCATCCAAACTTCCTCCGAATGCCATGAAATTAGAAAAAACAACTGTAGAGTGAATTTTAAATTGGGTTAGTAGATATAACATCAATCTGAGATGTTGTTTAGCTGAGATGATCAAAAATTCACTTTTAGTTTCATAAAACACCAAAACATGAATTTAACGGTCAATTTTATTTCAAACGACCCCGGAATGAACTGAAATAATAGGAAGACCGTATTATAATTATTCATGATTTGTACAAGAAAATGACATGTCAATTTGACCCGCGGTTTTCCCAAAAAAATCGAATAAGCAGTTTTTAATGGTTGGACGCCCTTTAAAAAGATATGTTTGGGGGTCAAACCAATTGAATGACCTCTGAATGCCATCAAATCAGATGAAAACAACCGTAAAGTGAATTCAAAATTGGTCGAGTAGAAAAAACATCAATCCAAGATGTTGTTTGGCCAACATGATCGAAAATGCACTTTTCGTGTCAGAAAACACTAAAACATACATTTAATGGTAAATTCCATATCAAACGACTTCATAATGACCTAAAATAATAGGACAAGCATCTTATTATTATTTTTGATGTGTATAAGCAGATGGGACATCAATTTGACGTCTGGTCTACCTAGAATGATTGAAGGCGAGGTTTTTAAAGGTTTTATGCCATTTAAAAAGGTGTGTCTGGTGGACAAAATCCTCTGAAAGACCTTTGAATTTTCTGAAATCTGACTACAAAACCCATAGAGTTAATATTGAATTTTTTCAGTAGACAGAACATCAATCTGATGTGTTGTTTGGCCAGGATGACCGAAAACCTACTTGTAGTGTTTTAAAACACCAAAAAGTGTGATTAATGGTCAATTCCATATCTAACAACCTCACAATGACCTGAAATCATAGGAAGACCGTATTATTATTATTCTTTATGTGTATGAGTAGACGACGTGTCAATTAGTCATTTGATCTACCCAGAACTATTGAATATGTGATTTTTAAAGGTTTGAAACCCTTTAAAAAGGTGTGTTTGGGGGTCAAAACTAGTTGAACGACCTCTGAATGCAATGAAATCAGAAGAAAACAACAAAATAGTGAATTTTAAATTAGTCAAGTAGATGGAACAAGAATCTGAGATGTTGTTTTCCCAGTATGACCGAAAAAACAATTTTTTTATCAAAAAAACACCAAAATGTGCCTTTAACAGTCAATTCAATATCAAATGACTTCATAATGACCTAATATCAATTTACCACCGTCTTATTATTATTTTAATGTGTACCAGTAAACAGAACATCAGTCGGATATGTGGTCTGCCCAAAAAGACCAAATATAGAGTTTTTAGTGGTTGGACGCTCATTAAAAATGTGCTCCCTAGGGTCAAAATCAACCGAACGACCTCTACATTCCATGAAATCTAACAACAACAACCGTAGTGTGATTTTTAAATTGTTAGAGTAGAATGAAAATCAATTTGAGATGTCTTTTGGCCAAGATGATCGAAAATGCACTTTTAGTGTCATAAAACATCAAAACGCGAGTTTAACGGTCAATTCCATATCAAACGACCTCATAATGACATGAAATCATTGGATGACCATATTATTATTATTCTTGATGTGTATGATTAGATGACACATCAATTGGACGTGTGTTCTTCCCGAAACTATTGAATATGCGGTTTTTAAAGTTTTGATGACCTTTAAAAAGGTGCGTTTGGGGGTCAAAACTAGTCGAACGACCTCTGAATGCCGTAAAATCATACAAAAACAACCATATAGTGAATTGTAAATTTTTCAAGTAGACATACCATCAATATGAGATGATTTTTCTCGAGATCACTGGAAACACAGTTTTAGTGTCATAACACTCCAAAACATGCATTTAATGATCATTTCCATATCAAGTGACTTCATAATGACCTGAAATCACATGAAAACCGTATTATTATTATTTTTTATGTGTACCAGAAGACGGAACGTCAATCAGAGGTTTGGTCATCCCAAAATAACTGAATATGTGGTTTTTAAAGGTTGGACGCCCTTTAAAAAAGGTGCGCCCGGGGGTCAAAATCAGCCGAACGACCTCTGAATTCAATAAAATCAGACTAAAATAAACATAGATTGAATTGTAAATTGGTCAAGCAAATGTGACATCAATCCAAGATTTCGTTTGGCTGGGATGATCGAAAACTCACTTTTCGTGTCATAAAACACCAAAACGTGCATTTAACAGTTAATTCCATATAAAACGACCTTGGAATGATGTAAACTCATAGGGAAGGCCTTTTATTATTATTCCTATTGTGTACGAGTAGACCAAACATCAATCGGATGTTCGGTTTTCTCAGAATGACTGAATATGCGGTTTTGAAAGGTTTTACAACCTTTTAAAGCATGTGGGCGGTCAAAACAAAGCAAACGACCCCTGAATGCGCTAAAATAGGATGAAAAAAATAGTAGAGTGATATGTGAAATATTCAAGGATGGTATATCAATCAGCAGTTTCATTTGTCTAGGATGACGGAAAATGCACTTTTTATGTCATAAAACATCAAAACATGCCATTAACTTTCATAGATATATAGAAAACAACCTCATAATGACATGAAATCACATAAAATCTATAATATTGTTATTGTGGATGTGTACTGGGGGACGACTTTTCAATCGGAGGTGTGGTCTGCCTGGAAATACAAAATATGTCATTTTTAAAGGTTTGATGCCTTTTAAAAAGGTGTGTATGGGGATAAAAAAATAGTCAAACAACCTCCTAATGTGGTGAAATCAGACGAAAAAACCCATAGAGTAAATTGTGAAATAGTGGAGCAGATCGAATGTCAATCAAAGAAACCATTTTCACAGGATGATCCAAAACACACTTTTAGTGTCATAAAACACAAAATGTGTGTTTAAGAATCAAATCCTTATAAAAAAATTTATAATGACCTAAAATCAAAGGAAAACTATATTATTTTTATTCGTGATGTATATGAGTAGACAGAAGGTCAATCGAATTTTTGGTTTTTCCGAGATGACCAAATATGTTGTTTCAATTTCATTTCAATTATTAGTTCAAATATTTTTTTGTACTAATTATTTTATTAAATTTTTTGATATCGCTTTATTAGATGGTGGGTGTAGACCATAAAGTTGATTATGAAAAGAGATTTATGTTATGGTGGTTTTAGTTATTTTGAAATATTTTTTGTATTTTTGAAATATAGTTCTTCTAATGTTGCAGTAAATTTTAAAAAAAAAATAAAAATAACTATCGCGACCGCCATATGGAGGTCACCATATGCCTACATGGAAGGTCTAAATTGACCACCATTTGGCGGTCTCTATAGACCGTCCTAAAGTAACATATAGATACCTCCATATGGCGGTCATTATAGGTAATCTTGATGTCATATATAGGGTCCTCCAAATGGCGGACGCTAAAGGAAACAGTGATGGGCCTAAAGCATCCGTCGTTTGGTGAACTCTAGGCGGATTCTATAGGTCTTTAGTGATGGATTTTGGCAGTCGGTAAAGGCCTTCTTTCTTCTAGTGTGGAAAAAATGGTTTCATTATGAGATGGGTGGGACCTATATCTTCATCCAATGAATTGGGTAATGATTTATATCTTATGAGATATACATGAGTGGAATGGAAATTAATTCTGGTTTAGTAATACAGGGCTAGAGTGAGGAGTGAACTTGGTTCAGTAATGGACTATTTCTACTATGATTTTCTCAGAAATGAGCCTTGACTAATATGAAATGATTTTATATGCTTATGTGTGTATGACACAAAATTTCATGTCTTATGTTATGACTATGGGTATTATATTTCACTTTTATGATTTTTCCCATGACATGATATTATGCTCTTTTTTATGTGGGATAATGTTTTCAAATATTATGTTCTTATGATTATGATATGATTTATATTTCCCTTGTTTACCCTTACTGAGAATTTTACATCACCCATTCATATGTTTCTTTTCCTCAGGTATTGAATAAGGGTATTAAGTAAGATATGTCAAAAGGTGTCAAGTTATGAATTAATAAGGAGACAATGTGGATGTTTTATGAACCAGTTCTTTATGTTTCCCAATTTCTAGAGACACTAAACCTATACGGTCCTGGAATGTTTTTTTATGTTATTTAATAAATATTCATCAATGATAAATTTATATAAATATATGTAAATTATGGGCTATTATATTATATGTATAATGATTTAAGGAACATGATATCCAAACTACATTAAATAGCTTCAGAGGGGGTGAATCTGGGTATGAAAGATTAAAACAACTTCCCCTTTAGATATTGTTTTGTTGTTAAAAAAACACTATTCTCTATCTTTATTATATTGAAGTGAGATAAAAAAAACATCCATGAGACACATAAATTTTTACTTGGTTCACCCTCACAGGGCTACGTCTATGAAGCATACAATGACAATCTACTGATATACCAAATACAGTCAAAGCGCACTATTTTCTACAAAGTTTGGATCAGACTCATTGTCCCTCCTAGATTACAAACAATAACAATATGAAAGAACACTTCTCTCTCAATGCAAGGGTTCTCACTTCTTCATTAGAATATCCTCCTTTTATCACTTGAATCAATGTGTTTACCCTACATTTAGTATATCATAATGTTCCAAATTCATTTGACTGGTGAATATCACTTTACCGGAGATCATTGGTAAATCCCTTTAAAAACACTTCCATGATACACACAAACTTGGAAAACCTCCTTCTTTCCCAATTAACAAATAGCCTTCACAAATATCCTTATTTCATGAAGCTCAAATAGTATTTGTGAAGCAACCACTTTTAAGAAGCTCACTTTTTCATGAAGCTCAACTAGCCTTCACGAAGCTCACATGTTTCAGTATTCATTTTATTACCTTCATGAATTCCTTTATTTTGGAATGCTACAAACATTTGGTTATATATAGTAGTCTTCATGATATTTAGCGGGTAGAGGCCCATTTATAAGAGTATCCACCAATTCCCGAATCTTTTGGCCTTGTCATCACCCTTTATTGATGCTTCCTCCTTTCCGTTGTGATTCTCCCTTTTTCATGAAGCTCCACCAAAATCTCCCATTCACTATTATTGTTTTAATCATGGATATTTCATTCAATACCATCGTCCCACTATGATGCTCCTCACCTTCACCATTAATGATGCTCATCTATGTCACATGGTTCACCACAAAAATTCTTTGATCCTTTACGAAACACCCTTCACGAAGCCCTTGTTTGAAAAACACATGCATTTTCCATATTTTCATAAGGGTCTCATGGAAATACACTTTTCATGATGCTAGAAAAAATCCAAATTTTGGACAAAAATAATTTTCAAAATACTAGGAAACGGTGTCACCTAGTTTAAAAAATTTTCTCCACTACTTCAATGATATCCATTACTCTTTCTTGGATCTTTGAAAACATACCTAGTCAAAAACCTCCATGGATATCCCCAACTAATCATGGAAACATTCTTTTTCAACAAACTCAATCAACCCAGATATATAGAAATGTTACATTGAGGTATTTTTTCCTGAAATACATTTTTATTCCCTCATATACTCAATGTGATAAAGTGTACCATTAACTTGATGAGACATTATATTTCCAATCATGTTTCTTTCTAATTTTCAGTTCATATAATAATAATCATTGTAAATGTTATAATAATTTTAATGATTTAATGCAATTTTTACATTATATATTCAATGTGTTGTGGAAAAGTAAAATGAGCATGAGATGTCTTGGTCAATTTGATTTATTGATAATACAAGTGGGTGAATGTTAAAACATAAAGAAGAAAAATTAGTTATTAATTTCATCAATTTTTCTTCATTAATTTTGCTATGATCACTGAAAACTAAATGTAATGTCCCGAAAAAATGAAATTATTTCCATATGATGGAACTATATAGAATCTGGAATGGGGTTTTCAAATAACTATCAACATTTGACATTTAGTATCAGTGTTATAGAATAAATTTCATTATATTTAAAGATACATGATTAAACTATAAGTGTTACAAGTGTTATAAATATAAATATGTTTAAAATCAATGAAAAAAATTAAAGAATATGGTATTTTTCATTAATATTATGAAACAATGGGAGTTTAGTCATATAATATAGTCAATAAAAAGTGTAAAAACTCATTAGTATCTAAATAATTAGTATATATTTTCATATTATTACTCTTAATTGATTAGATAAGTTTTTTATAAAAAATAAGTTGTTTTAAGAAAATTTAAATTATTATTTTGATGCTTTTGGTTTCAAATTCATAAATTTTTATAGCATATAAGAAAATATGATTATGGTAAAATGAGATTTATCTTGGATAAACAATTCTCCACTTATTTGTTAAAATATGATGAATTTGGTAACACCGCCAATATGTGAAAATTTATATATTAAATCAAATTTTCAAAACAATACTATTAACACATAGAATACCATATAATATATAGATACCACAGTTTATTTTCTGTGTATATCGATATAAGGATATCTAATTTATTTTCATAATATAATTATTTTGGGAAAAATAACATGATATACATAAGAAAATATAGTATATAAATATACTATAGAGATCATGTTTTTATTTTTTAATGTTCAATGCTATTAAATAAAATCTGATACTAGTAACAATACAAATCAAATTTCAATTAATATATTAATGTGTTTCTGATTTCATTGAGATGGAAAATTTAAATATTTTCATACTATAACCAAAAAGACCTCAAGGTAATGTTTGGTGGAAAAATTCCATAAATTATGATGATTATTAAAGTAAAACGAGTTATAAGAAAGAAAAAATGTTACTTGTGATGTGATAATGCATATTTTGAAGTTAAGGAGTTTGAATATTTTTCTAAATGAATTGATCATTAAGAATATGATTCTTAAGTATCACCATTATTAAATATATCTTTATTTATTTATTTATTCTCTAAAATAATTTATTAGGATATGTTTATTATATGGTCATAAAAAGACATGAACTGAATTTCATGCAGATGTAAAGGGTTTAACAAAATAGTAAACAATAATAAAAGGAATATTAATGATCTTGTAGTTTATCATATATGATATAGAGAGATATGTGATTGTGTATATTTTTTATAATTATTTAAAATATATATGAATATAAAATGTAAATTTTTATAAAAATGAAAATAACCACTTCATCATTCATTCATTGTTTTATAAAATACTCAAAAATTGAAGGGTAATTTATCCCAAAATTTATTACTTTGGGATATCCTTTACTTTTTCTCATCATGTATTATTATAGATTTTTGGTGAAATTATAAGGTTTTCATGAGTAGGAATCTTGTATTGGGATATGAAATATACTCATAAGTCCCAAAATATGTTTTGTGCACTGTCTGAAACATGATGTATACCATATAGAGTGCCATAATTGATGTATTTTTTGTATGAGGGGTGCATGTGTCATATCCATATTTCTAAATTCATGAGGTTTCCTAGATACCTATCAAAGTTCCTTTCATACATTGATATCATTATTACAAAAATATTAATGATTAATTAATCTGGCATGGTTGTGAATGTTTTTGATCATGTCATCAGTTGTAGCTTATCCAGAATGGAATTCCTCCTCATGTACGACATGTATGACATATTAGACCTTGGGTTATATTGAATTAGTATGTGAACAATCATCTATAGATTATAAATATGATTATATTAGCTATCATATCATGGAAATGTGTTGTTCTCAACCATATATTTGAATGACATGTGAGGTACTAATTGATTTTTTTTGAAAAATACTCAGATAATATAGAATATATAAGGATGCTATATTTGATTTAGATACATTATGTACCATTATTACTAACAGTATTAGATAAATAAATCATATTTAAATACATTCTTATATATGTTGTAGTTGGTGGATGTAGGTACAAAGATACATGTGTTTAATATAGTTAATGATAGATCCTTTTTTCCTCAAATAGAAGAAATTATTTATTAGTGGCCTCTATCTTTACATATTTATAAATTTTTTAATTCTTATTTAGTTTCAATACTAAAAAAGACCATTTCATGAATCTTCCCTAGTTTCCCATCAACCGAGCACCCAAGTCTACCCACAACATACATGAGGGGAATCCTCGATCCACTCCCATCCTTTCAAAAACATTTTTGGTATAAAATTCAATCACTCATGATGATTTTTATTATAAAATAAATTTTAATATTTTTTAGAATTCCTTAATAAATTAAAACATGAATCATATATACATTGGTTGTTCATGATAAAATAAAATTTTATATTTTAAATAAAACATAAACATATATGTAGAATAAAATAGATGAAGATATAATAAATTTCTTTTGGTCACCTCTAACTCCCTCGGAAGCAACAACCCTTTTGCAATATCCCAAAATGTCACCTAAAAAATCACCAACTATTAAAGAAAAATTAATAAGGAATGGTTGAATTATTTTACATGATATGGAATATAAAAAAAATTAAAACAACTAACTAACCTCTTTTTGAGTCTTTGAGTCACGATCATGTCTTAAAATAATAACTTTTCCATGTTTGGTCATAAGATATGACAGAACATGAATCATAAATATATAAAATAGGTGTGAACTTGTTAATTCCTTGAATGTGACAACCCATATTTCCATATTCCTATCCTTTAATTAAATATCCATTTAAAATCTAGTTTATAAATAAATTAAAATAGATGATAAATTTCCCATTTTATATGTAAAACCAATAACACTACATCAAACTTTATAAAATTCATTTAATTTATATTTTAAATGAATATTATTATTTTTTAAACATTTAACCATTCTACACCTCCTTATCCAAAACACGCATTTTCGATTCACTTCATAAATTAACATTAGAAAAAACAATTCCATAGAACTTATAAATACACACATTTAATTTTCATTAAATTTTTTTATTAAAACTAGCCAAATTCAAGAGTGGTAAAATAAATAACAAGTTCTTAATTTTCTAAATAAGTACATGTTACATAGATGTAACCAATTAATAAACATGGGCCATGGTAAGAAACCCATAGATCATCTAAGGCTATAGTTACGCTAGATCCTTCAATTGAATCATAATCAATTAGGTGATAAGTCCAATGTATGTATTAATCGATTAGAAGAACATGCCTTAGAATATTGGACTGATCATATCTATCCATAGAACCATATCAAATAAATTACCAATCAGTACCTATATTTCTATTGACGTATGGTGAGACTCTTCCATGACATAATGAGTGGTCATAATTATATTTTTATTTTATTTGTTTAGATAAATTGAAAAATCCATTCATTTTAATATTCTCTCATAAACACATTTAATTTAAAAACCCAAATTTTTAAATATCATTTTATAAAAATATTAATTTAAATATAGTCATTTAATCATTAGTACTTATTATTGCGTTTAAATTAAATGTTTCAATTATATCTTTTGAATCAACGTTTTCATTTTAATTATTTTATTTTTTTAAATTATTTATTTTTTATTGAATTTTATTTATAGTTTTTTATTTGAATTTATAATTTTATACATTTTTGTTATATATTTATACAATAAATTCCTATATAAAAATATAAAAATATATATATACTATCTTATATGTATATATAATGTATTGTATAAATACTTATGCACCTATAATGTAGAGATTTATTCCCCATCGACCATCTTATTCTCGTTTGAGAAGTAAGAACTCCATTGAACATGATTCTCTTATTCTGATGAAAAATATACAAGGAAATATCCATCTTTCTCTTTCTCATGTATAAAAAATATATCTCCGCGAAATGGACACCATCGCACAACAAGTGACATTGCGTGTCATAAGAATCAGTACTCCACCAAATTAGATAACATATGATATTTTTTTAGACGATTCCAGTGGGAAACACTGGATTTGCTCCTTGTCTCATTCTTCCATATATATGTAACACAAGTATAGAATATTGCATAAAAATATCACCTTGACCATACTAGATCGAAATTAGCATCACCTCATAGTTCCTCTAATCCTCTTCAAAATGAAGTTGACTATCTCTCATGAAATGTATCCCATGAATATGGATCAATACTAAATCTATAGTTAAACCATTTTAGAGAGAACCTCCATCTATTGAAACATCAAATTGGTTCCCATTAAAGTTCAAAAACTCACCCTCTGGTCCGATAATTCACATCAATGACTCTGGTTTGTCTCTGATGTTCACACCTTCATATAACTTTTATCCATTGAAAAACCCTTCCTTGTCTCCTCACTAGAATTTATGACACGTGTGTAACTCTCTCCACTTCAACCATTGATATTCTACCAACACAACTCCTAGAGGAATGATGCCAAGATACCCTCCTACCTATCATTTTTGTCTTTGTGTAATGGTTTACCAACCATGAATGCCATTTTAGAAGTTATTAAAATTTAAAATACTTCCTACCATGAAACCACAATTTCAATAAACCATGAAAACAATATCTATAGTGAACCCACAATTTTAAAGTATCATTAAGTCATATACATAACAATAAAACACCAAACTACCTACCATGAAGTAATATTAAATATATAATGATGTGAAATTATTATATAAAATATGAAAAAGTTACCCAAAAGTTAAAAATTATTTGAAAGTGAGTACATGTTCTGAGTATTAATTTTTTTTCTAACATCATGTAATAATTTTCTTACTAACGACATGTCATATTTTTACTATCTTCATAGATTTTTTTCAGTGACCATATCAAAACAAAATTCATAGGGTTAGTATATATACTACAAGACTATGTTGTTCCCTTGGTCAATATACCAAAAATCCATAGATGGTAAGTATACCAACCACTTCAAGTCACACTTTTTGAATAGTAATAACAAGGCTTATTCCTCACCCGCTCAGTACTTTTATATGCTTTGTTTTTAAAAAAAATTGTATGCTCTATTTTAGAATTATTTGAATAAAATTATGTACATCACATTTATTAAATATGTTTAAAATATAATATTTATTTTGAAAAAAAATAAATATTATTATTATTATTTTATAAATAAGTGAAAATAAATTATGGTTGAAATAACTATGAAATTAAATATTATCATATTATTAACTTTTTTCCCTGTGTTATTTTGACATATTGAATTAAAAAAGTTAATGCAATTGGTTTTTATCATTATAGTTAAATTAATATTTCGCATTTATTATAATTAATATATTAGAAATTATTTTAATTATTTTTTTAGTGAAATAGAAGAGAACATAATCTCTGTGATAATGAGAATGATATTTGAAAATATATGTAATAGTAATATAAAATTTGATTATTATCTAACACATTGAATTATTGGATTAATGATTTAGAAACTCCTCTTAGACCATGAATATCCTCAAATTAATGATGGAAAATTGATCCATAGGAAGGAAATCTAGGAGATCATGATAAATAAACTTGACAGGAATTATTCATATACTGATCTTTGATGTAATACACAATTGGTTAATGATATTTAGTTGAAATCATCTATGACAACAATTATACTACCCTGATCATGATGAATGTTAAACATTCCATCAACTGATCTGATAAAATATCATCAACTAACATCATCTTTATCTTTTGATCTCTAATGTTCTGTAATTGTTCTTTTGGTTTCTTTATTTTCTCTCATATTTGTTCTATGTTTTATAGTAGCATAAAATTAATCTTTTACCAATCAAACCAAGTCCAATATCTGGTTATTATACATATAAAAAGGAATTTTGTGGGTTTTGATTCCTGATGAAAAGTATTGTACAGGCTAACTTTTGACTCCTGAACAATGTTAGGGTTGTGCCTCTATATATTGTAAAATGAAGATTCTTAATAGTTAACCACACCAGTAATAATGAGTTCTATATAGTGGGTTAAAATATTATCATCCAATAGATAAGGTTCAAAAGTATAGTATAATCTTGGTTATCTAAAAAACAATAAAAGTATTTGGTTCATTGTTTCAATTTCCACCACACAATATAAAGAACAGTGCACTGATGTTTTATTCAACGATACTTCATTTATTGAATTTTTTCCCTAAAGTTTAAAAAAGATTGTTCTCACCCATCTAGTCTATTTTTTAATCAACGTCGATCAATAATTGGTATCCTATCCTAGTATCTAATTTCATAGAACCTATAATTATTTTAATATGAAAACAAAAAATTGGTGTCAGAGCTATAAATAGTTCATCTATCTTCTCAATTTTTAAATATTGTGACATATAAAACATCTGATACATAAACATATAAGGAATAAATACTAGTTTCATATGATGAATTTTGTTATTTTAAATTATGTATTCATTGCAAAAAAGGCCCCATTTTTTTATAGAAGATACTATGGATAAAAGAAAGGCCAACTAGAAGCCTATATGAAGTAGTTGATTGTAGATCATTGGATGACCATGAAGTAACCATATGAATTTCTTAAAGGCGATCCAATGAATCTTATTGGTAAAAAATAGTAAAATATATGATTAACTATAATGTTAAGAATATTTTGAATTTTTATATAAGAATAGGTATATATATTCATGTTTCAGTATGTATGATAGAAGATAAAATATGGAGAATACATCAAGTCACTCACTATGAGATATACAAGCATAGATGAGTGATTCTATAATGCTTTCAAAAAATACGAATATTTAAAGATGGAATAATATGAGTGATTTAATAAGATGTTCCAACTATTTACATGTATTAAAAATGGTATGAGAGGACATGGGGAAGAATTTTAAAACAACACCTTATTTGAAACAGTAATGATATATTTAAAAAAATAATGGCATATAAAGAATGTTTCTGAAATTAAAGTAAAAATTTTAAAGATTATACTTTAGATTAACTATTTCATTATTTAATATTGGTTGATATTGAGTGGAAAACCATTGATAATGAGGAGAATAGAAAAAAGATATAGATTTTTGTGTAATGTTAATGAATAATATTACTCTTTTGAATCTGTGTTCCAAAAATTTAATAGAGAGATAAATTTTTGAAAATAATATTGTTAAATTTATGAAATAAAATGGTTGAATGTGATATTTTATAAGTATTAATGAAAAGGAATACAATAAAGATAATTCTAGAAATAATAATTAGGTTTCAGAAGTAAAATGTTATAAGATAAATAATGAGGGTAATATCATGCTGAATTTCCCCGAACCTAAGCATTCAATGAATTAAAATTATAAAAAAATAAAAAACATATTGTTTTTAGGATTGTATTTCTCAGATAACTCTAATTTAAGTAGTGACTCATGTAGTGAAAATTAAATAGAAAACCTTTCTCGGATGGGTTTAGAATTGTTAGGTTAGAATATACAATGTAACACATAAGAGGAGGGTGAATTGCGTCCTTCCAAATTCATCTATAATTATGGATTTTGACACCCTCTATAATTTATGAGGATATGTAGTTCTTTTTTCTATATTAATATATGTAGTGGATAAATATAAATAATGAAAAAAAACATTTTATAATGGTTTGGGACACAAATATCCCCTACTCCACTTTACCAATCACTCTCTCTGTGAGTTTTGTAAATTTCACTGGAATTCCCCTCTTATCACAAGACCAAGAATACACAACTGAGTCCTGGAAGTTGAAACCTTTAAAAAGACAAAAAATAATGTCTTATGGTTCTTTAACAGAGAACCATTTGTCCACAACATAGATCGAGAAGATGATACTCCTCCATAATTGAGTACGAGCAGTTGAAACTCCAATAGATCAAGAGATTTTGATTTGAAAGGTTCAGATTATTCATCACAGTTGCTGCAGAAAAAAACTAACAATTGATAGATCTTATTCTTTAGAAAAGAATATCTTCAAGAATGATATAGTCTAAAGTAATCCTTTTTTTCAAAAAATATCATCAATAAGTTATCAACATAAATAGTAGTAGTAATCTTGCAGCAATAAAATGTTGAACATGTATATCATGAAAGTGTAGCTTATTTCATAATCCATAATTTGTTGCATTAGAAATATGGAAGAAAATTTCAATAATATAGTCACATATTTTTATTCATTATCATGCACATATTTTAAGAGATAGTCTGAGAGAATATATAGAACAGAAAACATTCTTTGGTATTTCATATCAAAAATAATAGCCTAACTGGTCACCATTAATCAAATTCCAATCGACCATGGGAATTGTAACTTCCCTAAGAAATATGAGTATTTTTTTCTGATGAACACAGTTCTTTGTAACAATTGAAATGATCATTGAATAATTCTTTAATTCTAAATTTACTATTTCAAAAATCACTGATTGAAAACACGGCTTGAAAAACATCACCATTGGGAACACAACGTAGGGTTGATATGCATAGTGTATGGTTCATTTTCCTAGTGTAGGGTTTCTTTGTGTAGCGTAGGGTTCCTTTGTATAGAACAGGGTTCCTTTTCATATCATAGGGAATATAATTCATATATTTATCCTTGTCAGCATAAAATCCTGATTGTAGCATTTATTAACCATACGTTCAACTTTTCCACACATTGGGTATGAACATTAGATATAGACTTCAACATAGGGTTTCTAATATTTACAATTATTTTCCAAACATAAGGATGTTGATCAAAATGAAAAAACTTAGCATAACATAGGGTTGAAACCATACCCAAACATTTCACTTCTCAATGTAACATTGGGTTGAAATAGTGTTTCCATATTCATTCTCATAACACTAAATTCCTTAAAACAGAATATAATTTCCTATAGAACTCACTCGAAAAATCTTCATTAGAAAAAAACAAGGGAATTTGTGAACATCAAAATCATCATAAATTATAGAGTATTGTTGATACAATAGATTCCAATAATCTCCCGCTTTTGATTATCACAAAACCCATAACATAATCCCTAATAAAATTTAAAGATAATGTAGGATTGGTAAACCTACAAATAAGAGTTATAGAAATTATTTTGATATTTTTATTCCACAGTATTATTTTGATAAATAAAAACATATACATATAAATTAAATTTTTTCTCTAATGAAATTTTTTGGTTTGAAAATATTCTCCCTTATCTCCTTATAAATTTTATTCCCATTATAAATTTTCTCCCCATTTTTGTGATATAAAAAATAATGTTTTAAATAATAAACAAAAAAAACCACATTTTTAATATAGAAATGAACTATTATGAATAGTTATAAATACTAGTATAGAAAAAATATGGGATTGGCAGTTTAATCATTGAACTAAAATAAACAGAATCTAAATCTAAAAATGAATACAAAATAAAATAGAAATTTAAAAAATTAAAATATTTTAAAAGTTAGAGTACAATCCAAAATTAATCAAAGATAATTCAAAATGAAGGTCTTTGGTCTGAAATAGCAGGGACAGAGGGTTCCTTATGTTGAGGAAGATCTTGAACTACAATGTTAATATTAATAATCTTCTAAAGAGGGCTCTGGAAATATATGTTGAGTACTTCTTAACCATTATTGATGTATCTTCCTTAAATAATTTCCAACCATCATATTCTCATCCATAATCACTTTTACAAACTCATTCACAACTTCTTCTAAATTAATTAAAGAGCATAACTGGTCATTGACTTGATGAAGCATTAGTTTCAACCAGGATTCATTTGAAGTTAAACGACTAATCAGATACCTCTAATTGTCTAACAACACATTTAATGGAATTATATCCCACTTAAGAGTTTGTAGCCTATCAGTAAAACCATCCAATACAAAGGTTACATCTTCATACATTCTATGAATTTCTGGAGTTGTCTATTGAGAAGAGATGGAATATCTGTTTATTTCATCGAGAGACTGAAATTATCACCTTATCATTAACTTAATCTCATCATACTATTTCTTAATGAAAGAATCATCCCTCGATGAAAAAAATATTCTCTTGAAATTTAGGCCATGGTCTCTTTAATATCTCGAAAAAAAAATGATATTGACTTTGATTTCTATTAAATGAAGATTTTTAGCTTCAAACTCTAATCTTGGTACTAATGTAACCTTGTATTATTCAATGATTCTCTTCAAAGATTCCAATTATTCTCTATGAAATGAATTCTATGCCTCCATTAAATTTATCTTTATAAATAAGGCATTAGCCTCAGAATCAGATGATTTTGGATAATGAGTGTTAGGGTCACCAATATCATCCTTGTGATGATGTTTGATCAAAGCCAAACATGGCTCTTCATAATTAGATAGTCCGTCTCTTAATGAAGAACTTATAGAAACATCAGAATATAGAACAACAATAGTTTTATGATTAGGGAAATATTCCTTGATAAGTTCATGAAATTGAGCTTCATGATTAATATGCTCATCCAATGGACACTCGTGCTCACTTCCAATTGTTGATTCAACTACTGCCTATGGAACATTGACTTAAATTCTTCTTCTTTAATGACTAAGATATTCTTCTTCCCTTGAAGTTCCTTCTCCATCAGGCCTTTATTGAATAGTGCCAAATGAAAAAATCATCCTTTTCTCCCCCTGAGAAACTTCTAAAAACCTCTATAGTTGTTCTGCACCAACTAGCAGTGATCTATTGCATGAATTTATCCAAATAAAACCAATGTTCTTCACCATTCCATCATTCAACGTGTCTCTATGGTGACAAGATCTATCTAAAAACATGATAATAATCTTTCCTTTCCTTCTCAATAAAAAATAAATGGTCCTTTCATAGGGATAATATCTCATCTTCATATCCTCATGGTAGAAATGGTTTAGATGTCTTATCATAAATCATCATAAATTAAATATAACATTGTTTAGAAGAAAGAAAACATGATGTACATATTGCTCTAAAGGACTTTATCAAGCTTAGTAGTCCTAGAAGAAATCCCAGATTGAATAAACATCAACACCACTCAGTGATCTTGAGAAATTTCTTTTGACATTATAATATTGATAGTTATTGTTCCATACAATGAAAAATAAATATACTCATATGAATTTCTTTCATTACCAATATTCCTTAAATCAAATTGAAACTCTACCTCTTGGGGACAATGATTCATTTTATTCATTTCCATAGAAGATAAGGAAAACTCAGCATTGTTGATCCAAGATACAATGATGTATTCTTAGAATCTAAGACTAAAATAAGAATTTTTAGAAAATTCATTTACATATATTTTATGTTTCATTGGAATGATATATTCTATAAAAAGGTAAACAAAACCATGAAATCTCATATATTCCTCATGTGAAATATTTTTTGAATCTACATAGTCAAAATATATTAATTTTTATTACAAAAACATGAAATATTTTATGGATGCATAGACATTGTTTTCAAACTCATCATCCATGGATATGTATGAGGTTTACATCTCTTAAGGATTTGAGACTTAAGGAATTTATGGTTTTGGGTTTCGAAAGATAGGAATCAAAATAAACCCTATAAACTGAAAGGTTGTGTAGAATAGGAGAAAAAGAGAGGGGGAATGAAAACGGGTTTTTCATGCTAAGTAATGATGTACACATTATGTTTTTAATTTTTAATGGATGAATATAAAAAAATAAAAACTAAATTCTTTTCAAAATAAATTAAAATGAAATCAAAATAAAACAGTTTAATTAAAACATACTAAAATAAAAATAGAGAGACTTGAAATAAATTAATAAAAAATTATTTAAACTCAAATATTCCTAACCGCCTTAATAAAATCAAAACTAGCCTTGGGAAGTTTTTTCGTAAAAATATTATCTAATTGATGTTTAGTACTAAAAATTATTAAGAAATAACTTTTTTAAGGACATGATCTCTTAGAAAATGATTCCTTATATAATTGTTCTTAATCATAGAATGACATATAGGATTCTTAGAAATATTAATAGCACTAGTATTATCACATAAATTAGGTATACTTTTAATGTCTAGTCTAAAGTTCAGTAGAGTGTTTTTCATTTACAATAATTGTGCACAAAAACTGCATGTATATACATACTCTGCTTTAGTGGTTGATAGAGAAACTAAGTGTTGTTTCTTAGTAAACCATGAAACTGAATATTTTCATAAAAAGTAACAGATTATTGAGGTACATTTTCTATCTAATTTACAAACTCCAAAGTCATCATCTGCATATTTAATAAAATTAAATTCAAAATTTTTAGTGTAAATAGGATATTGAAAACAAATCCTTTTAAATATCTAACGATTTTTTTAATAGTAGTAACATGGGACTCTTTCCAATTTTATTGAAATCTATCACATATACATACAAGAAATATAATTTCTAGTCTACTATAAATAAGATATAAAAAACAAACAATAATAACTCTATATAACATGCTTTCAACTAGTTTTCTATCTTCATCCAAATCAAGTTTTATATTAGTACACATAGTAGTTGTATATGTCTTATTGTTTTCAATTACAAAAATTTTCAAAAAATAAATAGTATATTTACTTTGATTTACCACATTTTCATATTCTTTTTGATAAATTTTAAATCCTAAAAAGAAATTTAGTTCTCCCATCATACTCATTTAAAATTCTTTTTTCATTAAATTTGAATAATCAGGACAAATATTTTTATTAGTTGAACCAAAAATAAAATCATCAATGTAAATTTGAACATATAAAATATTAGAGAAAATGGTTTTCCTGAAAGGTGTTAGTTCTTCAAATCCAATAGTAAATCCATTTTTCTAAAAAAATAACATAATATTTCTCAAAAAGCTATAGGTTCTAGTATAGGATATAGATGGATTTAGTATGTTTAAAAAAAATTCTTTTTGAGGATTTTCAATACCAAGGGGTTGTTCGACATAAACTTCCTCCATTAAATAACTGTTTAAAAAGGCATACTTAACATCCATCTGAAATAATTTTAAATTAATATGAGATGCATAATATAAAAGGATTATAATAGCTTATAATAAAGCTACAGGTTCCAAGGTTTCATCATAATCTATACCTTCTTCCATTTTATATAATTTAGCTACAAATCTGGATTTATTTTGCGTTATGATCCCTTAATCATCATGTTTATTTCAAAAGACCCACATGGTTCCTATAACTATATCATTGGTTTGTCTTTCTACTATTTCCTGCAATTAATTCCTTATAAATTGATTTATTTATTCCTACATAGTTATCATCAAACATTCAGCATCTAAGGATTCCTTTATAGTATTAATCTCTAACTATGATAAAAGGGGAAAAATTCATCAAGTATTTTAACATTTCTTCTAGTTGTAATTCCTCTGTCAAGATCTCCTATTGCAGTTTTTAAAGGATGGGGTTTTAGGGTTCTAGATTGTCTATGAAAGACACTTTCAGGTTCTTCAAAATCATGTTCTTCTGAACTACACAAAATTTTATTAATATCATTTTCAAAATCATTTTTGAGGTTTTCATGTCTCGTGTTGTTAAAAGAGTCTGTTACTATAACGGCACAAAGTTTTATCAGTGGAATTATATTCTTATAATTATACCATATAGTATAATACCATTAGAAATCACAATGAAATATTATGATACTAAATACTATATGATCACTAAAAATAATTTTTCCACTTCTATGTTTTGAATTTTGAAAATATGACATACACCTTTGTGACTAGTAAGATGTTTGGAGTCCGATATGAAAAAAATAATTTATGGTTAATAGTAACCTACCATTTTTAATAGTAAATCATCCATGATAAGTGTAACCTTACCCGTGAATAATTAAATAAAATTTAGGCACCTTATAAGTGATAATTTTACCATAGTAAAAGTATTAGTATTTTTGTAAGTCATAAATAATTTATTATAATTAATAAATTAATTTAAAAGAAAATTTATTTCCTTAAAATGTTTTCATAAATGAAAAAATATGTGTCTTATAGTTTTAAGATAATTTTAAAAGACCTTATGTAATTTTTGAAGGCATTATAAAATCAGTTTTAATTTTAAAAACTGTATTTTTCAAGTAAATTCAGATTTTAATTAAAAAATTAAATTAGCCAAATTTAATTTTTTTATGAAAAATGGACTTCATTTTTTAATTCTACACATAAAAAAATGATTGGATTTAATTTTTTGGATTTTTATGAAATATTTGAATTTTTATGAATAGTGAAATACCATAATTTACAAAATAAGCTAAATAAGATAATTATAGAGTCATGCATGATGTTCTACTGATGTATGCCCAATTGGTTCGGGTTCACATGATAAAATTACTATTATTGGTCATGGAATTCTCCCCATTCCTTGTCATTTGGGGAAATAATAAATTAATGAATTTTATATTGAGAAATCCCCTCTCCCCTACACTATAAATACCACCTTTCAGACCCTCATTTCCTCACACCTCTCAAGCTTAAATCCTAGTATAAACTCTGTCCAAAAATCTTCCCTAGCCCCACCCCCACGTCCAAGAGCTTCGGGTCTCATCAAAATACGAATCCTAGATTCTTTTATAAGGATCTCAAGTGGAGGATTCAAGAGGTAATTCCTCTCTCTCTCTCTCTTTCCTTTAAATTCCTTTCAATTTCAAGTTCATTTCTCAATCTCTCCCCAACTATATTAATACACATGGTATGGTAACTAAAAAATTATATATATTCTGGAATTTTATGATACTGTTGGGATATTATATCATCTAACATCCTTCTCCTCTTCTTTGTATTTTATGAAAGAAAAAGTTCTTCGTGAGGTGTTAATTTATCACCTTCAAGAACAACATGTTTTCAATTTTTTTAAACATTCATATTTGGTAATGAAAAAAATTTTATGGTTGAAGAATATTTTATTATATGTATTATATCCTATTTCATGTTATGTAACTATCTTAGGTACATATTACTAAATGGTTAAACAAAACAAGTTTATTGTGGTCAAAACACCACCCAAAATAACCCAAACAATCATCATTTAATTCTTATGAAATGATTCATCCACATTTTTTTTAAGATGATTCATTATAAGATCATTTAAACTTATGCAATATCATTAATAAAATGGAATATCCATTATGTATTTTTACCCATGTTCTACATGAACTTCCATTTATGAATACATGTGAACCGCTTAAGAAAACCATAAAAACGAACATTCCCAAACAATGTTTTCTAAACTCTAAAACTCATCCTAAGGCCCATAAAATAAATTAATGAAATCATAATGTACTATATTAAAGTACACAAGGATTTTTAATTTTCAATTAATGAATCTAATGTGTTTATAAAATACATTAATGTGAAGAAAGTGTCCAGATACAAGGTAAGGGGAAAATCTTGAACCCAACATTCTTTCATTGGGTTATCCCTCTTTCACTCCATTCTTGTTATGGTCACTCTGTAAAAATTATTTTTTCATAATTATCATACCTTTTCTGGGATATAAATGTTTTTTACTGAATTTATGTCAAAAAAATTTCTTCCAAAAGAACTCTTCTTTCAAAAACACATCTTTCACTTCTCACTTATGGTCGATGGTTATCATATTCATCCATCCAATGGCCTAAAGGCCTTCATTTTTTTATTTATTTTGATAATCCACCTTTAAAGGGGTGTGGTGAAACCCTTAAAAGGCTTGTAGGTGTAATTAATACATGTCTCATAGGCCTTAGGGGAATTAATTTCCCGTAGGCTTCAAACAATACATACAACCCAGACTAACTACTTGAAACTAGACCTCCCTGGAATCTTCATCATGAAATCAACTCACCACCTTTGCATGACTATTCAGCTAGGCTTTATTGTGCATGCACAAGCTTATCCCGATGGCATGTTTTGTACCCTCTTATTCTTGCAATCTATTTAGTTTCTGCAATGGTGGATGCTTTTTTCTCATCCTTCTTATGGAGCATGTTCCTTGTTGGTTGTCTAGTTTGCATCTGCACTTAAGGTCGCCCGAAGGCCTTGAGGTGGCCCGAAGGCCATACTGGCCCAAATGCCTGGGGTGGCCCGAAGGCCTTAAAGCACTCTGGGACCAAATCAGTGGACCAAAGGCCCAAATGGGAGAATAGTCTTGGCTGCTACAGTGCTAAACAGTTCCCGCTACAGTACCTGCTACAGACTACTACAGTCCCTACTATAGTGCCACTACAGTACCCCCAAAAATATGCCTCTTTCAAGATTTGATCTCGGGTCTCTTGGATTCTCTAAATGAGACCTCACCAACCAGGTTGAGGATCATGTGCATGGTTATCGTTTTTATGTATTTTATTCCCAATTAATTTTGGGAACCCAATTTTTATGAATGTGTTCTTATGAGATGAAACCTATTCCTTTCCATGGGTTGGTTATGTTAATTTATTATATATGTTCATTTTGGAAAGTAGGATAATGATAATTTTATGATGTGATGGGTGTACCCATAATTCTACAGAACTATATGAATGTTTCAATGTGGCAAGTGTGCCCGGAATTATACAGCGTTCCAATTCATTAGGTAATGTGTTGAATCTCATGTGTTAATGTGAAATGATGTGTGAACAAATGATATATTTATTCACATGTATGTGTGGTAATTAACCACTGAGACATGATGTTACATTTTTATGCATTTCCATATTTCAAGTCTTTTATTAATGATCCCTCTCATGTTCATGATCTTTTCTCTATGTTTTGATTATGCTCACCCCATGCTATATTGTTATTATCTATCCTCTTACTCGCCTTTTAGATCAGCCCTTTGGATGTATATCCTTAGGTGATTACCTATAATAAGGAGAGGTCAAGTTCCAATAACAATCTTGAGAATAAGGAATTAAATAAATGTTTTTTATTGATGTTGTAATTGTTATGTATGGTCCGAGTTTTCCTAAGATACATAACCTTTGGATCTTTTATGTGTAATAATATTATGGTGTTTATCTTTAAAATAATGTAATAGTAATGTAAGGAAAGGTTGGGTCACTATAGTTGGTATAAGAGGCAAGGTTTAGTTAATTTGGGAATTTTTATTAGTGAACCCTAGAGAAAACCTCTAGCATGAGACTAAGTACAAATAGGCACACCAGAATCTTATTTTTTGTGTAAAGTGAAATTTTGAGGGCGAAATTTCCTAAGTGGGGAAGAATGTAACGAACAACATTTTTATCAATGGAATTACCCTCTTATGATTATTCATTATAGTATAATTCCATTAGTAAGAGAAATGACATATTGTGATACTAAATACTATGTGGTCATTAAACATAATTTTTCCACTTCAATGTTTTGAATTTGGAAAGTCTGACATACACGGTTGTGATCAGTAAGATGTTTGGAATTCAAAAGGAAAAACATAATTTTTGGTGAATATTAACCTACTCTTAGGAATATCAGCAAATCCTTATGAATAGTAAATCTTACAAAATAAGTGTAACCTTACCTGTGAATAATTAAATAAAATTTAGACATCTTATAAGTGACAATTTGACCATAGTAAAAGTATTGGTATTTTTGTAAGTAATAATTAATTAATTATAATTAATTAATTAATTATAAAGAAAAAAAATTTTCATCAAATTTGTTCATTAATTATAAAATCTAATTCTTATAGTTTTAAGATACTTTTATAAGACCTTACGTAATTTTTGAAAGTATTATAAAATCTGTTTTAATTTTAAAAACTATAATTTTCCAGTAAATTCGGATTTTAATTAAAAAATTAAATTAATCATATTTAGAAAATTATTTTTAAAAAATGGACTTAATTTTTTGATTCTACACATCAAAAAATAGTTTTGGAGAATTTTTGGGATTTTTCTGAAATACTTGAATTTTTTATGAATAGTAAAATACCATAATTTACCAAATAAGCTAAATAAGCTCATTACAGAGCCGCGAATGATGTTTTTATGATTATATCCTAATTGTTTTGGGTTCACATGATAAAATTACTATTCTTTCTCTTGTAATTCTCACTATTCCTTGTCTTGTGTGGAAATAAAAAATTAATGAATTTTATAATGAGAAAACCCCTCTCACCTCCACTATAAATACCACCCATAAACCCCTAATTTCCTCACACCTCTAAAGCTTCATTTCCTATGTAAACACTACCCAAACATCTTCCCTAGATCCTCCCTAACGTCCAAAATCTTATGGTCACATAAAAATTCCAATCCTAGCTTCCTTACGGAGGATCTGAAGAGGAGGATTCAAGAGGTAATTCCTATCTCTTTTTCCTTTAAATTCCTTTAAATTTCACATTCATTTCATAATATATCCCCACCTATCTTCATCCACATGGTATGGTAATTAAATTATTATACATATACAGGAATATTATTATACTAATGGGATTTTATATCATCCAACCCCCTTATCCTCTTCTTTTTATTTTATAAAAGAGAACGTTCTTCGTGAGGTGTTAATTTATCACCTTCTAGAATGACATGTATTCAATTTCCTTTATAGATTTTAGATCTGGTAAAGAACCCATTTTTATGGATGAACTAGATAATATTATATGTATTCTATCCTATTTCATTTTTTGTAACTAAATAAGGTAAATATCACTAAATTATTAGACAAAACAAGTTCATTGTTGTCAAAAAACCGCCCAAATTAACCCAAACAATCATCATTTAATTATTATATAATGATTAATCCACATTGGATACAAAATAATTCAATATAATATCATTTAAAATTATTTAATATCACTAATAACATGAAATATCCTTTCGGTATGTTTACCCATGTTTTACACGAACTTCCATTTATGAATACATGTAAACTGCTCAAGAAAACCATAAAAATGAACAATCTAGAACAATGATTTTTAAACTCTATAACTCATAAAAAGTCCCATAAAATAACTTAATGAAACCATAATGAACAATATTTATGTAAAAAAGGTTTTATAATTTCCAATTAATGAATATAATGTGGTTATCCATGACATTAAAGTGAAGAAAGTGTTCCGATACAAGGTAAGGGGAAAATCTCAAACCCAACTTTCTTTCTTCAGGTTCTCCCTCTTTATATCCTTTTTTGGAATTTTCACTCCTTAAAAATAAATTTTTAGAAATTATATTACATTTTCTAGGATATAAAATTTTTCTAATTAATTTTATGTTAAACAAATTTTTTCCAAAAGAACTCTTCTTTCAAAAACACACCTTTTACTTCTCACTCATGGTTGATGGTTATCGTATTCAAGTATGTTATTCCCACTTAATTTTGGGAACCCAATGTTTATGAATGTGTTCATATGATATTAAACCCACTAAATTCAATGATATGGTTATGTTAATTTTTTATATATTTTCATTGTGGGATGCATGATAATGATATTGTTATGATGTGACGGGTGCACACGGAATTATATAGTGCAATATGAATATTTCAATGTGATGGGTGCACCCAGAACTATATAGTACTCCAATGCATTTGGTAAAGTGATGAATCTCATGAGTTAATGTGAAATTATGTGTGAATAAGATTCTAGATTTTTTCACAAGTATCTGTGGTAGTTAACCACTAAGACATGATGTTTCATTTTTATGCATTTCAACATTTCACATCTTTTATTAATGATTCATTACATGTTCATGATATTTTTCATAGTTTATGATTATTCTCACCCTATTCTATATTTTTTTTATCTATCCTCATACTGGGATTTTATCTCACCCCTTTTTATGTATATCCTTAGGTGATTACATGTACTAAGGATAGGTCAAGTGCCAATAAGAATCTAGAGAATGAGGAATTAAATAAATGTTTATGATTGATTTTGTAGTTGTTATGTATAGTCCTAGTATTCCTAAGACACTAAAAATGTGGATCCTCTCTGTGTAATAGTATTATTATATTTTATCTTTTAAATTATGTAATAGTAATGTAAGAAAAGGATGGGTCGCTATAGTGACTTCATCATTTTGATCTTTCTCTTTAATTAAAGGGTTAGTTTCATCAGATTTCACCTGAACTGATTCTTCAAAAATTTCTAACCTTTTATTAATCACTAAATAATATTAAAAGGTAGTATAATATCCCAAATGTATTCCTTATTCATATTTTGGATTTAATAAACCATGGTTCCCTTTAGTGTTCAAGATTGACACATTTCATCCAAAAACAATAAATTACATTACTTTTCATTTTCTGTTATTCTAAAGATCATAAAGATTATTTTTTAAAATATGAATTATAAAAAAAATATAAATGATATATAAATATGAGATTCTATATTCTTCCCAAATATAGGTAGGAAGACTATATTCATTCAGCATAGTTCTATTAATTTATGGAAGAGTTCGATTTCTCTTTTCAAAAATTCCATTTGGTTGAGGTGTTCATGGTGCAGAGAAGGTGGGTTTAATACATAGATTTTAGAAAAAATAATTAAATTCTTGATTCTCAAATTCTCCACCATGATCACTTCTTAATGAAATTATTTTAAAACATTTCTCATTTTGAACTATTTTATAAAAACCCTTCAAAAACAATGAAAATTTTACTTTTGAGTTTTTGAAAATAAACACAAGTAAATCTAGTATAATAATCTACTAAAACATAAGCATATAATTAAGTAGACAAATATTAAATCAATTATGGTCAAAAAAAATTAATATAGATAAGTTCCGATGGTTTAGATTTATAAATTTTGTTCATAGATTTGGAATATGATTTCTTCTGCTAGCCAATTTGGCATGCATCACAGAATTTGTCATAATCAAACTTAAGACTGGGAAAATCAGAAACTAACTATTTCATAGGTAATTTATGTAATGAATAAATATTATATTGTACATGTATTCTATTACAAATCAATGATTCAATTGTCTTGGAATTCAAACAATTCACTTTTTGTTTTCATAAGGAATTTTAATCCAAAGTATAAACAATGTCAGTTCATGGTGCTCAAAACATAAGAAACTTATATTTAAACACAGGTAAATAATTGTTAGAAAACATCAATATAAAAACCATCATTGCAAAGTTGATGGAAGAATATCAAAATATGCTTTAACTGTTTCACATAGAGTACATTTTTGATTGAGATATTTTTTGGTTCTCTAAAAATTAAAAATCCAATTATTTTTCATTTGGAATTGTCACCAAAACTGACTGATCATCCATCCATTTGAGTAAGCATGTGAAATTTGGATGGATCTTCACTCATATTCCTATAAAATCTATTTTTTATATAATATATAACATTTTTTCTTGTGGCATGTTCCTAGAAAAATCATTTAAACTAATATCCATTTTGGTACCAATATTTTGATGGGTCAAACAGTGTTATCTAGAAATGGTCTTGGAATCCAGATCATCTTTGTTTTTTTATAAATCATATCAATTATTTCATACAAAAAATTTTAAATAAAATATAATTTAATTCCACTAATTTGATGATTTTTTAAATAATAATTATTTATGGAATGGCCTTTTGTCCCACAATGATACCAAGATACATTTTTTGAATTGGGTATAAAATAGTTTTTATACACTTTAGATTTATCACCCTTGCTTAATATTATATATATTTATATTTAAATGACATTCTTTCAAAAAAATCATTTTAGATATTTTCTAATTTAGTAAAAAAAAGTAATGCACTCTTTTCGAATTCTATTTCATCCTGTAATTCCATGATTTTCTTTTCTGGATTGATATTGTTTGATGCAAAGGAATTGATTCTTTTATGTAACTCTCTATGTTGTTTTAGCATGTTATCTCTTTTAACTAAAATGGACATATGAATATTTTTAAAAAACTTTTTTATTAGAAAATAATTTTTTAATTATAACATAGAATATTAGGCTGTTTGATTATTATTTGATTAACTGATAGTGTCAAAATTAGGAGAATAATATGTTTGTAACTTTTATGTGTATTCAATGGAAATAAATATCATTTTGGACTTTAGATTTTATAGATCCTTATTTAAATCAAACTTGGAAGTATTTATGAAGTTTTCTTATACACTTTATGAGGATTTCATTCCTCTTTTACTATTGTTCTCATAATCAACATTCTTATGACATCTCTTTTCCGGACTTTTCATTTCATCTTTTAGTTGAGGGAAATCTGTTCTAATATGACCTAATTTTTTACATTCATAACATCAAAAAAAATTTAGTTCATTTTCATCCATCCTAAAGTATTTTCTGAATCATATTTTCTTTCTGTAGAACTTTATAAAAAATATGTAAAGTTGCTTCAATTCCAATTCAAAATCTGAGGAATCCGAATTTTTCTCTTCATTGACTTTCTTCTTTGAACTTCTATTATGTTTATGATCTATATCTTTCAGAGTAGTATTTTATTATTTTACTGTGATATTTTTAACTTCAACTTCATCCTGAATTTTTCCATCATAAATCATTAGTGTTCCAATTAGTTATTTCATTGTCAAATATTTTATAAGTATTGATTGGTGAATAGTAGAAACTATGCCATTCCATTTTTATGGTAGTACTCTAAGTACTTCCAAATATTTATCAGCTTGTTTGATGGGTTCTCTTAAGGATTCAATAATGTTGATAAATTTTATTAAGCATTACATTTATCTATGTGATGGTTTCACCATCAAACATTCTAAATGTGTCAAATTTTAACTTAACTGTAGCATATCTCATCTATCTGACATTATATGTTCATTCAAAAGAAACTGTAATAGTTTTTCGCATTTCATATGCATTTGGAAATTTTGATACACAGTTTAATGCGTCTGTTCTGGGACCGCAAATAATAGCATTCATTTCCTTTGAATTTATATCATATTTGGATTATGTTTCAGCATCCCAAGTTTCTTGTTTTTCAAGAATCTTATAAGGTTCAAAATAATTAGTAGCCTCTGAATCCAATTTTCTTTAAAAATATTATCATTCAAGATTTCCAGCATCCATAATTGTCACCATTATAATATGGATCTCAACCCATTGACAATATTTCTCTCATATTATCCATTCCCATCCTTTTATGGACCCTATACTTTTTTCAATAGATTTAACAAAAATATCTCCTCTGATACCAATTGTTAGGTTAGAATATATAAAGTTTCACACAAGAGTGGGGGGGTTAGTTGTGTCTTTTTAAATTATTCCATAATTCTATCTATTAACACACTATATAATTTATGTAGATATTCATTTTTTTCTTATGTTTGAAAATATGCATTGTATAAACAAAAATAATGAACACAACTTTTTATAGTGGTTTAGGGCACAAAGATCCCCTAGTCCCCACTAAAATCACTCTCTTAGTATGTTTAGTCAATTTCACTAGAATGGTCCTCTTATCACAAGGCCATGAATCCACCACTAGGTATAGGTAGTTGACACCTTTAAAAAAAGAATGAAAATTTATTTTGATTCGTTAATAGAGAACATTTTATCAACATATTAGATATAGAATCTGATACAACATCGCAACTATATACCAGCAGTTGAAACTCCAATAAATCAAAAGATATTTATTTGAAAGGTTTATATTGTTCTTCAATGTTTTAGCTGCAAGCCACTGACAATTTATGGATCTTCTTCTATAGAAAAGAATATATTCATGAATTAAATACTCTAATGTTATCCTTATTACCAAAATATATTCAATAAGGTAACAACATAAATAGTAGTAGTAATATTATATAAGTAAAAGATGAAACTTGTATATCTCCAAAGTGTAGCTTCTTTTAGAATCAATCATTCATCACAGCAGCACTATTAATGATAATTTCAATAATATAGTCTCATATGTGAATTTATTATCATAGATATATTTGAACAAATAATCTGAGAGAATATATATAATTGAAAACTTTCGTTAGTATTCTAGATTCAAAATAATAGCTTGGTTGTTCATGGTAATTCAAATTACAATCGATCAGGGGAGTCGTAACTTCTATTAGAAAAGAAATGATTTTTTCTGATGAATACTATTCTTTGAAAAAATAGAAATGATTCTTTAATAGGACTTTCAATCTAACTATACCGATGTAAAAAATTTCGAATTGAAAACACTGCTTGAAAAACTTCTCCACTGAGAACACAACGTAGGGTTGATATGCATATAGTAGGGTTCCTTTGTATAATGTATGGTTCTTTTATGTAGCATAGGGTTCCTTTGTGTATCGTAGGTTTTTTTGTATATCGTAGGGTATATTTTCATATTGTAGGGTTCCTTTGAATTGTGTAGGGATGATAATACGTATGTTTATCTTTGTCAGTATAAAATCATGAATGTAGCATTGATTCACCATGCGTTCATCTTTTTTTACATTGGGTATGAACAGTAAATCCAGACATCAATGTAGGGTTGATGATCCACATATTTATTTTTCAAATGTAAGGATGTTGATCTAAATGAAAACTGTTTAGTATTGCATAGGGTTGATACAATATGCTGGCATTTCACTTCTCAGCATAACATAGTGTTAGAAAAAGTGTTTCCAGATTCATTCCTATAATGCTAAATTCCATACAACAAGATATAAATTCCTATATAACTCACTCAATTAAACTTTATTAGGAAAAAAATAAGGTTATTAGTTAACATCAAAATCATCATAAATTATAGGTTATTGTCGAGAAAATACATTCCCAACATTATTTCATGATTTAAGACACTTTATTTCATCTATTAATTACTCTTAAAAATGTTTATCATAATGAAATAATTGAAGACAAATATGAAACTGATTCTTATTCTGATTCTAATTCTGATTGAGTGAATTATAAATCAAAATAGATTTATTAATAGAATGAGGAAATATGGAAGTATAGTATTATTATTTTTGAGAAACATACAAACATAAAAATTAAAAATAATATTTTGATAATAGAAAAGGTGAAACTAAATTGGGAATGTGAAAATTTGAACAATTTTATTTCCCAAAATACATAATCTAAAAAGAATAATGATTCTTTGATTTTAAAATTGAAGGAGTAAAATGGTATAACTAAAACATTCCATAAGTAAATAAAAGTTAATATGAAAATGGTTTTAAATATGTCATGGATTAAATTATTAATGTTGAGAATAAATTTAAGAAACATAAAAATTAAATTAATAAATTGAGAAATTCATGTTTTAGTTCTAACTAAAATTATTATACTAATTTAGATGTTTTCCAAAAGAAGAATTTTGTATTGAAAAATATAATTATTAATATAAAAAAAACATATTCTATATTTGTTAAATGGAATGATTAATATGACAGAAAGATGTTTATGATAAAACCAATATAAAATAAAAAGGTTTTGGATATAATAATTTATCACTGAATATGAACAATGAAGCTTTTGTTAAAGTTCCAAAATGGATTATTTATAGTATGAAATTATTTAAATTCAGAATTCATGGTAATTATGAAATTTAATGTTATGGTATTTGTTCTCAATATTATGGTCATAGTGAAACAATTTTATCTATGAATTCAATTTCATAATTACCCTAAAATTGATGTTTGAAATCTTTTTGGGTGGCCAAAATATCTTATGCAAATTTGACTAAATATAAGATAATATGGGAAACTAATAGATGTTACACAAATATTATTGGAATTAAGATTTTCACCATGCCCATGTATTTATATTCTTTCATCTAGCATGAATACCATCTATTTTTTTATAAACTATTATACTAGCATGAAAAAAATATAATATCATTTAGGATGTTATTTTAATTTTTATATTTTTTTACACGTACCCTTAACTTCATTATCTTTTTTGGAAACATAAAACGCCATCTCATATTTAGTTATAAATTTTTTTTGGATATATACTAATCATATTTTTTATATTTCCTATAATGAATATTAATTTTTCATTTTAATTGTTAGAACTACATGGATTTAGGAAGAGTATTTCCAAGTTTTCAATAAGAATTATTAATATGATATTCAAGTATTAAAAAAATAAAATTTTTAGTATTTATGATTTTAGTTTTTTATTATACTATTTGGAATATTTTTCCTCAACAGATATAAATTTTGGGAACAAACTCATTTCTATTTATTATCTTCTAACAACATAATTTTTTTATTTTATTGTTGGGAAGTTTTTCATTGTTAACATAATTAAACAAAAACTTATTTTAAACATTGATTCTTATCAAGGTTGAAATATAATATTTCAATACCTATAATCTGGGGAAGTTTTGTATAAACAAAAAATTTTCATTTACGCATTATAATTTATTTTATTTCATTATTTTTTTTAAAAAAATTAAATTATTTATTTATTTCATAGTGATGATGTATGAGAATAATTGATTGTCTTTGTCAAAGGTGGGAGATATTTTTTTGTTCATGAAGTAATATTATTTTTTCTTGTTATTTTATTAATTAGATAAATTAGATTCTTAACTCTAGGGAATTGTTTTCCAAAACTATTAATGAAAATTATCTTTTCATTTTTTCTGTTAGAAGTGTGATATTATTTTTATTATTATTACTACCTATTAAAATTATTACAAGAGTTATCCTTAAATTTTTATTGTTAATAAATTCTATTTTTAAAATTTTTTACATTTCTAATTTTGGGTATTTGATACTTCTATTGAGGGAGAATATTATTTAAAAATAATATTTTCATATTTTTGATAAATTTCAAAATGGGATTGAAAATTTGGGTTTTTAAATAAAAGATTTTTGTAATTTACAGAAATACGGACTGTGCTGGTATTTGTAATTATATTTGTATTATTATATTATTTTGATAAATTACAAAACCTTTTCTTTTCAAATACCATCATTTTAATATTCTTTCATAACCCATTTAAATTAAAATATAATATTTTTAAATATAATTTTAAGCAATATTTATTTAAATGTTTTCTTTAAAATTTTCCTTTGAATAATTAATTTTCAATTAAATGTTCTAATTCTGACTTTTGTAATGATGTTTTTATTAAACTATTGTGAGTTTTTTAATTGTTTATTTTTTACAAAATTTTCTATTTTATTTTTTTGTGTTTACATTTTTCTATTTTTTGTATATATATATATATTCATATATATTTATATATATATTGTCTTATATATAATATATATTATAAATAAATATGGGAATACAGTATAGTTCTTTATTATCTATCAAGATTATTCTTCTATTTAGGGCAATACCACTTCCACAATAAAAGATACTCATGTTATGATGATACAAATCTATATTTGTATCCAACTTATTCTTTCCAATTCACACACAACACATCTCCACCAAATGGAAACCATCACCTTAAAAGTACCCGATGTGACACCTGCATTATCACTCCACTATCATGGACAACAAATCATTTTCAATGACGCCTTTCTGTAAGTAACACCTACAACACTCCTTATATCCTTCATCAATATTCATGTATCCAATGTACTATAGATTTCATGTGTCGATCACGTTGATCATCTTGGGTTGACAACAAGAACACCTTACAGTTCCTTATATCCTCTTCATAATACACTCAACCATCTCTAACGTATCATATTCAGTTGTAGTTCTTTAACACCAACCCTTTCATTTAACTATGTTTATGGGGAACTTCAACTAGTGAGGCAACTTTTCGGTCTACACTATAGTGCTGATTTCTCCCTCACTCATCGTAGAATATATATCAGAAACACTAGTTCACTTTAATATTAAACCAATGACGTGCCACCCATGCACCTCTCTACCAAAATATTCTATGATCCCCTCCAACATACTATTCAATTCCATAGGTGATGGAGTAACTACAATGATGGTAGTTTCAAAAGTTACCATAACTGTAAGTTGTACCAAATGTGACTCCACAATTTCAACTTATTATGAAAATTTGATGTATTGGGAGACCAAAATTTCAACTTACCCTGAAGTCCACATCCTATCAGGAAGCACCCAACTACCTACCATTATGTAATTTTTTAATTACCATGAAGTGAATTTACCAGAAAAATACTATCAAGTAACTACAATGATAATGTTTAAGTGACTGTGAGTACCTTTCATGGGTATTATATACTTTTTCACTAATCCCTTGTTATCTTTTTTAATTAATGGAATATTATATTTTTCCTCATTGAAAATATTCTTTTATGTGATTGTATGAAAATAAGATTGTTTAATTCTTAGTATACCAACCATGAGACTGTTAATTAACAAGGTTAGTATACCAACCATCTATTCATTGTAATTATATAACCTACATTTTCTCACACAATTAGTATAGTGACAAAAAAATATTATACCTATTAAAATTAGCACATTCTTTTTCTTATATTTTTTAAAACAAATCCAAGATTACTTTATTTTTTATTTATTATAATAATTATACTAAAGGTTTATTAAATTTATTTTAAATGTTATATTCCTTTTTAAAATCAATAAATATTATTACCACTGTGTTATAAACAATTGAATATAAAATATGATATAAATACTTATAAAATTAATTATATTTTTATTATTCATTTGTTCATTTATTTTTATTATTTTCAAGATATTAAATTACTGAAAGTTATAACAATGTTATTACAATTATAATTACTTGAATAATTATCTTTTATTTAAATGAATATATTATAATTCAGTTTAATGAGTTTCTTGCAAAAATAGAAGAGTATATAAACCATAGGAAAATGAGCTTTATATTTCAAAATATTGGTAATAGTAATATTAAATTTCATTTTTCTATAACATGTGACATTCTATGGTAAGTTATTTAGATTATCATCCCAAAACATGATTATCTATTAATTAATTATGGGAAATTAATCTATTATAACATGATCAAGGATACCATAATAAAACAAGCGCGGCATAGTTTGTTCAGATGACGAATATCACTATAAAACACATATTATTTATGATATTTGATTGAGATATTATGGGGACAATATTCCATTAATGTGGTCACAAAGAAATTCCACTATTCCATATATTAAAATGAAAAATGTTCTCCCAGAGCCACACTCTTTCATTATAGTCTCTATTATTCTATAATTATTTTTTTCTTCATGTTCTCTATTATTTAATATGTTTATCATAGTATAATAAATTTATTCATTTTCTAATAAAAAGGAAGTTAGTAACTAGTTATTATACCACAAAAAATTCTTGTGTTATGACTCTTGAATAAAATTTGGGTCAATATAGGGTTATTACTATAGAAAAAAACTCAGTATTGTGTATCAATGTATTGTAAAGGGTATAGTCTATAATATATTATATCTCATTTATATGTTATTTCAACTTAGCGGGTTCTAATATTCTCACTGAGTAGATAATTTTGGAATAATAGAGTGGTATCTCAATGATCTAGACAACTATAATAATGTTGGGTTTTTTAATTTAATTTATGATGCACTATATTCTGAACACGGAACCTTATATTTAGTGAACAATATTACTATGATTAATTTTTTGGTCTAAAATTAAAAAAAGAATATTCTTCCCCCTCTAGACTATTTTTTCATTAGTCTTGCTCTAACATACACCATAACCTTTATATATGTCTAAGATTATTTTCTGTGTGAAAAAAAAATAAAAGGATGCATAATGTATCCTTCCCCTATTAGATACATGTCATCCTATGTGCTTTACCCACATCAGTGATATGTCATTTTATTTTAGACGGATCCTCTCATCAACACACAACAAGTAATAAATTATAAAAAATACATACATCATTAAATCATTTTCATTTCACAAATTATGGAGTAAAATAATAATACCAAAGAGATATATAATAACCAAAAAAATTTATAACCAAGATTTAATTTATTAAAACAATCCATGGGAAAAATATAATAAAATTTAATACATTTTAAATAGGACATAACACATCATTTTAAGAATCCACTATGAAAAAAATATAAAAACTATATTTCAAAAAATGAATATATGTTTCAAAGATTCCCATTACCATTTTACTTATTTAAATTTGTTTATATATATTAGAACATCTATCAATTCATATTTTCACATATTATCATGTTAATATGTACATATGTACACATATATATATGCACTCCCATACATATGTGTATAATAATTAATAAAAAATTAGAAATTCATGACATTAGACATAAATGAATAACATTTACATTTTTAAAATATATTGTAATCTTATTACATATAAATTCCACATTTAAGAATTCAACATATCATTATGGTCAAAATAAAAAATTTCAAAATAGAATTGAAAACCAAGGAAAAAATAATAAATTTTTAATTTCCACATTAAGAGAAATTCATGATGTTATTGAAGCACATGGTGTTCCCTATTTAACAAAAGTGACTAGATTTTAAAATATGAAAATAAAATAACAATTACATTTCATAAAATAAATTTAGAAATGAATTATCCCTCTATCAAATATATAGTTACAATAAATAATATCACATCATATACAAAATAATAATTTATAATAATAATCAATTGATTGATGATAAATTATAGATCAATACGTGGGGAAAACCTACATAGAATTTAATTAATAGTGTTCAATGCATCTAATTTAGAATAAAGGGGACCTAGAATACTAAACATGTATCCAAGGTTGAAGAAAAAAAAATTGTCTTTTCACACACCTTAGGGTATAGATAATACAAGATGTATTGATGGGAGAAGAGAATAAAAAGATAAATAAAGAGGGAAATAAGAGGTGAGGTAAAAACCCTATCCTATATAAATTGACCTTAAAAATATATAAGAGATTGAAAAATTATGATGATTGTAGAGGTTTTCACATGTGGTGGGGAAATTAGCCACATCACATGAAGTGGGAGAGGGGTGAGAGGAGGGCTCTATCGGTGGGGGGGAGTTATAATTGGAATTCTATTTTTTATAAAAACATATAGGGTGAATCACAAAATTTCTCCACATGGTTTGATAGACCATGCATAGACTGTTTGGCCATACCTTGTAGGTTTAAATAACCCACACATGTTAGCAACATTTTTAGGAAAACTATACGCTAAGCCTGATAAATGGTTTGATAAACTATAAACCCTATCCATAGGAATTTCACAAGACTATCAGTAACATTTTGTTGACCGTAAAATTCTCTACCCCCATAAATCCTAGATTGATCAAGCTGTTCACTAGAATGGAAAAAGTAATACCTCCTCAAACATGTCCAAATTCTATGTACTAAAGAACACAGTAATCATTTATGTAATTGGACTTCAAATGAATATTGATATTTTCAAACCACTAATATCATTTCTGATCCAAAATAACCTCAATGGTTACCACCCACTACTAGGAACTTTAACTGAGTATAATAGCTTACAAGTAATCAAAAACTAATGTAGTTAGAATTTGGATTAGTGGTAAGAACCCCTTAATTAAACATAAAAAAATTGGGGTTCAAAACCCCTTGGGCACAGGTACTGTAGCAGTATTTGTAGTGTACTGTAGCAGCAGCAGCAGTTCACTGTAGCGGCAACAGGGAACTGTAGCAGCATAGGTACTATAGCATTACTATTCACAAAATGGTCCTTGGGCCAATAAAATGGGCTTACGGGCCATGTAATGGGATAAATGCCCACGGAGCCTTTAGTCTATGTAATGGGTCTCCCTCTACACAGTTAAAGAGGTCATTTCTTTGCTTTAATAATAAATGAGGCTTCGTCCCCAACCATTCAAAAAATTAATCAAAACTAAGTCATCTAGAAATTTAAGGCCATAATGAATATATTGGACTCCAAACCATAATCAGATTCGACTAACGAACCAAATTTTCAAAAAATCACTAATCCATTTTAATAATCCCATTAAAGTAATAGAAACCCAACAAGAGTTTAATAGTGAATAATGAAACCAGTCCAAGTTAGAGTAACCAGTTCAGCCCAACTATATAAATAACATAATAAGGTAATAAATGTCTTAAATGGAATCATTCCTCAAAAATAACTATATGGTATAGCCTTGCGTCAAGCATGGGTAAACTATGTTTTTTCACTCAAACATCTTACTCTAGTGAAACCCATAAAAAATAAGGTTACCCCAAACACCCACCATTTTCATCCCCCACACCACCTTTTAAGAACAACACATTATTAGAAAATTATTAACATTATATAATAGTATAAAAACATAATGAATATTCATTGAAATTTCCATAATAATAAATTTTCCATAAAAAATTTTGGGGGAAATCCCATGGAAATAAACCAATTACAAACCACTAACAAATACTCATATATTCTAAACATAACCAATATCAACAAAAAAAAATAAATCATTTTTATCCTAATCTGATTCAAAATGAGAAAACCCCCTTATCTTAAAAAACAAAAAAATCCCAAAAAACTAACACTACATTAATTAAGAGGACACACCTAAAAAATATAATAAATCTCATAAAACTCAATTTTCATCAAAGGCTTTCTCTGATTCACCAAAAACATTCTTAGGGGAACACCTAGAAAAAAAATGTGTAACATTAAATAACTGCCAAACAATTTCTCAATCAAAATATTCAGTAGAAACTGAATTAAAACTCTCAAGAATAAGTCACAAATAATCTCACAATATATTATACATTAATTCTCAATATATTTTCAGCCCTAGACAAATCCAACAGTCCCCTTTAAACCCATTTTATATTAAAAAATATTATTTGCATTCAAAATCCCACACTACTTTAAAAAACACTCCTAAAATTCGAAATCCCCACTTTTTTAAACTTGTAAACCCCATTTTACACTATTAATGATAAATTGTCAACAAAAATATAAATTTAAATTTAAAATCACCTTTATCCCTAGTGAGAAATATTTTAAAATTCAATAAATTTATTTATAAAATAGTTTTAATAATTATAAATATCATATATATTTTAATTCAATACATGTTGGGTTCAGAATCTTGAATTTCATTAAAATTCTCTTTCCCAATTTCCAAATACCCTATATTAGTTCATTTTAGAAGAACGTTTTTGAAATATCAATCCATTTTTACACTATAAAAATAATTTTATCCATTTTCAATGATAAATATTGTTTCTTTTAATAATACCTAGAAAAACCAATATATAATAAATAGCCTCACATAACATAAAAATTATCTTTTATGGGGAATGTTTTTTTTGAAGGACACGGAAACATGTTTTTTAAGACCAGGTTTAATTAATGCAACCACCACTAGAATTCATATCCAACTATTTCCTCAGGATCCACATGGTTTTCATGGTCATGTGAGCTCCTCAATTGATGGAAGTTCTACTCCCATTTTCATCCACCGAAAACAAAATTCAACCAAAAATCTAAAATACCATCAACATAGACCAAAACCCATAATGAATAATCAATAATAAAACGTGGAATCAAAATCCTTATCCCATGGTAACTTGACATTCATCACTAACTTTGGTGATCATTAACCCACACATAATCTATATTTAAAGATATAACGATTCTATATAAAATCTTCTATTATTTCCCAAATAAAATAGGGTTCTATAAAACCCATTCCCCATTAAGAAAAAAGTCAATAATATTATGTGTTTCATAAACGAGCTCAAAACACCCCTTGGTTGGGTAACTAAGTAATCTGTGACATTCCTTAGGGGTGTTCTCGATCCACCATGGCATTTGAAAAGGGATATTATCATAAAATAGAATCATAGGGGATGATTGTTTCTATAATATAATATTTAATATGAAGTGAAAATTCTTTATAAATTCCAGCATAGTTTTTACATAAATTGGTTGTCAATTCAAAAATTAAATTAGTAATTTTATGTAAAATATCACTAGTGAAGAAGAATAAAATAGATATAAAGAAAACAAATTCACTATACTCACCCACAACTTCCCCACACAAACCACCCAACTTTTAACATTTGAAAACCCACATATAAAATGAAACATAGATCAATTAAATATAATAATGTAAATGTTGATTTGGTCCTTATGATATAAATATAAATAATAATTTAACAACTAACAAACCTCAGTATGGATCTTTGAGTCACCATCCAATCTCGACAAAAAATCAATAAGGGTTTTCATTATTTGATTCTAAAAATCAATATTATATATATAATATAGGAAATATCACAAGAATTATCAATTGGTCACCACCAATATTTATATATTCTAAGACATTAATAAAATATTTAGTTTAAGTCTAGTTTTAAAATAAATACGAACAATATTTTTGTTTTCAATTTTTTATGTAAATATAATAAAAAATCAGCCTATAAATTTTCCTTTAATTTTTCTTTTAAATTAAAAAAACATCACTTAAAACATTATCTTGGAACAATCAATATTTTATAAAACACCAATTTTTATTTCACATTATAAAACTATTTTAGATAGATCAATGACAAAATACATGTAAATAAAAACTATCAATGATATGTAGAAAATATTTACTAAAAAATTCCTAATGGAAGTGTGAAAAAATATACCACATGATTTGAAATGTCTAATGAATTGAAATTATAATAAAGGTTGTTATTTACTAATCGTGATCATTGGTAATAATACTTAGGATGTTTAAGGCTATGGGAAATGTATATCCCTATATCATCTCATCCTTTAATTGATCAGAAATTTATTTTTCACACTTACCAGAAATGAGACCATTCCATGACCAAGTGGAATGGTGAAAAAACATAAATAGAATAAAAGTATAGTAAACCACTAATGATTACATGCCTCATCCTAGAAGTGTTATGATTTCATTCCATGTCCCAATAACCATTATCCAAGTATATGTATTTATTTAGTGTATGGAAATCCACAAGGATACTTAATATAGACTCACCCACTTAGATACAAATATTTTGATGAAATTTACCTATATTAATAATATCAAATTACATTTAAAATTTTTATTTTCTTCAACCCACTATAATAAATTTCATTTAACAAAAACCAAATTCCTATTTAAACCATTTATATTCTATAATCAGGGGAAACTTTGAAAATACCAATGATTCAAAAACTAAATCATAAAATTTATTGTAGAATTGGTTTAATTGATTAAAAAAACCTTTATAAAACATTTAATAAAATTGAGAACAGTACAAATAGTCATAAACAATTCATTATAAACTATCCTATAAGAAATAACTTATTAATAATGGTAATTAAATAGATATATTTTGTTTCAAATATCCCCTTTATAATTATACTTATATAAACTTAGGTACATATATTTATATATTCACATACCTCAATTCACATATTCACATATTCATATGTAAATATATATGTATACACAATACCCTATATGTTTGTATAAGAACCATGAAAAAATTCAATACTCATGATATCGAGTATAAATAAATAATATATTGATTTGTAAAAAAATTCAAACAAATAGTAGTCTAAAATAAATATTTTAGTAACCAAACATATCATTTGGGGATAGAAACTTTTTTGAAAAATAATTTAAAACCAACTATTCCTTTATAAATAGTAAATTTCGTATTTGGATTTTTTCAAGAAGTTTCTTATTCATCCATTGTACTCAGTTTAATTAAATAAATTCAAATTAAACAATAAAAAAAGACACACATATGGATTTTGGAAAACCAATATAAAATCCCAATATAAAATCAATAAATCTGTAGGTAAAATAAAACAACATGAATTTATAATTACATTCACTAGATGGTTCTTAAATTATATATTAGTAAATGGGGAAATCATTCATCAAATCGAAGTAGAAATGATTGATTATTTGAATATTTGATGAAAGGAATACGAAATAAATATAAAACACCATATATGTTTGAGAAATGAAAAATAAAATTATCTATAACACCATATGGTTTGAAAAAGCACAACACATTGAGGGAATAAAATAATCAATAGAGAAAGAGGGGGTGAAGGAAGAGGATATGTGGAAACCCTACCCTGTAATAATTGCACAAAAAATCACAACAGATAATTCCATAGATCATATAAGAATAATAGAGGGTCTCATGCCAAGCTTAGGGGATCTTGGTTGTGTCTTGTGAAGATGGAGATTAGTGATATGAGGCATCAGTTATTAGTAATATTAGGTAGAGTGTATAACTTGATTTTTTTCATATTTAGGTGCACTACACGGTAGGAAAAAATGTTCACCCCTTCACGGAGTGTTAAGAGAATCCGCACATATTGGATTCATAATTTTTAAACTATGTGAAAACTGTATTATATACTGATCACATTATTTTCATGTCATTTGTATGGTAAGCACTAATTGTGCACCAATCATGAAACAGATAAAATTCCTTGAAATTTTCTAAAAATTTAAAAAATAATAGAACCGAGCCTCCAACCAATAAATGAAAAAACTAAAAATAAATATATTATTAAAATAACAATGAAAATAACGGTTGTGTTTTGATTGACCATGGGATCAAAAGAATCATTTATTTGGGATTGTGGTTAATTTTAAGAGGTAATATGTAATTGTTTTAGAGTTTATTCAAAAGTTGTTTTGTATGGGTATTCACAACAAATTTCACATGTTGTTATACAAGACGATGTTAATTATATATTTCCATTTTTTTCAAGTTATATATTATGAGTCTTGGTTATGTTTTCATAATTTATTGTGTATTATATAATATTATAATTTTTTTCATAAAGTCTCTTACTCTTTAGTGGAAGTGGGATATTATAGGAATATATTTCCTAACTCCATGAGATAGATTTTTCTATATCATACATTATGATATAGGAATATTTTTAATCAATATATATAATATCATGATTCTTCATTTTCAAGTAATATTGTATGAATTGTAAAATATTTAAGAATTCTTGAATTGTATATAGTTATTCTTATAAAATCATATGATTTTTGTTTGAAATCAATTTATTTGTATTGTAATTCAGGTATTCTCCCACATTAGATATTATTATAAAAAAAATTATTCCAAACATGAAATGTGCAAAAACATTGATCATAACTTTGTATTTAATATGCATGAATGGTCCATGAATAACTCATAAAATTCATAATGAATGAGTTAATGCATTAATTAACATGAATACCCTAGGGGAAATAAAAGGTGATAATAACCATTTTATAAAGACCCAATATATGACAAACCTGCTTTTTATTACAACTTAAACATGCTTTATTACATAAAACTTCACTTGATACAACACAGAAGATCGAGAGGTTTAGTGTCTTTGGGGCTTAGTGTCATTACATAAAAACATAAAACATTAAATACTACATCTTTATTGAAAATATAATTTACATGACCACTACATTCCCTCGTACTTATCATTGCATGGGATAAACTGAGGACATGCATAAGAAAAGGGTGAGCTATAATGCCCAGTAAGGGAGTACACATGGAATAACATGAGCAGTAAAATAAATGTTAGGCAATAGGCATGTCAATCAAGCATAAGATAAACATGAACATAATGGCATGATAAATCATGATAATCATAACATGTAAATGTGGCAACAACACTTAACATTGAATTAGCATGAGCCAAGGCTCATTGAACATGGAGCATGAGTAAACCCTCATTTCACATGAAGCATAAGTAAACCCTCATTTCACTTGAATTAGCATGATTAAACACTCATTTCACATGACTTATCATGATACTTTACTTTACCCAATGCATTGGAGCACTATAATGTCGCACCCTTCTTAAACATTTCATTTCATGCATAAGTGTGCCACATGGATCATAAAACATGGATTCATAAAACATAATAATTTATTACATGATAAAGGAATGTGTAATTCATACATGAAACTTTACAATCAATAATTAAATGTGCATAAAGGTGAATACCCTTTATGGAGAAATGGGCACGGTATTCACTACACAATGACATTGGCTTAGAAAATCGGTGCGATTTCGGCAGCGTAACGGCATGACATAAGAATTCATAAAAAAGGTTGATGAGAGAGAAAGGGGTACCTCATCATTTTTACATGTAATGGACAGTAAGGAGGTCATACAGATACATGTCCCAACAATTGAAATGGAATTTAGATTCATGATACAAAAGTATTTCTTGAATGTAAAAGAAGAGAGAGAAGTTCATTTCGGAATTTCGTCTTAGAAATGGGTGTACATGGGAGGAATTAAATTAGAGGGAAAAGGGTCTCCCATAATTCAAACATAAAGGGGGGAGTATGAGGGAGGTTCGAATCCATACCCCAATATTCATAATTGAAATTAAAAGATCAATACAACTTAATGAAAATTGAAAAAAATGAGAAAGGAAGAAAAATCCCTTACTTGGAAGTGTGCTTCCAAAGGCTAGAGAGAGGATTGTGAGAGGCTTCTTGGGAGCTTAGGGCACCTTGGGGGAATTCTAGAGAGATTAGGGAAGATTTTGGTAGAACTCCAAGGGATTTTAGTGAGAAGGAAGTGGGAGCTTGGGTGGGTTTATATAGGAAAGGTGAGGGAATTCGTTATTATTTAGGTTTGGGTCCCCTTACATTAAATTAATCCAAACCACAAACCATCCCATGGTTTTTGCCCATGGTTTTTGGAAAATGGAAGTGGATAATATATTTTATAAGGCCTAAGTCCGAACTTATTAAAATAATAAGGTTTCTTATGTGGAGGTGAGTCACACTCCCATGGAAATTAATTTAAAAAGGCAAAGTGTTGAATATGTCTTGAGGGGTCCATTAATGATTTGAAAAGTAAATAAAACAAACCCAAAATCACTTTATTTTAATGATAAAACATATATTGGCCGAAAATAATGATTATGGTATTTTATTACATCACCATTGGGTCATTATGATGTCATAAAACACATTATATATTTAAACGGTATTTAATTTTTAACCAAAAATTTGACTCTCTCAGAAAATTATGAAAAATTCACTGTTGGATAATTTCAACGTCCTGATTCCAGAAATGAAATTTATTTTATCTAAAAAAATTCTAAATATGATAATTTTAACTTCTAAAATAAAAACCAAACTTTATCAAAAATTCATGGGTTTTGACATAAATGGCTTTCAAACCTTAATATAAAATTTTAATTTCATTCATAAAATTATAAGATCATTTATATTTAATAAAAATTAATATAATATTATTATTATTATTTTAGTAAAATATTATTTAATTCAAAAATCCATTAATTTAATAAAATATATTTCTTAATTATATAATAACAAAAAACACCATTTGTACTTTAAAAACTATTTACAATGTATCAAAAATGACTCGAAATTTTATTCATTATTATATACAAAAATAATGTACATGAACATAGTACTACTTATTTGTTACATAACCGCCTAAAATAGCTGCATATGACCTAAGGGTAAGGTGTGCGATGGTGACAGACTCTTGGGGTGGCTCGGATAGCATCGCTCGAGTGGTAATTTCAATCAACTTCCACTTTTACCATAGACGGTCACGTTCGAGCTTGACATGATGAAGCTCAGCTTGGGATTGGTAAAAGGAGAATCCCAATGATTCCACCTCTTTTCCAAGCTCCGACAAATGGGCTTCGTATGGGGAAATTCTACTGGATGGGGTCATCTCTTCCTTTGTCTGAGTAAAATTGGGTTCATTAAAGCCTTATGTTTATACTAATCATGTGATCACTGTTCAACGACTATATTAGTAACGGTCAAAATTCTTAACATAAAACCAAATAAGTTAACATCTTATAAAAACATTTTTCATAAAGAGACATTTAATTAGATCAAGAGGGATTTCCATTAATGAAACTTTGGGTCGTTACAACATTCCACCCTTAAGAAATTTCTCCCTCGAAATTTTCCTTTTCCCACACTAAAACAAATGTTGGTAACTTAGCTTCATCATATCCTCTGACTCCCAAGTTGCTTCTTCAAACTTTTGGTTTCTCCACAATACCTTGACGAGGGGCATTGTCATATTTCGTAGAACTTTTTCTCTACGATATAAGATCTTTACCGGTTGCTCCTCATAAGAAAGATCATTTTCCAATTGTACCACCTTGGAAGAGAGTACATGTGAAGGGTCCGGTATGTACTTCCTTAAGAGGGATACATGAAAGACATCATGCACCTTGTCCATAGTAGGTGGAAGTTCTAGTCGATAGGCCACAGCCCCAACACGATCAAGAATCTCGAAGGGGCCGATGTACCTTGGACTTAACTTACCTTTATTTCCAAACCTCATGACCTTCTTCCATGGAGATATGCATAAAAACACCATGTCTCCAACTTTAAAGTCAATGTCTCATTGACGATTATCTACATAACTCTTCTGTCGACTCTGGGCTACCTTGATATGCTACTGAATGGTTGTCACCTTCTCCACCATTTCTTCGACCATTTCTGGTTTAAGCAGCTTACGTTCACCGACCTCATCCCAACATTCCGGTGTTCTGCACCTTTTCCCATAAAGGGCTTCATATGGTTCCATTTGGATGCTCGAGTGGAAACTGTTATTATAAGAGAACTCAACCAGAAGAAGATGTTGATATCATCCTCCTTTAAAGTCCATTGAGAATGCTCTCAACATATCCTCGAGTGTTTGGATAGTTTGCTCGTATTGGTCATCAGTTTGAGGATGATAGGTCGTACTGAAGTTCAATTCAGTATTCAGAGCATGTTGAAGACTCTTCCAAAACATAGAGGTGAATCTTGGATCTCGGTCAGACACAATAGATAGTGGTACTCCATTCAACCTTACCACTTCCCTGATATATATCTGTGCCAGTTGATCCAATGAGAAATCATCCCTAATAGCAATGAAGTGTGCAGTCTTTGTAAGATGATCCACAACAACACAGATTGCATTGCTGCCTTTGGATGTACTTGGAAGTCTGGTGAAAAAGTCCATGGTGATGTTACCCCATTTCCAATCCGGTATGGGAAATGGTTGCATCATCCCCTTAGACTTCTTCCTCTCTGCCTTCACTTGCTGATACACCAGGCACTTTGATGTATATTCGACGATCTCATTCTTCATATTATCCCACCAAATGTTTTCTCAGAGATCTCGATACATCTGTGTGCTCCCTGGGTGAATAGAGAAATTTGAACTATGTGCATCATTTAAGAGTTCCTTCTTCAGCTCCGAACTTGATGGCACACATAGTCTTTTCCCAAACCGCACAGTTCCTTCTTCATTAACATTAAACACCGAGGATTTTCCCTTTTTGATAGCTTCCACTTATTCTTGATTTCCCACATCATCCTTTTGAGCATCCTTTAACCTTTCCAGAAGAGATGGTTGAGAAATCATTTGTGAAAGGATTGATGATGTTCCCTTCTTTATGATTCCCACATCCATCTTCATCAAGTCTAAGAAGATTGGATCCTTCTCAATTCTCAACATTGATAGAATCGATGGATCCTTTCTACTTAGGGCATCTGCCACCTTGTTCGCTTTCCCAAGGTGGTAATGTATTGAACAGTCATAATCCTTGATGATCTCTATCCATCTTCTCTGGCGCAAATTAAGCTCTTTCTGTGTGAATATATATTTAAGACTCTTGTGGTCAGTATATATCTCACATTTTTCTCCATAGAGATAATGCCGCCAGATTTTAAAGGCAAAGATCATCGCCGCCAACTCTAGATCATGCGTTGGATAGTTTCTCTCATGGATTTTCAACTTCCTTGAGGCATAGGATATCAGTTTATCATTCTGAATCAGCACACATCCTAAGCCCTTCTTTGAAGCACCACTGAATACCACAAAAAGCTCCCCACTTGTGGGTAAAGTGAGCACAGGCGCCGTGATAAGCCTCCTTTTCAACTCCTTGAATCTTTCTTCGCATTCATCACTCCAAGCAAACTTTACTCCCTTTCGAGTTAGCATGGTAAGAGGGTTGGACAATTGTGAGAAATTCCTCACAAATCCTCGATAATATCCAGCTAACCCCAAGAAGCTACGGATATCCGTTACCGATGTTGGCCTCGACCATCCCTCAATTGCATCTATTTTGGAGGGGTCCACAGATATACCATTGCTTGTGATGATATGGACCAAGAATGAGACCTACTTCAACCAAAAGTCACACTTTCTGTACTTTGCATAGAGATTCTCCTTGCACAAAGTCTCTAGTACAGTTTTTAAATACTCCTCATGATCCTCCTTGGTTTTGGAGTATATTAGAATATCATCTATAAAGACTACCACAAATTTGTCATGGTAATCTCTAAAGACTCTATTCATCAAGTCCATGAATATTGCTGGAGCATTGGTGAGTCCAAAAGGCATTAATATAAATTCATAGTGCCCGTACCTTGTATGAAAAGCAGTCTTGGGGACATCTTCCTTCTTCACCCTTATATGATAATATCCTGACCGCAAATCCACCTTGGATAAGTATTGTGCTCCATGCAGCTGATCAAACAATTTGTCGATTCTTGGGAGAGGGTACTTGTTCTTTATCGTGATTTTGTTAAGTTCACGATAATCAATGCAAAGCCGCATTGACCCATCCTTCTTCTTGATGAAGAGGAATGGTGCACCCCATGGTGAATCACTTGGGCGTATAAACCCTTTATCCAGATTCTCCTATAGTTGTTTCTTTATCTCTTCAAGCTCTAAAACAGCGATTCTATATAGAATCTTGGATATTGGTAGCTCCCCAGGTATAAGTTCAATTTAGAACTCAACGTCTCTTCTTGGAGGAAGACCAGGCAGTTCCTCGGGAAACACTTCAGTGAATTCCCTGACAATAGGAATTTCTTCAAGGATGGTTTCTTCCTTGGACTCAATCATCTGAGCCAGATATGCATGCTCATAAGGCATTAATATCCATGCTTGAGATGATGGAGCTAAAGGAGATTCATCTTCCTCTTGACACTTGTAAAGAATTGGGGGTCGATTCTCCACATGGTGTGTGATTTCCCTCTCCTGACAATTTATATTGTCTCTATATAAGGAAAGTCAATCCATGCCAAGAATTGCATCAAAATCCACCAGAGGGAGTATGACGAGGTTCTCCGAGAAATTCAATCCACGGATTATAACAGGGGAGGACTTATATTCATGGGATGCAATGATTTCCCCATTTTCCGTACTCACCGACATCTTTACTTCCATGATTTATGGTGGTGCTGGGATTGTTCTACTAAACATTCGAGATTTAAAAGAATGTGTAGAACTTGAATCAAAAAGTACGTTCTCTATTCATTAATGAATAACTAGCGTACCTGTCGCCACTTCGTTGTCGCGGTTCACTTCGGCAGAAGTGATTGCAAAAGCTCTTCCTTGCTGTCTTGGAGGTTGTTGGTTGCCTCCGAAAACCCTTGGATTAGGGAACTGATTTGCAAAATGACCCGGTTCTTTTCATTTATATCATTGAATAATGCGTTGAGGTTCGAACGGATAATTCCTCTCCTTTTTCGTAGCCGCGGGTCCTTCTTACCAACAGTTAACAGCTAGGTGCCCTTCTCTTCCACACCTGAAACATTTTCTCGTCCCCTTAAGGCAATTTCTAGGGTGTTTCTTTCCACACTTTTGGAAAGTGGGGTGCTGGAACTTCTTAGCACCGTTGGATTTATCCATCGGACAACCAGCATTTAAGTCCACCATATGCTTCTTGTCCCCATGATACCCATGTGATTCCCTGATCTCCATTTCTACCTTGAGGGCACATCGGACAATTTCATCATAGCTGTCAAATTCACGGATCGCTAATACATTCCGCAAGCTAGGCTTCATCCCACCAAAGAAGCAGCCGACCTTGCATTCAGGGGTAATGACAATGCCGAAAGCATATCGTGCAATCCTTGTGAAGTTTTCCTCATACGATCCAACAGATTCTTCATCTTTTTGATTGAGGGAAAGGAAGTCCCTTTCCATCTTAAGCCGGAGGGTGCGCGGAAAATATTTATCAAAAAACATCTTCTAGAATTCCTTCCATTCCAAAGCCTCGATCTCCTCCCCAGTCTTTGTATTTTTTATCAATTTCCACCATTGATCAGCCTCACCCTCCATATGATAAGCAGCTAGGAGAACCTTCTCTTGTTCAGAACATTAGAGGATGGAAAATATCTTTTCAATGGAGTTGATCCATTGTTCAGCGATCGTGGGATCAGATGATCCACTAAACGTAAGAGGTCAATGTCTCATGAAGCTCTCGATAGTGACTTGTTCAATCTTAGGGGGGTTTTAACGTTCCTCTTGACCCGTGTTTCTATTCAAAACTTGAGTTAGTTGAGAGAGAAGCATGACAAAGTTCGTGATTCCCGCTCCCATTGGATTGGGCATCTCATTAGTATAGTCATCACATTGATCTTCACAACGGTTGTTAGCCCGAGTCCTCCTATACCGGCCATTGGCTGGAATAAAAGTAAATTTAGGGGTAACACATAAAGCTCAATCGAAAGACAAAATTTTATGACTTATAAATAAACATTCACTCCTTAACTCATGAGTCTATAGGCTTCAATCTTGTATTTTCATGATCTACGTTCTAACAAATATTCGTAGGGGAATTTTTTTTAATTCCCTTAATAAGGGTTCATACTAAGCTTGTGAATTTATCAAAACATATCCCGCGGGAGTGTCGTAAGCAAGAGTGCAGCAAGGCCCATTGTCGTGCACCAGTTCCCATTCGAGTCTAGCTCAAAGCGGTGTTTTCGGGTTTTACCCCTAAGATACATCTGTTCCAGAGCCACCTCTACCTACTCGTATCCAGAGAGGGATGTATTTGTTTGATAAACTACTTACTTAGTATTTACCAAAACCTAGGGTTGTTTTTATTATACATATTCTTGTATCTAAGGCTTTACTAGGGTTTCCTAATCCCAAAAATAACTAAACCTATCCTCTTATACCAACTATGACAACCCTGCTTTTTATTACAACTTAAACATGCTTTATTACATAAAACATCACTTGATACAACAAAGAAGATCATGAGGTTTAGTGTCTTTGGGGCTTAGGATCATTACATAAAAACATAAAAAATGAAATACAACATCTTTATTGAAAACTTCCTTTACATGACCACTACATTCCCTCGTACTTAGCATTGCAAGGGATAACCTGAGAACATGCATAAGAAAAGGGTGAGCTATAATGCCCAGTAAGGGAGTACACATGGAATAACATGAGGAGTACAATACATTTTAGGCAATGGGAATGTCAATCGATCATAAGATAAACATGAACATAAAGTCATGATAAAGCATGATAATCATAACATGGAAATGTGGCAACAACACTTAACATTGAATTAGCATGAGTCAAGGCTCATTGCACATGGAGCATGAGTAAACCCTCATTGCACATGAAGCACGATTAAACCCTCATTTCACTTGAATTAGCATGATTAAACACTCATTTCACATTCCGTATCATGATACTATACTTTACCCAATGCATTGGAGCAGTATAAGGGTGCACCCTTCTTAAACATTTCATTTCATGCATAAGTGTTCCACATGGCTCATAAAACATGGATTCATAAAACATAATAATTTATTCCATGATAAATGAATGTGGAATTCATAAATGAAACTTTACAATCAATAAGTAAATGTTCATAAAGGTGAATACCCTTTATGGAGAAATGGGCATGGTATTCACTACACAATGACATTGGCTTAGAAAATCGGTGCGATTTCAGCAGCGTAACGGCATGACTTAAGAGTTCATAAAAAAGGTTGATGAGAGAGAAAGGGGTTCCTCATCATATTTACATGTAATGGACAGTAAGTAGGTCATACAGATACATGTACCAACAATTGAAATGGAATTTATATTCATGATACAAAATTATTTCTTGAATGTAAAAGAAGAGAGAGAAGTTCCTTTCGGAATTTCGGCATAGTAACGGGTGTACATGGGAGGCATTAAATGAGAGAGAAAGGGGTATCCCATCATTCAAACATAAAGATGTCAGTATGAGGGAGGTGTGAAACCATACCCCAATATTCATAATTGAAATTAAAAGGGCAATACAACTTAAAGAAAATTGACAAAAATGAGAAAGGAAGAAAAACCCCTTACGTGGAGCTGTGCTTCCAAAGGCTAGAGAGAGGCTTGTGAGAGGCTTATTGGGAGCTTGGGGCACCTTGGGAGGATTATAGAGAGAGTAGGGCAGAGGTTGGACGAACTCCAAAGGATTTTAGTGAGAATGAAGTGGGAGCTTTGGTGGGTTTATATAGGAAAGGTGAGGAAATTATTTATTATTTAGGTTTGGGTCCCCTTACATTAAATTAATCCAAACCACAAACCATCCCATGGTTTTTGGAAAAGGGAAGAGGAAAATAATATTTTATAAGGCCCTAGTCCGAACTTCTTAAATTAATAAGGTTTCTTATGTGGAGGTGAGTCACACTCCCATGGAAATTAATTTAAAAAGGCAAAGTGTTGAATATGTCTTGAGGGGTCCATTAATTCTTTGAAAAGTAATTAAAACAAACCCAAAATTACATTATTTTAATGATAAAACATATATTTTCCGAACATAAGGATTATGGTATTTTATTACATCGCCATTGGGTCATTATGATGCCATAAAACACATTATATATTTAAACGGTATTTAATTTTTACCCAAAACTTTGACTGTATCAGAAAATTATGAAAAATTCACCATTGGATGATTTCGACATCCTGATTACAGAAATGAAATTTATTTTATCTAAAAAATTTCTAAATATTTTAATTTTCACTTTTAAAATAAAAACCAACATTTATCGAAAATTCACGGGTTTTGACAAAAATGGATTTCAAACTTTAATATAAAATTTTAATTGCATTCATAAAATTATAAGATCATTTATATATAATAAAAATTAATATAATATTATTATTATTATTTTATTAAAATATTTTTTAATTCAAAAATCATTTAATTTAATAAAATATATTTCTTAATTAAATAATAACTAAAAACACCATTTGTACTTTAAAAACTATTTACAATGTATCAAAAATGACTAGAAATTATATTCATTATTATTATCAAAAATAATGTACATTAACATAATACTACTTATTTGTTACATAACCCCTTAAAATAGCCACATAAGACCTAAGGGTAAGTTGTGCGATGGTGACAGACTCTTGGGGTGGCTCGGATAGCATCGCTCGAGTGGTAATTTCAATCAACTTCCCTTTTCCTGTAGACGGTCACATTTGAGTTTGACATGATGAAGCTCAGCTTGGGCTTGGTCAAGGGCAAAGCCCAAGGATGCCACCTCTTTTCCGAGCTCCGAAAAATGGGCTTCGTATGGGGAAATTCTACTGGATGAGGCCATCGCTTACTTTGTTTGAGTAAAATTGGGTTCATTAAAGCCTTATATTTATACTAATCGTGTGATCACTGTTCAACGACTATATTAGAAACGGTCAAAATTCTTAACATAAAACAAATAAATTTTACATCTTATAAAAACATTTTTCATAAAGAGACATTTAATTAGATCAAGAGGGATTTCTATTAATGAAACTTTGGGTCGTTACACAATAAACATGTATATTCCTCTTAAAATTATCCTTATGATATCTCTATCTATATTACTTACTCGAGAGGTACTTGTTGAATAGGATCCCCAATATTATTTATAATTCTATTTGAAACACTCTAGAAAAAAACCTAATAATCAACCAATATTTTTAAATGGAATTCTACTCTTAGAGAATAGATGATCCTTGATGTGATCTTGAATCACTCTAAAATTTAAAGTCGATTAGTTTCACCATTATAGACCATAATGAGAAATGAATATACATTAACTTTTTATATAGAAAACATACCTCCAAACTTCTGTAATATGTTCCATTAAAAATATTGATCAACTTTTTTGTATAAATAAAAAATTGATTCTACAAACAAATGATATCAATGTTTTTTGTTCTTCTTATTTTCTTTCATATTTCCCCACTTCCTCTTATAATTAATATCACCATGTACTCTATTCATCCTATATTTTTCTCTATGAATTAAAAATTTATAATACATTTAGGATCAATGTTTTACTATTAACATATATATCAATTTCCATTCCTTCACAATTAAATTTAAATTTCCTTCATTACTCAAAAATTATTTTAATTTTTATCCTTCTCTAATTCTATTATAGATATTGGATCTTTCATGGTGGAATATGGAAGTAATCTTGAAACATCTTCATCTATTGTATTTTGATTGACTAATTTTCATAATTTGCATTAACCATAAAGTAATATTATATTTCTCTATGGAATGAAGCTTCATGATTTTGTAGAACAATAAGGAGCATAATATGAATGGTTTCTCTTCATTGTAAAAGGATCAAATTATTTTCAATAGGTTTATATGATCATGGTGTGATATCATTTCCAAGGAATGAACACATTATCTCTCCCATTAATTATATTTTTTACATTCATTTTAATAAATAATACATGTGAAAAATCATCTGCAACATCATATTAAACATAAACACAAATATTCACAGATAAATCCGGACATTTCATTTAGTATGAAATAAATATATCATAGCTTATTAATTTTATAAAATCATGATTTATTTTATGGAAAATAAAAAAAGCCCTTTAATTTTTCGCTTGTGGAAATATATTTCAAATCATAGATTTTCTTAGATATGAAACTTTTATATATGGAAATTTGTAATTTTATCTCATTATAAATACCTTAGATATGATCATAAAATATATTACATATCTATTAAAAATCATTCATATGTAAAATAAAATATTACATATCATAGTTTTATTTTTATCTTTGTCAATTTAACAAATTTTTTTAATTGAAACCTTATATATCATAGTAAAGAGAATTTATTTTGAAAATTGTAAATTATATAAAACTAATAAATAAAAATAAAATATATTTTATAAGTCCTTTACCATTATTTATTATCAGTATGATTATAATTATATATTATTCTTCTAGTCCTATATGATCATATATTATCTACTTCATAAGATCTCCATTTGAAACTCTTTCTTTTAGATGTAAATCTAAATCTCAAATATTGATATTGGAATCATGTAACTTCAAATCATCGGAAATTTGGAAATGTGACTTTTAAACATGTAACTTCATGGAATGTATCTTCTAACATGTAACATCTTGAAAAGTATAATTATTCATTGAAATCAAATTATGAACATTATCAAACATACTTCCAAATATATAGAAATATCAAAATACATAAACTCAAATTAAAAAATTAATTATATGGGATCTTGAATATGATATATATATTTTTAAAAAGAATCCCACATACAATCATTTCCACTCCAATTATAATCCAATTCATATTATTCAATTTCTAATAATTGAAAACTCTTGATCCAATGATCCTCTTCATCCATGGTATAAACTCTAGTATTACATGAGAATTGTAGGGGATCCTTTCACTTTGATGGTTGTTTTGAGTCACCCTATGTATACATATTAGGGAAGATAGTTTAATTAATTCATTTGAGAAATATTAGTCTAACTTTTTGATTAATGCTATTAGAATTAGAAAAAATAAATGTATATTATTAAAAAAAGTTACTCATTTTATTTATTCATTATTTAGGTTTCAATGTTGTTGTATCATAAGAAGTGTATTTATTTTGGTTTACTCTATTTTGATTAAGGGATAATCGATACATAGAAACCCATCACCAGATGAATATGGAATAAGGGGTTTTAAAAAATTATACATAGCCATGTGTGGATATTGGTGGTGTAATGGGGGCTTATTCCATCACTGTAAACTAAGGGGGACCATTCAGATAAGATAAAACAATTACAGATATCTTGTAAAGGGATTATAAAAACCCGATAATTGTATTATATGATATGGTTGGAATGAATATGTATATTGAAGAAGGGTTTGAAAACCCAAGGGTTACACCACAATGTATTTTTGAAGCATACAAGGGACAAACTAAAATAGATTAAAGTAGGATGAAATATTAATATCAATTAGTGTATAAGGATAATGACTGGTAAACCCTCATAAAATAAATTTTAAATACACCCTCAAAAAAATTGCAATGAAATTTCAATAAACTCAATGTCATAATAAAATGTTCAAAATGGAAAGGGTAAATCATGTTGTGAATCAGAATACATATTAATAAATAAAAAGTTCATATAAACTCTCTCAAACAAAGATGTGGAGTACCATTAGTTCATAAAAATTCCAACAAGGGGTGGAATGGATGAATTATGGATGAATCTAGAATAATTATTAATGGGGATAACTATATATTAGATGATTATAATAATAAATACATACATATTTCTAGAATAAGGATCTCTAAATAGAGCTAATATGCTATGAAATATTGATTAGGAATCATTATTTGAATTAACAATGAAAGTAGATCAAGATTAATGTTGGGGTTCCAATTAATTTTAACTATATAGGATATGCTCATACACATGGTACATAGTCGGATGTAGTTTAGTTTTATATAGTATATAAATGTCCTTAAAATTTTAATGTAATGTGAAATAGATGTTTTCACCATATAGTGAAACATTGTGTGGTTTGAAAAAATATACCAAATAATTTAGGGGCTTGAAATTTTGACCAATAACCATTATGGGAATAATGAAAATTTAAAGATGAAGAAAATGAAAAATTTTGGGTTCATGATAAGGGGTCTGGGAATCAATTCATGTCCTTTAAATATAAGAATTTACACATACACATATCTTGAAAATAGTTCTATTATATAGGGTAAACCAACCTGAATTATAATTAAATAATAATGAAACTATAATTAAACTGTGCAATTCCCTATTTCAATAGGTGAGGAATCAATCACCAAGGTAATATGTTTGATTAAATATATATGTAAAGTTGTTGGGTGTATAAGGGGAGGTACATAAATATCTACCTATCTTGTGAGAACATGAATCCAACCACATGTTGTTCTAAATTGTATAATTTTATCTTAATTTTTTATGAGCATTGACAAAATATGGGTTTTACATATCATCACATACATGGATCTATAATTTGTAGAACCCAACATATATAAAAAAATTAATCCTATTGTGAACTATGAAATATAAATACATAATATTAATATTAATTCAACTAAACGATATAATTATTTAGAGGAATCATTACTTAGATGAAGTGAATCTAAAAATATTAATATTGTCTAAAATAAAGTCTCAATATAGAACAAGATTATTTGTTTGGAGAATAAAATATAATTATTTAATATAATATGATAGGTAAACCCATCTTCTATATAACTTAATATTATTTGAAAAATATTTATGATAACCCATATAGTTTTGTGTATATATAATTGGCTAATGCAGCTAGTAGATTACTTTCGTATGGTAAGGATAATAATACATTGTAGTGTAACATTTTGTTTTAAGGGAGATTATATGATTCTTTATTAGGTAATGTCGAAATTCCCCTTCAAACTAAAATATTAATGGCCATGAATATAATTTATTAAAGAAATTAAAATTTGAAATAAGATTGACATAATATTCATATGGGGATATTAGATAATATCCCTAATTGGAGTATACCTTTTAAATGGTGAATGGTACTTATTGTTTTTTTCATGTTAGTTCTATAAATGGAATTATACCCTCAGAGCGAGATAGTTAATTAAGGTATGAAAATTAATATTATTCTTCTTCAAATGATCTTTTTCCATGATTAGTCAAAAAACTCAATTCTTATTTATTAAATATATATAAAATAAAATAAATACATAAGTGATTTTACTCAGTTACCCATCATTGAGATACATCATTGGATCTTGTAAATGATAATTTTTCTATATACAAAAATTCATTAAACCATTTTTATTATATATTTTTCAAATAAGACATATTATCCATCTAGGTTGAAAATCACTCAGAAGATAGAAAGTTTACTAATCTATCACTCAAGAATGACTCACTACACAACAAGGGTGAACTTTTGATCTCAAAAATATAATGAAAAATAATTACACATCTATTAGTGAAATAATGGGCTCAATGTTAATCATGTTTAAAGATATCCTCTTATTTTTCATTGGATTTATTTTGATTATTAAAATTATCCAAATCCCTTATTAGAATTTTTTGTATTCCCCCTCTAGTAATTATCTCTGTTCTTGATTAACGACTTATTTTAACATATCAAATATATATATTCCTTTACATTATAGTGATAAATAATTGTTTAAGGACCCTCTATGTCATTATATGAATCTATGATCATGACACAAGTCCATCTTCCATTATTTCAAAATATTTTACATCCAATAATATTAAATTATACCTCTTTATGACATAATATAGCCTCTAAATTTATAGGATTTTGAATTCATTAAAAACCAATGGTATAAACTCACCAAAGTTTAACAATATATGTTTTAATGCAATGCCTTGAAAAAACACATCCCTTTAAAAATCATTCTTGATCTATATCAAGAATCCAATTATTTTTAAATGATTTTACATTAATAATATATCAATGAATACCATAAAAGTATCACCAATATCATCCAAACAAAATCCTTTTATCATTACCTTACTTTTTTAGGTGTGCCGAAATACATAATCGATAACTAAAAACATCCATATTAAGAAAAATATTAACTAAGAAATCATGAGTTACAATAGTGTATTGACTAGTGACACAAAATTCAAAGCTTTAACATCATTCATTAATACTTAAAATAACCATAAGTAAACAATTTTAATTATAGTGTGATATTCAATTTTCCTTTCCAAAAAAACACTAAAAAATAAAGATGGTAAAAAAATATAAACATCCAAGAAAAATGTCCATCCATATATGAGATATTTTACATCCTAGTGAATCCAACATAATGGCTTGATTTTTGACAATATAAGGAGAACCTGTCAAATTTCCTCTAATCTATATAAATCTCAAAACTCTAAATTCTTATGAAAATACTATTCCTTTTAGTGGATTTTAATAATCATTTTTCATAATACCACTCCAAAAATTCAATCTTATTTTTGTCATTTTCCCTATTTGGATTTATTAATAAAAACATAAAAATTTGAATATATTGTTTTTCTATCCCTCAAGCTTATTATAGATATGTCATGAATTAAAATAATCTTCTTAATAGTGTATGAAATGATTCAATAAATCAATCTCAATAATCCCACATGACTAATTGTAATTATGATAAAAAAATTTGAATGAAATGACCATCAAATACCCACTTTGTTTACCTCCTTATTTGATACCACGTTTTATTTCAATTGATTAAACCACACAACATTTACATCATAAATCATCTAAAATCTATACTCAACCCCTACTAAAATTTGAGTTTATCTATTTGAAGTTTTTATATTTGAAAAATATAGTCATCATATTTTTATTTTTGATTATTCTTCTTTAGTATAAAACCCATGTAGGCTTCTCAATTAATTACTATATCAATCATTTGAATATATATACTATATGAAGCCATTGAACTACTTTTATATATTTTAAACTCTAGTGGAATGATATTATGGAATATTAAATTATATTTTTTTTTTATATAGTGTATTTACATGCAATTAAGAATAGTTGGTTAACTATTAGATTAAATACCATATCTTAGTTCCAATATGATTCTTCATAAATACATAGTAGTGAAAAATGTGGAAGTAAAAACATGTAGTTTTCATATTTCATTGACTAAAAATATAATAAGATAATATATATTTTTATAATTTTGTCTTATCATATTTATTATTTATTATCTATAAGAATCATTAGAAAGGGTAAGATATTAATAATCTCGATTGGAATCATTTTGGAGAGTCCAACATGTAATGCATTAATTCTCTTTGTTGAATTATTGTCAAAAGATAACTCAAGAAATGTCTTGATATCATGATTAGTTTAATGTGACGATATAAGTTATTGTAAATAATAACACAATTTAGAGGTTAAACTAGTTAAAATATAAATAGGAATATAAAAATTTCACTACTGGAAACATCACCTACACCCACGGTTTGGAACCATGGGTTTACCACATAAATTGATGGGTATAGGCTATACCCATGGTTCAATGAACCTTTTCATGTAGCGGAATTTTTATAGAGCAATAGCCACAGTTTCTATGGAATCTAGGGGTATAGCCTTTTTGATTTTCCACAATATCCATCGTTTACAAAACCGCCGGTATAGATTATCGCACAAGAAATAATATATCCATAGTTCATTAAAATGTAGGCATAAATACCCATCCCTAATTGGAAGAAGCATACTTCATTACTTCCTAGACCTATAAAAAAATAAAAAACCACATAAAACCAACAGTACATTATAGATATCATTATTTTATAGAAACCATTGACATACCAACTTGTACATGAATTAATTTACACATAAACATTAGTAAAAAAAATATTCAACCTATCTACATGAAATAGTCTATCCAAAACTCATTCTAATTGAGTATAGTTCTTTTGGCTTATTAAATCCATCATGTTTGTCCCAATTTCATATTGAATTACTTCTCACACTATGCAATTCTAGTGTAATAACAATACATAGATCATTTCAGAACTACTCCATGGCCTCTCTCACTAGGTTACACCTAGATCCAGGAATATGGGTTCCAAATAGAGTATGATGTCAGTTAATATAGTTCCATGTTGGTTTCATTCATTCTGCTCAGCTACAGTTGGTCAAAGTTGATACAATACCCTATAAATTAAGACAAGGGGCCTTCATCCCCTATACCCCTAGAGTAGGGGAACTTTTCCTCTATAACCCCCAATCAGATCACTATGGATCTTGACCCATGGAGTTGTGTCCTTGTGCGTAGTTTTAGCTAAAATAATTCTTCCCAACAACATCAAATAAGATCAGGCTACAACAATCCAACAAACATTTACAACCATAGTTTACATTTATCAAAAATGTTTTTAAATTAGAATGTGGTATGGGACATCTTATTTAAAGTTTTACTTATACATCTACTGTTATCTCGAGGAAATCTATAAAAATTAATAAGAACCAAAAATTTCAATTGAGAACAAAATCTTTCATTAGGAAACTCCTAGAAATATTAATGAGAAATTGGTGTCTTAAATCGAATCATCATCTCAAAATAATCATGTTGTTGTGGTAGGGAAATTATACAATACAAACTTAGGTGTTTAATAATTATCGACTTCAAAAGAAATTGTTCTACCATTACATTCATTTTAAACCCACCAATATAATGAGTAATAAATTATAGTACTCAACCCATCCTAGTTGTTTATTTTCTCCCCATAACTATCCTGTTGAGCCAATATATCCACCTAGAATAGTATTGTGAGATTTCTAGTTGATTCATGGTCATATTAGAGCATGGAATTAATGAATGGTGATTTCAAGTGAAATAATTGATATAAAATTTGAATAAAACCTATAAAAGGTCAACGATGAGTTTATTGGAAATTTAAAACCCCACTATCTATTGTATGATAGGGTATTTTTTTCCCATGGTATTTCTATAGGTGCATTGCGATGGATTCTAATCATAATCTCTATCAATATAAAGTATCTCATGATTTGATATTATATTATCAACATGGTTATAAATTTGAATTCATATTTATTAGTCCAAATGCATTACCATTTTACCACCATTTATACACATATCATTTTCAAAATCAATATATATTTCATGGTCTCCCAAATCTCATTGTAATCCAATTTCTAAAACCCTTATTCATTGGAATTCATAGTCCATTCCAAGAAATTCCCAATCCCTCCCAAGTTATTCAAGGATTTATAGTCACTCCCATGGTTCATATATAGTAATTACATTGTTAGACTCTAATATAGGAGTGACTAGAATGAACTAAGTTGGAAGAGATACACCCAAAGGAGGATATAAGTTTACGAGTATCATGGATTCACCACTCAAGAATGATTTATCCTAAAAAATTAATTAAAATAGCAATGGAAAATAAATTTTTTTTTGAATGAACCATATATATGTCATATTTTTACACATAAGGAAAATAAAATAATCAAAATCAACAAAATATAAAGTTAGAAAAAGTGAAACAGACTAATTAATCCCTCCACAACACCAATCTCCCTCCCCTACAAAGAAAACCTTGTAGCTGCTTCTTGTGCCATTATGGCCCCCATCACTGAATATAACTACCCTCCTTCCATTGAAAATAGTAAAAAGGTATATGTAGCTGATGTGGTAAATAAAATAAAATAAAAACTAAACTACAACATACCTATTCCTATGAATATACAAGTCACCTCTCAATATATATGAACCACAACACCCCATGGGTCAAAATATTTTCATTCAAGTATGGGGGAACAGATTATATTAGCTCAAGAGGATGTGATTCCTACTATAATTTTTGTTTTATTTTGGTAGGCTCTATTTTTATTGGTTATATTATTTATATTTTAATTTGGTTGATACTGGTTATTTCTATTTGGCCCAGCTCTGGTTAATTTAGTTTGGTACACTTTAATTTGGTTTTATTTATTCCAGGCCAATTCCAAATGATTGTGTTGAATTAAATTCAATAATGAATATTTTTAGTTTTAAATATTCAATGTATGGTTCATATTAGGTTTTTCATTTCATTTTATATTGTATTTAATTATCATAAATTAGGAAAAGTTGGGTTGGTTTTGTTCAATACATGTTTTTCTGTGACATTTTCATTAGATATAGTTTGTCTTATTTTGGTATATATTTTCTTGGGAAATTTCATTCACTTTTTTCTAATCGATTCAGTTTGACTAGATTTGGTTAATACTATTTTGGTTTAGTTCAGTTTAGTTCAATTAATTTGCGATCATATGGTTTGAATTCATTATATTTGTCTAATTTTATTCATCATTTATAATATTAGATTACTTCATGTTTTATTAGTTTAACCTGGTATAATTTAGTATCATACAATTTTTTTCATTTGAATTCTATTTTCTTCATTTTTAATAATTCTAGATATATTTTGGTTTATATAATTTACATTTATACTAGTAAGGTTCGGTTAGTTTTTGAATGTTTTTTTAAATACATGATTCTAATTTTTATTTGGTTTTATTATATCCGTTACGGGTTTGTATGGTTCCACTTTATTTAGTTCAAATCCTTTTGGGTTTAAACTTCTTAATAATTTTTTTTTTGGATTCTTGTGGCTCATCCTGGTTCATTAGGTTTGATGAACTCTTAATTGAGGTAGGTACGGAGAGGTCTAACATGATAATAATGATTAGATATGATTCACTTTGGTACCACATGATATGATTTATTTTATACCTAGTTATTTTTTATTAATCTATTCAGTATAATCTAATTTAATTTATTCTAGACTCATTTAGAAATATTCAATTTTTGCCTTTATAGGTTAATAAAATTCAGATTATTCTCGGTTTTCATAATTATATCATATCCTACTTCATTCAATTTAGTGTGATTTAATGTAGCTCAATTTTATATCAGTTAGTTTTTTCGTCAAGTAGTTATAATAAAATTATTAGATAAAATATATATCATTATTTAATACAAAAAAATAGTTTGAATTATAAGAAATCGATTATTCTTAAATGAAAAGGCCAATACATTAGAGAATCGACCTCAAACTCAATGTGCTCTACTTATGGTGACGATAACTCAATTATTCCCTTTACTTCTTGCATGCATATGAGATTATTAATATATATGGAAACATATCCCCAATGTATATATTTTCGTGGAAAAATATGTGGAAGTGGATCATTACATATATTCTCATACTCTCATATACCCTTTACCTTACATGCGTATGGATTTTTCATATATATACATAAGCACACCTAGCCCCAATATATATTTTCTTATGGACATGAGTGAATATATATATATATGGGGGAACATATATATGTATATGTTTACCTATTCATACATGTGTAAGTGTCCTTTGACAATGGAAACATGGAACCATGACAGAAGGTCCAAAATACTCAATAAAAATACTGAAAACTCAAACCCCAAAACCAATAAATTAAAAATTGGTAAAGAATTTAAATTGAACAAAAAAATACCCAAAACCCATGGAAAACCCATTTCCCTTGATGGAGGTGGATAGAACCAGCCTCAATGGGGCCCAGGATCCTTAAAAATAATGAATGGACCAAAATAAAAACCCCCAAAACGAGTTAGGGTTAAATTTTCATGATTGAAAATCAAATGAACAATTAAGAGGAAACCAAAACTATCACATGATTCAATCCATCATATTGAAAACACATTATAAAGAAAACACTACTCTATAAATCATTTTATCATTTGAAAAAAAATACGAGAACCCAATAACATAGTGCCCCTAATCATCAAAACATTACTGAGAGGATTATAGAACAAATACCACTTTCCGAAAATCCTATTGAAAAAATTGACTTAAAGACACCCAAGAATCCAAAAATGATAACATGAAATTGTAGGCTACATGGTGTTCAGATGAAGAGTATACAAAGATATAATTTTTTTAACTTATAATAAGGAAAATTTCTTTGAAAACTTATAAAGCATTTCAACAATTCATTTCTAAAAAAAATATAATTGAAAAAAACAATATATTAAGACAAATGAAATAATCATTCATTTTTGTACACTATTTTTTGAATATTAAATATGTATTTATAAGATAAAGTACTTGAGTAGATACCCAAATATGGGTATACTCCTACACATTTTAGTGATATAAAATAGTTGAGGGGATAACTAATATACGAAGGACGTTATGATATATTCCTATATATTTCAGAAGATGGGATATATAATAAATCAATGAAGTATTAAAAAAATGAAATTCTATGGATTATTAGATATCACATCCTGAAAAATAAATGGTCGTGTCCTCTATTAAATTTAATAAATATCAACGGCACCCAGAATTCAAAATAATTATAGTTTATAATAGTATAAAGAACATTAAATGGGTAGTGTATAACTATAGAATGTATTAAATGATATTGTATAATCTATTATTATATTTTATATCATATGATATGTATTTAATTTTATAATCTTTTGTACCTCTTTATGATCATTAAATTAAAATCTAGACCAAAAAATGTAAAACTAATTGTTACATATGATAGGTATCAATCAAACATATAAAAAAATATCATCATATACTAACTGTTTATTTTAAAAAGAGTAATAAACAAATTATCAGTACTAAACATACATCAGTTAATATAAAGATGACTCATGTTCATAATTATCTACTATCAAATGTTAGAAGACATATTATATAATAAAAATTAATCTGTTTATAGAACGAAATAAAAAAAAACATGGAATACCAAAGATACAATCTAAAATACTGTTTAAGATAAAATTGCATTGATGCAGTGTATGAGGTATATATATATATATATAAAGTAAAGAAAAATTGATGCTAATTTACTCAAGTCAAGGGTATAATTGATATGAATTAGTAGAAACCTTCCATTTTATCTTTAATGGAATTCTGATGATGTAATATCCAAAAATATAAAACCAAAAGTTGAGGGAAAGTAAGATAATTTTACAAATTTATTGCATGTGGAGGTCTTTAAAAATGGAAAAAATTTCTCTTTATATTAAATGAGTATGAAATCATTAGTTTAAGATATAATGGGAAAAAATTTCAACGAAAAATAAATCATGATCAAATGTGATAAAAATATATAGGGAATAATAAGCAACTGGATTGCATATAGCGAAGAATAGAATTGAAGAAATATAAAAACCAACCATAATATCAGTGGTAATTGTTAGATTTAATCTCATTGGAACTAAAAAAAATACTTCTAACATAATTTTATTAAAATAGAATTATAGAGGCAGCTAACAATATAGAAGAACCATTATTTTAAAACATTTCTGTAGAATTGGATGTAAAGAATATAAAAATTCATATAATGTGAATTTACTATGTAAATAGGAAATGAGGCAAATGAAATAAGAATAACATAGTCAAATTCTAGTAGGATAACATAATAAAATGAAAAAAAATACCTCAAATTAGAATTTTGATAATTGGGTTACCAATGAATGGGCCTCTTAAGAGAATCTATTGCTTGTGGAAGGGTATTATGGAACCATTGAAGATATAAACTATTTTTTTTTAAACATTAAAACGAAATTACACAATTCATATTTAAGATTATGAAATTTAAAATTTGGGGAACATCAATTTATTTTAAAGCTAACTTACATGTGATGAAGTCGGTGAATATTGATACCACTAAAAAGTACAATGATGAGGTTTTAACCTGTCGATGGTAGTCCTATGACCAAATAGTCAGTGATTCCAAAAAATAATGTCCCAAGAAGCATGAAATGGTTGTTAATGTAAGAGAACCATGTAAATTATGGTTTATTTATAGGTAAGGGGGGAGCTGAAGAGGAGGTACAGGTGGAGGCAGGGTGGTGGGTCTAGAATGGCAGAGGCTAGGAGGAAGAGGTGGAGGAGTATGTAGACATAAAGGCAGATGTGAAGGAAGGAAAGCGGATAGAGGAAGGTTGGGGCCGATAGGCGGAGGATGGTAGGTGGAGGATGGGAGGTTGAGGTGGAGGGAGGGAGTTGGGGGCTAGGAGGTGGGGGTCTGGAGGCGTACTTCAAGAGGTTGAGGGAGAGGTAAAGGCCAAGAGGTCACAGTCAAGGCACAGGTGTAGAGGGGAGGGGAGGCTAGAGAGATTAGGGCTTTTCAAAGGGGTATGGGGAAGAGGAGCTCGACCGAGGATAGATTTATAAGGGGTTATACCCACAATATTTAAAACACTCATGTGTATAGGTTTAGAAAAAATGAATATACCCATAGTATCTCTAACCCACAGGTATTTAACCGTTAGTTTAAATCCAATTTCTAGTACTGTTTGAAATTACCTGAAGAGTAATTGATTTTAACTCCTTTATAAGAATGTAGTAAGGAATAACAATTATAAGCTAACCCCGTTGACAAATAAATGTAAAAATTTATTATATCTTGAATTTTATGTAAGAAAAATATGTTCCACCAAAACATTAGGAAGATTAAAATTATTTTTCCTAAATCCTACAAAAAAATACATAAGAAAAAAATATTTTCATAATAATCGAAGAAAGGGATATTGCCTTTCATGAGCATCCATTAATACCAATCACTAGTTTCTAAGAGTGAAATATATTTGTTGAGTATATTTTTATTTAAAATATATAGTTATAAAAAGCTTCATTGAATATAGCTATTTAAAATGTATGGTCTATAAAATTGTATGAAATATAATATGGTATGTATCTCAATGTAAAGATGAACTAAAAAGATAAAACAATTATTTAATTAAATATAATATTTTCATTGATAAATTAGTGAATGAAATTTATATATAAAACAAAAATTATTAAACCATGATAATATAAATAGATAAATTAATTAAATCAGAAGAATATATGGGATGATGTGATTCCTAAAAATAAATTTTTAGATAATTGAATTTATTACATGAAATTATAATAAGACATGTATGAGGAATATACATAATTTATTATGAGGAAAATAATAATATGTTCATTGAAATACATTGGATGGGGTGAGTGCATACCTTTTGGATAACTCTATTAACATGGTATTTCTAAAAATAATAATTTACCTTTAAATTAAATATGGTTCTACTAAAAAGTAATAAAAATAATGATTTAAAATAAAAGTCTAAATGAATTGGTGATAAAAAAAATATTAATATGTTTGGGATAAATAATAATTACATACCCTACTATATATTAAAAGAAATAATTATCTCTATAAACATCATCTTTTCTCTCCCAAAGTGGATCAATTATCTTATTCCTGATTTAAAATAAAATTGATTACAAGACATGCATGATTTTTGATAAATAGAGATGTATTTATCCCAATGAATTATTCAATAAAAATATTAGTAAAATTTTAAATCTATATAGATAGAATTTGATTATTCATAATATTTTAAATTGGAAATTATTTATATTTGATAATTCATAACTTATAAAGAATAGAAGATAAATTGATATAGTGAATAAAATTGAGGGTTCCATATGTAATTTTGAAAGTAATGGATTACAATGAAGGGATAATAGCCAAGGTATTGATGAAAATAAAAATTAACCCTTGAAAAATAACATTGATCATTAGAAGATATTATGAAGGTGAAAAAATGGTTCTGCCAAAATTTATGATCTCTCTTCGACTCGAAAATTCTCCCTTGTCTCTCGATTGATATATATTTTCTCTAATACAATTATTTTATAAAATGATCTCTCCTAAAACCATTATATATTTTTGGGAATTTGAATAATGGTTAATATTTATGATGGAGTTAGAATTGATTATTTTTATATCCCCACCCATTTAACCATTGGTACTAATATGGATTATCATGTGATCATTGACCTATATTCTTGTTAATATTTATATAGATTATTTCATTTATGATTCTATTTCATATACTTTTATTGATATAGATATATTTCATTACCATTTGAAGTTTTATAATATGATAACAACGTGTTGATACTAATCTAGAATAATTATTATTATCTTATTTTTCTAGTCATAAATGTTATTAACAACAATATATCCCTTAATTTATTTTTTAGTGTGGAATATAGGATAGAAACCTTAAATGGGATTCAGAATGTTTATGATATTTTTTTAGATTTGTTGACTTATTTTTTTCATGTGATTGTATTTTCAATAATATATAATGAGAGATAACTATGATTATATAGAAGTTATCAACTAAATTTACCATCATTTGTTAAGATAATCATTTTTTATGTTCTACTTGAAAGTAATTTTTAGATATTGATGTTTATTCTATAGATGTTTTTCAACCAACATATAATTTATCTATATAGTCAATTATTTAATTACCATATTATCAACCATGAAATTATCATGTTTTCTCTTGTCTATGTGTTTTCTAATTCATCCAATAAAATAATTTATGTATATTTTTTAAAAATATTGACTATTTTATTATGATTGTTAAAATAATTCACTATAGATGATGAGAATTTTTATATTAATAAAGTGTCCCAATATATTAGATCACTAAAGGGATACTCTATTTTAGTTATATTGGTGGCTAAAACATCATCCTCCTCCACCACAAATGGATTAACATCTCAGAATTTCTGTGTAATTTTTTTAAATATATAGAATTATTTCGAGACCATAAAATTCAATGGCACGTGATTATGAGGCTCAAAGTACCCAGAATGATCCGTTGAAAAATGTTAAGCTATAAATATAATGTGTGAGAAATTTTCTTGAAAAAGTAGAGAACTCAAAAATAATTCCTCATATCAAAAATATGAGGGCACCATTGTGTTCAGAAAGGCAGATTTACCCTAGGTAAAAAATAATTTTTGTCGATGTAGGACTCCAGTGAGAAAACCCATAAATGGAATAACCGTAAATATGATAATTAATTATCAATATTTTATTTTTAAAATGCTTATAACTCATTAACAGTGACTCAGATTAAAAATATGAGACCACTGTTGAACTCATGAGGGTAAGCTTTCTTTAGCCAGACCCTAATATCAGCTGGCGCGGGACAATAGTGGAAGTTAGTTTTTGGTTATTAATACAATAATTAAGTAACAATTATTTTATTTACAAATCATTATATCTCCTAAACGGTAACTTGGATTTAAAATTCAAGAGTACCGTTAAACTCTTGGTGGCGACTTCCCCTTAGGGGGATCCAACCCTTGACCAGCACGGGTCGAGTGAGAAAGTTAATTTTTTAACTTTCTTATAAGGTACGTCTAGTAAACGTGCAAGTGGGATTTTATAACTTTTTAACCTATTCATGGATCAGAACTCCAAGGGAACCATAGAATTTGGAACACTAGTATTCGCCTAAAAATTACTTAACTTTGGATAGAAAGGGCCAAGTGAAAAAAGTTATTTTTCGGACTTTTCAAGAAAAATAACAAAATTATTTTAAAAAAGTATTTTTATTTTCATTCTCAAAGTTGAGTGGAAGACAGTGATTCTGCAGGGTAGCAATGATGCGCAATAATGAGGATCATTAATGGATATTAAACTCACTTAATAATGATGTTATAATAGAAGGTAACAATGTAACGACGTGAAGTCGCATCATAATGGAAATGTTGTGACATGTTTCTATTTATAGTTTGACACGCTGAGGAAATAAGGATTAAAAATTTGGAGAATTCTCTAGATTATATCTGATGGACTTCCACCTCTGTGAAGAATAACATCCACTAGAGAAACGTCATCATCTTTGATGATTTTAAAATATTGGAGTATGGAAGCAATGTAGACGTCTTAATCCCTTAAGGACAAACTCTGTGACATCGGACGTCATAAGAGGTAGGGTTTTTTATTTGACGTTATCCCCCATCCTTTTCTCAAAATGTTAAACATGGATCAACCCAAAAATAGGTTGATCATTGATTTGTACGTTATGCGGGAAGGTGTTTTATTTTTGGCGTTTTATTAATTCAGGGTCCAAATCATGGCATGGAATGATTGAACCGAAATTCCCCAAACCTATAGGTCTTTAAACCTCTAACACAGAGGCCTATTTCCAATTCAAACAAAGCATGAGAACCTTTACATCTGCGTTCTTGGTGGCCTTCCCCTAGAAATTATAGAAAGGTAGGTTTGGGATCCTCACAGTGAAGAGGGCACTCCTAGAAGGTCATAGATGCAGATGGATTGATGAACGGACCACAGGAGCACATCTGGTGGTCCGTTGAACACCCTGTCGGGGCACCGATGCTAGCAGCAATGGTCGGTTGGCCTCACCAGCCATGTGAATGAGGTGGCCCCCACCAGTGGGTCGCGTTGACTGGGAAGTTGCGGCTCATTAGCCGAGGCAGCACGATGGAGGATGCAGTGCTAGGAGGGGTGCCATGTGGAGGTATGACTCGCGTCTAGGCCTTCTAGACGGCTGGCAAAGCTCTGGTCCATCGACTATGGCTGGTGGACAGGCCACGTGACTACGGGCCCATGGGGGAGTCGGACACGGCATCTAGGCCACGTCTCGGCTAGTCGACACCACCGACCACACCGTGCGGCTAGTTCCCAGCTGGAGAGCAAGGCCGATCACGCTGCCCAGTGGGCTAGACCCAAGCGTTGTAGGCCAGACTGCCCCAGCAGGCCAGACTCGCGCCCCCTTCAGGTCGAGCTAGACTAGACCGGGTCACTAGGCGACCCAGTGTGTTAGACCCTTGGCCAACCGGGTCGGGTCCAGTGAGGCATGTTGGGCCTGGAAGAATGTCCAGGACAGACCATACCGACAATCACCCACACAAGGTGGGGTCGATTCTGTTTTAATGAACTGGGGTATGTGTGACCCTCGGGCTGGGTTGGTCAGGTTGGTCAGGTCGGTTTGATCGGGTCGCACTAGGCCCAGTCGCAACTGGTACCTTGGTTACTAAAACACCTATATCATGCAAATGGTGTGTCCGATTGACAAGTCATTTGCGGCGTTGGGATACTCTCGAATAGGAGGATCTTCTTCCATGGTATATATTGAATTACATGGAATTTGAGATGTGGTGAAGTGCTTCAGGAGTGGTTATCCCAATCACAATACGTACAGAACCCTGTGACTGGCTGAAACCTGAGGACTGCAAAATTTAGGCCCGGTGGGAAGTACCTCTCTGTGACATCGCAGGAACATGGTGGGAAGAACCTCTCTGTGACTTTTTAGGGCCATGGTACATAACAAGGAGGAGTACCTTTGTGGGCCATGACTAGTGGGATGCACCTCTTTGTGACTCTATAGTCCCATGGTACACGATGTGGATGAGTACCTAAGCAATCAAAGGTTAGTGGGAAACACTTCTTCGGGACGTGGCTGGCCCACAGTACATGTTATAGGAGGAGTTCTCCATAAGTTGAGGTGTTCAATGATGTGACTGATGATGATACTGTCGTTACCCTAGAATGTATCTGGTGTGAGTTATCTTTTGTTTCTTTCTTTACTTTGAGAAATTATTGTGAGGACTTTCCTTTTTGTTTTTCGGTCCCTACTGAGTATTGTGTTACTCACCCCTTCATGGGCTTTGCTCGTAAGTGTTGTGTATGGTGAAGACAACTAATGTTTCGACAGGGGTGGTCAGGGAGACGGGACTGACGGATGCTATAATGGTAGACTAGGTGGCCTAGGACTATGTGATTCCCAGTTGGACTAGGGAGACAGGACATACTACTTCAGCTTCCAGTATCTTCACTACTCTCATGATCACGTGGTACTTTCTACATATGGCCATCAGAGTTTTCTTTTTCTACATGATATTTTCAGTTCATTGATTTGTTTGTATTTTGGACCACTTAATTTTTGTTGTACTTGCACTCAACCATGTTTTAGTGGTATTGGTTTTCCCCTTTCAATGTGTTGGTATGTCGTCGGGAGGGTTTGTGTGTACATATACTTAAGAAAATGCATCCCACTTGCAGGTTGATGCCTTCGGCACTAGTCTCCAGCAACAGGCCATTAAAAGGCGGCCTTATGGTATTCATGGCATGACCCTTGGGGGAAAGTTTGTGACAAAGTGGTATCAAAGGGTGGTCGGTCCTACCACAAATATTGGGAGTCTGTTGTTTTGTTTTGGAGCAATAGTGTTAAGCGTTGTGAGTTCAACTTTCAGATTTTAGGAGTCGAGTGTTGGTACGGTGGTCAATATATCCAAACATCAGGACCCTGAATTCTATTTTCCTCTCAATACATGAAAACACTAGTTTCATAAGTATTTAATTTTTTGAATAAGATTCATCTCATCAGGTCTGACCTTTTAACTGTGGTTCATCTTGATTCTCTTTCAAGATGCCTCCACGTAGACAGCCATCCAGGATTCTAGTGTTTGAACTTGAGGATGGTCCACAATGTGATGAGGCTTGAGTACATGGATTGTTGACTGAGATGGTACCATCAGGCTGTGTCTCGTCGATACCATTTCTCGTTTGTGAGAAGTTACTACTACCACTACCGGTAGAGGAAACATGTAGTCTCAGTTCCATACATGAGTTTCAGTGACAAATACTTCTAAAGTTATAAGTAAAGAACAACTCATAGGTGGCTAAGGACTGTCTTGTGGTGGTGATCGAGTTTCCATCTAGTAGGGGAACCATTAGATCAGATGGTAGTCCTGGCAGTGAGACTTCCACATGGCTCATCAGGGCGATGTCATGGTTTAGATTACCCTGATCATACGATTAGGTGACTCTTACATGGATTGATCTTGAGAACCTTACTCATAAAAGGGTTCCTTTCCATAAAATTTATGGGTTATGTGTTCCCAAGAGCTTCTATAGCTTCAAAAGGATGACATGTCGATAGTTGAGTATATTTTGAGTCATACCAACCATTCCAGGTACTCGATGAATATGATACGACCACTATTTTTGGGCTCGGACCTCTGAACAAGATATGTTTTGGGACATCTGATTCATCACTATTCCTATGTGCATTCCTACTTATATTAGGGTGATAGAGAGAACCTTTTGGTTGAAAATTCATTGGCTGGGTTGATAAATCCAGTGAATGTCAGTGGTGGGAAACAAGAAACATACCTCAGTCTCAAAGACTTGGATGTGTAAAATGTTTCGGAAAGATGAAGTGATATGGATTAATGAATCTGAATGGTTTTATACATGGAAGAGGAGCTAGGAGAGTAGTAGGAGGTGGTATAAATTTAAACATGTTACAACCAACACCCCAATGTGGTCCCCCTAGGCTTAGGGAGCTAAAGGAAAGGGGAAGGAAGTAGCTGCATGTGGTCAAGGAGTATGACCCAAGGGCTCTAGGAATGATTCGAGGTACGGTCTGTGTCTACTACTAGTTGTCGTATTAATAGACATAGGTACTAATAATTCTTTCTTGTCACAAATCATGTTCAAGACATAGTGTTTTTTGTTAAACCATTGGCTCGATCCATACATCAGAAAATACCTATGGGAGGAGACACGATAATCACACTTACGTCAACGGTGTGATAAGACACTTGAGGTGAGAGTTTCGGTTGGAACCTCTTGGTGGTAGCATCGACCCCTTACAATGTTAGTCTGGGTTTGGACTATTCATCCACATTTCATACTCAGATTGACTATTTTGGTCGAAAGGATGTGGTATATCTACAGCGTTGGAATGAGGTTTTCCTTGGTTGGTGAAAAAAGGGAAACCCATACAACATGGTATAAACTCATGCATAGGATGGTGCAACTCATCACTCTTGAGTTAGCCACCCTTAACCTCATGGTAGCAGTTGTTTTGATTTTTTAGTTCCCAAGGGTAGTGGTAGAGTGTTGGAACAGCCTTTAAAAAGATGTTTCTAGGATTACCTCCCTGTAGGGGGAGGGAATTCTGTATCATTCTACACCCCGATATGGAACCAATATCAACATCAGTATATCAGAGGGCTTTCTTAGTTCTATGAAAGCAAGGGGCGTAGGTGGGGGACTTGAAGAGGAAGGTATTATTAAGTCCCAGTGTTCGAGGTTATGTGTGGATTATATTCACTTTAATAAAGTGATCTTGGAGAATGACTACCCACTACCAAAGGGTCGATTGGCACATCAATATGTTAAAAGGGGTGGCCTTTCATGTGGATGGAAATGTTCCTATAGACTTTTCAGTAGTTGAGAAGGTAGAGATGTCTTGAGTTCCTTCAGAACTACAGATTTGAGATAGTATATACTCCTGGGAAGGGGAATGTGGTGGTAGACACACCCAATATGAGAACGTGTTTACAGCTGCTGAGTGAGGCAACAGAGCAGCTAGCTACGATACAGATTTCCTTCATGGATGATGATGGAGTAGCTTACCTTTAGTAAATGATTGCCACTCCCCCGCTCTTGTAGTGAGTCAGTGAGGCACAATTCATGTATGTTGACTCTGAGGCCTGATGTGCTCAGTTATCCCTAGGACAAGCTCTGAATGGATTTTCGATAGGTGGGGAGAACATCATCTTTTTCTGAGGATGCACTATGGTACCAGTGACATTATGGGAGGAGGTGTTAAAGGAATTCCATACATCCCCTTTGGCGGTACATCCTGGTGTGGCGAATATGTACTAGGACCTCTGACATTAGTATTGGTGGCTAGGGATGAAGAAAGCGGTGGCAGAGTTCGTTTCACGATGCCTCACTTGTCAGCAAGTGAAGGCTGAGCACCAGCTTACAGTAGTCTTAACTCTGCCACATGAGGATCCGAAGTTTAAATGGGATGGTATCTCAATGGACTTCATGACAGGGTTACCATGTATGTCTAGAGGTCATGACACTATCTTGGTGATCGTTGACCAAATAACCATGTCGGATCACTTCATACCCATATAGGATTAGGTATCATTAGAGTAATTGGGACGCCTCTATGTCCAGGAGATTGTGCGGCTCTAAGGGGTTCCTTTGATGATTGTCTTAGATCGCGACGCCCACTTTACATCCCGATTGTGGAAGGGATTACATGAGACTTTTGGGATGTAGCTATGTTTGAGCACATCTTTTCATCACCAAACGGATGGTTAGATGGAGCTGACCATACAGACCCTGGAGGACTTGATACATACTTTCATCCTAGACTTTGGTTGTAATTGGGAGGACCACCTTCCACTGGTGGAGTTTTCATAAACAAAATATATCACTCCAGCATTTTTGTGGCACCGTTTAAGTCCTTGTATGGGTGGTCTTGTAGATCACCCATTTCCTGGATAGACCTAGGGGAGTTGGCCCTGATGGGTCTATAGTTGGTACGGGTTGCCACCGAGAATGTACAGATCATCTTGTAGTGGATGGGGACTTCATAGAGCAGGAATAAGTCTTATTCTGATAGGAGAAGGAGACCCTTGGAGTTCAAGGAGGGAGATCATGTATTTCTTTAGGTCTCACCATGACGAGGATTGTGGAGATTTGTCCAGGGCAGCAAGATATATATGAGGTTTATCATAACTTTTTAGATCCTCATTAGAGTTGGTGAGGTGGTGTACCACCTAGCTCTTCTCCCACAGATGCACCGAGTGCACAATGTTTTCAATGTGTAGCAGCTAATGAGGTACATGCATGATCCATTGCACATCATCAACTAGGGTGAGATAGACATGGACAATGGGGAGATGTTTGTAGAGTTCCCAGTGTAGATAGAATATCGATAGGAGCAGGTCCTACATGGGTGGTAGATTCCTCTAGTGCACGTCTGATGGAAGCATGTGAATCTCTTGAATATCACATGGGAGCGGGAGGCATCGATTCATACTCTGTACCCCCATCTTTTTATTTAGTTGTTGATTTTTATTTTGGGGACGTAAATTCCTATGGTGGAGAGAATGTAATGTCTCATAACTTCCGTGTAATTTTTTTAATTATATGGAATTATTTCAAGACTGCTAAATTTGATGATAGGTGATTCTGAGGCTCGGAGTGCCCAGAATGATCTGTCGAAAAATGTTAGGATTTAAATAGAACAAGTGAGAGGTTCTCTTGAAAAATTAGAATAAATCCAAAATGGTTGCTCGGATCAAAATTATTTTGTAACCACTACGTTCAGTAGGGTGGATTTACCCTAGGTGCGACTTAATTATATTCGTCGTAGGCCTCCAGTGAGAAAACCCAAAAATGGAATAATTGTAAATAAAATAATTAAATAAAATTGTTTTATTTTTCAAAATATTTTAACTCATGAACGGTGACTCAGATTAAAAATATGATATCACCCCTAAACTAATGAGGGTATGATTTCCTTAGGTAGACCCTAATATCAGCTGGCGTAGGGAAATAGTGGAAGTTAGTTTTTGGACATGAATAAAATAATTAATTAAAAATTATTTTATTTAAAAAACCTTAAAAATCATAAACTGGAACTTGGATTGAAAATCTAAGAGTACGGTTGAACTATTGGGGGTGTTTTCCCTTAGTCATAGCCTAACCTTAACTGGCACGGTTCGAGGGTGAAAGTTAAATTTTTTTAACATTTTTTAAGGTATGTTCAGTAAACGTGTGAGCAGGATTTTATAACTTTTGAACCAGTTCTTGGATCGAAAATCCAAGGGTAGGATTGAATTCTGAATACTGAGATTCACCTAAAAATGACTTATCTTTAGTCGGCAAGGGAAGAGAAAAAAATATTCTGGCTTTTCAAAAAAAATAATTTAAAATAATTTTTTTAATTTTTTTCTCATATTTGAGAGGCAAACGGAAATGCTGCGGGGAAGCGATAGTGTAGTGATGATGCCTATTAATGAGGCTCATTAATTTTTCATTAACATACTACATAACGGCACTTTAATTGTGCATAATAGAAATGATGTTTCATAAACTAAAGGATGTAACGACACAACATCGCATCATAATGGAAATGTTGTGATGTGTTCTTATTTAATGTTCGACGCACTGGGGAAATAAGGATTAAAAATTTGGAGGATTTTCTGGAGAACTACTGACTGACTTCCACCCTAGTGAAGAATGAAGAACTCTAGTGGAACTTCATCATCTTCTATGCCTTTCGATGATAGGATATTGGAAGCAACGTCGATGTCTTAATCCCTCGAGGATGAACGTCGTGACATCGGGCATCATAAGAGGTTGGGTTTTTGATTTTATGTTCCTCCCAATCCTTTTCTAAAAATGATGAACATAGATCAATACACGATCAGTTTGATCTTTGATTCCTGCGTTATGTGGTAGGGTATTTTATTCTTGGGTTTTTATTTATTCAGGGTCCAAATCATGGCATGTAATGATTGAACAGAAACTCCCTAAACTTCCCCATCTTTAAACCTCTAACGCAGAGGCCCCAGGCCGAAAAGAAAAAAAATCGGGCACCTCTTCATGTGCGTTCTTGGTGGTCATAACCTAGAAATTATGGAAAGGAAGGTTTTGGATCATCCTAGTTAAGAGGGCACTCCCCGGAGGCCACAGACACAGACGACTCAAACAACGGACCACTAGAGCACGTCTCGTGGTCCGCTGAACAACCTACCGGTGCGCCAGCGGCGGCAAAAGTGGTGGTCATCCTCGTCAGATTTGTGGAGGATGTCTCCCATTTTGGTGGTCCATTTTCACAGAGAATTCATGGCTCATCAGTCGTGGCGGTGAGCTGGAGGATGCGGTGCCTAGTAGGGCACCGCGTGGAGGGACGACCTGCGTCCGGGTTGTCCGGACGGCGGGAGAAGTTGTTGTCTATCAATCATGGATTATCGAAGTGCTCCATGCCCATGGGGCCAGGGGGAGCCAAAGGTGGTAGCCATGCCACATCCCGGTTGTTCGGTACCACCGGCCGCACAGTGCGGCCCATCCCCAGCTGGTGGGTCGAGCCCCCAACAGGTCAGACCAGTCCCACGGACCCACAGGTCGGACCCGAGCCCAGCAGGTCAGACCATTCCGGTAGGCCGAACCCACACTTGTAGGTTGGACTCGTGCCCCCTTCGGGTCAGGCCAGACTATACCGATTCACCAGGTGACCCAGCATGCTGGACCCTCAGCCAACAGGTCTGGGTCCAGCGAGGATAATTGGGCCTGGCCCACTAGCCCGGCCGAACTAGACTGACCTCTACCCAAACTTGGTCGGGTATAGTCCTTCTTAATGAATCAGGGTATGTGGGACCCTCATCCCAGGTTGGTTAGGTCGGTCTGATCGGGTTGGACTAGGGCTCGTCGCAACTGGACCCCTTTTTACTAAAGCATCATTATCTTACAAACTCCAAGACTGATTGATGAGTAGTTTGCGGCATTGTGATCCTCTATATGAGAGGTATATTTTGTTATTATCTATGGTGACTTTCTTGTAAGTTGATATTCAATGAAGAGCTTGAGGTTTGGTTCTCCTAAGCGCACTATCTACAGAAACCCGAGATTGGATGAGACCTAAAGACTACTAACTTTTGGCCCAATGGGTAGCACCTCTATGTGAGTTTTTAGGCCCATGGAAGGAAGCTCATCTCTGTGACATTGTAGGCCCATAGTACATGACGAGGAAGAGAACCTCAGTAGTCCATGACTAGTGGGAAGCACCTCTCTGTGACTTTTCAGGCCCATAGTACGCAATTTGGATGAGTACCTAAGCAATCCAAGGATTGTGGGAAACACTTCTTCATGACTTGGTAGGCCCACTGTACTCGCTATAGGAGGAGTTCTATAGTAGCTGATGTGTTAGACGTTGCAACTGATGATGCTACTATTGTTACCCCAAAATATACCTGGTGTGAGTGGTCTAGTGTTTCGTGCTTTGCTTTGAAAAATTGGTGTGTGGTCTTTCCATTTTATTTTGGTGTACCTGCTGAGTACTATGTTACTCACCCTTTCACGATCTTCCCCCACATATTTTGTGTCTAGTGTAGACTATCGACATTTAACAAGGGTTCTCAAAGAGATGGGACTGATAGATGCTACGACGGTGGACTTGGTGGACTAGGACTAGGCGGGGCCCAATAAAACCCAGAAGACATGACATAATACTTCGGTTTACAGTAGATTCACTACTCTCACGATCTTGTGGGGTTTTCTATGGATGGCCATCAAAGTTTCCTCTTTGTACTTTTTGTTTTCAGTTCATTGATGGGTTTTTATTTTGGTCTACTTACATTCATTTCTACTTGCACTCGGCCTTGTTTTCGTGGTATTGGATTTCCCCTTTTAGTTTTTTGGGATTTGGTTGGGCATGTGTGTGCATACAGGTACTTAGGCAAATGCCTCCAACATTCAGGTTGATGCCTTCGGCGCTAGTTGCCATCACCTGGCCTTCAGTAGGTGGGCTTGCGGTAGTCACGGCATGGGCCCTGGGGGACGGGTCATGACATATGGGAGGAACAAATTTTCATGTTTCTTAGAGAGGCACAATAAATATATTATAATATTCATGGTGACCACTTATCCCATTATAATACATCAACATATATCTAGTCATTATGACATAAACACTTTCATATTCTATGGGGATGTTATGTATATCAAGATAATGTGTTTTCAAAGATATTCATACACCATAGAAATAATCATTTACTAGTGAATCATTTTTAATAAGGAATATAGGAAATTTTTATTGGGTGTTGTGGATGTAATAGTGATATTTTTGTACGGAATAAAAAAATATTTTTATATGAATTGTCCCTTGAATAGGTCCCTATTATGTAACCCTAATGTGGATTAAGGTCCATAAAGATATACCATTCACCCCCAATCATAATTATTTATGTTATATAAGAAGAAAAAATAATAAATTTAATAGTTAGGTATCATTGGTGAGGATACATGTTCACACAATCACTCATGTAATGGTAAATGATTTCATGTTACGTTTTCAAGATTTTTTTCAATGTATCCACAAGAATCAAAGATTTACACTCTGAAATATCATTATTATACAAATATCAAGAGGATGGGAGTTTTAATCATCAATCCTTGGGGATTTTTGTATTTTATAGGATACTCTTATGGATTTAATACATGAATGTGAAAGAATCATAGAATACATCCTTTTGGGGTCAATTAATTGTAGAAATTAAAAATTGTAGGGTAAAAATAATTTATAAAATAGATCGAATAATGTTTATTTATTTTGGAAATTTAATTAATGAATTCATATTTCACTCAGGGAACTAGTAATATTATTCACTTAACATAAATATAAAAAACATTATCTATAATTTGAATTTATGTAGAATAATTATCTCTATTTTGACATTATATTTGGAATGATAGGTATTTATAAAGATTTTCAATAAATCATAGAAGTTAATATATTTTATAAAAAGATATTATATATCTAGAATGTTATGGAGGGTTATATTTTGGAATAAATCCTTATATAATGGTTATAGGTTTAGGATGGAGTTCAAGTATCTCAAAAAAGATGATGTGTTTTACATTAATTTAAAAAAAATTGGAGGTTACTCTAGTGTTTAAACTATTATAGAGGATGATCATAGTTTACAGACTTATAAAGGATGATTTTTAGTTTAAAATATTGAAGATAATGATCATCAATAGTTTTATAAATTATTATTTGTGGTTTTATTTAATTTTCACATCCAAATTTCATGGTGCATTTGTGTATCACCAATATAATGTGTAATTGAAGTAATCACTTAAGGAATATCTGAATCACGATTAATATTTTTAATATGTATAAAAATAAAATATATTTAAACTATATTTAAATGATAGATGAAATGGATTTATGGTTATATAATAGTTTAAATACATATATAAATATATAAAATGTGAATCGTAGTTTAAATAAAAAATATAAATAATGAGGTATACATCATAACTTAAATATAGTACCTAATATTTGGGGTTTACATTGGAGTTTAGTGTCATCCAAAAGTTTTTTTGGTATCATTTATAGAAAATGGATGGATGGATGTCTATTTATATTGTTTTTCAAAATAGTGATACCATATAATTTCCTAAATACAATAGAGGATATTATGCATTTGAAATGATGTTTTTGTACGGCTTTTTGGGATCAATTCACGAGGATTCTTCATACATTTCCCATATAATAGAATCTAAAGAATTATAGTATAAAGTGGTCTCTTACTAATTAGATCCACTATAAGAATGAATAATATATATTTTAAGGATATCAAGAAGGTAATAATATTTATGTAAAATTCATAAAATAAAGTCATGATACATATCCTTGAAAAACAAGACATGTAGTTTTAATTAATGAATAAATGTATACTATAATTAGTTGGGAAATTTGGAAAGGAACTATGGGAATTGAATTATTATATCATCCTGAGATCACACATAGAGATTTTTTTTTGATTAAATCCATATAGGAATGGTATAACATATAATCTTATAGAATGATCCCTGGATAGTAAATCTGTTAGAGGATGGAATCATACCCACCCTTAGTAAGTAGTATTTGAACATTAATGTCATCTGGGAATTATGTAAATTGTGTATTTAGAAATTATAAGAAATATAGTATGTTCATTATCTTGTGTTCATAAAATAAGGAAATTTCTATGATGAATTTTGTCATCATATTTAATGGGCCATTTTTTTATATATTTTTAGGTCATATAAAAAGTAATATGGAATGTAATAATTAAAACAAACCATGACAATTTTAAAAATTTTGGTTATGTATTTATTATATAAGATTTCATGAATGGGTCCCTTATGCACCATAATTCACATAAAATTTGATAATTGAGTTTAATAGATCCCATCCATGAAAAAGGTTTTGGTTTACAAAATAAATGGAGGTTTATAAATGTAAATACATTAATAAGAATCCTCTGGGGTTTCAAACAATTCTTTATGTCAAGCCATTATGTCACTAAATATTATTAAATAAAAGGAATTTTTTATGGTGGTTAACCTTTATAAATTTTTTTCCTTCATTAATATTTGAATAATTATTTTAATTTGGGATCCAATTTGGGGGGGACGATACTTTTCTTTTTTTTAATGTTCTCTCGAAAATTATTTTATAAAGGTAACCTTTAATATGGTAGAAATATTTAAAATTCTATGATTTTTCCTCTATTAAATGTTTTTGGTGAATTAACATTCACAAACCAAAAGTTTTGTCTTCCATTTTTTTATATGAAAAATTCCTATGATAGCTTACTTTTTAGTCTTATCCTAGGAGAAGACCTCATTATCTTACCCTAATATGATCCTTTTCATCAACCAATTTCCCTTTTTTATAACTTTATTATATGTATAACTAGTTTATTTATAAAAAATATTCGGCATTTCTCATGTTTTGAATTCAAATGCGCAAATGATACTGATGATTTGTGAAGGTTCATTTCTTGTATAATTTTCCCCGTAATGACGAAATTCCCCAAAAACTTCATAATCTTAAAGTCAATTTTGTATCACTAATTGAGATTATAATGTTAGTCTTATCCTAGGGGACAGTTGCATTATTATACAATATATATTGAAATTATATATAGTATATAATATTATAGACCTAGATATATATATATATATATATATTATAATGGAATTTAATGTATTGAACCTACTATATATATATTTATATATAAATATACTATATTAATATATAAATATATTATATTAATATATAAATATATTATATTAATATATAATAATGATGTTGTAAAATATATATATTCATTAAATATAATACAAATATACATATGTAATGTTTAGGGTATATTTTGTTTCCAAAATATTGCACATATATAATGATTTTTATTAATCTAAACATATAATATAAATATTATGTGTATATATATATATATTAGATTAATAATTAAGAGTTTATTCTTAAATAATTAGTGTAAATTTATTCATTTATATATAATTATTTTCAATTAGAATAATAAAAATAATTTCTAATAATATATTTCAATGTTGTATAAATATTCTATCTTAAAACATATTATAGAATTATCGTATTTTGTTTTAAATTAATAAATTTTTTTATATAATAAATAACTAATAATAAAATACTATAAAAAAACTCAAATATGTGGAAGAATTATTAAGAAAAACAAAAATACTTTCGAACATACAATTATCATAAATTATAAAACATATTATATGTAAATTGAAAAAATTCTTGAAATATGTATTTTATTCGTGTAATTTATGATATTTTTATGTATTTATTTATATATTTAATTTATTATTCTTTTTAATTTGTGAACAATTTAACTTTATTTTTGTTTTATGGATGGATGCACTGGATATTTATAAAAACTGCTAAAAGAGAAAAATTTAGGAGAGCAACACCATATTTTTTTGGGCCAAAAGAAAAAACATAGAGTGGAGATTTAAAATTATATAATAAAATTTACATGTAAATTATATGATTTGAACAATTTTAATTCATTGAGGCATAATTACACCAAAATTTATGGAACGTATTCACACTGTGAAAATTAAATAGATTACATATCATGTAAATCTTTACATATCCTGACAGATTTGGAAAACTAAAAAAATAATTATTTGAATAATATATTAGTGGATGAGGTTTGATTAAAGTACCTCATAAAATGAGACCATGATCCAGTCATTAGTTTTTGATTAGGGGGAACCCCTCATGGATAGCATGAGGGGTGATTTCATTGTGTCATGGAATGAATTATGAACATGTGTAAATTATTAATTTTATTTTATTATTTATTGCAATGTATTTTAGGATTTCATGTTAGTTCATTAATTCAATATATTCATTTAATATTCTTGCATGGACATTGTGATAGGGGTGAGTAAATTTGTTTAAATTCTAACTTTTTTAGTATGACCATTTCCTGAGTCGATTAAATGAATTTTTTTTATTTCGAAATATTTGGTTTAGGTATCATCCATGACCATTGGTTTTTTCATGTAATATATTTATATAAGGTTTTTTGATATCCAAACTTTTTAATCTAAAGTACCTGAAAATGAGAGGTGGAGAACATAGGATAAAGAGAATTTACCATGACCACTCGACTCGATATAGCATAATTCTGATTGCTACGTGTTTTTTAATTTATTATTCCATAACTTGTCAACCCACGATCCTAAATTAATTAATGCTCAACAACCTTTTCATATTTATTTCTCCCACTTTCTCCACCAATAACCTTCTCAGTATTTTAGATTCAATTTCTATAAATCATAATTAGTTTAGTTTTATCTTATCGAATTAATATTTTATCCAACCCCATCTCTATGGGTTCGAACATGGAATTTCATATCCTATACTACACTATAGTTTAGTGGTTTTTTCATTTGTGTTATTAATTTATAAATTTAGTAACACTATGGGAATTAACGACACCCTAGAGACTATCAAATCCATTTCAAATATTGATTTAAATAAAATTTCATAAAAAATATTAACATAAAAAATATATATAAAACAAACCCAAAAAAAATAATTATATATTTATGTTTGAAATTTATTTTTTATCTTTTATTATAATTTCATATATAAAGATTAAAAATAACATTAAATTCTCTTTTTAGAGATAAAACCACATAAATAAATAGAAAATTTAGCATTAATTTTAAAATGAAACAACTTATATGAGTGATTGGGGAATAATTTTTCTTTTATAAACTAAAAAATAATTATTCCTAAGAATTTAGAATAATATATGTGTGTTATTGTAATTTCTAAATTATTCTATAAATAATCAGTTATATTCCAAAATAAAACCACGTATAAAGGTTTAATAAAATCATTTTACTAAAAAAATTATAAAATTAAATTTTTACAATTAAAAAAGTAGTTATTTTTATTGGAAATGATATTAAATTTGAATTTGAACAAATAAATATTATTTTTTAATATACTAATTCCATGGAATTAAAATATTCCACCATGTAATTTAAATTTAAATATCATTTAAAAGATAAAAAACACCATCATTATGAAATTTCATATCATTAGTGATGTTGTTCCTGATATATTTTTTATATGATTAGTCAAATTGACCCTATAGTCTATGTGAATTATAAAATAAACATTGATATAAGAACAAAAAATGTTAATAATTTAATTAATGTGTTAAAATATTGATTATTTTTTTGTTTAGTTTTGGATATAGTTTGTTTTTTTATGATCATATATAAATTGGATGTTTTAAGAAGTTAAGGTATGGGTTGACAGAAAAAAAATTAGGATTTCTTATATTCAACTATATCTAAAATAAAGAGATAGTCATATATTATGAATATTACAAATATTTTTACTATATGGTTGATTTATAACAATATATAGATTAGAAAAATGGAATATTATTGTTATATCAAATAAAATTGGATAATCTTTGGCTGATATGTTTGAAGGCATAAATTAGTATAACCATCATTATAACCCCCCCCCCCCCCATTTATTCTTTATCTATCATTTTTTCCCAATTAATTTTTATCCTTATAGAGATTCATTTAAATACCCTTTCCCATAAAATTTTACATGTGATCCTTCTTTCCATCCCCATGATCACCCTTTTCCATCCCCACTACCTTGCAATTCTCATTTTCACTCATAAAAATTCATTCATGATCCTTTATATTAATAAGTTCTATAAATGAAATGATATATTAAATAGAAGGTGATATATCATCTCTTAGAGAGTTTTGATAGTTTTATGTATGATTTTTTAATATTACAAAATAAAGAAACAAAAATAGTTATATTTTTAGAATGGTAAAAAGTGACCCAAACAAATAGGAAAATTAATTTAAATCCAACTATGTTATAAAAATGTAACAAATGTTGAGTGATTTAATATAAGGATATAACTTAAAGGTTTCCTCATATATTATGGATTTAATTCTATTAAAATGATTATTTTATTTAATATAATTATTTGGTTGATTAAAATAAAAATCAAGATTCTCAACCATATCATTATATTAGTGAAACAAGAAAATATATTTTAAAAATAATATTATTTATTGAAGATTAAGATCATGTTAATGTCATGAGGGATAAATAATTATCATTATATCTTATGTGTTTGTTTTATAATAAATCCATTGTATTATCAATCAAGACAATAAAAGTTACACACTTAAAAAATCAAGAAAATTAGTTATTAAATTAAATGTGTTCCATTAGATGGTATAAAATAATTGAATTTAAATTAGATTGATGAAATTATAAAATTGAAATAATTAATTTAAAACTACACAACAAAAAAAGAAAAAAACAAGTTTCAAAACTCACTATAGAAGTGTATATATCCATTTCAATGATTTCCTTTTCTTAGCCTCTCATGAGTCATTACTAAAGGATCTAGTGGAATGTAAAATTAATCAATGATATCCCTATGAGTATATAGGGTTATGATTATTCTATAGTGACCAGATAAAACTATTGAATTTACAATGACACATTTTTCAAATTCTATAGATGAAATTAAAATTGAGTACCCAAGTATATGTTTATAACCAATGAAATTGGTTGTTTTTTGAAACATATTTTTTTAATAAAAACTGTCATATAAATTTAGAATATAGTAAGGCCTTATATCAATATTTAATTGAATAAAAAATATAATAGATATGTCTATAATACGTCGAAAGAAAGTTTTTAGCAATTAGAGTTGTAGAATGAGAGACATAAAAAATACTAAATTTCTATCATGGTTTTTAATAGTTTATTATATTTCCAATGATTCTATATTTTTTGTATTTAAAATAGAATAATTAAGCTCAATTTACTTCAAAATATTTTTATCCCACATAATAAAATATACACAAAAAAAATTATCCCTGTTATATGGACTTACCTTGGGAGAATTACATTTTTATGAAGTAGTTTATTAGGTTCTTTCATTGTTTTCCCTATTCTGCTTAAATTTTCTCAAGATATTTCCAAATAACCTCTACCTAAAATGGCAACACTATTTTTTTATTTTTAATATCAATTATAATTAATTAATTAATTACATGAGATTGTAAATCGATCGTGTTTTTTTGTTAAATTAAACTACAAATATATTAATAACATCGTTGTAGTAGTGGATAATGAATGGTGAATCATGACGTGGTCCCATAGATACAATGAAACCATTTGTACTCACGAAAAAAACCTTTTATAAATAATAAATAATAAATATATTATGTTAATTAAACCATTTATTTGTATATGATCTTTTTTACTTCTAAATGCAATTTATTTCATTTTATTAATGTAAGAAATTAAAAAAAACTACACCCATGAGTCGATTATAGTAAAAATGGAAAGAAGAATCTCAAAATATATATCTGAATAAAATTCAACAAGATATGGGAAAATATTATTATCAAGGAAACAATTGTGTCAACCATTCCACTAAATCTCCACTTGTGTTTTTGATAATCATTTGATGCTTATCATTGAAATTTTTCATCATTAATTTTTTGAAAACTAAAACATTTTGACATACTTGTTTTTTCCATCAAAACCCATTCTTACCCAATGAAATTAAAATTATATGATATATTCAACTATTTATCCCTAAAAATTAAACCTATTGATTTCATCCTATATAATATGTTTTGTTAGTATTATTATTGATTTTTTTTTTATTTTATAGGAATGATTTTTTAAAGAAAAATATTATCCATAAACTATAGATAAATATTGTACATTTATGAAATCGATTTTATAATAAATAAATAAATTGGAAAAAACATTCCTGATATAAAACTAAAATTATCCCTGCTTACATTTCACTTAAATTAAAGAAGTAAAATTAACAATTTATGATTTTGTTCAATGATGTGAAATTTTGTTAAATATTTTAACTTATCAATAAAAATATTACATATAATGGGAAATATTTTCAATTATTTTTTAATTATAAAATGACTCATATAATAAATATAAAAACATTTTATTAAAATAATCAGTCATTATTTGATTTTTTTCATATATTCACATGCTAAAAATTAAAAAAAAATCACTTTTAATGATTTAAAAAATGTTTGAAATAGATATTTAAAATGAATATACAAAAAATTTACAGAATGAAATGGCATGAATTATGGGAATTATAGGTTAAAAGATAATTAATAAAAATCAAAACAAGAAACACACAACCCAATAAAATGAAAAATAGATATCAAAGTGAGTGAAAAATTGAAAAAAAAAACTGAACACTAAAAAATCATAACCAAAAATAGTACCATTCTCCTCTAATCATGATTTTATTGTTCCCTAATTATAATTACAATAGAATAATGTGTATAAATAATGGATAAAACATGGAGGATTTCATAAATAGATTTATTCTTAATGATTTTTTTTCCTCAAATACAAACTCAAGAAGGGATTCACAGTTCTATTTTATACATTAATGATTTCATATAGTTATTCAAACTTTTAAAAAAAACATAGACTATATATTTTTCTATAAAAAACTATATTCATGAGGTAATGTTTATGTTTTGAAATGAAATAAAATTTAAGTACATTACATATATTTATCATCTTTAAAATACTCATAAGTATTTTATTTATTAAATTTATTACACTTATTAAAAAACTATTTTTCATATTGTGTAAGATACCTAATTCATTTTAATAAAAATAATTCAAATATAGTGTTTTCAAGATTGATAATTTTAAGGGCTATATAGATCACACAAGAAGGCCCCAAGAATTCTTCAAGAGAACTTGACTTTTTGAAATGATTTAATTTGTGTGATTAACCAATATGACCAAATTCCATGATATTATATGATTTAATGAAACACTTATAAAAATTTTGATAAAAAATTAATGATCGGAGAATCCATTTTATTTTTATGTTATATATTAATTGAAAACAAAAAATGATAAGGATATAGACGTAGGCATTGAATAATCATATTCTTTTAGTAATGAATGCATTTTCATAAATTCCCAAGGATCATTATGTTTTAGAATTTTAGAAAATACCTTCATAACTCATACATAATAAACATATACATTACAAGTGTAAAATTTAACATAGAATTTGTTTTTCTTATAATATAAAACATTTAAAATAAATCATGTTTTATTTTAATAAAATATCATGAATAAAGAGATAAATACATTAAAATTATCAATTCATATAATTCACAATCTAGGTGGGAGTCAGTTGATCCAGAGGTGGCCTAAGATATTGCGAATGGTGAGGATTATGAACCATTTTGATTTGTTTCTTGCTGGTATTGTAGTCTTCTTCTGAACTTTTGTACTTTTCACTCTTTTGTCTTCAATAAATTAGGAGGACTGGTCATTTTTTCTCAGTCCTGCCCCTTTCAGGTAAATATCATGAATAATTTTAACATGGATTCTTATTTTTCATTACTTATCCTTAAACACTGTGAAAAACATATTAAAAATGAACCATGAGCATAAAAAATCATAGTAGGGGACCTAAAAAGGTAAAAATATTTTATTCCAATGAAAACCCTTAAAAACCTTTAATTTTTTTTAAAACATTCTCTCAATATTCTTAGAGATAATTAAATCAATCACATTTACTTGAAAATAAAAAAATATTTCCACAAAGAAAACCCTTAAAACCCAAATAATGAAAATAAAATCACTTTCTGGTAACATATATAAATTATAATCACAACCCACGTCAAAAATTATTGGAGTCTAGTTATGTACATTGAATAAAACTAATTTTTAATGTAACTCCATGAGATTTTAGGAAATATGGTTTTTTCAATAAATTAAATTTTGGATAGCATTGATTGTACATAACACCGGCTTTACACAAAATGTGACATTCCATAAAAATTTTATTACTTAATATTAGAGTCATTGTCTATCCTTTGGAATGGTGGGTATAAATAGTATTAATAATTTATAAAAATAAATGCTTTATAAACAAATATAAAATGAATTCTTTGGTTACCAATTAATTAGGGCTAAAAATATAAACCAATTGAAATTAAAATAAATATTTTTCTTAAAAAACAAGTTTTTATGCGCACAAACACAATTTATATTATTAAATTAAATAAATCATTATTTGGGAATGATTTAAATGAAATTAATATATTAAATAAATTTCTTTCACATCATTCTGGTATATTTTTTAAGGATAATATAAAAATATTTCTAAATTTATTACTAAAACTATATTTTTCATAAAAGAATGTTTTTTTGTTTTTTGCACACATATTTTAAAATTAATTATTCTGTCACTTTTATAAAATTTATTTGAAAAAATTAACAAAATCATTTTAAAATCATCATGTCAAAATTATCTTACTGTAATGTTCTGATACTTTTTTTAAAACATTAATTTTTTAGTGAATAGTGAAATATTCTTGTTTTTATTAAAAAATATATTATCCATTAAATAATTTAAAAAAATGATATAATATGGATATACAAGTAATATTAGTTCAATTATATATTAATTAATATATTTTATTTCAGTTTATTCATTTAAATATTGTTTTTTTGATATAATAATATTCAATATATATGAAAAGTTTTTCATTAGAAAACTACATTTTCCTCACATTAGTAGCTTTAATTTTAATTTTAATTATACCATTTATATGAATTAAATTTTGAGAAATGGATTCCATATTTGTAAACATAATAATTAATAATATATAATAAGTTCAACTTAATTTTTGACCATAATGAATTGTGAAAATAGAAAAAATTAATTTTTATTTTTATGGATAAAATGGGTTTACCAAGGGTTAAAATAAACATATATGGGTAATATTTACATCAAATACACTATAATGAATTGTATAGGGGACACAATGTCCATGAAGAGGACCCACACCCTATTGTGTCAGGGGATTCCACTCAATGTAATGAAAACCCACACCCTATCTGATAGGGGTACATATCATTAGATAGGGGACCCATGCCCTAATACCATAGGGGGTCCCACCCAATATATATAGGACCCGTACCCCAATGGAATTGGTGGGTACTACTCAGTAGACTGAGGAATCACACTCTAATACTACATGGGTACAACTTAGTGGATAGAGGATCTAAACCCAAATTCCATAGGGTTTATAACTCATTCTACAGCAGACTCACACCCTAATTCCATTGGGGGTACCACTCAGGAAGTATATGATCCACTAGCTAATATATTAGTGGGTAAGACTCAGTGTAAGGATGACTTATACCCTATTCAATAGAGGTTACCACTTTGTAAGAAGAGGACATGCACTCTGATTATTTAGGGGTTATAACTCAATGTGAGGAGGAACTACACCATATCTAATAGGGGTAACACTCTAAAAGAAGAGTTGGAACACCATAATCTAGGAGGGAGGTAAAAACAAGTTGTAGAGATAAAGGGAATACTCCCTAGTCTATTAAGGGGACCTACCCTAATGATCTTAACTGATCACTGTCATTGTTGAGCACCACCTAAATAAGAGTAATGCCTAGAAAATTTCGTATCATATCTCAAAATCCATTACAGAGTACACTATCAAATTCAACATAGAAAAAAATCAAGATAAGCTTCTCGCAAGCCATAACCTGACTATAAACGAATGAGATATGATAGTTTGGAGTTTTCTCAAAAGGAAAGTATGGGTAAAATGTGTGTAAGGGGATCCACACGATGTGTGGTCCCACTCCATAGGCTACCCATGTCCCTTACAGTATCCATGTGTGGATACATGACATTTTGAGGGTCTACAAGGTATGTTTGAGCCACTCGGGGTCCCACCTGTGCTCCCTTCCATGTTCGTGTATCTGGCTCGGGTCTATGTACATTAGAAAACGGCCTATTCTTGGCCATACCTATAACCATGTACTCCCAAATTACATGCATGGTCACCCTCAGATGTGTCACATGGTTTGTGGGGGTACCACACTATATGTGATACTTATAATCTAGTGAAACCTTAGTTGCCTCAACCAAGATTTTACATGACATGTGTTATTCAGACCACATGACATATAATCGAGTTTTTGTAAGAATTTTTAGATCTTATTTGACACTTTTGATCTAGCCTCACCACATTATATCACACCTCTATGAATCCTTGAATCACTGAATCTTTCCTCAATTCATCATTTCCAGCCATACGATGATCAGAAATAAATCCCCATTTTGTATGTCACTTCCTACATTGACTGCCTATGCAACCCGTGTCATACCACCTCTAATTTAGATTTCAATCATCAAATTGATCACCTAAAACATGAAAACATCATGTATTCATCTCTTTTTTGTATTTCTACTCATCACATGGGAATCCTTCATCAATCTGAGGGTTTGATCGAGCTTGGTCCGACCAAGCAATGCCAAATAGCGACCCCATGGTCCAACAATGATTAACACAAAGAAAGATAGGGTAAATTCACAAGATATAGAGGTGAAACAATCATGGGCCAATAATTATTGTCTAAAAAATAACATTCAAATAATCCAATGTGAAAAAAGAGTGAATATTAAAATTAATTTTATACTTGGGTTTATGAGAAGGCTTCAATTATCATAGGTCAATGGAAGAAGGTGATCTTACTCGTTCAATTTAATCAATACGGGCATAAATGAAGAATTGGCACATCCTACATAGAAATTATATCATTCTTACTTGAATAACACGTTCTCTTTCAATGGATAGTGGTTTTTATATTTGTTACATCATGATCCTCCTCGATCTAGCATCTTGTCATTATCAAGTATTGGTTCACCAAAAGAAGGAGGAAGAAGATGATATCAATTCTTCAAGGCTCATGTGGCTAAAGATGGAGTAATTTTAATAATGGTTTATTTATAGATGAATACATGTAGGTTAATTAATTTATTAAATAAATTAATTATTTAATTAACATTTTTAATTAACCAACAATAGATTCTTTTATTTAGACTCCCCATGTCTACCTATTTTTGTTCGTATCGGGGGTAAAATTTGTTTTCAAGACTCAATTGTGGTATCATTTTTATGATTTGATATTTTATTTAAGAGTTATCCCATTTTCTAGAAACATTGTTCACAAAATATAATATATATTTAATATTTTTTATAAAATTTATTTTGGGCACACCAGGCCTCGAAATCTCATGTTCTCTCAACACCTATCTATGAAAATACATGTAGTCTTATTTAAAAGTATTACTAGGAAAAAAACTATATCTCTACATAATTATCTACATCAATATTTTCATTCAAGAAACGCAAAACAAAACAAAAAATATCAAGATACTCATCCTAAATCTGGATATCCCACTCCCAAGGGTCCTCCTTGAAACTCCCATGCTTCCAGGGAACATGATCCAATGGGATGGTATGTCCACACAAGGTCTTATCCAATTGATCCTTGATCACAATTATCTGCTCTGAATAAGTTTCTCTATTTTCAATTTCCATCTCTCCCAAGTAAAAACTGTTTGTGGTATCACGCATGTATCTCCTCATATATGACACATATAAGACCCCATGAACCAGATCCTATTGTGGTGGTTGTGAGAGGATGTAGAAAACCTCATCTACCCTCTATATAATCTACAACATCCTAATAAACCTCAGGGATAGATTTCCTCCCTAGATGAATATCTAAATTCTTCATTTTTGGGAGACTCTCTAGAAAACATGGTCTCCTTGTTCGAACTCAAAGGGCCTATGATGGTGATATTCATAATATTTATTCCTTATTTGAGTTATCCTCATCATATCATGGATGACCCAGATATTCTTTGTAATCTCTTGTACTATCTCTAGACCCACAAGAGATTCCTTGACAATTTTTTTCCAACATAAGGGTGACCTGGAAGGTCTCTCTTATAGGGCCTTAGAAGTTGTCATACCAATAGTAGGGTGTTAAATGTTATTGAATAAAAAATCTAGTAGTGGTGAGTGATCCTCTTATCCCTATCCAAATTACACTACACAATCCCTAGGTATATCCTCCAACACCTGGATAGTGCACTCAACCTTCCCACCTATCTAGGGGTGAAAGGATATAATCATCCACGTATATGTCTCAAATTCATCCTTTAGGCCTATTCTAAATAGGTATATGAACTAGACATCATGATTAGAGATAATAGTTAAGGGATCCCCATAAAGGTGAATAATATCCCATACTTACATCTACCTTAAACACTCTATTGAACTCTACTCTCTGATAGAAAATAAGTTTTCTAAATTCATAAGTTGGTCAACTATCAAACATATGGCATCATGTACATTCTCAATCCTCGGAAGACCTATCAATAATTACATGGATATTTCATCCCACATATACACCAGAATATCAAGGAGCTGCAATGAACTTGTGGGAATATGGTGCTCAGCCTTCACATGCTCACATGTGAGGCAAAGAGAGATGATCTCGTCCTTGATTCTTCCCATTCTGGCCCACTAAAATTACCAATGAGATTATATTTACATCTTTCCCACACTATAATGTATATAAATGGTATATTTGGGAACTCTCACATCACCTCATTCGATATGATGATTGGAAACAATGTTCTTCCTTGGAAAAGTATGATGTGACTACCTCCTTGATAAAATCAATCAGGTTATGTTTTCGTGATATCTATTTATAAATGACGACATAGTAAATTTTTACCAACTGGGACTCTCTCACACATTAATTTAGTTGAGGATTCAATGTCATCCACTCAATAAAATCTTCACCTCCTGCTCTACCAGGCTCATATACAAGGAAGAAAACTACTCAGAAACCTCCTAAACCAAATGACCATATGACATTATTATAAGGAAATTATATAACATGTTTCCCTTCACTAGAGTATAGACTATATCAATGTTATAGTCCAATAAGAACACAAACGAGTACCTCTATCTTATCTTTAAGTATCTCTACATAAAGACATACATGAGACATTGATGGTCAGAGTAAACCACAATGTGATATCCCAAAAGATATTTTCTACACATCCCTTGGTAAAAGAATATCTCTTCTACCTCTAGGTCATGAGTGATGTATTTATGAACGTGGGGTGTCAAATTCATCGACCCCTAGGTGATAAATAACTATAACTAAATGAAAAATCATCCAACCCCAGCTCTGGATTAATCTTAATACACTACATGCACAACACTCTCCTATAACATTCTCATAACTAGAGCACTCATCAACCTCAGCCTCAACTCCTCAATGAATATCCAGAACATCTCATTCCATGTAAAAGGATTTCCTTTCCTTGTGAAGGTGACAAAAGGGGATCAAATCTAGGATAAATTAGCCACAAAAACCTATAGTACCCCACTAAGGATAGAAAACTCTCCACCTTTGACATTCTCATTTGTGGTTTCCATTCAAGCACTGCATCAATCTTCACCGGGTCCATAGGAAAACCATGCTCAGAAATTTCATCCCCCATAAACATAATTTCATTAGTCTGGATTTGGATCTTCAAGGTCTTACCATAATAAAGGTGCACCTGAGGAAAATATAGAATTATCCTCAAGTGCTCTTTATGCTCTAACTTTTATGAAGAGTTGATGAGTTTGCCATCAATAAAGAAAACTAAAAACTAGTCTAGGTATGTCTAAATGATATAGTTCCTAAAAACCCTAACCACACAGGGGGAATTCCTCACACTAAATGGAGTCCATAGAAACTCCCAGTGTCTATATATACATAATAATGATAGCTTTAAAATATCGGCTTCATGAGTCCCTAACTAGTGGTATCCAGAACTGAGATTGATTTTTGATAAACATCTAGCACCTTATAGCTATTAAAAGATTCTATAAATCCTAAAAAAATGGCACATGTTCTTTATCATGGTAGGGTTTGGGAAATGATAATCCCCACAAATCCCCATGTTAATGTCCTTCTTTTTCACAAACAACACTAGAGATGCCAAGAGGGACACAAAAGCCCTAATAAAACATATTTATTGATGGTCCTATAACTACAAATGAAACTCCTATATCTTTTTTGGGGCTATCCAGTTTTCAAAAAACTATTTTGGAGATTTCCTAGGTACAAATTCAGTATAAAACTCTATCTCTTATCATGAAGGTAGTCACAGAATGTCCTTGGGGAATATGTCTATAAAATTCTAAATGACTCAAAAAATCCTGATGCATGAAGGTGATTATACACTAAGTAATACACTTGATAACTGATGTATGATGATATATAGTCTTATTCATGAAAACCCAATCATCCGACTATGATATCTATCTCCACGGTAATGGAGAATCTCATCCCATAAGTGTGATGGCATTTATCTCGTCCATAGTGTTATTCTATTGGGCTCAGAACATGAAAAAAAATCTGTACCATAGATAATATTATTGTGTTCCATTATAATGATCTAAAAGTCCCACATGAACCTCTATCCACCAAGAGATATCATTCACTACTGGAAGATAAAATATATAGAATAAGTGTTTCGTATAGGAACCTCAGGAAAAAGTTATTTGGGTGACACCTCAACTAAGAGTGTCATATCTCACACCAAGAGAATAGAAATGAATTAAATGAATAACACTTGTGTCTACTAATACTAAATAAAAGAGTAAAATAATCAAATATCTTACCTCTAATTACCTCTTGTTTCGCGGGGTTATAAGCCTCCATAGCCTAAAACTGTGTGCAGCCCCAAAAACCTACTCTTCAATCCTGAAGTGAGTCACCTAGTGGTGGTGGTGGTGTAAGGACATCATAGTGTTATCCACCACCCAATGATCCTCCTCCTAGACATAAAATGGATCCTCTACTAGAAAATCCTCCTTGGGAGACTCCCGGTACTCTCCGGTGAGATCCCTAATAATGGATTTTCCAATTTCATAGTGTTCCTTTTTCTATCTTCCTACATTCATTATCATGTCGGGTCATGAAATAATGTGCCATGTGACATAACCCATGACATACATTGCACCTCCCCTCTCCGGGATTCCTTGATACCTAGTGTTTTCCTTATATCACATAATCATGTGTATGAATCACGTCATGGGGTGAAATCCTTTTTCAAGATCATGTTAACTGGTGCCTACAAGATGTTGAAGGCTACGTAGCCCTTAACACCCACTAAAATCTCTATTTGTGTGGCATGCCATTGATAGAAAGATCATTTTCACCAGTTCCCTCTCTAACATCTCAACATAGGTGGATATGCATAAGGATACTATACATGAATAGATAACATTGTAGGGACCCTACTCAAACATTCATTCTTAGAAGTATCCATCCTGAATCATGTTATGGAGGTATTGTGTAAGGTTTGTTGACCTCAAAGTGTACTCATCCACTATCATTCCTCCCTACAACAGCTCTCGAATCTCTTTAATCATAAACTAGTACAAACCATTGGGGTAGTAATCTTCACAAAATAGATTCTTGAAATCGGTACATGAGAGTGTTTACCCATCATTCATCTTGGTAACAAGACTCCACTATTGTACTATTGATATGTTGAAAATTATTCTTTCCATCACAGCCAATAGATCCATTAATTCTCAAATGATCTTGGAAATATAGACCCTTGACTATATCCAATACATCACTAACTAAGAATATGGCTCACCATAGAACCTCAACAACCTTTGGTTCTTGAACTCGTGGAGTACACTAAAATTGTGTACATCTTTAAACTATTTTCCTGGTATGATCTGATGCTCAACAGGTGGGGTTGATACTACCTTTTCACCTAGAAGAAGGATATCGAGAGTTGGATTTCGATCAAGGGACTCATCACTCATCATATCATTATCACAATTTAGAACATGTATCATGGATCTCTATAATCATAGAGGAGTCATGAAAATTTTACCAAGACGTACCACTGTTAGATGGGAATATATATATATATATATATACATTGGGGACATTAATCAAGGAGTATAATTAAATAATCAATCCTATATGAGGCATGTACCACTTGATCCCCTCAACAAATATCTTAATATTCCATGTCAACAAAAAGGTAGTGATGGTCCTAGTGAATGGATATGTCATTTGTTGCACCAACATTGGGTTCCCTGGCTTCAGAGTCACACTCTGGACACTTTGACAGTGTTTCCCCCAATCCCATCCAAATCCCAATAAGGGGACTACTCCAAAAACTATACCTAGGATGAAACCACCTTTGATACCAATCTCTCACCACCTGGCCCAATATGTATTGAACTACAACTGCCCTAAGATCAACTCCATTGGTTAGGGTGGTGACATGAATTGAAATTAATAACTAACTTGGGAGGAATTTTCCTAATGTACCTATATGAACACACATTACCATATCAATACATAAGTGTTGGAGAATAAAAATAAAAATATTCAACAACTAGAATAAAACCATTGTATGAAAAACTTCTAGGGTGTGCCATACTATGATAGTTAAAATAGAACGTGAATTGGAAAAATACATGCTCAACTAGAATGGTGTCCCAAAATTAAAAAAATGGAAAGTAAGAGTGCTGAGAGATCCCAACTCCTAGTCTAAATTCTCTAACCACCATATATAGTCCAATGCACTAGGTTTACCTATGCTCCTCTATAGTCAATGTTAGATTCTCTAACATCTACATAAGACATGATAGATATAGGAAAAGAACATTTCGCAGGGTATATACATACCAAGTAGAATGCCCCAAAAATAGAAGGGGTAGAAGTAAGATACACCATAAGAATTGATAGACATATAGCTCAAACCAATGTAAGGGAGTATATAGAATCCAATGACGTTAATAAAGATGTATACTTTATCCAACGAAAGAAACCCAAATGAGAGAGATGGGGATCACCATCTCACATCCCATCCATGGAAAGAGTGTCATCAGTTCCAGATGTCCATCCTTAATTCCCCACATCCTGCCTGTCTATCAAAAGAAGTTACCATGTAGAGGGAACATGCCTCTCCACTGTATTTCATAGTCAAGGGGACATAATCTCTAAGCCCATTACCTATTCCATGTTACATCAAGGGGGTTCCACTTATTGTATGGAGGACTCTAACCCTATCTAAGAGAGGGTATGAATCATTAGATATAGGATCAATGCACAAATTCAATAAGGGGTACTACTCAAAAGATTGGGGATCCACACCCTAATTGCATGGGGGGAACCACTCCGTAGATAAAGTACCCACACCCTAATTCCATAGGGGGTACCACTTAGTAGATGGAGGACTGACACCGAAATACCAATGAGGGTACCACAAAGTAGATAGAGAACCTACACCCTAATTCCATAGGGTGGGTATGGGTCCAGAAGTAGAGGACCCACACCCAAATTTTTAGGGGGTATAAATTGGTGTAAGAAGGACTGAAACCCTTTCAGATAGGGGGTACCACTCTGTATGAAGAGGAATTCTACTCGAATATGTAATGGGGTTTGACTTAGTGTATGGAGGAACCATACCATATTCGATAAAGGGTACAACTCTGTAAGCATAGTACCCATTCCCTGATTCGTGAGGGAGGTACAACTCTATGTATATATAGATTACCCAAGACCTTTTTCATCAAGGGGTAGTTCTCTAGGGATCATGACTGGTCATTCCAATCATCGAGCGATTCCTAAATAATCTTTACACCCTAAACATATCCAATCGTATCTTATAGTTAACTATGGAGGCCACCATCTTGTTCTATGTTGAGAAACAGAATTGATATGCTACTCGTGGTACAAAAACTAAGTCCAAATATAGATGATATGAGAGGTTGAAATTTATTCATATGGAACGTAGGGTTACATGACATGTAAAGGGACCCACCCAATGTGTGGTCCCACTCCATCACCTATAAATTTCCCTTTCGATACACAACTCATTACCCTTTTTTGGATACATGGCATGGAGAGGGTCGACATGGTTTTTCTGATCTACTCGGGGTCCTACTCAAACACTTTGTTCAGGATAATTTATCCTACCTATGTCTATGTACATTGACACTTAGCTTGTTCGTTGTCATGATTATGATCATGTACTCCCATAGTACATTTCAGGTCATCATCACATGTGTCACACAACATGTGGGGGACCCACACAACATGTGATGTTGTTAATCTCACAAAAACATATCTGTCACAACCAAGCAACAACAAGTTATGTGTTCTTAGAACTAAACAATGTGTAGTTAGGTTTTCGAAATAATTTCCAGATCTACTTCTATTCTCTAGATCCAACCTTTAAACCTTTGATATCACCTCTAGGACTCCTAAAATGGAAGAATATTGAATCCATTAATTATTTTCGGCTATATGATGGCCGAAATTAAAATCCCCATTTGGTCAATCACTTTCCATATGCACCACATGTGTTAGATATGATACGACTCCCCTAGTTTAGATTCATAATATCAAATTGATAATCGAAAACCCAAAAAATACCAAATCCATCTCTTTTTCAATTTTATTTTCATCACACGTGATTTTTTTTTGGAATTCAGAGGTCTGATCGAGCTTCGCCTCACCCAAAAATCTTGAATCACATCCTAGTGGTCCAATATTGATTAACATAAAAAATAAAGTAAGAAATAAAAAATAAAACAAGGTGAAACAATATTTTTAAAAGTTCTATTGGATAGAAAATCTAATTGGGATAATATATGGTGATTAATAAATGAATAATCAAAATAAATATACACTTGAGTGCATGAAAAAGATACAATTTTCATATATCAATTAAAGAAGGTAATCCATCTCAATCAATTTAATTAATAAGGGAATGAACTATGATTTAAAGAGTCCTACATGAATATTGGATACTTAATAATCAAATAAAATGCTCTACAAAGATGGTTAGGGTTTTATGTGTTCCCGGCATCTCGATCGACCTTGATCTGGAGTGAAATCGTCATCAGATCTTGACTCTCCAATAGAAGGATGAAAAAGATTCTATGAATTATCCCTCTTGTAAAAGGATAAACCGAGATGAATTATTATAATGATTTATTTATATATGATAAAATTTAGGATAATTAATTTCTTAATAAAATTAATTATATAATTATTGCAATTAATTCACTTCTAATGACTACTTTTATCTATATTTCCCGTGATGAGCATTTTTAGGTCAGCCTAGGGGTAACATCATATTTTAGACTCAATGATGGTCTTGTATTTTAGATCTGAGAATCCATTCCATATTTACCTCATTTAATTTAATAATCTCTATGTTCATAATTGAAAATTTATTTATTATTTTATAAAATTAATTATGATCACACTAGGCCATGAAATCACACTTCATCTTAGTGCCTAACTCCAAAAATATATGTAGAAATATTTAAAAGTCATACAAGGAAAACAATAGGTCTCTATATGAGTATTACATTCTAATAAAAATAATCCATACTATGAACCTATTTTGAAACTCCTTGGGGATATGATTTGTCAAATTCACATTTTCATTACAAACCATCAGTATGTATTTGCATAAATGAAAATCAGGGATGACCAAGGGTAAACCTAACATACATAGATTAATATTAAGGTGTCATGTTTTGTGCATTCTATAAATTATTTTAATAAATATGTGATTTCTCACTATTGTTTTTTATTCTCATAATATGCTTTTTGATTCCACTTAATTGTGGGAACTAAGAGTAGCTGAGTTAACAATGAAGGTGAGAGACAATGTGATTATTAGAAACCAAGTGGTATGATGACTTGATTGAAGGATTTTTTATAAATTCCTAACTAGTTATCAGAAATAAGTTTAATAATTCGAACCTTAACCAATGGTCATAATAAGAAAAAAAAAATACAATTAGAAATTTTTTTGAGAGCTCAGGTGGTAGAGAACATTAAGGAAATAATATTCAGTTTCCTAGATGTTAAAAATGTTAGAAGAATCACTCAAGAGAATTATTCCAATGAATAGGAAGATATTTTATGTGTGAAGAAGTGGGTTACAATGTAAGTGTCTTCTCAGGGAAAAACTGTTTAGTTATCAAAAATTATTAGAATTGTAGTTTCCCTAAGGAAACATTGATGGTTGAATGTTATAAAATTATAAAGTATTGGCATTATAAAAATTCATATCATGTATGGGAAATCTCGAGAATAGGATCTACAAGGTGGTATAACTAATGATTTTTTTATTGAATATTAAGAAGGTACAAATCAAATAATAATAGAAATAGGAATTAAGGAATAAGAAGATGAATCTTAGTTAATTGTTTAAGAATGAATTGGAATATTTTAATTTTTTATGTACTGGAAATAAATAATTACGTTATGTGAATGATTAAATTTATAATGATTGTTTTTTATAAATTATTGATTATTGATTTTTAATGATATATAAATTTGTATTAATGACCTAGAAAATTGATTTAATGAGAAGGTGATATTTTTTGAAAAACACATGATTAAGGGAAGATAGAACTTGATATGTTTCTATTGTTGAGAAAATAGTGTTTAGTTTTTTAAACTGATGATTGGATTGGATAAAGTATAAAAGATAATATTGATGACCTGAAAACGAATTAATGATTTTTTGGAAAATCAGTTTATCTTATTATTGTTATAGTTTATAAAAAAATAATTATGAAATATATTTAATAATATATGGTTTTATTTATGTGATGAGGTAGAATATATATTTTTGTTTAGGTTTTAGGGTAATTCTTGTTATTACCATGCTTCGGGAGAATATATGACCAACGTATTCACATATATGTTTTCTGGACATTAAGAGATACAAAATTATATTTAGGGGATTAATTTTGTATTGATTTTTGGTATATTTGGTGACCATATATATAAATTTGGAATTTTGTAAGGTTCATAAGGTTAACCACTTATGGAATGGTTTATGTTGAACTTTGGATTAGGTTTTAGAGATTAATATATTCTTTCACCATATGAATATTTATTCATATTGGATAATGTGTGATAACTATTTTTTTAATAATTAAAAATATAATGAATGAGTTATCGTTATTTTAAGGATCATATTATCCATTAGTGGTTCTGGAATCAAGAATTTATCTCTTATTTTAATATATAAATTAGAAATTGATCAAATTAAAAAAAATTAGATTGTGCGTGTGAAATAGAATGAAATCATGTAAGTATATATTCTTGTGATAATTATTCTATTTTTTTAAAAGTGTATTGAGATAAAAAATTATTATCACTTAAATGTATGTTGAATTAATTTCTTTTTAACACGTCACTAATTTATGGTTGTTCTATGGTTAACATTATCCTAACCATATTATCTATCAATATTTATTAGTATTTGGGTGTTATTTTTATCTTCCTCATACTTATTTTAACATGAAATAAATGTTATCAAATTTTGGAAACGTATTTATGTTTTATCCCACATTACCATCAAAATTATTTTTTCCTATTTTAAAGTGGATTTTTATTAACCCTTTCACGATGTGAGTTCTCTGCAAAAGAATTTTCAAATTTCAAACCCTTTTGTTCCGAGATCATGTTCAAATTGTGAGGATATTAATTTCATCAAGGGGTAGAATTTAAAAACCAATGATTTCATGAAATAAATTTTTTAAATAAAAAAAGTGCTTCTATATAATGCATTACACGCAACGCCAAGTTTAAATAAAACTTGAAGTATTGCTAAAATAATTATATTTTATAGAATAGTAATCTCACAGCATCCAGAATAGTGGGTATAAATTCAATTAAATAAAATATGAAAATATTCTTTTTACACACATATATAAATATAATTCTTTGGTTCCCAATTATTTAGATATGAAAATAAAAACCATTTCAAAATAATTAAAATATTTTTTGGAAAAATGTTGTTTTATGAACAGAAACAAGTTTTATCTCAATAAATTAAATAAAATATTTTCGTGACCTATTTTAATGAAATTTATATGATATATATTAAATAAAATTATTTAACATTAATATTATATTTTTTCTAGGCATAAGATAAAATAGTGACAATTTTATACTTAAAATATATATTTTTCTAAAAAACCTTTTCTCATATTTTATATTCTTATTTAATATTTATTTTTTTACTTTAATTAAATTTTTTTAAAAAAATAATCTTAATATTTGATATCTTAATTCCAAAATTATCTGATAATTAATTTTTTAGAATTTTCTGAAAATATAAATTATTTTTTGAATATAAAAAAATACAGGTTTTCATTTAGAATTGTATTTTCATTTAAGGAAATTAAAAATGTAAAAATATTATATAGTTTTAATATAATTTTATTTCAATTATATTTATATTAGTAAATTCTATGAATTATAAATAATTTTCATGTTGAATTTTTATATTAAAACTTTCAATACATGTGAAAATTTTCACCATTGAAATTTTTTTCCTCACATATGTGGGTTCAATTTTAATTTAAATGAAAAAAAATTTTGGAATTTAATTAAAAACTAGATCCCATATTTCTAATAATATTAATTAATATTATCTAATAAGGTTAAGATAATTTCTAACAATAATTAACCATGAAACGAATAAAGATTAATTATTGTGATTGAGGATAAAACGAGTTTACATGGGGGTTTAACATGAATGATAAGGTTAACATTGACAAAAAAATTTCTAACTCATATAAATATTTCATATTTCAAACAAATAAATATTTAATTTAGAATCTATGGTCATTTTGAATCATTTTTTATAAAACATTATAACTTTGGCTTCTTTTAGAAAAGTTTCAAGTGGTTTGCTTTTGGGTTCCTTTTCCCATATATAAAAGGATGTCTCATATCCTCTATTATACACACGAAAATATCCTTTTTGTTCATTGAATCCTAGAAAAAAATACTTTATTACTTCCCATAACACATCCTAGAGGCTTTATGTTTTTTACTAAACCATCTTTTGAAGGATTTAGGAATAAACCTAAAGAGGCAATCCAAAGAACAGGTAGAAGTATTAAACTTATGTTTCGTTTTATAACATTGTCAACCACATTAACATTTTATTAAGACATTATAATATAATAAAATTAGTATCTTACATATACTGATATATTATTATTTTATGTGCATGAACTATAACCATCTTTTCTTCTATCAAATGGGAAATGAAATTGACAATTGTGGGTACAACGGACTATCACCTTACATATCGATGTAATTTTTTTCCATCACTACTTTTCATGGATTGGTTTAATGATGGATATAAATTATATATATATATATGGTATTTTTAACATAATTATTATTTTATAATCATTATTTATAATATGAAGATTTACTTTCCATCTCGTGGGGTAATGATAACATCGCTTGTGTGTTTGGTTTATTACTGCCTCACAAAGCGATGTATTTTGTTTTCACCTACAATTTACATAAAAGGTAATAAGGATAAACTTAATGAACAAATTTGATACATAAGAATGAAAATTATGTTTTAATGTTAATATATTATTCAAAATTATTTCAAATCCATGACAAAATTGGAAACAACATTCTTGAGTATGTATGACCTATCATCTCTATGATTGTTGTGTTTCATTTTCTACCTTTAATTTTTTTGGATTATTATAAATTAAAATATATAGAATATATATTATATTTATATAATGGTTAAAAATATTGAGATTATGTGACCATTATCAATGTAAGATCAATGAAATAAAAAACAAAGACACCCATGAAAAACAAATCAGTTATAACCCAAAATGTGATTTTTACAAGGAGCTGACAATAAATGAGTAATAGATGGTCATAAGTAAATAACATATGGTATTATATATTTACTTATGTCTCTATAATATATTTATTAGAAAAATATATTTATTATACTATAGAAATGAACTTTTATTAATTAAGTTGAGACCTATGGTAAGGTAATTTCATCAAAAATTGACTTCTTTTGTAAAAATGTTATGTTATGCACCAATCATATTTTGTAAGGATTATATAAAAACCCTTGAAATTTAATATCATGAATTGTTTTATTATCATTATATTTAAGGTTTTATTAAAATTTATTCTTTCATATGTCTAGAAATTCAAAATATACCATAGTCTTAAATTTTTGATGTTACAATATCATTATTGAGATTGTTTATGATTATGATTCCAATGATGATATCTTATGATCTACCTATCAAGAGACTCTTTTATTTTCTTATATTTTTTTATTTATTTAATTCATTGTTTTCCTATAATTTTACACTCTTTATGTACTCGATATTTTAAACGATTTTTTTAATGAAATAATCATCCTTATTTCTCTCTTCAGTCAAAAACCTTTTTTAGCCTACATTTGTGATTTCTAAAAATGTTTTAAGGTATTTTTTAATATTACAATATGGTTTTTTATGGTAATTTTTCCCCTCTTTTAATTCTTTCAAATTTTTCTAAAAGAAATCTTCACATTGTTTTCAAAATAAGGCATTTTTTTCTTTTACCAAAAATCAAAAAGGACTATTTGTTTTAACATGTACGTTATAAACTAAATTTCCTACCATCATGACCAATAAATTATTTAATTCATCCAGTATAATTATATTTTTTTCCCAAGAAAAGTATTTTGAAATTATTTTATGAATTTTATGTTGAAAACATTAATTTTCAATGTTGAAATTATATTTTCCTGAAGAAATGTTCCAAGGGACCTTTAAAAATAATTTTCCATCTATATATAAATACTTTGATGTTACGTTTGATTTTATGGCGATATAATCCAAGGATACCATTATTATTCTACATCTCTATGGTTTATGTTTATGCTTTTAAGATGTTTATGAAATACATTTATCTCTAAGGGGTTGTACAACGATAAAATGATTATTAAATCCACTTATTTTCCCATGGTAAATGTTATAATAAAAAGATGAAATGATTTTTAAACCTGGTTCTTTTCAACCTATTTTTCTATGTCTAAATATTTAAGAAACACATTTCCTTTCTTCGGTTGTGTTATGATTAACTTTTTATGATCTTGTGGCATACTTATGTATCATTTTCATTATTTCATAGGTGGTACCTTTGTATCCCTACAATGTATTTGATAAATATTAATATCTCAGGAGATAAAATAGACTAGAATAGTGAGTAAACCTAGTACAATAAGTGAATTTTTACACTATGATAGTATTGAGATTGAACCTTCACTACTACGATGGTTTGGGTAGTGAACGAATAATATTATGGTAGCCTTGGGAGTGATCCTGGACTACTATTTAAATGATATTATATTTCTATGTGCATGCTAAAATTCCATGTCTTATTCCAGTGATATGATCCCATGGAACATTTTCCCTGATTTCCATGGGATCCATGTATTATGGAATGCCAATATTTTTTCAATGACTCTAGATTTTAAACTTCAATTTGAAGGGTATGGTTTTCAAATGTTTTTCTCATGTCATCATACCCTTATGATCATGTTTTTTTATATATCTCCATTATATACCCTTACTGAGTTTTAATATCACCAATTATTATGTTTTCTATTCACTAGTTTATGATCAACGGTACCATGTATTATATTTGATACAAGTGTGATAAATAGGAAGAAATTTGTGGGAGGTGATGTAGTTTATATATAAACAAATTATTTATTTTTCCATGCTTCCAAATACACTATAAATTTATAATCATATGTATTTTTTATTATAATGTAATAAATATTTATCTAAAAATATATAATATATATCTATTTGAATACTAGGTAAGTATATGTAGCTCATGCCTTAATTAAAATTAAGAAAAATATCTTTACCCAATGAATTATAGAACTATTTGTGAAAACACACTGTTTAAGATATATCGGGATCCCCAATTCACCGTGAGATATAATGGGGATAAAACCAACATATAATATTTTTAGGATCACTTATTTGACATATATAACTCTCAAGTACCATATGAAGAATAAATAATTATATTCTTTCACTTAATCATTATAAAACATATGAAAAAAAATATTTAAACCCATATATAAAACACTTTTGTATATTGAAATACCCTTTCTCTTTAAAAGATATTTTCCAAACTAAAATACTTAAAGTAATTAAAGTTTGTATTTTTTTGAAAAATAAGTTAATTTTTTAATGCTATAAAAAAATTAAATAGTAGTTATACATGTAAGAAAAGTCATTGTTGTTGAATACATTAAAATAGAACATATCTGTTTTCCTTCTATAAAGAGAGTTAACACGTTTCATAAAATTATTCATTTTAAAAAAATGCAAAAATAAATAAAATGGAATCATAAAAATTTATTTATATTTATTTTATTTATATAGATTCAGTAATAAGATATTTTTTTAAAAATAAGAACAGAAAAGAAAAATTGTTGGAAGTGAAACTTTAAAAGAAGATTCTAAAAAAACGCCTTATATTGAGTCTGACTCATCAGGTAAGTTATTTATCATCATATGTAAAAAATTATTTTAATTATTTACATCCATAATAATCCTTATCTAGTTTATTAGTTATTTTACTATGTTATAAAAAATTACATAATATATTTTGTTCTTATTAGATGTTTTGATGTTGTTCAACTCATATATCCAGATTTACATTGATATGATGACTGTGGTCAAATATTTTTTTGTTCCATCAGATATAGAATAAAAATAATTAAATAATTATATTTTTATATATAAATTATAATTTTATAACTAACCAAAATATATGGATAAGAAAAATGTACAATGTTAAATCATGAAGATGGTTATCAGAATGTATGCCGGAGTAATATTTACCCTTTTAATAGTCATTAGATGAAGACTATAAGAGTTATTTAATGATAATTATTTCATAAATACCATATTATCTCTTTAAATAAATATTAATATATCATCCACGTTTTTTTGTAGGGAAAACATAACCGAATATCTTTGTAGAGGTGGTAATCTACATTTACGCAAAAACGACATTATCATTTTTTAGAGAATGGAATGGTAAGAAATTAATTGATATATTAACTTAAAATAAATTTAAATATTACATTAATATTATATATACATTCTGTACATAATTAAAACCCTCCAAAATAAGTGGTGATGTAAAAAAATTACATCAGTTTGTTAGTCGGTTTTCCTCCATACACACGAAGGATGGATTCATTTCCCATTTTGCAGAGGTGGAGATGGATGTACTTGATGAAATTGACATGATAAAATATTATTAAATTTTAGATACAAGTGTTTTTAGATCATCATTTTAATGAATATTTTAATTTTTTTGAAGAATAAATAAAACAAAATTTCTTATGGAAGAACTATACCTCTTACCCGGATGACCTCTTATGGCTTACACCAAAAGCATTCCTAGGTTAGTTTTATAATCAATAAATGTAATATAGGATGTGGGTAGGAATGTTTGGAAGTGGTCTTGGAAATAATTTTACAAAATAAATTGTTCTATATTTGTAAATAAAATTGAAGAAGTTTTTCACTTTTATACGATTGTGGATGGCATTTTTCAAATTTCTTAAATATTATTTTAATTTAAATTAACTTTCATATTAAAACAGATCCAAATTGATAATATTAAAATACATGGTGGGTTTTAGATTATATTTTCTCATCAAATATAATTTATACATGTTTAGTTTATATTTTCAAGAATATAGTTTATGTTTTAACCCAATTAAACATTTTTTCAGTTACTGTGGTATTGATGATTTTATATTTTAGGGGTCAAGAATGTTACTAAAAAGGAAAATTTATCCGTAAATGAACTATTATTGATGTTTTAAACAATATCTAAATAACATGGATGAATTTAGTATTATTTTTTGTTTTAAATTATTTAATAAAATTTTATATATTAAAAACTACATTAATGTCATTTTTAGAACTATTTATTTAATTTGACTTTTAATAGATCTAGATAATAATTTAATTTGAATATAATGGATTATAAACTCTAAAATATTTAATTTTTGTCTATGAAAATAATAGATCAAGATTATTTATTCAGATAATATTACATTTAATATTTTAAAAAATATTTATTTTATTTTTCTATTTATTGAATATATATTTCATATACATTTCATAGGTATTTAAGGAAATTATTTCTATACCAAAAATTTAAAACAAATTATTATAATAAATAAAAATATTTTAAATTTATAATAACCATTTATAACATAATATACCTTGTATTTATCAATATGTAAAAAAGTATTGATAATAATACAAACAGAACATCATTTTTGACTTTTTGATGAATAATGTATTACAAATTAAAAAATAATGACCAAATGAAAAAAGGATAAATATTATAATTTATGGTATTTATAGAAGAAATATACTCATAAAATAAAATTATTTCATCTTTTAAAGTAACTTTATAGTCATTATCACATTATTTTTTCCCTTAATAAACCTATTTTACCTTTATCGGGGTAAAAAATTACTATGAATATTATTCAAATATCATAAAAACAAAAGGTTCATATTAACCAAATTTTTACCTTCTAAATAAAAATATGGAATCACCTTTTCAAGGAAAAACATATAATTTTCCAAATTAAAACTAAAACTAAACCCACAATAGGAGATGAAAAATGGTTTTTTTTGAAAAATATATTTTCAAGTAATGATTTAATATTAAATTAAAGAATGAAAATCATCAAAAAAAATTTAAGTCGATTATGTTTAAAAAAATCACTAATTAAATTTTCAAAATAATCCAAAATAATATTTTAATTAATAAATAATTTAATTTAAATTAATGTTTTATAAAATCATCATTTTCACTATTCATTGAAAAATAATTTTTTTTATTAAAATATCAATTATTCAATACAATATAATTTTAATACTCTATTTTAAAAAAAAGGATATGATTCTCATCAAATAAAATTCTAAACATTTTGAAAAAATTATTATAATATTATCTCATAGAAATTAATAAATACAATTTTTTAAGAAAACATATTTTTTAAAAAGAAAATTACATTTCAAAAGATTGACTGATATATCATAAGAATTAAAAAATAAAGTTTTACTGATTATGATATTTATATATATTTCATAATTTGGTTAACAGTAATCATGCTCACTAATTCATTGGGAATGTTATAACCATAAAATTTAAATAATAATTATTCTTGGTTTGTTTATGCTTAGTATTCAGTGTCGCATATGTTATAAAACATAATGTCCATTGTTTAAAATCTCAAGATATTACATTCTCCCCCCTTTTAAAAAATTTTGTTCTCTTAATTTGAAGATGGTCATAGTAATCAGATTTTTTCCTTATAAATTTTAATTTTTTGAAATCCAAAATCAACCCTATGGTTTATAAAAAGTCCTCTTGAAAAATGAAAAAAGGGAAAATGATTTTCATTTGGAATAACTCATAAATAGGTTTATAAATAAGAAAACATTATCAGGAAGTGATAATATATACATAAAAGAAATGAATAATGTCTAAATTATAATTGATAATTACATATATCATTGATCGTATGAACTAAAATGATAATGTTAATGTTAATGAAAACAAAACCATAAATAAAAGGGGTGTGAAGAGGATTGTAGATTCGTCAGAAATGAAGGTAATATGATATCATTATTATATTAAGAATTGTTTCATATTTTTGGTGAATTGCAGACCATATATACAGAGAACATAATGAAATATTCTTAATTTATAAGTATAATTGCATCCTTCAATCAATTTCCACCATAATATCATTCCTTTCATAAAACGATGAGTATTAAAGATGAGTTTTTATGCCTGGAGCACTAATATAAACTTATAATGGATAAGATAATTCCAAAAAAAAAGAATATATTCCACAAAATATTATACATTAACCAAAAGAAAAATGGTCAGAAATAATTAATATAATTCAAAAAAATTATAAACCATTAAGAAATGAAATAATACATTAATCGCCAAAATTCAATAGTACTACACAATGTTCAGATTAAATCATTCTGTAAAAAAATCCACAAAGTTCTTAATGATATTCCGAACTATGTTTAAACACAAAATATTATAATTTTTTAATCATATATTCTTATAAAATAAATTAATTATTGATCATTAAATAATATAAATCATTCTTATTAATTATATTAAAAATAAATATTCCCTAATAATATAATCCCATTGATATGATAATCATTTCAATAAATAATAATAATCTATATATTTCAAACTAAAATCATATATTCTTTTAAATGTTTACTCAAAACTTATTCCTTAAATAAAACCCATAATTTTTTATTTACCTTAGTCATATATAGTTTCCAAAATTGTGAACTTCTAAAAAAACCTCAATCACATACTTATCTAATAAATTTTAAATCCCATGGTTATATATATGATACAAAATTTGATTAAAATTTACTTAATATTTATCTATCACATAATTTAAAAAAACTATACTCTCAATGAAAACACATGGGCTGATGGTATGGATTTCACCCTTTATGGTCATTGGTTGTGGGTTCAAACTACAGATCCTTGCTAGATGTGATGGGTTATCACCAGGCCTCTGGGATTTCATTTTACTAAAATTATATTAATATAATTATTATATCATTCCCAGATACATGACAAAAATACTCAAAAATATCATTGATCATCTCATAAATCATAATGTAAAGCCTCAAAAGCGGTTCCTAAGAATTTGAACATTTTAGTGACATTAAACTTACAAACCCGTGATGGAATCTGTGACTCATAGAAAAACATCAAAATCTAAAAAAATCATTTCCTTTGTTATCAATTATATGGAACTATTATTAAAAATTACATAATACTGATTTTTAGTCAATAATTCATTTTCATCCATTCTGAAGTATATTTATGGTTTAGTGTATTAAATAATTAGCTCATAGCTCATAAATAATAAAACCATATATTACATGTCATGACCCCCTCCCCAAAAACTGTACCCATCCTGGGCCAAAAATGTGAGAAGGGAGATAATGACCCCCAAGTCCCACCTCATGTAGGCCCTAGGTTAGAAACTAGCACCGAGGGTATAGTAAACACCCAAATGGGAGGCATTGCCCTCTAAGAGAACACATGCGGAAGATAGAGTTAAGATAGACATCAACCAACTCCAACTCAAAATGAAATATACAAGAAAACCCATGTTCACATATGAAATGTCAGGCAAAACTACAACAACTTGATGGGGGAAACTGAAAGTACCCAAAAGAATGTAAAAGTAGTAGCAACCAAAATCCCGAACAGCACCTTCAACTCTAAGCTAGTAGAAACCAGCCTGATCTCCAACCTATTTCAAGTGACATGAAAAATAGTTTATATATACATAGGGTGAGTATAAAATTAAACTCAGTAGGATCCTCCCCAAAGCCTCTCATTCCAATTTAAAGGAAGCACGCTCAAGCACAGTTAACAACAAGTGAAACTAACTCATAACCAAAATAGGTATACTAAGTTCCCAACCTCACCATGGCTACTCTCTCCATGTAATGCATACATGAGTATATAATATGATAAATAATATCAAGGGCACCCCACTACTACTTCCCCACTGGTTTTCTGCTTTACCCCAACATCGTAGGTCCTAAGCATCTCTCTCCAAAAATCCTTTTCCGCAGACACATGGGAGAAGCACCACAACATGAACCACATGCAACAAAACCACCACGTACATGTATGAAAAGTAACCAGGTAATTTATAGGAGCCACCACAGCCTACATAACGTGTATCATACGTCAGGTATTAAACCTCAAGCCGTTATAGCCCATACACTGAGTAAGGATCCTCAATCCATGACAGCCTATACGCGTTACACCTATAGTAGTTCATAGTATACTATATCCAGAATATATGTGTGTGAATAACCACAAGACATTACAGCCCTCTACACAAATATTTGGAGAAAACTAACCACTTTTCTTACCAGCACAAGTATCTAACAAGAGAAGAGAGCGGGGCCAAAGGGGGTAATCATCCATTTATCCTCCCACCAGAATGTTGGGGAAAACACCCCTAGGGCTCAGAATCATTGGGGTGTCAGTTTCCCTTACTAAGAGGGTAGAGTAGCATATAGAAACACAAAACATACAGAATATACTATATCTCACAACCACACTATGGGCATAAACTAGTCTTAGACTCAACTACAGCTAACGTCTCTCAGATTCTGGCCTTCCACTTCTAAGACTAGGTATCCAATAATCCCACAACCATTTAAATATATTTATTAGATTACTTCATTCCCTTTTTATCAGTTCCACTTTACGTTAACTAATTTTTCAAAAGTTAATTAACCATGAACAATTCCACATTAAATTTTATTATCATCACACCCAAAGTCCAATGTCCCTTTAAAATTACAACCCTATCATTATGTTCCATTAACTCCAACCCCAAGGGTTAACATCATTTATTAAATTATTCATTACATAATTACTTTCCCATATTCCCCGTCATTCTAGAAAAACATTCTATGCTACTAAACACAAGGGTGCTCGACACAGTGAGTAGATATACTATTTGTCGTGTCTTTTCTGCCTATAGAAAGAGCGTAGAAACATCCTTCCTTGAGAGGCTAAAAACGGAAAGCAGAAGGCATACCTCGTGCGTCTTCACCTCTTTCGGAAGAAGGTTAATCTAGACCATCTACCTTGAGTAGTAGGGAAAAGTAATGAAGATAATCAACCAATAAGAATCAACAAGCATCCAACAATCACATCCATCCTGTTACATCAATCCTTGTGTCCTCCACGACACCCACATGCATAAACTGATGCATATCGCCACTCTAGGTGTCATCTACTGCAGAAACCAAAAAGGCCTCTATGCCCCGACATATCACAAAATCCATCCACGCTCACATCACAACACAAGAAGCAGGAAAACAAACATTTAAATCGTTCGGCTCTTATCCCTTTAACAAACAATAGGGTAACTCAGAACCCTACAAGGAGTTATCTTTTATCGATCAATCGGTTCTTTAATCCATCTAATATTAACCAATTATTATTCTTAGGTTCCGAATTTGGGAAACCTAATCATGAATCTATTAACTAATTAAATATTCTTACTACACCATTTTTATTAACATCAAATTACAACAAGAGGAACTAGATTCATTTATATGCCTCTTTATCTATATCCAAACTATTATCAATTAATTCTAGATTTACGTTCTTTACCAATTTCCATCATGAATGATATGATAAACACAAAAAGCATTGATATCACACTTTCTAGCAAAACAAGAGGCAATAACATATGACTGATATCAATTTGTTTATCTGGTTTTAATATTTATTAGGTCAATTCCATTGTGATCTAGTGGTATAAAACATGCTAATAATATAGTTTCACATAAAAGAAGTGAGAAGCAATGAATCCTCTACATAAAATAGTTCTTGATGTTCGTTATCTGAGAACAGTCCAAACAACAGTTCACGATCCTACTCTCATGACAACAACATCCACCCTAGGATTATATGGTATGACCGCACCAAACTAAACCCAATAAAACTCCATTATAATCATGGAGATTACACGCTATAATATTAAAAGAAGAAACAGGATAAGATGAACCCCAAAAGAATAACGATAAAACATACCTTATATCAAATATTGATCGATACATCTTGGTTGCATCAAAACTAAGAAGAACCAATCTGAGGAGTAAAGTTTGATTGTGCAACTCTTATGATAAGGAATGGGATGTTCGAGCATCGCACGTATGATAACAATGAGAAAGAATTTGGGAGGAAGATATCCCGTCCCTTTAGATGATTTAACGGAGCGGCTATTTAAGATATGCTTAATTTACCATTAAAAGAGTATCACATTAAACCATATGGTTTGACCAAGTAAAAATATCCTGAGACATTGGAATAACTAATATTGGATTTATGGCCATTGAATTGGCCTTAGAGTCCTTAAAACGAGGTTATAAATGAATTTTACGTTAAATGAAATGTCAAAGGGAAAAAACTAGAAGAAGCTGGAACCACTATTCATGAACCTCACCATTGAAACCTCACCATTCGAACCTCACTGTTCTAGAAACACTATTCATAAACCTCACCATTGAAACCTCGCCGTTGGAATCTCGCTATTCTAGAAACACTGTTCATGAACTTGTAATTTGGAAAAGGAAATAGAGGCTACTGTTAGAACCTCACTGTCCTGGAAACGTTGTTCATGAACTCGAAATTTGGAAAAGGAAATAGGGGTTGTTGTTAGAACCTCACTGTTCTAGAAACACTGTTTATTAACTCGAAATTTGGAAAAGGAAAGAGAGGCTGTTGTTAGAACCTCACTGTTCTGGAAACACTGTTCATGAACTCGAAATTTTGGAAATGAAATAGAGTTTGCTGTTATAACCACACTGTTCTAGAAACACTGTTCATGAACTCAAAATTTGGCAAAGGATATAGAAGCTACTATCAGAACCTCACTATTCTGGAAACACTATTCATGAACTCGAAATTTGGAAAAAGAAATAGAGGCTGCTGTTAGAACCTCACTATTCTGGAAACAATGTTCAATGAACTCAAAATTTAGAAAAGAAAAGAAAAGGTCACCATTGGAAGGTCACCATTTCACTATTAACAACTTTCTACAGTAGGAACTTTTCACTAAGGGTCACCTATGACATTGTTCACAACTGTCTGCCGTTGGAACTATTCATCAAAATGGAAATTTGGAAAAGTGTTGGGGATAAGTCACATTGACCTCCCGTAACACCTCAAATACTATATTTTCAAAAAGATATGGACAGGAGAGGTCTGGTCCATTACATCAGATACCTTTCAAAACATTCTCATCCCTGAGAATTCAAAACCCACCTAAAGTGAAAATGAAATGGGGTCTGAACAACCACCCATCAAGATACCTCAAAAAAGAGAGCAAGCCACAAAAGTAACAAATGGAGACATCTCATAAACATGAATGATTTATAACCAAAAAGGATACATCAATACATGAAAAGAGTTAAACATCAAAAAACTCTGGTTACTAAGAAATTATCTATGACTCACGTTCCCGTGTACTCTCCCCCATGCCACCGTGTCAGCACAAGACACGAACTAAGGGGATAGAATGCGTGCGCAACACCTTCTCCTTGCAACCTTGGATCTCCACAGGTCGCTCCTCAAAGGATGCATCATCATCAACATCGATCTCTCCCCAATAGATGATGTGAGAGTAATCATGAAGTTAATGGAGGAGCTGTGATACATGGAAACATCATGTATCCAACTCATCTACGGGGGAAGTGCAACTCGGTATGCCACAGCTCCAACACGAGCTAGCACTTAAAAAGGCCCAACAATGCGGGGGGAAAGCTTACTCCCATGACCAAACCTTCGCTACCCATGACGGGGATTCACCTTCAGAAATACGAGATCCCCAACATCAAACTCCAAGGGTATCCTCCTTTGATCGGCATATGATTTCTGATGATCTTGTGTTGTCTCCATTCTCTCACGAATCATTGAAACTATCTCTGTTGTATACTGCACTAGTTCTGGTCCGAGAATTGCTAACTCTCCAACCCCATTCTAGTACAACAGAGAATGGAAAGGTCAGTCATACAAGGATTAAAATGGAGCCATACCGATGCTCGAGTGAAAGCTATTATTTTAAGTGAACTCCACCAGTCGTAAGTGCCTCATCCACGAGCCTCCAAAATCAAGAACACAAGAGTGTAACATGTCTTCAAGAGTCTAGATGGTTCTCTCTATCCGACCATCAATTTGATGATGGGATGTAGTGCTAAGGCATAGTAAAGAACCTAAAGCATGCTGGATACTTCTCCACACTCTAGAAGTAAAGTGAGGATCTCGATCAGAAATGATCATCCTTGGGACTCTATGAAGTCTCACCACCTCCTCTAAATACTGCCTTGAAAAAACTTCCACTGAGCTAGACTCCTTGATTTCTATAAAGTGGGACAATTTTGTTAAGAGATATACTAATACCCAAACAGAATCTTTTACTCCCAATGATTGAGTTAAACCAGTGACAATGTCCATTGAGATGTCCTCCCACTTCCACTGAGGAATCTCTAATGGCTGTAGAAGACCAGCAAGAACATGATGTTCGGCCTTCACCTTCTGGCAGACCAAACATCGAGACACAAACTCTGAAACTGAATGCTTCATCCTAGGCCATCAAAACTTGCTCCTCAAGGCTAGGTACATCTTTGTCATGCTAGGATGCACCACTGAAGGTGTAATGCTAATAGTTCTTCCATTACTCTCCAAGAATCATCAGATTCACACACATCATCACTACGTGACTTTCGACTCATCGCATCAGCTACAACATTAACTTTTCTAGATTTATATGATATCTCGAAGTCATATTCCTATAATAACTCAATCCACTGACTCTGTCATATGTTCAATTCACTCTGGGAGAAAATATTCATCAAACTCTTATGATTGGTGAAAACCACAAAATGCTCACCAATGAGATAATGTCTCCACAACTTTAGAGAAAACACCACGGATACCAACTCAAGATCATGAGTTGCATAGTTACGTTCATGGGGACATAACTAATAAGACCCATAAGAAACAATTGATCCTTTCTGCATCAGAACACATCCCAACCCCAGATGTGAAGCATCACATAAAACATCAAACTGAACTCCCTCAGCTAGAAGACAAAGAACTGGAGCACTTAATAACTTCTCCTTTAGATACTTGAAAGCTGCCTAAGACTGATCAGTCCATATTAATGCATGATCCTTCCTGTTCAAAGATTTCAAAGGAGTCGCAACTCATGAGAAATCAGCTATGAACCGACTGTAGTAGCCTGGGAGACCAAGAAAACTTCGCACCTCTGACACTATCTTGGGGGATTCCCAAGACACAACCACTTCTATCATCAATGGATCCACATCTACTCCCTGTGAGGACATAACATTCCCCAAGAATCGGACTTCTCGAGCCCAATACTCACACTTCGACAACTTTCCAAACAGCTGATGTTGACGAAGAACTCCCAAAACAGCATGTAGATGCTCTGCATGCTCCACCTCAGACATGGAGTATACAAGGATGTCATATATGAAGACTACCACCAACATGTCTAGGAACTCATGGAACATAGAATTCATAAATCCTATGAACATAGCTGGAGCATTCGTCACACCTAACTACATTACAACAAACTCATAATTCCCCTGACGACAACGAAAAGCATTCTTCGGGATATCCTCATCCTTCACACGCATCTGATGATATCCTGACCACAAGTCGATCTTTGAGAACCAACTTTCACCCTTCATTTGATCGAATAAATAATCAATCCAAAAAATAGAATAGCGATTCTTTATCATCACCTTGTTTAAGAGACGATAATCGACACACAACTGCAAACTACTATCAGCCTTCTTTACAAACAAAACTGGTTCACACCATGGTGACACAATTGGCCTAACAAAACCGCACTGTAATAGAACATCAAGATTTATACGTAGCTCTCATAACTTATAAGGGTTCATTCTATATGGAGACATAGAGATAGAAGATGATATTGGTTGTATCTTGATCCTATACTCGATCTCTCGTTGAGGTGGTAATGCTACAACCTCTTCTGGAAAGACATCAGGGTACTCTTCTACGACCCTAGGAAACGCCAACTGATGAACCTCTAAAGAACTCAACATCATCTCAGCCATCATGGATGATAAGAAAGTAACGTGCCTATTACCCATCAGATGATCTCACTGACCATCAAACACCACCGGCTCTCCATCCGCACCAAATGAAATGACCTTCTTCATGAAGAATCCACGATAGCTTGCACCAAGTACAACCAATCCATGCCAAGGATGACATAATATGATTGTATTTGTAAACATAGGAAATCTCCCAAAGAGATTTGTTTCCCCAACACTAGATCACAGTCTCTACATACTTCAAACAAGTCAACTCAACCTCCATCTAGCGTAGTAAATACCATGGGCACTGGAAGCCTCTCTACCTAAAGTCCCAATGCATGGACAAGGGTAAGTGATATGAAGGGGTGTGTCACGCCTGAATCAAACAAGGAATACACCAACGTAGAATACAAGAAAAGGGTACCTCGAACGATGTCTGGCTCGCCTAGAGCTGAAAATGATAGAGCATGAAGATGAACATGACCTCCTCCATGGCCTCTCTAACCCAGATGATGACCACCACCATGGTCGCGCTCTACTCTCTAGAGGATGGGGAGCATCATGGGGTTTCCCTCTACCATCCCAATCTACCCTCTACTGATATAAATATGGTGCAACCTACTGTAGCTACCTCAGCTGGAACAACCTCAATGGTGGAACCTGGAGCGTAGCACCTGGTGCACGATGACTGCTCTGAAAGGTTGTGCACCCTCGCTGCTGATGACCACAACCACCACAAGAAAAACAAGTGCCTGATCCCTTCTCATATTCTCCATAGTTGCTGCCACTGGAGAAATTAGATTTGAAGGGCTGGGACCTACCCCCTGCTGAAAAAAAATTCTTCTGCCCAGAAAACCGGGAACCCCGGACCACATCTCTGCTTCATGAAGAATCATGATGATTCCCCTCTCAGGATGATCTGGTCCTGGAAAAGTTCCTCTTGATAACCTCTTCCATTTACAGCACCTCAAGATATGTCTTCAGCATAAATGGGGTGACCTGGCATTGGATCTATGGATGAAAATCCTCCTCTAAATTCCACGCGCTGCCCTCCTCATCTTGCAACAGGTCCAAAGAATATCCTAAAAGGTTCCTAAAATGGATTCCAAACTCTCCCACACTGGAGCTCCCCTGTCGAAGGGTAAGAAGCTCTTGGCGACTGGATTCCTTCGCATTTGAAGAAATAATTTCGACTCTAAAATAGTCTCGGAACTCCTCCCATGAGATCGTGTTCTCCTCGCTATCCCTGAGGAACAATAACCACCACTACCTCGCTCATCCATGTAGTATCGTCAAAACCAAGGACACCCAGTGCTCCTTCTGAGCACAGATTGATTTGAAGCCAATGTCAACCTCCTCTAACCAGTATTTTGTGACTGCATCTGAAATGGAGCCCTCGTAATTCTACAAACTCTGGCGCAGAAACTCTCAGAGTGTCTTCCTCCACATGCCATCATCATCAACCTCTACCCTGTGGCGATGCGCTAGAACAACCTGCTGTACATATTCTATGCAAACCTGACGAGGACGTCGACCTGCAGCCATACCTATAAAATAACAAACCATTAGATCTCCTAAACCTGGAATATGAAAGACTCAACATTAATTAATTAATTGTCTTATGTTATTGATTTTAGGTTAACCTATCCTAAGCTCTACACATTCAAACATAGGCACAAAGAAGAATGATGCATGATACATTCCTAGGTCTCTACTCGACAACTAGTATCACCTCATTTAGAATCCATTGTAAACTTAAAGGTCCGTACCTCAGATCCTAGGGGGCCCTAAACGCCTATGTATTAGCTGATATCTAGTGTTTACATCACTTGATAAACATGAATGACACTGTTACCCTACCAACCCATGCAACCTCACATATGCCTAACTCCAAAATCCATCTTATTCCTCAACCTCCCTATGATACCACTCTATCATGACCACCTCCCCACAAAGTGTACCCCTCCTTTGCCGGCAATGTGATAAGGGAGATAATGACCCCCATGTCCCACCTCTAGTAGGCCCCGGGTTGGAGACTAACACTAAGGGTATAGTAAACACACAAATTGGACGCATTACCCTCTTAGAGAACACATGCAGAAGAGATAGATAAGATAGAAACCAACCAAATCCAACTCAGAACTGAAATATAAAATAAAACCCACGTTCACATATGTAATGTCATGTAAAACTACTACAATATGAAGGGGAAAACTGAAAGTCCCCAAAAGAAAGTAAAAATAAGAGCAACCCCAATCCTGAATAGCTCTTGCAACCCCAAGCTAGTAGAAACTAGATTTATCTCCAACCTGCTCCAAGTGACCTGAAAAAACAGTTTATATATACATAGGGTGAGTATAATAGTATACTCAGTAGGATCCTCCCCGAAGCCTCTCATTCCTAAGTAAAGAAAGCATGCTATAGCACAGTGAACAACAAGTGAAACTAAATCATCACAAAAATAGGAATACTAAGTTCCCAACCTCACCATGGATACTCTCACAAAGTAACTCATACATGAGTATATAATATGATATAGAATATCAAGGGTAACTCGCTACTACTTCCCCACTGGTTTACCAATTTTCCCCAATGTCACACGTCCTAAGCATCTCTCTCCAAAAAGGCTTGCCTGCAGACACCTGGGTGAAGCACCACAACATGAACCTCATGCAACAAAACCACCACGTCCACATAAGAAAAGTAACCAGGTAGTTTCTAAGAGGCACCACAGCCAGAATAACATGTATCATATGTCGGGTATTATACCTCAAGCCATTACAGCCCATACACCGAGTAAGGATCCTCAATCCATCACAGCCTATACATGTTACACCTATAGTAGTTTATAGGATACTATATCTAGAATATATGTGTGTGAATAACCACAATCCATTACAGCCCTTTACACACATAAATGGGGAAAACTAACCACTATGCCTACCAGCACAAGTATCTACCAAGAGAAGAGAGTGGGGCCAAAGGGGGTAGTCATCCATTCATCCTCCCACTGGAATGTTGGGGAAAACACCCCTAGGGCTCAGAATACCCGGGGAGTCAGTTGCCCTTATTGGGTGGGTGGATTAGCATATAGAAACACAAAAGGTACAGAATATACTATATCTCACAACCATACTATGGGCATAACCTAGTCTTATAATCAACTGCTGCTAACATCAATCGGACTCCGAGCTTCCACTTATAAAACTGGGTATCCTATAAGCACACAACCATTTAAAGAGATTTATTAGATTACTTCATTCCCTTTTTATCAGTTCCACTTTTTGTTAATTAATTCTTTAAACATTAATTAACCAAGAATAATTCCACATTAAATTTCAATAGCATCACACCCAATGTCTGATGCCCCTTTAAAATTACAACCTCATCATTATTTTCCAATAACTCCAACCCCAAGGGTTAACATCATTTATTCAATTATTCATTACATAATTACATTCCCATATTCCCAATTATTCTAGAAAAGCATTCTATACTACTAAACACAAGGGGGCTCAACACGGTGAGTAGATGTACTACCCATCAAGTCCTTTCCGCCTATAGCAAGAGCGTAGACACATCCTCTCTTAAGAAGCTAAACACAAAAAGCACATGGCATACCCCATGTGTTTTTTCCTCTTTTGGAAGAAGGGTAAGAAAGACCAGCTGAATTGAGTAGTGGGGAAAAATAAAGCAGATAATCAACCAATAAGAATCAGCAAGCATCCAACAATCAAATCCATCTTGTTCCATCATTCCCGGTGTCCTCCCTGACACCCACTTGCATAAATTGATGCACCTCGCCACTCTAGGTGTCATCTGTTTCCACAACCAAATAGGCCTCTATGCCCCCATTTATCATAACATCCATCCATGCTCACTTCACAACACAAGTAGCAGGAAAACAAAAAATTTAACAGTTGGGCTCTTGGCCCTTTAACAAACAATAGGGTAACTCAAAACCCAACAAGGAGTAGTATTTTATGGATAAACTGGTTCTTTAATCAATCTTATATTATCCAATTATTATTCTTAGGTTCCAAATTTGGGAAACCTAATCAGAAAGCTATTACAAATAATTAAATATGCTTACTACACCATTTTAATTAACATCAAATTACAACAAGAAGAACAAGATTCATCTATATGCCTCTTTATATTTATCCAAACCATTATTAATTGATTCCAGCATTACATTCTTTACCAGTTTCCATCAAGAACAAAATTTTAAACACAAAAAGAATTGATATCACACTATCTAGAAAAACAAGAGGCAATAACATACGACTGATATAAATTTGTTTATCTAGATCAAATATTTATTAGGTCAATTAAATTGTGATACAGTGGGATAAAACATGATAATAATACAGTTACACATAAAATAAGAGAGAAGTAATGAATCCCCTACCTCAAACAGTTCTTGAAGTTCTTTATACAAGAATAGCCCACACAATGGGTCATGATCCTCCTCTCGCAAAAGCTGTATCCACCCGAGGATGCCACAGTACGACCGCACCAACCAAAACCTAAGAAAACTCTATTAGAAGCATGTATATTACATGATATAATATGGAAAGTAGAAATAGGTGAAGATGAAACCGAAAATAATGATGATAAAACATACCTTATATCAAAGATTGATCGATACAGCTTGGTTGCATCAAAACAGAGCGGAACTAATCTGAGGAGGAAATTTTGATTATGAAACGCCTATGAGAAGGAATGGGATGTTCTAGCATTTCACATCTGAGAACAAGGAAAAAGAATTAGGGAGGAAGATATCTCATCCCTATAGAATATTTAACAGTGTGGAGTTTTAAGATACCCTTAATTTCCCATTAAAAGTGGATCGCATTAAACCACGCGGTTTGACCAAGTAAAAACATCTCGAGCCATAAGAATAATTAATATAGGATTTATGGCATTTGAGTCGGCCTTAGAGTCCATAAAACAAGGCATTGAATGTATTCTACGTCAAAGGAAATGTCAAAGGGGTGAAACTATAGGAAGCCTGAATCACTGTTCATAAACCTCGTCGTTCTGGAAACACTATTCATGAACCTCACCATTGAAACCTCACCATTGGAACCTCACTATTATGGAAACACCATTCTTGAACCTCAACATTGAAACCTCACAGTTGGAACCTCACTATTCTAGAAACACTATTCATGAACTCAAAATTTGGAAAAGGAAATAGAGGTTGTTGTTAGAACCTCACTATTCTGGATACACTGTTCATGAACATGAAATTTCAAAAGGAAATTGGGGATGCTGTTAGAACCTCAATATTCTGGAAACACTATTCATGAACTCGAAATTTGGTAAAGGAAACAGAGGATACTGTTAGAACCTCACTGTTATGGAAACACTGTTCATGAACTCAAAATTTGGCAAAGGAAATAGAGGTTGTTGTTAGAACCTCACTGTTCTGGAAGCACTATTCATGAACTCAAAATTTTTCAAAGAATAGAACCTCAAAGTTCTGGAAACACTATTCATGAACTCAATATTTGGCAAAGGAAATAGAGGCTTCTGTTAGAACCTCACTGTTCTAGAAACACTATTCACATAACTCAAAATTTGGCAAAGGAAAGAAAATCTCACTATTACAAGGTCACCATTGGAAGGTCATCGTTGGAAGGTCATCGATGCACTGTTCACAACTATCTACCATTGGAACTTTTCACCGAGGGTCACCGATGTCACTGTTTACAACTATCTACTGTTGGAACTATTCATCAAAATGGAAATTTGGAAAAGTGTGGGGGATAAGTCACCTTGACCTCCCAAAACACCTCAAACACTATATTTTCACAAAGTAATGGACCAGAGAGTCCGGGACATTACATTACATGTGGATAGTTGTATAAAATAAATCTTATAAAATAAATCCAATTTTATTTTAATGTAAAATATCCATGACTTTAAACATGGATTATTCATTTCCATTAGTCATCCGTAAAAATTATGAAAATAATTTTAAAAAGTTTGTATAAACATAAAAATATAAGTAAAGGACATTAAAAAATGAAAAACACATTAGTCCAATAAAAAAATATTTAAACCTTTAAAAATAATACCATTACCTAAATTTTCATTGAATTGGTGAAATGAATCCATTCAACTTACAAAAAACATACAATTTTTGCTCAAAAAAATCACTAAAACCCATAGTTAGAAAATAAAAACTACATTCATACAACTTAAGGAAATTATATTCATATCCTATGTCAAAAATAACTATATCCTTGTTAAATAAATAGAAGAAACCACCTTTGTAACTCCCTCATTATTTTATATTAAGACAATGAACAATAATAAATCTATTAGAGCTCTATCTTGGATCACACATAGAATAAGATTTTCTGGGGGAACCTGTTCATAATGTGCTATAATAGGGATCAACCCATTGTATGAGCTATATCCCAGAGATGGACTGTGTATTCAATTCCATCGAGTAGGAATATGAAGAAGGGGTCTCTAAGGAATAAGAAAATGAAAGTAGTGTGATCGATTACCCTATTATTATGAAAGGAGATTCTTCAGTGGATGTACTTTTCATTAGTGAGGATATACCAAGGCTGGTGGATCAGTTACAAGAGGTAGGTAAGAAGACTATTCACAAGGGGAAAACATGGGAGCCTATCAACCAATTAGAGGAATAAATGTTAGATGATTCCTTTCTGATTAATTCAACTATTTAGGTTTCAGATCGAATGCAAGAGATATTGATACTAGTGGATATAAATAAATATAATTATGATTTGATCAACAATGAGAAACTTATTTTTCAAGAGTATTTAATGGAAGGAAGATATTGGTGGAGGAGTTCAATAAAATTTATGTTATGATAGATTATTGGTTTGAAGAACCAATAAAATATGATCTAATTCCAAAGGAAAATATATATAATTGTATATTATATAGGGATAATGCTTTTAGTATTGTCAAACAATATTTTAATGGTTCAACCATATATTATAGGGCATGATGATTTGTAGTTTTTCTTTTTTAGGTTTCTAAATTTCTTACAAATAAGTGTGTCAAAATAATAAACATTTATTTTTTTATTCTATCATATATTGATTAAAAAAATTTATTATTTCAAATTTTCATCATAAAACCTTTTAAAATCTCTTTTAGATCCATTTTCAAATCAAATTATGATATTGAAATACACATTCCTATAAAAACTCAAAAATATTATCCAAAACGAAGAGGAAATGGGTTTCCTATTGAATAAAACATAAAATCTTGAAATGGAATCCAAAAATATAATAATGGTTTTTGTGGAAAGAAAAGACAATATTTCTTAATATGTTAAAAGAGAAAATTCCTTTCATCTTTTGTAATGAAAGTCAAAATAAATCCAAAAAATAATATCTTTTGAAAATAATTGAACAAAATTTATAAAGAAAATAAAATTTATTATTCTTTAATTTCCATTTAAATTAATTTGTATTACATTTTTTTAAAAATATGGAGGTCAAATAAAAATAGTTTGAATGGGAACATTAATAGATGATTTATAAAAGAGATTCTCTTAACTTTAATCAAACTCATTACTTTCAATTATTATCTTCTTGAATTATAAAATTATGTAAATTGTTTTATTTATTGTGAATAATTTTCATTTTTATTTTTACTTTTACTAAGTTATAATAAATTACTTAATTAATTAATTTCATGTTAGATTTTTTGATGATATTCAGCAAATAAGTCCAAAATGACTTTAGAAGGTTAACTATGGTCAAAAAGATCATTATTAAATCATATATAAAATGATAATAGTGACATGATTATCATTTTTAAATATAAATTATACTTATAATACCATCTATAAATTATGGTTTTGATAAATTGACTATATTAAATTCATGGAGATGGTAGGTCATACGCTGACATGAGTTACATTTACATTTTTGGAAGATCATTTTGCAAAGAATTTAAGTGTTATTTTATTATTATATAATGATATATATATCATAAATACTATAAATATTCATTAAATATACTTGTATATACAATCAATGTAATTTTCTGATGAAAAATTAATCAGATCACTTTGTGGAGGTATTAGTCCACATGTATGAACAAATGACATTATCATTTTTTAGAAAATGGAATGGAAATAAAGTAAAAGATAATTTAACTTTTTAAAATTATAAACATGTATTTAATATAATATACATACATTAAATACATATTTAATAACCTCTATAATATTGGTTTATGTAAATTTAATAACGTCTCTTCACGAGGTAGTAGACAACTACACACACGAATGATAGTTTCGTTTTCTATTTGATGGAAGATGAGATACATTTAGGTGGAACCATTAACATTATAAAATATATAAATAAATTAGGTACTAGTGTATCTATTTCATAATGTTTCAAAAATATTATTTGGTTATAGAGAAATAAAATAAATGAAAACCATTTGTTAAGAACTCTACCTCTTCATTAGACAACCTCTTAAGGTTTACACCGAAAGCTTTCCAAGGTTAGGTTTAAAATTAAACCCAACATTCAAGGATTTGGGTAGGAATTTTTGGAAGTTAATTTAGAAATGAATTTTGGATCCAAATGGTTCATGATGTTTGAATAAAATGTAATAATATGTTTCATTTTATAAGAGAGAGGAGGTGCACTCTCAGAATTTCATAAAATTGTAAATTAATATATATTAATTTTCATATTGAAATGGAACCATATTAGTAATATTAAAATATAAGACTAAGAAAATTTAAAATCGTATCATCAAATAAAATTTGGTCACCTTTAGTAGATTTTTCATCCTTACCATTTTTTTAACCCATTTTAACACTTTTTGAAAATTACTAGAGTATTAATGATTTAACTATTTTGGGGTTATGCATGTTACAATAAAAAGGAAATTGGAACATTAATGGAAAATGGATTATATTTGAAACTATATCCCCTTAATTTTTATGAATATAGTAGTTTTTAGAGTTTTTAATCAATTAATTAATTACTATTTAGGATAAAAGAACTTTAATGTAAATTTTGTAACTATTCATTTAATTGAACTTTTAAAACTACAAAAAATGGAATTAAAATATAATGTATTAAAACATCTCTATATTAAATTAATTAACTAAAAATTATTTTCATATAAAAATTAATTCAAATCATTTTACATTATATATTTCAATTTAGTTTATTTTATTTTTCGACAAATTGAATAAACACTCTATTGATGTTGTTTAGGAGTTTAAGGTAATTATATCATCACTAAATATTATAAATAAATTTTTGTTGATAAATAAAAATGATTTATCTTTAAAATTACATTTAATAACTGAACTTAAATACTTTTTATAAAAATTTAATGATTATAAAGATTATAAAACAAAGATTGGCATTTTTGAATTTTTTTAATAAAATCTAATAATGGTCAAAATAATTTCTAGATTGAAATGGAAGGTAATATATTTTATTTTTGAATGATTATGGAACAAATATACCCAGTCAATAAAATTATTTCATGTTTTATGGTTACCTTTAAGTACTTACCACATTATTTTTACCCTTAATTAACCCATTTTACCATTACCGTGGTAAAACAATATACTATGATTACTATTAATAATGACCAAAAAAACTGTCATATTTACTTAATCTGGATTTCATAATTTCAAATTTGTAATAATTTTTTAATAATTCCAAAAACATATGTGGATGATTTTAATTTAAAATTAATCTCACCAAACTCAATCAAAAACACTTTTACCTGAAAAAACCACTTTAAATAAAAAAAGTTCTTATACAATATTAAATTATAAATTTTAGTTTAAATACCATAATTGGATTATGTTTAGTAAAATTATTTAATTAAATTTCAAAACTAATGCAATATATAATTTATAATTAAAAAAATTAAAATAAAGAACAATTTTCAATAAAAATAAGTATTTTTCACTATTAGTTCAAAAATGAATATTTTTAGAAAAATAAAAAAATGTCACCACAACTTAATTTTGATGTTAAATTTTCAAAAATTATATAATTTTTATAAAATAAACATTCAAAAATTTTAATAAATTAATTAAAATATTATCCCACAAAAAAATCAGTAAATTCCATTATTAAGAAAACATATTTTTGAAGAATAAAATCACTCTACATAAAATTGAGTGCTTATTTCCAAATAATTAATCAATATTTCTTATTAGAAATTTCATATAAATATGATAATTTTTCTAATAATATACATTCCATCAAATTCAATGGCTAGTTTATATTGGTAATATTTATATACAAATATGTGATAGTTCATTTACACTCATTGTTGTGCATCGTACATGTTGTCAAACATATTGTCATAATATTAATGTGTTGTGGTGTTGCAAAAATTGTCACTAAAATGGAATGAGAACCCCCCCCCCATTTAAGGTATATCTTCAAATCCCCATGCATAAGTGGGTTTTAATTTCTTTTAATTAATTAAATTTGAATAAAAAATAATGTAAATATTTTGATTTAGTATTGTTGCATTTTTATTAACTACAACACATTTAAATTAAATCCATGTTAAAAATATAACAATATATGATATTTTAGCATGTTTTATTAAAAAAAATATATCTTTCGTGAAAAAAATCCAATAGATATTATTTTTTTGATGGTATTTTTGAAATATGTGGTTATATTTTTAAATTAACTATTCTCAAAGTTATTATTTTTCAAGTGTTAAATGAAATAATTGACGAAATATTTTGAAGGAAATAATGTCAACCCCTAGTTTATTTATTCTTTCACATTTTCATAAGTTATAATGATAAATCCTTACAATCATGGATGAGATATTTTCATGATGAAGCCATTATTAAGGGTTAAAAGTACCTACCAAAAATTTGTTTTTACATGAAAGACATATATTAAACTATTAATTTCTATATTCTTCTTCATATTCATTGATTTATTATACCTTGTAAGTTTCAAATCACTTCTGTCATAACCAATGGATGTTTCATTGTCGATTATTCTTCTAAACCCCATCCATTAATAGTAACAGATAAGATTGATAACCAATTTATAAATTTCTCTAATAACTAAACATAACAACAATATGACCCAAATCATTACCTGAATATTATTTTAATTTTATAAAACATTTTTCATGCACAAAGATATCATTATTTTGAATATGAAATATCAAACTCAACCTAATCCATGTAAACACTTTTAATTAAAAAATCCATCAATTAGTTTACATAGTATCTCTTAAAAAACAAACACCCTATTTTATAAGGTATAATAATATAATTTGATTCACCCTTTTAGATACATCACTATGGACTCATATCAAGTGCTTATATATTGATTTCATTTGAGAACAAATATTTTAATTATTAATAGTTGACATTTGGTCCTGAGTCAAATTGAAATTATTTTCAATGATGGTGCCTTAAGGAATCAATTTTTATTAAGTATGATATAAAAATATATATATAAAAACAAAATCTATAACATAGTTAATTTATATTTACTATTAATTTATTCTATTTAAAAATAAAATATTATTTCAATACATTCATCAATCCATGTTCTAGAAAAATAAATGGATTTTTTAATTCACAATAGTTTGTTTGGAAACTCTTATTATTTATTTTTTCATAAAATGAAATGGTTTTTATGTAAAACTAAATGAAAACATGATTTTATCCATTAGAAATATAATATTTTACAAATTTCTTATCTTATTTTTGATATGTTCAGTCTAATATAATAAATACAAAAGTTCCCACTACTCTTGATATGAAATACCAGAATCTATTTATTTAATATCCCACTATAAAGGCTTATTTTGAGGTAAAATTGGGATTCATTTATCTTATGCCTCATTTTTATAGGCTAGATAATGATTATAATAATAATCACCTCAAAGATTTATATTTCATATTCTCTACATGAATCCTAAATGGGTTTATAACAAATATTTTTTAAATTGAATAATCCCATTCTCCTAGGCTTGTTATAAATTTTCATTCCACTACCACCTAACTATAAGATCCATAAACTCGTTGAATGATATGAATGATTTTTTCAAAGAGAAGTTCATACTTAATTTTTTTTGTTTCCAAAATTCAATATAAAATTATTAACAGCATAAAATTAAATAATTATTCACTCAAAGAATATTTGGAGTGGTTTCAGAAACCTGATCCCAAAATTCAATACAAAAAAATACCATTCTAACAGATAATATGATAATTTATAATGGGATTTATTGGTGGAGAAAACATTCATTTTTGTTTAATCATATAATTATATTTTTGAAAAAAACTCTTATTGTTTCATAGTATCTAATAAGAAACATAGATTCAAATAGATATAATTTCAATACTAGGGCACTTACTCATGTGATAGAAGCTAAATGGAATCAAAATATTGAACAATATATGATTACTTAGTGGACGAGGATTCTCATAAGGATCATAAAATTAAATGAATTGAATATAAAATCCCCAAAAAAATGTTTCCTCAATATTAATTTACTTAATATAGGAAATAATATTGATTTTATAGTTAATATGCTTATAAAACTAATGAATTATTATCATTATAAAATGATCCACTATATTATCTTTTTCCAATAGATATAAATTCAGCATTACCTATACATAACACTACATCTAAATCTCCATGTCTGTTTTTACGAAATTTTAACTTGTCCAACTATGATCCTTTCTCTCCAACCTACATCCCACGATGTGAGGGCCCTATAGGATTGAGGATTAGTAATCTAGTACCTAACATCATTCCTAAAAAACAAAATAAATTATAGTATTTTGAAGGATGAAAATTTTCACACAATAATATCCATTCACACTATCTTATCAATGGAGAAACTCTCCTCTTCATCTTTGAAATTTTTATCCTCAAGGGGAGTCATTTTAAATCACAAAAAAATACAACCAATTTTGTAATATAGTTAATAATGTTAATAAAATCATTAAAAATTACTCATTATCTAATAAATCTTCACAAATTTTAGACAATGTTATTTATACCTTCAACTAGTCTATCCCAAAGGGAATTGAAAATCAATTTTTCCAATATGATTCTTCTTTTATAAAAAATAAGTAATATAATACTCCATAACATTAATCTAAACTATTACATAACACTAATGATAATATAGGTGAAGAGAAATTTATATTGGGAAAAAATATTTTAATGCCCCATCCTCAACTCTCTCTACCCAAGAAAAAGAAATTTAATGTGGAAAAGATAAAAACAACCCCATAAGGACAATGAAATAAATTCATCATCTTCTCACATATTTCAAACTATTCCAATTACCTTGTCCATAATACATTTTCAATCCAAAAAACCCTTTGGAATAAGATATTAAAATTTTATATATTTATAAACATGGTAAAGTCAACATTTTCCCTTGGATTCTGTAAAAAAGTACTTAAGTATAATTTGTTTTTGAAATTAGATAGTTTCCAATGGAAACATAGATCCATAGAATGTATCATATCACAAAAAATCATCCCCTAGAATTGTAATCTAAAATTTTTATGATTAACACATTGACCTAGGAGCCTCAATCAATGTCATTCCAAATTCCACATTATCGATACAAATCATTGGTCCATTATACCATTTAATTTTAGTCGTAGAAATAAATAATGGAATAACTTATTATCATTAATGAATATTTTATGATGTTATTATTTAAGCTAATGGACATATCTTCGAAGTTAATTTCTATGTCCTTTATATAGAAAGTAAGATATTTTCTTTTTAATCTCCATTGATTATTATAAAACAAATTTTCATGGTGGATATAAGCAAAGTTGAATTCCATGTTGTTATCATGTTTATGGAATTTTATGACATTCTGGTTATGTTCAAGACTTTCCATTCCATGTACTACCCTTCAAAGAGTCACATGACTTTCTATGTCCACACATTAAAAAACTCTCTTAATACACTAATGAAACTTGAACATTCTTAACTATATATTTGTAATTAGAGTGGATTTTTTGATATTTTTGTTCTGTTTAATAAAATGATAAATGGTGAATTTTAAATTAATAAACTATTTTTAAAATGCATTTTGATAGATTTTCTTGAAAAATGTCTTAGTTACCATGTCAAATTTAATGTTTAATACAATACAGTTGATAATAAATAAAAAATGATCAAAAAATCACTAGAATATCATCTTGTAATATCATTCTACTTAAACCATAAATAAATAAATTACCTAATATAAATCCTCCTCTAACACACATGAAGTATGCATTTCCTTTCCCTGGTCAATATCATTATTCTTTTGTATATATTTTACATAATAACATAGATGAATTTAAACCCTTTTAAATGTTATAGGAGAGTAAAACTAAGATGAAATTCAATCTATGAACCTTAATTTATGAATATATCATATAAATCTATAAGAATCATTTTTACCTATTAGGTAGTGTAAATATTTTAAAATATACTACTACATGAAGTTCTAAATGTGGAAATGACTAATATTCATAAATATTTAATCATTTACCATATTAATGATAATGAGTGGATTAGTTTGATTTATTGTTTTCTTAAAAAAGGTTGAATAATTTTTTACAATAGTGAACATTAAAAAATGGACCAAACATTAGTGAAAATAGGTGTATTATGTGAATTAATTATTGGAAATTGAATGATTGAATAGAAAAATGCCACTAACAACTTCTCATCCTTCACCAGATTTTTGAAATGCTAAATATAATGAAGTATAATTATTTTATAGATATACAGAATTAATTTTTCCAAACACCAATTTTACGTAATGAAAATAAATAATATATATTTTTCAATTCCCCTTTAGAATATACAAGTATTAGTGAATTAATTTTTGATATTGTAAGGATTATGTGACATGCTAATGAATCATGATGAGTATTTTAACTAAATTTAATGTGAATTTTATGATGGAATTCATGGATAATATTACCATTTATGGTGATTCGTTTGAATAATTTTTTAGTCAATATCTATAATCCAAAAATTGCATCTATTTTAACATGGATTTAAATTTTTATTAAAATTACACCATATTTACTAGTGATTTTCTTCTAAGATATATAATATTTTATAATTACAAATAATTTTATCTTTTAATGGTTGAGGTAATCCAATAACTTCTTAAAGTGACATAAATATATTATATATGATCTTTTCATATAAATACATGTTTTTATTTTCCATTCATCCCCAATTTTCATAGTATTTCACTTCCACAAATAGAGATTCATCAAATGGATGTTTGATTAAATTTTAATGAGTCTAGAAAAATATCCTTCACTAAAAAAAATGTAATAACATCTACATTGATCATCAAATGTCTCAGTTGGTCATTTACTTTTGAATTGATGTTTGATGCATATGATGGAACTATTGTTTATGTCATTAGTCAAAGAAAATATAAGATTCCATATTTCATTTATTACACTTCAAAATTTTGTATGAAACTCAATATCATTACATTTTTACAAAATAAGAACTTTTAAAAGTGGTGTTTTTATTAGTGATATCAAGGATCTATCTCTTATGTAATAAATTCAAAATATTCACCTAAAATTTTTCTATAATTTTATCACCTAAAAACAGTGATTTCTAACCAAGGATAACAAGTTGGATTTAGATTTTATAAGAATTCCATGTTAAAATTACGGATAGAACTATAATAGAATACCATGTTATTGGTCACTCGGGTAAAATTTACAATTCTTCTCTTTCTAAAAATTTATATTATGAATTATATATTCAAAAAATATCAAATTTCACTCCATAATTATAATGGTGCATCAAAATAATAAATTTCATGGTTTTTGTAATTTTTACACAGAATATTCCAAAGTAGAATAAATAAATGATAAAAGGTAAATCTAAATAATATTTTTGGGAAGATAATAAAATTTGATAATCTAGAACTAAAATGATATTAAGGAGAGATATTGATGAATTTAAATACTCAATTATTTTTAGATATATTAAATTATTACATGTATTGTCCACTCTAGAAAATAAAGAACCACCAGAATAGTTTTAGACATCGTTTTATTATATTCATAAATATTCCCTGTCTCATAATAGTTTTTTAAACTTCTCATATATAGAAAAAAATATCCCAATTTCAAAAATAAATAATATTCCCCAATATCCCTTAATATTTTTGGAAATATCTGATTTATTGGTTACAGATATCATGGGAACCATCCCTATATACAAGGGATTCACATAAATTTATATACTAATTGGTTAAGTTTCTAGATGGTTAATGGATAAACACACTCCGAGGTATGATACATATACTATGATTCATTTCTTTAAATAACACATCATCCAATGATTTACAATCCCATGTTAATTATTGAGTGACAAAGGAACACATTTTTATAATAAAATTGTGGAGATACCTCAAAAAACACAGCATTATATATAAAAATAAACTACTAATAACCACTAAGCTTATATAAATGATGAAATTTAAAATACAGAAGTTAAAATCCTGATTGAAAAACTTGTTAGGCCCATATAGATTTTTTGGCCAAAAATTATGTTTTTTGAATAAAATCCCCCATTCTATAAGATAAACAAATAAATTTGGATTTAAACCTTTAGTACCATCACAGATAATTTCACTAAATTCACTCTATAAAAATTATACAATATCATTGGTAATTTTATATTTAATTGGTTATACTCATATAAAAATAATTTTCTTGTTGAAGGTAAATGTCATTTGGGTTTTTATGCACATAAAATGAAAAACTCCAAAAATATAGACCTTAGAAATAGTGTATGGGATGAACTGGGATAAATAAGGAATACCAGCCATATATTACAGAAATTTAACTTCTCCGTGATGTGGAAATGATATTAAGGGTGATTAATTCATGGGATGTCATGGTTTATGTTTATCATATATTTTGGAGTTCCCATGTAAAAATGTTTATATTTTTGTACCCTTAAATTTTTAGTCTCCCTAGAGTGGATACATAGAAAAAACTGTAATTGAAATATTTTATAACATAATAGTCCACATGAGTTATCCATATTGCGATTATACAATTATTTAAAGAAAAAATATTATATCATTATATTTCATTGGTATTAGTGAAATTATTATGGTAGGCCCACACAACATCACTGAATATTTGAGTCAAAACTCTCTTATTAGTATGTACCGTTTTAGGAGGTATTTTACTTATCTATTTGGAAAAAAACTTCTCTATTTATTTAGGTGTGATAAGTTATGGAAACAGGATTCTTATCCCTTTGATGACACAAATGTTTTTGTATTATATAGATATAAAAATGAGAAACCTAACCACTAATGATGAATCATTGAAATTCATTCCTGTAGATTATTTATGTTCTCATAGACTCAATAACAACCTTATATTTATAAATCCTTCTCAATGTTACTTCTACACGTTAATACAAAAAATAAACTGAAATATGATATCCAACCATACTAATGAATTTTGGAATAACCACATAAATCCAATACTCCAAACAAAAAAATCAATAAAAACATGGGTTTTATTTAATTTACCTCATTTTTTGAAACATTTGCAATTATTTTATAATGATTATATGACTTTAAAAAACATCATCATCCTAGAACAATGTTTTATGAATTAAACTATAATTAATAACCTTAAAGAAAATAATTTTGGGATTGAGGATGCCCCCATATAAATTTTTTTTGAATAACCTGAATATCATATTAAGATTTATTCCAAGAGGAAACACAATAGGAATTGAGAACTATATGTTACCCATACATATGGTTCATAAAAAATATTCCAAAGAGACATGTTTTAAATATTCTAATTTGTGTTTTTGTTTAAATCAATATGAATGCAACATGATACCCAATAAATTTCATAGTTTACATATCATGTAAAAATATATCACAGTTGGTATAATTTTTCATTACAAATTATATCATTTATGGTAATATATAGCGAGAAATCAATGTATGATATTTTAAGGGTCTTACTGACATGATCATACTCCATTGTCCAGTATGAGAAAATTAATGTATTTCCACACCCCTATATACTTGGTCAATAATGATTATGACTATAGGGTACATATGACCATGATTTTATTTGAACATATAAATATGTATTGACCCTACTAGAATCCAAAATCTTCCTCCCAATTTTAGAATGCCTATTCTATGTTAGTTGGATCACACCACACCATTAATCATTCAGTCACACATCACTAATTCTACCCTTTGTTGTATCTAAAAAATTAAACTACTCCTCACTACAATATATCATCAGATACCCAATTAAGAATATTTTCAATTATAATATTTATAATCCTTCAATTTAATTACTAAAAAATTTCATAATCTAGTATATATTATCATTAATACAATTATTAAATGATTTCAATATTAGTTTTTTTAATAATTTTTTTATTAATATATATATATATATATATATCTGTATATTTATGTTTTATATCATGAATTTATGTGATAAATTCTTCATGAATTGACTCCTATTTATTTGGTTCAATTATTTAAAATAAATTTCATTGTTCCTTCGAATATAGGATACTAACATCTAGGATAACCATAATATTTTTCATATATGTTGTATGGATTGGTTATATGAATAATATAGTATATAAGAAATTTGTTTTAGTAAGTGTAATTCTAGTAAATTGTTAGATTACTCTTGACCATTCATTCTATTTTTTGAAACAAATTTATTTTCATTATTTTTTATTCCATATTATTAGGTATATATCTATCTTGGATTATTAAAATTTTTTAGTGAACTCAATTTTTAGAGGTGACACAATCTAACAAAACTCACCATTATATACATATATTTGTATGTTAGTTTTTATTTTCATAAAAAACTATTAATTACACATCGGTGTATGGAATATAAAATGATATTTGGATGGTTATTCATATAATTTATTTGTATGTAAAACATTTATTTTGTGGGTATAATTGGGTGAGATGTATTATACTCCCCTTTTATTAATTTTATAATTATTCTGATTTTTATTTTTGTAGTTGTCAAAAAATTAGGTTTAAATTTAATATCATACAAATTTGGTATTAAATTTAACCCAATTTTAATACGTTATATATTAGGTAACAACAAATATTTTTAAAATTTTTCAACCCTAGGATGGTAAAAAACTAATCTCTTCAAAATTTTAGTAAGGTTCATTGAGTATCCTAATCAGGTCTCATAGATTATTTTTAATTCACTAATTAGTCCCACATACCATATAAATTAGAGAACATATTTTAAGGAATGTAAATAAAAAAATTGTCTATACTTCCATAATTAAATGGTTCAAACATTTGATTTGTAAACAAATTTTCTTAATGTTTATTAAAAAACAATCAGATCATATTTATGTATAGAAATACTTTTAATTTATTATATTTATAATAAATAGTTCCCATGTAATTTATGAAATAACCTTGGTTTCTCCTTTATCATGAATTTACCCACTCTTTAGTAAAATATTCTCAAGCCATTTAAGGGTTTAAAATGATAAATTCACCATATATTAATTTCTCAAAAAATTATTTTATCATCCTCCAAATATAAGTACATATTTTTTACCAACATAAATTTTTTTTAGGGAAATTCTAAGATAAGTTATTTTTAAGGTATATTTAATTTTTATTTAATAAAAAAAATATTCAACATAAATATATAAATTTCTATATATCTTAAAAACTAAACTAGATATAAATTATGACCCCAAAGTTATTCTCAAAATAGGGGGTTTTATATTATAGATGTATATGTTTCATATTCAATTTTACATCCCGAAACAGGCATGTTCGGGGTGTTGAATAAAATATTAGATTAACCTAGATCTATTTTTAGAAATTTATCTCTCGCCCACCAGCATAGGGTAATCCACTACTAAATTACTCTAGAGAGTATGGAGGGTGTATATTTATGTTTTTAATAGTGTTGATGATAGAGGATCACAATCCGTCGAAATACCATGAAACATCAATTAATCAACATTTTTGTAGTAAACTTTTCTTTCTATTATCCCCATTATTCATGAAATTTTAATTGAAATGTTTTTAAAAAAAATAATTCAATGACTCTTGTATTATTTTAAATATATTATTCAATTTATAATAAAATATTATTGGTACCAAAACCTTATTCTTCGATAATTATTTTAAAAAATGAATATTTGAGTGACCATAATCCTAATGGACACCAGTTTCTCATTTCACCCTATATACTGCACAAGTCAAATCCCTCAATTTCCTTATCATTTTTACTCTCCCATCTATGAGGATATTTAGTTAACCACCACATTCCTTTTAAATTTATAGCAATCGGTTCCATAGTTGCATCACCATGGGGAGGTAAAAATTGGTGTTTTATAGGATGTGGAGTATAGATGGATATATGTTATTCAGTTAATAGTGGTAGCACGGATAGATAAATGTTAAGTAAATAATGGTAGTGGCCTATCAATGTGATGAAATGATCTTCTATGATGTTGGGTTTTTTTGTGATTGGATGATTGTGTAGTGGCATTGATGTTCATCGTTGTTAAGGTGGTGGTTACCCATTAATGGAAATCATGAGAATAACAAATAATGAAATGATTATTAATGAGATGATTATATTGGGAAGGTTTGGTGTATAAAGATTATGGTGTTCAAAAAATTATTAAATTATTTTTTATATTAAAAAATAATTAATAGTTTTATCACAACTATGTATTTAGAATTTGAGATACATATCACATGGTGTGTACACTAAAAAAATGTTCCATGAATTCCTAGGACACGTTTCCAAAATATACTAAATTATATGCATTGAATTGCCCTAGGACATACATTCCATGTAATAAAAGAGGAACCCCATATATAAGTAAAAGAAAATTTTCATTTATTGAATGTACACCTTGAATAACCATTAAGATTCATACAAACATTCTAGAGTGAGGACACTATATTTAATTTTAGTAACAAAAAAAGGGACAAGAGGTATATTTCTAGGTGACTCTTAGAATAAATGCATGGTTTCACCTGAATGAAAAGTTGTGTATCCTTGGAGGTAAAAAACATGTAAAAAGTTTCATAACATTCCCATTGTATTATTAGGACTCAAATATAATACCCAATAGAAGTTCATGTCATGTACTTCCCTATCCTTTGTAGTTTTCACAACATTCCATCTAGGCATCATAAATTTGATGAGACAAACGTTAGATACCAAGATTTTTCAACATTGATGCATTAAATTTTGGGTTTCTTCCAAATAAGAAATGATTTCAATTGTGTTGTATACTCCCTGAGTGACATATAGTTGATAGAAAATGGGTTTTATACATGATAATTAGTGTTTAGTGATCCTCATGTTTTTGTTGTAATCCATGGTTTTTTTGTGGTTAATAATGAAATTATGAAAGTGGAAACTATGGGAATGTCTTCTATATACCATATTTGTAGTAACTATTTTAGAGGAGTCATGTTGATTTATGTAGGTCAACTGGAAGTTGTTCTTCAATAGTCATTACATTATAGTTTGGGATACTACATTGAGACATCGAATCTTAGGTTGTCTCATTAGGTAGCATATAAACAAAATTGATGTAAAAGATTAAAATTGTGAATCTATTATTAATAATGATATTTGTTATTATTTAACCAATTTATAGATCCTTGGTAATTATTAAGTGAGAATTATTATGATCTCAGTGATTAAGTACTCCCACAGTTTATTTTCCATCAATTAGGTGTGGTCCACCCTATGTGTTAGGATTCATAACACTCCAAAATATTATGGTATGGGGTTTCCATTTTTTTAATAGTTTCATAGAGATTTGTTTTTTATGACATTAATTATGTGTTTTAATTTCCCTTTTATATGATTGTCTTGTGAACTTTTCCATGGTATGAGGTGTGGGGCCCCCATATATAGAGTAGGTACTCCCGAGATCGGTGTGTGTTTCCATTAGTGAGTTGTGGGTCCTCCACTATAACCAAATTCTCTATTTGGATTCTGCTAAAGGGTCTCAAATTTTTATCCATGTTTATTTTTTAAAATAATATGCATTAGAATATTCACCTATTTTCAATTATCATTATTTGAAAAATGATCTAGGTTAGATAGAAATTGATCTTTTATTGGTGAGTTGATATTCTTTCATTATAATTTTTAGTTACCCAGGGATATGTATTAAGAGTTAAGGATATAGCTTCATCTTTCATTGATTTTCATTCCCTTCATGGTCATTAGTTTTAAGGGAATTACATTGTTCCCTTAATATTTTTTGTTTAATTCTAGTCTTATCATCTTATTTCAATGAGTGGAATATTTTTTCTCTTACCTTATATTTGGAAAGTATAATTTTTATACATTTTGGATACATATTAATATCTTTCTCATCCCTAAATATTCCCTCTTGTTACACTTGTTTAATGTATTATTTTTAGTGGTTATTCTATCTATACCTTTATTATAAGATAAAAGTATTTTCCTTTCATTTAATTTTTTTATTTTATCCTAATAATGATAATTATTCTCACCCAATTATAGCCTTGAAAACCCAAACATGTTTTGTGTAGATAGAAAATGTACAATTTAAAGATTTTCTTTGATGATTTTCCGTTGGTGAGGACCGTGGTTTGTGATTCTTGGTAGATGTATTTGTGAGTTCATTCCTTTATTATATGTTCCGATGAGAACATAGAGTATCCTAGTCAATTTTAATGGATATTGTATATTTATTTTCTTCATGTACCATTTATTTCTTCATCAAATCATGTTTCCATTTTTTCTTTATTAGGTTTGTGATATTGTTCACATTCATTATTCCATTCTTTTTTATTGAATCTTATATCATATTCAATATTATTATTGTATTTCATTATTGGAGATGTGTTTATATTATAGGTTTTCTTTAGGATATGGTCTTCTATTTTTATTTAATATGAGGGACATAGATAATAATCAACTTTATATTAGGTGTGAATTGGGGTAGGAAATATTTCTCTAATTTGGAATCAATTCCATAAATCCATACAACCCAAGGCAATCATGGTCTCATAAATATAAGGTTAACTTCTTATTCTCTTATTTTAACAGTAGATATAATTAGTACTCCATCATTTTACAAAATATCATATGTGATTCTAAACCCACACTATGAAATGTAAATAATCCAGTACATCGACAAAATTATTTTATATTGTTCACTCATGCTAGGATAATCCAAGGATCATTCAATGAAAATGTGTCACACACCAAAATTTCCAATTATAGTTTCTTTTATGGTGGGTTTATGTTGTATGTGAAGTAACTCTCATATATATTTTTAATGAAATGAAACTACTTCATGAAGAAAACATATCTTACTTACATCATCTTTAATAAATATCTGAGAAAGTAATAGCAGTAGTATCAAAATGTAATGAAAATAATAAAATAATATTTTTAGATTCACTCGATGTAGAGATGGGTGTCACTGATTTATTATTTTCTACTTCATAGGCCTACTGTGAACACCATCATGAATATAATATTATTTCCATGAGATTTCATTAAAAAATCATCCAAAATTAGTCTAAAATACATTTATACCTTTATAAAATAGATTTATTTCCTCTCCTCTACATTGATAATATTTTATAAATTCCCTTTTTTTGTCTTCTGGTAAAAGGAAATTTAATCTCCATGTTCATTTCCTAGATCCATCAATCATCTATGGTAACTCGTTCATTTTTATGTTAGTGATATCACCTATATTTGTCAGGTGGGATAAATATAAAAATTCATGTCGTAAATGTTTCTACCAGTTAACACTTTTATTGCTATTTAAGATGTATAATAAATATCAATTTTATATATGGTTTAATTCTTATTTAGTTTGGAAAATAATCATAGGAGAAAACCTTTGAAAATATTTTAGTTTTGAAAACTATGAATTTATTGACTAGTCTTCATCACACTATATCGACATTAACCATGGAGTAGTCTAGTATATCATTGGAAAATTAATATTCAAAATGTACAAAACTATTCCCACATTGTTGTTTTGACCTCACCCTTTTAATCCTGATGTCTAGAACACCCATTACCATAGTGTGGTCTTCATATATTCATTTATTGACTTCAATTTTCACAATGGTGATGAAACATATTAAATAATATTAGTACCTTTTGAGAAACAACACCATAGATAGTTATACGACCACATTAGACATCTTCATGAGTCATTGGTCAGTTGAATATCCAACATAGGGAGAACCACTATGTGGTCCTTTTTGGATATCCATTTTAGTTTCCATAGAACTCCTTCATAACCTCTCATAGTTAATGAAAAAATAATTTTTAGATTTCCCTTTTTTAAAATAGTAAACTCCAAATGTAACACATTGAAATCCATCATGTGTTCTTTCTTAGTTTACTATTTTAGAATTTTTGGGTATTCAATGTATTGTATACCTCTAAAACACCTCTGACCATTGTAAGAGTCACTGGAACACCTTATTTGATATAATATATTTTTACATTAGTAAATACCAAGTGTGAAAATTCTTTTATCATGTAGTGTTGAAACACCTTTTCAAATTTTTAAACCACCACAACCTAACTCAACTTTTTTTATAATGTGTTATACTCCTTCATACGGTCTGTTTATACCAATGTACAATATTATAGATTCACTTATTCAACCACTTATATATTAATTATTCTAAAATATAATTAGAAAAACAATTACATTGGGGCTAACCATCCCTGATGGGTCCACATACTAGCCCTCATAATGGATTTTCTCTATCCTCATTGGCACTGACCCACATCGACCCTTCAATTATAGTAGATGCAGACACATTCTTGGATTCTAATTCATGTCGACATGGGGTTGTCCCTAATTTCTCAGTCACTGTTTTCTTATTATATAGAATTCCAATTATTTAATTTTTCTTTTAATGTTCCATGACTTTCACAATTCCTATGTAGGGCATCTATTTTTTACCTAATTAATTCTTCTACTAAAGACTCTCAATACCATCAAATAATGTAAGATCATTGAGGGTTATGGAATCACCAAAATTATGGTGCTTATCCACAAAGTTTTAGTTAAACCCCGCTATCTCATTTCTATAATATTAAGTTATGAAGACTTTCATAATACATCCCTTTGGTAATTACACCTACAATCAATAAAAATTTACTTTTTTGACAAAAAATCCAATCACAACATCAGCAAAGACAACTTATAACAAATCCAATCATCAGACCAAAATTATTTAATAACAACATTAATATATGGATTCATTAGAAACACATGAGTCATGAATCCAATGCCACATAAAATAGATTCAATTGTTTCTTCACCCCTAGAAATGTTTTGGACAAACCCGATATCCTCTATTTGGATTCACTATGAAATTAAGATAATTCATATACCAATTTTATATGAAATATAAAGAAATATCTCATATAACAATTAATTAATTTAAAATCTATTGAATTAGAAATATGGATTTCTAATTTAGTTATAACAATATAATCCCCATGTCTTCTTGATTTAAAATAACAAAAATAGGTTTTATATAGAATGATTATCAAAGAACTGCATCATCACATATCTCTCTATGGTGTATATTTATTCAATACTAAAATTTATATCCCTTAATTAAAATTTTCAGTGATTCTAATATTTTAATATGATAGGAGTTCTCCTACGGTACCAATTAGTATATTACAAATTAATTGTTTCTATGGGTCACTATCAAAAAAAATCTTCTCTCATTAACTCATTAAATTCCATAAGAAACACATAGAGATACTAAGATCTCCCTATTGGAATATAATATAAGGATCATATCTTTATTATCTCCTTATTCATTTACCCATTACCTATTTTAAATGGTTAATAGTTATTCAGATATCAATTACTGAATCCAAATAATACCAATTTTCGAATCCAACATTAGATGTGGCTCTCAATATCAAAAAATTATTTATTATCTACGTATTTATACTCAACACACATAAATGAGTGGAATTGTAACTAAAAAATAGACCATCAACCCCCACTAATATAATTGGTATGGATATTAGTGTAGTAAAAATGGAATAGGTTGGAAACATCACAATTACCAATTGAGCTCACCAACATTCCAAACGTTCATGTAATCATTGTTACTTTCCTCTATAAATAAATTTTTTCTATGAAATGAAAAAAAAATTCCTGAAACCAATAATGAATAAACATCAAATACAGGGTGGGTGAGACAAACTTACTTTTATTTTTAAAATAATATCTAAAACTAAGCTAGATAATTCTTTCAAACCCAAAATTATACAAATTTTTAATTAATATATTTCCACACTTTCTTCTCTGACTGCATAGAGATGTTACCTTTGGATATCCATCTCTAAACTCTACCTATATCTCAAATTATTCACTAATTCTTTTTTATAATACTATTTATGATAATATTTGATATATTGTGCAGTTTGATATCCTAAAACCCATAAGTTGTTACCACTTTTTTGAAAAAAAACCAATTATTCATTAATTTAAAGACCCAAAAAATCAATGTAAATTTTTTTAAATTACATAGAATTATTATGAGTCTACAAAAATTTACAGCGCGTAATTCGGAGGCCTGGGGTTCCCAGAATGAACTTAGGAATGTTTTTTCAGGTACATTCAATAAATGTGTGGGAGATGTTTTATATCTTTTGAACTGGTGCTCATATTAAAAATCTGAGGGTACCATTGAATCTACAGTGCTGATATTCTCTTAAGGGAAGATTCACTTCAACCTTAGTAGTTTGAGAGAAAAAGTTAAATTTTGTAATTTTAAAAGAAAAGTAAAATAACATTTGTTGTTATTTTATTTTTTATTTTTTCCAACCACCTGTTGAGCGGCAGTGGTGGGGACCACTCAGGTGGTCAGACATTTAATATCGGGGTGTTAATTTCATGGTTACACTTTGATTTCATAACCATCCCTTGTATAATTAATGAGACACTTTAATTAAGTCAATTAATGAGGCACATTAATTACTCCAATTAATGAACCTCATTAATTCCCCAAGGCGTTGCTCACCCTTTCTCCCCTCTATTTATTTGGAGCTAGGGTTTAGTTTTTTTCATGACTTCTTCAAGCGAGGACCCCAGACAAAGTGATAACACACCTTCCACTAGTAGAGAATGGAGGATTGATAACGCCCATTGTAGGATTGATCTGAAGTTCAACGGATGACGAAATCCAATGACTCTGATATATCCAAATAATCGAGGTAGGGGTTTTCTTTTAATTCCATATTTTCCCATGATTCTATTCCCCATTCTGGTATTTTGTGGGAGGTTATTGCAGGGGATTTGAATGGGGTTCAACCTTATTAAAATGTGATGAATATTTACCTCCCTCTTGCTTTAACTCTAACATAGAGGGTGCAGGCCAAACGAACAAGGCCCAGACCCTCTTTCGCTTGTTTTTTTTTGGTTGCGTTCTTTGGGAAAAGTTTTCAGAATTTCACAGAAACATGAGACAGAAGTTTGCGATGTGGCGGTGGGGATCTGGGAGGCCCTTAGGCACAGATGTCACCAAGAATGGACCACTAGAGCACATCTGGTGTCCCATGGAAACAATCGTTTGTGCACCATGTCGACGGTGGGCGGCGATTGTCGTAGGAGGACCACAGAAACCAGCCGCCGGCAGTGGGAAGGTGGTGCATCGTTGCACGTTGTGGTAATCCAAACACAGTCATCCCGATATGGTCGTGCGGGAGAAGGGTGGTGCTCGTAGTCACCGCTGACGACAGTAGTCGCATGCAACAGGATGCGGTAGGAGGGGGCGAAGCGGCCCCTCGCTGCGTCGCATCGCGCCGGATGAAACGGCCCCACATCCATAGGGCCAGCTGGGTGAAGGGGTCCACCTTCCAGTGGACTAGGTCTGGACTGACCCCGCGGCCCAACGGGCCAACGCGGGTGGGATAAGCCCCACCTAGTGGGCCGAGCCCCACCCTGTAGGTTGGGACGACTGTGGCCTGGGCCTAAGAACCCACCAGGACGACCCCGACGGGCAGGACCTAGTGAACCAGGCCGACCCTTAACGGGTCGGACCCAGGTAGGGTCAGGTAGACCTCAGGACCCATTGCATCGGGTCGGCCTGACCATGTCGAACGAGGCCCATACCCGATCAGTCCCTGAATAAAGAAACACACCAGACTAATGAACCATGTGTTCATTTAACACACCTTCAGTGGCGTTGGGACCCATTTTGGAAAGTGGTCCCTTTGGAATATTCTGGTGGGCTCAACTGAGCTGGGCCAGACTGATGTTCGATCACCTCTGTTTCACTGAATGGGGTGTAACTAAAAGACCAGGCATGCAATCGACGTGTCATCTGTGGCATAAGGACCCTTGTGACAAGGCAGCCCTTAAGAGATACTCTGAGTGAGTTTTGACAGTGTTTGACGTGCAACCTGGGTTGGATTAGACTTGAATCAAACTGGTCCCTTTTTACAAAAGTTCCCATATCTCATTGACTGAGTGTCAGAATGATGTGACGTTTGTAACATTGGGACCCCTATGACGGGGCGGTCCCTTGGGTATGCTTTTTGTGGGACTTTGTACTAGTTCAAATATAAAATATGGCTTGAGGAGCAGAGTCTTCAAGAGATTAGTTGTGCTTCGTGTAAGAATCTAGGGGCTAGCTGTGACATGAAAAAAAAGGCCGACCAATATAGTTCAGCATCAGAAACTCCAGAGTAGGATGATCTAGTTTTATGACTAATCATCCCTACCACTGTACTAGGGACCAATACAGGTTAGCACCAATGACCAATATGAGTCAGACCTAGTGACCCATATGGGTCAGCACTAGCAACCTATATGGGTCTACATCGGCGACCAGAACGGGTCAGCACCAGCGACCAATACGGGTTAGCATCTAGAAACCAATATGGGACAGTATTGTAACACCCAGACCCCATAAGCCTAGAACTAGTGCATCATTTTAATACATTGGATGATTACAAGGAATCATGTCCCGAAGGACTGATCAGTTTAGTAGTCTTGGAAAATAGATTACATACATGAACATTAAATTACACATTCAAACATAAAAAACAACATAAATAATCTATTGAGAACTCCATTATAAACCTAGCATAACCCTACATATCAAACATAATACACTTCTTGGAATCCTAGGAAAACAGACATAAGAAAGGGGTGATCTCAGATGCTCAGTAAGGGTAAATTATTTAGGGAAGCTATAAACTTTTAAGGCAATATGTTTAATAAAAACAATATCCTTTTAAACCTAAACATGAACACAATATAGAGAATATAATTAAAAAATTACCATATAAACATGCACATGAATATTCTACTAGTCTAATAATTATATGTAATAATTAATTTCGTAATGAGGGAATGCCTAATGCCAGACATCATTATCACATAGTCAAGGCCTCATGCCAAGACTACAAATAAAAGTTTTGTCAAGGCCTTGTGCCAAGACACTAGTTTGTCTCATGTGACCTACCAATGCATTGAGGAGCTATAATGGGCACCACCCATCACTTACTAAGTCTAGTTCATTCCTCAAATGAAAATGCTGAAACATAACATAATCATTCGTATTAAAATTAACATAGGAAATGTCAATACATTATCTCTAAACCATGAATGGTAGGAAAATATCACATCCACAGTAAAACATATCATAACTCATTCAACACAATATGGAATATTTTATTATAATAAATCAACCTCAATCAAGAATAATATCCAGTATAGGATGTTGATATAGTTGAAAATGATCAATAAAACTCCTTTAGTGAAATGCCCCTTTTTCATGAAATCATTTAAAGTTCCCATAATTTAGAAAGAAATAAATTTAAAAGATATTTTTGAATCAATGTATCCCATACCACTTTTAAAATTTTTAAAATAATTAACATTTTAAAACATTCATGTCCATATAAACAATTCCTTAAAACCATTTTGAAAACAAGGACATTAATGAGAAATATTTAGAAGAATACATATTTAAAAGATTTAAAATGATGTTTTAGTTAAATAGTACATTAAAAATAATCCTTTTGAAAACTCTTTTATGAAACATAGTCATTGATAATAAATATTTCCCAGTAAAAACATACCCATAAACAATATCAGATAATAATGAGATTGAGGAATTAACCCTTACCTTGCACTTTCATTTGTTCGAGGGAATGTTTAACCTACAGTATAATGACCATAGAATGTTATTAAATTATTCCAGAACCATATTCATATTTATTAGATCATACATGATTCATTTATGACTTTATACTACCCATTTAATAATGATTTCCATGTAAAATTATCATTTCAGGTAATAATCGCTTTCGTTATCGTACGTGTTTTAAATTGTTATTCTTGATCGTATCAATTAGATCATGATTTAAATACTTAAAAAATATAAAAAATTATTTATAAATAATATATATTTAGAATATAAATATGTATAATAGATAGATATATGAAATGGAAAACAATGTTTATGGATACGGTAGGTCATACGTACGCATAAACGATGTTTCCATTTTCATATCCTATTGAACAGAAGTAAGTGAATAAGATATATGTAAGTACATATATATATAGTAGGATTATTATGTCATATATTAAATACTAATTAATAATATATTTTTTTTTAATCATTGTTGAATGGTGAACTTGGAAATGAATCTCATCGTGTCGTGGAGACGGTAAATCGTACGTACCCACGAGCGATGATATCATTTCTTTAATGATTAAAAGGTGTGGAATTGGATGGTATATTAATTCTACAAAGAATTTAACATGTTATTTTAAATATTTATATACATATTACTCATCATTATACCCTTAAAAATAACGTAGTGTCAAATAAAAAATTACACCATGACATGGAGATTGTAAGCCATACGTACGCACGCATAGTGACATTATCATTCATATGATGGATAGAATAATGAGTATGGTTGTACCATATTTATAATTACATCACAGCATGTGGAATGTTACTAGAGTTATTATTTTGGTATGGAAATAAAAAATAATGTTAATGTGGAAGAAGAAAAGAACTTTGAAAGTGCTGATAAAATAATTACCTCTTCTTTGGGTGTTTCCTTCTAATTTGAACAAAAGGGCTCATTAAAAAGGCTTTCTGCTCAATGGAATGACTCTAGGTTGAAGTGATATAATTTGGGAGGAGATTTGGGCAGGGTTTGGCCAAGCCAAATGGCTTTGGATGTGTGATGTTGAGAGAAGGGTGTGTACCCTTTTATAAGATAGGTGATGGTTACTTTAGTAGAAGTATGAAATATTATTTTATTATAAAATAATTTTCTGTTTCTAATGTATCCAAATTTATTTATTTCGAATATAAGTTTGGTATGGGTCTGAATCCTCTCAACCAATAGGTTTTATAAAAGTTTAGGCCACTATATTAACCCTAACTTTTAGATTCATCTCTTAGTTAAATAGTTTAACTTTTACCATGTACTCTTGTACTATTATAATAAATGGTTAATAAACATACTGTAAAAATCCAAGGGAACCCCAAGTAGTTCAGTATTGATATATCTATACTTATCTAAGAACTTTAGATGAACCTTATATTTTTAGGACTATTATATCAATTAATAATATAGTATTTGTTTTAAAAACTCATTTATGTCAATTTTGACACTATTTGGTATTTTGTTTTTTTTTTGAAAGTCATAACAGCATGATTACATCAAAAAAAATTCATCAAATCAACCCAAACAAGTCATATTAACCTATAAAATTATTTCAATGCATCAAAATTCTCAATTTACTTTTATTTGGATATTTATAATATCAGTCATTCATTAATAAAGTATTTACTACATCATCATTGTGTCATAAATAAATTTAAATATTTAATGTCTAAAAATAATAAATAAAATAACATTATTTAGGAAATCTTTTTAGATTTATAAAAAATATTTATAGTCGAATTTATATTATGTATATCCCAATATTAAAAATTCTTTAGTTATGAAAATTTGAATTTAAAACTTTAACTCTTCTTTAAATAAAATTATAATAAATGTTTTAATCTAATACAAGTGGACCAAAAGGATCATATGTTATTTATAAGGATGTTTTTGGTCGAAATAAACTTATCAAATAGAATTAGTACATGTGTTAGGGTAATTATAATATCATATTTACATTTAATTACCCTATTTATTTTTAACCGCAATAAATAAAAGTCAAAAGTTACTATTCAAAAAAAATTATTTTAAACTTATTTAACCACATTTTACATACTGATGTCAAATGTGTCTCTAGGAATTTTGAAATTCAATTCACAGAAGCGGTAAAATTACGTTTTATGCAAATTTTCAAATTTTCCTAAAAGATGGGTAAAAGACGTTAAAAAATTCAATAAAATTTAATAAATCTAATTTTATTATAAAATGACTCTAATGAGTTACATTCAACTTATATAGGTATTATATATCTATTTTTACCTAAAATAAATTTATATAGAATAAATTTTTATTTAAATAAAAAGTCGGTTTTAAACAATAACTCATTATTTACACTATTCATCAAAAATTGCATGTTTTCAGAAAAATACCAAAAATTCACCTTAAGATAATTTTGATATTCCGAACTCAAAAATGAATTCTATTTTATGAAATCCAAAACATATAAGTTTCATTAATTAATTTAAAATTAATTCCTGATGTCAAAACCGAAAGGCGGGTTTTTAAAAAGTAAAAACTATCAAAAGATTGACATTTGTTTATGTCAAATTTAAATGTGAAATTACTTATAATGACCTAAATTGTATTAAATGATAAAAATTTATTCTAATTTTACTTCTAAATTATTCAAATGGATAATTTAAAACTATAAATTATTCCGATTAAAAAGACGTTTTCAATTAAAATTTAGTATTTTTCACTATTCATCAAAATAAGGAAGTTATCAGAAAAGTACTAAAAATTTATCCAAAATAAATTTTTATGTGCTGATTCTATATAAGAATTTAATTTCATTAAATTTAATATATAATAGTTTCAAATATTGGTTTTTAAAAAAAGTTCGCTAGTAAAAGCCGGTAAAATTGCATTTTTTTAAAAATACTTCATTTATCTGAAAAAAATGAATTTGTTTATATATTATGTCTAAGAAACACATAATAAGGATTATAAAATTATATGGAGCATATAAAAATCAAAATTCAGTTAATAATATTCATAATCTCTTTTTGAACAACTAGTTCGATAAGTCGTGGTGCGTACGAACTCGGTGTTGCGTGTAGTGCAAGTTATTGAATTACATTGAAGAGATAACGTACTATTAAATATTGGGGTGTCACATTCTACCCTCATTCAAAAAAATTCTTCCTCTTAATTTGAAATTTTTCTTCAAAAATATAAGGTTAGAAATAGAAAAATACCTTTGTGGAAAACCCACATCAGAAATTGGGTTAACAAAATTTAGTCTTAATAAGAGGGAATGGGAAATGAAAAAGGCATCACCAAATTATGATCTCTATTAGGAGAACAATGGTGTAAATTATAGACACATAATTGTAGGAAAAATTTAAATATTTATAGGGATTTATTGAGGTTATCAATAAAAAACAAGTGTAAAATTGAGGGCCTCAAAGCCATTAATCTATAATGATTTAAAATATCATCAGTTCAACAAAACATAATGTATTAGGATAACACATTTTTGGTTTTAAGATCCCTTCCTTAATGTTTAAGAATTTATTTATTCATATAATAAGAGGGTAAAAATATACTTGACAAGTATAGTTTCATCCTTCAACTAATTCCTACCATAATCTCATCTTTCACTCCAAAAGATAATAGAATTCAAAAATATTCTATTTATCTTAATCTTATAGGCTTCCAAAAATAATGAATTTATAATTTATTTGTCATACTATTTAAAAAACTACATTACACAAACCAGGAAATCACATAGGATAGTGGTAGGTGATGCACCCTTGTCGCCCTTCGGTTGCAGGTTCAAGTCTCATGGCCTTGCCAGACGTGATGGGTTGTCGTCTGACCTATGGGTTTTTCTTTTTATAAAAATCCAAAAATAATCTTAAGAAATAATTTAACATTAACAATAGTATCCAATGTCATATTTAATCCATTCCAACCTTTAGACTTATCCAAAATACTTATGTCCAAACTCACAGTCCAAAAATTATAAGGAATGTAAACACAATGAAGATCTTTTTTTCCATGTAATAACATGTGAATACCTTCATCATGTATTCTTTTAAAATAGGGTAACACCATAAATTATCATAAAACCTTATTGGTTACATTCAGGCTCCCTTATTCGTTTTTGAATATTGGATATACTCCTTATATTCAAAAATGTTGTAAACTCCAACAATAATGGAATAAAAAACAAATAATTAGTTTCAAATTAGTCAAGAATATCGAATATAATTTATCCAATTCAATCATATCTTATTCCAAAATCACTACCTCAGTATCAAAAACATATTAAGGTTTATCTTTCCTGCAACCATGTATTTTCCAAAAAGTTTAACTTTCTATTGAGTCACTTTTCCTAGAACCATATAATCTCAAATCCTCAATAAAATTGTTCTATAGTACAATAATTATTTATTTCCATAATTCATATAAACTATACATCATTGATACAACACTCAAATGAAATTATTCTTTTATAACAACATAAGAACACTAGTCATTCATCTTCATCTGTGGTAGTATCATAACTTGATTATTTTCCAACAGCATTATTTGGGGCATACTCTGATGATTTGGACATTGATTCGTGTAGTGTCCCAACTCCTTGCAGATGAAGCATTATACATTTGAATCCTTTTTCTTACCCTTGAAATCACATACTTGGTGTCTTTTTTCTCCACACTTATCACAAACTCACATTCCCTTCAAGCATTTACCAAGGTGATTCTTTCCACAATTATCACATATGGTAAAATCCTTCTTTCCCCTCTTCCCTTTATCCATATTTATCTCTATTATCCTTTTCTTCTCTTGCTTCCCTTCAAATCCACATGTCACAAATAATTCTTTACTTATCTTATTAACACATGATATTATTTATTTATATGATGAGAATATATGGGAGACTATTTCCCTTCTAAATGTTGTCTTAATACTATGAAAGATATGATCCTTCTTACTCTTTGGATCATGCATATTGTTGGAGTTCTAATTCCTTCTACTAGACACCATTTCTAAACAATGTCATACACTATGTTAGTTTATGGATTGCAATGCATAATTCCAAACTTGTAAAATACCTAAAGTGAATTGAAATGATTATGCATAAAATATATAACAAAAAATGTTTTCTTTGAGTAAGTATTTACTCATAAATCCTTTATAATTGCTTGTAATGAAAATCTGAATTATCCTAAGCATATCCCTTGGGAGTGTTGTAACCAAGAGTGTTTTAAGGCCCGTTGTCATGTACTAGGATACCCCTGGTCAAGCCCGAAACTCCTTGTCTGAGTTTTCACTCCTAGGTACATCTATTCCAGAGCTGCCTCTACCTGCTCGTATCCAGACATGGATGTGTTACTTGGAAAATACACAAAATCTCTACATTTCCAAAATTCTAGGAAGTTATTCTATTCAAATCCTCAAAGTATATCTAAGGGCAATGTTCTCTAATTAATGTTTTTCAAAATATAGTTTCCAAGGTTTATACTAAACTTCCTCTGATACCAATTGTAATGCTCTGACCCTAGATGCTAGGAGCTAGTGCATTATTTTAATACATTGGCATGATTACTGTAAAGACTCGGAAATTTCAAGGAAATTTTTTTCTTAATTTTCTTTGGAATTTTACAAGAACGCAGTTTCTGACGGCGCCTGATTCCGAGGCCCGGTGTGCCTAGAATCAATTTCCGAAGTTAGGCTCGGGTACGTTCAGTGAACGAACGAGCGGGAATTTCTAACTTTTGAACCAGTGCCCGGAATCAAATTCTGAGGGCACCGATGGAACCATAGCGCCGGTTTTTTCTTAGGAATGCCTTTCCTGAAGTTGCGTTTTCTTGGGAGCAGTTGTTTAATAAGGTTGTGGTTTAAGCGTAAAGAAAAATAAAATTTGTGTTACAAATTTTATTTATCTTCTTAAGTGGTTATATCCTAAGTGTGGAAGTTGGGGTGGAATCACAAGTTCCTAACTAACCAAGTGAGGATTAAGGTGAGGTGGGGCCCACACGAGCCCCAACCCTTCACCTTCCCCTTAACTCTCTTCTACCCCCCTTAAACTCCCTTGTACTTAATGTGCCAAAACCCCTCAATTTCCTAACTCCTTAAACTCCTTAACTCCCTTGAACCCCCCCCCCAATTAAATGTGACTCCTCACTTCCACCTTCATTAATTTTGGAGTCTCTCCACCCATTAATGAAGGATGTAACTTAATGAATTTGAATTATTTTGAATTCATTAAGCTAACACTATAATAAGGTGTGTTGTTTTATTGTTTGGGGTTGGCTAAATCTTTGTGATAGAGTCATGGAAGGATTGAAGAGAATTCCACCCTCGACGAAGAACACGAAGGACATCTCCAAACATGGAACAACGTCTTCTCGACGAAGAATGCCTTTTCCAAAGAAGAACGTGAAGTTTCCAACGTCGATCCCTTCTTGGATGCCTCCTTCCCACTCCTTCCGGAATAAAGAAGGGAGCGCCTTTCACGAAGAACGCCGACGTCGTCAACGGCTTCTCTTTTCCGATGTCGACGAATCGTCGCCGCCTTTCCGCGACTTCGTCAACATATAACGAAAAGCGAGGTAGGGGTTTGTTGTTGCTTTATTTAATTATTTTCCGTTCTTGGTTCTAGCATGAAAAACTTGAGGATGAACGTTTAAGTGGTTTCGTCTAACGAGAGGGGGACCGGACTGCACAAACACGGCCGAACCCCCCTCCTTTGTTCTTGAATGTTTCTTGCGGATGAAACGAGATAGCGTGGTGCCGTCGCACCACACGGGAATCACACGGAAATTATTGCGTGGCGCCGTCGCGCCGCGCCGTGGAAAGAATTATCATGAAGACGACGCCGTCGCGCCACGTCGAAGGAAACCGAAGACGCCGCGGCCGGAGCGGGGCCACGGCGGAGGGGCGCGGTGCCGTCGCACCGCGCCGGATGACGAAGGCCGCAGCCGGTTCCGGGCCGCGGCGGATCGTGATGACCGGCGGCCAGCCGGGCCGCCAGTGCCGGAAGACGGAAGAGGACTGGCCCTTGCCGGTCCTGTTGACAAGAAGCCGGCCGGCCAGGTCGGCCCGACCGGGTTGGTGGAAACCGGGGGAATTTAATTCCCCCGGGCAGTTATGTGGCCCCCCATTATGAGGGGGGCCGGTTTCACAAAGGGGGGCAGGCGGCCCCCCCGTTTCAAGCAAGCTCGGCCTTCGGCCAAGCAGGCAACGCGCCCAGCGCGCTGCCTTGCGCCGAACCGGCGGGCCTGGCCGGTTCGCCGCGCCGGGCCACGCCGGGTCGGGCCGCACCGCACCGGGCCGCGCCGCGCCGCGCCGGGCCGGGCCGCGCCGGGTTGGGTCGGGCTGTGCCGGGCCGGGTCAACCCCGTCCGGGGCGGGTCGACCCGGTTCGGGCCATCCGGGGGGTCTCGGGCCGGGACGGCCCGGGCCCGAAACCCCCGTTACCGAGCGGTTTGGTCAAATGCCCGTATCTTGGGCTACGGGCCTCCAAACGACTCGTCGTCAGCGGCAACGCGATCCTTGGATCGAGACGGTCGTTTCGGTATACTATACTCAAGGTGCACCTTCCTTTTCGGGAGCCTACGTGGTTAAAACTCCGTAGTTAAGCATGCTTGGCCTAGAGTAGTGATCAAGATGGGTGACCTCCTGGGAAGTTTCCCAGGGTGGGTGTGAGATGGAAAGGCCAATAAATAACAGACCAGGCATCCGATTGACGCACCGTCTATTTAGTTGAATTCCTCTAAGTGAGATGGATCTTTCGGCTTACTCCGCTCGAGGTTTGGATGCCGACGGAGTGCGGTCGGGTTGGATCGCATCGAAATCCAACCGGGCCCCTGGAACGAAAAGGCCAATAACTCTCAGACCGGGCGTCCGATTGACGCGTCGTCTGTTGCGTTGAGTTCCTGTTGACGATACGGAACTTTTGGCATCCTCCGCCCCAGTTTTGGATGCAGATGGATAGTGACCGGGTTGGATCGCACCAAAATCCAACCGGGCCCCTGGAACGGAAAAGCTGATATCTTTCTGACAGAACGTCCGTTTGACGAACCGTCAGCGGCGTTGGTGATCGCGTTGAGAAACGGTCCCTATGAGTTTACCCTATGAGAGTTCGGTGTATAGTTGAGATACGGCCGGGTTTGGTTCGCTCACGAAACCAACCGGGCCCCTGGGACGAAAAGGCTAATAACTCACAGACCGGGTGTCTGATTGACGCGCCGTCTGTTGCGTTGAGACCCCTATGACGAGGCGGTCCTTTGAGATACTTCTTTGTGGGACTTTGTGATACTTGGAGTATCGACCAGTAGCTCGTGGAGCGGACCCTCCCGGAGACGAACGTGCGGAGTACGGAGACTGTGTAGCCGGCTGAGACCTGACGACTGCTTGACTGACTCGACTTGGAGTGAGTCGACTAGCCCAGTGGAAGGAGCGCCCAGTATTTGGAGAAAGACCCACGGCGGACGGAGCGCCCGGTAGTTGGCTGCAAACCCGCGGTACTCAACAGGAGGAGTACCTCTGTAGGCTATTAGTGGAAGCGCCCGGTATTTTGCGACAGACCCTCAGCGGACGGAGCGCCCGGTAGTTGGCCGCAAACCCGCAGTACTCGACAGGAGGAGTACCTCAGCAGTCTTAGGTTAGTGAGCAGTACCTCGGAGTCGTGACAGGACCACTGTACACTCCAGAGACGGTGCTCTTCAGCAGTTACGGTTTCGATAATGAAAATATTGGTTTGAGCTGAGACTTTTGACCTTGTGTTTACCTCATGATTGAGATGGGTCACTTGCTAACTTAGGTATATGTATGGGCATATACCTGGGTAGTGGTTATCTGTTGATTTCACAATCCTTGTGTTTCCTCATGATTGAGATGGGTTACTTGATAACTTATGTATATGTATGGGCATATATCTAAGTAGAGGTTATCTGTTGAGATCTTCTTTGTGGTTATCCTTGTTGGTTTAGTGAGACCTTGAGGGTCTCGGGGTCCCTACTGAGTATCATTATACTCACCCCTGCACGGGCTATGCCCGCACCTCGTTGTGTTGGTTGCAGACGACGGGCAGTGCTGACAGAAGCCGAGTGTTCGAGGACTGGACAGTACCCGGAGGTGGACTATACGAAGAGATGGTACCCAGAGGAGGACCTCACGACGAGGTGGTACCCAGAGGTGGACGTGACGACGAGGCGGTACCCGGAGGTGGACCACTGGGCGAGACATACTTGGAGCGGACGGTGGGACCTGAGGAGCAGAGGAGCTATCTGTACCTACCCTTCAGGTGGGATTTCCAGTGGACAGCTCGGCGTAGCAGCTTTACTTTTCAGTTGCTGTTTTCCCTTTCGAGTTGTACTTTACAGTTGTAGTTGTACTTTCTTTTGGGTTTGTATTCTGGCCCATTTACTTTTCAGCACTTTCTTTTGTACTTAGTGTTTTACTTCCGCTTGTGCTCTGTGGTTCTTTTTGTTTACTTTTATAAAGGCAATGCCTTCCCAGTTATCGGGATTTACGCCTTGGTGCTAGTCGCCAGCCCCTGGCCTATGGAAGGCGGGCTTGGGGTAGTCACAGCACGGGCCCCGAGGGAGGGTCGTGACAAATTGGTATCATAGGAGTTCAGTTCTACCGCAGAACTCAGGACACTGATCTTTTTCTATGTGAAGCAATAGTGTTAAGGGTACCGAGTGTGGTCTTCAGTTCAGGGAGTCCAGTGTTGGTGCGGCGGCCAACGTATCCGTACACCAGGACCCTGACTACTGATTTCCGACTTTTTACACAAAAACACTGATTGCGTGTGTGTTTCCAAAGTTTTAAAGTCAGCTCAAACCAGGTCAGCTCACCAGGTATAAGACGTTGACCGTGTCGCATCTGTTCAGGATGTCTCCACGCAGACAGTCAGTTGGAGTTCCGAGAGAGTACTCGATGACGGCTCACCGAGCGAGGAGGCTCTGGTGCAGGGCCCTTTTTACTATGTTGGCACCCTCGAGTGGTGTACCAGTACATCACCACCTGTTGGGCAGCAGATGCCAACGGCTATACTAGCAAACTGTGCACGCTGGCGGAGCGCGTTGCACGAGTTCCAGCAGTAGAGGCCTCAGAAGTTACAAGGCGAGGCAGATTTCCAGACAGCAGAGCAGTGGCTGGAGGCGATTGCTAGAGTTTTCCGCCTAGCTGAGACATCAGTAGAGTGGATGGTGGACTTGGCCACTAGTGTTTTCCAGTGAATGACCATGAGGATGGTCCGCATAGTGATGAGGCTTCGGTACGTGAACCGATGCCTGAGATAGTGCCTTTGGGTAGTGTGTCAGCTATACATCACTACCTGTTGGTCAGCAGTTACAACCGGCGGTACCGGTAGGTGACACATGTAAGTTTGTTGCCTTACATGTGTTCTAACTTCAGATACCCTCATGTTACGAGGTGAACCTGACTCATAGGCGGCTGAGGACTGGCTTGAGGAGGTGGCCGAGAATTTTCTATAACTTTTACAGTTTCGGCGGGACGACGTGTTGATAGCTGAGAATTCATCGAGGCATACCGAACATATCGGGTACTCGATGGAAGCGTTTCGATCAGTGCAATAGAGGTCGGACCTCTGATCATGGTATGTTTAAGGGCTTCCGAGCCAGCACCTTTTCTCTATGCATTTCTACTTAGGCTAGAGTGCTAGAAGGAACCTTTGTGGTTGAGAATTCTTTGCTGATCGAATACAGCCAGAGAATGTTAGAAGTTTGGAAAGCAGGAAACTGACACTAGTCTCGGAGACTTGGGCATGTAAAATGTTTCAAGAAGAGGAAATGTTAAGGACAGATGAATCTGCAGAGCAGCAGACATGGAGGCAGAGCTTGGAGAGCAGCTCGTGGTGGTGTACATTTCAACATGTTACCATCACCCGCCTTTGTAGTCCCCGCTAGACTCAGGGAGTTGGAGAGCATAAAAAGAGGGTAGCTGCTTGCGGTCATGGAGTGCGACCAAAAAGGGGCTCTAAGGATGATTCAAAGTGCGGAATTTATCTTCTACTAGCTGCCGTAGCCACATGCATCGAAACGAATCATCCCTTCCTTCCATGAATCTAGTCCCAGACCTAGAGATTCCGGTTAAGCCGTTGACTTGACCCTCACGTCTGGAGATACCTTTGGGAGGAGACTCGATAGTCACACTTACGCTGACGGTGTGATCTGACCCTTGAGGCAAGAGTCTCGGTTAGGACCTCTTGGTGGCAGCGTCGAGGCCTTACGATGTTAGTTTGAGTATGTATTTGGCAATCACTGTTCATACTCAAATTGACGGTATTAGGAAAACGTTGGGATGAGTTTTCCTTGGTCGGCGAAAAGGAAACCCTGGGCAGCACAAGATAAACTCGTGCATGGGAGGGTGTAGCCGATCATTCTTGGGTCGTCCAACCTTACCCTCGTGGCAGCAGGAATTTTGAGTTTCAGTTCTAACCTAAAAAGGGAGACCTTTAGAGTTCGAGGATGGAGACCACGTTCTTATACAGGTCTCACCTCGACGAGGTTTACGGAGATGTAGCCGAGGTGGAAAGAGATCTCCGAGGCTCAATAGACCTTTCTAAGTCCCCATCAGGGTAGGCGAGGTGGTTTATCACTTGACCCATCCACCTCAGTTGCACCAGGTGCACGATGACTTTCACGTAACTCAATTGAGGAGATACGTGCTTGATCCTTCACACATCATCGACCTCAGGGAGTTGGACGTCGATGATAGAGCGACATGCACAGAGGTTCCAGTGGGGATCAAGGATAGACAGAAGCAGATCCTACGAGGATGATCGATTCCTTGGGTGCACTTCCTTTGACAGTACGGGAACCTCCAGGTGAGCACATGGGAGCGGAAGGCTCAGATGCGTGCTCTGTACCGCTTTTGTGACCCTAGTTTGTGATGAAGCATTACGGGGACGTAAAGCCCTGAGGTGGGAGTAATGTAAAGACTCGGAAATTTCAAGGAAATTTTTTTCTTAATTTTCTTTGGAATTTTACAAGAACGCAGTTTTTGACGGCGCCTGATTCCGAGGCCCGGTGTGCCCAGAATCAATTTCCGAAGTTTGGCTCGGGTACGTTCAGTGAACGAACGAGCGGGAATTTCTAACTTTTGAACCGGTGCCCAGAATCAAATTCCGAGGGCACCGATGGAACCGTAGCGCCGGTTTTTCCTTAGGAATGCCTTTCCTGGAGTTGCGTTTTCTTGGGAGCAGTTGTTTAATAAGGTTGTGGTTTAAGCGTAATGAAAAATAAAATTTGTGTTACAAATTTTATTTATCTTCTTAAGTGGTCATATCCTAAGTGTGGAAGTTAGGGTGGAATCACAAGTTCCTAACTAACCAAGTGAGGATTAAGGTGAGGTGGGGCCCACACGATCCCCAACCCTTCACCTTCCCCTTAACTCTCTTCTACCCCCCTTAAACTCCCTTGCACTTAATGTGCCAAAACCCCTCAATTTCCTAACTCCTTAAACTCCTTAACTCCCTTGAACCCCCCCCCCCAATTAAATGTGACTCTTCACTTCCACCTTCATTAATTTTGGAGTCTCTCCACCCATTAATGAAGGATGTAACTTAATGAATTTGAATTATTTTGAATTCATTAAGCTAACACTATAATAAGGTGTGTTGTTTTATTGTTTGGGGTTGGCTAAATCTTTGTGATAGAGTCATGGAAGGATTGAAGAGAATTCCACCCTCGACGAAGAACACGAAGGACATCTCCAAACATGGAACAACGTCTTCTCGACGAAGAATGCCTTTTCCAAAGAAGAACGTGAATTTTCCAACGTCGATCCCTTCTTGGATGCCTCCTTCCCACTCCTTCCGAAATAAAGAAGGGAGCGCCTTTCACGAAGAACGCTGACGTCGTCAACGGCTTCTCTTTTCCGATGTCGACGAATCGCCGCCGCCTTTCCGCGACTTCGTCAACACATAACGAAAAGCGAGGTAGGGGTTTGTTGTTGCTTTATTTAATTATTTTCCGTTCTTGGTTCTAGCATGACAAACTTGAGGATGAACGTTTAAGTGGTTTCGTCTAACGAGAGGGGGACCGGACCGCACAAACACGGCCGAACCCCCCTCCTTTGTTCTTGAATGTTTCTTGCGGATGAAACGAGATAGCGTGGTGTCGTCGCACCACGCGGGAATCACACGGAAATTATTGCGTGGCGCCGTCGCGCCGCGCCGTGGAAAGAATTATCATGAACACGACGCCGTCGCGCCACGTCGAAGGAAACCGAAGACGCCGCGGCCGGAGCGGGGCCGCGGCGGAGGGGCGCGGTGCCGTCGCACCGCGCCGGATGACGAAGGCCGCAGCCGGTTCCGGGCCGCGGCGGATTGTGATGACCGGCGGCCAGCCGGGCCGCCGGTGCCGGAAGACGGAAGAGGACCGGCCCTTGTCGGTCCTGTTGACAAGAAGCCGGCCGGCCAGGTCGGGCCGGCCAGGTTGGTGGAAACCGGGGGAATTTAATTCCCCCGGGCAGTTATTTGGCCCCCCATTATGAGGGGGGCCGGTTTCACAAAGGGGGGCAGGCGCCCCCCCCCCCCCCCCCCCACGTTTCCAGCAAGCTCGGCCTTCGGCCAAGCGGGCAACGCGCCCAGCGCGCTGCCTTGCGCCGAACCGGCGCGCCTGGCCGGTTCGCTGCGCCGGGCCACGCCGGGCCGGGCCGCACCGGGCTGGGCTGCGCCGGGCCGGGCCGCGCCGCGCCACGCCGGGCCGGGCCGCGCCGGGTTGGGCCGGGCTGTGTCGGGCCGGGTCGACCCCGTCCGGGGCGGGTCGACCCGGTTCGGGCCATCCGGGGGGTCTCGGGCCGGGACAGCCCGGGCCCGAAACCCCCGTTACCGAGCGGTTTGGTCAAATGCTCGTATCTTGGGCTACGGGCCTCCAAACGACTCGTCGTCAGCGGCAACGCGATCCTTGGATCGAGACGGTCGTTTCGGTATACTATACTCAAGGTGCACCTTCCTTTTCGGGAGCCTACGTGGTTAAAACTCCGTAGTTAAGCGTGCTTGGCCTAGAGTAGTGATCGGGATGGGTGACCTCCTGGGAAGTTTCCCAGGGTGGATGTGAGACGGAAAGGCCAATAAATAACAGACCAGGCGTCCGATTGACGCACCGTCTGTTTCTTTGAATTCCTCTAAGTGAGATGGATATTTCGGCTTACTCCGCTCGAGGTTTGGATGCCGACGGAGTGCGGTCGGGTTGGATCGCACCGAAATCCAACCGGGCCCCTGGAACGAAAAAGCCAATAACTCTCAGACCGGGCGTCCGATTGACGCGCCGTCTGTTGCGTTGAGTTCCTGTTGACGATACGGAACTTTTTGCATCCTCCGCCCGAGTTTTGGATGCAGATGGATAGTGACCGGGTTGGATCGCACCGAAATCCAACCGGGCCCCTGGAACGGAAAAGCTGATATCTTTCTGACAGAACGTCCGTTTGACGAACCGTCAGCGGCGTTGGTGATCGCGTTGAGAAACGGTCCCTATGAGTTTACCCTATGAGAGTTCGGGGTATAGTTGAGATACGGCCGGGTTTGGTTCGCTCACGAAACCAACCGGGCCCCTGGGACGAAAAGGCTAATAACTCACAGACCGGGTGTCTGATTGACGCGCCGTCTGTTGCGTTGAGACCCCTATGACGAGGCGGTCCTTTGAGATACTTCTTTGCGGGACTTTGTGATACTTGGAGTATCGACCAGTAGCTCGTGGAGTGGACCCTCCCGGAGACGAGCGTGCGGAGTACGGAGACCGTGTAGCCGGCTGAGACCTGACGACTGCTTGACCGACTCGACTTGGAGTGAGTCGACTAGCCCAGTGGAAGGACCGCCCGATATTTGGCGACAGACCCACGGCGGACGGAGCGCCCGGTAGTTGGCTGCAAACCCGCGGTACTCAACAGGAGGAGTACCTCTGTAGGCTATTAGTGGGAGCGCCCGGTATTTGGCGACAGACCCTCATCGGACGGAGCGCCCGGTAGTTGGCCGCAAACCCGCAGTACTCGACAGGAGGAGTACCTCAGCAGTCTTAGGTTAGTGAGCAGTACCTCGGAGTCGTGACAGGACCACTGTACACTCCAGAGACGGAGCTCTTCAGCAGTTACGGTTTCGATAATGAAAATCCTGGTTTGAGCTGAGACTTTTGACCTTGTGTTTACCTCATGATTGAGATGGGTCACTTGCTAACTTAGGTATATGTATGGGCATATACCCGGGTAGTGGTTATCTGTTGATTTCACAATCCTTGTGTTTCCTCATGATTGAGATGGGTTACTTGATAACTTATGTATATGTATGGGCATATATCTAAGTAGAGGTTATCTGTTGAGATCTTCTTTGTGGTTATCCTTGTTGGTTTAGTGAGACCTTGAGGGTCTCGGGGTCCCTACTGAGTATCGTTATACTCACCCCTGCACGGGCTATGCCCGCACCTCGTTGTGTTAGTTGCAGACGACGGGCAGTGCTGACAGAAGCCGAGTGTTCGAGGACTGGACGGTACCTGGAGGTAGACTATACGAAGAGATGGTACCCAGAGGAGGACCTCACGACGAGGCGGTACCCAGAGGTGGACGTGACGACAAGGCGGTACCCGGAGGTGGACCATTGGGCGAGACATACTCGGAGCGGACGGTGGGACCTAAGGAGCAGAGGAGCTATCTGTACCCACCCTTCAGGTGGGATTTCCAGTGGACAGCTCGGCGTAGCAGCTTTACTTTTCAGTTGCTGTTTTCCCTTTCGAGTTGTACTTTACAGTTGTAGTTGTACTTTCTTTTGGGTTTGTATTCTGGCCCATTTACTTTTCAGCACTTTCTTTTGTACTTAGTGTTTTACTTCCGCTTGTGCTCTGTGGTTCTTTTTGTTTACTTTTATAAAGGAAATTCCTTCCCAGTTATTGGGATTTACGCCTTGGTGCTAGTCGCCAGCCCCTGGCCTATGGAAGGCGGGCTTGGGGTAGTCACGGCACGGGCCCCGAGGGTGGGTCGTGACAATTACAAGGAATCAAGTCCCGAAGGACCAATCAGTTTAGTAGTCTTGGAAAATAGATTACATACATGAACGTTACATTACACATTCAAACATAAAACCCAACATAAATAATCTATTGAGAATTCCATTATTCCCCAAGCTTAACCCTGCATATCAAACATAATACACACCTTGGAATCTTGGTAAAGAAAAACATAAAAAGGGGTGATCTCAAATGCTCAGTAAGGCTAAATAATTTAGCATAAACTATAAACTTTTAAGGAAAGATGTGTTATAAAAACAACAGCCTTTTAAACATAAACTTGAACATAATATGGTGAAAATAAATCAAAAATTACCATATAAAAATGCACATGGATATTATACTAGTCGAATAATCATATGTAATAATTAATTTCATAATGAGGGAATACCTAACGCTGGACATCATTAGCACATAGTCATGGCCTCATGTCAAGGCTACAAATAAAAGTTTTTTCAAGGCCTTGTTCCAAGACACTAGTTTTCCTCATGTGACCTACCGAAGCATCGAGAAGCTATAGCGGGCTCCATACATCACTTACTAAGTCAATTTCATTCCTCATATGAAAATGTTGAAACATAACACAATCGTTATTATTAAAACTAGCATACGAAATGTCAATACTTTAGCCATAAACCATGAATTGTATAAAAATATCACATCCCCAGTAAAAAAAATCATAACTCATTCAATACAATATGGAATATTGTATTATAATAAATCAACCTCAATCACGAAAAATATCTAGTAAAGGATGTTGATATAGTTGAAAATGATCAGTAAATCTCTTTGAGTGAAATACCCCTTTTTCATGAAATCATTTAAAAGTCACATAATTTATAAATCAATACTTTTTTAAGATATTATTGAGTAAAAGTGTATCATACCACTTTGAAACTTTTTAATGGAATTAACATTTTAAATCATTCATGTCCATATAAATAAATCCTTAAAACCAATTTGAAAATATGGACATTAATGAGAAAGATTTAGATGAATAAATATTTAAAACATTTAAAATGATGTTTTAGTTATATATTAACTTAAAAATAATCCTTTTCAAAACTCTTTTATGAAACAAGGGAATGGATAATAAATTTTTCCCAATAAAAACATACACTTAAACAATCTCAGATAATAATGAGATTAAGGAATTAACCCTTACCTAGCACTTTCCTTTGGTCGAGGGTACGTTTAACCTCATGTATAATGAACATAGTATGTTATTAAATTATAAAAGAACCATATTCATATTTATTATATCATACATGATTCATTTATGACTTTATACTACCCATTAAATAATTATTTTCATTATAAATTAACATTTAGGGAATAATCGCTTTCTTTATCATACGTGTTTTAGCTTGTTATTCTTGATCGTATCATTTAGATCATGATTTAAATACATCCAGAATATAAAACATGATTTATATATAATATATATTTAGAATATAAATATGTATATTAGATAGATATATGAAATGTAAAACACCATTTATGGTGATGGTAGGTCGTACATACGCAAAAACACTGTTTCTATTTTCATATCGTATTGAATATAAGTAAGTGAATAAGATATATCTAAGTGAATATACATATATATATATATATCTGTGTGTGTTTGAATGTATATATCTAGTAGCATTATTATTTCATATATTACATACTTATTAATAATATATATTTTTATAATCATCATTGAATGGTGAACCAGGAAATAAATCACATCGAATCGTGGAGATGATAAGTCGTACATACACATGAGCAACGATATCATTTCTTTAATGATTTAAAGGTGTATAAATGGATGATATATTAATTTTACAGATAATTTATCATGTTAATTTAATTATTTATATACTTATTACTCATCATTATACCCGTCTAAATAATATTGTGTTGAATAACAAATTACACCATATCGTGGAGACAGTAAGTCGTACATACGCATGCATGGTGACATTATCATTCATAGGATGGATAGAATAATGAGTATGGTTATAACATATTTATAATAACATCACAGTTTGTAGACGGTACTGGAGTTATTATTTTGGTATGGAAATAACAAATAACGAGAAAGTGGAAGAAGAAAATAACATTGAAAGAGGTTGTAAAATAATTACCTCTTCTTTAGAAGTTTCCTTTTGATTTTAAAAAAAAGGGCTCCTTAGGTTGGTTTTCTGCTCAAGGAAAGGCCTCTAGGTTGAAGTGAGGGATGTTGGGAGGAGATTTGGTTCTGTTTTGGCCGAGCCTAATGCCTCTGTTGGTGTGATTTTGAGAGAAGGGGAAGTACCCTTTTTTAAGAGAGTTGAGGGTCACTTTAGGACAAGTTTGAAATATTATTTTATTATAAAATACTTTTCGTTTTATAATGTCTAAAAATTGATTTATTTCAAATATAATGTGGTTATGGGTCGAATTCATCTCAAAAAATAGGATTTAGGAAATTTTAGGTCACCATATTATCCCTATATTTTATATTTAACTCTTAGTTAAATAGTTTAACTTTTACCATGTCCTCTTGTATAATTATTATAAATGGTTAATAAACATACTATAAAATCCAAGGGAACCAAAAGTGGTTATTTATTGATATATCTAACTTTATCTAAGTACTTTTTCTAAAACTTATATTTTTAGAAATATTATATCAATTAATAATATTGTATTTGTTTTAAAAACACATTTATGTCAATTTTGACACTATTTGATATTTTATTTTTGATAAAGTCATAAAAACTTTATCACTTCAAAAACAATATTTAATAAACCATAAAATTTCATATTAACCAATAAAATTATAGTATGGAATAAAATTCATCAATTTTCATTTATTTTTATATTTATAATATCAATTATTTTAATCTTTCATTGATAAAGTAATTACTCCATCATCATTGTGTCATAAATAAATTTAATTATTTAATATATAAAAATTTAAAATAAAATAACATTATTTTGAAATACTTTTTATACTTATAGTGAGTATTTATTGTCAAATTTATCTTATTTATAACCCTATATTAAAAATGGTTTAGTTATTAAACTTTTAATTTAACACCTTTAACTCTTCTTTAAATAAAATAATAATAAATGTTCTAATCCAATCCAAGTGGACCAAAATGATTGTATTTCATTTATAAGGTTTTTTTTGGTTGAAATACACTTATCCAATAGAATTAGAACATGTGTTAGAATAACTAAAATATTATTTTTACCTTTAATTACCCTATTTACTTTTAACCGTGGTAAATAAAAGTCAAAAATTACTATTCACCAAAAATTATTTTAATCTTACTGAACCACATTTTACTTAATGATATCAATCGTGTCTCTTATATTTTTGAAATTCAATTCACAGAATTGGTAAGATTATGTTTTATGCAAATTTTCAAATGTGTCTAGAAGATGGGTAAAAACGTTAAAAAGTTCAATAAAATTTAATACATCTAATATTATTATAAAATTATTCCAATGAATTAAATTAAAAATATATAGGTATTATATAACTATTTTTACTTAAAATAAATTTAATTAAAAAAAATAATTATTTAAATAAAAATTAGGTTTTGAACAATAACGTAGTATTTTCACTATTAATCAAAAATAGAAAGTTTTCAGAAAAATACCAAAAAATCACCCTAATATAATTTTGATATTCCGAATTCAAAAATAAATTCTATATTCCAAAATTCAAAACATAGAAGTTTCATTAATTAATTTAAAATTAATTCCCGTTGTCAAAACCAAAAAGCTGGTTTTTAAAAAGTAAAAACAATCAAAAGATTGACATATGTGTATGTCAAATTTAAATGTAAAATTACTTATAATGACATAAATTTAATTAAATTATAAATATATAATCTATTTATACTTCCAAACCCTTAAAATCATAATTTAACACTATAAATTATTCCAATTAAAAAGTTGTTTTCAATTAAAATTTAGTATTTTTCACTATTCATCAAAATATTAAAGTTCTCAGAAAAGTACCAAAAATTTTCCCAGACTAAATTTTTATGTCCCTCTTATATAGAAGAATTTAATTTCATTAAATTGAATATATAAAAGTGTCAAATATTTGTTTTAAAAAAGGGATCGCCATTAAAAGGCGGTAAAATTGCATTTTTGGAAAAATAGTTCTTTTATTTGAAAAAAAATGAATTTGTTCTTATATTATGTGTAATAAACACATAATATGGATTCTAAAATTATATTGAGTATATAAAATTTAAAATTAAGTTAATATTATTCATAATTGCTTTTTGAACGACTACTTTGGTATGTCGTGGTGCGCTAGAACTCGGTGTTGCATGTTGCGCAAGTTATTGAATTACTTTGAAGAGATAACATACAATGAAATATTGGGGTGTTACAAGCATATAGTAACCTATACAGGTATCTGTTAGAGTTACAATAAAAATGATGATCTGGCTTTATGAGTAGTTATCCCCATCCCAATAACCTTGAAGTTATAATGTTAGAGTGAGATGTCTCTTTTTTCCTTGTGCTTCATGATTTAGATCACTCTTGTGATATTACCTTTGTGTTATTTCATGTGTTGTTTTTATTTGTGTATTATTAAGATACCTTCGGGGGCCTCGGGGTCCCCTACTGAGTTGTTATACTCACCCCTGCATGGGCTATGCTCGCACGTGTTTGTTTGGTGCAGACTACTGATGCTCCGAGACAGACTTTGGAGTTTCAAGACATGTTGGTGCTTGATGTGAAGGAAATAGTAGAGATCATATTCTTAAAATTCATACTTATAGATATTTCCCTCTTGGAAGATCTCTAGGACAGAAGCCACAGTTTTTTACTTTCTATTTAGTTTCTAGGGCTTGTATTCTAGCCCATTGTTTTCAGTTTACAATTGTACTCGTGATTGTACATTACATTTGTTATTTGTTTACTTCAGTTTCCCTTTTTGAGTGTGTACAAATCTCCAAGGAAATAGCTTCCCCGTTCGGTAAAATCCTTTAGGTGATCGTCACCAACCCCTGGACTATGGAAGGCGGGCTTGGGGTAGTCACGTCCGGGCCCCAAGGGATAAACCGTGATAAAGTGGTATCAAAGGGCGGTTTATTCTTCCTGAAGAACAAAGAGTCTAATTTTAATGAGGCAATGATATAAAGTGTCATGAGTTTTGTTTTTAGTATAGGGATTCTAGTGTGGGGGTGGTGGCCGATGTATCCATACGCCGGGACCATGAATTCTGTTTTCCAACTCGGTACTTGAAAACACAGGTTTCTAGTGTTTTTAAAAGGTTTCTTGATCTTTCTTGAGTCATCTCACTAGGTATAACTTTTTGACTATGGCACATCTATTTCTTACAGGATGCTTCCACAAAGGATAACAGCTATGATTTCAGTTAAATATTGTGATAGTGGCCCACCGAGCGACGAGGCGCCAGTAGAGGGACAACTCACAGTGATGGCACCTTCGGGTGGTGTACCGGCAGCACCACCACCCGTTGAGCAGTAGATCCTGCCAGTGGATCATGCATGCTGGATGAGCACGTTGTATGAGTTCCAGAGACATAGGAATCTGAAATTTCGAGGCTAGATGGACCCCCAGGCAGCAAAGGACTAACTTGAGGTGGTTTCTTTGGTCTTTTACTTAGTAGAGACACCCGCTGAGCAGATGGAGATCTTGGCTGCTAGCCTTCTTTAGGGATTGGCAGGGAGATGGTGGATCTTGACATTCTAGGTGAATGAGGAGACAACCCTCACCTATCCAGACATTGAGAGCCTTTTCAGGGTAAAATTTGGGCCATCGACACTATGCTCTGTGCTTATTCATAAGTTGTTGTACCTACAGCTGGGCAGCCAGACTATGGCTCTGTATTTGGCGAGATTTACTAACCTCTCCCGATACTCCACCAACATGGTGTGGGACACTTACACAAGGGTCTGAACATTTGATCAGGGGCTCTAATGAGATATTATAGCTGCGATAGTTTCTCTCAGCATCCCGACGCATGATGGGATTCTAGAGAAATCATTAATGATGGAGAGATTCCTTACCGAGCAGACACCGATAGTGAGAGCCCCTACCAGAAAATAGGTAGAAGAGTCATCTGCAGCCCATAGTAGATAGAAAACATAGAATCCCAAGAGGGCTAGACCTTCTGAAGGGAGACCCTAGGATTCATGGTCAGAGGTGTGAGGCTCAAGAGGCTTAGGGAGCCACCAGTGAGGCATGATCTGTTTTTTCTTCAAGGGACATGGTCACAGAGCTCGTGACTATCTAACTCCCCAGGCGGATGATCGGAAGATGGTGGAGGGGTCACCGAGGTAGTGGAACCATCATGAGGATGAGCATCAGCTAGGTGGAATACAAGGAAGGGGAGAAGGATGTGAAGCGGGAGGCGGTCGGGGTCACCCTGCACTATCATGACCACCCCAATGCAGTCTACCACGAGCTCAGTGGGTAGGCGGACAGGGACAGGCCCATCTACAGGTAGTAGAGGCTCATGATCATGATGTCCCTGATATGATATGAGGTATGATCTGTATCTTCTCGTCTTTAGTAGCACTAGTTATTGACAAATGTTGTGACAACTGGGTCCCAGTGACAGCACAACCACCCCGCCTTAACATGGTCGTCGAGTCCTGGCCCACCATGTACCACTAGTTGCCCCGCAGACACGTGGTCCCAACCCAAGGGTCCAACCACATTCCTGAACGGGTCTTTAGACTAATAAAAGTCCTCATATGCCAATACATGTCCTTTCCAGTGTGCTTTGTCCTCACTCACACACACTTTGGGAAACATCCCAGAAGGTCACCCATCCTAATCACTACTCCAAACCCAGTAGGCTTAACTGTGTATTTCTAATCAGGTAGGATCTCAAAAAGGAAGGTGAACCTTCTTGACATGAGTCATATCATTGAGTAATTTAACCTTTTATCATTTGAGTATGTTACAATCACCCCCCCCCCCCTTAGAGCACAACGCCCTCATTGTGAGCCCTAAATATAAACCCAGGTAGTGCACTACACTTAAGGATGGGTTTCTCCTCTGATACCAAATGTGACAACTGGGTCCCGATGATAGCATGACCACCATGCCTAAACATGGCCATCGGGTCCTGGCCCACCAGGTACCACCAGTTTCCCTGCAGACATGTGTTCTCCACCCAAGGGTCCACCCACATGCATGAACGGTTCATCTGACTAATGTCAGTCCCCACAGGCCAACACATGTCCTTTCCAGTGTGCTTTGTCCTCACTCACACACACTCTGGGAAACATCCCAGAAGGTCACCCATCCTAATCACCACTCCAAACCAAGCACGCTGAACTGTGGAGTTCTAATCAGGTAGGCTCCCGAAAACGAAGGTTCACCTTGTTGACATGAGTCATATCATTGAGTCATTTAACCCTTTATCACTTTTGGATGTTATGTAAAGACCTAGAAATCCCATGGATTTTTTTTAAATACATGGGAATTTTACGTGTCCACAAAAATTTACGTCGCTTGATTCAAAGGCCCGGTGCACCCGGAATCAATTTCTGATGTTTTGTCCGGATACGTTCAGTGAACGTACGAGTGGGGTTTTATAACTTTTGAACTGGTGCTCAGATTTGAAATCTGAGGGAACCATTGAACTCATAGTGCCGGTATTCTCTTAATAAGACATTCACCTCGACGGCAGATCGTCGAGACTAAAAGTTAGTTTTTGACTTTTCATAAAAAAATAATAAAATAAAGTGTACAACACTTAATTTTATTTTTGAGCCGCCATGAGTGTGAAGTGGTTGTTGGTTAAAACCTCCAATTGGGAGTTGGAGGTGGGACCGCCACACCCTTACCTCCCATTAGAGGTTATGGTGGTGGGGCCCACCTGATCATAACCTCCCGTGAGAGGTCAAGTCGTGGGGACCACTTGAGACTAAAACCCCCCAATTAATTGAAGGGTGGAAAATATCCCAACTCCCCTCATTAATGAGGGGGAAGTCCCTTGACCTCCTCTGCCATTAATTGGTGCCACCTAACCCTTTTAATTAATTGCACCAACATGTGTAATTTAATTAAGGGGAGCCTCTTGACCTCCCCATTAATCAATTGTGCAAACACGTGTAATGTAATTAAGGGGAGCCTCTTAATTTATTCCTCCAATTTGAAATTCTTGTTCCAATAAAATAATAGATATCTTATATTATTTTTGGTTTGGAAATTCTCATTTGGTGGGTGATTGAGATGAGAGTTTGGGGGAAAAGAAGTTCTCGCAATGAAGAACGAAGAACGCGAAAGAATTTCGACGATGATTTCTACTTCGACTTCCTTCCTCGAATCCTACCCTCTGCAACGTCATCAACGAACCGATGCAGCTCAGAATTGGGGACATGCGGCGGACGCGATGAACGAATATCTTCATCATCTTCTTTCAACAATTCCTTTGATGAAAAATGACTGGAGAACCAAAGGTAGGGGGTTTACTTCGAGTAATATCCTTTTTCTTTTTCTCACTTTCGGTTGGAATGGAAACGTTGTAGAGATTGAAAATAACAATTGAAAATCACCTTCTTACTACTTGATGAGTCGATTGTTACCAACCTAAACACGGAGGGTGCGGGCCAAACCAACATGGCCCGACCCCTCCGCTGATCTTCTTTATGATGAACCTCGGCATGGCGATGAGGTGACGATGTTGAAGGCGAAAATGATGAAGGTCGTGCCACCCGTGGCCTCCAGAAACCATGTCGCCCCCATGGCGCACCGATGCTTCCAGTTGAACACAGCCGGCCCGAGCGGTGCCTGGCCCGCCTGCCCGCGACCTCATGGTGCACGGCCCGCCTTCCCATGGCCTCTCGACACCCAGCCCGGCGCGCGGCCCACCTGCCCGCGACCTCCCGACACCCTATCGGCGCCCCCGTGGTCTGCTCGGTCGCTGCCGCGCCCTGTCCGGTGCCCCCATGCCCAACCTGGGGCCCTACCGCTGCCCCTGTTCCCTACCCGGCACCCTAACGCAGCCCCTGCACCCTACCCAGTGCCATGTTGTCGCCCCCTCCCCCTACTCGGCCCCTGCCGCGGCTTGCCCAGCCCCTGTCGCGCCCTACCCAGCGCACTCGCGGCCTGCCTCCTGGTCTCCCGACCGGCCCGACCTCTTCGGCCGAGTCACCTGAGCCACGCCCCTCGTCGTGCTGGCCGAATCAGCCCCGGCCTTTGGGTCGCGTCGCCTATGTGGCGATCTCCAGGCCGAACCGCCCTCGTCGTCCGCTGGGTCGGGGCCAGCGGACCGGGCCAAACTTAGCAGGCTGAACCACCCAATGGGCCGGGTCAGATGCAGTGGGTCTGATCGAGTCAAACCAAACCGGGTCGGCCCAGTCTGGGATGGGCCGAGATGGTCCGACCAGGTCGGATCGGGATTAGGCCCATTACTGACCCATTACTTACTTTTGGATATAACATTGGCACCAGATGATCGTTTGACGAACCGTCAGTGGCGCTGGTATTCTTGGAGCGAAGCCGTCCCTTTGAGAATACCCCACTGGGGTTCGGGGTATATTTGAGTTATGGCCATGTTGGATCGTAAACGAATCCAACTGGGCCCCCGGGACAAAAAGGCTAATAACTAACAGACTAGGCGTCTGATTGACATGTCGTCTGTTGTATTGAGACCCCTATGACGTGGTATAACTTTGAGTTACTTCTTCATGATGGTTAGAGTATAGAACATTAGTTTGTTGCTCAGATTCTTCTAAAGGCGATCATACAGAGTACGGAGACCCAGTAGCTGGCTGGGATCTGTTGACTGCATGACCGATTCGACTCAGAGTGACTCGACTAGCCCAGTGGGGAGCGCCTCTATGTGAGCACGGCAGACCCACAGTGGGGAGCGCCGTTGTGTGAGTGAGGAAGGCCCATGTTACTCTACAGGAGGAGTACATCAGCATTCTGCTAGGGTAAGCGCCTCTTTGTGAGCACGGTAGACCCGTAGTGGGGAGCACCTCTATGTGAGCACAATAGACCCACGATACTCGATAGGAGGAGTACCTAAGCAGTCTAAGGTTAGTGTGAAGTGCCTATGTGTGACGCGGTTGGACCACTGTACTCAATAGAGGAGGAGTATGCCACCAGTCTTGGTTTTGATAATAAAAATCATGGATTGAGCTAAGTCAATGACTTTTGTGTTTTCCTCATGATTGAGATGGGTTACTAGAAAACTTAGGTATATTTATGGGAATATACCTAAGTAATGGTTATCGGTGGATTTCATAAATTTTGGTTTATCCTTGTTGGATTTTTTGAGACATTGAGGGTCTCAGAGTCCCTACTGAGTATCATTATACTCACCCCTACATGGGTTATGCCCGCACCTCATTATGTTGGTTGTAGACGACGGACAACGCTGACTAAGGCAGAGAGTAGCAGAATTGGATTGTACCCGGAGGTGGACCACTCAGTGTGACAGTACATAGAGGAGACGGACAGATGGGAGTACTGAGGAGTCCATCTATACCTACCCATCATGTAGGAACCCTATAGTATATTCCATTAGCTTCTTTACTTTTTTTCAGTTGTACTTGTACTTTTCTGTTGGGTTCGTATTTCCGGCCCCTTTTTCGTTTCAGCACTTCTTTTGTATACAGTTTTACTTATTATTTTCTACATCCTTTTTTGTACTCTGGTGTGTTTTTTATAGTTATAAAGGAAATGTCCTTCCAGTTTAGGGATTTATGCCTTTGGTGCTAGTCTTCAGCCCCTGGCCAATGGAAGGAGGGCATGGGGTAGTCACGATATGGGCCCTGGGGGACGGGTCGTGACAAATTGGTATCATAGGAGTCGGTTCTACCGGAGAACAAATAACTTTGATCTTTATTTTTAGTGAATAAATAGTGTTAAGGGTACTAAGTGAGGTTTTTAGTTCAGGGATTCCAGTGTTGGTGTGGGTGGCTGACGTAACCATACACCAGGACCCTGACTTCTGATTTCTGACTCAGTGCACGAAAACACTGATTGCATGTCTGTTTCCAAAATTATTCTTTAAGTCATCTCAACCAGTTCAGCTCACTAGGTATAATCTTTATGACCGTGTCAGATCTTTTTCTTTCAGTATTCCTCCCCGCGGATGACTAGTTAGATCCCCGAGATTCGTACATATTGATAGCTCATCGAGTGAAGAGGATTCGGTGCAGGGCCCTTTACCAGCAGAGGCACCATCGGTACTACCTCTTGTTGGACCACCTATGCCACTAGCCTCCGCAGTAGAAGATGCATGCCACTTGAAAGTGTTTCACGAGTTCCAGCGCCATAGGCCACCAAAGTTTATGGGAGAGACGAACCCACAGGCGGCTGAGGATTGGCTGGAGGCTGTGGTGAGAGTCTTCAGGCTAGTAGGGACACCATCAGACTTCATGGTGATCCTTGTCTTGAGTCTCCTTCAGGCATCAGCAGGCAGATGGTGCATCCTCATGCTCCAGGTGCATGATGAGGCAACTATACTCTAGGAAGGCATCGAGAGCCTATTTTAGGAGGAACTTGTCCTAGCCACTCTCCGCGCAGTGCAGATACAAGAGCTACCACATCTACAGTCGGGTAGCATGACGGTGGCTCAGTACTCAGTGAGGTTCACCAACCTCTCATACTACTCCACAGATATGGTTCGGGATCCATTCTTCATATCCCGGACCTTTGAGAAGGGGCTCAGGTGAGAGATCAGAGCATTGATGATCTCCCTCTGCATCCCGACACAAGTGGGGTGTTAGAGAGAGCCTTCCTAGTGGATAGTTTCCTTGCTGAACAGTCCCCAGCAGTAAGACCCACTATTATCTGACACGCAGTGGAGTCTTCTGCAGCTGGAAATAGACAGATGTCACAGAGGTCTAAGAGTACCAGACCTACAGGTGGTCGACTGCATGACTTAGGATCGGTTGTGTGGGGCACACAGAGCTGAGACACACATTATAGTAGTATGCAGTGTTACTCATGCAGTGGGCAGGGTCAAATGGCTCGTTATTGTCTGACCTTCCATTCATATGATCACCAGACAGTCGAAGGACCACCAAGATAGAGGCAGAGGTTCGAACGAGGCGGCCCGCATGGAGGAGGCGGACGTGTCAGAGGATTTGGACGTGGATCTGGCGGTGGACGACATTACGAGGTGTTACCGCCACCACCACCAGGAGGTCCACCCCGACCACATGGAGCAGGTGGATAGAGGAGAGCTCAGCTCCAGGCTACTAAGGCCTACGATCATGATGCTCTAGAGATGATTCGAGGTATGATCTGTGTATACTCCACCATAGCTGTAGTTTTTATAGACATAGGTGCCAGTCACTCTTTCATTTCCACTGCCCTTGTTCGGAGCTCGGAGATTCCTATGGAGCTATTGGCTCTATCCTTACATCTAGAGACCCCTATAGGAGCAGACTCAACAATTAATCACTAATTCCGGCAGAGGGAGATTACTCTAGGAGGCTAGAGCTTCAGCTGGGATCTCCTCATAGTGGCGTCAAGTCCTTACGAAGTCATCTTGGGTATGGACTGGTTATCTACAGTCCATGCTCAGATCAACTGTATTAGGTGAAAAGTGTGGTGTATCCGCACAGATGGGACCAGGTTTAACTTCACTAGCGAGAAGGGAGCCTTTACAGCACAGGACAGACTTACTTGAAGGAGGGTGCAGCGGATCACTCATTAGTTATCCTGCCTTACCCTCAGGATAGTATATGTAGAGAGTCCGAACTATCCTGTAGTGGTGGACCAGTACGCGGATGTTTTACATGAGATATTCCAGGACTACCTCCTCATAGAGAGGTATACTTCTACATTGACCTATATCCCAGGATGGAAATGATATCTACTCCACTATATCGGAAGGCTCCCGCTCAGTTTCGTGAGCTGCGGGTATAGCCAGAGGACTTACAGGGGAAGGGATTCATCTGGCCCATTGTTTCTCCCTAGGCAGCCCCGATTCTGTTTGCCAAGAAGGCGGACGGGAGCATGAGGCTCTATGTTGACTATGGTTTCCTAAACCAAGTGACACTGAAGAACAAGTACCCACTCCGGAGAATTGACGACCTCTTTGATCAGCTGAAGGTAGCACGATTGTTCTCAAAGATAGACCTCTGATCAGGCTATCACCATCTCATAGTTTGAGACGTGGATGTGCAGAAGATGGCCTTCAGATGTTGGTATGGCCACTATGAGTTCTTGGTTATGCCCTTCGGTGTAACCAACGCTCCAGCAGTGTTCATGGGACTCATGAACAAGATCTTCCAACCATACTTCAGTCGCTTTTTCGTAGTCTTCATCGACGACATTTTGATCTACTCAACTACTAAGTAGGATCATGCCTACCATTTCTGGGTAGTACTAGACACACTCCGAGAGAACCAGCTTTATGGTAAGCTCTCGAAGTGCGAGTTTTGGATTCGATAGGTTCACTTCTTGGGACCTATCATCACGAAGGCTGGAGTGGTAGTGGATACAGCAATGATCGAGGCGGTACAAGCTTGGGATCCACCTAGGACTGTGACGGAGGTGCGGAGTTTCCTGGGTTTGGTTGGATATTACTGGAGGTTCATGCCAGACTTCTCCAGAGTTGCAGAACCACTATCGGCTTTGACGAAGAAGGGGAAACCCTTTGTGTGGTTGGAGAGATGCCAGTAGAGCTTTCAGGAGCTAAAGCAGAGGCTGACTAGTGCCCCCATATTGAGGCTTCCAGAGGAAGGTGTAGGGTACGTAGTCTAATACGATGCATCAGGGACCAGACTTGGGTGTGTCCTGATGTAGGAGTGAGAAGTGATCACATATGTCTCACATCAGTTGAGATATCATGTGTAGAACTACACTACCCATGACTTGGAGTTAGCAGTAGTTTTCTTTGCCTTGAAGATGTGGCAGCACTATCTGATGGGTGAGTGTTTTACCATGTACTCTGATCACAAGAGTCTCAGGAATATCTTCTCTCAGAAGGACCTGAACTTGAGATTACGGCGTTTGATTGAGTTCCTCTAGGATTATGACATCGAGATAGTCTATACTCCTTGGAAGGGGAACCTTGTTGCAGATGCGCTCAGCAGGAGGACTGGTATACAGCTGCTAGGAGAGGCGACAGAGCAGTTGGCCACTTTGTGGATATTCTTTGTGGATAGAGAGGGAGAAGCCTTTCTATAGTCTCTTATGGTCACTCCCCCACTCCTTCAGCGAGTCAGGGAAACACAACATAGGGATGCTGACTGCGAGACATTATGTGCTCATATATCCACAGGGTAGGCACTTGATGGATTTTTTGAAGGTGGGGATCATGTCGTCCTCTTCAAAGGATGTACCTTGGTTCCAGTGGCACTTCAAGAGGAATTGTTAAGGGAGTACCACACATCCCCTCTAGCGGTACATCCAATAGTGGCGAAGATGTACCCTGAACTTCGACGACAGCACTGGTGACTAGGTATGAAGAAGATAGTAGCGGAGTTTGTCTCACGATGCCTCAGTTGTCAGCAAGTGAAGGTAGGGAACCGGGTACCAGTAGACATGGTTCAACTTATAGAGGACCTAGAGTGGAAGTGGGATGGGATATCCATGTAATTTTTGATGGGTCTTCTATGTACATCCAGGGGTCACAACTCGATTTGGGTGATCATCGACCGACTCACCAAGTAGGCCCACTTCTTAGTGATCAGAGAGAAGGGTTCAGTATAGATCTTGGTATGCCTCTATGTATAGGAGATTATGTGACTACATGGAGTTCCTTCCTATATTGCCTCTAACAGTGATTCATGACTTACTTCCCGGCTATGGAAGGGGTTGCAGGAAGCTTTCGGTACACAGCTTCGGTTGAGCATCGCCTTCCATCCTCAGACAGATGGTCAGACCAAGCAGATCATTCAGACCCTCGAGGACATGCTCTGTGCATGTGTCCTTGACTTTGGTCATAACTGGTAGGATCACTTGACTTTGGTGGAGTTTTCTTACAACAACAGCTATCACTCCACAATAGGGATGGCACCTTTCGAGGAATTGTACGAGAGACCTTGCAGATCACCCATGTGCTGAAAAGATCTTGGGGAGTCAGCACTGGTGGGACCAGAGATGGCACAGGCTACCACGGAGAAGGTTCATATCATTCAAGAGTGGATGAAGACTGCACAAAGTAGGCAGAATTCATATGGTGACAAGAGACGGAGACCTCTAGAGTTTGAGGTTGGTGACCACGTCTTTCTATGGGTCTCACCTCGATAAGGTTTACGGAGATTTGGCTGAGGTAGAAAGTTATCTTCATGGTTCATCGATCCTTTCCAGGTCCTCATCAGAGTAGGTGAGGTGGCTTACCACCTAGCTCTTCCACCTCAGTTGCACCGAGTGCACGACGTCTTCCATGTATCCCAACTGAGGAGATACATGCACGACCCTTCCCACATCATCGACTGTGGGGAGATGGACATCGACGATGGGGATACTTTTATGGAGGTTCCAGTAGATATTGAGGATCGATAGGAGTGGGTCCTATGTGGACGGTCGATACCTCTATTGTGCATTCTTTGATAGCACGAGAACCTCTAGGAGAGCACATGGGAGAGGGAGGCCCAGATGCGTGCTCAGTACCCCCATTTATTCCATTAGTTTGAGTTGTAGCATATGGGGACGTAAAACCCTGAGGTGAGGAGAATGTAAAGACCCAGAAATCCCATGGAATTGTTTTTTAAATACATGGGAATTACATGAGTCTGTGAAAATTTACGGCACTTGATTCCGAGGCCCAGTACGCCCAGAATCAATTTCTGATGTTTTGTTCAGGTATGTTCAGTGAACGTATGAGTGGGATTTTATAAATTTTGAACCAGTGCTCAAAATTGAAATCTGAGGGCACTGTTGAACTCGTAGCACCGGTATTCGCTTAAGAAGACTTTCACCTCGATGGAAGATGGTCGAGACTAAAAGTAAGTTCTTGACTTTTCATAAAAAAATAATAAAATAAAGTGTACAACACTTTATTTTATTTTTTAGCCGCCATGAGTGTGTAGTGGTTGTTAGTTAAAACATCTACTTTGGAGTTGGATGTGGGACCGGCACACCCTAACCTCCCATGAGAGGTTACATCGTGGGGACCACATGAGACGTAAACCCCCAAATTAATGGGAGGGTGGAAAATCTCCCAAATCCCCTCATTAATGAGGGGGGAGAACCTTGACCTCCTCTACCATTAATTGGTTCCACCTTCCCCATTTAATTAATTATGTCAATTCATGTAATTAAATTAAGGGGACCCTCTTCACCTCCCCATTAAACAATTGCACCAACGCGTGTAATTTAATTAAGGGGAGCCTCTTAATTTATTCCTCCAATTTGAAATTGTTGTTCTAACAAAATAATAGATAACTTGGCTTCGAAATTCTCATTTGGTGGGAGCTTGGGAGGAGATCTTGGGAAAAAAGAATTTCTCCCAATGAAGAATGAAGAACGCGAAGAACGTTGGAGAAAATTTCTTCTACAACTTCCTTCCTCGAATCCTACCCTCTGCAATGTCATCAATGAACCGACCTATCTTGGAATTGGGGACATGTGGCGGATGCGACGAACAATAATCCTCATCGTCTTCTTTCTGCCACTCCGTCGATGAACAATGACCAGCGAATCAAAGGTAGGGGGTTTACTTCGAGTAATATCTGTTTTCTTTTTCTCACTTTCTTTTGGAATGGAAACATTGCAGAAATTGAAAATAACAATTGAAAATATTCTTCTTACTTCTTGATGAGCCGATTTTTACCAACCTAAACGCGGAGGGTGTTGGTCTAAGAAAAATGGCCCAACCCCTCCGCCGATCTTGTTTATGATGAACCTCGTCATGGAGATGAGGCGACGACGATGAAGGCGGAAACGACGAAGGCCACACCACGTGTGGCCTCCGCGAACTGTGTCGCCCCACAGCACACAGAAGCTTCTAGCCGAACACCACCAGCCCGAGCGGCACTTGGCTCGCCTGCCTGCAGCCTCCCGGTGCCCTGCCCGGCGAGTGGCCTGCCTGCCCGTGGCCTCCTAGCGCCTTTCCCGATGCGTGGCCCACCTACCCACGACCTCCCGACGCCCTTTTGGCGCCCCCGTGCCCCACCTGGTGCCCTTCTGGTGCCCCACGCCCCACACAGCGCTCTTCTAGTGCCCTGCTGGTGCACACGTGCCCTGCCCGACGCCCTTCCAGGGCCCTCGTGGCCTACCCGGCGCCCCCGCTGCCTGCCCGGCCCTGACCGCGCCCTTATCAGTGAACCTGCGGCCGGTCCGCTGGTCTCCCAACTGGCCTGACCTCTTGGGCCGAGTCTCCTGATCCATTCCCCTCGCCGCACTGGCCGAATCAGCCCCGACCTTCAGGCCAAGTCGCCTACGTCGCGACCTCCGGGCTGAACCTCCCTCGCAGTCCGCTAGGCCGGGCCGAGCGGACCAGGCCAAACATAGTGGGCTAACCCGCCCAACGTGCTGGGTCAGACCCAACGGGTCTATCTGGGTCGACGTAGACCAGGTCGGCCTAGTCTGGGATGGGCCGAGATGGTCTGACTGGGTCAGATCGGGCCCAGGCCCATTACTGACCCATTACTTACTTCGGTCATAACTTTGGCACCGGATGACCATTTGAAGAATCATCTACAGTGTTGGTATTCTTGGAGCGAAGTCGTCCCTTTGAAAATACCCCACTGGAGTTTGGGGTATATTTGAGTTACGGTCAGGTTGGATCGTACACAAGTCCAACCCGGCCCCCAAGACAAAAAGGATAATAACTAACAGACCAGGAATCTGATTGACGTGTCGTCTATTGCGCTGAGACCCCTATGACATGGCGGACCTTTCAGTTAATTCTTCATGACAGTTGGAGTATCAACCAGTAACTCATAGAGCGGATTATTCTAGAGGTTAGCGGACACAGTACGGAGACCCAGTAGCTAGCTGAGACCTGACGACTGCTTGACCGATTCGACTCAAAGTGACTCGACTAGCCCAGTGGGGAGCACCTTTGTGTGAACGCAGTAGTCCCACAGTATGGAGTGCCTTTGTGTGAGCATGACAGACCCACAGTACTCGACAGGAGGAGTACCTCAGCAGGCAACTAGGGGGAGCGCCTTTGTGTGATCACGGCAGACCCGTGGTGGGGAGCGCCTCTATGTGAGCGCAGCAGACCCATGGTACTCGATAGGAGGAGTACCTCAGTAGTCCAAGGTTAGTGGGAATATCTTCTGTTTGATGTGACATGCCCAATGTACTCAATAGAGGAGGAGTACGCCACCAGCCATGGCTTTGACAATAAAAATCCTGGTTTGAGCTGAGTCAATGACTTTTGTGTTTTCTCCATGATTGAGATGGGTTACTAGATAACTTAGGTATATGTATGAGAATATACCTAAGTAATTGTTATTAATTGATTTCATACTTTTTGGTTTATCCTTGTTGGATTTTCTGATACCTTTAGGGTCTCGGGGTCCCTACTGAGTATCATTATACTCACCCCAGCACGGGCTATGCCCGCACCTCGTTGTGTTGGTTGCAGACGACGGACAGCGCTGACTAAGGCAGAGAGTAGTAGGACTGGATGGTACCCAGAGTTGGACCACATGGTGTGATGGTACACGGAGGAGACAGACGGACGGGAGTGTTGAGGAAGCCATTTGAACCTACCCTTCAGGTAGGAACCCCGAAGGACGACCTAGTAGCTGCTTTACTTTTCTTCAGTTTTACTTGTACATTTCTATTGGGCTTGTATTTCCAGTTGTAATGACCAAAAGCTTTTTTAATGGAAATTACTTTCTTATAATTATGTCATAAAATAACATTAAAACACAACATAATGAACTAATAAGTGATAAGTGACCTTTAAACATAAGTTTTTCACTTCTGTGTTTGGAATTTTGAAAATCTGACATGCACGGTTGTGTTCAAGATGGTTTTTTGAGTCTAATAAAGAAAAAATAATTTTTGGTGAATACTAACCTACCCTTATGAATAGTCACATACCCTTATGAACAGTTATATACCATAATTAATAGTAAACTTACCTATGATAGTATAAAAATAATATTGAAGTTAAATTATGATGTACCTATATTTTAGAATAAGTAAATGAATGTTTTAAAACTGTTTTTAGTAATAAACCATGATTTTAATTAAATATTAAATCAAACATATTTAGTAAATTATTTTTAAAAAATGTACTTCATTTTTGTATTCTACATGATGAAAAATGTTTGGGGTAAATTTTTGGGATTTTTCTGAAATACTTGAATTTTTGATGAATAGTGAAATACCATAATTTACAAAAAATAAGCTAAGTAAGCTAATTATAGAGTCATGTGTGATGTTTTTCTGATGTAATCCCACTTGGTTCAGGATCACATGACAAAATTACTATTCTTGGTCATTAAAATTCACTATTCCTTGTCTTAGGGGATAGAAGTAAACTAATGAATTTTATATTAAGGAAACTCCTCTCCCCTCCACTATAAAAACCACTCTTCACACCCTCATTTCCTCACACCTCTCAAGACCCAAGCCTTCAATAAACTCAGCCCAAACATCTTTCATATCCCCTCTCCCATGTCCAAGAGTTTCTGGTCTCATCAAAAGACCTAGCTTAGCTTCATTAAGGAGGATCTCAAGAGGAGGATTTAAGAGGTAATTTCTCTCCCTCTTCTCCTTTATTTCCCTTTCAATTTAAAGTTCTTTTCTTATTCTCTCCCCACATATATTCATATAAATGGTATTTGTAACTCCATTATTATACATGTAATGTAATTTTATTATGCTAATGGGATATTATAATATGCAACCCCTTTTCCCTCTTCATTTTATTTTATTAAAGAGAATGTTGCTCGTGCGGTGTTAATTTATATGCTTTAAGAATGATATGTTTTCTTCTTCCATTTATACCATAAGATCTGGTAATGAAACCATTTTTATGGTTGAACCAAAAAAATATATATGTATTATTTACTATTTAAAGTTCTGTAAATAACTTATGTCCATATTACTATCTGATAAATTAAAACAAGTTCATTGTGATCCAAAAACCACCCAAATTAACCCAAACAATCTTCATTTGATTTTTATCTAATGATTCATCCACATGGTATATAATATAACTCATTATAAGATAATTTTAAATTATGTAATTTAATTAATAACATGTAATATTAGTTATGAATTTTTACCAATGTTCTACCCGAGCTTTAATTTATGAATACAAGTGAACCACCCAAGAAAAACCATAAAAACTAACATCCCCGAACAATGTTTTTAAAGCTCCATAAGTCATCCAAGGGAACATAAAATGACATAATGAAACTATAATGAACCCTATTCATGTATAAAAGGTTTTTTAATTTCTAAATAATGAATATAATGTCATTATACATGACATTAAAGAGAAGTAAGCATTCGGATACAAGGTAAGGGGAAATTCTCGAACCCAACTTTCACCATTCGGGTTCTCCCTCTTTCACTCCATTTTTGATATGGTTACTCCTTAAAGATAATTTCTTCATCATTTTATTTCCTTTTATAGGATATACATTTTCTTCCCTGGTTTTTTATGTCAAACAAAATGTTTTCCAAAAGAACTCTTCTTTTAAGAACACACCTTTTACTTCTCACTCAAAGTGGACGGTTCTTGTAACATGTATGTTATTCCTTGTTTTTTTGAGAACCCAATGTTTATGAATTTTTTCTTATGAGATGTAACCCATTAATTTCCTTGGGTTATTTATGTTTACTTTTGATATAATTTCCATGTTTCAAGAATGATAATGATAATTTTATGATGTGACGGGTACACCTAGAATTATATAGAGCAATATTAATGTTTCATAGTGACGGGTGCGCCCAGAATTATACAGCGCTCCAATGAATTGGGTAAAGTGATGAAACTCATGAGTAGATTTTAAATGATGTGTGAAAAAGATGATATCTTGGTTCACAAGTATGTGTGTTATTTAACCACTAATACATGATGTTTCATTTTTTTATGCATTTCCAAATTTTATGTCTTTTATTTATGCTCCTATCATGTTCATGATCTTTTTCATATGTCATGATTATGCTCACCCCATGCTATATTTTTCTTATATATTCTCTTACAGGGCTTTTATCTCACCCCTTTTTATGTATATCCTCAAGTGGCTACATGTACAAAGATAGTTCAAGTTCCAATAATAAGCTAGAGAATAATAAATTAAATAAATGTTTATGCTTGATGTTGTAATTGCTATGTATGGTCCTAGTTTTCCCAAGACACTAAACTGTTGGATCCTATATGTGTAATACTATTATGTTGTTTACCATTAAAATGATGTAATAGTAATTTAGGAAAAGTCAGGGTCGCTATAGTTGGTATCATAGGAATGGTTTAGTTAATTTTGGAATTAGGATTAGTGAACCTTAGAGAAAACCTATAACATGAGACTAAGTAAAAATATGCACACAAGAATATTTACATAGGGATCCCATATGTTATATTTTTTGTGTAAATTTTTTAAATGAATAAGTTATTCATTACTTGTTTACTTATGTTTTGTTCTAACCTTTTTTATTTTAGAAAATGGTGGGAAGCAGGAGAAATCGGGCCAACAACTCATACGAGGGCCAATGCAACAATTTCCCAAACGACATCCCCAATGATTTGAGAGGTGGAGTTCATAACTTCATGGTGATGCTTACCCAATTATCTCAGGTTATGAACTATAACCATAATAATGGGGAAATTCCTCCTTCAACAAAGAGGGATCAACTTTCTATTGAATGTTTTATGCGGCAATGACCACCGACGTTAAGTTGATCATCTGATCCACTAGTTATGGAACAGTGGGTCAACTCCATGGAGAAGATCTTTTCTGTGATTCACTATTTTGAGACCAATAAGGTGAATCTAGCCATTTATCATCTAGATGGATAATCCGGTCAATGGTGGGATTTAATTAAGAACACCAAGACAATGGAGGAAATTGAAGAGATGGAATGGGAAGACTTTAAGATAATGTTTCTTAATAAGTATTTCCCACGAACTCTTCGTATGATGATAAAGAGAGAATTCATAGAGCTCAATCAAAAATATGGAGAATCAATCACAACCTATGAATCAAATTTCATAAGGCTTACAAGGTACGCTTCGGGTTTTGTTATCAATAATGATAGAAAAATTGATAGATTCTTTAGTGGATTAACACCACACCTTAAAAAGGCTCTTGAAATTTGAGACTTTGGGAGTTATGAAGAAGTTGTCCGATGTGATCTAAATGTGGAGATGGATTTTGGAGAATGTTCCCATGGATATGGTGATAAGAAATGAAATATAGAGTTTCAAGCTGCAGGATCTAATGAAAAAGGTGGGAAGAAAACACAACGACCCACATGCAAAAAATGTGGGAAGTTGCACCATGGGAACTACCTCAAAGGGATGGGGAAGTGCTTCAAGTGTGGGAAAGGACACCATGCTAAAGAGTGTCTAAAAGACACAAAAATTAAGGATAATGTAGCTGAAGAAAGGAGAGAACCACTCATGGTTAAATGATACAACTGTAGGGAGCTAGGGAGCAATGCAAGTCAGTGCACTAAACCTCGAGTTCTCGAGGGTAATCAACGTCAGAAATCACCAAAGCCAAAGGATTAAGGGAAGGCTTATGCCTTCACTACTGCGGAGGTGGAGCATGATAATGATTTCATAAATGGTACACTTCCTATTCACTCAATAATGGAAAAAGTCTTATTTGATTCTGGTTCTACGCATTCCTTTATATCATTCATGTTTTCTATTACTATAGAATTGATGCCCTGAAAACTTGAAGTAGAGATATCTATAAAAAAACCAAGTGGTGCAATCATTGAAACCCAAGTGTCTGACTCTTCTATTGTTGGCGTATGTGGGAATATTCTTCCATAGAATCTTGTAATACTTCCTTTGGTGTAATTTGACGCTATAGTGGGAATGGATTGTCTCTCGTTATATAGATCACATATCAACTGTCGAGAAAGAGAAATCTCTTTTCCTATTTCAAACTATCCCATGCTTCTCTACAAATACAAGGAAGATCATGAATATCATTTGAAAAATCCATCAATGGTGTGGGTGTTGGATCACTATGAAGAAGCATACCTCGCCCAAATGGTTGAGTTGATGGAATGTGCCAACCTTGAGGAAATTCCCATCGTGAGGGAATACGGTGATCTATTTCCTAAAGAGTTACCCGTAATTCCCCCAGATCGTGAGGTAGAGTTCTCAATTGAACTCATACCTCGAGTTACTCCTATCTTGAAGTGTCCCTATAGGATGGCTCATATCGAACTAGAGGAGTTAAATAAGCAGCTGCAAGAGCATCTGGACAAAGGGTTCATACGCCCTAGTGCATCACCTTGGGGTGCACCAGTGCTCTTTGTGAAGAAGAAGGATGGAACAATGTGGCAGCGTATCGATTATCAGGAACTCAACAATATCACCATAAATAACAAGTATCCTCTTCCAAGAATTGACGACTTGTTCGATCAGTTAAGAGGTGCTCAATACTTCTCAAAGGTGGATCTTTATTCAGGATATCATTAGGTAAAGGAGAAGAAGGAAGATATTTAGAAGATTGCCTTCTAAATAAGGTATGTGCACTAGGAGTTCTTAGTGATTCCCTTAGAACATACTAATACCCCTACAATATTCATGGATTTAATGAATATAGTCTTTAGGAATTACCTCAACAAATTTGTGGTAGTGTTTATTGATGATATTCTCATCTAATCCAAGATCAATTAGGATCATGAAGGACATCAAAGACTTGTGTTGGCGACATTGAGAAAGGAGAATTTGTACGCCAAGTTCAGAAAGTGTGACTTTCGGATGAAGAAAGTCACATTCTTGGTAAATTTGATCACAAGTGAGGGAATTTCTGTTGATACATTAAAGAAAAATGTGATTGAGGAATGGCCCAGGCCCTCTAGTGTCACAGAAATATGTAGTTTTCTGGGATTAGCTGGGTACTATAGAAGTTTTTGTGATGAACTTCTCATGATTTTCAACCCCGATAACTAATTTAACAAGGAGTGGGGTAAGGTATGTATAGACGGAAGAATGTGAGGGAAGCTTCCAGGAGCTAAAGAGAAGGCTGATCACTGCACCTGTACTCACACTACCGAAAAGTGGAGAAAGTTTTTTGATATACTGTGATTCTTCAAAGAAAGGCTTGGGTTGTGTACTAATGAAAAATGACAATGTGATAGTATATGCCTCATGACAATTGAATATTCATGAGAAGAACTACCCAACACATGATCTAGGGCTGGCATCCATGCTTTTTTCCTTGAAAATCTGGCGGCTCTACCTTTATGGTGAGAAGTGTGACATATACACTGACCACAAAATCCAAAAGTATATATTCACACAAAAGGATCTCAACATGTGTCAAAGAAGATGGTTAGAGATAATCAAGTATTATGATTGCTCTATCCACTATTATCCTAGAAAGGATAACAAGGTAGCTGATTCTCTAAGAAAAAAAACCTGCTACTCTATCCATGCTACAGATTGAGAAAGACCCTATCTTCTTGGATATGCAAAGAATGGATTTGGAAATCATAAGGGAAGGGGATACACCCTACCTTGACCAACTGATTGCGCAACCATCCATCCAAGAGAAGATTAAGGAAGCAAAAAGGGATGATTTGGAGATACAAATGAGGGTGAATGCAGTAAAGGAAGGGAAGCTACAAGAGTTCCATATCGACGATGATGGTGTGATTCGGTTTGGAACGCGGATTTGTGTGCCTTCATCACCCAGGATAAAGAAGGAGCTATTGGACAGTGCACATAGCTCAACATTCTCTATCCATCCTGGGAGTAACAAGATGTACTATGACCTCCGAGAACACTTCTGGGGGGATAACATGAAGAAGGAGATTTCATAATATATATCAAGGTTCTTGGTATGTCAGCAAGTTAAAGATGAGTGAAAAAAGTCCAAAGGTATGATGCAGTCATTGCCTATACCCATGTGGAAATGGGAAAATTCTACTATGGACATTGTCATGGGTCTCCTGAAGACATCGAGGGGAAATAATGCGATATGGGTTGTGGTTGACTAACTCACCAAGATTGTCCATTTTATTGCTATTCGGGAAGATCTCTCGCTTGAACAACTTACAAAGATATATGTGAAGGAAGTGGTGAGATTGCACAGTGTTCCACTCTCAATTGTCTCTATCCATGATCCAAGGTTCACATCTAAATTCTGGAGGAGCCTTCAATATGCTTTGAGTACTGAATTAAATTTCAGCACGGCCTATCACCCCCAAACTGATGGCCAATATGAAAGGACTATTCAGACTCTTGAAGATGTGCAAAGAACCTGCTCTCTTGAATTCAAAGGTGGTTGGGATCAGCATCTCCCATTGGTTGAGTTCTCATACAACAATAGCTTCTACTCGAGTATTCAGATGGCTCCATATGACGCTCTGTATGAAAAACGTTGTATAACTCCAACCTATTGGGATGAAGTTGGAGAAAGAAAGTTACTTCGACCCGTTCTTGTGCAAGAGATGATAGAGAAGGTACAAGTCATCCAGAAACACATCAAAGCTGCTCAAAGTCTGAAAAAGAGTTATGCTGACAACCGTCAAAGGGACTTGGAGTTTGACGTTGGAGATAAATTCTTCCTTCGAATATCTCCATGGAAGAGAGTCATGTGATTTGGGAAGAAAGGGAAGCAAGCCCAATGTAAATTGGCCCCTTTGAGATCCTTGGCCTCATAGGATCTGTGGCATATTGGCTTGAACTTCCACTGAATATGGCTCGATTTCATGATTTTTTTCACATGTCACTCTTAAAGAAGTACATACCTGATCCCTCACATGTACTAAACTCAGAGGTGGTGCAGCTGGAAGATGATCTCTCCTATGAGGAGCATCCAGTAAAGATTATGGATTGGAGAGATAAGGCTCTACTCAACAATATAACCCATCTTGTCAAAGTGTTGTGGATGAACCATAAGTATGAGGAAGCAACATGGGAACCAGAAGAGGCAATGAAGGAGAAACACCCTCGCCTGTTTGTGTAAAGTAAAATTTCAGGGTGGAAATATCTTAAGGGGGGAAGAATGTAACGACCCTAAGTTTTTTCAATTTAAATTACCATATTATAATAATTTCATAAAATAACATTAAAACACAACATAATGAACTACCAAGTGATAAGTTACCTTTAAACATAAGTTTGTCACTTCTATGTTTCGAATTTTGAATATCTGATATACACGGTTGTGTTCAAGATGATTTTTGGAGTCTAATAAAACAAAAATAATTTTTGGTGAATGGTAACCTACCCTTATGAATAGTAATATACCCTTATGAATATTGATATACCCTAATTAATATTAACATCACCTATGATAGTATAAAAGTAATATTCAAGTGAAATTATGATGTACCTATATTTTAGAATAAGTAAATGAATGTTTTAAAACTGTTTTTAGTAATAAACCATAATTTTAATTAAATATTAAATTAATCATATTTAGAAAATTATTTTTGAAAAATGGAATTCAATTTTGTATTATACACGTTGAAAAATTGTTGGGGTAAATTTTTGGGGTTTTTCTGAAATACTTGAATTTTTTATGAATAGTGAAATACTATAATTTACAAAAATAAGCTAAATGAGATAATTATAGAGTCATGTGTGATGTTATACTGATGAAAGACCACTTGGTTTGGGATCACATGATAAAATTACTATACTTGTTCATTAAAGACTCACTATTCCTTGTCTTATGGTAAATTAGTAAACTAATGAATTTTATATTAAGGAAACCCCTATCCCCTCCACTATAAAAACCACTCTTCACACCCTCATTTCCTCACACATCTCAAGCTCCAATCCTTCTATAAACTCTACCCAAACACCTTCTATAGCTCCTATACCACGTTCAAGAGATGCTGGTCTCATAAAAAGACCAAGCTTAGCTTCCATAAGGAGGATCTCGAGAGGAGGATTTAAGAGGTAATTTCTCTCCCTCTTCTCCTTTAATTCCCTTTCAATTTCAAGTTCTTTTCTTATTCTCACCCCACCTATCTTCATAAAAATGTTATTTTAACTATATTATTATACATTTACTATAATTTTATGATGATAATGGGATATTATATCATCCAACCCCATTTCCCTCTTGCTTTTATTTTATTAAAGAGAACGTTGCTCGTGAGGTGTTAATTTATCACCTTCAAGAACGAAATGTTTTCTTCTTCCATTTATACCTTCAGATCTGGTCATGAAACCATTTTTATGGTTGAACCATAATATTTTATATTTATTATTTACTATTTAAAGTTCTGTAAATAACATATGTCCATATTACTAAGTGATAAATTAAAACAAGTTCATTCTAATCCCAAAATCGCCCAAATTAACCCAACAATCTTCATTTAATTTTTATGTAATGATTCATCCCCATGGTATATAATATAACTCATTATAAGATCATTTTAAATTCTGGAATGTCATTAATAAAATGTAATATTAGTTATGTATGTTTACCCATGTTCTACCCGATCATCAATTTATGAATACAAGTGAACCACCCAAGAAAAACCACAAAAATGAACATCCCCAAACAATGTTTTTTAAACACCATAAGTCATCCAAAGGAACATAAAATGAAGTATTGATACCATAAAATAACCATATTCATGTATAAAAGGTTGTTTAATTTCTAATTAATGAATATAATGTCATTATACATGACATTAAAGAGAAGGAAGCATTCAGATACAAGGTAAGGGGAAATTCTCGAACCCAACATTCATCCTTCAGGTTCTCCCTCTTTCACTACATTTTTTATATGGTTACTCCTAAATATCATTTCTTCATCATTTTTTTTCTTTTTCTAGGATATACATTTTGGTCCCTGGTTTTTTATGTCAAACTAAATGCTTTCCAAAATAACTCTTCTTTTAAGAACACACCTTTTACTTCTCACTCAAAGTGGACTGTTCTTGTAACATGTATGTTATTACCTTTTTCTGTTGATAACCCAAAGTTTATGAATGTGTTCTTAGGAGATGTAACCCATTCCTTTCCTTGGGTTAGTTATGTTCACATTTGATATATGTTCAATGTGGAAAGCATGATAATGATAATGTTATGATGTGACGGGTGCGCCCGGAATTATACAGTGCTCTATTGCATTGGGTAAATTGATGAATCTCAGGAGTAAATGCGAAATTATGTGTGAACAAGATGCTAGCTTGGTTCAAAAGTATGTGTGGTAGTTAACCCCTAAGACATGATGTTTCATTTTTTTATGCATTTCCACATTTCAAGTCTTTAATTTATGCTCCTCTCATGTTCATGATCTTTTTCCTATGTCATGATTATGATCACCCCATGCTATATTGTTCTTATATATCCTCTTACTGGCCTTTTAGCTCACCCCTTTTGATGTATATCCTTAGGTGGCTACATGTACTAACCAGAGGTCAAGTCCCAATAAGAATCTTGATAAGAAGAAATTAAATAAATTTTTATTCTTGATGTTTTAATTTCTATGTATGGTCCTAGTTTTCCCAAGACACTGAACTGTTGGATCCTCTAAGTGTAATACTATTATGTTTTTTACCTTTAAAATGATGTAGTAGTAATGTAAGAAAAGGCAGGGTCGCTATACCGGCCCCTTTTACTTTTCATCACTTCTTTTGTATACAGTTTACTTACTATTTTTTGCTTCTAGTTGTGTACTCTGATGTGTTTGTTTACAGTTATAAAGGAAATGCCTTCCTAGTTTAGGGATTTATGCCTTTGGTGTAATTCACCAGCCCCTAGCCTATGGAAGGTGGGCTTGGGGTTGTCACGATATGGGCCCCGGGGTATGGGTCATGACACAGGTGCTAGCTCTTCTTTTATTGTCGCGAACTTAGTTCAGGACTCTGAGATTCTGACTGAGCTTTTAGCTTGACCATTGTGTTTGGATACTCTTATGGGAAGAGATTCAGTGGTCACACACTAGTTTTGATAGTGTGATCTTACTCTCAAAGGAAAGAGTTTCAGATGGGATCTTCTAGTAGCAGCATTGAAGCCATACGATGTCATTATAGGCATGGACTGGCTATCAGTATTCCATGCTTAGATTTAATTCTTGAGACGTACAGTGTGATGTACGCGTAGAGATGGAGGTCAGTTTTCCTTTTTCAGTGAGAAGGAAAATAGAGGGGCATGATATGGACTTTCCCTTAGGAGGGTGAATATGATTTCATATAAGTTGTCTTGTATGACCTTCGACACGATGGATTAGGCGGGTCTATAGTTCCTAGCACTGGTGGATGAGTATGAGGACGCCTTTCTAGAAGATGTCCAAAGACAACCTCCTCATAGAGAGGTATAATTATGCATTGACTTGTACCCTGGAAGAGCACTAATATTTACACAAGCATATCGGATGGCCCCTGTAGAGCTCTGGGTGCTGAGGGTAAATTTGGAGGACTTACAAAGGAAGGGTTTCTTAAGGCCTAGTGTTTCTCCATGGGCATCCGCAGTGTTGTTTTCCAAGAAGGCATACAGAAGTTCGAGGCTATGTGTGGACTTCCAGCACCTAAACCAGGTGACCGTGAAGGACAAATATCCTCTACCAAGTATTGATGATCAGTTTCATCAATTTAAAGGAGCGAAGTGGTTCTCGAAGACAGACCTCAGATAAGTCCATCATCACCTCAGGGTATGGGATGAGGACATACTGAAGACAGCCTTCAGATGTCAGTATGGCCATTATGAGTTTTTGGTTATGCCTTTCTGTATGAGCAATGCTCCAACAGTGTTCATGGGGCTCATGAACAGGATCTTCCAGCCATACCTTGAACGCTTTGTGGTAGTCTTCATTGACGAAAACTTGGTGTACTCATCATCCGAGGAAGAGCACACTGTACACTTGAAGATAGTTCTGCACACACCTCGGGAGCAGTAGTTTATGGGAATCTCTCAATGTGAGATTTCTAGATACATAAGGTCCACTTATTGGGACACATCATCTCAGAGGCTGGAGTTGTAGTGGATCCATCAAAGATCGAGGTAGTACTTTCTTGGGAGCCACCCATGAGTGTTACTGAGGTGCGGAGCTTCCATGGATTAGCATGCTACTATCATATGTTCATACCTGATTTTTCCAGAGTAGCATCACCTATGACTGCCTTAACAGAAAAGGGGAAACCCTTCCGGTGGTCAGAGACAAGCCAACAGAGCTTTCAACAGCTGATGCAGAGCTTGACTAGCACTATCGTCATGAGGTTGCTGTTGGAGGGCACTGACTATGTGGTTTACTGTGATGCATCAAGGGCCAGACTCGATTTCATCCTGATGTAGGATGATGTAGTGATTTATTATAGCTCACGACAACTGAGTCCTCATGAGTATAATTATGTGATTCAAAACTTGTAGTTGGCAGTAGTAGTCTTTACACTAAAGATGTGGCAACACTACTTGATGGTCGAGCGTTTCATTGTTTACTCGGACAAAAAGAGTCTCAGATATATATTCAGATAGAAATATATAAATCTTAGAAAATGGAATTGGCTAGAGTTCCTCCAGGGCTATGACTTGGATATATTCTATACTCCTGGGAAGGGGAATGTAGTTTCAGTTGCACTTATCCAAAGATCGAGTTCGTAGGTACTAAACGAGGCTTCAGAGCAGTTATCCTCGCTTTATATATATCCTACGTGGATAGAGATGAGATAGTATACCTCTAGTCAATGGTAGTAGCCCCTCAACTCCTTCATAAAGTCAGGGAGGCGCAACTCGGAGACTACAGCTACGAGACTACATGTGCTCAGATATCCTCAAGTCATGCACTTGATGGATATTTTGAAGTTGGGGTGCATACTATCCTTTTCAGAGGATGTATAGTTGTATTAGTGGCACTACGAGAGGAGTTGATTTGGGAGTTCCATACATCCCCCTTTCCATTACATCCATGCTTGATGAAGATGTATCATAACCTCTAGCGTCATTACTGGTGGCCAAGGATGAAGAAAGTTGTGGTGGAGTTTGTTTCTAGATGCCTCACTTTCTAGCAAGTGAAGGCCGAACACTAGGTACCAGAAGGCTTGACCCAACCCCACGAGATATTAGAGTTGATGTGGGAAGTTCTATTGATGGACTTTGTGATGGGGTTACCATGTACATCCAGAGGGCACGATACCATTTGGGCGATCAATGACTGACTCACAATGTCGGGACACTTCCTTGTTATTCAAGAGAAGAGTTCAGTAGAGAGTTTGGGACATCTCTATGTTTAGGAGATCGTGCGACTTCATCGGGTGCCTTCAATGATAGTCTCAGACCGTGATGCACACTTCACATACCGTTTTTGTAAGGGATTGGAGGAGGCTTTTGGAACTTATCTTTGCTTGAGTATATCTTTTCACCCGCAAACAGATGGTCAGACTAAGCATACCATCTAGACCATGGAAGACATGCTTTGTGTATGTGTCCCAGATTTTGGTTACAATTGATAGGACTACCTACCCTTGGTGGAGTTCTTGTACAACAACATCTATCTCTCCACCATTGGTATGACCCATTTTGAGGCATTCTATAGACGAATGTGCAGATTGCCCTTGTGATGGACGGATCTTGGAGAGCTATCACTCGTGGTCCTAGAGATGGTACATGATACCACTGAGAAGGTGTAGGTCATCCGATAGCATATAATACTACACAGATCCGACAGAAGTCCTATGCTGATAGGCGATAGAGACCATAAGAGTTCTGGGAGGTGGACCACATATTCTTGCGAGTCTCCCCTCGACGGGGACATATCCTAGCTAAAGAGATATGTGCTTGACCCATCTCACGTCATCAACCTTGGTTGGATGGAGATTGACGACGGGGTGACTTTTGTGGAGTCCCCAGTGGAGATAGAGGATCGACGAGAGAAGGCCCTTCATGGGCAGTCGATTCCTCTGGTATGAGTTTGTTGTCAACACAGGAATATCTAGTAGATCACATGGGAGAGAGAGGCTCATATGTGTGCCCAGTACCCCACTTTGTTTGTGTAGCCTTGTTTGGATTTCAGGGATGTAAATCCCTATGGTGGGGAGAATGTAAAGACCTGAAAATTCCATTTTTTTAAATTATTTGGAATTATTATGAGTCTTTAAAAATTCAAAGCACATAATTCTGAGGCATGGTGTTCCTGGAATGAATTTCTAAAATTTTTTGGGTACGTTCAGTAAACACATGTGTGGCATTTTCTATCTCTTTAACCGGTGCTCTGATTAAAAATATAAGTTAACCTTTGAATCAATAGTGTCAGTACTTTCTTAAGGGAAGCTTCATTTTAACCAAAGTAGTTCAGGAGAAAAATTTAAATTTTTTACTTTTTAAATTAAATTAAAATAACATGTAATTGTTATTTTATTACCACCTGTTGAGTGGTGGTGGCGGAGACCACAGAGGTGGTCAGACATTTAATTATGGGTTGTTAATTGCATGGTTACACTTTGATTGTGTAACCATCCCTCTTTTAATTAATGAGACACATTAATTACGTAAATTAATGAGGCTCATTAATTACTTCAATTAATGAACCTCATTAATTCCTCAAGGATTTTCTCACCCTTTCTCCCCTCTATTTATACGGAGCTTGGGTTTAGTTTTTGGCATGGCTGCATCCAGCGAGGAACCCCTGAAGAAGTGATGACATTCCTTCCACTAGCGGAGAATGAAGGATTGATGATGCTCGTTGTAGGATCGACCTCAAGTTTGACGGACGTCGAACACAAATGACTGTAATATATCCAATGAATCGAGGTAGGGGTTGTCTTTTAATTAAATAATTTCCCTCGATTATATTCCTCGTCCTTGTATTTTTTGGGAGGTTGTTGCGGGGGATTTGAACAGGGTTTAAAATTTTTAAAATGTGATGAATAGTTACCTCCCTCTGGCTTTAACGCTAACGTTGAGGGCATAGGCCAAACGAACTGGGCCCGACCCCTCCGGCACTTGTTTTTTGTTGTTGTTGAGTTCTTCAGGGACTGTTTTCCCAATTCAACAGTAACGCGAGACAGAAGGTCATGTTGTGGCGGTGATGATTCAAGAGGCCCTTAGGAACAAATGGCACCAAGAAAGGAACATCAGAGCATGTCTGGTGGCCCACAGAAACAACCACTAGCATGCCATGTCAGTGGTGACCAGCTGTGGCTAGAGGAGGCCCACGGTAACCATCCATGGGAAGTGGAGGTGGCACACCATCGCACGCCATAGTGGCGAGAGGCCGTAGGCCGTGTGGGAGAACGGCGGTGCCTGCAGGAACTATGGACGGAAGTATCCACGGTAAGGGGGCTATGGCTGGAGGGGGCGGCGTGGCCCCGCACCGCACTACGTCGCACCAGATGAAATGGCCCCTCATCTGCATGAACAGTTGGGTGATGCAGTCCGCCTTCACGCAGACCGGGCCAGATGCGGGCCGGCCGAATAGGCCGGACCCACCCAGCAGGCTGGGTCTGACCCATGGCCCAATGGGCTAGACCCACCCTGCGGACCGGGCAAGACCTGCGGCTCAGCGGGCCAGTGCAGGTGGGTCGAGCCCCACCCAGCGGGCCGGGAAAACTGTGGCCCAGGACAGCAAACCCATCGGGCCAACCCCAATGGGCCAGACCTAGTGAATAGGGCAACCCTTAACCGGCCAGACCTGTGTGGGGTCAGGTACACCTCGGGACCCGTTGTGTCAGGCCGGCTTGACTGAGTCGAACCGGGCCCACACTCAATCGGCCCCCGAATATAGAAACGCCCGTAACAAATGAACCACGTGTTTGTTTAAAAAACCATCAGTGGCATTGGGACCCCTTTTTAGAAGTGGTCCCTTTGGCATATTCCAATGGGCCTAACCGAACCAGGTTGGACTGAGGTGTGATCACCCCTGTTTCACTGAAAGGGGTGTAACTAACAGATCAGGCGTCAGATCGTTGCACCGTCTGTTGCATAAGGACCCTTGTAACAAGACGGTCCTTTGGAGATAATATATGTGAGTTTTGATGGATTTTGACATGCGACCTAGGTTGGATCAGACTTGAATTCAACCCGGACCTTTTCACAAAAGTGACCATATCTCACAGACCAGGTGTTCAATTGACGTGTCTTCTATCATTTTGGGACCCCTATGATGGGGCGGTCCCTAGGGTATGCTTTTTGAAGGACTTAATACCAGTTGAAATATGACTGATGGCTTGAGGAGTAGAATCTTCTAAAGATTAGGTGCACTTTGTGCCGGAATCCAGTGGCAGGCTGTGACATGAAAGATGAAGAGTGACCAATACAGGTCAGCATCAGAAACTCTAGAGTGGGATGATCTATTTATACCACTAATCATCCCTACCTCTATACTAGCGATAAATATGGGTTAGAACCAGTGACCAATACGGGTCCGCACCAATGACCAATACGGGTCAGCACCAGCGACCAATACAGGTCAGAACCAGCGACCAATATGGGTCATCACCAGCGACCAATACGGGTCTGCATCTAGCAACTAATACGTGTCAGCATACAGTGACCTATATGGGTCAGTAGTAGAGTTACTACAGATTGGATGATCTATCTTCATTATTATTCATCCCTATCCCAGTAACCTTGAAGTTATAACATTGGAGTGATCTATCTCCTTTTCCTTGTGCTTCATGATTTAGATCATGCGTGTGATATTAACTTTGTGGTATTTCTTATGATTTTTTTCTTTGTGGATTATTAAGAGACCATAGAGGGTATCATGGTCCCCTATTGAGTTATTATACTCACCCTCGCACAGGCTCTGCCAGCACTAGTGTGTTTGGTGCAGACTACTGATGCTTCGAGGCAGACATTGGAGGTTTGGTACTTGGTGGTGCTTGGTGTGACAGGACCAGTTGAGATCCTCTTATTCGATATCAGACTTACAGCTACTACCCTGCACGTAGAGCTCCAGGGAAGATTTGAGATTTGTTTACTTTATTTTTAATTTCTAGGTCTTGTATCCCAGCCCATTGTTTTTAGTTTATAGTTGTACTTGTTGTTGTACATTACTTTTGTTGGTTGTTTACTTCAGTTTACCTTTTTGAGTGTGTACAGATCTATAAGGAAATGAATTCCCTATTCGGGAAAAGCCTTCAAGTGCTAGTCACCATCCCCTGTCCATTGGAACGAAGTCTTGTGGTAGTCATGTCCAGACCTCGTGGGATGGATCATGACAATTAATATAATTTATTTTCTGCAATTCAATTAATTTTCATTCTTTCATCACCATGGTATGAAATAATTGTTTAAAATTTCTATTAGCCTCATTAATTCAACCAGACCACAACACCAATTTTGAAATATATTTTGATTACTCCAACACTTCTCAATGAAACATTGTGTTTTCACTTTATGATTTAATTGGATAATCATTTCTTATATTCCATTTTTAAATTAGTGTCTTTATAAGGTCAAAAACTCACTTACATCCTTATATTAAGCTTCCACATAGATCAAATTTTCTCTAGATCCATAAAAATACATAAATAGGATTTAACCAACAATTTAATATTTAAGGATACATGACATTTAACTACCTAAAGACGAGGAATATATTCAGTCATGGTGGACCAACCATTTTCCTTCAAACATTCCTCTTTTTATTTTTATATTTAAGGGACTGAGTTTCATCATATTATGAATCATATATTTCTATTCATAAATAACTAACAAAATAATACATAATTCCATTTCCCTAGATTTCCTTCAAGTGAAAAAACTTGTACAAACCACCTTTAGGAAGATTTATTTAGACTCTTATTTTCTTTCAATGTACTTGTTATTTTATTTATAACATAACTTGTGTGGTGTTTTCTATTAAAAATTTATTTTTTCTCTATTTTTAACTATATAAATAAATTTCATTATTACCACATACCATATGTTGTTATAAATTTCAAATGTGAGTAGATTTTAGAGTCCTTTTATTCATCCAAATATTCCTATTGTATATAAAATAAATTTTATATTCATCATGAGAATTATAAAACCTACAAATATTATTAATTGTAATGGTTTTTTTAATAAAACATATCCTTTCTTGGTGTCTATACTTATTAATTTTCATTAAATAAAACATATAATTTTTTTATCCTTAATGAATCCTTCGTTTTCTACTACTCAGTTTTAATTATTTTTGGAGGAACACTATTTTTTCGATTATTTCTTCTATTATTTATAGGAGGGTTGATATGTTTACACTGGCTCAGGTTCTTGGTGAAACCAACATTGTTGTCACACCCCAATATTTTGTGATTTTTTTAAATTAATTTAACATTTTTGATATTTTTCACCTCATAAAACATTGAATATATCTTGTACTATATGAAATAACATATTTTGACTCACATTTTATGCAACAAAAAGTTAATATTATGCTACGAAAAAGGCTTAGAATATCTTGTGTTACACACAACAAAATTCTTGTCTTGTGTTACACATATTACTAAGTCCCTTTGATAGCTTGTGTTACAATAAAAAAATGTTTTATTGATCAATTATATACTATTAATATTATTATTAAAATAATTGTCACATACTCATTATAATAGTAGATAAGAATGATATTGACTGAATTGTGAAACTATGGTTTATACATGTGTATAAAATTGATAATTTGTTTATCAAATATTTATAAATAAATGTAAGAAAAAATTGAGAATAAAGAAATATATTGTTTAACAAAATGCTTCTCTTATGTAAAAAATAACGTTTTATCTCAATAAATTGAACAAACCACTTTTGGGCATTGATTTTAAAATATATAAATACATAATATATTAAATTATTTTTTTGACAATCATACATTATATTAAATTGGTATAAGATAAGAATAAATAAAATTTTTGGAATAAAAGATGTATTTTTCAAAAAGGAAATTTTACTACCTTTTAATGGAGCACCTATTTTATATATTATTTCTTTCACTATTATAATTTTCATTTGAAAATATAAACTTATTTATTGATTGATTAATATAAAAATTTACATTGGGTGAATCTATTAGTATTCTTCTGAGAAGTTCAATTTTTTGATGAATAACGAAAATCACATAATTTATTTCAATACTGTTTTTCATATATTTATTTATATAGATAAATTATCTTTTAATATTGTTTTAATGTATAATTAGATCAATTATAAATCAGTTAATATATTTTAGTTTATTTTAATCAATTTCTCATTGAAATTGGATATAAAAACATTTCATACCTTTTCACTTTTTCTCTTTAAAACCCCATCATATCATCATGTCTGTAGATTTAATTTTAAATTATGTTAGGCCAATTATGTGATTATAATTTGGAAAAATTAATTACATTTATTTAATAATAATAATTTATATTGTTTAATAAGGTTAAGTTAATTTTTTACCAAAATATTATTTCATGTAATTAAAATAAATTACAATGATTAAGTTAAAAACGAGTTTATTGTTTGGTCAAACATTAACGTAATGTGAAAAATACCCTATAAACATGTAAAAATACATTGTATTAACATATCACAACTATATCATAAATTTTATCAATAATTTATGAATATTTGTCACACGTTATATAATAGATACCTCTTAATGTTGTTTCCCTTTTGTATTTACAAGAATGTTACTTCTCCCCCACTATAAAAAAAATAAATCACCCTCTCAATTATTCCCATATATAAATCCATTTGGATTATCAATAACCTACACAAATATCCTAAAAAATCCCTCCATTAATCCTATCGGTATCACTTTTTTCTTAAATCTATTCATGGATGGCCATTGGTGAAAACCAAAAGGAGTTACCCGTAATGAGGTAGCATCCTTCCACAAGAACTTTTGTTTCATTTCATTATCCACCACCTAGATTATTCTTGTTATATTATCATATAATTGAATTGGTATATTATATATGCTTATATTTTTTCATGTTATTTTTTCAACATATACTGACTCTCATTTCTATAAAATAGGATATGCAATTATCATTCGTGGGTACGGTAGACTACCACCTTGCAAACAGATGTCTTTCATTCTTTTATTTCCACCTTAAAAGATAGAAATAATGATGTAATTTATATATATGTATCATATATATGATATTTATGATTAATTTCTGTGTCTTTAATTGTTATATAAAACCTACCTTCATTATTTAAATTTTATGGAAATACCATAACTTCGTTTGTGAATGTGTCGACTACCGCTTCCTCAATGAGATGTGATTTTTTCAAATGTTGGATTGAATGTATTAAAGATGTGTTTAGTAAAAATATATGAAATATATGACATAATAATTAATATTTATTGATAATACATATATATATATATATATCATTTAATTTTCTTTAATTAAAAATATTATTAGAAAATGGAAACAATGTTCATGCATACGTACGGCCTACCGTCTCCATGAATGGTGTAATTAATTTCCTATTACTATAATTTAAAGATTATAATCAAAAAATATATACTGAATATATATATGAAATTTATTTCATTTTTATTAATTATTTAAATAAGGAAATCAGGATCTAAGTATGAGGACAAGGAATGGAAATTCAAAATATGCTTGAAAAACAATGTAGTTATTACACGAAACGTAACATTAACATGGAATTGTAAATATAAAAGTAATATACAGTCATAAGTAAATAATATATGGAATTATATACAGATATGGTTATTTTTAATATGTATAACAAAATTATATTAATTATATACAAGGTTTGAACATGTATGAAGAAATTCAAGACTTAAGGTAAGGGTTATTTCGTCTCATTTTTATTTCGATGAGACTTATACCTTATTCACCTCTCATGTGATTTTTTTGGTTTATATCCCAATATTTTATTATATTCTTATTATTCTTAAAATTTTGTTACTTAAAAATCCATTTGATGATTTTTTTCTTGGGTTTTATTTTTCAAAAGTTACCAAATCAGTAAATAAAGTTTGTTCTTAATTTTATTTCTTCGAAACACATGTCCGATTATGCACAATTATTCTTCTACGAGGTGTATATAAGTCTACATTTTATATCTATAATATATTTCCTTTTCGGATATTTTACTATTAATTTAATTTTAATATTTCATGGTAACTATGATTCAATGTTACCAAAGTCGTAATAGTTTTTTGTGACAATTTCAACATTTATTGAGATTTTTTATGATTATTCTTCTATTGATTAAATATTATGATCCATATCTTAAAAAATATCTTTAATTTTGTTATAATATATTTATTTGTTATATATTCATATAATAAAACAATTTTTCTGCTCTTTGGTACTCAATATGATCAATAAAATGTTATTCAGAAAATCTGAATTTATTTCTCTCCTCGGTTGGAAATTTATTTTATTCAAAGAACATGCTTTATAAATAAATTCAAAAAATTGTTTTTGAAAGATAAATTAATATAATATTCATGAAAAATGATTTTAAACAAATTTTTTATGTTTTAAGGTTTTTAAAATTTGTTTCAAAGATTATATTATATGCTTTCAAAGTTATTTTCAAAGAAAATAGTTTTCAAAGTGTTTTATGTTATAAAATATATTTTTTAAAGTGTAAAGGATATTTCCCTCTATAAATGTTTTAAATGATTTTTAGAAGATTAAATCATAAGATTTAAAATCATTTTTTTCAAATAATGGGATTTTGAATAAGTTATAGGATTTCCATATAAAGGTTATTTTCCTTTATAAATGTTCCAAGTGATCTTTCAAAATACTTATCCATATAAAATGAAATATATTGGTATAGTTATGATTTTATAGGGATATCATCCAAGGATAACATTAATATTATTTCTCTTAATGGTTTATGATTTTATGGAATGATTTTTATGTAACCCTTTTCTTTTCAAAAATTAAATCATGTTTCAAAGAGACTGGCAAGAAACACATTTCCCTTCCATACATTATACAATAATAAATGATTATGAAACTCGCTTCCTTTCACGGGTTATTTTAGGATGAAATAATTATGAGACCTATATATTTTCAGTAGGTTATTATCTAAATAAATTTATATTCTAATCATCTAATTTGATGAGTTATGATATGATTTTTATAGAACCCATCACTTTTTATTCCTCAAGATATGATAAATGTTTTATTATATTTTGGCACATGTATGAATGATTTAATTTTGTGAAGGGTAGGATATATATCTTCCCCTAGTGAATTGGTTAGTGATAAATGATATATAAGATCAGAGGGAACACAAGATGCAACCCAATCCTAGAAACAAGATGGTACAAATGTGGGAATCATATTCCCGAAACAATAGGGTACACTAGAGGGAATCCCAAGCCCAAAAAAGAGGGTAAAAGGGAAAAATCCCATGCCCAAAAATAGATCGTTCATGGGTGGTAATCCTAAGCCCTAAACATGAGGGTACATGGGATGAAAACCCAATATTGAAAAAATAGGGTACATGGGATGGCATCCCATGCATGAAATAAGAGGATACATTATAGGGAATCAAAATCCAAAAATTTGAGGGTATATGTGAGTGAATCCCAATCCCAAAACAAGAGAGTACACTAGTTGAAATCCCATGTTTGAAACAAGAGGGTACACAGGAAGAAATCCCAATCCTAAAACAAGATGGTACACTAGGGGATATCCAAATCCTAGAACAAGATGATACATGAGAGGGTATCCAAAGCCCGAAATATAGAGGGTAGACAAAAGGTTATCCCAATCATGAAGCAGATAAACAGGTGATTGTTTTAAATAAAAACATGTTATAAAGGCTTTAGAATGTATCCTTGTTATATGATTTTATATGCATGTGTGTATTCCATAATTCCATGTCTTATTAACATTTTTTCTCTCTGGATTATGATATTGATTCCCTTATGATTCATGTCTTATGAACTGTAAATATTTATTCCCTGACTCTTGATTTTTTTCTTTGATATGCAGGGTATGATATTCTATAGTTAGGATCATATTCTAAGACCCTTATGCACATTTTATTCTTACATATCTCCCTTATTTACCCTTACTGAGCATCTAACCTAGTCTCTTTATTAGGTTTCCTCTCCCTAGGTTATGAAGAATCGTTTTAATTATGACCACTAAATGGGATGTTCTATATGGGGTATGTAAAAGATATTTCACCAAGTTAGAATACTGCATTTTCATGATTCTAAAGAAACTAAACTTTTATGGGTTTCAATCATTTATTTTTTTAATGTGATGAATATTAATGTAAAATTATGTAATATCCATGTATATTAATCCTAGGTTGTTATAGTAGGTATCAAAGGATGTGGAAACTATAGTGAGATCCATAGGGTTATTTATAAGGAAATTTCTAGGGATATCTCTAAGGAAAAGTCTATTAATGAATTCATTTATAGGAAAATGTCCATGAGTCTTGGTAAAGGAGAGAGTGAGTGGTTTCCTAACAATATATACATGTTTGGATAATAAAATCGGATGTTGATATGGAAAAAATTTACATAAAGGTAACAACCCAAAAAACATCATACTAAGCGGGGATCAATTGGGAACTAGTTCACAATAATGGGCCTTACTACACACCTGGTTTGACACCCTTGGTGGATAAACATTGGGAATTCATGAACTCTTTATAAACCATCATGAAGGATTTGAAGAGATTATAAATATGAATAACATAAATTAAACCTATGGTTTCATGTATAAAATAATTTTGTGGCATGATTTATACATCCTATAAGATATTTTTCATGATCATGTGGTTTTACTCTATGATTTAGACTTCTCACAATATACTTTCTAGTTTTAGTAAATGGAAGGTTATAGGAAGAAATAGGTCAAAATTGATTGTTTTATATGTTGAAATTATGTCCACTACGAAAATATATGTCCTAAATAGAAATCTCAAGACTAGAATAAGGAAGGTGGAATGAGTATAGGTTATACTGATGAAGATAAAGGGGTTTTTAATGATATGTGAAAGGTATGGGATGTTCTTATAGCATTGTTTACATAAAATTTCATAATATTGATTAAATTTATTTTGAGGTACCGTAAGATGTGATTAATATTTCTTATTCTGGGAATGAAGTATTATGGAATAAGATGATGAATCCTAAGTAATTATTTAATAATAATTTCTGACGATTAAAATATATATATATATTAATTCAAGAATCATGTTATATGAATCATGAATTTTTTTTTTCTCATAATGGATTTTAAAAAATATATTGAATGATATTGATGGACTAGAAAATTTATTTAATGGAAATGTGATATTCATGGGAAACACATGATTTTTGTAAAGATAACCCTTAATATGTTCATGATGTTGAGATAATGATGATTGGATAAAGATATTTTGGATATGAATAAGATAATTGGAAGGTACAGATTACCATGTAACTTATTAATGATTATTTGAAAAATTATTTTATGCTATAATGGATGGATTTTATGAAAGTATTAGATATAGGGAATGTATCCAATGGTCTCTTAATTAATAAGGAATGCATATTTTCAATAAGGATGTATGGTAATTAATGTGTTTCAAGAGAATTCATGTTAAAAGTATTTAAATGTTTGGAATGTGACAACTAATAGATAATTTATGGTATATGGGGGAATAAATGTTAATATAATATTGACAAATCTAGAGGTAGTATATCTAAATTTTTTGGATTTTCATCTTTTATAAGGGTTTCAAGGTTGACCATTTATGGAATGGTTTATGTTAAACTTTAAATAATGTTTTAGATATTAATGTATTATCACACCATATAAGGATTTAATCATATTTGATAACCTATGATAAATTTTGTCTGTGATGATGAATAAAGACATATAGAATTACTTATTATTCTACTTATGGATCTTATTATCCATTAGTGACTTAGGAATAAAAAATTCACCTTCATTTTTAGAGTAAGAGATGAAATGGAAATTGGTCAAGACACAACCAAAGGGTGTGACTGTGCATTTGAAATGGAATGAAATCAATTATGTATGTCTCTTTATGAAAACACTTCATATTTTGTAAGAGTGTCTTTAAATAAAAAATTTTCCCATTATAATAATTTTTTATGATATCAATGACCTTTTCAAGCCTCTTTGGTTTACTCTTTTTTATCATTAACTTTATCTTAACCATATTCTCTATCACTCTCTATGAGAACATGATGGTTATATTTTTATTACAAGCCCATGTTTTCATTTTCCACCTATGTTCTCTTATATGGAATCCCAATTATGAGTTACTTTGGGAAACATTTATGTTTCTAATTTTCCATTTTTGAATAATTTTTTAGTATTCATTTTCACAATGTAGGTTTTTATGAAAGGAAAATTAAAGAATGAAAAAATTGATAAACGAGATAAATTTTTTTGGTTGAAACTAATTTTTAGGGCTTTATAATGTAACAAACCATAATTTTATGAAATATTTTTTTCAAATTAAATTATTATTTTCAAAAAATTTCATTTCATACAACACTGAATATAGAATGTGTTATATAAATGCACTATGTTGGTATTAAATTTTATAAAACAATAAGTTATTCTTGTTCAAAATGAAAAATATATATTATCTTGTGGTATATGCAACACTATTCTTAGATTCTATTACACATAATGTTTAGTCCCTTTTATATCTTGTGTTACACACAAGAAAAAGTTTTACTGAACTATAATATACAATTAATATTATTATTAGAATACTTATCACCTAAAAATTTGAATGTATGATATGAATGATATTAACTAAATTATGAAAATATGGTTTAAATATTTATATAAAATGAATACTTTGGTTATCAATTATTTTTAAAAGAAAGTAAGAACTCTTTGAGAAAAAAGAATTTCCTTTTCTAATAAAACAATTCTACAATGTACAAAATCCAACTATCTTGATAAATTGTTAAACCGATATTTGATTAATCATTTTGATTAAATTTATATATTATATATTAAAAAAAATTTATAGGTATTAAATAGATTTAATAGTTACAATACTAGAATAAATACAATATTAGTAATGAAAAGATGTATTTATCAAAAATGTAATTTAACCGCCTTTTAATGGAGCACCTATTTTAAAAACAATTTTTGAAACTTATATAATTTTTATTGGGAAAAATTAAATTCATTTTTGAAGGAGGAATATCAAAATTTACTTTGGCTTATTTTTTTGATATTTTCCTAAGATGTTTCATTTTTTGATGAATAGTGAAAAACAATGAATTTTAATTCAAAACTATTTTTCTATATAATTTATGTATATAGTCAATTTATATTTTAATTTAAGTTTAAAGTATATTTAGATCACTTAGACATTAATTAATACAATTTATCTCATTTGAAAAAATTTATCATTTAAATTGGATATAAAAACATTTCAAACCTTTTGACCTTTTCACTTTAAAAACTCATCGTCTCATCCCTTCTATGGGATTAATTTTAAATTAGTACATTCCACTTAAGTGATTATAATTTGAAAATATGGATTAAATATTATAAATAAAAATAATTTATATTATATAATAAGTTCAACTTAATTTTTTACTGTAAATATTAGTGAAAGTAATTAAAATTAATTATAGTGATTTAAGTAAACACAAGTTTAATTAGTGGTTAAACTTTTTATTACAGGTCCAAATACACCATAACATGATAAAAAGTTATTTCATGGCCATAATTAGACCATATAATCCCTTTTATCTAAAATATTCAATTATTGGAGAATCATGACAGAAGTGAGACCTCTCAATAGTGTTTACCTTTTTTATATTTACAAGAATGCCACTCCCCCCACTATAAAAAGGGTACTCACCCCTCACTTCTTAACACCAATATATAAACTTAGATCCCAAAAATCCTATGGAAATATATTTAAAAAATATATCCCTTCATCCTAGAGGACTCAATTTTTGATGAAATCCAATAATGAAATCCCATTGGGGAAAACCAAAATGAGTTACCCAAAGAAGCGGTAATATCCATCCACAAGCACTTTTGTTTAATTTATTTATACACCACAACAATTATTATTAGTACATGTTTATATAATAGAATCATTATCATCAATATAAATATATGTTTTATGTTAATTTTTTTTCATACAATCATACAGACTTCCATCAAATGGTATACACATTCATCATTTTTTTGCACAGTGGGCTACAGCCTCGTGAATTTATGTCGTTTGTTCTTCCATTTCCACATTTAAAGGTTGGAAAAAATGATGGAATTTATCTTTTTATATGATATATATGATATTTATTATTTATTTATTCTTATTTAATTCTCATATAATGCATACATTCCTGGTTTTTATTTTTTTTTAAATACGATAAATTCATTTGTATATGTCTAGACAACAACCTCCTCAAAGAGATGTGATTCATTCACACTTTACATGGAATGTATTAAAAATTACCTTATTGAATGTATATGATATTTATTAAATATTAATATTTATTTAAAAATAAAATGCATACATATATATACATATCATTTACTTTTCTCTCTTTAAAAATATGACAATAAAATAGAAACATCCATGTGTATGTATGACCTACTATCTCCAAGAACTGTGTAATTCATTTCCTATTAGTATATTTTATTGAATATAATAAATAGATATACACTGCATATATATGATATTAATTTCATTTTTATCATTAATTAAATAAATAAATAATGATCTAAGTGAGATTAATAAGAGTGAAAAGTCAAAAACATGTCTGAAAAATAAAGAGGTTGTTATCTGAAACATAACATTAACATTGAATAGTTGATAAATTGGTTATATAAATTCATAAGTAAATAAAATTTAGAATTAAATATATTAATATGGTTATTTGGTAGATTTATAACAAACATTTATTTATTATACCTGAGGTTTGAACATGTACTAATAAATTCAGGACTTAAGGTATGGGTTTTCTTATCTCACATTTATTTCTATGAGACATACGCCTTATTCAAAACTAATTTTTTTGTGGTGTATATAAATACCATGAATGTATTATATTTTTATTATAATTAAATTTTTGGTTAATTTCATATCCATTTGATTTAGTTTTCTTCAGGTGTTTTTTGGTTCAAAAGTTACCAAATCATTAAATAAATGTGTTTCTGAATTTTCCTTCTTTGAGACCCATGTCAAGTTATACAAACATATTCTTCAATGAGGTTTATATAATTCCATTTTAAAAGTTATACCATGAAAATATTTATTTTAATTATATTTTAAGCATCAAGAATTGTTATTATTTTGTGGTTATTATTATTCAATATTATCAAAGTGGTAATCGTTTAATGTTATAATCTCATCAGTTATCAAGATTGTTTATGATTATACTTCCATTGTTTACATATTATGATAAATATATAAATAAATCTAAAGAATTTTATTATCCAATTTTTATTCATGATATCTCCATATAACGTAACCATTTTATCACACTTTTATACATAATATGATTAAGAAAATGTTTTTATGAAAATCTGACTTTACTTATCTCCTCATTCGGAAATATATTTTATTCAAAAACCATGTTTTATAAAACTGTTTTAACAAATGGTTTTAAATGATATATTATGATAATTTTGAAGGAAAAATATTTTAAATAATTTTTTTATAATTTAATGTGTTTAAAATGTTTATTGAATCTTCATTTATAAGTCTCCAAGGTTATTTTCAAAGAAAAATGTTTTGAAAATGGTTTAAGTTTTAAAAAGTATTTTTAAAAGTGGAAAGGTTATTTTTTATCAAGAAACGTTTCAAATGATTTTTAAAAGATTACTTAATGTTTTTTTAATGTTATTTTCACTAAAAATATATTGGGAAATGTTATAGGATCTCTAAAGAAATGTTTTTTTTTCTAAATAATTGGTCCAAGTGATCTTTCAAAGTCCTTCTCCATCTAATATCAAATATTTTTAATTATTTATGATTTATTAGAGATGTAATCTAAGGATACCACTAATATTATTTCTTTGAATGGTTTATGTTTTTATGGTATGATTTTTATAGAACCCTTTTATTTTCTATGAGAAAATCACGATTTAAGGAGATTGACATGAAATCCACTTCTCTTCCATGGGTTATACCAAGATAAAGGATTAAAAAACCAGCTTTATTTCATGGGATATTATGGTATTAAATGATTATTAAACCAATCTATTTTACATAGGTTATGATATGATTAAATTTCTATGATACCCATTTCATTTCAGGAGTTAGAATATAATTTTTATGAAACTCGTCTTCTTTTGTGGGTTATGATATGATGAATGTCATATTATCTGTTGGCATGTGTATTTAGGATTTCATTATGTGATGAGTGACACCTATATCTCCCTACAATGAAAAGGGTAATGATAAATGTTATAAGATCTCAAAGGGTACATGGGTTTCAGACCATGTATGGAAACAAGAGGGTACACAAGAGGGTATCCAAAGCCTGAAATAAGAAGGTATGCAGGAGGGTATCCCAAGACCAAAAAAGAGGGTACACGGTACGACATCCCAATACCAAAACAAGAGGGTACACCATATGTAATCCCATTCTTGTAACAACAGGTTACATGGGGAAACATCCCATGCCTGAAAGAAGAGGGTACAATCGAGGGCATCCCAAGCCTGAAACATGAGGGAAACGAGAGGACATCCCAAGCCTGAAACAAGAGGGTACATGGGAGGGAATCTCAAGCCCAAAACAATATATTAAAATTGATTATATCCCATGCCAAAAAACAGAGGTCACAATGGAGGGCATCCCAAGCCCAAACCAAGAGGGTGAACATGAGGGCATATCATTCCCCAAAGAAGAGGGTACACTAGAGGGAATCCCAATCCCAAAACAAGAGGGTACATATGAGGTCATCAAAATCATAAAGAAGGTACATGGGTGATTAGAACAAGCGTAAAATGTTATGAAGGTATAGGTTGGTGTCTTGACATATGATATTCTATGGTTATTTGTATGCCACAATTTCATGTCATATTCCCCCATTATTCTATCATGGATTATTCTCTTGATTATATTATGATTTTTGTCTTATAAACTACCAATATTTATACCATGACCCTTGTTTTAGATCATTTATATGCAGATTATGATCTTATAATGTTATGATCATGTTCTCATACCCTTATGATCATGTTATTGTTACATATCTCCCATATTTTACCTAATTGAGCATTTAAGATCACCCATTTCTTATGTTTCCTTTACCCATGTTATGAAGAATGGTTTTATGTAGGAGTACTAAAGGGAAATATATTTAAAGGAGATATTGAAGATCTTTCACAATGTTAGAATACTTTGTTTTTATATTTCCCAAGGCACTAAAATATTATAGTCCTTCTCCATGTATAAATTTAATGTGCTTAATATTCATTAAAATTATGTAATATAGATGTATATTAAGCCTGGGTTAATATATTTGTGATCCATTTTTTCATCAAAAGTGGTGAATCTATTTTCTATAATAAAAAGTTTTCTTTTAGTGTAATTTGTATTTATATTTTCCCTTAGAGTGGATGAACGCCATATGAAATTCTTGGATTGTTTCTTATTATAATTCATGTTGATATATCCATGATTAGAGCATATTAAACATCCCATAGAAAAATTATACCTTGTATAACCATATATCGTATGCGATGTTGTGGAAATATAATTTCAACCACTAATGAGCCTTTATGCTTAAAAAGACACACTCAAATACTCACACAGTCTTCCACATAATTTGTATTTAATTTAAATATTTCATTGAGATTATTATCATATGGAATTAGTAATAGTCATGATCTTTATCCACAATTTCATATTTTTAAAACATTGGACCTCACCTATAATTTATGCATTGGGATGGATCTATTTATTTCTATTTAATGTTTCCTACTACTCCTCAACCTCCCTATTTTTTCCATCCTTCTCCTTTAGTTGGTAAATCCTCTCCCAGAAATTCTAGCTAAACTTCTTCCATGTATTTTTTCACTCTTAATGTTGTATAATGAGATAAATAATTGTAACTTTTATCTATTTCTCAATGATCAATGTATCTTCTTCTTCATGTGAAGGTATTAAGATATATCACTTTGGCCCTTAATTATTCAACAAAATTTAATAATTTCATCATTCAAGGACACCTTTACTTATTTTATCCATTGGTTCTCCTCAAATAATTTTTTCATGTGTTTATCAAGTTCATCCTTCTAAACCTTCTTATTTTAAACCTCTATATAATAATAGATATACTCTTTGGTACCAAAAAACTATTTTATGAATTTTGGAGGATATATTTTAAAATCCTAGAGATTGAGGGTCATTTCTTCCTTTGATTTGTGTCAACCTCAAATAGTTTCTTAATAAGGATATTTAATTTATGAAATTTAATATAAATCACCATAACCTAGATACATGGAGACTTATTTTATTCTATTAAAAATAAATTTTCCTCTTTTTCTTATTATCTATATCCTATGATAGATGGATAGCTTACACCTTTATGCTTAATCAGATCTCATCAGCATAAGAATATCCAACATCAATTATCCTATCAATTTCCTCAGTCATTATTATAGAATCATTTAATAAGTTAACATATTATTAATTAAATTCAACCATATATTTAATCTGATATTTTCTAGATTATTACTTTTGAACAATACTTCTCTATTTGATGATCCAAAATATATAATCTCTTTAGACTCTAATTAGTTATTCAATATACTTATTTTTTCCATATCAATAGAATAATTTAAGGGATTAATGAAAAATTAATTGTAATTACTCTAGTTTTATAATATTTTTTCCGTTGATTTTTTATTTATACATGTATGGATTTATCCTTATAGAAACAGAGGGATTTGGGTGTCTCAGGACCCTAAAAATAATATATTAAAAATGTTATCATATTTTAATGCAAGTGTTCACATCATTTTAGTCTGTGTTTTCCCAATTTTTAGGGACCTTGGATGGAAAATATGAGTCCATGGTTCATTTTATAATGCCAGTTTTAACCTAGGAGTGACCTAAGGTTGGTCATTATTAGACATTTAAATGAAATCATCTCATGGCAGGTGCATTTAATTAAAATAAATAAATACATTTTTTATTTCAATTTAAATGACCAGTATATAAATCCCTCATTAAAAATACTATTATAAAAATTCTCCCTAGTTGGATGCATAAAACTTTCTGGATTTTAGAAGAGGAAAATAGATGTTCTTCATTGGTGGATTAGATTAGAGAATGAAGAATGACCGAATCAAGGTGGAATGAGAGGCAATGAACACAGCGATCCTTATAAAATTCTATTGAATGAATTATTACCGAATGATCTATTATGACCTAGGATTATCATACATATATATTACATAATTTTTTATTATCATTCATTACATTACCCAAACATACGCATGCGGGATGTGATAGTTTAGTGTCTTTGGAAACATGGTAACCTAAACGGTGGTCCATTAGTGAGCTCCATCATCTCCCACTACATTCTTCATAACTATAACCATTCATAGAAATATCATAAATATTACATTTATTCATAACTTGGGGAAAGAAAAAAAGTTGAGCTCAAATGCTTAGTAAGGGTAAATACGGGAGATACACAAGAAAAACATGAACATAAGTGTATGAGAACATGATCATCACATTTCACAACCATTCCCTTTATATAAAATATATTAATAAGGATTAATGGAATGATTATTGGTATTTCATAAATGATAAATCATAATGTTATCAATGAACATGAAAAATGGGTGTTTAACATTGTAATAAGACATGGATTTATGGAATAAAAGTAATACAATAAAATAATTTCCATATAAGTCAAGGATCATATCCAAGGAAAACATACCAGAATGGGTTCACTTCCCAAACCATAATAATATCCATGGTTCACTCCCAAGACCATCATAGTAGACAATATCCCTTACCAAACCAAGTTCACTTCCCATTCCATTCCTATATATCTTGAGATATATAAATATTTACCCAACGTACGAGAAGTAGATATTGGTTTCACCCATCACATAATGAAAATCATTAATATTTGTTCCATAAGTTCATAAACAATTAATCATATCATTACCCATTAAATTAAATGCGTTTGATAAAAATTTCATTATATCATGTCCTATTAAAAAAATAAAATCATTATAATCATTTCATCATCTCATCATGAAATAACCCATGAAAATAAGTAGGTTTGACAATAATTTTATCATTTTATAACCAATGTAAATAAAATGGGTTTCATAATAACAATTCTATTATAAACATAGACCATTCATAGAAATAATAAGACTGTTATCCTTTAATTATACCCCAAGTAAGGTAGACATAACATCAATGGATTTCATCTTATATGAAGGATGATTTTCGAAGAAAATAAACATAGAAAATTCCTTGAATATAAGAACGTTTCTTTGAAAATAAAATTTAAAACTAAAAATTCATATGACCTTTTGAAAAATCTGTTCTTTGAAAATATAATTTTAAACTTATAAGTTATTATTTAGAATTTGTTTCAATAATTAATTGAGGAAAATATTCTTTCCCATAAAAACCCCATTCTAAAACATAAAAAAATTCATAAATTATTTTCATTGAAAATAAAAATGAAAAAATATAAATTGATCTTAAAATAAAAAAAATAGTCATGATGATATGAAATGTTTTTCTTTCCATTCCCAAAGATTCCTTTCAAATTTTAAGTAAAAAATGGGCATTGTTTTGAAAATGACATGAATATTACAATAAAAATTTTTTTATAAAAATTCAAACATGGGAAAAAATTTCTTTCATATATTTTTTGAATAATTTTAATAGCATTATTTTAATGGTTTTTAGAAAGAATAATTTTTTACGAAATGGGATTTTCCGACCGAAGAGGGAAATGATGTTGGAATGTATAATAATAATTTTCTTAATTATTTTAAGTACCAAGGACAGGGAAATGGTAATATTACAGGAAAATATTATGAATAAACATAGTATAATAATGTTCATTAGTTTAATGAGAGATGTATTGTAATACTTTATCACTGTAAACATAATCATAAACAACCCTAATACGAAATGAGATTGTAACATAAAATCATTACCACTTTGGTAATTTTGAATTGTAATACATTTGATGTAATAACATAAAATGGAACTTAAATTATCATTATGATAAATAATTTAATGATATTACATGTAAAATTGTTTCTATATACACCACGTGAAATAAAATAGCAATATAACATAATATATGTCTCGGAGAAGGAAAATAACAACAAAAATCTTATACCATAATTATTAACTTATTCTTTACTCATTAAAACCCCATGTATAATAAATATAAGTTTTTAAGAAACCAATTATAGAAACATATTCATATATATCATACCATATATGATTTTATTATGACATTATACTACCTTTTTATTAACAATTCCATATTAATGTTACGTTTCGGGTAATGGCCGCTTTGTTTTTTGGTATATATTTGGATTTGTTTTTCCTTATAATTTGATCATGGATTCATCATACATTGAATTTAAATCATGATATAAATATCATATATAATCATTATATTTTTATTTTGATTAATTCATAAAATTTAGTGATTGAAAATGAAATACACCATTCATGGAGATGGTAGGTTATATGTATGAATGAACCCAGTTTCCATTTTTCTGTTATATTTAAAGAAATAAAATAATATATTATATTATAAATAAATAAATAAAATTATTTAATATATATCACATATTTTTATTACACTCTTTATTAATACATTTCATGTAATTTGTGAATGAACCACCTCGCTTCGTGAGGCGGTAATCCGCTATTCACATGATCAAAGTTATCGAATTCTCATGAAATGGATAGTATGAAGGTATGTTTGATAAAATAATTATATAATTACAATTAAATTATAAATAAAATATGTAAATAATTAATCCATATGTAAAAATATCCTTGAGTGTTGGTAGTGGAAAAACAAATGACATCGGTTTGTTGGGCGGTAGTCTTCTATACATACGAATAATGATTTTATACCTAATTTTATATAAGTGGAGATAGTTTAAGGTCATGACCATAACATAAAAATATCACAATATATGGAGGATAATTATATTATTATATAAAAATGGTATAATAATAATTGAATTAGTTGGTGTAATAAATAAAAAAATGCTTGTTGGTAAACATTACCTCTTATTCTGGTATCCTCCTTAGGTTTTCGCTAATAGAATTCCTAGTATGATTTCTGATCCAATATAAGGACTAAAGGATAAGGGTATAGAATATGTGAGTTATTTATTTGGGTATTTTTTGGACCAAAATGTTTTTATAGTTTGAATATGAAAGGATAGAAGATGGTGTTTTATAAGTGGTCGAGATGTCACACTTGTTATTTATGAAAATAATTGAGTGCACCAACGTTATTCATATGTAAAAAGTGTAAAAAATGGTCTCTTATAAAATATTATAATTTTAATTGATGAATAATTTCTATAAAATAGTTTATATAAGTGTTTTTTGGTCATTTCTCAATCATATTTTTATTTTAACCCTTTAAAAACCCATTTTTACCTTGATCGTGGTAATTAATATTTACAACATTCGCTATTATTTTTGGTAAAAATATGGGTTGACCATATTACATAATATAAATTATTCTGATCAAAAATATGAAATCTATTTTTCCAAATTCCATTTACATAAGTGTAAAATATTAATTTAAAAATAACCCACTAAAGTGATGAGAAAATGGGTTTTTGAAGGGAAAATGTTCAAATAATTACGTAGTTTTTATATTAAAATCCAATATAAAATTGATTCAATGAACTATATTAGATTAATGTATGAATTACTAAACTAATTTTTATTTAAATTAAATTTTAAATATAATTTAAATTCATAAATAAATTAAATGAATGATAGTTTTCAATTAAAATTCAGTATTTTTCACTATTAATAAAAATATAAAACTTTTCAGAAAAATCCCAAAAGACCTAATATAACTTCGAAATTTTGATTTAAAAATTTAATCTTATTTTATATAATAAATTTTCTAATAGAGTGAGAAAATAATTTTATTAATGTTCATGAAAAATAATTAAAAAGAATTTTGTTGAGAAAACCACATTTTTTAAACATAAAAAAACTTTATAAAAAATCAAGAACATTTCTTTTATCAATATGTTTCTATTATATAAAACTATTATATATAATATTTAATAATTATTTATTACTATTTATCTGACCATGTTTAAAAGATAGGTTATAATGTTTGGGTTTTAATAATAATATTAACAATATATCGAGGTTTTTTTAATACTCAGTGACATGTGTAATGAAATATGTCCTATTACTCTTTGTATAAAAAGGATAACATGGAGTTTTTTGTAATAAAATATATCAATGAAATTTAATTTATTCAAAAAACTCACAAAACACAAGGTGTTAGACAATCGATCCTTCTTAGGGTATGACTCATCATTTGTCATTTTTCCCATTTGAATAAATGGTTGAGCATGAATTTAATTAAATTCTTCTTCACCAGCAATTTAAAACCATTCACAAGAGATTATCTAGATAAATTAATTTTTTTTAAAGAATATTTTTTACATGACAAAAACCATGGTTTCAAAATTTATGCGATTTTTTGACGAGAGAAATTGGTCAATGATGGTAATACTTTTTTATATGAATTTATCTACACCATTCTTTTTGTTTTTCACTGTTATCCCATGGTGTTGTGGTTCAAAATTTAAGGGAAATATTTTTCATGTTCCAACCACTATATTTATGGTGAATTTGATAAATATGATCAGGATAATAATTTGGGGATGGATCTATTTGCTTTTTAGGTGAATCTTTGTGGATATAAGATTTAGAGTGGAATTAGAGTTATGAGGAGCCATAATATATGTAATAGGTCTTTATAGAGATAAAAATATATCAATTTATGTCCATGAGAGGCTATGAATTAATGGCCGAAAATCACCACCCAACGATTTGGGAAGGTCAAATAGATGATTTTGAGGTGGTGAAGGTGGATCCAAAAACCCGATGAAGTATATGTGTATTCTATGAAAAATATGAATATATATCATTTAGTGTGGAAGACAACATGTATTCTTCTTTTGTTTCTATGGAGAATTTTGTGTCTAACATAGTTATAGATCACACTTTGTGTGTCAAACACCGCATGTCATGTGAACCCGCACTAGTATTGAAGCCATGTGCAAGCTATGTATGCTCTAGGACCTTGGGTGGTCATAAATGTTGTATTTATTTATAGACATGTCATGGGGAAATACATGTCATGTTGTTCCATGCTTCAGGTGTACATGGCTAGTACCGTGAGTGGAAATGCATGCTATGTTCCATGTGGACACTCTGTGTGGTATGAATTATCTTTTTAAGACATATTTATGGAATAATATGGCCCGGAATTGATGTGTGTATAAACACCATGTGGACCCACATACATTCTTTTTAATCCCATATAAACTACTTTTCCTCATATATTCTTCTTCATGACTCACATTTTGTCCTCTTAGTAGCTTATCCTAAGTTTATTTCAACATAGAACATATTGGTGGTCTTCATTGTGTCATATGAGATACAACTTGCAGAGTTCGGTGCATGATTGTTATTTAGGTGATGCTTAATTATGGAAGTTATTCGGGAAGGATCATTAGAGTGATTCTGGTATAGGTACTCCATTCTTGAACTCGGTTACATGTTCCCCATAATCATTAAATATGTATAATTGTAACTCCACTATATCAGGGTGTGGGTCCTCTATATATGAAGTTGTACCCATATCTTTGATCTCTAGTGGGGCGAGGGCCCTCCATATGAGTTGTGGATACCTTGTCTACATATCATAGTGAAAATTATCATGACCCTAAACATATATTCATTTAGGGTTTCATATGATGCTGGGAATTAGAGATGTAGTTTGGGATATACAGGAAGTCTCATCGACTTTGGATAATCTATGAGATAGAGATCCCCATTCTCTCCCTATTGGGTTTCTTTATGAGAATATATATATATATATAGGGTTTTATTTCCCTTTTCTAGGGGTTTAGTTGAATTCTATTATATAATTATATTTCTTCATTTTTGGTTTTCAGGTTTTCCTAGATGTTATGTATATACTTGCTCTGGAACAGGACTTTCCTAGACATGTTTTGTCTTTTGTCGATAACATGAAGACAAATATAGTCATCAGTGGAAGTTAGTGAAACTTGAATGTGTAAACCTTATACGGTGGTCAGATCATGGGGATTAGATGCCAAGATTACTCAGTTTTCTCCATTTTCCAGTTGTATTAAGGTTTGGACTTCATTTTATAGTTGGTTATTTATTTTTCACCTTTATAAATTATTTCACTCTTTCATACTATGATTTATCCCATATATCATATTTCATAAATGGTTTTACTGTAAATGTTATTGTATTTTATTATTCCACTACACTATTTCATAGAGATTGTTGGGTGAATACATACACATACTTTAGGACAAGGCCCCCCATTTTATATTATACCTTCTCATTGATTGTCTCTTCCAAAGCCTATTAAAGGTGGGTTTTGGGATATGACAACACATATTTCCATTATCCAGGCATGCCCTGATTTTCTAGGATATTAGAGATTGGTATTATATTTGTTTATTCCTTGGATTGTGTTGATATTTTTTCCACTTTTATGAATTGGTTTGGACATATAGTAATGATGTCAAAGCCTCTCAAGTGTAGATTTGTGTTTAGTGATCCTAATGATGACATTGTGACTAACATATCAGTTCACCAGGATACTTAATACTTGTTTACCAACTCTAAATATTGAGATATTGGTTTTAGGGAAATTTTTTACATGCATCATATAGTATTGAGTTCATTTATTTTTGTTCTTGAGTCTTATTCCCATATGTATTGTCTTATCTAATCTGGGTATGGATTGATTAATTTAAGTATTCATACATTGAGATAGAGATCTAGGTTGCTGATTTGGGATCATGAAGATGATTGGATGGGTGATGAGACCTCAGTTCAAGGTCCATCTCAAAAAAAATTCCTACAAGAAGGTAGAGAACATAACCCCCACCTATTGAGTAGAACATGGTACTAGCAGTTCTGAAAAATGAATCCTTTAAGCATAGTGAGTTTCATGAGTTCCAACATTTGAGACCTCTAAGGCTCCATGATGATATAGATCCCTATGAAGCATAGTATTTTATTGAGTCAGTTATTCATGTATTTAGGCTGGTTTAGACCTTGATTGATATGATGGTTTTACTCAAATCCATCCTTTTCCATGGATATATTTGGTGTTGGTGGATCCTGGTGATGCAAACATTGATGAGATGTTTTTATCATGACCATAAATCTAGTTGTTGTTTCTTGATTTGTATTACCCCATGTGATATGAAACTTTTGGATATAGAAACATCTTGGTCTACAATATTTTCATATTATAGTGGCTAATCATGCCACAAGGTTTCAAAACCTCACAAAAATACTCCTTAGATATGGTGATGGATGATTTATTTCAGGAAAGGATGTTTGATCTGGTTCTTCACAATAACATTCATTAATGTTTGGTCATCTTATTCCTACTCACTTATACTGGAGTGATAGAGTGGGATTAAGTGACCAGGATATACCTTAAAAATGGACCTCGAGTGGTTATAGCAAGAGGTGGAAATCATGTGGATGAGTCATGTACAGTAGGAAGCAGGTTTCAGATGTCGAGATCTCGGGATATGGGTAATTATCATTTTCATAATTAGACATGTGTATTAGAAGAATAGGAATATCTTAGAGGATTAATCCCTCTGGGTGAGGTCCAATGTTATTCTTGTGATGAGTGGGGTCACATGAAACGTTATTGCCCGATCCATCATGCCGAGAAGAATAGGGAGACGGTGGATAGATCCCCATTGAAGAGTAAGAACTATGATAAGGGATCTCCCTATAATGTTCAAGGAATCCCCTAGGGAAGTGGTATAGATAAAGGGTTAGGTGTAGAAATTGAGGGAGGAGATTCTAATGATGGACGATTCTATGAGATGCTTTCTCCATAACCACTAAGATTCCCCTATCAATCATAGAGAGTTGGTAGTCAAGACCATGGGAAATTATTGGCTATGGAGGGATATAGCTAGTCAATGCGCAAGATTATTTTAGGAATAATTTTTGTATTTTATATTATTTACCATGTACTAGTATAAATACAAATGAGTCATTATTTTATATATTTATCCATTATTTTAGATATGGATCTTCCAATTGAGACTTTAGCCTAGTATTTATGGCAAGAGGTTCCTACAGGGAGTGATTCTTTAATATCGTGTATCTGTCAGTAGTTCATGTAAAAATTCCTTGGGGAGAGTTTCTTTTGATACATCTTTGTCATCATGATGACCCCTTATTGAAATATCATGGGTATGTATTGTTTATCCATGGTTTGAGTTGTCACAAACTAGCATGGAAACCCTGGTACCCTAATAACCAGGTAATTCCTATCATAACCCAAATGGAATTCCGGATCCCTATAGCATGGAAACTAGAACCTAGAATCGTACAATATGAAAGTGGGAATGAATTCCCCATAAACAAAACAGAAGAAATATAATCAAATCAATATTCATTAAATAAAAAATCCATAGGGAAAACTATACCAGATGTCCAATAGGTATGAAAACCCAAATTAAAACCACAAATTACTAGAAAAAAAGGACAAATAAACAATTCATAAGGGGAAAACTATCCTAGCCCAAGGTTAAACAACTAAAACCAACTCTATGTGGCACTTTATTATTTCTCTATCCTATAAGGATATAATCTAATGACACTTGAAAGCATGGGTAGGGTGTCAGCAAAAATCCCACTAGGCTCTCACTAGGGATTCCATAAAATAATTCCATAATTAATTAACCATAAAAATCATTCAATTTTAAATAAACATCAATGTTGGACACTCTGTCAGCTAAATTATTATATTTGTTTGATAGAGATTGTAAAAAAATCCCATCCTTCTGACTTTTGTAATCCTTTTTCTTATCAATAAATTGTGCTTTGGTCTTTGAAAAAATCATTACCTTTTAAAAAAATCAATGAATTTAGAAACCATATATTTAAAAATCATTATTTACATGTCAATTGATTGAATCATTTCCAAAAAAAATCTTCAATAATGTTTTTATATAAAATAGTTCATATATGTTCACATAGAATGTGTAAAATATTTTATAAGTAATGGTATATAAATCAAAGCATTAACAATGAGAAACATTCTCATATGCCAAGTGGTATGATAGTTCTAGGTTATGGGATCCTGACACACTTATATATTGATGAATTAAATGTGCACACTCATCCCTTTGACACTAGTCATGAGGAATTACCAACATCTGATATGAGATAAGAGCTACCAACATATTAATGTGAATGTTTTAAATCATTAGTATGTTTCTAGGGAATTCACATCCTAGCATGTTTGTCCCTAATATCTCACTAACTGCATAGGTTATATTTTTCCAAAAAAAATAATTAATTGGTAATTTATGTTAAAAATGTTGAAAATAAAATTCAACATAGTTTTCCATTTTAATATTTTAATTACCATTCAAAAACCAAAAAAAATTAATCAAATCATGAATTTTTATCAGGATAAAACTATTGAGTTCTATCAAAAATATTTAATCCATTTTTCTCAACTAATAATTTTAAATCAATCTCATAATTCAACCTTATAATACAATTTCATAATTTAAATTGTAGAATTTAAATTAAAAAATTTACACCTAGTTTCAAAGTCACTAGACAATTCAATGGAATTGGGGTTTTTCCAAAATTTTATGTTGAATCAAACAGAAATCCCCAATTCAATGGAATTTATTTTTAAAAAATTAAATTTCATGAGAACCAAATTTTGCATATGAAATTGACGTCAATTTAATTGAATTGAGAAATTCCAGGAAAAGTAATTGGAAATCACAAATGGAAGAACCTAACTTGGGATCATGGGATCATGAATCAAAAATCCATATATGGGAATCTCCTACAAAGAATGTTGGAAAAATTATTTGATAATAAAATCTAGATTCAAGAACTAAACTAGAGGATATTAGATCATCCAACAACATGAAAAACCAAAAAACCATAAGAAGAATAGAATAAAGACCATGAGAAATATTACAATAAAATATGGTTTATTGGGAAGAGATCGAATGTCATTAACCAAGATTTTATTCCTCTTTTGAGGGGTGTATAGGGGCCAAAAAAAGTCTTGGGAGCCTCTAAGGAAGAAGAAAAGGTGCTTGGGTTATACAAGCCCATCTGGAATTTAAATCGAGAGTTTCAGGATTATAAAATTTGTTGACTAATTAATTAAAACTCACGTGAATGGTTATCTAGGTAGGGCTACATGGTTAAAAAAACCATGAACCCTAGCCATGTCCCGCTACTAATTTGTTTTCATGGATTATCCTTAGAGAATTCATAGTTTTCCAAACCATGAAACAACTTTTCAAACCCTCACTATCTAGGTTTGCATGTTTTTCACAAGTAGGGCATGGGGTTTGGGAAAATCATGGGCTAATCATGCACATCCCAAATGACCTTAAAATTTTCCAAAAAATCACCCAAAGAATCCCTAAATGAAACCCAACAAAATATTGATAAAATTAGGGGTATAATAATACTTGAAAACAATAATATGGTGTTACAACCTCACATCCATTGAATCTTTATATCCTAAAAAATCCTATTAAGAATATTCTATATCAAAAAAATGAGGCCACTACTCTCTCATAAATGCCTCCCTCTCCCATGCCTCATGTGTATCAGAACCATGTCTCCATTGAACTTGAACCAATCATATCTTCCTCTCATGAAGTACCTTGGTTTTAGAATCAACTATCCCGACTAGATGCTTAGTCATATATAAATCATTCTCGATGACAAGATCACTCTAGCTTAGAAAATGAGATAGATCAGATAGATACTACGGAGTTATAATAAATGTAACATGTTATGTATTGACATCAAAAGTAGAGAAAGTGCTAAATGATAATCCAATTTTCCCACTATCTTGGAAACCTAAAAAGGTCCCACAAAATGAGTATAAATAATCACCTACCTCTCAATCCGCCAGTGACCTAATTGTGGTGAAATATTCTAGAACACCTGATCACCAACTAAGAATTACAATGTTCTATGATTACGATCTTTATAATACTTATTCCTTTTATGTGTCATCAAAATTTTCTGATAAATCAACTGAATCTTTTTGAAGTGTCTTAAACTATGCATGGTCCAATCATGAAACTATTTTAACATCCCAGGTAAATAAAGAGTATAACATTTTCATATTTATCAAAATTTATGAATTAAATATTAATTTTACTTTAAAGGGGATTCTATGTTCGATGGCGTACCTGATACGCAACAACGGGTTTCTTTGAAATCTTATGTTGCACACAATGTTGAGTCATACTGAAAAATATATATAATATTATATTAATTGGTAGTTAATGAATAGCCATTGTATTTGTGGGAATGGAAATCACGAACTACAATATGAATATACATGTTTTATAAATGTTTTTACATTTACCCAATAAATTTTAGATTCTTAAAATAAGAAAGAATCTGATTTTAAGCATAAATACTCTAATATTCATAAAAAAGTCGATTTACCGCCTTTTGATGGTAAACCCTATTTATATATTATATTGGTCACTTTTATATATTATATTTGACAAAATAATATTCTTTTTTATAATCAGGACCTCAAAATTTACTTTGGGTAAATTTTTGGTATTTTTCTGATAAAATTCATTTTTTAATGAATAGTGAAAAATACTGTATTTTAATTCGAAACTGCCTTTTAATCTAATTTATTTATAAGGCTATATTATCTTTTTAATTGGTTTTAAAGTGTAATTAAATTAGGTTTTTACCATTTAATCATATTTTGTTCATTGTAAGTAATTTCACATTGAAATTGGACATAAACAAGTGTCAATCTTTTGATAGTTATTATTTCTTGAACACACGCTATTTGTTTTGATAGCGGGAATTGATTTTAAATTAATTTCTGCCACATCTATTTTTTGAAATTGGAAAATGGATTCTATATTTGGAATCATGAGGTACAAATTCTGTAAATAGTTAGCTATTATTTTCAGACATTATGAATATTTACTTAAGTAAATATTTTATTTACCATGGTTAAGGGTTAAATCTGTTAAATAAGGGTAAACAAATATTATTATAATATTATAAAATTACCCTAACATGTGTCATAATCCTATTGGTTGATACATTTCCGATCATGGGCATCTTTGGGTCCATTTTGGGACCCAATGGAGCCACTTGGGAGTGATAATGATTCTTTATATTAATTAATTTAATCTAAAGACAAATAAGATACAAACAAATATCTTTTAGTCAATCAATTATTACATGGGGTTATATAAGTTATATCTTAGACTATAAATATTCATTTGAAATATAAATTGTTTTCCTACATAGTGATATATTTTTTATAATTTTTCGATGTCAAATAAATAAATATATTTATAACACAATAATGATGCAGTGTTTACCTCATAAAAGAATGATTTAAATAAATAAAATTATAAAGATTAAAAAAATATCCAAAACCTATCCAATTCTAATTGGATGATTTTATTTCGAACATGAGGAATCTTATCTTCAACTTTAATAAATTTTTCACCTTTAGAAACCTAAAATAATTATATAGTAAAAAAATGTTTTTACAATTTCCAAAAGATCCCCACCTATCCCTTCTAAAATCCCTCACATATAATAAATTCCTCACACTTCTCAAGCCCATTGGCTCACAAAAACTCTGAAGAATTAATATCTTTACATCCCTCTCCTCCACCTATAATCCTTTCCTTAGGAATAAGGAAATTCAATTAAACATTTTGGTTCAAACCAAAGGGAGATACTCGATTTAAAGGTAATGTATTCTATTAAGTTATTTTGTTTTTTTACTTCTCCAACCCCCTAAACTCTTTTTATTACTTTATTTTAAAAAAACACCAGTATTCTAAATATAATATATTGTTTTTATGAGAATTATTAGAACTACACTTACACACACCTCCATCTAATGGGTAAAAAACATATTGTTTTTGTGGACGGTGAACTACAGCCTCACAAAATGATGATTGTTCAATATTCTCCTACCACCTCTTATGGTGTCCATTAAGATGGAACTGTATTTATCTGTGATGTATATTATATTTATGTTGTTTCTATGCTTCTATATTTTCCATTTATAGAATAACATTATAGTTTCCATAGTGGGTAAATATGATAATTTCATTTGAGGAAGTGCGGACTACCGCCCCCTCAAAGTGATATGACTCGTTCATGCCATATGTGGAATGTATAAAGGATGAAGATAATTAAATTATATATGATATTATAATGGAATTATAATATACCTATTTATCATTACATTTTTATTCCATTAAATATGAAACATAAATTAAAGTAGCATTCATGTGTACGTACTGCTTACTGTCTCAATGAACGGTACATTTCATTTATTATCTCCAAATGTTATTTACTATTATAAATACATACATATATATATATACTATATATATATTATATATATGTGATATCTAAATCATGAATATCATTCTGTAGATATTGAACTTTTAACAACATGGAAAACATGTAAATATAACGTGTTCATTTTTTACTCAATTACAAAATATCGACAAAATGACGAATATTTACTTAAATGATTGCATAATGTTTATAACATGGTAATTTTTAAAGACCTAGAATTTACATGTAATATTTTTTAAATATGTGGGAATTTCACGAGTCCGTGAAAATTGACGGCGCGTGATTTTGAGGCCCGGAGTGCCCAGAATAAATTTCTGAACTTTGTTTCGGGTACGTTCAGTAAACGAGCGAGTGGGTTTTTCTACCTTTTGAAACGGTGCTTAGAATTGAAATCTGAGGGTATTGTTGAACTTTTTGCGCCATTATTCACTTAAAGATACTTTCACCTCAACGGCAGTTGGTTGAGGATGAAAGATAATTTTTGGGTTTTTCATGGAAATAAAAAAATAAAATAAACACACTTTTTATTTTATTTTATTTGTTGTAACCACTCCATGTGGAAGGTGAGAAGTGGGGACCCCCAGACCCTATCCTCCCATGAGAGGTTATGGTGGTGGGAACCACTTGAGCCTAACCTCCCATGATAGGTTAGGGTGGTGGGGACCACCCGAGGCCTAAACCTCTTAAACTCCCCAAATAATGGATGAGAGACCCTCTCAACTCTCTCTTTAATGTGGAGGAGCCTCTTGAGCTTCCCCCAAATTAATTATGCCAACGCACCACATTAATTTAGCCGATTTAAATTTTTAATCCAACAAACTAAATAATAGATACCATAATCTATTATTTTGGGGCTACCTAATAATTTTGGTGGAATTGGGAGAGGAGAGAGCGTTGGTAGAAATAAAGTTATCCAACGAAGAACTTCACCTCCCAACGAAGAACGCTCCCCCAACGAAGAACGCAGACCTCGACATCAACCATCTTCCTTAGAGACTTCTTCTGACATGAGACGTCTTCATCTACGATGCATTGACATCCGTACTTCCTTCTCATGCCTACATCAATGAACAAACAGAGGTAGGCGTTTATTGTGAGTGATTATATTTTTTACCCATGTTCTTCCCTTCTAAAACGAAGAACGCGAATCAACTTTCTAATTAGTTTATTCACATATGTTTTCTTTTGTGGGTTTAGAGAATAATCATTGTGGGTGGGTTTGACGTTCTTCATTCTTGTTTATGTTGAGCTGTTTTCTATAGCCCAAACGCTGAGGGTGTGGGCCAAAGAATCATCGTCCAACCCCCACCCCCACCCCCCTCCGTTGTTCTACTTATTTTGTGTGTTCTTCACAATGGACGAAGGTGATGAAGACAATATAAAGAGAGAGGCCAACAAAACTGGCCACTGGAGAAGGCACGACACCCCACCGCCCCGCGGTTCCGCCACCCAAGCCATCGTCGCCGCCACCCGAGCCTCTGCCATCGTCACCGCCCGAGCCGTTGTCGCCACCGCCGCTTGAGCCGGACCGGCGCCATGAGGCTGAACTGCCTCCCCATGGCCGGACAGCCGCCCGGCGTCCGGACCGCCACCCGGTGACCGGTCCGCTGCCCCACGGGCGGACCCCCCCCCCCCCCCCCCCCCCCCGCGGTCGGACCCCTGTTGCGTGGCCGGTCCACCACCCCACGGCTGGATTGTTGCCCCGTGGTCGGACCGTCACCCCGCGGCTGGCCCGCGGCCTCACGGCCGGTCCGCCCCCTCGCGGACAGACCGTCGACCCACGGCCCGACCTCCACCCCACACTCTTGTGGTACCCCTCGGTCATGCCGCCCTGGGTCGGTCTGAGTCGCCTTGTGCCCTCACGGTACCCCTCAGTCGAGCTGCCTTCGCAAAACCCTCACAGCCCTCACAGCACCGTCACGGCCCCCGCATGCCAGCCCAGACCCAACGGGTCAGGCCGCACTGCGGGCCAGGCCAGTCCCAATGGGTTGGGCCGGGTCGACCCGAACCAGGTCAGCCCAGGCTGGGTCGGGCCGAACCAGAGCCCACTATGACACATTTACTTTATTTTGTCCATAACTTTGGCATCCTATGTCTGTTTGATGAACCGTCGGCAAAATTGGGATCCTTAGAGTGAGTCGGTCCCTTTTAGTGATACCCCACTACATTTTGGATTAAGATGGGGAACGGTAAGGATGGATTGAGCACGAATCCGACCGGTCCCCCGGTACTAAAAGACTTATAACTCACAGATCAGGCGTCCGATTGACACATCATCTGTTATGTTGAGACCCATATGACATGAAGGACCTTTGAGACACTTCTTCATGGTAATTCGTGGCAGTTGGAGTATCGACTAGTAGCTTGTGGAGCAGATCCTTCCATAGACGAGCGAGCATAGTGCGGAGACCTAGTGGTTGGCTGAGACTTGACGACTGCAGACCGTTTCAACTCGGAGTGACTCGACTGGCCCAGTGGGGAGCGCCTTGGTTACGTAGAATACCCACGGTGGGGAGTGCCTTGGTGACATGGAAAACCCGTTGTACTTGATAAGAGAAGTGCCATAGCAGTCCATGAGGGGGAGCGCCTCTATGTGACGTGGCAGACCCACGATGGGGAGCGCCTCTTTGTGATGTGGAAAACCCACAACACTCGACCAGAGGAGTACCTCAACAGTCCAAGGTTTGTGAGAAGCACCTCTATGTGATGCGGTAAGCCCAGTGTACTTGATAGAGGGGGAGTTCTCCAGCAGCCTATTTGTTCGACGAGGTGTTCGAAATGTAACCTGTTACTACCCCTAAAATAAATCCTAGTGTGATTTGAGTCAGTACCTCTGTGTTTTCCTCATGATTGATATGGATTACTTGATAACTTATGTATATGTATTGGAATACACCTAAGTAAGTATTTATGTTGATTTCATACTTTTTGATTTATCATTGATGGATTTTTTGAGACCTAGAGGGTCTCGGGGTCCTTATTGAGTATCGTTATACTCACCCCTACATGGTTTTTTCCCACACCTAGTTGTGTTGGATGCAGACGACGGACAATGCTGACTAAGGTTGAGAGTACCAAGACTGGTCAGTACCTGGAGGTAGACCACAAGGCGTGTTGGTACGCAGAGGAGACGGGTGGACGCGGAGTGCTGAGGAGGCGATCTGTACCAATCCTCCAAGTAGGAATCTTAGAGGATGACCCAACAACTGACTTTCCCTTTTCTTCAGTTGTATTGTATCACAGTTGTACTTATACTTTCTAGTTGGGAATGTATTCTGGCCTATTTTACTTACAACACTCACCCTATTTACAGTTCAGTTTTATAGTGTTCATATCTTGTTGTGTGCTTGGTTACGTGTGTTTACAGGTTATAAAGGCAATGCCTTCCCAGTTTTAGGTAATACGCCTTCGGTGCTAGTCGCCAACCCCTAGCCTATGGAAGGTGGGCTTAGGGAAGTTACGGAATGGGCACCGGGGGACGGGTTGTGACAAATTGGTATCAGAGGAGTCGGTTCTACTGTAGAACATAAGATTCCAATCTTTATTTTTAATGGCAATAGTGTTAAGTATAGTGAGTGTGCTTATCAGTTTAGGGAATCTAGTGTTGGTGTGGCGGTCTACGTATCCATACACCTAGACCCTGACTTCTGATTTCTGACCCAGTGCATGAAAACACTGATTGCGTATGTGTTTTAAAATTTTTTATTTGTTATCTTTTTAGTCAGCTCACCGGGTATAAGTTTCATCTCACCAGGTATAATTTTTTGATCATGGCGCACCTGTTTCTTTTTTAGGATGCCTCCACGAAGAAAGCCAGTTAGAGTTTCGAGAGTTGTACGAACCGATAACCCACTGATCGACGAGGCCTCAGTGCAGGTCCCTTTTCTAGTAGAGGTAGCAGTGGAGGCACCAACAGTACCACTCTCCATTGGGCCACCGATTCCACCATCCCCAGCAGCAGACGGTGCATGCCGCTTGAGCGCGTTTCACAAGTTCCAGCACCAGAGGCCACCCATCTTCATGGGAGAGATGGTCCCACAGGCAGGTGAGGGTTTACTGGAGGCTATGGTGAGATTCTTCCAACTCATAAGGACACCAGATGATCTTATGGTGATCCTTTCTACCAAACTTCTACAGGGAACATTGGAAAGATGGTGGATCTTTATGCTCCTGGTTCACAACGAGGTGAGGCTTCTCTAGGAAGACTTCGAGATCATGTGTCGAGCAGAGTTTTTCTAATAAAATCTTTGTGCATTGTGAATATAGGAGATTTTAATCTGTATTAGGCCAGAATGATTTTGTCTCAGTACTCAGTGAGGTTCACTGACCTCTCACACTTCTCCACTGATATGGTGCAGGACCCATTCTTCAGGGCCCTAACCTTTGAGGAAGGGCTCAGGAGGGAGATCAGGGCTTCGATGATCTCACTTAGCATTATAACGTAGGTAGGGATGTTAGAGAGAGCCCTCTTAATGGAGAGTTTCATTAACAAGCATTCACCAATGGTGAGACTCACTACCAGTCGTCACATAGTGGAGTCTTCTATAGCTGGTAGCAGACAGATGTCACAAAGGTCCAAGAGTACCAGACCTATAGGTGGATGACCACATGACTCAGGGTTGGTTGTGAGGAGCACTCGAGGCAGAGCTAGTCATGCTTGGAGCGGGCAGTGTTACGCATGCGGCAGACAGGGTCACATGGCTCGTGACTGTCCGACCCTCCATACAGAAGATCATCAAACGATCAAAGGACCTCCCAGGAAGAGATAGAGATTTGACCAAGGAGGTCTGGAGGGAGTAGGCAGGCGTGGCAGAGGAGACGGTCATGCAGCGGGTGATGGGTGACGATTTGAGATGTTACTTCCACCACCACAAAGAGATCCACCCCGACTGCAAGGAGCAGGTGGACAGGGGAGACCTCATCTCCAGGAATCTGAGGCCTATGATCACGGCGCTCTGAAGATGATACGAGGTACGATCTAGGTCTACTACACCATAGCTACAGTACTTATAGACATAGGTTCCAGTCATTATTTTATTTCCATTTCCCTTTTTTGGAGCTCGGAGATTCTGACGGAGCCATTGGCTCCATCCTTATGGATAGAGACTCTTACGGGAGTAGATTTGAAAATTAAGAACTGGTGCTGGTAGTGCGAGCTTACTCTAGGAGGCGAGAGCTTCAGCTGGGATCTCCTAGTAGTAGCATTGAGGGCTTACAACATCATCTTGGGTATGGATTGGTTATCTACAGTACATGATTATATTGATTGTATTAGGCGGAAGGTGCGGTGTGTCCGCACGGATGGGACCAGGTTTACCTTCACTGGCAAGAAGGGGCCCTTTTCATCACATGATGGACTTACCCGGAGGAGAGTGCAGCCGATTACTCATCAGTTGGATAGCCTTACCATCGGAGCTATTAATCTGGAATGTTAGAGCTATCCTGTAGTGGTGGACCAGTACACTGATGTTTTCCCTGATGATGTTCTGGGTCTACCTCCTCGTAGAGAGGGGGAATTTTACATTGACATGTACCCCAGGACGGCACTAATATCGAAACCAGTGTATCGGATGGCTCCCGTGGAACTTCGTGAGCTGTGGGTACAGTTGGAGGACTTGCAGGGAAAGGGATTCATCCGGCCTAGTGTTCCTACTTATCCATCTCTGATTCTGTTTGCCAAGAAGGCGGATGGGAGCTTGAGGCTTTGTGTTGACTATCAGTGCCTGAACCTGGTGACCGTGAAGAACAACTACCCACTCCTGAGGATTGACGTCCTCTTTGATCAGCTGAAGGGAGCACGGTGGTTCTCGAAGATAAACCTCAAATCAGGCTATCACCAGCTTAGAGTGCGAGATAAGGATGTGCAGAAGATGACCTTCTTATGTCGGTATGGACATTACGAGTTCTTGGTTATGCCATTCGGTGTGACCAACGCTCTATCAGTGTTCATGGGACTCATGAACAGGATCCTTCATCCATACCTTGATTTCTTTATAGTGGTCTTCATCTATGAAATTCTGATCTACTCAACTACCGATAAGGAGCATGCCTATCATTTTCAGGTAGTACCAGACACACTCTGAGAGTACCATCTTTATGGTCATCTATTGAAGTGCCAGTTTTAGATCCAAGAGGTTCACTTTCTGGGACATGTCATATCGGAGGATGGAGTTGTAGTGGATCCAACGAAGATTGAGGTGGTACTTTCTTGGGAGCCACCCAGGAGTGTGATGGAGGTATGGAGTTTCTTGGGTTTGGATAGATATTACTAGAGGGTTGTTCCATACTTCTCCAGAGTTGCAGCACCACTATCATCCCTAACAAAGAAGGGGAAACCCTTCGTTTTGTTGGAGAAATGCTAGTAGAGTATTCAAAAGCTGAGGTAGAGGTTGACTAATGCCCCCATATTGAGGCTTTTAAAGGAGGGCATAGGGTACGTAGTCTACTGCGATGCATCAGGGACCGGACTCGGATGTGTTCTGATGCAGGAGTGAGTAGTGAACACATATGGTTCTCGAGAGCTAAGACAGCATGAGCAGAACTACGCTACCCATGACCTAGATTTAGTAGCAGTGGTAATCACCTTGAAGATGTGGCGACACTATTTGATGGGTGAGAATTTTACCGTGTACTCTGATCACAAGAGTCTCAGGTATATCTTTGCCCAAAAGGACCTAAACCTAAGACAACTACGTTGTCTTGGGTTCCTCCAGTACTATGACTACAAGATAGTCTATACTCCTGAGAAGGGGAACATTTTAGAAGATTTACTCAATATGAGGATTGGTATACAGCTGCTAGGTGAGGCAAGAGAGCAGCTGGCCACTTTTCATATATCCTTTGTGGATAGAGACTGATCAGCTTTTCTACAGTCTCTTACAGTCACTCCCCCACATCTTCAGTGAGTCAGGGAGGCACAATATGGGGATGCTGACTACGAGGAACGACGTGCTCAGATATCCATAGGATATGCACCTGATAGATTTTCCGAAGTTGGGGAGCACGGCATCCTCTTCAGAGGATGTACCATGGTACCAGTGTCACTTCTGGAGGAAGGGTTAATGGAGTTTCACACATCCCCTTTAGCAGTACATCTAGGAGTGGTGAATATGTACCAGAATCTCCGATGACATAACTAGTTACCAGGAATGAAGAAAGTAGTTGTAGAGTTTATTGTTTGGTGCCTCACTTGTCTGCAAGTGAAGGCGGAGCATCAGGTACCAACAGGATTTGTTCAGCCTTTAGAGGTCCCAGAGTGGAAGTGGGATGGGATATCCATGGATTTTGTGATAGGATTCCCTCATACATCAAGGTGCATGACTCGATTTTGTTGATCTTCGACCAACTCACAATGTCATCCCACTTCCTATCGATCTGAGAATAGGGTTCAGTAGAGAGCTTGGGATGCCTCTATGTGCAGGAGATGGTGCAGTTGCATGGAGTACCCTTGACGATTATCTCTGATCGTGATGCACGTTTTACTTCCCAGCTATGGAAGGGTTTGTAGGAGGCTTTCGGGATGGGGCTTCATTTGAGAACCGCCTTTCATCCTCAGACGGATGGCCAGAATTAGTCTACCATTCAGACCCTTGAGGACATGCTCCATGCTTGGGTTCTCGACTTTGGTCATAGCTGGGAGGATCACTTACCATTGGTGTAATTTTCATACAACTACAGCTATCACTCCACCATTGGGACCACACCTTTTGAGGTGTTGCATGGGCGACCCTGTAGATCACCTTTGTGCTGGACTCACCCAGGGGAGTTAGCACTAGTGGGACCAGAGATGGTACGGGCCACCACAGAGAAGGTGCAGATCATCCAGGAGAGGAATAAGACTGCATATATCAGGTAGAAGTCATATGACAACAGGAGACAGAGACCTATGGAGTTCGAGGATGGAGACCACATCTTTCTACGGGTCTCACCTCGAAGTGGTTTGCAGAGATTTGGTCGAGGTGGAAACTTATCTCCGAGGTTCATCAGACCTTTTTAGATCCTTAGCAGAGTTCGTGAAGTGGCATACCACTTTGCTCTTCCACCTCAGTTGCACCCAGTGCATGACGTCTTCCACGTGTCCCAGTTGAGGAGATTCGTGCATGACCCTTCTGACATCATCGACCATGGAGAGCTGGATGTCCATGATGGGGTGACTTTTATGGAGGTTCAAGTAGAGATTGAGGATCAACAAGAGAGGGTCCTTCATGGATGGTTGATAACCCTGGTGTGTGTTCACTGGCATCACGAGAAACTATAGGATAGAACATGGGAGCGGGAGGCTCATATGCATACTCAGTACCCCCAGTTGTTCCCTTAGTTTGAGTTGTGGATTATGGGGACGTAAATCCTTAAGGTGGAGAGAATATAAAAACATAGAAGTTCCATGTAATTTTTTTTAAATATATGGGAGTTTTAAGAGTCCAAAAAAATTGACGGTGTGTGATTCTAAGGCCCGCAGTTCCTAGAATGAATTTCTGAACTTTTTTTGGGTAAGTTTAGTAAACGTGCGAGCAGGTTTTTTCTAACTTTTGAACCAGTGCTCGGAATTGAAATCTGAAGGCACCATTGAATTAGCAGGGTCGGTATTTGATTGGGGAGACTTTCACCTCGATAGCATTTAGTCGAGGGTGAAAGATAATTTTTGGGTTTTTTGTGGAAATAATAAATTAAAATAAACACACTTTTTATTTTATTTTATTTGTTGTAACCACTCCATGTGGAAGTTGAGAATTGGGGACCACCAGACCTTAACCTTCCATGAGAGGTTATGGTGGTGGGAACCACCCAAGACTAACCTTCCAGGAGAGGTTATGGTGGTGGGGAACACCTGAGGCCTAAACCTCTTGAACTCCACTCATAATGGAGGAGAACCCCTCTAAACTCTCTCTTTAATGTGGTGGAGCCTCTTGAGCTTCCTCCACATTAATTATGCCAACGCACCACATTAATTTAGCCAATTTGAATTTTTAAGAAAACAAACTAAATAATATATATCATAATCTATTATTTTTGGGATACCTATTCATTTGGGGGGAATTGGGAGAGGAGAGAGCCTTGGGAGAAATAAATTTCTCCAACAAAGAACTTCACCTCCCAACGAAGAACGCTCCGACAATGAAGAACACCGACCTCGACTTCGACTTTCTTCTTCAGGACTTCTTCCAACATGGTACATCGTCATCTACGATGAATTGTCGTCCGTAATTACTTTTCGTGACAATGTCAATGAACAACCCAATGTAGGGGTTTATTGTGAATGATTATGTTATTTTACCCATGTTCATCCCTTCTAAAACAAGGAACGCGGATCACATTTCTAATTAGTTAATCCGCATAGGATTTCTTTTGCAGGTTTATAGAATAATAATTGCAGGAGGGTTTGACATTATTCATTCTTTTTTTATGTTGAGTTGTTTTCTACCACCCTAATGCAGAGGGTGCGGTCCAAACAAACATATCCCGACCCCCCCCCCCCCTCTGTTCTGCTTCTTTTGTGTGTTCTTCGCAATGGACGAAGTCGGCGACAACGAATGAAGAGAGAGGCCGGCTAAACTAGCCCCTAGTGAAGGCACGGTGCCCCGCGGCTTTACTGCCTAAGCTACCGCCTCTTGAACCACCGCTGCTACCACCACCGCCCAAGTCGTCGGCCGAGCCGCTTCCACCGCCCAAGCCGTTGTCGTTGTCATCATCACCATCGTCCCTACCATCCCCAAGCAGCCGCCGCTCGAGCCGAACCGTCGCCCCATGGTCGGACCGCCTCCTAGCGGTCAGACCACTTCCCCGCGGCCGGACCACCTCCCCGCGGTCAGACTGCTTCCCCACGGCCAGACCTTTACCCCACGGTCGGTCCGCCGCCTCGAGGTAGGTCTACTGCCCCGCGGCCTGTCCGCCGCCCCGCGGTCAATCTGCCAACCTGCGACCAGACCGCCGACCTGCGGCCCATCTGTTGCCCCGCACTATCGTGGGGCCCCTCGACCGAGCCGCCCCGGGCCGGGTCGAGTCACCCCACACCCTTGTGGTACCCCTTGGTCGATCTTCCCTCATGGCACCCTCATGGTCGTCATGGGTTGGGTCAGTCTAACAGGGTCAGACCGGACCTAGGCCCACTACGACCCATTTACTTTCTTTTTTCCATAACTTTGTCACCGGACGTCCGTTTGATGAACTGTTAGCGGCATTGGGGACCTTGGAGTGGGTTGGTCCCTTTGAATGATATCCCATTTCATTTTGGATTAACATGGGGAATGGTCAGGTTGGATTGAGCATGAATCCGACCGATCCCCCGGGACTAAAAGGCTAATAACTCACAGACCGGGCGTCTGATTGACACGTCATCTATTACATTGAGACATTATGACATGGAGGACCATTGAGACACTTCTTCATGGAATTTTGGAAGTTGGAGAATCGAAAAGTAGCTTGTGGAGAGGATCCTCCCAAATACGAGCGATCATAGTGCGGAGAACTAGTGGATGGATAATAATTTAACAACTGCTGATCGTTTAAACTCAGAGGGACTCGACAAGCCTAGTGGGGAGTTCCTTGGTGATGCGGAAGACCCACATTGGGGAGTGCCTTGGTGACATGGCAGACCCATGGTACTTAATAGGAGGAGTACCCCAGCCGGCCACGAGGGGGAGCGCCTCTATGTGATGTGGCAGACCTATGGTGGGGAGCGCCTCTGTATGACGCAGCAGACCCACAGTACTCAACAGGAGAACTACCTCAACAGTCCAAGGTTAGTGGGAAGTGTCTCTGTGTGATGCGTCAGGCCCACTGTACTTGATAGAGGGGGTGTTCTCCATCATCTTATGTGTTCGATGAGGTGTTCTAAATGTTACTTGTTACTACCCCTAAAATAAATCATGGTGTGATCTAAGTCAATACCTCTGCGTTCTCCTCATGATTTAGATGGATTATTTGATAACTTAGGTATATGTATGGGCATATAGCTAAGTAAGTTTTTATGTTGATTTCATAATTTTTTATTTATCCTTGATGGATTTTTTGAGACCTAGAGGGTCTCGGGGTCCCTACTGAGTATTGTTATACTCACCCCTACACGAGCTATGCCCGCACCTTGTTGTGTTGGATTCAGATGACGAATAGTGCTGACTAAGGCTGAGAGTACCAGGACTGGACCGTACGAGGAGTTGGACCATACAGTGTGTCGGTACTTAGAGTAGACGGGTGGAAATGGAGTGATGAGGAGGCGATCTATACCTACCCTTCAGGTAGGAACCTCGGAGGATGACCCAGTAGTTGAATTTCCCTTTTCTTCAGTTGTATTGTTTCACAGTTGTAATTGTACATTCCAGTTGGGCTTGTATTTCAGTCCCTTTTACTTACTGCACTCACTATGTTTATAGTTCAGTTTACTAGTGTTCCTATCTTTATATGTGCTTGGTTATGTATTCTTATAGGTTATAAAGTGTATGCCTTCCTAGTTTTAGGGAATATGCCTTCAGTGCTAGTCACCTACCCCTGTATTATGGAAAGCGGGCTTGGGGTAGTCACAGAACAGGCCCTGAGGGACTGGTTGTGACATAATAAGTGATATAAAAGGAAAAATAAACTTGAAAAAGGTTCTTAAGTATGTATAAATTAGCTTTAGTTTATTATTTATGAGATTAAAGAATGAACGGATCAAGTAGGACACAAGGTAAGGGTTTTCTTATCTCGCTTTTAATTCCGTGAGATTTACATTGTTCACCACTTATTTATTGCATGTGGTGTATTGTGTAATACCATTTGTTATATATTATCATGATTCTATTTATATTCATGCTATTATGTGATTCATTTGGTGGTTATTAACTTTTGGTCATACGATTCAATTGATTACTATGTGTTAAGGGGTTTTCATCTCACTTCTAATTACCGTGAGATTCATGCTATATTTCCACTATTTACTTTTATGTGGTGTATTTACTGAACATGATTGTTTTCCTTGTGTAATATATTTTAATCTATGGTTATTTAAAACTTCATTTTATGATCCTTTTTTCATGGGGTGTATGTTTTGTAATTTATCAAATCAGTAAGGGAATTTATAATTTTGATTTCCACTCATTGGGTTTTACGCAAACTTCATTGATTATTTTGTTCCAATATTTTATGTGAAATCACTATTTATTTATCTAAGTAGTAATTTCCACTCCCCTTTATGTGGATATACTTTTTATACACATAATCAATCCATTGAAAAATTATCAAGTCATCGATATAAACATGATAAGATTAATCTTAACTCAATTTCCCTTCATTGTGTTAAACATCCAAGTCATTGGTGTTGTTGTTACAAGAATATGTGTGAATGTACTATGATTGATTTACACTGAATATCTAATAATATTAAGTGTATTTATATTTTTCACATATAATTATTTCATTTATTTATCCTTAACCTAAAGATACGGTCTTTATAAGGTATTTCTTCTCAATTTACATTCTATTGATACTTATTTGTTGTTATGCACAAATTCACTTTTATATGGTGTATATACTATACTTTTACATTGTATATCATGAATACCTTTATTATCATGATATTATAATATTTTTATTTCCTCAATTATTTTTATTCAAACGTATCTCATTTCGTTAGGAACTCTAACTAAAATATCATTTTAAATGTTTTAAAGATTTATTCTTCTAAATATTTCTCATTAATGTCCCTATTTTAAAAATGGTTTAATGGATTTATTTATATGTAAATTAATATTTTAAAATTAAAATTCCTTTTAAAAGTTTCACATTTGTATGGGAAACATTGATTCAATAATATATTTTTAACAGCTTCTTGATAAATAGTGACACTTTTAAATGTTTTCAAGAAAAAGGGGATAATTCTCTTAAATAGTTTTACTGATTATTTTAATCAATGTCAATATCATTTATTATTTTTTATTGAAGTTTATTTATTATAAAAAATATTCCATATTGTATTGAATGATTTATGCTTGACTGTGGATGTGTTATTTTTATACCATTCATGTTTTGTGGTTAAAATATTAACATTTCGTATGCTATTTCTAATATGAATGTTTATGTTATATTTAAACCTTTTCATATAAGGAATGAATTCGACTTAGTAACTGATGGGTGAAGCCCGCTATAGCTCCTAAATGCATCAGTAGGTATCATGAGACAAACTAGTGTCTTGGCACGAGGCCTTGAAAAAATCTTATTTGTAGTCTTGGCATGAGGCTTTGACTATGTGGTTATGATGTACGACATTATGCATTCCATCATTATGAAATTAGAAATTGAAATTACATGTGATTATTTGACTAGTAGAATATCCATGTGAAAAAGTAAATGGAATTATCTGATTTATATTTTCCATATTATGCAGAAATTTATGTTTAAAAGGATTATGTTTTTATCTTATACATTGCCTTAAATGTTTATAATTATTTATGAAAGATTTCGCTATATTGTTATCTTTAATGAGCATCTGAGCTCACCCCTTTCCATGTTTTATTTTTTCTAGGATGTGAAGAAGTGTATCATTATTAACCTGTAGTGATAGGCTAAGGGATATGATTGTGTTCAAAGGGGACACAATGTTGTTTTTCTTTATTTCATGATGTAATGTAAAACTTATGTATGTATATAATACTCCTGAAGATACTAAAATAATCATTAATTCAGGACATGATCCCTTATGATCATTCCAATGATATGTAATAATGCATCAAATCTGGGTAACTATGGTCGGGGCATTATAGTTGGTATTAGAGTAAGTTCAGTTCAAACCTTGGAAGCTCGGTTTAGAAAAACTCTGATTAGAGAACATTACCCTAAGATAGACTTTGAGGATTAGTATAGAATAATGTCATAGAATTTTGGTAATGTAGATATTTTGTGTATTTTCCAAGAAATACATCCCTGTTTGGATACGAGCAGGTAGAGGCAGCTCTGGAACAGATGTACCTAGGGGTAAAACCCAAAAACACTGATTTGAGCTAGACTCAAATGGGAACTAGTGCACAAAAACAGGCCTTGCTGCACTCTTGGTTACAACACTCCCAGAGGATATGCTTGGGATAATTCACATTTTCTTTACAAACTAATTTTGAGAATTTCAATATAATGTGAGAATAAATAACCTTGGTTAATCCTAAGGTGTCTTAGATTGAAAATAAGGTGTCATGATATTCTCTAAATGGTTTTTTTCACTATTGTTACTCACACAATGATTTCTAGTTTTAGTCAATGGATGGATTCCCAGGAAGTCATCGTAACATTAAACATGATGTAAAAGGTGGGAACAGTGGTTTAAATGGGCAAAGAAATGGAATGTTGACAGGTGTAAAAGATATTATGTTCATGTTGAATCAGTTTTCCAAAAATATGATCAAAAACATATATATTAACCAACTCCTAGACTCAACAAAGAAGATAAAGGCAGTGAATGATAAGAGAACTAGTAGTGGACACCATGGGGAAAAGAAATCTTGATTTCTATCATGCAGGAAATGTGGAAGGAGACACCTAGTAAAGTGTCTCAATGGAACAAATAAATGATTTATGTGTGGGAAAGAAGGAAATAAAGTAAAGAATTGCCGAGGAAAAATGAAGAGTGTTATGGAAGAAAATAAAAATGATACCAAGAATATATTTACAGTCATTTTCCCTAAATTTAGTGGACCTACGCATTACCCATGTCAATTCCCTATTCTATAGGATATCCTCTTATTCAAGGAAAAACATATGTAGAAATAAATGGATGGAGAAATGTTTAAAAGTATTATTTCTCTATGTTGATGGGATTACATTGGATGACTTTTCTTTTGTATGTTTAACCTTGAAGTTTGTTATGTGAAAATTCTATTCGAGGAATAATTATCTTTAATTTTGTGGATATAGTTATAAATAACCATTTGGGTTGACATGATCCTTGAATTTGAGGAAATTTCATGTTATTAATTTTTGGGATGAAAATGTGAGGTATGAGATAAAATTTGTAGTTAAATTATTTTATAGTTATTTTGAGGAATTTATCTCAATTTGGGAATGTTATAAAATATATTTTTTGAAAAAGGACAACACACAGACCGTCTGACAACTCGTCGCATCGAACAAAGCTACGGGAATCAGAACCCCAACCAAAGTGCGACTGGGATTTATCGCCTACCACTAGACTACGTGAAGTCGTTGGTTAGTGTGACTAATTATTTTAATTAAATGATTTTATTTATCAATAATAATTTGATTTGGGATCTTATGTTTTATCAAATGGATATCCTTAGTGTTGGAAAATTATTTGGCGATTATGTGATAAATGTTACTCTAGAAGACGTTCGCTCTTTTGGGAACACTATATGCCTAAAGAAAATAGAATACTACGGGATTTCATTTAAAGAGTAGTGTAATATTTTTATCTGTGTTTTTATTATGTATTTATAGAGATTTGGGTTATTTATGGAAATGATTTTCCTATCATAGAGAATGTGTGATTGGGTTAATTACTTTTAAGTATGTGACTTCAAGAGTAGTCGATGTTATTTGGAGATACAATTTAACGTGGAAGACTATGTAATAAAATTCTTCTGAGTTTTGGGTTTCAATCTTAGTTTGGATTATATTGAAGGATTCTAAGGACAATTGTATATTGAATGGTCTCTGTTTAACTTTGGCTATTGTTTGTTCAATTTTGGAGATTAAGAGTAGTATTTCTTTTTATAAGTGATTATCCTTTTTGGGTATTATCTAATATTTTACTAACCTTTTTGGTTTTGGTTGATGTCTAAATATGGGGGAAATATATAGTTCATCTATTGTAGATTTCTGATACTCTAAATGTTTATTCTAGTAATTTAGGTGACCAAGTCATCTGGAATACACTTCGTTTAGAGAATAGATGAGTTTGTGGTAGGAATTTAGTAAAGGATTAAAGTCTACATGACATGTAAGTATGATTCTTTATATTTTTATTTAAGCTCATAAAAAAATTCCTCAACTTTATGAAAAGTAACTTAAAACAAAAACTTTGTCAGTTAACCTTTCCAACTAGGGAATTAAAGAAAATTTAACCCATCACAAGTTTGTGATTTTATTTTGGTTAACTTTCTCCTAATCATGTTTTCTATCACTCTCCATCAGAACATGACACTTAGTTTCTCCTCAATATCCATGTTTTCATTGAATACTAGTATGGGTTATCTCAGGTGACCTTTTTACATTTCTTTCTTTCCTTTAAAGAGATATTTTTATTGACTCTTGTTTCCGATGTGGTACATTCAATGAAGTTTCTGAGCCCAATTTTAAAATTTCAAGGACGCAATTCCCAAAAGGGGTAAGGATGTAACACCCTAGGTAAATAAAGAATATAAAATTTTCATATTTATTAAAATTTGTGAATTAAATATTAATTTTAATTTAAAGGGGATTCCATGTTCGATGGCGTACCCGATACGCAACAACGGGTTTCTTTTAAATCTTTTGTTTCACACAATGTTGAGTCATACTAAAAAAATATAATATTATTTACAATGATAGTCAATTCCTAACCATTGTATTGGATGGAATGGAAATAGATAACTAAAATATTAATATATATATATATGTTTGTTAATTTTTTTTACATTTAACCAATTAATTTTAGAGGCCTAAAATAAGAAAAAATCTGATTTTAAGCATAAATACACAAATATTCATTAAAAGGTCAATTTACCGGCTTTTGATGGAGAACCCTCTTTAAATATATTTTTGGTCAAATTTATATGTTATATATAACAAAATAAAATTATTCTTTAGAATCGGGACATCGAAATTTACTTTGGGTAAATTTTTGGTATTTTTCTGATAAAATTCATTTTTTAATGAATAGTGAAAAATACTGTATTTCAATTCAAAACATCCATTTAATCTAATTTATTTATAAGGTTAAATTATCTTTTTATTTGGTTTTAAAGTGTAATTATATTATTTTTTACCATTTAATCCAATTTTGGTCATTGGAAGTAATTTCACTTTGAAATTGGACATAAACAAGTGTCAATCTTTTGATAGTTATTATTTCTAAAAAAACAGTCTTTATGTTTTGATAGCGGGAATTAATTTTAAATTAATTTCTTCCCCTTATATGTTTTGAATTTGAAAAAATTTATTCCATATTTGGAATCAGTAGGTCCAAATTATGTAAATAGGTGACTTTTATTTTTAGAAATTTTGAATATTTACATCAGTAAATATTTTATTTACCATGGTTAAAGGGTAAATATGATTAATATGGGTAAACCAATATTATTATTATATTATAAAATTACTCTAACATATGTCATAATCCTATTTTTTTGATACATTTCCGACCATGGGCATCTTTGGGTCAATTTTGGGACCCCATAGAGCCACTTGGGAGTGATAATGACACTTTATATTAATTAATTTAAAACAAAGACAAAAATGACACAAACATGTATCTTTTTGTAAATTAATTATTAAATGGGGTTATATAAGTTATTTATTCGACTATAAATATTCATTTAAAACCTAAAAAGTTTTAATACATCATGATATATTTTTTATAATTTTTAGAGATCATATAAATAAAAATATTTATGACACAATAATGATTCAGTGTTTACCTCATTAAAGAATGATTTAAATAAATAAGATTATAAAGATTAAAAAAATATCCAGAACCTATCCAATTTTTATTAGATGATTTTATTCCTAACATTACGCATATTATCTCCGAATTTATAAGTTTTAGACCATTAAAACCCGAAAATAATTATATAATAAAATAATATTTTTAATCTTTCCTAAAGAGCCCCTCCTCCCCCTTATAAAAATCCCTCACTTCTAACCCATTCCTCACACATCTCGAGCCCCTTGGATCGTCCATCATATGAAACATTAATCTCCCTACATCACTATCTTAATCCTAGAATCCTTCCCCTAGGTATAAGGATATTAAATTAAACCTTTTGGTTCAAACCAAAGGGAGATACCCGAGTTAAAGGTAGCGTCTTCTCTTAAGTTCTTTTGTTTTATTTTACTTCTTCAACCCCATAAACTCTTTTTATTCCTTTATTTTATAACAAAACAAGTATCCTAAATATACTAAGTTGTTGTTATGATATTTATTCTAACTACACTTACACACACCTTCATCTAATGGGTAAAGAACATATTGTTTATGTGGACGACGAACTACTGCCTCATGAAACGATGATTGTTTAATCTTCTCCTACCACCTCTTATGGTGGCCATTAAGAAGGAACTATAATTATATGTGATATATATTATATTTATATTTTTTATATTCTACTATAATTTTCATTTATATAATACATTTATGGTTTCTATAGTGGTTAAATCTGATAATTTCATTTGAGGAAGTTCCAACCACCGCCCCATCAAAGTGATATGACCCATTCTTTCCATACGTGGAACGTATAAAGTATGGAAATAATTAAATAATATATGATATTATAATGTAATTATAATATACCCATTTATCATTACATTTTCATTCCATTAAATATGAAACATAAATGAAAGTAGCGTTCATGTGTACATATGGCTTACCGTCTCTATGAACGGTGCATTTCATTTCTTATCTCCAAATGTTATGTACAATTATAAATAAATATATATATATAATAGTTATATTTTATATATATGAAATCTAAATCATGAGTATCATTCTATAGATAATGAAACTTTGACCACATGGACAACTTGTAAATATAACAAGTTCATTTTATTGACTTAAGTACCAAATATCAACAAAATGACCATTATTAACTTAAATGATTTCATAATGTTTATAACATTTTAATGAGTGATATAAATGAAAAAATAAACATGAAAAGGGTTATGAAGTAATTTTAAATTATATTCATTTTATTATTCAGGATATTAAAGAATGAACGGGTCAAGTCGGACACGAGGTAAGGGGTTTCTTATCCCACTTTTAATTCTTTGAGATTTCCATTGTTCACTACTTTTTTATTGCTTGTGGTATATTGTGTACTGACATGTGATATATATTATCATGATTATATTTATATTCATGGTATTCTGTAATTTATTTGGTGGTTATTAACTTTTGGTCATATGACTCAATTGATTACAACGTTGTAAGGGGTTTTCTTCACACTTATTATTACCGCGAGATTCATGCTATATTTATACTATTTCCTTTTGTGTGGTGTATTTACTGACCATGATTGTATTCATTTCGTAATATACATTAATTTTTTGGGTATTTACAACTTTATTTTATGATCCTTCTTTCATGTGGTGTATGTTTCGTAAGTTATCAAATCAGTAAAGAAATTTCTAATTTAGATTTCCACTCATTTGGTTTTATGCAAAATTAATTGATTATTTTACTCCAAGATTATGTGTGAAATAAATATTTATTTATTTATGTTGTAATTTCCACTCCCCTTTTTGTGGATATACTTTTTATACATGTAATCACTCCATTGAAAAACTGTCAATTAATCTATATGAACTTGATAAGAGTAATCTTAACTCAATTTTCATTCATTGAGTTAATCACCCAAGTCATTGGTGTTGTTGTTACAAGAATATATTTGAATTTCCTCTAATTGATTTACACTGAATATCCAATCATATTAAGCGTATTTATATTTTTCACACATAATTATTTCATTGATTTATCCTTCATCAAAGGATACAGTCTTTATAAGTGATTACTTCTTAATTTACATTCTATTGAGACTTCTTTGTTGTAATGCACCAATTCACTTTTTTATAGTGTATATACTATACTTTGACACAGTATATCATGAATCCCTTTATTCTCATGATATTATAATGTTTCTATTATCTCAATTATTTTTATTCAAACGTCTATCATTTGGTTAAGATTTCTAACTAAAATATCATTTTAAATGTTTTAAATATTTATTCTTCTAAATCATTCTCATTAATTTTTTTGTTTTAAAAATGGTTTAAAGGATTTATTTATATGAACATGAATGTTTTAAAATTAAAATTATTTCTAAAAGTTTCAATGTGGTATGGGACACTTTGATTCAAAAATCTATTTTTAACAGCTTCTTGATAAATAGTGAGACTTTTAAATGTTTTCAAGAAAAGGGGGATATTTCTCTCAAATAGTTTTACTCATTATTTTCATATATGTCAATATCCTTCATTATTCTTGATTAAGGTTGATTTATTATAATACAATCCTCCATATTTGTAAAGACCCGTAAAATTCAAGGGAAATTTTTTTCTTAATTTTCTTTAGAATTTTACAAGAGCGCGGTTTCAGACGGCACCTGATTCCGAGGCCCGGAGTGCCCGGAATTAATTTCCGAAGTTTGGCTCGGGTACGTTCAGTGAACGAATGAGCGGGAATTCCTAACTTTTGATCCGGTGCTCGGAATTGAAATCCGAGGGCACCGATGAACTCGCAGCGCCGATATTCGCTTAAGGAGACCTTTCCCGAAGTTGCGTTTACACGTGGGGAGTTGTAAAAAAAATAAAATTGTGAATGTTAAAATAAAAATTTAACTTCAATTTTTATTTTTATCTTCCTTAAGTGTTTTTATCCTTTGGGTGGAAGTTGGGTGACAACCCAACTTCCCTTGGGAGGTTAAGAGGGTGGTGGGGCCCACACGAACCCCACCCCTTCATATTCTCTAACCCTCCCCAACTCACAATTAATGTTGTAAACTTAAGTTATAACTTATGTCATTAATAAGTGAGTTTAATTAATGTTTTGAAATTCAAACTTTTGAATTTCAAAGGTTGTGTTGTGTTAATAAATTAAGTAAGCTTAATTTATTGTTTTTGGTTAGTCCCTTTATTTCTTGAGAGGATTTGAGAGCTTTCTCTTCTTCTTCAAACCTCAACGAAGAACGCGAAGAACGCCGTTCTTCAACGAAGAACTTCTTCCGCGTCATCTCTTCCGCGACGGTTTTCCGCGACGAACGCCTTCAACAACAACTCTTCCTCCGACGTCAAAGGAATCGACACCGATTTTCCACGACTCCGTCAACGTGCGACTATCGAGGTAAGAGTTCTTGAGTTCGATGTTACCTTTTATTTGACTTTCCGCAAGACTTGACGAGGAACGCTCTTTTTCCGACGAAGAACGCCGCTCCGCTCTTCTTCGTCTTCGGTGTCAACGAGGGAGAACACCGCACCTTCCTCGGAAAAACCTTCGTCGGCGTACAAGGATTCGCCAACGACGTGCTTCTTCGGACGCGCCTCTTCGTCAACGGATTTGACGAACGACGACCGCGACGCCCGACTTCCGCGACGCCGTCTTCCGCGGACATAGTCGAATCCTCGATCTTGTACCCAAGGTAGGGGTGGTTGATTTAATATTTAATTATTTCATTCTTCTCGTGGTTCGTATAACTAACATGGGATGTTGATTATTTTAAGATGCGTTATTAATTTAACGTGAGGGGGGCCGGTCCGTACGAACACGACCGAACCCCTCCAACATTCTTGTTGTTCTTGCGGGTGGAAGCAAGTGGCGTGGTGCCGTCGCACCACGCGGATGATTGTGCGTTTAATTTTACGCAACGTCGTCGCGTTACGCCAAGGAGAATCTTCAAGAACGCGACGTCGTCGCGCCGCGTTGGAAGGAATCATGGCACGGCGAAAAGGGCGCGGTGCCGTCGCACCGCGCCGGACGACGAATACCGCGGCCGGTTCCGGGCCGCGGCGGGACGAGGAGACCGCGGCCGGTTCCGGGCCGCGGCGGGACGAGAAGACCGCGGCCGGTTCCGGGCCGCGGCGGAAGAAGAGACCGGCGGCCGGGCCGCCGGCGTCGGAAGCCGAAGGGGGACCGGAAATTCCGGTCCCGTTAGAGAAAAACTGGCCGGCCAGCTGGCCGGCCGGATACCATTAAAACCGGGGAATTTAATTCCCCGGCCACTTAAATAAAACCCCCTCTTTAAGAGAGGGGGGGGCGGTTCATCCGTGACAAGGGGGGGGGGGGGGCAACAGCCCCCCGGTTTTCCAAGAAGCGGGCCCCCTGGAGGGGGGCCATTTGTCAAAACGGCGCGGCATAGCCGCGCCGACCATTGAAGAAGCGGGGGATTGAATCCCCCGCGTGCCACCCGCGAGCGGCACCCGCCGCCGCCGCCGGCGCGGCCCGCCGCCGCCGCCAGCGCGGCCCGCCGCCGCCGCCACGCGGCCCGCCGCCGCCGCCACCGCGGCCCGCCGCCGGCCGCCGCGCCGCCGCCGTCCGCCGCCGCCGGCCACCGCGCCGCCCAGGGGGGGGTCGGGCCGGGTCGGCCCGGACCCGGACCCCCCGTTTCGGACCAGATTCGGTTCTTGGCTCATAACTTGAGCCTCGGACCTCCGAATGACGAACCGTCTGCGGCAACGCGATCCTTGCATCGAGACGGTCGTTTCGATATATCGCACTCAAGGTTTCGGGTTACTTTGAGTTCGGCCGGGTTGGTTCGTTCACGAAACCAACCGGGCCTTCGGAGCGGAAACGCTCATATCTCGAGCCACGAACGTCCGATTGACGCGCCGTCAGTCGCGTTGTGTTCCTCTTAGTGAATCGGATCTTTTGGCATACTCCGCCCGAGGTTTGGATGCAGGTGGAGTACGGTCGGGTTGGTTTTTCCTTAAAAACCAACCGGGCCCCGGAGACGAAAATGCCAATAACTCACAGACCGGGCGTCCGATTGACGCGCCGTCTGTTTCGTTGACTTCCTCTTGATGAGACGGAGCTTTTGACATACTCCGCCCTAGTTTTGGATGTAGTCGGAGTATGGCCGAGTTGGATTGTACCCGAAATCCAACCGGGCCCCTGGAACGGGAAAGCTGTTATCTTTCAGACAGGACGTCCGTTTGACGAACCGTCAGCGGCGTTGGTGGTTACGTTGAGTAACGGTCCCTTTGAGTATACCCTATGGGAGTTCGGGGTGCAGTTGAGATACGGCCGGGATTGGTTTCGCTCACGAAACCAACCGGGCCCCTGGGACGAAAAGGCTAATAACTCACAGACCGGGCGTCCGATCGACGCGCCGTCTGTTGCGTTGAGACCCCTGTGACGAGACGGGCCTTTGAGACACTTCTTCGCGGGACCTTGTGATACTTGGAGTATCGACCAGTAGCTCGTGGAGCGGACCCGTGGTACTTGACAGTGGTGGTGCGCTTGGATGCAGCAGCAGACCCTTGGCGGTGGAGAGCTTAGTTGTAGCGGCGGACCCGCGATACTCTACGGAGTGTGTGCGCTTGGTTGTAGCGACAGACCTGCGACGGTGGAGACGAGCGTGCAGAGTACGGAGACCGTGTAGCCGGCTGAGACCTGACGACTGCTTGACCGACTCGACTTGGAGTGAGTCGACTAGCCCAGTGGACGGAGCGCCCGGTATTTGGCGGCAGACCCACGGCGGACGGAGCGCCTGGTAGTTGGCAGCAGACCCGCGGTACTCGACGGGAGGAGTACCTCAGCAGGCTATCTGGGTAGCGCCCGGTATTTGGCGACATACCCTCAGCGGACGGAGCGCCCGGTAGTTGGCCGCAAACCCGCAGTACTCGACAGGAGGAGTACCTCAGCAGTCATAGGTTAGTGAGCAGTACCTCGGAGTCGTGATAGGACTACTACACACTTCAGAGACGGGGCTCTTCAGCAGTTACGGTTTCGTTAATGAAAATCCTGGTTTGAGCTGAGACTTTTGACCTTTGTGTTTCCTCATGATTGAGATGGGTTACTTGATAACTTAGGTATATGTATGGGCATATACCTGGGTAGTGGTTATCCGTTGATCTCATGACCCTTGTGTTTCCTCATGACTGAGTTGGGTTACTTGATAACTTAGGTATATGTATGGGCATATACCTAAGTAGAGTTTATCTGTTAAGATCTTCTTGTGTTTATCCTTGTTGGTTTTAGTGAGACCTTGAGGGTCTCGGGGTCCCTACTGAGTATCGTTATACTCACCCCTGCACGGGCTATGCCCGCACCTCGTTGTGTTGGTTGCAGACGACGGCCAGTACTGGCAGAGGCCGAGTGATCGAGGACTGGACGGTACCTGGAGGTGGACTATACGACGAGGCGGTACCCAGAGGCAGACCACTGGGCGGGTCATACTTGGAGCAGACGGCGGGACCCGAGGAGCAGAAGAGCTATCTGTACCCACCCTTCAGGTGGGATTTCCAGTGGACATCTCAGCGTAGCAGCTTTACTTTTCAGTCGCTGTTTTCCCTTTCGAGTTTTACTTTACAGTTGGGCTTGTATTTCCGGCCCCTTTTACTTTTCAGCTCTTCTTTTTGTACTTAGTGTTTTACTTCCGCTTGTACTCTGTGGTGCTTGTTTTCTTTATAAAGGCAATGCCTTCCCAGTTATCGGGATTTTACGCCTTTGGTGCTAGTCGCCAACCCCTGGCCTATGGAAGGCGGGCTTGGGGTAGTCACGGCACGGGCCCCGAGGACGGGTCGTGACAATATTGTATTGAATGATTTATGCTTGACTGTGGATGTGATATTTTAATACCATTCATGGTTTTTGGTTAAAATATTAACATTTCGTATGCAAGTTTTAATACGAATGTTTATCATATGTTTCAACATTTTTATATGAGAAATGCATTGGACTTATTATGTGATGGGCGGAGCCCAATATAGCCCCTTGATGCATCGATAGGTCTCATTAGACAAACTAGTGTCTTGGCACAAGGCCTTAACAAAATCTTATTTGTAGTCTTGGAACGAGGATTTGACTATGTGGTCATGATGTATGGTATTAGGCATTCCATCATTATGAAATTATCAATTGATATTACATATGATTATTAGACTAGTAGAATATCCATGTGAATAAGTAAATGGCATTATTTGATTTATATTTTCCATATTATGCTTAAATTTATGTTTAAAAGGCTTGTGTTTTTGTCTTATACATTGCCTTAAATATTTATGCTTATTTATGAAAGTTTCCTCTATACTGTTGTCCTTAATGAGAATCTAATCTCACCCATTTCCATGTTTTATTTTTCCCAAGATGTGAAGAAGTATATCATTATTAACCTGCAAGGATAGGATAAGGGATATGAGTGTGTTCAAAGGGGACAAAATGTTGTTTTTCTTTATTTTATGATGTAATGTAAAACCTATGTATGTATCTAGTACTCCCAAGGCTACTAAAATAATTGTTCTTTCAAGACTTGATCTCTTGTGATCATACCAATGATATGTAATAATGCACCGACTCTAGGTAACTAGGGTCTGGTCATTACAACTATCACCACTCTTTAACCAACATAATAAATATTTTAAAGGATGGCCATACAAGTCCATAAAAATATCCATTATTATCGTAGACTAGTAAATTTTGTAATAAGAAAACTCAACCAGTCCTATGTGATCATCCTAAGCTCCACGGAACTCAGGCAAATTGGTGTGAAAGATATCGTTATGAATTTTTATATCGCTTTCTATCTATATATTTGAATGAAAATGCTATGTTGTACTCAAATAGACATGACATCCCAGTGCCTCTAGATGAAGTCTCTAAAGATGAGAAGTATCCCAAGGGTCCCAATCAGAGACTATAGAACATGGAACTCCATGAAAAAAAAATCTCTTTCACCTTGAGATTTCCAAACTCCTCAAATTTTGAGTATCATTCATGGGTATAAACTAATGTGATTTGGTCAGCCTATAGATCACAAAACATATCACATTCTTCATTTTCTAGGTTTGTGGAAACCCAACCACATAGTCTATAGAGATTTCATCCCACTTCCAAATTTGGACTATATGTCTATCAAAAAACCCAAAGGATTCTTATGCTTATTAGTGACCTATTGTCCTGTATAACAATGAGAGTAAAAATTATAAATTCATCATCTCATACATTTCCACTAAAATCATCTTCACATTTCATATAACATATTGAATGTCCTTGGGTTCATTTCCCACTAGAAGATATAGAAATCACCCATCACATAATTCTTGTGAAATAACGGTACCAAAAAATGATTTTGATAGCATATAATTCCCTCAGTGGAGAAATATCAGTTATCCATAGTCTCCCCATCATAAAGAGAGTCACTAAGTCTATAGAAATCATCATCAGCCTTCTGTTCTTGAAGAATAAACTCCAGAAGAGAAGAGTTAAACTGAAAAAATGGACAAGGAAATCATGGCCCCTCATTCTCAAACTCCAATATGAAACTTTTGAAAATGATCCATCAATTTACACACTTCCAATGATTCCTTCATGACCTAGGTCAAAATTTTCTTTCTCAAAGCATCTACTATGAAAATACCTTTCCCTGAGGTATAGGTGATGTAAAAATATAAATATTACAGGTATTCCACCCAATCCCTCTGGACGAGATTCAAATTTTTTTGTGATTTGATATAAATCAGGCTATTATGGTCAGAATACAAGGTAAACCTTTCTACAAAAGGTAATTCCTCCAAATCTTAAGTGCATGCATCACAGCTACAAGTTCATTATTGTGGGTTTGGTAATTGTTCTAGTTTTGCATAAGCTAATGAGATCCACAATCAATGACATGATCACCCTACAAAATAACTCAGCCCAAACCTAAACTCGATGGATCATAGAAGACCACATATCCCTACCCAACCTATGGAAGAGTCAACACCAGTGCAGTAGTCAAAATATGTTCTATCTCAGAAATTAAATTATAAAATTCTTCATCCCAAGAAAAAATTTATCCTTTATGAATTATAGTATAAATCGAAGAATATATATTTGATATATCTTTTAATACTAGTTTTAATAGCCAACTAAACCCAAGATGCTCCAAATATCAAAAAAAATCTATGGTTCTTCCCATTTAATAAAATCATACCTTTTTAGGATCAACCGAAATACCATTTTATGATACCATGTGTCATAATAATTTCACTTATTGAATCTAGGAATCACATTTCTGAATCTTGGTAAAATGTCAGTGATTTCTCAACAATTCTAGAATTGCACTCAGTTGATGCACATGATCCTCCTCATAATTAGAGTAAGTAAAGATGTCATGAATAAATACAAACACAAAATAATCAAGGTAATCATGAAATATTATGTTCATTAAGTCTATAAAAACTACACCATAATTATTTAATCGAAATAGCCTAAAAAGGTACTCATAATGGTAATACCTACTCTAAAAGGTAGTTTTCTGAATGTAAAATTCTTTTATTCTCAACTAATAGTAACCAGATAAAATATCAATCTTAGAGAACCACTTTTCCCCTTTAAACTAATCAAAGAAATAATAAATCCCTAGAAATAGATTTGTGTTAGTTACCGGGACCCTACTGAGTTTCTAGAAATCAACACAAAGGAGAAGTGGCCCATCATATATCTTATCAAATAGAACAAGCACTTCCCAAGGTGACACACTCAAGTGTATAAATCCTTCCTATAAAATATCATCAAACTAAGAATTTAACTCTTTCATTTGTGTCGATTCCATGTGGTAATAAGTAATAGATATCGATTGAATACTAGGAACTAAATGAATAGAAATATCTACCTCCCTTACCAGTGGAAAATCATAGGAGTCACATGGAAAACATCGGGAAACTCGATAATAACTGTAGGAAGATCAATGCCCAAATATTACCTCTTCAGATAAAAAAGAAATAATGAATATCACTTTCCCCAACTCTAGATAATAAGGTCAATCTCAACATGACCAAAGGTCCCATTCTCCTTGAAAGTTGCGGAAAACACTATCAGGTCTGGTAAAACTGCCCTGTTGAAGATAATAATCAATCCATTATTTATTGATGATAATCCAGTCCATCACAAACATGATGTTAATAGGATTCATGTTGAGAACCAAATAACTCAAATAAATATCAATATCTGATAAATATAAAACACATGTTGAACATTATAGACCATGCTCTATCATTGATCCAAGGGGTGTAGTAATATCCATTACATAAGATAAAAACTCTATAGGAAGATTTAGCAGGTTGAAAATACAGGTTGAAATAAATGAATGATATGCACCAATATCAAATAAAGATGTCACTAATGATGAATATATGGTGACAGTACCTCTCACAATCACTAGACCCATATTTGCTTCTTTTAGAGACTCTTCCATTGTGTAAAGATAATTATTATAGATTATTGTGGATGGATCCCTTTTTCAATGATGTGTCTGATTTTCCTGAATTTTTAGAACTTTCTCACAATCCCTTTCTACTACACAGAGTGGAATAGTTATGGAAGAACTTATGTAAGTAACTTGAGAATCTACAGTAACCACATACCTTGGTTTCCTTAGTGAAAATCCTTTTGCAGTGCCCATATTTTCGACACTATTAACAAATCAAAGGGCTTATTCCCAATAATGTAAGAGGTGTATAAAAAATCGCCTCTAAAGAACCACCATGAAAATCATCACACTTCTTATTTATCTTAGCGGAATTCATAGAACTGCCACTAAGATAAAATGGGACACCTGTCAACCCTGAATTTCTAACAAGGTCCATCTCGAATATCAATGCTCTATCAAGCAATTAAATATAAAAAGGAAGCTACATTATGAAAACAAGATAATGAATACAAAATCTAATTCCCAGCTCAAACCATCGAGTCATCATCTTCTCATTTGATACTATATCTGGTGCGAACTGCACAATCATAATGAAGTAATTGGCATATTTTTTTGTGGTCATGTTATCTAGATCATGTTTGAAAAACTCAATAGTCTTGGCCAAAACCATCGACTCTGGATAGAACTAATTAGTGAAAATAACATTTAATTCCTTCCACTCTAATCCCATGTGGTTCTTCACCATCATCATCATGTCTCGTCTTCTCTTGCTCAGTCCCTCCAATGTGAAGGTGGAAAACATCACCATGATTTCATTAGGTGTCTAAAATAATTCAAACAAACAAATGATACTTATAAACAATTACCCATCCTCTTTAGTATCATTGGAGCCTTTGAATGCTCATGGTGTTTTCTTAAGGAACTCCTAGGCATGATTCTAGAAAGAATTCCTCTGAGGTTCAACTACTGGATCCTGAACAGGGACCAGTGCTAGTGTATGTCCCAGAACCTGGATAGTATGAAAAATAACCTCAACCAAACTCAGGTTCCATAATAGGATTTACTCAATTTGGTTTATTGTTAGCTTCCTCCTAGATCCAATTCAAAAATATTCTTAGATACATGATGCTATACTACATCAATTGAGAACATTGAATGCATCATATTAGAACTCAAACTGAGAATCATGGGAAATTAATCCCAACTGATAGACAAAAAAGATCTGAATTTCAATATATCCTAATAAAATTCTTGGAAAATACTAGAACTAATCCTAAAGACATCTTTCCTACCCCACCTCTAGTGACTTAAGGCTCATTGAGGTGACAAATATCTAGGAACTCAATTAAAACTTCCTTGTATGTCCTAAAACGATTACTCAAACTACATACTAACTTCAAGGTAATATTCTTAACCTACACATTAGATAACACATTATCTTGAACTAGCCTAGAAACCCTGGTACACTGATAACCATGATGGTCCTAACATATCCTGAAGGGCATTCTCGTTCCCTATAAGTTGGTGAATAGAACCTGGAATCATACAATATGAATGTGGGAATGAATTTTCAATAAACATAATGGAAGAAAGATAAACTACTCAGTACGCATAGAATAAAAACTCAACATTGGGAACTATACCCGAAGTCCAACAAGATTGAAAACCCAATGTATAACCACAAAGTACAAAAAATTTGGATAACAACCAAAGTCCAAGTGGATACAAATCTCCAAGCACATGGATCAAAAACATGAACCACCTACATGTGGCACTTTACCCTTTCTTGAACTAAGAAAGAGATAATATATAAACACCTAAAGTCATATGTAGGGTGTGAGAAAAAATAATAGTAGGTTCTCACCAAATATTCCATAAAATCATTCCATAATTAATTAACAAAATAAATCATTAAATTTTAAATAAACAGGCATAGAAGTTCAAAAGAATATTTCAAAAAAATTGTTATATATAATCAAGTTGATAGAAAATTTTCAAAAATATGGCTTAAATATACATATTTATATAAAATTGTTCATATAAATTCCCAAGGAATGATTAAAATAGTTTATAAGTAGTGGAATATATTTCATAAAGTTGACAATGAGAAACATGCTCATATTCCAAGTGATATGATAGTTCCTGGTTATGGGATATTTACACACCTATATAAAGAAAATGGAAATGTTAATTTAAAGACCCATATATTACATACATAGATATTCCTTCAAAATTTAATAATATTCATTAAAATATATAAAAGAGTCATGATAGTACTGTATAGGTATAGTGTCTTTAGAAACTTGAAAACATAATCAACTAGTTCATAATAAATCTACATTTTTTCCCACTTATTCCTTCATAACTAGACCCCTTTTTGATATATCTTAGTTAATACCTTTCTTCATGACCTAGGGAAAAGAAACATATGAAAGGGTGATCTCAGATGCATAGTAATAGTAAATATGGAAAATATAAAATAAAACATAAACATATTATTATAAAAAACATAAACATAGGTTTTTTTAAAACAATAACACATATAAAATATATAAAAATCCTGATTTATGAAATAAATCTTGGTAGTTCATAAGGCATAAATCAAAAAGGAATCATGAACCATAAGAAAATAACATTAGCATAAAACATGGAATTGTGGAAAACTCACAAGCACAAAAAATCATTTATATATTATACAATGCTCATTGCTGAGATCATTATAGTGGAAAAATTACTATACTAAATTGAGATCACTCTTAATTCCAACCCTATATTACTGAAGCGTATTTACTTTCTGTTCCAACCCTGTATTACATAATTGGATTTTTGTGTCGTGTCAGGCCTATATTACTAAACCTATTTTATTTTTCATTCCATCTATGTCTATCTATTAAGACATAAATTGTTTCCCAATGCATTGGATGGAGATATAGGTCCCACCCTTCTCATAATTAAATAATCATTACTTGTTCTACAAAATCATAAATCATTCATCATAGCATATCCTAAGGAATAAAATCATTTCCTTAAACATTATTCCATCATAGCATAATCCATGTAAATAAAATGGATTTCCTAAATATCATTCCCTAAAAACATAATAAAAACACAAGAATAATAGAGATAGTATACATGAATGATAACCCTATTAAATAATTCCATCTTAGATTAAAATTAATTTTTATTGAACACTTGAAATTAATTCTTGAGGAAAATATATTTTCTTCTTAAAAAATATTTTTCTTTCTCAAAATGAAAAAAAATTAAAAGAATAGATTCTCATTGAAAATAAAATTGAAATATTTTAAATTAATCTATATTGAAATATAGTGTTATGAAAACTTATAAACTTATCATGTCATATAAGTGAAAATAAAACATTCTTCTCATACATTTTTCAGAAAAGTCAGAAATTACCTCGTAATGAAAAAACAAAAAATATTCCATTCATATAATTTAATAAAAATTAACCAATGGGTAAAATTAAATTTAAATAATTATTGAAGAATAGAAATAAAATTAAATATTTAGGAGACATGGACATGGATAATAAATATACCTAAATAAATACATATGTATAAAAAATCTATAATAATAATGATATTGTGAAATTATCCCTTCCTAATTTATAATCTCTCAAATATTGTGCCTCATAAAATAAAAAATGTATATTTATATGAAAATATAATTACCTACATAATAATAATCTTAAAAACATTCATTTTTAGCATAAACATGACACAAAATAAATAGATGGTGTATAATGCATATGTCCCACAGAAATAAAAGTGAAACAAGATAATCCCTTACCTTAGGTATAATATTCTTGGTATGTGAATGAACCTCCTGTATAATGATTTAAATAATTTCATTTATTTATTCCAGAATCATAGTCATTTTTATGATATCATATATGATAATATTATCATCCATTTGTTAGTAACATTTCATTGTTACTCGTTATTCAGGTATTAACTCCTTTATGTTCTTATGATTTTTTTCAAATAAGATTTGGTTATCCTTAATAGAAAATATTTATATCATTAAAAGTGATATTAACATAATATATACCACTTTTATTTATTATATACAGTTATATAATCATTCTTTAATGGATATCTTGTATAATGAGTCACATTGCAATATGGAGATGGTAGGTCGTATGTATGCACGAGCGACGATATCATTCTGATAGTTGTGAAATGGTTTGGAAGTGGATGGAATATATATTGTTCCAGAATAAATATATTCAAATAATAATCATATATAGTTATTATTTACATCATTATACCCATCCAAGTAATTTGGTTGTGAAAAAACAGATTACACCATGATGTGGAGATGGTAAGTCGTACATACGCACATGTCATTATTTAGCTTTTAGTATGATGGATAAAAGGTGGAATAAGGCTTCTCCATAACCATATAATAATCTCAGTATATATTTGATACTATATTTATTACATAATAATGAAATAACAAAGTAATAGGATGAAGAAGATGATATAAGCTTGAAATAATGGGTAGAGGAGATTTACTCTTCTTGGACGAGCACCCACTAGATCTCCCCTTAAAGGCACAATAGTTTGTATTTGGAGAAGAAAAGAACCTCTAGAATGTGGATAAGTATGTTTATAAGGTAAAAGGATAGGGTATGTCTTAGAATCAAGGCTCAATGTGAAGTGAAGAAATGAGGGAGGAGGTTCCCTTTTATAATTTGGGTGAGGGGCACCTTTGGAATCTCCATAAATATTAATTTGTAATAAAATCAAAGACCATCCAAAAACATAAAAACTCTATTTTTTAAGAAGATTAGTCTGGATAAGGTTGTAATCTCATTAACCAATAATTTTTATACATGTTATGATTTCATTTTATACCTTATCAATTTTTTTACCTGTAATTATTCTCTTTTAATTGAAACTAAGGTAACAAATTGTTCAATATTAATTTTTTTACATTTTTACTTATTTGATGTCAATTAGACCATATAAAAACAATATAAAACATTTTGGAGTAAAAAATAATTATTTCATATTTCTGAAAATATTTTATTATTTTTAAATATTTTAATAAAATATTATTTTGAAAAAATATCAATAGTATCAATTTTGACACTATTCATTTAATGGACTTCTAAAAATATCAAGATAAGTTGCTAACCTCGAACCAAATATTTTATTATATATTTAAGTGGTCAAGGTAATATATAAATTTTTTTGGATATATTAATTATCCCAAAAAAATTATTTTATTATTTATATTAGCATCAATTTGATATTTCAATTAATAAAATAATTACTACATCAGTTTTGTATAATTATTTAATATACTTAATTTTTGGAACAAGTTAAAAATAAAATAATATTATAAATATAAATCTTATATATTTTAGGATAATACTTTTTACATAATATATATTCTGGTGTTATACTTTTAAAAACATGAATGTGACAAGTTTAACATCATTGTAAATAAAATAACAAAAGTTTCATAATATCTTCTATAAGGCTTCAAATGGTCAACAATTAGACACTTGGATGGTTATGATTGAGATATACTTGACAAATTAGATTTTTTAAAGTGTTTTTGTCTTTTAATGGTTATTATCATTTTAATAAAAATTAGTTTATTTATTTTTCATGGATTAAATAATTTCGGCATCATCAATATAAAAACCATTATGGTAATTATTAATTTCCTCAAAATTAAAAATAAATTAAAATGATAAAGAAAAAAATTATCTTTAAAACTAGTATTTATAATATACTTTATCTTCTCTATCACCATATATTAAAAATGATTTATTTAATAAAATTTGAGTAAGACACATTTAACTGTTCTTTAAATAAAATATATTAAATGTATGAATCTCATCAAAGGGGCTTTAAAAGGGTAAAATTTATACCCAAGGATGGGTTATCTTGAAAATAACTCATCCAATTATATTAGGACAAGTTTTAAGGTAATTTTATCATATTATATTTACCCTTAATTACTCAATTTAATTTTTACCATATAAATAAAAATTATTGAGGTTACAATTTATAATGCCCAAAAAATAAAATAATTTTTTTAATGTAATTTGGAACCACTGATTCCAAATATGGAATCCATTTTTTAAAATTCAGAACACATAATTTGTAGTAATTAATTTAAAATTAATCTTGTTGTTGGAATGAAAAATGGGTTTTTAAAAGTTAAAACATTGTAAAAGATTGAAATGCTCTTACATCAAAATTCATGGTAAAATTAATTCCAATGACATATTTTTTTGATGATAAAAAATATATTATATTTATACTTTAAAACCATTTAATAATAAAATTTAACCATATTAATTATTTGAATGAATAAAAATCGTTTTCAATTAAAATTTATTGATTTTTACTATTCATAAAAACTTGAAAGTTATCAGAAAAATATCAAAAATTCATCCAAAGTAAATTTCTATATCCATATTCAAAAGAAGAATATTATTTTTTTAAATAATATATAAAATAGTTTTAAAACTATATTTAAAATAGGTGCACCATTAATAGGTGGAAAACTATATTTTATGAAAAATACTTTTTTTATCTAAAAATTTGAATTTGTTATTATATCATGTCTAGAAAACATATAAGATAAATTTAAAATGTTAGAATGAATATATTAAATATGTATTACATTAATAAAATCTATCAAGATTGATGTTATTATTTTATAAATGCAATTATTTTCATTTAAATAGTTTTTCAAAAGGCATTTTATTTTATTTCAAAAAAGTTTTTCATTTATAATTAATTTCTCACTAATGATTAAAGTTTATATTAATAATTTAGTTAATAGTGTTCATAATTCCAATATAATGTGTAGGTTATAAGGTAACATATTACTATTTATTTTTTCTCTTAAACTCAGTTTTGCGTGAAATGAATTCTATCAAAAGTACTTGAAATTGTGTGTTCCACAAGATAAGCATAGTGTTGTGTATATTACAAGCTAAGCTGGTGTTGCGTGTAGCACAAGATTATTCCAGTGTTTCATACAACACAAGACCTCAATAAAAACATAAATTAATAAATAAAATATCTCATAAAAATCTTAGGGTGTTACATTCTACCACCCATAAAAGGAATTTCACCCTCAAAATTCATCTGGGTTATAAATGGATTAATACCATAAAAGTTATTTAATAGAAGCTGACATTGTAAAAATTAATAATAAATCTTCATTTTAAAAAGGAAAGATGATAAACTTTATGGTTACCCATAGTTACTCATAGATGGGTTTTTAAATAGGAGAACGTTGGTGAAAATTGAAAACATAGATAGGGAAGAGAAATATAACCATCAAGTTATGATGAAGAGAGAAAGAGAAAAAGTCTATTAGAATGTTAAAAATCAAAAATCCATAAATATAAGATTATTTTAGGGGCCATTTGAATCATCAGAAATTAAGGTACTAGGGTAACATTTTGGTTTTTAAGATCTTTTCCCTAGAGTTGATGAATGTTAAGAAATACTTACTTGATTAAGAATAATCTAATTCTTTCCTTGTTCCATGATCAATTTCCACTTCATCTCTTATTCCATGAAGTGAAGTTGAATCTTTCATTCCCAAAGTTCTATAAAATCATGCAATCCATAAATAGAATGATAGGTCATTCCATATGTCTTTATCACAAAAAAATGGTTAGCACAAGTTATCGAATATGAATAAGTCCATCTATAGTGTGATAGTGCAATCTCTATCCGGAGTTTAACTTATACTGTCCATAATTGGATAACCTTACAATCCTACTTAAAACTGAAAATCCAAAACATTAGAAAAAGGTACACTAAATCGGCATAACATTTATCCCCCATATATCAAAAGGCATCTCTTTTTGGTCGCATTCCAAATATGTGATCACCTTCATCGTGCATTCTCTTGATTCATGGTAATAACTTGAATTACCATGTATAATTATTGAAAACATAATTGTTCTCTTATTCTTGAGCCCAAAAGGATGTAAAATTCATCCATGATAGCATAATACACTTTTTAACAAATTCGTAATTGGTTATAAGGAAATAATCACCTTCCAATTATTCATAACCGACATATCTTTATCCAAATATCACTAAATCAATATCATGATCATATTAAGTGTATCCTTCCCTTAATAATGTGTTATCCAAGTATATCACCTTACACTTAAATAACTTTCCTAGGTCTTTTGAACTAATCTGTATATCCTTTCCAATCCTTAATGAAAAACTTATACTAAAAACACTTATATATTTCAGGATTCATATACCATAATCTTTTAATTCTGAAACATATACAACTTAATCATTAAAATTTATTCTTAAAACATTACTGAGGACCCATCATCTTAGTCTTTTATAAAAGATGTATCAGTTCATAATGTTCCTCAAGCGTAATCTAACCAAACTTCTTAGGTTTAATGTAAAAAATAATTCTTTGACATTCCATACCTTTCACTTGTTGTTTACATTATCTTTATCCTTAGTAGTATAATTAATACTCATGTCACCTTCATTATTCTCTTCATGATATTTCCATATAGGAAATCGATTTTCAAAATTTTCATTCTTTCACATCAAAAACATTAAATGTTAAGCATGTTTTATCTAGATTTGGATATTTACTAAGACCAGATAGAAATGTGTGAGAAACAATTATCATAGATGAAAATCACATTACTAGGGGAAATTACTTATAATACATCAATCTATAGCATCATAGGTTAAATCCTTGGATATCCATTATTGTTTCCAAAATTATAAGATTGTAACCTATAGTTAGAATTATCCTTAGGGACATACCGAGACATATATTTAGAAATATATCTTGGGATATCAATAAATTTTTCACAACCTAGATTCGAAAGGATAACTATAGTGTTACACTAATACCAACTATAATGAACCATACTTTACAAACATATATATTCCTTTAAAATGAAAGGATATTAATTACAAAAAAAAGAAAATCCATGACCGGACTGTATAAGTATAGTGTCTTTAGAATTAGGGAAACATAAACAACTGATTCATAAGAAATATAAATTTCCTCCTACTTATTCCTTCATAACGAGACCCATTTTTTACGTATCTTACATTATATCATTCTTCATGACTTGGGGAAAACAAACAATTAAAATGGTGAGCACAGATTATAAGTAAGGGTAAAAAGGTAAAATATCAAATAAAACATGAACATAAGAATTTAAAAACATGAACATAACTTTGAAAACCATACCACATATAGCATATATCAAAATATTGAGTTATGAAATAAATCATGGAAGTTCATAAGGAATAAACCATAAAGGAATCATGAACTATGATAAAATGGTATTAGGATTAAACATGGAATTTTGGAAAACACATAAGCATAAAAAATCATTTTCATATTATACAAGGCACATTTCCAAGACCATAATAGTGGAAATATTACAATATTAAACCATGTTCACTCTTTTTTCCAACCCTGTATTATGGAACCATATTTACTTTTCATTCCATCCCTGTATTACTAAACAAAATTTACTTGTTGTTTCAACCTTGTATTACTAAACTAGAATTACTTATCATTCCATTCATGTATGTATCATGAGATATAAATCATTACCCATTGAATTGGAGGGTGATATAGGCCCCACCCATCTCATAATAAAATCATTATTACATGTGCCACAAAAAACATAAATCATTCATCATGTCCTAACCCAAAAAATAAGATCGGTTTCCTAAATATCATTCCATCATAATATAATCCATGTAAAACCAACGGATTTCATAAATTTCATTCCATAAAAAACATAATAAAACCATAAGAATAATAGGGATAATATAATTGAAATATAACCAAATTAAATAATTCTATCCTAGAAGGAAAATAATTTTTATTGAACACTTGACATTAATTCCTGATTAAAATATCATTTCTTCTTCAAAAAAATTTTATTTTATAAACATTCCACACAATTTTAAAAAAATAGAATTTATTTTATAATAACCTTGAAATATTATAAAGTAATATTCATGTAAATATAGTTTTATGAAACCATAAAAACTCATCATGTTTTATAATTTAAAAGAAAACATTCTTCTCGTACTTTTTTCAGATAAGAAAAAAAGTACCACATATCAAAAAACAATAATATATTGATTTCATACCGTTTAATAAAAATTCACCAATGGGTAAAATTTACATTATAAAATTATAGAAGAATATAAATAATATTAAATATTTTGGAAACATGGATGTGGTAGATAAATATACCCTAGTAAATACATATATATAAACAATCTTGGATAATAATGAGATTGCAAAATTATCTCTTACCGATTTATAATCAGTCGAATCATATAAATAAAAAAATAAAGAAAATTATATTTATATTTAAATATCATAACATTCATAATAATAATAATAATAACATTCATGGGTATCATAAACACCCCACAATAGAAATTGGTGGTGTATAAGGCATATGTCTCACGGAAATAAAAATGAGACAAAATAATCCCTTACATTAGGTCTGATATCCTTTGTATGTGTCTAAACCTACAACATAATGATTTAAATAATTTAACTGATTTATTATGGAATAATTTTCATTTTTATGATATAATATATGATCATATTATAATCCGTTTGTTAGTAACATTTCATTGTTACTCGTTATTCGGGTATTAACTGTTTGATGTTCTTATTCATTTTTGTAAAATAAGTTCATGTTATCCTTATTAGGTCATATTTATCTATATAAAAATGATATTGACATAATATATACCATATTTATTCATTCTGTACTTTTATATAATCATGATTTAATTTATATCTTGTCTAATGAGCCGCATCACATCGTGGATACAGTAGGTCGTGTGTACGCCCGAGCGACGATATCATTCTGATAATTGTGAAATGATTTGGAAGTGGATGGTATATATATTTTTATAGAATAAATATATTGTTATAATAATCATATATATTTATTATTTCCATCATTATACTTATCCAAGTAAAGTGGTTGTGAAAAATATATTACACCATGTGTAGAGATTGTAAGTCGTATGTACGCACACGGGGTGATTTCATTTTTCATAGGATGGATTAAAGGTAGAATAAGGTTTTTATATGACTATAATAATATATCAGTATATATTTTATACAAATTTTATTACTAAATAATGGAAAACAACAAAGTAAGAATAAGTAAAAGAAGAAATAAGTTTAAAAGAATCGGAAGAGGAAATTACCTCTTCTTCAACGAGCACCCTTTAGATCTCCAGTTATGGGAACTACAGTTGGTCATTCGAGAAGACCAGAACCTATATAATGTGGGTAGGGATGTTGAAAAGGGAAAATTATATAATACAACCAGTATTTAAGGATCAAAGTTAATTGAATAAATGAGGGAGGATGTGCCCTTTTATAATTAATGTGAGGGGCACCATTGGAATATCCAAAAATATTAAATTATAATAGAATAAAATACCATAAAAACTTCAAAAAAGTATTAGTTTTGGATATGAGATGATATAAGGTTTTAACCTCATCAACCATTAATTTTTATACATTTTTTATTTCATTTTAAACCTTATCATTTCATTTTACCATTAATTATTCTCTTTTAATTTTAACTAATGTAACAAATTATTCAACATTAAAATAGTTTAATTGTTACGTATTTGATATCAATTAGAACATAAATGAAAAATATAGAACATATTTTAGTAAAACATAAGTATTTTATTTTAAAAAAATATATTTATTTTTTTAAATAATTTAATAAAACATTATTTTGAAATAATATCAACAGTGACAATTTTGACCCTTTTAATTTAATGGATTTTTAAAAATATCAAGTTATGATTTCAACCTTGAAAAAAATATGTTATTATATCTTTATGGGGTCAAGTTCATCTATAAAATTTGTTTTATATATTAATTATCTGAAATTATATTTATTTTAGTATTTTTAATAACATTATTTTGATATTTCCATTAATAAAATTATTATTAAGTCGTTTTTGTGTAATTATTTAATATACTTATTTATTGGGTAAAAACTAAAAACAAAATATTATGATGGATATAAATATTCTATATTTTAGGAGAATACTTTCAGTCAAATATATATTCTAGAAAATCTATCTTTAAAGAATGTTATACTTATTAAAACATGAACCTCACAAGTTTAACATGACATTAAATAAAATAAAATGTGTGCATAATATCTTCTATAAGGATCAAAATGGTCAATAACTCGCCCCTTGGATGGTTATGATCAATATATACTCAACTAATAATATTTTTTCATTTGTTTGTGTCTTTTAATGGTTATTATCATTTTAATATAAATTAGTTTATTGATTTTTCATCGATTAAATAATTTTGGAATCATCAATATATAAATCATTAATGTAATTATTTATTTCCTAAAAATTAAAAATAAATTAAAATGATAAATAAAATAATTTTATATTTAAAATTAGTATTTATAATCAAATTTATCATTTGTTTCACCATATATTAATAATGATTTAGTTAATAAAATATGTGTAAGACATATTTAACTTTTCTTTAAATAAAATATATTAAATGTCCTATTCTCATCCAAGTTGCTTAAAAAGGGTATAATTTTTACCCAAGTATGGTTCAGGTAGAAATTAATTCATCCAATAATATTATTACAAGCTTTAAGTAAATTTTATAATATTATATTTACCCTTAATTACCCAATTTACTTTTTTACCATATTAATAAAATGTATTGAAGTTTTTATTTATGATGCCCAATAAAATAAAAAATTCTATTAATATAATTTAGGCCCAATGGTTCCAAATATGGAATCAATTTTTAAAAATTAAAAACTTAGAAGTTTCAGAAATTAATTTAATATTAACCCCACTGTTCGAATGAAAAATGGTTTTTTAAAAGTTAAAACATTGTAAAAGATTGAAATGTTCTTATATCAAAATTGGTGGTAAAATTAATCCCAATGACATTAATTATATTAAATGATAAAAATATATTATCTTTATACTTTAAACCCATCTAATAAAATAATTTAACAATAACAATTATTTTCATGAAAAAAATCAATTAAAATTTTGTGATTTTTCTATTTATCACGACTTGAATGTTATTAGAAAAATATCAAAAAATAATTAAAATTAAATTTTTATATCTAGCTTCAATAAAAGAAGTTTTTTTAAAATATAATATATAAAAGTGTTAAAGAATATATTTAAACTGGTTGCACCATCAAAAGGCAGCAAATCTTCATTTTTTTTAAAATACTTCTTTTATCCAAAAAATTGAATTTGTTACTATATCATTCCTAGAAAACATATAAGATAAATTTTAAACCTTATATTGAATATATTAAATATTTTTTACATTAATAAAATCTAAAAATAGTGATTGTATTATTTTATAAACTCATATATTTTCATTTCAATATTTTTTCAAAAAAAATCATTTTATTTAAAAGAAATTTTATTTTCATTTATTATTAATTTCTCACCAAAGAGTAAAGCATATTTTCATAATCTAGATAATAAATTTCATACCTCCATTATAATTTCAAGGTTATAAGGTATGAAAATAATATTTTTTTGGTCACTTAAACTTGGTCTTGCGTGAAATGAATTCTATCAAAAGTACTTGAAATTGTGTGTAACACAATCCAAACATAGTGTTGCGTATTTCGCAAGCTAATCTATTGTTTTGTGTAGAAAAACATTATCTTGTTTTGGTGTATAAAACAAGATATCAATAAATAAACATAAATAAATAAAAATAAAAAATCTATCTCATAAAAATATCAGGGTGTAATAGTGCATGCACGTCCCTTTGATGCATGTATAAGAGGACTAACCAATATCCCACTAAGTATATGACCTACCTATCAGTTCATGTTATTGTTATAAAGAATTAATCCATTCCATGGGCATTCCCATCCTATAATATGTTTCCTTAATAACTCACTAACTACCTAGGACTTCATGTTCTCAAAAAATACTCAATAATGGGTAATTTATTTCAAAACTATTAAAAATAAAATCCAACCTATTTTTATATATTAATATGACAATTTACATTTAAAAATTAAAATTTGGTTTTAATCAAATCTGGCATTTTTTCCAAGATAAAACCAATGGATTCTATCAAACAAATATCATCCATTTTTCACATATATAAATGTTAAAACAATCTCACAATTCAATATCAAATTTTAATTTCGAAATTTAAATTACACAATTTGAATTCAACAATTTCCATCCAATATCACAATCAATCATCAGTTTAATGGAATTAGTTGTATTTTCAATTTTATTCTGAATCAAACTCAAATCCCCAATTCACTAGAATTGGGTTTCTAGAAAATTCAATTTCATGATAATAAAATTCCACACATCCAATTGAATTAAATTTAATTGAATTAATCAATTAAGGGATAAATTTATTGGAAATCACAAATAGAACCACCTTCCTTGGGATTATGGGAACATGAAATAAAAATACCTAAATAGGAAACACCAATGGAGAACATCGATAATGAATATCCAATAATCAAGTGTAGATTCCTAATCTAAAACAGAGGATATTAGATCCTAAAAAAACATAGAGATCTATAAAACCTCAGGGATGAGAGAGAAATGAGCTGGAGAAAAAGAATAATAGAAGAAGCCTTACTAGTAAGAGATTGAAAGTCATTATCTTAGGTTTTATTTTCATTTGAAGGGGTGTAGAGGGTCCAGAATCACCTCTTGGGAGCCTCTAAAGAATAAGAAAATTTATTAGGGTTTTACATTCCCATCAAGAACATAAATTAAGGGTTTTAATATTTGAAGAAAAAAACATATTATTGAAATTGTGTATTCATGGGTAGCTAGGTAGGGCCGCATTGTTAGAAAAACTATTTGCACTAGCCATGGGTCCATACTAATAGGGTTGTGTTATTTCTCCTTAGTGGGAAAATAGTTTTCCAAACCATGCACTAACCATGAAAGCCCTCACTATCACGATTTTTAAGGGTTTCACTAGCAGGGCATGCGGTTTGGGAGTACTGTTCTCCAATAATGAATTTCCCAAAAGGCTTACAAAATTTCCAAAAATTCACCCTAAGAACATATAAATTAATCTTAGCCAAAGAGTGATCAGTATAGGGGTTTAGTAATACCTAAAAACAGTAACATGATGTTACAAGAGCCCAAATTGACATTCATTATTGATGAGTTAGATGGATTTGAATAGATGATATGATATTATCCTTTTTTGGTAAGATAGAACTTAGGGTCGGGTGAGTGGGTCTTGCAGGAAGGAAGATACAACCCATATCCCATTAGTTTGAGAGTTTAGACTTGGAAAAACGAGCTCCTTAGGTATCTAGATTATGTTGTTAGTGTAGGAATTTATGTATTTCTTCAATAAGGACATGTTAGGAAGACCTTTAAGGATAGAGACAGTCTTATTCAATTAATTACACCCTAATAAAACACTATTATCTTCTGTATCATATCATATGGTTGCTACCAAGAATCATGAGTTGAGGGAGATGTTGGAGGACCATCGAGAGATGGGTTTCATTTGACCTCATGTGTCCCCATGGGTACCTCTAGATTTGTTTGTGAAAAAGCCAGATGAGAGATTGAGGATTTTCATTGATTATAATCACCTAAACCAGGTAATAATAAAGATTACATACCCCTTTCTAAGGATTTAAGTACTCTGTGACTAGTTTCCATGAAAGAGTTAGTTCTTAAAGATCAATATTAGGTCATGTTACCACCAATTGAATGTTCATGAGGTTGGTATTAAGAAGGGGTAATTCAAATGTTTCTATGTACACTATGTGTTTCTATATATTATTTTTAGTGTGACAAATGTCTTTTTATATTTTTGGATCTTTTAAATTTGATCTTACATCCATGCATGGAATTATTTTTTGTTTTCTTCATAGATGAAATACTAATATACATTGTGTTATAAGGGGAGCATGCATAGCATCTGAGGATGGACATATACTTTCTCTCAAATAACCTACATTATTGTAAGCTCTCAATGTGAAATTTTTAGATCATAAAGGTCCACTTTTTGGGTTATTTAATTTCTAGGAATGGATTAACTATGAACCGGGTGAATAACAATATGATACTTTCATGGGATCCACCCACTAGCGTGTTAGATTTAAATAGTGTCATTGGCATGGTATGGTACTATATGAGACTTGTGTAAGACTTCTCAAGGATTTAATCCCCTTTGTCCACACTAATGTGGAAATAGAAGCTATTTACCTAGATTGAGTAGTGTTAAGGAGTCTCTAGGGTGCTAACATTGGGTCTAAATAGTGATTCTATGTTGAGACTATTGTAGGAGGGAATGGGGTACATTATTTTGGGATTCCACTATAATAGGCCTTTATTGCATGTTGATATAGATATAGATAGTGATAGAATATTGGATTAGGTTTTTAAGACCCCATGATTAGAACTATGTGACTCATGACATGGAGTTGGTAGTGGTATTCTCTCCTCTAAATATTTTTAGGAACTATCTTCTAGGAGAGTGTTTTATTATTTAATTAGACCATTATAGTCTTAGGTAAATATTCACTCAGAGACATGATAACATGAGACATATGTGTTTCTTGGAGTTCCTATAGGTCTATGAAATTTAGATAGTCTATACTAGAAGGAAGGTAAATTTGGTAAAGTATTTTCTTTGAAATATGTCCCATTCTCTCCTGGTGGTGGAGGTGTCTAAGTAGTAAGATTCTCTTTAGTTGACATAGGTAGAGGAGAGTGGTGTAGTTTTTATTTATATGGAGGTGACTACTCTGCTTCTTCATTGTGTGAGATAGTATTTTGGGGGATTCATCTACTATGACATTCTATATGACTTGATATCCTCTGTATATGCACAAGATGGATTCTATAAATGATGGCAACATGTCATCCATTTCTAGGAACCAACAATGGTTCTAGCCACGTTTTATGAGGAGGTGATGAGTGAGTTTCACAGTTAACCCTTGGTTTTGAATTATTATTTGGTGAATTTGTACACGGAACATAAAGAGTAGTTTTTGTATGATGGAATGAGGTAGAGAATTTAGGATTTAATTTATCTATGTCTCACATGTTAATGCATAAATGATGAGTATATACTACCAGTGAGGTTGACCCAGCCTCTTCAGATCCCAAAGTGGAAATTGGAATCCATATCCATGGACTTCGTGATAAGGATATCATTGACAATGAGAGTCCATTATTCCATATTAGTGCTTTTTGGATAACATAACATGTGATAAAACCTTCTTTTTCACCATGGAACAATATTTTGTTGAGATACTACGGAAGTTGTACATGTGTGAGATCATCCTACTTCATAGGGTACCCTTGAAGATTGTCTTTGGTTGTGATTCATGATTCAAATCACATTTGTGAAGAGGGATGCATGAGGAATTAGGGAGCCAATTGAGGATGGTTATGGTGTTCCACATCCATAAGTATATACATAACAAGAAGACTATCTTGGTGTTGTAGGATATTCTTAGGGCATGTGTGATAGACTTTGGCCGGTTTGTTTAGGACCACTATCCACTAGTAGAGTTTTATTCTAATACAAATAACACTCTATTATCATAAGGGAACCATTTGAGGCCCATTATGGTAGTCCTTATAGGTCAACCTTATGTTAGACTGATATTGTCTAGCCATATATTCTTGGGAAAGAGTTGAGGGTGGTTATAATGAGGAAGGTTCATGGGATCTGTGAGAATATGAGGATAGAAAAGAGCGAACCAAAATATTATGCAGATTGATGTCATAGGATATTGGATATCGAGAAATGAGACTATATATATCTCAATATCTCCCTACGATGAGGATTATGGAATAATGGATGGAAATAAAGTTATCCTTTAGGTTCATTGGTCAGTTTGTGGCTTTATAGAGGGTTGGTGAGGTTTCTTACTACATAGCCCTGCCCATAAAGTTCAACCTTTTAAATTTCATATTGCATGTTTAAGAGATAAAAAGATATGTACATGAACCTATTTATATTATTCACTAAGGTGGTCTTGACATAATTTTTGGAGACACCTTCATATAGTACCCATTGGAAATTCATGATTGGTAAGATAAGATCTCGAAACGATGTAATATTCTTTTTTTTTGTGATTTGGCATCACATAAGCATGAAATAGAGGTAATTGGCATGTAAGATTGTGATGTGGGCTCAATACCCCCATTATTTCTCTTAGAATATTTTTGGGGTAATATTATATTAATGAGAGGAGAATATAGTGACTCTAGTTTCATAGGATTTGTCCTTTGTAATTTTATTTATATATCTACTCATTAATCCTTGGAGTCAGCATGATTTTTTTGGTGTCTCAAGGTCATGGAAATAATATATTTAAAATATTAATATATTTTAATGGATACATCCACATCATTTCTATGATTTGTTTTTTTCACTATTTGGGGCCTTTTTTGGGAAATATAAGACCATTATTGATTTCATGACACGGGGTTTATCCTATGCATGATTTATGGTTGGTCGGTGTGAGAAATTCCAAGGAAAGAAACCACTAAAAGATTTGTTTAATTAAAATAAATAAATAATTTATTTATTTTATTTATTTTATTTAAATTTTGATGGCCTAAATTCCACATTAAATAGACTATTATTAAAAATCATATCAATTACCTGTATAACCCAAGGTGGATTTGAGAGGAATAAAAAATGTGTTCTTTATTGCTAGATTGAATAAGATAATGAAGAATGATCATATCATGGAAAATTGAGAGGTTTAAAACATAGTTGTTCATCTACATTTTTGGAAAACACATTCATCAACAACGATTTATCTTTTTCAAGGTATGACTAATCATTATAGTTTTTCACCTTTCTAATTAAAATATTATGAATGGATTTTAGTATCGACTTCTTGATCAATGATTTCACTCCCTTCGCATGAGCCAGTATGGATAAATTAAGTTTCTTAAATAAATTTGTGTTTCTTTTTCCTTTATAACACTCGTGTTTTCCATGATTATGTGATCACTGGTTGAGAAAATCCGGCCAATGTTGGTTAAAACTTTTTATATATTCATTTATCCCCACTTTTTTCACATTATAAACAATTGTCCCTCAGGGTCATGGTTTTATATTTATCAATGGGTTACACCATGATCAATCCCCCAGATTATTAGTGTTTTATTGAAAAATATTAGGTAAATGATATTTAGAGAGATCATGATGTTTTTTGTGAATTTGTACATTGATCTGGGATTCGGAGGGACAACAATGATAGAAGGTGCTATGTGTTGCATTTTTTCTCTTCAGGTCGATAGCCAAATTCTGATTTTTAGACATTGTCAGCCATTAATAAATGGAAGAAGATTAACCCCAATGATTTTGGGTAGTCAGATAGAAAATTTTCAAGTAGAGAAGGAGTATTTTTAAACTACATGAGGATCTATGGATTCTGTGAAAAAATGAAACTACACTCTGTTTAGTGTGGAAGAACACATTCTATGTTCTTCAATTTCCATAGTGGCTAAGGTTTCCAGCTGATTTAAATATCACAGTTGATGTCTAAGGGCCCACACACTTTATGACCCCGCCATAGTAGCCTAGTCGTGTGCCAGCTTTACACACCCTAGTAACCCAGGTGGTTATACACACCATTAATATTTAGGGACATGTCATGTGAATATACATGGTTAGTCATGACATGTTTCAAGTGTACATTCCTAATACTCTGAGTTGATATGCTTTTCATGTTCTATGTGTAAAAACCATGTGGTATGTCATAGCTGGGAAATACATGTCCATGTAAAAACAAGACAAGGTAGTGAGGTGAGGTCACATGCCATGTGGATCGACAATACAAATCTTATATTCCCATGTAAAGGTATTCCACTCATATCTCCTTCCAAAAAAATTATATTTTGGCCATGTTAGTATTAAAAATTGAGTTTTTTCATATATAACACAACAGAGACCTTTGTTTTGGAATATGATATATGATGTTAGGGTTTTCTTGCATGATTATTTTTTATGTGTCACTTGATGATGTAATTTATCAGGGAAAGATCATAAGAGTGATGATAGGGATGATACTCCACTATTGGACTAGGGTACAGATCGCATATACTCTTTATTGGGAGATTCCATACTCACCAAAGTGGGGAGAGGGTCCTCTATCTACAGAGTGTTGCTCCACTATCATTGAGATTGGTTCTAGAGTTGGTTCTCTACAGGGGTTGTGGATCCTATGGATATGAAGCATAGGGACGAGGGGTTGTCCCCTTAGCAAAGATTCATGTGAGGTTACACATGATCCGGAGCATCAAACACAGAATTTCGAAGCTGCAAGAAGACTAATCGACATTGAATTATCAATGAGATAGACATCCAATTTTGTTCAAAGATTGCATTTCAATATGAGAATATAGACATGTTGGGTTTTGTTTCCATTTTCAGTGGGTTTATATTACTTCTATCATATCATTATATTATAAATTTTTGTATTTAGAGGTTTCTTACTCGGTATATATATATATTCACCCATGTATAGTATTTTCCCAAATAATGACTTTTGTTGTGTAGATGATAGGTAGATCAGCAAAGTAATCGGTGAAGCTTAGTGATACTTAGGTTCATTGAATTCATATTGTGTCTAGGAAATGTAGATCATTATTCGAGATCTCTCAATTATCCATTTTCCAATTATATTCCTGTTTTAACTTATTTTTTTGGGTTGGGTGTATATTTTTTTCTATTTACTCATTGGAATACATTATCACACTCTGATATATTCCATAGAGTTTACTTCATGAAGGGTTTTACTTTGGATTTTATTTTGTTTTATTATTCATAGACATTGATTCAAATAAATAGTTGGGTTCATTAATATTGGTACTTTATTTTAAGGACTAAAATTTTATATTATGCCCTCTCAGCACTTGTTGCAAGCAACAATCCTAATATAGACCGGCTTGGGATTGTTACGGCTCATCTTTCCACCATAAAGGTGGGTCCCAGTGGTTCACATCATTATATTAACTCCGAAAATGAAATCAAATAAAATTAAATCATTAAAAAGTTAATTAAATGTATTTTTTCTATAATAACATTTGTTGAGTCCCATTAGGGATATAAATGGGAGATTCTATGACATAAGGGTGCATTAGTGTATTGAATCTTTCTCTAATTTAGATATTCTTCTTTAAACGCACATAAAACTAGGTGACCAATACCACATAAATATAAGGTTCACTCATTATACACTTATTTTAAATGATGATATGATTATTAGTTTTCCTTTTTACTGAATATTATCAATGTTTCTTTATCCCCACTATTGAAAGTAAATAATGCATGCACATAGCCACATGTATTTTATGTTGTTTACCTACACTGGGATAATCCAAGGATAATTATGTGATAATGTGGTGTAGACCAGATTCCACTAATCTCACTACATTTGTGGTGGTTTTAGGTTTATCTTATGGCCACACCCCTTATAATATTGTTTGGATAGTTAATTTCTTTATGATCAGAAATTCTTTTATATACTTTATTTTTCACACTACACTTGGAAAGGGTTAAGATAATGTCTCATGGGATAATGAAAAATATCACCAATCATTTATAGATTCATCGGATGTAGAGATGTGTATAATTGATCTCGTCCTTCCCCTTCACATTCATAAATTCAATATCCCCATGATTACCAACGTTTTCCCATGATATGTCATGGAAATACCTTCTTCTTTATTTTTTTAGGAATACCTTTATAGTTTTAAAACCAAGAATTAATTATTATTATTATTATTATTATTATTCACATTTTTTACTTTTAGTAATTCCCATCTTCTTATAATTATTCTTCTTCCTCTTCATTTTATCAAATATGGAAAATTATTCCATATACCACATTCATATATTATTCATTCTTCTCCCATCTCCATATCATTTTTCAATTAAAAATTTCACCATTAATTAATGTTATGGATATATCTACAAATTTTTACAAAATAATTTTACACCTATTAGCACCATAATCATTATACAAATTCGTCATTCACTATAAATTTAATTTATGATGTCATTCTACATTAGTATTTCCAATAATAAATATAGGAAACCTTCATAAATATAGTAGATATTAAAATAGTCGATCTAGTAACTCATTGTCCTTAAATCAAAGATGTATTCATTACATCATAGTCTAGTTCTTCTATTGTAAATAAACCATTTTAAAATCTCAAAAACCATTCTCACTTTCCGATTTCAAATTCTTCTTTAGAATCACAGTGTTCACGATGCCTAGTAACAAAAAATGGTTGTTCCTATTTATTTATTTTGACATCAATTTTAACAATGTTAATGATGATTATAAAATCCTATATAATCCTCATTCAAAATTATAACATGGAATGATCTACATCTATAATCGTCCTCCTCATGTCTCATAGTTGATTTGAGAATCCACCACAAGGACCCCCAAGATGTGGTATATTCTAGAAACTTATTTTAGATATATTTGATATCTTTAATCCAAACACGTGGTCACAGAAAACATTTTCTTAGTGTACACTTTTTTAAAAGTTAAAACTCTAATATTACTCATCAAGCACTATTGGGTGGTCATTTCTTATTTTATATCAACCATGTTCATGAAAAAATTACTCGACAAAAAACACTACAGCTTCATACTACTATATTAATCTAAAGTCCCACGTAAATATTTCCTCTATCTTCCCTTTACTATAATAATTTGGATGAACTAGCATAGATCTGAAAAAATACCTTAGGGATTAACCAGTCCCTAGGGTTTACATTATACCACATGTTTTATCTTCTCCTTTATCACTCATGATGGTGTCTATCAACAGTCTCCCTTCTCTTATTACCATAAATAGCCCATGTTGTTTTCTCCTTCATGACACCTAGGGGTCCCCCACATTATTCATTCATTATTTTCGATTATTTCCCCAATTCAATTTTTTTTGTCTAACTCCACCACAAATTACACAATGCATCTATTTGGACATTATATTTTAGATAGAGACTCTTTCTTCTCAAAATAGTAACACTATCATATTTTGAAATATATTTTTATATAAATAAATATAATCTTTTATAGATTATTTCACATATAACACCATACTAAATTGAAATTATGATTCTATAAAATTTATTTATTAGATTTGATAATTATAAAACAGTTTTTATTTTAGTATGTATATTCGTAGGTAATAATATTATGAATTCATTGAAGAAGTAAAGGGGATATAAGACATCAGGTAGTAGAAGCCTCACTAATGAACCATTTTTCTAATCCTTGTAATAAGGATGTTTCACTAAGTTTTTCCACATTCCAAGACTAAAACTAACTCCATCCATTGTGGTATGGAAAAAAACATATGAGAAAGAATATCAAGATTGTGGAAAATTTAAACGATATCCATGCTAGTGGAATCCTCACCCATGATTACCACTAGAACATTCATCATAATTAGATATTATGAAAATATTTTTAGGGGATATATAAGTATAAATTTGGATTATATAAGATTATATCTATTGATTTACTATTTTTTATCAAATTTATTTTACTATTTTCACATTTTTATATTTAATGGAATAAAAAAGAAAATTTGTTCACTTTTTCATTGATAAAACTAACGATATAATGTCATTATTAATTTTCAGAAATAATAACCTTATTATAAAAACAAACAAAATATATTATAAATAATATATGATTTTGGTAGAATAACAAATTAATTCTAATATAATTTTTAATTTATAGAAATAATAGTATTAATTATTAATATTTTAAAAAGTATTTCATCAAAGGAAATCTGTATTTAATATATTTCTATGTTTATTTTAAAGTTATGTTCTTAAATTACAGAATTTAAATTTAAAAAATAACTTTTTTTAATCATGAAAAAAAATATTTTGGGGTTAATTTTTTATGTTCTTCTAAAATAATTTATTTTTTTGAAGAACAGAAAAAAAAATATTGTTTTTAGTAATACTATAATTTTTATAACATTACAATGAATTACTTATTATATAAAAAATTTAATCATTTTTATACCAAATATATATTTATGATGTAAAATTATTTATTTAAAAATATTTTATTTTTTATTTATAATACTTAAGTTTAACATTTTGGAAAAATTGGTAATATTTTCTTATGAATTTTTTTTTATTTTGCCTATATTAAGAATTTATTTTCATCAATTAAACACATTAAATATTAAAATGTGGATTTCAACTTTTAGATCAGAATTTTCATATTTTTTAAAATTTTTAAATTAATATTTATGTGTAAAGTTATGATTTTTTTATATTAATGTTAATGACCATGATAATGGTGAAAGAGTTTTTTCATAGAATTTTATTATTATTTTTGGGGAATTTTTTCTAATATATTAATTTTTTATATTTTATATAATTAATTTTATATTATTTTTTAAAAAAATCGATAAATATTGTAGAACTCATTTAATTTTCAATTGACTTTATATCAAAGTTTGAAACATAATGGTAAGAACAATAATTTTTACAATACATAATACCAACATATTAAATGTTTTATTATAAAAAATAATTCTATATTTTTTAGAGATTGAATTATATTATATGTAGGGAAGTATATGTTGTACACATCAAAATTTGGGAAGAATTTTTAACTTATAATTTTTAATATAATATAAATTACTTGGGTAAAAACTATTTACCAATGTAAAAACTAAAAAGCTAATGTGTAAAAATAATCTTGAATAATACTTGAAACAAGCTTAAAACATGTATGAAAATGATTGATATAGGATTTATCTACCACATCACACTCCCAAAAATATTATTTCCCACTTTTGGAACTATTATTCCCTGTATTGGTCCATGTTATCATTGAAAACCTAATGAGTATTTGCAAAAGTTATATTTTCATTACTTATAAAAGGATATCACATCCTGGACATTTCTTCACCCATTCCAAAGATTTATTTTTACAAAAACAATAATCATGTTCTTCCTTATCCCTCCCCTAATTTATTTTAAACATTGTTCTTTATAAATGATCATTCTATGGATCCTTAATGTGACACTAAAGGGAGAACATACCATGGGAGATGTTATATTTTCAAACAAACCCACTTAATTATTTTCATCACATAATATCTAAAATATTTTCTATATAAGAAGGTATCATAGAATTTTTATTATTTTAATTCTTAAATGTTATTATAAAAAATGAATTTTAATTTTTTACATTTCTATAAAATCATTCTAAAAATCACGATGTGGTCATGTGTATGTGTATACTACTATCTCTATAAATATTTTGTTCTATATTTAATATTCTCTTAAAATGAATGAATTCAAAAAAAATTATTTAATTTATAATGATGAAATTTTTTAAACTATTTATTTTATTTAGATATAACTTTTTGACATGTATTGTAACATCCTGATCTAGGTGACACATGTCGGTGCCCCGAGCTGGTCGGCCACATGACCTCAAGAACACCTCTCTATACACCAGAGGATTCCGACGAGGAGTGAGGGCCTGATAAGGCATTCATGGGGAGACTATAACCTCTTTAATTAGAGAAATACACTAGCAGAAATAATAAACAATAATAGAAGCAATATATTTCAATAAATAATACCAATATCTCATAGTAATCTAAGTAGGAACACAATATCCAACTGAATAGAAAAATGAAATGATAAAGTATATGTCAAATGCCTAAAATGAAAATAGAATATAAAGGCAATGAAAACTCTAAATCGGGTCCCAAACCATGTCTGGTTCCAACATCCAAGCTCCATCCCCAATCTTGTTATCCAACACCAATCCTTTTCCCTTAACCTGATCTATAACAATAAAGCCTTTTCAGGTACCGATTAGGAAACCCAAATAGGGTTTGAGTACAACTAATTAGGCCACCACCAGTGATGTCTAAAACAATATCTTGTCATATAATAGTGCATGTGGTTCTATGAAAAAAATAATTACAATTCCTAATTATAAATTTATAACATTTTCAATTAATATTTATTTAACCACATAAACCTTGAGTTTCCGTGGACACCCATATCTCAATATCATCTTTGGCCCCTACCAGAGTCTAGAATATCCATGCGGGATATCACATGTTTGAATGTCCATGTTACATTATTATTTTCAAAAATGTATGACTATGTTACCATTAATTAATTCAAAAATTTGAATAGCCATTTAACCAACCTTTATTCCATGGTTGAATGTGCATGTTACCATTCACCATTTAATAACACATAATTGAATAAGAATTTTACCATCCACCATTTAATAACACATAATTGAATCAGCATGTTATCATTCATAGTACATGGTCGAATATCCATGTAACCATTCACCATTTTACAATACTTAATTTGAATGATCATGTTACAATTCATAACACTTAGTGGAATGTTCATGTTACCATTCACCATTTTATAATACATCATTGAGTGAGCATGCTACCATTCATGATACTTGGCTAAATTTCCAGGTTACCATTCACAATTTTACAGTATATTATTGAATGATCATGTTTCCATTCATAATACATGGATGAATTTCCATGTTACAATTTAACATTTTTAAATACAAAATTGAGTGGGTATGTTACCATTCATAATACATGTCTAATTTTCCATGTTACTATTCACCATTTTATAGTACATAATTGACTGATCATGTTACCATTCATAATACTTAGTTGAATTTCCTTGTTTCAATTCACCATTTTACAATAAATTATAATAAACAAACATTAAACATATATGCCTATCACCCATTAATTAATTTAATAATTAATTAATACATTCACATTATTAACATTCAATGATTAATTATCGAATTAATTAATCAAATCAAAATTCTAAAATCTCATAGTAAATTCCAAATTAATTATCCAATTATCTCATCAATATCATATAATCAATTTTTCATAGATCATATTACCCAAATCCCACAATTTCACAATTTTAAAATTAATTAATGTTCTGAATTAATTAATTCTATTGAAAAATATAGTTTCTAAACAAATACAGAAATTATATAATTTTTCATGTACTAAATTAAAATCATGATTATGGGATTTTAGCATTATAAAATCTAACCCTATTTTTTGACAATTCTCCCAATGGAAGACTTCCTAATTTGAATCTCCCTAGTAAATAATTCAATGAAGAGTGATATTTTGAACCAAATCCATAATCCATGATCAAACAAATAAAATTATAACAATATTAGATCTATATCTAGATTCAATAGTTGTTAAACATCCTTCTTTTATCCAGAAAGAGTGGAAGAGATATATAGATCTCAATAAGAAGAAAGAAAATACTTGGTGTTGCAAATATTCAATACATATTTTGATTTACCAAGAAAAGAGGTCCAGAAAGATTCAGATATATCTTGGAGATTCTAAAATAATGATAATAAACCTAGGGTTAAAAGAGGATGGTTGTGGATGAAAAAAATATACAATTCAACTTTGTATCATGTTTAAAATTACTGGTCAGGTATTTACTTGGTGTGTAACCCAATTACAATTCATGAAATGATTTTTAATTGTTTTTTCCAAAAAATATACTACCTTATATTTATTTATTTAAATCCCATGAATAATTAAACAATTTTTAATTCCATTACATTATATGTAAGTGTTTTTCAGTTGAGTTTCAGCCCATTTTCCTTTCAAAGACTCTCTACTCACCGTGAATCCATATTTAACACTTAACCCATTTATACCCAGATTCCATTAATTCAAAAAATAATAAATCCATAAAAATTAGTTAATTTTGTCTATCAAAGTCTCTCTATATCAGAACAATATTAGTATATTAATTTTTAAATTAAAATAACTCAGAGACAAAGTACCTGAAAAAGACATAATCTTACAATCTCTCCACCTAATAAAAGCTCATCCTCAATCTAAACTTCCAATAATCTCTATGATTATGAGACAAATAGATTGGGACACTGAGGCTGTATATCTTCTTATATTTTCCATGTTTCCTTCTATACACATCCATGTTTCCATAATAAATTAACTATTTGAAAATTCTTTCCCTGCAACACTTTCTCACTATGATCTAACACACACATTAGAAGCTCCTAAATGATTCATCTATCTTAAGAACAATATCATATACCTAAATCACATGATAAGGGTTGGAATTATACTACTAAATTTATGATACATGAAAAATATCTTGAATTTCATTGTATTTCAGTGGAATATCTAATCAGTGTGCCACCATCTCGATTCTCTCGACTACCTAAAACGGTCCAATGAACCTAGATTCCAACTTTTCATGCCTATGTATCCTGTGGTGACCCAACCTTGGTGACACCCTAAGGAATACATTATCACCCTCTCTAAATTCTAGGGGTTGTATTCATCTTTTATTATACAAATTCTCCCTACTACGATCCATAGCCACACATTTCCAAATTAGTTGAACCTACTCCAACATCTTCTGTATGAGACTTTGTCCGAGCAACTCTTATGCACCAGACACTATCCATTATAGTGATGATCTATATGGAAAATAACAAAGAGACTCATATTATTCCATCTATATAGTTTCTAGAAAACTATTATTATAAGAAAAATGCACTAAATCCATGTTATTCTCCCAAGAGCAATTGAAGTCAATAACACACACTCACAACAGATCCTCAATTATATGTATTTTACACAACTAATACCCATATATATGTGGGTGGAACATCATAATTAATAATAAATTTGCACCATGTTATTTTATCATGCCCTGTAAGAATCATGAATTGAAACTTGGCTCACAATCTAAAACTATAGTTCATTGAACCCCGTGCAGATAGACAATCTCCCATATATACAAAACTCCCAACTATTATACTATTAATTTCTTTTATATAGGTAAAAAATGTGCCACTTTTTTTAGTTGATCCACAAAAACTAGATATAATCACTATTCATTGGTGACTTTGGGATACCCACCACAATATCCGTGGTCAAGTCATCCCACTTCCACTTCGGAATAGGTAATGACTGAAGCAAGCATCCAGGTCATTGATGCACTACTTTCACCTTCTGATAGGTGTAGCATCATGTCATGAACAATAAAATATCTTTTTTCACTCCTGGATATACTGCCCACTTTGAGGCTTGAAATTCCCGCATGATCTCCTCTCACTTGTTCGTATGCACAATAACCCATTTACAGACATAGAAATTTCCATCTACGTCTATGCTTCAATATGAAGGTGACTCCCCACCTTCATGGTTTTACCTCAAGGTAAAATAATCTTAATCCTCATAATTCATGTATCCAATCCTTCTAAAAATTATATACACAATTGAAACTAATACTTTAGTCATATATACATGGTTCTATTGAACCACCATATACATCTCAACCTATAAAGCCATCATCTTCCACTTAGCACTAAACTCTAGATTGATCTGAGTCTGATTTTTCCTACATAAATCATTAAGAACACTATTTATTTTTCTACTTATATATGCCAACTCAAAATAAATAGACTTCATATATTCGGAACATATATACTATTGAAGATTCAAATCTCTCTGTGAAAAGGTGTACCTTATAATCTTTTGATCGGTAAACACTGTAAAATTTTTACCCAATGGATAGTGATTCCAACTGTTTAGAGAATAAAACACATCTACTACCATGAGGGAATGTATAGGGTTATTCTATTCATGTGTCCTCAGCTTCCAAGACCCATATTCCACAACTCTATATCCCTACATCAACACAGTTGCAAGTCTGATTCCAGAAGCGTCGCAATATATTTTATACTCCTCACCCGGTTTGGGTATGATCTAGATTAATTCCAATGTCATGAGATTCTTCAACTCATGGAATTATTTTTTAGAAGATTTAATCCACTATATCTTTACACCCTTTTGGTCAAACCTGGAAGTGGTGCTTCCAAATGGGAAATTTCCTAGATAAATCTCTGATAATATCCTGCTAACTCCAGAAAGCTACAAATATCAAACACGTTCTTGGTCTTCTCCCAAGAAACCAGTACCTAAACCTTCTATGGGTCCACTGACACACATTCCTCCAAAATGATTTGTCCCAAAAAGTGTTCCTAGTTCATCCAAAATTGGTGATTATATATCTTGGTGTATAGCTAATGATCTCTCAGTGTACTCAGGATAATGTCTATATATTGGGCATGATCGTCCTAAGTCTTGGAGTACACCAAGATATAATCCATGAACACCACCAAAACCTGATCTAGGTACGAATGGGATATTTTTTTCATCAAGGCCATAAACACTACTGGTGTGTTTCTCAACCAAAATAAAATTACCAAAAATATCACAAAGGATATACCTTTTTCTGAAAGTAGTCCTCGGTATATCAGAAGTCTGAACTCTCAGCTGATAATACCCTGATCTCAAGTCAATATTTGAGAACAAACAATATCGTTTCAACTAGTGAAATGGATTTTTGATATGTGGATGCGAATATTGGTTCTTTATTTTAATTTTTTCACCTTCTGGTAATTGACACAAAATGTAAAACACTTGTCATCCTTCCTTGAAAACAACATGGGTGGTCCCCAAGGGGACATAGTTGGACAGATAAATCCCTTATCCTCCAACTCATCCAACTGAGTCTCAATCTCTTGAAGCTCTATCAATTCCAATATGTATCGTGGAATATATATTGGCTCAGCCCTGGGCATGAGATCAATAGTGAATTCCACATCTCTCTCTCAGGTGGTAGTCCTGAGAATTATTTAGGTAAAAAAATGAAACTATTACACTACTAGTGGGAAGGTGTCATGTTATACTCCTCCATAATCTAGTAATAAACAAGAAACCTAGGTTGTGAGCTCTCCCAATTTCTGATTAATTGTCCCTACTCAACCTACCTGGATATCCCACTCCCCACGGTGAATATGATGGTCACCCTTAAGAGACATAAAATTCACTCTCCTTCGATAACAATCTCTATGAGATCAGTATGCGAGTAGAAATTCTATACCTATTATTAATTAATAGCCTAAAATTTCATGAATATATTGATCCCATAGTAAATTATATTTCCCTATTTTGAGTGACCATAACTTTCACAAAAAGAAGTCTCTTGACTATACTCCCAACGGTTTGTTTGTAGTAATGACTCCTCTTATGAACTCAATTTCCAGGCTCAGTTCATTATCATTTTTTAAAAAATAAAGTTATGAGAGGCTCCAGTATCAAAAAATGTACAAGATAATTTAAGAGATATTATAAATGTACCTCTCATAGTTAATGGTACAGCCTCCCTATCCACAATTGTAGGCTGAAATGTATCTATCTTTCATGTATCTCTCCCCTATTAGGATGTTTGAATCCCCATAGTTTCACCACTCTGGTGTTATGGGTTCCATTTCCTAAAATCACTTCATCCTCTACCTATACATCCATGACGAGTAGAACAACAACTCCCAACCAAATATGGTATAGAAGATCCCCATCCCACACTATGACCCTATCTAGGTTCTCTCTCACTAACTATTTGTCTCAGTATCATATAAAACTTATACAGATGTCTGATCATGCCACAAGACCAGCACTCTACTATAGGACAAGGATAGTACCTATGATAATGTCATATGCCTACCACACTAATAACAGAACACTCCTGTATAGTCCTACGCAACAGACCATCCTGTCTAAGAACTCTTCCTTCCAATACACTGACTAATGTTGTCATAGTAGTGTTTCCTTCTCTTAGAAGTCACACCTTCTAATCATCCAGTAAAAATAATATGTATAGTTCAAGAAGCCTCCTTCAGTTTCCCCATATATATGAGATCTTGATCCACCACCTCAGCAAACATCATTAACCAAATAAGGTTAACTTTGGACTTAATATCACACATAAGCCCATCCTGAAACACTACTGGAAAAACGGCCTATACCCACGGTTCAAAACCGTGGGTATAGCCCCCAAAACCGTGGGTATAGCCTATACCCACGGTTTTGGGAACCGTGGGCTGGAACGCCGTCGGTATAGGTCCCCAGCCTCTACCCACGGTTTTGGAAAACCGTGGGTATAGGTGTCCTGCCACCGTGTCACCGAAACATAGACAATTTCCACGGTGTCAACGACCTATACCCACGGTTTCAAAACCGTGGGTATAGGTCCTAAAAAAATGTAGGCGCCGAGTTTCGATCCCGCAACCTCTTCGCTGTAAACAACGCATCTAACCACTACCCTAACTTCACATATATGTATATATATATATATTTAGTTAAATATAGTTATAAAAACCGTGGGTATAGAGGGAAGAACCGTGGGTATAGGGTTCCCGCCAAAAAAAAAATTCCTTCCCGCGGAAAAAAATTTTTCCCGCGCACACAAAATTGACCTATACCCACGGTTTTGGCAAACCGTGGGTATAGGTATTTTATCCCAGACCTATCCCCACGGTTTTCACCAAAACCGTGGGGATAGACCCCCCTATACCCACGGTTTTGGGAAACCGTGGGTATAGGTGACTTTTCAGGACCTATCCCCACGGTTTTCCAAAACCGTGGGGATAGAGCCCCCTATACCCACGGTTTTGGAAAACCGTGGGTATAGGTCATGAAAATTCACCTATACCCACGGTTTTCCAAAACCGTGGGTATAGGGGGGGTCTATCCCCACGGTTTTGGTGAAAACCGTGGGGATAGGTACATTTTCCAGTAGTGAAAGTGTCTAACCTTATCTAACTCATCTCCTATCAATGCTAGAGAAAAACAATGTAGGTTTAAAAAGAATCCATCATAATCTATCACAAACATACTCCCCTGATTTAGCCAAATTAATTCTACTACTTTCTATTATCTCAACGTCTCTGGATAGAAATGCTCTGAGAACCTCTCCAAGAAGTTCTTCCATAAAATGCCATCTACTTATCCAGTATGTGCCTGAATATCCCACCATCAATTCTCTAATTCTTGAAGCATATAAGTGTCCAACTTGACCTTCTTTTCAGTAGGAGTTTCTAAGTGTTCAAGTATTATATCAATGAACTCAACCAAGTACTTGGCTCCTTCAAGCCCTCCCTCACCTGTGAATGTTGGAGGGTGCTATAACTGGAACACTCTTACTACCTAAGACATGATTTTCAAAACCATCCCTAGGTATCATTCCATGAATTTCATGAATGAGTGAAGTTCCCTCATAATGGATCCCCTGATTCCTCTCCTGACACTATCAATTCCCCATGTTCCACCACTGGAGGATCATCCACTACCACGTCCTATGATCATCCTCTTTACAAGAATCATTGTGGGGTCATAACTCTATAATTCCATAAATAATCCTTTGGACACAATTTATAGCATTTACACATTTACATAAGATGAAATTCACAACATGTCATATCACGTATTTTCTACAAATCTCACTATGCATTCAAAACTGAGGTGCTATCATTACCCTTAACCATACTACACCTAGGTCTTGGTTACGAGGGTAAACACATTATAATAGTTCAATTTTATCATTTATACAAAAATTTATTCACATTATTACATCATTTTAGCATTTCCTATTTCATATTAGGCCCCAATTATAATTCAATTTCAAAATCCCATAAAATAGTTCATGTTCAAAAACATACCCAAAACATGTTTTACCTTGCATTCCAAAAATTATGCATATCAAAAAATAATCCTTAGTGCCTATAAGGGATCATGTAGACTCAACTCTCATTCCATTTTGGTCCCTGAGTCAATTCTCATAAAATTAAAAAAAAATCATCACATCACACAACAAGTGAGTCACTCATGGTGAAATAATTTTCATCTATAATAATAAACAATAATAATAATAATAATAATCCCACCCTGAGTAATTAGGTTCTCCATCATACATGGGTTTGAAACTCTCATTCACGAGCTCATTACCAAGGTTCAAATCTTCTTGTTCTCTTTTCTACCTTTCCTAAATAGTAAGACAAATGAAAAAGAAAATAAAACAACTCTGATACCATTTTTTAATGTCTGGACCCAGGTGCCACTTTTTGGAGCCCCAAGTCAATTGGTCACATGACCTTAAGCATACGTCTCCATATTCTAGGGGCTTTTGACTAGTAGTGAGGGCCTGATAAGTCATTTTTGGGGAGACTATACCCTCTTTGATCAGAGTAATACACTAGAGGAAGTGATGAACAATATGAGAATAAATATATATTAATAAACAATACCAATATCTCATAGTAATCAATCCAAGAACATGATATCCAACTGAACAGAAACATTCAATGTTAAATTATATGTCATTTGTCTAAAATGAAACTAGAAAATAAAGAAACTGACAACTCCAAAGTGGATCCCAAACCATGTATGGTTCCCACATCAAAGATTCATCCCCAATATAGATATCCAACATAAGGCATTTTCCCTTATCCTATCCCCGACCAATAAACTCTATTTGGTAACTGATTAGGTAGCCAGAATAGGGTGTGATTACAACTCAGTAAGCCACCACCAAAGGTGTCTAAAACAATATCAAGTCAGATAATAGTCCATGCAGTACTATAAAGAAATAATTACAATATATAATTAAACATTTATCAAATTTTCAATTAATATTTATTTAACCACATAATCCATAGGTTCGTGTGGACACCCATGTCTTAATACCTACTTTGGCCCATGCCAGAATCTAAGCTATCCATGTGGGATATCTTGTGTTTGAATTTCCATGATACCATTACTATTTTCACAAATGAATGACTATGTTACCATTCATTGATTCACACATTAGAATTACCATGATACCATTCATTATTCCTTGACCGATGTCCCCATTACCATTTAGCTTTTAATCACAAATAACTAAATAAATATGTTACCACTCATAATACATGGCCGAATGTCCATGTTACCATTCATATTTCAATACCACATAATTGAATGAGAATGTTACAATTTATAATACTTAGCCGAATTTCCATGTTACCATTCACTATTTTACAATACATCATTGAATGAGCATGTTACCATTCATAATACTTGACCGAATATCGATGTTACCATTCAAAATTTTACAATACATAATTGGATGAGCATGTTACCATTAATAATAATTGGCTGAATGTTCATGTTACCATTCACCATTTTTTAATAAATAATTTAATGAGCATGTTGAGATTCATAATACTTTGTCGAATGTCAATGTTAACATTCCCCATTTAACAATGCATAAGTGAATGATCATGTTACCATTCACAATACTTGGTTGAATGTCGATTTTACCATTCACTATTTTACAATATATCAATATTGCACAATTTTAAACAAATATCTTTATCTCAAATTAATTAATTCAATAATTAATTAATCCTTGAACAATATTATCATTCAATGATTAATTCTCCAATTAATTCTTCCACTCAAAATCCCAAAATCTCTTAATTAATTACCAATTAATTATCAGATTCTCTCATAAATATCACACAATCAATTTTTCAGAGTACATATTCCCTAAATCTAACAAATTCATAATTCTAAAATTAATTAATTTACTGAATTAATTAATTCTATTGGAAAATTCAATTTCTAAAAATATATATAAATTCTATATTTTCGCATTTACAAAATCAAAATCTTGACTATGGTATTTGATCATTAGACTACCTACCTCAATTTTTTGGTAACGCTCGCTAAGGGGAGAATCCCTAATTTTAATAGGATTAGTCAAGAACATAACAGAGATCAAGATTTAGATACAAATCCTAAATTCAACATCAAAATAATAAAGGTATAATAATATTTGATCTTGATCAAGATCTGATAGCGGTAAATTATCGTACTTTTATCCATAAAGGTGAAAAGAAGAGAGATATAGATCTCAATGAGAATAAAGCACGTACAATGTGGTGAAAATCATCAATTCTCTTTTTTATTTACCTATAACAGAGTTTGGTAAAGCTTAGGTCCTTTCGTGGAGCTTAAAAAATTGTTATAATAACAAAAAGATGAAGGAGGAGGGTTTTATTCAAAAAAATGTTGAATTCAACCATACAGAATGTTTAAAATTATAGGTCAAGAATTAACACATCTTGTATTCCTGTTACAATATTTGAAATTATTTTTAATGTTTTAATTGAAAATTTGTCACCTTGTATTTATTTATTAAAAACCCCAAAACAATTACATGATGTTTAAATGTTTTCTATATGGATCTCAGACCATTTTCCTTTAAAATCCTCTTAACTCTCCCCAAACCCATCCTTACCACATAACCCATTTATACCCAAACTACATTAATTAAAACAATCATACATTTTTGAACATTATGTAATTTTATCAAAAAGGGGATCTATATCTTTGAATAAGACTAGGCCATTATTGTTCAAATGAAAATAACATACATATAAAGTACCTAAAAAGATGTTATCTTACCTATATGTTTTAATAAAAATAAATATTCATAGAAAAAATAATTTCAATAAATGAGCATATCGAGGAATATTTATTATTAGTAATTAATCGTGGAAAAATAATGGAATTTTATAAAATTCATGATAATGGAATAATTAAGGAAAAAACTCTATATTTATAGAGATTTTTAATCTATTTTACAACACATTTGACCATAATTAATATATTTAGGATTTTTTTGAGAATTTTTCTATCCACCTCATATAATTGACATAATCAAAAACAATTTTATAAATAAATATATTATGCTAATAAGTATACTAAATAAAATGAAATATATAATTGAAATTTTATAAAAAAAATTAAATTATATATTTTATTATAATGTTAGGTGCACATGTATAATAAATCAAGACATGAGGTAATGGATTTTACATATCAATTTTTCTTCATTGAGATGTAATGTGTCTTCACCACTTATTTATTTTTTAAGGTTAATATATTTGGCATGAATTTATTTTTGATCATAATGTTTCAATATATCTATGGGATTTATAATTAAATCACAAATTCCACTTTTAATAGATTTTCATTTTGAATTATTGCTTCATTGTGAGGGTTTTGGAAAACTTAATTTTTATATATTGTGTTTTGATTATTTTACTAAAATTATTTTGTAAAAGTTAGGAACATTATGATCACTTATTTTATTATCTAATATTTTATATTTTTAGGGGATTTAAATTTCTACTCCACAAACCACTTTTTGAAGGACTATTACTTCATTAATTATTTAATCCGTAAATGATTTAGTTAACTCAAATTTATTATCTTCAAGTTTAAATGTTATGCTTTGATGGTAATTATACTATGTTTCATAAATTATTTTATTTCCTATTCAATAACATATTTAAAAATTTTATCTAAGTAAAATTATTTTTTAACTCAAATATTATTTCTTAATTAATTTCATTCTAGTAAAAGTGATTTTTTTTTTGGGAAAAATACCATCTCCTTTAAAGATTTCCACCATTTCCTATGTCATTATTCCCAAATATGTTTTCCATTATTATTTTGAAATATAAATATGTTTTTAACCATGTGACCTTGATATATTTCATAAAAAAGATTCCTAGGTCTATTTTACTATCCCTTTTTATGATTTGGGTTCTCAATAATTGTATTTTAAAATATTTAAAAGGTATTCCATCAGTTCAAAATGAAATATTTTTTTCGAATTCTAATTTTATTATGAAATAATATATGTGTTTTTAAATTTATATTATTAGGTATTATTTTAAAAAGTAATTTTTTTCAAAAAACTAACATTACATGTATCAAAAAAAATTAGGTATAATTGGTGGGTGTATTCATATATCTCCCTCCAATTAATTGGTGGATATTCTTTATCTCATGATCTCAAATGGGTACATGGTTTTAGTCAAATCCCATGAGGGTACATTTATTGTAACTCAAGACCAAGATAATACATAGGTTGTGTCCTAAGACTAAGATGGTAAATTGGTTGTATCTTAATCCCTTGAATGTAAAAAATGTAGTATCACTAAATCAAGAGGGTACACAGGTTTAATCCTAAGACCAAGAGGGAACACATGTTGTTTTCCAAATCCCACTACATGATGGTAATCATGTATCAATTCATACACCACTATGTTTTTATTTCCTATGTTTTATCTTATCCTACATTTTTATATTATATAACTATGTTATTATACCATGACTAATGTTTATAGTTTCATGTTTCCATACCCACATGACATGGTATATGTTTGATCATTTGAGACTATAGTTTATTTTATTATATCTTTTACATAACTCCTATTATTCCCTATTTTATTTAATAATTTATTTATACTATACTCATGAGTTCACATATTCTTATAATATAACCCTTGATGAAATTCTGGTAACTATTCCCTTATTTCCCATTATAATTCATCCAATTATTATGTCCTTATTTGCTAGGTCTTAAGATGATTATAATATATGATAAGTCTTAATGGGAATCATGTTTGGATTAATTGTAGAGAAATGTTGGAAAATGTTGTCAAATAAGTGGTGTATATATCTAATAATAAAATATAACAATCCTTACATTATTTTTATTGTGTTATTAATTTTAAAATTTAAAACATGACTTATTTAGATTATGTGAAACGGAGATATGTTCATCTTAATTTTTCTCAATGTTAGTGTACAAATAATGAATTGTTAGCACATGATCTTGTAGTCCAGGGATAGAGAACCTCAAAAACACCCTATTCCATTGTGTGGTGTGAGCAATTTGGAAACTTGTTATCACCATGATCATGATTTATAGACATTATGTAATGTTTCTCCACTATCATCCCTGATTTATTATTTCCACTTTTGGAATTCTTCCAGACATGTTCCCCATTCCTTCTACACCTTCAATCACCAAAAATTAATATTGTGTGGATAAAAAATCATATCACAACTCAAATATATTTTAAAAAATTCCAATAATTAATCCCCAATTGGTTAATAACACCTATTTTTTTATTCATTATTGGTATTATCTTTCATCCCATGGCCTATTGGTGGTGGGCATTGGATTGAACATGAGATCAAACCTCTAACCCAATATAGGTCTCAATTGGATGTTTCATGTCAGAGTGGTATCCACGTGGGTATATTATAGAGTTTAATTATAAATTTGTGATTATTTCCTAGTTTAATTAGAAATTTTTCCCAATAATTATTAGATAATCAGTCAAGAAGTACTATATATGGGACAGGGTGGCTGATACATTCATATAAATGTAATTTTATAGTATTCTGACTTGCATGAGTATAAAGAGAATTCTTCAATGGATATATTTAAATGGATTTAAGAATATTATATTATGTTTTATTTTTTTACTTAATGGTTTTACATTATAATTCTGTTAGTGTCATATTATGAAAATTATATTGAATTCCTCCTGCAATTATGTCCACTATAAGTTTGATATAAAACTTATTTGTATTATACAAGGATGAAAATTAATAATTATAGTGTAGGAATCATGTCTGACAATTTATCGATACTCTAGAGGTCCACCACCTTGAGAATATCTTTAAAATAACCCTAGAACAAGAATATGCATCTCAATTTAACATTATGCTCAGTGTAACAATGGGTTTGGATACTCATTTTTTGATCTGAAATCAATGAGTTATGAGTCTTGAAAATAATTGATTGGGTTGGGTACTCCCAAGGATGATTTATCATTAACTAAGAGTGGGTCCCTTAAAAATTGGCTGTTGTAAAATACTCTCCTAGAACTATATTAGTACGAGGGTGTGTTTTTAAAATATTAATTTTTTATTTGGAACTCTCACGCATACTCAAGGAATGGGACCAATATAAGGGGAATAGGATTAGTCATCTTTTTATCCCAAAAAGGCATGATTATCCTATATGGTATACCAAAACAATACTCTATATCAGATGACCTTTAGGTCCTCCATCATCTAGAGTAGTTACCCCCTGAAGATAGGGGTGTGTTTCATATATTAGGAGAGTAGGTACTCATCCAAAAATAGCAGATCAAGTCCAATATCAATGGATTTGGAACTCCGCTAATGATTGGGAAATGAATACTCCACTAGATGGGTTGTGTTCTCCCTCAACCAATACACATTTCCCCAGTGAGTCATGTATCATCCACCATAGTTAATTGGTTTGTGATTATATAGCCAATGTGTATAATTTTATATAAACTACACAGTTTAGGTTGTATAAAAATAATAGTATATCTTATCATGATTCACCCCCTCCTATAGGGATTGATGATAGTGGTTAGCCAGATGATATGTAGGGGAACCTTGGATAATGTTACTATTTAGACATTTCCCTCTAAACATATGTGACATATAAATTATATGATTTTTCTCTATTTGTTTAGGCATGAAAGTTTTAAAATAATACATTACTCAATGATAAAGGTTTACTTATTTTTTTCATCTTAATAATGTTGGTATGATCACAATTCTATATGTTATTTGAGTATGTGGTATTCAACGAACGAGTGTTCGATGATGATTGTTTTCCTCTAAAATATTTTAGAACTTGTGTCTAAACTAACTATATAATACCTTTTAGAAATTTTCCACAGTAGTTATAAATTTATATAGAAATATTTTCTTGTTTTAACTAAAAATAAAAAATTAGAAACATTGGAAAAAAAATATAAATTCCAAAATAGTAGTATCATTGGGAATATATGATTTATTACTATGAGTTTGTATATTTTAGGGAGTATTTGGGTAGGTATATTTCTTAATGTTCTATGTTTATATTTATTAGACATTATCTGAACCAATTTCATCTTAAAAGATGATGGGATTTTTATGTTGTACGACTCATTGTGTAGTCTTTAATCTTTATTATGTGGTAGATAATGTTGTATTATGTGAGGATACAATGAGGTGATATATTATGATATTAAAAAAAGTAAAGGATGAATGTGGTTCCATATATCTAGATAATCTAAATTAATTAGGGCAATCCACTGTGGATTGTGGTGAAATTTTTCTCTAATGATATGATTTCTAGATTTATGGTTGTTTGAGGATGCTGGGGTAATTTTTAGATGTGGTTTTCAGAATATGTTGTGGATGATAAATGAAAACCCTGTCAAGTCATCTATGGAATTGGAAAGGAGCTTTAATGCAGTCATGTGTGTAGTAATGTTTCTAATATAATGGTTAAATAAAATATGGAATAAGGGGTTTAGTTTTTCCCTTATGATATGTTGTATAGATATCAAAACATACCGCTTATCATGAGATTTATAGATTTTTAGAGGGGACACAAGGAAAAATATCACATTGATTTATTCTGAGTAAGATGGTATTGTTATCATTACTTTAGTAATGAAATATTTCAATTTCATGATCTTTTATACATGTGACAGTATTCTCAGTTTCTTGTTAAAAATATAGTTTGGACGATGCACCCATATTGGATATATTTGTTAATTGACCATTTCATGTTAATAATTATGGTTCAAATATTCTATTCATTATATGAAGTTATAAATATTATGATAAAAAATAAAATTTATTATATTCTTGTTTAGTGATCTTGTGTATGTGTTGAGGAATTTCCTTGTAATAGACCTAAGAAAAGTTTTGATTATGGAAAAATTTAAGATATAAAAGTATAAGAAGTTCATGAAATAAAATATCATCCATTATTTATGAGTTATAATTAAAATATTCTTGGTGTAAAAAACATATTTATGTCATTTTAATGTGTGAAAATATTAAAGGTTTGAGGACTATAATGACCTATGCTTTTATTTAAACATAATATAACTGATTCTTAAGATTAAAAACTCAATCAATTTAAATTAATAAATTGGTAAATTAATTCTATTAAAACTCATTATAATATTATATGATCAACCCATAGGTCCTAGAAAAAAATGACCCTTAGAAAATTATATAATGGAATTAATATATATTGTTATTTTATGGGATGTTAAAATTTTATTTTATAAATAAATAGTTATAGAGGGCTTCAAAATGTAAATATAGCTAAAATAGTTATTCGGATTGGAAAACTTACCCTATGTAATGCTTGGAATTGGGGTATTTTCTTGGAGATATATAACTATTTTATTCAATTTTTTTTCCTCCTACATTTGGTAAATTTCCACAAATGATACAATTTTTATAGAGAATTGAGAGTTGATATCTGTAATCTATAATTAGAAGAATATGTAGGATTGCATGTTGTAGTTTATAATTTAAGAATCAGTGAATATCTATATTATTAGAGCATTGTTCTTGTTATATACCTTCGTATATGTGTGACTGAATTTGAAATTTTTATTGTTGAATTATTAAAAATATATAGGATTATTGTGTTAGCATTCATCAGTTTTTGATGTTATTAATTTTTTTGTGGATATTATCATTTATGTATCATGGTTTCATTAAATTTTTTAGATAATCAATAAATTTTTTTATAAAGATTCTAATGGATGAAATTTCACTATCCACTAATTTTGTCATTATTGAGCCTTCTTCCTTACATCATACCCCAATCTTTTTTTTCTCTCTCTCTCTTTATGTCCCTTCTTGATGATGTTCTTTATAAAATCACCCTCATCCTTTGTAATAGTCAGTGATATCTGTGATGTTTAGTGTGATATAATAGGGATATTTCAATTTTTTAACAAGAGAATGTTCAATAGAGGGGTGTGGGGAATTTTTTAAATTATTGTGGTGTGGATGGATAGTAGTTAGGGTAGTGATAATTTTAGTTCAGAAATTTGAGACAACAAGATATTTTGGTATTACATAAGGTTTTAATTATTTAAATATAGGGTGGTATGTATAACCACCGATGGTAAGGATGTGGGGATGTGTTTGGGATTCAAACATGATAGTCCTAGGATATATATATGGTTGTGTGATTCATGGTAGTATGGGTAGATCAAGAAAGATTTATAGCTTTTGTTTTCAGTCTCCAAAATTAGGATTACGTGGTTTTTAGTCATAAAAACACATTGCATGTATAGTATCATCATGGTATGGTTTACACGATTAAGTAAAATGTAACACCATAATATTTTAATATGAAATTACCTTTAAATACTTCATTGTTCTTGATAGTTTTATTCACATACAACACCAAGAAAAATTAAACATCAAAAACTTTTGTATCCACTATAATGTTTCAATAGAAATGATAGGTGAAGAGAGCTGTATCTGAATTATGAAATATATTTATAAATTAATTTAATGTTTTTTATTAATACTAAGGTATTGATAAGATTCATTTATTGTAGCTAAGTAATTCATGAGAATGATTTTTACTTCAACATGTATCGTCTATAATGTTTGGATTTTTATGTGTTAGAATATAAATATATTATAGATTAAATATATTTTTGATATAAATAATATATTAACATAACTTTTATTAGAAATTTTTACTATATAAAAAATTATAGTTTTATGGAAACTTTTTTTCCTATGAAAACAATTTCCTTTATATTTTTATGTTTTTGTAAAAAACAGTTATGTTATCAATGTATTGAATTATAATTTTTCCAAACTGACATAATTTTTATATTAATTATTTCTATATTATCTTAAGAATAATTTTTTGGATTTTTTTTTAAAATAGTATATTTTATGTGAATAGCGAAAAATGTTGACATTACTAAACCATTCACTTTCATGACATATTCAGAGTATAAGAAAAAATTGGTTTTTTATAAAAAAATAATTTATAAAAATATAAATATATGAAATAAAAAAAAATTAATTTAGGAATACTATATTTAATAACTTTAACACATGTGTAACATTTTGGAAACATAAGTAATATTTTACTTAAAAAATATTTTTATTCACTTATATAAAAAATTACCTTTCATTGCATGTTTAAATTAAATTTTTAAAAATAGATTTCATATTTTAGATCAATATGATTATATTGGGTATTATTTTGAATTTAATTTTATATAATAATAATATGATTAATAAGATTAAATTTAAATAATATGATAATGGTAAAAATGTTTTTTTAAAATATTTTTTACTAATATTTACTAATAAGTTATATAAATATTTTTCAAATTATGGATCTAATATGATGATTAAATATAAAAAAATATTACAAAAAATTCAATTTATAACCAGTGAAAAATATTATTAATAACACATAGTTGTTAAAATTACATTTTCAATAAAAAATGTTTTCCTTTATATACAATGTTTTAATTTAAAAGTTAAATTTCCAATTTTTTTAAATTTTATTAGATTTATTAGAAATTACATTTAGATTCTAGAAACCCAAATGTTGTAATATGGGTAAATTTATATTTTTATTTAAACATAAATTAAATTGTTAAAAACTTACTACCATTGTAATAAATGGAATGGTAAGATATAACTAGAACTACTGTTAAATAAATAAAAACATATTTAAAATTATGTTTTAATTTTATATTGATTCATCCAATAGTTTAAGACAACCCATACTATATTATTTCAGGAATTTGGAATCATTGATCATTGAATAGTGTAATGATATCATTGAAAATTATAGGGTTTTTAGAAAAGAAACCTTTTATCCACTTATAAAAGGGGAAACTTACACCACTTAACAGAACATAATCTACTTAAAATTAATTATTTAAACTCTACCATTTTTATCCTCCTATAATCCCCTATCATATTGATGATACCCTAGTCACCATATGTTAGTTTATGACATTTATTTCAAAGGATACAATAAAGATAATGTTCATGGTACCAAAGTGAGTATTACTTACTCCTTTCCATTTCTTGTTAATATTTATTTTCCAAACCTATCCTAACCATAGTAATATCTTGTTGTCATTATCATTATTATAATAAGGTCTCATTATTTTAATATAAATTCAATTATTTATTCTTTTTCATACACTTAAAAAAATAAAGGAGCTTTAACTGTGTGTTGAGTGGACTACTTAATCTATAGTGTGACATATTTAATTTTTAATATTAGTTTTATTTCACTATCCAAAGTAATTAAAAATTGATTAAAAATATATATAAACCTATATAATATCATAATTTTTATGTAATAATTATATTATATAATACATTTACCATAATCACCCATTAAGATATAACATTTTTATGTATGGGGTTAGTTTTACTACCTATTAGAACAATGGTATAAACACTATAATGGATGAATATGAAAATTTAAATACTAAAGTTATTATAGTATAATAAAAAATTATATTTAATATTGTTTTGGAATGGTTATATTGATTATTTAACTTATTATTAAAATATCAACTTTGATAATTAAAATAGCCGAAATAAGATGACACTAATTGGACATTCAAATTAATATAAGAAAAAAAATACAATAAATAAACAGAAAATGATATTAAATTAACTATATTAAATGAAATATAGATGAATAATTTTCCTAGTAGGGTATTTAAAAATATAATTTTATTATTCAAGATAATAAGTGCTTGTGTGGAATAAATCTGCATCATGGTAAGGGTTTATAATCTAAATTTTTAATTCATTGAGATAAAATTCTTATTATATATAATGATTCTTCGGAATGGTGTATCTAATACCCAATTAAATTTTTTTATCATGATCCTCTTAAAATTTATGGTATTTAATTTTTTAATTGAAATATTGTCTTTTAAATTGTTTTTACTTGAATTTTTCAAAGGTTATAATAGTTTTATTATTGTCAAATTAGATTCATTAATACATAAAACATTATTTACCCCGTGTTTTTCATCTATTATATATATACATCCATGAATTTATTTTTATCATACTTTTATATATTTAATGGGATATATTAATCAAAATCATATTCACTTATTCAAATTCATTTTGATTCCATTGTTAACCCAATACTATGGATTTGTTTAACAAAATTATAATTTGTAATTTTATAATGTTTTATCTTTACCATTTCATGGGTTCTCTCACAAAAATATTTTATTATGGTGTACTCAATATTTCTCTTATTAAAAAGAAGTTTCAATATAAAATAATGTTTTACTATGTTTTATTTCAATTAAGGTAATATCTAAGTACTAAAAATGTTCATTTAATAATTGAATGTCTTATCTTTTTATCCAAATTTCTAATAAAAAACATATAACTTTCAATGATCCATTATTGGAAATTATTTTTAAATATAAAAACAATTCAAATCGTTCACGTTATCATTTAAAAAGTTTCTTTTGACTGTTAACCGAAATTTTCCTTTACATATTCAAAATTAAATACACTAATGAGATTTATGTTGCATGATTTAGTGTCTAATATATATATATATATATATATCTAATTTGGTTGATTGAACTTTCGATATCAAAAAATAGGATTATTGATTCCTTCTTGTGTGATACCATTTTAACAATTATTTTGTATGGATATTTTTAAATATATATCAATATTTTATAAGTCTCCTTTGTATAATGTGGTTTATATTCTATTGAAACCATCCATATTCTTTATCTAGATGTTTATGTAATTTCATTTTCAATCAAATATGTGATCAATAAATTAATTTGACATTCCAAACCATCCACCATGAATATGGATGACATTCCATCCTCTACCTTTAATTTGGGAATACCCTATTCTTCATTGTATTCATTTATTTCAGTTCACCTATATTTCTTACATCTATTGATTTGGGAAATTATTTACATAACAATGTACCATTACTCTATAAAATTTTATATTAAGGTATGCTTACATAGAAATCAATTCCATTTATTGATTGGGGAACTATTGAAAATATATTTTTTTTTTTGTCTGATACACATGTTTACTGATTAGTTATGCAAGTTTACTATGTATTTTTCAACCATCCATCCTCATTATATGGATGGGCTATGATCATGTTATACCTTTTTATTTACATGGAATAAATATTGTAATTCCATAAATTTTCATTGAAATAAGGATGATTATGGGAAATTTTTATTATGTATTATTTACTCATTATCTCATAGGTTGAATTCATTGGATTCAAACAGTAACGAGTGGGGAATGACATTATATAGATCCTTGACATGTTGGTTGGTCTAATGAGAGAAAACAAATTGGGTATTTAGTGTATGATAACCCAATTCAACAAGATGTATTGACTATAGTCCTAATAAAAAGATTGATTTCTTGAATTTGACCTTAAAGGAATGAAAGATGTATTATGTATGTACTTGACGGTAAGATCAATATGTTTTTCAATATACATTCCTTCACCATGAATTTATTTATTGCTATCAATTTGATCTATTTATTTTTATTTTTTCCCAAGGGAATAAGATGATCTCAGTTTTAGTTGATTATTATATTATGATGAATACATATTATTGTCACAATATTTATTAAATGTTTATTTAATTACAACCTTAGTAAATTTTCTGTCAGTGACTCTATATCCTAGAGTGTGGTTATAGGGAACCGCATATGGTATCAGATTAGTGTTTGAAAATATTAGATATTAGGATGTTGTTTGAGGATAATTCAAGGGATGATATGTTATGGTCAATCACAATTTCCATGGTATTGATAACCATTTAATATATTATATGATTTTATGTTAAGGTAATAATGAATATATTATTTGGAGATTATGGTAAGATAACATTATTGAAATTCTAAGGGACAAGGCTATTAAATAATTCTAAGTATGGGTTAACATACCAACGTTTTGGTAAAGTGGATATTGTGTGATTATATTAGATAAATTACATCCCTAACAGGAAAATAAATGTATATGTATGCTAAATAATATAATTAGTTAGGGTTAATAACCATGAAAATTTAGGATTGGGTATTAAATAGATTATCACATGGTGAATATCATAGAAGCATAACTATACTCTTAGATTAAAACTAATGGGGGAGATGATTTGGTTAATCACATTCTCTTTACAAGACATAATGATGGATTTATTATGTTAAGGTATATGGATAATAACATGTATAGAACCAAACCTAATGAAACATATATTTAATCTATAATGATTTAAGATGAAATAAAATCTAATTTAGAAGAGTTATACATTTTAAGTATGAATTTATTTTCTTACAATAATTCTATTTTTTCACAACAGAAATTTTATACTTTTGGTTTTAGTGATGATCGAATCCCAAAAGAACTAAGCGAACAATTTTTTCAATGGAAAATAGTGATATTATCCCTAAAAGAAACATAATTGGATGTGATTCAGGATTGGAAAACGTGTTGTTATGAAAAACTGGTTATCATGAATTATGATTAACTTTATGAACATAGTTAGAATAAAAAATAAACAATATAATAGAGGGATAGATGTCTCAGGGATACTAAGTTGATGAAGATAATGATGGATTACATATTAAATCTCATTTATGTGAAAAATATGGTAAAATTCACCAAGTAAAAAATATTAAATGAAAACTAAAATTTTTTATCTATAGAAGGTTATAATTTAGAGGTACTAATTATAAAGTAGTCGGTTAACATAATGTGAGTGTCAAAAATTTAACTAACAAAACTAGTAATGGTCTAATGAATTAAATATGGGAATCATGGGAATTATCCATGTTAGTGCCATAAGATTGTTGATGATAAGAATGATAGGACTAAACACCCCCCACCACAAAGGGAATAATGTGGAAATTATTCAATGAATATTGATGAGGTTGACTTTGATAACTAAACTATCCACTTTAGAATTGTGAAAAGGATATATTTATTCTAGAAAATCTATGTTTTCTTATATGTGTTCTATGTGGACCACCATGGTCTTTTACTTAACAAGTGAAACATCATACTTTATGGTGGTTTTATTTTTAAAATTATATTTAAGGGAAATTATGTCTTAGTATGGTTCATTTATATGGATTTGAAATCATTTTTTTAATGGATTAACTATTTTAATATAGAATCCATATCCACTGACTATTGTTAGCTTCCCCTCAACATTGTCATTATTGTCAAAAATGGTTGGTGGTGAAGAAAAAACTAATAGCTACCTAATAGAGATAATATTTTCCAAATTTTTTATATGTATTTAAATTATATAAATACTATTAATTTATAAATTTGAGGTTATTTTTATCAATTTTTTATTTTTGGTGTGTTCTCAGCTAATGTGTAAATTTTGGTCAATTATGGAATTTTGACACATTTTTATCAAAAGGGTATTTTGGGAATAATGATTAAAATACTAATCCAATTTGACTGATTTTTTAGGATTCCGTAATTTATTTTCTTAAACTTTTCCTTCAGGACCAAGAGATAATTTGGACAATATGAGACCCAAAAAATCAATCATGTTTAACAATTGTTTGGGCGGATAGTGTTGACCCCACCTCCATAACGGAAGTATAAATCAGGTTATACACATCCAATTGAGGTGATTCTATCTGAAATTGAATGAGGACACATTAATGTTTAAATTTAATGTATTGAGTTTTATAATCATTAGGGGTATATTTTACATTATACATTGAAAAAATCATTCTACAATTCTCAGCCAGAAAAATTCATGCTCATTTTTAATTCCATAAATATCTCTAGACATTCCCAATAAAGTTGAAATTTTTTAGAAATATAAAATTTATATTTTTGAACAACTTTCATGAAGACACAATTCCCCAATTTAGAAATATTATTGAGTTAATACACAAATTATTTTTAAGGAATATTCTATAACTGAAATTTCAACTATTGACTACCATTATGTCCCCAAGAAAGTTAAAAGGTATATTATAAAACCCCAAGGTCTCTTATATTACTATAAAAAACATGATATGGGTGGATTAAGGTAATATACACTAGGGATGGAATCTTGGGACGACATCCATGTTTTAGCATTTCTCTTTTCTTTTCTTTTTATTTTAGTTTTATTTTCCCATGTAACATGCATTCATATTTTTATAAAGGTGTTTCTTTTCCTTCTTCCATCTCTCTTTTTCTTAAAACCCTTATCCCATTCTCTCTATTCTATCATTACATCATGATATTCATTAAATTTTCAATGGAATGTGAATAACCTGAGGCTTGGACCTGGGAGAGGTTTAATGGTGTTCTTTCTTATTGCGCTTCAAATTAAAATGATTTTAATATATTTGTGGTGGTTGCAGGAGTATTGTAGGGGTGAGGTAGTCATCAACCATGGTTATTTTTTCAGAAAAACATTACTTTTATTTTATTTAATATTTTTCCCTCCCTTCTCTCTAGAAAATCCATCATACGATGGAGTTGGGGTTGTCTTAACAGATGAAACGACGAATTTTTGAGCTGAGTATTTTAGGAAAAACATTATTAGTTGAGGTGTCAACCTATTTGAAACTTGGAGGAGGTGTGGTTTTGTGCACATAATGTATGTTAAAACCACACACTCAATAAATCAATAAAAATTAATTAATTAATGATTTTTATAAAATAAATTTTCAAATTTAATTTAAACAAAAAATATAGATGAATTAACTTGTGTTATCCAACCCTAGGACCAATTTCTTTCTTCCATAATTTCATTTTTTATTCATCTAAATTTAGATTTAATTTTTTACTTAATTATTTTAATTCAAAATTTTCCAAGACAACCAAGATAATCATTTTCATAAATAATATAACCAAAAATCAAAAATAATTAGAATAGGTGAACTAGAATCAGTTATTGAACCAACTATGACGTTCCTAAAATGAGACGACCCTAGTCAGTGGCTTCACTGTATTAAGAATATTAAATTTATTTTTCAATGAACTAAAATAAGTATGCATCACAAATAGTTCATTTACTAGGGAGATAAATATTTATTTCAATAACTTTTTTTAAAATTCATATTTTTTTAAAAATCATAGATTTATTTATTTAAAATCCCATAAAAAATATATTTACATGATGTTTTCAGATGACTATTTTTTCAATTCATGGAATATTTTCCCATAGGTGGAAGAATAGATTATTGAATCACCATTTTCCATATTAGATGGCGTTTCTATTATTATTAGAGAGCTGATTTCATTTTTATAATAAAATAATGGAGATCATACATTCAAAGAATTCAAATTTGGCTGGATGGAGGACATGAAAAAAAAAATTTGATGTGATGGCTCGGGAGCCAATCGAGTTCTCTGGTTACATTACAAAATTTAATCAAGTGGATAAGGTCCAAGAAGAGTCCAACATTGGATTCTTGGGTTTTTGCAAGGATATATCTAAAATGGAGGATCCGGACTACCGGTCTCCATCTACTATTGCTTAACTCTAAGAGGTGTGTTCCACTGAAGAAGATATTAAAGATAAACCAACTCAGGGAGATGATATTTTCCTAAACTCATACTCATTATATTTTATTGAAACTTATTTTACTACCACATCTAATAATTTTTAATTTTAATATTTTACCAACTTGAATGCCTCTCAGGAGGAAGATTATGAAAATGAAAATAAACCTATTGTGGAACATTTAGAGCTCCGTAAACAAATTGAATATTCAATAAAGGTATTAAAATAAGGGAAAAAGATTGTTCCACAAGTAGCAGTGAAGTAGGAGGTGGTTCCATACTTCCTAATACCCCATCCATATAAGTTGTACATCATTTCTAAGGGGGTGGATCTAGTGTACTCTATATATTTAATTATCAAAAACAAGAATAATGATGTGTAAGCTGGAAGGAACCACATGTTGTGGTTAAAATCCAAATGCCTCAACTAACATAAGACTTTGGATAATATCTTAAACTACCTTCTAGAGGTAGTAAAAATTTATGGTCCATATGGATGATCATAAAATGATTTATCTTTACTTAATTTCTAGGAATTTAAATTTAAATTTCCTTTTTTTGGATTAGTACATCATGTGGCCCACTCCCTCTTTTATTTTTGAGATTAAATTATATGATCCTTTTTATTAATTGAGTAATTTTCTTTTTAATGATAATTATAGTAGAAATAATTCCCAAACATTGGATGAATACTACAAAATATTTATTTAAAAATGGGTTTTACCTTTTATATTTATCTTCTAAACTCATTAAATATTTCTAAAAAAATTGAGTTTTAAAGTTGAAATTTCATGCACACACATGAATTAGGTTTTACTTATCTTCTCTAGGAGACATGATTTACTTAGAAATACTATAATTCCATGTTTTATATTTCAAATATAATGAGATTTAATGAGTCAAATGGATAATTTAATTATTAAAGTGAATAACGGATATTGAAATGGGGACTCACGATTTGAGGGAATTAGTTGATTCATGTAAAAGAAATTTCCTAAACATTTTTCATGATTTTAATTTCTGTAGTTCATGTGAATTGATTTTTTATAATTATTCATGCCATGAGTAATCATCCAAAATCATATTTCCCATTCCCGAGAGGATTTCTAGACCATGTACTACATTTTTATTCCTAAGAATATTTCTTTAGTGATCTTGGGACATGAAACTGACTAGAATCTTTATTTGAACTTTTCAAAACTATAATTGTGCAAAAACACATTTAAAATGATTGACCCATATTTTTAAAATTCCTTATCCCTAAATACCACCTTTACATCTATTCTTCTTTATCCCATAGATACCATGAATGACCATTATAGGGATAAGCTATGTTTTCAACCATTTTTATCCATTCCTTCCCTAATCTTAGAAGTTTTATGATATTTTAAAGTTGAAATGTTGGGGTGAAGGAAATCATGGTGGAAGTGATGATTTACATTATAATGAAAAAGTTTGGGGTGATTATTCCGGGTTCTAGGAAAGGTTTTTTAATTCATTTAATGTACCCAAATATTCCACTTCTTAAAAAAAAGAATGGGTTGTGGCTTTGAAGAATCAAAAATCATCATTACATGACCAATGATTTTTATAATATGTGGTTAGGTGGTGTATTTCTGTATAATTCTAAGAATAATATTAAAAAAAAACATTACTGTGAAAAAAAATTAGTATAAAATTAGTGAAAAAAATCAATAAGGTGAAAATCATTCATTATGGTTTCATTTTTCATATCGTTTTCTTTGAATGTTTTGGTGAAGTAGGAGTTTCTAATTTGAAGGGGAGAATTTCATTACACTTTTTGATATCATGAATTTTAATTATGATTTAAACCTCCTCCTTGAGCCTTAATTCTTTAAAGCATCAAATCCTAACAACCTAAATCCTTAGAGTCATTTGATCCTTTATTGAAAGTCCTTAAGATTTTATGTGCCTTTTGTCCTTAAAATGTGTAGAAAGTAGTTCATTTACAAAGCTATATATAAGGAACATGTTCTCATGATATGAGGATAAATATACTTTAAATTTATCATGAGATATGAGAGAAAATATTCATAAGTGAGGAAAATAATGATTTCGCATGTTTAATAATATTTAATTGAGGATAATGAATTAATGAATGAAGAAGTTACAACATTTTTCAAAGGGGAAACGTGAAATGCATTATTTTATTGTCTATATGAAAAATGGGAAATTAAATTGATATTTTATATGGAAGTTGAGAATTTTGTTTGTCATTTAAAATCATTATATTTTATTGCTTTGAAATTTTAATATTGGTAATAATATAGCCATTTAATTTTATGTTGCGTTTTATGCTTAAGAACAAGAATGGTTTAATTGTGGGGAAATTGATAGAGATAATATTTTACTCATTTTTTATATGTATTTATATTATTTAAAACCTCATAATTTATCAATTTGAGCTTATTTTGATCAATTTTATGTTTTTAGTGTGTTTTGAGATAAAATGTAAAAATTGGTTAATTATGAAATTTTGAAAGATAATTATCAGAAGGGTATTTTCAGAAAAAAAAATATTAAAATATTAATCTAATTTTCATGATTATTTTTTTTATGATTCCTTGACTAATTTTTTTCAACTTCATAATAGAAGCATAAATTGGGATACACAACTGCAATTGAGGTTATTCCATATATAATTGAATGAGGACACATTCAATAATTTATAAAACGAAATTTATAGAGTTTTTCACTCATTAAGGGGGCCGTTATATGTTTTACAATGAAGGAAGAATTATTCAATTCTCATTCAAAAAAAATTCATGCTCAATTTTAATTCCATAAATCCCTGTAGACACATCCAATAAAGCTAAAACAATTTGGAAAAGTTAAATACATATTTCATAACAATATTCATGAATAAAATTATCCCTAATTCGGAAATTTTATGGAGCCAATATGCAAATTATTTTAAAGAAAAATTCTATAACTGAAATTACAACTTTTGACTTTCGTTATGTCCTGAAAAAAATAAAATGGTTCATTATGTCACCCCATAGCCTCTTCCATGACTTTAAATAATATTCTAGGTGTGAATGAAGATAATATCGACTGGATAGGAAATCATGGGATTTCATCCATGTTTTAGGATTTCTCTTTTCTTTTCTTTTTATTTTAGTTTTATTTTCTCATGCAACGGACATTCATATTTTTATTAAAGTATTACCTTTTCTTCATCCATATATATTTTTCATACAACCCTAATCTATTTCTATCATTTTTATCTTTCCATCTTGATCTCTATTCTCTTTTTAATGGAAAATTTACTAACTCAAGGCTTTCCACATGGATAGGATTCACTGTGTTCTTTGTTATTGCGCTTCAAATCAAAATAATTTAAATCTATTTGTGGTGGATGTGGTAGTATTTCATAGGTGTGGCAGTCATCCACCATGACACTATTTCCAAATCCATTCATTTTATTTGATTCATTATCTTCCCTCTATTCTATCATGAAAACCCTTAATAAGGTGGAGTTTGGGATTCCATAAGGCACGAAACAACATACGATAGAGACAAGTCTTTTTGGAATAACATTCCCACTTAAGGTGTTACCCTATTTGAAAATTGTTGGAGGTATGGTTTTATGCACCAAATGCATGATAAAACAACAAAATCAATAAATCAGTAAAAATTAATTCATTAATGAGGTTTCATAAAATTAATTATCAAAGTGAACTTAAAAAATAAATAAATAATGAAGGAACCCATGTTATCCAACCCTAAGACCAAGTTCTGTATTCCCTAATTTCATTATTTCTTCATTTTCATTTAGATTTGAATTTTGTATTTAATTATTTTAATACAAAATTTTACAAGGAAAAAAACAATCATTTTTATAAATAATATAACAAAAAACCAAAAAAAATAGAATAGGTGAACCAGAATCGGTGATTGAACTGACTACAATGCTCCTTAAGTGAGACAACCCTGGTCAGCCTCTGTGTTGGATTTGGAAAATTAAATTGTTTTTTCCATGCCCAATGACGGGAATCTGTCACTACACCATAGAGATATTAACATCACTACAATAGTAGATGATAAAAATAGATCATCTTTATCAACATCCATCGATGCACCACCACTATATGTAAACCCTAAAGATTCTTGAGAATTTGAAATCGTAATACCAATGGTGGATGTAAAATAGAATCCCCATTTACCATCACTTATAAAATAGGACATTATTGGGGGGTAAGTCTACATTGATATTTTGGGATTAGGGTAAATTTGAGAATCATGATTGATTCCAAAGAGTATGCAATCCTATATAGTGTCTACGAGAAACATTTCATCTTTTGGAAGGCCCTATTTGGGAACATAAAAAGCCACTAATAATAGACGAGGTAGAGAATCATTACCTTTAAAACCATTAGCTAGAAGGGATTCATGGAGTCAGATGCATAGGGAATGGCGCAACTATCTGGTGGGGAGACGGGTGGTTATATTTTGAGGTTGGCAATGTTGTCAAGGGAAAATATGGAGAGGTCGTAGGCCAGTGCAGTGGGGGAACTACTAAAAAAGTGTCTATATGTGTCAAAACATGAATATTAATGATATTAATGAGTAGTAGAATAATTATTAATCAACTTAAATGTTTTAACACAACATTCCATTGACATTATCAAGTTTAAGATGAATGGGGAATGATAGATAGGTTTGTTTCATGTATATTTTCTGATCATAGAAAATCACATTTCACTAAATAAAAAAAGTTGATGAAAATGTATTACATCAAGTGTAGGTATGAATGTAATAAAAAAATAATACTTAACACCGAATCTAAGAGGTATTTAACTCAAATTTTTAAGAAGGAACACAATATTGAGATTATTTTTATTATAAGTAAAATAGCTAGGATTGATACCTCATTATAAAACTAAATGTCACGTCATCTTATTGATTCCCTTAACTAACATATTTAGTAATTAATTTTTAAAATTCAAAGGCTGAAATTTAGTAATAGGTGTGGAATCTAACCCCTAATATTTTAATATATAATTTTCTTTAAGTAAGTCAATGTGTTCGATAGGTCATTACACATGTAACACTGAACCCAAAAAATAGTTGAACATTATGAAATCGTTAAAATGTTTCAATAGACATAATGGGTAAATATAGCATATAACAACTTCTGAAATATATATAGAAATTAAAATATTATTTATTATTAATACTATAGAATTTATAAAGAAAATTCATAGCTAAATAATTAATAATACTGATTTATGTCTCAAAAATTAACCTTTCTATAAATTGGTTTATTGTGTGTGAGGTTTTTTGTATATAATTAATAAAATATATTATTTATATAAATAATATATTAAAAAAAATTTATAAGTAATTTCTATTTAATATATAATAATCGTTAATATTTTCCCAATAAAGTTATTTTCCAATGAAAATGGATTACAATATATTTTTATATTCTCATATAAAAGTTACCTTATAAATTTTCAAATTTAATTTTATTTAAATGGTTTTTTAGATTCATCGTGTCAATAATACCTTAATATAAATTTATTATTTTTCTAAATTTTTTTTTATTATGTGAATAGTGAAAAATATTGATATTGCTAAAATAATCAATTTATAAAATTATCAAAATATAATATTGTCTTAAATTTTTTTAATTCTATTATATATAAAAAATATATAATTATAAATTAAAATAAATTATTTAAAAATATTATGTTGAATTCATTAAACTCATCTGTAAAATTTTGGAAAAATATATAATATTTTACTATAAAATTTTATTTATTTGCAATTATTAAAAAATAATTTACATCATTTGAAGAAATAGAATAAATAGTAATTGATTTCAAATATTCAATAAATGTGATTCTATTATCTATTAAGGTTAATTTAATTTTTGGGTATATTATATGATTTCAAAAATTAATATTAATGTCCTTGATAATGTTAAAAATATTATTTTCAAAGAATTGTTTTTCTAATATTGTACTTATTTAGACTATTTAACTAAATTAATATATTTTAATTTATGGATATAATATTTTTTAAAACACATATGTAATTTTACTGCCACAAATTTTTTGGTAACAGATGCTAAATAAGATTAGGGGCACATAATGGATAAAACACCATTTTTCAATAAATTGTTTTTCTATATACATAATGTTTTAATTTAAAATTTAAATTTCTATTATTTTAAAATATAATTATATGAAATGTATATTAATTTTTCAAATCCAAATTTTTTAGGAGGTATTATTTTATAGTTTTTGTAAAATATGAGTAACTTTTATAAAAACTTGTTGCAAAGGTAAAAATAAAAATTCTAAAAAGTAAAAAAAAATCTACAGGTAATTAACTAAAAATATTTTTGGGAATTTTTTTGTGAAATGATCTACAAAAGGATACACCATAATATATTATTTCAAAATTTTGGAGTCATTAATCCTTTAATAGTGTAATGATATCCTTGATAAGTAAAGGGTATTCAAAAAAGCAATTTTTTCTTCACATATAAAAGTGAAAAATTCCATCACATTATGCCTCACCCATTATTTTGAATTAATTCCTGAAACATGAAAACATTTATCCTCATAGAGTCTCCACTCATAGTCGTAAGATCCTAGTTACCATAATTTATATTAATACATTAATATCTATGTATACTTTAGAGAGAATGTTCAAGGAACAAATGTGAGTATTACTTACTCTTCACCATTTCTTCGTAATTTTTATTTTTCAAAATGATCCATACCATAATAATATAATTAACTTAATATAACTATTATACTAAAGAATTAATTTTTATTTGAAAAACTTATATTAATTCCTCTACATTCACTTATAAGAATAAAATAACTTTAATCATCCATTTTAGAGAGTGTCGCTAATGCGAAGTAATTTTTTTATTTTACATATTGATTATATTTATATTTCTGAAATAATTAAAATACAATTTAACAAAATATAAACATATAAATAATATATTAATATTCTATTATAATTATATTATACACTTATTTAACTATACTCACCAAACTATATATAGCATGAATTTTTTGGGGTTGGTTTAACTGATTATTTGAACAATGTTATAAAACTCTATAATGGATGATTATGGGAACATAAATAATTATGTTATTATAAATTAATTAGAAAGTAATTATTTTTATTTAGTTATAGAATGGTTATATTATATATTTATCTTATTATAACAATATCACATTTGGTTTTGAAAATCATCTAAATATGCCATCTCTGGTTCAAATTTTATACCAACCTAAAAAAAGTATATAATAAATAAATATAATATCATAATAAATAGTCTATAATAATGGAAATATAGATTAATAAAGTTTTAAATATGGTTTATAATAATATTTATTTGATTATTCAGGATGTTAATCACATGAATGTAATGAACATGGTATAATATATGGGTTTCTTGTCTCAATTTTCAATTCCATGAGACATAAAACATATCATAAAACTTGTTTTATTTAGAATTGTAATTCTATATGTCACAACACACAAAATATTACCCAAAATGTTAGACCATTATCTAGTTCTAAAATTTATTGATGGGTGTTCATGATCCTCATGGGGGGAGATAAGAACCTAGGCTTTACCAAATAAAATTGGGAATAGTTTTCACCCAAATAACATAAAATAGGATGAAATGAACAAAGATACTTTTAGTATGAAAATAAAATAAAGAATTGTAAAATAGAAAATAGGATGATAAATAAATGTTAAATAATACCACATGTTATGCCATGGTACATAAGTATGGTAATCCCATATCTCTACTAGACATGTAGTCACAAGAAGAATCCCACACCCTAGAAATGAACAATCTGACCACCACCCAACGGAACCATTCTTTGATGGACATCGGAAAAAATGATCTTTATACTCCTAGTGGTGTGTGAAGGGTGTGAGAAAATAATCCTAGTTAGATTCTACAAATTATTTCATAAGTTGAAAATATAATATAAAAACTATTCTTATGTAAATGAATTCAAGGCATTAGATACAATTTAACATATTTTAATATAAGAAATGGGGAACTAAACATTTAAAAATTTATAAAACATTTCCAAAAGGATATTTTATAATTATTTTAAGTGATCATTTGAAAAATACTTTTCAAATAGTAATAATAAGGAAAACTGTCCCTCGAGTTAACATTATGTTCAGACTAGTTAGGATTCTCGTATAATTTTCATAATCGATAGGCCACCTTGTGTGCAAAATACTTATTAATAATTTGCATTGATGGTAAGATAAAAAAAACCTTTTATTGTCTCCCTACCACAAAGTTGGACAAAAGGGAAGCACATTAACCTTTAACAACATGTGTAGAGGTAAAATTTTATCCCAGTGGATAGTCATGTTCTCTATAATGACCAAAGTTAGGCCTACTATTTTTCACACTTAAATCATTAAAACTGAATTTCATATGTAATTAATAGTGAAACCTTTGAAACTATATATAATTTTACTTATAACTATACTCATTTAAAAAACTAAAGGGAAAAAAATATGTCATAAACATAACCAAAACCACCTATTTCATCAAAATCCTCTCCATGTTTTTAAAAAAATTGATTATATTTTATGGATAGTATTTGAATGTTTTCAATAATAAAACCGTTTCATTATACCTCATACCTCAAAAAACAAGGAATTCAACTACCCAAAAGAATCTAAAAGACATAGAGATAAATAATTAAGATTAAAGAGGAAGACCACTAGATTCAAAATTCTCAATTTTAGAACTCTTATCTAACTAATTTACCATGTTTTCATAGAAAATTATATACAAGAAAAAATTTGAGTACCTCGAATAAGAGGAGATAATACCAAAATAATGCTAAAATCATTGAATGAGTTTCACTAATTAGATCAGTACATCAATATTCCATGGTTTCATGTTGGGAGATCCAAAAAACATTGAAAGAGATCCCCTAGGCTCAAATATCTTGAGTTTAGGTTGAGGAAGGTGTAGAAAGAAATAAAACTAAGGCCTCAAGGTAAAAATTAAATATTTATCTTATTTATATTTACCATAACAACATCTATATTTATCCATTAACTAGCTACCAACTATCTAGTTAGCTACTGGATGGTCAGTGGAGGCCAGTTGGTAGGAAAATGGTTATAGGAAGAATGCATTCATTCTAATTTTTCCATGATCTATCCAGTTTCTAGTTACCGAGGGGATGATGGACCTCCTGTGACTAGGTTTTTCCTAGTAGTGTCCTCTAACAAGACATAATATCTTACCCATAAGCCAGTAGACCACCTATAGATTTTATAGATACTGATTCATGCCTACAGTTTAATAAATTTTTTAGGAACACCTATAACCCTCTTAAAAACTAAAAAAACAAATATCATAATGGGACCTATGAAAAGAGGAATAAAATTAATAAATTAGATTATATTACTAGAAAACATAAGAGGGATGTGTCAATTCTCCCCACTATATTTCTCTCTACCCAAAAAATACTATGTTGATTCTGGATTATCCAAAAGGAGATCAGGCCATTTCTCCCTCATCAAAGACTCCAACTCACTTGCCATATGATTATCCAAGACATTCTTCCACAATAATCAAACCAATCAAATATAATTCCCTCATTGGACCATCACTTAAGAATCAACTTTTTGATATGGTTTCTAAGACATGTACATGATATGTTCTTAGTTGACATATTTTAGATTCAGACCTTGAGATTGGATAGGTAGCTACTTTTTGAGTTGATACATAATGAAAATATAGTGGAACAATGAAAACTGAGTTGGTAAATGAGATATATATCCAACCATTACAATCTATTCAATGATCTAATATTGTGCCACATATATATGAGCTAGCTTCCTTTTTTCTGATCCCTTAGTGAAACAAACATAAAGATTGTTTTTATAAACACATAGACAATGATCAAAAACTCCCTAGGACAATGAAAAAATACATAAAATAAACTTACATGATTTGATCCATCACTAAACATTGAGGAATCATCCGAATCATTTCCATTTCTTCCTAAATCATGAATGGTCCTATCAAAGAAGTATCACCATTATCATACAAATTGATTGGTGAGTTGTAGTCTGATTCATATAAACATTCAAAAGGAACCATCATTATGGATGATTCATAATACTATTATAAGAAAATTCAACCACCCCTAAATTTATATCCAAAGAACCAATTATTTTTAGAACATAATCATAGAACATATCCTTTGGAATATGAATAGCTGTTTATTTCCACTCATCAATCTAAGGTTAATATGTTGTGATCAACTTCATATGAGTTCCAATTGTATCATGGAGTCCTTTTTATAACTAATAAGTGGATATAATTTCTATGTTAGAGATAATTTACATTATCGTGCTATGAATTATGGTTTAAAAAGAGAATCGGAGAAACCCTGGGTAAAACACTCTAGTGTATAAATACTTTTTTATCTAAAATAATTCTAATGAACTCTTAGTTCATTAAAATCAACTTGAGCCATAAGGTATGTCTTAATCGATATTAGATGATATCCTAACATTATATCAATCAAGATATCCACTTTCCTCTTAGTTTTAAGACCAAAAACATTATTTGGAAACACCTAAAATATTTATGTACTATATATGGAATCACACCACTAGTAGATTTACATCCTAGTTCAAAAAAGACATCAACTAACCAACCTCTAGAAGAGGACATCCCTCTCATCTGGACCTCAAGTCTCATTATCCTTGAAACAAATAGGATTTCCCACTAAGGGTAGTAAAGGATACCCACTGCTAATAAAAATCAGTTTGAGTTGTGAGATAAATTGACCAATCCATCCCAATAATTACATCAAAGATCTCTAAGTTAAGAACCATCAAATCCTCGACTAGCTCAATACCTCACATAACAAAAGAGATCGAGTGTAATCAGAAACCCTAATCCTTATTTTTTTATAGTGGAATTTATAAATCCATAATGAATTCAATGAGTTATATTTTGTGTTTTAAAATACCCAAAACACTTGTCAATAGGATAGTGTGATAGGATCTTGTATCAAATAAAAAAGTCACCAAGGAAGAAGAACTATAAATGGATCCTCTCTCAATTTAAAGACTAATATCAATTTCCACTGGACACTACTTCACTTCATGTAACTATTTCATTTTAGAGGCATGTTGCAGGAAAAATATTGTCTATTAAGCATCTAACATCAAAACATACCCCCTATGTGATAAGGATCATGTATCAAAGTGAGAAAAAGAATGGTATAGAAATAATTTTTGCATGTGGCCAAAGCTTCAACATGAGCTATAAATCATTGTAAGAACAAGGAAAAGTGATTCATGTGCCCTATCAGGGAACCCTAGTAATATTTCAGGACTTAAACCCCAAATTATGGTTCAAAAAATGGATTCTATGAAGAACAAAAAAAAATATTATTTTATGTTCTCTATATTCCATATTTCCCTTATAAGAACCAATGATTCTATCACTAATGGTAGGGGATATCCAATTATCCTTGACATACTAGAAAATTAAAAATAATCCATTAATAACTTATCCACCACCTTGAAATATGTAAAAATATTTATAAGGAATAAATTCTACTGGATATCAGGCTTATGGACCATATAAAATCTTAGCGCCTTTATATTTTTTTGGACATAACCTCAGTTAAAACGAAAGCAATCATAGTGAAGTGATTAACATATTACATAACTGTTTGATCCCCTTGATAAATGGTGAGGAACTTCATGGACTTCACTATGATTATAGAATCTATGTATATTATTTAGGTAAAGGTTTTCCTAAGGTCATTCCACACCATTCTCGTAAGTTTCATGTCCAAAAAAATTGAATTACACAACATTATACTAGGGACATATTGACTGAATAAGAAATAGCACACCTTCAAAGAATAAGGGGTATTCTTGAATTCCTTGTTTATTTTAATACTTCATAACCAATATTATACCTCTTTAGGATCATTCATCCATTCTAAATAAGATGGGTTTCTATAAGAAACTCTTAGGATTGATTCCAATCCACATCTATTTGAGGTTCTACGTCTTTATCTTGAGAAGGGATAATTATCATGCCTTTATCTATACCATGAATAATATTCACATCTAGTTAATTTTATTTCTAATAAAAAGGTGGAATTACACACTAATCTTACTAAATTGAACCATCCTGATGATTCCTAGAAAGACATTAGTGGGATAAAGTACAACACAACCTCATATAAAGTGACATAAGAACACGATACCTAAGAATCAATTCAAACTTAAAATTATTGAATTCAACTATAATTATAAAGAGTCATTTAAATATAATGTATGAGAATAAATTACTCTAAATCCCAAAAAAATCCAAACCACTTGTGATTAATAATGTCTTTTCATGAAGAGATACTGCAAGTCACTTGCTCACAACCTACGCTATAAGTTTCATTATTCTTATCTCTTATCAATTGATACTTTTATTTATATATACAAATAATAAAAATTTAATAATAACCTTATGAGGCTAATTTTAAAAAACAACCCATATTATACAATATTATGGAACCAGAACTAGTCATAACCTTGCCTAAAGTTCATTCTTGATACCCATATGTAGGTGAAAATCATATGGAAAATGAGTACTATCTTTTGGATTTATTTTTCCAGAAATGAGCATTAAACAAGATAAAATTTAAAAATAGAATGTTTATTTACAAAAACAAATGAACAATAGAAGATAGAAAACAAAAAGGTAAATACATTTTCCAAATGACAAAAATTCAAACCATGGTACACATGTATGGGAAACTCCCATCACCACAAGATATGTAGTCACCAAAAAACTCCAACACCCTACTAATTAAAAAACCCACCACTACCCTATGGAACATTATTTTTCCTTTTTCAGAAAAAATAATATTTACATAACCCTAAGGGTGTATACTAGGTGTGATAAAACAATCATTTTTGGATCCAACAAAGTGTTTCAGAAATAGAATTTATAAAATAAACCAATTGTTATCATGTAAATAAAGACAATAAATGAAATAAAAAACTTTATCTTCTATTATAAGACATGTAAAACAAAACGTTACACCACTAATAGAAAAAATTATTAAATAATTTTCCCAACCACTGAAAAAAATAATTTTCAAGGAATATAAATATGGAAAATTGTCCCTCGAGGTAACTGTCATGACCCGTCCTCGGGGCCCATGCCGTGACTACCCCAAGCCCGCCTTCCATAGGCCAGGGGCTGGCGACTAGCACCAAAGGCCTAAATAACAAGAAGAAGGGAAGGAATTTCCTTTATAAAAGTAAACAACACAACAGAGTACAAGCGGAAGCAACCACTAAGTAAAGAAGTAAAACAAACGTGCTGAAAGTACAAGGGGGCAGAAATACAAGCCCAAAAGAAAGGTAGAGCTACAACCGAAAGAAAAGTAAAACTTAAAAGGGCAACAGCTGAAAGGTGAATAGCCGCTCCTGGATCGTCCTTCGGCTTCCTACCTGAAGTGCAGGTATAGATCTCCTCCTCAGCACTCCACGTCCTTCTGTCTCCTCCGGGTACCGACTCGTCGTGAAATCCACCTCTGATCACTGACTCGACGTGATATCCACCTCCGGCCACCGACTCATCGTGAGATCCTCCTCCAGGTACCATCCAGCTCTAAAAGCCTCAACCACGATCAGTGATGTCCTTCATCTGCAACCAACACAACGTAGTGCGGGCGAATCCCGTGCAGGGGTGAGTATACGATACTCAGTAGGGACCCCAAGTCCCCCGAAGGTCTCCCAGAATCCAAAAAGGATAATCCACAAAGGAAAGATACAATCACGAAATAACATCCAAAACTACTTAGGTATATGCCCATACATATACCTAATCCATCAATTCCAGTTCAAGTTCGATCATGTCCACATAGGATAACACAATGCAATCCACACAGGATAACACAACCCAATCCACATAGGAAATAAATTCAATCATATCGAAGATAATGATTGAAATTCAAGACTCGTCTCAAACTAGGATTTAATCATGATGTCGAAACCATAGTTGTTGGAGAACTCCTCCTCTACTGAGTATTGTGGGTCTGCCGCTACAACCAAGTGCTTCCCACTAACCTTGGACTGCTGTAGTACTCCACCTGTTGAGTACTGTGGGCTTGCTACTACAACCAAGCGCTTCCCACCATGGGTCTGCCGCTACAACCAAGCGGTCCCCCTCATAGCCTCCAGAGGTACTCATTCTGTTGAGTGATGAGGCTCTGCCGCTACAACCAAGCGCTCCTCCGTCGTGGGTCTGACACTACAACCAAGCGCTTCCCACCATGGTTCTGCCGCTACAACCAAGCGCTCCCCCTCATAGCCTCCAGAGGTACTCCTTCTGTTGAGTACCGTGGGTCTGCCGCTACAACCAAGCGCTCCTCCGTCATGGGTCTGCCGCTACAACCAAGAGATTCCCACCATGGGTCTTCTGCTACAACCAAGAACTCCCCATCATAGCCTCTAGAGGTACTCCTTCTATTGAGTACAGCGGGTCTGCCGCTACAACCAAGCGCTCCTCCATCGTGGGTCTGCTGCTACAACCTAGCGCTCCCCACTGGGCTATCGGAAACACATCGAGTTGATTGATCAGCAATCGTCAAGTCTCAGCCATATCTAGGGTTTCATAATGATTGAAAGTACCATAGTCGTCACCTCCGAACCCACGGAGAATTCCCGTACGGTTTTCGTCGTCGTCGAACCCACGGAGGATTCCAGTGCGATTATCATCATCGTCGAAGTCGCAGCCAGCTCTAGGGTTTCCGCACACAGCACGCTCGTTCCGAGAGGGTCCACTCCACGATCCAAGAGATCGATACATCAATTGACATGTAGTCCGGATTTGATGTATCTCAAAGTTCCGTCTTGTCAAAAGGAACACAATGCGACAGACGGCGCGTCAATCGGACGCTCGGACTGAGAGTTATTGGTTTTTTCGTCCCAGGGGCCTGGTTGGTTTTTAAGCTAAAACCAACTCGACCATACTCCAAATGCATCCAAACCTCAAGAGGAATAATCCAAAAGGTCTGTCTCACTAAGAGGAATCCAACAAAGTCGATGGAACGTCAATCAGACGTCCGGAGCTCAAGTTATAAGCGTTTCCGCTCTGAGGGCCCGGTTGGTTTCGTGTTCGAACCAACCCGGCCATACCCAAATTTCTCTGAAACCTTGATTGTAATATACCGAAATGACCGCCTCTGTCCAAGTATCTCATCGCAACTGACGGTGTGTCGATCGGAGGTCTTTATTCCATGTTACGGGCGTTTGAATGAAAATTCCCGAGTAAAGGGGGGTTCGGGCCCGGACCGACCCGGCCTGATACCCCTGGGGTCGGCCCGAACCGGGTCGACCCGACCCGTTTCCGGGTCCGGCCCGATAGGGCGTGGCCCGGGAGGCCCGGCCCGGTGCGGCCTGTCCGGCCTGGGCGGCCGGTTGTCCTGGTGCGGGCAGGGCCCGCGTGGCCAGACGGCTCGGCCGTTTCGGCCGAGCGGAAAAATGGGGGGCACTGCCCCCCCTGTCTCGAAACAGCATATCATTAAGTCGCGCCCTCCCCAAAACCTGGAACGGAAAATCCATTCCGGTCCTCCGCGGTGGTCTCCTCCAGCGGCGTGCCGCCGCCGCTCTCCGCGGACCACCGGACGCGCACCGGTGGTCCGTTTCACCCATCGTCTACACCTGGAGTCCTTGCGGGACCCAAACTTCACTGTGTAGTCTTCAAATCGCCTCTTTGGCCTGTTCTTCCATCGCCCGTCGATTCACACATCAAATAATAATCTGTGGAGTCTTCAAATCGCCTCTTCGGCCCCGACTCCGGTCGCGGTTTCATTCGGCATCAACAGCGCGGCGTGACTATGTTGCGCTTCTTCTCCGTGTTCCTTCTTGTTTCCCCGCGGTGCTGTTGCACCGTGCCACCTTTGTTCGAGCCGCAACGAACACAACATCAAAGGGGGAGGAGGATCGGCCGTGTTCGAGCAGTCCGACCTCCTTCCATTAATTTGATAATAGGAAGCCTGAATATTAAATGAAGAATGCAAAGAATTATTCATGAACAAAACCAAACCCCTACCTCAAGGAGTTTTTGAACGATGGTCGTCACGGAACAACAGCGTCGTGGAAGACGGCGTCGTGGAAGACGACATTGTGGACCGATGCTTCGTAATCGTCATCGGCGTTCACCCGATGAAGTAAGCGGCGCGTCGTCGTTTTCTGAAAAAGGCATCTTTCACCGGCTGCGGAGAGAAGAGAAGGCGGCACGGCGGTCTTCCCTTTTGGTGATGGCATTCTTTGTCGAGGTCTTGACGTTCTTCGCATTCTTCAACCTGGAAGACGATGTTCTTCGAGACCTTGTTTATTTTCTCCCCATACTCCACACAACGAACTAACCAAAAACAAATTAATACTTTGTCTTAATTTATTCACACATGCCAACATTTTAAAAAATTCAAAAACCTCATTCAATTAATTAACAAGATTCAATTAATTGAATAGGTGTGTTGGCATTAAATTAAAGAGAGAGGGAAGGTCATAACTTATGGGGGCGTTTCCCACATTTAAGAGGGGGGTTTGGGGATTTGAAGGGGTGGGGGATCATGTGGGCCCCACCTCACTATTAACCTCACATGGGTGGTTAGTTCCAAACAACCTCCATAATTAGGATTTTAACCACTTAAAAGAAGTAAAATTAGTAGCACAATTGTATTTCATTGTTGTCTTAATCCACAAAATTAAACAACTCTTTTTGAGAAAAAACAACTCTGGAAAAGGTCTTCTTAATCAAATATCGGCATTTCGGTTTCAACGGAGCCCTCAGATTTCGATTCCGAGCACCGGTTCAAGAGTTAGAAAAACCCGCTCATTCGTTCATTGAACATACCCGAGCTAAACTTCGGAAAATGATTTCGGGAACACCGGTCCTCGGGATCAGGTTCTGTCAGAAGTCACAGACTCGCAAAATTCCAAAAAAAATTAAGAAAAAAAATTTCCTTGAAATTTCAGGGTCTTTACATTACTCCCACCTCAGGGCTTTACGTCCCCATAAAGATATAACACAAACTAGGGAAACAAAAGGGGTACTGAGCATTCAACTGAGCCTCCCGCTCCCATGTGCTCTCCTAGAGGTTCTTGTGCTTCCTGTGAAAGCGCACCTGAGGAATCAACCGTCCACGTAGGACCTGCTCCTATTGATCCTCGTTCTCCACTAGAACCTCGGTGAATGTTTCCACATCATCAGTTTCCAACTCCCTACGGTCGATGATGTGTGAAGGGTCATGCACATATCTCCTTAGCTGAGATATGAGGACGAAATCGTGCACCCGGTGAAAGTGAGGTGGAAAGGTCAAGCGGTAAACCACCTCACCTACCCTGCTGAGGACCTAGAAAGGTCCGTTGAACCTCGGAGATATCTTGCCACCTCAGATACATCTCCGTAAACCTCATCAAGGTGAGACCCGTATAAGAATGTGGTCGCCATCCTTGAACTCTATAGGCCTCCATTTCCTGATTAGAACTAAAACTCAAAACTCCTATATCCATGAGGGTAGGGTTGGCCGACCCAAGAGTGATCAGCTACACCCTCCTAAGAAAGAGTTAATCATGTGCTTCCTGGGGTTTCCTTTTCTCCGATCAAGGAAAACCCATCCCGGCGTTTGCCTAATATCGTCAATTTGTGTATGAACTGTGATTGCCCAGTTCATACTCAAACTAACATTATAAGGCCTTGACACTGCCACCAAAAGGTTCCAACCGAAACTCTCGCCTCAAGGGTCAGATCACACCGTCGGCACAAGTGTGATTATCGAGTCTTCTCTCAATGGTATCTCCAGACATGAGGGTCAAGTCAACGGCTTAACCGGAAACTCTAGGTCTGGGACAAGATTCATGGAAGGAAGGAATGATTCGTATCAATGTCTATTGTTACGGAAGCTAGTAGAAGACACAGTACGTAATTCGAATCATCCTTAGAGCCCTTCGGTCGCACTCCTTGACCACGTGAAGATACTCTTTCCCCTACCCTCCAGCTCCCTGAGCCTAGCGGGGATTACAAAGGTGGGTGGGTGCAACATGTCAAAATGTTCACCACCCCATGCTGCTCTCCTAACTCTGCATCCACGTCTTCTACCTTGCAAATTCATCTGTCCTTTTTATTTCCTCTAATTGAAACATTTTACACGCTGAAGTCTCCGAGACTGGCGCCAGTTTTCTGCTTTCTCACTGCTAACCTTCACTGACTGCATCCATACACCAAAATAATTATAAACCACAAAGGTTATCTCTATCACCCTAGTGTAAGTAGGGATGCATAGAGAAAGAACTGTTGGATCGGATGTCCTTTAGTCACACCTCACATAGAAGTCTGAGCCCTGAAGCACTGATCGCATCGTAGTCATCGAGTACCAGGTATGGTTTGTTATGCCTAGATGAATTCTCAGCTACCGACATGTCGTCCTGCCGAAGATGTAAAAGCTCTAGGAAACTCCCAGCCACTACTTCAAGCTGGTCCTCATCCGCCTGTGAGTCGGGCTTGCCTCGAAACTTGAGGGATATCTGGTGCTGAAACATGTAAGGCACTAAGCCTATAAGTATCCCCTACCGGTACTGTTGGTAGTGTCTTCTGACCAATAGGTAGTGATGTAGCTGACACACTACCCGAAGTTACTATCTCAGGCATCGTTCCACATACCGAAGCCTCTTCACTAAAAAACCAACCTCATGGTCACTCACTGGAAATCTCTAGTAGCTAAGTCCACTATCCACACTACTAGTGTCTAAACTAGGCGTAGAACACTAGAAATCACCTCCATCCAGTCTACTGCTGCCTGGGAACTGTCTCGCCTCAATTCTCGGAGGCTTATGCTACCCAACGGGTGGTGGTGCTATTGGTACACCACCTGAAGGTTTCAACATAGTGAGAGGGCCCCGCACCAGAACCTCGTCTCTCAGTGGGCCGTCATCTCATACAACACTCGGAACCCTAGCTGGCTACCGTCGTGGGGCCATCCTGAAAAGAGACAGGTGCGCCACGGTCAACGATTTATACCTGGTGAGCTGACACAAAGTAATCACAAAGAAAACTTTTGAAATTCACATGCAATCAATGTTTTCATGCACTGAGTCGGAAATCAGAAGTCAGGGTCCTGGTGTATGGATATGTCATCCACCGCACCAACACTGGACTCCCTGGACTGATAACCACACTCAATACCCTTAACATTATTGCTTCACACAGAAGAAAGATCAGAGTCCTGATTTCTGCGGTAGAACTGAACTCCTCCGATACCAATTTGTCACGACCCGTCCTCGTGGCCCGTGTCGTGACTACCCCAAACCCGCCTTCCATAGGCCAGGGGCTGGAGACTAGCACCAAAGGCGTAAATCCCAAGAAGAAGGGAAGGCATTTCCTTTATAAAAGTAAACAACACAACAGAGTACAAGAGGAAGAAACCACTAAGTAAATTAGTAAAACAAACGTGCTAAAAGTAAAAGGGGCCTGAAATACAAGCCCACAAGAAAGGTACAGCTACAACCGAAAGAAATGTACAACTCAAAAGGGCAACAACTGAAAGGTGAAGAGCCGCACCTGGATCGTCCTCCGGCTTCCTACCTGAAGGGTAGGTACAGATCTCCTCCTCAGCACTCCACGTCTGTCCGTCTCCTCCGGGTACCAACTCGTCGTGAAATCCACCTCTGGGCACTGAATCGATGTGATATCCACCTCCGGGCACCGACTCGTCGTGAGATCCTCCTCCGGGTACCGTCTAACTCTACAAGCCTCAACCACGATCAGTGATATCCATCGTCTGCAACCAACACAATGTAGTGTGGGCGAAGCCTGTGCAGGGGTGAGTATACGATACTCAGTAGGGACCCTAAGACCCCTGAAGGTCTCCCAGAATCCACAAAGGATAATCCACAAAGGAAAGATACAATCACAAAGTAACATCCAACACTACTTAGGTATATGATCATACATATACCTAAGCCATCAATTCTAGTTCAATTTTGATCACGTCCACATAGGATAGCACAATCCAATCCACACAGGATAACACAACCCAATCCACATAGGAAATCAAGTCAATCATATCGAAGATAATGATTGAAAGTCAATACTCATCTCAAACCAGGATTTAATCATGATGTCGAAACCATAGCTACTGGGGAACTCCTCCTCTATCGAGTATTGTGGGTCTGCCGCTACAACCAAGCACTCCCCACTAACCTTGGGCTGCTGTAGTACTCCACCTGTCGAGTACTGGGGGTCTGCTGCTAAAACCAAGTGCTTCCCACCTTGGGTCTGCCGCTACAACCAAGCGCTCCCCCCCCCCATAGCCTCCAGAGGTACTCCTTCTGTTGAGTACCACGGGTCTGCCGCTATAACCAAGCGCTCCTCTGTCGTGGGTCTATCGCTACATCCAAGGGCTTCCCACCATGGGTCTTCCGCTACAACCAAGCACTCCCCCTCATATCCTTCAGAGGTACTCCTTCTGTTGAGTACCGCGGGTCTGCCGCTATAACCAAGCGCTCCTCCGTCGTGGGTCTGCCGCTACAACCAAGTGATTCCCACCATGGGTCTGACACTACAACCAAGCTCTCCCCCTCATAGCCTCCAGAGGTACTCCTTCAGTTGAGTACCGCGGGTTTGCTGCTACAACCAAGTGCTCCTCCGCCGTGGGTCTGCTGCTACAACCAAGCGCTCCCCATTGGGCTATCTGAAACACACCGAGTCGATCGATCTGTAGTCGTCAAGTCCCATCCATCTCTAGGGTTACATAATGATTGAAATTACCATAGTCGTCACTGCCGAACCCACAGATGATTCCCGTACGGTTGTCGTCGTCGTCGAACCCACAGAGGATTCTAGTGCGATTATCATCGTCGTCGAAGTCGCAGCCAGCTCTAGGGTTTCCTCACACAGCACGCTCTTTCTGAGAGGTTCCACTCCACAATCCAAGATTTAGATGCATCAAATGACATGTAGTCCGGATTTTATGTATCCCAAAGTTCTGTCTCGTCAAAAGGAACACAACGCGACAGATGGCGCGTCAATCGGACGCCCGGTCCGAGAGTTATTGGCTTTCTCGTCCGAGGGGACCAGTTGGTTTTTAAGCTAAAACCAACTCGACCATACTCCATCTACATCCAAACCTAATGAGGAGTAATCTAAAAGTTCATTCTCGCTAAGAGGAATCTAACAAAGTTGACGGAACGTCAATCAGATGTCCGGAGCTCAAGTTATAAGCGTTTCCGCTCTGAGGGCCCAGTTGGTTTCGTGTTCGAACCAACCCGGTCGTACCCAAAGTTCTCCTAATCCTTGATTTTAATATACCAAAATTACCACCTCGATCCAAGATCGCATTGAAACTGAAGGTGCATCGATCGGAGGTCTGTAGCCCAAGTTACGGGCGTTTGAACGAAACTGCCCGAGAAAAGGGGGTTTGGGCCCGGACCGACCCGGCCCGATACCCCCTGGTTCGGACCAATATGGCACGGCCCGGCCCCGCTGGCGTGGCCTGGCCTGGGCGGCTCAGCTCGGTGCAGCTGGTCCATCCCGGGGCAGCCAGTTGGCCTGGTGCGGGTGCGGCCCGCGTGGCCAGACAGCTCAGTCGTTTCGGCTGAGCGGAAAAACGGAGGGGTGCTGCCCCCCTGTCTCGAAATGACACGGCACTAATCCAAGCCCTCCCAAAAACCCAGAATGGAAAAGATGTTCTGGTCCGCCACTGCTCAGCAGCGGTGGTCTCCTCCGACGGCGCGCCACCGCCGCTCTCCGCGGACCACCGGACGCGCACCGGTGGTCCGTTTCACCCGTTATTTGCGCCTGGAGTCCTTGCGGGACCCAAACTTCACTACGGAGTCTTCAAATCACCATTGTGGCCCATTCCACGATCACCCGTCGATCCAAACATAAAATAACAATCTGTGGAGTCTTCGAATTTCCTCTGCGGCCCCGACTCCGTCCGCGGTTTCGTTCGGCCTCAACGGCGCCACGCTTCTTCGTCGCGTTCCTTCTTGTTTTCGCGTGGTGCCGTTGCACCGCGCCGCCTTTGTTCGAGCCGCAACGAACCCAAAATCAAAGGGGGAGGAGGATCGTCCGTGTTCGGGCGGTCTGACCTCCTTCCGTTAAATTGATAACAGGTGGCCCGAATATTAAATGAAGAACGCAAAGAATTATTCACGAAAAAAACCAAACCCCTACCTCAAGGAGTTGTCAAACGATGGTCATCGTGGAACAACAGCGTCGTGGAAGATGGTGTCGTGGAAGATGGCCTTGCGGATCGATGCTTCGTAAGCATCGTCGGCATTCGCCTGATGGAGTAATTGGTGCATCGTCGTTCTCCGAAAAAGGCGTCTTTCACTGGCTGCGAAGAGAAGAGAAGGCGGCACGGCGGTCTTCCCTTTCAGTGACGGCGTTCTTTGTCAAGGTCTTGACGTTCTTCACATTCTTCAACGTGGAAGACGATGTTCTTCTAGACCTTGGTTATTTTCTCCCCAGAATCCACACAATTAAATAACCAAAAACAAATTAAGACTTTGTCTTAATTTATTCACACATGCCAACATTTTAAAAAATTCAAAAACCTCATTCAATTAATTAACGAGATTCAATTAATTGAATAGGTGTGTTGGAATTAAATTAAAGAGAGAGGGAAGGTCATAACATATGGGGGTCTTGCCCACATTTAAGAGGGGGGTTTGTGGATTTGAAGGGGTGGGGGCTCATGTGGGCCCCACCTTACTATTAACCTCACATGGGTGGTTAGTTCTACCCAACCTCCATCCTTAGGATTTTAACCACTTAAAAGAAATAAAATTAGAAGCACAATTTTATTTCCACGTAGTCTTAATCCACAAAATTAAACAACTCTTTCCGAGAAAACACAACTCTGTAAAAGGTCTTCTTAAGCAAATATCGGTGTTGCGGTTTCAATGGTGCCCTTGGATTTTGATTCTGAGCACCGGTTCAAGAGTTAGAAAAGCCCGCTCATTAGTTCACTGAACGTACCCGAGCTAAACTTCGGAAAATGATTCTAGGCACACCGGGCCTCGAGATCAGGTGCCATCAGAAGCCAGAGACTCTCAAAAATTCCAAAAAAATTAAGAAAGAAAATTTCCTTGAAATTTCCGGGTCTTTACAGTATCATTAGGTCTCAGTTAGTGAGGATCATCAAAAAATTTCTATGGTCGATTGGAAGCATATTTTTCACATTACCCGAAAATTGTAGGCCTATGGGTTAAGAGTTAAATTTCATCAGTGGATCCCTACCAAAAAAATTAGGCCACCTAGTTCAGACATTACCCAATAACACAAGAATAAGGGTTAATAGTTCATCCCCTAAGATAGTTCCCTACATTAAAAATGGTCACATTTAGGCATAACATTTTATCACAATTAAAAAAATTAAAAAGTAATTTCATATGTAAGTAATAGTGAAACATATGAAACTATATAACACGTGATTTAAAAAAATATTGACATCAATTAGGAAAATACATTTTTTAAACATAAATAATTCCACCATATTTCATAAAAACATTTCTTATTTTGTTAACTAATATTTAAAACAATTTTAAATGAGAAAAAAATAGAATAAATCAATTTAAAAAACCACCAACCTTAAAACACATGGAATTAAATAACTGGTATGAATATGCAAGCTAGAGAAAGGAATATTGAAGAATTAATATGAAGATCCATGGATTCAAAAATTATAATTAGAAAACATTAATTCAATTAATTCTTAAGTATGTCATGGTCGATCCACAGAATGAAACAATATGAGAACAAGAAAGAAGTGAATTTAAGAATAAAATGTAGTTAGTCTCACTAAAAAGGTTCATTGATTCGATTTGCACTTCGATCCACAAAGGATACAAGTTATGAGATCAAAAATAATACTAAGACATCCCTTATATTTGAATAGATCAATTTGAGGTCAATGGAGGAGTAAAAGAAATAAATCCGAGGCTTGGGTGATAAAATATTATATTGGTATTTTTTTTCAAGACATAATGGTGTCACTGGTGGGATGGTGGGAAACCATATGGAAAGTGGTGGCTAACCAGCATGTTGATGGTTGCATGTAGAATTCCTATATTATTCCTATTCCATAGGAAAGTTGATTACTAGTCACCAACCAAAAGGTGGACCACTTATTAACTAGGTTATCTCATTATAGTTGACCGGATATTTAGTAGCACTCACTAGTGATCTTGTTGGCCACATATAGAATTTATATCTATAGGATCAATCCCACACATAAATAAATCCTTAAGGCACTCCGATGAGACCTCTTAAAATAAATAAAAATAATTAGAAATAATATGGGATCAATGAAAAGAGGTAGAAAAATAAAAAAAGATGGTAATACATGAAAACAATAGTAGGATGTGACATGACATCCCAATTAATATTTTGTATCATTATCCCCTCATTATTCATTTTATTTAATAATTCATTTGAAATTTTATCCTTTAATGGGTTTTATATAAAACTTTCTTATGGATGTAAGGATTTTCTTGGCCCCAATTATAAATATTTGAGACAAAATACAATTTTAAACCATGTTTTCTATATAAGGTGTATTTAATATCCATGAGATTAAATTTTTCATAACAATTTTTTATTTCAAGGGATATACTAATCCAAATCAAATTCTCTTCTTTAAATGGTTTTTGATTCAATTTTTACACAATGGGTAAGGTTTTTTAACAAAATTTTCATTCATTGGGAAAAAATATTTTCCCTAGAACCTTTATTCAGTTATCCCACAATAAGTTTTTTACATGGTACTACATAAAAATATTTTAAATATATATTTTAAATACAAAAGAGGGTTTTACTATATCTATTTTTAAAGTAGGTAATTTCAAAGTAATAAATATTATCCTTTTGTAACAATTTTTTTTATCTTTATTCAAACATTTCCAATAGAAAATATTATTCCATTTTCAAAGATTTATTATTTTAGATTATTTTTAATTGTAATTTTTTTTAAACAGTTAACTTAACCATTTCAAAAGTTACTTTTAAATCTGACTTGTATGTTTTTATTTAATGTGAATGTGAAAAATGGTTTCTAAAATCTTTTATAACTTATCTACTCCATTTTACTTTTCATATTCCAAAGGATTCACACTTGTGGGATTTCGGTTAAATTAATTATTCTATAATAAATATATTTATTTATAATTATGGGGATTGAACTCTTAATATCAGATAATTCTATTATTGATCCCTTCTTTTCTGAAATTGTTCTAAAAAGTCTATTTCAAGGTTGTTTTTTTGTTTATTTTAACATCATTTTGAGTTTCCTTTATTACACTATGTATGAGTTATTTTGAAACCATAAACCTTATTCTCTATATGGAATATGCAATGTTATATTATATCATGGATAAGACCCATCACTACCTTTGAATTTACTTACAATTCACCATGAATAGATATTATTTTTCTTTTGATGCGTTTTCTTTTTTAATTACAAGTTTTCCATTCCTCTCATTGAAAATAATTATTCAAGACTTTTCATGTTAATTGATTGTAAAAAAGTATTTAATTAACTATATTAAATTACCCCCTGTGGTTTAGAATAGGGTATTTTTACATGGAAATTTATTCCATTAGTTGATTGGGGAAATATTGAAATTTAATATATTTTTTATTATTATATGAAAGTTAGTTCATTACATAATAAAAGTTACTATGTATTTTTTAATTATACCATTTTATTATCTTTATGTGTTATGATAATGTTTTACCTTCTGTTGACATGGTGGAAACAACTTGTGTTCTTTATTTTTTTTCTTTCCAATACGGATGATTGATGGAAAAGATGATGATTTATTGTTTAATCATTATTACACATGATTAATACCATGAATTTAAACAACTAAAGAGATCGGAATGACATTATATAGAGCCTCAATGTATAGTTAAGTCTCATGATACAACCCTGTATGGGTTTTTAAGGTATCCCTATATAATTTAGTAAGATTTCTTGACTGAGGTCTTGAAGACAATAATGATTTATTCACTATATCTTTATGGAATGAATTATGTATTGGTTGAGGCCTTGATAGTATGATCATGATTTATAGTATTAGGCATTCCTTCTATATTAATTTAATTATTGTTATTTATGTGATCAATTTGTTTAATTTATCTCCATGTATATATTATGATCTCACTTTCATTTGATTATTGAATTATGATCCTTAATTATTCTTTCCATAATATTTATGCCAAGTTTATGAAATGATTTCCTCAGGTGTATATTTTTACCTACTGAGAATTATATATCATTAATTCTTACATTTCCATTTCCCTAGTTTTTGAAGAAAAATAATATTCATGATATGACTAACATGATAGATTCTGTTGAAATTTTTTATGAGATATTGGTAACTTGTTATGGATTATATAGTTTCTTAATGTGGAAAATATCCTTTATTTGAGAAATATTTGGGGATTAATATATTATTATTATATTTATTAATTATTTAAATCTACAAAACTAAAAGATATTATAATAATATATAATTGAATATTATCATTAATTTATATAATAATGATATTATTATATCTGATAAAATACAATTGGTATAAAAGATAGCATGTAATTTATGAAATCTATGAATCGGGTCCGGGAGTGTTGACCTATGGAATAGTATTAAATATCACATAGTTCATATTAATATGACACAATTAATATTTTACCATGAAAAATAACCTTGAAACACTAAATTACACACTTGACCTCACCCATATCCATAAATATCATATAGGACTATAGGTAAACCTTGTATAAGTAAACAATATGACTAAATAATAAAAGGTTTATAAAAATTTACCCTCAAGCTTCACATGTCATGTTTGTAGAGAGGAATAAATTTTTATTTTGAGTCACATAATAGAGAAAATGAGGTAATTTCATGGTTTAATCTTAGGTATATCATGTTATGTCACCTGGATAACAATTCATGTATGTTAGTATGGGATTAAACATATTGATCACTACAAAACACACCTAGTCTGAGGTCAGAGCTTATACACTATGTACTATAGATTTTTATGCAATGAAATTTCCTCATCCTTGGTGTTTTAGGGACCAGTTATCCCATGTTTCATAATCAAGCTAATGAATTATCCATTATAATAATTTAAAAATATATTAATAAATATTGAAATACTCTTCACTATTATCATAAGATTATGAGACATTTTTTTAAAACATGTTTATTTTGACTCAAATGATAGGAAAATTTGAATCAAATGAGATGTGAGAGGATTATAACAAGATTTAGTACTTCCTAAATATTTTATATATTATTATGAATGGATATAATGAATGAACCATAGAGTTAGGTTCTCCTTGGGAGTACTTTAGAATTAATGGATTCACTAAAGGTCAGTCACATAGCCATGAATGAGAAAACATATAGGTAGTAATTACATGATCCCTATAACTAACAAGGATGTTAGAGGATACATGATGATCGGTGAAGAGAGCATTGACATTTTTATTTTACTCTTAATATATCTAGTTTTTGGATAATAGTTTGAGACATTGATGGTGATGTGATATCTTTTTACATATGTATATATGGTTTATGGGGGAGATAAAAAAAGATATGATGTTGAGGAGAATATATGATGTTATCCTTTAAAATATTTCAAGATTCATGGTGACTATTAGGTGAAGAGAGAAATAAGAATTGGGATTAGGCACTACCTTTATTTAGGTCTCATTAATAAGGTGTGACTTATCCAACATTGCAAGATTCATGGGGAAATGTCAGTAGATGGTGCCTCTTTACCTAATAAATTATTTCAATAATAAAGAGGAAAATGTTTGACTAGATATTTTCTCTTATCACATGGGGAGATGTAATATTTTTTAGAAAAATATCACTTTTAGATTGAAAAAAATTTTATTCTTAGGTTCGATTTGTTTTTTTTTAACATGGTTTGTTTTAAGATTTGACACTATAGAATTGTCATGAAATGATTTTATAACCCTATATCTACACGTGAGTGTAGGATGGTATATTGTTACCCTATGGTGAGAGGTTCAATTGGGTGGTTTAAATATCAATGGGATGATTATAATATTGGTTTTTGTCATTATCATTAGTATGTTTGGTTATGATATATTCTAGAGATAGATTTATAGCTTTATCATCACACTCCTTGTTTTATCATCTCAACAGTTATATGGTTTTTCTTAGTTGGTTTTTTAGTTATTCATTGGTTATGATATGACTTGAATATTTATAATTTAAATAATTTTAGTGAACTCTTCATATTATTAACATGGTTAGATAACCTTATGGGTATCTTTTAATACTTTGGTTACCTTTTCTTAACACCACATGATATTACCATTCAAGGTTTATTTTACAAATAATTATTATCCCCATATTCCAACACATGTTCTTTCTGTGTTATTTTTCCTCAATCACACACACTCTAGGAAACATCAAAAGATGTAACCCATCCTAACACAACTCTATTCCAAACATGTTTAACTATAGAGTTTTAATATTACTATTAATTTAAATGAATGGTGAACCTAACCAACATGAGTAGTAACATTTTTTCATATATTTTTCACTTTTCAAGGGGCGTTACACTATCCACCCCTTCAATTCACACCATACTCATTATGGACCCCACACCACAATACCTATAAATTACACTAAACTTTTGGATTTTTATTGGATCAAAAACAATTTATAATGACCCAAACTATGAGGTTAATGAAGAAATTCATCTAACCGCATGGGTATATTTTAATACCATGGATTCCTTCTTAGCACAACAAAGTATATTACCCTTTTTGGTCTCTTATCAAAATAATATTTGTCCCCAAAAGCTATGAAATGTTTTTTTAGTGTTTTTTTTATCACCTAAACAAATCTTCATTAAAAACCCTAGATGTCACCCATCAGGACACTACTATAGTCGAAGAACACCAAACTATGGTTTTCTATTTTGGAAGGCTCCCTAAATAACGTTTCACCTTGCTAAAATTGGTAAAAATATTAATTATTTTAAGTTTCACATAACTAAGGGTACTACAATGATAGATTTGGAAAAGACATCAATTAGTGATACTTGGTTATAGTAGCTATTAATGGTAATCATTTTTAAGGATTTATAATGTTTATGTCTAGTTTCCTATTTCTTCATGACGGAGGTTGTGACTTTATGTTCTCCATATCCCCTATAATTTGGCCTAGGGTTTTATCTATATTAATAATAGATAATTGGTTATTATCTATGTAAGATTTATTTAATTCCTGGTTATTATATAATTTATCATATTAGTAGTTGTCATTATATTTAATTCTTATATATTTATAGACACAAATACAATATAAGAATTTAATTGAAAAGGAGGGAAAGGGGGAGGAGGAAAAATAGGATCAATGGGGAAAACAGAAGTGGAGCCTAAGACCATCATCTATCAACAAAATTTAGGGATTGGAAACTAGTATTGGGGAAGGAAATATGGGTAGCCTCCCGATTGTCCAATGAAGTAAGAAAATTAGTAACATTATTCCCTTTTTTTCAGTAAGATAAAGATTTATACACTTAGTGATGAGAGTATTTCATCTATGTATATTCTATGATATTTTAGAAGGGGTATAAATTAGGCATTCAAGAGAGTAACATATGAATGTATAGTCCGTCTCAACCACAGATAGGTTAATGTTTTTAGATCCGCATAATTCAATCCCATTGAGAATAGAAATGGTTTCCACACATAGAGAGTCACCTTGACCATAAAATGCACAAAATGAAAATATTAATGACCCATTATAGTTTTAGATGACCCCTCCCCCTCACATATATACATAGATACTTAATCCTTCAACATTGAACTTGAAGCTATTTGTAGAGGAAAATAGTGAATCCATTTCCACTAGGGAAGATGACAAATAATAGGGTCATATTGTTGGTGTGGATCACTAGTTATATATACCATCCACAATAGGGTCCTATTATAATGGTTAATTTCACTTTAGCTACAAGAATTTCTCAATATTTCCTGACATTTATGTGGTATATGAATTATGATATATGTCAACATACTTGAATAAAATTTCAATGATTTTTTTATGATCACTACGAAGACACGCAAACAAAAATATATGATCCATATAAATTAAAGAATATATTTCATTAAAATACAAACCTATGAACCTTTATGATTAGGGTTTTATATAATTTCATAAAACAATTATGTAAAAAACCATGTATTATTCAATTAAGGAAAACTTTTCCCATTATATAATTGTTTTCATAATCAATAAAAAGTCCCTAATATCTCCATGATTTGTTTTACAAAATATTAAATTCTAAGAATACCACAATTATAAAATTCCTTCCATATATAGTGAAATCGAAACATAATATGGGGTGAGCACAATCACTTAGTAAAGGTAAGCATAAAATATTTAACTCAAATATCATAATTGGGGATAAGATAATCATATGTGTATGAAAATATAAGTAAAGAATATGAACATAAATTATTTGGATTCATACCCAATAACACAATGATCATGATCCATGAATCATAATATTGGGATTTATCATAAAGAAACCAATACCCACAAATCATAGAATCATAATATTGTGACAACAACATAATACATCTCATTATTAAAATAATTAAAGGTTCACTCCCAATACAATCATAATATAGTTGAAAAACTATCATGGGATATTAGGTTCACTCTATAATCCCACACATAACATTTTAAGAGATATAAATATTTTACCAATTTATTAGAGAGTTATAGGTGTTAGGTCCCACCTGTCATATCATATTATCTACATGTATATGTGTTTTACATTATAAAAAAATTATAATTTCCTCAAGGATTATTATGATGAAAAATTAATGGGTTTCATGATTATATCAAAAAAAATGACCATAAATTGTCCAGATAAATTAGTTTGATTGCGGAAGTGTAAACTATCTATTTTTAATAAAAATAAATTATAAGGATTTCTTAATTGATTGAAATACAAAATTTAATAAAGAATTCTCAAAATAGTACCACATAAGAGATTAATAATTGGGATTGTTTGATACCATGAGTATAATTCCATAAAAAAGGTAGTAGTATCAAGTAAATTAGATATTAAATTAGGAAAAAAATATTGAGGTTAATTACTTTTAAAACTGAAAAAGAAAACATAGATTCAAAAAATAAATAATTTTTTAAGAATTTTATTTCATGGCCATTAATGATGACGTTATGGTTCATTTTCAAAAGTAATTTTAAATAATAATAATTGGATTCCTCTATAATAATTTCATTTAAAAATAAACATCAGTAGTAGATACTTAAAGTAACATAAAACTTATCCTGATGAATTGTAGATTGGAAGGAAATGATTTGATTATGAAGTGGAAGAAAACTGATTTTTATAACTTTATTGATGAAAAATAACCTGAAAAAAATAAAAAAAAGAATATTATTTAAATTTGTAAAGGAGTATTATGAATGGAATATGAAATAAAACAATCAGGGCACTCCAACTATTTATAGAAAGCATTGACAATAAGATTAAAAAATAAACATGGATAAGGATTTTCATTTTTTAGAATGATAATGATCGTTGACATAGTTTCATTTTCATGAAGGAAGATAATTCATTAATTGGGGTGATTTTGTAAAAAAATGAATTTCAAAATTTATAATTATGGAGCAAAATGTGAAATTAATTATGATTCTTAGAGAGAAACATTATACCTTAATAAATTAGGCCTAGTTATGAGAAACCTACACTATTTTAGAAAGATACCATTAATAATATGAATTAATGAAGCTCATAAATGGACATTATGTTTCCCAAATAAAACATAATATATGATATTATATTTTTATTTATGGTATATACAACATAAAAAATATGATTAGTGAAAAATATTGAAACATTCCTTAATGAAGGGTTAAAGAGATAGAAACCATTAAGTCTATTGGAATTTTTGATATAAAAATCTAGGAAATAAATAACATTTAATATCCTATAATATAATAGAATCATGATTCGAAACTATTAATTGGATTTATATACAAAATTTTAAATAAACATAGTGTATAATAAGAAATATTTATCAAGGTGTTGAAAATTGTGACAAGAAACCATTGTAAGTAACATGATATTTGGGTTAAGAATCATTTTACAGTAAGGTTATAAGGAAGAATTGTAAAAAATATAAATATAATGATGAAATTAAATAAAATTTATTAATTAAGTATAATAAATAAATCATGAAACCATAGAGTATATTAATATAATTGGTAACTCAATAGAAGAAAATTGAGTTAGCATAAACCCTTACCTTGTTCATTATTAATTCAGTGCATGTGTATGGAATCCTAAAAGATAAAACTATGTTTATTGAATACCTTAATTAGAACTGTATTATTATATATTAATTTAATATGAATCATTTATTATTATATTCTATTTATTATTGGATTTTTTTCCTGTTTTCATGAAAATTTAATATGTATTAGATTATTTAGATAGTTTTCATAATTGATGATGATATTTTAAAAATAATTTAAATACATAATATATTGGTTAGTTTAGATTTTTTGGAGAAATATTAATGAGAAAATGTAAGGAGTAAGTAATACTCACTTTGGCACCATGAACATTCTCTTGAAAACTAAGGGATTAAGAAAAATAATAGATTTTAGTGGGCTATTAGATTGAGATTGGATTATGGAAGGATAAAAATTTCATAGTTTCATTATGAAATAAGATGTAATTCATGTGGAATTCAATATAACAAGTACTCACTTTTTAAATTTAGGAAGAAGGTAGTTTTTATAGTACCCTTTACTTATTCAATGGCATCATTACACTATTCAAGGGTCAAATACATCAAATGTTCAAATTAATGGATTATGGGTTATGATTTAATCTAGAAATAATTATATAAAATTTGATAAATATGTTTACAGAAATTTATTATTTATTTAAAATTATATTTTTATATAAATTATTAAATCCATTTTGGGATTTAATTTCTATTTTTTATGAAAACTAATTTTTTAATATATGAGAATAAATTACTTGATACTATAACATATTACATATCATTCAAGAATGATATAAATGAGTTTTATAAATATAAAATTTCAATTTTTAATGATATATAATATGTAACGCCCTGACCCCATAAGCCCAAAGTCGGTGCATTACTTCAATACATTGGCATGATTACAGGAAATCAAGTCCTGAAAGACCGATCAGTTTAGCGGTCTTAGAAAATAGATTACATACATGAACGTTACATTACTCATTAGAAAATAAAACACAACATAAATTATCCTTTGTCAACACCATTAATCCTCTATTTTAACCCTGATTATCAGTCATAATACACTTCTTCGAATCCTGGTAAAATAAAACATAAGAAAGGGGTGAGTTCAGATGATTAGTAAGGATAAAAATATAGTGGAAACTTTCATAAATAATAATCAACATTTAAGGCAATGTATAAGACTAAAACACAAGCCTTTTAAACATAAAATTCATTATAATATGGCAAATATAAATAAAATAATTCCATTTATTTATTCACATGGATATTATACTAGTCAAATAATCCCATGTAATATCAATATCCAATTTCATAATGATGGAATGCATAATGCCAGATTTCATAACCACATAGTCAAGTCCTTGTGCCAAGACTACAAATAAGATTTTATCAAGACCTTGTTCCAAGGCATTATTTTGTCTCATGAGACCTACCGATGCATCGAGGAGCTATAGCAGGCTTCACCTGTCGCTTACTAAGTCCAATGAATTCCTCATATAAAAAGGTTTAAACATAACTTAAACATTCATATTAAAACTAGCATATGAAATGTAAATAATTTATCCATAAACCATGAATTGTATAAAAATAACACATCGACATTCAAACATATCAAAAAAACTTCAATACAATATGGAAGATTTGTATCATAATAAAACAACTTCAAACAAGTTTAAAATCCATCAAAGGATGTTGACATAGATGAAAATGATTTATAAAGATTTTTGAGAGAAATATCCCTTTTTCATGAAAACATTTAAAAGTCACACAATTTAGAAAGGAAGACATTTAAAGACATTTTTAAATCAAAGTATCCCATAACACTTTAAAAAATTTTAATGGAATTAACATTTTCAAAACATTCATGTCCATATAAATAAATCCTTAAAACCCATTTTGAAAACATTGACATTAATGATAATGATTTAGAAGAATAAATATTTAAAACATTTAAAATGATGATCTAGATAAATATTACCTTCCATAAAACCTTAAAATATTCCTTTTGAAAATATTTTTATGAAACACAGATGTGGATTATAAAGGGGTCCCAGTAGATACTCACGTAAAAACAACCTCAGATAATTAAACAGATTGTAGAATTAACCCTTACCTTGTACATTTCCTTGGTTTAGGGTAGGTTAAACTCATTTATTATGTTTAACTCATTGTTATTAAATTATATAAGAACCATATATACTAATTTGATATCATATATGATCTTCTAATATTGATTTGTTAATGATATTTTTGTAGTATCATCGTTTCGAGTGTTAACTGGTTCATTTTCCTTTATATGATTTGTTATACAAGTCATGTTTGTTATAGATAGGATGTATATAATTAATATCCAGAATGATATAAATTTTTTAAAAGAAAATTTAATCATCAAATGAAAATTATTCTTGAATGATTGCGATGGGGAATTAATCTCATCGTGTTCGTGGAGACGGCAATCCGTACGCACGCACGAGCGACAATATCATTATATTAATGGTGAAATCATATATAATTGGATGTTATATAATATATAAAAAATAATTAAAATTTTATATTTATTATTTACATCATTTATACTCATTATTATACACATCCAAATAATTAAGTGTTTGAATAACAAACTACACCATGTCGTGGAGACTGTAAGTCGAACGTATGCACATATGGTGAAATTGTCATTCATAGGATTGATAGAATAATGAATATAGCTATTACATATTTATAATAACATCATATAATGTATAATATACTGGATTTATTATTTTGTTATGGAAACAACAAAGAAAGCGGAAGTGGAAGAAGAAAAGAACTTGAAAGAGGTGATGAAATAATTACCTCTTCTTCGGGTTTTTCCTTTTGATTTGATCAAAAGGGATCCTTGGGTTGTCTTTCTGATCGATTTAAGGACTCTGGGATGATTTGATGGAAGTTTGAAGGATATTTGGGCAGGGTTTGTCTGATCCAAATAGCTTTGGAGGTGTGATTTTTAGAGTAGAGGAATTACCATTTTATAAGAGAGGTGGGGGTCACTTTAGGAAAAGCTTGAAATATTATTTTATAATAAAATAATTTTCAGTTTATAATGCCTCAAAAATTATTTATGTCTAGGATAAGGTGGGTATGGGTCGAAAACCACTAAATAAAGTGGTTTTAGAAAGGTTTAGGTCACCATATTAACCTTATCTTATAGATTTAACTCTTAGTTAAATAGTTTAACTTTTACCGTGTCTTCTTATATTTTGACACTATATGGTTAATAAACTTATGATAAACTTATAAGTGAACCTAAAGTGTTTAATTAATGAAATTTATAATATTATTTAACCCCTTTGTCCTAACCTTAGATTTTTAGGAATATTATATAATTAAATATATAATATTTGTTTTAAAAACTCAATTTTTCCAATTTTGACACTATTTAGTTTTCTTTTGAAAGTCATAAAAACATTATTACTTCAAAAAAGATACATTTAATCAACCCTAACATGTCATATTCAACTATAATATTCTTTTATGTCATAAAAAATTTAAAATTATTTTTATTTTAATATTTATAATACCATTTATTTGATTCCTTCATTAATAAGGTAATTACTGCATCATCATTGTGTCGTAAATAAATTTAATTATTTAATGTCTAAAAATTATAAATAAAATACCATGATTTTGGAAATATTTTTAACTTTTTAAGGAATATTTATAGTGAAATTTCTCTTATTTATAATGCTATATTAAAAATGGTTTAGTTATTAAACTTTGAATTTAACTCTTTTAACACTTCTTTAAATAAAATAATAATAAATGTCTTAATCTAATACAAGTGGACCAAATAGGATAATATTTTATTCCTAAGGTTTTTTTGTCAAATTACACTTATCCAATAGAATTAGGACAAGTGTTAGGGTGATTATGATATCATTTTTACCCTTAACTACCCTATTTACTTTTAACGGTGGTAAATAAGTCAAAAGTTACTATTCACCAAAAATTATTTTCAACTTATTAAACCAAAATTTTCATATTGATTTCAACCATGTTTCTTGGATTTTTAAAATTCAACTCACAGAAGTTGTAAAATTAAGTTTTATGAAAATTTGCAAATGCTCCTAGAAGGTGGGTAAAAGACGGTAAAAAGTTCCATACAAATTTATACATATAATTTTATTATTAAATGACTAAAATTAATTAAATTGAACTTATATTGGTATTATGTATCTATTTTTACTTAAAATAAATTCAAATAAAATAAATACTTATAAAAATAAAAAGTCAGTTTTAAACAATAACATTGTTTTTCACAATTCATCAAAAAGTGAATGTTTTTAGAAAAATACCAAAAATTAACCCTAAGATAATTTTGATATTCCAAATTCAAAAATGAATTATGATTTTCCAAATTCAAAACATATAAGTTTCATTAATTAATTTAATATTAATTCCGGTTATCAAAACCAAAAGGTGGGTTTAAAAAAAGTAAAAACTATTAAAAGATTAACATGTGTTTATGTCAAATTTATATGTGAAATTACTTATAATTACCTAAATTGTATTGAATGATAAAAATATAATTTAATTATACTTAAAAACCATTGAAATTCATAATTTAACACTATAAATTATTTCTATTAAAAATGTTTTTTCAATTAAAATTAAGTATTTTTTCACTATTCATCAAATTATGAAAGTTATCAGAAAAGTATCAAAAAATTATCCAAACTAAATTTGTATGTCTCAATTATAAATAAGAATTTATTTTTTTAAAATTGAATATACAAAGGTATAAAATATTGGTTTTAAAAATGATTCTCCATTAAATAGGTGGTAAAATTTTATTTTTTGAAAAATACTTCTTTTATCTAAAAAATGAGTTTGTCATTATATTATGTCTAAGAAACAAAAAATATTAATGTTGAAATTATATAGGATATATATAAAATTCAAAATGTAGTTAATTCTATTCATAACTTCTTTTTGAATGGCTAGTTTGGTAAGTCGTGGTGTGCTCGAACTCATTGTGGCGTATAGCACAAGTTATTGAATTACATTGAAGAGATAACATACTATGAAATTTTGGGGTGTTAAATTCTCCCCTCCATAAATAAATTGCATCCTCACAATTTGAAATTTTTCTTTGAAAATAAAAGGGTAAAAATAGAAAAATACATTTGTGGAAAACTCACATCGGAAATTGGGTTAATAAAATTTAGTCTTAATAAGAGGGAATGGGAAGTGAAAAGGTCACCACTAAATTATGATCTTGATTAGGAGAACATTGGTGAAAATTAAAGACATTTAATTGGAGGAAAAACGTAAATATTTATAAGGAGTAATTGTGGTCATCAATCACAAACAAGTGCAAAATTGAGGGCCTCAAAGCCATCAATATATGATGACTTAAAATTTCATCGATTCAACAAAACATAAGGTATTAGGATAACACATTTTTGGTTTCAAGATACCTTCCCTAAAGGTTAAGAATTAATTTGTTCATAGAATAAGAGTAAAAAAATATACTTGACAAGTTGAGTTTCATCCTTTAACTAATTCCTACCACAAACTCTTATTTCACTCCAAAAGATAATAGAATTCAAAAATATTCTATTTATCCTAATCATTTAGCATTCCAAAATTAATTAAATTGTAATTAATTTGTCAGAATATTTAAAAAAACTACATTATACAAACCAGGACTTCGCATAGGCCAGTGGTAGGTTATTCACCCTTGTCGCACTTCATTTGCGGGTTCAAGTCTCACGGCCTTTCCAGACGCGACGGGTTGTCGCCTGACCTCCAGGTTGTCCTTTTTATGATAAAAATAATAATATCAAGAAATTATTTAACCTTAAAAGTATTATCCAATGTCACACTTAATCGATTCTAACATTTAGAATTATCCAAAATTCTTCTGTCCGAACTCACAATCCAAAATTTTTAAGGAAGGTAAACACAATGAAGATATTTTTTTCCACGTAATAACATATGAATACCTTCATCATGTTTTCTTTTAAAACATGGTAACACTATGAATTATCATAAAACATTATTTATTACATTCATTCTCCCTTATTCCTTCTATAATACTAGATATATTCTTTATATCCAAAAATTTTGAATACTCTAACAATGATGGAATATACAAATCATTAAGCAATTTCAAGGTAGTCAATAATATCCAATATAATTTATCCAAATAAATCATATATTATTCCATAATCACTACCTCGGTATCAGAACCATATTTTGGTTTATCTTTCTCTCAACCATATATTTTCCAAAATACTTAACCTGCTATTAAGTAACTTTTCTTAGAACCATATAATCTCAAATCCTCAATGAAATAGTAATGCAGTACAATCCTTATTTATTTCCATAATTAATATAACCAGTACATCGTTGATACAACACTCAAATTAAATAATTCTTTAATAACAACATAAGAACACTAATCATTCATATTCATCTTCAGTAGTATCATAACTTGATTATTATCCAATAGCATCATTTGGGGTATACTCTGATGATTTGGACATGGATTCACGTAGTGTCCCAACTCTTTGCAGATGAAGAATTTCACATTTGAATCCTTTTTCTTACCCTTAAAATCACGTACATGGTGTATTTTTTCTCTAAAATTATAACAAACTCCCATTCCCTTAAAGAATTTACCAAGGTGATTCTTTCCATAGTTATCACATATGGGAAAATCCTTCATTCCCCTCTTCCCTTTATCCATATTTCTCTCTTCCATCATTTTCTTCTCTTTCTACCCTTTAAATCCATTGGACTTAGAGAATTATTTACTTATCTTATTAACACATGATTCTATTTCTTCATATGATGAGAATACTTGGGAGACTATTTTCCTTTTAAATGTTGGCTTAATACCATTAAAGATATGATTCTTCTTAATCTTTCAATCATGCGTAATGCTGGAATTCTCAGTCCTTCTACTTGGTACCATTTCTAAAAAATGGTATACCCTGGGTTAGTTTATGAATCACAATGCATAATTCCAAACTTCTAAAATACCTTACATAAATTGAAAATATTATGCATATAATCTATAATAATAAAAAAAATTTCTTTGAGGAAGTATTTACTTCTAAATCCTTCATAATGTCTTGTAATGAAAATGTGAATTATCTTAAGCATATCCCTCAGGAGTTTCGTAACCAAGAGTGCAGAAAGGCCTGTTGTCATGTACCATGATATCCCAAGTCAAGCCCAAAACTCCTTGTCAGAGTTTTCACTCCCAAGTACATTTGTGTCAGATCCGCCTCTACCTTATCGTATCCAGACATGGATGTAATGCTTGGAAAATACACAAAATCTCTACATTACTAAATTTCAAGGAAGTTCTTCTATACTAATCCTCAAAGTCTATCTTAGGGGTAATGTTCTCTGATCAAAGTTTATCAAAATATATTTCCAAGGTTGTTGTTAAACTTCCTCTAATACCAACTGTAACGCCCCGACCCCAAAAGCTCAGAGTCAGTGCATTATTTTAATACATTGGCATGATTACAAGGAATCGAGTCCCGAAAGACCGATCATTTTAGCATTCTTGAAAAATAGATTACATACATGAACGTTACATTACATATTAGAAAATAAAACACAACATAAATGATCCTTTGAAAATGCCATTAATCCCCTAGCTTATCCCTGATTATCAATCATAATACACTTCAAGGAATCCTGGGAAAATAAAACATAAGAATGGTGTGAGCTCAGATGCTCAGTAAGGATAACAATATAGCGGAAACTTCCATAAATAAGCAAAAACATTTAAGGCAATGTATAAGACTAAAACACAAGCCTTTTAAACATAAACTTATTCATAATATGGAAAAGATGAATCCAATAATTCCATTTACTTATTCACATGGATATTCTACTAGTCAAATAATCACATGTAATATCAATAGCCAATTTCATAATGATGGAATTCCTAAATCCAGACTTCATAACCACATAGTCAAGGCCTTGTTCCAAGACTAAAAATAATATCTTTTCAAGGCCTTGTGTCAAGACACTAGTTTCCCTTATGATACTTACCGATTCATCGAGGAGTTATAGTGGGATCCACCTATTACTTACTAATTCCAATTCATTTCTCATATGAAAAGGTTTAAACATAAACTAAACATTCATATTAAAACTATCATTAAAAATGTCGATAATTTATCCATAAACCACGAATGGTATATAAATAACACATCCATAGTCAAACATATCACCAAACCTTCAATACAATATGGAATATTTGTATCATAATAAATCAACTTCAAACAAGTTTAAAATCCATCAAAGGATGTTGACATAGATGAAAATGATTTGTAAAATTTTTTGAGATAAATATATCATTTTTATTGAAACATTTAAAAGTCAAAAAATTTAGAAAGGAATAAATTTAAAGATATTTTTTAATCAAAGAGTCCCATAACACTTTGAAACTTTTTAAAGAAATTAACATTTTAAAAAAATTCTAGTCCATATAAATAAATCCTTAAAAACCATTTTGAAAACATTGACATTAATGAGAATAATTTAGAAGAATAAATATTTAAACTATTTAAAATGATTATCTAGTTAAATATTCCCTTCAATAAAACCTTAAAATATAATTTTTGAAAATATTTTTATGAAACACGGATATAGATGATAAAGAGGTCCCAGTAGATACTCACGTAAAAACAACCTCGGATAAGTAAAGAGATTGTAGAATTAACCCTTATCTTGTAATTTTCCTTGGTTGATGGTAGTTTAACCTCTATATAATGGTTAAATAATTTTTATTAAATTATACAATAACCATATACATAAATATGATATCATATATGATCTTCTAATATTTCTTTGTTAATGATATTTCAGTAGTATCATCGTTTCAGGTGTTAACTTATTTGTTTTCCTTTATATGATTTGTTATGAAAGTCAAGTTTTTTATGGATAGGATGTATCTTATTCATATCCAGAATTATATAAAATATTTAAATATTATTTTTAATCATCAAATTAAAATAATTCTTGAATGATTATGATGGGTAATGAATCTCATCGCGTTCATGGAAGTGGTAATCCGTACGTATGCACGAGCGACAATATCATTATATTGATGGTGAAATAGTATGTAATTGGATGGTATATCATATATACAGAATCATTAAAATGTTACATTTATTATATAAATCTATTATACTCGTTATTATACCCATCCAAATAATGAAGTGATTGAATAACAAACTACACCCAGACGTGGAGACGGTAAGCCATACGTACGCATGTATGGTGACTTTTTCATTCATAGGATGGATAGAATAATGAATATATTTATTCCATATTTATAATAACATAATATTATGTATAAGATAATGGATTTATTATTTTTGGTATGGAAATAACAAAAAAAGAGGAAGTTGAATAAGAAAAGAACTTGGAAGAGGTGATGAAATTATTACCTCTTCTTCGGGTGTTTCCTTTTGATTTGATCAAAAGGGATCCTTGGGAAGGATTTATGATCAAAGTAATGACTCTAGGTTTATGTGAGGGAATATGGAAGGATATTTGGGCTGGTTTTGTCCAAGCCAAATGGCTTTGGAGGTGTGATTTTGAGAGAAGGGGAAGTACCCTTTTATAAGAGAGGTGACGGTCACTTTTGGAAAAGCTTGAAATATTTTTTTATAAAAAATCATTTTCGGTTTCTAATGGCTCCAAAATAATTTATTCCAAGGATAAGGTGGGTATGGGTCTAAAACAACTCAACAAAAAGGTTTTAGATAGGTTTAGGTCACCATATTGACCTTATATTTTATATTTAACTCTTAGTTAAATAGTTTAACTTTTATTGTGTCTTCTTGTATTCTTACACTATATGGTTGATAAAATTACACTAAAATTACAAGATAACCTCAAGTGGTTCATTAATGACATATATAATATTATTTAATCCCTTTTTCCTAACCTTATATTTTTAGTAATATATATAATTTAATAATATAATATTTGTTTTGAAAACTCATTTATGTCAATTTTGACACTATTTAGTATTTGTTAAACTCATCACAAATTAATTACTTAAAAAAGATACATTTAATCAACCCTAACATGTCATATTCACCTAGAAAATTTGTGGATGTCATAAAAACATTGAAATTATTTTTATTTTAATATTTATTATACCATTTATTTTATTATTTCATTAATAAGGTAATTTCTGCATCATCATTATGTTATAAATATTTTTAATTTTTTAATTTCTAAAAATTATAAATAAAATAACATGATGCAGGAAATATTTTTATCTTTCTAATTAATATTTGTAGTCGAATTTATCTTATTTATAACCCTATATTAAAAATGGTTTAGTTATTAAACTTTGAATTTACCAATTTTAACTTTTCCTTAAATAAAATAATAATAAATGCCCAAATCTAATCCAAGTGGACCAAATAGGATCATATTTTATTCCTAAGGTTGTTTTGGGTCTAATTAAACTTATCCAATAGAATTAGGACATGTGTTAGGGTAATTATGATATCATTTTTACCCTTAATTACCATGTTTACTTTTAACCATGGTAAAAAAAGTCAAAAGTTACTATTCACTATAAAATATTTTTTTCTTATTAAACCTTATTTTTCTTACTTATGTCAATTGTGTCTCTTGAATTTTTAAAATTCATCCCACATAAGTGGTAAAATTAAGTTTTATGCAAATTTAAAAATGCTTCTAGATTTTAAGAACCAATTTTTTGCTATAAAATAATTTGGAATATTCTTGATGTTATTCCAGAGCATCGCCTTCCGACGGTGTGTGATTCTGAGCCCCGGTGTGGTCGGAACTAAATTTTCAGTGCATTCACACTGGGCACGCCAAATAAATGGGATAACTCCTAAACAGTGTTTTGGATCCTAAATCTGAGAGTACGGATGGGTCCTAAATGGGGTTTTTACCCTAGGAATGACATAAAACAAGTCGCCGCGGGATGTTGGGACCCCTCGCCCGTTAGCGGAACGTTAAACGGATAATTAAATTAATTAATTTATTCGTTTAATGTCTAAACTCAAGTATCTCTTAAACGGTTACTCGGATTGGAAAACTGAGGGCACCGTTGAGTCCGAAGCGTGTCGTTTAACCTAGGAGGGGTGTAACATTCGCGGGCGCGGGCCTTCTGTGAAAAATGCCACCGAGGGCGTTTTCGTAATTTGGTAGCCTCGGGTGTTGAGTTTAATAACTATTGAACGGGGCCTATGATTAAAATTCCAAGACCGCTGTTGTGCTCGGGAGGTGGTTTTTACCCAAGGGGAGGCTTAACCTCGACCCCATCGAGAGTTTCAGATGTGAGTTATTTTGGGGGTTTTAAATTAATTAAAATGTTAATTAATTTATTTAAGCCATAACCCATCCCCTCCCTACTCAATCTTGAATTCCTCTTGCGAATTCTCTTAACCAAGGAGCTCTCAAGGAGGAAGCTCTCCACCACCGTCAATCTCTCCTCTCCCACCTTCGAGTGTTGCGGCGGCGGCGGGTCATGTGGGAAACGCCGGGCGAAGCCCTGCTGGTAGGAGTTTTCGTTATTGCATTTTTATTTTCGAACTCTTATATCAAGTTTAATAATAGCGTCGAAATTCCATTTGATCTTCGAGAAAATCCCATATTTGTGAATTACTTTTTCCGACCTATCAAACGCATCTTCCGGATTTAAAATCTGTGTCCTGACGTGTTCGCAAATGTCCAACAAAGATTGCGGGTTTTTCCGGTGGTTTGAAGTTTTCCGGCCGGTTTTGGGGTTCCAGCGGTGGCAGGGCGGAGTCCCAATGGCGGAACAGCGGAGGCCGGTGGCTGAGGCCGAGCGCGGTGAAGTGGGCTCCCTTCAGCAGAGGCGGCCGCGGGCTTCGCCGGATCGGCGAGCAGGGGCGCCGGCTGGGGACGGTGAGCGGGCTGTGGAGGTGTGGGCTACTAAGGGCGTCATTGCGGGCAGCAGCAGCGGACGGAGATCTCGAGCGAGAGGTGGCTGCGGACGGCGGTCGCGGCGAGCGCGAGCGAGCAGGGAGACCGACCGGCTGTCGGCCGGTCGGTGGGGGAGATCGGGGTCACGACGACACCTGGACGCGCAGAGGACCCACAGAATGCGGGTCTATGTCAAAGAAGCCGGACCGGCTTAATCCGGTCCGGGCGGGATGGGCCGGCCCGCGCGGTGAACCATGGGCCGGTTCAGGCATATGGTGGGCCGGCCGAACCGGCCCGACCCACTCGATCGGTCCATCAAATTTTAAAACGCCCATAAAATGCGGATCAAGTGTCGGATTCATGAGCCGTCAGCGGCGACGCATTCCTTGGATCGAGGCGAACTTTTTGAAATGGTCTCGTGAATTTTTAATTCCCGAGACAAGGGGCTCGGTGCCACGACGCGTACGTTATGTGAATTGACGTTTTTTCGGGGGTTCGTGTTTTGAGCGGTGCGGACGCATCCGACGTCCGTTTTGAGTGTCATCAGTGGTGTTGAGACCCTAGCGTCGAGGAGGACTTTTCCAAAGGGTTTTCGGGCAGTGAAGCTGTAGTTGAGACGTGGGCCCCATGAACTTTCTTTTAAGCTACGAGCAGCGTTTAGCAACTTTTTCATCGGACGTCCGTTCGGGGCGTGCGATTAGTCGATCCTGGGTGTTTTTCCGAGGGCATTGAAATGGCGCAATCCACCCGCTTTAATTCCGCATGATGGTGTGGGCCCAATGGGGGCCGTTTTGGGAGTAGTTGGTGTTTTCCATCTTTATCACCGGGTGTCCGTTGCGGGTGAATGAATTGTCAATCTTGTGTCCTTTTTTGAGAGGATCGCAACGGTGCGATCCGTTGGCAGCGCTTCAGGACAGGGATGAGGGTCCCACACAGCACCGCTCATGTTCGGTATGTCAGAACGCATCTTTTTCTACATATAACAGTTCCACTCAAGTGATCGGTCCTTTTGACGTGTTTCTCCGATGGGATCGCAATGATGCGATCCGTTGGCAGCGCTTTGGGGCCGGGATGCGGGTCCCACGCAGCACCGCTCATGTTCGGTATGTCGGAATGCATCTTTTTCTCCAGATAATAGTTCCACTCAAGTGATCAGTCCTTTTTATGTGTTTCCACGAGGGGATCACAATGGTGTGATACGCTCGACTATTTTTGGGGCCGAGGCTCGGGACCATGGGACGTCGTTCAGGCGTAAGGAGGTGTTGGTGACTTTTCCGTCGGATATCTATTTGAGGTGATTAAATAGCTGATATTTCATGTTTTTTCATGAGTATTGTAGCGGTATGATCCTTTTGGAGGTGTGGAGACTCATTCGAGATCTTTTTTTGAATGTGGAAGAAAATAAGGTGCTCCGGTGGTGGTTCGTCCTACTGTGTTTGTAGCGGACCCTTGGCGTGTGATCGTTTTCACTCCCTTATGAGTGAAGTAATGCTTGAAGAGATGTGGTTGGTCATGCCTCATCTGTTGAGGTGGAAAGTTAGAGTTATTACATTTTCTCCCTCCGCGTGGACGTTGGGTGTCATGTACATGACAGCCTTTGGGCTAGATATGTGGTATACTCTGGTAGTATACGGGAATGCATGGAGGTACATGATGTAGTATGTTCTTGAGAATGTTTGTGCTTGGTTGGGAGATGAGTTGGGGCCACAAGTCATGTGGGCCCCATGTGTGTGTCGTGTTCTACTTTGCGTACCATTGACCACTTGGGACATAGAGGGTCCTCCTATTCAAGTTGTTTTAGACCAGTAGGGTTGAGTGGTTTCCCCTGGTTTTGTTCTGGAGTTGGGTGGTTGCACGATACCCACTCCGAGTTCTATTGGCCAGTGTTGTACCATCCAGTAGAGACTGGGCAGTGGGTTTCTCACTGACTTCTAGGGTTTACCCTCCAGTAGAGACTGGGTAGTGGGTCACCTGACACTCTTAGTGTCTACCCTCTAGCAGAGATTAGGCAGTGGGTCACCCGACACTGTTAGGGTTTACCCTCTAGTAGAGACTGGGCAATGGGTCACCCGACGACCTATTAGGGTTTACCCTCCAGCAGAGATTGGGCAGTGGGTCACCCGATGACTCTTGAGGGTGTACCCTATAGCAGGTCTGGGCAGTGGGTCACCCATCGTCTTGTTCCAGGTCTACCCTCCAGCAGGGCTAGGAAGTGGGTTGCATGTCGACTTCTTCCAGGTCTACCCTCTAATAGGGCTGGGCAGTGGGTCACCTATCGACTTATTCCAGGTTTACCCTCCAGCAGGGCTGGGCAGTGGGTCACCCGTTGGCATTTCAGACTCAGTTATTTCTACTAGGCTAGTATGTGGCTTTACTCCATGACTACTGGAGTGGGGCCCTTGTTTGTACGGGTTAGTGATGTGACGGCTTTGACTTTGAGTAGACCACTCGACTGTGTGACAGTGACGAGGTGTGTTTTAACTTAACCCAGAACTCTCAAGTACGATGGGTGATTTCCACACCGAGACGTGTCCTTGTGACGCGACCTAAAATCGTGTGGGCGAGCCAGTGCCACCCAAAGCGGATAGTGTCAAGGTGCGGTGATTTGAGCCCCTTGGTTTACAGTTTGGGGCAGACGTGTGGGAAGCTGGGCATCGTTGATGGTTACTTCTGAGACTGATGGTGAATAACTTTATTAGGATGAGATATGGGATGGAGATCCCCTTACGACCTTGTTCGGACTTCTTGTTGAGCATATGGATATGTATATACCTTGTTCTAGTACCTACTTCTTGGGCTTGGTTACTCTCCCTCTAGGGGAGGCGAAGACGCTCGGGGTATGCCACGTTCTTTCTGTGTCTAGCTTCTCATGGTTGGATGAGCCTACTCTCTAGCTATAGGCAGTAAAGACTCGATGGGAAGTTCATCTTCTCACCATTTCCAGCTCCTTTTGTCTGGATGAGTCTACATTCTTCCTCTTGTTGGGTAGAACTGTACTCTTTACTACACTCTCTTTGTTGTACTTTACTTTTCCATGTTCTATCTACTACTCACCTCTTCATTACCTCCTTTTTTGCTCCCTCGAGCCTTCGGGGCATCCTACTAAGTATTTTTATACTCACCCATACTTGGTCTTTGCCTGAACTTGGTGTGCCTTTGCAGATGACGGATAGGTTGGTCGTGACTTCAGTGGAGATTAGGAGTTCGGGAACATGGACCGCGTGCGGTGGTCGTAGTCGGGTTCCAGTTGTGGGACCCTCCAGCTGTTGTAATTTCATTTACTTGATGTCGAGTTGTGGAAATTTTCTGGTTGGGCACATTTTTTTCCCCTTTCCTTTTCCATTTACCTTCAACACTTGCTTTGTACTGTTTAGAGGTCGATGAACTTGGTGGTTTATTTATAGTAGTTAGTACTTTAATTTTCTTTTTACTATGCACTTCTGCATTGAGTGGGCTGTGTGTGTGTATATACAAGTACTTAGGCAAAGGCCTCCCCAAATTGTTTAGCCTTCGGCGCTTGTTGCCATCCCATGGCCTATGGAGGTGGGCTTGGGGTAGTTGCAGCTCGAGCCCGGGTAGGGTCAAGTTATGAAAAAGTGGTATCAGTGGTGGTTCATTCCTTGGGAGGTTGTTCAGATGTCCCTAAAAAGGAATTGGTTGGGATTTAGGGAAATGGTTTCAACATCTCTCTAGAGCGGCTCTCAGGCCAGGGAGTCTAGTGACGGTACGGCGGCCGACGTATCCGTTCACCAGGACCCCGATAACTCGCTTGTCGACTCACAATGCTGAGACACTAATTTCAGGAAAAATTGGTCTGTGCATCACATAGGATTGAGTCTTTGACTGTACTTATTGAGTCAACTCCCCATTATTGATACTGTTATATACATATATACTCATCTGATCGCGGTTCTCCTTGATAATATTCAGGATTTCTCCACGAAGATAGCCAGTTAGGATACAATCTATGGTTCGTGAAGATGACCCTGTGAGCTATGAGGCCTCAGTCTAGGACCCATCATGCGAGCCCCTTTCTCTGGGTGGGCTGGTAGCAGCACCCCCACTTGGTGAGCAGTAGACAGCTCCAACATAGCAGACGGGGATTGAGCGCAGGTTGAGCGCGCACCATGAGTTCTAGCGGTAGAGACCGCTGAGGTTCGGTGGTTAGCCAGACCCTCAGGAAGCGGAGTTTTGGCTGGAGACGGTGGTTCACTTTTTTTTAGGCTTTTGCAGACACCGGTAGATCTTATGGTGGCTTTGGACGCCAACCTTTTTCGCAGAGCATCTTGGAGTTGGTGGAGTCTGGTGACTCGGTTTCTTGACAAGTCATCGCTTTCGTGGGGAGACTTTCAGTTGTTGTTTCGTGAGGAGTTATGCCCCTCCTGCTTGCGCACCGTTCGGATTCAGGATCTCCTGCAGTTTTAGCAGGGAGGTATGATGGTGGCCGAGTACGTTGCTAGTTTCGCAGACTGTGCACGCTTTTACCCAGACATGGTCCATGACGGAAACTTCCGAGCACAAAAGTTTGAGTAGGAACTTCGTCGAGAGATTCATGCAATCATAGTACCCTTGGGAATTCCCACTTATGCTAGGGTGCTAGATCAGGCGTTGGTGATTGAGAGCTTCCTGTCACTTTCCACAGTTGGTGGTGGCAGCAGGCACGTTGGTGCCAAGACGTCTGCCGCAGCTAGCGGGCATCGGGTGACAGAACCTCGACACAGGTGGATTTCTGATAATCGGACTCAGGGGCATGGTCGTACACCACAGTGGCATCGGAGGGAACCAAGGCAGCCCAGAGAGAGTCAGCGCTATGATTGCAACGTGCGAGGTCACTTGGCACGGGACTGCCCGACCAGGAATGTGGAGAGCTTCGGGCAAGCAGCGGGTGCACCACCGCGGCAGAGGCAGCGCCGTGATCAGATTAGCGCCCAAAGAGGTGGTGCTTGCAGAGGATAGGGAGGAGCTAAAAGTGGAGGATGACCTTAAGAGGTCTTCCCGTCACCACCAGTCGGTCCATGTCAGGCTCCAGGAGCTGATAGATGGGACCACGGACAACCGCGAGCTTTGGATGTCTATGATCCTGCAGAGCATGAGGTGATAGGAGGTATTCTCTACTGCTCTTCTACTTTTTACAGTAGAATTGTTATACTTTGTGTGTGGAATGCTTTTTCTCTCTTCTCCTTGCTTGAGGTGTTACCAGGGTGGCACGGGGCATCGGTGTAACCCTGTTTTGGTAAGATATAAGGCATGAGACCTTTTTCTATGGTCGATGGTGTTGACTCCTTCGCACTCCGAGCATGTAAGAGAGTCTTGGTTGAGAGACCTCGACTGTGAAACCTTGTGTGACCAGATATCATTGGGTGTTTCACCATATGGATATTCTGAAGGAGGGAATCACCATGCCTTGTTCTAGGTGCGGGCAGTGATTCTAGTCACGGTGTGTGATGTAGAGGTTCATTGGGGGAGGTGAGCTACCCCCAAGAGCCTTCGGTCCGTTTGAGACCGTGTAAAGTGATGGTGAGGTTCCCTACCTCCTTTCCCTAACCCCAAGGTTGAGAGTGGGTGCATGACGTCTCCCACATGACTCACCCGAAAGGAGTGTGTGTGCTCATATGCACGTCATCGGCGATGGAAAACCTCACGTGAACAGATCAAATCCATTGGTATATGTGCAGTGATGCAGAACTGTACAAAAGTTCTTCTGGGTACGGGAGAGCCAGGTGTGGGCTTAGTACCCTAAGTTGTTCCCTGATTTTGCTTTTTGGGGACGAAGATCTTAAAATATGGAATGATGTAAGAACCCAGTTTTTTCTATAAAATATTTTAGAATATTCTTGATGTTATTCCAGAGTAGCGCCTTCAAACAGAGTGCGATTCCGAGCCCCGGTGTAGCCGGAATTAAATTTTCAGTGCATTCACACTGGGCATGCCAAATAAATGGGATAACTCCTAAACGGTGTTTCAGAACATAAATCTGAGAGTACTGATGGGTCTGAAATGGGGTTTTTACCCTAGGAACGACATAAAACAAGTCAGTGCGGGACGTTGGGACCCCTCACCCATTAGCGGAACGTTAAACGGATAATTAAATTAATTTATTTATTCTTTTATTGGCTAAACTCAAGTATCTCTTAAATGGTTACTCGGATTGGAAAACATAGGGAACCGTTGAGTCCGGAGCGTGTCGTTTACCTTAGGAGGGGTGTAACTTTCACGGGTGTGGGCCTTCTGTGAAAAATGCCATTGAGGGCGTTTACGTAATTTGGAAGCCTCAGGCGTTGAGTTTTATAACTTTTGAATGTGTCCTCAGATTAAAATTATGAGACCTCTGTTGTGCTCAGGAGGTGGTTTTTACCCTAGGGGAGGCTTAACCTCAACCCCGTCGAGTGTTTCGGATGTGTGTTATTTTGGGGGTTTTAAATTAATTAAAATGTTAATTAATTTATTTAATCCATAACCCATCCCCTCCCTCCTTCATCTTGCATTCCTCGGGTGAATGATCTCAACCAAGGAGCTCTCAAGGAGTAATCTCTCCACCACCATCAATCCATCCTCTCCCACCTTCGAGCATTGCGGCGGCGGCGGATCATTTGGGAAACGTCAGGCGATGCCCTCCAGGTATGAGTTTTCATTATTACGTTTTAATTTTTGAACTCTTCTTTCAAGTTGAATAATAGCATCGAAATTCCATTTGATCTTCAAGCAAATCCCATATTTGTGAATTAATTTTTCCGATCTATCAAACGCATCTTTTGGATTTAAAATCCGAGTCCCGACGTGTTTACAAACGTCCGCTGAAGATTGCGGGGTTTTCCGATGGTATGGAGGTTTCTGACCGGTTTTGGGGTTTCCAGAGGTGGCAGGGCAGAGTCCAGACGGTGGAACGGCAGAGGCATGGGGCTGAGGCCAAGCACGGCGGAATAGCGGAGGCTGGTGGCTGAGGCTGAGCGCGGCGAAGCGGGCTCCCTTTAGCGGAGGCGTTCGCGGGCTTCGGAAGATCGACGAGTAGGGGAGTCGGCTGGGGAGGGTGAGTAGGCTGCTGAGGGCATCGGTGCGGGAAGAAACAGCGGACAGTGAGCTCGAGCGAGAGGTGGTTGTGGACGGCGGCTGTGGCGATCACGGGCGAGCAGGGAGACCGACCGGTTGTCGACCGGTCGGTGGGGGAGACCGGGGTCACGACGACCCCGGGATGCGCAGAGGACCCGCAGAACGTGGGTCCATGTCGGAGAAGGCGGACCATCTTAAGCTGGTCCGGGTAGGATGGGCCGTCTCGTGCAATGAACCACGGGCCGGTTCAGGAATATGGTGGGCTGACCGAACCGGCCTGGCCCACCCGATCGGTCCATCAAATTTTAAAACACCCATAAAATGCAGTGCAGGTGTCGGATTCGTGATCCGTCAGTGGTGTCACATTCCTTGGCTCAAGACAATATTTTTGAGATGGTCTCAAGAATTTTTAATACCCGAGACGAGGGGCTTGGTTCCATGACGTGTACGTTAAGTGAATTGACGTTTTTCTGAGGGTTCGTATTTTGAGCGGTGCGGACGTATCCAGCGTCCGTTTTGAGCGCCGTCAGCGGCGTTGAGACCCTGGAGCTGAGGCGGAATTTTTCAGAGGGTTTTCAGGCATCGAAGTCGGAGTTGATACGTGGGCCCCACGACCCGTCTATTAAGCTGCGAGCAGCGTTTAGAAACTTTTTCATCGGACGTCCGTTCAGGGCGTGCGAGTAGTCTATCCTGGGTGTTTTTCCGAGGGAATTGCAATGGCGCAATTTGCATGCTTTAATTATGCACGATGGTGTGGGACCCACGGTGATGTTTTAGGAGTTGGTGGTGTTCTCCATCTTTATCACCGGGTGTCCATTGCGGGAGAATGAATAGTCAATCATGTGTCCTTTTTCGAGAGGATCGCAACGGTACGATCCGTTGGCAGCACTTCGGGACCGGGATGCGGGTCCCATGCATCACCGTTCATGTTCAGTGTGTCGGAACGCATCTTTTTCTCCGGATATCTGTTCCACTCAAGTGAGAAGTCCTTTTGGTGTGTTTCCCCGAGGGGATCGAAATAGTGCGATGCGCCTGACTATTTTCGGGGCCGAGGATCGGGACCACGGGACGTCGTTTGGGCGTAAGGCGGTGTTGGCGACTTTTCCGTCGGATATCTGTTTGAGGCGAGTAAATAGCCGATCTCACATGTTTTTCTGCGAGGATTTCAGCGGTATGATCTGTTTGGAGGTGCGGAGCCTCATTCAAGATCTATTTTTGAATGCAGAAGCAAATAAGGTGCTTCGGTGGTGGTTCATCCTACTATGTTTGTAGCGGGCCCTTGGCGTGTGATCACATGCACTCTCGTATGAGTGAAGTAATGCTTGAAGAGATGTGGTTGGTCGTTCCTCAGCTGTTGAGGTGGCAAGTTGGAGTTATTACATTTTCTCCCTCCACATGGACGTTGGGTGTCGTGTGCATGATTACCTTTGGGCTAGATATGTGGTATACTTTGGTAGTATACGGGAATTATTGGAGGTACATGATGTCGTATGTGCCTGAGAATGTTTGTGCTTGGTTGGGAGATGAGCTGGGGCCACACATCATGTGGGCCCCATGTGTGTGTCGTGTTCTACTTTACGTACCTTTGACCTCGCACGACATAGAGGGTCCTCCTGTTCACGTTGTTTTAGACCGGTAGGGTTGAGTGGTTTCCCCTCGTTTTGTTCTGGAGTTGGGTGGTTGCACAATACCCACTCTGAGTTCTGTTGGCTAGTGTTGTACCATCTAGTAGAGACTAGGCAGTGGGTTGCTCACTGAATTCTAGGGTTTACCCTCTAGCAGAGACTGGGCAGTGGGTCACCTGACACTCTTAGGGTCTACCCTCTATCAGAGATTGGGCAGTGGTTCACCCGACACTCTTAGGGTCTACCCTCTAGCAGAGACTAGGTAGTGGGTCACCCGACGACCTCTTAGGGTTTACCCTCCATCAGAGACTGGGCAGTGGGTCACCCGATGACTCTTTTGGGTCTACACTATAGCAGGGCTAGGTAGTGGGTCACCCATCATCTTATTCCAGGTCTACCCTCCAGTAGGGCTGGGCATTGGGTTGTTTGTCGACTTCTTCTAGGTCTACCCTCCAGCAGGGTTGGTCACTGGGTCGCCTGCCGACTTATTCCAGTTTTACCCTCCAGTAGGGCCGGGCAGTGGGTCACCCATTGGAATTTTAGACTCAGTCCTTTCTACTAGGCTATTATGTGGATTTACTCCGTGAATATCGGAGCAGGACCCTTGTTTGTACGGGTCAGTGATGTGACAGCTTTGACTTTGAGCAGACCACTCGATTGTGTGACAGTGACGAGGTGTGGTTTAACTTAACCCTGAACTCTCAAGTACGAAGGGCACTTTTTCCACCGAGACATGTCCTTGTGATGCAACCTAAAACCATGTGCGCGAGTTAGTTCCACCCAAAGCAGATAGTGTCGACGTGCGGTGATTTGAGCCCCTTGGCTTGCAGTTCAAGGCAGACGTGTGGGAAGCTGGGCATCGTTGATGGTTACTTATGAGAATGATGGAGACTCACTTTCTTGGGCCGAGCTACGGGATAGAGATCCTCTTTCAACCTTGTTTAGGCTTCTTGTAGAGCATATGGATATGTATATACCTTGTTCTAGTACCCACATCTTGGTCTTGGTTACTCTCCCTCCAGGGGAGGCGAAGACGCACGGGATATGCCACGTGCTTTCTGTGTCTAGCTTCTCATGGTTGGACGAGTCTACTCTCCGGCTATAGGTTTCAAAGACTCGACGAGAATTTCATCTTATCACCATTTCCATCTCCTTTTGTCTGGAAGAGTCTACCTTCATCACTTTCTTTTTACTGTTTAGAGGTCGATGCACTTCGTGGTTTATTTATAGTAGTTGGTACTTTACTTTTCTTTTTTACTCTGCACTTCTGCATTGAGTGGGCTACGTGTGTGTGTACAGATACTCAGGAAAATGCCTCCCTGAGTTTTTTAGCCTTCAGCGCTTGTCACCAGCCCCTTTCCAATGGAGGTGGGCTTGGGGTAGTTGTGGCTCGAGCCCGTGTAGGGTCAGGTCGTCACATAGATGGTGGGTAAAAGACGGTAAAAAGTTCAATAAAAATTTATACATCTAATTTTATTATAAAATGAAACCAATGAATTACATTTAAATTATATAGATATTATATATCTATTTTGACTTAAAATAAATTGAAACAAAATAAATTATTATTTAAATAAAAATTCGGTTTTAAAAAATAACGTAGTGTTTTTCACCATTCATCAAAAATTGAATGTTTTCAGAAAAATACCAAAAAATCACCCAAATATAATTCTAATATTCCAAAATCAAAAATTAATTCTATTTTACCAAATTCAAAACATAGAAGTTTCATTAATTAATTTAAAATTAATTCCCGTTGTCAAAACCAAAAGGCGGGTTTTTAAAAAGTAAAAACTATCAAAAGATTGACATGTGTTTATGTCGAATTTAAATGTGAAATTACTTATAATTACCTACATTGTATTAAATGATAAAAATATAACCTAATTATACTTCTAAACCATTGAAATTCATAATTTAAAACTATAAATTATTTCGATTAAAAAAGTTGTTTTTAATTAAAATTTAGTATTTTTTCTCTATTCATCAAAATATGAATGTTATCATAAAAGTACCAAAAATTTATCCAAACTAAATTTTTATGTCCCACTTCTAAAGAATAATTTAATTTTACAAAATTGAATATATAAAAGTGTCAAATATTGGTTTTAAAAATTATTCTCTATTAAATAGGTGGTAAATTTTCATTTTATGAAAAACAATTCTTTTATCTGAGAAATTTATTTTGTCCTTATATCATGTCTAAGAAAAAAAAATATGAATTTTGAAATTATATAGGATATATATAAAATTGAAAATGCAGTTAATACTATTCATAACCGCTTTTTGAACGGTTAGTTTCATAAGTCGTGGTGAGCTTGAACTCGTTGTTGTGTGTAGCACAAGTTATTTAATTTCTTTGAAGAGATAACATACTATGAATACTTGGAGTGTTACGTGACACTTATAAATGTATATATTTAATAAAACATTGATTCAAAAACAATTAAGTGTAAATTTTAAATATAGAATGTCATAAAGGAAATGGTTTTAGAGATATCTAGAAATTTCCACTACTCAAGAGAAAAGCTATTCTTTTAGAAAGATTTCATTTATTCAAAAAAATATAATTTTTTAATTTTAAATCAAGAAATGGAATTTTTAACCTAATTAATATTCTAAAATCTATTAATTTTTTTTTAAATATGAAATATGAGCATAGTTACTTTAATAAAAAAATCCACTTTTTTACAAGTAAAATTTTGAAATATGAAAATTAATTTTGATAAATAACTTATTAAATTTATAATTATATGGTTACATCTGCCTAATTTGTAGTTAAATAGACCCTAAAGATAAATGTGTAAGATATAAGCATATGATATACACTATTGTTAGTTAATGGTGGTGGTTGGGCATGCATAAATCTTAATGGTAATTTTAATGAGCTTTAATTTTTCTTGTATAAGTTTTCTCTCACATTGTACTTATTCAATTTTATCTCAGGATTCATCTAGAGCAAACCCTGATGAAGATAATTCCTTCTTCATCTTATATAAATTAGCTTAATATGGAGGATTTCTACTACTCGATGGAATTTATTTCCCTTGAATATTTTTTAATACATATAGTTCCTTTTATACCTGCTAATTTCAAAGATATATTATAATGGTCAAATTTTATTTTAACATATCACAATATAGTTTTCATTCTATTTTATGTGTTGAACAATATATTAATAGAGTATTTATTTACTAAAAATACATTGTGAATTCTCATACCGTTACATTACCCACAAAATTAATTGCATCCTTATAATTTTAAAACTCAAAAAATTGGAGTAATTTACATTGGGATATACTAATTAAACATACCCAACTAGTTCATCATGGATGGATTTAGTATTTGATGTGATATATACCTATATACAATTTGGTGTAATCAAATTATAGAAATATATTATCCATTCTATATAGAATCCAAATAATAAATAACATCAACAAACCTTAATAAGATCCTTTTACTATAAATATAATAATAATACAACTACATGTTTTTATTTTTAATTCAATGTCTAATTTTTTTAAAACATACATGTCATAATAAATACTCAAATATGGAGTAAAAAGTCACTTTCTACTTTAATATAAATCATTTTATAGGATTTTCTTTGATCATATGGTCTAAGTAGTTGTTTTTGAATATTTTCCTAATTATCCCTTAGATAGGTTTATTTATTTTAATAATGCCAAATTTCTATATAATTCAAACAATTTATTTTTATATATTCTCTCTTTCATTTAAATTTTTGAGTTTTATGACTTTAATCTCAAAAATTTCATCATCTATGGGTCCCTTTAAATTCATTTCCCCCATGATTCTTTCCTCATATTTTATGTGTAATGAATTGAATCTTCTTTTCCTTAATTATCCATGTCATTTTAACTTCCACAAGTATAAACCCATATTATTATTGGGTTTTTTGGGACTTTATCATTTTCACATTGTTAGTTATATTTTTTGATAGATATTTTGGAAGGATTATCCTTCCAGATCAATTTTTATGGGTTGTTTGTTGAGGTCATCTATTCATTTTCCCTCACACACATGGTTCCTTTTAGTTTATACATTATTAAAACCAAATGGGGTTATCATGTGAGATTAAAAGTTAACATTATAAAATTATTATCCTAAATATACAGGGTAAAATTTCACCACATGTTGTACTATTTTATGATACTATCATGATAACCTACAATTTATTTTGTTCATTGTATATCTCTATTTATTCTAGATATATCATTAATTATTCAACCCAGGTTACATTAAGTTGATTTTAATCAAAATTATTAATAAAATACTTTAAAATAACTTGGGAATTAATATTTTATGGTGGTCTATAAAGATCTTAGGATAATCCAAAAAATTTCCCCTTGGAGTGTCAATCATGGTGTGCAGTTAGGCCTCTTTTTCAAGTACTAATATATGATCAAGTTAAAACATAATCAAAACATTCAATGATTATTATCCTAGTAAAAATTTGTTCTAGATCCTATATAATCATTTTGTATCCCAAAAAATATTTCATTAATAAGAAAACCACATACTCAAAACTTTCTAAAATTTTAGGATGATATCCTATTATTAAACATATCCCTATGGTTTTCAGAAATTTTCTCTCATTATAATTAAGTAAATATTAAATTATACCTCAAAAAACCTAAAGGATTATTTTTACCTTAGATAATATGATCATTTTAGTTATTTACTATTCAATTATCCTTAACTAACATCATAAACTCAAATTTTATCTAAAAACATATCTGATATAACCTATCAATAGCCACATATCTGGCATTCTTATAAAAATAACTTACAGAAAATATTTCATCATAACACAAAACATATATATATTTGGGATGTAGTTTTATATAATTTTGACATAAAATTAACTAATGATACCCATATCTTTTTCAAAAAACAAATATTTTTTCCAATATATAAGATACTTTTTTATCCATAAAAAGTATTCAACATCAATGAAACATTTTCTACACAACATAATCCTTTAGAAACACCAAATGTCTTAATTTCATTTATTATATGGGTGAAAGGAAAAAAATAAGGGGTGATCTCAAACACAAAGTATGGGTAAGAATTAGAGATAAAAATTAAATATTGTAAGTGAACATAAGATAATGATATGGGTATGTGATTATAAACAATGAATATAAATATATAATATAGATTTTTTGTCTAATAAAAAATTGATCATGAAAAAATATTCAATTTTAAAGATATCATCATAAATAAATATATATCAAAAGATCTTGGAGTCAAAATATTTTTAACACAATATATTTCATTACATCATTCACATAAGTCAAGGTTCAATCCAATGACCAATATCACATAGTGGAAAAAAGTCACATGGTTGATTTGGTTATATACATATTTCAATGAATTATATCACAAGAGATATAAATATTTTCACAATGCATTAAATAACTGTATAATTATAGTCCTGTAAATCACATAATATTATGTACATTCATATGTGTTTCATATTGTAAAAAATTCATAATTTTATCAATGAATTATTATTGTGAGAAGGAAATTATTTTCATAAATTTTTACAAAAAATAGGTATACAAACCATTTATAGAAAGAAGTTTGATTTTTGAAATTTAATATATTCACATATATAAAAATAGACAAAGAAGGATGTTTCCATAAGTGTATAAACACCCTTGAAAAGGTTATTATTCAAATCTTACCACATAGATGATTAAAAATTGGGGTTATTAGATATATTTAATTTTATTCCATAAAACAAGAAATATTATCATTTAAATTAGATGATAAATCATAAATAAAAGATTCAATTATTGTAATTTATTATTAAAATTAATGTGTATATTTATATTTAAAAAATAAAAAAGGCATTTTAGAAAAAACTTTTACCATTTCCAAAAAAAATATCGATTTTAAGGGTCATTAGCAAAATTAATTTTCGAAATAATAATGTGAAATCCTTTGTAATCATTTATATTAAAAACCAATATCTATAATGGGGAGTCTAAATTGATATAGATATTTATATTGAGTATGTGTAGGGTGGAGTAAAAACCATTATTTATGATACGGAAGAAAACCCCTTTTCATACATTTATTCAAATTAATCATCATGAAAATATAAAAAACATCCTTTTTGAAATTGAGTATGGAGAATTATGAATGAAATTTGAAATAAAAAAAGTCATTCCATATACAAATGGAAAACATTTTTGGGGATATGAAATGGTCGAAATTGATAAAAAAACTATCATTTTGGAAGATTGAAATTACTTTTAACATTTTTACATTTCCAAGGAGCAATATAATTAATCAATAAGGTATATTTTTACCAAAAAACTATTTTAAATGATATAAATAGATAATAACATATAAAAATAAATGATAAATCTTAAGAAAAAACATTATTAATCAAGAAATAAGGTCTAGTTTTTTATAAAATTGCATATATTTCTGGGAATATATTTATTATATTCTAAGGAAGGAAATATTATTAAGGGAAATTATATCTCTATTATAATCCAGAATTTATGATATTATATTTTAAGGAGTATTATATTCAATATATAAAATAATACTCATTCATTATATCTAAACATGCCTCAATGAAGGGTGATAGATACATAAACCACTACATATTTGGAAACTTTTTACTCAAAATAACATAATAGAAATAACATTGAACTAAAAATTAAACACCATTAAATATAAATTAATAATAATCCAAATATATTAAATGTTATTCAATACACTATTAAAAATAAATCATGGGGTATAAAAATAAATATGTCTATATGAAGAGGAAATTGATACAAGAAATCAGTATAAGTGTCATAAAATTTGAGGTAAGACACATTTGACAATGAGGTAATAAGGAATAATTATAAAACCCTAGAATATAATGATTAAATACACTATAAATTAGTAATTATGTAGAATAAATCCAATTTATAGAAACATAGTTCAATAAGAATGTTCATAACTCTATGAATTAAAATTATGTTAGCACAAACCCATCACTTATTCCTGATTCATTTTTAACAAACCTCTAGAGTCATGAATATTTAAATTAAATTTATTAAATACCATCCTAGGAACCTTTTTTAAAATTAAATTTAATATATTCCATTTTTTATCGATTTTATTTAATTTTTTTTTTCTTATGTTTTTTGTGAAAATTGAATCGGTGTCGACTTCGTTGGGTACTTTTTATGATGGAAGATGATATTTTAACAATATTTTAAATAAAATTATGTTATTAAAATATAAAAAAAATAATTAATTTTCTATTATCATATATAATAATATTATTTTTAAGTTTCTATGGCCTTCCATTATAGAGTTTTATAAAATTATTGAAGTAGGTCGTTAAACTGGCCCAAACAAGAACACTCTATATCTAAATGGGTGAGTATATTTAAGGAAGGTTATAATGTAATTATTATATTAAAAAATTATTTTATATATTTTTTATATTGGTGAAGAATATTTTTTGTGGATTTTAAAATTAAGTAAAATCATGATGAACAAAAATGTTACTTTGTGGAAGATGTAATCCACAAAACGCATATTTAACATTCATTTGTTTTTTTATGTAGTTGTAATGGATTAGGTAATGGAATTTCCATTAATATAATAAAAATTGTGTATAATAATGTTATTCATATCATTATAATACTATAAATAGGGTATTATTATATGAGAATGATTTGGAAGAAAAGGTAAGGGTTAAGTAACACTCATAGTAGTGCCTTGAACTTCCCCATAGATATTATGGGGATTGAGATAAATAATTCAGAAAAGAGATTTGTTTAAATGAGATTATATTATATTAGGATAAAATGAATTATTTTAAATATTTAATTTTATTTAATTGGTGTGGCGTGATGGGGATGAAGTTTACGCATTTATATGTGTAGAAGAGGGAACATTTGTGAATTCCCTTTACTTTTACAATAATATAATTTCATTATTCGTGAGTAAAAAAGACCAAAAGTTTAAAATAATTAATAATATATTGATATTTGGTAAATCATTCCTCAAATAATATTTCTGAAAAAAAAAATCTTTTTCAGATATTTACTAAAAAATGTTTACATTAAACCATTTCAGTTTTTATGTTGGTGACTAGCTTTTAAAAATGTAATTTATATTTTATTAAAAGTTTATTTTAAAACCTCTTAAAAAATTTGGTCTAAAAACCAAAATATAAATTCCATTTAATATAATTTAAATTATAATTTGGATATAAATTATCTTTTAAATTGAAACATTTTATATATAGAAAAACTATTTTTTAGAAATTTATATTTTTTAACATTAATTATTCTAAACATTTTTTAGTATTGATTACTAATTTAATGAGGAATAATTTATTTAAATATAGGATTAAATAAATATTATTTTCACTTTCATAACATTTTAATTTTTTAATTATATAAAAAATATACAATATTATTTAAAAATTTATTTCAAAATGATATTTTTTCTATTATCAGGGTAATTAAAATTAATCATTGGAATCATATTTTTATGAAAAAAATGGTCTTTAACTTATTGAATAATATGAACATATTGATCTAAACTATAAAATAATTTTTTTTATTTAATTTCTATTAGTGAAAGAAAATAATTTTTTTATATAAGGGAATAAATAAATTTTTAGAGTAAAATGTTACTTTTTTTCTAAAATGATATAAATGGGTTTTATAAATAAAAATTATCAATTTAAAATTACATATATTAATTAAAAATTTATATATTTTATTAAAAATGGTTCAAAAACATTTATTTCATTCTTTATTTATGATAATACCATAAAAGTAATAGTTTTAGAAAAATCGATAATTTACCATTATTCACCTACAAACCAACGCATTCAAAAAAATATAAAAAATTATACTAATATAATTTAGACTTTTTAAATCAAAAATTGAAATTTTTTATCTTTTTTAGTTTTTTATTATTTTTAAATTTAGTTTTTATGTATGAAATATCAATAAAAAATATTCTTATAGAAAAATTGTCTTTTTTCATTTAAAGTCAATATGTGAAATATGAAAAATAAAGGTGATAAATAATATATTACATTAATTATTTTTAATTAAAAATAATTTATATTTACATAGCCCCTAAATATGTATATTTATTATCTTAGTATAATTTATTCTCTAGTGGCGGTCAAGGGTGGTGATTCTGCTAGCATAAATCTCATGGAAATTTTTTAGGTGCATGAATTTCTCTCATATATGATTTCACTCATATCATATTTGATTGAGTCCATATTGCGATTCATATAGAGAAACCCCAAATGAAAATACCTCCTTTATTATATTGTATAAATTATCTTTTTTATTGAATTATTATTTTAGCCCCATGAAAGCAGTTGTGGCGGTAGGGGGTTTGGGGTTTAGGGCTGCAGTTGGGAGAATGAGTCCACGGGCGAGTTTTCTTTCCATGATTGTGTTGTAATTTTAAAAGTATTATTTTTTTACTTCATTCTATTTTATTACTTAGTATTAATTATAATATTGTCTCTTCCTTTTATACCATCTAATTTAACAACTCTATTATAGTGGTCAAGTTTTATTTTAACATATCATAGTTTTGTTTTAGTTTATTGTTGCATGTAGAAGAATATATTAACATAGTATTTGTTTTATAAATTTTACATAGTGAAATATTTGGTCACTAAAATAGATATTAACATCAATGTATCAAACCAATATACATGAAATTGTGACTTCTAAAAATGATTTAAATTTAAAAATAATTATGTTTTTAAAACTTATAATAACTTTTCTATTTATTTTTCTAAATATAGTAACCTATTTTATTTGATAAATATTTGATTTTTTTAATATCTATTTTTGTAATAATAATAATAATAATTTTAATATTAAAATTATTTTATATTGGTTATAAAATACTAATCATGTGACACATTGAGATATAAGTTTATATTCAATTAAAATGATCCAATGATTTATTTTTTCTTCCATACAGAATTACAAGATTAAAAATGAACTGTTCTATATTACTAAAATAATATTTAAATTTGATCATTTTAATGAAGCCCTTAAATTAGAAGGTATAAATAGGATTAATTATTTAAAAAATTATATGTAGAATTGTTTTCTATAAGAAAGTGTATAATAAATCATAAATTGATTATAAATTTTCTGAAAATGAATATAAAATCATTAGAAGGTAAAAGATATATTTTTCATGTGCGTAATGTATTTTTATCTTTATATATTTAATTAATTGCTATGAAGGAATGGTTTTATTGAAATTATTATATTATATGTCCAATAAATTTAATTGACATTAATTTAATAATTTTTATAAAGAAATGAATGAGAATAGTCATTTGATAATTCAAAAATAAAATTACATAGAAATATTGTGTTAATTACATTTTATCTTAATAAATTATATTTAATTTATACCGAATTAAAAAAATTAATGTTAAAATGGATATCATTTTTTATATTTTCTTATGAAATATATCTTAGGGTGAATATTTTGGATTCCTATGAAAAGAATTATTTATTGGTGGAAAGTTAAAAATTTAGATATTTATACAAAAATGTCAGTTCTTTTAAAAGTATTTACAATTCCCCATTCTGTTTCATGTTGGTTTTAAAGTAACATTATTCCCATTTGATTAAAAATAATCAAATTACTTCAATGGGATCAATATTATTCATTATTTTATTATAAAATCATTTTTATGCTTAAAGTGAGTATTTTTATAAAAATTATCTTTCATTGTATTTCACAAAATTATAATAAATTTTAAATTAATGTTTAAAAATTTTAATAAATAAATCATATAAAATAGATTCCATAATTGAAATCATCATATTGAAGTTATTTAATATTTTCCTTTTCATTCTTTTTCATAATGAATTGTAACCATGATCAAATTTTATCACCAAGGTAAAGGGAAAATTGGTTATTTAGGTTTAAAACAAAGGAATAATGTATAAAAATAAACCATAATCCTACCTTTGTTTCATTGGATGAGTATATTTCTATTAGAATCATGCAATATTTGAAAATAATCCTTTTTCAAGAAACATGCTTCGATTATAATATTTATATCATTTTAAGTAAAGGACAATTTCATTACGTCACTCTCTTTCTTTCAGTATCTATCAAGCATGTTCTTAGATATAAAAAAAAGTTATGAGTACTTATAAATGATAATTTTGAAGATGAATATTTATTATTATAGTATTTAATTTTTATTTTTATTTTTATTTTAGAATTGCCCAGAATGTTTTCACAACGATGATGAAACGCTTGTGCATGTAGTAGAAAAATCATTTAATGACTTTAATAACATTAAAAGTAATATTTTATGGATTATTTATGGTTATCCATAGATTTAATGCATAATAATAGATTATAATTTATTGTGAAAGTTTTTATTTTAGAATTCTATTATTTTCATTGTGCCTTTGAATTCAAATATGTGAATAGTCATGAAAATTACATTAAAGGGTATTTAATATTTTAAAAATAGTTTTTAAATCATTATAAAATAAATAAAATACTTCTATAACCCAATTAGATATAAAATTTTAAATGATATCATGAATTTTTTCTATTATGAGACACTTTTATTTTATTTTTTTTGAAATTCCTTTCATGACCTTTATATATTTATTTATTTTACAATTATTTTGGTTTGAAGGGTTAAAGAGGGGGTTAAATTAAGTGACAAGATTAAAACAGCCACCTAAACATGTCTATATATTAATATATAAATTTATTTACACCATATAATAATTATATTTTAATCAATTGGACTTTGAATACATTTGAAATAAGTTATACACTTATTATATATTGATATTTCATGTATTTACAAGATTTCCACCCACCTCACTTCTATAGAGTGTGTCTCTTCATTATTAATCACAAAACATTATCTATTTAGAATAAACATCATCACACAAAATCCATTCCAAATCATCCACCCCAATTCCTAGAGGTTCATGTCTCATTAAATGACCGACCATGAAGGATTAATTTTTAAGTCACACGAGGCTTCTCGAAGAAAGTGCATAAATCTTTACTAAGTGTTGAAATGTTTATTTATTTTTCACCATCTTTCAAGTCCTGTATAATCATTTACATATTATTACATCAGTATCATACACATACTAATATGTTATTTTATTGATGGTAATACTCATACTCATCTCATTTTCTATCCTGTGGGAAATTAAAACATTATTCATTCCTATGTGCGAATTACCACCTCCAGGAAGAGATGTATTTATTTTCACCAACTCAACATATGGTTATATAAAATAATTCAATAAATTAATATATTAAATTATAATTCTGAAAATTCAGTATATTATATATTTCATAACTTTCTATTTATTTGAAAATGATAACATAATTCGTGCATATGCGATGAATTCCACCTATATAAAGAGATTTGATTCATTTTTCATATTTTAATTTCATGAATGGATATAAAATATTATATAGCGTATAAAAATTATAAAAAATTCAGGATTAATAATCTGGTGATAATTTCAATATAACCCCCAAACTTTGTTCAACCTACCAATGTTATTTTGATATTATGAGCTGAATGTCCTCAAAACATATGACATGAACTTAATATATTTACTAAATATATATAAAATGGTAATTTATGTAATAAAATTGAATATAATAATTTAATAAACCTAAAAATTAATCTAAAAAATAATAAGTATATGTTTATTATTCAGGATGATAAAGAACCTATAAAATAATTCTGGACTTGAGATAAGGGTTTTTTTAACTCAATTTACATTATTTGGATATATCCCTTCTTTATTGACTATGTTTTGATAAAATTATGTTTGAAATAGATTATGATTATTTATTAAATGTGTAATCATATTTTCTGGTTTTTGATTTTTTTTAACATAATCAATTCATTGATTAGATCTTTCATTTAATGTAATGGTTTTTGTAAGGGTTATTTTTCTAAGTATTGTTTCATTGAGACATGTCTCATTTAATGCACCTAGTTGTGATTATATTGTATGAATAATGAGACTTTAATTTTTTATACCATTAATTTTTTATATTCATCTTATTTAATGTTTAATTTGAATTTATTTCATTTAAGGGGGATATGATTCAAATGTTACCAAAGCAGTAAGGGTTTATGTTACAGTATTTTTTTGTTTAGAGATTGTCTATATTTAATTTATAATAAGAAAATTCATAATATATTTATCTTCTAAACACAATATATTTTCTTATCTTATGATTATTTCTATGGTTTTCATGTTTTAGTTTCATTATCCTCTCTATTGTTACTAAAATGAATGAGAAAATGCCTTTAAAAATTGTCAACATTATTTTATCATTAGTCGGCCAAATTTTTCATCCATTACCATGTTCATTAAAATGTTTTCAATAGTACTAATTTTCTATATCCTATTATTATTTAATTTAATTTTTTAAAATCCTTATCTGAATTTCAATTGATTGGTGCCCCAACCTAGTTAATTATAAGCACTCAGGCGTGCCTCCATATAATCCATTGGTTTTTAACTAGCATTGTGTTCTGGGGGTGAAACCCTAGTGATTCAATTCCCCTTTATAATATTTCACAATATAAAATAAATAACATAGAATCATACATAATATATAATATAATGAAAATAAATTAAAGTAATATGCTACAATAAAATAGAATGACATCATATAGATATACAAGGATGATCACCAGCTTAAAAAATGAATCTAAAAAATTATATGAACAAATGAATGAGGATGTGAGGATATACTCCTACTAAAATAAATAACTCATGTAAATCTCTTGAGTCAAACAAAATGTACTATATGATCAAAACATTTTCCTTGACCAAAATTATATCTACAACCATGTGAGAGTCTTCTCATGCACAAATGTGTATTGACGACCTGAGTAAGGAGTGAGGATAAAATGAAGTTGGGAACTACCAATGAGGTTACATAAATATTGGAAATATACTAATATATGAAGTTGACATGCTCATATTAAATCAATCAATAAATGATAGGTAATAATAAAAAATAAACCACCATCAATCTTTTGTTCTACAACATCAGTTGTCCTCAACAGCTTAAACTAGTGAGAGAGTGTCTGGAACCATAATACACCACCACATGAGGATAAAATTACTCTCCTTGGATTTCATATATATAAATTAATAAAATATAACCTGGGATCATTTGAAGAAATTTAGGAATACTTAAATACTAGGATAAATATCCATGTATCTCATCATGATGTCTCAACAACCAAATCACATTTGTCCTTGAAATCTCTTTAAATAATTGGTATAATGAATAGGTTGAAGCTAATTCCCAAGTTTCCCAATAAGTCCGTAAATCAGAAATATTATCCATATAATCATGGAAACTGGGAAGATCTAATGAATATTGGTCATTCATATCTTGTATGATAAATTTCATTATGCTCAACAAGCTGAATCCTAGGGTGATAAAGGAATCTCAAAAAAATAATGATATATAATCCTGAAGTAACCACAATTCCATCTTGGAAAAGTAAGGAATCATAGGGACCCTTAGTATCCAAATATTCCTATATAGTCTATATTTCAAATCTTTTTGTCCAAGTAATTATTTATGTGGAATCATGGATAGATCCTAGGAATCATATCAAGGAATCCACTCTAATCACATCATCATAATCGTATCATATAAGCCCACAAACCCATATTCTAGGAATAACCTTTGGGCATCCCCATTATCGTTTTCATCATGTAGTATAAGGATCATAATCTAGATCCCAGTAATCACATCTGTGTATTGAGTAAAAAACGAAAAATAAATATAATAAAACACATAAAAATAAATAAATGCCAATTTAAAGTCGAATTCCTATACCTGTCACCATTATCTATCCCCCCTTGGGCTCGAATAAAAGGTGTAGGTTCTAAGGTGACATTTATTAATGTTTCTATCCATGATCAAATTCACTTACTCAGTGAAATTCTATCAATGAGGTATCTATTAGGGATCTTCTAGGTCACAAAAAAGTAAATATATGCTACTTGGGGTACTTTATATCCATACATGAATGGGGAATCCAACTTGGGGGGTAACAATTAGAACATGATATCGCTTAGTTAAAAACACATCACTTAGGGAACTCATCCCTCTAAAATACACCAATACTAGTATGACCTCATGGTCCTCACTAGTTATGCCTTTATAGTATCACATAATAGATAGAAGAACACATATCTCATCTTTTAGTTCTTATCATCCATGTTTAAGACTCCAAGGAATCTCATGGTGGGTCATGGTCAACATCATCCACCCTCTCTCAAATCACCACCTCTATCCCATAGAAGGGATAATATAACAACCATTATCTTTATAAAATATTAATTATTGATTTATTTCATAAAATTACACATAATACAAATCCTACAGATTAATAATTATAATGTATTTGGAAATTATGTACATTGCATAAAAATTTAAATTGGAAAAACAATATCTTTATTGAATGCTCCCTTAACATGGTTTCACTTAAAACTGCATGGTATAACCTATGGACCTATATTAGAAAGGGGAGAGATATAAATCCCAATAAGGGAATAAATATGGCATAACATGAAGCAGATAAAACATGTTATAAAAAAGTAATGTCAGTGGGGAATAAAAGAATTTAGAATCATAAAAATGAACAACGAGGTATCATATAACATGATAATCATAAAGGAAACATGGTAAATGTGGAAAAATATTAAAATGCTTCATCATAAACATAGTTTATGGATAAATACCAGGAAATAATGATGGAAAAAAGGCCCATAAAGGAATCATGTTTACTTACTATTCCAACATGATATCTCATGAGACTAAACATTACCCAATTCATTGGATCACTATATAATTATGGGCACACCTATCACCTTCATTTCATTCTCATTATTAAGTATTCCATAAAGATAATACAACATGGATAAATTCATAATAATATTTTATTCCATCATCATGGAGTTTGGAATACATACATGTAATCCCAAATTCAATTAAGTATATGTTTATAAATGTGAACACCCTTGATAGAAAATGGTTATGATATTCACTACATATTTTTTTTATCATGGAAAATCATGGTGAAATTTTGGCAGCATAATGGCATCAATTAAAAATTCATAAAATTGGTTTATGATAGAGTAAGGGGTATAAAATCATTTTTAAATAAAATTGACAATAATACTGACATATAAAGACATATCCAAACATTATGAATTGGAAATATTAAGCATAATATAATAAAGAAGCTTTAATAAAGAGGAGAATGAGAAGATCCCTTACTTGAGTGTGTGATTCCTAATGCTTGGGCGGGGCTTCATGAGAGATTTACGGTGCCTTGGGGAAAATATAAAGAGGTGATGGAACATTAAGTACTTTATTCAAGGATTTTGAGTGAAGAGAAATGGGAGATTGGTGGTTTTACATAAGAATTTGTTGGGGATTTCCTTAATATTTCACAAACAGAGGTTTTGAACTCTATACAATAAAGTAACCAAAACCAAAAACCATAGCATGGATTTTTCCATTGGTTTATGAAAAATGGGAGTAGATATCATTATTTTATAATACCAAGGGCCAAAATTATCAAAATTTTACTATTTTTTATGATTAAGTGAGTCATAATCTAAATGAAAATATTTTAAATCCTTAAAATATATTAATTATTTTGGAGGATTCATAATGGATTTATAAAATTAATAAAATAAACATAAAATAACATTATTTTAATGGGAAAATATATTAGGTAATGTATACCATATATAGTATTTATTACATCACTTTTGGTTCATTATGTTGTCATAATACACACTGTATATTTATACAGTATTTTATTTTTCACAAAAATTCAACTATCTCAAAAAAATTCACCATTTGATAATTTTGAAGTTATGAATCCAAAAATAATATTAATTTAATCTAAATAATTTTCAAAAAAAATCATTAAAATTTTTTAAATAATAATCGAAATTTATTGAGAAATGTTGGGTTTCTTGACAAAAACAATTTTTGAACCCTTAATAAAATCACATTTGAATTCATAAAAATTATATGTTAATATATATTTATTAAAAATTATTTAATAATATTATTTTATTAAAATATTTTTTATTTTAAATATCCATTAATTTATGAAAATAAATTCATTTATTGAATTTGAATTTTACCTAAAAATAAATTTTTTTTTATTGTATCAAAATAAAAATCATTTATAAAGTAAAAATTAGAAGTAAATATTACCATTATTATATTGAAAATAGAATATATATATTCATATTATTATGGTCATGATACGTATCCATTTAGTATGCTAAGAAAATTCCTAACGGAAAGGTGCATGACTATGAGACTTTTATGGGGTCATTCGACGAACATAGTTTGGTATGTGATCTTGATGAGATTGAACTTCTCCCATAAATGATTTTTCTCATGCTTATTTTATTGGATTCATCTTGGTCTTGAAAAACATAAAATCCTAGTAATTTTATCTCCCTTGGATGCCCTGATAAATGGGTTTCATACGTTACAGTCCTACCTATTGAGACCTTCACATCATTTTTTGTTTCAATTGGATTTGTTAAAATCCTACATTTATACTAATCATGTCATCACTGGACAATGGATACATTATCAATGGTAATGATAATTAAAATTCCTTTAAATTTTATACATTAAATCCAAATAACTTCATGTGTTTTCTATAACCATAAAACATAATAATAAATTTAATTAAATTGCAAAGTGAATTTTTTTTAAAACATTGGGTTGTTAGAATATTCCCTAATTTAGAAATTTCACCATGCAGATTTTCTTTTCCCGCACTAAAATAATATAGGTTAATTTTTTTTATCACTTCCCCTAGTTCCCAGGTCTCTTATTCAAACTTTTTTTCTCCACAACACTTTCAAAATGTGTATTGTCTTTTTTTTATAGAACTTTGTACCTATTATCTATGATCTTAACTAGTTTCTCCTCATAGGGAAGGTTATTCTCCAATTATACCACCTTGGTATTGGGTTCATGTGAGGGGTCTAGTATGTAATTCCTCAAGAGGGATACATGGAATAAATGATATATTTTTGATAGTTTATGTGGGATTTCTAGTTGATATACCATGAATCTAATGTGATCAATGATCTAAAAGGGGCTGATGTATCTTGTAATAAGAACTCCCTTCTTCCCAAAAACTCACGAAATTGTTTTATAGAGATATGTAGAGAAATTCCATCTCTCAAACATCAAACTCTATGTCTCATCAATGATGGTTATCATAACTCTTATGTCAACTCAAAGAATCCTTGATTTGATACAGAATGATCTTAACCTTTTCCAATATTTCCTCTACCATTTTAGGACCTTGTAGTTTTCATTCCCCATCTTCATCCCAACATGTAGGTGTTATACACCTCTTCCCATAAAGGGATTAATAAGGGACCATTTTTATTATTTAGTGGAAACTATTAATTTTTGATAACTTGACTAGAGGAAGATTTTGGTCCCATACTCCTTTGAATTCCATCAATCATGATCTTTATATGTCCTCAAGTTTTTGGATTGTCCGATCAGATTGGACATCAATTTGTTCATGATATGTCATGATGAAGTTAAACTCAGTATTTAGAGCATATTGTAGACTCTTCTAGAACATAGTGGTAAATCATGGGTCTTGATCAGATATAATAAATAGTGGTTTTCTATGAAAACTCACCACTTATTTAATGTATTTCCATGAAATATGATCGAGTGATAAGTCATCTCAAATAACAATGAATAGTGTAGTCTTTTTAAGATAATCCACCAAAACCCATATAAAATTATTTCCACTGATTATCTTTGTAAGGTTAGTGAAAATGTCTAGGGTGATGTTTTCCCATTTCCAAATATGTATGTGTAATGGTTACATCATCCCCTTGTATTTTTTCACTTCTACTTTTATTTTCTGACATACAAAACATCATGATGTATATTGCATGTTCTACTTATTCATACTAGTCCCAACAAAATTTCTCTTGTATGTCTTGATAAATCTTTTATATTCTTATATGGATAGATAAAGTCTAACTATGTGCATTATCTAATAGCTCCTTATTTAGCTCATGATTGGATGGTATATAGAGTCATGACCAAAATCTTAAAACTCCTTCATTAAAATTGAACTCTGAGGATATACCTTCTTTTATAGTTTCCAATTTCTACAGAATTATGACATCATTTCTTTGTGAATAATTTAACCTCTCCATAAAGGATGGTTGGGAAATCATTTTTTAAAGGAATGATGATGTTCCTTCCTTTATGATTCCCATGTTGATAATTTTTATGTCTAAGAAGATCAGATCCTTATAAATTCTCATCAATAATAAAATTGATGGATCTTTTCTACTTATAGAATCTTCCACATTATTCACTTTCCCATGATTGTAGTGGATTGAGATATCATGTTCCTTGAACATCTCTAACCAATGTATTTGGATCATATGTATATATTTTTCATATGAATATATTCTTGAGACTTTTTTGATCCATATATTTCATACTTCTCCCAAAATAAATAATACCACAATATTTTCAATGAAAATATCACTATAGATAACTCTAGATCATGCATTGGATTTTTATATATGTGAACTTTCAACTACCTTGAGTCATAAGCTATCACATTGTTATTTTTCATTAACACGTATCCCTGGCCTTTCTTTGAAGCATCACTGAATATCATGAAATTTTCTCCACTAGTGGGTAGTGTGAGTAAAAGTGTAGTGATAAGGCTCCTTTTTAACACTATGGATCTCTCTTCAGATTCATTATTCCATGAAAACATTACTTAATTTTGAGTTAGCTTAGTTAGAGGTTTTGAAAATAGCAATAAGTTTCTCACAATACTATCGTAGTACCCACCTTATCCAGGGAAACTATAGATATCTATCATGTTTGTTGGATTTCACCATCCTTTAATTGATTATTTACTTTAATGGTCAAAATATATTCCATTTTTTATTTAGATATACCTCAAGAATGATACATTCTTCTACCATAACTCACTTTTTCAGTACTTGGAATAACGATTCTCTTTTTAAAAGGTCTTTAGAATAGTGCTCAAATGCCCCACATTCTCCTCCTTGATTTTGGAGTATATTATAATATTATCTATAAATACTACCAAAATTTTGTTAAGGTAATATATAAAGACTATATTCATCATGTCTATGAATATTTAAGAAGTATTAGGGAGTCTGAATGGCATAATATGAACTCATAGTGACCGTACCTAGTATGAAAATCAGTCTTGGGGTTATCCTCCTTCTTCACCATAACTTAGTAATACCCTAACCAGATATCCACCTAGGAGAAGTATTTTGATCCTCATAATTGATCTAACAACTTATTAATCCTTGAAATACGATACATGTTCTTTATCATGATCTTTTTTAGCACATGATAATCAACGCAATGGCACATTGACCCATCCTTCTTCTTGGAAAAGGGGACTTGTACACCATATAGTGAAGCACTTGAGAATATGAACCCTCTATCCAGATTACCCTATAGTTTTTTCTTCATCTCCCTATGTTTCAAAATATCTATTCTATACTTATTTCTTTATAATTTTAATTCCCTGGGAATAATAATGATTGAAAATTCAACATCTTGGGTAGGTGGAAGAACAAACAATTTTTTTGGAAACAGATCAGTGTAATCCCCTATAAATTTCATGTATTCAAGGATTATTCCTTCCTTATACTCAATAATTTTAGCTATATATTATTTTTCATAGGGTAATAATATCAATTATTGAGTTTTTTATTCAAAATAAGATCCATCCCCCTCTTGTACTTATACAAAATCGATAGACAATTCATGATACAGAGATTGATTTACTTATCAGAGAAATTTATGTTGCATCTATATAGGAAAATCCAATCTATATGCAAAATTGAATTAAATTATACCAAATTGAATATTAAAAGGTTTTCTAGGAAGTTCATCTAAATTTTTTTGAAAGGGGACGGTTATATACTCAGGATGCAACAATTTTCTGATTTTCTATTTTCACTGAGAGCTCTACATCCATTCTTTGTGATGGTGTTTTAATATTTCTACAAAATTTTCATGATAATAAAGAATACGTAGAAATAAACTCAAAAATTATATTCACAATTTATGAAATAATAATGATCATACTTTTCACCACTTCATTGTCGGTATCCACCTCAGTGGTTGTGATGGAATACTTTATCCCTTACTGCCTTAGAGGTTATTGGTTTCCTCTAAAAAACCTTGTATTAGTGTATTAGTTGGAAATTTTCCTTGGTTCCTTGTAGTTGAATTAATGAACAATGTGACGAGGTTGGACTGGAAGATTGATTTCCTCCACCGCATTAGTGAGTTTCTTCTGTTGGAAATCCCTAGATAGGTGTCCTTCCTTCCCACACCTAAATCATTTCCTTATCACACTTAAGTAATTTATGGGGTGCTTCTGTTTTCACCTTTGACAATTGGGATGTTGATATTTATTGTATCAAAATATTTCTCTATCATAACACTAAAATTAAACTACACTTACCACTTCTTATCCTCATGATATCCAAGAGATTCGTCGATCACTATTTCGACTTTGAGGGAACATCATACAATTTCTCCAAAGATATCAAAGTCTTGGATTGTCGGAGCTTTTTGTAGACTATTTTTTATCCCACAAAATAAGCGGTCAACCTTGAATTTGAGAGTAATGAAAAAAAAATATTGTATCCTTCAATTCTTGTGATTTTTTCTGCATAAAACCCAATAGATTCATAATATTTTTTCTTAAGAGAAATGAAATATATTTCTATTTTATAGCATAGAGTGTGAGGTAAATATTTATCGAAAAAAAAATCCAAAATTCATTCCACCACATCACATCTATCTCTACCTAAAGCTTAATATTTTTTATCAATGTCCACCATAGTGATGATTATCCCTCAACATGATAAAATAGTAGAACCTTCTCTTGCTCGAGAATATTGAAGAATGGTGAATATCTTCTCAATAGAGTTGATCCATTATTCTAAGTTTTAGTGATGAGATGATATATTTATATTTAGATTAATTTTTAAAATAATGGTCTCAATTGTAGCTTATTATCTATTAGGGGGATTTTGATGCTCCTTGTAATTCAGGTTTTTATTCATAACCTGATTCATTAGAGAAATCATTGAAATAAATTTTATGATTCCCACTCTCTTTGGGTTGGTAAAATCATTAGGGTAGGCATCACATTACACTTCGCATTGGTTGTTTACCTGATTCCACATATTTCTAGACATTTTCTAGATTAAAAGGAAAATTGTGGATGAGTATTTCTAAACTATTAAACACATAAACATGAATAAAAATATATTAAATAAATAACTTATAAATTACATGCATTTAAATAACTTATGAATTTCTATGATTCAATCTATGTTATCAATGATCTATTTCATAACATATATTCGCATGGGTATTTTTTTCCTGTTAATAATTATTTGTAATGACCTTATTAATTTAACAATTCATATCCTCTAGGAATGTCAAAATAGGTATGTATCATAGACCATTGTCATTCACCAGTTCCTAGTTGAGTATATCTCAACTTAGTGTTTTCAGGTTTTACCTCTATGTACATCTGTTCCAGAGCCACCTCAACTTATAATATCTAGATATGGATGTATTTTCATGATAAAATGATTAATTTATACTTACCAAATTTTTTTGATGTTTTATTATACTTATTATTATCCCAAAGGCTTTCGTAAGAGATTTCTAATCCTTAACCCAAAAGTAACTAAGAATTTCCTTTGAAAATAACTATGACAAACATTCGATTTATTACATATTAATTCATGATTTAGTATATAAAATTACAAATGATACAACCTGAAGGATCTATAAGTATACTATATTTGGGAATTCGGTACATTACATAAAAATTTAAATAGGAAAATAAAATATTTATTTAAAACATCTTTACCATGCTCACACTTAAAACTGTGTGGGATAACATGGGGACATGCATAAAAAAGGGGTGATCTATAAAGCCTAGTAATGGAATAAAAATGGAATAAAATGATGAATATAAAAAATATTGCACAATAGTAATAAAAATGGGGCATAAAAGGATTGAGAATCATAAATATGAACAATGAGGCATGATATAGACTGATAATCATAATGGAAACATGGGAAATGTGGAAACATCTTAAAACACCGCATCATAAACATGGGCGAATGATAACTTTGAAAATATTATAATATAAAAAGTCCCAGAAAGGAATTAGGTTTAATCTCTATCTAAATATTTCATCTCATAATACTAAACATTATGCAATTCATTGGAGAATTATAAAATTTCGGGTGCACCCATCACATTCATTTCATTCTCATCCTTAAGTGTGACACGTAGATTATACAACATGGATTCATTCATGATCACTTTTTATTCCAAAATAAATGGGTTTGTAATAAAAAAATTAATACAAAAATCAAATTATTATAATTGTATAATGTTTAACACCCTTGATAAGAAATGTGTATTGTATTCACTACACAAATGGTTTGACATCGAAAATCACGGTGAAATTCTAGCAACATAATAGTATAACATAAAAATTCATAAATTGGGTTGATGAGAGAAACATGGAAATATCATGATTTTGAAATCAAATGGGAAGTAATATATACATGTAAAGACATATCCCAAAATCACATATTCGAAATAAAAGGCATAATATAACAAAGAAACATTAATAAAGAAGAGAATGAGAGAATGATTTACTTTATTGTGTGATTCCAAATGATTGGGAGGTGATTCATGAGAGATTGGGGGTGCCTTGGGAGGACTCTAGAGATTTTATAGTAGAGTAAAGATGTGATCAAATATTTTTAGTGAATATAAATGGGATCTTTTGTGGGATTATATAATAAATGAGTTGGGATATATTTAAAATTTATAAAACTTAGGTTTTGGACTCTATATAAAAAATAACCAAAACCAAAAACCTTGCCATGGGTATCCACATGTTTTCTACCAAATATGATTTATTTTAATTATTTTATAAGTCAAAGGGCCTAAATTATTAAAATATTACATTTGCTGATGTGTAAGTGATTCATACTCTTAAAGAAATGATTTAAAATCCTTAAAATATATAAATGATATTGAAAGATTCATAAAATCTAAATAAATTTAACCAAATAAACATAAAATAACATTATTTTAAGTTTAAACCATATATTTGGTCATGTATACCCTTTATAGTATTTATTACATCGGTTTTGGTTCATTATGATGTCATAATACACATCGTATATTTATATGGTTTTTTATTTATACCCAAAAATTTGACAACTGAGACAATTATGAAAAATTAACCGTGCGATATTTTTGATGTTATGATTCCATAAATAATATCAATTTTAACATCAATTTTAACTAAATAATTTTATAAATATTTTCATTTAGACTTTTAACATAAGAATCTACATTTATTGAGAAATGATAGGTTTCTTGACAAAAATAGTTTTTGAACCCTTGTGAAAACTATATTTGAATTCATCAAAATTATATGATAATTTATATTTAATACGCATTATTTATTAAATATTATTTATTAAATTATTATTTATTTAAAAATTACAATAATTATTGATAATAAATTCCTTAATTAAAGTTGAATATTACCTGAAAATACAATTTGTGTTTTATTGTATCAAAATAAAAATCGTTTGTAATTTAATAGTAAGAAGTAAATATAACAATTATTCTATTGAAAATATAATATAAATATTCATATTATTATGTTCTATATACATATCCCTTTAATACAATAGAAAATTCCCAAAGGGTAAGATGTTTGACTATGAGACTTTCATGGGTTGGTTTGGTGAACATGGTTTGGGCCATGATCTCGATAAGCTTGAACTTCTCCTGTAAATAGTTTTGGTCATGCTTTAGTTATTGAATCTCATTTTAAACATAGTGAAGTGAAAATACCAATGATTATATCTCTCTAATAATCTCTGATAAATGTGATTCATAGGGTATGATCCTACTTGTTGAGGAAATCAGTTTCCTTGTAACCCTATATTTATACTAATCATTTGATAACTTTTCAATGACTATATTATGAATGGTAATTGTACTTAACAGTCCCTTAAATTGGATATAATAAAACAAAATATGTGCATGTGTTTTCTATAACCATAATACATAATAATACATTTAATTAAATTCAAAGGGTAATTTTATTAATAAATATACGAGTCATTATAGTTAAGACACCTACTAAAAAGGTCCTCTATAGGCTATTGGGGACAGGGCTATAACCAAACTCACACCTCTGTAGTGGAGGTGTATAAAGGATCCAAAAATTTATTCATCTTGATAAATTGGTTCAAAAAACTAAACTTATTCCCCTCATGTTTTCAAATATCTCAAGACATAAATTTTCATTAAGACCTCAACCATCGATGTCCGGGGAACTACATTGGTTCCCTGGGTCCATAGTGGAAATTTAACTTTAAATATTCTATATATTTTTAGTTATATTAAATAATTTATTTAATTTAAATTTTTTATCACACACATTTATAGACATGACATAGCGCGTCATATATAAAATATAATAACTCAATGCTAATGTACTCGAGACTAGATACTCATTAGAATAGTTTCCTATAATTTTTCATGGGTCATTTTCCTATTCCCAAGCCTATGAAGCCTCAACCATAATCAAACAAGATCTTTATATTAACACATGCTCCTAACTCAAACTGAATGATCCAAAATAGTGAAAGTAATATTAAATTAACTACCTCCCCAGAGTTCCCCTTACAGCACAAAATTAGATTAGATGACTATAAAATTACTATTCCCACCATCCTATAAAGTAATATCCATCACCCCCACAAGCTGGATAGTGAGCCTCGGGGAGGATATAGATCTACTACCCAAGCTACTGGTAAGTTTGTAGTTGTAGGTTATAGTATTAGCAGGATCTCCTTATTGCTTTTAGGATCCTTCCATACCTCATTCCATTCATAAACCACCCATTTTTGGTTTTTAAAATCAATTAATTAATATATGTCTCCCAATTCCCAATACAACCCATTTAATAATTTATTATTTAAAAATAATTGTAGAATTTTCAACCCATATGGAAATGAGATTATAAAATCATGCCATTATATCACTTGTAATAATTAATAAGTCTCAGTTCCATCCATTTTTTCATATTTACTTGACGTAGTCAATAATTTTTGTTCAAATGACTATGTTCCATTCCTAGGTGCATAATGCTCTTCATGAGAACAGTTACAATAATGGGTTCTCATCCAACCAAAACATGAGTTATCTCTAAAATTCATTAATGGATCACATATAAGGTACTCCCTAAAACCTATCAACCCTAATACGTGCATATTCCTACATATAAGCTATCATATATCCCATGGTGGTCCCTGTCATTATACATAGATCTTGACAGCTAATATTTCATCATTGTACCTCCCACCAATGGAATTCACTATGTGAATCATATATATAGTTGTTTTATGAAATTATTAGTATAGTTTATGACACACAAAACTTCATCACATGTGAAAACACTATTCAAAAAATGGTACTAACTCTCACATTATATTTCCAAGAAAATATAGATCTACTCCCACCATAATTACATAACATTAAAATGCTCAATTTCCCTCAGAAATGCATGTCCAGTTTAAAAAACTAGTTTTTGTTTCCAAATAGTGATTCTCGATGAAGTTTCCAACTAACCACATCAAATTACAGGCAAAATCACTAGTCAATCCTCCTATATCTAACCTATCTAAAGGATTAAGCTCTTCAGCTATCGATGTGATTCTTAATTTCCTTATCAAAAGTTCTTTATCACTGTAGGAATCCCATTATTATTTGAATATTACCACTAATGTTTGTATTCAAAATATGGCGTAATTACATGGGTTAACACCAACTAGAAAACATGCTATTAAGATCCCACAAGAGAACTAATGCATCTCAATTATGACCATGGTCGGATAACCTCAAACAATCTGTATCTGAGTTCAATTATAATACTCTATCTGAAATGAAACAGAAAAATCACTTCTAGAATTCCTAAAAATATCCTTATTTTTTCATAACCCTTTGCTCAATACAATAAAAATCCTAAAATTACAATTTAATGAATGATCACATACTCCAATGATCCTTCTAGAATGGCATACACACACCCACAACTGATACCAAACTCTCCACCAAGGGAACATATTTATCATCATGGAATTGAATAAATTCCCAATATCCATAGCCCATATTATGTTTTTCGTGGAACAAAATGGTCATATGTTTCCAAAAATTCTCAAACCTTATTTCCATTCAAAATTATAATACTACCTCCCCTCATTTAATAGTAATATCACCCATAAAATTCAGTGATTCTAAATCCAAAATGATGTTCATTATTTAAAATAAATGATGGGGAATTTCCCAACATATGGATTCTCATACATCACTCCTCCAACATAACCTCAATTTGTTCCACCTTGAAACATGTGTCAGTCCCCCCAATTGATGCTCAGTATCATATCAATACTAGACCATCATTTTCCTAGATCATCTATTCTATGGCACCCAATCTATTTTTGTTGTATCATCTTTGACGTATGTAATTTTACATTTCTTATCACCTTTAGGGCTACCTTGCATATGAAATTTCTGTAAGATTAATGAATATCATCCCATATATGACCACTTTACATTTCTAAATTTAATCAACACTGCATATAACCATATCAAAAAATACCTTAATATTGTCTAGAAAAAACTAGGTGCATAACCCAGTACCTCCCAAAAAATAAATTTAACTCATTCTCATGGGAGTCACATTTCATTTGGACTAGTTTGCATCCCTAAAAGTTACCATGCCACATAGAATGTCCATCATATCCAACCAATAGTTCACTTAGCGCTCATCTTCAATATTGATCAATTATTATCTATAAATCTTGAACATATTCTTATCCACTATCTTTAACTTTTACAAGTTAAAATAAAACAATTTTTCTCTCACTATGATACTTAAAATATCTGAAGAAAATAAGTTCCATCACCAAAATAGTTCTACCCTTCGAAGCTAGCCTTAATACCATAACACCCAATGTGCATCAAATTCCAAAGTAGTAGTACACATATTTCTTTTCTCAATAAATCAAAAGGTATCTTCAATGCCTATTCATTATACTCTATGACACCTTTCTTGAGTCAATCTATTCTAAAGGATTCTACAATTTCTTTTCCCCCATGTAAGGGTGTAATAAGACTAGGATGTCCACTCTCATGGGTTTCCCTTGAGAAGAAAAGTCATCAATTCACTAAAACATTGGGTTTTGTTAAAGGGTCTTTATGTCTTCCATAATATCCTAAAATCCATATTTTATAATGTAATAAGTCCCAAAAACTTCATATTACTATCTCAAACCCAATGAAATAAATGTTCCATAATAATCTAGGGTTTCATATATATATATATATATATATATAGATCATACATCACATACCAAGAAATAAGCCAACTAGGGAATTTATTCTCAATGGGAATCGATACACAAGACTACCCCTTGAGAATCATGATCTATTTTATTATCATTTATATGTATATATATAACAGAATCACCCTAGATGATTCTGGAAAAACTACTGGGGTCAAATAGTTTGGTTAATTGGAATTTAATTCTATGAAATATTTTGAAAAAAATTTCATATAGGATATTACTAACACTTTAAATAACAACACATATATAACAACTATCACCAAGGGGTTCACCACTAATGAATATAATGCCTTTATCGACCAACTAGGGTCACTGCACCTCTATGCACATGGGAAAACTTCAATTTCCTCATCATTGGGAAAATCATTGTTAACCCATAAGAACTTCCATCAGAAAATGATACATATTACGTACCGTATGTCTTGGTTTCATTCGATAATAAACATATATTGGAAAACATTTTATTATCTATTACTTAAACTTTAAACAGTTGTTATGAAAATTATTATCTTTAATTCACTTTATTTAATGATTTATTATATAAAAATATGATTAGTTCAAAAAAATATTTTAAATCCTAATATCCTAGTAATTTTAGATTTATATCACACCAACTTGATACATGGATATAATAAAATTATTTAAAACTCCCTTAACATGGACTAAAATTCCATTTCTTATAAAAATGTGCTGGATAGCCTGGTGACATAGATAATAAAGGGGTGATCTAGAAATATATGTAAGGGAATAAACAATGAATAATAAGTTTATGTTATTAAATGTTAGTAAATAGGTATTTAATTTAGAAATAATAGGGTTGATAATCATAATCTTGAACAATTTTTCTTAATAAAACATGATAGCATAAAAGAAAACATGTAAAGGTGGAAAAAAATTAAACATGAAATCATAAACGTATGTCAAGGATGACCACTCTGACACTATAATATTGTAGAAAAAGTCTCCTAATGGATTAATTTTATTCCCTAATTCTATATATGACATATCATGATAACATGACATTCCCTAATGCATTTTACTATTATATAACTATAAGCACAACAGTCACTTTTATATCATGTACATGCCACAAGTGTGCCACATAGATCATTCAACATATGATCTTATTTCATAAATCTTAATCTCATTATTAAGTAATTTGGAATACATAAATGTAAGTATATAGTGAAATAATGAAAGGTATATCCACTTTAATAACCATCAGTGTAAATGTATATGGTTTTCACAATACAAATGTTTGGCATGGAAAATCACAGGATATTTTCGATGAAATATCGGGGGTCATTGATGAATCATGATAGGGATTAATGAGATTTAAATGGGTATCTAATAAAATGGAAATCATAAAATAATTAATAGGGAAATCTAAAAAAAATAATACTACATTAACAATTTGTAATTAAAATTTACAAGACAAAAATGATTCTCGAATAAAAGTTTGGTATAGAAAAATTAAAAGTTTATTTGGGTAGGATAACAGGGGTATGGAATGAATAATTTTAGGGATTAATGGTAGTTAAAGGGATTTTATCACTTGGAAATTTTAATGGTGGTAATAGTGATTCTTAAAATCTACTCCCATTAATTGGAGTTCAAATACAAAATTAATTCCATAAATATGGTTTATGAATAAAGAGGGGAATAGAATGATCACTTAGTTTTAGCTTGGTAACGACATTGGTAAAGGTCATAATTAGTGGAGATTAATTATATATTATTATTATAACTTAATTTGGATTGTAAATTGATGATCATAAATCAATGACCACAAAACAAATTGATATTCAAAATACTAATTACAAATAATGGGTTTGAAAGGAAAAGTAGAGTTGGAGATCCCTTACCATGATAGGGTGTTTCCAAAATCTTAGGAGGAGTATCTTGAGGGCTCGGGGGAACCTTGGGAGGGGCCTATAAAGAAAATTGAAAGATATAGTCATTTCCCAAAGCTTTTTAATTAATAAGAATGGGATTTTTGTTGGTTTATATAGTAAAATTGATGGGACTTCCTTATTATTTTCCAATCCTGGGTTTTTTAGTCTTTATTATAATGTAATCAAAACCACAAACATTCTCATGGGTTTTTCACAAGTTTTCATCAAAGGATTAGTTTTATTAATTATTTTATAATCCCATAAACTAATAACATTAAAATAATACCCTATGTGATGTTTTAATGAGTTATGTTTACAAATAATTGATTTCAAAACATTAAAATATAATTATGATTTTGAAGGATTCAGAAATGGGTTATAAAATAAATTAAATAAACTCAAAAACACATACTATAAAAGAGGAAAATATATTAGTTTGTGGATACAATTTATGCACATATTATGTTACTTTTGGGTCATTATGATGTCATAATACACACCGTATATTTATACTTCATTTAATCTATACCTATAAATTTATCTATCTCAAAAAAAATTGGGAAAAATAACCTCTGTATAGTATCATTGTGTTACTTCAAAAAACAATATTTATTTTTTCAAATTAAATATCTAAATAAGGGAAATTTACATTTGTATATAAAATCCCCATTTATTGAAAATTACTAATTTTTTGACAAAAAAAAGTTTTTTTACCCTTAAAAAATTAACATTTTTTAGTTTTTAAAATTATATTATATAATTTATTTAATATACACTATTTAATAATTTCTGTATAAAAATAAAATTTATTTAAAAAATTTATCAATTCAACAAAATTAATTCCATAATTTTAATTTCATAGTACCCAAAAATAAAAATTGACATTTTTCATATTAAAATATATTATTTATCAAACTCATTAATTATTAATTTATAAAGTAAAAAAGGAATAAATATAATCATTATTTTTTTGAAAAGAAAATATAAATATTAAATCATTTAGGGTTGATATACATATCCCCTTATAACACCAATGAACACCCTAAGGTTAAGGTTCATGATGGTGATATTCTCATGGGGTGGTTCAACAAACATGGTTTATGTCATGATCATGATGATCTAGAAATTCTCTCACAAACAGTTTATCTCAATCATTGTTGTTATACATTTTCTTGGGATAGGTCAAGGGAAAATCAAAAGATTTTATCTCCCTCAGATACTCTGATAAATGGTATTTATTAGGTATGAACTAACAGGATGAGTCTGTGGATTCATTCATCGATATGATTTATAAAAACCATTAATATATAGTAGTCATATGATCACTATTTAACATCTATATTATCAAAATTTATGATTCATCATAGTGTTTTTAATATTATAGGATATTCCATATAATGGTCCAATATATCCAAAGTATTGAATGTGTTTTCTAAATTAAAATTACAAATATAATACACCAATTCATCTAAAATAGAAGTGTCATTTAAAAAAGTTCAGGTCATTATATTATGTTCTCTTAAGTAATTTCACCAGTAAGGCCCCAAACCAGGTTTCACATACCGGTTACCCAAGCTTGTTCACAACATGACATCAAGTATGCATCCTCTTACTCTAGAGCCTGATGACTAGTAGTGAGGTCTTAATATGTCTAATGGGGATACTATACCATCATCGTCCTAGAAACACAATAGAAGAAATAAATAAAAAATAACCAAAATAATTATCGTCAATAAAAATGGCCAAAATCTCATAATAAATACAAAACAATTAAAATAACCATAATACAAAGTAGTAAATATATCATTCCATATAGGATTCAATTTTCTAATGAAAACAAAAAATAAAAGACACATTTAAAACACCTAAGCAGTTCCAGACATCATTCATGGTTCCCTCATCCATGATCCATACCAAATCAAGACTCATCTATCTAACTTAGGACACTGCCCTTATCCTATCCTGAATGCATGATGTCTATTCAGGTACCTATCAGGTTTCCCAAGTATAGTGTGATTAAAACTTATTAGGCCACCACCAATAGTTTCTAAATCAATTTACAATATATTATAGTGTATATCTTCATATAAATAATAAAGATAAAATGAAAAATTAAACAAGTTTTATGTTTATTATTCTTTTGTCAAACACATCATACCATCTTCATCCCATGTCGTATTTTGAACCATCCACCATATGGATTTTAAATTTTAATATTTTCATTTTATTTAATTAATTAATTTAATTCTAATTTCATTGGGTACCCTAGAGAATCATTTCATGTACCATTATCATAGATACATGGAACATCAGTCTAGCATCAATTCACCTTCATTCCTCATGGGACAAGAACATCTGTTTTGAACCCCACAAGTACTTATAGAATTATTACCCCACCAAAAACTCATTCTTCACATTTCAATATAAATATACATTGGGGTGGTTATGGATATAAATATAGGGTTTAGGAAATTCTAATTAAAAATTCATAGCCTTTAATAATCATGCACACGATTTCCTAGACTGGTCGCATAGTTAGACAAAACATGCCCCCTACTATCCAGGGGTGGATGGTTTCTCCTTGGGTTTCATGGTTTTTTAAACAATGTTGAAACCATGAAAACCCCACTGTCTAGGGGTTAACTATTTTCTAATATGGGTTCATAGTTTGGGAAAACCATGAACCAACCATACACTTCCCAAAACCCTTCAAAGCTTCCAAAACATACCTAAATTAACCCAATACATGACTCAATGAAAATTAAAATAATAAAAGGCTAACGAAATACCTAGAAATACTATAAAAAATCTCTATAAAGGTCATGATCTTACAATTGACCCACCTTATAATAGATCATCCTCGAGTTTTACTCCCAGTAGTCACTATGGTTCTGAAGTAAAAGGGTCAGGACACTAAGCATGTATATCTTCTTCCATATCCCATGTATCCTCTATAACATGACCATTCTTCCACAACACTCAAAACGAACAAAAATTATTTCCTTGTAAAACATTCCCACTCTAATAAAAAACATAAATCAGATTCTCGTTAAACGAAGCATCTTCATCAAGATCAAAATCATCAATATATATCAAATGAGAATGGGCTGTCAATGGAGAACTTGTGACAGATGAAAATATTTTTCCTAGAACTATACCTATATGGAAGATCCAATCAATATTTCACTAGTCTGATTATCTCCACAACCTCAAATGGTCCAAAAAGCCTATGTTCCAACATTCCCTTCTTCCTAATCTGACAATGACCCAATATTAGTGACACCCAAAGGAACACACAATCCCCTAATATATACTCAAGAGGATAATAACATCAATCAACAGAAGACTTATGTATACTCATTGTTGTAGTAATGCATTTATGAATCAGCTGAACCTATTCCAATGCCCCCTACATGAGACTCGGTCACAACCACTCTGATTGTACCACCTCTATCCAACATAGTGGCGATCTTTATGGCCTACCATAAAGTGCATCATATGGTTCCATATGAATAGTCATATAATAGTTCTTATTATACATGAACTCAACGATCTCTATGGGATTCTTCCAAGATCCATCAAATTATATGGCGCATGTTTGCAACATTTCCTCCAACACCTAAATAGTATCCTTAGATTTCTTATATTTCCATGGGTGAAAAATCATACATAGAAATACATGAGTACCCAATTACTTATTTATAACTTTCTATAAGAACAAAGTAAAACTTGTGTCAGGATCTGACATTATACTCTCTGAAACTCCATAAAAATAAAATATCTCTCGAATATACAAATCACTCAACTCATCAATCATGAAATTCTCATTAATTGAAAATAAATAGGATAATTTTTTCATCCAGTACACAATCACCCATATCACATCATTCATATGAGGCTTAATCAAAATTCACACTATAATGTACATGGTAAGGTCATCTCTCACCCATTCTATAATGGGAAGTGGCTTCCAAAAACATCAAGGTCACTAATTCTCATCTGTCACCCATTGATTATTGTAGCATCATGTCACAAACCAAATAGTCTACTTTTTTATTATCATCCACTAATACTATCTTCAAATTTTGTGCTATATAATTATTAAACAAGGTTACATTTCTCACTTTGATGCATGAAACTCATGCATCAAATCCTCCCATATACATGTAGGTACAATAACATGGCCTCAAACATAAAATATCTCATCCTTGTATATAGTATAATCAAAAGGATTCTCCTTACATTAAAGGCTTTCCCACAAGGCCAATCACTTTGGTACTTCATATATTATCTCCTTGATCCAACTTAGAAGTGTGGACTCCAATGATAATGACATGAGGGTAATATGATCCTAGACCTCCTAAATATTTATATTCATATCAGTTATAATTCCATTATCTTCCACTCATAACTAGATTCATGTAGGCCAAAGTTTTTTCATTCATCTTGAGGTTCCATCCACAATCTTCCACTTCCCAAAAATATATGTTGCCTCAAAGTAAAATGACTATATATAATCAACACATCTCTAATAAAGGAGATTTGAATCTCGATGTGAAATGATATACTTTAAAATTTTGTGGTCGGTGTACACAATTAATCATTCTCCCAAAAATAATGTCAATAACACTTTAAGGTATAAAACACTACAGCCAACTCAAGATCATACATAGGGTAATTTCATTATTTTGGCCTAAAATATAATGAACCATACAATAAAACATGACCTTCATACATAAAAAATCCTTCAATTCTGATACTATATGCATGATAGAACAAGGTATGCTAATCACTGGGCTTGGGTAGGACCAAAATCAGTGTGGTAGTCAAACATTTATTCAAATTCTAGAAGTAATTATCACATGGTACATACTGTTAAAATTTGATACCCTTCTTGGTCAGTCCAAAAAGTGGTGCTTCCAAATATGAAAAGGTCTTTATGAATCTTTAATAATAACCATTAAAACCCAGAAATCATCATATATCAATAACATTCTTGTGTTTTCTAAATAAAAAAAGGTTGAACTTTCTCTAGGTCCACTAGAACACCTTCCTCAGTGATTTTTTGGCCCATGAAATGTACCATGATGATCATGAAACTACACAAAGATTGCATGGCGTATAGTTTATGCTCTCTTAGTGTACTTAGGATGATTTCAAGATGTTTATCCCAATTGTAATGATTTTTTGAGTAAACTTAAATGTCATCCATGAAAAAAACCACAAAAATATCCATGTATGGGAAAAATATTCTATTCAGGAAGGACATAAGCACTGTCAGAGCATCCATCATCCCAAATGGAATCATGAAAAACTTCTATAGGCCAAACCTACTTCCAAAAGTATTAGGTGGTATATCATAAATTATCAATATCATCTGGTGATATCCTTCTATATAGAATCTATTTTTTCGATAATTTGGGAATATTAATATGTATCTTTTCATAGACAGGCGCTAAGACGTTGTGTGATTTTGAGGCCCAATGATCCCGTAATTAAGTTTATAAAAATACTAAATATATTCTCATTATTTCTACATGGTTTTACTATAAAAGTGGAATATCAATTAAATGGAGTCTTAGATCAGAAATCTAAGACCACGGTTGAATCTAAAATGTTTATTTTACCCTAAACATGACCTAAAATTGGTCGGTGTGTGGCATTCAGATGGTGGATCCATTGGTGAGTGAATTGAAAAAATTAAATAATTTATTTAATAAACCTAACCCAAATAACTCATATATGTAGAGTAGTATGGGAAATATGATACCACTGTTGAGTTTTAAATGCAATGTCAACCCTAGGAATGAACTAAAGTTGGTCGGTGTGGGATGTTTGGTAAAGGCAGCTGTTGGCTGGCGCATCTAATTAAAATAAACAATTTTTTTTAATTAAATTACCTAAACCTCCTTCCAATAATAACAAACTACTATGTAAAATATACAAGGTTATACACATAAAACTATGATAGTTGATAGGATATTCCTCCCCTTCTTTATTGGTGGATTGAGATAGAACGATGACTGGTGATCAGATCAAGGTGAATCGATAGGCAGTAGATGAAGTGGATCACCTTCATCACTTGAGGATGTGTTTTTCAACAACGATAGATCCATAATTGATGAAGGACTCATTATATGTGGTTTTTGGCCCTTATAATTAAAATATTGATCATGATCAATTACCTCTCTTTCATCTACATTAATTTTAACCTTTGCATGATCCCATGTATTGGAATAATTTTTTCATTCAACTTAATTATTGTTTATGTCATGTTTCTAAACCAGGTTTCCCTCTATGAAATTTTTGTCCAAGAAATCTTGTCCAATGATTCTTATTAATTGTTTTATTGGTTATTTTCTATGATAGTTCTTCACGTTATACATCATTGGACCATGGGGTCATGATTCGACTTTTTTGAGGTAGGTTCGAATGGGTTTGAACCCTAGATTCATTTTGGTGACATGAATAACATGCAATTAGATGGTTTTAAGATGTATGGACAAATGATAAGGATTGTTCCTAGTGAATGAATCTGTTTGGTACCATAAATATGATCTTTATGAATGAAGGTTGTTTGGGTTCAATCAGTGATCCCTATTTTCCTGATTGGCATGTGGTGATGACAAGAGGTATGAAGAGATTTCTTCTGTGTGGTTTCCACACACGAAATCCCATGATGGAGGTTTTTTGGCATTGGCGTGATGATGATCAGACTCAGATCTATGACAAGGTGGTCAGATATGGTCAACGGCCTAAGTGTTAAATATTATTATTATTATTATTATTATTATTATTATTATTATTATTATTATTATTATTATTATTATTATTATTAATGGTGATGTATTGAAAAAATTTAAACTAATATTTTACTTTATTATTATGTTAAAAAAAATAATGGTGACATCATATGTACATGGTTAATAAAATTAGATGAATTTAACTTAATTGTAGGTATAATAATAAATTATGTTATTAAATGATAATAATATTGAAATAAAATAAAAATGGAAATCAAAAAAAGTTGGGGGAATGGAAGTTCCTCCCATTTGGTTTTAATAATGTTATAACAATAACTTTCTTGATTATAATAAATCTAAAATTTATAAAAAAAATGGAGAGAGAATTATTTCTCCCTTACGAGGCACTGTGCACAAGAAATGGGAGCTTGGTGCAAGCCCTATATTTGGAAAAGGGGTTTAAATATAAATAAAAATAAAAAAATATTATTATTTATTATGGATGTCAAACCCAATTTCATTTGTAATATTTTCATACAACCTCGGATTAACAAACCATCAGTGACATCATGAATCTGAAATTGAGACGGTCATTTTAAGATTGATATTGGGTACCTTTTTTTACTTGTTCATTGGTTCAATGAATGGCCAAATAAAAAAAATTATTATTATTATGGAATCTCATATCTTACATATCTCCCTCAAATGGTGTCGGAATGATGAACTGTCTATGATGTCATGACCCCAAAATAAGGCGGACATTTTGAGACAAATATCATATATTTAATTAATACTCATGGATTTATCCCAAAAATCGTAATTTAATCATTATGAGGTGAAATGATACTTTTAACTGGGTATCTAATTTCGTTAAGTGAATATCATTTCCCAAAAATTTTCCCATGAGGATTACAATGGTGTGATATGTTTGTAAATCAGGGACTAATTTCAAAAACATATAAGTGGAATTACATTTTTTCCTTATACTAATGATGAACCACATGTGTTAATCAAGATTTTGGTCGAGACATGTCATGTAGAACCCTTACACACATTGTAGTACTATATGGTCATAAATGCTTGTGTTGGAAAGGAAATGGACCAAAAACAGAGTAAGAACACACACCGTGTCGGTCTCTTACATGTTGTGTACTCCATTATGAATATTATACCTTCGGTATTTTTATCATTTGGACTAGGATTCTATCCCTCGAGTAGAATATCCTAATTTTTTTCATGTAGAACACGATGGTTCCCTCCATTGTGTATTTTGAGATATGATGTTAAAATTTCTAGGAATGACACCCGTCTATGTGGTGCTCAATTATAGTAATGATCACATAGGACCACTAGAGACCTATCTGAGTAGTAAACTTTAGCTGAGCTGGATAGTCGATCCTCAGTTTCTACTGAGTGGTACCCTCTAGTTTGGTTGGGTAGTGGGTCCTCGATGTCTACTAAGTGGAACCCTTCTTATAGTCTTCGAATTGGGTCCTTGATGTCTACCGAGTGGTGCCCTCAATGTGGGCTAGGTAGTGGATCGTCAACATCTTCTGAGTGGTACCCTTTAGCTGGGATGGGCAGTGGTTCCTTGACATCTACTAAGTGGTACCCTCCAGCTGGGTTTTCCAGTGGTTCCTTCATGCCTTTAGAGTGGAACCCTCCTATATTACCAAGAAATTGGTCCCTGGTATTGAGTTTGTTCCCACTTGGTTGTGCAGCATAGTGATGAGGTGTAGTTAGACTTGTATGGTTAGTACTGGGAAAACGTGTGGGATGATTGGAATCATTGATGAACATTTCAAACTATTAGCTATTATTTTTATTAGGTTGGGCTATGATATTGATACCTACTTACTCTTTTTTGGGATTCATTAATTTAGTATATATATTTATCCTTATTCTATATCCAAACCTTGTATTTGGACACTTTCCTTCTAGGAGAGGTGAAGATGTGTAGGGTATACCACATTCTTTCTGTGTTTAGATTCTCATGGTTGGATGAGTCTACTCTCCTTATATATGCGTCAAATACTTGACTATTAATTCATCTACTCATAGTGTTTATCCCCTTCTGTTTGGATGAGATTACCTTCATTGTCTTTTTCAGTTGAGCTATACTATTTCACTAAACCTTGTTTTATCTACTATATTTATCTTCTATTGTGTCTCTTACTACTCCACCTTCAACTTTTATAGTATCATATAGGTTATGTTTTTACTCACCCCTACAAGGGATTTTTCTGAATATATCATGTATTATGTATATAATAGATATGTTTACTGTGACTATATAGGAGATTAGGGATACTAGGTGCTTTGACTGTGTACAGTGGTCGTATCTTGGGATTCTGGGGATGGGATCTCCTTCAGTTGTTTACTTTTCCAATTTTCTAATATATTGGGACACATTTCAGGTTGGGGGTTTTTTTTCCTTTACTTTTCAGTTCAGACTATCGTAATTTTTTACTATCTAGAGGTTCATGCATGCATAGTTTACATTATAGTTGTGTTGTATCTTTTATTCTTTCCTTATTCACTTTTTCCTTGATATGGTTGGGTGTGTGTGTGTGTAGGTACTTAGGAAAAGGCCTCTCTAAGTTATTTATCCCATTATCACTTGTCACCACCCCCTAGCCTATGGAGGAGGGCTTGGGGTGGTTGAGGCTCGAGCCCCATCTTGGGGAGGGTTGTGAAAGATTGGTATCAAAGCCAGTTATTTCCTTGGGATATTGTTTGTACATACCACCTTAATAGGTTTTGGTTGGCTTTAGGGAAATAGTGTCAAAGTGTCTCGAGTGAAAATCTTATACTTGGGAATTTGGTAATGATGCGGTGGTCGATGTATCAATTCACTAGGATCTTGACTACCTTTTTGTCAAATTAGAATTCTGAGACATTGTCTATAGGGATAAATGGTACATGAATCATATAGGATTGATTTTTTTACTGTACTTATTGACTCAAATCCCAAATTTTTTTATATACATGTTCATTTTACCAAGGTATATCTTGATCACTTTGAGATGACTCTGTGAAGACAGAAATCCAGGTTATCGACGTTCGGATAATGATGATGATATGATGATTGATGAGGCCTCATTTTAGGATCCATCCCTGAGATCTTTTCATCCATTTGGGTAGGTAATAACACCCTCATCTATTGAGATTTAGTTTTTACCAATATGGTAGGCTAAGGATGTGTTCAATCTTAGCAGGCTCCATGGTTTCTAGTGTCAGAAACTATTTAGGTTACATGGTGATCCATATCCTTGGGAGTCAGAGGATTATATAGAGTAAATGGTATGTATCTTTATGATTTTTTAGACCCTAATAGATCAGGTAGCTGCACTAGCCGCAGGGCATTGGTGGATCCTTGTTACATATATGCATGATGATTTGACACTCTTGTGTCCTGACTTCTAGTAGCTATTCATTGAAGAGTACTAACCCTCTTTCTTACGCTTAGTCCAAATCCAGGAGCTTCTAGAGAAGAAGTAGGGAGGTATGATAGCGTTTGAGTACACAGTGACATTCAGAAACCTTATGAATTATTCTATTGAAATATTTCAGGATGGGTAATTCTAAGCACATAAGTTTGAGTAGGGACTCTACAGAGATATTCAATCAAGTATTGTGCCCTTATGCAATCCCACTTATGTTGGGTGATAAAAAATTAATTAGTGACAGAGATATTTTTGTGAGAGGGACACTAAAAAGCTAGATCTGGTAGTGAGTGTCACAGAGCTAAGCCTTCTACATCAGCTAGCAGACACCAAATTCCAGGATCTAATCAGCGGAAGGTATTTGATGTACCGTAATGGGAGAGGTAGCTCTATGATCACAGATCTCCCAGGAATTGAAAGGTTGGTCCCTTGGGAAGAAATTATGGAAGAAGAGTAGGATGAGCTATGGGTGTTGGACTTCACTATGAGATCATTCCTCCTCCACCAGGTGTCCCACATAATGCTTAAGGATCTGGTGGATGGGGCCACAGAAATCCATAGGCTTTGGATTTCTATGATCATATAGCACACGAGATAATAAGATATATACTTTGTGTCTCTTATACTTTCTTTAGTAGTAATTTTTAGACCATGTGTGAGATACACTTTTCTTTCAGATTCTTGCTTGAGGATCAAACTAGGGTGATGATGGGAATCGTTGTAACCATGTGTTGGTGTTTTTTGTTGTATCATAAAATTCACAATTAAGAGGGGTACTTCCCCCCACCGAGATAAATTTTTAAGATGCAATAAAAACCATGAGGGTGATTCAGTACCACCCAAAGAATATAGTATAATGGTTTGGTGGATTAGTCCCTATGAAATGTGTGTTTGAGGTTGGGTGACATGTTGGTGTTTGCAAATATAGGACATAATAAATCCCATTTTGGAATTTGGGAAGCCCTTTGTGTTTTTTAGTACCCTATTTCACTTGGAATCAGGTTGTATGAAAGACCATCAAACTAGAAGTGATGAAGTTTAACCTACCTTTCAACTAATGAAGAAGAGGGATTCTTTCCCCACCAAGATGTGTTTTGGTGATGCGACAAAAATTGTGCAGTAATTTTAGTGCCTCCCAAAGAAGATAATTTCAAGGTGTGGTGAAAAAGTTCCTTAGACTTGTGTGTTTAAGGAGAGTTTTTGAGATGGAGTGATGGAGTATGTCCTTGAATTACTAGTGTAGTTTCCTTCTTGACCATTTTGTTTTTGGATGCCTCTAGTGGGTGTCATAGAGTTTCTAGTTTAGGGTTACTCTCCTACCAAGATAGGAGATTTCATTCTTGGTATTCCATTGGATTTCCATTTCTATCTCCTCCTGGTTGGATTAGTCTACTTGTCTTCCTTCTTCTTTGGTACCGTTGTGTGCTCGGTTACAACCTTGATGAAGAGGAAGGGAGTTATCACATACAGGTACATGCATTTAAGCCCCCATGAATAGAATTACATGACTCACAACCTAGATCGGTCATTAGTAGTATTTGCCTTGGGGGTGTAGAGACACTAACTTCTAGAGGACATGGACTAAGATGACTTTCATGACTAGATGTCCTCTGTAGTTTGACCTGATGGATTTTCTAAAGAAGGGAATGAAATATTCCTTTTTGGGACAAATGGTGATTACAGACGCGTTACGAGAGGAGGTGATGAGGGAGTTTCACACTTATCTTTTGTTTGTATATCCCAATGTAGAGATGATGTACAGAAAAGACTAATGTAGACTCGGTATCTCCACCTTTCTATTTAGTAGCTATTTTTGGGGGGAAATGTTTTGAAGAATTGAATAATGTAGAGATTTGTTTTTTCTTGTAAGACATCGTAATATTCCTAGGAATATTTTCATCACCAAACGCTGATATGGTTCACAATTCTGACGACTAGTGATCTTATAATTAATTTTATAAAAATATTGAATATATTTTTATTACACATGAATGGTTTTCTTGAAAAAGTGTAGTATCTCAAAAATGGATTATCGGAGTAGAAATCTAAGAACATGTATGAATCCAAAATGTGTAGTTTACCCTAGATGTGACCTAAAGTTGGTCAATGTAGAATGTTCATATGTGGTAGCCATTGGTGGATACATTGATTAAATTAATTAATAAAATTAATTTATTTAATAACCCTAACCCAAATAACTCATAGAAGGAGACGCTTATGGGAAATATTATTCAAAATTTGAGTTTGTAATGTAATGTTTACCCAAGGAATGACCTAAAGTTAGTCGAAGTGGGATGTATTATAAAGGCATCTATTGGAGGGTGAATCTAATTAAAATAAAATTTCATATATTTATTTGAAATTAAATGACCTAAATCACATTCCACTATAAAGAAGATTCTATAGAAAATTTTCAAGGTTATCCACATAACCTTAGGATCATTTAGAGAAGCTTCCACCCCTTCTTCATTGGGGATTGAGACTAGATGATGACTAGTGATCAAATCAAAGTGAATCGATAAGTAGCAGATGAAGAATATCACCTTCATCTCCAGCGGATGCATTCTTCACCAACAATCGATCCATAATCGAGGTATGACTCATTATATTTTTTCCACCCTTATAATTAAAAGATTGATCATTATCAATTAACTATCTTTGATCCGAATTAATTTGAACTGTCACATGAGCTCATGTATTTGAATAAATTATTCTTCCAATTTACTTATTTTCTATGTCATGTTTATAAACCTGGTTTCCCCACTATGAAATTTATGTCCAATAACTCTTGTCTAATGACTCTTATCACCTTTTTTATTGGTTCTTTTTCCCCACCCTTCCTTTAATTATTCATCTAAGGACCATGGGGCCATAATTCAACTTTTTTGGGGCAGTTTTGAATGTGGTTGAACCCCCCAGATTCATTTTGGTGACATGAAAGACATGTGGATTGATGATTTTGGGATAGATTTATAAACAAGTTGGATAGGTTTTGGTGAATTTATCGGTATGGTATGGTAGGTGTGAGATTTGTGATGGTAGGTTGTTCAAGATTACATTGGTGATCCCTTGTCTCGGTTGGCATGTGGTGTTGATGTGCGATGTGATGAGATTATTTTCACGTGGTTGTTTTGTATGAAATATAATGGCACATGTTTCTGGGCGATGGAATGGTAGTTATCAGACATAGATCTCTGGAAAGGTGGTTAGATGTGGTCAATGTGGCGAGCATTAAATAATAATAATAATGGTGATGAGTTGAGTTGAGAAAAATAAAATAAGTATTTTTTATTTTTATTATATTAAATAATAATAATAATGGCAATATAAAATGTGTTTGGATAATTAAATTAAATGAGTTTAATTTAATGGGACTTGTAATAATAAATTGTATTATTAAATGTTAATAATATTGAAAAAATTGAACTAAAAAATGAGATGGGAGGCATTGAACCCCCTTGCCTGGGTGCACTGCACATGTGAAATGGGGCTATGGAGGTTCCTCCAATTTAGTTTTAATAATGTTATAATAATATTATTATCGATTATAATAAATCTAAAATTTAAAAAAGTGAGGGAGGAGTATTTCTCCCTTGGGAGGCACTGTTTTCCAAAAATGGTATTTTGGTGCATGCCTTCTACTTGGAAAAGAGTTTAAATAATAATAATAATAATAATAATAATAATATTATTATTATTATTATTATTATTATTATTATTATTATTATTATTACTATTATTATTTATTTTGGATTTCAAACACAAAATCATTCATAAAATTTTCATAAGAACTCAGATTGAAGAACCACCAATGGCATCATGACCTTGAAATTGAGATGGTCATTTTGTGATTAATTATTGATACATTTTATAGACTCGTGCATCAGGTCAATAAAATTCCCAATAATAATTAATTTTTTATTATTATGGAATCTCTTATTCTATATATCTCCCTCATACAGTGTCATAATGATGAACCAGCTATGACATCAAAACCCTGAAGTAGAGTTGAATGTTTTGAGACTAATATCGGATATTTAATTCAGATTCGTGGCTCAAGCCCATGAAGCACCATTTGGGTGTTATGTGGTGAAATGTGTCTTTTTCATCGGATGTCTAATTTGGTAAAGTGAATATCCTATACTAACCATTTTTCAGTGAGGGTCACAACAATATGATCTGTTTGGACATATGTGGATGATTTCATAGTCATATTAGTGGATTTATGTTTTTTTCCTTAGAATAATGATGTGTTTCATGCATTCATCAGTATATTTTCCTTGACATATAATATAGTAACATTACACACTGTGTAGTACTACATGGTCTATAATCCATGTGTTATAAAGAAAATTACCTGAAAATAGAGTAGGATCACACACCATGTGGTTCCATTACATGTTGTGTACTCCTTTATGAATCATCAACCTTCTGTATCTTCATTATTTGGACTCGGATTATCGAATGTCAGTATCCTATCCTGAGTTTTTTCCACATAGAATTCCATGGTTCCCTACGGTGTGGATTTCAAGATATGATGTTATATGTTTTGGGCATGACACCTAGTAAGGCAGCACCTGATGATGGTAATGATCGCACATGATCATCAGATACCTTTCCGAGTGGTACCCTACTGTAGGGATGGGAAGTGTGTCCTCAAAATATTCTGAGTGGTACACTCCATCATGGATGGTTAGTGGGTCCTCTAACTCTACTGAGTGGTACCACTAAGATAGGATGGGTAGTGGGTCCTCAACTTATTTCAAGTGGTACCCTCAAGCTAGGTTGGGAAGTGGGTCCTTAACGTCTACCAAGTGGTACCCTCTAGTAGGGTTGGTCAGTGGGTCCATGACACCTTCAAGGTGGAACCCCCTTGTTGTACCAGGGTATGGATCCTTAACATTTATTTTTTACCACTCTTTTGTATGAAACAATGATGAGGTGTGGTTATACTTGTATGGTTACTTCTTGGAATATGCATGGGATTTTGGGCATCATTGATAGACATTTGGAACTATTGGATACTCTTATTATTGGGCTGACCTATGAGATTGAGATCCCCTTACTCTCTCTTTTGCGCTTCATTAATAGAGTATATATCTATCTATCCTTCTTTTGTATCCATACAATGGATTTTGAGACTTTCATTCCGGGATAGGTGAACACATGTGGGGTATTCCATTTCATTTCTGTGTTCAACTTCTCATGGTTGGATGATTCTACACTCCTGGAATAGGTGGTGAAGACTCAATGAGTTTTTCATCTATTCACTGTGTCTTTCCCCGTGTGTTTGTACAAGGATACCTTCACTCTTTTTTTGGGTTTATTTTTACTCTATCACTATACCTTATATTATCTATTCTTTTTATGTTTGATTGAATCTCTAACTGCTCCCCCTTCATCTTTTTTTGCATCCTACTAGGTTTTTTATACTCAACCCTAGATGGGATTTTCCCACACGTATTATGTCTTATTCATATGATGGACAGGTTTAAAGTGACAATAGAGGAGATTAAGAATACTGGGTTCTTGGACCATATACAGTGGTCGTAGCTTGGGATTCATGAGATGGGATCTCTTTCAACTATTTAATTTTCAAATTTTCTATTAGGTTGGGATACATTTCTAGATGGTAATGTATTTTTTACCATTAATTTTAAGTTTACACAACCATATGTTTTTATATTCTAGAGGTTCATGCATTATTGGATTACTTTATATAATTTTTGTATCTTTTATTATTTCCCTGTTCACATTTTCATCAAGATGGAAGCGTGTGTGTGCAGTTACATAGGAAAATGGATCCCTGAGTTATTTATTCTTTTGGTGCTTTTCCCCACCCCCTAGCCTATCAAGGTGGGCTTGAGGTAGTTTTGGCTCAAGCCCCGACTAAGTTCAAGTCATGACACCTTAACTCAAATTGATCTTAGATACCACACAAGAACCCCTTAGCTATTAATAAAAATCATTGAAATGTGGAAGAGGATACCAGTTCATAACTGTCATCTAGTTAAAATTATGGTAATTTACAAATAAACTCAATGTCCTATTTACCTAATTAGGGAATAAAACCAGATAACCCCAAGGTGACATAATCCAATGGATAACTACCTTATCCATCGGGTCTCCCAACTGAGTCTTAATCTATTAAAGCTCTTTTATTTCTAATTGATAAAGGTAAATGGAAAATGGCTAAACTATAGGCATCAAATCAATTGTAAAATAAACATCACTTTCAAGTGTAATACATGAGAAGTTCTTAGTAAAATCATCCTACAAATGATACACTATAGGTGGAAAGAATCTATGATTCACACCCCCATCATCCAACAAAGGATTCACAATATAGGCAGTGGGATCCCCTAGTTACTAATGAATTGTCTCACCTTGGGATACTTGGATATCCCATTCTCCATGATGAGCATTGTTGTCACCCTCAATAGATATAATAGTTACCATTCTACATTAACAATATATGTGGTATCGGTACGATACTATCTAATGAATACAAAAAAATCATTTAAATAACTAACTTTTCTAGCACATAAAGATCCCAAATAAGGTAATACTCACCAAGTTTGAGGAAACACCCCTTTCATAGACATATTTTCTTTGACTATACATCCAACGGTGTGTTGATAATCATAACCCCACACAAAAACTCCTACATCATACACACAACATTCACAAGTTATGTAAATATAAAATAATGAGAGGCTCGTGTATAAAATAAATCTCTAAAAATCATAGAGGATATGTGAATCTTACATCTAACTATCAATAGACAAGACTTTCTATCCATAAGTGCATGCTAAAATTAATTTAATTTTCCTTACCCACTTCCCTATTCCTTATTCTATATCCATGGTTCTACAATGTTATATTGATATTTTCCCTCTTACATTAAAGTACCATGTCTTCCACCTCAACCCCCGTGGATAGTAGAACTCCAACTACCCAACTAGTATTGGGTGGAAGAACCCCTTATGATTATATGTTTAGACCTAGTTACTCCATCACTACCCATAGATTGAGGGTTCCTATAATACCTCTATATTTTTATCCTCTAGCTATAAGATTGGAACTCCACTAGTGGTTGAGGAAACTGATGAAAAATATGACCCGGATAAACACAATGATGGAAAAACATTTGATTACTTCCCTAGGTAACTTATCCTTCTCCCTGGCTACTCTATTTTCAACTACCATGGTTAAAATTCTCGTAATAATGCTTCCTACCCTTGTAAGACATACCTCTTAACATACCTCCCAGTCAGCTAATAGAACCCACATGTCTTCCCCTAGAAAAATCCATCAGGTTCCCTTTGGAAATGAGAGCCAGATTCACTACCTCAAAATACTTCTTCAATCATAATATATTAACATTGAACATAATATCACATTTACATATATCTTGGAAACCACTCAACATAGAAATTTAATCTCCTACTGGTGCTGGGAAAAATCACTACAAGTTGGTAAAGACGCTATCATAGTCCACTTCTCAGATTCTTCCCTATGTCATCTATATAAACATTACCACCCACTTCTGTCTCAGTGTCTCTAAGTGAAAGTGTTCTAATAACTTCATCATGAATTATTTATGTACAATTCCATCCAAATGTCCATCCTAAGACTGAATACCCTACAATTTATTCACTAATCCTCACAATATTTAGGCTATTAATTTGAAAATTTTCTCCATACAAGAATCTAAATGATATAGGATGGACTAGATAGATTGAATAAAAAATAACCTACCACAGTCCTACCCTATTGGATTAACATTAGTGGATTTTGTAGATAGAACTACATGGTTAGATAAGATATAAATTGAAAATATAACCCTGTGATTCATTCCATGAAATGCATAAAAAGTGATATTCCCATGGAACTACCCTTCTAGACCTCACCTAAAACTGTCAGGGATTATTGTCCCACTATTGGAGGCACATTTCCACCCATGTCCTTCTATCATCCTACCAATAAATATCATTATAGATACATGTATCTAAAATTCTAGTCACACATATTAGGACACATAAAAATCATTTACACATTTTCTCAATAGATATTCACATAATTTCTTAACAAGTCATCCTTCATTCACTACCCTATAGTCAAAAACACATCACTAGAACTATCCTTAATCGTCCCTAACCTAAGCCATGGATAACGCCCAGTAACAACTCTTAATTTTATAAATTTTATATTATAAACCCATTTCATAACCATTTAAAATTACCACATTCAGTATCATTTATAATTATCCATTCCTTATTAGGAACCATTTCATTTTAAATTACTAAAACAAGGAAAATAATTTTCTTTCTAATAACATACTCATATCATGATTTCTCATGAATGCCTAAAATGATGCATGTCGGGAAAATTCATGAGTTCCTAACATGACGCATGTATACTCAACTCTTGTGACATACTGGGCCACAAGAAAAGTTGTAAAGAAAAATAACAGAACACACAAGTGACTCATGAAATATGAAATAACATTCATATATATCAATGATTATCATGAAAAAAATTCCCTCCCTAGGAACATAGATTTTACCCAACATGTGTTATCTACCCCCAAACATGTGCTCATGACTAAGGAATAACTCATCCAATTCTCCTATCTACCATTAACAAATAGTAAAATGACTAAATATGAAACCTCTTCTAATATCACTTTGTAAAATCCCAACCTAGGTGCCATAAAATGATTCCCCGAGATGGTTTTCTACATGACCTCAAGCACAATTCCTCATATGCTATAGGTTGACAACTAGTAGTGAGGGTCAAATATGTCACATGGGGAGACTATCCCCTCTATATCATAGCTATACAATATTATACATAAATAAAAAAATAAAAAAATAATAATCAATGATAAACAAGAAATTAAAATATCACATGATAAATTCAAATCATAGAAAAAGAATAAACTAAAGTAGTAAATATATCATGTTATACAATTATCAAGCGTCTACTAAAAAAATAAGGAAATAATTATAACTCCCATGAGGTTCATGAAATCATGTCTGGTTCCTTCATCCATGTTCTATCTATAATCCCAACTCATCTATTTAACATAGGTCTATTTCCCTTATCATGTTTTATAAATATGACATCTAATCAGGTACGAAACAGGAGGACCAAGAATGGTGTGCGTAGAACATAGTAGGATAACACCAATGGAATATCAATATTTTTTTTATAATAGTGTATGTAGTTTTACCAATAATAAAGATAAAATGAGAAAAGTAAACAGGTTTCACATTTATTATTCTTTAAACAACCACATCATACCTTGTTCATCTCATGCTAGAGTCTGATCTACACACCATATGAATTTTACATTTTACTCATTTCATGGGATTTCATTAATATATTTAATTCCAATTTAATTTATTTGCATGTATCCTCAATATCGGTACCATTATCAGAGATTAATAGAGTTTCAGTCCAACATCAATTAATATTTATGCATCGGGGGCCTATATTATTAGTCTGGTAACCCATGGGTACATGAAGAATCAATCCCTCACCAACAAATAACAATTATAATTCACATATAAATATACATAGGTGTGATTTAGGATATAATTTGGGTGTTCATCAAATTTTAAATAAAATTTTATAGCTTTTAATAATCTTGCACATGATTTTCTAGACGAGCATCATGGTTAGAAAAAAAATATACCCTATCCATGCACACCTATTGTACAAGGGGTGCACATTTTCTTTTTGAGGCACATGTTTTGTTAAACCATGAACAAACCTTGCAAACCCCACTATCATGGGGTGTATGGTTTTTTGTGGTGGGTGCACAGTTTGGGTAAACCTTTCGTCAACTGTGAACTGACCAAAAACACACCAAAAGATTCCAAAACTAATTTAAACTCACCCAATACAAGCCTCAACAAATGGGAGATTAAAAAAGGGTAAATAGACACCCAAAATTTTTATGATACATCTCCATAAAATTTTTGATCTTACATAAACCTTTAAATTTTCATATTATATACTAAAATATATTCTGTTAATTTTGTTTTATCACATCATTTAGCTCCCATGTGGCTTCCTCAAACTTGTGATTCCACTAAAACACTTTAACTAGGTTAGTTGTATTGTTTCATAGGAAATTTTCTCTATGATCCAAGATATTCACTGGTTTCTCCTTATTTAAAATATCATTCTCCAATAGAACCACCTCTAGATTCAATAAATGTGGGTGGTCACGTGTATATTTTAAAAAGAGGGATACAATGAAAACATCATGTACATGAGACAGTTTATCTAGGAGTGACAATCTATATTTCACTACTATGATGTAATAATGGATCTCAAAGTTTCTAATGTGTCTTGTACTAAACATTTATTTTATCTCAATCCTCATGAATTTCTTCCATGGTGGTATATGAAGGTACACATTATCTTTGAATGAAACTCCATAAATCTTCGACGATCATAGAGGTTTTCTTGACTTTCTTTAAATTTCATATGTTGTTGAATGGTGTGAACCTTATATTTAATCTATAGGATAAGATCATTTCCAATTAGAATCTGATCACCAACTTGATCCAAACAATTTGAAGTCTGAAACCGCTTCCGCTATTGAGCGTCATAAGGTTCCATTTTTATTATATATTGAAAATGATTATTATATGAAAACTTAACTAGGGTATGGTTCTAGTCCCAATATCCTTGGAAATAAATTAAAAATGATAACCACATAACCTCCATAGTATGAATATTACATTTTGAATGACTATCTATATTGGGGCGATAAGTAGTATTGAATCTCATTTCTATATCCATTGATTTATAAAGGCTTATCCAAAACCATGAGGTAAAGAATGGATCTCGATCAGATACAATGTGTAGTGGAACTCCACGAGGCTTACAACTACTCCCTATGTATATGTTGGAAAGTTACCTAATAAGGAAATAATTATTGAAAGAAATGAGATTTGTTGTCTTGGTAAGTTGATCGACTACCACCCAAATGGAATTATTTCCTTTATAATTCCTCAGGATTTCTATGATAATATCCATGGTTATGTTTTTTTTCAATTTTTCATACTAGTATAAGAGATGGATGGATCATTCCCTTAGACTTCTATCATTCTAATTTGGCTTTCTAGAATACCAATAATCAAGATACAATCTCTACAATCTCTCTCTTCATGTTTTCTAAGAAATAATTTTTCATTGAATATCTATACATCATAGTGATTCCAAGATGAATAGAGAATTTTGAGCTATATGAATCATCTAGAATTATCCTCTCCAGTTAAATTTTTTATGGGAAGAATATTGGAGTTTCAAACCTTATAACTCAATATTCAGTGATGTTTAACTTGGGAAAATTTTCTACCTTCTTCTATATAAATTCATCATCAATACAAGACTCCATGGTTTTTTCGTGAATATATTTTTGAGAAGTTTTTTGAGCAAGGTATGATGGAGATCCTTTTATTATTCTAATATAAATCCCCAAAATGCATAAGAATATTATATCCCTTATAATAATAATAATAATAATAATAGATAGGGTTTTGGGATCCTTTCTACTCAGAGAATCTGCTAGTTGGTTTACCTTCTAAGGATGTAAATAAATTAAACAATCATGATCAATGATCATATCTAATAAATTATGTTGGTAAATATTATAATCCTATTTTGTGAGTATATAATTTTTGTTTTTATGACCTATATATATGTCTCACATCTCCTTATAGGAAAATGTTTCCAAATATTAAATGTTAATATCCCTACAGCCAATTCTAGATCATGACATGGGTAGTTATACTCATGGATCTTTAGTTGGTAGGAGTAAAAGGCTATAAATTTTTCATTTTTCATGAGTACACAACCAGATAAATTTTTTGGTACATCACTGTAGATCATGAATACATCCCCACTAGTTGAAATATGAGCACCGACTAGTTATTGTACTCTTATTAAGCACCTTAACACATTCCATACGTTAATAATTATAAAAAAACATGTCTCTATACTAAGATTGCTTAGTTAGTGGACTTAAAAATTATGAGAGGTTCATAAAAATATATTATGGCACCTAGATAATCCAAAGAAACTAAATAAATCTCTCGTAGTTATTGGTCTTATCCATCCTTCAATTTCCTTTCTTTTTGAAGCATGCATAGATATCCCTTTACTGGTGATATCATTATCAAGGGTGTTTTCCTGGTCTTCATATAAGTTTGTTTGGGAATATAACAACTCGTTTATGTGGAATACCAGGTAATTATTTGGGAAAGACATCAACATGTTCTATTAAAATGGAATTACATTAAGGGTTATTTTTTCCTTAGTCTCAATAATTTGAGAAAGAAATGATTTCTCATATGGAAATTATGTGAATACCTTATATAATGATACAAAAGGATATTAATCCTTCTTCTTGAACTTGTATTGAATTGGAGGGTGATTTTATATACAAAGGTTGATTTCTATCTCCTAGAATTTAATATTGTATTCATAAAATGAAAACCAATACATAAATAATATAATATCAAATTATAGTAAAGTGATATTGATAATATTTTCATGATGAACACTACCACAAACATTAACTCATGATATAATAATCATTTAATTTTCCCAAGATGATATCAAATCCTTTGGGATGGTGAATTAATGTTATTGTAAAGCATACAAGATATGATAATATGAAATGATTTTAAATACAACTTGTTATAAAATAGTTTGGAGTAAAGGATACATGTACTTCACTCATCATGATCCATCTCATCATATGACCCTCCTTGTTCACTTGGTATTAGATATTATTGGTGGTAATCCTACTTCTCAGCCATTGGAATACAGCATTGGATTTAATAATTCCCAACTTCTCCACATCTAAGACATCGAACTATATATGGAACCACATATTGAAATCTATTTCCATCCATCATGTTATTAAATTTTTCATGGAAATTGGATACATTATGCCTTATTTTATCACATCTAAAACATCTCCCAATTCCTTTCTGACATCTCTATTGGTTCCTCTTTACATATTTTTTCACAACATAAATTTTTTCTTCATTCCATTATAAAATTTATTAGATGAAATTATTTTATATGTTTTCACACTTATTTTCCATGCATATTTTATGAAATATTCAATGATTTTTAAATAATTCTAGTAAATAATTCCCCTGAAACTAATTTTCTTATGGATATATTAGAAATTGTTAATATAGAGTTGAAATGAACTTATATTATGGTTTTTAGTGAGTTATATTAGTAAGAAATAATTAATGAAATATTAAATTTTATTTTGGAAGTTATTTTGAAACATTACTATGTTTGTGTTTGATTTTATGTTAAAAATATAATCCCATTGGCTAGCCATCAACCTAAAGGATCCTAAAAGGCACATAGCCCGGCCCAACCGGGCCACTTGACTATTTAGATACCCAAGGATGGCTTGCCAATGGTAAGAGGCCACACATGGGAATCAGGCATGTGTGTTATGTGAGCCCACGATAGCATCATGTGAGTAGGGGTCAGATGAAGCCCATATGGACCAATCGGTGTGGATAAACTGAATTTCCATGTGTGCTTGTGAATTTAGGATCTCATCCCCAATATAGGTGTCTATACTAAGACTCCAACACCTTATTACTTATACACTATCTGCCCCATCCTTTGGTTCTGATGTACGACGAGTGATCTCGGTCATTGTTCATTTTTACAAGAATGGGATATCCTACATTTTACATGTTATACCAGCCTTATAAACCCATATACACCCTCTTCCATGTCTCACCTCCCTTGAGATCACTGACCACTACCTATTTCTTCTATAGAACCACCATCTCTTCCCACATAAATGATCGACCTCAATCCAAAGTCTGCCACCAAATCTTATGACCACCATGGATCTACCTGGTGACCTCAGATGAATCATATGAAGCACATTTCATGCTCCCTACATCAACTATTAATGATATAAGGTATAAGGAATAATCTAGAACCACTGCTACCATCGGTGCCATGCATTGTTCTTGGATTCCCCTAAAACATCACTGAACCACCATGCATCACTTGCAAGGGGATTCCCCTTGTGGTAACTCCACACCATAATAATATGATGTGTGATATATTTAGAAGTTTCAAAATCATACCAACAGGTCTCATAGTGGATGAGTCTCCTTTTCAAAATATATCCATACAGGTCTGGGAAGAGGAAAAACTAAATGAAATTCTCCTCGATAAATAGGGGAATTTCCACTATAAAGAGAGTCAGATACCACCATTGAGGGATGAGGGCTAGTCTACATGAGGTCACTTTTCCTTCTTCATTGGATTTCATTTAAATTTTCTTACTTTAGTTTAATTTTTTAATTTAATTTTTAATTAGTTAATTAGTAAATATAATTAAAGAATTTTTATCTTATTAATTGTTTCCCTTAACAAATTTATTTATATTTTCCTTCATCATCTTATTCATTCATTCAGATTATTATTATTACTTATTCGTTAATTTTATTATTCTTTCCAAATTACTTTCTTCTATTTTCTCATGTCATTTTATAATATTTTTATTCATCTTTCTTCACTCATCTTATTCTATTTTTATTTTTATTATTTCATGTGTTTAACAATATTATTCTCCTCTAATTATTCATCTATTTTATTTTTATCATATTTTTCTCATTCTACCATTGTTCCCTATTATTCATGATAATGGTAGGTAGAACTGAGTCTTAGACTGGGAGAGTTTAAGGTGTTCTTGAATTCTTTCTTAAATATTATTTTATGTCTATGGAAGATGTGAGGGGAATGCACAGTTATAATGAATTTAACTCATTAAATTAAACTAAAATTTATTTATACTCTTTAATTTTATTTCTTTTACCTCTCTTACATTGATTATATCTTCACATGATGAATTTGATCTAATCCATGTATGAAACAACATACGATGGAGCTGGTTCCCAGATGATGTCACACTATCGACTAAGGTGTGATATCAACATTGATTACATGCGGATGTGTTATTTAGGTTGATTTAGGTATTCAATATTTCACAAATATAAATAAAAGTATAATAATTCATCATGATATTTCATAATTGGATAATCAAAATAAATTTAAAAAATAATAGAGAATAATGACTGAACACAAAACCTAACTTAGGACCAAGTTATTTCTATTTAATCACATTTTGTTTATCATTTCATATTAAATTAGATTTTATTTCTATATCTCTTTTCATCATTATAAAAATTATTCCAAAAACCTAAATTCATATTTCATTAAATTTAAAAATAATGGAAAACAAAAAAAATTATATTTAGGTGATTTAGATTAAGTAAGTAGACAAATAGAGAAGCTCCTCAAGTGAGATGACCATATTCAATATCTTTGCTTCATTAGGAAAATAAATTTTCTTCTTCCATGCTCTATGATAGGAATGCATCAAAACTAGAACCATTTCTAAGGAGCTAATCAATACTTTATTTATCTTTTCTATTTTCAAATTTTAGATAGTTTTCGTTGCTTAAAAAAATCATAAAAATTATTTTCCCATGATGTTTTCAAATGAGTATTTAATTTAATAAAAGAAAAATTATTCATAGGTTTAAGAAGAAAAAACAAATGATAATAAGGATTCCCTCCAATTAAGGGTTCATACCCTTATGATACTAGTCAATAAAACGTAAAATGGCATAGAGATAGGCCTCTCACCTCATGATTTGATGATCATGGTCGATCAACTCCAAACTGACAAGTACAGACTCAAATCTAATATGGAGGTACCATTATAGATCCCATATTTATCTAAATTTATTCAAGTAGTTGAAAACTAAATTAAATACCATTAGTAACCCAACTATTTTATGAACCAGTTCTAGGATAACCATAATGAGCTATAATGGATTCGTGATGAGGAATACTTTTCTACTGAGCTACATGTGGGAGATAAACTATATTTGGACACCGTCTGAAATGAATGTGATGCACACCTTGAGCTCCCAAATCCTTACAATATAGATGATCTATATAAATTCAATATGTTTCTATCCATTTAGGAAAACACCACCCATGTGGTGGAATTTAAAGAAAATATGGATGAGCCCAACTACCTACCTCCACTTACCACCATCCAACTTCAAGAGGCACCCACCACTAAAAAAGAGAATAAATTACAATAAATTTAGGGATTTAATATATTATAAAACTATCTTTTATTGGATTTTATTCATTTTTAATTGATCATTAATTCCCACTACTCTGAATTTTTATATTTGGATAATCAATGGTGTTCTTTAGAGGAAGATAAAGAAACTGGACCTTCACCTATTGTGGAATACAAGGATCCCCCTAATTTTGATGAAAATATAGTTGGATAATCAAAATAGAGAGTACATGTAGTTATTCTTGAGGAAATCAAGGCACATGAAACTCATTATAAAAGGGATAATATTTCTGAAATTTCTTGTTTAAATTTTATTCAAGTAAAACTACCTGCTTACTTTTCCTTTGTTCATTGAATTCATGTATACCATATTATTAATGAACTAGATAAGGAATATAAGGTTACACATTTAGAAATCTTGAATGACGATGATCCATACCTCATCCTACCCCCACCATGCAAGGTGTACTAAATTTTTATGGTGATGGATTTGGTATAAACTATCCATGGGTCATTCCTCACTAACAAGGTAAATGTGGAAGCTGGGAAAATTCACATGTGTTGGTTCAAGTCCAAGTAGATCCACTAAACCTCAGACTATGGAAAACAGATGTTACTTCTCTCAAGAGGTATTAAAAATATAGATCCTACATTGGGTATTATACCATATCTTTTATTTATTTTTTATTGTAATTAATATTTCAATTTTATTATATTATCATGAAAACAAATCCCCCTATTCCTTTTGAGATTAAATGGAATGATCATTATTTTTAGCTGCTTAATTATTTTTTGTAGTACCATGGTGGCATAATGACTCCCCCAAATAGTAGAGTAAGAGAGAAAAAGTTTCATTTAAAAAGGGTGTTCACTTTTATGATTATCCTTTAAACTCCATACATATTTGTCTTAACAACCAGTTTTGATCTTTAAACTATAAATTGCACATACATGTTTCAATTTTTATTTGCTTGACTTATCTAGGATACATGAGTTTCTTTTTAATATCATGATTACTTGTTTTAGATTTCAATGATAATGTGATTTAATGAGTAATGTGGATAATTGAATGATTATAGTGAACCACGGATATTAAAATTAGGACTCATGATTTGAGGGAATTAGTTAATTCATGTAAATTAAATTATCCTATCATTTTTAATTATTTGAATTTATAAAATTCATGTTAAATGATTTGTTAATAGTATTCATTCCATGAGTGATTTTACAATACCAAATTTCCCATTCCTTATAGTATTTCTATACAATGTACATCCTGTTTTTCTTGAATATATTTATTGAGTTATCTTGGGACATGTCACCTGCTAGAACATTATTTTCAACTTCTAAAAGCTATAACAGAATAGAACCACATTTAAAATTATTAAATTTTATTTTTTATAAATCCCTTATCCTTAAATCCATCATTACATAAATCATTTTTATCCCGTATAGATGATAAATTACCTTGCTAGAAAAATCCATTTTTAAACCATTTTTATCCATTACAACCCACATCTTACTATTTTTAAGATATTTTAATAATGAAAAAGGGGTGAGGAAATTCATATTTTAAGTGATGATATAAATTACAAGGTAAAATTTTGGGGGTGCTACTTTGGGTATTGAGAATGGTTAATTGATTTATACATTGTAATTTCACTTTTTCACTTTTAAAAAAATGAAAAAAAATATGAATGGGTTCTGACCGAGAAGAATAAAAAATTACCAACACTTTATTGATGTATTTAATCATATGTGGTTAGGTAGTGGATGTGATTTTTATTTATAGTAATAATTTTTGAAAATTTAAAAAATAGTTTTAAAAAGGGAAAAAGTGGGAAAGTAGAAAAAATTCATGTAAGTGCACATAATTCATTATGTTTTCATTGATTCTAACTTTTAATTTCAGTTTTGGGAAAGTTGGAGTTTTCAAAATTTGAATAGGATAATATCATTATGTTTCATTTTATATATCATGAATTTTACTCCATAGATTAACCTTGTCTTTGAGGTTTACAATTTAAACATGAATTTCTACCTACCTTAAGCCCAGAGTCATTTGAACCATTATTGAAAATCACACATGTTTTTATCTGGAATTTTTTATTACAAATTAAAGAAAGTAGTTTCATTATAAGACTATGGATCGGTGTTAGGTTCTCATGATATGATGATAATTTGATGTGAATTCATATAATAAGTGATGAGGGAAAAGATTAAAAAGATATATAAATCATGATTTCGAATGTTTAATAATAATTAATTGTGGATCTTGAATGGAAGATAGAATAATTTGCATATTTTTTAAAATGGAGAAATTAAAATACATAAGTTCATTATTTATTTAAAAATTGAGAAAATAAATTGATATTTTATGTGGAATTTAAATGTTTTGATTTAACATTGATAATATTTTTTTTATTACTTTGAAATTTAAATATTGATAACATTTGTCCCTATGATTTTCAATTTCAATATTCAATTCTTAGAGACAAGCATAGTTTATGTGTGGGGGTATTTGAGAAACTCATTTTCCATTAATATTTTTAATCAATTTTTAATTAATTTTAAATTATTATAATAAATAATTCCCATAAAGGTGATTTGGTATGAATTTTTGGGAATTTTTTAATCTAGAGTTGAAAAAAACTTAAATGATGGTTTTTAGTAACATATATTTTTAATAATTAATTAATTTAATTTTAAAAGTTATTTTTTAAGTGATTTTGAAATTTACATCGATTTAGATTTTAGGGTGAAAAAATAATCACATTAGCTAGTTGTAAACATGAAGGGCCCCACAAGCCACCTAGAAAGGCCAAACAGAGCTCGAATTTCCATGAAGAGCCCAAGGGAAGGCCTTCCTTGGGTGATAGGCTGCACGGGGGGCATCAAGCTAATATATCATGTGAGACTGTGGGAGAAGGCCATGAGTCTGGCTAAGTTGAAGCCCATGTGGACTAAGTGGTGTGGATCAACCCAATTTATGTGGGCGCTTGTGAATGTGGGATCCCATCCCCACTATATGACTCTAATATGGGACTCCCATGACTTGTTACATATACAATTTCCTCCATATCAATTGGTTTTAATGTGGAATTAGTGATCCCTATCACAGTTCATTTTATAAAAAATGGCGCCTTTCTGCATTTTACTCTTACACCTATCCTTGGACTCCCAGCTTGGCCCTCTACTATTGCTCACCACCCTTGAGATCACCATTCTCCGCATGTTCCCACCATAGAACCTCTATATCCACCCCCTAAAAAACTTTTTCATAATCCAAAGTCCACCACCGAATCCCATAACCACCTTGGATCGAACAAGGCACCTCAGACGACTCACATGAAGAAAATTTTGAGCTCCCTCTGGAGAGTTCAAAGGGCATAGGGTTTGAGTAAGAATCCATCACCACTAAAATCACCAGTTCCAGGTACAGTTCTTCACCACTGCTGCCACATCATCAAACCACCATGCAAGGGTATACCCCACATTATCTCTATATGTCAAAATAATTAGAATCCCAATATCTTTGGTGGTTTCAAAATTATACCACCAGGTCTTATAGGGGATGAGTCTCCATTTCAAAATTGATCCATAAAGAACTAGGAAGAGGCATTATCAAAGGAAATCATCCTCTACTAATAGAGTATCATTCACAACTATGAATATATTTAGACACCACCATTGGGAGGCTTAGGACTCAGCTATATATTGCCTCTTATTCTTTTTCGTTGGATTTTATTCATTTTTTTACATTTGTTTAATTTTTTTAATATAATTTTAAATTTATTCATAAATATAATTCATGCAGTTTTATGTTATTAAGTGTTTCCCTCCACTAATATCTTTCATTTCTCCTTCTCCGTATTCTTCTTCATTTTTCTTTTTCTTATTTTTCATATTTCTTCATTAATTTTATTATTATCTCCAAATTATTTTCTTATATTTTATCATTTAGTTTTATTTTATTTTATTTATTTTCTCTTATATCATCTTATTCTTTTTTTATATTTTTCATTTCATGTGTTTCACATTCTTATTCTTCTCTTAGTCTTCATGTATTGTTTTATTATATTCTTTCTCATTCCACCATCATGACCTTTTAATCCTGGTAATGGGAGGCTAACCCTAGGTTTGGCCTTGGGTAGGTTAAGGTGTTATTGAATTCATTCTTAAATTTTATTTTATTTTTGTGGTATATGTGAGTGGAAGGAATAAGTTTTTTCATCATCCCTCATGAAATGAAACTCAAATTTATTTCTATGTTCTTAATTTATTTCTTTTCCATATATTCCATTGATTTTATCTTTATATAATAAATTTGATTCAATCAATTTATGAAAGGACATATGATGGATATGAGTCCTAGAAAATGGCATGCACTCTAGCGAAGTGTTCCATAAATAATGATTACTATAGGAGGTAGAATTTAGATTTATTTAGGCATTTTATATTTCAAAACACTAAATAAAAGGATAGATATTCATTATGATATTTCATTATTAGATTATCAAACTACATTTAATAAAATAAAGGATAATAATTATTTACCCCAAAACTGAACCTTAGAGTAAGTGATTTATTTTTAATCACATTCTATTTATCATATTATGTTTATTTTATTCAAATTGTCATTCTTCATGTCTTTTAATCATTTTATAAAGTAATAAAAACCCAATTTAAGATTTCATTTCTTTTATAAATAATGGACGAAAAAAATAAAATTAAATTTGGGTGATTTATGTTACGTATTTAGAACAATTGAGAAACTCATCAGTTGAGACAACACGGGTCAGCCTCTATTCTATATTAAAAAAATAAATTTGATTTTTTCATGACCGTTGATAGGAGTGCATTTGAAACCTTCCTACTCCAATTTAATGTGATTAGAAATTAAAAAATGTTCCATTTTTTAATCATTATTTTTATAGTTGGTGTGGGATAATCACAATATGTGTTACATGAGCTCTCGTCATGTTGGGAATTTTATTTGAGAAGTCATCACATTTACCGTCATATTTATTATTGAATCAATTCCTCCAATTTCCATCCATTGATTAGAATAAAGGAAAAAAATTATAGATGATAATTTTTATATTATTAAAAACATAAAAGGAAAAGTATGAAAATTAATTGGATAACTCGTAAATAATCTATATTCCTTAACCTATTAATTTCAATAATTGAATCAAAGATACCAATAATCTATTTCCAAATACAAAATATTATGGGAATTTTTTTCACACAATAATAGTTCATAATGATCTTTTAAATTTACCAAATCAAATCCCCCATGATTGTCATACTAGTTGTGTAGTAATACTCATTATCATTCACACGATCATAATTGAGTATAGATTAATACAATGTTTTCAAGATTTTTTACCCCTAGGTACATCTGTTCCAGATCCAAAACCACTTATAGCATCCAGATAAGGATGTATTTTCTTAAAACCCACTTAACATATTCGTTAAAAAATAATTTTTTTATAATTTTTTGTATTATCCTTAGGTATTTGACTAGAGTTTTCAAATTATAATATAAAATATAAATATAATATTCCCTAGAACCAAATATGACAATAAATAACTTTAATACACTTCATTTTATGATTTATTATATGAAAACACACTTATTACATCTAATAAGATTGTGAATACTATTGTCAATGTGAAATTAAGAACATAACACATAGACTTGATACATGGAAACAAAAATATTATTAAAAAATTTCTTAACACGCTTTACAATTAAATTACTCTTAAAACTAAATGGTATTACATAGTTACATATATAAGGAAGGGGTGATCTAAAAATCCCATAAAGGGGATAAACAATTAATATAATTTTTACTATGTAAAATGTTAGTATGTTGGAATTCAAATGAAAAATAAATGGGTTTATAGTCATAATAATGAAGAATGATGCATGACACATCAAGATAGCATAAAGTCAACATGGGAATGTGGAGAAATAATTAAACATGATATCACAAACATATGTCAATGATAACTACCAAGACATCATAACATGTAGGAAAATTAACATAATGGATTAGTATTACACCCTAATCTCATACATGATGTCTCATGAGACTAAAACATTACCCAATTCATTATAGTGTAATATAATTTTGGGTGCACTCATCACTCTTATATCATGTATATTCATATGTGTTCCACATAGATCATTCAAAATAGGATCATATTTTATCAAATTTAACCCCAAGATTAAGGTGTTTTGCATAGATAAATGGAAGTACCAAAAAAATAATTAGAGTGATTTATAGGTGAAGACCCATGACTTTGAATGGAGATGATATTAACAATGCAATGGTTTAGCATGGAAAATCATAGGATAATTTCAATAGTATAACAAGGGTATATAATGATTAATGGGAGGTCTAAATGAGAGAAAAAAATGTCTCTCATAACATTTAAATCAAAAATTAGGTAAGAGTGATATGTTAGAAGATAATATAACATGATCAATTGGGAATTAAAAGGCATAATAAAAAACGTTTTTTGAATTAATTTTTGGCATGGAAATATCTAGGGATAATATATGTAGCATAATGATGGTGCATAATGAATCATGGTAGGTATTAATGAGGTTTAAAGTGGTCCATCATCGCTTTAAAATCCTAATGGAGTTAATAGGGATGTGAAAAAGTATATCCTATAAATATGAATATAATTTCAAAAGGTATTACATAATTAAGGTTCTTGAATAAAGAGGATAAGTTGATAGTAAAGGTTTTTTTATATATGCATGAAAATATAACCAATTTAGATTCAAAAGGCTAATATCATATAATTTTATTGAATGGAAAACAAGAGAGGGAAATCCCTTACCTTGAGAGGGTGTTTCCATAAGCTTGGGAGGAGCTTCATGAGAGCCAGGGGAACCTTGGGGGGTATTTTTAGAGGAAAGGTACGTGTATAGTCACCATCCATTGGTTTTTAGTAATGGGGAAAATTTTTTGTGAGGAATTATATAGTAAAATAGAGGGGAGTTAATTATTATTTTCCAAATTAGGTTTTGGACTCTATATAATAATGTAATCAAAACAATAAATATTATCATGTTTTTCTACCATGGTTTTAGATAAATTGGACTAGATTTAATTTTTTTATAATCTTATGATCTATAAATTTAAAATAATAACCTTGGTGATGTGGAATTTATTCATGTTTAAAATGAATTGTTTTTAAAACCCTAAAATACAATATATGTTTTGAAGGATTAAAAAATGTGATACCAAATAAATAAAACAAACTCAAATAACATTATTTCAAAGGGTAAATATATATTTTTTGTGGGTACTTTTTTTTAGAATATATTAAATCTATTTTGGGTTATTATGATTCTATAATACACAGTGTATATGTATACAGTATTTATTTTTTTCCCCAAAAATTCGACAGTCTCAGAAAAGTATGAAAAAATAACCAATAGAAAATTTCACCATGATGATTCCAAAAATAGTACCTTTTTATCAACATAATTTTGTAAATTTGGTAGATTATTTTTTTAAATTAATAACTTTCTTTGTTTAATTTTTTTGGTTTTTGACAATAATAGTTTTCTGAGCCATATAAAAATTACATTTTCACTTCATAAAATTTTATTATAATTTATATTTAATATCTCATGTCTAATAATAATATTTTATTAAAATATAGTTTATTATAAAAATTAATTAATTCATCAAGAGGAATATATTAATTGAAATTTCTTATTACCCAAAAATAAAATTTTTGTTGTGTCATATAAAAATATAATTTTTTTCAAACTCATTAAATAATAATAAAAAAAATAAAAAATAAGGATTAAATGTAAAAATTAATTTATTTAAAATTAAACATTTATATTCACAATATTATGGTAAAGATTAAAAATCCCTCATTATACCAGTGAACACCATAATGGTATGGTGTGCGACTAGAGATTCTCGTGTGGTGGTTTAGTGAACATGGTGTGGGTCATGACCACAATGATCTTGAACATATCACATAAATGGTTTCTCTCATGCTTTGATTTTTTTATTTTGTCTTGGTATTGGTCATGGTAAAATCATAGAGATTTAATATCCCTTGTAATCTCTGATAAATGGCCTTAATATTATACAATCCTACTGATTGAGGCCACCAGATCTCTTGTCTAGGTCAATTGAATTTATCATAACCCTTAATATATACTAATTATATGATTACTGCTCAATGGATATATTATCAATTGTTATTATACAAAAATTTATTCTTAATCTGATATGAAATGACTTATGATGGTCTAATAAAACCAAAGTAGTTCATGTCTTTCAAATATTTACATTATATAAATAAGGAACTAATTTATTTTAAAAGGGAATTTAGTTTATAAAAGTTTGGGTTGTTAAAACTAGGCCTCTCATAAAAGATAAACACTCATAGAAGAAGTAATATATGTCATGTGTATACTATATACCAAATCATAATACATGAGACACCTAATGCCTCTCGAGTCAAGAAATAAATTCAAAAACAAATCATAAATTAAAACACCATGTCTATCACAAAAAGTTAAAATTATTCAACTATAACATAAAAAATAAATAACATTAATCCCCCTAAATTTTAAAATGGAGTTCCTACTGGAATATGTTTTAATAAAATATCAACCTAGTATATGTCATAGGCTATGAAAGTTTCTTATATATCTTTGAAACAAATCCAAAATTGGAAGATAGTAGAAAAATAAATCCTCTAATAAAACTAAGTAATATCTTGGTCTAGAGGCCACTAGACCAATGCCCCAACCTAATTCTCCAAAATAGATTAGTATGTCCTCCACATATTTTAAGTGAATCTAACTATTAGTGGGAGTCTATAGAATAACCATGGGGAGACTATACCCCAATATCAGAGTTCATGATCATATATAAATAATTGGAAATAATTTATATTATAGTATATATAAAGAACAAATAAAATAAACATAAAACAAAAAATGGAATACAGTCATACATGAAGGAAAGGCTTATAACCCACTAGGTCAATCACATATTAAAATTCAAATAAACAAAATAATAAGTACATGAGGCTCTAATACTACTCCATGAAATACTTAATCTTAATAACTTGTGTTCACAATTTCCCCCTATATGATCAAAATACGATCCTTAGCCTAACATATACCTATTACCAAGTGATATCATAATCGGGTTCCTAAGAACAATGGTGGCCCGAAAAGTGTGTGATTATAAAACTCAGTAGGGATCTACCAATATTGTCACATACATACCTACAATGAAGTAATATGTGCATGTGGAATATTTTACTGAAATTAAAAAAAGACATAGTATGATAAAAATAAATAAATTATCCATCTTCATTCCTCGAGTCCTTCGCCTTGAAAAACAATACCTAATTCATCCAATGACAGAGTGTCTCTGAGCATAATACATCAACATAGTGAAATATAAGTCCTAAATCAAGATCCCATATACATTCCTCCATTAAATATATCATCATATCCTCACCAGTAACCTAGGAATCACTTATGATAATTCTCAATAGTCAAGTATCTCATCCTAAAAGGATTAATAGCAAGATCCCAAGCATACTGAGCATATCATCAAATAGATGGTTTAATTAATGTCTCGAAGAAGATTCTCAGGTATCGTATGAAATAATCAAAACATAAATAATCTCTATGTCACTATGCTTACTATCCAAGTCCTATGATTATTAGGCATCTATATTAGGTATGAGAAATATCATCATTCTCGAATGGTCTGATCCTTGGGGTAACATAGTAATTTCAATATAATAAAGAAAAATAACCTCCCAAACATCATGAATAGATCATATCCATGTTGTTTATCACAAGGACCCTTAGCATCTAAGAACTACCATATATATGTATGGTCAAATCCCGATGTCCAGGGAATTATTCATGTGGCTCTACAACCATGTCCTAGTAAGCACATACAAGCATCCACATCATTATCATCATCATAATCAATCATATTATGGTAAAAATATAGATTCTAATAAGCACCTATGGGAATTCCCAATATGACCATCATGATTTCATATTATGATAACAAGATGGATTCCTAGAAATACATATTAAAATAAAAAAACTACAAATAACCAATAGAAAGAATATATAAATAAATAAATTTCAAGATTTGGATAAATTCCTACACCTTTCACCATTATACATGGACCCTCAGGATCACATACAATATACTAGTTCAAAGGTGGAACCCTTTACTATTTCTACTGATGCTAAAATGTAGCAATTCTGGATTTCTTTATAATTTATATACCTAATGGTGGTCCCATAAATAAAAAACAAAGGAAAAGTACCCTACATGCGGTCCTATAGGTTAACACATCTAAAGAGAACTCTACTTTGGGTTACCTTTAGAATATAGATTCATTAGGTTCAAAACCTTCTACATAGGGAAACTCATACCATGAGAATACCCTAATCTTTTATGACATCATGAGAACCACATGTCAATCTTTATCGATATCTTTCTTGATATGGAATAACACTCTTATTATGTTTTAGGACATCTAAATTGAGGTAAATCCTATAAGGAATCTCATGTTGTATAATGGTATACTTAGGACAACCTTTTTCAAATCACCACCTCCCATCCCAAGGAAGGACTAATTACCCAACATAAGAGTTCCCCTAAGGCATATGGCGTCTATTGATCTAATAAAACTCACAAAAATAATTGGACAAGTCTCAAGGTTCCTATACATGGTATTTCATGATCAATGGGTAAAACTCTTTTAATTTTTTCCCCTCAAGTTTTCAAATATCTCAATACAAAATTTTAATTATGGCTTTTTCCCTTGGATACTGAAGAAATAGGTCGATGCCCATTGTATTTAGTAGCATTATAACTTTACATATTTCATCGAATTTCATCTTAAATTTAAAAAAAATATTTTAATTAAATAATTTATTTGAATTAAGAATGTTGATCTCCCACATGGTGAGACCACAACTACCACCTCATACATAAATTTTAAAAACCTAAAGGAGTATGTACATGAAACCACATACCTTATTATATTCTCTCTCCTTAATTTTCAATGGGTCATCACATGCTTCCCTAGCTTTTTGGGCATCATCCATGATCATACAATAATATATCAATGAACTAAGCACATAACCCAATAAAAATAATATAAACCAATTAAATATCATATTTATAATTAATTAATTAATTTCATCAAAAATGATTATAATTACCAAAACCTCATTAAGAATACAATCATTATCTAATACTTACACAATGCGGTGCTGACCATCCCTAGTGCACCCCTAGACCTACACCAAGATAAATACCTAAAACACACTAACATCTAAATCATTAAAATTATTTAATTTTAAATATAAACCATAGAAAAATTCATGGAATGATGTTCCTATATTTAATAAAAAAAGATATTGTGTGCACATGGTGTTATGAGGTGCCCTCATGAAAATAAGAATGAATTTAATTTGTATTTTTTCCGATTCCACCATGATCTAGTGAAATCAGAACTAAAATCCTACCAAAAATGGATAAAAACAATAGTGAACGGATTGAATATTGATTGAATTGATAAGGTTAATCCATTCCATGTATTCATCATGAAACCATAAAAAAACTCAGCCCTTTTGAATAAGGTCCAATGAATATTAAAAAGGGTTTAGATCTAAGTAGAACATGATTCCCTAATACCCCTTTCCTTCTTATAATTATGGTTTCCAACCATCAAGTGATGGGTTTTCTCCTATAAATAAACATCTAATATCCAAATTGGATGGCTAGTTATTGACTCAACTTCTATTCAGTGGGATTAGAGGGGATTTATGTCTACTACTTATTCCCTCAACTACCCTGAATCTATCTTGGTGCCCCTTAGTACTTACATCCACCCAATAAACTTCGTTCAATGTGTAAAATCACCATTTTGAATTGTTTAAACTCCTAGAATCACATTTCGAGTCCTAGATCAAAATATGAAATGTTTATTAATTGAATATTTCAAATTAATTCAATAATTATCAACCCCTATTGACATGGAATCCCATATATTTTTAGCAGCATTTATTTTATTTATTTCAAATGTTAAAAAAATATTTTTTTACATTGGTTTTCAAATTTATTATTTATGAATTTTTAAAAAAAAAATGAATATTTTTTTAATTATATACTACATAAACAGAGTTTCCCACCATCATTAGTTATCATTTATTTTAAGAAACCTTTACATGTTTTTATAGATATTTTCAAGGAAATTATGTTTCTAAATATTCATGGGGACTTCAAATTATCTATGAAAATTTTTTCCATGTATATCAACATCTTTTATTTTTTCAATGCTACAGTAGTCATGGTGTCCAATTATACAATCCATATAATTTATCTTTATGTCTTGTGATGACGATTTGAGTAATATAATAATGAAATCATTTCCATATATTAGTCAAGTTATGAATAGAATGATTTTTGTTTCTATTGATTTTATAATGAAATTAAATCTCTATATACTTTATTCATGATGTTGTTTATTGATACAATTTATAATGATGGGTGAGCCTAATTTAGATCATAACGATGGGTGAACCTGATATAGCTCTTAAAGATGATTGATCCTAAAATATATCATTATGATGGGTGATCTTGATATAGCCCTCAAATGAATTTCATAATATGATGGAGTTATCTTGAGGAAAGTAATTCCTATGTGAAGATGTATTTTAATGAATATAAGTAACTTTTAACACCCAATTGAGTTAAAATGATCATTTTTATGCATAATAGAATGTTAAAATTATCTTTTTATGTGATTCCATGATGAATTTATGATTTACCGAGATACAAATATAATTTCTCTATGTTTTCAAGGAGTTTAATTGGTTTTTTTAAACAATAATGATTCAAAATTTTTAATTATTTATAACTCATATTACACTTTTCTTATTCCTTGATCCATTTTTTTGATCTAGGTTGTGATGGGTATGAATTATATTATGTCATGATCATCCAAATTGATTATATTTTAATGAAATTATGATGATATTATACTCATTTTATATATTATATTGATTCCTATTTTTACCCTTATTTATTTTTTGATATAAACCTTCTTATGTTTCCATTTCCTTGAGTTATTAAGAAAGATGATACGTTTGTAATTTCTAGAATGGTTTCATGGGTAGAAAATATTATTAGAGATATTAACGACATATCATGGAATAAAAAAATAAATGAATAGTGGGAAAAATACCAATTTTAATGTAATCATTTGAGTATTTTTACATAAATGGTTTTCTTAATTCAAAGAAAAGCTAAACTAAAAAAGATTTTGGTATGTTGGTGGCTCGTTTTTTAGATGTAGTAATTAAGGATGATTAAAATTGAGCCACATCTATTGGTATAAAATCTATAATTGTAAATAGAATGTTTTTTTCTCTAGATCTAAATGTAAGGTCCTAGAGTTTTATAGTTAGAATTTAAGATAGGGTCTTTATAACATTATAGGTTAGGATGTTATCATATGAGGATCATTTATGAATTATGGATATCATCATGGTTTATAGACTCTATGCTAAATTGAAATTTTAACAACATTGATATGCTTATGGGGATTTTAATAATTAGAATTGATGGTGATCAATAATATTTTGGGATATTTTTTATTTGGTTTTAATGGAATATTGAGTTATACATAACAATTATGTTTGGCATGTGATTTAGAATGAAGGTTATTTGAAATGAATTTTGGTACTTTTTTTGATGTATTCTGAAAGTTATAACATAACATATGATGTTAATATTTTCATTTATGTGAATGTAATTATGTTTAATCTAAATATGTGATTATTTATTAAGGGATTGATTTAATTAAAAATTTGGGCATTATTATAATTTTTTCAGATAAATGTGTTATTTATTCGTATGAAGGTTTCTTCAATTTTGGTATTGTATTAATATGTGAAAACTATTTTGGTTTTATTAAATTTATTAAGAATACCTTTTCATTTTTATGGATTTCAAGATTTATTAGAAGTTTATTTTCTTACATTATATATAACATAGATTCGTATTAAATTATCAAAATTCATAATATTTGATTAAATAGACATTTATTAAAATATTCATCCAAAAGGCTAAATTTTTTTATGGATTTGAAGAAATCATGTAAGTAAATTTTCTAATGTTTTTTCCTTTATAGTAAAATAATCCCACATCTATAAAAAATATTAAAAATTAAAATGGGTTTTTATAAAATAATTTATTATTAATTGATTTTATCTTCTCCATACAGGGAGTGTGAAATATTTATTATTCTCTTAATGGTATAATATTATATGTTAAATAGATCTTCATCCAAAGTCCATATTTTCACTTCCTTCTAGTGTTTAATGTTTTTGGGAACCTTATTCTTGTTATTAATGGTGACCTCCAATCATCCCTTTTCCCTCATTTAAAAAGGATATTATATTAACCCTTTTTTATGTTGTGGTATTTCTACCAATTTATTTTTGAATATTATAAATCTTATTCCTTTCATGATCATAGGTTTTACCATAAACTTATTCAAATTCAATTTAGAAACATTACAAATAAATTATTCATCATTCGTGATAAAAAATTGCGAGGATCAGTTTATTTAATGGTTTTAGAATATGAAACCCATATATTTCAGTTAACATTCCATTAAAATTATACCATGTACAATTTCATGTGTTAGACGCATTATAGATCACAAAACCAAGCTAAGATATACTATTAAAATATTATTTAAATATAGAAATTATAACCATTTTATTGAATTGTAATGTTTGAATAAGAGTAAGTGCAATATAAAATCTATATAGAATTTTTTCCTTAATAAAATTATTAATAATTTATATAATTATTATCAATTGGTTTGAAATTATGATACAATATTTTGATGGTAAAAGTGATATTTTTTATATTAGAATCATATATTAATCATACTATGTTATATTTAGGAATATTGATGAATTATTTTAATTAAATGTTTATATTATATGTCCAATCAAGTGACTTAACATTTAATTCATTATGGATTCAAGGAAATTAATAGCAATAAATTCATTTTATGCATAAAAACATTTTTTCAAGAATGGATTTTATTGATTTTGTTTGCGGATATTATAATTAATTTTTGTAACCTAGAGATATTTTAGTTGATTAAATGGTTATAACTTTTTATATCATCATTAAAATTATATATTTGGTTGATTCTTTTTATTTTTCTAATAATATATTTTTGGGTGAATGATGAAAAATGAATATTTTTATAAAAACAAACATTTCTTTTAAATCATTTACAATGATCAATTAATTTTTGGATTTGTTTTAGAGTAAATATCATCCATTTTGATTGAAAAATAATTTAATTAATTTAATGGGAATATAAATTATTATTATTTTGGTAATAATTCATTTTTATTCTTAAAACATGTATTTTTATAAAAACTATTTTTTCTCTGTTTCACTCGCTTATATAAAAAATAATTTCATTTTTAAAAATAATGAAAGTTAAATAATAGATAATGGGGTCCATATTTGGAATTATGATATTTTTATTATGTAATAAGTTCAATTTATTTCATACTCATAATTAATAGTATCCCTTATAAATGTTCATCATAGTTATAATGGATAAAACGGGTTAAACAAGGACAGAACCATGTGATAAGGTCTAAAAATCAACCCAAAACATCCCATTATTTCTTTTTATGAATTTATATCAACCATAATCATCAATTATTTTTAATATTTCTATTTTATTGCAAAATTCCTTTGATTATAACTTTTATATGATTTTATATAAATGATAATTACAAAATGTAACTCTCCATCTTTTAATATCTATAATATCTTCCATAGAGATATAATATATTAATGAAAGATTATAAATATTTATTTTGAATATGCATATATTATATTTATGATATTAATTTATTTTTAATTTTTAGTTATGGTATACTTACCTATAACTTTTACACAAAGTCAATACATCACTTGTATATGTAATATAAAAATAATGATTATGATTTTAAGAACATTCAATGTAATGGTGTTCCAAAAATTTCATGGATAATTATTAATTATATGTTATGGTTCAAGTGTTTAGATTATAATTTCATTATTATAATTATTCCTTTAAAATCAAAATATGTGAATATTAATGAAGATGACTATAAGTAAAATATAATTATTTTTTTGTTTTAAATCATTAGAAAATAAAAAATACCTTTTATAAGTAAATTGTAAGTGAACTTTTTTATGATATTAGTAAATATTCATTAATATAACATAATTAATTTTTTAAATTAATTTCAAGACCCTTATATATGTAATATTTTTCCACTATTGAGGTTAAAAGATCTAATAAGGGGGTTAAACAATGAGATATGTTTCAAAATATAACCTAAAAAAGTATATATTCTATTTATTAAATTTATCTTTACCATATCCTAATTATATTTGAATATATGGAACATTGGTTCCATTTTACATGATTTATTAAGATGTTATATAATAATATTTCTTGTATTTACATGATTTTTACCCACCTCACTTATAAAAGGAATCATACTCTCGTCTCTTTTTCACACATCATGATCCATTTATCTCTAATAATATATACCAAAATAATTTCCAAACTATCCTCCCCAATTCCTAGAGGCTTGTTCTCCCTATATGGAAAACTTATAAAGATTAATGTGCAAGACAAAAGAGGTTTCTCAATGAATTCATATAACTTTTAACTGGGTGTTTTAATTTTTACTTATTGTTCCCAATAAATAAAATACTCAAAAACCATTATAATATTTTCACAAATTATTCTTCAATATATAAATATTTTATTATTTTTAAGACAATATCTTTATTCATATCTGATTCAATCTTATTATAAATGAAAACATGGTTCGTGCATTTGTGTGGACCACCACCTCCAAGAAGCGATGTGTTTTATTTTCAACACCACATCAAATGGATGGATAAAATGATTTATCTGATAAATTCATATGATATTTATGATATAATTATTATTATTAAAAGAAAATATATTACTTAATTAATTCTCTATCTATTGGAAAATTACATGGTCTCTCATGCATGCGTGTGGACACCTCCACGAAGCGATATGATTTGTTTTCTTATTTGAAATTTGTGACTTGTAATAAAATTATATTAAATTTATAATAATGATAATTATATATGGATTAAAATTCCAAATATATTTGAACCATAATCCATTTGACCATTTTCAATCTACAAATATCATTTTGGGATTATGAAATGAAATTCCTCAAAACATCAAACATGAACATAATCAATTTAATAACTATATATGTTATGGTAATAAATTAAATAAAAGAGATTATGATAAGGAAATAAAAAAATGGATCACTAAATATTAAATAAATAGTATATTTGTTATTTATGAAGATAAACAGCATACCTGACACGTCGAGACTCAAGGAAAGAGGTTTCTTAACAATATTTATTTCCATTAGATTATATCACTTCTTTATTTACTATGTTAATCCAAAATTAAAAATAAAATTAATAATTTCAATTTATATTTTATTTAAAATCAATTTATGTGAATTTTTATTATTTCACATGGTGAATTCATTGGTGAAATCAAACCATAAATGTAATGATCATGATAAGTGTCCATCATCTCAATATAGCTTCATTAAGATGTTTTTTGATGACATTCGCCTATTTTTCTTAATATGTGTGTATACTACCCATTTGATTTGTTATATAAAAAATATATTAATCTTTATGGAATTTAATGGTTCCTTTTTTTATATCATTTGTGGATGTTTTGATTTATAATTTACCATGAAGAAAATGTTTCTGATTCAATATATTCTGGTTTTGGGATTTTCTATGTTAACATTCCATTATGGGAAAATATATGATTCATATACTTTAAAAACACACTTTTTTCTTCACCTCAGATTATTTCTATGTTCTTAATTTCTAATATTCATTATCCTATCTTTTTTACTTACAATTATTGAGATTTTTTATGAAAATATGAAATTATTCCCTCAACAATCGAATAATATTATCTTCCATGCCCATGTTCATTAAATGTTTTTTAAGAAGTTTATAATTTAATATCCAATTATTATTTAAATCTATTCTCAAAAAAAAATTCATTTAGAAGGTTTAAAAATGACTTTTATACAATGTTTTCCAAATATTATATTTATGTAGATTTAAAAAAAAGTAATAAATGAACCTTTATTAAAATTTTTACTATACAAACAACATCTATATACATTATGAGTATCTATTCAATGAATATTCCTTTACATGTTTCCATGGTTATTTTCAATAAAAATATTTTCATTGGAATTAATTTATTTTTTTAAATATACTGAAATAAAATAATATTTTACATTTTTCCAATGAAATTTTCAATGTCCCTTTAAAATTTATTTTCCGTTTAGGTCAAAATCCATGATGTTTCTAATTATTCACTAAGGATGATAACATCCTCATGGTTTCTATGGTTCGTTTATAGTGATGTTTTAAGGAAAACTTTCATGAAACATTTCCCAATAGCTAATCATGTTATGATGGGAGTAATAGTTGTTTCAAGTAGTATTATGATGAAATTAAAGATATATATACATTATTATTGTTATGGTTCATGGAAATTATTGAAGATGATGGTTGATCTAGATATAGATCAATATGTTTGGTGATCTCGATATATCTTAGGATGATGGGTGACCCAATATAGATCATGAGGAGGGGTGATCTTGATTTAACTCTCAAAATATTTGGGTAATTTGATGGAGTTAACTAGATAGAAAATAATATTAAGAAAATTTGATGTTTAATGAATACAATTAACTCCTATGATGTCACGACCCTTCCTAGAGAGGCTCGTGTTGTGACTAACCCAATACTGCCTCCAATAAGCTAGGGGTTGGTGACTAGCACCGAGTTGGAATATCCCACAAATGGGAGGCATTATCTTAAAGTAACTATATACATGCACACATCTACAAGACACAAAATGCTGAAATTTAAAAAACTCTAAGTAAACAATGCATTCATACCACTAAGATCCCACGATAGAGTGTGCCAATAAAAGTACTGGAAAGTAAACATGAAAAAATACAAGCTCACCACAAAGAGTCGGTAACAAAAATATAACCTAAAAGTAAAGATACTAGGATAGGTGACTGAAAGTTGCAAGAACACACCTCGTTCTATCCGGTCTCACTAAGCACCACCCAGTCCTGGTCTACCTAGGACTCCATCAAAAGGTTGCCCATATGCATAAGACACAACATGTCCGGGCAAAGCCTGTGTAAGGTTCGGTATAAAAATACCCAGTTGGACACCCCCAAAAGACAAAGAAATACAAAAAAGGAAAGTACAGTTATCTCTATGCAGGTATTTTTCAACATCACATATAAAAAGAATATTAAGATTTACTCATGATAGACACCATACCATCAGGCAGTCACAACCAATTTCTTCCGAAATAATTTTTCTCGAAGCATGATAATTTCGGGAGAACTCACTCCTCAAGCCATGATATCATCTGAAACACTCATGAAGAGGTCTAGATCATTGGAACCTAACCAAATAGAAGACATTATTCAATGATGACTACGATACACTTAGAGGGGTCACATGCATAACTGACCGTGGGAGACCACAGATCGTGCCCAGACTCACTAAAGGATACCACGTACCCAATCTAGATTTACCCACTATGTAGGGGATCAGACCCAAAACAAACTAGGGGATTCCACAGACATTACTAATTTGGAATACTAGATGGAGGATGAGTTTCATGTTTAAGGAGGTTATATGATTCCAAAGACTCTACTAGGGGTGATATAGTATCTCACTCCCATATCGGGGAGGGGTTCTATACTCTATCGGATACTCTGCCTCTAGAGGGGATTACAATCTAAGGATTGGATGTAATTCCATATTAAACCATCAAATAAAGGACCATGGGAATGTTCTCAACCTATTCTGCTCCAAAAAAATCTCACCACTTATCCCAAAATGACTATCTCAATATCAGGGTCTCAACACCGCAAAAGTCTCATCGATTAGACACACCACTTAGGAGGTATGCTCGTTTGAGTGAAATTGCATGCATGCCTACTAGGGCCTATTGACCAAAAGGTTTGGTAAGTCCACCTACCACCGCGGTCGACCACCACATTCGAACCCTGTGGTCTGTCGACTTACTGTATGGAACTTTCACATGTAATGAATCACTAGCATAGTTAGTCCACCTACCATGAAAGACCAGCTACTACGGTCAACCACCATGGTATACCATTGCGATCAGTCACACAGTCATTGCACCATTCAGTTTCTCAAGCTACCACAGTTCCCAGTCAATTGTTGCAGTCAACCATGACATTTTCATTCCATTTACCCTGGGTCTGACTCGAGTTTGACCCATTTCCTGGCCCATCCCACCTGGCCTATCCCACCTTGGACTGAACCACTCCACCCGGCCTAATTTTCTTGGAATCCTCCCCATGTCACACTGCCTCTATGTCTGCCTCCGTTGGCCCCACCCGTGCCACCGTCTCCCCACATCAGTTGTTTCAATCCATGTGGTAGCCCGACATGGTCCCACGTGGTCACCTTTCCTGATCTACTTCTACAAACTACCTCACCATCTGCCACCGTGTTCCACTGCATATGCCACCATTCACCACCATCCTAGAAAAAATTCACCACTTCCATTTCCTTCGCACCTCCTTCGCATCATGTAGATTCCAGATTTATGATTTTGGATCATTGTACAATGAATCCAGGGCTTAATGATCAACTATTCACAAAGGGATTCAAATTTTGGGGATAAAGAGAAGATATCACAAAGAATGAAAGAAATAGGGGGAGAAAGGCACAATAATCAAGAGCGATGAATCTCGATCAATGTTTTTGTTGGTATTGGTCTGTCACTGTTTGAACAGAAAACAAAACAAAGAAAATCTCTAGAATCAAATCCTGATAAATAACTCGTCATAAAAATATGATAAATGAGTTGGCTAATCTATTTGTGGATTATTCAACATTCATCTTAGGATTTCAATAACAAGAAAGAAGAATTGAAACAATACATCTTAACATTATTTGGATTGATTTATGATGAATAATGGTCGATGTGTCACCATCGATCATCAATCCATCAAATTCATCATTGTTTTTTTTAGATAATTCTCCTCCAGTGCTCCCAAGGCACTCATAAAATTTACATGGTTATATAGATAACCCTATGAATTTTCCATAAGTGACTATTTGAAAAGGAGAATTAAGTCATTGAGTAAAATAATTTTTTATAATTATTTAATTCCATTTATGTTTGTGACATATTTTTTTATAAACGACCTGCACTAACTGAATTTAGGTCACTCTTAGGGTAAACCCGCTATTTTGAACATGAAGGTGATATCAGATTTATGATCTTAATACCCTTTTTAGATTTATTCCACTTTTTTAGGAAAACCATGTTTTTATGCTATAAAATATTTTAATATTTTTCAAACATTTATTCCAGGAACATCGGGCCTCAGAATCGCACAACATCTTAGCATCTGGTCTTGAAATCATTCCATATAATATTTAAAAATAGTACACAGAAAATTACAGGATGTTACATTCTCCCCACATTAGGTATTTGCATCCCTAAAAATCTAAAACAAAGGATACTCAAATAGATTAGGGTACTAATGATGAATCTGTGCCTCTCAATCCCATGATCTCTCCTAGAAATTTTTATGCTACCACTAAATGTGCAATAGAGGAATCAACCACCCATGAAGGATCTTCTCCTACTTATCCTCAATCATCATCAGATACTCATCAAAAGTTGCTCCATCATTGATTTACAGCTCGCCCCAGTCAATGACGTGTGATGGGTCATGCATGTACCTCCTCAGATGTGACACTTGGAAGATATCATGTAACCGGTCTAACTATTATGGTAGAACGAAGCGTTATTCCACCTCATCAACTCTATGCAGTATATAAAAAGGGCCAATGAACTATGTAGATAACCGTCCTCTCTAGAAAAGTCATTTTTATACCTGTCGAGGTGAAATAAAAAGGAACACATAGTATCCTTCCTTAAACACCAAAGGCATATGCCACCTATTAGCATAAGACTTTTATAATCTCTAAGAAGTCTTCATCTTCTCATGGATGATTTGTACCCTCTCTATAGTAGCTCGCACCAACTCTAGGCCCATGAGTTCTAACTCTCCTGGGTTATTCCATTAATGTGTTTACCTGTAGGGTCACCCATACAAGGCCTTGAATGGTTCCATACAAATGGTGGAATGGTAGATGTTGTTTTATACGAACCCCACCAGTGGTAGGTGATCCTTCCATGTACAGCCAAAGTCTATCTTGTAAGCCTACAACATGTCCTGTAGAACCTGAATGGTCTGGTAAATTTGTTTATCAATTTGTGTGTGAAACAGTGTGCTCAAGTGTAACTAGGTCCCAAACACCTCATATAATCTCTTCCACAACTCAGATGTAAAGGGAGAATCACAATTAGAAATAATCATCGATGGACCTCTATGGAGTGTAACTCTCTCTTATACATAGAGGCATCCCCTTCTCTCTACTGGACACTGATCTCGGATAGCTAGGATTTGTCCCAACTTGGTGATTCATTCAATGATCACCCATATGGCATTTTCTCCTCTAGATGTATTTGGTAAACCCATCACAAAGTCCATTGATATCACATACCACTTCTTTTTTGGCACCTCAAGGGGTTGGGCTAAACCCATTGGAACCTAGTGCTTGGTCTTCACTTGCTGAAAAGTAAGACATCGAGAAATGAACTATTCCACTCTCTTTTTCATCCATGGCCACAAAAACTGATGTTAGAGGTTCGGGTGCATCTTTTCCATGCCAATATGTACTAAAAAATGGGATGTATGTAACTCCATCAATAACTCCCCCCCCCCACAATTCCACTAGCACTATTATAATCCCTTTGAAAATAATGATGTGCTCTCTACCTTTTGAATATCCATCAGGGTTGTGCCTTGTGGGCATTTGAGCACTTAGGGTCTCATAGTTGGTATCCCCAATATGTGCCTCCCATACTCACTATAAAATTGGAGGGGTGAAAACCATATTTTAGAGGTAAGATACTCCATCTCCATACCTCAAGGATATCTACAATGAGACAAAAAACTCTAATTCCTTGTTCAGAAACGACAAACTAGATCTCATACTAAGAGAATCATCCACCGCATTCCCCTTTCTAGGAATATAGAAAATCTCAAAGTCAAAATCCTAGAGGAACTCTATCCATTGCCTATGTCTCATGTTATGATCATTCTAAGAGAAGATATACTTCATACTCTTATGATGAGAGTATATGATAAACTACTCTCCCATCAGGTAGTGTCGCAAAATCTTCAATACGAAGACTACTACTACTATATCAAGATCATGGGTCATGTAGGTCCCCTCATGTGGTCTCAAATGGTGTAAACTATAGGAAATCACCACATTCCCCAGAATCAGGACACAACCAAGATTGGTCCCTGATGAATTGCAGAACATCACATAATTGATGCCTTCCTCCTCTAACTTCAGGATGAAAGTGCTTGTCAACCTCTACCTCAGCTTCTAAAATCAATTCTAGATATTTTATGTACACATGAAGAGAATACCCTTTCATGTTAAATATATTAAGGGTGTTGGAACTCTATATAAGTTGGGTACAAACCTCTGATATTACAATGTCAATCTAAGGAAACTACCAACTCAGTAACACTCTTGGGTGACTCCCAAGAAAGAACCGCCTCAACCTTTACTGGATCCACTATAACTCCAGCCTCTGAGATGACCTATCCCAAAAAAATGGACCTCTCGGATCCAGAACTGACACTTCACTAGATTCATGTAAATTTGGTTCTCTTAGAATGTGTCTAGGACTGTCCTCAAGTGTCTCGCGTGCTCCTCTTTGTACGTCGAGTACACTAGGATTTCATCTATGAAACCCCCCCCCCCACTTAGTGGAATATGTAAGGATAAAAGATCTATTTATTGAGTACCATGAACACTAATGGGGTGTTCATCATGCCAAATGACATCACTATTTAGTAATAGTGACCATAACGACATCTGAAGGTCATCTTCCATATATCCTTATCACGTACTCGTTGTTGGTGATAGCCTAATCTGAGGTCGATTTTTGAGAACCAAAATGCCTCTTTCAATAGATCAAAGTGGTCATTGATCCTAGTTAGTGGATACTTTTTCTTCACAATAAATTTTTTTAAACACTATTAATCCACACATAACCTCGATATCAAATCTACATTATTGGAAAACAAAACTGGGGATTCCTAGGGTGAGAAATTGGGCCTCACGAAGACCTTTATATGCAAGTCCTCCAATCCTCAACTCACAGAGCTCTATGGGAACCATCCAATATGTAGGTGTATAAATCAGTGTCCTCCTGAGGTTTAGATCAATGTAGGAGTCCATATCTCTGTGGGGAGTTAAACCTGGAACATCTTCTGAAAGGATGTCCTCATACACTACCACCACTATAGGAAACTAAGGACTCATATCAATTACTGTGCAAAGTTTCAGGCTATCCAACTGATGAGTAATCAACTAAACCCTCATATGTGTGATTCTATCCTATGCTTACTATGTTTACTTTTCTCCGATAAAGGAAAACCTAGTTCCATCACTATGGAAACACCACACTCTATTCCTACAACAGTCAATATCAGCATGGACTATGGATAACCAGTCCATACTAAGAATGATGTTGTAAGTCCTCAAATCCCCTACCAAGATATCCCAAATGAAACTATCATATCCAAGTTTTAGGGATCACTAATGGCATCGGTGTTTGAACATAGAGTCTCCCTCAGTATGAGTCTCCAAGCATAAGGGTTGAGTCAACGGTTCAACCAGATTCTCCAAGTCTCGAACAAGATTCATGGAAAAGAAGGAATGACTAGAACCTGTGTATATCAAAACTAAATCTAAGGTGGTAGAGGCATAGATCATACCTCATATCATCCCTAGATCCCTGGTGTACTAGCCCTCCATCACTTGCATCTTTCCTTTTCACTGACCACCAGCTCCTTAAGACTGGCATGGACCACCAGGGGTGGTGGTGGTAATAGGTCGAACCTCTGACCACATACTGCTGCCATGCATGCCCCTCTTCCATTTCCTTCACCCTGTGTATCACCCTTCTCCCATATTTTCCTATTCCTCAGCAATCCCTCGACCATCTCTTGATCCGTTGTATGATAGTTCGGGAAATCTCGTGCCAGATGTCTGTGACTACCACATGACTAACACTGCATGTCATTGGGCTAACTCAATCCGACCTTAGATACCTGCACCGTTGACCTTGAGTCCTGGGATCATCCTCTAAAGCACTTGACCTTCTCGGATCCATACAATTTCCATAGGATACTCGTTGTCGAGGTCTCAGCTACTTGGTGCCCACTACTAGGTCCCACTACCAGTTTCTACTCTTTGATAAAACATTCCTCTAACAGGTCTTGTTCAAGTACCCCAGCATATGTGGAAATGCTATGGGATACCACTGATGCAATGATGTCCTAGAATAAACCCTTATTGAATGTCCAAGCCCTAAAAACCGATCTCATACCATATCCAGGGTGTAGAATGAAATGTATATAAACTTATCTGAATACTCCACCATAGTTATACTTCCCTGTTATAGATGCAGAATCTCATGTATGAATACCTATCACAACGTGGCTAGATATAACTCCACTCTTAAGATACACTCAATTTCTACCCAAAAGATATTTGTATCATCATGTGACTGAGTCTCTAAACTCGACAATCACCCCATGGATCCATAAATAATTCTTGCAACAAGGACTTCTATCAGATCAGCGAGCATCATCACAAGGTGAAAAACATGGGTGACTACCTTCAGCCAATCCTTAGTGATTTGGGGGTCTAGATCACCCTGGAACATAGGAGTTTTCTACCTCTAAAACTTGTGTAATTAACTCATCCTTTGTGCATCCTCAGCTAGTACTTTTACAAGTAGTTGTTACTCGATAGGTGGTGGTATTGCAGGTAAACCACCTGGAGGAGCTATCTATGGTATATTCCCCTGTATCGATGTATCATCACTACATGGATAATCCTTATGATAATGTTGTGGAATATTAGCTAGAAGTATTCATGGAGGAATCATGAAATAAAAAAAATATGCACCATGGTCAATTAAGTATATCTAGAGAGTAGACACAAGAAGGACATCAAAAACACAATCATTCCTATATGATTCTTGTACCATTGTTTCTCCCTGAAACTAGTATTTTCAAGTACCAAGTTGAAAAATAGTTAATCAAAGTCTTGGTGTATGGATACATCATCCACTACACCAATACTAGAGTCCCTGTTCTGAATGTCAAACTCAAAACAATTGACACTATTTCCCCAAACCAACCTCACAGGCTCTCAGTACTAAATTAGAACCAACCTTCTCTTATACCACTCGGTCATGACCCGTCCAAGAGGGGTCACTACTGTGACTTCCCCAATCCCACCTCCAATAGGACTAGGGCTGGTAACTAGCACCAAGTAAACATATCCCAAAAAATTGGGAGGTATTAGCCAAAAGTACCTATACACATGCACACATCTCCAAGACACAAAATGCTAACATGTAAAAACCACTAAGTAAAAAATGAATTCATACCACTAATATCCCACAAATAGAGTGTGATAGTAAATGTATTGGAAAGTAAATAGGTCTAAATACAAGCCCACCACAAAGAGTCCTTAACACAGGTCCAACATGGAAATAACGGTACTGGTACTATTATCTGAAATCTACAGGAACACACCTTGGTCCGTCTAATATCACTAATAAACATCTGGTTCTGGTCCATCTAGGTATCCATAAAAAGGTATATCATCCTCACAAGATACAACACATGTGTGAAAATCCCTTTCAGGGGGGGGAGTATAACAATTCACAGTAGGATACCCTGAAACCACACAGCAATACAAAAAATGAAAGTACAGTAAACTCTAGAGAGGTATATGACTACTACACATATAAAAATAATATCTAGATATACTCAATATAGTCACCACACAATCAGGTAGTCACAACCAACTACCAAACACATGATTCTTCTTGAAGGACTCTCGTTTCAAGAGAACTCACTCCTCAAACCATGATATCATTAGAGACACTCATGAAGAGGTCTAAATAAATTGTAACCTGACTAGAGAGAACACATTTTTCAAGGAATAATATGGTACAGAGAGGGGGGGTATCACCAAGAAACGATTAGGGGACCCCACAGATCATTCCCAGACACACTAGGAGATACCACATACCCAATCTGGATCAACCCTCTAAGTAGGGGATCACACCAAAAATGAAACAGGGGATTCCACAGACCGTACCAATAAAACCCACTAGATGGAGGATTAGATCCCTATTCAAGGAGGTTAAATGATTCCATAGACTATACTAGGGGTGATAGAGGATTTTACTCTAGTCACAGGGAGGGATAACATACTCAATCTGATATTATGCCTCTAGATTGTATTGAAATTGAGTGATGAGACTGTAATGTCATATTGGACCCTCAAGGAAATGACCAAGGGAATGCTCTCAACCTATACTGGTTCAAATTAAAAACTCACCACTTACCCCAAAATGATAGTCTCAATGTTAGGGTCTTAATACCAAAAACATATCATCGACTGGATTCCCCACTTAAGAGATACAATCATTTGAACAAAACCTCTCACAGGCCTACCGGGGCCTACGAACCTACCACCGCGGTAGGTTTTCCTACCTCCATGGTCGAATGACACTGTTGATCAATATACTGCATAGACCGTCTGCATTCATGGAATAACTTGTAGCGACAATCCACCTACTGTGTCAGACCAACAGATGTGGTTGGTCGCGCAGTTACTGCACCTCATGATAGATCAAACTGTTGCAGCTCATGGTCGACTGTCACAGTTGACCATGATACCTTCATCTCAGTGTCCACAGGTCTGACCAATTTCATGGTCAGGACCACCTGGCCCAACCCAGCCCACCTGACCTAGCCTACATTGGCCTGGCCAGCTCTGTCAGGCCTGCTCCACTTGGCCCGCTCCCCACACATCATCGCCTCCACGTCTGTCTCCACTGGCCACACCGGCTCCCCATGTCGGTCGTTGCGGTCCATGTGGATGTCCATCACAATTTTCATCCATTTAATACCTTGACATTCACCTACACTAACCCCCTAGACCCACACCTCCCACTCTCCTAGACCAACTGGAGTTGCCTCCCTAGCCGCCACTGTGCACCGCCGCCTAGGCCGACGTGCGCCATTGTCCTGGCCAAAACACACCACTTCCATCACTGTTCCACCTCCATCATGTCTTGCCAATTCCAGATCTACAGTTTTAGATCGTTGTTCCATGAATAGAGGAAAAAATGATCGATTATTCACAATGTCTTTAAAAGCATGGGGAGAAGACAAAAAAACGTACAAAGAACATAAGAAATTTGGGGAGAAAAGAACAACAATCGAGAGGGACTATCCTCGATCGATGTTCATGTTGATATTAGTTCATCACCATTAGAATGTAAAATGAAACAAATAAAATTTCTTGAATCAGATCCCAATAAATCTTAATAAATAACCCATATCATAAATACAATCGACCCGTGGGTTAATTTGTTCATGGATTGGTTTGTGTTCATCATAAGATTTAAATAACAAGAAATAAGAAATTGAAACAATACATCCTACCTCAATTTGGATCAGTATCTAATGAATAACTTTCACTACATCTTCATCGATCCTTGATCCATCGAATTCTTCATCATTTGTTCGAGATAATTCTCCTCCAATGCTCCTAAGGCACTCATCAAATTCACAGGTTTATGCGGCTAACCCTAGGAATTTCCCATAAGCGAGTATTAAAAAGGAGAATTAGGTCACTGTGTAATATTGTTTTTTTATAATTATTTTATTCCATTTACATTTGAAAAAAAAATTCCAAAAAACAACCCATAATGACTAATTTCATATCATGCCTATGGTAAATTCACTATTATAAACTCATCGGTGCCCTTGTATTTCTGATTCAGCCACCCATTTAACATTTATTCCACTTTTTTAGGAAAACTGCATGTGCGTTATATAAACTATTTTAATATTTTTCATAAATTTATTTCAGGCACACCGGGCCTTGGAATCATACGTCGTCTCAATTCCTAGTCTTGAAATCATTCTATATAATATTTAAAAATAGTACATGTAAAAATATGAGACGTTAAATATGAGATGAAGAAGATAACTAGATGGAATTTCCACTTAATAAAATCTTGCAATTAACTTAATTTGGTGACTCCAGGATGAATATATGATGTATCAATATTCCAACATGACATATCTATGATTTCTATGATTATTATTGGTTCATTTGAAAAATAATGATTTCACAAGGTTCGTGATTGTTAACTCATATAACTCTTTTATTTTCCCACGAATCATGTTTTATTATCCAAGGAATGATGGGTATGAATTCAAATATGTTATTATAATTAAAATTTATTATATTTTCCTAAAATTATGGTTATCTTATTCTCTATGATGATATATAATTGATGTTTATGTTTACCCTTAAAATGCATTTTATCTCACCCTTCATATGTTTCCATTTCCCCATTTTATGTGAATGATGTTACATAAGTTTTTTAGAGAAAGGTTTTTGATGTGGGAGATGTTGAAGACTTATAATGGAATAATATATTTGTTTCATAATTGGAATAATTCCATTTTTGTGGAATGATATGGGTTAAACTACATATGTTATTTTCATATTTCTTTAAAACTCTAATCCTAAAAGGTTTTTTGGTATGTACATGAACAAATATTTCCTTTTGGTATTGTGAAAATGGATTATAAAAATTTATTCTCAATTGTTTTTATAAAAAAAATAAAATTTAGAAGTATTTTTTTACCACTGGATCACGTTTTATAGGTCAAGTGTGTTATATAATAGATCATCAATGAGTTTCATAAAGAGTAAAAAAAAAATTTATATTTTATATTCAATAATTTTGTGGGATGAGGGATGATTCAATAACCTTGTTATGATTGAATTAGAATACCATCATTAACATGAGAATATATGAGTTACCATATCATCAAAAAAATTAAAACTAACTAACAATTTTGGTATTGTAATGGTAAAATATTTCTTGTGTATAATTATAATCAATCAATTATAATGTTTGATATGGAGATGTTGATATTTTATTAGCTTATTTTTATTTATTAATAAGACACTACATATAAACAAATGGTTAAATACATGAATACTTGTACTCAATATAAATCTATTTCTGATAATTATGATTCTTAATGAGTATGAAAGTTAAAGGAAAATGCAACGATCATGGTATACCAGGTATTCCATAAAATAACAAAACATTCATTTTTTATGTAATTTTGTCTTAAGAAAACTTTTTATGTATCTATAAATTATGATAATTTTCATTTATGATGATCCAGGATTAGCATACAAGGGTATTACATTATTTTAGATGAATATTCAGCACATTACAAAATTACATGGCTAGGGACTTTCAAAATTTAGTTTCTTTATAAACATGGAACATAATCATTTATATTGGGGAATAATATTCAATGATTTACAAAAAGAACTTACCCTTTGGTACTTCTACATAAAACCATTATTCATAACATGGGTAATGGAAACATAAGAAAGGGTGGGCTTAGATGCTCAGTATGGTTAAATAATAGAGATGCATATGTATAACATGAGTATAAGGGTATGAGAACAATAGAATAACATTTGAAGATGATACCCTACATTTCAAAGATAATATAAATGAGTCATGGAATAAATATTTTTAGTTTGTATGAAATGAATCATAAGGTAATCAAGAGAATAATCTATGAGATCACAACATATAAATAAGACATAGAATTTATGGAATACATGTAAGCATATAAAATAATTCCCTATAAGTCAAGTCTCATTGCCAAAACCTACTAGGGAACTTCTTGGGGGTGACACCTACTTTTCAGGATAAAAAACCATCCCCAGTGACATCACTTTCCTTATAATAGAATCGGCCCATACCCTAATGATCATAGTAGTCAATTTTCACTCCCAATACCCTCTTAGTAGTTAGGGTTCACACTCAAGACTATCTTATCGTACAATTCCCTTTACTAAACCTAGTTCACTCCCAGTTCTATACATGTTTATCTCATGATATATAAATCATTAACCAATTAATTTGAGAGATATATAGGTCACACCAACTTCATAATGAAATCATACATACATGTCCCCCATGATAATAAAACATTATTCATATAATAACCCCTAAAAAAGATGGGTTTCATAAAAACTGTATCATAAACCATTAAATGAAATGGGATTGATATACATTTTATCATATCATAACCTATGGAAAAGGGTCAGGTTTCATAATCATTTCACCATATAATAGCCCAATAAAAGAATCAGTTTTCATGAGTGTTTTATCATAAAATAACCCATAGAAGGTAAATGGGTTTCATAAACAACTTTTCCTCTTAAAAATAAAACATTCAATGAAATAATAAAAATGGAGTCATTGGATAATATCCCTAGTAAGTAATTTACTATATCTAATGATTAAATATTATATGGGTGAGGATTTTGAAAGATCGCTTACAACATTTCATAAGGAAAATAATACTTCTTTGAAAATCACTTTCAAAAACATGAAACATTTTCAAAATTATTTTCTTTGAAAACAACATTGAAAATATTATAAAATAATTTTTTTAAATAATTTAAAACACTTTTTAAACATAACATATATATGAAATAAATACTTGTAAAATTATAAAGGATTCATTAAAAATAATTTAAAACACTTTTTAATCATAAAAAAATTTTGAAAACATTTCTCCTTGAGGACTTATATAGGATGTTTTAAAAATAATTTTGAAAACATTTTCTTTGAAAATATCTTTGAAAACATATAAAGTAATCTTGAAAACCATTTTTTGAAAAGACAGACAAGTTTTAAAATAATTTTCCCTGAAAATGAGATTAAAAAGAAAAATTAAAAACATTTTGAAAACATTTTTAGGATACCTGGTTTTTTGAATAAATTATATTTCTGATGGAATAATGAAATAAAGTTGGATTTTGATAAAAAAACATTTTTTTAGTTATCATAAGTAAAAAAGAGTGGTAAAATGGTAGATTTACATTGATATAAAATTAATATACATATAAGAAGTAACTTAAGGATTCTTGAGAGTTGGATCATAAGATTTCATCATTGGAAGCATAATCCAAAAAAATCTTGATTAATGAAGAGATTGTTGCAAAAGACTCATACCACTTTGGTAACATTGAATCCAAATCCCCAGGAAAGAGTAAGATTACATGAAGTATGAAATATCATGAAAACAATTATATTCATGATATAACATTTCAAAGGGTGGTATATACACCTTATAAATTAATATAGGTTCATAACATAATTTGTGTCTCAATGATGGAAAATTCAGACAAAATTACCTTATCGATTTGTTAACTTATGAACTGTAAACCCCATGAAAGACATATAATAAAATTGATATTTAAATAACTGTAACATTGTGGATAATAATCATAGAATAAATTCGTGGTATGTATATATATAATGACCTGTACTTTTCATACATATATATTACATCTAAATAGAAAAATATTCACTACATAATGTAACAAAGCTACACTAGAACTATATAGGATTAGTGTCTTCAGAAACATGGAAACATAAAAAAATGATTCATAAAACATATAAATCATCTCATACTTATTACTACATAACTCAAACCATTTTTTACACATATTTATTAATACCTTTATTTATATGTCGGGGAAAAGAAATATAAGAAAGGTTGAGCTCAGATGCTGAGCAAGGGTAATCAATGGAGATAACATAAGAATACGAGCATAATAACATGAAAAAACATTTGAAAATTATATATTATGTATCAAGGATGATGGTATTGAGTCATTAAATAAATTATAGAAGTTCATAAAATAAGAATTATTAAATAATCAAAGAACATACACTACCACAAAACTGGGCAAGGCCAGCGCCACCCTTTATCAGTGCTAATGAAAAAGTCTGATAAAGGGTACCCCTTTATCAGCGCTTTTTTTAGTAGAGCTGATAAAGGTTCTACTTCGAAAAAAAATTATTAAAAAAATATATTAATATTTAAATTTATAGATATATTTATATTGATAAAAATATAATATATATTTTTTAAATATAATTTTAAATATATTTTAGATAAGTATAAATATACAGTTACACTTAATATATAATATACTTAGTGAAAATGGATTATAAAAAAATTAAAAAAAAATTTAATTAATAATTTTCTAATTATTATGGAGTAATAGTCATTTAATAATAATTTGAAGACTAAAAAATTTAAAAAAAAGATCCAAAATATGTTGAAAATGCAACTCAAACTTCAAACGGCCATGACTTTTGATCCAGGTGTTCGTTTGAGCTCTACGACATATCAAATCGAAGCCTGGGATGAGCTCTCCACCGTTGTGACCTAGGGGGCCTCAATAAAGGTTTTTTCAAGGCCAAAAGAGGCCCATAAGGCCTCTAAAACTGAGTTTTTAGTCGGGGTACCCCAATTGTTTTACATTTTGTGGATTTTCAGCGTCATTTAAGGGGGTATTTTTGGCTTTTTTTGGTGGGGACTGAATTTATTCCAAGTTATTACATTCATATTGATATTATGCCTTTGAAATTTTATCATTTTTTATAATTCACTGCTATTTATAATCAAATATATAACTATATGTACATATTTTTTATATATTTACACATAAAAAATTAATTATAAATATAAATAATAAAATATATTTACATATAAAATATATTATCTTTATCTAAATAATAACTAATATCCATTTTATTTAAAATACAAATATATGAATATTTATATACCTATATATTAATCTAACTATATGTATATATTAATATAACTACATATATATATTGATATAATTATAAATATATATATATATATATATTAATATATCAACATATTTATATTAATATAACTATATATTTATATTAATATAACTATATATATTAATATAAATATATATTACTATACGAATAAATATAACTAATTATATATATATAAATAAATAGATATATCACTAATAAGAGAACAAATCAATATAGGGGAGTGGCAAAGGCTTCGGGGGCACAGGGGGGAGATCTCGAGATCAAATCCTGGTGGAGGCAGGGACGCGCGCGCATGGGTGAATCTGGGGCTAGCGCTGATAAAGGGTGGAGGGGTGCATGCGGGCACTGGAGGGGGGCAGAAAAGCGCTATAAAAGGGGGGCTCAAGCGCTATAAAATCCCCCTGATTCACCCATACGCGCGTATGATTTTTTTTATTTTTTTTATTTTTTTATTTTTTAACTTTTATCAGTGCTCAAAAAAAGCACTGATAAACGGGGTCTTTTATCAACGCTAAAAAGAAAGCGTTGATAAAGGACCCTTTTATCAGCGCTTGGTTTTAGCGCTAATAAAAGACCCCTTTTATCAGCACTTTTTTGAGCGCTGATAAAATAGGCCTTTATCAGTGCTTTTTGGAGCGCTGATAAAGGGGACCCCCCCCTATCTTCTTCGGAATTAATTGCACTTTTCAAGCACTGTTAAAGGCCGTTTTTAGTGCTAATGAAAGCTTTATTTGTTGTAGTGATAATTTTTTGGAGTATAACATAAAACCAAAAATTATGGCAAACACATAAGCATAGAAAATCATTTCCATATTAGTAAATTATCACTTAAAAGACCATCAAAGATATAAAAAAATTACCTCACTGAACTTAGTTCACTCCTAATTCCTACCTTGTATTACTGAACTAAGATTACTCCTATTCTAGTCTTGTATTACTAAACTTGGTTCAATTCCTTTACTATTCATGTCTATCTCATATGACATAAATATTTTCTGAATAAATTAGAGGGATATATAGGTCCCAACTGTCACCCAATGAAAACAATGCATATTTGTGCCACAATAACATAAATCACTGATTATATCATAACCCATGGTATGAAATGGGTTTCATAAACATCATTCTATCATAACATAACCCATGGAAATGAAATTGATTTCATAAATATAATTACATCATAAAAATAAACCAACCATCAAAATAATATGGTTTATATCAATGAAAAATATCCCTAGTAAATCATATGTAAAATAAAATAATTTTATCTTATATGGAAAATATTTTTGAGGGATCACTTGAAATAATTCTTGAGGAAAAAATCCTTTCTATTTTGAATTTTTTTTTTAAAATGCCACACAATTTTAAAAGAAATCATTTTCTTTGAAAATAAACTTTTAATATTATGATGGAATATTCAAGTAATTAATATATCATGAAAGTGGAATAATATGATCATTCCATATAATTTTAAAAAAAAATCCTTTCATTATTTTTTCAGAAAATTCACAAAGAACCTCATTTGGAAAATGAAAAAAAATATTCATTTGAAACTATTTAGTAAAAATCCACACATGTGTAAAAATAAAATATAATTTTTTAGGAAGAATATAAAAAATATTTTGAGATTTATTTTTAGGAAACATGGACATGGAATATAAATATTCACCAAAAGATACATATATATAAATAATCCTAAATATTAATGAGATTGTGAAATTACCCCTTACCTTGGGTCTAATTTCCTTCATGTGTATCGACAAATCCTTTATCATGGTTTGAATAATGTTATTAATTTATAAAAGAACATTATTCATATTTATTAAATCATATATGATCATATTATATCATCTTATCACCAGTTTATTAATAATAATTTATTATTACTCTTCTTTTGGGTGTTAACAACTTTATTTTCTAATACATATTTTGTCATGTAAGTCCAAGTTCTCATGAATAAGATATAGTTAGATTATATTCAGAATGATATTAAGGTAATATATATCACATTAATAAATTATATAAATTTTTATAATCAATATTGAATGGTTAACATGGAAAATTAATCGTAACGCGTCATAGAGACGGTAGGTTGTACGTATACATGAGAAATGGTATCATTTCCTTAATGGTGAAATGGTACGAAAGTGGATGGTATATTAATTTTTTCCACAATAAATAAATTTTATAATTATAATATATATATTATTTCTATCATTATACCCCTACCAATAATGTGGTGATGAAAAACATATTGCACCACGATGTGGAGATGGTAAGCCATACGTATGCACTCACAGAGAATTTATTTTTTATAGGATGTATAAAGGGTGGGAAATGGTTTTTACATAATCATTAAAAAATATAAGAATATTTTTGATACTAGATTTATTAAATTATAATGAAAACAACACATCAAGAGGATGTAGAAGAAGAAATAATCTTGAATGAGTCAGTAAATAAAATTACCTCTTCTTTAGAGAACTTCCATTAGATCTCCTCTTAGGGAAACTAGGGTTGGTATTTTGAGAGGACCAAAACCTCTATAATGTGGCTAGAAAATTTTAAAATAGATATTTTTAGGTGATGGTCGAGATTTAATTCTCAATGTGATGTGAATAAGTGAGGGAGAAGGTTCTCTTTTATAATTGAGGAGAGGCGAACTTTTTTAATTTCAAAAAATATTAGTTTATAATAAATTCAATATCATTACAAATACATCTAAAAGGCCTTATATCAAAAGATAAGATTTGATAAAGCTGTAATCTAATCATAAAATATATTTTAGACATGTTTTGGTATTATTTTAAACCTTTTCATTTCGATTAACCCTTAGTTGACATATTTAAATTTTAACTAAGGTAACAAATATTTCAATATTAAAATGTTATATTTTTTACTTATGTGGTGTCAATTAGAACATAAATGAAAAATTTATTAAATTTTAGAACATATTATAATTATTTTTTACTTTAAATATGTTTTATGATTTTTAATAAAATCTAATAGTATATTATTTTTGATAAAATATCATTAGTATCAATTTTCACACTATTCATTACATGAACTTTTAAAAATATCAAGATAACAATTTAACTTCAAATAAAATATTTTATTATATCCCTGATATGTCTAGGAAATTAATAAAAAATTTATCACATTAATTAGAAATAATTATATTTATTTTAAGATTTTTATTCAAATTTATTTCATTTTTCTATTAAAAACAATTACCACATTAGTGTTGTGTAATTATTTAATATACCTATTTATTTAGTTAAAATTAAAAATAAAATACCATGAATAAGATAAATCTAAAATATTTTTGAAAATTTTTATAGTTGGATATATATTTTTTGTCCCTATATAAAAATTTATATATTATTTAAAAGATGAATGTGTCATATTTGAATTTTTGATAAGTAAGATATTATAAATATCATAATATTGTATAAGTGGTCAAAAAGTAAAACATAAATTCATATCATAAAAAACTTATTATGTTAAAAAAAAATATTTTGTATCATTCTTAACATTCCTTTTCCCCTTGTTGACATAGAAGGGATATTTAAGACAAAGAATATGAGATTTTGTGACTTTCTTTGATTTAAATATTATGTAAGTGATTTTCATGAAAAGTTTTCCATTAAACAACATAATTAAAGTCGTTATGTGTTAAGGGTCAAATTATATTTATCCAATAAAATTTTTTCAAGTGTTAAGGTCTTTTGATAGTCCATATCATTTTATTTTTAACCTAAATTGCCCAATTTACCCTTTATCGTCGTAATAAAATTTACCAAGGTTGCTATTCATATTGGAAAAAAAAGGACCTATTCACTAAATTTGCAACTTATTAATAAAAATTTTGGATTCATTTTTCAAAATTCAAAACATTTAAATTGCATAATTTAAAATAAAACCAGTAAAAGTTCATGGAAAATATTTTTTTCTAAAATATTTACTTTAAAAAATAAAATGTTTTTATAATAATTTCTTGAATAAAACTATAATTTTATTATTTTAAATTAAAATTATCTAATTAAAATTAAAAACTAATCCAAACCGTAATTTTATCTTTTACTTAATTTAAACAAAAAATATATTTTTTATTAAAACTCTGTATTTTCAACATTCCATAAAATGAAAAATGTTTTCAAAAAATTATAAAAAGATAATTTTAAGATAATTTTGAAATGATGAATTAAAAATGAAATTAACTTTTTGAAATCCACTTTCTAAAACATATAAATGTTAATATTCATTCAAAAAAACTCATTTTTGAAGAAAACATATATTTTTTAAGAATGAAGCGACATTACTAAAAAATATGTTGTATTTTTCTAGGAACATAAAATAAAATAATTTTGAGTTGGACCATTTTATGTATTTCATAAATTATTTTTTCGTATTTTTTCCCTCTAATTTAATTGATAGGTTATAACGAACATATAATATTAACATGGTTCGTTTAAACTCACGGTTGCATGCGACACAAGCTATTGAATAGTTAAAATTGTTTGAAAGGTAAATATTTATTAAAATATAGTGTTTTTTCATTATATCCCACATAAAATGAATTTATATCTTATAATTTCTTACTTAGATACAAATTAATGGGGATAATTATACCTCATCACATCCTCATGTTTCTATGTAGCTTCCTTAAATTGGGGGTTCCTCCATAAAACATTAACCAAGCGAGTGGTATTATTTCGTAGAACTTTTACTTTACAATACATAATATATATTAGTTATTCTTGATAAGAAAGTTCCCAACCCCACTATATGACTTCTATGTTTAGTACATATGATGCATCAGGTATGTACTTCCTCCAGAGAGATGCATGAAACACATTATGAACTTGAGAGAGGTTAGAGGGAAGCACCAATTGATAAGTTGTCATCCTAATATGATAAAGAATTAAAAAAAGATGATATACCTTGAGATTAGATTTCCCTTATTTGAAAATCTCATCAGTCTCTTATAGATAGATATTCATAGAAATACCTTGTCAAACACATCGAACTCTAGGTATTTTCATTGATTTTCAGCATAACATGTTTTATTGAATCTAAGATTCTCTTATGTGTTTTTGAATAGATATAACCTTATCTATAATTTCAACAAATAGATCATGTCCCAATAGATTTCTTTATACAACTTAATTCCATCATTTTGGAGTTCTATACTTCTTACCCAATAGGTATTTATAAGGATCAATCTGAATACTAGGTTGAAAGATATTATTATAAGAAATGTCTACCAACAGTTTTTATAGATCTCAAAAACCTTTTAAATCCCTAGATCAATCTCCAATAATATCTTATTGATTTAGAATTTTCCTCTCAGACTGAATGTCTATCTAAATATGATAATAAGTGCTGAAACTGAACTCTATATCCAGATCTTGTTAAGGACTTCTCCTAAAAATCAAGGTAAAACTTAGATCCTGATCATAAATAATGGAAAGTGGTACTCCATGAAATCTCACCAATTTCTTAATATATATTTATAAAATATGAAAAAGATATAAATATTCTCTGATAGTAGTGATGTGTGATAAATTTATAAGGAGGTCAACTATAATCCAAATAGAATTATGGTTGTTAGATGTTTTGGGTAGTTTGATGACAAAATAAATTTTGATGTTTTCTCATATCAATTATAGTATGGGTAATGGTGGTAACACCCACTTATATTTCTTTATCTAAACATTAACTTAATAAAAAACTAAGCACCAAGAAACATACTCTGCAATAACTATCTTCTTTATATCCCACTAGAAATACCTGTTCGGGTCTCTATACATCTTGGTGCTTCCAGTATGAATAGTGAATGATCAAAAATGTGCCTCAACAAATTGATCCCTCTTTAAATCTTATATGGGAGGGAAAAATCACTTTTCATGAACCTAATTATTCAATATTAATCAATGTTGAACTTATAAATACTTCTCACCTTCTTTTGTAGCTATACATTTTCATTTTTCTCCTCCATAATATTCAATTATATAGATGGTTAAACATTCATTTAAAAAAGATAATATTTCTCCCTTTATATTATTATTTTCATATTCATCTTTTTAAAATACATAAATATTGGATATTTTTTATCTTCATCATAGATAGGCTACCATGGTTCTTTCTACTCAAAGCATCTATCACCATGTTTGATTTCCCATGGTTGTAATGTATTTAGAATTCATAATCATTAATTAACTCTAAAAATATTATTTGTTACATATTCAAATCCTTATGAGTGAAACTATAATTTAATATTTTATGATAAATATTTTTGTCACACAATTCCCCATAAAGTTAATTCCACCATATCTTTAATGATAAAATTATATAATCTTACTCCAAATCATGAGTTGGGAAATTTTTCTCACGAATTTTCAATTTATGTGAGGTATAAGCTATCATCGTATAACAATTCATGATAACACATACTAGACCCTACTTATATGTATCTTTATTGATCACTAACCATTATCCACTATAGGGTGGTGTGAGCACAGGTGCACTAACTAACCTTCTTTTCAATTCTGTGAAATTCTCTTCACATTTTTTTCATTTATAAAAACCTAACTCCTTTATGATTCAACTTGGTGAGTGGATTAGATAATAATTATAAATATTTTAAAAAAATTGATAATACCTTGAAAAATAAAGAAATATTCATATCATAGTTACTATTTTTGGTCTAGGAAAACATTCAATAACTTTTATCTTTTCTGGATCCATAGATATACCCTCTATTGCGATTATGTGAACCAAAAATGATTCCTATTGAATCCAAAATTCACAATTGGTAATTTTCTCCTAAATATTATCCTATATCGGTGTATTTTGTACAATCCTAAATTGATATTCAGGTTATTCCTTTATTTTTTAATATACAATGATATCATCTATAAAGACTACCACAAGCTTATCAAGATGGTCTCCAAATACACTATTCATTAAATGCATGAAGATAGTGGGGTCGTTGGTAAGACCAAAAGGCATCACTATAAATTGATAGTGTCAATACCTTGTACGGAATTCCATCTTGGGTATATCATCCTTCTTGACACTCAATTGATGATATCTATAATGAAGATCAATCTTAGAAAAGTATAAGTCATCAATACATGTGAGGGGATATTTGTTCTTGATAGTGATATTGTTTAGTTCTAAATAGTCAGTGAAGAGTCCCATTGATCCATATTTATTATTAGTAAACAGAACCAAGGTGATGCACTATGGCATATTAATCCGTTTTCAAGATTCTATTGGATTTGCTTCTCTAATTCCTACAACATAATTAGGATCATTCAATAAGGAGTATTTGAAATGGGTATAGTATCTTGTATGAGTTCTATTGAAATCTAAACTTCATGATTTAATGGAATGCCTGAAAATTATTCAATAAAGACATCGAAAAACTCTTATAAAATAGGTGTATCCTTAATGGTGAGTTTCTCCACAACCATCTGAGAGAAATAACCTTTATTTATAGAAATTCAAACCCATGATATGGAAGAAATTTTAATTAGAGGTTCATATTCATCCTTGCATCGATAAATGATCAAATGTTCTTTAGGAATATAAAATGTGACCTCACTTCCTTGAGAATTGATATGAGATACATAGAGAAAAATCAAATCCATTCCAATAATCAATTTGAATTCAACTTCATAATGTATCCCAAGATTTTTATGAATCATTTTCCATGAAACATCAACTGAAGGAGAATTAAAATCTTGGGATATGATTGTTGTACCCTTAGGAGATTTCATAGCTAAATCAAAATATAAATTTTTAGGTAATATTATGATACCCTTAGAAAATTATACATAAATAAAAGAGTGGGTGGATCCATAATCAAATAGAACATTAGAAACTTTATAATGGATGATAAGTTCACCTTTAACCACTTTATTATCATACTCCACATCACCAATAGTGATCTCATGTGATTTCCCTTTATTATTTTTCTTTAAGAGTTTTCTAATAGAAATAATCATTGATAAACCTTGGTTTTTGGGAATTTGTTATCATAATGTCAATTTTATTTGCACATGAAGAATTGAAGTGTGGGTGGTACATTCTATGTAAACTTTTCTCTATTCACATGGTTAACTACTTTTTTCTATCACATCGACAGTCAATTTACCAATGAAATTATTTCCTATACATAAATCATTTACTTTTCCCCTTAAGATAGTTTCCTCCATGTTTCTTTACACACTTTGAGCATGAAGTAATGTACCTATTCTTTTCACTATGTTTTTTATAATTTCCCTTGAATTCCGTTTTTTATTCTTATAAAACCCATAAGATTGATGGATAACTCTAATATCCATCTAAACCTTGAGATCACATTGAATGATTTCCTCAAAGCTATTGAAGTCTCTTATGCCTAATACACTTCAGATATTTTTATTTAATCCACTGAATAATTGATCAACCTTATATTCAGGTTGGATGATAATTCCACAAGCATGCCTTTCATTTCTTGTAAAATATTCTTTATTTGTACAAATGGATTCATCATACCATTTCTTAAGTTCAAGGAACCCCTTTTCCATCTTCATATGAAGAATATGAGGAAATTAATTATTAAAAAAATATTTTCTTGAACTCTTACCATTTTATAGTGTAAATTTCATCTTATTTCCTTATTTTCTGGATAAGATTCCACCTTTGATATGATTCACCTTCCAAACTATAGACTATCGAAATGAATTTATCATTTTATAAACATTGTAGAATTGAAAATATATTTTTAGTGGTGATAATACATTATTCAACTACTAGTGGATTATAGTGACCGCTAAAAGATGGTAAACACTACCACATGATGGACTCAAAAGAATTTTGTTCCCTCCTTTTTATGTGTGGAAGTCCTGCATTATTGATATCCTAAAACTGTTGTGTGAGACTGGAAACATGATTTCATATTCCAACTCCATTAATATTTATTTAATCTGAAGGATAATCATTTCATTTCCTGTCTAATTCAGTATTAACACGGTTCCTTCAGGTTCAAACCATTTACTAAAATGAAAAATAATAGCATGAGAAACACTGATAATTGTGGAAAAAACCCATAATCATGGGAAATTACTTATAAAATTTCAATTAAGGAAAACATAGGGTTTATCATAGGTTATTTGTGATCATCACCAAAATTCTAGGATAATATCCTATACCTAGACTTATCATTAGTTTTCTTACTAAGATGTTCTCATCCTAGTTTCAAATGGTTAACTAAACCTTACTCTGATACCAACTATAGGGGTCTATACTTTTTGTACATAGATATTACACCTAAATTGGTAAATATTCCTTACATAACATAACAAAACTACACTATAACTATATATATTTAGTTTCTTGGGAAACTTGTAAACACAAAAAAATGATTCATAAAACATCTAAAACATCTCCCTCTTATTCCTTCATAAGTAGAACCTTTTTTGACACATCTTACATAATATTGTTCTTCATATCATGAGAAAAGAAACAAAAGAAATAGTGAACTTAGATGTGCAGTAAGGGTAATCAAGGGAGATAACATAATAATATGTGTATAATAACATTAAAATAACTTTTGAAAATTATATATTTTGTATCAAGGCTCGTGAAATTGAGTCGTGGAATAAATCATAGAAGTTCATAAGACATGAATTATAAAATAACAAAGAAAATAATTCATAGATACATAATATTAAACATTAAAATGTGGCATATACATAAGAATAGAAATCATTTTCATATTAGTCAAGTCTCATTTCCATGACCGTCATAGCAGACAAATTCTCTTACTAAATCGAGTTAACTCCCTGTTCTATACATGTATTGTTGATCTGAGTTGACTCTTATTCTAGTCCTGTATTTCTGAACTGAGATTAGTTCTCATTATATTCTTATCTATCTCATGATATATAAATCATTAACTAATTAATTGGAGGCATATATTTTCCCCACAAATCACATAATGAAAACCATACATATGTGTGCCCCAAGAACATAAATCATTCATCATATCAAAACCCATGTAATGAAATGGGTTTCATAAGAATCATTACTTCAAAACATAACCCATGGAAAAGAAATCTATTTCATAAATATCATTCCATAATAAACATAAACTAAATACATAAATAATAGGTATAGTATTCTTCAAAAATATCCACAAAAAATTATAAGGGAAATCAAATAATGTTATGTTAGATGTAAAATAATTTTTAGAGATCACTTGAAATAATTCATGATAAAAATATCCTTTTTGTTTTATATTTTTTTTAAATACCCCACAATTTTAAAAGAAAACATTTTCATTGAAAATAACCATCTAAGGTTATGAGGGATGATTCAAGTAATTATGGTGTCATGAAAGTGAAAAAATCTGTTAATTCCATATAAGTTAAAAAAATATTCATTTCGTTCTTTTTCCAGAAAATTCACAAAGAAATTCATTTGGAAAATGAAAAAATATATTCCTTTCATACTATTTAGTAAAAATTCAAAAATGTTTAAAAATGACTATAAAAAATTGTATAATAATTGTTAAAATATTTCTGAAAATACTTTTAGGTATCATGGAAATGGAAGAAAAATATTCCCCAGTAAATACCTATGTATAAAAAATCTTGAATAAAAATGAGATTGCAAAATTAACCCTTACCTTAGGTATGATTTCCTTCGTACGTGTCTAAAACTATAGTATAATGGTTTAAATAATTTTATTAATTTATATCAGAATAATATTCATATTTGTGATATCATATATGATTCTATTTTATCATCTTATCACCCATTTTTTAACAATAGTTCATTATTACCCATCGTTTGGTTTTTAACTACTTCATTCTCCTACACATGTTTTCTCGTATAAGTCTCAGTTCTTCTGCATAGGATATAGTTCTGTCACCTATAGAATGATATTAATGTAATATATATCATATTTATTAATTATATACCTTTATATAATCATTCAATAATAGTGAACATGGAAAATTAAATGCATCACATCATGAAGATAGTATAACGTACATACGAAGGTGTGATGGTATCATTCCAAAATAGTGAAAAGGTAAGGAAGTGAATGGTGTAATTATTTTTTTCCATACTCACTATAAATTTATAATATATATATATATATATATATATTATTTCCATAATTATACAAATCAAAATAAAGGGGTGCTGAAAAACATATTACACAACGGCATGGAGTTGAAAATCCATACATACACAAGCGCGGTGATTTTGTTTTTTGTTGGATGGCTAAAAGGTATAATATTTTTATTACATAATAATAATAATATATTAGAATATATTTGATACGGGAGTTATTAATTAAGAATCTAAACAACACAAGAATAGGAAGTAGATGAAGAAATCATCTTGAAAGAGTCGGTAAATACGATTACCTCTTCTTTGATGAACTTCCTTTAGATATCCTATCATGGACACTAAAGTTGGAATTATGAGAAGAAAAAATCCTATAAAATGTGGATTTCTATTTTTGGAAGTTAAATTGGCAGGTAATTTCCTATATTTAAAGCTCAATGTGATATGAAGATGTGAGGTAGTAGGTTCCCTTTTATAATTGAGATGAGGGGCACTTATGAAATTTGCAAAAAAAAAAAGTTTATAATAAATTCACTCTCACTACAAACACCTAAAAAAGGACAGAGTAGATTATAAGATTATATAAATTTTTAATATCATGAAATAATATATTTGATAAAATTTTTGATAATATTTAAAACCTTATCAATTTGATTAAACCTTTCTTACCAAATTATATTTTAACTAATACAACAAACTTTTAAATATAAAAATGTTTAGATTTTTACATATGTTATGTAAATTATACCATAAATGAAAAAATAATAACATTATCAACCATATTATAATTAATTTTTAATTTTAAATATGCTTTATAATTCTTAAATAATTTAATTAAATGTTATTTTGATAAAATATCATTAGTGTAAATTTTGTCACTATTCATTACTTTGAATTTTCAAAATATCTTGATAACAAATTAAATTAGAACCAAATATTTTATTATATCCCTAATAGGTCTAGGTCATTTATAAATAACTTTTATCTAATTAATTATCAAAAAAATTATTTATTTAAATATTTTTATTAACATTTATTTGATATTCCCATTAATAAAATAATTACTTCATCAGTGTTTTGTAATTATTTAATATACTTATTTATTCACTAAAAATTTAAAATAAAATACCAAGAAAAAAATAAATATCATAGTTATCAAAATAATATTTATAGACTAATATATATTTTTGGTAACCCTATATTAAAAATTATATATTATTTAAAACATGAATGTTACATATTTTAATATTTCTTAAATAAAATATTATAAATATCAAATTCCCATCTAAGTGGGAAAAAAAGTAAAAAATAAATTTATTATGAGAAAATATTTTTATTAAGTTAAAAATTTAAATTTATACTCATTCATAAAATACCTTTTTCCCTATGTAGACACATAAGGTATATTGAATACAAAAAAAAGTGACATTTTGTGACATTCTATGACTTAAATATTATATAAGTAATTTTCATGGGAAAGTGATCATTAAACAACTTAATTTGGATTATTATGTGTTAAGGGTAGAATTATATTCATCCCATAGAATTTGGGAAAGTATTAGGATAATTTTGTAGTTCTTATCATTTATTTTTTAACATAAAGTAACTAATTTACCCTCTACCGTAGTAACAAAATTTTCCAATGTTACCATTCATAGTGACCAAAAATAAAAGGATATAATTGAATAAATTTAGAAATTATAAATCCTAATTTAGAATCCATTTTTCAATATTCAAAATACATATGTTTCAGAATTTAAAATAATACCGTAAAATGTCGTGAAAAAAAAGTTTTCATAAACATTCTCTTTTAAAACATAAATTTTTTTCATAATAAATTTATATATAAGACCATAAATGGATAATTTTAAATTAAAATTACCGAATTAAAATTTAAAACTAATACCAAACATAATTTAACATTGTAAATACATTAAAAGAAAACATAGTTTTCAATAAAAATTATTATTTTCATTATTCCTTAAAAAAATAAATGTTTTCAAAAAATTATAAAAAATAATTTTTATATAATTTTGAAATTATGGAATCAAAAATAAAATGATAATTTTCAAATCCATTTTATAGAAAATATAATAATTTATATTCATTCAAAATAATAAAAACTCATTTTTGAAGGAAAAATATTTTTTTGAAGAATAAAGTAACATTACTAAAACCGGTGTAATCATTTTCAAAGAACATACCAATATATTCATATTTAGTTAGACCATTATATTTATTTCATAAATTAGTTCTTTATATTTATTCATATCAATTTAATGGATAGGTTATAATGTATATATAATATTTATGTGGTTCATTTAAACTCACGGTTGCGTGCGACACAAGATATTGATGAATTAAAATTATTTAAAGATAAATATTTAATAAAATATCTATGTGTTACAATATACACAAAACAAATTAAATGAGTGGTGAATAAGTCATAACTCTCTCAGAAATAAAAGTGAGACTAGAAATCCATTTACCTAATGTCTTGACTCTAATTGTACTCATTCAAACCTACTGTATAATAAATTTTTATTTATTATAGATATGTTATGGTACCTTATTCAATTATATATTACCATATATGATTTAAATAAGACCTTATATTTCCTATTTATTAACAATTCCATGTTAAAGTTACGTTTTGAGTAATAAGCGTATTGTTTTTCACATGTTTTTTGATTCATTGTATTTTTTATATTCTTACATATATCATGATTTAATATTTTATAGAATAATAACCAGGGTATAAATATAAAAAAAAATTATTATATATTTATTTATAATAATATATAAAAAATTAAATTAAATAATTTTTTCTTGGAGATAGTAAGTCTTACGTACACACAAACCGTTTTTCCATTTTCTTATCATATTGAAAAAATAAATTGAATGATATATATGTATATAATATAATTCAAATAGAATTATTATTTAATATATATCATAAATGTTCACATTAACCATACATAAAATATTTTATGTAATGTTTGGACGAATCATATCACTTTGAGGAGGCGGTAGTCCACACGCATACAAACGAAGTTGCAGTATTTTAAAAATTAGAAATCATAAAGATATGTATTATATAATAATTCATGAAGAATAAATACCTCATAAATATTATATATATATATATATATCATATAAAAACATAATTTACATCATTATTCCCAACCTTGAATGGTGGGATTGTAATAACAAAAGACATCGGTTCGTGAGGTGGTAGTCCTCAGTACATACAAATGATGATTGTTTATCTCATTTGATAGAAGTGTGTGTGAGTTTTGGTCATAACATAAATATAAAATTAAATCATTAAATTTATGAAAATTTATTTTTTATATAATCATGTTATAATAATAATTCAGGTGGTGGAGAAAGAAATAAAATAAAAGTGCTTGTTGAAGAATGTTACCTCTTCTTTGGGTAACTCCTTTTGGGCTCCACCAACGGGATACCTTGGTTGGATTTATGCCCAAAGTGAGGATTATAGGATTAATGGAGGTAGTTTGGGAGAATATTTTTTCATTTTTTGAATGATCAAATAGGCTTGATACATGTGAAGAAGTGAGGGGAGTGAGTACCTTATTTATAGTGAAGGAGAGTGGCATTCTTGTAAATATAAAAAGGTAAACAATATTAAGACGTCTCCATTACATAATGTGAATCCATTAATGGTACATTATATATAAAAGAGGTTATATTATTTATATATATTAAAAATGTAATTTGGATATATTTCTATTTTATTTGGCCCCTTAAGTTAAAGTTTAACCACAGTTTAAACTTGTTTTTACCTAAATCTCTATAATTAATTATAATTATTTTCAATAATATTTTTTCTAAGAAACTGAGTTTTACTTATTAGAAATTATATATTTTTATAATTAAAAATATTTAATATATTTTTTCAAATTCAAAACATATAAGTGTCTGAAATTAATTTAAAAATAATCCCAGAGATGATACGAAATGATAGGTTTTTAAAGTTCAAAAGTTCAAATGTTCGAATTATTTTTAAATCCAATTTCACTATTAAATTGATTCAAATTACCTAAATTTTTTTAACATATGTATAGTTGATCTAAATATAATTTAAAACCTGTTTAAAATATAATTTAACTATATAAATAAATTGTATGAAAAGGTAGTTTTCAATTAAAATTCAGTATTTTCCACAATTCATCAAAAAATGAAACTTCTCAAAAGAAACATTAAAACTTCACCCAAAGTAAATTATGATATTTATATTTAAAAAATGATGTTTAATTTTTAAAATATAAATAATAAAAGTGTCAAAAATTACATTTAAAATCGATGCATCCTTAAAAGTTTCTAAAATTATTTTTTCAAAAAATAAATCTTTGCATTCATAACATTGGATTTATTTTTATCTTATACATATAAAATATATTTTATAAGTGTTAAAATAATTTTATTTAACTTATAATATTTAAATTTTATTTAAAACATTCATCAAAGGTTTTTTTATTAATTTTTTGAGAAAAAATTGTGTTTATACAAAGAAAAATAGTTTTCTTAGAAAAAGAATTTATTTATTTCCAAATAGTATTTAATTTTATTTCTAGCTAATTGATAACAAAATTATTCATTATATATATATAATAGTTTCATAATTTATTCAATAATATTGATAACTTCTATTCCAACAGATAGGTGTGGTCTATAATAAAATTTTAATATCAATATTAATAGTTTACTGTAGTTTGGTAAAACATGGCCTAGCGTGTGACACAAGATATTGATGGAAATTGGAATTGTGTGTAACACAATCCAAACATCGTGTTTTATTTACCAAAATCTAATATAATTGTTGCACATAGTGCAAGCATAAATTTTTGTTTTGTGAAACACAGTCTAAACATAGTGCTTTTATATAACACAAGCTATATTCAGTGTTGTGTGAAAGCATAATATTGAAAATATTATTGTAATTCGAAAAATAAATTTCCAAAAATCTAAAGGCGTTACATTTTACCCCCATTAAAAATAATTTCTCCCTCGAAATTTAAATGGTTTATCAAAATTTTTAATAATTTAAAGTTATTTTCATAGAAACCCAAATCAGAAAAAATTAATACTAATACTTCTATTAGAAAAATAATATATAAAATGTAGTGGTTACCCAAAGTGAATCATTACTTGGTTTTCACATAGGATAAAATGGATGGAAAGTGAAAACATGGAGATGTAAGGGTAATCTATATATCAAGTTCGGATGGAGAGTGACAAAGAACATGTTCAAGAGAATTTTAATGATCACAAAGGCATAAACCAAAGAGGCTTGAAAAGGTCATTAAAATCATATAAAATGATGATAATTGGATAAAAATTTATTTCAAGAACCTTTTTCCTAATTCTGAAGAATATTCAAGAGATGATATAATTTCATGATTTTGAGACAAACTCACCCATTTTTTACCTTGATCAATTTCCGCTTCATCTCTAATTCCAAGAAAGGAATGTGAATTTTTCATTCTTGATGAATGAGAAAATCATTACATCTATAAATAAAATGATAGTTAATTCTATATATCTTTATTTAAAATCTTGAGAAAATGGTTTTCACAAGTTATCTAATAAGCATAAATCCCCATACGATGAGATAATACATTAATCTCTAATACCCCATCCAAAGTTTGACATAAACCATTCCATAAATGGTTAAACTTATAACCCTTAATAAATATGAATGTCCAAAACATTAGAAATAAGATCACTAAATTTATAAAACATATATTAGCATTGACCCCCCATATATCATAAAGTATCTCTTAGTTGTCACATACCAAACATGGGAATACCTTAATCATGTATTCACTTAAAATATGGTAATAACCTGAATCACCAAAATCCTTATTGAAACATACATGATTCTTTATTATTTACATAAAACATAGATTATTATATATAATAATTAAATCCAAAAATGTTGTAAACTCCATTCATGATAGAATAAACCACTTTGTCACCAATTTCTTAATCAGTTCCAAGGTAATTGGAATAATCCAATTTAATTATTCAAATCCAATATATATTTATCCAAACATAATTATCTCAATATTAAGAACATATTAAGGTTAGTATTTCCCTTAATCTTGTGTTTATCATGAATACCACCTTTACATTAAATCACTTTTCTAGTCCATCACAACCATTCAATATATTCTTGTAAATCCTTTGTGAAAATATAAACTAAAAAATCCTTATATATTTTAAAATTCATAATTATTGAATCCAAATACATAAAAACTTTGATTATTCCAGTTAATCCTTATTAAAAATTCTATATCATCTTATTACTTAATACCATTTACTGTTCAAATTTCACTTAATCATTAACAAAAAATATAACCATTACACATACCACCTTGATGATTCTCTTTAAAATATTTCCACTTAAGAAATCAATTTGAAAAATTCACATTAATTCCAAATTTAAGGAATTAAACTATTGATAATTTTATAGGGAGGCCATTATACACATTCATTATGTTAACTGAACATTTCATTTTCCCATTTTTGTTACTTTATTTGTGTCATTCTTTACCACATGAAAAATATCTTCTAGTTCCTCTAAGACATGCACTTGGGTGCTTATTCCCAAATTATTAACATGTAGAGATCTGAATATTCTTTCCTATGTAGTATCCATTACCTAAATTCTCAATCATCTCTTTCCTTATCTTATTTGGTGAGTCTGATAGTAGATTAGTATACATGTTTTTTATCATGTTCTGTGGAAACTGATTAGGCATAATGGGAACTTCCTTTACACCAATCATCATACCATTTGATAGCTCATCAAAAAAAATCTATCACATTGAATGTTAACCTAATTCCTTTTAGTTCCTATCATTGAAAAAAACTAGAAAGCGTAGTGTGAGAAACACTTATCATTGATGAAAACCTCATAATAATTAAAAATAACTAATATGTTATCTACATCTTGAAAAATTCTTATTTAATAAATGAAAATTTGGTTTATCCAAGTTTATTCATAGTCATCTTCGATTAAATACTTCATGATGGTCCATAAAGTGTTTTTGAATTCCCAAATCATATCCCCTAGAGTGTCAAACCAAGTGTGCAGCAAGGTCCGTTGTTGTGCACTAGTTCCTGATCAAGTCTAGCTCAATATGGTCTTTTCAGGTTTGTTACCCCTATATACATATTTTCGAGAGCCGCATCTAATTTTAGTATCCATACAGGGATGTATTTCTAGGAAACCACTGACTCTATACTTTACCAAAATTCTAGGATGTTTTCCTAAACATTAACTCATCCTTATACATATCCTTTGAGACATCCTTATACATATCCTTTGAAATATCCTTAGGAATATCATTGATGTTTTCTCATCCTAGTTTCAAAAGGTTGACTAAACCATTATATAGATGCCACTATAGAGACCCATGCTTATCATACATAGATATTACACCATTTTAAATGAATATTCAGAAAATTTCAAAAGTACATACCTGAGGACCATAATAGTTTAGTGTCGTTGGAAACATAGAACACAATATTCTAACTTGGTGAAAGATCTTCAATTATTCCTACAATGATATTACCCTTTAGTACATATACCTAAAACATTTCGTCATAATCTGGAGAAAGGAATCATAATAATGGGTGATCTTAGATGATCATTAAGGTAAAATAAAAGAGATAAGCAAGCATAACATGATCATAAGGGTATGAGAACAAGAGAATAAGAATTTGAGATCATACCCTACATATCAATGATGATATACATGATTCATGGAATAAATATTGATAGTTCATAAGACATGAATCATAAGGTAATCAAGAGCACAATCCATTAGAGTATAACATAAAAAAAGACATATAATTTTTTCCATACATGTAGGCATATAAAATCATTACCTCCAAGTTAAGGAAAATTTCCAAAACCTACCAGGGAATATCATGGGGCCTACACCTACTGGGTGGGAAATAAAACCATCCCCGGTCATAGTACTTTCCTTATAGTGGAATGGGTTCACTCCCCAAACCATATTAATAGTCAAGGATAACTCCAAAGACCGTCTTAGTAGTCAAGGTTAAGTCCTAAGATTGTTTTAGCGGACAAAGTCCTTTACTAAACCAAGTTCACTCCTCATTCCATCCATATATATCTCATGAGATATATATATTTAACCAATTCATTGGAGGGATATATAGGTCCCAATTATTTCATAATTAAATCATACATACATGCTCCGCAAGATAATAAAACATTCATCATATCATGACCCATAAAAAGATATGAGTTTCATAAACATCATATCATAACCCATAAAATGAAATGGGTATCATAAAAATTTTATCATACCATAACCTATAGAAAAGGGATATGTTTCATAATTATATTCGTCATATAATAACCCATGATAGGAATCAGGTTTCATAAGTGTGTTATCATGATATAACCCATAGAAGGGAAATGGGTTTCATAAACATCTTTTCATATTAATCATAAACCATTTAGATAAAGAATAAGAATGATTTCATTGGATCATATACCTATTAAAGCATAAACTATATTAAAGGACGAAATCATAGATGGAGATTTTTCTCAAGTATAACTTGAAAATTTTCTTAAGGGAAATAATCCTTTATTGAAAATCAATTTTAAAAACATGAAACATTTTCAAAAATCACTTTATTTCAAAAACACCTTGAATAACATATATATGAAGGTTTTAAAATCATTTTCTAAACTTTTTATACATAAACTTGTTTTTAAAACCCTTTTCTTAAAAAATTATAAAGGAATATTTTAAAATCATATAAAACAATTTTGAAAACCTTTCCTTTAAAAATATATAAAGGAATATTTTCGAATCATTTTTGGAAAACATTTCTTTTAAAATATATTTGAAAACATAGAAAAGAAGATTGAAAAAAAAATTTAAAACATAAAACACATTTAAAATAATTTTCCATGAAAATTATCATAAAATATCATTTAAAAACATTTTTGAAAACATTTTTAGGGGATATTGTTTTTTGAATAAACCAGATTTCTAGTCGAAGAGAGAAATAAAGTCAAATTTTTATAAAAACATTTTCTAAATTATCATATGTAAAAAAGAGTGGAAAATGTTATAATTACTTGGATATATCATGATTAAACATAGTAAAAAAATCAATAGAATTATTGAGAGATGTATTATATGATTTCTTCAATTGAAGCATAATCCAAAACAATCTCAATAAATTATTAGATTGTAGTAATAAACTCTTACCACTTTGGTTACATTGAATCCTAATAAATATAAAATAATAAAATTAAATGAAGCTAAAAATATTATGAAAATATTTTTATTCATGATATGACTTTTAAAATGGAATTATATACACCAGGTAAAATAATATGGGTTCATAACATAACATGTGTCTCAAAGAATACAAATTGACACAAAATTACATTACCGATATGGTAACTTCTAAAACGTAACCCCATGATATAGATATTATAAAATGGATAATTAAATACAAATAAATGTAATAATAATAATCATAGACTAAATTTATGGGTATTATATACACCACAAAAAAGAAAAAAGTGGTGAATGAGGCATAAGTCTCACAGATATAAAAGTGAGACTAGAAATCCCCTTACTATATGTCTTGACTCTCGTTATACTCATTGAAACCTCTGGTATAATAAATATATGTTTACTATACATATATTAAAAACAATATTCAATTATATTATACCATAAATGAATTAAATATGACCTAATATTACCCGTTTATTAATAATTCCATGTTAAAGTTACATTTTAGGTAATAACCGCTTTATTTTTATCATGTGATTTGCTTTGTTTTATTTTTCGACCTCTTACTTATATCATGGATTAATCACCTAAAAAATGTTAACCATGATATATATATTATATATATTTAGTATATATGTATTTATAATAATATAGAAAATATAGATATAGAAAATGAAATACATTGTTCATAGAGACGGTAGGTCGTATGTATGAAAGAACGTTGTTTCCATTTTCTTGTCATATTGAAAGAAATAAAGTAAATGATATATATATATATATATAATTACAATAAAATTTTTATTCCATATATGTCATACACATTCACTGAAACCATCCTTAAAACATTTCATGTAATGTGTGAACGAATCACAACGCCTTGAGGAGGCAGTGGTCCATACTTCCATAATTGAAGTTATTTTATCTCAAAAATGGAAATCATGAAGGTATGTGTTATATAAAAATTAAATGAGCATAAATAAATCATATATTATATATATTATACAAAAATTAAAATTACATTACTATTCCCAACCTTGAATGGTGGAAATTCTAGAACTAATGACATCGATTCGCGAGGCAGTAGTCTGACGTTCACACAAATAATGACTGGATATACCATTTGATGGAAGTGTGTGTGAGTGTAGGTCATAAATGTAGTATAATAATATATTAGTATATTTAGGATACTGAAGTTATTATACAAGCATGTAATAAGAATAATTTATGGGGTAGAGAAAGAAATGAAACTAAACTCATTGGTGAAGGATGTTATGTCTTCTTTGTGAAACTTTTTTTGGGTTTCACCAAAGAGATTACTTGGTTGGATGTATGCACAAAGTCAGGATTATAGGATTAATGGAGGGATATTATAAATAGTTAAACACTATTAAGAGTTCTCTTTTTATAGAAAAGGAGTGGAAATCTTATAAATATAAAAAGGTAAACCCTATTAAGAGGTCTACCTAACATCATGTTCATCCATTAATGGTATATTTTAGAGAAAATGAATGATATAGATGATATATGTCCATCTAATGGATTTTGGACATGTTTCTAGATTATTTGGCCCTATAAGTTTATGTTTAACCACCAAGTAAACTCGTTTTCCCCTTAATTTGTTTAATTAATTTTAATTACATTCACTAATATTTTTTTCAAAAACTATGTTTTCCTTACTATAAAAAATAAATTTTTCTTATTAAAATTATAGAATCCATTTTTCATATTCCAAACAGAGGATTGGTAGAAATAAATTTAAAAAAAAATTTACAGATAGGTTGAAACATCATGTTTCTAAAGTGAAAAGGTTCAAAAGTTTGAATTGTTTTTATATCCAGTTTCAATGTGAAATTGATTCTGAAGACCTAAATTCTATCAATATATGTATAATTGATCTAAATATAATTTGAAACCAATTTTAAAATATAATTTATCTTTAAAAATAAATAAAATGAAAAATAATTTTTCAATTAAAATTTAATGTTTTTACTATTTATTCAGAAAATGAAACATCTAATAAAAATACCCCAGCTTTCAAAGATAATATTTATTTTTCCAAATAAAAATTATAATTCTGTCAAAAATTATATTTAAAATAGGTGTACCAATAAAATGTGGTAAAATTTCTTTCTATAAAAATATATCTTTTTATTCAGAATATTGGATTTATTCTTATATTATACCTATAAAATCTATTGGATGAGTGTTAAAAAAATTGATTGAATATATAATATATAATTTTATTAAAAAAAATCTTTAATAATGGTTTTTCAATTTATTGAGATAAAATTTTGTTTTCACATGGAAGAATAGTTTTCTTAGAAAAGGAATTTAATTATTTTCAAATAGTTCTTACTTTCATTTCATACTAATTTTCAAAAAAATGATTCATATTATATACACGTGTAAATAATATTTCTAAAATTTAGATAATTTTATTTATAACATCCATTCCAATACCTAGGTGGTAACTATAATGATATTTTAATAATAATATTAATAGTATATTGTAGTTCATTAAAATATAGTCATCCATGTAATGAAAGATATCAAAGGAACTTGATATTGTGTGTTACACATGAAAATCATAGTCTTGCATTTACCACATTCTAATCTATGTGTTGCATATAATGTAAGTTTAACATGGTGTTTCATGAAATAAAATCCAAATTTAGCTCTTTCATATAACACGAGTTGTATTCAGTGTTGCAAGAAATGTAAAATTTTGAAAATATTAAATTAATTCAAAAAAATTACAAAATATCAGGTTGTTACATTATGTACTTGAATTTTTAATGAATTATTGATTATTTTAAGTGTAGAATATTCTAGTCGATTCAATCTTCATTGATGAATTTTCATTACATGCAAATGGAAATCCATTATAACATGACAATAAATCATCATGTACAATGAATATAGACAAAAAAATGTTGATGAAGGAATCCTGAAAACCTATGTATATGATCTTTTTCTATATATATATATATATAATTAATTTATAATTATTATTTCCATGTCTTAATAATTTTTACTTAGTGAATATATTGATTAATTTTGGGGGAACTTGAGTTGTATTTTAATTGCATTGAATGATCAAAACTTGAATCCATCGTAAAATATACACATATTCTCAAAAAATCAATAATAACCACTCTTATTGTTTTAGGTGATAATGAAGATGAACCAAGGTATTTTCATTGTTCATTATTGATAAAAAAAATGTATTATCTCATGTTCTCTAAGACTTGAGAGTGGTTGAGGTGGATGATGATTCTTGGTCTTGAGAGAGTTCTTGAGAGGTTCTCTAGGTCATGGTAAAAATATATTGAGAGTAAATTTTGTGCACAAAAAATCACATTCCCCTAGTAAATTATATAATATGACAATATATTTTCAAGGTTGAACATTTGATAATTACACAATATCCTTTTACAAATTATTCTCTCTTATAAAAAAATTCAAGATAAATATTTATATTATTATTATTATATTTCATGGAATTCATTGACTAACCAAATATTTAAATACCATTTATTGAATAAATAATCAATATTTATTCAAATCATATTAAATAATGTTATATCATTCTCATTGGCCCTTGACAAGGCCTATCCATACACCATGGCATTTATCAATCCTTTAATAATATATTTTCCCCCAAATATATATAATTCTATACATAAATAAAAAAATTAATGTTATTCACCAGATTAGAAGTCAATATATTTATTCTAATAACATTTAAATTATGTTAATTGATAATACATATTTATTTAATATTCAAATAATTAAATAAACAATTATTTTGATCCATAAACTAATATTGGAATAAATTTATATTTGTTTATTACCTTGTGAAAAATAAAAAAGAGAAAAATAAATATTTTATTCATCGAATATGTGAATTGATATTTATCTAATATTATACTAACATATATATTCTATAACTAATTTAACTAGTGACTTAGTATATACGATCATGAATCCTGAATAATTAATATTCTACTAGATGTTGAAATTATTTATTCATAATATTAAATTTTAAAAAAGAATTAAATTTTAGATTCATGTGTATATATAGTGCATCACCCTATAGGCTAATGTTATTTGGAATTAGTGGGTTTTACCCAAAATTCTAGGATTGGGGTCTACCAACACATCAAGGGACTTATAGTAAATGAAGTTAATGTTGTAATAACAAAAACCTCATTAGAATTTTTACCAAATAATATAATCCCTTTTTATCAATATCTTATTAAGAAAGATGCATACTTATTCCATTAACCTATATGTTTGATATATTTTTCTTTGACTATCTAAAATGAACCAATTAATAAGCTATTTTTTCATGGGTTTAATCATACAATTCCATTTTATTCAATGGGACTGAGATATCTAACTCTATTGAACTGAATGTGAAATGTCCTTTATTTAATTAAATAATAATTCAATATTACTTATTAAACAACCAATGTATCCTACCTCCACATGAGGATATATCATTATGGTGTTCTTTAATACAAAAAAATACACATTTCTTGATTTTCATTGTTAATAGTCATATGTATATGGAATATTACACACATCCACATAAAGGAATTTCCAAAACACATGGAATGTGGTATTCTAATTATGGTTTTATCCACATAACCTCATATCATTGAGATTAACATATACATAATTTATTTTATTTACTCTTGTCAACTTAAAAATCAAGCACCAGACATTGAAACAAAATCCATATCCCCTTAGAAGATGATACCTTGACCATATGACATATATTTTAGAATATTTCAAAATCACCCCCACATAAATCATAATAAAATGGATCCTCTATTACTTATCACTGTGAAAACTTTTCTAAGGAAATTATCACATTAATATTATATGGATATACAATAACCATGTGATATGATTTTCACTCATATGGTAATCAATAGTCTTAATTTTTAGGACCCAAAGGGGAAAAGATACCCTTAGAGGGGGGTTGAATCAGGGTATGGAAATTCTTTTTCAAAATTCTTCCTACTCCACTGGATCTTGACCTCAATATTATAAGGGTCGATTTGTTTGCACTAATGTGTTAACGTTGATCTTTTTCTTTCCTTATTTATCTTATGATGATGCTTTGGATGCAATGTAGGGAAGCAAGTAGGCAGACAAATATTTTTAATTGGTTCACCCTCACTGGGCTACATCCAAGGAGCATACAATGGTGATGTGTCGTTGTACCAAATCCACTAAATCTCACTGCCAATAATGTTTGGGCTAGAACACTATAAAGACCAGAACATTTCGTGGAAATTTTTTTCTTAAAAACATGGGATTTTTATGAGTCCATGAAAATTTACGGTGCATGATTCCGAGGCCCGGTGTACCCGGAATCAATTTCTGAAGTTTTGTTCGGGTACCTTCAGTAAACGTACGAGCAGGTTTTTATAACTTTTGAACCGGTGCTAGGAACTGAAATTTGAGGGCACCGTTGAACTCGCAGCGCCAGTATTCACTTAAGAAGACTTTCACTTCGATAGCAGTGAGTCGAGGATAGAAGTTAGTTTTTTGGGTTTTCTTTAAAAAAATAATAAAATAAAGTGAGCTAAACTTTATTTTATTGAGTCTCCATGTGAGTGTTGGTGATTAAAATCTCCTCATGGGAGTTGTAGGTGGGGCCCCCACACCTTAACCGCCCATGAGAGGTTATGGTGGTGGGGCCCACCTGAACTCAACCACCCATATGAGGATAAATATGGTGGGGACCACCCGGGATTTTAACCCCTTAAACTCTCCATTAAAGTGGAGAAAACTCTTAAGCTTCACATTAATTTAGGGGAGCCTCTTCACCTCCCCTAGCATTTAATTTTTCCAATCCTCCACAATTAAGGGGGGAGCCAACCTAGTTAATTACTCCATTTTGAATTGGTACCAACTCCCCAATTAATATGTGCCAACCCACGTGAATTAATGAGGATGAGCCTTTTTAATTTAATTCCCCCTTTTGAATTTGTGCTAATGAAATAATAGATTAAGTAATCTATTATTTGGCACAACGAATTCACTTTGGTGATTGAAGAAAATGAGTTCTCCAACGAGGAACACCCCTCCCAATGAAGAACGAAGAATGAAGGAAGCCGATCCTTCTTCGGCATCTTCCTCGAAGCTTCAACCGTCGTGAGATGTCTTCAACGATCAGCTCCCGCAACTCCGTCAACGAACGACGAACGACGAATCGAAGGTAGGGGATTTAATTTTGTGTTATATCCCTTTACACTTTCTCTTCTTCGGATAGAAAGAATTTCTTGTGGATTTTGTAAAAGAATTGTTGTCCATCGTACTAATTGATGAACCAATTGATACCACCCTAAACGCGGAGGGTGCGGGCCAAACCAACATGGCCCGACCCCTTCGTCGATCTTGTTTATGTTGAACTTTAGGCGAGGAACTAGCAACGAGGAGACGAAGGCGGCAACGACAAAGGTCGCTCTACCCGAGGCCTCTGCAAATCGTGTCGCCCCCGCGGCGCACCGGTGCTCCCGGTCGAACACCGTCGGCCCATGTTGGCCCGAGCCACGTCAAACCAGCCTGCCCGTGCCCCGCGCGGCCCGCCCGGTGCCCTGTGCGGCCTCCCATGCAGCCTCCTGTGCGGCCTACCCATTCGCCGCGCGCCCTGCTCGCGGACTTCCCGGCTCCCTGTCGGCCTGCCCGTGGCCTCCCACGCGCCTTGCCCAGCTGTTGTCGGCCGTCCGGCCTCCGGAGCTGGCCCACGGCGTCGCTGGCCGAACCGGCTCGGCCTTCTGGACCGAGCCGCCTACGCGGAGACCTCCAGAATGAACCACCCCCACAGTCCGTTGGGCCAGGACCAACAGACCGGGACGAACCTAGCGGGCGGACCGGGTCGACTCAGACTGGGTCGACCCATACTAGGTTTGGCCGAGTCGGTCCGACTAGGCCAGACCGGACCCAGGCCCACTACTGACCCTTTACATCATTTGGCCATGTCTTTGGCACCGGACGTCCGTTTGAAGAACCGTCAGCGATGCTGGTAATCATGGAGCATGAAAGTCTCTTGAGTATACCCCATAGGAGTTCGGGGTAAAGTTGAGATATGGTCAGGTTGGATCGTACACGAATCCATCCAAGCCCCCAAGACTAAATAAACTAATAACTCAAAGATCGGGCGTCTGATTAGCACGCTATCAATTGCGTTGAGACCTCTATGACGTGGTGGACCTTTGAGATACTTCTACATGGGACTTAGAGACAGTTGGAGTATCGACCTGCAAATTGTGGAGCGGATCCTCCCAGAGATGAGCAAGCATAGCGCAGAGACCTAGTAGCTGGCTGAGACCTGACGAGTGCTGATCGATTCGACTCGGAGTGATTCGACTAGCCCAGTGGGGAGCGCCTTGGTGTCGCGGCAAATCCACGGTGGGGAGCGCCTCTATGTGACGCGGCAGACCCACGGTACTCGACACGTGGAGTACCTCAGTAGGCTACGAGGGGGAGCGCCTCTGTGTGACGCGGCAGACCCACGGTGGGGAGTGCCTCTGTGTGATGCGACAGACCCACGATACTCGACAGGAGGAGTACCTTAGTAGTCCAAGGATAGTAGGAAGTGACTCTGTGTGACGCGGCATGCCCACTGTACTCGATAGAGGAGGAGTACTTCATCAGTCGAGGTTATGACAGTGTGACTGGGGATGGTACTTGATACTACCCTAGAATAAAATCCGGGTTTGAGCTGATTCAGTAAATTTTGTGTTTACCTCATGATTGAGATGGATTACTTGGTAACTTAGGTATATGTATGGGCATATATCTAAGTGAGGTTATCTGCCGATTTCATACTTTGTGGTTTATCCTTGTTGGATTTTGTGAGACCTTGAGGGTCTCGGGGTCCCAACTGAGTATCGTTATACTCACCCCTGCACGGGCTTTGCCCACACCTCGTTGTGTTGGATGCAGACGATGGACAACGCTGACCGAGGCTGAGAGGATAGGACTGGACGATACCCAGAGGTGGACCACATGGAGGAGACGGACGGACGTGGAGTGATGTGGAGGCTTTCTGTCCAACCCATCAGGTAGGACTCCCCGATGGATGATCGGGGAGTTGTTTACCTTTATTTAGTTTATTTGTTTTCAGTTTCATTGTACTTTACAGTTGGTCTTGTATTTCCGGCCCCTTTACTTTTCAGCACTTCTTTTGTACACAGTTTTACATAGTGTTTTGATTCCATCTTGTACTCTGTTTGTGCGTACTTACAGTTTATAAAGGAAATGCCTTCCCAACTTAGGGATTTATTCCTTTGGTGCTAGTCTCCAGGCCCTTCCCTATGGAAGGCGGGCTTGGGGTAGTCACGGCACAGGTCCCGAGGATGGGTCGTGACAAATTGGTATCAGAGGAGTCGGTTCTACCGCAGAACTTAGGACTCTGGTCTTTCTTTTCTGTAAAGAAATAGTGTTAAGGGTACCGAGTGTGGTTTTCAGTTCAGGGAGTCCAGTGTTTGTGCGGCGGCCGACGTATCCATACACCAGGACCCTGACCTCTAATTTCTGACTCAGTGCACAAAAACACTGATTGCTTCTGTGTTTTCAAAAGTTTTCGTTAAGTCATCTCAACCAGGTCAGCTCACTAGGTATAATCTTTTGAACATGTTGCATTTGTTTCTTTCAGGATGCCTCCCCGTGGACGACCAGTTAGAGCCTCGAGAGTTATACGCACATATAGCGCACCAAGCGATGAGGCCTCGGTGTAGGGCCCTCTTCCTGCGGAGGCACCAGCGGTACCACTACCCGTTGGGCCATCGATGCCACCAACCCTAGCAGAAGACGATGCACGCCGCTTGAGCGCGTTGCACGAGTTCCAGAGCCAGAGGCCACCAAGGTTCAGGGGAGAGATGGACTCACAGGCGGTTGAGGATTGGCTGGAGGCTGTGGTGAGAGTCTTCAGACTGGTGGGGACACCAGCAGACCTTATGGTGATCCTTTCTGCGAGTCTCCTTCAGGCAGCAGCAGACATATGGTGGAGCCTGATGCTTCAGGTGCATGACGAGATGACGCTGCTATGTACAGACTTCGAGAGCCTGTTTCGGGCGGAGTTTGTCCCAGGCACCCTTCGTGCGGTGCAGATACAGGAGCTACTGCATCTACATAAGGGTAGCATGATGGTAGATCAGTACTCAGCGAGGTTCACCGACCTATCGCGTTACTCCACAGATATGGTGCGGGGCCCATTCTTCAGGGCCCGGACCTTCGAGCAGGGGCCCAGGCGATAGATCAGTACTTCGATGATCTCACTCAGCATCCCGACACAGGCGGTGTGCTAGAGAGATCCCTCCGGTTGGAGAGTTTCCTTTTTGAGCAGTCTCAGGCAGCGAGACCCACCACTAGTCGACATGCAGTGGAGTTTTCTGCAGCTAGTAGTAGACAGATGACGCAGAGGTCCAAGAGGACCAGACCCACGGGTGGATAACCGCATGACTCAGGATCAGTTGTGCGGGGCACTCGGGGCAGTGACATACATGCCAGGAGCATGCAGTGTTACTCATGTGGTGGCCAGGGTCACATGGCTCATGAATGTCCAACCCACCATTCAAATGATCAGCAGACGGTCGAAGGACCGCCCAGGAAGAGACAAAGATTTGATCGAGGCGGTCCGCATGGAGCAGGAGGATGTGGAAGAGGAGCGGTCCATGCAGCTAGCGGTGGACGATGATTCGTGGTGTTACCACCACCACCACCAGGAGGTTCACCCCGACCGTAGGGAGGAGCTGGACAGGGGAGAGCTCAGCTCCAGGCAGTTGAGGCATACGATCATGGCGCTCTGGAGATTATTCGAGGTACGATCTGTGTCTACTCCACCTTAGCTGCAGTTTTTATAGACACAAGTTCCAGTCACTCTTTCACTTCCATTGCCCTCATTCGGAGCTCGGAGATTCTGACGGAGCCGTTGGCTCGATCCTTACATCTAGAGACTCCTACGAGAGAAGACTCGGCGATCACGCACCGGTGCCGGCAGTGTGAGCTTACTCTAGGAGGTGAGAGCTTCGACTGGGATCTCCTCGTAGCGGCGTTGAGGCATTATGACGTCATCTTGGGTATGGACTAGTTATCTACAGTCCATGCTCAAATCAACTATATTAGGTGCAAAGTGCGGTGTGTCCGCACGGATGGGACAAGGTTCACCTTCACCAGCGAGAAGGGAGCCTTTGTAGCGCAGGATGGACTTACTCGGGGAAGGGTGCAGCCAATCACTCATTAGTTGGCCTGCCTTACCCTCAGAGCAGTTGATGTGGAGAGTCCAACTTATCCTGTAGTGGTGGATCAGTACGCGGATGTTTTTCCTGACGATGTTCCAAGACTACCACCTCGCAGAGAGGTGGACTTCTACATTGACATGTACCCCGAGATGGCACCGATATGTACACTAGAATATCAGATGGCTCCCACTGAGCTTCGTGAGCTGCAGGTACAGCTGGAGGACTTGCAGGGGAAGGGATTCCTCCGGACCGGTGTTTCTCCCTAGGCAGCCCCGATTCTGTTCGCCAAGAAGGCGGATGGGAGCTTGAGACTTTGTTTCGACTACCATCGCCTGAACCAGGTGACCGTGAAGAACACATACCCACTCCCGAGGATTGACGACTTCTTTGATCAGCTGAAAGGAGCACAGTGGTTATTGAAGATAGACCTCAGATCAGGTTATCACCAGCTTAGAGTTCAAGATGAGGATGTGCAGAAGACGGACTTCAGGTGTCGGTATGGCCACTACGAGTTCTTGGTTATGCCCTTCGGCGTAACCAACGCTCCAGCAGTGTTCATGGGTCTCATGAACAGGATCTTCCAGCCAAACCTCGATCGCTTTGTCGTAGTCTTCATCGGCGACATACTGATCTACTTGACTACTGAGGAGGAGTATGCTTACCATTTGCGGGTAGTACTGGACACACTCCGAGAGCACCAGCTTTATGGTAAACTCTTGAAGTGCCAGTTTTGGATCTGAGAGGTTCACTTTTTGGGACATGTCATCTCGGAGGCTGGAGTTGTAGTGGATCCAGTGAAGATTGAGGTGGTATTTTCTTGGGATCCACCCAGAAGTGTGGCGGAGGTATGTAGTTTCCTGGGTTTGGCTAGTTACTACCAGAGGTTCTTCCTAGACTTCTCTAGAGTTGCAACACCACTATCAGCCTTAAAAAAGAAGGGGCAACCCTTCGTATGGTCGGAGAGATTCCAGCAGAGCTTTTAGGAGAAGAGGAAGAGGCTGACTAGTGCCCCCATCTTGAGGCTTCCAAAGGAAGGCGTAGGGCACGTAGTCTACTACGACGCATCAAGGACCGGACTTGGGTGTGTCCTGATGCAGGAGCGAGCAGTGATCACGTATGGTTCTCGGCAGCTGAGACGGCACGATCAGAACTACGCTACCCATGACCTAGAGTTAGCAGTAGTGGTCTTCGCCTTGAAGATGTGGCAGCACTATCTTATGGGTGAACGTTTTACCGTATACTCTGATCACAAGAGTCTCAGGTATATCTTCTCTCAGAAGGACCTGAACCTGAGACAACGACGTTGGCTTGAGTTCCTCTAGGACTATGACTTCGAGATGGTTTATACTCCTGGGAAGGGGAACGTTGTTGCGGATGTGCTCAACAAGAGATATGGTATACAGCTGCTAGGAGAGGCGACAGAGTAGCTGGCTACTTTACATATTTTTTATGTGGACCAAGATGGAGCAACTTTCCTTCAGTCTCTTACAGTCACTCCTCCACTTCTTCAGCGATTCAGGGAGGCACGGCATGGAGATGCTGACTGCGAGACACGATGTGCTCAGATATCCACAGGGCAGGCACCTCATGGATTTTTTGAAGGTGGGGAGCACTTCATCCTCTACAGAGGACGTACTATGGTGCTAGTGTCACTTCAGGAGGAAGTGTTGAGGGAGTTTCACACATCCCCTCTAGTGGTAGATCTAAGAGTGGTGAAGATGAATCAGGACCTCAGACGACAGCACTGGTGGCCAGGTATGAAGAAGGTGCTAGCAGAGTTTGTCTCTCGATGCCTCACTTGTCAGCAAGTGAAGGCGGAGCACCAGATACCAGCAGGCTTGGTTCAGCTTTTAGAGGTTCCATAATGGAAGTGGGATGGGATATCCATGGACTTTGTGACGGGTCTTCCACGTATATCCAGGGGACATGACTCTATCTGGGTGATCGTCGACCGACTCACCAAGTCGGCCCACTTCCTACCGATCAGAGAGCTGGGTTCAGTAGATAGCTTGGGACGCCTCTACGTGCAGGAGATTGTGCGGATACATGGAGTACCTTCTTCTATTTTCTCTGATAGTGACGCACGGTTTACTTCCCGGCTGTGGAAGGGGATGTAGGAGGCTTTCAGGATGCAGCTTCATCTGAGCACCGCCTTCCATCCTCAGACAGATGGTCAGATTGAGCGGACCATTCAGACCCTCGAGGACATGATGCGTTCTTGTGTCCTTGACTTCGGTCGTAGCTGGGAGGATCAGTTACCTTTGGTGGAGTTTGCGTACAACAACAGCTATCACTCCACCATTGGGATGGCACCTTTCGAGGCCTTGTATGGTCGACCTTGAAGATCGCCATTGTGCTGGACAGACCCAGGGGAGTCAGCACTAGTGGGACCAGAGATGGTATGGGCTACCACGGAGAAGGTGCAGATCATCCAGGAGCAGATGAAGACTGCACAGAGTAGGCAGAAGTCGTATACTGACAGGAGACAGAGACCTCTGGAGTTCGAGGATGGCGACCACGTCTTTCTATGGGTCTCACCCCGACGAGGTTTATGAAGATTTGGCCGAGGCGGTAAGTTATCTTCGCAATTCATCAGACCTTTCCAGGTCCTCAGTAGAGTAGGCGAGATGGCTTAACGCCTGGCTCTTCCACCTCAGTTGCACCGGCTGCTCGACGTCTTCCACGTATCCCAGCTGAGGAGATATGTGCACGACCCTTCTCACATCATCGACCATAGAGAGTTGGATGTCGACGATGGGGTGAATTTCATGGAGGTTCCAGTTGATATTGAGGATCGATAGGAGCGGGTCCTATGTGGACGGTCGATACCTCTGGTGCACGTTCGCTGGAAGCACGGGAACCTCCCGGAGAGCACATGGGAGAAGAAGACTCAGATGCATGCTCAGTACCCCCACTTGTTCCCATAGTTCGAGTTGTAGCTTACGAGGATGTAAAGCCCTAGGGTGGGGAGAATGTAAAGACCCGGAAATTTCGTGGAAATTTTTTTCCTAAAAATATGGGAATTTTACAAGTTAGTGAACATTTACGGCACATGATTCCGAGACCCGGTGTGCTCGGAATCAATTTCTGAAGTTTTGTTCGGGTACGTTCATTAAACGTACGAGCATGTTTTTATAACTTTTGAACTGGTGCTTGGAACTGAAATCTGAGGGCACCATTGAACTCGCAGCACCGGTATTCGCTTAGGAAGACTTTCACTTCAACGGTAGTGAGTCGAGGATAGAAGTTAGTTTTTGGGATTTCTTTAAAAAAATAATAAAATAAAGTGAGCTACACTTTATTTTATTGAGCCTCCATGTGAGTGTTGGTGGTTAAAATCTCCTCATGGGAGTTGGAGGTGGGGCCCCCACATCTTAACCTCGCATGAGAGGTTATGGTGGTGGGGCCCACCCGAACTCAACCTCCCATGTGAGGATAAATGAGGTGGGGACCACCCGGGCTTTTAACCCCTTAAACTCTCCATTAAAGTAGTGAAAACTCTTAAGCTTCACATTAATTTAAGGGAGCCTCTTCACCTCCCCTAGCATTTAATTTTGCCAATCCTCTACAATTAAGGGGGGAGCCTACCTAGTTAATTACTCCATTTTGAATTGGTACCAACTCCTCAATTAATACGTGCCAACACACGGGAATTAATGAGGAGGAGCCTTTTTAATTTAATTCCCCCTTTTGAATTTGTGCCAACGAAATAATAGATTAATTAATCTATTATTTGGCACAACAAATTCACTTGGGTGATTCAAGAAAAGGAGTTCTCCAACGAGGAACGCCCCTCCCAACGAAGAACGAAGAACGAAGGAAGCTGATCCTTCTACGACATCTTCCTTGAAGCTTCAACTGTCGTGAGACGTCTTCAACGACCAACTCCCATGACTCCGTCAACGAACGACGAATGACGAATCGAAGGTAGGGGATTTACTTTTGTGTTATATCCCTTTATTGTTTCTCTTCTTCGGATAGAAAGAATTTCTTGTGGAGTTTGTCAAAGAATTTTTGTTCATCGTACTATTTGATGAACTAATTGATACCACCCTAAACGTGGAGGGTGCGGGCCAAACCAACATGGCCCGACCCCTCCATCGATCTTGTTTATGTTGAACTTTCGGCGACGAAGAGGCAACGAGGCAACGAAGGTGGCAACGACAAAGGTCGCGCTACTCGCGGCCTCGGCGAATCGCGCCGCCCCTGCGGCGCACCGGTGCTCCCGGCCGAACACCGCCAGCCAGATCCGTGCCAAACCGGCCTACCCGGCGCCCCGTGCGGCCTACCCGTGCCCCGCGCGGCCTTCCTGGTGCCCCGCGCGGCCTGCCCGGCGCCCCACGCAGCCTTCCCGCAGCCTTCCCGGCACCCTGTCGGCTTGCCTGCGCCCCGCGTGGCCTCCCACGCGCCCTGCCGACCTGCCCGCGCGGCCTGCCCGCGCCCTGCCGGCCTGCCCGCGGCCTCCCGTGCGCCCTACCCGGCTGCCTCTGGCCTCTCGGCCTCCCGAGCAGGCCCGCGGCGTCCCTCGCGGCATCGTTGGCCGAACCATCTTGGCCTTCCGGACCGAGCCGCCTACGCGGCGACCTCCGAGACGAACCGCCCCCATAGTACGCTGGGTTGGGCCCAGCGGATCGGGCCGAACCAAGCAGGCTGACCGGGTCGGCTCAGGCGGGGTGGGCCCAGACTGGGTTGGGCTGATTCGGTCCGACCGGACCGGACCGGACCCGGCCCCACTACTGACCCTTTACATCATTTGGCCATATCTTTGGCCCCAGGCGTCCATTGGAAGAACCGTCAGCGACGCTGGTAATCTTGGAGCATGACGGTCCCTTGAGTATACCCCATAGGAGTTCAGATTAAAGTTGATATATAGTCAAGTTGGATCGTACACGAATCCAACTGGGCCCCCGGGACTAAAAAAACTAATAACTCAAAGATCGGGCGTCTGATTGACGTGTCGTCAGTTGCGTTGATACCTCTATGACGTGGCAGACCTTTGCGATAATTCTACGTGGGACTTTGAGATAGTTGTAGTATCGACCTACAGATCGTAGAGAAGATCCTCCCGAAGATGAGCAAGCATTGCACAGAGGCCTAGTAGCTGGCTAAGACCTGACGACTGGTGACCGATTCAACTATGAGTGATTCGACTAGCCCAGTGGGGAGCGCCTTAGAAACGCGGTAGACCCACGGTGGGGAGTGCCTCTGTGTGATGCGGCAGACCCACGGTACTTGACACGTGGAGTACCTCAGCAGGCTAGGAGGGGGAGCGCCTCTGTGTGACGCGGCAGACCCACGGTGGGGAGCGCTTCTGTGTGACGCGGTAGACCCACGGTACTCGACAAGAAGAGTACCTCAGCAGTCCAAGGATAGTGGGAAGCACCTCTGTGTGACGTGGCAGGACCACTATACTCGATAGAGTAGGAGTACTTCATCAGCTGAGGTTCTGACAGTGTGACTGGGGATGTTACTTGATACTACCCTAGAATAAAATCCTGGTTTGAGCTGAGTTAGTAACTTTTGTGTTTACCTCATGATTGAGATGGATTACTTGGTAACTTAGGTATATGTATGGGCATATACCTAAGTGAGGTTATCTGTTGATTTCATACTTTGTGGTTTATCCTTGTTGGATTTTGTGAGACCTTGAGGGTCTCGGGGTCCCTACTGAGTATCGGTATACTCATCCCTACGCGGTCTTTGCCCGCACCTCGTTGTGTTGGATGCAGAGGATGGACATCGCTGACCGAGGTTGAGAGGACAGGACTGGACGGTACCCGGAGGTGGAAAACATGGAGGAGACGGACAAACGTGGAGTGCTGTGGTGGCTTTCTGTCCTACCCTTCAGGTAGGACTCCCCAATGGACGATCCGGAAGCTGTTTACCTTTCTTCAGTTGTACTTGTTTTAAGTTTCCTTGTACTTTACAGTTGGGCTTGTATTTCCGGCCCCTTTACTTTTCAACACTTCTTTTGTACACAGTTTTACTTGGTGTTTTGCTTCCATCTTGTACTGTGTTTGTTCGTGCTTACAATTTATAAAGGCAATGCCTTCCCAGCTTAGGGATTTACGCCTTTGGTGCTAGTCGCCAGCCCATGGCCTATCGGTTCGCAGAGCTCACAGGTTCGCAATGCTCACTAGATCGCAGAGCTCTCTAGATCGCAGAGCTCACACTGGTCTTTGCGATTTAACAAATCTAAACAAGCCTTCACAAAGTACACATCATTCGCAAATCCAAACCGTCCTTCACGCCACACCTTCCTTTCGCAGAGCACAAATGCCTCTATGAATTCCGTTTGATTTCGTGAAGCTCCCTGCTCCTCGAATCTGCTTCTCAATTCGAGAGCTTAAGGTTTTTTCATTTTATCTCCCTCTCTTCTCTTGAGGGGGTCAAGGTCAATTTATAGGCGATTCCACCGACCCTCGAACCTTTCGTGCATAGTCAGCGCCACGTCAGCTCAAATCGCGAAGCTCCGAAATTTCTGTCAAAATTCACTCTCTTTCGCGAAGCACCAAGGCCATTTTTTGGATTCGCAAAGCTCATCATAATCGCGAAGCATTCTATAAAATCCTTTGCGTCGCCGCGATGCTCCACTCGCAATTCTCTTCATCGCTGCAATGCTCCTTCTCCATGCTCTTCGTCTCTGCCGTTCGCGAAGCTCGTCGTAATCACGAAGAACACCATCAACATTCTTCATGTCTTCGTAAAATCCACTTCAGGAAGCTTATCTTCGTGAAACTCATGTCTTTTCCATATTTTGATGAGATCCTCAAGGAAATTCACTTTTCGCGATGCTCACCAAATTCAAAATTTTGGACCCCAAAAATTTGGCAAACACTGGAAAATGACGCCACCTTGTATCTAATCTTTTTGTACCACCTCCAGATCTTACCTTCATTTTTCATGGTTCTTTATCAACATTGATTTTCATCAACATCTATGTAACTCGACAATTCACCATGGAAACCTGCATCTTCAACAAATACAACCAATCCAAAAATGCTGCAATCTTACCTTGAGGGATTTTTTCCAAACAATATTCCCCTTTGGGTTTGTTGAAAACTCTTCTCAAAACGGCTCTCTGCACTTAGATACCTCATTGAATCTACATCCATCATCTACCATTATTCACCTCTTGCGATTTAGATAGTGACCAAAGATTCACTCACCACATACTATAAGCCCACATGAGCAATGCTCGGTGTGAGAAACAAGAGTAGTATGAAATGTTCATCAATGAATCGCTTCATTTCTGACACCAATCGTTGATACCATACCAATAAATTGCTTTCATCACGAACCCCAGCTGTTGTGATATCTAATCATTGATCGATCACTTCAAGCATCGTCAGATTCAAAAATCATACTCCCCCTATCTTGTTGCTCCCCCTATCTCGCTGCTCCACATGTCAGCTTCTCCCTGTGTTTTTGACTAAGAAATTTTCTCCCTTCTTTAGCCACAGTTTCTCCCACTTTAGGAGTCACTCTTTCTCCCCCTTTGTCAATGAACCCAAAGGTCGCTCCTTTGTGGTCTGCAACAAAGTAGAGAACACACTTCAGCGCATTAGGGAAAAACACACCATTCCTCAGGGAGAGGAGGGGTCCCACATCCACACTTGTTAAAGTGCGGGGATCTGACTTGACTCCCAAAGCCAGTCGACGCCTCTCAAAAGCTTCCTTGGGTAAAGCCTTTGTCAGAATATCTGTAACCTGTAGTTCTGTAGGCGTATACTCCAACTTCACGATTTCCTGCTCAACTTTCTCCTTGATAAAATGATACTTTATCTCAATGTGCTTTGTCCTTGAGTGATGGATATGATTTTTGCTGAGATTTATATCACTTGAGTTATCACGCTGTATTCAGATCGGAGACTTCACTTCAACGCCCATATTATCAAGTTGCTGCTTCATCCACAATAACTGTGTGGATGCTTGAGTGTCCGCAATATACTCAGTTTCTTCGGTACTCAATGAAATGAAATATTGCTTCTTTCTTAGCCAATAAATACACAATCCACCAAGATAGAAAGCACCTCCTGATGTTGATTTCCTGTCATCCAATGAACCGGCTCAATCTGCATCTGTATATCCCAACAACTCTTGCTGATATTTTTCATTATACATCAAGCTGAAATCCACATTTCCTTTGATATACCAAAGTATTCTTTTCATTGAAAGCATGTGCCTTTCATTGGGATTGCTTTGATATCTTGTTTCATCATCTTTTGACAGTTTCATCCGGGTATCAACTTGAGTTTTCATCTCCTTGGAATTTTCCATTCCAAATATCCTCAAAACCTTCTTAGCATATTTGGATTGAAAAATATATGTTCCATTATTTACTTGTGTCTCCAATGATATTCTTCCTGCCAATTTCAGCTCGAATCTTTGGCTTCTTCACAAATATAGACACCATTTCCTCATGCTCATTATCTGTATCTGCTTCTGAATCATCATTTTTAACTTTTTCACCCCCTGAGTCTCTTACCACATCATTACAATCAACAAGCATCTTATCGTTGTGTCATTGTACAGTGACATCATTTCAATAAATTTATTTTCTCGGTTTCTTGTCGAAACATTGTTGATATTCTCTAGAAGCTTATTGGTATCCTGAAAATAGTCAGCTGATACCACATTGTTAGAACCAAATAGATAATCATGAAATGCATGATTGTTGCTACTTCACCGCAATTTGTCGTCTCTTGGTAGACAACTAACACTTGAACTAGGAAATGATATCAACATATATATATTCAATTCCCCTTAGAACCACTGGATTACCCATGTATAGCTTTAACAGCTCTTCAATTTCAATGTAGACTCTTCATCATATCATCTCTGTTTTCCATAGCACACAACCTTCTGATACAGATTTGAATAATGTAACCATTGTATAATAGCACATGTTGAATATAATATCATATCTGAACTTCAACTATTCTGATTATTCTCTTCTCACATAATTTCATCTAATTAGTAGATAGAATGCTCCCCTTATGATGTCTAACTCTTCTTATTATCAGACCCACTGTTTAAACCCATAAACATTCTTCTCCTCCTGCATCAGTTATTCTCATCTAGAACATGGCATTGAGCCATCAACAAAATCTCCAAGCCTACAGAGTTACAACTTGGTATAGGAAACAAGAGATAAAGTTAATAACACAATCACTTTCTATTGTGCTCAGTTGATCTCTTTCTTCTCCAACTCTAGTACAGGATTTTAATCAATTGAAACACTGAAGCAAATCACTTCGTCACATTGCATCTTTAGATGCCACTTCCCCTTGGATCGTATCTCCCTAAAACCTGAAACACTTGAATCATCAGTTAACAACATTTATATACATAAGGAGAGGGGTTTTTATGGAATCTTCAAGATGAGGTTTGTGGTTGATCCTGATGGATCAACCCTTTGATTCTTTCTTGTAGAGCATCACACTCCTTCCTTGTTTCTTCTAGCTGCCTAGCCAACTTCAAATGCTCTTGCTATATGACTAAGCATTCATTACCCACATGCTGAGTCTTTTTTTATATGTAGATTCTGCAGGCCTAGCATTTCTCACCATTTGGGGTTTAAACCCACTAGTACACATTTCCTTCTTTGATGTTCCACCAAAATTCCATTCCCCTTGATTCCTTCTCTGAGTAGGAATATCTCTTCTTGTTATCTTCCCGTTCTCGTGTGAGATTATCTACCATATCACTTTTCTCCTTTACTTTCAATTTTTCCTGAGCAACAGAATCAGAACAACATGCATTCTATTGTTGTAGTCTTTGATTCATCTGAACTAGTTCAGTTAGCTGTGCAACAAGATCATCATTTCTGGCTTTCAAATTTTGAATGTTATCTGAGTTCAGATTCTTTCCATTATTATCAGCTTTTCATTTTTCTCTCATTGTAGATAACTTTTGCAGTTCTTCAGCTGGAGAATCATTCTTCTCCCTCAGATCGGTGGCCACGTCAATAAGCCTTTGATTTAATCCTCTTAGCTTGTTGACCTCAATTTTCATTGCTTGGATCTGGATATCTTTAGATGATTTAATCTCTTCATTCAACTTCTGATCCAATTCCTTTGTTTCGTGGACAACTTCCACTTTTTTCCTTCTGGAAGTTTCTTAATCATTAGTAGTTCCAACATCACTTGGAATATCAAGTTCTTCGCTCATTCCTTCTGCATCATTGAATGAGTAAGTATTTTTACTATATGATTTATCCAAATCATTATTCTGTTCACCACTTGATTCCTTCATCTTAATCACACTCTTTCCATAGACACTTCCACTCTGAGTAATTTCACCATACTTTTGCTTCTTCATTGAAGTTCGACCCTTTTCCATGGCACACCAAGGTATGATCAAACTACAATGTTAATTTCACCAATAAACTAAACCCAGTCAGAGTAAAAAATTCTGATAAAAGAAACCTTCACTCGGATACCAATTGTTAGGACCAAAAGGGGCCAAGATACCCTAAGAGGGGGGGTGAATCAGGGTATGGATATTCTATTTCAAAATTCTTCATGCCCCACTGGATCTTGACCTCAATATTATAAGGGTCACTTTGTTTGCACTTATGTGTTAACGTTGATCTTGTTCTTTCCTTATTTGTCTGATGATGATGTTTTGAATGCAATGTAGGAAACCAAGCAGGCAGACACAGAGATTTTTACTTGGTTCACCCTCACTGGGCTATATCCAAGTAGCATACAACGGCGATGTGCCACTGTACCAAATCCACTAAAGCTCACTGCCAATAATGTTTGGGCTAGAACACTTCTATGCTCAGGCTCACTGTCTTTACAATGTTTACGGTCATCTCACTACTTTCTCAAGGGTCACTCTCTGTCTCTCTCTCACTGGCTCACTACCGGTAGAAAGGATTACCTTATTCCTTTTTGCTCAGTGCTCAAGGAAGGGATTCACTCACAGTTTAAAGACTTGTAGGTTCACTCATTTGCATGATTACTTGCATCCTCAACTGTATATAGATGCTCTTATGAGGTTCCACTTTCATCCACAGATGAATACCACTTTCATCCACAGATGAATACCACTTTTCCACTTACCAATGGGCAATAACCTTTGAATATACTTTCGCAAAGCTCACTACTTCGCGAAGATCCCACTTTTGCAAAGCTCAAACAAGCCTTCACAATACTCCAACCACTTCGCAAAGCTCACATGTTCGTAGAGCTCACACTGGTCTTTGCGATTTTGCAAAGCTAAACAAGCCTTCACGAAGCACACGTCCTACGCAAAGCCAAACCGTCCTTCACGTCGCGCCTTCGTTTCGCAAAGCAGAAATGCCTTTGTGAATTCCCTTTGCGTTCGTGAAGCTCCCTGCTCCGCGAATCTCCTTCACAATTCGAGAGCTTAAGGTTTTTTGTTCAATCTCTCTCTCTCTCTTCTCTCGAGGAGGTCGAGGTCAATTTATAGGCGATTCCACCGACCCTTGAACCTTCCGCGCATAGTCAGCTCCACGTCAGCTCAAATCACGAAGCTTCGAAATTTCCGCCGAAATTCACTCTGTTTCGCGAAGCACCGTGGCCATTTTTCGGATTCGCAAAGCTCGTCGTAATCGCAAAGCATTCCGTCAAATCCTTTGCGCCGCCGCGATGCTTCACTCGCAATGCTTTTCGTCGCCACAATGCTCCTTCGCCATGCTCTTCGTCTCTACCGTTCGCAAAACTCGTCATAATCGTGAAAAACACCGTCAACATTCTTGATGTCTTTGTGAAATACACTTCATGAAGCTTATTTTCACGAAACTCATGCTTTTGCCAAATTTTGATGAGATCTTCAAGGAAATCAACTTTTCGCGATACTCACCAAACTCCAAATTTTGGACCCCAAAAATTTGGCAAACACTGGAAAACAACATCATCTTGTATCTGCTCTTTTTGTACTGTCTCCAGATCTTTCATTCCTTTGTCATGATTCTTTGTCAACATGGATTGTCAACAACATCTCTGGAACTCGACAATTCACCATGTAAACTTGCATTGTCAACAAATACAACCAACCAAAAAATGCTACAATGTTACCTTGAGAGATTTTTGCCCAACACAAATTCATTCAGTTATAGAGCACTAAAATTAAAAAAAAAATCCAATTTCACTAGAGCCAACTGCAAACAACTTCAAGTCTATTAGATCATACATGATATTCATGCTTCTATTGAGATAAGATTTTAGTCAATTGATTCCCTATGTTTTTATCCATGGCTACTCGATCTATTTTGTTATAATGATGCGTCTGATTTTCATTGCTTTTTGCCACATCCATTTTCACTTTTTCCTCTCTTTTTTTTGTTAAAATAATGCATTTTTTGTAATAAATAACAAATGTTTTATTTTGTAGATTAAATTGTTAAAAAATATTTTATGTGTTAAAAGTGTGTTTTCTAGTGTTTATTTTTGTTGTTTTTCAATAATAAAATTAATTTATTATTTTTTTCATTTAATTAATTATTTATGTAATTAGTTTTCAATTTAATAATGTTCAATTCTTTAATTTAATTTATTCATCTATAAATAAATAAATTTCCACTCTTTTTCTTAATACATTGAATAGTTACAGAAATTCTAACAATTCAATTCCATTCATTAAATATTTTTAATATTCAGTAATATTTAATTTTAATTCTCTGATTTAATTAATTATTTTAATTATTTAATTAGTTGATTAATTTAATCATGTGAAATTATCTTCTGTTTTAATTTTATAATCTAAATTAATTTATTTTTTGAGTAAATAGTAACTAAAATATATTAAAAAGTTTACATTATGTTTTATTATAAATTTTAATGTTAATCTTTTTGTTTTTTTTTTCCTTCCTCCAACAAGCAATCCTCCTCTACCGCCACCAAATCACAAACAAAACAATAGCAGCATCTCAACAGAATCGAATAGAATCAGATAAATTTCAATCACAGCATAGAATCAAACCAAAACCAGCACAGATCAAAGAACATCCAATTTAATTGATGATCCAAAATCGAACCCACTCAAAAATTTCGAAACCAGATCTGAATTCCGAACACCAAATCAGTACACCCTAGCCACTACCGCTCCTTACGCCTACGCCGGACCAGAATCTAAAGGTCGAACCACCAACACTTACCTTTCTGGAGTGCCGCCGCTTGAAGAAGTCTGAATCTGAGACGCTGTTCATAATTGAAGCCCTTGCTTCCGCCCGATCCGGGCTCACCGAACCTCACTGCCCATGTTTCCTCCCTGTCGCTCTTCCCTGCGCGCCGCCGCCCCTGTTTCCCACTGCCGTCCGGTCCGCTGTTGGCCGCCTCGACCCCCTCCCCTCTACTAGAGCAGCACCCCCCTTCCCCGCTTCTTCATCCCTTCCACGCGATTCCCCCTCCCCCTTCGATTTTCTTTTTTCATTTTTTATTTTTATACTATATATAATTATATAATAACATAATATATAATATAGTATTTATAATTATTAATATAATAACATATATTAGTAAAATACATAATATAATATATATGATAAAATATCTAATTATAATAATAAAGTAAACTAAATAGATTAATTATATATATATATACATATTTATATTATTACATTTATTCATGTATATAATAATTTAATATATTTATAATAGTTAATATAAATAAATATAGTTAGTATTATATATTAATCTATTTAGTAATAATATGTTTATCTAAATCATTTATATATATTTATAAACATATGTTTATAATTATTTAATAGTAATTCTAATAGTTTTAACATTTCTATATATTATTAGTTATTTTTTTTCTATTTCCTGAAATTTCTCTTCGTGTTTTCCCATAGGGCTCTGGTAAGCAGAGATCATGTGAAAAGTGTGAGGTCGTTAAAAGAGATTTTATACACCCATTAGGAGTTCACTAAAGAGCTAGTGACGAGCGTCTCAAGGAATTCCATGTGGATTATTGCTACTGTTAGTTGGTCTTTATTTTTCACTACTTTTTGGGATTCTTCAAATAAGTGGAACCCTACTCCCCTCTTGTTCGATAGGGTAATACTCCACACTCAATAATCCACACCACTCCATCCATTCACCCAGGACTGGAGATCGTCACTGTCCTGAAGACGGGACCCTTCTCCTCCATCTCCATCTCCGCCTTCCCCTACTCAATTTTTTTGTGTTTTCATTTTCTTCACTTGTCAGTAAATATTTATTTTGTCTCCATTTAGTGAATTAAATTGTGTAATTGTTATGTTTGATTTAATTGTGATGTTTGTGCGTCAATTTGTTCGTTCTTTGGGTGTTGTTTCATTTTGTGATCTCAAATCTCCAGAAATGGAGAACTAATCTACGAGGTTCGATCTAGGAAGTGAAACCTAAAGTTACATGTACATTTGATCTTTATCGTGATCATCTTCGTCTTCTTCGCCTTAGTAGATCACGCCTTTGAATTAGGATGAGCGAGAGAGAACTCTTATAGGAACGATTTGCTTCTTTCTCGTGTTATTTCTTCTCTCCTTCCTTTCTCAATTTCTCAAACTAAGAAATTCAATTAGGTTGTACCATCTAGTGAACTCGGCTGGATCATTCCGACTTGTGACATCCTGTCCTAAATGAGTATGTTGAGGGATTCATTTTTCATCTAGAGGAATGCTCGAGCTCTGAAGATCACTGTTCTTTGAGTGTTCATTGTTTAGGTGAGAGAGGTGTGTCATCTGAGTCGTCGGTCATGCATTGACCGAAGATGACTGTTGATGGGTTTCTTTTGTTGATTTATGAAGGGTAGTTGAGGGTGTATCAACTTGGATTTGGCCTTGTTCTCATCAACTTGCTCTTTGCGATTTATTTCTTTGTATTGTTCTGGATGTCTTGTTTTCGATTTTTTTTCCTTGTTGGTCTCTTGTCTTCATTCTCTGTTTCATTTCTTCCATCTGTGGTTTTCAACACTATTCATTATTGATTTCATTTTTTTGTATTCAAAGTATTAATAAAAACATCAAAATATTTTCAGAATTACCACCTAGGCATTCGACACTACTTCCTTGAGAGTGACCACGAGGTTAGCCACCATGCTATATCTTGACTCTATAAATGTAAACATGACCTTCCTCACGACAAGGAAGATGTCATCTAACGTCCGGTGAAAAATAATTTCAAAGGTTATACTTATGAATTATATTATTTGTTTTTTGATGTGACCATGGCTCCTAGGCGAGAACAACCACTGCATATATTATCACAATATAGTGTGATGACATATTTACTCTAAGTACAACATAAATATGCGAGACAAAGTTACCTATCCAAAATTATTCTTTATCTACATCAAAATATATAATATAATAATACTCTACATTATAATTGGTGACCATGGGCCACTTTGAACTCTTATATCTCACAGATCCTCTATTAATTTATAATACTCATCTCAATTGTGATTTTAGAAATCTTGATTTTTCTAGAAAATAATGCATATATATAACCTAAGGGAAACCGCTTTATCTCTTCCAGAAACCAAGAACATATCCTTTGTATGAATCTAATTAAATAGGATTGTCTTTATATCCATCCAACAACTGTCTCTTATACATGCATGATATTTCCACACATTTCTCTCAAGGCATGGAAAGATCAAACTCAGTATACAACATGGTGTAAATGATCATAGAATGGCATAAATGACATATCCTTTCACATATGTGTATTGGATTATGCATATCCATCCCTCTCCTCTTCTGACCGAGGACACATTTTCTTGTAGATATGTATTCTGGGTGTCACTAGTAACAATACCATCATGGAATATTCCATATTAAATACCTTTTATAGAATATTAACAAATATACCATGACTTGGTCAAATATTCCACTTATATATATATATATTATGTTTAATAATAATCAATAAAATATATATTGATTAATATAAGTCTTTCAATCAAAAACATTTTTTAGATATATAATAACTAACTATATGATTGGTATCACATTTCTTTATAGCAATATATCAACAAAATATACTACATTTCCAGTTTGAATGGCCCGAAGGCCTTCATTTTTTATCAAATTTTGATAATCTCCCTTTTAAGGGTTGAAGGGGAACCCTCACATGGCTCGTAGGTTTAGTGACACATTACATGACCTGAAGGCCTTTAGAAGAATTCACCCCAAATAGACTATATGAAACTGCTCCTCCGCCGCATATATCTTGATGTCAGCTCTCCACCTTCGCAAGGCTGGTCAGATAACTGTCTTTTGCAGAGATTCACTGGCCTGGTATCGATGGAAATTCCATACCCTCTCATATGTAATTATTAATGAAAATGGTTCATGATAATGATTCTTGATTCAAACTATAAATTCCCCTTTATAAATTTTAAACATTAATGGAATATTTTGGATTCAAAAACAAATTTTGTTGTTCTGTATAGAATTATTCCAAAATGATTTCATTAAAGAATGTGGGTATTTATACAAAATCCTTATATTCATGGAATGTTTCTATAGAATGTAAATTAATGATGGATTTTAAGATATCGACTTGTGAAAGTATTTAGTCATAGTCCATTCCTTATTGTTTCTTAAATCAATTAGAAAATCATCATTCTTTATAGTTACTAACTTTTCCATCCATTTACAATATCTTATTGAATACCAATTTTTACCCAAATAGATTTATATCAATTTTAGGATCCATGAAATATTATAATTGGTTTTTATACATGGAATCCATTTCAAAATTTAGATATTCTTTCCACTTCACATATTATGAGTAGTTTACTACTTCCATATATGAGAGGGGTTCATCATTATCAAAAAATAAAGCATCACCTCCCTTAGTGAAAATTAAATCACATCACTTTGATTAAATAACATCCCTATCCCTCCTTTATATTAGTTAATTCTAAGAAATAAATTCACACATGATTTGTTATTTCAATTATAAAAGTGAAAAATCTTGTGTATTTTGATCCTTAATTTCATCAACATCTATCTTTCCCTCACTATCTATTTTGGAGATGTGATCCCTCTCAAGTAAAATGGAGTTCCTTACCACCATAACTTTATCATTAGGGGGTTCATAGATATATATCCATTCATTTCCTTGGTATATGATATAAAAGTATACTTTGAACCACGAAAAGGATTTTGTTTCTATAATAATCCCCAACAGACACTTCACATACCCACATATGTAAATTTTAAAAAATGATTTCCACCCATATAGTAATTCATATATGAATCATTAAATTTATCACCACCCTAGACCACTAATCTATTCATAGACTATTGATTAATACTGTAACTTTGTTGTGCCTCCTCATACACTAGAGGCTACCAAGTAAAAATTGGTGTTTATGAAGGGAACATAAGGAGAGTATACCCCCTAAACTAGATAACACAACTGGATAGGTGAATCCCTTATTAATAGGGTTACAAATGAGGATAGTGGTCTGGAGAAGAATATAAAGATAAATGAACAACTGGATCACATGGATTCAGTCCAAGATGACATCACCTCTATTGTTGCCAATTATGAGTTCTTAAGTCAAGATGATCTGCTTGTCTGGGAGGGATCCCCAAATGGAATCCTTGACTCAAAGAGCTTTTATAATCATCTTCTTCATGGTTATGCTCAATGGATAGGGTACTGGAATAAAAAATGGATGGTACCTTCTCGTTATACACTCATATGGAGACTTCTGATGAACAAGCTCCTGTTGGATGTTAATATCTAAACAGTTGGTATCTCTTTGTGCTCTAAATGTTCTTTGTGCAACAAACATTGGGAGGATTTGAACCACTTGTTTCTGAGCTACAAAAAAACATATACTTTATGGAATATCATGTTGTACATTTTTGATCTCAAGGTGAAGCACACAGAATCGATTACTACCTTTCTTACAGATATTCAAATTACCATACTTTCAAAGAAGATCACAGTTCTACTCAGAACTGCTTGCGTTGAACTGGTCCATCTCATCTGGTGAAGCAGAAACACTGCCATCCACCGTGGGGCGCAACTCAATGTTGATCATGCCAGGGGACTCATTCTTGCGGCAGTTTAGGCTGCAAACAGTTTGCATTCTGAAACATGCATCAACTCGGTTAGAGACCTCTTGACTCTCAGAAGACTTCAGCTCCTGAGTACTTTCCCCAAGCCCTGTGGTACTATAGAGGTTTTTTGGACTTCTCCTTTTTTTTGGTTAGATGAAATGAAACACAAACAGAGCCTCACGGGGTAAACCAGGTCCCTCAGGATATGGTGAAATCTTCAGTGACCAAAATGGAGCTGTGATTGAATATTTGTATGGACCTTGTGATAGGTTTCGGGGCCCGCAGTGGAAGCCGGTGGGCCGGGGATCTTAAAATTTTTGTCGGTGGATCGGCGATACTTGTCAATGCTGACGATTCAAGCCCCGGAGAGGTCCGAGGATCTCATGTAAATTGTTAGGAGCACTAAGCTTAAACAGAATACATATAATTCCAAATCCGAAGGCGCGCTTGACTGCAACTTTTCGCTGGCGATTGCTGCTTGAAAAATCCATAGCAAGATTCCTCTAGATCGTCCACATGCACTTAAAAAACCACTAAAACATTGATCGTCGAACTCCGGGTGCTAACGCAACGATCTGAAGATGCTTTCGACGTCCCGATGATCACCGCATCGAGATTCCTTCGATGCTTGAGGAAGATATTTATCTAAACTCTTGGATCAATATATTCTCTCTCTAGGAAGCGGGAGGAGAGAGAGGATCTCAATTTTCATTCCATGAATGAATGAATAGTGGAATGACCACAAATGAGAGAGATCCTTCTCTTGTATTTATAGTGATGTTGAGAAATACCCGGTTGGGTTCCCCAGCCCCAGTTTATTTCAAATTTCACTTAATAAGTAATTTCAACAAACTAAAATGCATCAATATTATTTATTATTTTATCACATACATGTAATATATATATAAAATATATTGCGTGATAAAACCTGATCCATTTAACTCGACTCATTGTCCCGCTTAATATTAAAAAAACCTTGAATATTAAAACATTATTTGTTTAATTAAAATTTTCCCATATTTACTAAACTTTTAAATACATTAAATAAATTCAATATAAAATATTCATAACTTGAATATTAATGAATTTATTGAATTATTTTGGTGATCGACAACTTGGAAAACACTCAGACCCCATGGAAGGGCCCACTAGGTCTATGTACATATTCAACTGAATAGGTAAGATTCTTGAATACACTATTATGTGTGACCCTCTAGGACCTTATCTCAATAGCATTGAATAAAATACACTGGCTGTGTACTATAATATCTTTATCATTAAATATCTCATAAACGCACACTTGTGTCATCATCCTATTCTTGCTTTATTATTTGTTCATCTATTCAGATGGATTTACCTTTGTACTGCTTTGGCTAAAGACTTATGATGACAACACCATCCCGATCAACCAGGACTGAGATATAAAACTTCCTAAACTTGGATGCAACAAATCCTTTCTTGACCATTCAACCAATGTCATACCACCAACGACACAACCAACACAAGCTACCTCTCCACGATTTTAATACCATGGTTTTCACCTTGCATCAAAGTACGCAATAAAATGGTACACACTAGTAATGATCTCAATTCAAGAGACCAATACACATGTCCTTAGATAGGAATTACCAATGACACTCGAAACATGTGGTGTTCCTATTGGAAGTTTGTCCTCATGATCTCACTAAGTGAGAACTTCATGAGAAAAAGTCTCAATGCTTATGATCCCCCAACACCTGATAGTCATACATCTACTATTTCCAATCACTGAGATGTATCTAGACTATAGAACATATATTTAAGATTAATGTCATACTATCTCGAGGTTCTCATTATAGCATGGGATCTGCTATAACTTCTCAACACGAAAATTAATCTTTGGACATTACCACTATAATAGTGGATGCAGAAAAGTCTACACTATAATGGTAAGATGACATCATGCATAACTAACTGTACACATGATATGGTAATCAAAAGTACTACATAGTTGGGTCTAGGGCACCCACTATTTCAACACTCCCACTTTCACTAGATTCAACTGGCTAACCAAACTTTTTAGCTACTAACATGATAAATATCATGCTTCTGTTGAGTAATGACTTTAACTATTAGGCCAGCCACATTTTTTCTGAGTGTCATATCTGCTATATGCGACCTCATCTGCTTGAGTAAAACTTTTCAAGATAAGGTATCCCTGAGTATATCACTTTTTTCCATTGTCATAACTTGACAACATGGCTAGTAAGAATATCATAATTCACATTATGATAATAATTTTCTCACTAGGTGAGATTCCAAGAACTGGAACAAATCGTTGCATTTAACTACTTCTTATACACCTTAGAAGATGCAACGTACTCGGTATTTGTAGGTATGGAAACCACTAGCTTTTATGAGATTGATTTTGGAACCATGGTTGTTTTATGCATGAATTGGAGTATGGTTTGTGTTTGTTGTCAATCCTCAGTGGAAGTTCAGAATGTGTGCCAGTAAAGTGATCATACAGTTTAAGCAGACAATAGTTTTGAAGATGATGCTGTTTCCCAGTGTTTGCCAAATTTTTGGGCCTCAAAATCAGAAAATGAAGACATGGATTGTTGGTAAAAGGAGGTGCGCACAAAGAGAAAGTGGTGCACGAAAAAGGTGGGTTGTGCGCAAAATATTTGGGTTGTGAGCGAAAAACAGCATGGTGCACGAAATAGTGGAGCAAAGTTTTTCATGCAAATAGTGTTTCAGAATCAGAACATCAAAAAATCATAAAGGCATGGGCTGCGCGAAAAATATGGAGATGTACGTGAAAAATGGTACCTGCGCGAAATATTACGCGCCAAATGAGAGGTTTTTCATGCCACATGGGGTTTTGCGTGTGGGGGTTTGAGACGCCTATAAATAAGAGGTGACCCCCCTCATTCTATATAGTTTAAGACTTAGAGAAGATCTGTGGTCTGATGCACATAAAAGGTTCCCTTAAAGGGGTTTGTCTGAAAAATTGTGGGTTGCACGAAAAATTATGTGCTGCGTGAAATATTCTGGCTTGTGCAAAATTCATGGGTTGTGTGAAAAAGGTAGAGCTACACATAAAAATTGAGGCGGCACGTAAAATATTCAGTTGCGTGAAAAAGGGTGTTGGTGAGCGAAATATTTTTCCACACGAAAAGGAAATATTTCGCGCAATAGTAAGGTCTTGTGCGCAAAGGGTTGGGGTTTCATGAAATTGTCAGTGAAACTTGTTTTCACATTCTGGTTATCCAGTTCAGTGGTTCAGTGCGTACAAGTGAATCATTTATAGACTTTGATGCAAGTAGAGTCTCATGCTAAGCAGAGGAAAAGACTTCAATGTGAATCTATTGAAGATACCTTCACATCTATAAACTGACTGGGACTTCATCAGAAGCAGTGAGCTAGGGGGAGTTAATAGGAGTGACCTGAGAGACGCAGTGGTATATCCTTGAACAGTTTTAAAGGCAGTGTGCCTGGTATAGAGTGATTGTTCCCAAACCTTTATAATCCACAACTAGTGAAGAATAGTGGAATTTGATATGACCGACAACCTATTGGCATATTCTCTTTGGACGTAGCCCTTAGTGGTGAACCAAGTAAAATGTGTTGTGTCATCTATTTGTATGTGAATGTTTTATTGCTTCCCATATCCATCATATAGGTTAAACTAGTTCTTACCAACGTGGGAACAAGATCTATCAGTTTAAAAGAAAAATTTGACACCCTGATTCACCCCTCCCCTCTAAGGGTGTCCCGGGGTCCATCAAGTGGTATCAGAGGGAGGTTTCTGGTGTTTGATCTGTCTTATACTACCATGGAAAATTGAACCAGTGTTAGGGGAGTTCCCCTCTTTAATAGAAGTAATTTTCAGATTTGGAAGAACAAAATGAGATCTCATCTAAGATCCCTTGGAATGGATGTTCTTTTTTCCACTATTCAAGGTATACATGTTACTGATCTAACAGGGCTGGCTATGACTGATGCAGATCAGAAAATTCTTGATGCAGATGCTAAAGCACAAAATGCTCTCACTGAAGCCCTTTCTGATCAGATCTATCTAAAAGTGATGAGTTTCACCTTAGCAAAGTCCATGTGGGATAAAATTGAAAATATTTATGAAGGAGATATCAAAGTGAAGGAGGATAAACTACAAGTCTTGCACATTAGGTTCGATGATCTGAAGATGCATCTTGATGAGAATGCAGACTCCTTATTCAATCGAATTACTGAAGTGGTTGGAGCAATTCGGGGTCTAGGTGAAGAAATCAAAGACGTTGACATTGTGAATAAAATATTGAGAAGAATTACACCCATATACAATGAAAAGGTTTCAGCCATTGAGGAAAGAGATCTTTCCAAACTTTCTCTAGATGATCTACTGAGCAGCTTGGTGGCATATGAAATTAGAGTCAAACTAGAAGATGCTACGACTCGAGTGAGCAAGGAAATGGAATTCAAATCCATTGTGAAACTGAAAATCTCAAAAGATAGTAGTGGTGAAGATGATGAGGAAAAATAAATTATTTCTCTCATTAAAAATAAGTTTCATAAGGGAAGAGGGAAATTCAAAGGGAAGTTACCTCTATCTTGCTTTCGTTGTGGCAAAGTTGGTCACATTGCCTCTCAGTGTTCAATAAATATCGATGATGAGAATGGTGATTATGAAAACATTGAGAATACTCAGAAAAGTTTTTTCAAAAGGGGATACTTCAAATCAAGAAAGAAAGTACCAAAGAAGAGTTTTGTCTGTGAAGAGGAAGAAGATGATAATGAATTCTATGATGAAGAAGAACCAGAATTTAAAACTGGGAACCATGCTTCCACGATGGCCACTGTTTAAAAATAAGAAGATACTGGTGGAGAAAATCAGTTGACGACTAGTGCCAATACCGAGTTGCAACTTAAGGATGCTTCTAGTAATCTTAATATTAAATGTAAGATTTGTAATAAGTAGAAATGAATTGTAGAAGAATCAACTAAATATGTTGATCAAATTGAAGCTAAAATTGAACAATTGGAAGAATTGGTGAAAGTACAGTCTAAAATATTTGAAAGTAATGATGATGTAGTGGATCTGAAGCTGAGAATTGAAGATAAGACAAAGGTCATCAATGAACTCACCTCCAGATTAGAGGAAAAGTCCAAGACTGCTGAGCGTCTTGAGGAGGAAGTTGTTACTATTAGGAGTAAACTTAAAAAAGATTCAATTTTAAAAGAATTAAGGAAGAAAATAAAGTTTGTAAGGTTCTCATATGATAATCTATTGGAGAGAGAAAAATGTGGCTCTAATGGAGTTGAAATGATTTTAAATGATTAGAGACCTGCCTGCATGGGAAATAGTGGAATTGGTTGTGAGGCAGAGTCATCATATGCTGCAAATAAAGGTATCCAACATAAAGGCAAGCTAAAAGTGGGTGATGTGGAAAATTCATCTGAAGTGTTGAAACAAAAACCCCCAATTCAATTTGAAAGAAGAAAAAAAGATTATCCTCAAGCCTCCTTGAAAAAGGGTCCCTAAAACTTTTATCCCACCGAAGAAGGAATGAGGATAAACAGAAGTGAGAAGACATTTCCTCTCATGAAGTGTCAGTTCTGTGGATATTTAGGCCATACCATGTCTTATTGTGAAGAGGCAAGAAGCTATCTGAATGGAGAAGATATGGGAGTTCAACGGAGGAGAACAAATTCATATCCTAATTTTTTTAGAAGAAACAATTTCTATGGATATTGTTTTCATTGTTCTAACTTTGTTCATAAGGCTGTTAATTGAAGGTAGGTAAGGGACATGGACACCTCATACTGGAGTTCGAGATAAGTCAAATCTCATCAACAAGATAGTGTTTCTCTTACAAACAGGTTTTCTCCTCTCGAAGAAGACTTCGATTATGAAGAACCAATGTACACAGATGAGATAATTGAAAGGCCATCAGTGCTCTATACTCAATCCAATGTCTCATGGAAAGAAAGAAAAAAAATTGAGAGATCCAACCTTGAAGAGGTGGCCCTCAAAGCTAAAAAATGCAACAGTACCTGGATTCTGGATAGCGGTTTTTCATCTCATATGGCAGGTAATGTTTTCCTATTAACAGATATCAAAAGTAATGTTGATGGTATAGTACGATTTGGTAATGACGGAGCTCTGAAAATAAAAGGCAGTGGAAGTACTGAATTAGCTAATGGATAGCTAAAGAAGACTGAAGTCCTTTATGTAGATGTCCTATGTCATAATCTACTCAGTGTGAGTCAACTCTGTGACTCAGGACTTATAGTTACTTTTAATCAGAATGGCTTCACTATCAAGGGAAATAAATGCAATTCATTTATGAAGGGATACAGAACAGAAGACAACTTGTATCAGGTTGATAGTAAAGAAAATGTTTGTTACATGACTGTTAAAGAAGAAAACAATTTGTAGCATCAGATACTAGGACACATCAATCAACAAGACATAGAGAAAATATCAAAATTGAGGATTGTCATGGACATTCCCAAATTGAAGCATGAGCATGAAAAGTCTTGTGATGCTTGAATTCATGGGAAGCTGGTCTGCAGTTTATATCAGATAAAGAAGAAAAGGGCATCTCATCTTCTTGATCTAATTCATACAGATATATGCGAGCCGATAAATGTTGCCAGAACTCATGGAGAAAGGTACATTTTTCCTTTTCATAGATGATTATAGTAGAATGGAATGTTTAATGGTCATTCATAGGAAACTACAAGTGCTTGACTGCATGAAAAAATATCGGTGAATCGCCGAGAATGATACTGGACGAACAATAAAAGTGTTGTGATCTGAAAATGGAGTGGAATACACATCCATTGAATTTGAAAATTACCTAGAGAAGCATGGGATACAACATGAGGTAGCTACTGTGAGAAATCCACAACAAAATGGAGTTGTTGAACGTAGGAATCGACAGGTGAACAACATGACACGAACTATGTTGATTGAGAGTCATATTCCATGACATTATTGGAAAGAGGATGTTCAAGCTGTAGTGTATATTCAAAATCGAACAAGACTTTATATGGGTGAGACGAAGACACCATATGAATTGTGGCATGGAAGGAAGCCCTCTTTGAAATACTTTTGTGTTTTTGGAAGTAAATTATTCATCAGGAACAAAGAAGGAAATAAAGGGAAGTATAGTGACAAGGCAGATGAAGGAATTTTCCTTAGATACTCAATGAACAGCAAAGCCTACAAGTGTTTTAACAAGTGATTATGAAGGATTGTGGAAAGTACAGATGTTAAGATCATTGAAGAGAAAACCTCAAATGCTTCACGGATTTCATATGCCAATGTGATAGAAAGTGAGGAAGAAAATGAACATGGAGAAAATATAAATACAGGAATAGAGGAAGGTAGAAAAAACACTCAGTAGTCACATCATGATGTTAAATCAGAAGAAGAATCTAAAGAGGAAACCTTGGATGGAAAGAATGTAACTGAACCTCATAGGAGAAATCTAAGAGCTGGGATTAATCCATCTAACATAATTGGTGACAGGAGTGCACCCACACAAACAAGGAGGATGAGGAATAACATGAAATATGCATTTCTTTCAGTTGTAGAGCCATCCTCATTTGAAGAATCTGCAAATGATGAATCATGGGTGAAATCCATGAATGAAGAGTTAGATCAGATTTACAAGAATCAAACATGGGATCTTGTCCAGAGAACCGAAGGTCACAATGTGATTGGTACAAAATAGATCTTCAAGAACAAGTTTGATGAGCATGGAAGTGTTATTAGAAACAAGGCATGACTGGTCTGTAAAGGATACTCTCAGATTTAAGGTTTTGATGTTGAAGAAACCTTTTCTCTAGTGGCTAGACTGGAGTCAATCAGACTTTTCCTTTCCATGGCACTCCAAAGAGGATGTAAATTATATCAAATGGATATAAAGACAATATTTTTGAATGGTGTACTCAAAGAAGAAGTCTAAATTGAACAACCAGTGAGTTTTGTTCTTGGTACTGATGAAACAAAGGTTTACAAACTAAAGAAAGCTCTATATGGTTTGAATCAGGCACCGCGAGCATGGTATTCCTGGCTGGACTCTTATCTCAAGAAGTTGGAATTCAAAAGAGGAGGAGTAGATCAAAATCTATATGTGATGAATTCTCCAAAATATCAGTTCATGGTTCTAGTCTACATTGATGACATTATATTTGGTGGCAGCAGACACAAATCAGTGGATGAATTTTCCAATCACATGAAATCATAATTTGAAATGTCTATGATTGGGGAGCTCACATATTTCTTGTGGATGAAGGTGATTAAAAATAAGGATTACACTTTCATTTCTTAGGAAAAGTACGCAAGAGAGATGTTGAATAAGTTTAATATGAAAGAATCCAAACCAATTTCAACTCTGATTATAGTTGGAACCAAACTTGGAAAGCATGAGGATGGGACATCTGTAGATCCCACCATGTACGGGAGGATAATTGGGAGCCAATTGTACCTGATAGTGACACGACCAGATATTTTTTATGCAACATGTCTAGCGGCCCACTTTCAAAGTAATACAAAGGAGGAACATATGGCAGCTATAAAAAGAATCATGATGTATATTGAAGGTACTCACAATTGTGGCTTATAATTTGCTGCCAGAAGGGACAATGAATTATCAGCATTTTCTGATGCTGACTGGGCTGGAGATGTAGTGAACAGAAAGTCCACCAGTGGTGGAGCATTCTATATTGGGAATAAATGTGTTGGCTGGTTGAGAAAGAAACAAGAAAGTACTTCTGTTAGTACTGCTGAAGCTGAGTATATCACTGCCACAAAGGCATTCACTCAACTGCTATGGATGAAGAAACAACTAACAGATATTGGTGATGAGGTGAAACAACCAATGGTAATTTACTGTGATAACAAGAGTGCCATTTATCTTAAGAAGAATCATGTTCAACATTCTCGTACAAAACATATTGAAATCAGGTATCACTTTATCAAAGAGAAAGTTGAGCAAGGCGTGATTAGAATGGATCATGTGGGAACTAATGTGTAAGTGGATGATATCCTGACCAAGCCACTGTTAGTGGCTGTGTTTGAGAAGCATCGGTCGAACCTCGGTGTTCAGCCACCTCCCAGTGCATAAGGAGGTTACGCAATACCCCTCTCCCCAATTATGTTAACTATTTTTAATATGTTTATGGATGTGATGCAAGTATGTGGTGGAGATACTATATAGGGGGAGTGTGTTTTGAGATGAACAATGAACAATTACCGGTCTTTGGGTTTATTGTAAATGGGGGAGAAAGGAATAAATTCAAGCATTTCATGGACATGTAATGCTTCTGTGACATGATGAGAATTCAGTGTCAGTGATATGATACGAAGGATGAGAAGGAATACATTGGACATGTAATGCTTCTGTGACACTGTAAGAGAATTACTTGGGAATCATTGAGAATTCCAAAACACGAGAACCCAATTCAAGATTCCTCTCTTGTTTTATTCACCGAGCATTGCTCACGTAGACTTAGAGTGTTTGCTGAGTTGATTCTTGTATTTGTGGTTTGCATATGGCTGGTGCTCTATTGAATTTATTTAATGATTTCTAACAAACCCAAAGGGGGTATTGTTGGAACCATGGTCGTTCTATGCATGAGTTGGAGTATGGTTTTTGTTTTTTTTCAATTCTAAGTGGAAGTTCAGAATGTGTGCCGGTAAAGTGATCATACAGTTCAAGCAGACAACAGTTTTGAAGGTGGTGTTGTTTCCGAGTGTTTTCCAAATTTTTGGGCCTCAAAATCAGAAAATGAAGACATGGATTGTTGGTAAAAGGAGGTGCGCACAAAGAGGAAGTGGTGTACGAAAAAGGTGGGTTGTGCACGAAATATTTGGGTTGTGCTCGAAAAACATCATGGTGCATGAAATAGTGGAGTGAGGTTTTTCACACAAATAGTGTTTTGGAATCAGAACATAGAAAAATTGAAAAGGCATGGGCTATGTGAAAAATCTGGAGATGTGTGTGAAAAACGGTACCTGAGCGAAATATTACGCACCAAATGAGAGGTTTCTCGCACCACAGGGGGTTTTGCACGTGGGGGTCTGAGACACCTATAAATAAGAGGTGACCCCCCTCATTCTGTATGGTTTAATACTTAGAGAAGATCTGAGGTCTGATTTTTGTAAAAGGTTCGCGTAAAGGGGTTTGCGTGAAAAATTTTGGGGTGTGCGAAAAATTCCTCGCTGTGCGAAAAATTCCGGCATGCACAAAAATTCTAGGCTGCGTGAAAAAGGCAGAGCTGCGCATAAAAATTGAGGTGGCATGTACAAGATTTAGTTTCATGAAAAAAGGTGTTGGTGCGTGAAATATTTTTCCAGGCGAAAAGGAAATATTGTGTGCAATAGTAAGGTCTTGCACGCAAAGGGTTGGGGTTGCGTGCAATTGTCAGTGAAACTTGTTTGCACGTTCTGGTTATCTGGTTCAGTGGTTCAGTGGGTACAAGTGCATCATTTTTGGACTTCGATTCAAGAAGAGTCTCATGCTAAGAAGAGGCAAAGACTTCAATGTGAATCAATTGAAGAGACCTTCACGTCTATAAACTGACTGAGACTTCATCAGAAGTAGTGAGCCAGGGGGAGTCAATGGGAGTGACCCGAGAGACACAGTGGGCTATCCCTGAATAGTTGTAAAGGCAGTGAGCCTGGTACAGAGTGACTATTCCCAAACCTTTATAATCCACAACTAGTGAAGAATAGTGGAATTTGGTATGACTGATAACTTGTTAGCATATGCTCCTTGTATGTAGCCCTTAGTGGTGAACCAAGTAAAAAGTATCATGTCATATCTTTGCAAGTGAATGTTTTATTGCTTCCCATATATATTATACAAGTTAAAATAGTTCCTACCTACGTGGGAACAAGATCTATCAGTTTAAAAGAAAAAGTTGACACCCTAATTCACCCCTCCCCTCTCAGGGTGTCCCGGGGTCCTTCACTTGACCCAATCATCACCTTTTACTAAATACGATACTAGATCAAATTGATCTAAGGATTAATTGTATGTGTCCCACAATAACTAGTATACCTTATTCTCCTTACACCAGGTACATATCATTTTTAATCACCAAAGTATAAGATGATAACTCTGACTGCATCACTTGTAATGCTCCTGGAAACAATTGATATCTGCCTAAAATAAAGTATATCCTGGAAATATCAATTATTTTACATAACATATAATATGTGATTGTTCCATCACTGAAGTGTATGGTATCAATTCACAACATTAATCTCTTCCCATGATCCAAATATGTTAACCTATATAGATTAAGCCATGTGACATTAAAAACAATTCTAAACTTGAATTGTTCCAACTTGTATTTTTCAATACAATGTAACCATATGTATGATTGACTAGGACCAAGCAACCTATGGATCTACCTCAGTAGATCCTATTCCCTAGAACTCAAGTTTCTATTTTAAGTCAATCATTAGAGAATTTATTTTATTATATTATTATCTAACTATAAGACCAAGATCTATTTTCCATATGTTGCTGAACATATTTCACATGGAAAACATTGGCGCTCCCACTAACCTTTGATAGACACATGGAAAAGATTCATTTGAAATGAATGATTTAAGATCTTGTTTCTTACATTAATCTAGAACTGGATTTCATTAACTTGAAACCACCATTGGAATCAGATGATGTCATTATTCCTTTCTGGTTGTATCATATAGACACCTTCCACAAAAGATGATATTGACATCCAATAACCAATTTAACGATCTTAGAAGTTAGCTATGACATGTAAAATTTAAATGGATTTAGGCATACCAACATGGTATTACCAATATAGCCTTATAGGTACCAGGATTGTACCATCCATGTATCATTTCATTTGAATACCCACCATAGTATTCAACTTATAAGCCCCTTTTCACTTTGATACATGGAATCCATTAATTGAATTTTAATTTGTCTTTTCAATCTTAGCTAATTTACATATACTGATAACTTGTAGGATTTATTATTCCCAATGAATAATTTATCACTGGCCGCGGTGAATATAAAACCACCACCATGGTTTTTACCCTTCCTACACAGTATGTGTCACTGGAACATGCTGCTTTCACATGCACTTGTGGAACTTGTTCCTATGCCAACCATTTGTGCATCTAGAGCATTGACTAAGTCCAAGTCAATTCAGATCCCACTATCTCTAATAGAGATGTTCACCCTTATATAACAATGTAGTCTAATACTTGATTGCATCTTTTCTATCTTAGGATTTTACGTAATATCCTATTCAACTTTTAGGATATTTACTTAGATGCACCATGAGTTTAGCTTGATGCATGTTTGTTTATATCTTAACAAACTCTTTTCATCCTAACACATGTCCTATGACGTAATGTATTTTCATCATACTAGGAATCACATGGTATCCATTTTTCATTTGAATTGGCATATTGGTTATGGGTTTACGCCATTATTTGCAAAGAACATCATGAAATATAATGGATGTTTCTGTAGGTTTCAACATTGATACTACTTACATCATAACTTTGATGCACGAAATGTGCATTTAGGAATTTCTCCATGCTACATTTTTTGATAAATGTTAACATGTAAGGCTCATCATCAATCCTCCTTATGAACATCAATTTCATGATGTAGATAAGGTAATATGCATTTAGGAATTACTCCATGCTACATTATCATGATCGACGATTGCTTGGTCAAGATATTCGTCGGCATGCCGATCCGAAGCAACTCATATCTTATGACCATGCATATACTTTACTATTAAATTCCTTAATAACTTAAATGAATCTTATGAAGTATCTTTACCTCCATAATTACTTTGGAATATTTAACACTCTTTTGTTGAACTAATCCCGGAAGCTTTGTGGCATACCTTTATCTCTAAAGGTTTCTTTGTCTAAACTAAATATGTCAATAATACCAAATGTGTTTAGCTATGCCAAGCCTAAATACTATACTGGGTATATTCTTGAAATCCACTCTTAGTTTTACATGACAAAGAATCATATTCCCACAACTGGGTAGGTCTTACATTTTATATTCATCATGTATTACCTTTGATTCATGTATGTTTGAACTATTTATTGAGTATGTTACCACAAACAACATTCATTCCAAAAACTTGGAATAATGTATCATTATGACCAAATGGGAACATGAGATAAATGTTTTGGTTATACTCAACAAATTGTTCAGTTTGAATCAATCACTTGGTAATTAGAAGTTATGTGTTTCTCATCGCTGACTTAGGAATTTCCCTTTCTCAACTGCTTGGAGAAGACACCTTACTCCTAGTAATGTTTCTCTACTTACTTGGTTACTGTATTTCAATTCATATATGTGAAAAGAATATTTTATTTTAATACCCAAGAAGTATGTGAGAAAAAAATACTTTTATTTGATGAATATTAACTGAATGAGAAGTGGGTACTTGCTTCTAGTATTTCAGTCTATTGCATTTTTAAACTTCCATAAATTTATTTCATTATGTGATGAAAATAAGCTTCGGTTAAATAACCAACCTATTTTATTTGAAGGACATAATGAAGGTTCCTTTGACGTAACTTTCCATAGGCCTCTTCGCCTTGTCTTTCAATATATTCACCATAAGAAGAAAAGATAGTGTTATCTCCAATATTCTTGTCACTTAGAGAATGTTACCTTAATGGTAATGAAACATGTACTCTATACCATTTGTTTGTATCCTTAAATGAAACTAGAGTAATTGGGTGTAATAATGAGATGTCATGAAAGATCATAGTTTGCCTTTCATGTTTACACAAATCCAGTGTAATCATCACACTCAAAACTTGCTTAGCTTCCTCTTTAAAAACTTCTTAGAGATGAGACTACATGTAACATAATCCATGTCATGATGTAGCGACCACAAAAAACATCAGAAGTTGATAATATAATTTTGACAGAACCATCATATGCTTGATTCATGAGTCTCTTATAAGAAATTTTACACCCTCGCTTGCTGAGGTGGCTTAACAGGTTGGGATACAAGCACCTTGATTTTTTGTTATAGTAGTAATGTGTGCAACTGCCTATACTACACTTGGAATTTTGTGCTTGTTTAGACATTAACTTTGTCTAATATTTATTTCATTTTTTATTATGGTATTTCCTATCATTCTCTACAAATAAAATTTAGTAGATTATTACTTTTAAGTGATTACCAGTTTAGACTTAACTGATTATTTAATCATTTAAACGTCTCCCACTAATTTTTCAAATTCTAGGTACCCTATGTACTAGAATGAGAATACTCTTGAGTATTCTAGTGTCAAGGATCCTTGTACTTCCCTCATAGACTACAAGCTATGGCTACTCCACTACTCGGAGGGTCCAAGGTAGACTTTTGGCTGGCCAACCACATTAACTCACGGTTTCTTGATCTATTGAGTGAAGTCTTAGCTTCAAAACTCATTTCTTTATTTACTCAACGCTTGCCTCTAAAATTACAACAAGCTATCTTTGGTTATTTCTTTCTTGCAATTTTAGTTAATTCAATCCACCATCCTAATAAGAACTCCCCAGTAGTAAGAGGCACCCTTAGCTATGGCTTGACCAGCACCCCAAATACCCAGTTTTGTTCAAACTTGAATGACGGAAGGCCGTAATGAATTGATATTTCTTTAAGGGTTTTATTTGTTTTCTATTGACGAATGTGATCCACTTCTATTAAACTTGTCCATCTATGTTGTCTCACTCACAACTGAACTTTAATAGAAAAACATACGCCGATTCTTTATGCATTTTATTATCTATTATTTTATGTATTTTCCCGCTGTTCTAAAATGCATAAAATAGTAAATAAATGCATAAAGGAAAACTACTACCCAACTGGTCTTGAGCATCTAAAAGACCTAAGGGCATCATATTTGACTCAAAACTTGACTCTTGATGCAGATTTACCTCGTCTTGTATATTTGCTTCGCTTTGGAAGTATCGCCTCATCTTGGCATAATCCACGTGTCGTCTTGCTTCATCTTGGATAGAGAACACTACCTCATCTTGGCAGGGTCCACGTCATTCACCATTTTAGTCCAAAGTACAAAAATACTCACACGTAGGCAAGGGGGACTAGGGTATAAATGTACATCAGGATAATTGGGCGCGCATGACCTTATAAATTTCAACAAAAAATAAAGATGATGTGCAGACCATTAAATAATTAATTACAAGCATCGCACACAATTAAATAATTAATTAAATAAAAGAAACAAACATGAGTCGATGATCAAGAACATCAAACAGGTAAATAATACGTGATAAAATTAAATTGCATTAATTAATTATGAAGGTTATCTAAATTAAATTAAATTAATTAACAAATTCAAATAATTTAATTATTTATCGGTCCTCTAATTAATTTAATTTTAATGTCAAAATTAAATTAATTTAACTTAATTAAATTTAATAATAAAATTGAATTATTTTTTCATCTGGGTATTAAAATAATTAACCAAAATTAATTTTGGTTAATTTAAATTGGTCATCCCCCAAAACATCATTGCATGTCTTGTGCAGGTCGGGCCAAACTCGTGTAGGGCCATGCAGGGTCAAACTGGGCCAGGTCGATCCACCCAAAACCCATTCCGGGTTGAGCAGGTCCGCTCAGAATATTTTGGGACCAGTTTTGTCTTGCAGAAAGACTTATAGAAAAAAGGGTACCTCCAGGAGGGTGACCTCCAGGGGGGCTGGACCGTGCAGTGGCGGTCTGGCCGAAGCACGACATTCCACTACGGGGTTTAGGTGGTTTTTCGGTTAGCATCGGCGGAGGCTAGGATTGGGACCAGAGGGAGGCATGCCGGTGAGCAAGACCACGGTGGGGCTCCATTAGATAGAGAGGAGGCCGGCTCGGATGGCTGCGGATCGAGAGGTGACAGCAGGGAGGCCCGCGCCTACTACGGGTGCACAACGGCAGGGAGACACTGGGACTAGGTGGAGCTTTTCTGTGGCATCCAGGAGGATAGCTGAAGGAGGTGGGAAGGCCTAACGAGGTACTCTCCGGTGATGAGGTCGGGGTTGGCACGGTCCGTAGGAGCTGGGCGGCCTGGTAGTGGAGAGGGATGGCAGATCCAATGTGGCCTACTGGGTAGTCCGAAAGGGGATGGTGGTCGGGACCTGGAGGCAGGCATCTAGGTAGTAGGTAGCTTAGGGCGGCGGCTTGCACAGGGCTGGGCTGCAGCATAGAGGGGCGTCGAGAATTGTCCTGCAAAGGAGAGGAGGAGGGATGGATATCCGACTCTAGGTCAAGCGGGAGGTGGTGCTGGGCTGAGAGCTCTGCAGGCGCCCTAAGTGGGCGAGTAGGCGGTGCCTCCTGCGGCGACGTGCGGAGGAAGCATCGAGGGGGGCCTCGCGGCCCCTAAAAACATTTCCCTTTTTTATTGCTTGCTTGACCCACCACCCCACTTGGTATTACTTTTTTAATTTTTAAGACTTCTTTTGATGTCTTTCTATTTAGTATCCCCGCCCTTTTATTTTATATATTTAATTCAAGTCAAGTCTCATCCTTTGCACAATTTGTTTTTCTTGTGTGTTTTTCCACACACAATGTTTAGTTTTTTTCTTTCTAAAATATATCCAAATAGACTTTAAATTTAATAATAATAAAATTATTATAATAAAATAATAATTTATTATTATTATATTATTATAATAAAAATAATATAATTATAATAATAAAATTATTATGAAAATTATTAAATTATAAAATTTATAATTTTGCATATAATTTTAATCATATTCGATGAACGATCTAAAATTGATAAATCCTTCAAAATGAATAAAATTAATATTTGTGATTAAATCGCAAAAGTGATTCAATCCAAAAAATTAAAATGGCCATAACTTGGCCGTTCGAGATCGAATCGATGTGTGGTTTGATCTACTATGACCGTTTTGAACCCTCTACTTAACTGTAATGAAATTTTAATTTTCTTGGCTCAAAAAATCTACATGATCACTCTAATACCACTGATAGGTTTCAGGGCCCACAACAGAAGCCAATTGGGTGAGGAGTTTAAAAAATTCATTGATGGATCGACTGTACTTGTCGACACCAATGATCTGAGCCTGGGAGAGGTTAGAGTATCTTGTGTAAATTGTTAATAGCACTAAACTTAAACTGAATACATACCATTCCAAATCCAAAGGTGCGCTCGACCGAAACTTGTCGCTGTAGATCACTGCTTGAATAATCCATATAAGTATTCCTTTAGATCGTCCAAACATGCTTCAAAAACCACTGGAATGTTGATCGTTGAACTCCAGGTGCTAGCATGGCGATCTGACGATGCTTTCAATATCCCGACGATCACCACATCGAGATGCCTTCAATGCTTGAAGAATATCTTGATCTGAACTCTTTGATCAATAGCTTCTCCCTCTAGGAAGTTGGAGGTGAGAGATGCTCTCAATTTTCATTCCATGAAGGAATGAATAATGGAATGGCCACACATGAGAGAGATCCCTCTCTTATATTTATATTGATGTAGAGAAATATCCAGTTGGGTTCCCCGACCCCCGTTTATTTCAACGTGCACTAAATAAATAATTTAAACGAACTAAACTGTGTTAATATTATTTAATATTTTATCACATACTTGTAATATTTATAAAATATATTACGTGATAAAACCCGATCCATTTAACTTGAATTGTTGTCCAGCTTAATATTAAACGAACCTTGAATATTAAAATAATATTTGTTCAATTAATATTTTTCCATATTTACTAAAATTTTATATACATTAAATAAATTCAATCCCAAATATTCATAACTTTAATATTAATGAATTTATTTAATTCTTTTGGTGATCAATAACTTAGACAACACTCGGACCCCGTGGTAGGGCCCATTACCTTGTGGTAATTTAACTACATTGGAAGAAGAGATGATGGGTATGATCATGGTGGTTGACCTTGCCTATAAATGAGTGTAGAGATACATTTGGTTTGAATGTGACTCCTCCACTCTTGTGCCAGAGGTAAGAGGAGGCCAACTTCACCCATCTTGGAAGCTGACTACCAAATGGACAAGATGCTTGGAAAAACTATCTCACCTGAATCATATTATAACTCACTATTTTAGGGAAGACAACTATATTGTAGATGGGATTTCCAACAAAGGGGTCACTGTAGAAAGATGTCTTTACTCAACCACCCTGCCTGAAGATATGTTTTCACTTTTCATCAGTAACAAATATAAAGCACCCTCTTTTCTACTTGTGTAATATTTTTTAAACTAATACAAGAGCCTCAGTGCTCACTTTTCTAAAAAAAGGAATAGGATCATGCACTAACCTGATATATACCTATTCTTATAAGTTTGAGTTATTATAGATGATGATCCAAATCCTTGACCTATTCCCAAACTCTACATGAAACTAGTGACCTGTCTTCAAAGGTACTAAAGATCCATGGACACCTGAGGAGGGTGTGAGTAAATTAATCCATAGGGAAATTAAAATATGATTCCATACTATTCAAATAATACTATGATATTTGAATGTGAGATACTTTGTATAATGTAATAAATAACTACATGAACATATAAATAATTAAATTAAACCGTTGTTGATCCATAAGTCCACAACCTTGATTGACTATACCTACTTTGGAAGGTTCCAAAAATGTCTATGGGAATAAGAATAACTTTATTTATACATATATACACTCCTTGATGGTATAGTTCTCAGGCCTTCCCCCTTGATGAGAAGTGTATCCTATGGAATCAATAAGCATCCCTCATCATCAATCCCTTTGGGAAAACACCCTTGTATTTCCCTGGAATTCACAATATGAGGCTGATATCTGATTCATAAGAGGGAAGTACCTAGAAAATAAAATATTTCAATGCATTAATAATTCATTAGTGTCATAGTAATTCAAATGCAATACCCTCTTGGATCCCATAGACAATCACCTGGTTTTCTATTTCACAAATCTCTTCAAGTAAACCAAACTGAAGCATCCATCCAATTATAGGGGTTATCTTTGGATTCTATTTAAGGGATCCAATATTCACCCTTCTGGATATAATTCATCCATTACTAGGGATATACATGAACCCACTATTTCATATTTCAATTCAAATCATGGGGGTCCTAAGCATTCACAATGGTCCAATGGTATTTCCATTCAAATCCAAGCCTCCTAGAGTATTCTCAATAGTCTCACAATATCAATATAATCCATAGAATCTAGGGTATTCCTAAATTCATGTCATCACATAATCATAAGTTTTATATGAATAACCGATAATATGAATCCATCAATGCATCAACCATGTTAGATTCTAGTCATACTATGAATCCACCAAAAAAATATTGTAAGACCAAATCCCAAACATTTGAATAATCCAAGGGTCACATCTCTCTCAAACATGTGATGTCTGAGAATCATAGTAAATAAAAAAAATTCAATAACCAATGGTCAATTACCAGCGATACTTAGATTTATCATATTATAATTAGTAAAAAACTAAATCATTTTAATGGCTAGTTGGACATCCATACTTACCCCATCATATCATCCACACTGAGTATACACGTGATTTTCGTTTGGAGGGTGACACACAAATTCATCTCTAACCATAGACATACCAACCTGATTAGGGTTATTCTATCATTTGGTACCCCATCATGGCCCCCTTATATCATGATATATTATAGGAATCCTTAATTGATTCTTTAGGGTCATGATCAACTCCCTATCTAATGACTATTCATTAAAGTTTATCTTGTCCCCCGTCATCACCAAAATAATCTCACAACCTCATGTTCCTTATGGTTATAACACCATGGTGACAATCATGAGAGATGGATCAAGGCCCTTCTCTATGTCAATAGTTATACCCATTTAGTCCCCTAACCCAAACCATCTCTAATCTTCCCAAGGTTTATAAACCTTGGAAAAGTATATCAATATGCAAAGGTTTTCTTTCCCCATAGTCTTGTTAATGAGACCATTAGATCTAATGTACCTCATGAAAACATTCCAAAATCATCATTAAAGGGGTCTGATGCACAAGACCAGTGTACATGGTTATCATTGGCCTTTTCACTTTACCCATTTCATGACATTTAATTTTAAATTTTAAAAAACATTAATTAATGACAAATGAAATTAAATATTCTAACACCCTTGGTGGAATTAAATAGCATCGTATGCACCATAAATAAGATATACAATTACATAGTTAATGTACATTGACCAAATACCTCTAGGTGAATCCAATATCATTTTAATCCTTCGGTCTTACAGCTCCACCTAGGCTCATCGAGGCACAATTAAGCCCATCCAAGCTCATCTAGCCACTACCAAACCACATGAGGCCCTAACTCAATCCAAACAACCCATATTTATTAACTATAATCACATTATTATTAATTAAAAAACTAAATTTAATTCTTTTATAATTTATTAAAAGTGGAATAATGACCTAAAACTCATTGGAAAGTCTCATAAACTAGTAACCATGACCAACGACATACGAACACCCCTTGGCATTCTCCTGAAATCATTTTGAGTAAAACCCCAAAATAATGATGGTGAAAAAAATATCAATTAACATTATATTTAAGAAAAATCATAAATAAATTCATGTTGAATTATACCTTTGAAGAAATGATATACAATGAAAAGTATACAACATCATGGGACATCCTTATCCTAGGATGCATGAATCCCCCAATAAAAATTGGTTATTTTCCAATTATCTAGTGAAATCTCTTTAAAATCCAAAAAAAAATTCCAAATTAGAAACAAAGGAGATAAAGGAATTGATAGAAGTAGAAGAGTAACCTATAACTTTAATTATCACCAAAACTTCCATCAAACAACACCTAAAATGAAGGATATGCATGAGAGGCAAGGTGATGCCCATTCGGACTGGTTGAAAACAAATAAGGTAGAATGATAATTTCCCCCTCTTAAAAATTTAGTGGTGGACTTTTAAATTTTGATTACTTATAGAATATTTTTTGACCATTAACCCATTAAAATGAATAATGATATGGTCATTATTCCTTGAATAAAATCACGGAATAAATATCCAGTGATTTTAATTTAAATGAACCTAAATATGTTTCTATATATAATATCTTCAAATGCTTCTCATTAATGATTCCATGGATTCAAGTGAAATGAGTCATGTGAGTATGATTTATTATTGATTTCCAACAATTTAATTTCAAATTATATAAAAAAATAAAATTATTCAAATATTCCATACTATAATATAATTTATTATTATCACAATGGTCTGGGAGGGGAGAAATAAAAGATAAGACCTACACTACCAACTGAGAATAACATGGTGAGGGTCGAACTCGTGACCTCGACGAGACTCCTGTAGGGACACTACCAATTGAGCTACACCCCAGGGGTATACTATAATATATTTAATCTTTATAAATTGATCACCTTTTATTTATAAACATGAAAATAAATCAAATCATGCATATTCTAGGAAAAAATATTATGTTTTTGGTAAAAAAAATTTATAATTTTTTTTTCAAAACATTAATCAATCATTTCAGCAATGTGAGATTGAAGTATTTAATAGAAAATTCACCCAATCATACTTTATTAGAATCCTGATGATTCACTCTATCTTAGGAAACTATCTAGAATCTACTTAGTTATTCTATATGAATACTAATGGGAGACCAAAATCTATATCTAATACCCAATTTGTATAAAAATAAATATTATATTCAAGAAATAGCACAACAAATGTTTCTTTTTTCTTATTCACTATGGTACAATTATTCTTTTAGTGTCCCCTTTTACCGTATGAAAAATTTATAGAATCTCACTCCCTTGCATTCCCCTTCATCGTTCTCTTATTTTACGGTTGACATCTATAATATTTTGACATGGTTCTAATTTTGGAGAATTTAGCATTGATTATCTTCCTATTATTCATCAATACATAAGGATTTACAGGCTTCATGTCCTTTTCTTCCTAGAAAATATAATTCAAGAGTTATGGGGGAGATTTTAAATACTGTTAATTTTAAAATTCCTAATAAATCATGAAAAATTTTGACAAAATGAGGTGATCATGAGGTCTATACACAATTACTTGGGTTAATTGAAATAATGATTTTCTAAATGGTCAACATATTCAATCATATTAACTACATGAGGTATAGTTGGTGAACCAAATATAAGTATTTGTAAATATAGTGCCCCAGATGTCTCATAAATATCATGTATTTATGTCTCATCATAAATAACATAGGGATGGGGAAACATGGAATTTTCATCCATGTATTCATGTAACAATTGGATATCAAAATTAATGGATGATAACATGATACAAAAATAATCCAGTTTATTGGGAATATTTTTTGATAGTACATTATGCTCCTACTCACTTGCCTATTTAGAATTCTAGATATAATTGGGGACTCTAATATGTAAATATTTTTCTCTTAGAATAGTATGATATGAAAACTCCTTTTCCACTCCTAATATTTTTCATAGTTCAAGAGATTATATATCTCTAATACAAATGACATGGGAAAAAAATTTATCGAGTAACATTCTTTTTTTGAAATAAGTAAAAAAATACTTTTTACCTTATATTTACTATGATTTGTGACATAATAAATTTTATTTTATTAGCCTCCCATTATTTTATAATTTCCCAAAATTACTCACTATTTTATTTATAATATGATATTATATGAATAATCCAGTGGATTGGATTCATATACCCCTTATAATAACCCAAAAAGGGGTCTATTCAATTAATTGATGTTATTTATGTAGGTGGTTTAACAACTGATATATTGAGTGGATTTCCTAACTTTTAAATCATAAAATGGATTTCATAAACACTTTCCCCCATGTTACATACACTCTTTCATGGGAAACTACTATTTAGGTCAAATTGGTTAGGTTAAAAGATATTTATAACCCCCTGATAAGTAAAAGTACCCTAGAAATGGATGGACCGATACATTGAATTATGGATTCATTCTAGATTGACTAATGGAATATGATACCCGAAAAAAATATTTTATTTGATTTATTTTTTACTTTGATTAAATTATAATTATTTTATTCTATAAATTATTTTTTAATATTATTTTAGTTATAAATATTTGAATAAATATGTCTTAATAAAATAATTTATACATAATATATTTATTTTATTTAATCTTGGATTTTTGATTTATTTATTTTATCATTTTTATTCATCATATAAACATGAATCACATTAACAAATAAATAACCATGAAATTTAGAAAGTAAAATTAATTATGCAGCATAATCATGTTACTTATACTTATTGGTTTATCAATTAGAATAAATAAGAACATTTTATAATAGGGGATATAACTCCTTAAATTAAATCCTTTACCCAACTTATAGCATTCCCCAAATGGACTATATAACTTCTTTGTTGGTTTCACCTCATATTTGGTTTTAAACTGCCTTTCCTCATTGGATATCCATAAACTAATACTTGGACACATTATCCCATACATAATATAGATAGGATGGATGTTACCTATATTTTCATATTTAATTTAAGAATATTTACCACAATATTAAACCCATGAAATAAATATTTAGTTAAATAAAATCCCAAAAACTATCCCGATCAATCAAAGAATCAGTCACCCACATTCCATAAGTATGATTTTAGTCTTGATATAATTCATTTAAACTCATTTTTTATTAAGATGAATTTATATTGATTTAAACTCTAATCATATCATTAATCAAAAAATTATTATCTTAAATTTTATCTAAAAAATCATAGCGATAAATTAGATTCCCATACATTATAATTTTAAAAAAATTAAATAAATTTAAATTTAGATAAACATTATACGTACTTGATATGTAAATACTAGGAATGTTATGTGTACACTCAAACTCTAGATAAATATAATTTTATAATTTTAACATATACATAGAATGTGGTACAAATTTCACATGATGTACCATTCTTATTATTGATAAACCATTTCTGGCGATTGAAATTTAAATGAAATTTAGTGTCAAATAAAATATTGTGTGAAATGAGTTATGTATAGATCCAATCTTGTACTATGTACATACAATAAATATAGGCCTAAATGAAGTGTCTTGATATTTGAAGTCATATTTTACCATGTGAGTAGACATATAGATCTCATGACATTTATAACCACCCAAAAAGACATTTATATATGTGACATGTACCATTAGATCACCATAGTATGAACTTGTAGTATACAACTACTATACATGAATTATATTTTTATAATAACTTGGGTAATTATTTAAGCATTATTTTTTCACCCAAAATAATTATATTTACTCACCATATTCCAAGGAAAAATTTATTCCCATTAAAAAACATGTACAAAAAGCTACACATATTTTGGATTGTATTTATAATTTAATTTATCTAGGATGACTCATAAAAAAATCAAGGATTTTTGTATAAATTCCATGAGCTGGAATGTGTGAAACTACTTGAGAAATTGTCTACATGACATGTCATTTATTTCTGGACACTTTCATACATTACTAGGGACTTGGACTGTATTCTATGAAAAACATATAATATTAAATTATGTTTATAGTTGACTAAAAGGAATATCATTACTCTTGAATATGTTTCTCAGTTGGTAGGAAATATGTAGCATGCATTCTATATATGTAATAAATAAAATCCTTGTTATTTGACCACAAAACTTCCTTAATCATCACAGATACAAACCATATGGGGTTATATATTGTGTAATCAATTTACACATTCTGTACACCCTGTCATAAAAATTTCCAACTATCATTACAAGTTTTTATTGAAATCATGTACTTTATCCCCACATAGAGTGTTGTGATAATGTGTCCTTGTGTGGTTGACTATGACTACATGGACTGTAATTTTAGTTACACATCATACAACTGTGTCATATGGATAAAATCCTCATCACCTCTGGATGGAATCCTCATAAAATATTCACATCTTTGAATCATATTTTCAGTCATATGGATTTGAAAAAAATTATTATCTTGTAATTTAGACTAAAAATAAAAAATAAGAATGAAAACTAATGTAATATATGTGATAAATGAAAAAGGAATTATAAATTTAAATGCGACTTCTCTGGTACCATTTCAAGTTTCCATGTACAACCGAAACCAATTAGGTCCCACTATTGGAAAGTGGACCTATACCAGTGGGGCTATACAAACTATTTGAATAAAATTTTGGTATAGGTCTCCTTATACCAATATATTGTGTAAACCATTAGTGTTGGTTTTTTAAGATATGGGTATACCAATAGTTATAGTGAAGTATTTGGTTTACATATGGATATAACAAGGGTTATTTAAAACCATTGGTATAGACTAAGCATATAATTTTTTTTTAAAAAAAACCATTGGTAAATCCTTTTCCACTTTACCCAGCCACACAACCTCCCTCCTCCCATTTGAATCTCACCCAGATCAAACCCTATGAGTGAGAAACCTACAGTTTTCTTCTACAACCACATAAAATTTCCCTCACTTCTTGTTTAATTCCATTATTCTTGAATATAAATTTGGTGGCTCATAAATCCTAATCCATTTGTTTCATCTATAATTTTTATTTTTTTCAATATCTAAAACCTTTAACTCAATTCATTTTTGACAGATTCTACCATTTTGTTTTATTTATTTTGTCTATGTTGATCCTTAATCATGTTTTTGATTTTCTCTATTTGTTTAGATGATAACAAAACAATAGTGAAGATTAATTTTATTCTAAACTGATGAATTAATTCTACATGGACTTTCTTCTTTCAATTCTGACGAGTTTTTGATATTTTATGTACTGTTAGTGGAAAAGAGTTTTTGATTGGATCTTCTCATTAAAAATCCAATAAACCTGAAATTATTGTGGATTTGGCTATTTTTAATTTATGTAAGGGATTGATTCTGATTTTTGTTGTCCTATCCATTTCAAGTACTTATTTTTTAGTTGGGATGACACCTAGGAAGGTTTGTTTTGGATTGGGAATTTATCTTATAGGTAGCAGATAATCTCCCTAGAAATTTTTAATATTCATAAAGATTTTAATTGAAAGGGGTAGGTATAAAATTCCAGTTATGTTAATGTATTTATAACATGGTTTTTATGCATAGGATACTCCAATACCCATTATTCAAATTTATTAAAGGATTTTTTTGGTTGTCCTCTATGTTAATCTCATTTTATGTTTACCTTTTAATTACTATGTATGAAAACTGATATTTGTGGCTTATAATGCATTATTATGTTGTACATAATGGTGATTTTGTTTTTTGGATATCATCTTATGATTTTCTCCTAGATAGGAAGTTATTTTTGTTTTTTAAATATTCAACTATATATCTTTCATTTTTTACAATGGTTTTTTATTAATGTGAAAGTTATATTTTTCAATTAGCAGTTTAAGATGTTAATATAGTTTGACACCCTATAAATGTTCATTTTCTTATCTTGAAGTTTACCTTGATACTAAGTGAAATATAAATCTCAAATCTCACTTTTATGGGATGGTAACATTGGGGATGCTTTTGGTATTTGGAAAATATAATTGTGATGGCCTTTGATAACAATTTTCTGACATGTTGTTGTGTCAGATCAAAATTATGGTTTGGTTTACATTGATTTTGGGATGATTATATGATATGTATTTGTTTTTGAAGTATAATTATTATTTTTTAATAGATATTTCTCTACCATATATTTTCAACATTAAATGTAGTTGTTTAAGAGTGAGGGTGAAATTTCAAAATAAACGCATAACCCAGTTATGTTTTTAAGGATCTAAAGGATTTGAGATATATTCTTATGAGGAGTTTGGAGACTACATGGAGTGGGTTCTCTCAATGATAATAAGGTATGTAAATGCTTACATTCAATATATGAAGTAAATTTCTTGATCATTAATTCAATATTTCTCATGGAATTTAGGGTTTGATTTTATTTTATATCAGGTTGATGAAAACATGTTCCACCTCATGTTTTTTCATTTATAGTTTTATTTTTTTAATAAATTTTTAGTAGCTATGAGTTGGAATTTTAACTCATATATTGATATTAATAAACTTATATATATATTTTACTTATTAATATCCCACTATATTTCACATTCGTATCCTTTATTTATAGATTAACAATTGGATTTGTTTTCAAAATATAGCTTCAAGTATGGAAGTCTCTGCCTTTTTTTCTAACAAAATGGAACTTGTATTATCTGGTGTGAGTAATTATGATGATTCTTTTAGTTATCTATAATAAAGGAAACTAGTTTTCATCCTTATGATTTACAATGTGAAGAAAAATAACTAATAAAAATAAATTTAAAATGGAAATATGTTTTGGATATCCAATGTTTCCAACAATTTATTTGATTTCAATTAGTGGTAATCTTCAAGAAAAAATTTATTAGGTGTTGTGAGTCGAATTATAATAATTCTTGGTATATGGATTATAATTGGAATATGTTTATTCAATTATTAATCCACACATGAGTGGATAAAGAATACATATCATATGCCTTATGATATTGAGTTGTAATTAATGGGTACTACTTATAGGGTTGTGGAAATGATTAAAGGGAGGGATCAAATAGATTCCATTACTATTTACTAATCAAATATAGTAGTGAAGTTTTATTATACACACTAGTTGGTGAGATTCCTTTTTCACCTTAATTATTAGAGAATATTTTATTCTCAATGAGGAATAATGTCAACATGGAAGGGATTCATGGTTTCTTATCTAGATGTGACAAAATAAATGGTGGTATCAAACTCATGGAAAAATGAGTGAATATGTATAATCATGTACCATAAAAATGTCTTACAACTTGTGATTAGGAATAAAAAAAGATCAAATATGTATACAATCCAATAATGGGATTTTATTTACTATGTTGTTTCATGATTCCCCCTCTCATGTGAGATTTGTTCAATTTAATTCATTGTGATCCGTAGTATTGATCATTAGTTAGTCTAAGTCAAAATCTAATAGTCATATTCACACCCATGGTTTTACTAATTGGTTGTTTTTGATATCATCAAATAACTATCAATAACAACCATTGTCAAATTGGAAACTAGTTGGTGATACCATATGGCAGTTCACATTAACACACCTAATCGTATTAACATCTAGTATACAACACCATATACAAGTCATAATTAAACCCAATTGTTAACCAAAAAACTAAATAGGGAAACAATCTTATTGTATTCTATACTACTCATGGTTAGACAAATTCCTATTCAAGGATTCCATTTGATAGTATTATTCAGCACCCATGTTAACACAAGTTGCTTGATTGGGATTTAATTAAACAACCATATATATCACCCATTTATTGATTATGAACTAGTTTATGATGCAATCATGAAATCATCATTAGTATTTATGGATAAATTAGACTATAAAACTAGGTAAGTGTGTGTGTCATGATGACCTAGTTATCACACTATAACTTAATTTTATTCTTTCATTCAAACTGTTATAGTTTTATTTAATTCTAATCATACATAATTTGTTATATAAACACTTATATTAGGGTCCTAATTTGTGGATCCCTACTAGGGATAATCTTTCACACTCTAAATGTGAATATTTGTGGATGTTTAAATTTCAGGATAGATATAAAATCATGAATATAGATTTGTGAAAGATCATTTCACATATTCTCAATGGTATTTTGATATTTAATTGGGGATCAGATTAGGGATATTCAGGATCCTTTGAGTGTATATTTTTCATTTGTGTTTTTTCTATGATTTGAATAGTTGGGGGAATTACTTAGGTCATATTATGCCACTACTCTCAGTTTCAATTCATGCTAGTTGGGCCAATGTGTTACACAATTTTGAAAATTTAGGCCAATCTTCTATGAGATTAACTTAGAAAAATGATTCCTATTTCTAAGGAACAAATTTTAAAACTTCACAGGTCTCATTAAATGAAATTCCAAGAAAGTAAAACATATATGCGTTCTACTCTCGAATGATATCCCTAACTTTCAAGGGTCAAATGGATTAATTATAGGGTTGTTGTATATTCCCACATTTCCCCACATTAGTACATAATTAACGTTAATTATTAAAATTAATGTGTCACCTAAATATATAAAACTATTAATTCACACTAGTGAATGATTTTAGAGGAATATTATATAGTTTACATTGAGTTCAGATTATACTTTTTAAATTTTTGTAGAGTTTTATTATTTTTACATGCTAACAAGATATTGATAAAAACATAACATTTGTTTGAAGAAATAAATATATGTACCACAAGTGAATAATCTAATATGAAAAAATGTATACTGTAATTGAAATTTGGAAACTATAGGTTTGTCAAGAATATTTTTCTTTCTATGTATAGGTACAAAATTTAGGCTCAACTAGAATGTTCTGCTTTCCAAAATGTTGTTCTTTACATTGTGGTGTTTTTTTCACATTGATATCATCAATAATTTTATATGAATGAATTTTAAACATGTGAATTAATCATACATTTTTTTATATGGTATGTATTAGTTTTTTGAGTTATTTATATTGTATTGCATTGTATTTTCATCTATTGTACTAGTTTTATGAATTTTGAATATTTTTTTTCAGTCTTCTTGCATGTCTTGGTTCTTTTGGTAAAGGAGGGGAGGATTCTGTGTGGATTGTTGGATGTACTCTAGGAAAAGGAGTGGGGGTATGCTATTTGGAATGGTGGTGTACTCTATACCAATGGTTTCTAAACAATTTTTATAGTTTAATGGATGATGATCTATACCAACAAATGTCAAACCATTAGTATAGATCTATAACAATGTTTTTGAAAAACTATAGGTATAGTGTAGTTTCTGGTGACCTATACCAACAGTTTCTAGAAAACTATTGGTATAGGCCTATACCCAAAACATAATTCCCAAAGGTTTAGAAAAATATTGGTATATACTATAACAATGGGTTTCTAGCTTATATCGATGGTTCAAAACTATTGGTATATCCTAAGTTTCATGTAGTTTCCATAACCAATAATGGATTTTCATCATATCTAATGTAAAATAAATAAGAAAAATATAAATAACTATTATTTATAATGAATATGACTATAAAAAAATGATAAAGGAACCTCAAAACATTGAAATAATTTCATTTTAATGTTATATTTATAATTAATTTAAAATTAGAATTACCTCATCTTGATAATTGTTTCTTCATTATAGACATTGAACAATCCAAGTACCACTCAAGTCATACTGCTATTTTGTTAGTGGATCCAAAATAGAATCCCTTTAGTTGAATTCTCATATTATCTATAAATATCTGAACATATCTCTTAGTATTCTAGGTGTTATCACAAATGAATCAGGATAATTTTCTTATTCACCGTTGAACACAATAAAAACTTGTCTCTTATTCCATTGGTATTATGAGTGGTATAGGTGAAGGATGTATCTATGTATTGAGAATGTTCCTGATTTGTTATATCAGTATAGGGATAATTCTCATAAGAGGAAATGTTGTTCCCAACAAGTCACATTTCCCATGGAAATGATATAACATGGTAATATATAGTTAGGGATAAATATTTTATAATTACTCAATGTACGTTCAAAAAATATTCTATCTAATATATCCACCTTTATATGTAATAATATTAATAATATTATATTCTATTGTATACACTAAAGAATTGATATTTACACATCACCTATTAAATAATTAAATCAAAACTTATTTGAATTATATTAGGTAAATTTATATAATTTAAGTTTCCCCTTAACCCAACCCCTACATAATCCTTAAATTTTATCAAATCATAAGTAGTAAATTTTTTTAAATAAATATTATTCTTTAAATAAATAAATAAATAAATATTATTCATGAAATTTTGAATAAATATACTAATTTTAATAAAAATTATATTCATGGATTTGGAAATAAATAATTATTTTAAATAAATGTAATTAAATAAGTATTTATATTGATCTATCTACTACCCTATGAATAAATAAATAACTATTTATTTCACATTGAATAGAAAACAAGATAAAAATAGACATTCTATTCTTTGGACAAGTGGTTAAATATTTATTTAATATACAACCCACATATCACTTCTATATTGAATTTTACTAGGGACTTAATATGTGTTATTATTTAATCCAAAATAAATATTTTTCCTCCATCGTATGAATAATTTTTATTCCTAATATTAAATTGAAATACAATTTTATATAATACTCATGGATACATATTTTGTATGAAAATATATGAATCTTTCTCCGTGGAATTTGTTGGTCTTTCTTATAGTCCAAGATTATTATATAGAAACATTTCAATTCACCCATATAGAAATAAGTTAATGAAGTAACAATAACATCCTCATATGAATGCTTACTATATAATATAATCCCTTTGTCCCCATAGCTCATTATATTGGTATAGTACTCATGAAGTCAACCCATATTCTTGCTATATTTTTTTTGAATACATGAAATTAAATCACCAGGAAATCAAAATGGATAAGGATTAATATGATAAGTATACTTCAATCAGAGGTTTTGAAATATATACTTCCATTAAAACATAAGGTACAAATCCTTTCTTTACATATTAATCAATTACATATTACTTATTACACACACTACGTATCCTATATCACTATGATAATATATCATCAATATATTTGTAATCAAGACAAAGTACTTGATTCATCATATTAATGAATAAAAATCTCAATCCTAATGACCATTGCAACCATAAATAGATAGGAATATCAAATGACATGTAACATTTGAAATTCCTATTTGTGATTTTATCCTCATAACCTCCTCCCTTGGAGATTAACATTTTCTAAATTTATGAGATATAGTATTTTCCACTTTAGTGAATCAAGAACCTAACAATCAAAAATAATTTATTTCCAATTATAGGATCTTATTATGTTTATAATACAACTATTTAAGAAAATTTTAATATCAGATTATGGCCCTCATAATAGCAAGGAATTCCTAAGATATTTTGATATATAAAATAATCTATTTATATTATAATATTAATGTTTCTTTGAAATAAAATCAACTTAGGATAATATATTTGTTAACATGATAATATAATATACAACATTAGTTGATTCTAGAGATAAAAATTGAACACTTAATACATAATGATCTAATATTCTATAAACACATTACATGGAATAAATGTTAATTGATAAATTTAGTTTTTAGTATAATAAAATATTGTAGTTATTTGGGATGGAAAATCAATTATTTAATGAGTGTAAATTGTGTGTTAAATTCAGATGGAAGGTTAATAAGAATGGAATCAAATTTCATGCACCAGAAAAATCGATTTAGAACATTTTGATGATTTTGAAACATTGAAAAAAATTTATGTTAGAAAAAAATTTAATTTTTTTGATGGAATAATGATATTATAAATATGAATAATTAAAAATTATTCCATCAGAGAGATGTATTTTCAAGGAAAAAATTTATTAGGAAGTATACTAATTTGTTAGTAGAACCATTAAATGTTAGATTGATGTTTTCATGTGACTTATTCATCCAGTTTTAATGAATGAATACATTACATTGGAGGTATCTTGTTTTCATTAAAATTTATAACATTATAACATGAAAACATATGGAAAATAAAATTTATATCATGAATGTACCAAAATTGAGACACATTTATTCTTGAAATGACAATGGAAAATTCCTGCAATAATTAATAGACGAGTTGAATGTAATTATGAGTATGGGTGTGAAATCATATGATGCATCTATTTTGGATTATTTTATGATTTTTACATTATTTTTATAAATAATAAATCATTTCTCTAATATGTAATGTTGACATGTTTGATAATAAAGAGAAAATTATTATTTCATATTTTCATGAAAATTAATTTTTCAAGTTGATTAAATTTTCGATGAACTTTCAGATTTATCATAAAAAAATGATTTATAAAAATGTATCAATAAAATAAAAATATCATTGAAACATGATATTTTTTAGTCTTTAATATAAATATATGATTGAAAAATGAAATTTTTGTAGTTAAAGAAGAAGCAACTCAATGTATTTTTGGAGATTGTATGATCCAGACCTTTTCTAGAGATTATATCAGGCACAATTTCAGGTTCTTTTTATTTTTTATTAAGTATTTTTGTTCGAATTATGGATTTGGGTACATTTGGGTGAAGGATAAAAAAATATTGGAGAAAAGAGCATATGCACGGTTGGCAAATGGTTTGAACAAACTATGCGACTGCTTACTAGAAACCGTGTTACCTCTTGTTTTTGAGCTAGTAGATTCAGCACGGTTGACACATGGTTTGATAGGAAATGAGAGGTAGTCATGAAAAGTGCCCCATGAAGTAGAAACTAATGAACATTTATCACACAATTTATCTAATCATCTGTTTAAACCATGCTCGGGCCAACTATGAGATCCTAAAATTGTTGATCTCAATCATTTTCAAGTTTTAATGAGCTGTTTCACCTCTTATGAGGATTAAACTGAGGATTTTACTTTCTTAAGGGTAAAAAAAGGTTATCCCATCAAATCGAATGGATTATAAGGCCTTACAGACACTGTTCTTTGATATCAGAAGCCTGAATTTAAGATCTTCTCATCTCCCGGTAAGTGGATTTCATTACGATGCTTATCTCGTTATTTCTTCTATCTTTACATAATATTTTTATAGAAGATATCATCTATTTTCTTAAATCTAAACCTATGTGGGGAGATCTAGATCAATGATTAAAGATCTAGATCTTGATTTATGATATCTTTATGTCTTTGATCTTGTTTTTAGTTTAGGGATTTTGATCTGGAACTTTTATCAACGTCGTTGTGTTGCTCGAATTTTGAGGATTTCCTTTGGAAAAAACTCGTCAATGAACCAACTTATGTAATCTAAATCAAATTCCCATATTCATGGTTTTGATATGTGTATGAAATATTATATAAATTCTAACATCCTTTAGCAATTGTTTTCCTTGAATTGGGTTTATTGGATTGACCAATTGTGTTATTAAAGCTTTATTGGAATAGGTGATTAATTGGGGAATTAATCATGAGACTAAGCGGATTCCCTATTAGATAATTAATTTGGGGAAATTAGTTATAGGAGATAGGGGTTGTAATCTTGATAATTAATTAGGGTATTAATTATGAAATATCGAATGTGCTATGTTGAGATAATTAATTGTGAATTAATTATGGGCTTTGAGATTGTGATGTAGATAATTTATTGTGGGATTAATTATGGAAGGTTGAGATTTAGAATGAGATAATTAATTTGGGAAAATTAATTATAGGATATGAATTATGAGATATGAATTATGAGATTGGTTAATTAATTAATGAATTAATTAATGGGATTGAGACATTTAGTTAATTGTCGTGTTAACTACTAGATTTGATGCATTTAACTAATTGTTGAATTAGTGAGGGAATTGATGAGGATAATTAATGGATGAATTAATTATGTGTTTAAGAATGGGAACATGGTAATTCTAAATTGATAAGTATAAATGGTAACATGATCATCATAATTATGATTAAGAGAATGGGAACATGGTCATTCTAATGTGAATTATACAAGGTAACGTGGTCATTATACTTATGAGTAAAGAGAATGGGAACATGGTCATTCTATTATGGGGTAAGCATGGTAACATTTTCATATTAATTACATTTGTGATATTGGTGTTTTTTTAAATGTGGAATTTAAATGTGAAATTAAAGAATATAAATAATGTAACTTCGAGTTATGACTTCTCACAAGAATATTCGAACTCCGATATGAGTCAAATCAGGTATTGAGATATCATAGCACCTTGAATACTTTGAGATTAAGTGAGACGTAGGTATTAAGATATGATATAACCTAGGGAACACTTTGGGCTCCAGTATGAGATGATGTTTTTATTGAGGTATGGGTATCCTTGGGAACCCTAGAGCTAATGTAGTTAGAGAAGAATAAATGAAAATGTGATTAACTATTCATTATTTAATTGTACTTATTTCCTTATAGAACTTCATGCACTATATTTTGTCTGGAATTTTTTTAGACACTATTGTAGGTGGCCTACTGAGTAGTATTCACGTCCTACTCAGGCTTGCTGATCGGTATCTGAATAGATTATATTATTATAGGACTGGATAAGGGAAAAGACCTTGGGATCAGTGGATGATTAGGGATGGAGCTTGGAGGAGGGAACCAGAAACAGTTCAGGACTCGTTTGGGGAGTTGTAGTTCCCTTAATTTTAGTTGTATTTTAAAAACTTGACTCTTATACTGGAATAACATGTCTTCCATTTAAATTGAGTACTGTATTTCCTATTTTGTTATCTTGTGACTTGAGTATTGTTATTGTTATATATGATTATACTTTTTTTATTCACTTTTCATGGTGTTTTACTCTGATAAATGAAGGTATAGTCTTCCCATGAATGAGTTACCAGAACCATGCTGGTAGTTGACAACCTCTAGCATACTGGGAGGCGCACTTGAGGTCATGTGGAAAATCGACTCAGGGAACTGTCGCGTGGATTCCGGGTTGGTAAGTTACAAATTTGTATCAGTGGTCAAGTTTTATTTCTTCTTATTTGTCTTACTATTTTGGGTAATTTAGACAGGAGACTAGGAAGTGTCAGGGCTTGGTAATGAGCTCATTCATGGGAGTTGAAAACCCATTTATGGGGGAAAACCCATGTACTCAGGTTGGGATTGTTATTATTGCTATTTTGTATTAATTTTGAATTCTACTTCACCTTGGGTGACACACTTATGGTGTGATGTCATTATTTTTTCTGAGAATTTTTGAGTATTGATTCAAGGCTCAGAATGGAATGATAGTTGAGCCTTCATACATCATTCTAGGCACTCAGGGTTATTGAGACATGCATCATTTTAGGCAAGCATGGGGAAATGGGTTATGAGTAAGTTGTTGAACTTGAAATATTTTACTTATTGTTAGATTAAAATGAGAATGGTGCCTAACATGAATTGATTAGGATTGTAAGATGATGAAAAATGATAATATTTGTGTCTCTAAATGAGAAACATGACTATGATAGTGTGTTTACCTTATTGATCAAAACCTAGGAGAAGGATGGTTACAGGTAGTGATAACAACTTGGTTTTGACCACACGGTGAGGTGGGGAAAAATGAATTGTTTTGTTTATTTCCTCTTCTCCCTCCTCTCATGGATCTAGGGTTTTCACTTAGCATAGATCTGGAGGGAGGATGCTTGATCACTATCTTTAGCGTTGAACCAGAGGGATTCTCCAGTGTTGCCTCCCCCCCTCCTTCTTCTGGCATATCCCGGAGTGTTCAGTTTTCACTGTAGTTTCTCAAGCCTATGTGAAGGATATCGTTCTGGTGTCACCACCCCAAGAAGATTACCGAACCATGATGTCGCCTTCTTGGTTGCCGGTGTGAATTAGATATGTGCTTATTTGTTGTAGAAGATTAATATCAAGGTCACCTTGATGATGATGGTGATTCCAACTGAGATATTTGAATTTTGGTTATGAATCTGAGATGTGGGAGTCCCATTCCTATGGTGGTTGTTGAAGATATCACGAAGTGGCCTTGGTGAAGACGTCTTCTGGAACACCCTTCAATGAGGCGACGTCACCTCGTCTTCCAGTGAGGGCTTCAAACGGAGCTTCTCCAGTGGTGGAGGTGCTTGCTATCAAGGATTCTATGGAAAAATCCGAGCCGCTTCGGTTTAGAAATATTAAGGTACCCCTGTTTTTCATTCTTTTTTTCTTGAGGTTTGGAGATCTGTGAGTTCTAGTCTGGATTTGTGTAGAGTGAACATGATGTTTTCCAAGCCAATCAGCAATTCTTCAGACCTGATCTAATGCTTGTGCATTGTTTGATGATGATGATTTCCAAGAGTGGCCCTATGTCGATTTGTCATTACTAGACTTGTCAGTGTGATTTTTTCTTATTATGATTGAATGAAGCTGTTTTTGGATCCTATAATTTCTATTGGTGGTTTTGAGGGGTTGATGGTATTGGCTTGATCATGTCTCGAGAGGTCCTACCCACTCTTAAATTTCTCTGGCTTCCAAGTCCTTTTCTCCTTTCCAGGTCGGTTGGGTGTGATGGATTCCAAGGTGGTTTTGTGTTCCAGGAGGCATGGAATTCTGTGACCTTCTACTTATGGGTTTAAATTTTCAATTTGAACTTCTGGGGGGCCATGAAGACGGGATCCTTTAAGGTCATTGGCTGCGTGTTTCTCTGCTCTTGCATCAGGATTTCTTCACTCCCTCCAAGGAGGATCCGAGTGGTGGTCTTCTTGGTGCTTTGGGATGTGAGGGAAATAAACTTCTGCCATCTTTTGGTGGATTTGTCTCTATTGGATCCTGGTAATGTTCTTGAAGGTTCCGAGGTGGTTGTTGAATTCATGGATGAAAAGGCGGTCCATATGAATTTATTTTTTATATTTTAAGCCCACCCATGCACAACTCTTCATGGTTTGTATCATCATGCTTGGTCTTTTGTGATTTTGGTATGTGAAATATTCTAGAAAATCTACAAGGATCCTCTCTAGATGAGGTTCCAGAGAAGGAATCATTCACCAGAGCTTGGACATCTAGTTTTGGAAGAACTTGAGGGTATGTCTTTTTCAATCAGTACCAAGCCCATGAAACCCTACACATGTTAACTAGCTGAGCGACCATGCGATGGTGGAGATAGTTCATCTATATGGAGTGCCACATACTATAGTTTCAGATTGTAATTCACGCATTACTTCACGCCTTTAGAAGGTCTTATAGAAAGCTCTTGGCACATAGGTTTTATTGAGTACGACTTTCCATCCATAGACAGATGGGTAGTCGAAACATACTATACAGGTTCTTGAGGATATACTATGATCACGTGTGCTTGAATTAAGTGGATCTTGGGAAAATCACTTGGATTTAGTGGAGTTTACCTATAACAACAGTTATAAAAAAACAATACAAATGGAACCATATGAGGCTCTTTATGGTAGGCTATGTAGATCACTGCTATAATGGATGGAGGTTGGTGAGTCAGAGTTGTTGGGATCGAGTCTTGTGCAGGAGACATCAGAGTGGGTACAGTTGATTTAGAAACGTATGGATATAGTTTAGAGTAGAAATAAGTCATATGATAACAGATAGAGATGACTCCTGTAGTTTTCAGAGGGTGATCGTGTGTTCCTTTGAGTGTCTCCAAGGTTGGGTCACCACATGATACATAGGTAGGTTAAGTTGGTGCCTAGGTTTTTAGGACCTTTTGAGATAGTGAAGAGAATGGGTCTGGTGATGTACCGATTGTCTCTTAAATAGAGATACAACACTATTCATGATATTTTCCATGTATCACAACTACGGTGGTATCATCTCAGCCCTTATCATGTGATCTATATGGATAAGGTTGACCTTGAGATAGATGCGTCCTTTGAGGAGCATATGATACGTGTGTTGGATCATAGTGAGAAATTGTTGAGGGTAAAGGCCGTGCTGATAGTTTGTGTGTTATGGAAACATGGATTTATACAATAGGAAACATGGGAAAGAGAAGAGTATATGGGGGATCAATGGACCAAAATATTTTGGCTCAGAATCTTAGAAAGGCTTGGAAATGAAGCTTGAGGATGAGCTGTTATAAGGTGGGGATATTGTAAGATCCCGACCTTTTCTGGAGATTATCTCGAGATAAATTTTAGGTAATTTTTATTTTTACATAAGTAAAATTGGTTTAAGTTATGTATTGGGGTGTGTTTGGGTGAATTCTAAGAAATTTTTGGAGAAAAGTGTCTATTCATGGTTGGCGTATGGTTTGAACAAACCATGTGGCTGCTTAAGAGAAACAATGTGCCCTCTTGTTTTTGAGGCAGTAGCTTCAGCAGGGTTGGTACATGGTTTGAGAGGTCATGTGAGGCATCCATGTGAAGTTCCCCCATGAAGTACTGGATAACACAGGGTTAGTGCACAATTTTTATAACTGTGCAACTAAACCGTGCTCAGACCAACTGTGAGATCCTAAAATTTTGGATCTCACTCGTTTTCAAATTTTGATGAGTTTTTTACCTCATATACAACCCTAACATGGGATTTTAATTTCCGAATGGTAAAGGCTCTCCCATATACTCGGAGGGATTCCAAGGCCTTATGGACACCATTATTTGAGATCGAAATCCCAAATTGAAGATATACTCATCTCATAGTAAGTGGATTTCATTATGATGATTCTCTTGTTATTTTTTCTATATTTCCCTAATCTTTTCAAGGAAGATATACTCTTTTTTCTTAGTTCTAAACCAACGTGGTGAGATCTAGATCTATGATTGAATATCTTGATCTAGATTTATGAGATCTTGATGTGTTTGATCTTGTTTTCAGTTTAGGGATTTAGATTTGAAAATTTTATCAACATCATTGTGATCCTTGGATTTTGGGAATTTCCATTGGGAAAACATTCATCAATGAACTAAGGTTGTTGGTCTAAATCTAATTCCCATAGTCGTGTATTTTATATGTATATGAAAGATTGTATAATTTCTATCATCCTTTAGAAATTGTTATCTATTAATTGGGTTTATTAGATTGACCAATTGAGTTATTGAAGCTTTATTGAAATGGGTGATTAATTGGGGAATTAATCATGAAACTAAGTGGATGCCCAATTCGATAATTAATTTGGGTAAATTAGTTATAAAAGATTGGGGTTATAATCTAGATAATTAATCAGGAGATTAATTATGAAATATTTAATTGTCTATGTTGAGATGATTAATTGTGAATTAATTATGGGCTTTGAGATTATGATATAGATAATTAATTATGGGATTAATTATGGAAGTTTTATATTTAGAATGAGATAATTAATTCTGGAAAATTAATTATAGGATATAAATTGTGAGATTGGTTATTTAATTATTGAATTAAATAACAGGATTGAGACATTTAGTTAATTGTGGTGTTAACTAATGGATTTGATGTATTTAAATAATTGTTGAATTAGTGAGGGAATTTATGTGGATAATTAATGGATGAATTAATTATGTGTTTACAAATAGTAACATGATAATTCTAAATTGAAATGTATAAATGGTAACATGGTCATCATACTTATGACTAAGATAATGGGAACATGGTAATTCTAATGTGAAGTATACATGATAACATGGTCATTATACTTATGAGTAAAGAGAATGGGAAAATGGTCATTCTATTGAGGGGTAAGCATGGTAACATGTTCATCTTACTTATGTTTGAGATATCGGTAATTTTGGAAATATGGTAAGTAAATGTGAAATTAAAGAATTTAAATAATAACACTCCAAGTTACAGCCTATCACGAGAATATTTGAACTCTGACCGGAGTTGAATCAGGTATTGATATATCATAACACCTTGAATACTTAGAGCTTTGGTGAGAAGTAGTTATTAAGATATGAAATTACATGGGGAACACTTCGGGATCTGGTATGATATGAAGTTAGTATTGAGGTACAAGTATCCCTAGGAACCCTGGAGTTAACGTAGTTGGATAAAGAATAAATGAAAATGTGATAAACTATTTCTTATTGCATTGTAATTATCTCCTTAGAGAACTGCATGCACTAAATTTTGACTGGAATTTTTTTAAACACCACTGGCAGTGGCCTACTGAGTCGTACTCACAACCTAATTGGGATGCCTAATCGGTACCCCAATAGATTATATTTTTATAGGGATGGATAAGGGAAAAGGCCCTAGGATAGGTGGTTGATTGGGGAGGGAGCTTGGAGGAGGGAACCAGACATGGTTTGGGACCTGTTTGGGGAGTCGTGTTGTCCTTAATTTCAGTTTTATTTTTGACACTTGACATTTATACTAGCATAACATGTTTTCCCTTATAGTTGAGTATTGTATTTCCTATTTGGTTTTCTTTTTTACTATTGTATCGTTATGGTTATATATGCTTCAAATTTTGTTTATTTACTTCCGCTATTGTATTACTCTAATAAACGATGGTACAGTCTCCCCATGAATGACTTAATAGACCCTCCCTACTAGTCGACACCCTGTATCATACGAGGAGGTGCACTTGAGGTCATGTGGAAAACTGACTCGGGGCACTGTCACATGGATTCTGGGTCGGGATGTTACAAAGATCATATCCTTATAAAACTTCATGTTTTAAACTTTTTTCAGGGGTTAACACAATTCTACAAAGTTAAGGAATATTTCTTTTAATTATTATAAAAATAATAGAAATAACTCATATTATTTGACATTTCTTATTAATAATTGAATTTATTTCACTATAATTTATATATAATAAATTTTAGGAAGAAAAATAGATGAAATATTACTTATAACTATTTGAAATGGATAAGAAAAAACATGAATTTTTATTATATTGTAAAATAAAATATTATGTTGAAAAGTAGAGACTTCATCTTGAGATAATTGGTTAGAATTATTGGGATGTTATTTCTTTTTTTTATTCGATAAAAATTGATAGGGAAAAAATTATTTCCTATACTGGAAAATATATTGGTTTTAGATGGTTGTGTGAGAAAAATATTGAAATCTCTAAATAGAATATATGTAAAATAAAATTCCCTTAAAACCCATGACTACAAAGTATTTATAGATGCGTTTATTTAAATAGAAATTAAATATATACTATCAAAAAATGTGTCAATGATAATAATATTCTCCTTCCATATATTTGAAGATATTTTTTAAAATGTTATGAAAAACGTGTTGTTAGGTAATTGAAAATAAATACAACTCTCATTCATTATTAATTAGGAAAAAACCCCCTCTATAACTTTTCATTTAAATGTTGCATTGGACTATAAAACACCCTACTAAATATAAATGTATTTGTCATGTCTCATGTCATGGGTTGTTACCTACTGATACAATGATGTCTGCAATGAAGTCCAATATGTGGAGTAAGAAATATCCTAATGGTTTCTTTGGGACATGATACATGGAATAATAATGCATGAAAATTTATATATTGTAATTGGGTAATTACACAAATAGATCTAATATTCTAATGAAATGTGGAAATTATTAATAAAATATAATTGAACATAAATTTAAATCACTACAATAATCATGGGGTATATATTTATGATATTAAATGAGTAGTTTTTAGCATAATTAGTGGGGGATGGATCATTCAACGGTATTATACAATTATGTAGTGGTTGATGATTATATCAAATATGTAAATATAATATTATGTTTTTTCTTTCTCATATAATATTTTATATAAATCCATGTATCGTATTTTTTCAAAATGAATATTAAATATCAATAATCAATAAATAGAACTAATCATTATTAATCTATTAAGTGGGAAAAAAAATTTCATTATAAAATTTTCCAAGGTGGTTGAAATCATATGTAGTACAATAATATTTTACATGAAAAAATAATGGGTAATTATCTAAATTATGAGGATAAAGTATTTTATGTTCATATTTTAATGATAAATTTCATGCCAACTAAGGCTAGATAATTATAATTTGGTATGATTAATATGGCTCAAGAGCTCAAGTCACTGATCTTCATTGGTTTAAAATTCATCAAAATAAATTATCCATGAGGCATAAAAACACAAAATGATGTTTTATCATTAGGTGAACCAACAAAATATTATTTCAAATAATCAAACATATCGACATAATTGAAATATATAAAATATTATGAGGATTTCAAAAAAATGAGGATTTTATATTTTTATTCACAATTTTAAGTCACACCGATAATTTTTCTTAATTTAATGAAAAGATAATGTATACATATAGATAATAATGGTTTCAATTTTTATTTAAATGAATTTTTAACTTCATAATATAGAGCCTTAAATTCATTCATCATAGGGAAAATAAATATTCTATATAAATTCCCACTTGAAACAACATTTTTTTATTAATGTTATTCTAATATATATTTTTGATGAATAAATAGAGGATAGTGTCATTTTCAATGAACTGATTAGTATTCAATCAAATTCAACATAAAATGATGTGGTTATTTTTTTAATTAATTATAAAGAAGAAATTATATTTTTGAATTTATTTCATTGATATATTGTATTAATTAGTTATAGTTAATTTTTTCATGATATCTAAATTTATTTTAAAAAATATATACATTCTAGTTTTTTCATTAGACCATTTACATTTAAGCTATTGGATGAATCATTTTATCCTTTGAATGAGGGATTTTTTTACATTTTCAAAATTTTATGATATTATAATTGATGTTTTGATATAATATTTTTGAGTATTGTTTTAAAGATGGAAGTGTATATTTTAATATTGTTTTTATTGAATATGGTGCCTATTTGAGTGCTTTTAAAAAGTTTCCATCATATGAAAAATTATATTATACTACATTTACTTGGATAAATCTATTTTTCACTTCCAAATTAATTTCATTCAATACAGATAAAACTATCTTGTTCCTTGAATTTTCTTACGTTGTTTTCATTTATATTTTTTTTAAAATATTATATATTATGCTATATTTTTTTTACATAATTGTATGTTACATGATTGCTTATGATTTATTAAGAAATATATATTTGATGTTTTCAATGAAATTACTCATGTTTTAGTAGGCTGTTATTTATATAAATTATTTTAAAAAACACCTCTTACATCATTTCTCTAAATTTATAAAATTGAAACAGAAAAATCAATGTTTATAAAATTTTTATCTCATTTTACTGTTTTATGATCAGGAAAAACTACCAAAATGATTAATAATTCTTTTTAGGTAAATGACTATGTTTATTGATGAATATTCATTACACCTTGGTAAAAAAATTATATTCTTCTACTTACAATAGTGTAGTGGAAAGAAGGAGAGAACCCAATTGACGGGGTTATTAAAATTATATTATAGTAAAAAATGGGATGATAAGTGGATAAAAAGAAGTGAAAATTGTGTATAGAGTAAAGGTGAGGTGTTAAATCATTTTTAGCTAACATATTATAAGGAGTACGAGGAATGATAAAAATAGATGGGGAAATATCATTGAAACAACTTATTAAAAAGTGTTATTCAAGTGATATTATTTTTTAATTAGATAAAAAATAAGATCAGTAAAAATGAATATGACTATGGTTGAGAGTTTTAGACACTACTAAGTAAAAAAAATATCTATCATGTTTTTTATTTCACACTGAAGTAATAAAATATGTAATCTTAGGATCATTATATAATATAAACTGTCATTTACTTATTAATGTTCATTTCACCTTATTCTTATTTCTCAATCTGCCAAAATTTTATAGAAGGTAAAATGATTTGAAAATATCTGTTAGAGTAATTTTAAACTATAATTTTTTCAATAAAAAAATAATTAATTAAAAAAAGGTTAATAATAATGAATTATAGAAAATAAATATAGAATAAATAATGTGAAATGAATTAAGAAATCGATACAATAAAAAATCCATCAGAAATTAAGTATAATACATGTTTACAATAAAGGAAGCACGAGTAAATGAAAATTAGAGATATAATATAATAAAATGATATGAAGAATATGGTGTCTTATAAGTCATGTCAATGTCTCATTATCTCTACATTATCTTTAACTTTCTCCCTCACTAAAGCTCTTACACATGTACTTGAATATATCTTCTTCTCTCTATCAATGGTCACATCCAAATATAGATTGGGTAAATCCATATTTAAGTATAATTAATGGTTAATTCATGGTTTTAGTTGATAAATAGTCCAAAATATGTCGCAAACTAGTATATATGTAACCATGACACTGTTTCATAGAAACATCTACATTGAATCTATGTCCCCAAGCATCAATATTGATGTTGGTTATTATTCATTATCTTTCTTGATGGTTACATGAGTTAAACCCATTTATATTAATGTTCTCACCCCTAAGATTTTATATTGAGCTCCATGTAAAATTATCCACATAATGAATCAAATCTTTATTGTAAGATATCATCTTTTTCTAGGTACATCTCTCAATGAATTTTTCATTAATCTTTCCTTTCGGCTGTGTTTTTGTTGTAAAAATCTGTCATTTAAATAAACATAGTCTTGGGATGTTAGGAAAATTTAGAAAGATCAGAGAGTATCTATGAGGTGAGATTTATTGTATAACATGACATAAAGATCGATAATGAATGCTTGTTTGAGTTAATAATGTCTAACTATAAATGGGTCTATTGTTTCATGGGTTCATGGTGAGATGATAAACATTAAAAGATGCTTGGATAGTTTTCAAAGGAAAATGGGTAGAAAATCAACTTCAAAACATTTAAGAGTTTTATAAAGGGATTAAATTTCATGTAATTGTTCAAGGGTTTTAATTAAATAAATCTGAGGTGATGGGTTTTTTGATTAATTCCAATGAAAACATTTACACAACATGTAACAACATTACATGTTGTTTAAATTACTGACCTACTATTTTAAACATTTTTTGTAGATGAATTTTAATTTTTTAGCTAAAAATATTCTCCACTTGACCATAGGGATTTCTCTATGAGATTTTAGGGTTCCAACATCCCTTTTGGCCATCCTGTTTATGTGAGAAATCCCTGGTAGGACTTCTCAGTTAGGTTTCTTCCTTCTCTTCCTTCATCTCCAACCATTGTGGAGAAATAATTTGATCGATTGAATTATTGGTTTTAATCTTGACAAGTTTTGATCTAGAAATATATTTTCAATCACCTACACATTCTACCCCATGAGAATTGGTCATCGAAGCATTTTTTGGATTATTAGTTAAAGGTAGGTTCTCTATAATTCCAATCTTGAAGTCTTGATTTCTATTACTTGTATGTAATTGTAGAATTTATATTAAATGATTAGAAATTGAGTTTCATAAATTTAATTGATTGATTTTTTGAATTAATTTATTATAGTAATGGTGAGATTGGGATATTTGATATTGTGAATTGTATATTTAATTGTTTAATTAATTATGGGATATTAGGACTGTAAATTGAATAATTAATTGTTGGAATAATTATGGGATATTGGGGTTGTGAATTGGATAAATAATTTTTGAATTAATTATAGGATATTATTATTGAATTAGTTATGTGAAAATTAATATTGGGAATTGGGATAATTAACTATTGAATTAATTAATTGTATTGATGTGCTAAATTAATTGGTGAATTAATTAAGGTAAATGATGTTATAAACTAATTATTGAATTTTTAATGAGATAAATATGATTAATTAATTATTGAATTAATTAATATAAGGATTTTATTATGAAATTGTTGAATTTTATTAATTAACTAGTGAATTAATTAATATTTTTAACAACCCGTCCCAGAGGGGCCCATGCCGTGAATACCCCAATACCTCCCCTAATAGGCTAAGGGATGGTAACTAGCATCGAGTAGGAATATCCCACAAATGGGAGGCATTATCCTAAAGTACCTGTACGTACACACACATCTCTAAGATGAAAATGATGAAATGTAAAAACACTAAGTAAAAAATGCATGAAAACCACTATATCCCACAACCAGAGTACAAAAGTGAAATTATTGGAAAACAAAGAGGGCCAAAACAAGCCCACTAAAAGAAAAGAGTCTACAACCACAAGTACAACCTATAATGTAAGAGGTACTCAGACTATCATCAGAAAAACTATCAGAACACACATGGCTTATCCAATCTCACAAGGCACTACCTAGTCCTAGTGTGCCTAGAACTCTATCGAAGATTCGACCATCTTCACATGACATGACACATGCAGGCAAAGCCCGTGAAGGGGTGAGTAAAACAATACTTAGTAGGACACCCCAAAATAACAAAGGAATAACACAAAGAAAATACCACAAATGAAATACCATGAAGGTATACCACAAAATAATACCATAAAGGAAATTTCATGATGAAATACCACAAAGGAAATACCATGTAGGAATACCACAATGGAATACCACAAAAGAATGCATTTTCAGCTCCCCATAGATATATGTATACAAAAAATATATCATGTATATCTAGATATGTTCAATATAATAAGACACATAGTCTTAACAAGTCACATAGTCTCCATAAGACACAATGTATCCATAAGACATACAGTATTCATAAGACACATAGTCTTTATAAGACACACTATCTCCAAAAGAAACACAGTCTCTAGGTAACAACCAACCACATAAATGTTTTCTCAAAGAATGATAATTTTGGGAGAACTCACTCCTCAATACATTAGGCCTTATTCAAAATCTCACAAAAATCCACTTCAGATATCTCAAAATGACTGTCTCATCTTAAGGGTTCCAACGCCATTGACATCTCGTCAAACAGATGTTCAATTTGAATGTTATGTCCATTTGAAAAAGTCATAAGGGGGTTTATGGGGACGTGGACTGAACATGGAGGTCAACCCCACCTACAGTATCTCAAGCTACTACGATGGTCAACCGTACCCCAACAACCATAGCCGCACGACATCTCAGTCGATTGTGGATCGGTGCAGCTGCCCGAGTTCAACACAAGTTTTCCCCAACCTGTAGGGTCTGACCCAACCTGCTGGGTCAACTCGAACCACTAGGCATGTCCTACTCACTCAAATCAGCCCGTTGATGAGTTAGACCACTCACATGGTGGCCTACGACAACTACCACCACATCCCACAAGGTTCCGCACCATGTCCCATGACCTCCAATCCCACCGTCGCATCTCGCTATCACTGCCAGTACTGCTCACCACCCCTGCTGCATCCTTGAGCTACCATTATTCCTACAATTCTTGAAAATCTTAAAAAAAATCACCTTTGTGATCCTCAGGTCCTAATCTAAACTGATCCGGCCTCTAATTCAACTTTCCTCCAATCTGGGGGTCCGATCTTGTTCAGAGCCTCCCTACAAGTCCTTCCACGGTCATGAGGATCCAATGGTGAATAATGCTATGAACAGGGGAGAGAAAAGCACCATAAAATCCTAAAGAATTAAGCTTGTCCTTTTTTCATGTTATCATCGATTACTTCTTGTTAGAAGGATAAATGAAAAGGATAAACTAATCTTCTGATAATCCCACATCAATAACCCACCCCACAATAATGACCGAACCGTGGATCAATCTGTTTTCAGATTGACCCACATTCATCTTGGGAATTAAGAATGGGGAAAAGAAAAAATGAATCAATTGACCTACTTGGAGTTTGTATTTTTCCTTGAGGAGGAACTATTGCATTATCTTCATTGATGAGATCCTACAACTTCATTAGTACAATGATCCCCGATCCTTTTTCTGATCCATTATCATTCATTTGAGAAGATTATTTCTCTACATCTAAAAGGAATTCTAGGGTTATAGTGACAACCCTGGATTCATAAAAAATGTTTAATAAAATGTAAACAAGACACTGTACCACTTAAAATAATTTTTATTTAAATTATTTAATGATGATTATACCCTTTTTGAGTTTTTTCCACAGAAGAATCCCACCCAATAAACTTAAGTCATTCCTAGAGTAAAACTTGTGTTCTTAGTTCAATGGTTCCCTCATATTTCTAATCTCGGCACCAGTTTTGGAGTTATTCCACTTTTTTTAGGAAAACCATGTGTTCATGCTATTAAAAAGTTAAATATTTTCCAAACAATTGTGTTGGGAACACAGGGCCTTAGAATCACACGTTGTCTAAGTGTCTTGTCTCAAAATAAATCCATATAATATCTAAAAATAATACATGTAAAATACGAGATGCTACATTCTACCCATCTTAGGGCCTTACATCCTTGAAATCCAAAACAAAGGTCCACTCAAACAAATTAGGGAACTAAGCATGAATATGATCCTTCATCTCCCATGTGCTCTCATGGAGATTCTGGTGATACCACCGAATGCACACTAGAGTAATCTACCACCCATGAAGTATTATCTCATGCCAATCTTCAATATCCACTAGGTACTCAACAAAATTCTCCCCATAATCAATTTTTAGCTCTCCTTAGTCAATTAAGTTCTATGGGTCATGCACATAACTCCTCAACTGAAACATGTAGAAGACATCATGTACCCACCCTAATTGTGGAGGTAGATCTAATAGGTACATCACATCACTATCTATACATAGTATCAAGAAAGGTTTGATGAACCTCGAAGATAACATGCCGCCCTGACCAAATCTCTATATTCTATATCGAGGTGAGTCCTAAAGGAACACATAGTCTCATTCCTCAAACTCTAAAGGCCTCTTCCAACTATTTTCATAAGACTTATTTTAGCTCTGTTCAGTCTTCATGAACTCCTAGATGATCTTCACCTTCTCCATGGTAGCTCACACTAACTTTGGGCCCATGCATGCTAACTCTCCCAGGTCATTCAAAAAGTGGTGACCTTCCAAGTCGTCTGTAAAAGGCCTCAAATACTACCATACCAATAGTGGAGTGATAACTATTGTTTTATAAAAACTCCACCAGTGGTAGGTGATCCTACCAACTATAGAAAAAATCCAACATCAATTCCCACAATATGTATTTCAGAACCTGAATGGTCATCTTAGTCTGGCCATCTATCTGGGGGTGAAATAATCTGCTCAAGCATAATTAAGTCCCAAATTCCTCCTTTAATCCCTTTCAAAACCAGTATGTAAAGATAGAATCATGTTTTGATTCTATCATTGATGTAAATACATGGAGTCAAACTATCTCCTACACGTAGTGGTGTCCTAAGATATTTACTGAACTCTACTACCGAATAGCTAGGAAGTGGCCTGACTTGGTGAGTCAGTGAATGATCACCTATATGGTATCGTTTCCCCTAGACATATGTGGGAAACCAATAGATAAGACCATTGATATACCATCCCACTTCCATTACGGGAACTCAAGGTGTTGAGCCAAACCTAATTGAACTTGGTGCTCGACCTTCACCTACTGACAAGTGAGGCATCAAGAAATAAACTCTGAAACTCCCTTCTTCATCCCTGGACAAAAAAACTGACTTCAGAGATCTTGGTACATCTTTTCCAAACCTGGATTTACAAAAAAAATGGAATTTATGGAAATCCCTCAAAACCTCCTCCCACAATTCCACTGGTACTACTATGAACCCTTTAAAAAGAATGAATTTCTCCCTACCTTTTGAATATCCATCAAGGGAATACCCTATGGATATATGATCACATAATGCCTTGTAGTCGGTATCCCCAAGTTGTGCCTCCCTGAATCGCTGTAAGAGTATAGGGGTAACAACCATCAAATGGAGGTAAGCTACTCCATCCCCATTCACAAAGGATATCTACAATGAGACCAACTGCTCTGATGCCTCATTAAACAATTGCGAACTGGATATCTTGCTGAGAGAATCAGCTACCATGTTCCCCTTCCTAGGAGTATAGACAATCTAAAAGTCATAGACTTGAAGGAAATATAGACATCTCCTCTGTCTCAAATTTATATCCTTCTGAGATAATATGTACTTGATAATATTTTTCTCATAGTAGACGATAAAACGATCTCCCATCAGGTAGTGTGGCCACATCTTCAAAGAGAATACTAACACTTCTAACTAAAGATCATGGGTCACGTAGTGCTGACCATGTGGTATCAATTGGTGTGAAACATAGGCAATCACTTCTTTCCCTTGCATTAGGACACAACCAAGCCTGGTTCCTGATGCATCGTAAAACAATACATACTCAGTAACCTCCTATGGAAATCTCAAGGTGGGAGAAATCATCAATCTCTACCTAAACTGCTAAAAACTCTCCTAGAACTTCTCTGTCCTTGCGAAAGGCTGTCCATTTCATATCATATCTGTCAAGGATGCTTCCACTATGGAAAAGTCAGGTAAAAACCTATGATAGTACCTATCCAAATCAAGAAAACTCCACACCTCGATAAAACCCTTAGGTGGCTCCCAAGAAAGCACTGCCTCAATATTTACTGGATTTACTACAACTCCATCCTCCAAAATGATGTGTCCCAGAAAATGGACCTCCTAAATCTATAACAGACACTTAGAGAGCTTCCCATAAATTTGGTGCTCTCGGTGTGTGTCCATGACCATCCTCAAGTGTCTCACATGCCCCTCTTCAGACTCCAAGTACACTAGGATGTCATCAATGAAGACCACCATGAACTAGTCTAAATAAGGATTAAAGATATAGTTCATGAGTCCCATGAACACTACAGGAGTATTCTTCATGCCAAACAACATAACCAAGTACTCATAGTGGACGTAACAACATCTGAATGTCATCTTCAGTATATCCTCATCCCGTACTCATAGCTGGTGATATCCAGATTTGAGGTCAATCTTCGGGAACCACCACGCCCCTTTCAACTTTCTGAATAGGTCATCGATCCTTGGTAGTGGATATTTATTCTTAAATGTCACATGGTTCAAGATCTATAATTCCATACATAACCTCAAGCTCCTTTCTACCTTCTAGGAAAACAAAATTGAGGTTTCCTAGGGTGAAACACTAGGTCTCACAGAGCCCTTTCTCTGAAAGTCCTCAAACTACACCCTCAACTCACAAAGCTCTACAGGATCCATCCAATATGTAGGTGTAGATATCAAAACCATCCATGGGTATAGATCAATGAATAAGTCTAACTCCCTATGGGGAGGTAATCTTGGAACATCCTCATGAATTATGTCCACATACTCTACCACTACAGTAGAAAATTGTGGACTCATATCCTCCCCCACACTGAGGGTGAGGCCAACCAACTAAAGAGTAATCGGTTTCATGATCCTATTCACTTAATGTTTTTCCCTTTCACCAACAAAGAAAAACCTGGTTCTATCATTGAGGATACACCACACTCTGCCTTGGTGTCCCCTCGACCGTCTCCTGATTACCCATACAAGTAACACAGCCTATACCTCGACTAACTCAAGCTACCATGGGAAACCCTCACTGTTGATCCTATTTCATAGGACCATCTCTCAAATCACCTGACCTGATTGGGTCCCTATGACTACCGTTGACTACTTGCTACTGAGGTCTCAGCTACTTGGTGCCTACTGGTATCTCCCACTGTCGGTGCCTACTCTACTGGATTTATCCCCACTAGTAGGGCTCTATCATGTACTCCAAAATAAGTAGGAATGATAAGGGATATCTTGGATGACCTAATATCCTGACATAATCTCTACTCAAAGGTTCGAGCCCTGAAGAATGGGTCTTGTACCATATCCATGGAGTAGTGTGAAATCTTGGTAAATATCACTGAATACTCCAACACAAATTGATTGCCCTTCTACAGTTAAAGAAGCTCCCGTATGTGCATCGACCACAATGTGGCTTCCAAGAAATCCTCTCTAAATAGATTCTTGAAGACTACCCAAGATATAAGCATATCATCATGTGTCTAGATCACTAAGCTCCTCCATCACCCCAAAGAGCCCTAAAAAAGACTCACAACAATGACTGTCTTCTGGTCGGAAGGCATCCTCACAAGGTGGAAGACACTGGTAACTGTCTCCAGCCAATCCTCTGCTACTTGGGGATCTTGATCACCCTGAAACCTGGGAGGTCACTACCTCTAAAGCTCGTTTAACATGATCAGTCTGCGTTCATCCTCAGATAGAAGTGCAGGTAGTAGCTGATGCTCAATGGGTGTTGGTATAGTTTGTAAACCACACAGAGGTTATATATCTAGTAAAGGCCATTTTACTGATTACTCATCACTAGGAAGATCATCTTCATGATCACATAATGGAATACTTGCTAGCTATCTACATGGAGGCATCATTTAATATCACATGATGTACCATGGTCAATAGAGTATATCTAGCGAGTTGACTCAAAAAGGACTCAAAAGACACAACCCATTCTTATATGATGCATGTATAATTATTTTCCTTGTAACTAGTGTTTTCATGTACTAAGTCAAAAAGTAGGTTCCCAGATTCCTAGTGTTCATATATGTCAGCCACCGCACCAACACTAGATTCCCTGTCCGGAAAGATGAAATCGAAACTCTTAACATTGTTTCTCCAAACCAACCTCATAGAATCCCATTCCTAAAGTAGAAAGGAACTCCTCTAATACCAATATGTCATGAACCGTCCTAGAGTGGACCATTTTGAGACTACACCAAGCTCACCTACAATAGGCCTAGGGTTGGTGACTATCACCGATTAGGCATATCCCACAAATGGGAGGCATTATCCTAAAGTATATGTACGCACACACACATATCTAATCCAAAAAATAGTAAAATGTAAAATCCCTATGTAAAAAATTCATGCAAACCACTATATCCCACAACTAGAGTACAACAGTGAAAGTACTAGAAAGTAAATAATGCCAAAAGAAGCCCACCAAAATAATAGAGTCCAACATATAAAGTAAGAGGTACTGGGACTGTTATTCAAAAATATTCCGGAACACACATCTTCTTGTATGGTCTCACAAGGCCCCGCCTGGTCCAGGTCTTCCTGGAACTCCATTGAAGAGTCGATCACCTACACAAGACATGACACGTATGGGCAAATCCCATACAAGGGTGAGTAAAACAATACTCAGTAGGACACCCCAAAACCATAAAGGAATACCACAATGTAAATACCACAATGTAAATACCATGAAGGAACAACACAAAAGAATAACACAAAGGAAATACCATAAAGTAATAATAACAAGGAAATACCATGATAGAAAACCACCAAGGAATACCATAAAGGAATTCATAGTCAGCTCCATAGAGATATATTTCTTTAGAAAATATATCAAGAATATCTAGATATACTTAATTTAATAAGACATAGAGTATCAAAAATACACATAGTATCCATAAGACACACAGTCTCCATAATAAAAAAGTCTCTATGAAACACACAGTCTTCATAAGACACATAGTCTCTATAAGACGCATAGTCTCTAGGTCATCTCTAGCCACAAATATGTTTGCTCGAAGCATGCTCATTCTAGTAGAACTCAGTCCTCAATCCAGTTGGTCGTATGCACACTCCTAAAAAACCCACTTAGGGTATCTCTAAATGACCTTATCATCGTAAGTTTCCAATTCTATATACGACTCATCAAACAGACGTCTGGTTTGAATGTTATAGTTGTTTGAAAATTTTAGAAGGGGTTCACTGGGCCACAGATAGATTGCACGGTCGATCCACCGACTGTGGAGGTTGACCTCCAGTCTAACTCCCTCACATGGTCGACTGTGATGGTCAACTGCCACAATCAATCGTGGCCCAGTCTAGCTACCTGGGTCTAACCTGAACTATTGGGTTGACACAGCCCACTGGCCCCAGCCCGCTCTGGTTGGGACCAACCCACCTCGTCAACCTGGACTGCCATGCCAACCTTCTCACCCAACCTGGATCATTTCCAAGTCGGTCCTCTCACACGGTCACCAGCAGTGACCGCCACCACATCCCATGTGGCACTGTGCCATGTCACATGGCCTCCAATCCCACTGACTCTACTGACCTGCACATGGCCGCTACGGTGTCCTGTAGCTTCTAGTACCACTCGCCGCCCCTGCTGCTTCTACGAGCCACCATTCTTCCTATGGAGCTCAAAACATGGAAATGAAAGTGACTCTGTGATACTAGGGTACCGTTCTACATGGATCCAGATTCTATTTCGTCTTGCATCTAATTTGGGATTCTGATCGCATTCAGATCCTCCTGGAAAGTTGAGTTGCGGTCATAAGGATCCAATGGTGAAGAATGCTAAGAACATGAGAGATAAAATCACCAAGAATTCCCCAAGAATGAACCTAGAACTTTTTTCATGTTGGCCTCATTTTTTATTGTTAAAAGGATAAATGAAGAGGGTAAAGTAATATCCTAATAATCCTATATCAATAACCCATCCCACAACAATGACCAAAACACATATCAATCTGTTTGTCGATTTAACCGTATTCATCGTGGGAATTAAGAATAGGGAAATATAAAAATGAAACAACATCCCTACCTGGAGTTTTTATCTATCATTGATGATGAATGGTTTCATTTCTATCATTGACGAGATCATCCAACTTTGTTGGCATGAAAATCCATGATCCGTTCTTCGATTTGTCATTGTTCATTCGAGAGGATTATTTTCCCACGTCTCAATGGAATTCCAGGGTTATAGTGATAACACTGGATTCCTAAAAAATGATTAATAAAAATGAAACAAGATGATGTGTCACTTAGAATAATTTTTATTTCAATTATTTAATGACGATTACATTCTTTTTGAGTTTTCTATAGAAGACCCACACCGAAAAAACTTAAGTCGCACCTAGGGTAAAAATCGCATTCTGAGTTGAATGGTGCTCTTAGATTTTTAATTCGGGAACCCATTTAGGATTTATTAAACTTTTTTAGGAAATCCACGTGTGTGTGCTATTAAAAATCTTATTATTATTCAAACAATTTTTTTGACACACTGGGCCTCATAATCACACACTGTCTCAGCACCTAGTCTCGAAATCAGTTCATATAATATATAAAAATAATACATGGAAAATTTGAGATGTTACAATGTTGTATTGGGATATATGTGTGACATCAAATAATGAATGGTAACAATGGAATTCATGTGTGACTTGGAATGATGAATGGTAACAATGGAATTCATGTGTGACTTGAAATGATGAATGGTAACAATGAAATTAATATGTGACTTGAAATGATGAATGGTAACAGTAGAATTAATACATGACTTAAAATGATCAATGGTAACAATTTTATTCATATATGACATGAAAGGATTAATGGTAATAATATAATTCACATATAAATTTAAATGCTGAATCGTAATAGTGGAATTCATATATGAATTGAGATTTCACGTGTTCTCATGAACCTAGAGGTTATGAGGTAAAATGAAGAGCAATTGAATGAATATAAACTGTTTACATAATTGATTTTATTAATTCTTTATACAACTTTATACACTGTTATTGAGTGGATGTTATTTTAGACACCTTTGGTGGTGGTCTACTGATTTGTACTCACACCCTACTTAGTCTTCCTAACCAATACCTAGATAGACTCATTTTTTCAGTACATGATAAGGGTAAATGTCCTATGTTAGATGAATGATATGGAATAGAGCATGGATGAGGGAACAATACTTGGTGTTAGGACCCACAAGGGAGTTTTTAGTGTCTTAATTTACTTTGGGTTTTTCATATTGACACTTGACGTGTATTTTCATGGCACATCTACAATTTATTTTGGATATTGTATTTTTCAATTTTTCCATCATGTGATATCAGTTCGTCTGGTTATTGGTTATATCATTTTAATTTGTGTTTATTTATTTTATTCTTATTTATTACTCTGATTAAGACGGTATTGTCTCCCCATGATCGATATTAGATCCTTACTACTAGTTAGTAGCCTTGGGCATATGGGGAGGTGCAGTTGAGGCCATGTGACCAATCGTCTCAGGGCACCGGTGTGTGGAAAATAGTCCGAGACGTTACAAAGTGGCATCAAAAGAGTTTTCCTATCTTTTATTTTATTTTCTCATACTATTTTGGAAAGGTATATAGGATACTTGGAGGACTCATACCTTGGTTATGAGCTCAGGCATGGGAGTAATTATCCCATTTATGGGTTAAAACCCATGTACCTAGGGTGGGTTTGTTGTTATTTATGTTTTCTATTATAGTTGAATATTATTTCACCTTGGGTGATGCACTTTTTATGTGATGTGATAATCATTTTGATATTTTATGTGATTCAAATCATGTCCAGATATGGCATGAGAGTTGAGTTTCATGCATCATTATAAGACCCACAATTTATTATGACATTCATAATTTTAGTCATGCATGGGAAAAAAAGGTTTTTGGTATGTTTTTAACTTAATTTTTTTCCTTTCTTGTGAAATAGAACTAAAAATGGTGCCTATTGTTAAATTTGAAAATTTTTATGATGATGAAAGTTGAGAATAAATGGGTGCCTAATGAGAAAATTGAATAATGAGAATGAGTTTTCCATGTTAACCATGACCTAGATGTGGGATGGTTAAGGGATTTGGACGTGCCTTGGTTCAAACTTCATGGTAGAGAAAGGATGAAATTAATTATTATGGATTATTATAATATCCTGTAAATGTGTTACTATTGTGTTATGTGTCTTAAGGTGCATGTTTGTAACTGTAGATATATTCCTCCATAGAAACACCTATTGAGAGGGTGAAAGGAGGAAATAGATTGATATGTTCTACTAGCTGTGGAATATGAGGCACCAATAGTTCCATGTGATGATGTTAGAGAGAAGTTCTGAGTGAACTATTCTCAATTCATGAAGTTTAATTAAAGAGACCAAGAGAGGGTTGTTAGGAGTTTATATGAACTTGCACATGACTTTCGTTTACAACAATCATTGAATTTTACTAGAGAGGATGGGATTGTGGTAGCAGAGTTATGGATTGAGTCTATCCATACTATACTTAAAAATTTAGAGACTCTTTCTGAGAGGATGGTCAAGTTGGATACTTATATATTGAAAGGATTAGTGAAGTGTTGGTGGTATTTTTAGGCTCTGATTGGACAAGATGATGGTATTTTTTTGAAGGAATTATTAGATAAGTTCATGGAACACTTTTATCTTGAGATTTTAAGAAAGTATAGAGCAACCGAGTTCATGAAGTTGACTCATTGGAGTATGTATGCGATGTACTATACTAGCCACTTTAATTGTTTGCAATGAATTTCTCTAGAATTGGAAGGGGATGATACATCTACAACAAGGAAATTATAAGATAGACTTAAATGTGTGATTAAGTCCCAATTTGACCACTTTCAGTTAACTAATTTTGATGAGGTAGTGTATCAGGATCTCATAGCTGAGGTGAACCAGAAGTAGGATTCCAGTGTATGATAGATGGTTGCTACTGGATGGTTAGGAGGTACGTATTTGGAGAGTAGGAAGCGTCACTACGAGGGTGTTATTCAGGATAGTGGAAAGTGGAGTGTCTAGATAGAGGGTTTAGTTACATAGGAACTTACCCAGATTGTCTGTCATTAGTGTGGTTGGTAGGGGACTATTGTTGACATTGTTCCCAACTACCAATAGAGTACCGATCTTGTAAAAATATGGAAAATCTATAGAAGTTCTACAGGAACCCATAATAAATGGATAGTGATAGCCCGAATGACCCGAAGGCCTTATTTTTAATTTATTTTGGATAATCCCCCTTTTAAGGGTTGAAGGGGAACCCTTACAAGACCCGTAGGCCCAAGGCACAAGGCCCGACACGAACCGAAGGTCAATAAATGACCCGAAGGCCCAGAGGCATACTATACCCATTACATGACCCGTAGGACCAACCTACTAGAGCTTCCCCTCCCCAGCTTCTGTAAGGGTTGGTGTCCTCAGAACCAACTGTTTTGTACTTTGATTACATGAATGTTCACTTATTATATATTGTTCATTGTTCTGCATGACTATAATATAATAATGTCCTGGAATATTTGTTGCATTAATAAGGTCATAGCAGATCCCCGCTATAATGAAAACCTTGAAATTCTATAACAATATTCTTAAATAAAGTTTTGCGGTTGAATGACATACTATGATAGGACACATAGTATACAGACTGTCATGTGCGAGTAATCGTAAGAAGTTGAGACTCTCTCTCATGGAGTTCGCACTTGGTAATCTCCAAGATGGGAGATTATGAGAACAGACCCGCCAATATCAATTCTGCATGTATTGGTGTCATCAGACATTTCTATCTACGAGTGTGTGTAATGGTCCTTAGACTGGAATATTATCATTAACTCATGTCATGACTCGCGCACTTAGATTTACTGATGAAAACCGTCATGCAGATAGTTGGCGGGAAGTAGGGTATGTTGGGTGCGTCACGAGTGACATGTTGTTAATGGATATGTCGAGGATGGATTTGTCCCTTCCATTTATGGAAGTTGATATCTCAGCCCTTTGATTGAAATAGAACTATCGCATTAAATTCCATGGCCATGGTGTGAACAACGAGTTTATTTCAGGTAGTCAAAGAACGATGGATCAAGCATATAGGTTTACGAAACTGCCATGAAACCTTCTTGATGAGATATCGAGACAAAGGGATTAAATTACACAGTAAGCATTCGTATGAGGTAATACGTCAATGCAGCGTCAACTTCTTTCTTTTGGGTGACTTGACCCGTTGTTAGACAGTAATCTTGGACTTTAGGCAATCCTGCCTAATTCCAATGAGAAAGAGGCCTATAGGGTCACACACTAAGTGTATCCAAGTATCTCAAGTTGAATAAAGATTATTCCCGTACATGGTTTAATAATTATTCAAGGAAGCCTAAGTTGTTTTAAATGATGGAGGAAAAATAAAATAAAACAAGTACACGCCGTGTATTATTAAATGTACACGCCGTGTAGTTTTATTTTGGAATGGAAATGAATAAATGAAAACAAGATATACACACCGTGTACATTTAATGTACACGCCGTGTAGTTTTCAATGAAAAACAAGTACACACCGTGTATTTATTATTACACACCGTGTAGTTTTTCCAGTCGGGATTTTGAGGATATAATATTGTTTTAAATGATATTGATTATAATCAGCATGGGCGCATGTCAAGGAATTATTTATTCGACATGGGGGTTTTAAATAAGAGTCAATGAAATAAATAAAACGCGTAATGCATTTATTTATTGTCATAACTATATAACCCCACACACCCGATTATAAATATCCTCACAACCCCAACTCTTTTCCAACAGACAAGAGAATCGTTGTGCACAACATCTCTGGAGAATTCTTTCAAGGCCGAAAGAACCTCTTCCTCCAAGAATGCTCTCAAGACCGAGAGAGATCCTCTTCCATTAGATCAAGACGATCTAAGGCGAACAACGCAAGCAAAGGCTTCTCCACACTAGCACCCAGAGAATCCTTTGGCAACGTCCAGAGATACGAGGTACATGTGTGGATCACCGCTAGAGGGAGTCTACACTTGGCTTCTGTGAAGCAACGACGGATCACATCGAAAACGTGATCAAGAACATCAATGAATAAAGAACAACCAAAAGGTATTTCTTTATAATTAATTAAATTAATTATAATCAACCTGTAACGATCCTTGTTTGTGGTTCTGGGAAAAACCATCTTCTTTGTCTTTTTCTATGATTCGATCCATGGAGACTGGCGTTTATCATCGTATTGATCCTGGATTGATCATTGCTAATGACAAAAAGCCAAGTGGGCACATACACCCATGCGCTTCCGCTACGCCCAGAACCTTCAAATGGTATCAGATCTAGGTTACAACATTGATTATAGTTATTTAATTTTCATTGATAATTTACGCATTTATATTTGATTCAATTTGAAATATATCATTCTATTAATCTGAATAAATGAGATCTATTCTTCCTCCTTCATTTCTTGATTCATATCACAGAAATGAATTTTTAATTTTAATTTTGATTAAAATAAAAAAGAGGAATTCATCTGGAGGAGTCGCTCTTTCTGTCTGTACAACACGGGATTACACGGCGTGTATTTAAAACTACACGCCGTGTACTTAGGTTCAACGAACCGGCACTGGTCCGCCAAACCACGCCATGTGAATTGATTATGCCTAAGTTTTAATCACATCGTGTTGACCAGAATTGAAAGGTGCGTGGAAACCGGAATACACAATGTGTATGTTGGAGCAACACGCTGTGTAGTCCGTTCCAGCCCAGGTGAAACCGTGTACAAAGATAAGCCGTGTACCGCATACACGAGATCGCTAGGCCGGTTACCGTGTAACAAGTAAGTACACGCCATGTATGATTCATCTATACGCCGTGTACTCCAAAATTTCCAAAGTACAGAAAACACGCCAAAGCCCCGGTGTGTACTTTGGATAAAGGGTGAAAAGAAAAATACACGCCGTGTAATTATAAACTACACACCGTGTACTTTCCAGAAATGGAATTTCACCAGGTTTCCTCAAATGTACAAAGACCCGTACAAGGAATATGGATGAGAAGAATCTCAAGGAAATTCATAAAGGAATTTAAGATAAAGAATTGATTAATTATAAGATCATAATTAATTGAATTTGAGCACGTCTTATCTTAAATAAAAGAACGATTAAAAGAATTTGAATTCTAAATATGCATAAATTTCGTTGCATACTATGGATGATCATGAGCTAGACCAAATACCCTTTTTATGTGTATGATTTCATTTAAATTTATTTAATTTAAATTTGTTGGCCTACGAGCCTTCTTCCAATAAAATGTAGGGCCTGCATGCCCATGGTTTCTTTAATGTAAACCCATGTAATGGAGGATCTCCCAAGCCATAGGAGATGATTTAAATCCCGAAACCGAGGCGAAACCGACGCAAGAAGATATAAATGTGGATAGGTGGGAGCTGCAAAACACGAACCAAATGGTTCAAGGTGTTTTCCCTAGGTCAGGGTTAGCTTATCAAAACCGCTAGATAAGCTAAACAATAAAAGCTCATGATCATGCCATCTTATTTTATTTCTGTCTGATTGCATGGTTTATTTATTATGTATGTGTTGTCGTGATCACATAATTAATAAAATGAACAAGAATGCAAAGATGAAATAAAATAAAAACCAGACTATGCGTAAACATTATCAGAACATGGTTAATCACTTAAGCAAGCATTACTTAATATTAACAAGCATGTGATAATGAAAAACTACGCATAAAGATTAAAATCCCTCAATACCATATTAAGTCAGAGCATGCCTTCCATTACCTGATTAAGGGAAAGACTCAATAAAACTATGTGTTTGAACAACCCTTGTTGGGACACTTACTTTTATAAAGAAATCCCTTATGAAAGGTTTCAAGTTGACATGACCATATTACATCAATAGAAGTATCCCTTGCAAGACTTGATGTAATATTGGAGGAAAGAGTTGAGGAAATCCAAGTCAGGATTTTGGGATTGGGTAGTCCACTCAATAGATCAAGGAACTATAAGCTCACAGTTGGCAAAGACCTTCCTACCTAAATACCTTCAAATAGATTGACCAACCCTTGTTGGGGTTATGCGAAGGGAAATATGGATCCTTGCCACTAGAATGTCAAAGAAACTGGAAATTACGAGTTCAATGGTGAGGGCCATTAGGACCTGATAAAATAGTGGGATAATTAATTAATTAATTCATTATTTCTCATAAATTGTAATCAAGAATGTACTAATAAATCTGATCTTTTAAATTTTAGAATCAAGATGAAAAACTCATCAACCACATTTTCTCTGCGATCAATACTGGATAAATACAATATCCTCACTGGCAGTAACTTTTAGGAATGTTTTAGGCACCTTCGGGTTATCTTACACCATGAATGAAAGTTTTACGTGATGGAGTCCTCACTTCCTGATTCTCCTTCCCCAGGGGAGAGTGATGAAGATTTCCTGGTCTATGATCAACATTTGAATGATGCTCTCGACGTTCAATGTTTGATGCTATCATCGATGTCTAGTGAGCTCATGAAGTCTCATGAAGACATGGATGCCTATAGCATGCTCGAGCACCTCCATGGTCTCTACCAGGAGAGAGCAAGACATGAAAGGTTTGAGATCTCCAAGGCTCTATTTCAGAGAAAACTTGGAGAGGGTTCCCCAGCTGGGCCTCATGTAGTCAAGCTCATTGGCTACATTGAGCGCTTGGAGGTTCTAGGGTTTAAACTCCCTGAAGAACTGGGCACCGATCTCATTCTTGCATCACTTCCCCAGAGCTTCTCAAACTTTTTTGTTAATTTCAACATGAACAACATTGAGAAGTCTCTATCTGATCTTATTATCCTTATTCGCCAAGTTGACAATGACATGAAGTGTGAAAACCCTTCTGTCCTTATGGTGAATAAAAGGAAAGGGAAGGCGAAGAAATTTAAGCCCAAAGCTTCTTCAAGGCCTTCCAAGAAAAGGAATATCAAAGGGGAGGCAAAGGAACAGGATGTTGTTTGTTTTGCATGTGGAAAGAAGGGCCACTAGAAGAAAAACTACACCCAGCCAAGGAAGAAAGGGGAAGCTTCAGGTGAGTTTGTTATCGAATGAAATCTATCTGTTTCTACTAATTGGGTATTAGATACTGCTTGTGGTGCTCACATATGTATCCAAATACAGGAACCAAGTAGATTCAAAAAGATTGATCGAGGTGAGGTGGATCTACGAGCAGCCAACGGAGCCAGACTCGCTGTTGTAGCTGTCGGAGACTACCACCTCACATTTCCTACTGGGATGGTCTTGGTTTTGAAAGGTTGTTATTATGTGCCTTCTATTACTAAAAACATTATTTCAGTATCCAGATTAGATACTGATGGATTCATATTCAAGTTTGGAAATGAATGTTGCTACTTTTATAAAGATAACATTTGTTTTGGTAGGGCACATTTATATAACGGCCTTTATGTGTTAGACTACACAAAGTAGGTAATGGAAATCGATAACAAAGTTAATTCACATGACTCATACCAAACCCAACTTTGGCATCACCGGTTAGGTCATGTCAATGAGAAACGTTTGACAAAATTACATCAAGATGGTTATTTAGATTCTTTCGAACTAAAACCACTTAGTGTATGTCATGCGTGTCTACAAGGAAAAATGATCAAAGCCCCATTAAGTGGGAAAGGTGAAAGAGCTAAAGAGATTATAGAATTAGTTCACAAAGATGTGTGTGGACCATTTCCAGTTGAAGAAAGGGGTGGGTTCTCGTACTTCATAACTTTTACTGATGATTTTAGTAGATATGAATATATCTACTTAATGAGGTATAAGTCAGATTCTTTTGATCGGTTCAAAGAATACAAGAATGAAGTTGAGAACCAGCTTGGTAAGAAGATTAAGAAACTTCGCTCAGATAGAGGAGGAGAATATCTTAATCAGGACTTCATTGATTTCTTACGAGAGTTTGGGATTCTATCTCAACTCACTCCTCCTTACACACTGCAGTGGAATGGTGTAAGTGAAAGGAGGAACCGCACCCTATTGGGCATGGTGAGATCAATGATGATTCATGTGAGTCTTCCATTATCCTTTTGGTGATATGAATTACAAATAGCAGCGCACATACTAAACCAAGTACCAACTAAATCGATAAATGGTATTCCATACGAGTTATGGAGTGGACGCAAATCCATGTTATCGAATTTACATGTGTGGGGTAGCGATGCATTTGTTAAGGCCTCTTCAGGTTACAAAATCGCGCCCCGAGGCACAAAGTGTATCTTTATAGGATATCCCAAGGAAACAAGGGGATATTACCTATACAACCCCTCAGAAAAAAGGTTAAAGTGGAAAGACACACCATATTCCTTAATAGGGAGCCCATATCCAAAAGAGATAGTGGGAGCAAGATAGACTTCGATGAAGTTGAGGCTCAAGATACACATGAGTTGGTACAAGAACAGATTCCACAAAGCCCCATGGAAGAAAAATCTGTTCCAGAGACACAAGAACTGTGTAGGAGCACGAGAGAGGTGAGAGAACCAGAACAATATGGTTTTCTTGTCACCAAGGATGGTGACTCATTATTGGTTGACAATGATGATCCTCTTACCTACAAGGAAGCAGTTGAAGGCACAGACGTTTCCAAGTGGCAAGAAGCCATGAATTCTGAAATGGATTCCATGTACCAAAACCAAGTCTAGATTTTGGTAGATCCTCTAGTTGATGTAAAGCCTATTGGTAATAAATAGGTATTTAAGAAGAAACTGGACATGGAGGGGCAAGTCAACACCTAGAAGGCATGACTGGTTGCAAAAGGTTTTAGACAGCGTCAAGGAATTGACTATGTTGAAACCTTTTCACCGGTTGCGATGCTAAAATCCATCAGAATACTATTGGCCATTGTTGCTTACCATGACTATGAAATTTGGAAAATGGATGTCAAAACAGCTTTCCTTAACAGGAACCTCCAGGAAGATGTCTACATGACACAACCTGAAGGGTTTGTGACTCCAAAGGATGACAACAAGGTATGCAAGTTGCAGAAATCCATTTATGGATTAAAGAAAGCATCAAGATCATGGAACATTCATTTTGATGAAGCTATAACGGAATTTGGATTTGTTAAGAATGAATGTGAGCCTTGTGTCTACAATAGGTTTAGTGGGAGTGCAGTCGTTTTACTAATAGTATATGTTGATGACATATTAATAATTGGAAATGAAGTACCTGTCTTACAGTCATTTAAGGTATGGTTTCATAAATTCTTCTCCATGAAAGACTTGGGCGGGGCGGCATATATTCTTGGGATCAAGATCCATCGTGATAGATCCACGAGAATGCTGGGCCTGAGTCAAAGTACATACATTGACAAGATACTGAAGAGATTCAGTATGGAATAGTCCAAGAGGGGATTGTTTCCAGTGTCACATGGCATTAATCTTTCCAAGAAAATTTTTCCTCAGACACATGAGGAAAGAAAGATAATGGAAAGGATCCCTTACACATCCGCGATTGGGTCAGTCATGTATGCTATGCTATGTACGAGGCTAGATGTTCCTTACGCATTAAGTGAGGTAGGCAGATATCAAGCTGATCTAGGAGACTGCCGTTGGATGGCAGTCAAGACTATCCTTAAGTATCTGAGGCGTACTAAGGATATGTTCCAGGTTTATGGAGGAGATGAGGAACTAGTCATCAGAGGACATGTAGATGCTAGTTTCCAGGATGATCAAGATGACATGAAGTCGCAGACTGGATACATCTTCAGTTTTAATGGAGGTGCAGTGAGCTGGAAGAGCTCAAAGCAAAGTGTGGTGGTAGATTCTATAGCAGAGTCCGAGTATATCGCAGCTTCTAAGACATCTAAAGAAGCAGTATGGATGACAAGCTTCGTCCAAGAGCTCGATGTAGTACTGAGAAGTAAACATCCTATCACACTCTATTGTGATAATACTGCAGCGGTGGCACTTGCAAAAGAGCCAAGGTCACATCAGCGGACAAAGCATATACTTCAGAAGTATCATCTCTTGAGGGATTTTTCTTAGAGAGGTGAAGTTGCAGTGAGTAGTATTTCCATGGAAGACAACGTGGCGGACCCATTGACTAAAGCCCTGACTCAATAGAAACATGATCATCATGTGAGGTCTAGCAGACAAAAAGTCGTAGGCAGTTGCCTCTAGTCCAAGTGAGAGTTTGTAAGGGTTGGTGTCCTCAGAACCAAATGTTTTGTACTTTGATTCCATTAATGTTCACTTATTATATATTTTTCATTGTTCTGCATGACTATAATATAATAATGTCCTGGAATATTTGTTGCATTAATAAAGTCATAGTAGATCCCTGCTATGATGAGAACCTTGTAATGCTATAACAATATTCTTAAATAAAGTTATGCGGTTGGATGAAATACTATGATAGGACACATAGTATACAAAACGTCATGTGCGAGTACTCGTAAGAAGACGAGATTCTCTCTCATGGATTTCACACTTGGTAATCTCCAATATGGGAGATTAAGAGAATAGACCCGCCAATAGATATTCTGCATGTCTTGGTGTCATCAGACATTTCTATCTACGAGCATGTGTAATTGTCCTTATACTAGAATATTATCATTAACTCATGTCATGACTCGCGCACAAAGATTTACTGACGAAAACCGTCACACAGACAGTTGACGAGAAGTAGGGTACGTTGGGTGCGTCATGAGTGACATGTTTTTAATGGATAAGTCGAGGAAGGATTTGTCCCTTCCATTTATGGAAGTTGATATCTCGGCCCTTTGATTGAAATATAACTCTCGCATTAAATTCCATGGCGATGGTGTGAACGACGAGTTTATTTCAGGTAGTCAAAGAACGATAGATCAAGCATATAGGTTTATGACACTTCTATGAAACCTTCTTGATGAGATATTGAGACAAAGGGATTAAATTACACAGTAAGCATTCGTAGGAGGTGATACATCAATGCATCGTCAACTTCTTTCTCTTGGGTGCCTTGAACCGTTGCTAGACAGTAATCTTGGACTTTAGGCAAGTCCGCCTAATGCCAATGAGAAAGAGGCCTAGAGGGTCACACACTAAGTGTATCCAAGTATCTCAAGTTGAATAAAGATTATCCTCGTACGTGGTTTAATAATTATTCAAGGAAGCCTAAGTTGTATTAAATGATGGAGGAAGAATAAAATTAAACAAGTACACTCCATGTATTATTAAATGTACATGCCGTGTAGTTTTATTTTGGAAAGGAAATAAAAAAATGAAAACAAGATATACACGCCGTGTACATTTAATGTACACGCCATGTAGTTTTCAATGAAAAAAAAGTACACACCGTGTATTTATTATTACATGCCGTGTAGTTTTTCCAGTCGGGATTTTGAGGATATAATATTGTTTTAAATGATATTTATTATAATCAACATGGGCGCATGTCAAGGAATTATTTATTCGACATGGGGGTTTTAAATAAGAGTCAATGAAATAAATAAAATGCGTAACACATTTATTTATTGTCATAACTCTATAACCCCACACACCCGATTATAAATATCCTCACAACCCCAACTCTTTTCCAACAGACAAGAGAATCGTTGTGCACAACATCTCTGGAGAATTCTTTCAAGGCCGAAAGAACCTCTTCCTCCAAGAACGATCTCAAGACCGAGAGAGATCCTCTTCCATCAGATCAAGACGATCTAAGGTGGAAAAATCAAGCAAAGGCTTCTCTACGCTAGCACCTGAAGAATCCTTTGGCGACGTCCAAAGATACGAGGTACACGTGTTGTTCACCACTAGAGGGAGTTTACAATTGGATTTTGTGAAGCAACGACGGATCACATCGACAACGTGATCAAGAACATCAACGAAGAAAGAACACCCAAAAGTTATTTCTTTATAAATAATTAAATTAATTATAATCAACCTGTAACGATCCTTTTTTGTGGTTCTGGGATAAACCATCTTCTTTGTATTTTTCTATGATTCGATCCGTGGAGACTGGCGTTTATCGTTATATTGATCCCAGATTGATCATTGCTAATGACAAAAAGCCAAGTGGGCACATCCACCATGTGCTTCCGCTGCGCCCGGAACCTTCAGCTTCTGCATCATTATTCTTGCCTAACTCCCCACCTTTCATTGCTAATAGTCTAACATTTCCTTGTACAAAGTTGCATGGTGCCTGGTCCCGATGGCGGTTTCCATACCCTCCCATTCTTCCAATCTAGTTTGCTCTTAATTTGGTGACTACTACTCTTGCTCTGATCCTCTTCTGGGGCCTACTCTGTGTGAACTAGGATACTCCATGGTCTCTTTGGCCCAAAGTCCCTGAGTCTCTAAGGCCTTTTATAACCCGAAGGCCCTGATACCCATAGGCCCAAACCGGTGGCCCGAATGTCCAAATCGGGTGAATAGTTATGGCTACTACAGTACCGAACAATACCTCTATAGTACTTGCTATAGTGCCTGATAAAGTACTAATAAAATACCCTATAAATTAGCCTCCAACTGGTTTTGAACCTATTTCTCTTGGAAGGTGATATTATGCACCATATAAGTCTAGCAGTTGGAGTTCTACTGGTCGTGGTGGAAAAGTAAGTGGATGTAGTAATTCTATGAAAGAGCACCCATATCAGAAGTTTTGTGCAACTCAGGGAGATATGAATACATTTTAGGTAAGAGGGGATGGACAATTTAATGTACTTTAGCTTACACTTGGGGATAGAAAGGCTGAACCATCGACAGTGAGAGGTATTATACTTGTAGATTTTATGCTAGCTAGATCTTTAATTGATACCAATAATTTTCATTCCTTTATTTATTCACAAATTTTGATTTGTTTGAGCCCAGATGTGAAGTTCATGAGTTTGTTACTAAATATATATAAACCTTTTGGAGTACGTTAAAGAGACATCTACTTGTACAAAGGGTGTTCTCTTGAGGTTGGGGAGTATTATTTTCTGTGGGATCTTTAAATTCTTGATATTTTAGGGTTTGATCTAATTTTGTGTATGGACTGGATAACAACATACAGATCCAACATTTATTGTTACCAAATGATAGTAACCTTTACATATTCTAAGTTTGAAAATTATATTCACCGTGGGGAGTAGGATATCATGGATGGCCATATAGGGCCAGTTCACCAGCAACCGGGGGAGCTTACCACCCAAGTTTCAAGTCTATTTATTGATAAAAAATACGTGAACTGTGATATCCTTACAAACATAGTGGATATATTTCAAGAGGTGTTTTCTAAAGACATATTAGGGATTACACCTAAGATAGACATGGACTTTACATTTGAACTCATGTCGGGGGCTAGCTAGTTTCTATTCCACCGTACCGAATGGCATCGACTGAGCATCAAGAGACTAAGACTCAACTAGAAGAATTGGAAGATAAGTATTTTATCTATACTAGTACATCACCTTGGGATTCTCCATTTTTGTTTTATAAGAAGTAAGATGAGACTCCGTGATTATGTGTTGATTACCATATGTTGAACATGATGACTATAAGGAAACGATATCACCTTCCATGTATTGCTGATCTTTTTGACCAGTTGAGGAGAGATTTTTTATTCTCTAAGACTGAATTGAGATTTGGGTATCATCAGTTGAGAGTTCTACCATATGATATACCTAGGACTACTTTCAAAAGAAGGTATGGCCTTTATTAGTTCTTAGTAATGTTTTTTGGTTTTATGAATGAAGTATTAGTGTTTAGAGCCTTGATGAATAGAATCTTCTATATGTACATGGATCATTTTATGTTTGTGTTTTTTGATTAAATTTTGGTGTATTCTAGGACATATGTTGTCAATGCCCAATATATTGACATTGTATTAAGTAAATAGAAAGAGTATCGACTATACACTAACCTATATAAGTGTTAGTTTTTGATTGATATGGTACACCTCTTGGGTCATATCATCTAAGGAGAAGGTGAATCAGAAGACCCCAAGAAGGTTGAGGAAGTTGTTTCTTTGGAAAATCCCAAGAATATTTTTGGTATCCATAGATTTCTGGGATTTGATGTATAATATCATAGATTCATCCCATATTTCCCTGATCGGTAGCACCTCTTTCAGGCTTGAACAATAATGGGAACAAGTTTGAATGGTCAAATTCATGTGAGAATGATTTCTAGGAGTTGATTAAGATTCTAACATGGACATCAATCATGATCCTTCTTGTTCTAGGTGATGAGTATATGGTGTTTTGTGACACTTATGGGTTTGGTCTTTGAATAGTCATTATGTAAGAAGATCAAGTTGTGGTGTAAGTATCTCATCAATTGAGTCCAAATGAATTGAATTAACCTATGTATGACCTTGATTTGGCAACCATTATTTATGATTTGAAGTATTGGAAAAAATTATCTATTAGAAGAAAATATTATGGTGTATAATGATCATAAGATCATGAAGTATATCTTTTTATAGAGAGATTTGAATCTTCAATAGAAAGGTTTGGTAGAGTATATGTAGTCATTTTATTTTGAGCTTTCATATATACTCAGAAAGGAAAATAGTGTTATTGATGCCTTAAGTAGGAAAAATCTAACTCGGGCTGTTGATGATTCTAGTGCTAAGTGGAATATGATAGATTTACTAGCTGATATGCATGTGGTGGTTTAGGAAAGTTAGGAGTATATGACTCTCATGTAATTTTTAGTGAAGTATACACTTTTAATCTAGATTAGAGACAAGCAGTATGAGGATATAGAGTGCTTAACCTAGAGGGAAATCCATGAAGGTGGGGAGTCACCTTCTGATTGGAGCATAGATGAGGATGAGATAATCTATGTTAGGATTCGTTTTATTTTTCAAATGATTATATGGGATGAGGTTATGTAAAAATTTCATGCATTGTAAGGGGATTTACATCCATATTTGACCAAAATTTACCCAAACCTATGATGAAAATTTTGGTGTTCAGGCATGAAAAAAGATATATAATGGTTTTTTTTCACGATTCTACACCTACATGTAGGTGAAGGACATCATCAATATAACGACCCATACTTTAAATACATTTTAATTACTTCAGAATTTAATCACACTTATTACAACATATAACAAAACCAGGAAAGGACCGTATAGGTATAGAGTCTTTAAAAACTGGGAAACATAAACAACTGGTTCATAAAGCATCTACTTTTCCTCCCATTTATTTCATCATTTCTAGAGTCCCTTTTTGGAATATCCTACTTAATAACCTTCTTCCTGACCTGGGGAAATAAAACATACAAAAGGATGAGCTCAAATGCTCAGTAAGGGTAAACAAAAGAAATATCAATCACATCATATACATAAGAACATAACTTTTGGAAATCTTAACCTGTAAAAGAAATCATAATTTCATAACATGAGATAAATCATAGTAGTGAAATGAAATCCCAATAATCATAACTTAAAACATTAAACTTTGTGGCATACACACATAATCATAGAGAATCATTTCTTATTATTCAACACTCATTGCCAAGACTATCTTAGTGGACAAAGTCCATTTCTGAACCTAGTTCACTCCTCGTTTCAGTCCTGTTTCACTGAACCGGTTTAACCTGCCGTTCCAGCCATGTCTATCTCATGAGATATAAAATCTTTACCCAATGAATTGGAAGGAGATATAGGTCCCACCCATCTCATAATGATACCATTCTTATGTGTGCCACAAAATCATAAACCATACATCATAGCATAACCAATGTAATAAAAATGGGAATATTAAACATCGTGACATCATAAAATAATTCATATAAGATAAATAAATTCATAAAAATAATTTCATCACAACATAATCAAATCCATGTAATAATAGGGACAGAAACAGAACCCTATGTTATCTTAGATGGAAAATAATTTTGATAAAACTCTTGAACTCCATTCTTGAGGAAAATATCCTTTCTACTTCAAATTTTTTTTTCCTTTCTTAATATGTCATACAATTTTAAACTAAAAGAAGTTGATTAAAAATAAAATTGAAAAATTTTAAAGGAATCTTCTTGGAAATAATGTTTTAAAAATCCATTCATGCCGTATAAGTTAAAAAAAACATTCTTCTCGTCCTTTTGTCGGAAAAGTCAAAAAGTACCTCATACGAAAAACGACAAAAGATTTCTTTCATATCGTTTACTAAAAACTCACCGAAGGGGAAAATTGGATTTAAATAATTGTAGGTGGGTGGAAATAATATTACATATTGAGGAAACATGTATGTGGATTATAAAATATACCCCAGTAAATTTCAAAGTATAAACAATCTCAGATAAAAATGAGATTGTGATATTTCTCTTACCTTAGGTCCGATTTGCTTCGTAAGTTTCCGAACCTCCTTTATAATGATTTAAATAATGTTATTGACTTATTACAGAATCATACTTATTTTTATGATATCATATATGGTCATATTCTTAGCTTCTTATTAGTAATATTTCATTACTACTTGTTTATTCAGGTGTTTATTACTTTTTGTTCTTATGCATGTTTTATCGAATAAATTCTTATACTTCTTTTTATGTTATATATACCTCATTTCCAGAATGTTATTAGTGTAATATATATCATATTTATTCACTCTATTCATTTATATAATCATTATTCAATGAAGATCATGTAGAACGAGTCGCATCACATCGTGGAGACGGTATTCCGTACGTATGCACGAGCGATGATATCGTTCCCACGATCGTGGAATTGTATTGGAGTGTATGTATAATATTTCAGAATCAATATAACTTTATAATAGTCATATATAGTCATTATTTACACCATTATACCCATCCAAGTAAGGTGGTGGTGGAAAATAGATTACACCACGGCGTGGAGACGGTATTCCGTACGTACGCACGCGCAGTGATTTCATTTTCCGTAGGATGGATAAATTGTGAAATAGGGTTGTTTCATAATTATAATAACATATCAGTATATTAGTGATACTTATGTTATTAATTCATAATGAAACAACTAAATAAGAAGAAGTGGAAGAAGAAATAAAGTTGAAAGAATTGGTAACGGACATTACCTCTTCTTTAAAGCGCCTCTTTGAGACCTCCTTTTAGGGTACCAAAATTGGTCTTTGAAGAAGACCGGGACCTCTAGAATGTTTCTAGGGAAGTGGAGAAGAGAAATTGGCAGGGGATGGCCGAGCTTTAAGGCTCAAAGTGGTGTGAGGAAGAGGGGGAGGAGGTGCCCATTTATAAGGGAGGAGAGGGGCTCCTTTGGAAAAACTAAAAATATTATTTTATTATACAGCCAAATTCAGTTTTAAATAGCTCCAAATTGATTTATTTCGAAGCTAAGGTGGGGATGGGTCTAAATCCTCTCATACAATATAATTTAGACAAGTTTAGGTTCCTATTTTAACCTTATCATTTATATTTAACATTAAGTTAAATAATTTTACATTTACCGTGTCTTCTTGTGTTCTTATACTATAAGGTTAATAAACTTACTATAAGAAGCCAAACGAACCCCAAGTTGTTTATTATTAATATATATAACCTTATATATGTCATTTGGATGAACCTTATATTTTTAGGAATAAAATAACAATTAATAATATAATATTTGTTTTAAAAACTATTTTATGTCAATTTTGACACTATTTAGTAATTGATTTTTTGTGAAATTCATAACAGAATGATTAGTTCGAAAAAAGTTAATTAAATCAATAATAACATGTAATATTAACCTATAAAATTAGTTGAATTAATAAAATTTCTCAAATTATATTTATTTGGGTATTTATAACATCAATTATGTCAATATTTCATTAATAAGATAATTACTTCATCATCATTGTGTCATAAATAAATTAAATTATTTAAAATCTAAAAATTACAAATAAAATATCATTATGTAGGAAATATTTTTAGATTTCTAATGAATATTTATAGTCGAATTTATCTTATGTATAACCCTATATTAAAAATGATTTTCTTATTAAACTTTGATTTTAACTATTTTAACCCTTCTTTAAATAAATTAATAATAAATGTCCTAATCTAATCCAAGTGGGAAAAAATGGTCATATTTTATTCCTAAGGTTGTTTCTAGTCGAATTACACTTATCCAATAGAATTAGGACATGTGTTAGGGCAATAAAAATATCATTTTTACCCTTAGTAACCCTATTTACTTTTAACCGTGGTAAATAAAAGTAAAAAGTTACTATTCACAAAAAAATTATTTTCATCTCATTGAACCACATTTTACTTACTAACATCAACCGTGTCTCTCGGATTTTTGAAATTCCACTCACAGAAGCGGTAAAATTAAGTTTTATGAAAAATTCAGTTTTTTTTAACTACCACTTAGTAGTTTCACTATTTATCAAAAATTGAAAGTTTTCAGAAAAATACAAAAATTTCACCCTAGGCTAATTTCGATATTCCGAATCCAAAAATGAAGTCAATTTTAAAAAATAAAATTTAAAAAATTTCAAAAAGTGGTTACTACTATTCATAACGGCTATTTTTAATAATATTTTAATAGCATATCGTTGTTTAGTGAAACTCGGTATTGCGTATGACACAAGCTATCGAGGAAGGTCGCGATTGCGTGTAAAGAAAGCGAAGCAAGTGTTGTGTATAGTGAAAGATTCCTTTGATGATAACATAAAAGTCTCGAGTGTTACATTATACCCCCATTAAAATGAATTTCACCCTCGAAATTCGTCACTTTGTAACAAACAAATGAGGATACATCTCCCTCATCATATCCTCAAGCTCCCATGTAGCTTCTTATAATTGGTGGTTCCTCCATAAAACATTCACCAATCGAGTGGTCTTGTTTCGTAGTAATGTTTCGCTATGATCTAGAATCTCTATCGGCTGTTCTTCATAAGAAAGATCTTACTTCAGCGGTACAACTTCTGAGCTGAGTACATGTGAAGGATCAGGTATTTACTTTCTCAGGAGAGATACATGGAACACATCGTGAACTTGAGAGAGATTCAGTGGAAGCGCCAATCAGTAAGATACCTTCCCAACACGATCCAGTATTTCGAAAGGACCGATATATCTAGGGCTCAACTTCCCCTTCTTTCCAAATCTCATGACCCTCTTCCAGGGAGATATTCGTAAGAACACTTTATCACCCACTTCAAACTCTAGGTCTTTTCTTTGGTTGTCGGCATAACTTTTCTGTCGACTATAAGCTGCTCTTATGTGTTTTTGAATAGATCTGACCTTTTCTGCCATTTCATCAACGAGATCAGGTCCTAATAGCTTTATTTCCCCAACTTCATCCCAGCAAGTTGGAGTCCTGCATTTCTTTCCATAGAGAGCTTCATAAGGAGCCATCTGAATACTGGAGTGAAAGCTATTATTATAAGAAAATTCAACCAAAGGTAGGTGTCGGTCCCAACAACCTTTGAAATCCATAGAGTAAGCTCTCAACATATCTTCTAGAGTTTGAATTGTTCTCTCAGACTGACCGTCTGTCTGAGGATGAAAAGTAGTGCTGAAACTCAACTCTGTATCCAGAGTATGCTGAAGACTTCGCCAGAACTTTGAGGTAAACCTTGGATCCCGATCAGATATAATAGAAAGTGGTACTCCATGAAATCTTACCACTTCCTTCACATATATCCTGGCAAGCTGATCCAGAGAGAAATCCTCTCTAATAGCGATGAAGTGTGCAGACTTTGTAAGACGATCAACTATGACCCAGATAGCATTATTGCCTTTGGATGTTTTAGGAAGTCTGGTGACAAAGTCCATGGTGATGTTTTCCCATTTCCATTCGGGTATGGGTAATGGTTGTAACATCCCCTTAGACTTCTGTCTCTCAGCTTTAACTTTCTAACAAACCAAGCATCGAGAGACATCTTCAGCAACATCTCTTTTCATGCCATCCCACCAGAAGTACTCTTTCAAGTCCCTATACATCTTCGTGCTTCCAGGATGAATAGAGAATGAAGAACTATGAGCCTCATCCAGCAGCTCCTTATTTAATTAAAGGATGGGAGGAACACAAACCCGATTCCTGAACTTTATTATCCCATCACAATCAAGGTTGAATTCAGGAACATTTCTCACCTTCTTTTGTAACTCAACATATTCTTTCTGTGCCTCTTTAATCTTCACATGTATAGATGGTTGAACATTCATTTGAGAAAGATACAATTTTCCCCTTTCATTATAATTCCAAGATCCATCCTTTGTAAATCCATAAATATTGGATCTTTTGTGATCCTCATCATGGATAAACTGGCATGGTCTTGTCGAATTAATGCATCTGCCACCTTGTTTGCTTTCCCAGGGTGGTAATGGATAGAGCAGTCGTAATCCTTAATCAGCTCCAACCATCTTCTTTGGAGCATATTCAGCTCCTTTTGTGTGAAAATATACTTTAAACTTTTATGATCAGTATAAATGTCACACCTTTCTCCATAAAGATAATGCCTCCAAATCTTTAATGCAAAGATTACCGCAGCTAACTCCAAATCATGAGTTGGGTAATTTTGCTCATGGATTTTCAACTGTCGTGAGGCATAAGCTATCACCATATCATTTTTCATAAGAACACACCCCAATCCCTTCTTGGATGCATCCCTGTAGATCACAAACCATTCTCCATTACAAGGCAGTGTGAGCAAAGGTGCCTTGGATAACCTTCTTTTCAACTCCTTGAAATTCTCTTCACATTCCTCCGTCCAGACAAACTTAACTCCTTTCCGAGTCAACTTGGTGAGTGTATTAGATAATCGTGAAACATCTTTCAAAAAATGTCAATAATATCCAGCCAAACCAAGAAAACTTCAGATCTCAGTTACTGTTGTTGGTCTTGACCATCTTTCGATAACCTCTGTTTTTGCTGGATCCAAAGATATCCCCTCTTTTGAGATTATGTGACCCAAAAATGAAACTTTTTGAAGCCAAAATTCACACTTGGTAAATTTGGCATAAAGCTTCTCCTTTCTCAGGGTCTTCAATATAATTCTCAAGTGATCTTCATGTTCTTCCTTGCTCTTTGAATAGACAAGAATATCGTCTATAAAGACTACCACAAACTGATCAAGATAGTCTCTAAAGACTCTATTCATCAGATCCATGAAGATAGCAGAGGCATTAGTAAGACCAAATGGCATCACTATAAATTCATAGTGTCCATACCTTGTACGGAAAGCCGTATTTGTTATATCCTCACTTTTTACCCTTAATTGATGATACCCTGAACGAAGATCAATCTTAGAAAAGTATTGAGCTCCGCGTAGTTGGTCAAATAAGTCATCAATGCATGGGAGAGGATATTTGTTCTTGATAGTGATCTTGTTAAGTTCTCGATAATCAATGCAGAGTCTCATTGATCCATATTTCTTCTTAACAAATAGAATAGGTGCTCTCCAAGGTGACGCACTAGGGCTTATGAACCCCTTATCAAGATTATATAGGAGTTTCTTCTTCAATTCCTGTAACTCAATTGGGGCCATTATATAAGGTGTCTTTGAAATAGGCAAAGCACCTGGTACGAGTTCTATTGAAAACTCAACTTCACGATTTGGTGGAAGACCCGGTAATTCCTCTGGAAAGACATCATCAAACTTCCGTACAATGGGAATATTCTTAATCGTGAGTTTCTCACCAACCATTTGAGATAAATAACCTTCATTTAGTGGAATCAAGACCCATAAGATGGAAGAAATTTCCACTAGAAGGTTATGTTCTTCCTTGCATCGATAGACGATCATATATTGATCTGGAATATGAAATGTGACTTCCCTTCTTTGGCAATTGATATGAGCTCCATGTAGAGAAAGCCAATCCATGCCAAGAATCACATCAAATTCCACTATAGGAAGGATCGCAAGATTTGCAGGAAGCACTTTCCCAAAAGCTTCAATCGGAGAAGAATTATAAACTTTTGATGCGACTGTTGTGCCATTAGGGGATGTCACAACTAACTCAACATCTAATTGTTGAGGTAATATGGTGATACCCTTAGAAAATTCTTTAGAAATAAAGGAGTGGGTGGATCCCGAATCAAATAAAACATTTTCTACTTTAGAGTGGATGGTAAGTGTAACTTTCACCACATCGTTATCATACTCCACATCGCTAATAGAAATTGAATGTGACTTTCCTTTGTCTTTATCCTTAAGATTTTGTTGACGTCGACCATCATCATCAACCCTTGGATTTGGGCATTTATTGGCATAATGCCCTATCTCCTTGCACTTGAAACATTGAAGTGTAGTAGGTTCATTATGTGTATCCCTTCCTTTGTTTGAATCATTAGACATCTTCTTCCCATCATTGTGGCATTCAAATGCCCTATGACCTTCCTTTACACATTTGAAAAATTAACTTGTCCCTTTAAGACAACTCCCTCCATGTTTCTTTCCACACTTTTATCATAAGGGAAAGCTCATCTTCTTTTCAGTGTGCTCTTTATATTTTCCTTTGAATTCCATTTTCCTCTTCTTATCAAACCCATATGACTGATGGGTTACTCCAATCGCCATCTCAACTTTGAGAGCACATTGAACGATTTCCTCGTAGCTATTGAAGTCCCTTATGGCTAACGCCCTTCGAAGACTTGGTTTTAAGCCACTAAATAATCGATCGATCTTACTCTCAGGTTGGATACTAACACTAGAAGCGTACCTTGCAAGTCTTGTAAAATTTGCTTCATAGGTACCAACAAATTCATCATCCTTTTGCTTCTATTCAAGAAACTCTTTCTCCATCTTTGTTCGAAGAATATGAGGGAAGTACTTATTGAAAAATAAGTTCTTGAACTCGTCCCATTCCATGGACTCAATTTCATCTCTTTGCCTCATATTCTTGATAAGATTCCACAATTGATCAATATCACCTTCCAAACTATACACTGCTAAGATGAATTTATCATGTTCAGAACATTGAAAAACTGAAAATATCTTTTCAGTAGTACTAATCCATTGTTCAGCAACTAATGGATCAGTAGAACCGCTGAATGAAGGTGGACGCTGCCTCATGAAGGATTCAACAGAATGTTGCTCCTTCCTTTGCTCGTTTGGAAGTCCTGCATGATTCATAGCTTGAGAAAGTTATGTGAGCATGGCTACACGATTTTTCATTATAGCTCCCATAACGTTTGGTTGCTCATGGGGACAATCATTGCATTGCCCGTCACATTATGCTTTAACACGGTTCCTTCAGGTTCCAACCATTGACTAAAACCCAGAAGAATAGTGTGAGAAACACTAATTATAATAGGAAAACCACATAATCAAGAATAAAATTTCACACTGAAGGTCTTATCCTAGGTTATTCATGGCAATTTCTAAAACACTAAGATTTTGTTCTATGCTTAGACTTATCCTTAGGGTTCTTACTAAGGCTTTCACATCCTAGTTTCCAAAGGTTGACTATACCTTTCCTCTGATACCAACTATAAAGGTCTGGAATTACTTCCAGTGGACTATAATTGATACCAATTTGGGCACTCCATGGGTAGCTACACCCCCTGGGCGGGACACACCACCATCCCCAGTGGCAGCCATTTCCTCATGAAGCCCTTGGGCGGAGATCCATGCTTCATCCAACGATCACATGTGAGAGTTCCCAAGGATCAGATACATTCGTACCTCCTTTGCCTCTGATACCAACTATAACGACCCATACTTTACATACATTGTCATTACTTCAGACATTAAGCTCACTTATTAAAACAAATAACAAAACCAGGAAAGGACCGTATAGGTATAGAGTCTTTAGAAACTGGAAAACATAAAAAACTGGTTTATAAAGCATCTACTCTGCCTCCCATTTATTTAATCATATCTAGAGTCCCTTTTTGGCATATCCTACTTAATAACCTTCTTCCTGACATGGGGAAATAAAACATAAAAAAGGTTGAGCTCAAATTCTCAGTAAGGGTAAACAAAATAAATATCAATCATATCATATACATAAGAACATAACTTTTGGAAATCTTAACCTGCAAAAGAAATCATAATTTCATAACATGTGATAAATCATAGTAGTGAAATGTAATCCCAATAATCATAACATAAAACATGAAACTTTGCGGCATACACACATAATCATATATAATAATTTCTTATTAGTCAAGACTCATTTACAAGACTATCTTAGTGGACAAAGTCCATTTCTGAACCGAGTTCACTCCTCGTTTCAGTCCTGTTTCACTAAACCGGTTTAACCTGCCGTTCCAGCCATGTCTATATCATGAGATATAAAATCTTTACCCAATTCATTGGAGGGATATATAGATCCCACCCATCTCATAATGATACCATTCTTATTTGTGCCACAAAATCATAAACCATACATCATAGCATAACCCATGTAATAAAAATGGGAATCTTAAACATCGTGATCTCATAAAACAATTCATATATGATAAAGGAATTCATAAAAATATTTTCATCACAAAATAATCAAATAAATGTAATAATAGGGATAGAAACAGAACCCTATGTTATCTTAGATGGAAAATAATTTTGATAAAACTCTTGAACTCCATTCTTGAGGAAAATATCCTTTCTACTTCAAAAACATTTTTCCTTTCTTAACATCTCATAAAATTTTAAACTAAAAGAAGTTGATTAAAAATAAACTTGAAATCTTGTAAAGGAATATTCTTGGAAATACTGTTTTAAAAATCCATTCATGTCGTATAAGTTAAAAAAAAATTCTTCTCTTCCTTTTTTCAGAAAAGTCAAAAAGTACCTCGTATGAAAAATGACAAAATATTTCTTTCATATCTTTTACTAAAAACTCACCTAAGGGTAAAACTGGATTTAAAAATTTTTAGGTGGATGGAAATAATATTACATATTGAGGAAACATGGATGTGGATGATAAAATACACCCCAGTAAATTTCAAAGTATAAACAATCTCGGATAAAAATGAGATTGTGATATTTCCCTTACCTTAGGTCTGATTTGCTTTGTAAGTGTCCGAAACTCCTTTATAATGATTTAAATAATGTTATTTACTTATTCCAGAATCATACTTATTTTTATGATATCATATATGGTCATATTATTAGCTTCTTATTAGTAATATTTCATTACTACTTGTTTATTCAGGTGTTTATTACTTTTTGTTCTTATGCATGTTTTGTCGAATAAATTCTTATACTTATTTTTAGGTTATAGATACCTCATTTCCAGAATGGTATTAGTGTAATATATATCATATTTATTCACTCAATTCATTTATATAATCATTATGCAATGAAGATCATGTAGAATGAGTCGCATCACATCGTGGAGACGGTATTCCGTACGTACGTACGAGCGATGATATCATTCCCATGATCGTGTAATTGTATTGGAGTGTATGTATACTATTTCAGAATCAATATCACTTTATAATAGTCATATATAGTCATTATTTACACCATTATACCCATCCAAGTAAGGTGGTAGTGGAAAATAGATTACACCACGGTGTGGAGACTGTATTCCGTACATACGCACGCGCGGTGATTTCATTTTCCATAGGATGGATAGATTGTTAAATAGGGTTATTTCATACTTATAATAACATATAAGTATATGAGTGATACTTATGTTATTACTTCATAATGAAACAACTAAAGAAGAATAAGTGGAAGAAGAAATAAAGTTGAAAAAATTGGTAACGGACACTACCTCTTCTTTGAAGCGCCTCTTAGAGACCTCCTTTTAGGGTACTAAAATTGGTGTTTGAAGAAGAAAAGGACCTCTAGAATGTTTCTAGGTAAGTGGAGAGGAGGAATTGGCAGGGGTTGGCCGAGCTTGAAGGCTCAAAGTGGTGTGAGGAAGAGGGGGAGGAGGTTCCCTTTTATAATGGAGGAGAGGGGCTCCTTTGGAAAAACTAAAAATATTATTTTATTATAAGACCAAATTCGGTTTTAAATAGCTACAAATTGATTTATTTAGAATATAAGGTGGGTATGGGTCGCAATACTCTCATACAATAGAATTTAGACAAGTTTCGGTTCCTATTTTAACCTTATCATTTTGATTTAACATTAAGTTAAATAATTTTACTTTTACCGTGTCTTCTTGTGTTCTTATACTATAAGGTTAATAAACTTACTATAGGAAGACAAACGAACCCCAAGTTGTTTATTATTAATATATATAACCTTATCTAAGTCATTAGGCTGAAAATTATATTTTTAGGAATAAAATAACAATTAATAATATAATATTTTTTTTAAAAAACTATTTTAGGTCAATTTTGACACTATTTAGTAATTGATTTTTGTTAAAATCATAACAGAATGATTAGTTCGAAAAAAGTTAATTAAATCAATAATAACATGTCATATTAACCTATAAAATTAGTGTAATTCATAAAAAGTCTCAAATTATATTTATTTGGGTATTTATAAAATCAATTATGTCAATATTTCATTAATAAGATAACTACTACATCATCATTGTGTCATAAATAAATTAAATTATTTAAAGTCTAAAAATTACAAATAAAATATCATTATGTAGGAAATCATTTTCTATTTCTAATTAATATTTATAGTTGAATTTATCTTATGTATAACCCTATATTAAAAATGATTTTCTTATTAAACATTGATTTTAACTATTTTAACCCTTCTTTAAATAAATTAATAATAAATGTCCTAATCTAATCCAGGTGGGCCAAAATGGTCATATTGTATTCCTAAGGTTGTTTTTGGTCGAATTACACTTATCCAATAGAATTAGGACTTGTGTTAGGGTAATAATAATATCATTTTTACCCTTAATTACCCTATTTACTTTTAACTGTGGTAAATAAAAGTAAAAAGTTACTATTCACCAAAAATTATTTTCATCTCATTGAACCACATTTTACTTACTGAAATCAACTGTGTCTCTCAGATTTTTGAAATTCCACTCACAGAAGCGGTAAAATTATGTTTTATGAAAAATTCAGTTTTTTTTAACTACCACTTAGTGGTTTCATTATTCATCAAAAATTGAAAGTTTTTAGAAAAATACCAAAATTTCACCCCAGGCTAATTTCGATATTTCGAATCCAAAAATGAAGTCAATTTTGAAAAATAAAATTTACAAAATTTCAAAAAGTGGTTATTACTATTCATAACGGCTAGTTTTAATAATATTTTAATATCATATCGTTGTTTAGTGAAACTCGGTATTGCGTACGACGCAAGCTATCGAGGAAGGTCGCGATTGCGTGTAAAGAAAGCAAAGCAAGTGTTGTGTGTAGTGAAAGATTCCTTTGATGATAACATAAAAGTTTGAGGTGTTAAAATCAATGACCCGGTGGTTTGGAACAATAGTTTCCCATTCCATAATAGAAGTGGGATAATGTGACTATGGAAATTGTGGTTGGTCTCCCGAGAAAGACTTGGAAGAATTATTCTATTTGGGTGATCATGGACTGGAAAAAAGGTACCACATTTCTTTCCTATACAGGATATTTTCTCAGTGGAGAAGTTAGGAGATTTATATGATTGGGAAATAGTTTGTCTGCATGGGGTGCCTCAAAATCTTATTTTAGACTGTGACAAGTGATTTACAATGTGATTCGAATAGGTCTTATATAAGAAGCTTGGTACACTGTTTTTAATGATTACAACATTCATCCCATAGACAGATGGGAAATTATATCATACTATATATGTTATTAAGGATATACTATGAGAATATGTTCTTGAATTCAAAGGGTGTAGGGAGAAGCACACTGTCTTAGTGTAATTCACCTATAAAAATAGTTATCAAGTGAAGATATAGATGATACAATATGTGGAACTTTATGGTAGGCTATGCAGATCATCTCTATAATGGATGAAGGTAGGTGAATCGAAGTTATTGGGACTAAGTCTTATAATGGAGATGTCGAAGTAGGTTCATCTTATTCAGAAGCATATGGATATGTCTCAAAGTAGAGAAAATTCTTACAAAGACAAATTTCTATGACTGATAGAGTTTAAAAAGGGTTATTTTTTATTTCTATGAGGGTCTCCTAGATTGGGTCACCATAGGATACAGAGGCATGGGAAATCTAGGGCCCAGGTTTGTTAGACCATTTGATATTATGGATATAATCAGGCCAGTGGCATAACTATTTTCTCTTCCATAGAGATACAATGCTATGCATGATATTTTCTTTTTGTCACAACATTGGTGGTATCACCCTGAACCTCCTCATTTGATAGATGTTTATGACGTAGAGCTTGATACTAATGCATCCTCTAAGGAGCATCTGATACGTGTCTTGGATCGTAGTGAGAAAGTGTTGTGTGGAAAGAAAGTGATGATAGTTTGAGTATTGTTGAAACATGGATGGGTTCAGGAGAAAAAATGGAAGATAGAAGAAGATATGTGGAATCAGTGGCCCAATGTTTTTGACTTGAGATTTTATAAATACTTTGAAGTAAAGTTTGAGGATGAGCTATTATAAGGTGCGTAGATTGTAAGATCCAATCTTTTTTCCAAGAACATATATCTTTGAGTTTTTCATTAATCTTTCCTTTCAGTTGTTTTTTCATCATGAAAGTCGATCATTTGAAGAAACATAGTCTTGGGCTACAAGGAAACTATAGAATGACTAGAATTTATACTAGAAAAGAGATTTTTTTGGATAAAATGACTTAATGTTTGGGGTTGTATGCTTGTTTGTATTGATAGAATCTGGGTATAAATTGGATAAGTTTTTCATTGGTTCTTGATGACATGAGAAACCTAAAAAGAGGCTCATATTGTTTAAAAACAAAAATGGCTTGAAAAATAAACTGTAGAACTTTTAAATTCCATGTAAAGGGATTAAATTCCGTGTAATTTTTTGAGGGTTTTAATAAAATAAATCCGAGGCAATGATTTTTTTGCGCATTCCATTAAAAACATTTACATGACATGTAATCACATTAAATTATCTGTAAATGTGGAACCTGGTATTTTAAATATGTTTTGTGGATGAATTATCATGTCTTTCAGTTACATCTCTTCTTCTCTTGACCATGGGGCTTTCTATAGGTGATTTTGGGGCACAAAATTCCATTCTAGATGTCTTGTTTGTGTGAGAGATTCATGGTAAGTATTTTTTGTTAGGTTTCTTCCTTATTTTTCTTCTTCTCCAATAGTTGTAGTTAAATCCTTTGACCAATTACATTATTGGTTTTGTTATTGATTAGTTTCGATCTAGGAACCTCTTTGTAATCATCTTCATGTTTTTACTCATGGGAATTGTCCATGAAAGTGTTGTTTGATCACCAGTTAAAGGTAGTTGGTATATAATTCAAATACCAAAGTCTTGATTTCTATTACATGTATGTCATTGTAGAATTTATATTAGATGATTATAAATTGAGTTTCATAGATTGAATAAATTATTTTGTAGAATTAATTAATTTTGGGAACTGTGAAATTGAGATATTTGAGATTGTGAATTTGATAATTAATTTTTGAATTAATTTTGGGATATTGGGATGGTGAATTGAAGAATTTATTATTGAAATAATTATGCGATATTGGTATTGTGAATTAGATAAATAATTTTTTAAATAATTATGGGATTTTATTATTGTGAATCTTATAATTAATTTTTTAATTAGTTATGTGATATTTGATATTGTGAATTGGTATAATTAGTTGTTAAATTATTTAATTTGATTGATTAATTAGTGAATTAATTAAGGGCATTGATTTGATAAACTAATTTTTGAATTAACAATGAGATATATGTGATTAAGTAATTGTTTAATTAATTAATGGATTTATGTGAATATGAAATTGTTGAACTTTATTAATTAATTGGTAAATTAATAAATGTATTATTATTATATATGTGTGACTTGAAATGATATCCCATAACAATGGAATTCATTTGTGGATTGAAATAATGAATGTTAACATTGAAATTCATGTATGTCTTGAAATGATGAATGGTAACTTTGGCATTAATGTGTGACTTTAAATGATGAATGGTAATAATAAAATTCTTGTATGACTTGAAATGATGAATGGTAAAAAATGAATTCAAGTGTGATTTTAAATGATGAATGGTAACAATGGAATCAATATATTACTTGAAATGATGGATGGTAACAATGTTATTCATATATTACTTGAAATTTTTAATGGTAACAGTGGTATTCATATGTGAATTGATATTTTGGGTTTCCTAGGGAACCCGATGGTTATTCAGTTAAATTAACTATAATTGAATAAATGAAAAATATTTAATTTATTGCTTTTATTTATTCTTTATACAACCGCATAGACTTTAATTGATTGGATATTGTTTTAGACACCATTAGTGGTGGACTATTGATTTTTACACACACCCTACTCAGGATTCATAATCGGTACCTAAATAAACTTCATGTTTACAAGATATGATAAGTGAAAAGGCCTAATGATATATAGATGATATGGGATGTAGCATGGATGAGGTAATCATAATTGGTGTCGGGACCTACTTGGGAGTTTCCAGTGTCTTCATTTACATTATTTTTTGTTTATTTTCACTTGAAACATATTGAAATGAGATTTCTACTATTTAGTTTGGAAATAGGTTTTTTTGTTTTATCCATCATGTGAGATTGGTTATTCTGATTATTGGTTATATCATTTTTATTTTTTGTTTATTTATTTCTTACTAGTGTATTACTTTGATTAAGAGGGTATAGTCTCCCCATGATCGATATTAGACCCTGACTAATAGTTGGCTGCCTCTGGTGTATGGGGAGGTGTGCCTAAGGTCATATGACTGACTAGCTCTAGGAATTGGTCTATAGAACCTAGGCCGGGATGTTACATTCAGTCACTCCTCTCAAGAATTACCACCAATAATAAGTATTATCCCATATGCATTCTATAAATGAGCTCAAGGCACCATCACCACATTGATATTGATTTTTTACTTTGAGAAATTAGGTCTCCCTTGATATAATTTCCTTAAAACATATTTATATAAATCTGATAAGCTTGTTACACCCATATATATAATTTTCAACCATGGAAGTACCAATGAAAAACTATTCTTTCACCTTAACATAGGTCTTATAAATTATTGAATACACTTATATAGAGTTTTAGCAATGGGTTACCATAAGGTTGGTCACCCTTAGGTTTTTTGATGCACAACACTATACTTACACATGTTTTGAATCATGAAGAAATATTTTCACAACAATGAAGTTACCATTTGGTATCCCAATAAAAAAATCATTACCCTTTCATAACTCTTCCAAGTGACTTATATTAATTACTTACCAACAATATACTCTTACAAACATGTCAAATTTAAAGTGGAATTTTAAAAAAATAAAGGAAAATTAATTAATTCAAAATGAGGGAAATAAGAAATAAAAAATTGATATAGAATTAAATAATAATATATTCCTATAGTTGGAATTAATATTGAAATCCTGGTAATATGAAAAAATTAATTCCAAGCAACAAACTCCATTTCCAAAAACACACCAAAATATTATTTTCTTGAATTTAAAACCAACATACATTAAAATATTTCTTCTAAAAATCTATGAATATTAATACATTATTAGTTGACCAATTAGGGTCTAAAAAAATATCATTTTGATGATGATGTTCAAATAATTACAAAAACTATCACTACACTTCCTACCTTTGCTGGTACCCCTCCTAGGACGATACTGAAGAGAAGTAATAAACCTTAAATACAACCAACAATAGGCCATGAGTTTTTAACTAGAATCAGGGGTATAAAATATACAATGGGATGAATTTCCCTCATAATATATGTCAGGGACCATCGTTAAAATGAAATCCACTTATCAACACCATTTAATATATATAAAATAACCAAAATCATTTAATTTATTACAAGTGATACAAATAAAACTCCAAATTTAAAACAATACCAAGGAAAATCATATGAATAAAATCTACAATGATGGTAACATCGAAGCTAGTGATGACAAATTTGGTCTCTAAAACCCTTTGGGAAACTTGAAAAACTATTTATATAAATTAAGGGTAAGAATAATTTGTATATCTAGTAGGATCATACCAAAGGTCTCACATAGAAATGTGAACTGTTTATACTAACACCCCAATGAATAAATAGTATAACTAAAATTCACATAAACTATTCAAATACGATAACACCATGGAGTCATACACCTAGATCTGGTGTAAAAAAACTCTTTCAAATTCATTACTTAATAAAAATAAATGTGAACTAATTTTAACCACCCATAATTTCAATGTAAAATGGAAATAATGAGTCACTTACATACCAAATACCATTTTAGTATTCAAGTTTTATAGAGTTAGTAAAAACCAATAATGTAATAAGATCCAAGTACTTGAGTGAGAAATTTTTCCCCAATATGCTTCTTTTCTTATAATAATTCTTCATAAACTCCCATAAAACTCTCCATGCATGAAATACATATATACATAACAAATATAACATCATTATTCACACCCTGGGGAAATGGAATCCGGATAAGGGTGAGTTCAATTACTCGACAAGGGTAAAAAATTCATTACTAATCAAATATCATCAGTGATTATAAAATATCCATAAGTTAATTAGATCATAATCAAAACACATGAACATATCAAAATAGAAATAATACCCCTGAAAACCTAGATAATAAATAATGTTTAATGAAATAATGGATTAGAATAAGAGAAATGTTGTTTGAGTCAATAATAATGATAAATTTTAAATGAATAATTATTCAATATAACTATTAATACTCATAGTAAGCAAAGAGAGATCATTTTGGTTTCTTGGGACATTATAATTTGATCATGGAAATGACTCAACTAGATAATTCTAAAATTACCTTATGAGTTCCTTCCAACTAGTTAACTTTTTTATTCTCTTAGGATTTACTAATATTAAATAAACATCATCATCTTGTAAGCGTAAGTTATATCTTGTTAACATTGTCACATTACCTTATACATTAGAGAGATTTATCAAGATCACCTATCATCCAGAGTAAAATTAGGATCATCAGTCATCATGATCTATATTAGGATTGACCATCATTATAAAAAATATCTAAGAAGAATAACATTGATAAATTATATGGATAATTCATTTCCTCATAAAACATGTATAAAAAACCATCATTTATTAAATATTTTTATTAACCTATTGAAATGAAATGAATTTCATGATAAAATATATAAAAGATCATAATTATACATATAGAGAAGAAAGGTGGATGTAATCATTTGAACAAATATTCAGTGAAGCATAATAACCATTAAAGAATGTGACATATATGGAAGGAAACATTGTTAATACAGTTAAAATATAATTTTAAAAATAAGAAGAAATATCCTTTTCATTAGCAACCCTTTTAAATTTAAAAATTAAAATAACAATAAGAAATGTATTTTTTTGATAACCCATGAAAACATAAAATGTAAAAATAATAATGAAGAAAATACATGATGTTGATAAATCTATTTATTCTATACATGTTAAAAACCATTATTTTCACACATTTACAAAAATAGTCAAATGTTACCCATGTACAAAATGTTAAGAAAATTCTATTTAAATATATTTAAAATAAATTAAATGTTATTTTGAAAAGATTTTAGTCACTCATTTGGTTATAAATAATATCATTCCCTAAAAAAGAAAAAAAAAATTGAGGAAGTTTTTTTTGGGTAAAAGTAATTAAATAACGAATCATTGAGTTTATATAAATCCCATTTTTGGAATTCAAAATTTAAAACACCATAAAAAAATTTATTTAATTTAAAGACATATTTTTCTTCATAAAAATAATCATGAATTAAACACATTGAAGTATATACACCACAAAAAGAAAAAAAAGCTGCGAATATAGACTATATCTCAATGATGGGAAACTTGAGAAAATCTATTTTAAATTTTGTAACATTCAAATTAAAATTCAACTGTAATATAGAAAATGATGTGGTTATATAAATATAATTAATAATATTATTTAATATGTAAAATTAAGTTAATGGTGTAGCAATTTCACTATATAAACAAAATCATGGTTCACAACATGAAAAAAGTCTCACAAAATTGAAATACGGAAATGGAAACCCCTTACCACATTAATAAACTTTTAATCAATACATCATGAAAACGAGAACATTAAAAGGAAATTTAAATACCATGATAAATGAGTTATTTATTATATATTACATCAATCTGCATTACATACATCATATATATATATAGGTTCATAATATGAAACATATCTAAAAAAAGAATGGTTGAGAAGAGAAACCCATAGAAAAATCATAACATTGAAGTGAGAATTAATCAATGAGGTGATTATTTATAAAAAATTTAAAATGACATTAAATGTGTAAATACAACAAAAAACAATCAAATTTAATTTCATACATAGTCAAGTCATATCATAGTCAATAAAGACGTAATACAACCTAATAAATGAAAATTGAGTTTAGAAACCCCTAACCTTGAGTCCTAACATGCCTCATACATACACAACCTTAATGACTGAAAAAATTATAATAATTTTATAATTTTTGAAGACATATTTAACTTTTTCCATTATTATTTTCCTTTATCATCATGTATCATTCATTTTTTATGTTGATATAGTTCATGCATGCCATTTTGGGTTCGTTCAATTCATAATTTCTAAATAGGGACATTATATTCATAACAGCCCAAGGTATTATTTAAATGTATTCATATAATATAGAATATCAATGGGATAAGGTCCATATCATTCTGTAATTATGGTTTTTCAATGATACAATGAATTTCTACAATCTTAAAATCCATCCTTAACAAGATGGTTCTTATGGTTAAAGTCATCCATCTTTGATTACATTTAAATTCATTGTTATAATGGATAATTTACTATTTTTGAATAATAATAATAATAATAATTTAATATTAGTTTTATATTCAATAATAATCTGATTTTTTACTAATATACATAAGGAAATTAAATTTATGATAATATAATCATTTTGGTTGGATGCATAAAACAACCAAATCGAACAACCTTTTTCAAAAGAAGGGAAAATATAGTAAATCTATAGTTTTTTTAAATAAATTTCGTAAGATATATAAAATATTAATTAGTATAAATTTTTAGATATTAACTTAATTATTGAAAAAGTATCATGATAATTTGAAAATAAAAGGTCTTCCTTGAAAAACTCACATTTTGGCATAAAAATGACTTGTGGAGAATACTTCAATTCAAGGAAACAAGAGAACCACCATTATAAATTTATATAAAATATTCCATTATCATAATCATAGAATCAAGGAATAAATATATGTGATGGATTATTATGATTCCTTGATAAAGAATGATAATTTTAAATGGTGTAAGAGGCTTTTAAACCATTACCTCGATCTATGAGACACCACCTTTTGATTAAACATAATGAATTTGTGAATGATGATTTTGATCACTAAAGGAGTTTAGGTAAATTTTATTAAAATTTTAAAGAGGTAATTGGTCAATGTTTTTAGAGAAAACCAAAATCATATGTGTATTAGAAAGTATATATTATTCCCATATTCATAGACATCGATCAATGATATTTTCAAAAATATGTTGTCTTTATGGATTAGAAATATAATTTAAAAATTTAAAAATGGACCATACATGAACTATGAATTATTGGATCGATTATTTTTCATAAATTTATGTAATGATATAAATTTTATGTCTTAAACATATTTATTAAACATTAAATATCATTTCAAACCATTTTAACAATTCAAAAATTCTGATAATAATTGCATTAAAATATCAATAAAATTTGAATATAAACACTTTAACAATCACTAATAATTAATAATTTTCCATAAAAATTATGGAGAAAAATTATTACCCAAATATATATTAATTTAAGGGTTTTCAAATTACTTACTATATTTTTCTACTACTTACACAAGGGATGTGTCATAATTTCATAAGAATTCAAAGTATGTATACTATTACAAAATATTAGAAATAAATTTCTATCATAAATATGATTATTTAACAATAAAAATAACAATTTTAATCATTAATAACTTCTTATTATCCCTATGAAATCATATGAGTGATATTAAATTAAAGTGAGTGACATTTATTGATGATTATTTACATTAAATAATATCAAGGCCATAATCAAAGTCAAATGGAACTAAATTTTTAGAAATTAGAATATTGTACAATTATAGTTAAATAAATTCATATAATGAAATAAATTCATGTATTTGAGAGGGTTTGATACATATTTCCATAATTTAACCATATTTTACCAATTTTTACTTATATTGAGGTTATTTTTTTACAAACGTAAATTATTTTTGTGACATAAAATAAAAATGGTAAGTATTAATAAATTTTTAAATAATCATCACATATATAGTATAATTATTATCATACAAAATTTATTCATTTTTTAGAAATTAGTTTTTGTACAAGTACGTAAAACACACAAAAATAGTTTTTAGAAAAAGAAACTTTTTTTAAAAGTAAAAATGATTTTACGCTAAAATTATTAATATTATTGTTTATAAATACAGAAATCGTATTTTCATTAAAAAAAGTAAATTAATATGGAACTTTTTTTATTCCAGAATATAATGGAATATTTCAACCATTGTATTATCTGAAATGTTCAAAAAATATTTTAATTAAAAAAATAATTGAAGTTAAAAAAGTTAAGAATGTGTTTTCAAATAACAAATATTGTTTTAAATGATTTATTTTATTCCTTAAACAACTATTTGGATGATTTAAATGTTTTATGAATTTTTTATTCATGGATAAATCATGACGATGTCATAAAAGATAGGGTAATTGGGAAAATAATATTTTCATTATTCATAAAAAACAACCATTTAAAAAAAATCACCCTTATATAATCTTTTGATGTTGTATTTAAAAACTAAATTCATTTTATAGAATTAAAATTTTGAAATTTAGAAATATATATTTTAGATAAAACCATATTATTAATAAAAATTAATTTTGTTTGAATAAAACTATTCCATTTTCAAATAAAAAGTTTAGTAAAATTACTATTTTGAATATGAATTCATAAAATAAAATAATTAATAATAATGAAACAAGAAATTTTATTATTGTTAACATTATGTGGGATTCCAAATTCCTCACCCCTTTTGAAATTGTGCCCTTTAAATTTTATTTTGAGTCATGTGGTAACATCTCGACCTTAGTTCCACACACTAGTGCCTCGAGTTGGTCAGTCACACAACCTCAAGCATGCCTCCTCATAAACAAGAGGCTCTCATCTAGTAGTGAGGGTCAATATCGATAATGAGGATACTATACCCTCTTTATTAGAGTAGCACAACAACAGATATAAATAAGAATAAAAAATAATGTAACCATTAACCAACCAAATCACAATCAAATGATGACCAAAACCAGACATATAATATCTAAAACTAAATAGTAGATATTTCATGAAAATACACTACTAGAAAACTTGCATTTAATAGCGCTGATATTTAGCAGTGTTATAAAAAAAATGATGATAAATGACATATTTATCAGCACTAAAGAAAGTGCTAAAAAATTAACCTTTTGTCATTACTTTTTTAGCACTGATAAAGGGAACCTTTATCAGCACTTTATTTTTAGCACTGATAAATAGTAACATTTATCAGTGTTTTATTTTTAATGCTGAAAAATATTTCTTCCATCAGTGTTTTTTAGCACTGATAAAGTTTCAAATAAATAAAAAGGAAATAATTAAATAAATAAAAAATAAAAAATAATTTTATTGAAAAAAGTAATAAAATTTTATTAAATAAATAATTATCGATTAAAATGAATAAATTTATTATACATTTTTAAATATTAAACATTTAATTTAATTAGATAATTATGATAGTTAATTTTATTAAATTTTATATATTAAATATATAGATATATGTTAATTTATATAAATATGATTTATATATTACAAAAATATTTATTCACTTTATATTAAATAGTAATATATTTATTGAATAATGGTTTATAATTAAAAAATAATATGAATTAAAAATATTGACTAATTTTATAGTATTCGATATATAATTGAATTTCATTTGATTTTTTAATTTAACATAGATCAAATCTATGTTATATTTATTTCACATATACATAATTAATTCATTTTTTAATATAATGTGCACACATAAAACATATTCATTTTTTTAAATATTTTAATAGTGTACTTTTTCTTAATTTATTCAAATTTTGTCATTTTTAACATATATGCATGCACTTAAAATTAAATATTCATTAATATGGTTAAAAAAATATTTGTAAAATAATATTTAGAAATAAATATATTTATAAATGTACATTTTCTATATTTATAAAATTATATATTTATAAGTATAAATAAATAAATATTTTTTAAAATTATTTATATATTTATAAATAATTAATTATATATATTTAAATAATTGTTAAATTTATATTAAATTTAATTAAATAATGAATATATTTACTATATTTATATATATTTATTAAATATCTTTATGTATAATTATATAAATATACATAATGACATAAATTTTATTTTTTAAAAATATTTCTATAATAATAAATAAATAACTATAAAATTATAAAAAATATATTAAAAAATGTATATATTTACTATATTTATCTTTATATATATTTATTAAGTATGTATAAATATTTAAAAAAATTTATTTATAATTATAATTATAAATCCTTTATCACTGCTTGTGTAATAAGTGCTGATAAAAGCATCTTTATCAGTGCTATAATTTTAGTGCTAATAAGGTTTTATTTTTTCAGTGTTGATAAATATTTACCTTTATCAGTGCTAAAAAATCACTGATAAAGAGTCATTTTATCAAGGATTAAATAATAAGCACTAATAAAGGGACTCTTAGTTGGTGCTTATTTGTAAGTGATGATAAAAGTGTCCTGATATAATTTAAAAACCCTACCTATTTGTGAACCCATCTTGATATCAAAATATTTTTGTGAAAGCCACCCATTGCTGGTGCTCCTCAGTGAATCAAACCTCAAATCACACCACTCGACTTCCTCTCAAACATCTTTTTTAATATCCGGTGTTCAACTAATGTTAGGGTTTTTGAAGAGGGTTTCAAATTTTCTTCAACCTAGCGAGGTAGGCGTTCTTATTTTCTTTATGTATTTTTGGTTTCTTTTTAATTTCTTCTTTGATGATGTCGTTATTTGTAGTCTGGTGATTGTATACTAGCGAGGTAGGCCTTATGATTTTCTCAGCTTCCAATTTTGATTCAACTATTTATTGTTCATGGAGAGTTTATTATTTCTAGAATCGTTGGTGACACATAGTGTCACATAAAGCTTAGTTGGTTGTTTTATTTTATTTACATTTCCCAAATTGATCGCCCAAATATATCATATATATTTTTCATTGTTTATTTTTTCAATGGTATTACATACATTTAAAATTTAAGAAATTGAAACTGGGGATTTTTTGTGTGAGGGAGTTGAAGGTAGGTTAAGTGATTTATTTTATATTATAATGATTCATATCATCTTTTTTCTACTTATCTGGGTTTGTGTGGGATTCCAATGTATGGATACATCATGTAAGTTTTTATATAAATTTTATTTCTACTAGTTTTATTTGTTTTTCAGGCCAAATCATCCCCACTCTATTGTTTTTTATGACCTAGTACTTGTTTCCAAGATGAGGGGGATCAAGAATGTCCCTAGGACACTATCATGGGCTATCTCGGCTGTTTTATATATAGTTTTATTGGGTTTGTTTTAGAAAATACATCTCTTGGTAAATGTGTTTTTACCTTTTCTCAATAATCCAACTTCCTATGTCTCTATACTTTAAAAAAAATCTATTTTATTTTTGTCCCTCTTTAGATTAATCCAACATTATTTATAAATCATCTTAACAATAATAAATGAAATATTATACCTTGATGTTGTGTACTGTTTTATAACTAAATTATATTTTTTCATCATTATCCTACTCCCCCTCTATCAATAATTTACAAAAAAATCCTTTCGTGATTACCCCTTTCTAGTTATACCACTTTTTTTGACACCTATATACCACTATAATACATTATAATTTCTCACTCAGATATGTATATTTTCAAGAATTTCTCCCCCTTTTTGAGTATTTATTTAACTATTAACAAGTGGATTTCTATGGAGTCACTTTGACACCTAGATACATGAAATGTATAAAAATAGTATCTCAATCCTTTTTACTATAAAACGTTGGCATATAATGAATCTACCACACTCTATGATATAGATTGACACTCTATCCACAACATTTGAAAAATTTAATTCAATTTTAAATGGGTTTTAACATAAGGTTTCAAGATTCCTTTTAATATCTATAAAACACTTCACTCACATAAATGGAATTGGAAATAAATATCCAATGAATTCCATGATTCGCCTATAAAATAAGGAAAATTTCAACTCACAAATCATTAACATTTAAACATTTTTCATTGTTAATGTAGAAAATTATTATCATCATTCATTTATTGGACCTCTAAATATTATGTCATCCACATTGATAAACACTTTCAATCTATCCATAAAATTATTTTTTATGTAATGATTATGACCAATTTATCATTTTTTAAATTAATGTTTCTTTAATAATTTATCTAACCTTCAATACTAATATGTTAGTTCTTGTTTCAATTCATACATCACCTTTATCAATTTACAAACATTATTCTCATATTAAATAATGAGAACAATATCTGTATGTTTGATGTAAACTTCTTATTTGTGTAATCCATTATTAAAAGATAATTTTATATCTAGTTGGAGTACCTTGAATTTCCTTTGGATGGGTTGGTGTGGTGATATGACATCCCAAGAGTCTTGATATGTTTTCAAATATTGATATACCATTAATTTTAAATTTATTAATTCCTTTGGTTGATACATCACTTGTTCCAATACATTTTTATATCCTTTAGTTGATTGAATGAGATTTTATTATTCTTGTTTATCATATTTTAGTTTATTTTTACTACTTAATTTTCAATATTATATTTTAATTTTTAGGGAATTTAATAAGGATTTTATGTGGAATAATTATTTTCTTAAATTCAATTAACCAATTTCTTCAACATACTGGAATTCTTTGAAACAATCAAATGTTGAGTTTCCCTTATTAGAATTTTATATAACTTTCCCTTTTGATAATGAATATTTTATGTGTAATTATTTATATATTGTATAAAATTAATCTTTTATGAACCAAATAGGATGGATATGAACTGAAAATGGATTCATTGTAATAGTTTGACAAACGAATATGAATATAGAGATAAAGGGTTCATCAAGCTTGGAAGAGAGAATGGAGATGATCCTTCTAAAATCCTCTATACGTGTTTACATTGTATTTATTTAATAAAAATTAGTCTGTAAAATTTGTAAGAACATTTGATTAGTTATAAAATAAATAAATGCAATAAATTTTGGACTAAATATGAGGAAAACTGAATGTGGATATCGATTGGGATGATACTATAGTTTATGAATCATTTTCTATGAATACCATTGTAAAAGATTATGGAGATCGCATACAAGAAATGAAAATGGCAATTGAATATGACCTTACTGATTTTACAAAGTGGTTTAAGGAGTTAAATAATTGTTCCAAGATACTATTGTATACTAGTTTTACTAAATACACAAAATTTTCAGCTATATTGAAGTTATATAATTTGAATGCTGGTAGGGGATGGAGTGACACTAGATTTATAGAACTACTTGGTCTTCTAAAAGATATGTTACCAGAAGAAACTGAAGTTCTATGTTAAAAATATAACGCTAAAAAATGTTACGTTCAATGGGAATGATCTCTAAAAAAATACATACATATACAAATGATTTCATATTGTTTCACAGGGATAATGAATCCCTCATAAAATGCTCTAAGTGTGGCACATACCGATATAAGAAAAATGAATCAAGTCCTTAGAAATATATATGGTACTTACCTATCATTTCATGGTTTAGAATACTATATGGATGTTAGAAAACTGCGATAAAGGTAACAAAGAATGTACAAAAAATAATTAAAGATGGGAACCTATGTCATCCAGCTGATTCTCCTGAGTGGAAGAAAATTGATTATGAGTGTCTTGAATTTGGAGATGAGCTAAGAAACATTCGTCTTGCATTATATATAGATGGAATAAATAATTTTGGTGTATAGAGTATTACTCACAGTACACGGCCCATCATGTTGGTAAATTATAACTTGTCTCCATGGTTATGCATGAAACACAAATACATTATGTTGTCTCTACTTATATTTGGACCAAAGAAACCCGATAATGATATTGATGTATATTTGGATACATTGATCAAATATATGAAATTGATGTTGTATACAGGTATTAAAATTTATGATTCTCATAGAAGTGAAGAATTGAAATTATGGTCTATGTTGTACGAAATGATAAATGATGTCCCGTATTATACAATTTATCAGGCTATAGAATTAAATGAATGTTGGGGTGTTCCATTTGTGAAAAACACACATACTTAGTTTGGTTTAAACATTCCTCAAAGACTGTGTTTTTAGGTCATCATAATTTTTTACCTTAATGACATAAATACTGATATAGGATGACAACATTCAATGGGAATATCGAACATGGTATAATACTGTCTCTAACAACAGGAGATCAACTATACAAAAAATTAAAAATATTAACATGGTTTTTGGTAAACCATTTTCGAAAAACCTTGAAAAATATGGTTGGAAGAATAGATAATGTTTCTTTTAATTACTGTATTGGAATTGTTTGTATGTTAGAAATTTTATTGATATCATGCATGTAGAAAAATATATATTTGATAGTGTTATTGTAGCATTAATAAATGTTCCTAGAAAAAATAAATATGGACTCAAGGATAGGTTGAACATGATTGAAATAGGGATAAGGGAATATTTGGAACCAAAAAAGGGAAAAAGATAGACTTTTCTTCTTATAGTAGGTTACACTCTATCCAGATAGAAAAAATTGAAAATTTTTCTTTTCCTTACAAGTGTAAAAGTTCTATCGAGGTATTCATCAAATATCAAGAATGTCATGGCAATGAGTAATTTGAAATTACAAGGAATAAAATCACATGGCTGTTATGTTTTGATAAAAGATTAAATGCATGTTGCTTTCCATTGCATTCTTCCTCAAAATGTATGACATAAATTAACCAGACTCTGCATCTTCTTCAAAGACATATACAGTAAAGTTGTAAACTCGAAAAAGTTTCCCATCATGAATAAGGATATTTTAGTCATATTATGTGACTTAGAGATGTTCTTCCCACCATCATTCTTTGATATAATGGCACACCTGATGGTTTAGTCGGTCAGATAGGTTCAAATATGTGGTCCTATCCATTATAGATGGATTTACCCCATTGAAAGATATATGGTGGCTTTAAAAGGGTATATCAAGAATCAAAGTCGGTCAGAAGGTTGTATTGCAAAATGATATATTGTTAAAGAAGATACTGAATTATGTACCGATTACCTATCAGATGTTGAAAGAATTAATATCCAAAAGTCTCGTCATAGGGAACACCTTATAGGAGAATAGATTTCCAGATGAGATGTTGTTACAATTACCTTAACAGAGAGGGATAAAGAACATATTTACATATTATATAATAGTGAAAATATTTATCCATACATTGAATCCCTAAATAAATTATTAGAGATTTGAATCCATCAAGGGTGGAAGGATAGGTATCAAATACATATAATCAATTGTTTATAGGATGGTTGAAAAATCAAATTTATAAGGAGTTATATGAAAATACAAATTCAATTGTCAAAAGACTTCAATGTCTATCCAAAGGACCGAATGAAAATGTTATATCTTACATTGGTTTTGTAATCAATGGTTATATGTTCTATACAAAAGAATATAATGACTTAAGTATGATGAAAAATAGTGGTATTACGCTTATAGATGAAGTGATTCACATATATGGTTCCAAGGATAGAAATCCAATTTATGAAAATATGTCATATTTTGTAATTATTGAACAGATATACAGGTTGGATTATGCAACATTTTAAGTGCTGATTTTCCATTGTAAATGGGTTGAAAATATCAATGGAGTTGATGTTAATGAAATGGGATTTTTGAAGGTGAATTTCAGTGTGGAAGGGATAAAAGATGATCTATTCATAATGGCATCACATGTAGTGCAAGCATTTTATGCCTCTGATCCAACAAACAAGAATTGATTGATAGTCCTATTATTGACTAAAAGAAATGTTGAGTCAAATGAAAATTTAATCAAGGATGACCCTATCATTAGGACATCACAATTAGTTCATGTCAATCCCAATGTTGAAAATTTATTCTATGTTAGAGGGGACGAAAAAGAGGGGTTTTAGATTCTTAGTAGAGAAACAAAATCCTTTAATCCTTAAAAAAAGAAAGAGGGTTCAATGAGAAGGTAAAAGTTTTTTTTAATATATTAAATTTTTCCTCATAATATTATATGTTCTCTACTTCATTAACATAATATAAATAAATGTTTGACTACGCTTGTAGTTAATGTCTTCTGAACATGGTGGAAGAACAAACTATAATGAAGTAAAACCCTTGGAATGATGTAAAGGTAATGTTTAGATATACATTCTCTATTTTACCGAAAAATTATATAATGAAATGTTGGTTTAATTTTTTATTATCCCTTGAATAGTTTATTTATTTTATAATATTTCTATCCATGTGTCAGGCCTTTTTAGGAAGGGAAATGATGCTGTCTCTGCCCAATCACATATGTAATATTAATATTTTCATATTAAAATCATTGTCCATAGAATTAATTTATTGTTTCATATCTTTTTTTAATTTATTTATTTTTAGTATTACTCACATAATTATTTTTTGCTTATATAGGTGGATTATTTCATTAGAGTTGGGGTGCTCAGTCCAACATTCATGATTCTTCTCCCTTAAAAAATTTTCACGCCTATAGTGGTGCATTTAGAACATTTTTTCAAGTTACCTCCATTGCCTTTGTAGGAAGAGCAATGATGCCGCCATTACTCAATTACAGAGGTAATCTTGATGTTTTCATAGGAAAATAAAATTCCATATAATTAATGTATTATTTCATAATTATGTTTTTTTATTACTCACATAAAAATTATTTTCTTATACAGCTGGATTCTTTTGTTCGAGTTTGGGTGTTCTGTCCAACTTTTATGATTCTTCTCCCTTAAAACCATTTCACCCATGTAGTGGTAAATTTATCACTTTCTTTCAAGTTACCTCCACTGCCTTTGTAAGAAGAGAAACAATACTGCCTCTGCTCAATTACAGAGGTAATCTTGACGCATTCATAGTAAATTCATAGTCAACAGAATTAATTAATTGTTTCATATTTTTATTTAATTTATTTATTTTTAGTATTATGCACATAATTATTTTTTTTCTTATACAGGTGGATTATTGTGTTCGAGTTGGGGTGCACTTTACAAATTTCATGCTTCTTGTCCCTCAAAACTTTTTCAACCCTACAATGTTTCATTTATCATTTCTATCACGTTATCTCCACTTCCTTTGTAGAAAGAGAAACGATGTATCCTCTGCTCAATTATAGAGGTAATCTTGATGTTTTCACAGTAAAATAATTTTCCCTAGAATTAATGTATTGTTTCATATTTATGTTTAATTTATTTATTTTTAGTTTTACTCACATAATATTTGTTTTCATATATAGGTGAATTTTTTTTTGAGTTGGGGTGCTCTATCCATCATTCATCCATTTCCTCACTAAAAATTTCATTGATTTCTTCTCCCTAAAAACCTTTCACCCCTAAAGTGTTTACATTTATCACTTTCCTTCAAGTTCCTCCACTTCTCAATCATAGAGGTAATCTTGATATTTTAATAGTAAAAACATTTCCCATATAATTAATGTATTATTTTAGATTTATGTTTAATTTATTTATTTTTAGTAATAATCATAATAATTTTTTTCTTATACAGGTGGATTTTTTTGGAGTTGATGTGGTTTTTTCAAAGCTTCTTATTCATTGTTGGCAGTTTGACAAAAAGTTCAATGGATATCATGGAAATATAGGCAGTTAGGGTTGTTTTCAGACATTGGGACATGTTGGAATTATTCTCACGTTAATCTGACACACGATGTGACCGGTATGACTCCATGTACTTCTTTCTGTTTTAAATTGACATTAATTTTAGTAGAAAATATAACTAACTTAATGTCTATATTACGAGTTTAAAATCAACATTTGATTTTAAAAAGTTTCACTCACTAAAAACTGAGAAAACACACTTGTATTTTCTTGATAATTTAGGTCATACATTCATAAATAATTCATGACATGTAAGAATTGGTCTCACATAAAACTGTTACATGATGTGATCTGTATGATTCAAAGTGTGTGTTTCATGTTTAAAATGATATTTTAGTAAAAAAGTCAAGTGATGTACTCAAAACTGAGCAAACACACTAAGATTATTTTTTTACTTTAGGAAAACAATCCATATGTGATTTGTAATGTGTAGGAATTAGCCTCACCTCAATCTGATACACGGTGTGACCGGTATGACTATAAGTGCATCTTTATTTAAAATTGACATCAATTTTAATAAAAAACCAAGTTGATGAACTCCAAACCAAAAAAATAGATTCAGATTGTTTTTATACATTAAGAAAATGATCCATAAGTTATTTTAGACATGCATGAATCATCCACACCTCAATCCAATGCACTATGTGACTGATATGACTCCAAGTGTATGTTTCTATTAAAATTTGACATCAATTTTAGTATAAAGGCCAACTGAACTACTAAAAACTAAGAAAATGCATTCAAATTGTTTAAATAATTTAGGGCAATGATCCATATATCATTTGTGATGTGTAAGAATCAGTATCACCTCAATATGTTTCATGGTGTGACTGGTATGACTCCAAGTGAATCTATTTATTTAAAATTGACATCAATTTTAGTAAAATTAACACATTCTATTAATTTATTTCTTTATATTATTACTAACAGAGTTTTTTTCTTATATAGGTGTATTCTTTTCCTCGGTCAGGGGTGGTTTTTTTGGAAATATCATGTGTTGGGTCAGGATTAAATGATAAAGGAACATTGATGATTTTGAATGTATGTAATAATTTTTATTTATGTAATTGTACGAACCATTGTTTAAAATCTCTATAATATAGTGTTTTTTCCTTGTGTTTGTGTTTTAAATTTCATTTCATTTAAATCCTTTATTGGGAATTGTTTTTTTGATGTCTGGTGTGTTTTTTGTGTGGCAGTGTGCTATTACAACATAATGCAGTATGAACTTTTATCAACACTTTTAAAATCACTGATAAAGGACACATTTTTCAGTTATTTTAAAAGTAATAACAAATGTCTACTTTATCAGTGTTGATAAAAGTCTATTTTATCAGCGATCATAAAAGTGTCGATAAATGGTTCCTTTAGCAGTGCTAAATTGAAGCAATGATAAATGGTTCCTTTATCAACACTATTAAAAGAACTGATAAAGGTCCCATTTATCAGTGTTTTTTAAGCACCGATAAAAGATCCCTTTATCAACATGTTTTCAGTAATGACAAAAGACCAGGGCATTTAACCTCGCTCATGTAGTCAGTACTTTTCTGGTGCTGATAAAGTACATTTTTAGTGCTATTAAAGGCTAATTTTGTTTTAGTGATACATGTCAACTGTTAATAGGGAAAACCAAAATAAATGAAGATAATGAAAAATCCCAAGAATGTTTCGAATACAGGTTTGGTTCCATCATCTAAGATGCATCTCAGCTCACCCATATTACATAGGGCCTTTTCCCTTAACCTGTCCTACAATCATGAAATTTACTTGGGTACCAATCAGGAAGCCTAAGTATGGTGTGAGTACAACTCAATAATCCACCACCAATGGTGTCTAAAACAATATCTAATAAAATCAGTTCATACAGTTGTATAAAGAATATATACCAACGATAAATTAAATAGTTTACATTTACTCAATTACACTTTATTTAACCACATAAACACTCAGGTTCTTAGGGACACCTGAAATCTCAATACCTTCTTCAGCCCATGCTAGAGTCTACACTATCCCCAAGGGATATCATATATATCTGAATTCCATTATTACAATTCATCATCTCAATTCATTTTTAAATTCAATTATTACCATTCTTCATCTCAATTCAAATCTAAATTCCATTGTTACCATTTATCATCTCAATTCATATATGAATGCCATTATTACCATTCATCATCTCAATTCATATATTAATTCCATTTTTACCATTCATTATTTCAATTCATATCTAAATTCCATTATTACCAATCATCATTTCAATTTATATATGAATTCTATTGTTACATTTCATCATCTCCATTCGTATTTAAATTCCACTATTACCATTCGTTATCTTAACAATATCACAATTTCACACCATTCCACTAATTAATTGAACACTAAATTAATCACACCAATTCCATTGATTAATTAAAAAATTAATTAACACCAATAGTTCCATTAACTAATTAAAAATAATAATTAATCACCTTAATTCGATTAATTAATTCAAAAATCAATTAATCATATCCATTAAATTAATTAATTCAATAATTAATTAATCACTTCATTTCCATTAATTGATTTAATAATTAATTAATAACATCAATTTGAATAATTAATTAAACAATTAATTAATCCAATTTCACAATTAAAATATCCCCATAATTATTTCAATAATTTATTATTCCAATTCAATCATTTCAAAATCTCTAATTTTGCAGTCCCTTAATTATTTAATATACCAAATTAATTAATTCAATTGAAGAAACAAAAATTTTAATCATGAAATAAAAATTTTATAATTAAAAACATGTAATATAAATCATGACTATGGGATTTGAATAATAGGAAACCTACCTAAATTCGTTGATGAGTGATATCCCAATAGAAATCCCTAATTTGAATTGGATAGGTCAACCCCACGATGAAGAACATGATCTAGATCTGAAACCTAGATCCAAGATCAAAGGAATCAAGATCTAACAAACCTTGATATAGATTTATAACCAATATAAGATAAACACCCCTCTTTCATTCGTAAAGAGAAGCGGTAAAGAGAGAGAGAGAGATCCAATCGGGAAGAAAACGCATAACCTGGATGGTGTAGATCTAACAACTAGGATTCAAATCGACATGAACGGAGGTTGGGAGCATTTGGAATTTGTCAGAGAGCCTAAAAAATTATAGGATTTGATTATGTATGAGTTAGGGATGATTTTGGGTTAAAATAGTGTTTTTGGGAATTTTAAATCTAATTTTCTAGTTAATTCAAAGCTCATGCATGGGTTGTAGCATATGGGTGCACTATGTTCCACATTGTGCACCTTAAGAATGTGCATATTCTTTAGGGGGTACACTATTCTTCTAAGAGGGTGCATAGTTTGAAAAACCATGCTCGAGCCCTGAAATATCTCCTTTATGGGGTTTTAGTGTTTGTTGGGCTATGACACATTGTTTGAGAAAATTGTGAGCCAACCATACACTTACATTATTCCTTCCAAAATTCTCAATTTTCACCTAAACATACCCAAAGGTATAACCCAAAAAAATTACACAAAACTATGCTAAATAATAATTGTAAAATATCTCAAGAAAAATGGTCGGGATCTTATAATATCCCCACCTTATAAAAAATATTTTTTGAGATATACTCTAGAGTATCTTTATGATTTTAGGTAAAAATTATATGGAAACTGATGATGCATATCCACTTCTTTCTCCCATGCTTCCTCCTACACATTACCATGTCGCCACAATACATGAACTATTGGATAGGAATTTACCCACAAAAATTTCTCACTATGATCCAACACATGTATCATATTCTCCAAAAAGGATGCATCTGTCTCAAGATCAATATCATCCACATTAACCACATGAGAAGGGTCGGGGTGATACCCCTGAAGTTGTAACTCATGAAAAACATATTGCATAGAACTATACCTATGGGGAAGATCCAATTGGTATGAAATCAACATAATTCTATCAACAATCTCAAATGGAACAATAAACCTGGGAGTCAACTTTCCCTATGCCCATATCAAATGATAACATAGTCCAGGTGACACCCAAAGGAATACACAACCTCCCTTTTTAAAATCTAGGGGCCTCAGTGTATATATTCAAAAGAATTAAATCTACCCTGAGCCATAGCCATAAGTTTACGAATCAATTGAACATGCTCTAACGTCTCCTGCACGAGGATCGGTCCCAAAAAATGTGTCTCACCTACCTCTATCTAATATAGAGGTGATATTCAGGGCCTACCATAAATAGCATTGTATGGTGACATTTTTATCATATCCTAACAACAGTTGTTATGTGAAACCTCTACCAAAGCTAGTTTCTTATCCAAAGATCAACCATATTCTAGGGATCATGCCTGAAAAATATCCTCAAGCACCTGAATAGTATGCTACGACTGCCCATATTTCCATTGGGGGAAATCCATACTCAATAAAACTTATGTACCTTGGACATTTTATAAGAACTTATCGAATTATGAAGTGAAGTGTGATTCATGGTCAGAAATAATACTGCATGACACCCCTTGAAGATAGAATATATCCCGAATATACAATTCTCCCAACTGATCCACAGAGAAAGTCTATCGTACTAGTATGAAATTCACTACCATTTTCAAATAGTAAAAAATCACCCAGATATCATCATTATTATATGAGATCCTTAGGATAAATACCAAAAAGTCCACAGTAACCTCATTCTAGTTTTATTACAGAATGATCAACGACTGTAGAAATCCTCCAGGTTATTGATGCTCAACCTTCACCTGTTGATAGGTGTAGCATCATGTCATAAATCCTACTATGTCCATTTTCATTCCCAAACACCAAGACTATCCTCAAAGGTCATGATATATTTTGGTCACACCTAGACGCACTACCCACCTAGAGGAATGGAATTCCAGCATCATCTCATCCTACATGCTTGCAGGCACAACTACCTGATCCATGACATAGATGATCTCATCCCCATCTATTCTCCATTCTGAAGGTGATTCACCACCATCAAGGCCTTACCTCAAGGATAAACATTCCATATCCTCGTACAGCTGATTACTAATCTTCTTTCAGAGTGTGGGCTCCACTAAAACTAATATGAGAGTCATCTTCTCCTGACTCTCCTAAGACACAACAAGCATCCCTCCCTATAAAGTCATTATCTTCTACTCAACACTAGACTACTAAACATCCTGAATCTTAGTTTTCCTGATAGATAAGTAATAATAATGTTTCACTTTCTGGTTTTATATGTTATCTCAAAATCAAAAGACAGAATATACTCGACCAAACACCACTGTTAGAGATTCAAATATCACTAGGAAAAGATATACCAAAATATTTTTTGATCCATATAAATAGTAAACTTTTCTCACAATAGGTAAATACATTAACACTTAAAAGAATAAACTAATACATCTAAATCAAGGTCATGCATAGGGTAGTTCCATTCATCTGGCCTTAACTTTTGATATCGATACGCCACAAATTTATCTCCCTATATCAACACTACTTCTAGGACAATACCAAAAGAATCACAAGTTACTGTATTCTCCTCACCTAGATTGGGTAGATTCATGACTGGTGCTCAAGTAAAATTTATCTTATACCCATGGAAGACATTCACACAAGATTTTTACCATTCAAACTTCATCCCCTTCTTGGTCAATCTCAAAAGTTGTGCTTGCAAAGGGGAAAATTATAGAATGAACCTCTGATAATTTACATCTAACCCCATGAAGAAATGAATATAGAAAAAAGTATTGGGATTCTCCCAAGAAACCACTACCTAAAATTTATATAGGTCCACTAACACACCTTTCTCCAAGATAATGTGGCCCAATAAGTGTACATGATCAATCCAAAACTATTACCCAGATAACTTGTTGTAAAGACATTTCTTTCTCAGTGTACTCAGGATGATGTCAATATGTTTGGTATGATTACCATGAGTCTTGGATTATAAAAAGATGTCACAAAACAATAAAACCAAAAAGTGACCCATGTATGGGTGGATAAATCTGTTCATTAAGGCCATAAAAATTTGAGGTTCATTCGTCAACAAAAACTGCATTAAGACGAACAAAAATCAGCCATACCTACTTCTAAATATAGTCCTCAATATATCATAAGGTAAAAATCTCAACTTATGAAACCTTGATCTCGAGTAAATCATCAAGAATACATAAGCTCTCCTAAAATGGTCAGAAATATTTTCGATATGTGGAAGAGGATACAGGTTCATCACATTCATCTGTTTCAACTTCCAGTAGTCAACACACAAGTAAAGAGTCCCATCAGCCTTCTTAGAAAAAAATGGTGAAACCAAAGGAGATTTACTCAAATGGATAAATCCATTACCCTCAAAATCATCTATACAAGTCTTGTTATCTTTAATATCTCTTGGTTCTATTCTTTAAGGTGGAATAGAAACTAACTCAGACCAGGTATGAGCTTAATTGTATACTCCACATCTCTCCCAGGTGGGAGTCCGAAGAAGTCTTTAGGAAAGAAATACTAAAACATTTCAACTATGGGTGAAAACAAATCCTCCTTTAAATCATAATCATCTATAAATAGACTAGAAACATGGGTGGTGAGGTCCCCCAGTTGTTAATAAAGTGGACCAATGCGGCCCACTTAGATATTCCACTCTCTATGGTGAATATATTTTTCACCCTGAAGAGATGTAAACATAACTCTCCTATGATAAAAATATATATGGACTTGGTATAGTACTAACCAGTTCATACCCATAATTAGATCAAATCTTGAGATGTTAAGAATATAAAGATATCATATATTCTAATACTCCCTAACCTCGAGAGAACACCCATTTCATAAACATATGTCTTTCAACCATACTCCCAAAGGTGTATCTATCGCCAACACCCCTCTCATGAACTCCATGACTAGGCTCAAACCATTCACAAGTTTTGTAGAATGAATTTAATGGGATTCACCAATATCAACTAAGGCATTATGAATATTAAAAGCTAAAATAATATTACCTCTTACTATCAACGATCCAGCCTCGCTATCCATAAGTATATGCTGAATCGCATGTAACTATCATGCCCCTCTTCCCTGTGATGTAGATTGAGCTCCCTAAGATGCACCACTCATATGATAAAGGTTATCTATCCTACATTCTCCATGTCCAATGCCTATACCACCATACCTAGTAAAATTTCAGCTACTATCTTGATAAGGTGTAGAAGATGCCCTTCATACACTCTAGATCTATTTAGCTACCCCATCACTACCCATCATCCATGGATTATTACAGAAACTTTGTTGATGTCCCATATAGACACAAGGTAGACACTCTATTAGTGGTTGAGAATAGTTTCTATAATAATTCCCTGGCTTTCATGACCCCCTCCCCTCAATGTGGACCCCTCTTGGGTCGGTAATAGTAGAAGAGAGATATTAACCCCTGAATTCCGCCTTCAGTAGGTCCCAGGTTGGCAACTAGCACCGAGGGTATAATAAACACATAGATTAGAGGCATTAACCTCTAATAGAACATATGCGAAAGATAAAGATAGGATAGACACCAATCAAATCCTGCTCATACTACAACATAAAAGGAAAACCAAGTATATAGCTGTATTGTCTTGCAAGAACTACTACAACTGAAATGAATATCTACAGTACCAAAAAGGAAAGAAAAGATGGTAATGACCACAAATCCCAAATAGCTCATGCAACTCACAAGCTAGTAGTAACCAACCTGATTTTGAACCTGTTCTAACTGACCTAAAAAATAGTTTATATAATTTAGGGTGAGTATAATAGTATACTTAGTAGGATCCTCCCCATATCCTATTGTGAAAAATTAAATAAAGCATGCTCAATCCCAGTGAAGAAAAAGTGAAACCAACTCATTTAATAAATAGGTATACTAGGTTCCCAACCTCACCTTGGATACTCTCACCATGTATTGCATACAAGAGAATATAATATAATAATTAATATCAAGGGTACCCAGCTACTACTTCCCCACTTATTTTCCACTTTTCCCGAACATCACATGTCATGATCATCTCTCTCCAAAGAGGCTAGCTAGAAGGAACCTAGGTGAAGCAATAAAACATGTACCACATGAAACTCACCACCAAATCCACATAATCAAAAGTAACTAGGTAGTTTTTGGGTTCCACCATAGCCTGCATAACGTGTATCATACATCGGGTGTTATACCTTAAGCCATTACAACCCATACACCAAGTAATGATCCTCAAGTCATCATATCCTAGGCACTTCATACCTATATTAGTCCATAGGAAACTATATCTAGAATACGTGTGTTTGAAATAACCACAATCCATTAAATCCTTCTATACACATATATGTGGAAAAATAACAGTCATGCATACCATCAAAAGTAACTACCAAGATAAGAGAGTGGGGCCAAAGGGGGTAGTTAGCTATCCATCCTCCCACCAGGATTATGGGGAAAACACCCCCCTCCAAGGCTCAGAATCCTTAGGGTTTCATTATCCATAACTGACATAGTGGAGTATCATATAGAAACCCAAAAATTACATGGTATAATATAGCTCACAACCACACTATGGGCATAACCTAGTTTCAGACCCAACTACAGCTGGCGTCTCTCAGACCCCCAGATTTCACTACTGAGAATACATATCCTATAATCACACAAACATTTAAAGAGAAATATTATTTCACTTTATACTTTTTTTTATCATTTTTACTTTAGGTTAATTAATTCTTGAACTATTAATTAACCATTAACAATTTCCACATTACATTTCATTAACATCACAACAAAGGTTCCATTCCCTCTAGGCATAAGCAAACCGAGACCACGGTTTCTCAGAAATATAACCTCAGTATTGCATCCTAGCAAGCTACAATCCCAAGGGTTAAACATTATTTATTCATTTATATAACAAAATTACCATTTCCATATTTATAGGTATTCTAGAAAAATATTATATGCTACCAAACACAAGGGGATTAACACGGTGAGTGGATAAACTACTTGTCGAGTCATTTACACTTATAGTAGGATCGTATACACATCCAACCATGAAAAGATAAACATAAAAATCCCAAGGCACACCTCACACGTCTTCGCCACCCTTTGAAGGAGAGTAAGGAAAACCAACTACCTCAAGCAGTGGGGAAAGTAAATAAGATAACAATATAACAGATTCAATAAGAATCTAACTTTCATATGAACAGGTAATCCTAGCTTCAACCCATTCCATCATCTCTAGTGTCCTCCCAGACACCATATGCATAAACTGATGCATCTCTCCACTCTAGGCATTAACTTAGGCCATGAAAACAGCACCTCCTAGCCCTATGTACCACAACATCCCTATAGGATCATCCATCCCATGCTTACATCACATATATGCCTCCCAACCCCCACAACCACAACAACCCTTGAGGATCATCCATCCTAGGCTCACATCACATCACCAGCATTAGGGAACAAATAAGAAACTGGGCTCTTGGACATAAAACAAGGCATTAAGATTTCACACACAATGATCTTTCATGGCTCCAAAGCTCAAGGAACTCAGCCTATACAAGAAATCCGTTAAATCATCCCCACAGATGAATTATCTTTTATCACACAATAGGTTCTTTATTCTATATTTAATTAAAAGATTAATTATTCATAAGTTCCAACTATGGGGAACCTAATAAATAATCTATCACAAATTAATTAAACAATTAATTTAACCATTCCTTTAATTCCTTTATCATGAAACATGATCATGCTTTTGGTTCATTAAAAAATTCAATTAAACATTCATATTTGCATCAATTTTATTATCACCAAATTAAAACAACCAAAACTGAATTCATTAAACATAACTCTTTAAACCTTTAGCCAATTAATTATCAATTAATTCCGGAGTTATGTTCTTTACCAATTTCCATCAAGAAAAATATGCTAAAAAAATAATGGTATAGATATCACACTATCTAACAAATCAAGAGGCAAACCATTATCACTTTATAAAGAAACAACATCTCTATAAAAATGATACCAATTCTTTAATCCAGTTCAAGTATTGAATTAGTTCAATTTTATTATGATCTAAGGGGATAAATCATGCTAGTTATTTGATTTCACATAATTAAAAAGAGAATCAATGATCCCCCACCTCAAAAGGTCTTCGACATTCTTCGCATGAGAATGGATCAATGGAACTGATCCTGAACACCTCTCTCACAACAACTATATCCATATTAGGATGCTGTGGCACCACCTCACCAACCCACAACCAAGAAAACCCCATTAGAAACATGGAGATCCCATTCCGTCACCTGGAAAATAGAAATGGGAGGAAACAGATAGAATAATCTATAAGAACAGAAGTATATCATACCTCAGACCAAAGACAGATAACTACAGATTGAAGGATAGAGCTAGGAATTGTTACTTGATGATAGAATCCCAAAAAACATTGAAGAGGAGTTTGTTGGGTTACATGGAGTCAAGAGAGAGGTACTACATCAATAGGGTTTGACAAAACCTGAGCGGATGGAATGATTTAAAACATACAACATGGGTGGATTACATGACGTGTAATCCCCTTTCATGTCGTATAATCCTCATTTTTTAGTTTTCACCAAAAAATGCATCACCTCAGCCCTTTATTTAAATTATGAACCACGAAATACTACACGTCGTGAAAGCCACTTTCACATCATTTAATTGTCTCTCTTGTCATGAAATCTCTCTATTTCCAACTTATAGTGACTAGACTCCTCCAGATTTCTTCTCATCCTCCTCCAAGAACCTTGGTCTTTGGAAAAACGCAATGGGTAAATCCATGTAGATCTATGGCCATAAATCAGATACCTCTCAAAACAATCTCATCCCCAAGAATCCAAAACCAACTCAAAGAGAAAACATGAAAGGGGTTTTCTGAACAACCACCTCTCAGGATATCTCTCAAAGATACTTCCACCATTGGAGCTCAAACAATTAATCTGAGGAACAATGTGAAACCATGAGAAAAACCCAACCATCTCTTAAACACTCTCTCGGGGGAGATACTTCTCAAAAGAGATAAAGAAACAACAAGAAATAAGAGGAAGCCATCTCATAAATAGGAAAGGTCTACAACCACCAAACTAACAGTGTTATAAGAGAAGAGTTAAACATCAAACAACTCGAGGTATATAACACATATCTATGAATCACATTCATTGGTACTCTAATTTATTCCATTATGTCACCAAAAGACATGAGCCAAGGGGATAACACACCCATACAACACCTTATCCTAGAAGTCTTGGATCTCTACAAGCTACTCCTTATAGGTTGATTCATCCTCAACATCGACCTCACTCCAATTGATGACATGAGAGTCATCATGATGATAACGATGGAGCCGTGACATGTGAAAAATATTGTGTATCTAGATCATCTATAGGGGAATAACTATCTAATATTCCACGACTCCAACATTAGCCAACGACTTGAAAGGACCAACAAACATGGGAGAAATTTTACACCCATGACAAAAACTTTTTTGTCCTAGAGGATACTCAAGAGGGTGGGGGGGGGGGTGAATTGAGTTCCTATTACAAATTTATGATTAAAAGATTTCTATTAAAAAACCCCAATTTAACGAACAAGTTAAACTGTAGTGAATTTATAAAGATTGTAAGTGTTCAATTAGTTTCTAAAAGATTGATTATTTCTCAGCTAACTTAATCTGAATATTAAGTTAGCTTTTGAAACTAAATTACTAGCTATCAATAATTACAAACACTTTCTTGTTAAAATATCAGAATTACTTTAAAACAGATTTGAATTTTAAAGTAATTAGCAACGGGAAAGTGAAAAATAGTTTAAACTGAAATAAGATGCACAACCGTTTTAACCAAGAGGTTCAGTATCAAGCTGAGACTTAGTCCTCTCAAACAGTTTATATAAAACTTTGATCCACACCCCGGATTGGGGTAAACAACATTACTAAGACTGTCCAGGTACTAATACCTCTACCACAGTTATTCATGGGAAAAACTATAGTAATAGCACACAGGCTATCCAGGTCACACTTGACCTCTACCACAATTCATAGTGGGATACAAGAAGGTTTAGAAAGTTTGAGTGAGGGTTTTAGATATCCTCCAGTTATGATTAGGAGACAGTGTGTGTTAAAGTTAATGTTGATGGATCTGCATCTGGAGTGCCAGGAAGATTGGGTTGTGGAGGTGTCTTTCGCACATATCATGGTTTTGTCAAGGGCTATTTTTATCATTTTATTGGGATGAGAATTGTGTATGAAGAAGAAATATGGGCCATTATCTATGTTGTGAGGCACACTGTCCTTCCTAACTGGAACCTCTTATGGATTGAATCAGAATCAAAACTTGCAGTACATGCTCTCAAGACGAGAACCCAGGATGTTCCAAGGAGTATTTTGCCTCACTGGATTAGATGTCTTAATCGGAAAATGAATCTCAACATAATGTTATCTCATTTCTACTGAGAGGCCAATCAAGTGGTTGATGCCTTGTCCAAGAGGGCAGTCATAGAAATGAATACCATATGGTCATTTCGAGCTCCTGACTTTTGTGCGCCCTTGGTAGATGTTGATATGATGGGAGTTTCTTATTCCTAAATTTTTAAAACCTCTTTCTCCTCCTGACTTTGTACTACTACTTTTTATTTATATTTTATGGGGACGGTCCAACCGGACCCGATTTTCTTGGAATATTTTGTTTTCTTAATTTTTAAAATAATAAGATTAAGATGAGTTCGGAAAGCTCTATGTGATGGTAATGCAGCTCTGGACTCTTTTTCGATTGAGCAGATGTTGTTTTGAGTCCTTCTCTAGAATTTTTCTGGAAAACAGAGTATCATGGTTCTGTTTCATGACTTCTAGGTATGAGTGTTTTTCTTGATATTGCAGTAGTATTTGTAGCACATCAATGTCCTTCAACTCACAGTAAAGTTATTCTTTGAAGATCTCATGTATCTATTCTTTTTTCAACAACATACATCACTTTGTGCATCCTCTATTATTTTTTATGCACAACTTTGATGTTCCTTTTATAGCTCATCCGGTGGTTCGACATAAGGCATGATTACATCTGCAGGTACGAGGTACGGTTTCCTGACATCCAACAAACATCATTAATTAATATCCAACATAAGGCATGATTACTTCTACAGGTACGAGGTAAAATTCCCTGCCATCCAACAAACATCATTAATTAATATCTGTTGCATTAAAAGCACCAAATATGAGCGTTTCTAATTAAACAAATAGAAATATAGTATAGAGAAATAGTGATTGGATTCCATCTGTAGCTCTTTGTATCAGGGAACTTGTAGCGGTGGACTTGTAATGGTATGTTTTTCATCGGTATCCAATACTCTCTGTAACTATAGCTTTATGTATCAGTGACTCTATGTAGTGGTAGCTCCTTCTATTTGTATATTCTTGTGTAGCAGTAGCTCCTTCTATTGGTAGTTTCTTGTGTAGTCGTAGCTCCTTCTATCGGTAGCTGCTTGTGTAGTGGTAGCTCCTTCTATCGGTAGCTACTGTACTGGTGACTTTGTATCAACAGACTATGTATTAATGAATTTTTATATAATAGAAGGCTTGTTCTATCAGTGACCTTTGTTTATCAGAAGATTTGTCTGTATCAGTGACTCAAAAACTTGAATGCTTATAAATTATCTGTTCTATGCATATCATTTTCAGATTGAGTTAGTATCAAGATTAATCATTGTTAAACATTTATAATCATAAATAAACATTGAGTAACATATTCCAATGATATGATATATAGATAGACATTTTGATATTCATATCAAATCAGTAACATGATTTCATTAATTGAAAGTATAATTAATATATAGATAGACATTATTTGGGATTATCAAAGCATATCTAAACATAATTGAGATTATCAAAATAGGTGAGTACACCAATCTCCCCCTTTTTTATAATCACAAATCATGGAATTATAATCCAGAATAATTATTAATGCATTAGTATAAAATACATTTTTTCTCACATCTCAGTGTGTTCAATGACATTTTCAGATGATGTCAAAATATCATTCCTTGTAACTATAAATGAAATATTTCAAATGAAACAAATAATATAGTATTAAAGGTAAATTTATCAGAGGTAGAATTATATATAATAAAAAATACTCATTATTTATCTGAGAATAATTATCCCTATCCTTATCCATAATATTCTCCCCCACACTTCTCCATATCATGATTTCTCCCCTTTTTTGATTAGAAAAAAGAAAAAAAGAAAAAATATGGATCAGAAAAACAATAGAAATTAAAAGATAATGAGACCTTGCAGGTATTAATTCATGAAAAAATATATAGAAATACAGAAATGGTACTAAAAGAATACAAGTGATCCCTATCAAATGTCCTAGCCACTAATCAATCCACCTCCCTAATATTTAATTTGGATTTTCCTTTAGGATCAGAAGTGGATTTAGGCTTGGTAGGCGTAGGGGAAGGCTTGGGAACACTAGTGATGATCAAATGTGGTTCAGCTACTGAAACACTTCTGGGCCTGTAATGGGTACTCCTTTGTGTGATCATAGAATTAAGACTTTTGATAGCATGAACTGGAGTCAATTGAGGTGTGGAAGCAGACTGACTAGAGGTAGGCATGGATGAAGGTACAATTATTGGGGTACTGTCCACATACAGAAAGGGTAGTAACAGGTTCCTAAAATCCATGATGATTACTCCTCCTCTCTCTATATAAGAGATAAAATCATCCTCGTTCTCCATAAACTTATCCAAAGCAGGATTAAACTCCATGAGCTTACAGACTTGATCTCTGAAAGGTTGAGTGACTGGAGGCAGTTTTGGGTTTTCTAACAGAAGATTGAAATGATTGTTTAGCTTATTCTTGGTATACACCTTCTGAAAATAAAGATAAATCTTGTCTTTGATTTCCTTTTGGGAAGCAGTAGCATGTTTCATAAAATTATGAATGATCTGTCTGATATCCCTTGTGGTATATATCACCTGAGAATCAGATGAGCTACTGACACTAACTTGACCAAGTTCTTATTTCATCACAGATCTAAACTGTTTAACATAAACTGAAACTCTAAAGGTACCAAGAGGTTTTATAGTAAAATATACTATTTCTTTGAAGGATTGGGTCAAATTACTTATCAGTTTCTTCACAAATAAATCTTGAGTACTGACATGCTATTTTATGGTCTGTTTAAAACTCTCAAAAACATCCACAATATATTTCACTACACTTTTGATGTAATTGATGTCAGCATCAAATTGAGATTGGGAACTAAAAAAGATATCAAATGAAGCAACAAATTGCTTCAAAGAATCAACAACCTCTATCAAACTCCTAATCTAATTTTGACACAATTTCAATTCATTCATCATCTCTGTCACAACACTTGACACAACTCTTTCAAGAGAGAATTCCAAAGATTTTTCCATTTTTCTTAGCACATCAACAAATCAACTTTTAATTTCTGAAACAGATTCAAGAAAAGTCTCTTTTAACTCAAATTTTAAAGAATCAAGATCAGCCATAGTTACAAGATTTTTAGGAAAAACATCAACTGAAGCTACAATTTCTTTCTGGGTTGATCTTCATCAGATTCTGAATAATCAATTCCAAGCCCCACAAATTCTAGATCCTCTGACCAATCTTCCACCACATGTAAAATTGAGACAGAACCATATTTAGCAGATTACTCCCCCTCAAGTGAAGATTCCTCCTCTTCAACACCAACTGTAGCCATATCCTCTTTAGAGGAGTCATCTATAACCATATTTATATCCAAACAGGTGGCACAGGCTTGGGTATATTAGCAATAGGTACTGGTCTGTCTACTTCAAGAATATCCTCAACAGGCATAATAGAGCTCTCAATCAGAGGACTGAGACTTAAATAGGTACTTAAATTTTTAGATACTTTGTCCTCTTTATCATCACTACTTCTAGAATTTGGAGCAGTCTCCTTATGATCTGATCTAGTAAGGTCTTCTTCATTTACTAAGATTTCTTCAACACTTTCTCCCAGAACTGCTTCTCTTCTAGGTAGGGTCATAGGTGGACTTTCTTTTCCACATGATACCTTTTCAGTAGCTAGGCTTGGAGGAAAACCAAGATCCCCTCCATCGTCTATAGAGGTATCCTCCTCCGCATCATAATCACTATATTGAGGTTCCTCCTCATCAGGTCCTAGACCGGGATCTCTCCTATCTCTTGGCCGATTTGGATGCTCAACAGGGCTAAATTTATAATAAACTTTCTCATCATCATTTACCCATTCCCTTTTCCATGGGTTCCAACCAATATTCATGTACTTAAAAATTGTTTATGTAATACAAAAGTTTTCTCTCACAAACACTGTCTCATCCTGAGACCCAGCCATACCTTTTACCTTGATCATCAAAGAAATCATCTTTACAAAGAATGGAGTATTTTCTTTTGACTTTGGCCTAGTCATATCTTCAATTTGAATCATCAGAAGGATAAAAAGATTTACTTTGACACTATTAATTAGCAGATAAAACAAGAATATGTCTTGGAATCTGAGGTTTTCCAAATCCCCTCTTCCTGGAATTTACACATGCTGGATAAATGTGAACATCAACCGGTTTTCTCCATCCATTTCTGTAGCAACTACTTTTCTTGGTGTTCTATCACTAGTTATCTCTTCCAAAGTAGTTTCATACTCAAAAATGTCACTGGTAGGAGGTACTGGCTTTGAGGAATATCTAAACTCACCCTCGTGTGGAACTTTCAAGCACTCAACCCATTCAATTGAAGAAAAAGATATTATCTTTCCATTCACTACTGATACCATTCTGTTCTCATCTCCTGATTTCTCAAAATGAACAAACTCATAGAATTGCATTACCAGTTTCGGATAATAAGGGCCATTTTTATTCTCAAAACATTTGATCCACCCTTGATCATCTAATATCCTTAGAATCAAGGATTTTCTAGGCAGGATCCATTCTGCATAGAGTTATTTCTCGATTACGATATTTCTATTCAGTAAGTGCAGGTTCACTGCACTCTTCTCACGACTTGTTCCACTTCCACTGCCTTCAGATCCTTCTTTCTTCCTCTTTTCACTCAGTGCATCACCTTTATCTCTGACTACCCGCCTTTTTACTCTTGCCATTTCTGAATCAAAGAACTTAGGGTTCACAAGAAATGCGGGGATTCGAGAAGTAAGGTTTTAAGTGAAGAGAGTTTGAGGTGGATTGAAACGTGACTTAGACTTAATTTTTATCATTTATGAATCAATATTTAATAAAAATAAATACATTAAAAGCAATAAAGGTTTCGGCTAAAAACACGAAATCCAGACAGCGCAAAACATATAGGTGACAACTACTAGTGAGAATCCTAACGGTGAGGTATCTCTAATGGCGAGGTCTCTATAATGGTGAGGTCTCTCTAACTGTGAGGTTTCTATAATGGTGAGGTCTCTCTAACAGTGATTTTTCTCAAATGGTGATGTATCTCTAATGGTTAGGTCTCTCTAATGGCGAGGTTTCACTAACAGTGAGGTTTATCTATCGGTGAGGTTTCACTAACGGCGAGGTTCCACTAACAGTGAGGTTTATGGAATGTTTTTCATTCCTAACTCATGTCTAATGTAATTTAAACGTTATGAACATAAAGGTTTGGTGAATATTTCATCTAATTTATGTTCAGTGCCTATAAATTCAAGAGTAATATCACCCTTTTGATAATGATCCCTCAAAAAGTGATGCCTTACATCAATGTGTTTAGTCCTAGAGTGATGTATATGATTTGTAGAGATATTGATCGCACTAGTGTTATCACAGTTTATAAATACATGCCTAAATTGATATCCATAGTCCAATAAAGTATATTTCATCCATAGGATTTGTGCACAACAACTACCAACAACAATATATTCTGCTTCAGCAGTAGAAAATGCAATAGAATTCTGCTTTTTTCTACACCTAGATACTAAGGAGTTACCTAGAATATGACATGTACCTGAAGTGCTCTTCCTATCTAACTTGAAACCAACAAAGTCAGCATCTGAATAACTTATTAAATCAAATGATTATCCTTTTGGATAAAATAATCCTAAATTAATAGTATGTTTAAGATATTTTAAAATCCTTTTAACAACAACCAAGTGTGACTCTTTTGTATTAGCTTGAAATCTTGCACACATACACACACTAAACATAATATCCAGTCGACTAGTAGTAAGATAAAGTAAACTCCCAATAATACCTTTATAATTGGTTAGATCCACTGGTTTCCCAGTTTCATCTACATCCAATTTACAAGTGGTACTCATAGGTGTATCACTTTTCTAATTATTATCCAAACCAAAATGTTTTAAAAGATCCTTTGTATATTTACTTTGATTTAAAATAATAGCATTTTCATTTTGAAAAACTTGAAATCCAAGAAAGTATTTGTGTTCACCCATTAAACTCATTTCAAATTCACTTTTCATACTCTTTGAAAAATCAATACACAAAGAATTTTTAGAATATCCAAAAATAATATCATCAACATAGATTTGTACTATCAAAGAATCTTTGGAAATCCTTTTGATAAAAATATTAGGATTAGAAATCCCTATAATAAAACCTTTTTAAATAAGAAAATTACTATGTCTTTCATACCAAACTTTTGGAGCTTGTTTTAAATCATACAAACCTTTTGAAAGTTTAAAAACTTGATTTGGAAAAAGAGGATTAGTAAATCTAGGTGGTTGTTCAACAAAAACATCTTCAATTATAAAACCATTTAGAAAATCACTTTTATCATCCATTTGATATAACTTGAAATTCAGACGACCATCATAAGAAAGTATAATCCTAATGGATTCCAACCTAGCTACAGGTTCAAAGGTTTCCTCATAGTCCATTCCTTCTTCTTGACTATATCCTTGTGCAACAAGTCTTTATTTTTTTTCTAATTATATTTCTAGATTCATCAACTTTATTTTTAAAAACCCATTTTGTGCTTATGGTCAAGGTGTCCTTAGGTCTTTCAACTAATTCCAAGACTTTTTTTTTCAAATTTACTTAATTCTTATTGCATATCCATTAACCAAAATTCATCATTGATATCATCATTGATACTTTTAGGTTCTAACTGTGAAAGAAAGTCTTTATGTTCAACCTGATTTCTAAGAGAATCTCTTGTTTGTGTTCCTCTGTCTAAATATTCTACAAAAACAACTAAAGGATGGTTCTTTAGAATCCTAGATGGTATGGTCAAGGTAGAACTAGAGAATTTAGGTTCTTCTATAGGTTTGGTTCCAACAGAAACAAGTTCTGGATAGTTTCCAGAATTACTTGTTTTTACAGCAGGTTCATAGTTTCTATCATTAAGGTCCATAATGGACAGATCTTCTTCAAGATTTTTAGGTGTGGACTTGGTTCATGCGGACTAGTTTCATCAAATTTGACATGTAATTATTCTTCCACACATTCGGTTCTTTTGTTAAAGACTCTATAGGATTTAATGGTTATAGACTAACCTAGAAAGATTCCATCATCACTTTTAGAAGAAAATTTGTCAAGATTATCTTTAGTATTGAGAATAAAGACTTTTGAACAAAAAACTCTAATGTAACTAAATTTAGTCTTCCAATTATTCCACAGTTCATAAGGGGTCTTTTTAAGAACAGGTCTAATCAAGACTCTATTTATAATATAACAAGCTGTATTTACAGCTTCTACCCAAAAGTAAACGGTTAAGTCATACTCATTAAGCACAGTTCTTGCAATTTCATGAAGGGTTATATTCCTTCTTTATACTATAACATTCTGTTGATGTGTCCTAGCGGAAGAGAAGTTGTGACTGTAGCCATAATGTGAGCAATAGGTTTCAAAGTCATGGTTTTCAAACTCACGGCCATGATCACTTCTCAGGGTATTAATCTTAAGTCTAGTAATTTTCTCTACATAATTGGAGTATTTAATGAAATAAGAACAAGTTTCACTTTTGTGAGAAAGAATGTATACCCAAGTGTATCTAGAAAAGTCATCTACTAGAACATAGACATAGTGCTTCCCATTTAAACTATAAATTCTAGATGGTCCAAAAAAATACATGTGAACCAACTCAAGAGGTTGAGAAGTTGAAACTTCTTTCTTTAATTTGAATGAAACATTATGTCACTTTCCCTTTTGGCAGGGATTACAAACTTTTTCTGTTGGGAATTTTAGTTTGGGTTGGTCTCTAACTATTTTTTTTCTTAGTCAGTTTCCTAAGTGAATGAACATTGAAGTGTCCTAATCTTCTGTGCCATAGCCAATATTCTTTATGAAAAGCATTTAAACAAGTAACCTTTTGTTTGGATAAAGAATTTAAATCTACAGTATATACATTTTCATTTCTTAAAGTAGTAAATACCAAAATATTTTTAGAATCAAATATATTGCAAGCATCATTTTCAAATTTAACATTGAAACCATCATCACACAACTAAGAAATGATTAACAGGTTGTATTTTAGTCCATCAACAAATAATACTTTAGAAATTAAAATTGAATCCTTGTTACCAATCTAGCCTAAGCCGATGATATTTCTTATTGAATTATCACCAAAGGAGACATGCCCTCCAGCAACCTTGATTAAACACTTAAAACATAAGTAGTATATAGTAATATTCCGTGAACATCCACTATCCAAGTTCCATATCTTCTTACATGAACTATTCAAGCAGGTATCCTACAAAATAGGTTTAAACAGAAAATGATTTTGGTACCCATATTTTCTTTGGTCTAGATAGGTTAGCAAGTAAAACTGTAGGCACCCATATTTGTCTAACATGTTTCCCATAGTTAATAGGTTCAAAATATTTTGAATAATGTATTCTATTTGGTCTAGTAGAATATGAATATCTAGATGAAGCTACCGAATTTACAGAACCAGAACTAGCAGAAAACTATCCTATTTTTGGAACAAATTTATTTTTAACAAACTGTCTCTATCTAGGTTGGTATCCTAAACCAGTAGTATACTTTGCTGCAACTTTTTTTCCAAGAATTTGAGTTAGAGTATTCTTTCCATTTGTGAACTTCTCTAAGTCTTTTCTAAGTAGCTCATTGGAAAATTTATGTTCAGTATTCTCCTTTAATAGTTGAGCAATCTTTTCCTTTTCTATACTAAGATGAGATTTAATAGTAATAGTCAAGGAATACTATTTCTTTAATGATTTGTACTTATCTTTCATCTCATTAAAAGTATCTTCTAACATATTACAGTATTCAAATAATTCAGATTTAGACATATTATCATCATTATTTGAATCAATTTCATTCCCAAAATAGTAATCATTCAGCATAGGGGAGATAGTTACCTTAGATTTTTTAGTCATGAAACACATGTTGGTATGATTCTTTTCAGAATCAGAAGCCTCAGACTCACTTGTGCTGTCTTCCGAAGCACTCCATGTTTCCTTCATAGCTTTCTTATATTTTTTTCCTTATAATCATATTTCTTCTTAAACATCAATTTTGGATAGTCAACCTTAACATATCTTTTCCTTTTACATTAATAACAGACTATCTCATCATATTTATCAGCTTTCTTCTAATCTCTCTTTCAATTACCTCATTGGTTATACTTACCCTTATAATTTGATTTTCTGAAAAATTTCTTCTTCCTATAGAATTTCTTGAATCTCCTGGAAATATTATCTATCTCTTCATCACTATCTAAATCTAAACCTTCACTTGTTGAGATTTTGAAAGGTATGTGAACTTTTTCCTTATCATTGGTCTTTGGGGTAGTAGTCTTAAATGCCACTGACTTCTTCTTAGGTTCATTATCTTCCTTTTTTTACCTTCATCTCTTTTTTATACATCATCAACTTACCAAGTAGCTCCTTAATAGGTAATGAAATTATATCACATGATTCTCTTATTGAAATTGATGTGCCTCTCCATCTTTCTGGTAGACATTTGAGTATTCTCATGATTTGCTCCTTTGCTGGAACAACTTTTCCCAGTGAGCTCATAGTGTTAAAAATTTCATTAAACCTGAGATACATGTTAGAAATAGGTTCATTAGGCCACATTTTAAAATTATCATATTTAATGGTGTAAGTGTTTAGTCTCATATATTTCACATTGGTTGTTCCTTCATGAGAAACAACCAATGTATCCCAGATTTCGTGTGCTATTTTACAACCAGAAATTCTGTTAAACTCTTCATCTCCTAGAGAGAAGTAAAGAGCATTCGTTGCTTTAAAATTATTGTTGTAATCATATTTTGTAGAATCATACCAAGTATTTCTAGAAGTCTTTGGAATCTCATACTCAGACTCTATAGTAGTCCAAATGTCAAATCCCATACTTTCTAAATGAATTTTCACTTTAATTTTCTATTAGGTATAATTAACACCATTAAAGAAAGGTGTCCTGTTGGTAGATGCACCTTCTAATCTATTATCCATAATTAGATTTTATCAATTGTATTTAAAGAGATAAAAATTTATAAATAACATAAATTTAAGATCATTAAGATAAAACTAGATTCACAGTTGAAAAACAGAGTGTTTTGAAAACTTTTATCAACAAAGCTATGATACCAAATGTGGTCCCAAAGGATAATCAAGATTGGGGTGAAATGAGTTCCCATTAAAAATTTATGATTAAAATATTTCTATTAAAACCCCCCAATTTAACAAACAAGTTAAACAATAGTGAATTTATAAAGATTGTAAGTGTTCAATTAGTTTCTCAAAGATTTATTTTTTCTCAGTTAACTTAATCTGAAGATTAAATTAGCTTTTGAAACTAACTTAATAGCTAGAAATAATTACAAACACTTTCTAGTTCAAATATTATCGTTACTTTAAAACATATTTGATTTTCAAAGTAATTAGCAGCTGAAAAGTGAAAAATAATTTAAACTGAAATAAGATGCAAAAAAGTTTTAACCAACAGGTTCAGTCTCAAGCTGAGACTTAGTCCTCTCAAATAGTTTATATAAAACTTTTATCCACACCCTGGTTTAGGGTAAAAAAATAGTACTGAGACTATCCAGGTACTAATACCTCTACTATAGTTCTTTATGGAAAAAACTATAGCAATATCACACAGGATGCCTAGGTCACACTTGACCTCTACCACAATTCACAGTGGGATACAAGAAGGTTTATAAAGTTTGAGTGGGGATTTTAGATATCCTCCAGTTATGCTTAGGAGACAGTGTGTGTTTAAGATAAATAGAAGCACACACACTGCTCGAAATGTAAATAAACAAATGACAATAGAGATAATAAGATTGAGATGAGTTTGGAAAGATATATGTGATGGAAATGTAGCTCTGGACTCCTTTTAGATTGAGCAGATGTTGTTTTGAGTCCTTATATATAATTTTTCTGGAAAATAGAGTATCATAGTTTTGTTTCTTGACTTCCATGTATGAGTGTTTTTCTTGAGATTGCAGTAGTCTTTGTAGCACATCGTTGTCCTTCAACTCCTAGTAAAGTTCTTCTTTGAAGCTCTCATATATCTATTCCTTTTTATAAAACATAAATCTATTTGTGTATCCTATCTTCTTTTTTATGCACAACTTTGATCTTCATTTTATAGCTCATGAAGTGGTTCGACATAAGGCATGATTACTTCTGCAGGTACGAGGTAAGGTTTCCTGACATCCAACAAACATCATTAATTAATATCCGACATAAGGTGTGATTACTTCTTCAGGTTTGAGGTATAGTTCCTTGACATCCAACAAACATCATTAATTAATATCTATTTCATTAAAATCACCAAATATGATTGTTGCTAAATAAACAAATATAAATAGAGTTTAGAGAAATAGTGACTGGTTTCCATCGGTAACTCTTTATATCAATGAACTTGTAGCGATGGACTTGTAACTGTAGGTCTTGAATCGGTAGCTGTTACTCTTTGTAACAATAGATTTATGTATCAATGACTCTGTGTAGCAGTATCTCCTTATATTGGTAGCTTCTTGTGTAGTGGTATCTCCTTCTATCGGTAACTGCTTGTATAGATGTAGCTCCTTCTATCGGTAGTTCCTTGTGTAGCAGTAGCTCCTTTTATCGGTAACTGCTGTACTGGTGACTTTGTATCGGAAGAATATGTATCATTGAATTTTTATATAACAGAAGGATTGGTCTATCGGTGACCTTTGTTTATCGGTAGATCTGTCTGTATTAGTGACTCAAAAACTTGAATTCTTATAAAGTATCTGTTCTTTTCATATCATTTCCAGATTGAGTTAGTATCAAGATTAATCATTTTTAAACATTTATAATCATAAATAAACATTGATTAACATTTTCCAATGATATGATATAGAGATAGACATTTTTATATTCATATCAACTCAGTATCATGATGTCATAATTTGAAAGTATAATTAATATATAGATAGACATTATTTGGGATTATCAAAGCATATCTAAACATAATTGAGATGATCAAAACTGGCGAGTCCAACAACCTTCACTGCCCATGATGGGGAGTCACCTTTAGAAACACATGATCCCCAACATCAAAATTTAGATCTCTCTTAATATGTTCAGCATAGGATTTCTGATGATCCTGCACTCCTTTATTGCTCTCATGAATCACCTGAACTATCTTTGTTGTATTTTTTACTAGTTCTAGCCCGAGAATTGCTGACTGTCTAACCCCATTCTAGCACAATAGAGAATCGCATGGTCATCCATAAAGTCTTCAAACATTTCCATACCAAAGGTGGAGTGAAAAATATTATTTTAAGATAACTCTACCAAGGATAGGTGCCTCATCCAAAAACCTCCAAATCCATGACACAAGAGAGTAACATGTATTCAAGATTATGGATGGTCTGATCTATCTGAATTTCCATTTGCGGATGAAAATCAGCATTAAGGCATAATTGATAACATAATGAATTATAGAGACCTCTCCACACACTGAAGGTAAAAAAGGGGGCCTCAATCAGAAATGATCATCATCAGGACTCTGTGGAGTCTCACTATGTCCTCCAGATACGACCTCAACAAAACCTCCACTGAGATCAACTCCATTATCACTATAAAGTGAGATTATGTCATCAAATGATCCACTACCACTAATATAACATCGTAGAATTCCTGGTCTTGAGGAATATTGGTAACAAAGTCCATTGAGTTGTCCTCCCACTTTCACTATGGAACATCTAACAGTTGGAGAAAACCATCAGGAACACGGTGCTCTACCTTCAACTTCTAGAAGATCAAACACCTAGACACAAACTCTAAAACTGCACTCTTCAACCTAGTCCACCGAAACTGACCTCTCAAATATGGGTACATAATTTTCATTCTTGGATGTACTACTAATGGAGGAATATGTAACTCTCTAAGATTCATCACATGCATCGCCAAAGGAAAGCAAATCCTTTCCTGAAACAACCCTCAATGTAGTTCATCCTTATACCAATTATCAAAGGCCTCACCAAAAATGAATCGGTCTCTCCAGAACTCCACGTAAAGATCCTACAAATGAGTTTAATCTACTTACTACACCATAGATGATTTCACCATCATCTGAAAAAGACAAAATCTTCCCTCAACTTCTCCCATATCCCGATGTAATGCATAATTTTCTTCCATCACCCTCCAAGAATCTCCTAATTCATGCACTGCATCTTAGCATGACTTCTTTATCAATGTATCATCCAAAATAATCCCTTTTCCAAGTGTATTAGAAATATCAATGTCATAATCCTATAAGAACTCCATCCCCCAATGCTAGTGCATTTTCAAGTCATGCTGGGAGAAAACATACCTCAAACTCTTATGATCGTTGAAGAACAAAAAATATTTTTCGATGAGGTAATCTCTTGAAAACATTTGAAAAAACACCACCGATGCTAACTTGAAATCATGGGTGGTATTGTTACATTTATGAGAGTGAAAATATTGAGACCCATAAGAAATGACAAATTTATAATGCATAAAAAAATAACCCAACCCTAGATGCGAAGAATCATAGAAAACCTCAAACTGAACCCCTTCTATGGGAAAACAACGAACTGGGGTACTGAATAACATGTCCTTTAGATACTCAAAGTCCACCTAACATTGATCAGTCCACAAGAACACCTAATCCATTCTATTCAATTCTGTCATATGAGTCACAACTTGAGATAATGATGATACAAACCTACTATAGTGGCCTATAAGACCAAGTAAACTTTGCACCTCAGACAATATCATGGGGGTTTCCCAAGAATCAAATTCTCTAACCTTCTATAGACTCCCTACTGGGACACGACATTCCCCAAGAAAGAGACTTATCAATCCTAAAAATCACACTTTGACAACATCCAAAACAACTTCTCATGGCGAAGAACTACCAAAAGAGCACATAGATGCTCTGCATGATCCTCCTCAAACATAGAATACATAATGATTCCATTGATGAAAACCACCACGAACTTATCCAACAACTCATGGAACATAGTGTTCATTAACCCCATGAACACATTAGGATCATTTTTCACACCGAATAACATCTCAAAAAACTCATAATTCCCATGACAACAATAAAATGTAGTATTTAGAATATCCTCATCCCTTACATGAATCTAATGATATCCTAACCAAAAATTGATCTTTGAGAATCAAAATTCACCCATTAGTTGATCGAATAAATCATCAATATGTGGAAGATGATAATGGTTCTTCACTATCATTTTTTTCAAGCAATGTTAATTGATACACAACCAAAAATTGTCGTCATCTTTTTTCATGAAAAACATTGTGCACCCCATGATGACACACTCATACAAAAAATACCACACCATAGTATACCATTGAGATATATACACATCTCTTGTAACTCCTAAGACATTATCCTATATGTAGACATCGATATATGAGACACTCCTGGCTATAGTTCAATCCCGAACTCAATCTATCGTCGATGGGGTAATACTACAACCTCTTCTGTAAAGACATCACAGTACTCTTCTACGACCATGGGAAATGTGAACTGTTGAACCTTTGATGAACTCAGCAACAACTCATCCATCAAGGATGGAAAGGAAGGAACACGAATTTGACCCATCTGAGGGTATTTCTCACCAAGGAACACTACTTCCTCTCTATCTGCATCGAAGAACAAAACCTTCCTCCTAAAGTTATCCACAATAACTTGTACTGAATACAAAAAATCCATGTCAAGGATTAAATCAAATGTTTGTGTCTGTAAACATAGGAAATATCCCTAAGAGTAGTATTTCCCAAACACTAGTTCCTAGTCTCTACAAACTTTAATTAAGTCATCTCAACCTTTAACTGGTGTAGTCAACACCAAGGGAAATGGAAGGCTCTCTAACTCAATTCACAAATCATGGAAAAGGGAAGGTGATAAGAAGAATTATGTCGGTTCTGAATCAAACAAGGCAAGAACCCAAGTAGAAAAAAAGAAAAGGGTACCTCAAATGAAATCTGGCTATCTTGGTGTTGGAAACACTAAGGAATGAGGTTGACAATGAACTACTCACAGCCTCTCTAACCCTATTGAAGACAACATACATGGACTCAATCTACTCTCTAAGTATGTGGATCATATCAGGGCTATACTCTACCTGCCCTATCTGTTCTCTACTAATCCAAAACTGGTGTAACCTACTACTGCTACCTTCGCAGGAACTGCCTCAGTAGAGGAACCTAAAGCGGAACACTCGATGCATAGTGACTACTCATAATGTTCAGGCACTCTCACCATTTATGACCTTATACTAAACACAAAAAAATATGTCTAATACATTGGAATAGATATAAGAGTCTCTACCCCTAGATAAATGAGATATCGAGGGGTGGGACCGACACCCGACTGATTGGAAACTCTTCTACCTTGAAAAATAGGAACCATGGGCCATAACTCTGCTTCACGAGGAATCTTGAAGATTACCCTATAATGATTATCCTATTCTAGATAAATTCCTCTCGATGACCTCTTCTTTCTCTAGCACCTTGAGATACGTCTTCAGCATAAATGGGGTGACCTAGTGCTGGATCTCTGGACACAAATCCACCTTAAAATGTCTCTCCCTAGCCTCCTCATCTAGAAATCAGTCTGAATCATATCATAGAAGGTTCCTGAAACATATCCTGAACTATTGTACACTGGTTCTTCCCTACTGAAGGGTAAACAGCTCTAGGCTACTGGCCGTCTTTGCTGTCCAAGAAAGAAACTCAACTCTAAACTAGTCTTAGATATCATCCCATGAGACTACCGAATCCTTGCGGTCTACAAGGAATAAGAACCACCACTTCCCCACTACTCCACACAACATTTTAACAACCAATGATACCCAGTGATACTTCTAAGAATGGATTGAACTGAAAACTATATCAACCTCCTCCAACCAGTCTTCTATGACTATATCTAAAACGAATCCCTCGTACTTCTACATAATTTGTCTTTAAAACTCTTAGAGTGTCCTCCAATTTTTGTCATCGTCAAACTCTAATCTATGGTGATCTGCTGGCCTAAATTTTTGAACATATTCTATGAAAACCTGACAAGTATTTTGAACCGGATCCATACAAAAAAAGAACAAACATTTAGAGCTCCTGAAAAAAGAATTTGGAAGACTCTAACATTAATTTATTGTTTTCTTTTATTCATTTTAGGTTAACCTATCCAAAGGTCTACCCATTAAAACACAAGATCAATGAAGAATGATGCATGATCCTTTCCAAGGTCTTTACCCTATAACCAATATCACCTTGTTTAGTATCCAATGAAAGAAAAAAGGTTAATGCATCAAATCATAGGGGGCCCTAAATACCTGTTTATCAGCCGATATCTTTTGATTATAATGTTTTCTAAACTTATCTAACATTATTCCCCTACTAACCCATGCAACCTCACATCTTCCTAACTCCAAACTTCATCCTACCCCTTACCCAAACCTTTGATACCACTCTGTCATGACCCCCTACCCTCAATGTGTACCCCTCCTGAGCCAACAATCGGAGAAGATAGATAGTGACACCTGAGTCCCACCTTTAGGAGGCCCTGGGTTGGTGACTATCACCAAGGGTATAGTAAACACACAGGTGGGAGGCACTAACCTCTAAGAGACCACATGTGAAAGAGAGAGATAAGATCGAAACCAATAAACTCTTGAGAAGACTACATTATAAAAGGAAACACAAGTACATAAATGTAATTTCATGTAAGAACTACTACAACTGAAAGGAAAAACTGATGTATCAAAAAGGAATATAAATATGGAAGTGACCAAAAATCCCAAATAGCTCATGAAACCCACAAGGTAGTAGTTAATAGAATGATCTCCAACCTATTCCAACTGACCTAAAAATAGTTTATATAACATAGGGTGAGTATAATAGTATACTCATTAGGATCCTCCTCAGAGCCTCTTATGCAATAGTAAAGAAAGAATTATAACGAATAGTGAAAAACAAGTGAAACAAAATCGTTACCTTAACAGGTATACTAATTTACCCACATCACCATGGATACTATCAACAAGTATGGAATACAAGATCATATAATAAAATAGAGAATATCAAGGGTACCCCTCTACCACTTCCTCACTGGTTTTTCACTTTGCACCAATGTTTCATGTCTTGAGCATCTATCTCTAAAAAGGATAGCCTAAAGACACATTGGTGAAGAACCACAACATGAAATTCATGTAACTCACCACCTATCCACATAACCAAAAGTAACCAGTTAGTTTCTGAGATCCACCATTTCCCGTATAATGTGTATCATAAATTGGGTATTATACCTCAATCCATTACAACCCATACACTGAGTAAGGATCCTCAAGCCATCAAAAACTATAAACATCATACCTGTAGTAGTCCGTAGGACACCATATCCAAAATACATGTGTTTGAAATAACCACAATCCATTAAATCCATCTATACACATATATGGGGAACACTAACAGTCATGAAGACCATCATAAGTAACTACCAAGAGAAGATAGCAGGGCTAGAGGGGGTAGTCATCCTTTCATCCTCCCACCAGGATATTAGGGAAAACACCCCCAGGGATGAGAATCCATGGGGTGTCAGTCACCCTAATTGACAAGGTGGAATAGCCTATAGAAACAAAAAAATTACATGGTATAATATATATTATAACCACACTATGTGCATAACCTAGTCTCAGAATAAATTGCAGATAATGTCTCTCAGACTCCCAGCTTCTACTACTAAGACTAGATATCCTATATGAACATAGTCATTTAAGAGCTACATTAAATCACTTTATCACTTTTATCAGTTTCACTTTATGTTAATTAATTTTTTAACCATTAATTAGAAATTAAAAATTTCCACATCACATTTCATTAGTATCACAACAAAGGTTCCATGCCCTCGAGTTATAAGAAATATGAGTCCATAGTTATTCAGAAATATTACCTCAGCATTACATGCCAGCAAGTTCCAACCCCATTTGTTAAACATAATTTATTCATTTATTTAACAACATTACCATTTTCTATATTTCTAGGTAATCTAGAAAAACATTTTAAGCTACCAAACACAAGGGGATCAATATGGTGAGTAGATGAACAACCCATCGAGTCTTTGACACATATTACAGGAGCATAAACCCATCCAACCATGAGAAGTTAATCACAGAAATCACGTGGAATACCCCACATGTCATCGCCTCCCTTAGAAGGTGAGTAAGCAAAAACTGCTACCTCAAGTAGTGAGGAAAGTAAATAAGATAAAAAAATGATATATTCAACAATCATCTAAATTTCATATCAATGATTAAGCCAATATTCAACCCATTCCATCATCTCTAGAATCATCCCTAACATCACATGCATAAAATGAAGAATCTCATCACTTCAGGCATCAACTACTTCCACAAAAACTGGGCCTCCTTGTCCCACGTACCAAAATAGCCCTTTAGGATCTTCTATTCCAGGCCCACGTCACATCCGGGCCTCTGTTCCCCTACAACCACAACAACACTCCATGCCCAGTGATTCCAAGATCACATCACATCATAAGAAGCATAAAACTAACAGGAAGCAAGGATTTTGGCCCTAAAACAAGTCATTCATCTTTCACACACAATAAGCTTTCACGATTCCAAAGAACAAGGAACTAGACATATAAAACTATGTAGGAAACTTAGAACCACAAAGGAATTATATTTTATCATACAACTAGTTCTTTATTACATCATGAATTAAGTGATTCATTATTAAAAATTTATAACTACAATAAATCTAAGAAACATGCTATCATAAACTATCAAAAATTAATTAAAAGATTAATTAAATAATTCCTTTAATTCATTTATCATCAATCATCATCATGATTCAAGTTCATTAAAAAATATAATTAAACATGAATATCTACATCAATATGATTATCATTAAATTATTACAACAACAACCAGATTCATTAAACATGCCTCTTTAAAAATTTACCTAATTAATTATCTATTAATTCTGACTTTAAGTTCTTTAACAATTTCCATCAAGAAATAAATTCTTGATAAAGAAAAGCATAAATATCATGATATCCATCAAGTCAATAGGCAAACCATTATCACATTATAAAGAAACAATATCGCTATGAGATAAATTTATATTTTTTATTCCGGTTCTAGTATTGAATTAGGTCAATTTCATTGAGATCTATGGTGCTCAATCATGCTAGATATATTATTAAATGTAAGTAAATAGAGAATCAATGAATCCCCTACCTCAAAAGGATATTTATGTTCTTCGCATGAGAATGGATCAACACAAAAAATCCAGAACACCTCTCCTAGAACAACTGCATCCATTTGAGGATGCCGCGACACCACTACACCAACCCACAACCAAGAAAAACCCATTAAAAACATGGATATCATGTTCAATCACATAGAAAAGAGAAACTAGAGGAAACTGATCGAAGAAACCAAAAGAATAGAGGTAGATCATACCTCATATTAAAGACAGATATCTACAAATCGAAGGAGAGATCTAGGGATCATTCTTGACAAAGAAATCCCCAAAACATCCAAGATGGGGTCATCGGGTTTCCTAGAGTTGAGAGAGAGGATATAAAACCATAGGATTTGACAGAACCTGGGCGGATGTAATGTTTTAAAACATACGACATCAGGTGATTGCAAGACATTTAATCCCCTTTTATATTGTGTAATCCTGAATTTTTTGTTTTCACCGAAAAAATGTGTCGCCTCAATACTTTATTTATTTTTTGATCCCCGAAATACAACACATTATGAAACCCTCTTTCACGTCATGTAATAGTCTCTCATGAAGTGAAAGCTCCCCACTTCCATCTTATAGAGACCATACTCCTCCAAACTTCTTCTGAGCCTCCTCCCAACATCTCTTCCTTCAAAAACTTGCAAAGGGTCGATCCACATAGATTCAGGACCTTACACTGGCCCACCACACTAGTGGTGGAGAACTCAACTAAGATCCCAAGTCAATAATCCTCCCCTTGGACACATTTCCTGTTACTACTTACTATCATCCTCATAGCGACATTTCCTACTCTCAGAATATGTACCTCCTGTTAGTCAAGAAGAAACCATATGTCCTGCACTAGAATACTCCTTTAGTTTCCCCTTAGCTAGGAGAGCCTGATCCACCACCTCAACAAACTTATTTAACCAAAAGAGGTTAAATTAAGACTTAATCTCACATTTTATGCCTATCCTAAAAAATCCTTAACATATCCTTCTCATACCCTACTAGTGATGGAGAAATGTGATGTATGTATGTAAAGAGGCCTCCATAGACCATGAAAAGAATAATACTCTTACTCAACCACATAAAATCATATTAACTCTCCTATATCAGTATCTATGGATAAATATGTTTGAGGAACTTTTCAAAAAAACTCCTTCTTAGCCATCCCATCTGCCTTCCCTGCCCGGGCCTGAACATACCACCAGTGCTATGCTAATCCTCGCAACATGTAAGCTTCCCACTTGAACCTATTCTCAATAGAAGTATCTAAATGGTCATGTATATTCTAGATGGACTCAATCTAGAAGTCTACTAACTCACATCCACCATCTATGTTGAAAGTTAGAGGGTGCTATAACCAGAACTCACTCATTAAATCAGACATTCCATTCATAGCCCCTAGTTATTTATCATGAATTTCCTAAATCTAGTAATGTTATCATAGAACATATCTCTTTCTTCCTCACCTAGTAGTATCTGTGCCTTTGGTTCCACTAATGGTAGAGAATCTCTAGCTATGACCTCTGGTCGTCTGATTAATAAGCGTCATCATAGAGGTATATCTATACAATTCCAAACACATGCCTTATGACATAAAACATGCATTTACCACATTTACATTAGATTAAATCATAATATGTAACAATTATTCTTTTCACCAAAAATTTCCATACCGTCAAAACCAAGGATCTATCACTACCCTTAACCATCCTATATCTAGGTCATGTTTAACAAAAGGGTAAACTAATTCTCAAATTCAAGTCACATTAGAAACCAATTTATTTACTTTTTAGCATCATTTTAAAATTATATATTTCATATTAGGCACTATTTTTAGTTCAATTTCACAATCAAGGAAAAATAGTTAAATTTTTAAAAAATAACTAGAACTCATTTTCAAATGCATGCCTTAAATGATGCATATCAAAAATTTACATGAGTTCCTAGAATGATGTTTGTATAATAAATTCTCATTTCATTCTAATCCATGAGTCATATCTCAAAAAATATCAGAACAATTATCACATCACACAATAAGTATATCACCCAAGATGAAATAATAGCCAACTGTAATGACAAATATAGATTACACAAATCCCACCCTAGGTACTTTGATTTTACCCTCATACATTATTTAGCTACACCAATTCACAAGCTCTTAACCATGTCTTGAATCATTATATTATCCTATATACTATTCCCAAATAGTAATCCAAAATAAAATAAAATAAAACCACCCTTTGATACCACTTTGTAATGTCCCGAACTAAGTTCCACACACTAGTTTCATGAGTCAGTCGGTCATGTAACCTCATGCATGCCTCCCCAAACACTGTAGGATAATGACTAGAAACAAGGGTCAATATCGATCATGGGGAGACTATAATATCATTATAATAGTAGAACAATATTTTATATAAATAATAATAAGCAACAATGTAACCATTAACAAACCAAAATAGAATCCCATGATGACCAAAATAGGAAATATAATTTCAAAAACCAAATAGTAGATATTTCATGTAAATATAAGTCAAGTGTTAATATGAAAAAATTCGAAGAAAAAAAAACGTGGGCACTAGTAACTCCCAATAAGGTCATGAATCCATGTCTGGTTCCTTAATCTAAGATCTATCTCTGCTCAACCTTCTAAGATAATGCATTTTTCCTTAACTAATCCTATAATCATGAAATTTATTCAATTACCGCTCAGGCAGCCCAAGTAGGGTGTGAGTACAACTCCGTAGGCCACCACCAATGATGTCTAAAACAATATCTAGTCAAAATAGTGTATAAATTTTTATAAATAATAAATACATGAAATAATTTAAAAAATTTACTCTTATTCAATTACTCTTTATTTAACCACATAAACCCCATGGGTTCCTAAGGATACTCGATCTATCCATACCCACTTTTACCCATTCCAGAGTCTGCATTGTCCCCAAGGGATATCATATATCTAAATTACATTGTTACCATTCATCATCTCAATTCATATCCCAATTACATTGTTATCATTCATCATCTCAATTCATATTTGAATTCCATTGTTACCATTCATTATCTAAATTCATATCTGAATTCTATTGCTACCATTCATCATTTGAATTCATATTTAAATTCTATTGTTATCATCCATCATTTCAATTCACTTATGAAGGACATTGTTACTATTCATCATATCTATTCATATATGAATTCCATTGTTACTATTAATCATCTCCACAATATCAATATTTCTCATAATTCTACTAATAAATTCAAAAACTAAATAATCACCCTACTTCCATTAATTAATACAAAAATTAATTGACCCCTTGTGTTCCATTATTTAATTCAAAAATTAATAAATCATATAATTACCATTATTAATTCAATAATCAACTAATCACATCAATTCGATTAATTTATTCAATAATTAATTAATCACATAAATTACATTAATTAATTCAATAATAAATTAATCCAATTTCACAATCCCAATATCCCTAAAATTAATTCAACAATTAATTATTCTAATTCAATCAATTAAAAATCCATAATTTCACAATCACTTAATTAATTAATTTATCAAATTAATTGATTCCATTGAAGAAACTCAATTTTTAATCATCCAATAATTTTTTTTGAAATTATATACAAGTAATTGAAATCAAGACAATTGGATTTGAGGAATAAACCTCCTACTTTGATTTGTTTAAGTGTGATCTATCAACTGAAATTCCCAATTGGAATCGAATAAGTCCAACCCATGACGAAGAAAATGATTTAGATCTGAAACCCATATACAAGAAAAATAAAAATCAATATCTAAAAAAACCAGATCTTTATCTAGAACCAAAAATTGATAAACATCCTTCTTTCATCCGAAAAGTGCAGAGGGAGAGAGAGAGATATCTAAATGGGATGAATATAATCATTTGATATGGAGTAGATTTTACAACCAGGCCTCAAATCACCAATAGTGAAGGTTGAGATCCTATAAAATTCATCAAGGAGAATAAAAAAATTTAGAATATTTTATTATGTCTGATTTAGGGATGATATTGGGTAAAAAGATGGTTTTTGGAATTTTTAATCTAACGTTATAATTAATTAAAAACTCATGAATGGTTTTCTGGGTAGCGGTGCATAGTTTTTCAAACCATGCACCTTACATGTATGGCTCTTCTAGGGGGGGGGGGGGGGGTCACTATTTCTCCTAAAAGGGTCCACAGTTTGACAAACCATGCTCCAGCCATTCAATACCCCTCTATCTATAGTTGCACCGTTTTATAGGCCAGAGCACTCGGTTTGGGAAAACTGTGTATCAACCGTTATCTTTACCTCTTCCATCCAATATTATAATTTTCACACAATTTAAATAAAAGTGAAAACAATATAAAAATACTAAAAACTCAACAAAATAATTCCAGTAAAATAGATTGGGATAAATCCCGAAATGGTTGGGATATTACACTTGTAATCTCAGGATTATGAGGTTAAAAAATTTATTAAAAAGTTTAGAAAAAATTAATTTGTAAATGAGGTCTTTTAACATCATATTATTTAAAATAAATACAATCAATGGAACACTGAAAAAATATAATTTTCAATCATATAATTGTGAAATGTAATAGAAAACATTACATCATGAATAGAAAAAAAATAATATTTAAAATTAAATATGTGGAAAATAAAAATTGTAAAAATAGATAATAACACATAATTTTGATAAGATGAAAAGGAAAATGTAAATATCTCCTTGAACATCATAAAATCGAGTTCCAAATAATGGATAATATTAACGATAAGTTAAAATATTGACGTGATTGATAAATCACTACCATAGAGGATTGTAATTATTATCGATAACATTATAATTTTAAGAAGAAAAATTTCAATAGTGATAAAGGTTAGAATTAACATTTTATTTTCCCCAAATAGATAAGATATCATAAATTCATAATAAATGATTGTAATAGGATAATATTTTCATTTCAAGTACCTTTTTTGGGATTCATTTACCATCAATATAGAGAACCTGAGAAAGTCTACTAAAATGACTTATTTAAATATTGAAATGAAATTTCATCATTTTATTCTATGTTTGTAATAGTTTACACATATATTCCTTACAATATTCTAAATTATGAATAATCCTTATTCCAAAATAATGAATTTATACTTCTTGTTTATTATGAGATCTATAAAATAATGAAAATAAATTACTCATAAATTTACTAAAACCAAAATTCTTTTCAGAAATTTTGATAAGACCTAAATTTAATAAACCTCCATATAAAGAAATAATACATTATTCAATAAAATTTCATTAAAATTTATGAATATTATTATTACATTTCTCAAAAATAAAATAAGTAAACCTATATATCACAATTAACCATAATTACCTAAATATTAATGAATGTATTAACATTAATAATAATCATATACATTTCAACTTACATCCCCAAAAATTTAATAACATTCTTCCCAAATAACCCATATTTTGAACTTATGGGAAACATATAACTTAATAATCTATTATGTCTAGAAAAAATGCATTAGTTAAAATAAATTCACATCACTTAAAACCCTGAAATTAAATCTATACCTTTAATCTTATGATTTTTTATAGACTCTATAACCCATGATGATATCCATTACTATTAAATTAACCTAAATAGATAAAATACTTACCAATAATGTTATCCAAATCCTAACTATGATACCAATTATAATGACCTAAGCCTATACACCATAAATTGATGCTAAAAAAATACTTTTTTTAATTATTGATTTGATTACAATAAATGTGAATAAATTTTAACCACTTATAATTACAATGTTAAAAGAAAATAATTAGTCACTTGCATACCCATTTTCATTTTATGCTTTGATTTTTGGAGAATTAGGAAAAAAATATGTAACAAGCCCCACATTTTCATGTTATAACTCTTCTAGGTATACCCATTTTCCTTATACCAACTCTTCAAAATAAACCCTATAAATATCAACACAGGAAATCCTTCTTTGATAAAAGGTACATAACATCATTTTCAATAAACTGGGTAAATTGAAATATAACAAGGGTGATATTTAATTCTCAGTAAGGGTAAAAATATGCAATACTAAAGGAATTTCATAAGTATTTGTAAGATGAGAATATAGGTGTGAGAACTTAATAAAATTACATGAGAATAACATAAGATAATTGACACCCATTCAAACATGGATCCAAAAACATAAACCACTGAATAAATCCATAATATAAAATAAGATACACTTGTGTCAACAATCATAATTCATGTTAAGTAAATCATTGTTCTAAGGAACCATTAGAACTCATAAAAATATTTGAGAAATTATATCATTTTCTTGGGTAATGATACATTCATTATAGAATAACCAAAATAAGTAAATTCCAATATTCCTTGAAGAGTAATTCCCACCTAGATATCTCAATTTCCTCTTAGGAGTTACTTATATATATTAAAAACTATAGTATCATGGGATTAGATTCAATAAAGTTAACTTCATCACATTACATAATGTGTTGGAGATCTATATCATGTGTATCCATCTTCTTGATCAATATTAGAATCACCCATTATCATGATTTTCATCAGGAACACATATCATTATTATAAGTTTTCAATAACCTTTACATGAATAAGTTAAATTGATGTTGTATTTCACCATAAATGCCATAAAAACTACTATAATTCCCTTTATAACATGAATAAACATTAAAAATGAGATGAATTGAAAGACACAATATTTAATGGATCATTATAATCCCTAAAATAATTGTGTTGGTGGAATAGTTATATTATATATTAAGTTAATTATGATATTTTTTAATGAATAATAAAATAGATAAAAACAAAATTATAAATGAATTTGGAAAATAATTTTAAAAATATGTAGAAATATATTTTTCTTTTGGTGACTGTTTTAAAAATAAAAAAATTAACGAACAATAGAAAATAAAAATTCTTTAAAAAAACATGAAATCAACTAAAATAAAATTAATAATGACGAGATTACATAATGAATTGAAAATATAATCATGTTGTATACATTAGAAAATTCTTTTTAACCTTTGTTAAAGAGAGTCCAAACTGACATGTGTTTAAAATATTAAGGAAAATTATTTTAAAACCATTTCAAATAAAGTCAAATGTACTTTAAAATCACTTTAGTCACTCATTTGAGTGTAAATAAAAAAATTCATGAAAATTTATAAAGAACATTTAGGAATATGTTTTTTAAATTTATTTAAAACATTTAAATCAAAGAGTTTTATCAAAACACTTCATTTGACATTAAAATTAAAAAGTCCATCATAATGAAAAATTATATATTTTAAAATCATAATTATTTTAATTATTTTTATAATACATTATATTAATTTTAAAACATACACCACAAAATTGAAATAATGTTTTAAGTATCGACCATAACTTAATGAGGGGAAAATTAAGACAAAAATACCCTTTTTTACTTAAGTAACACTGAAAATTAAAATATTTTTATAAAATATAACTTGGAATATCTATCTATATACCTTGAAATAAATGAATTATTTTTTCAAAATAAAATCATTGGGTAGTAATTACATGATATAAAATAAAATACAATACATGGCATAAAACATGTTTGATGCAATTCAAATTGATAGAAAAAATCCCTTCAACTTTAATTAAATTTGAATCAATACCTCATGATAGAGATAACATAAAAATGAATATTTAATACCATGATAAAAGATTAATTCATGATTTAATATTTCAAAATGCATTATATAATCAATAAAAATGAAATTTGTGGAAAATATGTAACTACTCTCCAAAAAATAATGATCTTGATGAGAAAACCTTACAAATACAACAACATTTATGTGAGAAAAAATCAATGAATTTAATATGTGTAACAAATTTTAATCTATATAAATTAATTTAAAGTAAAAAAATGATGAAATTAGAGATTATATCATACATAATCATGGAATAACTTTGTTAACAAAGAAGTGATATAATCCAATAAAAAAAGTGACCTAGAAAATTTCTTTCCTCAAGTCTAGAATTTCCTCTTATATACAATAAAATCCAGAATAAGAAAATTATATTAATTATATACCTGATTAAGAAAATATTTCAGGTTTTTACCTTGATATTATTCTTTATAATCATGTTTTACTTATTTATTAATCAGTATAGTTCACATATGTTGTTTTTCTGTCATTGAGTTCATAATTTCTAGATTGGTTCGTTATGAAAACAAAATTAAAATATCACAGTTAAATGGGTTCATAAATTCCAAATGAGTTAATGAAAAAGATCCATATCATTATAAATTAAGGATATTTTTTTCTCAAATTATTACCATCCTGAACACCTTCCTTAATTTAAGCCTTCTTTTTTTAGTACAAAATAACCACATTTGATTACATTTAATTTAATATTTAAAATTTATAGTTTCATATTAAATAATAAAAATCATAAAGTTAAATGAATATTATTGTTATATTCCATCATAAAATATATTTTTAATGATATCCATGTGTGACTTAAATTCAGGAAAACCTCATCATTTATATATGTTGCATAATACCACTACAGTGAAAGATAGTTTTCATAAGTTTTTAAATGTTGTGTAAACATTAAAATTATTTCAATTTTATAAAATAAATTTTCTAAAAAATAAATCACTTATATAGTAATAATAATTTATTTATTAAATTTAATATTGTAAATGTAATAAGTTAATTTGGAAAGAAATATTCTTCTTATAAAACCCTATTTTTGATTTTATAATGAACATCAAAGAAAAGTTTATTGAGAGGTAACAAGTGACCCCCCATTATAAATTTAGAAATAAAATTCTAGTACCATAGGAATAGAATAATTTTAGTATTATATATGAATATTCAATATGATCTCAAGATAAAGAATCACAATTATGAACGGTGAAAGAGGATTGGAAAACATTAACTTTATATTTGATACACCACATTTTTATTGAACACATGTCCATAGAATGAGATAAATGTGATCACTAAAGAGGCCTAGGGATATGGTATTTTAAGTTTATCCAGTCATTTTTTTCATAATTTTGAGAGTAAACTTAACTCATATGTATCTTCGCAATGGTGGTATTATATCCCTTTCTATAGTAAATGGTTTATTCAAAATATTTCATCCCTACATAACTAAAATGTACTTTTAAAAGTTAAAAATGTATGCAACATGAGAATGGAATTATAAGATTAAAATTTTCACATCACCTAGAATAATGATATTATTTTTTATAATTTGTGATGGTTTAAAATTAATTTGTAGACATAAAATATAATTTTATGTAATTTTCATGTCTGTTAATATATTTTGAATTTAAAGGAATCAAGATAAAAATGGCTTTAGAATTATAAAAATTTATCCACAACAAATAATTTATAATTATAAATGAAATTCATTGAACACCATAATTTATCCAAAAAATATTATATATAATATTTTTAAAATAATTTTCTTGACTTTTCTTCTACATTCACAATTGATGCATCAGTATTGCATTAGAATTTAGAGTAATTATAACATTTATATAAATTATAAATTAATTAATAGAAAAAAATATTAATCTTCAAAATATCCATTTATAAAAATTCATAACTTCTTCTAATAAATTTTACTATATATTTGAGATATTAAAAGAAAGATGATATTGTGTAATTAATCATTACATAAAATAATATAATGGAAATAATCAAATGAAAATAAAAAAATTGATATAATTGAGAATATAGGATGAGTTTGGAATCAATAAACTAAAAAAATGAAATAACTTCCATGTTTCTTAGAGTTTTTTAGACCTTATATCACAGCTTTAACTACAGTTTATCAATTACACCTTTTACCAAGGTGATAAATTTTTACATAGGTAACCTATTTTAATGAAATAAAATAAAAGGGAGATTATTTAAAATATTTGACTTGATAATTCAAAATATGGATTAATTTTTATAAAATTCAATTTATATATGTGGAAGAGGCTACTATTAATACAATTACGTAAAATGTATGATAGAAGTTTTATAAAAAAGATCATTTAAAGGATAAAAAATTTACACTAAAATTATGCATAATATTAATTCTAATGAAATTAATTTGATTATAGTTTTAAAAAATAAAATAAAATGGAATTTTAATCATTACATAATCCAATTGAATCTTCCAAATATATTATTAAATGAAATAATCAAGAAATAATTATCAATTAGAATAAAATTTAAATTAAGTTCAAAAATTCATGCTTGATTTTTTGAATTCAAAATACCATATTTAATTTCATTATTTTACCCCATTAATATAATAAATCATGAAAAATTTATATGAAATTTTAAATCAGTCTTACATCATGATGATTTCATAAAATTTATGGTATTTGTAAAAAATAGTATGTTTAAATATTCACTAAAAAATAAACCATAAAAATACAAATAATTTTCACTAAGATATTTTTTTGATGATGAATTCAAAAATTAAATTAACTTTATCAAATTAAAATTATAAAATTTATTAATTTAACTTTTTAATAAAACCTTATTATTCTTTAAAAATAATTTTTTTAAAATAAATTTATTTTTCCTATTTAAACTTATCATAAAATTGATAAAGTGAATATTACACCATAAAATATATTAATGAATATTAATAGAACATTAAATATTATTATTATTATTATAATTTATTGGAATGTAAAAACAACCCACCCTTACTTTTCCAGGGTCCAATCAAAAAATAATAAATACAACATTCTAAAATAATAGAAAGATAAATTAGATAGAGGCACCCCACATCCAATTCCACACTAAGTTACCTCTCTAATTCCCAAATGTCAAATTTCCTATAATTCCTACCATTATATTCATATGAGTCATCATAGATCAATATGAGTTTGATGTGGTTCAGGTTGTAACCCTACATACCACAAACTCCCACAAGGCCCAATATCTTCTGATGGTATCAAATAGAATCCCCAAATTACATGATGTTACTGAAACATCATACCTACCAATACATATACAACTACAACATCATACCTAGTGAATAATGGTATCATGAACATGAAGGAAATTCACCTCATTCACTACTCTAATAATGAATAACCTCCACTATATATCTCATCATAACATTGTCTATAATTTCCTATGAATGTTTCATCTTCGGCTAGTACTCACCACCAATTGGGTATTGTCTCCATGTACTAATATCAAGGGGATATATGGGAAGAGGGGTTAATTATCCATATATTCCACTACCACCACAAATTTTGAGTAATAATATAAATAACTAGACTTAAATATCACATATTCTTGTGAATTAAAGAAATAATTCAATTTCATGCATTCCAAAAGAACCTTTACATTTAGTGATTTATAGATTTATATCATAAATCATAAATAAAAACTATAAATTAAAAGGTAGACACTTCAACATAGTATAAATTGTTCTCACAATATAAAACATTTAAAATGTAACTTTAATTATCTTCATGACCTTCATCCTAACTTCTTCTCTGTTTTTAACCTTTCTTAACACCCTACCAAAAAAAATTTATGACATGATATTATCTTAAAAAGCTTAGTAATGCACATAAAATGAATTAAATAAAATTTTAGTACATAAATACTTATAAAAATTTTCCTTTATCAAAATTAATATTTGGGATGAAAACAAACATTTTATTTTCTAATAAATTGACTTCTCTACCAAAAAATTTTCATAAAACATTTTATAAAAAACAATTAAATTAATATAAAGCTCATAAATGTTTCTTTGAAATCATGAAAAATACATAAAATATTTTTCACAAGGTTAAACATTTAAGAAGTAGTATATATATTCATTTAAACATAATATCTACATATTTCCTTGATAAATCATAAAAATTTCTTAAAAACCATTAAAAGAATTTAAAAATCATGTAGGTAACTTAAGACATCATTTTACATACCACTATTAAAATTGGAATAAACAATCCAATCAACTTCTATACCCAATGTATTGGAGGGATATCATAAAACTGCATGTCTTGGTTTATAACATAACAAACCATCCATGGATTATAACAGAACCACCCATCCATGGTTTATAATGAAACTACCCATCCATGGATTATAACATAACCACCCATAGACATAAAAAATTCCAAAGTGTAGTGGCCCAGCTAGATTTTCTACTTAGTGGGGGTGTGGTGACTCAATGGTTTATTTTTAGAAATTAATTTTCTTTTCAATTCATCATACTAAATTTTTTAATATTCTCAATCCAATATATATATCTCTCAATCCCACATCATACACAGTTTTTATAATGAAGATAGAGAAGAACACATGATTCACAATGTTCAAAAAAATCTCACTCCATGTTACAACTAGTATTTTCCCTGGTTATAGATTCTTCACTACCAAACATATGAATAAAATTTCTCCCACTCCAACCGAGAGACTTTATTTTATTTTAGATAAAATGAAAAGGACTATTTAACCAGCTCTAACCAAGATTACTCATTTTATCCTATCTAAAACTAGAATACTTCACCTATATTCAAAACCAACCTCAATACTTTACATATATTCAAAGGATTGATCCATTGTAAGAAAATTATCTGCTATTCCTCAATGAGCTTATATGATATGAATAGCTTGTGAACTTTTCAATTACCTTAAAAAACCATTGGTAATGTATGTTATTCTTTGCCAAAAGTTTTTTTATCACATGTATTAATCAATTTCCTTTGTATAAAAAATTCTCAGGCTATGCATCCTTCTGACCGAAGTCCCAACCTCACTGAGATTTTTTCTAGTGGCACACACAATTTCATTAGTATAATATGCAAGAATGATCTTCCCAAATAAATTCAAGTTCTTCTTGAAATATTAATTTAGATATAATTCATATGTGTATTTTAAGGTATCTCAGAATCTTTCTTACGTCATCTCAACATTGGTATGTATGCATGTAATTATTCAAGCACTGTGTTCAACTTTGTTTTTCATGTTTCACACATATTTTACCATCCTGATATTTTATGAAATATATTTTTTAAAAGTAAATTAAATTATTTTATATATTTAATTAAATGAAATAAATATTTTATCTTTAATAACATGATACACCATGTTTATCTTTCATTACTTGAAACTCATTTTACCTTTGATGACTTCTGCTACACATAAGGCCGAGTCATACGAGACAATAATATAATATTAATATTAATTTTTAACATAATAGTCCTCACATAGCCATTGAAATATAAGGATGAAATATGATAAAATAAATCATGAAAACATAGTTTTCACATGTTTGCAAAATGAATTCATCAGTAACCAATTAATTATAAATTAATATGTAGACCAATTTAATATAATATACACATTTTTATGAAAACAATTTTTATGACCAGAATGATGTTCTATGTTAGTAGACTAAATGAATCACTACTAGTAAAGAATATTTATGAATTTAATATTCTATATATTTAGTAATTTTTTTAAAATTAATCCAATAAGTTTTTTAGGGTTAAGATAATAATAAATCTATTTATTAGCATAAAAGGCTGTGTAGTTTTAAATGGTGATTTTACCACTTTTTAATGGATCACCTATTTTAAATTATATTTTTGACACTTGTAAATTTTTTTTTTAAAATAAACTTTATTTTTTAAATTTTGATATCAAAATTTACATTAATATAATTTTACGTATTTTTCTGATAAATTTGAAATTTTTATGAGTGAATGGCACTGAATATTAATTGAAAACTGCTTTTTCATCTAAAAATATTATGTTTTTAAATTATATTTTTATTTTTTTAAAGATAATTAGTACAATTGTATATAATTTAATCTAATTTAAATAATTGAAATCATTTTCATAGTGATTTTAGATATAAAAATTTAACAAACTTTTGAACATTTTCACTATAAAACACACTGTGTCGTTATATGTTCAAGATTAATATTAAATTAATTTCTGACACTTATATTATTGGAATTTAGAAAAATGGATTCCATATTTAGAATAATAAGAATTTTTAATGTCTAATAAGTCCAACTTTGTTTTTGAACAAAAATATTAGTTAAAGTAATTAAAATTAATCAGACTAATTAAGGTAAAAAATGTGTTTACTTAGTGGTTAAACTTTAATATTAAGAGTCCAAATGAAATTGAAAAATTTCCAAAACCACTTTTCTAGTAATTATTCAAAATTATCCCAAATTTTATCTAATTTGGTTCATTATTGGAGTCACAAGATGTAAGGGAGACCTCCCAATAGTGTTTACATTTTTATATCAATAAGAATGCCTCTCCCCCTCTACTATATAAAGGCTCTCATACCCCTAACTTCTTCAAACCTCTCAATCTAATTTGGTTCATCCAAATCCTAATAATATACCAAAATCCCTAAAATCACCATTTAGTCCTCAATTCTATAATAAATTCAACCATTATTCCATTTTGTGCAATCCAAAAGGAGTCACTCGAAGAAGAGGTATCTTTCATAAACATGATTTTTACATTGTTTACTTCTCCACTCACTTAAATTAAATTTATATAATGATTAAATAATTAAATAACTATATTAATAATAATTATATGTTTTTATGTTAATTTTTCAACCTAAAACTACAAACATGTCCATAAAATGGGTAAGGAACTTACCGTTCATGTGTACGGTGAACTACTGCATCGTGAAATGTTGATTTTAGTTTTTTCCTTTAAATCATATCATACTTGAAAATTACGATGGAAATAATATTTTTATATGATATATATGGTATTTATTTTTTCTTTATAAGTCTATAATTTTTATATAACACATATTTCATGCTTTCCATTTTGTGTAAATATGATAACATTGTTTGAGGACATGTGTATTGTTGCCTCTACAAAGTGATGTGATACTTTCACACATCACATGGAATGTATTAAGGATGGGTCTAATTAAAATTATGTGTCATAAATAACATATATATGACATTAATTACATAATTACCTTTTCTAAATACTATATATCATTTTCTTTATTACCCTTCCACACACTGAAAAAGTGATTACGTCATTCGTGGACATGTGGACTACCACCTCCTCGATGAAATGTGATTAATTTTACATAAAAAAATTATATATTTAAGTATATAATATTTAATAATATGGTATTTAAGATAAAATTATTAGTCTGGTAAGATAAAATGTTACTTATTTTCTTTCTATAATGATCATTGAAAAATTGGAATGTTACTCATGGGTACGTACAACCGACTTTCTTAATGATTGTAACATTGATAAATTTTAAAAAACCATCATTAATGACTGGTTATTAATTAATAATTTATGTATAAATATAATAAATATTCTAGGATTATTATACTAGATATGTGTCACGACCCGTCCCCCGGGGCCCATGCCATGACAACCCCAAGCCTGCCTTCTGTAGGGCAGGGGCTGGCGACTCGCACCAAAGGTGTAAATCCCTAACTAGGAAGGCATTTCATTTATATCATAAAAACATGCACAACAAAGTACAAGCTGGAAGCAAAACACTAAGTAAAAACTCTATAACAAAAGAGTGCTAAAAAGTAAAGGGGATGGAAATACCAGCCCAATTGTAAATTTCAAGTACAACTGAAAAGGAAAAAACAACTGAAAGGTGAAAAGCAGCTCCTGGGTCATCCAACACGGATCCTAACTGAAGGGTAGGTACAGATAGCCTCCTTAGCACTCCACGTTTTTCGGTCTCCTCAGTTTACCGACACGTCGTATGGTCCACCTCCGGGTACCATCCAGTCCTGGTACTCCCAACCTCAGTCAGCGCTGTCCGTCATCTGCAACCAACACAACGAGGTGTGGGCATAGCCCGTGCAGGGGTGAGTATAATGATACTCAGTAGGGACCCTAAGACCCTCAAGGTCTCAAAAAATCCAAAAAGTATAAACCAAAAAGTATAAAATCTACAGATAACCCCACTTAGGTATATTCCCATACATATACCTAAGTTATCAAGTAATCCATCTCAATCATGAGGAAAACAAAAAATCTACTAACTCAGCTCAAACCAGGATTTTTATTATCGAAACCATGGCTGCTAGAGAACTCATGCTCAAACGAGTACAGTGGGCCTGCCATGACACCAAGGCACTTCCCACTAACCTTGAACTGCTGAGGTACTTCTCCTGTCGAGTACCATGGGTCTGCTGCGTCACACAGAGGCGCTCCCCCCGTGGGTCTGCCGCGTCACCAAGGAGCTCCCCCTAATATCCTACAGAGGTACTCCTCTTATCGAGTACCGCGGGTATGCCGCCACAACCAGGCGCTCCTCCGTCGTGGGTCTGCAACAACACCAAGGCGCTCCCCACTGGGCTAGTCGAGTCACTCTGAGTTGAATCAGTCATAAGTCGTCAGGTCTCAGCCAGCTACTTGGTCTCCACACTCTGCTCGCTCATCACCAGAAGGATCCTTTCGTTTTGTGGGCGGATTGTTGTGGTTCGCTCTAAAGGACCGATTGCTATCACCATAAAGACAGACGACACATGCCAAACTAACATGGCCCGATACCCTTCGTCGATCTATTTTGTGTTTTCCTTCAGCATGGAGATGAAAAGACGAGGTGAAAAAGGTGGAAAAGACAAAGGTCGCGCTTCCCGTAGCCTTCGTGACCCGCGCCGCCCCTGCGGCATCCCGCACTGCCGCCGGCCTGCCCGACCGCCACCCGACCGCCCCCCGGCTTGCCCGCCGGCCTGCCCATGCCCCACCGGCCTGCCCGACCACCTCCCGGCCACCCGCCGGCCTACCCGACCTTCCCAGTCAGCACCCATCCGCCCGCCGGCCTGCCTTCCCGGCCTGCCTGGCTGCCACTCGACCGTCAGCCGACCCACCTGCTGGCCTTCCCACACCTCGCCGGCCTTCTCGGCCTGCCCGGTCGCCCAACCGAACCGCGACGGCCCGCGTGCCTCGCGCACCCCGCGCTCCACATGTTGCCCGAGCAACACCCTCACGACCCACCTCCCTGGGCCATGAACCTTGTCATCTGACCCCATGGGTCTCCTGTAATACCTTGGTTGCCTTCCCAGCACACCATAGGCTATTACTAACTAGGGTCTCTTATTAGACTAATGACTGTCCCCACAGGCCAACACATGTTCTTTCAGTGTGTTTTGTCCTCACTCACACACACCCTAGGAAACTTCGCAGAAGGTCACCCATCCTGATTACTAATCTAGGATAAGCATGCTTAACTATGGAGTTCTAATCAGGTAGGCTCCCGAAAAGATAGGTGCACCTTGTTGACATGGGTAGTAACATTTAGCCTTTTTAAGTCTCACTTTGCTAGGGGTGTTACAATATCCACCCCTTTAAAGCTCAACACCCTTGTTGTGGACCCCAAGCCTCAAACCCAGGCAGCACCCAAGCACTTCCAGCTGGGTATTGGCTCTGATAACATTTGTCACGACCCGCCTCCTCTGGCCATGAACCTTGTCATCTGACCCCATGGGTCTCCTGTAATACCTTGGTTGCCTTCCCAGCACACCATTGCCTGTTACTCCCTAGGGTCACTTATCAAACTAAAGACTGTCCCCATAGGCCAACACATGTTCTTTCAGTGTGTTTTTTCCTCACTCACACACACCCTGGGAAACTTCCCAGAAGGTCACAACCCACCTCCCCGAGCCATGAACCTTGTCATCTAACCCCATGGGGCTCCTGTAATACCTTGGTTGCCATCCCAGCACACCATAGGCTGTTACTCACTGGGGTCGCTTATCAAACTAATGACTGTCCCCACAGGCCAACACATGTTCTTTCAGTGTGTTTTGTCCTCACTCACACACACCCTGGGAAACTTCCAAGAAGGTCACCTATCCTAATTACTACTCTAGGAAAAGTATGCTTAACTGTGGAGTTATAATCAGACAGGCTCCCAAAAAGAAAGGTGCACCTTGTTGACATGGGTGGTAACATTTAGCCTTTTTAAGTCTCACTTTTCCATGGGTGTTACAATATGTTTTTATAATTAACCCTTTTGAACATATCTAACCTTCCAAAGTCATTTTTAACACATCAACTGAATATGGTCAAAACATCCGACATCAACATTATTGATGAAGTAATCATATAAAAAATGTTTATAAGTGAAATAAAATTAATTATCATATTAGAAAAGGTTATAAAGAAATTATATAATTTATATAATTTTATTATTCAATAAAATAGAGAGAAATCATGACAAATTAGTCTCTAGGTAAGTGGTTTAGTCTCAATTTATATTCCATTGGGACATATTTGTTATTATGCTTGTAGTAACTTTTATATGGTCTATATACTGACCTATGATTTTTATATCATGATTTTTCTTTATTTAATTATATTAAAATCTTTAATTGATGTTATTATTTCATGGGGATCACAATTCAAAAGTTTCCCAAGTTAAAAGGGATTCTTGTCTCACTTTTCCTTTCATGAGGTATATAACTTTTTCACAACTTGTTTCTTTTTATGTGGTGTATCTACTACCTCTTTGGATATATCATATCATGAATTAATTTTTATTTATTTTATTTAAATGTTTTATTTAGTTATTATTCTTTCATAAGGTTTATGGTTTCAATGTTACCAAAGCGGTAATGAACTTTTATCAAAAGTTTCCTTCTTTGAGATGTTTGTTGTGTTATAAAACTATCAATTTTTATGAGGTGTGTATATATATACTTTTACATGATGTATCATTAATATCATTATTCTTATGATATTATAAGTTTCATTTAATTTTATTTCTTCATTGGTCTTATGATTTTAATGTTTCAAGATGGTATGAGACACATTGTAATGTTTAATGATTATTTTATTCATGGATGTTTTTAATGATATTTTAGTGGTATTTCTATTCCTAAAAATTGAAAACCATTATTGTTAATTATCCACCACTGAGGATATTTTTCATTTATACCATCCTCATTCATTACATGGATAGATTATGATTGTTTCAATGTGATTTTTGTAAATCTCAATTCATTTCAATGGGTTGATTATGCCCTAAAGAGATTTTTGTTAAAATTATTTCCTTTAAATGGGTGAATAATATTCTAAAAAGATAATTGAGGAACCCATTTCTTTTTCATGGGTTAATTTTTTTTCAAATAGATTGTTATGGGACACATTTATTTTCTAATGGTTAATCATGTTTTAGGAGATTCTTATTTAACCCATTTCTTTTCCATGGACGACTCATGTTTCGAAGAGATTGTTATTTAACCAATTTCTTTTCTATGGGTTAATAATGTATTAAATAGATTGTTATTTACCCCATTTATTTTATACGGGTTAATCATGTCTTAATGAGATTTTTATGAAACCTGATTCATTTATATTTGTTAACCATGTTTTAATGAGATTGTTGTGGAACATATTTCCTTTCCATATATTAATAATATTATAAAAAGAATAAATATTGTTTAAATTATTTTGGAAGAATTTTATATGTATTTGGTTCTTGGAAATTATAAATGATGGGTGAACCCAAATAGCATTAGGTGAGCCTATTATAGCTTATATGATGGTTGTTCCTAGATTGTGATTTTATGTATTGTGTTATGATTATTTTCTCTAGATAATTTTATTGGATGTTAGATGTATGGTTATTTGAATTTTTAAGGGTTCTGTAAGGGTTCAACAGGTTGATTTTCCAAAATACCAACATGTTTTATTTATTCTTTCTACGATTTTATAATTATTCTCATGATCAAGATTGATATCAAATGGTTTTTTATTATTGTTTCTATTGACTCTTTATTTTTCTATGTGTTCATATTTTATGTTATAGGTATTGATGGGAGAAAGTTATTTTATAAATCTATAATGTACATTGATTATGTCATCATACTCTTATGAACTATTATTCCCACTAATGAAATTAAATTATTAATGATTATTTTTACCCTTACCAATCATCTGAGCCCACACATCTAATTTTTATTTTTCCCTAGGTTTCAGTGATTTATAATGAATCATTTAGGTCTATAAATGATTTTATAAATATTATTTTTATGACATAATGTGAAACAATAAAATATGGTTATAAAAGGGGATGATATTCAACTTTATGAACTAGTTGGGTATGAGTCCAAGTTAATGTTCAAAAAGGTCCTCTAGTTTTTAAGTGATCCTTATTTTCATTTTGATGTTTTAATTTTTAGGTGAAAAATTTGGTTCACAATTATCGACATCAAATCCAAAATGTAATGTTATGGATTTCAGTACATGATTCGATATTGTGGGTCCTCGTCTATTTAGTTGGTATCAAAGGCCAGTTTAGATAACATGGGATGTTATGATATTTTCATATGATGTTTCCTTAAATGTTATGGATATTATCATAACACTATATGTTTAAGGATGATCATATGTTCATAATATTAAGACACAACATTTAAGGTTTTTAAGTAGTAGAAATTTGAGGTTATAAATGAAATTTTTGGGGAATTATTTTTGGATGAGGTATTAATAACCTATAGTTGAAAAATGATATTTTTTAGGGATTATTTATTTTTTTCGGTTTAATGAATAAAATTTTACAACCCATATATTAGGTGACAAAAATTTCCATCCGGAAAGGCGGGCGAGGGGGGGGGGGATTGAACCCATGATTGAAGGATGATAAGGGTTTATATCACTACCACTAGCCTACTTGATTTCCATGTTCGTGTGAATTTTTTTCAGGTAAATATTATGTTTATTTGGAAAAAATATTGTATTTTATTTGAGGAATAATGGTTAATTTATTGTGGAAGAGTTTATGATCAAATACCTCAAATATGTTGGTTTCAAATTTAGTTTGGAAATGTTTGAAGGATTTTAAGGATACTTATTTATTTAATAATTTAGTTTGATCTTTGGATATTACTATAAATTTTGAGGATTAATGTATCTTACGAATGTTTAGTCATTTTAGGAATTATCTTAAAATGTGATAACCATTTTGGATTTATCTGGTGTTTAAAGATATAAGAAATAACTTGTTATCCATTTTATGATTATGTGGTCTTGAAAATTTGAATTTAGTGCATCAGATGTAAAAATTTTTTTATCTTGAATACTCATATTTTGGAGAAAAATATGATATTATGGAAAAGGATGAAATTATACTCATCAAGTGATTATATTTCCTTTTTTTATCATGTAGTATAGATGGTAAGATAAATATATATCTTTAGGAAAATGAACTTTAAATGAAATTTTATCATATTACCATTTTTTGATGATATCAATGATCCTTTCTACACTTTTTTGGCTTGTGGTTTTGTCTTCATTGACATCGTCTTCACTATGTTCTCTATCACTCTCTATTAGTCCACAATAACTAGTTTTTTCTTCCATATCTATCTTTTAATTTACCACCAATGTTATCCGTTTATGGAATCCTAGTTATGCGCAATATCTGTTGACCTTTATGTTTCTCACTTTCCCTTTTTAAGAGGATTTTTTATTAAAACATTGTTCTATTTGAGTTTCAACAATGTAATTCAAAAAGGTCAATCATTTGATAAAAAAGATTAATTTCAAGGAAGAAATTCTATTTAATGGGGATAGGAGGTAACATACCAATATTCTATGAAATATATTCCTTCAAATTAATTTTAATTATTTAATATATTTCAGTATGCAAAACACATAGTTTAGATTGAATCACTCAAAACAACATATTTGTCTTGTGTTTCATGCAATATCAAGTCCATTTGATGGCTTATGTTACATGAAAGTCCGAGTCTTACTAGATAACAATATACTATTAATATTATATATTTAACCTAATAGTTATCATGTAGCCATTAAAATGGTGGGAATTAATATGATTGAATAAATTTTGAAATTGTAGTTTAACCATTATTATAATATTAATTAATTTTTTACCAATTAATTATAAATGAAAATAGAGACCAATTGACTATTAAGGATGTGTTTTTTAGGAAAACTAGTTTTATAACAAGAATGGATTTATCATAATTAATTAAATTAATCACTACTAGTGAAATATATTAATAATATTAATATTATATATATTTAATAAAGTGTTTTCAAATTCATCCAAAAAGTGTGATGGGGTTAATATAATAATAAACATAATGTAAAGTATAAAAGGTTGTTTATTTTTAAAAGGAAATTTTAACACCTTTTAATGGTAAACCTATTTTAAATAATATTTTTGATACTTTTAATTTTTTTTGAAAAAATGAACTTCATTTAAGAAATTGGAATATCATAATTTACTTTGGGTGTTTTTTTTGAGATCATTCATATTTTTATGAATAGTGAATGACATTGAATTTTAATTGAAAGATGTTTTTTTGTCTAAATAATTTATTTTGTTAAATTATAATTTTGACTAGTATTAAAGTATAATTAGATCAATTTTATATAAGTTAATACAAGGTAGATAATTGGAATAATTTTCATAGTGATTTTAGATATGAAACCATAACAACCTTTGGAACATTTTCACATTAGAAATATGCTTTGTTATCCCATTTTCATGATTAATTTTAAATTAATTTCTCGAACTTCTAGGAGTTGAATTTAGAAATTTATTCCAAATTTGGAATCAGTATAATTTGTACTATCTAATAATTTCAGCTTCATTTTTGACTAAAAATATCACATAAAGTAATTAGAATTAATTATATTGATTAGGGTAAAATTGTGTTTACTTAGTGGATAATCATTAATCCTAAGAGTCCAAACGACATGGACACATGGACAATGCAACTACCATGATTTTATGGTATATATATTTTAAAATTTAATCTCTTTGATAGGTTATGTTGTAGGTAACACCAAGCTTAAACAAAAAATTATATATTATTAATATTATTAAGAAATTATCTCATATCTCTTGAATTCGTGGTTATGAATATGATTAACAAACATTTTAAAATATATAATTGAATTATTGGGTTACCAATTAATTATAAATAAATATAAAAAACAAATTAATGTAACAATAATATTTTTTTATAAAAAATATTAAAATGCGCACACGTGTGTTTTATACAAATAAAATAAACAAATCACACTTTTGGATTACATCAATGAAATATATATTTAATATATTCAATAATTTTTTTTTTCAATTTACCGTAGTTTTTTTAGAAATGATATAAGAACTAATCTAATTTTACATATAAAAGATGTATTTTTATAAAAAGACAATTTTACCACATTTTGATGGTGCACTTATTGTAAATCTAGTTTTTAACACTTTTATAGAATCTATTTGAAAAAATAAACTTATTCATTTAAATATCATGATAAAAAAGTTAATTTGGTTGAATCTTTGGTATTTTTCGATAACTTTCATGTTTTGATGAATACAGATAAAATATTTCATTTTAATCGAAAACTACTTTTTTATATAAATAATTTATAGTGTTAAAATATATTATTGATGGTTTAAAATGTGTAATTTCATCATTTTTTATCATTTAATATATTTTTTATAATTTTAATCAATTTCATATTGAATTTAGATATTAAAACATTTCAATCTATTGAATGTTTTCACTTTAATAACCCATTTTCTCATTCCATCAATGGGATTAATTTTAAAATAATTAATGAAACATATGTGTTTTGAATTTTCAAAAATACACTACATTTTTGGAATTTTTGGGTACAAATTATTTAAATAGGTCCCTTTTATTTTTGGAAATTATGAATAGTAATTTTAGTAATTTTCTATTAACACGGTTAATGGTAAATCAAGTAATTAAGGATAAATATAATATTATAAATATTATAAAATTACCCTAAAACTTGTCTTAATTTTATTTGATGAGTTATTTTTGACCAAAATTATCATTAGGTAGATTTTATGGTCTCTTGGAGCCATGTGGACGACTTTATGACTTTTATAGTATTTTATTTTAAGGAAAATCAAATAGGTCTTTCTCATGTTTTTAATAAGTATTAAATTTTTTATATATGGTTATTGAGAAGATATATTAAACTATAAATAGGAAAGATAAATTTTTTATCTTCATTATGATTTTTATTTTTATTTTTAGGTAATAAATACTTAAATTAAAGTCTTTTACAATGATTATACAGTAATTGTTTAATTAATTTAAATATCAAATAAATGATATTAAAAATATAAAAATAATTATAGTTTGATATAATTGATGTCATTCATGAATTTAATAAATTACCTATACATATTATGGATTTATTAATGGTTTTTATATGTTATATTGTGTATTGATAATTTTAAAAAAATTAATTAATGAAGAGTATCAAAATTGACAGTAATGGTATTTTAAAATATATAATATTTTAATAAATGATATAAAATTAAAAAAAAATATATAAGTAATTCATATGATTTATATAAAAATTAAAATTTCTTCCTAGAATCATTTATTGTTCTTTTGGATTTTTATATATACTAAATTAACCTTTAAGGAGTAAAAACACATGTTGTTAGAGTAATAATTAAAGGGTTTAAATAATAGTCAATTCAAAAAGGTTATGAATGAAAAATAAACATATTAGAAAATTATGTTTTTAGTGGATTCCCACACATAAACATCTTATCACTTAAATAAGTTTGTTTGAATCCATTTTTAATTAACAATTAATTTATATTAATGTAATATTTTGAGAGTTTCCAAAAGTGGCACTCACCTCAATTATAAAAGGGTACCGCCTCCCTCACTTCTTCACACCACATAGATCCTTCAAGAACTACCAATTACTACCCATTTCACCTTAAAAATTACCTCAATTAAACATTTAAACATTAATTTTGGCAAAAATCAATCCAAAGATGTTCTTTTGTGAAAATCAAAAAGTGATATCCAAAGAAGAGGTAACATTCATCAAACTATCATTTTTGTTTTATTTCTTCCATAAAACAATTAAATTATTTTTATTTAATATTTATAAAATAAAAAAATTAATCTTAAATTTAATTATATGTTTTTATATTAAGGTTTTTACCTACAATCACACAAACATCCATCAAGTGGGATATAGAATCATCATTCGTGCGTATAGTGAAATAGTGCGTTGCAAACCGATGTTGCTCATTCTTCCATTTCCACATTTCATGGTTGTGAATAATGATAATTTTTTTAATATGTTTTATATATGATATTTATGATTTATTTGTGCTTAATTTATTATTATATAACATATACCTTCATTATTTCCATTTTTTTATAAATATGATAACTTAATATACGGACATGTGGTCTACCGCCTCCTCAAAACTATGTGATTCATTCATAGTTTACATAGAATATATTAAGGATGGTTTTAGTGAAAATATAAGATATATACGAAATAATAGTTCAACTATAATTATATTATTTACTCTCTCTCTTTCAATAAGATAAGAAAATGGAACCAATGTTCATGCATACATACAACATATCATCTCTATAAACGATGTATTTTATTTTCTATTTCTATATTTTATAGATTATTAAAAATAAATATATAAAGAATATATATGATATATTTATAAAGGTTATTATTCTAGAGATGATGAAATAATGAGATAATTAAGAGGATAAAAAATATAACAAATCAAAACACATGAAAAAAACAAAGCAGTTATTACCTGAAACATAACTTTAACAAGGAATTATTAAAAAGGGGTAATATATAGTCATATGGAAATCATATATGGTATTATATAAATTAATATGGTTTAATTATAGATGTATAATAAACTTATATTTATTATAAAGGATGTTTTAGTGAGTACGATGAGAGTCAATAAATATGGTAATGGATTTTTGTCTCACTTTTATTTTTGTGAGACACATGCCTAATACACTATGTATTTATTTTGTGTAGTGTATATAATTCCCATGAATGTATTTTATTACTATTATTATAAATATTATTGTATTTTAATATCCTTATAATTTTCTTTTTCTCATGGGGTATAAGATTCTAAAGAATAATATGCATTAAGGGTTATTTCCAATTCTCATTATTATTCGTGACATATTATTTTCAAGTCTCCACTATGAAGCATTTTTCCCATGTCCATGTTTTCTAAAATTGTTTTCAAAAAGGATTTTTCAATTATCCTTAAAACGTTTAAAATTATTTTTACCCATTTTCTAATTTTTATAAAAGGGTTTTAATGGAACATTTTTTTCGTTTTCTAAATGAGGTACTTTATGAATTTTTAGACAAAAATACGAAAGGGATTATTTTATAACTTATGCTGAATTAGTGGATTTTTACACCATCATGATTACTTAATTTTTTGAAGCTTCCATTAAATGTTTAAAAGGTTCTTTTCAATGAAAATTTTTTATTTTAAAATTGAATACACTTATATAAATAATTTCAATGTAAAAAGGGGTTATTTATCTCAAGAATGTTGAATGATTTTATTAGAGTATTCTTATCTATGTTAAAAAAATTTATTTAATTTGATGACTCATTAATGTTGATCTATTATGATATAATTTAATTTTTTTTAAATTTTTTATGATCATTTTGATTGTAGATGTTTTATTTTGATAATATTCACCATATTACTCAGAATGGTTTTTGATTTTGTTTAATGATTGGGAAATGTTATTTACATTTCGTATGTATATGTTCTTTATGTTTCACACCATTTATAAGAGGAATTAATTGAACAAATTAAGTGATGGGCTGGGCTGGATATATACCCTTGATTCATTGGTATGTATCTTGAGACAATCTTGATATGGACTTGGCTAAGGCCTTGCCAATTTATTTTTAGATATGGATTTGGCTGAGGCCTTAACCATTAACTTTTAGATGTCTTAGATGAGGCTTCAATGACATGTTTTAGATGTCCATAATTCTAAATTCCATTATTATGAGAGTAGTTATTGATATTCCATGTTATTATTAGATTAGTACAACATATATGGTTAAGTTTCCTTGGTCATGTTATTATTTAAAAGGATTTTGTTTCAGGTATTCACCTTTCCATATTTGTTATGCCATATTTAATCATAGATTCCACTGTATTTTTACCCTTACTAAGCATTTGAGATCACACATTTCACAAGTTTAAATTTTTCTCTAGGATTCCAAGAAATATATTATGAATGATATAGAGGGTTACAAAAAGTGGGAATAATGGAAGACTCAATGAAACTCTCTTTTTATATATTTTTTTTGTTTTAAAATGTGATGGGGATTTCAGGTATGTATCTAGTTTACCAAGACTACTAAACTAACAGGTACTTTAAGTTGCAATTCCTTTCATGTTATGAAAATGTAATAAATTAAGGAGCAAGATATGGGATACCAGGGTCGGGGTTGTTACAGTTGGTATCAAAGGAAGTTTAGTAGGATCCTTGGGAACTAAATTTTGGAAAACAATGATTACAAAGTGAAACCATATGACTAAATTTGAAAAAATATCCAAATAAAAAAATATTATTTTTTAGAGATTATTTATACCCAAAATTTCAATTTTGGTTATGTGATTCACTAGTTATGAGATTATACATTATGTTTCATAATGTTATGATCTAGTCTAGTGTATAACTTTTTTTAGAAATGTCTCATTGTGGAAGGAATGGAAACTATATTAACATATGTAATCCATGTAGGTAATTCCCACCTATGAAATATAATGATGTTAATGCTGGAGCTGAAACTTGGGATGAAAATCTTTTAACTATACTGGGACAACTAACTTAGGTTATGAGGAATAAACTTACCTATATGGATCAACCTGATCCCAAATTTAGATGAACAATGTTAGAACGCTTCATAAAACAATAACCTGTATCAGTAAATGAGACAAAAAATAAATTTGTAGATGAAAAATGGATATATTATTTAGATAGGATATTTTTTTATTAGGTATGTAATTAAAGGGATAATTTTTTCATATAAAATTATCATATTTCATGATATGCAGATCAATTGTTTTCATTAATTCAAAACACAAAGGAGGAGGAAGAGATAGAAAACATGGAATGGAAGGATTTTGAAAAACTTTAATTGGAAAAATATTTTCCTCATAAAAATAAAGAAAATATGGTGATAAAATTCTTGAGTTTGATAAAAAAGGAGTATGAGGATGTTTCTAGGTATGATAAAAAGTTTACAAGATTAGAAAGTCATGTTGCAGACTACAAATGTAACCCAATGAGTATGATTTATCATTTATTTCATGGGGTAAATACATTCCTATGGAGTGAAATGGTCTATAAACCATTCTTATCATACAAGACTATTTTCTCATGTGCTATAAATATTGAGAATGTATTATAAAATTATTTCGACTTTAAAGGAAAGAAAGAGAAGAACAGAATGGCAGAGTAGAAGTTAGATAAAGTGGAAAAGGGAAAGATTGATTTTTAAACATGTGATACTTATGGAAGGAAACACCCTAGTGTCTATATAAAATGAAAACGTTTTTTCTTCAATTTTATTGATAAAGGCCATAATAGTCATGATTTCAAGGGAAAAAAGAAACTACCATTGTTCAATGCTATAATTGTAAATAGATGGGACATTATGAAAATATATATCTTAAGTGTAAAAGAGATATACCTTAGATGAATAAAAGGGATCAAGGTCAAGATCATGCTATATCTATAGTCAAAGTGGAATAATTAAAGTATTTTTTTTGAATTTATAAGATTGATAAGATATATAAGGATTATATTGTAGTATTCCTACTCAAAATATTTAAAAAAATGCATGTTTTCATTAAGGTTTTAATATTGATAATTGTATTCATATATTGAGTATGTGATAAAATTTTTTTTTTGTGGAACATATTATGTTAAGTTTATTTTTGAAATTTAGTGACCTTACATATAATTTTTTTACTATGAATTTGGACAGATGTATTTTGGTTGAGACTTAAAGTTGTAATTAAAAATTTTAACAACAGATATTATTTTTCTAGGTTAAAGTATTATTTATTTGATACTTTTTTCTAAATGTTTTAGTCATAGTAATCATTTAGAGGATGAAGTAAATACTTAAGGACTATATGATTCATCAAAAGTGAATTAGGCATACAAAAATCATCATTAATATCCATCTCTAGGGTTATGAAATGAAGTGAAAATTGATCAAAGCACAAAATATGCTGACATTATGACATGGAAAAAAATAATTTATGTTTTCACGAATGATTTATCTAGATAGTAAAATAATACCCAAATTTTAGGAAAGTGTTTTGAAAAAAATGTTATATGTCTACTTTTCTTACTAATAAATCAATGTTCTTTTAACCGATCAAAAGATTTGTGGTTTTGTGATGATTTTAATGACCATATAATATATCACTCTACATCAGAATGTGATTTTTATACATATATTATATGACCATGTTTTATCATTCCACTAATTATTTCATATTAAAAATCATAATTTTGGGGTGACCTTTCCATTTCCCTTTCCCCTTATTATGTGGATGTTTTACTGACCCTATTTCCAATGTTGGTTTCCCATAATAGAATTTTCAACTATAAACCTTTGATTTTCAAAGTGAATTAATTTATTTAATGAGGAAATAATTTTATACCCCAATATTTTATGTTATGTATCTTTTTAAATTTAATCTCTTTGATAGATTACATTACACGGAACACCGAGCTTAAACGAACTACGATATACTATTAATATTATTATGAAATCATCTTACATCCATTAAATTGGTGTTTATGAATAGTATTAAATATATTTTGATAATATATTTTTTGATTGGTTATTATTAAATTATAAATAAATATAAAAACCTATTTAATATAAAAGAAATGTTTTTATGAAAACTATTTAAATGCACAAAATTGTGTTTTATACCAATAAGATAAACTAATCACATTTTTTGAATTATATTAATGAAATATATATCTAATATATTCAATATAATGTTCAAGATTCATCATATTTGTTTTCTAGACATTATATAATAAAAAATTCAATTTTATGGATAAAATATGTATTTAAAAAAAAGACTATTTTACAACCTTTTGATGGAAAACTTGTTTTAAATATATTTTTTAACAATTTTATAAATTTTATTTGAAAAAAAATTATTCTTTTAAATATAAACATTTGAATATTATTTTGTAGAAATTTTGGAATTTTTCTTATAAGTTTCACGTTTTAACGAGTAGTGATAAAATATTACATTTTAATTGAAAGAAAATTTTTAATCAATAGAATTTATAGTGTTAAATTATCTTTTTATTGGTTTTAAAGTGTCACAAGATCAATTTTTTATCATTTAATATAATTTGGTACATTGCAATCAATTTCACATTGAATTTGGATATAAAAACATTTATGTGCTTTTGACATTTTCACTTTAAAAACTCGTTTTCTCATTCACTTAATGAGATTAATTTTAAATTAATTAGGGAAAATTATATGTTTTACATTTTAAAAATTGGATTCCAAATATTGAATCAGTGGTTATAAATTATTTAAATTGGTCTCTTTTATTTTGGGACATTACAAAGAGTAATTTTAGTAATTTTTTTAATAGGATTAAAGGTAAATTGAGTAATTCAGGATAAACATAACCATATAAATATTATAAAATTACACTAACACTTTATTAGTTATATTTTATGAGTTTTTGTTTACCAAAATAACATTATGTACGATTTTATGGTATCTTGTAACCACTTGGATGATGTTAAGGCTTTTATAGTATTTTATCCTAAAGAATGTCAAGTATGTCATACTCATGTTTTTAATTGGTATTACATTTTTTATATATGGTTATTTAGAATATATATTAAACTAAAAATAGTAATTGGAAATATAAAATGTTTTTCTTCATCATGATAGTTTATTTTTAAATTTTAGGGAATAAATAATTAGATTAATGGCCATCACAAAGATGACGCAATAATTGCTTAATTAATTGAAAATATCAAATAAATGATATTAAAAATATTAAAATAAATAAAATTTTAGTTAATTAAATTCATAAATGAATTTTAGATATGAACTAAATATATATTAGTCATGCACTAATGGTTTTTTTCCAAATTATATTGTGTATTAATATTTTTTATACATTCATGTATTGAATAATGCCAAAATTGACATTAATGATATTTTAAAATAAATAACATTTTTTCAAATGATATTAAATTCCTAAAAACCTAAAATTATTCCAAATAGGTTATATAAGGATTAAAATATCATTAATTACTCATTTATGGTTCTTTTTTCATTTTATGGAAACTATATTGACCATAAAAGAGTAAAAACACATGTTGTCACGTTAAGAGTTGAAGGGATTAAATAAAGGTTAATTCCAAAATATAAGGGTAATAATGTAAACTAAATATATATAAAAATTATTATTTTACATTATTTAGACCCATAATTTTATTATCCTAGAAATATATCACTTTGGAGACATTTTTAATTGAAAATTAATTTATATTAATATAATATTTTGTGAGTTTCAAAAAGTGCCCTCACAATAATTATAAAAGTGCACCTCCTCCCTCACTTATTCACACCACATTGAGCCTTATAAATAGGAAAATTCCTTATCATTTATCCTTAAAATTTATCTCAATTAATCCCATAATACTTAATTTTTGAATAAATCCATCCTAACAAGTCCTTTTGTGCATATCAAAAGGAGATACCTGAATTAGAGGTAAGGTTCTTCACTGAAATTTTTTGTTTTATTTATTCCTTACACCCATTAGATCATTTTTATTTTAGGTTTATAAAATAAAATAATTAATCATAAATATACATATATGTTTTTATATTAATTTTTATACATACACTCACATACACATCCATCAAATGGGACACACATTAATTGTTTGTGTGTTTGGAGGACTACCGCCTCGCAAACCGATGTCATTCATTCCAGAATTTCCACCTTTCATGGTTGGTAATATCGATTAAAATTAGTTTTTTATATTATATATATGATATATATTATGTATCTATACTTCTTCAATTATTATATACCATATATCTTCATGCTTTCTATTGTGTGTGAATATGATAACTTCATTTGTGGACGTGTGGACTACCGCCTCCTCAAAAAGATGTGATTCATTCACACTTTAAAAGTAATGTATTACAGATGGTTTTAGTAAAAATATATGATGTAAATGACATAATATATCTACTTTAATTATAATATTTTCTCTCATTATTTCAATACTAAATGAAAATTGAACTACCATTCATGCATACGTATGGCTTAACGTCTCCATGAACGGTGTACTTCATTTTATATTTATAAATTTTATAGATTATTATAAATACACTTATAAAGAATATATATGATATTTATTTCATGTTTATAATTATGGAGATTATAAAATCATGATATAAGTAAGATGATAAAAAATATAACAAATCAAAAAACATGAAAAAAGTAATTATTACCCAAAATGTCACTAGTGAAGAAAATGTTATTTACGTCGGTTATTTTTCATTTTTTATGTTGGTTTTTATCCTACATTAATACGGACGATGTTATAAATAACTTTTTTTAAGTCAGTTATTTAAAAACTGACTTAAAAAACATAACATCGCGGTGTTTATCACGTCGGTTAATTAATAACTGAAGTGCAAAAACCGGGGGGGGGGGGGGTTATCACATCGGTTATATAATAACTGACGTTATAAACATGTAAGGGGGAGTTTATCACGTCGGTTATTAAATAACCGACGTGATAAACCCCTAGGAAATGGTTTATCATGTTAGTTATATAATAACTGATGTGCTAAACTAGTCTGGGGGGGGGGGGGGGGGTTATCACGTCGGTTATTTAATAACTGACGTGATAAACCATTTCCCAGGCCTTTTATCACGTCGGTTATTAAATAATCGACATGATAAACCATTCCATAGGTGTTTATCGTGTCAGTTATTAAAAAAACCGATGTGATAAACCCTTCCTGATTTCTTTATCACATCGGTTATAAAATAACCGATGTGGAAGACAATTTTTTTTTAAAAATCGAATGCAGTCCTCTGCTCTCCCCTACAAACAACCAGAAACCAAATCAAGAATTCATACCACAAAAACAGAAGGAGATAAAAACAAGAACTAAATCAAATTTAAAATTTACATTGATAACATATAAAAATTACCGCACTTGACAACCCCCATCACACCCCTGGACTGCACCCCGACCCCCTGGACAGCCCCAAACACCCCTGGACAGCCCCAAACACCCCGAGACAACCCCCCCAACCTCATGTATACCACCCACACCCTGGAAAACCCTCCCCCACCCCATTGCAGCCCCCACCACACCCTTGGACTGCCCCCTGACCCCTGGACATCCCCAAACACCACAGGACAAACCCCCTGGACAACCTGAAACACCCCGGGACAACCCCCACCCTCATGTATACCCCCACACCCTGGACAACCCTCCCCCATCCCATTGGAGCCCCCACCACACCCCTAGACTACCCCCGAGCCCCTGGACATCCCCAAACACCCCGGGACAACCCCCACCCTCCAGAACAGCACCCCCTCACCCCCTCACCCCACTTGACAGCCCCCACCACACCCCTAGACTGCGGCCCAACCCCCTGGACAGCCCCAAACACCCCGGGACAACCCCCCACCCTCATGTATACCCCCCACACCCTGGACATCCCTCCCCCACCCCATTGGAGCCCCCACCACACACCTGGACTGCCCCCTGACCCCCTAGACAACCCCAAACACCCCTGAACAACCCCTCCGCCCTCTTGTAGACCCCCCACCCCCTGGACATCACTTCCACACCCCTGGACAGCCCTCTCACACTGCTAAAACAGACCAAAATTTACCTAAAATAGATCAGAACCCCCTCAACCCACTAGACATCCCCCACCACACCCCTGGACTGCCCCACCATCCCCATGGACACCCTGGACCCCCCATTGGACAACCCCCCCCACCACAACCCCCTGGACATCCCCAAACACCCCCGGACAACCCCCCACCATCCTGAACAACACCCCTTTACCCCCTCACCCCACTTGACATCCCCCACCACACCCCTGGACTGCCCCCGACCCCCTGGATAGCCCCAAACACCCTGGGACAACCCCCCACCCTCATGTATACCCCCACACCCTGGACAGCCCTCCCCCACCCCATTGGAGCCCCCACCACACCCCTGGACTTCCCCCTGACCCCCTGGATAGCCCCAAACACCCCTGGACAACCCCCACCCTCATGTATATGCCCCATACCCTGGACCACACTTCCACACCCCTGGACATCCCTCCCACACCCCTGAAACAGACTAAAAAGTTACCAAAAACAAACTAGAACCCCCTCACCCCACTAGACTGCCCCCACCACACCCCTGAACACTCCCTCCACACCCCTGTACATCACCACCACCCCTGGACATCCCCCACCCTCTTGTAGACCCCCACCCCTGGACAACACTCCTACATCCCTAGACAGCCCTCCCACACCCTTGAAACAGACCAAAAATTTTCCAAAAACAGACAAAAACCCCCTCAACCCACTAGACAGCCCCACCACACCCCTGGACTACCCCCATCCCCATGGACACCATGAACCCCCCCACTGGAGATCCCCCCCACCCCTGGAAACCCCCCACCCCACAAGACACCCCCACACCCCTGGACACCACCTGGACAGTCTCCCACTCCCCTGGACAACCCTTCCACCCTCCTAGAAACGCTCCCACCCCCTGGACTGCCCCCACCCCACCGTACAACCCTCCCAGACCCTTGGACACCCCTCAACCCCACTAAACACCCCCCACACCCTTGGAACCCCTCCCCCCAAACCACAATCCATACCAGAAAAACCATCATATGTAGACAAAAACAAGAATTAGAGCAAAATTAGACATTCACATATATAACATTCAAAACTTACACTTTAAACTACAAAAAAACTAAATCCAACCTAAATGACTACCAAATACACAATTATAAAGACAATATTAAAAATTACATTTTACATTACAAACAACAAAAATTCAATCAAACCTGTAAAATAATTTTACCACTCCACTTGTAAGTGTTTGATGTCTTTAGGAGTATAGGGTTGAGGGTCATCAAAAAGCTACAAATGAAAAGGACAGTAGTTAACATGTATAATGAATAAATCAAATTGAAATATTATGGTAATTTTTAAGAGGAAATATTACCAGGTCAAAATTCACAACTGTCCGAGTTGTTATTATTTCATACATAAATCTTAACATATAATATCCACATTCGATGATGCCTTGTTGTTCATGATAATTCTGTTTGAATGAGTGTAAATTCAATATATTATTTTTATGTAATAAATCAAAAAGTAATAATTATAAATGGATATTTACCTTTGCATTTACATATTTGATCTTTGCACTCCTTTTCTTTGTGTTTTTTCGAAAGTAGGCCCATGACCTGTTAGAAAATAATACGAATGGGGTAAATTTAAAATTCATTATAATATATAAAACTATTGAGAAATTGAAAATTACTTTTCCAATATATTCTTAAAACTTTCCCTCACATCATCATGTACAGAGCATATCCAATAAAGTGATTTCTCCCTTGGGAAAAAAACCCTTAACATCCAATGATCACTGATAAAAGGAAATTTAATGTTAGTGGTTTTTTATGTTAAAAAATAATTAACTCTTTGAGAGAGATGTGTTTCATACCTCTCACAAAAAAGAATCATCCAACATTGTGTGACTATATTCTTTTCAAGTCTTTTAGTAATATAAAGCATTCTTTGTTCCTAATCCAATGCACATGCTTCAGGGGAAATCAATTGCGGGTCCATGAATCCATATACATCTGGCAGCTCATTCCTCTCACAAATTTTTTAAAGATACCTAATACAAAATAGACATAAGTATACATTTTTAATAAATATAACACTGGGAAAAGGTGTTAAGACTTACATGGAAAAAATTTTCTCCACATTGATGCCCAACTTATCTCCAATAACAAGCTCCATGATATCAGTTTTCATAATCCCCAAACTTATTGCACGTCCACAAACATGAGCTTCTATTGGAAACTCATAATGACCCGCTGGAAAATTTGAATATCTTGACAATCTGTCAAGACTACTAGAATCTGTATCTAATGTCACAGCCATTTGTCTTTGTTGTTTTCTATATAGTATTTCTTTACCTTTGAAGTATTCCTGTAAAAATAAATTGAAAAATATATTTGTTTTCAAATGATAAAACTAATTTAATAAAAAAATAAAATAAAAGATATAACATTCATACCTCTATGGTAATGAGTTGAAGAAGTCTGGATGGCCGAATTAAAAAATGGCCGATACTATGTCCAACATTCTTCACCTCATCTGTAGGTAATGGTACCCGAGATGATCTATCTATAATATCTTTTACAGTGACCCTCTGATTCTCTACCTCTAATTTTTGATGATAAATTGTATCTCCTATAAAATATACCAACCCATATGAAACTATATGATATTTAGGATCATCAAAAAACAACTCGAAATTAGTAGGAAGCTGCGGCAGAGGACTAGGATAAAAAATGTGCTTCGCAGGCTGAGGTGGGGGAGTGGGAGCTACTGGCGAAGGTGGAGGATAAATAATGGGGTCTGTCGGGGGAGGTGGAGGAGTGGGAGCTGCAGTCTGAAATTGTCTTTGCATGTCTACAAACATAGACTGTACCGATGCTCTAATCTTTTCCTCCATCATCGCATTAATATTATCAACTTCAGCCTCCAAGAATCTATTTTTTTATAAACCCCCTCAACGTTAGAAGTTGAAGAACGTGGAAACACCTTTCTTACCGATACACCTGCCGGATATCCTCTTACACGATTAGGATGTTCGGGCTTTCCCAATGCTATAGGTAAAATATCTTGCCTCCCAGTAGCTGTAAATGTCCCCTGTGAACTCTTCTCCTCTAGAGAGTCCTGTATTAATTAATTGAACATTTCTGTAATGATTGAAATTATATGAAGAAAATAGTTAACTTAAATAAATAAAATAGATATCTTACAATACTTTTAGCTACGATTCTTGATTCCTCTGAAAGATTTTTCCCTTTTTTTCCTTCCGAGGTCTCTTCCATTTTTCATGTCTAGATGGAGGGGATAGAGGGGCCACCTCTCCAGAGCTTGAAGAATCATCTCTTAGTTGTTGAAATGTTTCTTCCATCATTTGTTATTCCAAAAATTCATACCCTCCCCGAGATAAACTCTGAGGGTATACATTTTTAGATTGGATCTATTGATGATATTTCCTTGTTTGAAGTAAATTAAGATTAAGAAATTGTTAACAAAACATTAATAAGATCATTTATATAAGAAATATTATAAAAGTTTACATTTCCCTTACCAAAAATGTCTCTTTTCTTCTACATTCAAAAAAATTTCTCCATGTTTCTTTATCTATAAAAGGATATATATGACATGGATTGTCATGGATCCTATGACCATAAATGAAATTAGATGAGAGGGTTGATTTGAAATCCCTTCGTCTCCTGGCAGCCAACGATAAACATTTCTTCCTGACTCCTCCAGTGTCAGGAATATCAAATTTCATCTGATAAAGAAGAGGTTAAACATATTATATATTCTAGAAACATTTAAAGAATAGTCAAACAATAGCAAAATATCTTACCAAAATTGTCTCCCACAACTAAGAGATTTTCTCTTTATCCACACTTCTCGAGTCATCATACAAAATGCTTACTTTTCTCTTAGCCCGAGTTACTACAAAACTCTTAAAATCTTTTTCATTTTGACCTCTAGGAATATCATCACCATCAAACTCAATGAGTATCCTCTGATCCTGCATATGAGCAAGTGCTAATTTTGGTAAACGTGTGCACCCACGTTTACCAACCATTGAACTCTTTTTCGTAATTGGAGCACATGAGGAAGATTAGGGAACATCAAGAGGAGCATGTAAATGTTCCTCCCCAAAGGTATGACCAATATGATCATCTCCAAAATCATGTGGTTGATAAACTTAATGATCTATCATTATCCTTCAAATCAAAAAAACAAACATTAGTTCACAAATATACAAATTAAAATAATTTAAAACTACTGTAATCAGAAAATAGAAAAGTGTACTAAGTTACGTAATAGTAAAAATTGGTAATATGGCAAGCATGTTAAACAGTGGTAAAGATGGTAAAGATGGTAAAGATGGTAAACATGGTAAACATGGTAAACATGGTAAACATGGTAAACCTGGTAAACATGGTAAAGTAATTGTCACTGAACAAAAATAATAGATATATAATTCATGTAACGGTAAACATGATAAAGTAAACTAAAAAAACTTAAAACAAACTTAAAACAAACAAAAAATTATACTTATTTAGTTTTAATACATGTTTTAATAAATAAAAAACTTAAAATATCTAACATTTTATGAAAAAAATAAATGTAAACAAGAAATAAACACATGTTACCTGTAATTTTAGGAATATACAAATGGATTATTTTCCCAAATTCCTTTGTCATGATCATTCCTTATGGAACAAACCATGTCTTCAACATGCTCATCATTATGTTCTGTTAATCTTTCCATGGAAGTAGGGATATCACATAAATTAGCATCTTCATCAAGTTCATCCTCACCAACATATTTTTTCCCTTGTAAAACAAAAGCCCACTGCATATCTGATTGATCTACTACATAGAAAATTTGTTTTGCATCTGTTTCCATTATAAAAGAATCATCTGTGTCTTCCTATCTATTCAGATTAACAAGTTTCATTTCAAATTCATCGTGCCTGACACTGTTGTTACCGATAAACCATTTACAGTTAAAAACATGAACATTAATTTTAAAGTAATCAACCACCCATATGTCTTCAATCAATCCATAATATGCACTTGATGTAGAAATTGGGTTTTTGTCCTGAGCACTCGAAAAATGCATTGCTTATGCAAACACCAATACACCACTATTCTAAACTGCACTTCAGTTGTCCTGAGCTTTTGTATGAAATTTATAGCCATTAATGTCATAACCGCACCATGCTATCACATTTAAACATGGACCACCCACTATCCATTTTAATGTCTCTGATACATCTGATCTACCAAGAAAGGTCTTTTTAAACCATGAAAAAAATGTTTTTGTTGTGCTCATTCAAAATCCACATTTCTTTCTTCTTTGAATAACATTGTTTCAACTCATTAATATGCAATGTGATATACGGTTGAGCATCAGTTATGTTATTAAATATGTATGATTCTAACTTCTTCATCTGTTCAGCTGACAATGATTTGACTTTCAAGCCACGAATCCCCTTTCCCTCATTATTAACTCGTTCATGGCGAGATGGAGGCAAACCTATGTGTTGCGCCATTGCCAAGTAGCTCATACAAAACTCTGCTACCTCATCAGAAATATACTTTTCAATAATGGAGGCTTCAGGTTGATATGGATTTTTAACATACCCCTTTAATATTTTCATATACCTTTCAAAAGGATACATCCAATGAAGATATACAGGTCCACAACGTTTTATTTCTAGAACCAGATGAATCATTAAATACACCATTATATCAAAAAGAGTTGGAGGAAAATACATTTCCAATTGAAAGAGTATAAAAATTTCATCCTTTTCCAAAATGTTCAAATCATTCACATCAATCGCCTTGTTACAAATTGAATTGAAAAAATAACACAACTTCATTATAGTCTTTCTGACATGGATGGGAAATATTCCACGCAATGAAACTAGTAGAATTTGTTGCATCATGACATGAAAATCATGTGATGTCATACCTATCAACTTCAAGTCCTTCAATGAGACAAAATTTTTTACATTTTAAGAATAACCTTGTGACACTTTGATATCATGAAGACAATAAAAAAAGCTAATTTTCTCCCTCTTCGATAATGTATGAAAAGCCAGGGGAAGAAATGTTCGTCTTCCTTTAGGAGTGGGAGCTAACTCCAAACGTATTCCCATTGATAGTAAGTCTAATCTTGCATTCAAACCATATTTTGTCTTTCCTTTAATATCTAACAATGTTTCAATCAAAAAATCAAAAATATTCTTCTCCACGTGCATGACATCAATATTATGTTTAAATTTATGATACCTCCAATATGGTAGCTCAAAAAATATTGACCGTTTCTTCCAAATATGTCTATCATTACCAGATTTCTGTGTCTTTCCCAATGTCACATCAAGGTTTTTCACCCTCTCAAAATACAGATTAGGGGATAAAGGTTTTGGCGCAGTATCAAATTCTTGTGAGCCATTGAATGCCTTTTTTAGTCTTCTATAAGGGTGATCCATAGGCAAAAACTTTCGATGACCCATGTACACTGTTTTTCTCCCATGATGCAATTGGAAATATGACGTCTGTTGTTCGCAAATTGGACATGCTTTATGCCCTTTAACACTGTATCTAGAAAAATTTCCATATGCTGTGAATTCATTTATACTTAACAGAAGCACTTCATGTAGTTGAAAATATTCCATTTTATAAGAATCAAATACCCTAATACCATCAGACCATAACAATTTCAAATCATCAATCAACGGTGACAAGTAAACATCAATATCGTTGTCGGGTTGCTTTGGACCAAAGATCATTATACTCAACATAACATATTTTCAATTATTACAAAATTCAGGAGATAGGTTGTAAATTTCTAATAAAACAGGCCATGAACTATGTGTGCTACTGAGGGTTCGGTATAGATTCATTCCATCTGTGCACAACCCTAGTCTGAGATTTCTAATTTCATTTCCAAATGTAGAATACTGCGCATCAATTTTCTTCCATTGTGGACAATCAGCTGGATGACGTATTTTTCCATCACATACCCGATCATTAGCATGCTATCTTAACCTTTTTGTATCACATGAATTATAAAATAAATATTTGAAACGATGAATTATAGGAAGATACCAAAATACCTTTGAAGGGATCTTTGTAATCTCTACATCAACCTGTGATTTTTCTTTCACCTTATATCGTGATGTCCCACATTTAGGAAACTCTGACAGAAATTCATATTCCTTCCTATATATAATACAGTCATTTGGACAGGAATGTATTTTCTTATATCCCAATCCCATTGGGCATAATATTTTCTTGGCCTTATAATGTGAATCTGGAAGATCGTTTTCTTTTGGAAGAATGTCTTTCATCAATTGTAGCATCTCGGTAAAACTTATGTCACTCCATCCATGTTTCGCCTTCAGGTTAATCAATCTTAACACCTACAAAAAAACTATAGAATCTGTACAACCAGGATATAATGGTTTTTCAGCATCACCATATAAACGCGCAACTTTTGGTTCTATCTCAATTTGTTCTGCTACAATATCACGAATCATTTCTTCAATTCCATCAGAGTTACCATCCTGCGAATCATCATCATCAGTGACATTCAGTCCAGTTTCACCAGGCCAAATCCAAGGGCTGTAACTTGGATTAAAACCATGACAAATCAGATGATCTTTTAACTCTCTACTTTTCAACTTCTACATATTCAAACATTTCAGGCATGGACAGAAAAAAAATGTCACTACTTGGAACATTTCCTTAAGCAAATTCCAAAAAGGAATCAACACCTTCCTCATATTCATTGCTCATTTGATGTGTCGTAATCCAAATTTGACTCATTATTACCTATAACAAATATAAAAAATATATATATTTTTAAGATAAGACAAATATATGTTTATATGAAAAATATCATAATTTGAATGTAAAAAAAATTTGAAATATAAAACAAATCTATGCGTATTTAAAAAAATATGCTTGAATATTATTTTAAAAACAAAATATAGTTAGATATAATAGTTTTAAATTCCATTGAATCAAAGAAAACCATGGGGACTACAGTGGTTGATAGAAAATTGGAGAAAATGGAGTAAACTTGAGAATCAAATCATATTTAAAATAAAAAATTCAGATGGAGAAAATCACAATGTAAATCCAATCATCACGGCACAATCATCATGTCATAATCTCATAAACCACGATGCAGTAGTCAATCCCAACTGACACTTATCCCCCACCCCCTTGGACACCCCCTCGACACCCCCCCCTTGTACAGCCCCCACCCCCTGGACACCCCCCCTTGGACACCCCATGGACACCACCACACCCTTGGACAACCCCCAACCCCTCCTGGACACCCCCACCGCTCTAGACACCACCCCCACCCCTACTGGACACCACCCCCACCTCCTACCCCCTTGGACACCCCCTGGACACCCCCACCCCTCTGGACAGCCCCCACCCCCCAGACAACCCACAAAACCCTCTGGACAGGCCCCCACCCCCTTGGAAACCCCCCCCCCCCCCACACACCCACCCCCTTGGACACCCCCTAGACACCCCAACCCTCTGGACATCCCCCCACCCCCTAGACAGCCCCCACCCTTCTAGATAGCACCCCCACCCCTCCTGGAGACCACCCCCACCCCCTACCCCCTTGGAAACCCCCTGGACACCCCTAACACTCTGGACAACCCCCCACCCCTGGACATCCCCCACCCCTCTAGACAGCACCCCCACCCCTCCTGGACACCTCCCCCACCCCTACCCCCTTGTACACCCCCTAAACACCCCCAACCCTCTGGACAACCCCCACACCCCGGACAACCCCCAAAACCCTCTGGATAGGCCCCCACCCCCTTGGACCACCCCCCCACACCCACCCACCCCCTTGGACACCCCCCTGGACACCCCCCAACCCTCTGGACAGCCCCCACCCCATGGACAGCCCCCACCCCTCTATACAACACCCCCACCCCTCCTGGACACCACCCCTACCCCCTTGGACACCCCCATGGACACCCCCAACCCTCTGGACAACCCCCACCCCCTGGACACCCCCCACCCCTCTAGACAGCACCCCCACCCCTCCTGGACACCACCACCACCACCTACCCCCTTGAACACCCCCTAGACACCCCCAAACCCTATGGATATCCCCCACCCCCCGGACAACCCCCAAAACCCTCTAGACATTCCCCCACCCCCTTGGACAGGCCCCCACACCCACCCACCCCCTTGGACACCCCCTGGACACCCCCCAACCCTCTGGACTTCCCCCACCCCGGACAACCCCCAAACAATGGTTTACATATAAAAACGAGGCATGGTGAACAACTAAAAACACATTAATTTAATATATACTTCAGAATGAAATAGATGGAATTAAATATTATTAAATATGGCTACTTAAATGATCATATGATAATGAAAAATAACCATTGATATTAAACTATTCAAATGATAACATGTTTTCTCGATAAATAATATCATAATGAGGTAATGGATAATTCTATAAATCTTAATCATATTGTCAAGGCCTTGGCCAAGGCCTCAAAAAATACTAGGGTAAGCCCTCAGCAGAACCCAATTCTATTTGGAATCATGAGACATAACGATGCATCGAAGGTCCATAGAGGTCAAAATTCACTACATTATATGTCTAATAGATTCTCATATAAAAGAGGATAAACATAAGCAACAAAAACACATGAAATATCATTTCCCAATTCGTACATTTAATCAATAACCATTCTATTCAGTAATATAGGTGAATGAGATCATTAGTTGTCAATGACAACAAAAACTACTATCAATGTCGGGAATTCGCGAAACAAAAACAAACTAAATAGAAGTAGTTGAGGCTTACGTTAATATTGCAAGTCTATCTAATAGATCTGGGGATAATAAATAAGATGATGATGGCAAAAACGAGGTAAGAGGGTTTGAAATCAGAGAAACTTACCTAGTTTAAATAAAAAATCTCAAAACGTAAATATAGACTATCGGGAAAAAAACGAACGAAATAAAGTCGTGGGAGGCTTACCTAAGTGTTGCGAGTTGAGATGATAGATCCAAGAAGAGTAAAGATGATAAAAGATGATGGAAAAATGAGTTTAACACAACGAGATCGATGAGTCGATTAGGATTTACCGCGCGAGAGAGACGAGTCGCCGGGCTGTCGATTGAAAAATCGTAAATGACAGTCAACAAGGCTTGTTAATTTTTTAAATGTTTTATAACGTTGGTTATTTAATAACTGATGTTATAAACTATTTTTTTACATTTATAACGTCAGTTACTATAATAACCGACGTTATAAATGTATCAGATACAACTTTTTTTATGTCGGTTATTTTTTAACCGATGTAAAAAAATCCGCGTGTTGGTTTTTACATTGTTTATAGAATAACTGACATAAAAATACATCATAAATCATAGTTTTTTGTTGGTTATTTTATAACCTACGTAAAAAATTCTACGGGTTGTTTTTTACGTCGGTTATCAAATAACCGACGTCAAAAAGGCCTCAAAAGCCTCTTTTTTTATGTCGGTTATTTTATAACCGATGTAGACAATTCTTAGATAGCTCGTTTTTTACGTTGGTTATTTTATAACCGATGTAAAAAACCCCGCGCTTTAGTTTTTTACGTCAGTTAATTTATAACCGACGTAAAAAATGAACACGCACGATTTTTTACGTCAGTTATTAAAATAACCGACGTTAAAAATCTACTCACCGCATTTTTTATGTCGGTTATAAAATAACAGACATAAAAAACCACATTTCACAGATTATCACATCGGTTATATATAACCGACGTAAAAAATGTTGACGTAAATAACATTTTCGAAACTAGTGCGTAACTTTAACAAGGAATTGTTAATAAATTAGTAATATAATGTCATATGAAAATAATATATGTTATTATGGAAATGATTATGGTTCTTTTATATATTTAAAATAAACAAATAAAAATTATATAGTAGGATTGAGCGAGTATGATGAGATTCAAGATATAATGTAAGGTATTTTTGTCTCACTTTTATTTCTGTGGGCCACATTCCGTATACACAAATTATTTCTTTTGTTTGGTGTATACACTACCGCTGAATTTAATTTATGACTATTATTAGGAATATTATGGTATTTTAATATCCATATAATTTTCTTTCTCCCATGTAGAATATTATTCTACTGATTATTAAGTGGTAAGGGTTATTTCACAATCTCATTATTATTCGTGATTGTTTATATTTAAGTCTCCAATAGGGATAATATTTCTTCCATGTATTTGTTTTCTAAAAATGTTTTAAAAAATGTTTTTAATATTATAATAAATATATTTAAATTTATTTTTACCCATGTTTTAATTTTTATAAAATAGTTTTAAGGGATTTTTTTTTTCATTTTCTAAAAGAGGTACTTTATGAGTTTTTTAGAAAAAATACAGAATAATGTTTTTAAATTATGAAGTAAGAGTATATTTTTCTACTGTCATGATGAATTAATGTTTTGAATATTTATTTAAATATTTTAATGGTTATTTTCTATGAAAATTTATTTTTTTTATAATTCATGGGATTTTAGATGAATGATTTCAATGTAAAAGGGGTATTTCTCTCAATAATGTTCAATGATTTTACTAGAGTATTTTCCTATATTTGAAATAACTTTGTTAAATTTTATGATTAATTAAGGTTGATATATTATCATATCATTTAAATTTTTTTATTAAATGGTTTATGATCACTTTGACAATGGATGTGCTTTTTTTTATACCATTAACCATATTACTTAGAATCGTTTGTGATTATGTTTACTAATTAAGGAAAGTTATTTACATTTAATATGTATACGTTGTTTATGTTTCAACCCAATTATAATAATAATTCAATGGAATTAGTAATTGATATATGAGGCCCACTATTGGCCCTTTATGCATTTGTAGGTCTCATGAGAGAAACTAGATATGGACTTGGCTGAGGCCTTGCCCATTTTTTTAGATATAGATTTGGACAAGGTTTTAATCATTTATTTTAATAATTCTTGTTTAAGTCCTCTATGGTATGTTTTTGATGTCCAAAATTATACATTCCATCATTTTGAGATTAGTTATTGATATTCTGTGCAATTATTCAACTATTATAATATCCATGGATAAGTTTCTTTGCTCATGTAATTATTTAAATCTATTGTTTTTCATTTATTTTCCATTCAATAATTTCCATGCCATATTTACTCATAGATTTCTATGTACGCTTACCCTTACTGAGTATTTGAGGTCAACCCTTTAATATGTTTCAATTTTTCCCTAGGATTCTGCATATATTATGATAGATATGATGGGTTACACAAAGTAGAAATAATGTAAGACTTAATTAAACTCTCATTTTTAATTTTATGTTTTAAAATTTCATGTGTATTTCATGTATTTATCTAGTTTACCAAGGCTACTAAACTATTCTCTCCTTTTAAGATGTGATTCATTGCATCGTATGCTAATGTAATATAGAAAGGCATTAGATCTGGGTTATTGGAGTTAAGGTTGTTACATGAAAAATTATTTTTCTAGAAATTATTTGACAAAATCCCCACTTTTCTTGAATTTGGTTTATTTTTGGAGTCACATGATGTAAGGGAGACCTCCAAATTGTGTTTACCTTTTTATATTTACAATAATACCACTCCCCCTCCACAATAAAAAGGCTCTCATCCCGTCACTTATTCAAGCCTTTAAATACCATTTGGATAATACTAAAATTTTCCAAATAATCTCCCAACATCCCTCCCCTTACTCTAGAACCCTCAATTTTCATATCAATCCATCCAATATGTCCTTTGGAGAAAAACGAAAGGAATGACCCGAAGAAGATGTAGCTTTTATCAATATTCATTTTTACATTGTTTCATTTTAAAATACCATCATTTCACTTTATATCATGATTATAATATGACATAATAATATTCAATAAAATTATATTTTTTATGTTATGTTTTTAACAAACACCTACACACACTTCCATAAAATGGGTGACGAACATACAGTTAATGTGTACAGTGAACTACCACTTCAAGAAATATTGTCCTTAATGTTTTCTTTAACAACTATAATTATAAGGAATTATGATGGAAATAATATTTATATATGATATATATGAAATTTTTGTTGTATCACTACTTCTGGAATTTTTATATAACAATAACTTCGTGAATTCTATTTTGTGTAAATACGATAACATCGTTTGTGGATGTGTGGACTGCCACATTATCAAAGTGATGTGATATGTTCACACATTACATGGAATGTATTAAGGATGGGTTTAATTAAAAATATTTGACATAAATAAAATATATATTTTATTAATTACATAATTACCTTTTTTGGAAATATAATATATCATTTTCTTTTTTACCTTTTCACACACTAAAAAAGGGATAACGTCATTCATGTACATGTTCACTACCGCCTCCTGAAGGCGATGTGATTAAATTTACATAAAAAGAATTAAATATATAAGTATATATTTTAAAATAATATATTATTTATGATATAATTATCATTGTTTAATGATAAATTTTACTTTATTTCTTTCTATAATGATCATTGAAAAGTATTAATGTTACTCATGCATAAGTACAACCTACCATCACTATGATTGTAACATTGGTTCATTTTTCATAACAATAATTCATGATTGGTTTTATAAGTATAATTTATGTATGAATATTAAAACTATACAATTATTATTATTTTATATATGTCTCCATAATGGACCCATTTGACCATAGTCAACCTACCAAAGTATTTTTGACACACAAACCGAATAAGATAAAAACACCTGACTTAAACATTATTGATTAAGTAATTATAAATAACTTTTTTATAATTAAAATAAAACTAATAATAATATTTTAAAAGTTTTTAAATCAATTATATAATTAACATAATTTCATTATTCAGGAAGATAGATTTCAAGCATGTCAAATTATACTCAAGGTAAGGGGTTTCAAGTCAATTTACATTCCATTGATACTTATTTTCTATTATGCACCAAGTAACTTTTATATGGTTTATTTAATTCAATATGACTTTTTATATCACAAGTCTCCTTAAATTAATAATATTCAAATAATTAACTTAATTTATTCTTTCATGGGGATCACAATTCAAAATTTATATAAGTATTAAGGAATTCTTATCTCACTATTACTTTCATGAGGAAGACACCATTTTCACCACTCGTTTCTTTTTGTGTGGTGTATATACTGTGAATTTTGATACATTGTATCATGAAATATTTTATCTTCATTATATTTATATGATTTATTTAATTATTATTATTTCATGTGGTTTATAGTTTTAAAGATACCAAAGAGGTAATGGATTATTTTCACAATTTTACTTATTTGATACATTTGTTATGTTATACACCTGTCTTTTTTATGAGGTTCATATACATATCCATTAACATGATATACCATGAATCTAATTATTACCATGATAATATTTTTTCCATTTAACTTTATTGTTTCAAGGGGATTATGATTAAAATTTTTATAAGTGGTTTGGGACATTTTGGAATGTTTGAAAGTTATTTTCATCATGAATATTTTAAAGTTATTTTAATGGTATTTCCATTTCTTGACATCGAAAAACATTTTATTAATTACCATTATTTTGGGATATTTTTCATTAATACCATGCTTATTCAATCTTTATAGATGTTAGGATTGTTTCAATGATATTATTGTGAAACTCATTTCTTTTCCATGGGATGATTATTTCCTAAAGAGATTCATGTGAAACACATTTTTTAAATGGGTTAATAATGTTCTAAAGATATTTTTATAGAACCCATTTCTTTTCCATGGGTTAATATTGTTTCAAAGATACATTAATGGAACCCATTTCTTTTTTATGGTTTAATGATGATTCAAAGAAATTGTAATTTAACCCTTTTCTTTTCCATGGGTTACTAATGTTTTGACGAGATTGTTATTTAGCCCATTTATTCTCCATGGGTTACTCATATTTCAAATTTTTTTATCCCATTTTATTTCTATGGGTTAACCATGTTTCAATGTGATTTATATGGAACCTTGTTCAATTCATTGGGTTAATAGTGTTTCAAAGATATTTTTGTGGCACCCATTTCCTTTCTATGGATTAACCATATTTTAAAAAGAATAAATATTTTTTCAATGGGTTTTTCTTAATCATATATGTATTCTATTCTTAGATATTATAAATTATGGGTGAACTTTGATAGCAACGGGTGATCCCATTATCATTTACACAATGGGTGCACCAAGATAGCACTATATTGCATTGGGTAATGATTAAGTTCTCCAGTAAATTATATTTGAAGTCAAATATATGATTATTAAAATTTTTAAGGGTTCTAAAAGGGTTTTTATGCATTCACTGATAGGTTGTTCCAAGATAACAACATGTTTTAATTATGATTGCTATGAGTTTATAATGCTTCTCATGATCGAGATTTATATCACATGGATTTGGATTACCGATTTGGATGACTCTTTACTTTTCCTTGATTTTATATTTGATGATCTAGGTATTGATTAGAAAAATTTCTTTTATGAATAACACATGAAATTTGATTAGGTCATCATACTCTTCTGAAATCTTATACGCATTGATGAAATTCAATTTTTTATGTTTATTTCACCCTTACTGAGCGTCCAATCTCACCCTTCATATGTTTCATTTTCCCCATGTTTCAAATAATTATATTTAATGATTTATTTCAATAAAGGATTTCATAAGGATGATATTTCTGAGATAGTGTGAAAAAATAAAAAATGGATATAACAGGAGATGATGATCAAGTTTACGAAATAACTATTTATGAGTCCAAGTTGATTTTAATTTTTAGGTAGGGTTTTTTCATAATTATCTGAAATATTAAAACTAAAAGGTCCTCTAGTTTTTAAGTGAACTATGTTTTCATTTTGATGTTTTAATTTTCCGATGAATAATTTGGAACACAATTATTAGTATCAAAGCAAGGAATGTAATGTTATGGATTTCAACATATGGTTTCAGAGTTTGGGTACTTAGATATTATACACCTCACTTATATATCATGCATGAATGAATTCACATGCCTATATATTCCATGTACCATGAAATTCATTCATGCAAGGGGTGCATGCAAGTTTCCACATTGTGTTTCTTCATGGATACCTTGTATGAACACACACACACTATCCACCTTCAATGCATGTATATGCGTATATTAACATCCATGATCTTAAAGAATGTTCTTTAGGTGTTTAATCCTTCAAGAAATATTCAAAAAGACTTAAAACAAGTATTTAAAGTGTGTTGGATATTCTTGTCATTTTTTTAGTACAGTGTAGGTGAAACTATTTCACCATTCTCAAGATTCATTATGCAAGCCAAGGAGACACATATTGTGTTATCCTGAGATTATTAGTGGAATCCTACATTCATTGTGTGACTATCAAGTTTATGGTTCTCATGTCAATAGGACCATGTGATTATTCTATTTTTCAAACAAAAAATTTTCTTAAGAGGTCTTCCTTTTTAATGAATAAAGAGAAATTCACGGTGATTTTTTTTTCTCTAGAAAAATGAGAGCTATACCAAGTAATTGAAACAAACTATTAGCCATGGATTCATATACTTTTATAGAAGAAAATTACCATGCATCACACCATATAAAATCTACATTTTATATTGATTATCCAAAAAAATTGGCCAAGTAATGGTCTTTTTCAAATGAACAAGACATTCTGACTTAACTCAAGTATACGATGAAAATCAATGTGTTTGAACATTATCCCTTTTGATGATTTATTCATGTTAATGTGATGAATTAATGATCCTTTTGTTTAATATTAAACTCATCCTCTGAACTGATTGAGAATTTTCATGTAATGTTTGCATTCGACCGATGCTCATTCTTCAATTTATTACATGAATTCAAAGTTTAGTATGCATGAATAGTGATTTGAAATCTCATCATCTCATAATATTGATGAAATATGAATCAGAGAATCTTTGGTTTGATCATGGAATATAAGACCATATTCTATGAAAAATTGGAACGAATCGATGATTCTATAGGTAGATTATTTTCACGGAGCTTGATGAAAAAACATAGATGAGACAGATCATGAAGCCATGATTTTATGTGGAATTCATTTATCGGGTGAAGAGTACCTTACAATTCTATTGTCCCATATTGAAATCACTATATTTCTTTGATGTGGTTTATTAGACAATGAATTTTTCAAATCCATCAAGATGGTACTAGGGGATTTTCACCCAAAATCCATCACACACCATATATGAATTATACATTATCCCTTTCATGCCTCTGGGAATGCTCTTTACGGTCCTTATACAAGGGCCCACACTCCTATGCTTCCTAGTAGCAGGCCTAGGATGACTCCATTGGTCAAGGTTGACTCTAGAGACACATGTACCTAAGGATGAGCTATCCGTGGATACATATTAGGTTGGAATCCATTTTTAAATTAGTCAACATTTGAATACTTATAAAAAATATAAGTATCAAATGAAATTCAAATCCACCATAAATTAAAATTCCACCAAAAATATTTTCATTTTAATCCTGTAAAATATAAATTTATATATATTTTTTCACATATTTCATCAATTCATCATCCTCATGAATTTATTATTATATATTTATTTCTTTAAATAATATTTCATGGACATCAACAATTATGCATGGAATCTTCAAATAATTCGGGAAATAAATATTTTCAAGGTATTAATTTGTTTTACAAATAACGAATACTCTTTCTTACACATCATTTTTATTTATAGATAAGAACAAAAAATCAAAACTATCCAAGGAGAATTTTCCTTGCATGAAATCCAATTCCATTAGATGAATCCATAAAAATTCTCCAAGAATGACCACTTCTTCTAAACTCACCAAACACATATCAAAACATTATTAAAAAATTTGAAACACTGGGTCCAAATATATCCTGAATTAATTTTTTTTGTCAATTTCCTTTTCTTATATTCAAAAGTCAATATGTGTGCATTAAAGATTCTACCCCTTTGAAAATCAAATTCAACGGATAAGTGGGGAATATTTCTCATCTTATTTTTCATATGTAGAAATGATCATCTACTAAATATGAAAATTATTCAATCACTTAAGAGATAGGTATGAACACACATTATTTTATTAGAATACATCCATCACAATATAAAATCTACCTCTACATGGGAAATAATTATGTAAAAAACTAGATACATACCACCAAGGACTCCAAATATTCCCATAATATTCCATATATGTAAAATCATACTCACAATGTATCAATTATCAATAAAGGGGTTGTATAAATCATATTTATCAATAAAATGAAAAATGCTACACATACTTCCACAGAGACAACAAAAAGATCATGTGAAAAATATAAACCTCCCCCTTTGTCTTATTTTGTCATTAACCAAGAACTCCCCCTTAATTGACAAGATAATTTAATAAAGAATAAGGGATGAACATGTGTTTGGAGTACCTTGACCTCTAATTTTGAATTATTCCTAGGTTATAATATTGATTCTTATGGATAATCCCCTTTAAGGGATGAAAACTTTAATTCCATTTCATGGAATTAAGTAGACTCTGTGAATTATAATATCATTATTCAGTCTTAAAATTATAGCCTCAAACATCTCCTTTAATTCCCCTCATTGATAGATTAGAAAATAGAAAATAATAGTGAATTTGGTGTGAATTATTGATCTATCAGAATTAAAACTAATACTTAGATCTTCTTATTAGTGTGGGACATTATTTTCTTAAAATTAAAAAAGGATAATATTACATTGATCTCTTATTTTTATTTCAAGAACAACTAATTTAATTATATTCTTCCTTCACATATTCCTTATGGTGAATAAATTTTTCTACAACTATATTTAGGTTTTTCAATTTTACAAATATAGATACAATCTCATCAAATTACACCTCATTTTCTTAGACCAATCTCATTATTTTAGATTTAGAATGTTTCTCATCTACCTGCAATTGTTTATCTAGTTTCAACTGATGTATGCAGAAAAATAGGAAGTCTTTATTGACATTCTTAGTCTTCTACAAATCATCACATGACTTGTCATTGATTTTATTTAGAAACCTCTTCCATTTCACAATATAGGGAACCTATCCTCCCGGTCCTGTTATACTCTCCATAGCCTTCTGACCTTCTAATATCAATCAACCAAAAACTTATTCCATAATATGAATATTTTGTGTGTAGATAGTTGTGTTGAAGATCTATTCATATTTTTCTCTCTAAGTTATTATCCTCAGATGCTCAACAAAACTCCCTAATGAATCTTGCCTCAATATTGGTAAATATATATCGATCAAACAATATTAAGCTATATATCCATTCTCACCACAATACTAACAAAATTGTTTAAAATTCTCTCATATTGATTCTAGATGAATTCAGATCTGTGTTGTTGTTGTCCTCTAACAGAACTGGCCTCACTTTTCTTAAATATTTATGGACTTCTGGGAATATGCATTCTATTCCAGGATAAAGAAAATTTCCTCTCATTATTATTTTTCCATATATCCTCAATATGAGTTTCGAAATCTATACTATTATAAAAAATATTTCTAACAAAATGATTAAATTTACATTTACCTTCCATATCTCTAGCTTAGAAAGATTCTCACTTGAAATTAATAGAATTATCAAAATATTCTTCATATTTATTCAAATAATGTTGATCTGTGTCATATATATATTCTTTATTAATAAATAATTATCTATTAAAGTGAACGTATATTAAAAATCACATATAATCTTATATTATTCATCATTTTTTTATTTTTTCATATTGATCTCACTGATAATATATACATATTTCTTCATTATCTTTTCCTTTTATTAAAAAATATGAAATATTTCATCCTTATTATTTTAAATAGTTCCTTTAATGTTATATTTTTCAATATTTTTCATTTATTTATTATGAAATTTTATCTATTCAATAAAAAATTCTAATTTTTCTCTCATCTTCCACTCAAGTTCTTTTCTTTCTTGTTAATCATCACCACTACTTGATGAATCAGTTGTTCTCTTTCCATGTTGAAAGAAACTAATTTCATTATTTTATGAACAACTTGATGATTAATCATTATTTATCATTATCATAAGATTAATTTTTATACTATTATATTATTTATTATTCTTCTAATACCATTTGTGTTTATGCGATCTTTCACCATATGATTTTGATATTGATTATGATTATTTAATTTTTTCTTTAGACACTTCTCGTAAAAATGAACATATCTACCAGAGATGAATAATATTTCTGGGATTATATTATTTCTACACCAGTTTTTACTTAATGGAACCTTTTTATTTAAGATAAAAAATTTAATTGAATCCATCATCATCCTCATCAAAATCCAAATCATCAAATTATTAAGCATCTTTTTCTCAGACATTTCCCTTTCTCATGAATTCAATTTACATTTCAATTTTTTATTTCTTCTTGAAAGCTAGAATTTCCCTCATCTCATAAGATATGATAACGTTTTTTAGTTAATCAAAAGTTAAATATTTCCTTTCCTATAGGGATAATATCTTTTAATCAAATCAATTTCGAAAAATTCTCACCAACTTTTTGACACTGATATTGTCACCTAGATTCTCAAAAAATCCTCGAATATTGCTGAATATTTGTTTCACTCTTATAAAATAGTCATCAATATTTTCATCATATATCCTATTGATTTACTCAAAATTATTCCTCTAAAATTATAGATTGGATTCCTTAACAATGAAATTTAATTCATAGATTCTTCTAAGTTTATCTCAGATATCCTTGGTAGTTTGGATACCCATGACCTTTTTATATACCATTCTTGATAGATCTTTCAAGATGGAATTTTGAGCCTTTACATATAAATCCATATTTCTCATATCCTATTGTGCCTTGGAAACATCATTAGTAATGGGAGAAAAGAACCATTTTTCATCATCTCTCACTTCTAGACTGAGTTACATGTGATATGGTAGAATCCTATTCCTACGGCTGTGATAATTATTCAAATTTAATGTGGGAACAACTCAGATATTAAAAGAATTAAGATTAACCATCCCATGGATTTCTTTTTGTATCTTTAGAGGGAACCTAACCCTCAGATACCACTTGTAGTGACCCAGGATGAATTGAACACTAAGAGGGAAGTGGTAAATTAGTGGTTTCATTTTTTGAATTATTTTTCATTTCAATTCATCCTATTAAACTTTATAGGGTTCTCGATCCACTCAATACCATCTCTCAACATCATCTTGTATATATTTTTAATAATGTAGATAGAGTGTCACAAAATATTTTCAAGGTTTTTCATAAAGACAACTCCTTAAAAAGCATTTATTCCCCCTATTTAAAAATTATTAACTATCAAAAAAGTTAATACAATTTCTACAGCTCCAATCAAGAGGATCTATTTTATTTTTTTCTAACTAAGATACTTCTTTATCTTGTTCTAAATAAGAGACTTTGTTTTCTCTTGTATCTAACTAGAATACTTCACCTACTCTGCACAAAAAATGAAATACTTGACCTCTATTCAAAGTCTTGATCCAATATAGGACGATTATATGATCATCAACCATGATAGTATGATATTACTTGATCATTTAATTTTCATGTACTATCAATAACCACTTTTTGGGTCTTATTATATTTCACAATATGTTTTTACCACTTGTATTGATAAATTTATTTAGTGAAACAAATGCTCAGTCTATGCCTCCTTCTAAATGATGTCCTGACCTCATTGAGATGTGTGCAAGTGGTTAGAAAAATTTCTTCAATATATTATGAAATATTGGCATTTCAAAAATCAGTTCAAGTTATTCTTGAAATGTTAATTTAGATACAATTAATTTATGGAATTAATGGAATCTTAATGTCTTGTTTTTTGTATCTCAATGTTGGTACGTATGTATATAAGTATACATACACCACATTCACCTTCTTTATTCAATATTTACAAAACTCACTAATATCTCAAAAATTTATGTAACCAAATGCATTAATATTCCATATAACATGAAATTACATCATGCAAGGGGTGTGTATACACTATTTTCATTGTGTTTCTTTACTCACACCTTGTTTTTACACACACACACACTTTCTACATTAAATGCATGTGCATGAATGAACTGTCTATTATGTTCTTCAAGAATGTGATTGATGTGTGAACTCCTTTATCAAATATTATCACATACATTATGCAATTATTTCATTTGAATGAAATTTACCTATTCTTAATATAGCATAATATAGGTGAAAGTATCCCATGTTTCTCAGTATTTATCACACAATCCAAGGATATGTGTATCACACTATCATAAGATTATTTGTGTAATATAACTTTATTCAAATGACTCTTGAGTGTGTGGTTCTATTTTGAACTAGTTCAAAAAATTCTTCTCCTTATTGCAAGAAAAATATCCCAGGGATGGATTCCTTCTTAGAGAACTAGGATCTGTTTTCAGTGATATGTTTTTCTACCAAAAAATGAGATCTCTCTCTACAAAAACCATTCTAGAATGGGTTTATTTTCTTTTATTGGAAAGAATCATTATGACTTACAACACCTAAAATCTACAATTTAAGCATAATTGAGTCAGCATAAATAATTTAGAGTCAAAGACTTATTAAAATTCCTAAAATATTTAGATATAACTAAAGTATACATTAAAAATAATGAAATGTATACATTATACATTTCAATGATTTCCATATGATCATGCGATGAATTTACACTCCTCATGTTTAATATCGAACTCATCCTATGAAACGAATGACCTTATATACCTAACATTTGAATTTTGATGATTCTAATTGTTCGGGTTATCACATTCATATAGAGCGTAGAATGCATTTATGGTTATTAGAAGTCTCATTTTCATGTATTATCGATGAAATAAAAACTCTGGTGACCTTTATTCAATCATGGTAAGTACAATCATCTTCTCTAGATAACTATAATTCCTCGGGATTCCAAAAGTTTGGGAAAGTCATTATGTTTGATCAGATGACTTTTATGAGACGAATTGTGTGTTTGTGACTATATGTATATCTTATTTATTGGAAGGAAACTACCCAAAAAATCTGGTATCCCACATTTAAGTCACCATATGTCTTCACCATAGTTTATTAACCAATTCATTTCTTATCCACATCAATATTTATACGGGGGAACAACACCCACACTCTATCACACACCACATGGGAATTATACATGGGTCCATACATACCTTTGGTTGAACTATATATGGGCCATATACATTGGTTTGAACTCCTATGTTTCCCATTAGCTAGACCATGATGGATCCCATTGGCATGGTTAACTCCGGTCCCAGAAGTGGCTATTGTTGATCAGGACTTGTCTAGACAGTTGGTCGACCACTATTTTAAAATAAGATCACCTTGAAATACTTAGAAAAAATATAAGTATCAAATGAAAAATAAATCCACGCTCAATTAAAATTCTAACAAAAAAATTTCATTTTAATCATGAAAAATATATATTCATATTTTTTAATGGCCCTCATCAATTCATCATCGTCATGCATTTTTTCATCAATATTATATTATTCAAATAATGTTTTATAGACTTCATAAGTTATTCATGGAATCTTCAATTAATCATGAAAATAAACATTTTTTGGGTATTCAATAGTGTTATATATAGTAAAAAATACATCACACTTGTCTTTTACATATTAATACAAACATAAGAAATTTTCATAATTTTCCAATGAGAATTTTCCAGGAATGGCATGTAATTCCATTATATTAATCCATAATTACTCTATAGGCATCACTAATTCATCCAAAATCACCAAAAACATATTTTAACACCATTAGAAACAAATAAAACACTAATATAAACACCATAAACCATGATATAAACATAACACATAAAATCTTGACAATTCCAACATTACACTCATGATAGTTTTCTTTGAAACCATATGAAAAAATTTCTAGATATTGAAATATCTATTCTATTTTAAAACCATTTTCTAAAAATTATTGGAATATAGTGAAGGAAGGTTTATCATTAATGAAAACATTGATAATTTTAAAGGAAATAAAATCAAATAATGGTTATAGTGTATGAAACAATTGGTGTTTATGTATACATTAAAATAGAACATTCCATTTATATTATTCCAAAAGACTCAAATATTCTGGAAAAAGGTTACTTTAGAATATTTTTGAAATAATGTTTAAAAATAAATAAAATTTCCATCAAAAAATTTTATGTCCATATAAATACATCCATAAATTAATTTTAAAAACAAATATAAATATGAATAAATATAGTTTGGGGGGACATTGAAAGTGAATTTTTTTAATGGAAAGTCACTTACCTTGAGTCTAAATCATCACATATATTAATTATATTTTGGAATAATAAATATAGGATAGATATTTACTATCTTGTAAAATATATTTTTTATTATTATTCCTTTTATTTTATTTTTTATCATGTTATATTTAATTACATAATAAACTATGTTAACATCAAATATTTTGATGATATTCATCCCAAATGTCCAAACTTACTTCGGAAGGTTCACTATATTAATAATGATCACTATTAAATCATATATAGAATAATAATACTTAAATAATTATTATTTTTATACATCAATTATAATTTTTAAAATAATCACAAAATATTGTTTTTTAAAATGAACTATGTTACAATCATGTATATGGAAGGCTATACGTATGCACGAGGGATGTTTTCATTTTTCAATGATCATTATAGAAAGAATATAAGTGTTATTTTATTATTCAAGAGTTATAATTAAAAAATAAAAAACTTATTATTTATTTAATAATACATATATATAACATCTAGGTGTAGTGGTGATGGAAGACGTTCCACTTTTCTTCATGGAGTTTGTAGTCTACACATACACCAAAACATCATTATTAATTTTGTATTAATTTAATTATAATAAAGTAAATTATTTAATATATTTCTAGGAAGATATATAATTAATGAATATCATTTAAAAAATAATTAAATATATCATTACAAGTTATCATAATAGGTGGTGATGGAAAATGAATTAATATCAATTCACGAGGTGATAGTCTACAGTGCACATGGATAATGGGTTTGTTTCCCATTTGATGGAAGTCAAGATGAATATTGGTTATTAAATTAACATAATTACTTCTCAATATATGGAATATAGTTTTTAAATTTTTCATCATGTTAAAATAATATTTTATTGAGGTTGAAAATAAATAAAAACTAAAACGCTTGTTTATGAACTATACGTCTTGTTTAGACAACATTTTAAAAATTACAACAAAATCATTCTTGGGATTGTTTTATGTTAAAAAATCCTCAAATTCATGTGTATGGATTTAAATAATGTATTTTAAAATGTATTTTAAAACCCAAAATACTTTTTATTTTTTAAGAAAAGAGGAGAGTGTGTTCTCTTTTATAAGATAGGGTAGATGCACTTTTTAAATTTCTTAAAATATTAAATTAATATATTTATTTTTCAAATTAACATTGTTCCAAAATGAAAAAAATGAATCTAATATGATTTTGATTTTAAATCCTATAATCCTAGAAAAAATTTATAAGTTTAGGTGATGTGTTCTACCTTATCTTTTTTAATAGCTTTTAACCCTTTTACCAATTACCATGGTATTAATTACTACACACTTTAGGCATAAAAAAGAAAACTATAGAAGTTAAATTCAACTATAAAAGGAGAATATTTTTTTTATTTTAAATCATATAAAAATATTTTGGATGATCATAGGATTTTTTTCAAGTTTTAAATAATTTAATAAAATATTTTTTACTATAAAAAAATATTAATATCAATTTTTGAAGTATTAATTTAATTTGACTTTTAAAATAACAAGAAAAAACTTTATTTATAATATAATGCATTAAAACATCTCTAAATTATAATTTTTATCTTCAAGACTCCTGTAACAAAAGTATTCATTCCTATAATATTACTTTTAACGTTATAAAACTATTTATTTTATTTTTATATTAATTGAATAAATATTATATCAGTATTGCATAGGCATTTAATGTAATTATTTCATCACTAAAAATTATAAATAAAATTCCATGAAAAATAAAAAAGATTTATATTTCAAAAGAATATTTATAAAAAAAATTTACATCTTTTTATACATATTTCAAAAAAAAATGAAAATAAAACAAAGAGAATTGCATTTATGACTTTTCATTACATAAAAATTATAAAGGTTAAAATCATTGGCAAATGGAAATAAGGTAATAAATTAATTTTTTTGACGATTATATATGAAATATAATAATAAAATAAAATTATCTAAAGTGTTTGGGTTACATTATAGTCCTACTCACATTATTTTTAACCTTAATTAACCCATTTTACCTTTATAATGGTAACAAAAGTTATAATGATTAATTTAAATAATGAAAAAAAACTAAAAGCATAATATTTAATAGATATGGACCAATTAATTAAAAATATTAAATTAAATTTTCATCATTCAAAAATAAAAAAGTGAATAAATTTAAAGTAGAATTAGTCCTGAAAAAAGAGATGAAAAACAGTTTTATAGAAAAATTCCTTTTTAAGTAAAAAATGTTTTTATATTAAATTGAAATATAAAATTCATTAAAAAGATAATAATTGGGATATATTTAAACAAATTGTGCTAATTAGAATTTAAAAATAATTCAAATTATAAATTTTCATTTTAAATGCAATAAAGTGACATAATATTTTTGTAAAAATCAATATTTTTTAGTACAGATTGAAAAATAAAACATTACCAAAAATTATAAAAACATTATCATTGGATAATTTTCACACAATCACTTAAAAAATGAAATTAATTTTTTAAAATTAAAATTATTTAATTTGAAAATTATAATTTCAAATAAAACCATATATTTCAGAATTTTGATAAAACCATTTTCCTTTTAATTTAAGCATTCCTTAAGGTTTTAATAATAAATCAAACTATATATTACATGAATACTAATAAATATGAAAACTATTTATTCAATCATTAACTCAGTAGTTACATTCTTTCCCATATTTAAATGTATATCCTCATGATTTATTCAACTGTTAAAAAGTTGGGGATATATTTCCCTCCTAGAATTCTCATATTCATAATTTTCTTCTCCAACCAGATGGGTTTTCAAAAAATCCTTAACTTGATTAATTACCATATTTCCTAACACTATATATCTATAGTTAAGAATCTGAAATGGTTGATCCTTATAGGAAATGTTATCAAAAAAGTAAAACTACATAAGGGATCAAGAAATGAGATTAATTTTGTATATATTTTATTAATATAGAAACATGAAAAATATTGTGTACCAAGGATCAAAGCCAAGGCATGTCCATGTGGTAGGAAACTGATCCATTTTCCTCTACGATTTTATATGGTCAAATGTACCACAGACATAAATAACCTTTTCTACCAAAACACATTATAATTTTCCATTGAGATACATTAAGATAAACATGATCACCTACTTTAAAAGAGATATTCTTCCTCTAGTTATCCACATAAAATTTCATCCTACTATGAGTGCCATCATATTTTGTTGAATAATACTAACCTTATCAACTATTTCCTATAATAAATATAGACCCAATAGTGTACATTCACAGACTTTATCCAAATATACTAGAGACTAACACCAGATTCCAAAAAATTCCTCAAAACTTTCCATTTGTATACAGGAATGAAAACTATTTTTATAATAAAACTCAACAAATGAAATATATTGATAAAAAATTCCTTAGTATTACAAGGAATTATAATGAAGCATGAAATCCATGTTATGAATCATTCAATAATATTTTCCATGATATTTTTGATGAAGAGATATTCTATAGGATAATTCCATACCCAATGAATTTTTAAGTATATTCCAAAAATAATAAATGATTCAGGGGTCACCATTATATACAATAGAGAGTGTAATTCCATGTAACCTAACTACCTGATTGAGGAATATTTTACAATGTTGATATAAATACAGGTTACTTTGATTGGTTATAAAAAATATATATATATATATATATTTAATAAATATATCTATAATAAACCATATATCATTATCTCCAAGATATATCTTTGAAATCACAACCAATAAATCCATGAATATATTTTCCCATTTCCACTACAGAACTAGAAAATGTTAAATCATCCCCTTTTGTAATAATTATCCATGATTAATCTGTTGAAAATTCAAAATTTTTATGACAAATTCCACGATATCCATTTTCATTACATCACACCAATAATACTCTTGAAATAATATATAAATTTTAGTGGTTTCAAGAAGATTAGAAAATGGGTAACTATGATATTTACATAATAACTCTCTATTCAATCATGAATCACATGAAATACATACATTTTTTCAAAATATGATAAAAGATTTCTAAAAAAATTAATCTCTGAGAACATTCCCTTATTATTGGTTTATAATTTATCCTAAAAAACATGGTCTTTATTGAGAGAATTATTAATTATTTTTGATAGAAAATGTTGTATTAACATATAAAAAAATAGAGGAAGGTGCTACATGCACAATTTCTAGGACAAAATTCATCTAATAATTAAATAGAGGGTCTTGTTCTTAATATTATAAGCTTAATTAAACATTATTTTTCAGAATCAAATTATTTATTTATTTTCTTTTCTAGGACAATAATGGATCATGAAATCATTATCCTTAATCAATTCCATCCTTATTCTTTATATCATCATCTTCTGTTTCAGAGTGAATATATACATAAAAATTTTAGGATTATTATATATTTCACACCTAGATCTATATAAATGACACCTCTAAATTTTTAAGTAAAACACTATGGTATCCAGTTCATGGTCATTTTTAGGATAATTTTGTTTATGAGAATTTAAATTATGGGAAGAATGAGAAATTTTATGATCATTAAACATTAGGAAACAACTAAGTCCTTTAAATTAAGAATCATTATAAATTACAAATCAACATTTTTTAAGGGAATATCCAAAACTGTACCATTCCCCATTATTCATTTTAGTTCTTGAAAGCAATCATCACACTCTTGGGTCTAGGTGAATTAATCTATTTTTTTATTTACCATAGTTAGTGAGAAAGATAATCAATAAAATATTTCAATAAATTGCTAATAGAGACCCTCTAATACAAGAAAAATATGAATATATATGAAATTAGTAGGTAGTTTACATTCATTAATAAGTTTAGTTTTTTTATGTTCAACAGTTATTACATTATTAGAAATCGTATTCCAGCAATGTAAATTTATTGCATCCAAAATTTACACATACTAAAATTTTCATATTGTTTCTTTTCTTTCAACGATTTTAAAACAACACTTATGTGAATTTTATGATCACATTGACTTTTATAATATACAAATATATAGTGAATAAAAACCACAAAAATTTATCTAAATAGTTATGAAAATAGATATTTATAGGATCCAAAAATATAGCTAATTCATTAGACAACCTAAATGGAATAAATATAATTTAATAATCATTTTTTCTAGGCTGAAACTCATTTTCAGGATATCTTACCCCCTTACCATCAACTGATGGTACATTAACCTAATATCAATCACTAAATTTTTTCCTCTATAAATATTATTAAATAAAGCATCTATATGAGGAAACAAATGATTTTTCTAAACAATGATGTTATTAAAATATATCTAATAATTTCAATATCTCTTGGGACCATAAATATTGTTAAAAAATAATACATTGGCACCCCATCATGATGTGATTAAAAAAATTAATAATTTATAAAGAAATTATGGAAGCTACATTTTCTATTCCACAAGTTTTACTTGAGCCAGCCGATAAGGGGTTTTTTCATTAGTTATAACATTAAGCAATAAGTTAATAGTAATATCAACCTCTCGATCAAGAATAACATGAGGTAAATATTAGGAAATACATTCACATATTCTTTTAGTAATATAAACTCTCTAATTTAAATAGTTTATTTCTTTTAAGAAAAATTATATTCTTAACATATCATTTGTAAAATCAATTTCTACCTTATCATCACATTGATTTTTTTCTTATAACTTCTAAATTCATGGGAAGCTAATTTCCATTAATATATTTGTTTTAATCCTGAGTAAAACAAATTTATTTAAAAATCAAGATCCTAAATAAATTTTTGATTTACCATTCAAATCAGGTGAATCTTAATTTATAATGTGTCCATAGAATCACCCACATTTTTTCTCAATTACAATATTTTTTTCATCCTAAGTGAAACTTATTTAGGAAAATATTTATCAGAGAACATATTTTTAAATAACACCCATTACATGGAATGAGTCTATTCCATTACTTTGATATTTATAATCACTGGCCACCACATAATGACTTCGCATGGAACACTATAAATGAAAAGTTTTACCATTTGATGATCTAAATAACCCATGACATCAAATATCTTTAGTTTGTATTTAAGCAACAATTTAGCTATCATAGGGTCAAATGGTCCATACAATACAAGAGGGTGTTGTTTCATAAAATTATCCACTATATATATATGTTTTTATAGGGTGAACATGGTGCCTATCTCATATTGATACCACCCAAAATTGTATCACATGTCAACTAAGATATCCCAATAACATACTCCTCTATTCCAATTCCAACCTCCTTTAATGGCCCAAAGGCCTTCATTTTTTATTGATTTTTAATAATCCACCTTTCAAGGGGTGAGGTGGAACCCTTACAAGGCTCGTAGGTGTAAGTATAACATGGACCATAAGACTTAGAGGAATTCATTTTTTATAGAGTTCCAACATTATATACAACCCAGAAGAACTACTTGGAACTACTCCTCTCTAGCATCATCATCATGAAATAATCTTTCCACCTTCGAATGGTTGTTTGGATAGGATTTCCCATGTATACATAGGCTTGGAAACTTCTAATAAGTATCTAATATTCTAACAATATAATAATTTTAAAATGAATCATGTCCAAACTTCATGACTTTTAAACTAACTTCTTTATTTTTACCGATAATTAAAACACTCTAGAATTTTTTTTAAATTATGGATGAGAAACAATATAAAAAAAAGGATATAAAAATAAATAAATAAACCTTTAGACTACTGATACTCATATACATTTTTTATTTTCAAAATTTAACAGTTTATTCAAAAAAAAAAATTTCAGACCCATGAAATATCCTAATCTTCCTAGTGATTTTTGTATAACATTTCTTTATAAATTTTCTATTTAAAATAAAAATCATAAGGTTAATTTTAATTAATGAAAAACACATGAATATTTTCTTCACAAATTTAATCATTCAACCATTAAAAATTAACATGTACATTCCTTTAAACATTAGTTCGTCATATTATTTTGTGAACCCAGTTTTTTTAAAACCCCATTGAAATAATAGATAAATAATGTAGGTAACATGGGAAATAATTTTCCACACCATGCTTAAATATGGAGTAACCATAATGGTCCACTTCAAAACCAAATCCATTTTTGTATTATCATGAACCCACCCATCCTTTGTTTATAACATAACCAATATTCCTTAGTTTACAACAGATTCTCTTATCAGTGGCTTATAAACAAAGAAACCATACATCGCCGATAATCCTAAAAAACTCTAAATGACCATAACATAATAATAACTCATAAAATCATGAAATATATAACATTATACTCACAAAAAATTATTATCGCCAATAAAAATGATTTCCAAATATTGAAATATAAATTTCAATTAAAAACACTTTTTTGAAAATAACAAAGAAATTGTATTAGAGGGTTTTTATTTTAATAAAACATAAATATTTTTAAAGGAATCTAAAAATCAAATAAATGTTAAGGAGGCACAAAAATTCATTGTAACCTTATAGGTTAAAATAAAACATTCCTTTTGTATTTTTATAAATATAATCCCAATTTTCAATACAAATTTTACTTTTTAAAAACATTGAAAGAAAGTATAAAGGGACATAAAATGTACTATATAATTCCTTTTATGTCCATATAAATAGATTCATAAAATATTCATAAAAAATTATAGACGTGGAATAAAAATAGTTTAGAAGGAAACATTAAAAGTAGTTTTTTTTGAAAAGAAGGCACTTTAACTTGATCCAGACTCAACTCATATATTCTTTTTCATCATGAATAATAAAAATTTATTAATTATTTAATTTATTATGATCCATTTTCATTCTTATTATTCCTTTTATTATATTTATTATCATGTTATAATTAATTACTTAATAAATTATGTTCACATAAAAAGTTTTGATGATATTTATCCCATATGTAAACAATGACTTTGGTAGGATGACTACGAAAAAAGAATTCATTATTACATCATCCAAAGAATAATAATAATGAAATAATTATGATTTTTATATTTAAATAAATTTTTTAAAACCAATCATGAATGATGGCTATGAAAAATGAATTAGGTTACAGCCATGGAGATGGTAGGTCATACGTATGAATGACTAAAATCTCCATTTTTCAATGATCATTATGAAGATAATTTAAGTGTTATATTATGTTTAAAAAATTATAATTATACGAAAAATACCGTATTATTTATTTAAATATACTTATATATATATAAATATTTTAATTTGGTGTGGAAAAATGAATCATATCGCTTCATGGAGGTGGTAGTCCACACCTACATAAGAACGATGTTATCTTTTTTTAGTGAATGGAATGGTATGAATGTAAATGATATAAAATATTTTAATAATTAAATATTTTTTTAATATCGTGTATATACTCAATAAATCTATTATTACAACCATCTGTAATAGGAGATAATGGAAAATGAATTACTTTAGTTCATGAGGAGTTAGCGTGATGTACACATGAATGATGGTTCCGTTTGAAATTTTATAAAAGAGGAGATAGATATTTTTTATTCCATTAATATAATAAATTATTAGTATATTATATTTATTTATGTCATTATTTAATCCTGGTTTTGGAGAATTTTATTGAGGTACAAAAATATGCAAAAGGAAAATGCATGGTTATGAACTATACCTCTTCTTCGGAAAACCTCTTCAGTATTATAAAAAAAATTCCTAGGTTTGTTTAATGATCAAGAAAAGGGCTATATGATAATATAAAAATATAAAATTTAGGTGATTTTAATATTAAAATATAAATTTGATAATATCAAAATTTGTAGAATTTTATTGAGGTACAAAAATATGCAAAAGGAAAATGCATGGTTATTTTTTATATTTTTTATTTTATTTTCATGAGGGGATGGGTACACCGAGAATTTTTTAAAATATTAAATTAATAAATAATAATTCTCACATTCAGATGGAATAAATTTGATAATATCAAAATATAAAATTTAGGTGATTTTAATACTATCATCCCACAAATAATTAGAAAATTTTAGGTTTTTTACCCTTTTTGTTTTTATCTTATTTTATCCCTTTTTACCTTTTACCACAATATTAAATATTTTAATATTTGGGGGTCAATAATGTTACTATAGATGAGAAATTATACCATAAATGGATCATTATTTATATTTTAAACCATAAAAAACAACTTTTCTAACCATATGATTTTTTTACTTTTATATCGTTTACTATAATATTAGTTATTTTAAAATAATAATAATTTAAATTTAAAACTATTAAATTAATATAAATTTTAAAAAATTAAAAAATTGAGTTATGGAATATTTAATTACCTCCACTATAATATGTAAATTTAATCTCACAAAACCATGGAACACAAATATTCAAAAAAATATTATTACATTTAACATTTATTAAGTCATTTAATTTATATTTTTGATCAATTTAATAAATATTATTTTGGCGTTAATAGGAATTTAATGTAATTTTTAATGAATAGACATTTGAAATAAATTAACATTATAAATATAAATAAATTATTTTTTAAATTAATAATTATTTCCAAAAATAATTTATTTTTATCTTGATTTAATAAATTTGAATATAGTAAAACAAAGAGAGTGTCATTTTTTACTTTTTACATAAAAAATTATAAAGGTTAAATTCATGGACATATAGAAATAAATGTTTATATTATATATTTTTTATTAAAATAGATAAAGCATAATCATAAGAAAATATTAATTCAAGTGTTGGGGGTACATTCTAGTCCTCATCACATTATTTTTAATCTTAATTTATCCATTTTACCTTTACTATGGTGACAAAATTTACTATAATTACTATATCTAATGAATAAAATTAAGAGGGACCTATTTACCTAAATTTGGAATTCATGATTAAAAATATTGGATCCATTTTTCATTATTTGAAACATAAAAGTGGTAGAATTTAATTTTAAATTAAACACACAAAATGTGATGAAAAAACCTTTTTTGAGAATAATGAATTTTTAAGTATAAAAATTGTTTTAGACCAAATTTGATTATAAAAATATTTCTAAAAAATGAAATTGGATTATATTTAAAAAAAATGTTCTTCTAAAATTTTAAAATGAATTTGGAATAGAATTTTACATTAAAAATTATTTTGAAATATATATTTTTTAATAAAATGTTATATTTTCCACTACTCATTGAAAAATGATATTTTCAGAAAATTCTCAGAAATTTATCCTGGGATAATTTTGAAATGATAAATTCAAAATTTAAATTCCTTTTTTCAAATTAAAATCCAATAAATTTAAAGATAAAATTTTAAATAACACCATATAAGAAAATGAGTTTACCAAAACTATTCTCTTTTGGATTTAAATATTACTTTATGTTTTTATAATTAATATAACTATATATTTCACGAATACTAAAAGATTTGAAAATTATTATTTTTAAATTGCATGGGTTGTTTCAAAAACACAACCAAATACATCTGGATGTTAGTATATAAAACACGATGGGGGTGGGATGCATATTGATGTAACATCAAAATATAACAAATATAGATAAAAAAACATAACATAAGGGTTCACATATAATATAAGTATCATAGCTCACATAACTACTAAATAACCAAATTACATATTCTAACAACTACTACCACAACTAAATAATTTCTTTCACATGAATCATCCACACACAACCTAAAATTCCCTCATTATCAACTATTTTAAAAAATTCCTAGATTTACTAATTTCCTAAAATGATTTATTTTATAAGATATTAAATTCCATATTTAATGAAAAAACACTCTCTCCATCATCCCCTATTATACCCATTGATTTATCAATAATGATTTCATTAATCAAATACACTATATCATACATTCTAGTTGATACTTCTTTAATTATGGACCATTAAATTATCATTTAATCATTATCAATGCAACCGATAAACCCTAAAAATCTACAACAATGAAACAAAATAATAACCCAAGAATCTCAAAAAATACACCATCATTTCCCATGTGGAAATAATTTCTACCTCCAAACCATCATTCAATAATCAGAAATATCTATTCATTATAGAAATCCACCAAAACATTTCATTCCAACCAACTCGAACCTCATTTTTCCAAAAAATTTTATAACTAATTCAGTTTGAACCATCACTATCCAAAACAAAAAGACCAAAAAAAGGGTGAAATAATAAAATTATCATCACTCTAAAAAGACAAATTTCATCTCTCACAAATCATCATAATTCGGTTTCATCTTTATAGAAACATTAAATAATATTTCGTTACACCATCATTGGAAGTTTGACACAATTACTGGGATTTTAAATAATAGGATCATAACCAGATATGTGTGGTTAACCATAATGAAAAGTTATTTAAAAAAAATGATAGGGTTTTTATTTCCAAACAAAAATGGAATAAGGGAAAAAATTATAATAAAATCTGTATCAATTCTCAAAGATTGATCAAGCATCAAAATAATTAAGTAGATATTATATGTGAACATATACCTATGTGTTTAAAATAAATTTTCAAATATTTAACTATCACTTTTAATTAAATTTACACTATCAACCTAAATTAAAAATAGAAATATTATCAAATAGATGAACAAAAATAAGGAGAGAACATGGATCCCCTACCTCATTCCATGTTTTCCAAATCATTGCACAAGAAAGGGTGAAGAGGAGATTCCAACAAGAACATTACCACACATGGAAGTGTTTATATACTAGAAAACATCACCCCCGTGAATAACATGATATATTTCAAGATGATCCAACCATATGTTTTATGAAAAAATTACTCCATATATAGAATGTTGGTGAAATCCTAAATGAGGAAGAGAGAACTCACCCTAGATTTCTTGAAATCAATGTCACATGACAAAGGTTCAAAGATGATGAATAGGGGATATAAATTCAACCAAAAAAACTAGTGTTTCACATATATTTAGGGGATATAATATAAAATTAGAAAAATAAATGGGGTGATAAAATTTATAGCCAAGGTGAAAAATAAACCACTCATAGTATCATATTGTCTTTAACACCCAGAAATCATTGATTCAATTATCTACCAAGATTGATTTCATTAGATCCTAAATAAACTGAAGAGGTTAATTCTTTGAAAATTTTCTTTCACTCCAAGTATCTTCCAGTGATATAACGAATATAATTTTACCCTCAAATCATTAGTAATGGAACTACCCATTAATCCTTGAATTACACATTAGTAGATGGGAAGAAATTCATCTATGAAAACTTAATGCCATGAACACATTCAATCCATAAATAAAACCCTTTGGTATTTAAATATATATTTTATATTGTTAAATGATCATTTAAGAAATGAAAAAATATAGAAAAAATATGGCTCATATCCTCTTCTCTTTATTGAGACTTCCTCAGGTTGCCTCTATCACCTAAAAACAAATGATGTAATCGGCCTAAAGATATGATCTAATAGATTAATGATCTCTCATATGATTATTTTCCTTAATATTACAAACCAACCAAGAAAATAACTGGATGAATGGAATGGAATGAACAACCATCACATTTTTACCACTCATATATCTCATTACAGAAAAAACATGACCAACTAAAAAGCATAAATAGTATGAAGAAATAATAGATTACAAACATTGGTAACTAATCTAGTATTAAAGAACTAAATTGAATTAAGACAAAAAATTTTGAATAACACAAAAAATAAGGATATTGAGATCACATATGTGTTTCATACTCCCAATTACTCTAATCCAAACCACAATTCTCGTATAAAACATGCACCAAGGAATGATATTCTCATTTAGTACCATATCTTGATGAAATAAGATCTCAACTAGTCACTTTTCAAATTTTGTATTGTACAAGATATACTTATCTACCCTATTTAATGATATCATATACATCCCAATGATATAGAAAATAAAGGAAATGTGGATGTTTTAGTGGATATTTTATAGACAAAGTAGAATCACAAAATAATAAAAAACCCCTATATTGAACTCCATCCCTTGAAAAGGTCCCATGAAATAAAGAGGAAAGATTAATCCCCTAGGAAAACCTCTACTTCTAATATGAGGGGAAAAATAAAATAAAATTGTCACTAACCTAAAACTAAAAGGGTTATTTCCTATGATATGTATATATCCTATGTTAGTCTTATGCTACCGGTATTAGCTGTCAAACTATATTGATCATTTCTGGTATACTCCTCAAAACATGTAGACTATTGACTCACCAATATTGATCAAGAATAATAAATATCAACATTTCCATACATAATTTTTTTTATCAAAGCCAAACTGAAAGATGATTCATATCTATAGTGAATGGAAAACTCAACCTATAGTAGTATCTTTACCCATGATCCTTTAAAATCTATGACACATGCATGCAACATATCCTTTAGAAACTGGATGGTGTAATTTGTCTACCCATATATATGGGGGTAAAAATTTGAAATAATGATTAAGTTGGCGTCGAGAGTGTTAAGAAATACTCTCTATACATTCCCAGAAAACACAGTGTCCTGATCATAAATAATGGTTATGGAACCCCATGTAGCCTCACTACATCATCAACCAACCTTATTACTTTAAAATCCATGAAAATCATCTCCCAAATTGCTAGAAAATAGGATGAAATAATTATTTTATCTATAATTAACCAAATATAATCATAGAATTTATGTTTTTGGGGTATCCTAATGGTGAAATAAATTTAAATTTACTTCCACATCAACTCATGAACATCTAATGGCTCCAATAACCCTACACCAACACAATACTCATCTTTCATTAGATAATTGAGAAAACTTTGTGACATGAAATCCAATATTAAACCCTCCATAATGGGATAAAAAATCTACCACTTCAAGACATGATACATCTTATCAATTCTTATATTCACAACTATGGGTGAACTATGAAGATCATGGAGGACTTCCACTCACATGAATAGATGAACAAATAGCCTCCCCTATAATAGCATCTTATTTTAACCATCCCCCGACCACCCCTCTAGAGAATCACAGTGGCCAACATGGTCTTACAACACATCCAAATCAAAGTCTCCCAACTAATACTCCTCCACCCACAACAAAAAGGAAGGATCCATAGTATATTTATAAATAAAACCATTACCACTGGATTCCTTCATATCAAGATGCATCATCACAATATCTTGCATCCACTTCCAAACATCCTTGGAATCATGAAATATATATCCATATGAATTATGTCTTAAAACATCATTAAACACATTCTATGTAATTTTGGTATAATAGATATTAAAATCATAATCCATAAGAAACTTTATCTACCTCCACTAATATAGATATAGCCTCCACTAAGAGAAAACGTACATGAGGCTCTTGTGGTCTTTGATGAACACAATGCTCTTCATAAAGAGGTAAAGTCACCATATCTTAAGGGAATCTAATACTTCTATAAAATCTTGGTCATGGGCTTCATAGTTATTCTCACATGGACATTATAACCTATACTCCTATGAAATCACAACCCTCTAATTCATTACAATGCATCCCATGACCTATCAAGAATCATCATAAATGACCTTAAACATCACCCCTTCTGAAGGAAACCTAAGTTCCAAGGAAATTATAATAATCACTTTCAAACAGCTAAATTACACCTGACACATATTTTTCAAAAAATCATAGTAATTCTTGGTTAGGGTAGTTAATAGGGATACAATTAGAGATAATTTACAAAAAAAACATAGGATAATATCCCATAAGAATAAGGAATCTATTAACCTATACCATCTTCTTGGGTGATTCTGATAAAAAAATGCCCCAAATAATTAGTATGTCCGTAACTACACCAAATTAAAGCACCGCATTTCAAAGAAGGTGATACTCTCACATCCAATGTATACAATTAAGCATATTATAAAAGAGATAATGGAATCAAATAACCTAAGTATAAACTCTAAGGTGATCAATATTCTAATACTATAAAATTAACTATATAATGATGTCTTCGATGAATATGACTAATAAATAATCCATGAAATCAAGAAACATATACTTTATTATCCCCATGAACATATCTAGTACATTAATAACACTATATGAGAATACCACAAACATGAGGTTTCCATGCCATCACCAAAATGAAGTCTTTTTTATACAATCCTCTATCACCCTTATATTGTGACATCTAAACTAAAAATAAATATTTGAAAACAAAAAATATCCTCTTATCTAGTGAAATAAATTATTTATCATGGGGATAGAGTAACTATTCTTTACTATCACATAGTTTATCATTCGGTGGTCCATGCACATTCTCATACTACTATATGAACAATTTGAGAATAACACTAGAGAATCCCAATGATATGAATTAAGATGAATGAATAACTTCTAATATAATTCATTGATCTTAACCCTCAGTTTTTGAAAAACCTTGGGTTTCATAAGATTTTATTCCATTATGATATAATGTGTACTTGGTTGCAAGTTTATCTGAAACTCGATAATTATTTGATAGGTTAGGATTAAATCCTCATGTAGTAAGACATATAGAAACTCCTCAACACCATTGGGAGCCTCTTATATGAGATAATTAACTAATAACATAAAAAATAAGATGATAAACTCTCCAAAAAATTTCTTCCCATATGATAATTCTTATCACTAGGGAACACCAACCACTGGATTTCCAAAAAAGGAAACACGACTCTTATTAGGAAAAAATTAAGAAATAAACATATGTAATACATCAAATCCATTACAAGAATAAAATTTTGTGCATGTGTCTATACAAATATATAATAATTCATTGACGGATGTATCCCCAACATCAATATAGATGCATAATACACTTCAAACAACATATACTAACCTCAATCTATTATGGATAACACTAAGGGTATTAGGAGTCACTCAAACTCCATCCATAAAACACATTCTTATTGTGGTTAAATAATGGAGGTAGATCCTCTGGACGTGAATAGGATAAAAACAATATTAGATGATAAAATTCTCATACTTGGAACAACTTATTGTCCCCTTCAATATTGGAACCTTCACAAGATGCATATGTCTGCGTCCAGCTCCCCTGCCCCACTATTGATTTACTCCACAACTAGAATTAGACCTTGGTCTATGAGGAGTATAACCATCATGGGGTAGGCTTCTACAATATCCAAATACACTTTGTGATGTGTAATAGTATAGAACATGTTTCTAAAACCCTTGGTGGCCCTGATGATGAATAGTGTTGTGACCACCCATGGTGAACTAACCTCCCCAAATGATCAGCCATAAAGAACACCCATGATTATTCCATTAAAAAGAACAAATCCCCATCATTTGTATCTATATGGGTTCTCAATAACATCTATCCAAATAAATGTGTGATTTATACATCTTCAATTACCTCCCTACTGATTATAATCTTAACATCAGTAAGAAATTATATCCCTTGATTGAATATCTGCTACCTAGGAATCTTTATTGACCTACCCCCCATGGAACTCCAACCATAATATTATTGGACTTTCTCAATTTATAGTTATTCTATAACATTATATAAATAGTAATCATAGATATATTGAATTCATATCTGAGTGTGGAATGAAATGGAACCTTAAGAAACTACACTGTAGACTCCTCATATAGAAATATATCAGTAGAAAAATATAGGTGGTCCTTGAGCCTGATCCAAATCTCACAATTCCCATGATCCCTTATATAAAGGAGAGAATAAATTTCAGGTTTTTCCCATCATTATCGATAAAGAAAATACCAATTAGAATTCATTTTGAAAATCATTCCAAAAAACATCCCCCTTCATCAAATCCCAATGGTATAACATCCACTACCAATGGAACTCTCCTCAAAACTCATTTATTTACAATGGAACCCAATTCTTTGTTTGAATCCAAATAAAAATAATGATGAAGTTGAGATCCTATAACCAGTTCTATGTCTCTAGTATGGGAATGATTAATATATACCTTTTGAGAATATGATACTAGAAATCACACAAAGATAACAACTACATCTCATCCTATTCTTTCAGATCAATCCTCCAACAAGTACTAGGATTATATGGTTAAACCCCTCCTTCATGACTAGAAAACAAATAAATTCTAAGATTAATTTCTGGAAATAGAACATATGAGGAACCAAAATATAGGTAGAATGAAATTAATTAAGATTCATTTATTTATGTTCATTTTAATTTTTTTACCTTATCATATTCAATCACAATTGTAAATAAGAATAATTCATGTATATACCCATGTTCTATATATCAAAAGAAGTATTAAGTATCCTATCATGTTAAAAAGGATTCAGGTTCTTGATTTAGATCACAGGGGTCCCTAAAATCACGTGTCTTGGTTTGTTTACAAATAGTACATCATGATCTATGCTCAACTTCTACTATTTATCTACCAAGACATGAAAGTATCATAATTTTTTAACATAAAATTTCTTCCAATATCACAAAAAACATCTCTGAAACAACTCTATAATAACCCTTCACCCCTGCTAGTACCCCTCCTAGGTCGACATTGATGAGAAGTTGTTTCCAAGAGATCCAACCTCTAATAGACCTCAAGTTGGAAAATTGCATCAAGGGTATAAAGCATAAAATGGGGGGAATCATACTCATAATATAAGTCATGGTCCAAAGCTAAATTTAATTCCAATGACTAACATGATGATATATATAAAAAAAGAAACCGATATTTTTTAACGAATGGGATGCAGTGACAATTAAAAACCAAAACTAAAAAAATAGTAATGTGAATCCTTGGAAGAAAATATGAAATTTGACCAACATATAAGCTATTAATGGAATGGTCAGTCACTAAAACCCTCTTGAAAAAGTAAAAAATATATTATATATACATAGGGTGAGAATAACATGTATTAAATAAAGGATCATACTAAATTTATCTTATAAAAGTGTGAAAAAAGAACACTAATGAACCTATGAATAAACAGAATAAAAATAATACAAAAAAAGGTCTAATAACCATCCTATAGTCTCCTTGCCTCACTCACTAAAAAATAGATCCGTGATAGTAAAATAATATTATAAGAATATAAGTAATTACACCCCAAAATCCGAATAGAGTTGTCTTTCTCCTTCCCCACTATCAAATGCCCTGTGCTACCATCTCTTCCATATATACCAGTTATCATGTATTAATCTATGTATATTATGTGTCAGGTCACAAACCTATCTACCACATCCCCCCATAGGGTCCAACATATTATATTGGAATCATGAACTATCAATATATCACTCTATGATTCTGTATAATAATTTGTAAAAATATTTATCCACAAAAAACCTCATAACTAGTGTAGTACTTTTTCATGAATCAGAGGGACATCAACCTTGTTCCCTCCTACATCCATGAATGTACCTGATCATATATCACATCATATAATCATCATGAATCACCACTAACTATGTTCTTATAAATAGATACTCACCACTCACTAGGTACCACTATCACGTACTAAGGTAGAAGGGATAATGGGGAAGAGTGGGTAATCAACTATATATTCTCTCATCATCCTAGATTTTAGAAAAAACATCCACCCAAAATCGTTTGGGATTAGTATATATCAGAAGATGTGGTGGGGTGTGTATACATGTAATTTGAAAATACAATGATAGTAAATAACATGAAAATACCAACAAATGGGTGTATATATAACAAAACTAGAAAATACCACATCATGATCACATAAAATTTGGACACTATCCACAAATTGATAGAAATACTAAATTTTAATACCGATATGAATTATCCACACATTTCACACAATTCAATATTTATCAAATATTTTTTTTTTCAATTTATATATTTACCAATTACTAACTATTATTCATTTTTATATCATTTAATTAAATATTTAATGAAAATACACTCTAAATATTAACCAATTTTATTCATATTAATTTTTCAACATTCTTTTAATTAATAAAATAAAACATATCACGATTTACGGTGCACACTTATCTAATTATAGATCATTTCATTCATGATTAATTATTATAAATTCATTCCATAATAATGTGGAATCTACATAAAAGAAACCACACAAAAAAACCAAATGTATCAAATAATCCAACATCAAATTTTTTGATGGAACAATTTAAAAACATCAACAACCACTTATAAATATTCACCAACATACCACTATTAACAAACCCCAACACATTTCATACTAAAAATTTGTAACTTCATTTCCTATACACATTACACATCCAATTATAACACCACTATCACTACACAATCCCATACAAATGAACACTAAAAATGTAACACCCCAAGCTTCCTCGGTATGTTTCCTTTCGAATAATGCAATGACGTGCATTGTACGCAACTTCGAGATTTTAACACACCACAACCAATCAAACTAGCCGTTATGAATAGTAATACCTACTTTTTGAAATTATATATATTTTATATTTCAAAATGGACTTCATTTTTGGATTCGGAATATCGAATTTAGCCTAAGGTGAAATTTTGGTACTTTTCGGATAACTTTCATATTTTGATGAATAGTGAAAATTACTAAATTTTAATTAAAAACAACTTTTTTAATCAAAATAATTAATAGTGATAAATTGTGAATTTGAGTGGTTTTAAAGTATATTTAGAATATATTTTTACCATTTAATATAATGTTGGTCATTGGACATAAGTTTACAATTAAACCGAACATAAACAAGTGTCAATCTTTTGATAGTTATTATCTCTTAAAAACACGCTTTTTGTTTTGACAGCGGGAATTAATTTTAAATTAATTTCTGCCACTTCTGTGTTTTGAATTTAGAAAAATGGATTCCATATTTGGAATCAGGATTTCCAAATTGTGTAAATAGGTAACTTTTATTTTTAGACATTTTGAATAATTACTGCGGTAAATATTTTATTTACCATGGTTAAGGGTAAATCCGGTAAATAAGGGTTAAAAAAATAATATTATAATAATACTAAATTACCCTAAAATGTGTCTTAACCCTATTGGTTGATACATGGTCGACCATGGGCATCTTTGGGTCAATTTTGGGACCCCATGGATCCACTTGTAAGTGATAATGACACTTTATATTAATTAAGTTAAAATGAATACAAAAATGACACAAGCATATATCTTTTATAAAAACAATTGTTACATAGGGTTATATATGTTGGATTTTAGATTATAAATATTCATTAGAAAGATAAAAAGATTTCCTACATAATTATATTTTATTTATAATTTTTTGACATTAAATAATTTATTTTATTTATGACACAATGATGATGCAGTAATTACTAAAATAGTAAAAAATTAACATAATTGATATTATAAATACCCAAATAATTATAATATGAAACTTTTAATGAATTAAACAAATTTTCTAGGATAATATGATATATTAGGATTGATTTATTTGACTTTTTTCGAAGTAATAAATCTGTTATGAGTTTCACAAAAATCAACTAGTGAATAGTGTCAAAATTGACATAAAAGAGTTCTTAAAACAAATATTTTATTATTAATTGATATTAAATTCCTAAAAATCTAAGGTTCGTCCAAGAGACTTATATTATGATAGGTTAATCATTAATGGACCACTTTAGGGTCTTTTGGATGTATATAGTAAGTTTATTAACCATATTATATAAAAATACAAAGAGACATTGTAAAAGTGAAACAAATTAACTTAGAGTTAATACTTAAAGATAAGGTTAATATAAGTACCCAAACCTGTCTAAATTCTATTGGATGAGTTGTTTTAGACCTATCCTTACCAAAACCTTTGAATAGTCAACTTTGGAGCCATTGGAAACCGAATATGAATTTATTATAAATTAATATTTCTAGCTTTTCCAAAGGTTCCCCTCACCCCTCTTATAAAAGGGCACTCCTCCTTCTCATTTCCTCACACCTCTCAAGCCACTTGGCTCGTCCAAACTCTGCCCAACTAAGCTCCCCACATCCCTCTCCTCCCCCTTGAAGCTTCCCCTTAGGCAGAAAGCATTTCAACAAGTCCTTTGGTTCCAACCAAAGTGAGTTACCTAAATTAAAGGTAACGATTTCTCTTAAATTATTTTCATTTATTTTGCTTCTTCAACCCCCAAAATCTTTTTATTTCCCTTATTTTGTAACAACACCAGTATCCTCAATATACTAGGATGTTGTTATAAGAATTATTCAAACTACACATACACACAACTCCATATAATGGATGATGAACATAATGTTTCTGTGGATGGAAAACTAACGCCTCACGAAACGATGATTGTTCAAAAACATCTTACCGCCTCTAATGGTGGCCATTATGATGGAACTGTAATTAAATATGATATTAATGATATATATTTTATATATAATCTTCTGTAATTCCATTTTATTTCATACCATTATTCGTTTCATGTTGTATATACATACGATAATTTCATTTGAGGAAGTGCGGACTACCGCCCCCTTAAAATGATATGACTCATTCATACCACACATGGAACGTATAAAGGATGGTGTTAATGAACTTAAGTAACATATATAAAATATTATATTATACTGGAATAGTAATATACCTATGTATCATTTGGATTCGATTCTTCTAAAATAAAAATTTAAATGGAAGTAGCGTTCGTGCGTACGTACGGACTACCGTCTCCACGAACGCAATGAGATTCATTCTCCATCGTATCCATTCAAGTATAATTATCATTTAATGATTTAAAAATGATGTTTAAGGACTTGATATCATTCTGGATATGAATAAGATACAACAAACATGACTTATGTAACAAAACATATAAAAGAAAATGAGTAAGTTAACACCCGAAACGGCATTAATACTAAGATATTATTAACAAATCAATGTTAGAAGATCATATATGATATCATATTAAAGTAAATGATTCTTGTATTATTCAATAACAATTATTTCACCATTATACAGGAGGTAAACCTACCATCGACCAAGGAAAAAGTACAAAGTAAGGGATTTTCTTATCTCACTTTCAATTCCGTGAGATTTCCATTGTTCGCTACTAAATTATTGAAAGTGGTGTATTGTGTACTTACATTTGATATATATTCATGATTCACTTTATATTCATGTTATTCTGTAAATCATTTGGTGGTTATTAACGTTTGGCCATGCGACTCAGTTGATTAACGTGGTAAGGGTTTTCTTGTCTTACTTTTAATTCCGTGAGAATTCCATTGATCACCACTTAATTATTGCATGTGGTGTATGTGTACTACCCATGATTGTATTCATTGTGTAATATACTTTATTTTATGGGTATTTACATCATCATGGTATGATCTTTCTTTCATGGGTGTTTGTTTCTTAAGTTACCCAATCAATAAGGGAATTTGAGATTTCAATTTCCACTCATTTGGCTTTACGCATATTTCATTGATTATATTACCCCAAGATTATGTGTGGAATCACTATTCATTTGATTATGTCATAATTTCCACTCCCCTTCCTGTGGATATACTTTTGATACACATAATCACTCCATTGAAAATTCTCAAGTCATTGATATGAATTTGATAAGAGTAATTTTAACTCTTTCACCATTTGTTGAGTTAAACATCCAATTCGTTGGTGTTGTTTTTACAGGAATATGTGTGAATATACTTTGATTGTTTTACACTGAATATCCAATCATATTTAGTGTATTTATATTTTTTTCACACATAATTATGTTGTTGATTTATCCTTAACCTAAGGATATGGCCTTTATGAGAGATTTCATCTCAACTTACATTCCATTGAGACTTCTTTGTTGATATACACCAAATCACTTTTATGTGGTGTATATAATGTACTTTGACATAGTATATCATGAATTCCCTTTATTCTCATGATATTACAAAGTTTTTATTACCTCAATTATTTTCATTCAAGTGTCTCTCTTTTGGTTAGAATCTCTAACTAAAATACCATTTTTAAATGTTTTAAAGACTTATTCATCTAAATCTTTCTCATTAATGTCCATGTTTTAAAAATGGTTTTAAGGATTTATTTATATGGACATTAAAGTTTAGAAATTAAAAATACTTTTAAAAGTTTTCAAAGTGGTATGGGACACTTTGATTCAAAAATCTATTTTTAAATGGCTTCTTGACAAATAGTGTGACTTTTAAATGTTTTCAAGAAAAGGGGGATATTTCTCTCAAATAGTTTTGATGATTATTTTCATCTACGTCAACATCCTTCATTATTCATGATTGAGGTTAATGTGATACAATACAATCTTCCATATTGTATCAAATGAGTTATATTTGACTGTGGATGTTCTATTTTTATACCATTCATGGTTTGTGGTTAAAGTATTGACATTTCGTATGCTAGTTTTAATACGAATGTTTATTTTATGCTTAAACCTATTCATATGAGGAATGCATTGGACTTAATAAGTGACGGGTGGAGCCCGCTATAGCTCCTCGATGCATCGGTAGGTCTCATGAGAAAAACTAGTGTCTTGGCACAAGGCCTTGGCAAAATCTTATTTGTAGTCTTGGCACGAGGCCTTGGCTATGTGGTTATGATAGTCTGGCATTATGCATTCCATCATTATGAAAGTGGTTATTGATATTTCATGTGATCATTCGACTAGTAGAATATCCATGTGAGTAAGTAAATGGCATTATTTCATTTTACCTTCGCCATTTTATGCTGAAGTTTAAATTTAAAAGGCTTTTGTTTTAGTTATAAATTGCCTTAAGTGTTTATGCTTATTTATGAAAGCTTCTGCTATAATGTTATCATTACTGAGCATCCGAGCTCACCCCTTTCAATGTTTTATTTTTCCCAGGATTATGAAGAAGTAATTTGTGAATGACCTGCAGGGATAGTATGAGGGGATATGAAGACAAGATGTTTTTTTTTTGATGTAATGTAAAAAAATTTATGGATGTATCTAGTTATTCCAAGGCTACTAAACTAATCGGTCTTTTGAGACTTGATTTTTCTCATGATCATGCCAATGTTATGTAATAATGCACCGACTCTAGGTAATTAGGGTCGGGGCGTTACAGTTGGTATCAGAGGAAGTTTAGTACAAACCTTGGTAGCTAGATTTAGATAAACTCTGATTAGAGCACGTAGACCTAAGATGAACTTTGAGGATTAGTATAAAAGAACATCCTAGAATTTTGGTATTGTATAGATTTTTTGAGTTTTCTGAGCAATACATCCCTGTCTGGATACGAGCAGGTAGAGGCGGCTCTGGCACAGATGTACCTAGGGGTAAAACCCGAAAACACCGCTTTGAGCTAGACTCGAACGGGAACTGGTGCACGACAACGGGCCTTGCTGCACTCTTGGTTACGACACTCCCGGGGGATATGCTTAGGATAATTTACATTTTCTTTACAAACCAATTTAAGTAATATATATATAATATGAGAATAAATGACCTTGGTTAATCCCTAATATGTTTCAAATTGAGAATATGGTGACATTTTAATCTCTAAATGATTTTACGACTACTATTACTCACACAATGCTTTATGGTTTTAGTCAATGGCTGGATTCCAAGGAAGTCATAGTGACTTTGAGAATGATGTACAAGATGGGAACGGTGGTGGCAATGAGCAACAAAATGGAATGTTGATAGGCGTAAAAGATATCATCTTTATGCCAAATCAGTTTTCCAAAAATATGATCAACAACATATATATTAACCAACTCCCAGACTCAACAAGGAAGAGAAAGGTGATAAATGATAAGAGCTCCAGCAATGGAGACCATGGAGAAAAGAACCCTCAATTTTCATCATGCAGGAAATGTGGAAAGAGACACCCAGGAAAGTGTCTCAATGGGACAACGAAATGTTTTACGTGCGGGAAGGAAGGACATAAAGTAAAGAATTGCCGAAGAAAAATGAAGAGTACTATGGAAGAAGATAAAAATGGTCCCAAGAGTCCATTTACAGTCATTTGCCGTAAATGTAGGGGACCTGGCCATTACCCGAGTGAATGTCCTATTCTATAGGATATTTTCTTGGTCAAAGAAGAAGCTATGTGGGAATAAATGGTTGGAGAAATGTTTAAAAAGTATTAGCACTCCTTGTTGATGGGTTTACTATGGAATAATTTTCTCTTGTATTTGTAACCCCGTAGTTTGCCATGTGAGAATGATATTTGAGGAAGAATTGTCTCTTCTCTTGTGGATATGGGTATAAATAACCATTTGGATTTATATGATCATTGGGGTTTGAGAGAATTATAAGTTATTCTAATTTGGGATGAAGATTCAAGGTATGATATAACATTTGTGGTTAAATTTATGATATAGTATTTTGAGGAATTTATCTCATTTTGGCAATATTATAAAATATAGTTTTTGAAAAAGGACAACACGTAGACCGTGTGACAACCCGTCGCGTCGGACAAAGCTATGGGAATCGAACCCACAACCAAAGTGCGATTGGGATTTATCGCCTACCACTGGACTACGTGAAGTCCCTGGTTAGTGTGACTTTTTTTTAGTTAAATGATTTTATTGATCAATAATAAGTTGATTTGGGTTCTTATTTCATATCAAAAGAATACCCTTGGTATATGAAAATGATTTGGTGATTAAGTGATAAATGTTATTTTGGAAGATGTTCGCTTTGTTGGGAACACTATATGCCCAAGGAAAATAGAATACTATGGGGTTTCATTTGTGGAGTAATGATAGATTTTTATCTACGTTTTTATTGTGGATTTATAGTGATTTGGGTTATTTATGGAAATGATTAACCTATAATAGAGAATATGTGATTAGGTTAGTTACTTTTGAGTATGTGACTTTAAGAGTATCTGATGTCATTTGGAGATACAATTTAACATGGGAGACTACATAATCAAATTCTTCTATGTTTTGGGTTTCAATATTAGTTTGGATTATATTAAAGGATTTTAAGGACAATTGGTTATTGAATGGTATCTATTTAACTTTGGGGTATTGTTGGTTTAATTTTAGAAATTAAGATTAGTGCATATTTATCTCAATGAATATCCTTTTGGGGGATCATTAGACCATTCACTGACCATTTTGGTTTTGATTAATCTTCAAAGACAATGAAAATATATGGTTTATCCTTCATGGATCATGTGATTCTATAGAAGTTTATTCTATCTCTTCCAGTGTGACCAAGTCTTCTTGAATACTCATCGTCTAAAAAAAATGAGTTAGTGGTGGAAATTTATTAAAGAATGAAAATCTACTTAAAATGTAAGTATATCTCATAATGTTCTTAGTCAATATCATAAATGAATTACTCTTCCTTATGTAATGTAACTTAAAAAAAATGTTGTCCGTTTACTTTCCTACTAGGAGACTAATGGTCGTTTGTCCCAACACAAGTTTGTGGTTTTCTCATTGTTAACTTTCTCCTGATCATGATTTCTATCCCTCTCCATCAGAACTTGACACTTAGTTTATCATCCATATCCATGTTTTCTTACATGGAATCCTAGTATGGGTTATCTTGGATGACCCTTATACCTCTCTTTCTTTCTTTTAAAGTGATAGTTTTATTGACTCTTTTTCCGATGTGGGACTTTCCATTATATTCCCAAGAAAAATTTTAAAAATTGCGAGGACGCAATTTATTGAAGGAGGGGAGAATGTAACACCCCAAGCTTCCTCGGTATGTTTCCTTTCGAATAATGCAATGACGTGCATTGTACGCAACTTCGAGATTTTAACACACCACAACCAATCAAACTAGCCGTTATGAATAGTAATACCTACTTTTTGAAATTATATATATTTTATATTTCAAAATGGACTTCATTTTTTGATTCGGAATATCGAATTTAGCCTAAGGTGAAATTTTGGTACTTTTCGGATAACTTTCATATTTTGATGAATAGTGAAAATTACTAAATTTTAATTAAAAACAACTTTTTTAATCAAAATAATTAATAGTGATAAATTGTGAATTTGAGTGGTTTTAAAGTATATTTAGAATATATTTTTACCATTTAATATAATGTTGGTCATTGGACATAATTTTACAATTAAACCGAACATAAACAAGTGTCAATCTTTTGATAGTTATTATCTCTTAAAAACACGCTTTTTGTTTTGACAGCGGGAATTAATTTTAAATTAATTTCTGCCACTTCTGTGTTTTGAATTTAGAAAAATGGATTCCATATTTGGAATCAGGATTTCCAAATTGTGTAAATAGGTAACTTTTATTTTTAGACATTTTGAATAATTACTGCGGTAAATATTTTATTTACCATGGTTAAGGGTAAATCCGGTAAATAAGGGTTAAAAAAATAATATTATAATAATACTAAATTACCCTAAAATGTGTCTTAACCCTATTGGTTGATACATGGTCGACCATGGGCATCTTTGGGTCAATTTTGGGACCCCATGGATCCACTTGTAAGTGATAATGACACTTTATATTAATTAAGTTAAAATGAATACAAAAATGACACAAGCATATATCTTTTAGAAAAACAATTGTTACATAGGGTTATATATGTTGGATTTTAGATTATAAATATTCATTAGAAAGATAAAAAGACTTCCTACATAATTATATTTTATTTATAATTTTTTGACATTAAATAATTTATTTTATTTATGACACAATGATGATGCAGTAATTACTAAAATAGTAAAAAATTAACATAATTGATATTATAAATACACAAATAATTATAATATGAAACTTTTAATGAATTAAACAAATTTTCTAGGATAATATGATATATTAGGATTGATTTATTTGACTTTTTTCGAAGTAATCAATCTGTTATGAGTTTCACAAAAATCAACTAGTGAATAGTGTCAAAATTGACATAAAAGAGTTCTTAAAACAAATATTTTATTATTAATTGATATTAAATTCCTAAAAATCTAAGGTTCGTCCAAGAGACTTATATTATGATAGGTTAATCATTAATGGACCACTTGAGGGTCTTTTGGATGTATATAGTAAGTTTATTAACCATATTATATAAAAATACAAAGAGACATTGTAAAAGTGAAACTAATTAACTTAGAGTTAATACTTAAAGATAAGTTTAATATAAGTACCCAAACCTGTCTAAATTCTATTGTATGAGTTGTTTTCGACCTATCCTTACCAAAACCTTTGAATAGTCAACTTTGGAGCCATTGGAAACCGAATATGAATTTATTATAAATTAATATTTCTAGCTTTTCCAAAGGTGCCCCTCACCCCTCTTATAAAAGGGCACTCCTCCTTCTCATTTCCTCACACCTCTCAAGCCACTTGGCTCGTCCAAAATCTGCCCAAATAAGCTCCCCACATCCCTCTCCTCCCCCTTGAAGCTTCCCCTTAGGCAGAAAGCATTTCAACAAGTCCTTTGGTTCCAACCAAAGTGAGTTACCTAAATTAAAGGTAACGATTTCTCTTAAATTATTTTCATTTATTTTGCTTCTTCAACCCCCAAAATCTTTTTATTTACCTTCTTTTGTAACAACACCAGTATCCTCAATATACTAGGATGTTTTTATAAGAAGTATTCAAACTACACATACACACAACTCCATCTAATGGATGATGAACATAATGTTTCTGTGGATGGCAAACTAACGCCTCACGAAACGATGATTGTTCAAAAACATCTTACCGCCTCTAATGGTGGCCATTATGATGGAACTGTAATTAAATATGATATTAATGATATATATTTTATATATAATCTTCTGTAATTCCATTTTATTTCATACCATTATTCGTTTCATGTTGTATATACATACGATAATTTCATTTGAGGAAGTGCGGACTACCGCCCCCTTAAAATGATATGACTCGTTCATACCACACATGGAACGTATAAAGGATGGTGTTAATGAACTTAAGTAAAATATATAAAATATTATATTATACTGGAATAGTAATATACCTATGTATCATTTGGATTCGATTCTTCTAAAATAAAAATTTAAATGGAAGTAGCGTTCGTGCGTACGTACGGACTACCGTCTCCACGAACGCGATGAGATTCATTCTCCATCGTATCCATTCAAGTATAATTATCATTTAATGATTTAAAAATGATGTTTAAGGACTTGATATCATTCTGGATATGAATAAGATACAACAAACATGACTTATGTAACAAAACATATAAAAGAAAATGAGTAAGTTAACACCCGAAACGTCATTAATACTAAGATATTATTAACAAATCAATGTTAGAAGATCATATATGATATCATATTAAAGTAAATGATTCTTGTATTATTCAATAACAATTATTTCACCATTATACAGGACGTAAACCTACCATCGACCAAGGAAAAAGTACAAAGTAAGGGATTTTCTTATCTCACTTTCAATTCCGTGAGATTTCCATTGTTCGCTACTAAATTATTGAAAGTGGTGTATTGTGTACTTCCATTTGATATATATTCATGATTCACTTTATATTAATGTTATTCTGTAAATCATTTGGTGGTTATTAACTTTTGGCCATGCGACTCAGTTGATTAACGTGGTAAGGGTTTTCTTGTCTCACTTTTAATTCCGTGAGAATTCCATTGATCACCACTTAATTATTGCATGTGGTGTATGTGTACTACCCATGATTGTATTCATTGTGTAATATACTTTATTTTATGGGTATTTACATCATCATGGTATGATCTTTCTTTCATGGGTGTTTGTTTCTTAAGTTACCCAATCAATAAGGGAATTTGAGATTTCAATTTCCACTCATTTGGCTTTACGCATATTTCATTGATTATATTACCCCAAGATTATGTGTGGAATCACTATTCATTTGATTATGTCATAATTTCCACTCCCCTTCCTGTGGATATACTTTTGATACACATAATCACTCCATTGAAAATTCTCAAGTCATTGATATGAATTTGATAAGAGTAATTTTAACTCTTTCACCATTTGTTGAGTTAAACATCCAATTCGTTGGTGTTGTTTTTACAGGAATATGTGTGAATATACTTTGATTGTTTTACACTGAATATCCAATCATATTTAGTGTATTTATATTTTTTTCACACATAATTATGTTGTTGATTTATCCTTGACCTAAGGATATGGCCTTTATGAGAGATTTCATCTCAACTTACATTCCATTGAGACTTCTTTGTTGATATACACCAAATCACTTTTATGTGGTGTATATAATGTACTTTGACATAGTATATCATGAATTCCCTTTATTCTCATGATATTACAAAGTTTTTATTACCTCAATTATTTTCATTCAAGTGTCTCTCTTTTGGTTAGAATCTCTAACTAAAATACCATTTTTAAATGTTTTAAAGACTTATTCATCTAAATCTTTCTCATTAATGTCCATGTTTTAAAAATGGTTTTAAGGATTTATTTATATGGACATTAAAGTTTAGAAATTAAAAATCCTTTTAAAAGTTTTCAAAGTGGTATGGGACACTTTGATTCAAAAATCTATTTTTAAATGGCTTCTTGACAAATAGTGTGACTTTTAAATGTTTTCAAGAAAAGGGGGATATTTCTCTCAAATAGTTTTGATGATTATTTTCATCTACGTCAACATCCTTCATTATTCATGATTGAGGTTAATGTGATACAATACAATCTTCCATATTGTATCAAATGAGTTATATTTGACTGTGGATGTTCTATTTTTATACCATTCATGGTTTGTGGTTAAAGTATTGACATTTCGTATGCTAGTTTTAATAGGAATGTTTATTTTATGCTTAAACCTATTCATATGAGGAATGCATTGGACTTAATAAGTGACGGGTGGAGCCCGCTATAGCTCCTCGATGCATCGGTAGGTCTCATGAGACAAACTAGTGTCTTGGCACAAGGCCTTGGCAAAATCTTATTTGTAGTCTTGGCATGAGGCCTTGGCTATGTGGTTATGATAGTCTGGCATTATGCATTCCATCATTATGAAAGTGGTTATTGATATTTCATGTGATCATTCGACTAGTAGAATATCCATGTGAGTAAGTAAATGGCATTATTTCATTTTACCTTCGCCATTTTATGCTGAAGTTTAAATTTAAAAGGCTTTTGTTTTAGTTATAAATTGCCTTAAGTGTTTATGCTTATTTATGAAAGCTTCTGCTATAATGTTATCCTTACTGAGCATCCGAGCTCACCCCTTTCAATGTTTTATTTTTCCCAGGATTATGAAGAAGTAATTTGTGAATGACCTGCAGGGATAGTATGAGGGGATATGAAGACAAGATGTTTTTTTTTGATGTAATGTAAAAAAATTTATGGATGTATCTAGTTATTCCAAGGCTACTAAACTAATCGGTCTTTCGAGACTTGATCTTTCTCATGATCATGCCAATGTTATGTAATAATGCACCGACTCTAGGTAATTAGGGTCGGGGCGTTACAAAAAATGGGAAAAAAATAACACTATCACTCATTAAATTATATTACAATAGAAAAAAACATTATAATATAATCTAAACATTAAAGAGAGGTTACATAATATTTTTTCAACTCTAACATGGGTAGTTTCAAATAATTTACAGGCTTTCACACAATTAAGTTCATATAAATATATATGTGTTTAACCATTTATTAATAGTTATTCTAATAAACACACATGACAGGGGTTTATAATTTCTTAATAAAACATTCATAGAATGACATCAAAAATTTGTAATCACAGAAGCATCAATCGTTAAGGAATTATCATGTTGCAATAATAAGGGACTATATAAACACATGTGAACATATCCCTTAGAGCTTCAATTTTAATTTAAACTAGTTAATTATAATATTTATGTCAATCGATACTATCCAACAATGGAGAAAACCATGATAATCCAATAAATAAACAAAAATAAGGATCTAACATGGATATCTAACCTCAATTAATGCCTTTTAAATTTCTATACATTTTAATGAGAATAAATGGAACCAACTAGGCTATTACTGCAATTCAAAATGGATAAATTTATATAATATATCAAAACCCATCAATTACATAATAAAAAATCACATTACCCAAAATTATCATTCAACCAAAACTTTTTTTGAATTAATAATAATGGATAATGAACAAATGAGGAAAAGGGTAATCACCTAGGATTTCTAGAAATCAGTCTCTAAAGAAAACGATTTAAATCCAATTAAGTGGGGAGAGATGTTCTCCTATAATTAAATTTCAATAACCCAAAAATTGGGAGGAATGCAATAAAGATAAGTAAAACTGAAGGGGTACAATCATTTAGATCCATTTACAAAAAACACCATTCAAAGAATGAAAAGTCCATTCATGCGATGAAATCCAAGAGTCAGTCATTTTTTGAAATTCATTTTATTTGGTGATACAAAACTAGAAAGAGTACATGAAATAAACATTTCCATACATGAAATTAATTTTACTAAGAGAGTGAAACTATAATTCAACTGTAAATGATTTAAGATGTGAAATAAATTTCACATAATGAATTACACTCACACAGACACCTATAAATTTACCCTCAAGCACTTCATGATTTGAACCACCATCATGCCTTGATCTAAACCCCTAGGTTGGTCCAAGGATCATTTAAAACAATAATTAAACGTCCACCATGTGAAAAACTATCTCAACTGAATATCATGGTCACATCCTACTCTCTTCCTCAACACTTCATTGGTAAAGAATTATCACCTAAAACCACAGTAAGTGTTGCATTAAATGATTTTGGATATTACAAAAATTGGTAATAAATTATAGGTATTCAACATATTAACAATTATGGAACATTTTGACATGAATAAAATGATATTTACAAGTAAATGATGAGGAAAAAATTATTCAAAATATTCCACATGAAATTATTTACCACATAAGTTATTTCATATCCCTATGAAATCTATTATGAATATTCATTTAAAGAAAACAAATCATAATAATGAAAAACTACTGTGTTGATGTGGTGTTTGTTTTTAAATATACACTCCCAAATAGACACTATGAAGTATTAAATATTATTTTAATATTAATAAAATGGTTCGATGCAGATTTGGGTTTATGTTTTAAAAAAGGAATAATTTTGATAATTTTGAAATTAATTAAACTGACTTCACCTTTCATACAACTGTACATCCAAACATTTGTTTTTATCCATTGGAACATACTCTAATATTTTAGTGCCTAATGATTTTTCATAACTTTTGGTTGAGTTAATTTAATAATTAGAATGCTATATAATTAACTCATCAACTAGTTTAAGTTAAAAAAAGTTGTTCTAATGGATCTGGAGTTAATTTAATATCCCATTTTGAGTAAATATTATGAGTTTAATACCAAATAAAAATATCAAATAAAATGAAAATTAATGAACCTACTCTCAATATTTTTCCAAGAGAATGTTTTTTTGAGAGATAAATTATAAGATACAACTAATAAATCACTAGATAATTATAAATGATAAACACCCTCAAATTGAAAAAATAGTATTCAGACATGATAAAAAATTTAAAACACTAAAAAATATAAATGAATCTTCAAAGAAATAAAATATGAAAAATTTAAATATAATTTTGTGGTAAAATATAATAAAATACATCAAAGAACTTAAAAATATTCTCCCAATAATTAATGATCAATATTTTCCATAACATTAAATCTCAATGTGGAAAATATTTTAACAAATTTCAATATGAATGGATTTTCAAATCAGTAGTACCAAAATCACGTTTAAGGTTCCTATTAAATATTAATAAGATAGTTTCAAAAAAATTATATCTCTTCCAAATATATTTTAAAAAGGGTTGTTAATTGTTAATTTATTTAGAAAAATACATTTCAAATTATCTTCAAAAATTATCATATTTATCGATGATTATAAAATTAAGTTAATTTTCAAAAAATTTCATAAATTCAAATAAGCTTAATAGTGTTATGAAAACAATTTTAAAAAAGATTAAAAAATATTTTTAATAACATATAGTTTAAAAATATTAAAAACCCTTTAGTTTAGATCGTTAAGATTATTTATTTATTTCCGATTAAGAAAATTACCCCATGCCTTATTTGCAAATAAAAAAATTTGTAAAAACTTAATTTTTCCGGTAAGAAAATAGTAGTTCCAAAAGAATTTAAAATTCAAAAAGAGATCAGAGAATTAAAAAAATTACCACAGCTAGTGGAATTTAATTTATTTTTCATTACTAAAAATACTCCATCTTATGAGATTTTCAGTTCACTTAATTTATTCCATACCAATAAAAAAATAGTAAAACAAATTAATATTAGATTCAACATTAAAATAAAAATAATTATTTTTATTATAAAACTTGGGGTTTACTCTCTTGTAGTTTTACAGTTAATTTTTCTCATTGGATTCTCATATATATATGATTGTTTTCCCTGTTATTGTGTGATTTTTTATCCATAATGAACCATATTTGTTCATTCTATTTTTAGGTGTGATTTTATTTTTTTTTGGAAATTTTTTATCCTAATAATTCCATGGAAACAACCATTTTTAGAAATGAAAAATTTACATTTCACATATAGAATTTTAACAAATTCAATTAATTTCAAGCCTACATGATTTGATAGTAATATGTATGTTTTTAATGAGGGTGTATCACGACCCTAAAAGATATTGTATACATATTATAACTAAAAATTTTCAAAAAAGGGGAAAATGATGAGTTTTAAGAATGATATTTAATGAGAGGGTTTTAAATTATTATTATTTTTATCTTTTTAACCATTTAAAATAATAAATATATCCCACACAAAGATATTTAGTACTCTAAATTGAATTTCAGCACCAGAAAATGTCACACCTCGATTGTTTTGAATATATTTATTTTTTATATATTAATGTTTTTGATATTTTTTGAAGTAAAAAACCGAATACTTGTGTGAATAATCCATATAAATTCTGAAATGATTCACAATTTCTCATTTTTAACTTATAAATATTTTTTTATAATAATTTCAATTTCACATATGAAATTATATTGATCCTAAATTACAATTTCAATATTTATAATTTATGTGAATTGTTTTTGTCATATAATTTTTTTCTAAAAATAAATTAATGATATTAAAAAAATAATTTTTTACAAATATATAAAATAAATTTATTATTTATCTATTGGGTAGAAATGTAAATAGAAGAAATTGAAGATAAAAAATGGATTTTTTTTATGAAAACATATTTTATGTACCCAATGTTTTGTATTTTCTAATAAATTAGATTAATCATTATTTTGAGTGAATTTAATGAAACTTTTATATAATAAATACAATTATATATTTTATCATTCCATTGATAGTTTTTACAGTTAATTGAATAAGATTAAATTCATGTTTATTCTAAAAAATACATTTTTTTTCTAAAAACTAATTTCATTGTGTTTTGACAACATTTTTTAAAATTAGTTTATTCCACATATAGAAATTCAATGTGGTAAAAATATTATATATTTTTCATCAACATGTTAAAATATAGAAATAGGTTCTATTTTTTTGTAATGAATAATAATTTTGGTAAATTTATATCACAATGATAATGGTTAAAAATATTAACTTGGGATAAACATAGAAATAAGGCATAATATATCACCAAAACGTGGATAAATATTATTGTATAAGTGGATTATCAAACAATCCTATCTTATCATTGGCATTTAGTTTCCTTAGTTCTATCTCCTCTTTAATTTGACTTGATTATATTTTAATGATTATTGTATTAGTAATTTTCCCACCAAATTCAATTATAAAAGGAAACATCCTCTCTTCACTTATTCATAGATTTTTATCTATCTATCTTGTAAAATAAAAATCATAAAAATAATTCTAAATTACCTCACCATGTCATAGAGCTTATGATACTAAAAACATATCAACCATTGAAGGATTAAAGTGACATTCAAATGATGTTTTTCAAAGAATAGTTAACTGCCCCTACTGATCAATTTGGAGTTTCTTTCTTCCATAACCTTCTAAAAATATTCAATAACTATCTTAAATTTAAGAAATAAAAATAATTACAATATATAATATTTTTAATATTAATTTTAAATAAGTAATACAATGTGATTTTATGATTTGTTTCAAATAAATGTTACCATTTACATATTTTTAATTAAATGGAACACTAATTTTAGCTTTCCTAAAAAAATATATTTTTTTTCTTTTGTTATATATAAAAACCAGTTTATCTTTCATCACATTCAACACCTAGTTTAAAAAAACAATACATACTATTAAATTATTATTATTTAATACAAAAGTTATCACCTAGCCATTGGAATGGTGGGTATGAATAAGTTTAACTGAATTATGAAAATATATTATTTATAAATGTATATAATATGAATTATTTTGTGAATAATTATTTAAAAAATGAAACTAACAACCAAATAAAAAATAAAGGAAATATTTTTCTAAAATAATATTTTTATGTTCACAATATTTTTTAAATTAATAAATTTTAAAAATAAAATTTAGTGATTTATATTAATTAAATGTTTCTATTATATATTAAATATAACATTTTACATTTAAATTATGTGTTTTATAGGAATAAGATAAGATAAATTTAATTTTATACCAAACACACTATATTTCTAAAAAATTTGTTCGGTCACATTTTTCACACTTATATTAATGTTAATTTTTTAAACTTTTTTAAAAAATATCTAAAAAAATGAAATTATTTTTTTACATCTGCATTTGATAATTATGTTTGGCTGAATTTTTGATAATTTTATTAGAAGCTAAATTTTTCGATTAATATTGAATAATACTGGTTTTTATTAGTAATTGTCATTTATCCTAAAAATTTTAAAACATAAGAATTATTTTAAGATGGTTTTAAAATTAAATTTTTTAAAATTATATATCTATGAATAAAATTTTAGTCATTTTAATCAATTTAATATGTATTTTTTATATAAAACATTGTAAACTTTTGAACATTTTTTTCATTGGAAAAATAATTTGTTATAGTGTCTTAGAGTTTATTATGAAATTATCTTTTCCAAATCTATGAATTGAATTTATCATAATAGATTCCATATTTTGGATCAGAAAAATTTATATTTTCTAATAATTTCAACGTAATTTTTTACCATTATGAATAGTAAAATAATTAAAAATTAATTACTATGGTTATGGTAAAATTATTTTAACCAATGATTAAACTTAAAAGATAAGGGTGAAAAATGAAAAAAAAATGTTCAAAACTCATTGGATGGAAATATTTAGAACTTATATCTTCTATTTTTTATATTGGCCCATTTTTTATACTTATGGCATGTAGAAAACATGGGTATATTTTTTCATTTCATAAATTACAAGTGGGACTCTCAACTTACTTATAAAAATCTGGCTACTCTTATAACATCTTCAGTATATAAAATAGAATTTTCGTAAAAATAACTACCTAAACCTCATCCTTAATTCTTAAAATTAATCATAGAATCCTTATTTTGGTTAGAATCTTAACCTAGGAAGGATTTTTGTGCAAACCCATTGAGGTTTCTTGAAGAAGAGGTAATGTTCTTTAATGAGAGTTTTTATTTTATTTCTTCATTAATGTTCAAAAATTATTATTAAACCATTTTTATTTAATATCCTCAGTATATTACATACACTAATATTTTTTAATTTATGTTAACTACCTACAACCATGACCCATTCCATCAAAACAGATACAAAATCTTCATTTTTGTATACATTGGACTTCCGCCTCATGAACAGATGTTATTCATTTTCCATAACCACTTATAACATATGAATATAATGACAGGTTTATTTTTATATATATATGATATTTATGATATTAATATTCTTATGGATTCATTATATCACATGTTCTTTCTTACTTTCCATTCCATGGGAATAAGATAATATTTTTCAGGTGTACGTTGGACTACCCCTTTACGAAGTGATGTGATCTATTCACCCTTTTCATTGATGGTAATAAGGATATATTTTATGAAAATATATGATATATATTAAATAAAAATGATTCTATATAGGTAATATAGTATTTTTCTTTCTTTATTTATATCAATAAAATTGAAATAACATTCATGTGTATGTATATCCTACCTTCTCCATCAATGTTGTGTTTCATTTTATATCTTTAAATTTTATGGATCATTATAAACACATATATAATAAATATATATATGATATATATATCATGGTTAAAATTATTTATATTATTTAAACTGGATAAATGTGAGACTAAATAAGATAAAAATTCAAAATAAACATGAAAAACAAACTAGATATTAGACGAAACGTGACTCTAACATGGAATTTGTAATATATATTTAATTAATGGTCATAATTAAATCATATATGTTATGATATATATATATATATATATATATTTTATGTTTTATATTATATTTATAATAATATTATATTTATTATACAATAGGTTTGAATGTGTATGAATAATGTTGAGACATAAGGTATGAGATTTTTGTTTATATTTTTACTAATGTCTGTCAGTTTCCATATTCACCACCAAATTATTTTATTTGGTGTATATAATTGAAATTGAATTATTTTATGATTCTTATCCAAAAAATTATAGTGATTAAAATATCAATTTTTGGATCTCACTTTCACGGGGTTCATTGTTCAAATGTAACTTAAGTGGTATGTGAATTTGATTTAAATTTACCCTCTTTGAGATATATGTTATCTTATGTAACCATATTCATTTATGAGGTGCACATACAACCCTTTTACATGGAATATTATTAATTAATTTATTATCATAACATTCAATGTTTCATTTAATTTTAAACTTTCTTGAGGCTTATGATTCAATGTTTCAAAATTATTATGGATTTTATATGACAATGTCATTATTTATCGTGTTTTCTCATGATTATACTTCCAATGATGTAATTATATGATATATATCTCAAAAAACTCATGTATTTTCTTATAATATGGTTATTTTAATATAATACATATTTTAATTCATTTTACACTCTTAATTTACTTAATAGCTCAATAGATTATTTCTAACAAAAAATCTTATTAATTTATATTTTTAGTGGAAAACACTTTTTATTCCAAAATCATGTTTTCTAAAAATGTATAAAAAAATATTTTTAACATTCATCAACAGATTTATAAATTTCATTTTTAACCATTATTCAGTTTTTATACATTTTATTTAAATAACCATTAATTCATTTTTCAATTAATAATGGTATGGATACCAAAATGTGAACATAATATTTGTTTTAACATGTATGACATAAAAATAATTTTCTACCATCATGAACATTATTTTATTTTAAAAGTAGATTATATGTTTTCATGATAACTTTTAAATAAAATAATTTTTTTTATGTTGTAGAATGTTTTTTTTCAAAGTGGAAATGATATTTTCCTTACGAAATGTTTTAAATTATTTTTAAATATTTCTTTATAAGTTATCATTTTTATTTTTAAAGAAAAGTATTTCCAAAATATTTTATGAATTTTTAGTTTTAAAACTATTTTTCAAAAAAATATATTTTCATCAAGAATTGTTCCAAGTGATATTTTAAAAAAATTATCATATAATATGATATCATTTTATGAAACTTATAATTTATAGGGTAAATGATCCAAGGATTTCATTATTATTATTTCTATATATAGTTTATGATTATGATGACAATATATTTGTGAAAACCATTTCTCTTCCACCAGTTATACAATTATCAAATTCTTATGAAACCCACTTCATTTTACATGGGTTATGCTTTTTTGAAATAATTAAATGTATACGAAACCTATTTCATTTCAACAAGTTATATTATGATAAAAAGTTTATGAAACCCATTACATTTCATGGGTTCTAATATGATGAATTTTTTATGATCATGTAGACTAGATATGTACTATTTTCATTATGTGATAGATGGGTCCTATATACCCTTCTAATGTATTTGGTATATATTGATATGTCATGAGAAAAATAGAACTAGAATGAGGAGTGAACCAAATTATGTAATGGACGTTTTCCTCTATGATTGTCTTCGAAGAGATCAATGACTACATTAATGGTTTTGGTAGTGAACCAATTCATCTTTGATTATATTATTAAGGAAACCTGATTATTGAGGAAATGATTTTCTATGTTTATTTGTAATCCAAAATTCCAATTCTTATTTCAATTTTATGTTCCCAAGGATCATGTTCTTTGATTTAATTGTTATTCATGTTTTAAGAACAATAATGATTTATTTTGTGACTCATGATTTTGAGATATGGTATGTAGGATGTGGCTTTCAAATGTTATGATCAAGTTCTTCTACCCATACACGATTTTTATACTTATATATCTCCCTTGTTTACCATTACTGAGAATTTAAGCTCACCCTATCCTTTTCTTCCTTTCCCTTGGTCATGAATAATAGTTTTAATTAGGGTATGTATTTGAGGTGTACAATATGGAAAGATGATAATGGCATATGTTGAATATCATTCATGAAATAAGAATACTTTGTGTATAGTTTCAACCAGAAGTATAACTTTTTGATCCTATGTAGTGTGATTGTGTAATATAATTAACATTAATTTAAATATATGTAATATATATATATAAGAAGGTTGGGACATTAATTAGGTATTAGAGGATAGGTTTAGTTAGAATTTGGAAACTAGGATGGGAAAACATTAGTGAAATACCCAAGGAGATATTAAATGATATGTCTCTGGATAAGTCTATCAATGATTCAAATTAGATTATAATATCTTAGATTTTAGGAAAATGATATATTGTGTGGTTTCCAGGAAATTACAACCTTTTCAGAATACTTCAAGATAATTTGGGTCTAGCATAGAGGTACCTAGGTGTAATAACTCTAAAAAGAGTGTAATGAGATAGGATTGATCATCACCTAGTGCACGATAACGGGCCTTTCTGCATATCTTGTTTGACACTCCTATAAAATATAATTTGGAAATTCACAAACTCTTAATGAACCATCATGAAGGATTTAAATTGATAATAATTTTTAATGACCTAATTTAAGTCTAAGTTTTCAAAAATTGAAATGTTAGTGTTATTATTTGGTCATCATATAAATAAATTTTCATGATTTTTTGGTTTTCCTCTATGAAAATTATTTATTGCACTATACTTTTTCGTTATATTCAATTGATGTAACCTGAAAGATCTAGGGTAATATTGAATGTGATAGGAAATTTCTTGACGAGAAACCAGATGTGGTGATGATTGGAGATAAAGATATTGTGATTATACATAATTATTTATCATGATATATTATTAGAAAAATTCACCTTAACTAACTCTCATACTCACTAAAGAGGAGAATGATAGAGTTCATTAAGAGTTTGGATGGTGGAGGACATGAATGAAAGAAGATTCTGATACCTATTTGTCAAGAATGTGGTAAGAAACACTGAAGGGAATGTGTTAAAGTAATGATAAGATGTTTTATGCATGGAGAAGTATGGAATAAAGTTATTAATATCTGAGTAAAATGAAATATTCCATTAAGGTAATGGATGTGAATATTTGTATCCCTAATGTATTATCAATGGATTGATGTATTAATTTTCAACTGTGTGGTAATTATTCAAATAATTTTCCTAGGGGGAATATTCAGGATGAAAATCAGCACAGTTGTACATTTAATGGTTATACTATAGAGGTAGAAGAGAACATGAATTAAATATGAATACTATGGTCTATTCTAATAGCATTTTATACCTTTAACATGAGAATCGTGACTAAATTTTGGTTTATGAATGTTATGAAATTATTCATATTTAATATTGAATGAAAGAGGTATTATGGAATATATTGATGAATCATAATTAATTGTCTGATAAATAATTGGAGTGATTGATTTGTTTTTGTGTATGAATTCAATAATTATGCTATGTAAATCTTGAAATATATAAGGATTGTTTTGTGGGTGTTTTTATTATAGAATTTCAATAATATGTTCAATGGTATTATTGACCTATAAATATTATTTAATAGTAAGGTAATAATTTATGGTAAATAGATGATTAAGGTAAGATAACCCATAATATTTTCTTGATGTTGAGATAACAGTGTTTAGCTAGGATAAATTTCTGATTGATATTGATCAAGTATGTTTTATAATATTGATGGATTTGGAACTGATTAATGATTTTTGTCAAAGTGTTTAATGATATCATTTATGGGGATTAAAACATTTTTTATAGAATGTATTCAATAATCTATTATTTTATTTATGGAATGATGAAAGAGTTTATTTTTCAATAGAGGTATGTTTTAATTAAATTTTTATTGTAAATAAACTTACTACTATGTTTCGTGATAATATCTGATCAATGCATTCACATATTTGGTATGAGACATTAAGAGATACTTCATGTTGTTTGGGGAATTAATGATAAGTTGATTTGGGAAATTTAGTGACCATATTTATAAATTTTTGGATTTTAATTTTTGATATAAATGGAGAATCATTACAATTAATTATTCATGTAATCGATTAAGTTTAACATTGGATGTTACTGGATAACATGTACTAATAAATCTTTCTTTTTTTGATAATAGCTATATAAATAAAGAAGGAATTAAAATTATTTTATAGATAAATTTATCTACTAGTGATTCATGAATAAAAAAATCCATCATCATTTACTGGAGTAAGAGATGAATTGGAAATTATTTAAATAATAACAAATTCATAAGATTGTTCTTATAAAATGGAATGAAATCAATTCATTATATCTTCTCGTGAAAATTTTCAACCTCAGGAAAATGATATTGAAATAAAATTTTGCTTTATTACTATAATTTTTGATGATATCAATGACATTCTTCAAAAAACATGTTCTACTTTTTGTAATTTTTTATTTTCACATGATTATTAAAATTCTTGTGATCAATGATCTCTTTATCTCACCACCATTATTTGGACAATATGATTTTGTTCCATGTCGAATTATTCACTTCCCAACGATGTTATCCTATTAGGAAACCTAATATGTTTTTTTCTAGATGAACTTCACACATCCCTTTTTCTCTTTTAAATAGGAAATTTTTTAACCATTTTTTAGGATGTGGGTTTCCCACAATGGGTTTTTTTCATTTAAAACCATTTTTTATCAAACACAAGTACAAAATATGAGGATAATATTATTTTAAGGGGGTGCAATATAACACCCTGGTTTTTTGGATTTTTTTTCAAATAAATTAAATCTTTTTTATATTTTTATTACATAAAACACTATATTTATCTTTAATTACATGAAATACTGAGTTTGGATTTCACTACCCATAATACCATGTTTTTCTTGAGTTACTAGAAACATCGAGTTTAAATGAAATGTTATATACTCTTATAATGTAGTGAAAAAATATAAAAGTTATCACCTATCTATTGGAATGGTGAGTATGAATAAGATTAAATATATTATGAATATATATGCTTTATAGAATTATATAAAATTCATTTTTTTGTGACCAATTAATTATAAATTTATATAAGAACCATTTAAAAATAGAGGTAAGATTTTTCAAAAAAAAATTATCTAATTTTTTTTACATAAATCAATTAAAAAAATTAATTTTTTTGAATCATATTAATTAAATATTAAATATTAAATATTAAATATAATATTTAACATCAATATAATATTTTTTCTAGGAATTATATAAAATAAATCAAGTTTTATAATTTAATACAGTATTTGTTCTAAAAAATAATTTTGTCCCATTTTTTCACGCTTATTTTAAAATAACCATTTTTCCATATTTATATAATTTATTAGAATTTTTTATCAAACCATCATTTCAAAATTTTCTTAGTATAAATTTTTGATAATTTAATGTGAAGATATTTTTTAGTATGAATAGTGAATAATACTAGTTTTTATAAAGAATTTTCATTTATTTTTAAGCATTTAAAAACATTAAATTTAGTTAAATATGGTTTTAAAAGTAAAATTAGTATAATTTTATATACAATAATATGATTTAGTTCATTGTAATCAAATTAATATTTAATTTTTTTATAAAACATTTTAAACATTAAAACATTTTCTATTGAAAAACCCGCTTTATCATCGTGCCTTCAAGATAAGTATTAAATTAAAATTTTCCACGTATGTGAGTGGAATTTTAAAAAATGAATTATATATTTTAATTCAGAATAATTTATATTTTTAAATATGGTCACTATAATTTTTAATTTTTTTAATACTAAATTTCTTATAATTTAATTACCTCAGTTGAGGTAAAAAGGGATTATCAGGGGGTCAAAAAATAATAAGGGATACAATGAACCAAAAGTTTTACAACACCCATTGAAAGGATATATTTTGAACCTATATCTTATTGGATAGAAAATTGTCCAATTTGGATCAGTTTTTCATTTGAAAAACGGTGGTATATTCTTTTCTTCTCAAAAATCACAACTGTGCCACTCACCTCACTTATAAATGGAAACCCAATCTCATCTACTATTCACACTATAAAATCTCTTTGCGTCATCCAATAACTACCCAAATATCCTATATAATTCCATCCAATATTCTCAAAATCCTTATTTCTTCAGAAATATGACCTTTGAAGTATTTTGTGGCATACCTAAGGAGGTTACCCGAAGAAGTGGTAATGTTCTTCAACAAGTGATTTTTTTATTTCTTTCTAATACACATTAATTTTTTTTTAAAACATGATAATATAATAAAATATTTATATATCATATAATGATATATTTTTTATTTTATTTTCATGAGTTACAACTATATTCACTTCCATCAAATTGGTCATGAAATTTACATTCATGTTTACGACATACTACATCCTCTCGAATTGATGTTATTTGTTTTCCATGGCCACATCTCACGGATGGTTATAATGAAGGATTTATTACTTATAAATGATATTTATAATATTTTTATTATTATTTAATCATGATATAAAATGTTAATTATTACATTCTATTCTAATGGTATATCATAATATTGTTCAGGTGTATGGTGGACTACCTTCTCACGATGCGATGCGATTAATTCATGATTTACATGGAAGGAAATAAGATTTATAGTAATGAAAATAAATGATATAGATGAAATAAAAATGAATATTTTATGGTATTATACTATTTACTATTATTTCATTCTCTTCATTTTGAATATGGAACAAAGTTCATGTGTACGTATGGCCTACCGTCTCCATCATCAATGTATTCTGTTTTCTATCTCAATCAATTATGGATCACTATAAATACATATATAATTATTATATTTGATATATTTATTATGGATAAAATTATGGATGTGATGTAACCAATATCAATTTAATAACATTGAAAATATGAAATCAAAACATACATGAAAAACAATGTAGTTATTACCCGAAACATGACATTAACATGGAAATTTTATTAAATGGGTAATAAAAGGTAATAACTAAATTATTTATGGTATATTATATATAATTATGGATTTATATTATATTTATAATAAAATTATATTTTTATATCATATACTAAAAAATTTATGAAGGAAGTCATGACTTATGGTAAGATATTTTAATCTCACTTTTTTACTTCTGTGAGACACATGTCATATTCAGCACTGATATATATATTATGTCATATACATACATGAAATGAATGTATTTTATATTTATTTTCATTAAAATTATTGGGATTTATATATCCATTTTAGGATATTGTATTAATACAATTTACATTTCAAAAGGTACCCAAGGGGCAATGGATTTTTGTCCCAGTTTTCCTCTTTGAGACAAACTTTTTGTTAGGAACCTATATTTTCTATGAGATGTATATATAGACCATTTTACATGTAATATCATAAATTTATTTTTTATAATTATATTATATGTTTCATTTAACCCTATTATTTCACAGGGATTACGACTGAAAGTTACCAAGTGGTAAGTGTTTTACGTGACAATCTCAGCGTTTACTAGGATTGATCATGATTATGATTCTAATATTGAAATAATATTATATATATCCAAATAAACTCATGTATTTTATTATCCTATTATTATTTTGATAGAATAAATTATTTCCATTCATTTTAATCTCTTTATATACTCAATATTCCAACAGACTGTTTTTATAAAAAATTGTATTTATTTATCACTTCGGTCGAAAATACATTTTCTTTAATTTCTTTTATTAAAGTGCTTTCAATAATGATTTAAAAATTATTCAAATGAATTATTAAACTCAATTTTAACCATGTTTTAATCTTTTTAGGAAAATTAATTAAATATTCATGTCATTTACAATATTATTTCCTTCTCTCATTTACCAAAAATGTGAATTGATTTTTTGTTTTAAAGTGTACGACATGAAAAAAGTTCCCGCCATATGTTAGATTAATTTATTTGAATGATAAAATATATGTTTTCAAGGTAATTTTCCAAGAAATGTATTTTCAATTTTTTTAAAAAAAGTGTTTTATCTAAAGTTAAAATGATATTTTCCTCATCAACTATTTAGAAGGATTTTTAAAACATCCATTTTATGTTTTCAAAGTTTTTATTAAAGGATTAGTTTTCCTGAAATATTCTATCAATTTTTAGTTTAAAAAGTGATTTTCAATGAAAAGTTATTTTCCTAAAAAAATGTTCCATGTGATCTTTCAAAATAATTTTCCATTTATGATGACATCATTTGATGCTATGTATTCCTTAAAGGTGATAAAATCCAGGGAAATAATTTTTATTCTTTCTCTATATGGTTTATGATTAGGATTAAAAGATATTTAAAAAACCTATTTCTCTCCCATAGGTAATTCCATGGATAATTTTTTTATAAATCCTAGTTCATTTTTCACATGTTATTATTTGATGAAATGATGAAATTATTATGAAAATTGTGTCTTTTCTCAATGTTATTTTATGATGATATACTTATGAAACCCATTGATTTTCATGGGTTATCATATGAATAATTATTTTTGATCTTTTGGAACACATATGTATGATTTTAAGTATGTAACGGTTGGGAGATATATCTCCCTCTAATAAATTGTGTAAATATTGATATATTATTAGATAAAGAAGAATATAATGGAGAGTTGATCCATTTTAGTAAGATAGTTTTTCAACTATTATAATCTAGGGAGTGAACCTTCACAATAATGATGGTTTGGATAATTAAATCATTACACTATGATTTTTTTGAAATGATCCTTTGCTACTAAGAAAATAATTTTCTAATCATATAATTAAGACAAAATTCCATGACTTATGTAATTGTTATGCTCTCATGGCTGAAAATATTTGATTTACATATAATTTATTCCTTTTGTACTACCATGATTTATTCCAAGAATTATTTTTATGATATATAATATGAAATTTATTGATTTAAAATGTCATTCTAATGTTATCATACCCTTTTTCATGTTTTTCTTATGTATCTCCCTTGAAGAACCTTACTAAAAATATATTCTCAACAATTATTATGTTTTATTTCCCTAGGTTATTATGAAATTATTTGATCAAGATATGTCTAATAAGTATACTATGAGGGAAGATTATTAAAGGAGATGTTGATGATGTTTCATGAAATAAGAAGATGTTGTGTCTATTCTCTAATGAAACTATACCTTTATGATAATAAGCAACGTGTTTGTGTAAAGTAATTAATATTTATTTTAAAATTTATATTATCTAAGTAAGATATTCTTTGGTCATTATAGAATCCATTTTATACCTCATTTACATCTATGATAAATGATAATGCTCTTTATGTGTAAGTGTAGAATATCACCTCTACTAAGCGATGTGATTAATTTTCCATTTTATCTATACATTGATGGTCATATGGATGTATTTAATGAATATATATGATATATATGATATTATTATTATTATTATTATTTAATGTAATAATATTATTTACCTTTCCTTCCATCCATTTTTTGTAAAATAAAAACATTTCTTCTGCATATATACTAACTATTGTCTCCTTGAAGTGATATAGTTAAATTTTCATCCCCACCTTATATGAATAGTTATAAAAATTATAGTTAATAAATTTGATAATTATATCATTAAGTATATTATGAAGATAATGAATCCATAAACAAGGTGAAAAGACTAGAACATTTAAACCAGAACTTTCATGGGAAATGGAACCGTTTACACTTAGGTGTTTATTTTAAAGAAGAATTATTAATAAATGGGTAATGATATATTATAAGGTAATGATATATTAAAATAAAATAATGAATAAGGTCCTATTATAAATGTATAATGAAGATATTTTTTTATACAGGGTCTTATGAGAATGTATGATGAAATTGAAGACCTAATTTAATTGTTTATGATGCAATCTACTTTTTAATTGGGATGATTTATGCTTGAATATATGTTAATGGAATTATATGAACACTTTATTTTAAATCCCATCCATTTTATTCTCTTATGGTTTTTTGGGGGATTCAATTTTTTTAATATAATATTTTTTCTTCTAAAATGATGAAATATTTGTATATTTTTTTCTTAGATCTCCTCAATAGGTATAAATGTAGTGTTTAGTTATTCTGTGAGATTCAGTTTTGAAGAATTTTATAATTGTAATTATGAAAACCTATGATAAACATCAAGTGATACAGGGTTAACAAAAAATGTGATTGGTTGATTTAAAGGTGACATATTTTTGGTTATATCAAGAATTATGTTCCTGATTACACGATTTCTCACCTTGATTTTTTATCATAGTGAATAAACTATGTTTTTTAGTTTTTTCAAGGATAGGAACCTGGTGGTTTATAGTAACAGTGATCATGGTGGATGATGTTATAATTTTTTTATTGGGAAACGAAATAGTATATGGGATTGAATAAAGAATATTGATATTATTGTCATACAAATATCTTAATCAATGAATCATATTGAGAATTCAAAAGTGAAAAAGATTGGCCGACATTATAAGGCCCCAGCCTTAAACCTTACTTAATCTTGAGTTCTTACAAGATTACACATTGAGGATCTTTTCAGGTTTAGAGTTTTAGAGAATTAGATCCTGAAACTTGCATTACATTCCACATTTAAACAAAGTGGTTACATAAAAGACAATATTCATTCTTCCCATCAACGGAAATATATTTAAAATAAAACATGGATTATTTCTTGACACATCCTTGACACTATCATCACATCTTGTACCTTTCCCTTGACCTGTGAAAACATTTCAAAAACTTGGTATGAGCATAAAAAGATCAGTAAGGGTTATAAAAATATGGAAAGGAAACATGGGTACATATATACATAAGGATGAGATCATACTTTACCCATAAAACATAAGCACTTTAACATACCTCATCAAATCATGAATAAATCATAGAATTCATAAGACATAAAAGTATCTTGAGGCATTCATAACATTCTTACGTAGGGAGTAACCCTCTTGGTTACGTTTGGAATACCCATCACAGTATATTCCATAAATCTCTTCCGAGAAACCTTAACGTTTCACTCCTTCGCGTTACCCAATGCATTGGAGAGCTATATCGGGCTCACCCGCCCTTAGTTTATCACGGAACCCCCCATTTTCATAACAATTCCCAAGAACCATAACATAAACGTATCACATAAAACATTCATAAAGGAAACATAAAATTTCCACATTTCAATCACAATATAACATTTTAGTATATTGAAATAATGAATCCGTTCAAAAAGAAACCATTTTCCAAAACCATTTAAAACATTTAATAAGGAGATTTTTGAATCAACGTGTCCCATACCACCTTGAAGCTTTTAACATTTTAAACCATTAATATACATATAAATAAATCCTTAAAACCATTTTTAAAATATGTATATTAATAAGAACAAATCATTAAAACATTTAAAGCGATATTTTGGTTAAAGGGTTTTTACCAAAATTAGAGACACTTGAATACAATAATTGAGGAATAACATTAAATCAGAACTTTATAATATCATGAGAATAAATGGATTCATTATATAATATTTCAAAGGACAGTATATAAACCATATAAGAGTGAATTGGTGCATAACAAAAATGAAGTCTCAATAGGGATGAAAAATGTGACGAAGTCCCTTATAAAGCAGGTATCCTTAAGTTAAGGACAATTCAATCTCAAAATTATTTGTGACAAATATAAATACACCCAATATAATTGGATATTAAGTGTAAAACAATAAAAGGTCATTCACACATATTCAAAGGATGACATATTCAATAACTACAAGTTGAACCCAAAGAAATCGAAATTGGGTTAAAACGTTCCCTTGGTAAAATTTGACAGCCTAAACGGCGTCACTTCAAAAATTCAGAAAATGAGTTGATGAGAGATAAAAGTTAATCTCATCACTTGGACATAAAATTTACATCAATCAGGATATATAAGAACATATCCCAACATAATATTATGTGAATTAAAAGACATAACAAACGAAGTCTTTTAAAATGAGGAGGGTGAAAGTTTCCCTTACCGACATGGGTATCTTTCAAAACATACACCTCGTTAAAGAAGTACAATATAACATTGATGTAAATACTCATAGAAGAATGTATATTACACAATGAGTAAAATAATGGGCAGTACATACACCACTCAAAGGAAATTGTGGCAAATGTAGCATAAATCTCACGGGAATAAAAGTGAGATGAAAAATCTCTTACGAAAACTAGGCAGCCTAACGGCGCCACTTCAAACTTCCAAAATGGATTGATGAGAGATAATAGGGTCTCTCATCATATAAAAATTACAGTAAGAGTAATATAAAAGAACATCCCAATAACAATAAAGTTGAGCTTTAAAAGGAATGACATAAAAGAGCATACTTAAAAAGAAAGAGAGGAGTAGGATCCCTTACCTCAGGTCCGACATGACTCGATCGTTCTTTAACGTCATGAATAATAAACTTGAGGTAATCTCTACTTGATTAAGAACCTTTTTCAAGTTCATTATTCCTTTTATACCATGTTATGAACATCATGTAATCATTTAAGTTAATAATGTTCATTTTGTCGGTATTTGGTTCTTAAGTCAAAAATAGACATCTTACACTTACATGTTGTTAATTTGGTCAAAGGTTCGTTATATACAGAATGATATTAATGATTTGGATAACATATATATCATATATATTCATCATATACATGTATTTATAATATTACATCACATTTAGAGGTAAGAAATGAAATGCACCGTTCATGGAGACGGTAAGCCGTACGTACGCATGAACGCTACTTCCATTTCTATTTCATATTTTCTGGAATGGAATCATAATTATATAAGAGTATATTATAATTACAGTATAATAACATATATAATATCATTAACTTTATCCTTTACACATCCCACATATGGTATTAACGAATCAAATCACTTTCAGGGGGCGGTAGTCCGCACTTCCTAAAATGAAGATATCGTGTTTACCCATAATGGAAACAATAATGGTATGCCATAAATGAAAAATACAGAAGCTTAAGGAAAGAATAAACATATTATATATCATATATAAAAATAGTGACATCATAATGGCCACCTTTTAAGGTGCTAAATGAGTATTGAACAATCATCGTTTCGGGAGGCAGAATTTCGCCATCCAAGGAAACCGTATGTTCTTTAACCATTTTATGTAGTTGTGTGAGAGTGTAGCTCGAATAAATCTTATAACAACATCCTAGTATATTTAAGATACTGTTTTCGTTACAAAAGAAGTAAATAAAAATAGTTTAGGTGGTTTGAGAAGCAAAATAAAACAAATGAACATGAGAGAATGAATTACCTTTAAAAGTGTAACTCCTTTTGATTTGAGCCTAAAGGCTTCCTTTGAAAGGATTCTTCCCAAAGGGAATCCTCTAGGATGAGGAGAGGGATGTGGATAGAGTAAATGGGCAGGGGATGGACGATCAAAAGGCTTGAGGAGTGTGTGAAATGAGGTAGAGGTGGGGGCCTTTTATAAGAGGAGAGGAGGGGCACTTTTCGAAATCATGAAACTATTATTTTATTTTCAAAAGTGTTTCGATTTTATAAGGTCCCAAATTGATATATTTAGAAGATAATATGATAAGGCTTCGAAATATTCCCATCCAATAGTTTTTGTACAAGTTTAAGTCTTAGATTTTATATTATCGTTTCATATTATTTAAACTGTTCATTAATGAGGTCATCATTGCATCATCATGATGTCATAATTAAATTAATTTATTTAATGTCTAAAAATTATAAAAAAAATACTATGATGTAGGAAATATTTTTATATTTCCAATGATTATTTATAATAAAACATGTGATCTTTATAACCTCATGTAAAAATTGTTTTCGTAAAACATATGATGTTTGTCTCATTTTTACTTTAACTTTAAATAAAAATATATTAATGTCATTTTCCAACCAAAGTGGCTTCATGGGGTCCCCAAGTTTACCCATGGGTTGTCTTGGTCGGCCATGACACATCCAATGAGGTTAGGACATGTTTTAAGTTCATTTCATATTATTAAAACATTATTTTTACCTTAAACTACACTAATTACCACTAATCGCGATTAAAAACTTAATAAGTTACTATTCACCAAAAAATTATTTTTGTCCCATTGAACCACATTTTACTTCTTAATGAAAACCATGTATGATGGATTTTTGAAATTCAAAACACAGAAGTGGTAAAATTTCATTTAAACGAAAAAGCAGTTTTTATAAGTACCACTTAGTGGTTTCACTATTCATCAAAAATTGATGTTTTTCAGAAAAATACCAAAAATTCACCCTAAGATATATTTGATATTCCAAATTCAAAAATGAATTCTATTTTACAAAATTCAAAAAATATAAGTCACATTAATTAATTTAATAATTAATTCCCGCTATCATGACAAAAAGCTTGTTTTTATGAAACAATAAGTATCAAAAGATTGACACTAGTTTAAGTCCGATTTCAAAGTGAAATTAATTCCAACGACCACTATTGGATTTAATGGTAAAAATATATTATAATTTCACTTTAAAACCAATTCAAAAGATAATATAATCATATAAATAAATTAGATTAAAAAGAGGTTTGGAATTAAAATACAACATTATACACTATTCATTAAAAAATGAACTTTATCGGAAAAATACCAAAAATTAACCCAAGGTAAATTTCAATGTCCCAATCATAAATAATATGTTTATTTTGAAAAATAGAGCTTATAAATTTGTCAAAAAGTGGATTTAAAAGGGGTTCGCCATCAAAAGGCGGTTAATCGACCTTTTAAAGAATATTAGAATGTTTACTCTTAAAAACTGGATTCATTTGCATTTTTAATCCTATAACATTTATTTTCAAGAGTAAAAAATATTTTCCAAACATATATAATCATTTTTTAGTTGGTTCTGTTCATTCCCGCCATTACAACGACTAGGCGTTAACTACCATTTAAAATAATATTATTTTATTATTAGAGTGCAACGTAAGATTCCCAAGAAACTCGTTGTTGCGTATTGGGTATGCCATTGAGCATAGAATCCCCTTTAAAGTAATATTAATATTTTATTAACAAATATGGATAAATATAATGATGTCATATTCTTTATTTACCTGGGGTGTTACATCCTTCCCCCCTTTTGGGAATTGCGTCCTCACAATTTTTAAAATTGAGCTTGGAAACATCCTTGAAAGTCCCACATCGGAACAAGAGTCGGTAAAACAATCACTTTAAAATAAAGAAAGATAAGTACAAAGGTCACCCGAGTTAACCCATACTAGGATTCCAAGTATGAAAATATGGACATGGATGAAAAAACAAAGGGTCATGTTCTGATGGAGAATGATAGAAAACATGTTTAGGAGAAAGTTAACCACGAGAAAATCACAAACTTGTGATGGGTTAAACGGCATTCGATTCCCCAGTAGGAAAAGTTAATAGACAACATTTTTGTTTTAGGTTACTTTTTATTGAGGAATTTATTCATAAGGAAACATAATCACTTATCATGTTGACTTTCAACTTTTATTAGATTCCTTACACAAACTCATATTTTCTCCAAAAGATGAGTATTTAGGAAGACTTGTTCACATTAAGAGTACTATAATCAACTTCTAGAGAATAACCTAATCGACAAAAGAGAACTATATACTTCCCATGTCTTTAGACTTTAAACAAAACCAAAACCAAATAGGCTAGTACAAGATCATATAATACAGAAAAGGATAACCCTTTACAAAAATAAAATCTATTCTTAATCTCCAAAATTTTTCCAACAAAACCCAAAGTTCAATAAAGACCATTTGTCCATAAAATTCTTCAAAGTAAACCAAAATAAGATTAAAACCCAAATATTTGAAGGATTTAGTCACATAGTCTACCAAGTTAAATCGTAACATTTATCTCCAAACAACATCAGTTGCTCCTAATGTCTCGTATTGAAAAGTAATTAATCTAATCACATATCCTCCATGATAGGTTAATCATTTTCATAAATAACCCAAAATAAACTTACTCTTAATTCATAAAATCATATAACTATAAAGAATCAGTCAAAATAACCAGGGACTTCACGTAGTCTAGTGGTAGGCGATAAATACCAGTTGCACTTTGGTTGTGGGTTCGATTCCCGTAGCTTTGTCCGACGCGACGGGTTGTCACACGGTCTGCGTGTTGTCCATTTTCCAAAACTATATAATTCTTAAAACATCCCCCAAAACGAGATAAAATATTCAAAAATGATCATAACATATTTTAACCTGAAGTTTATCTCATTCCTTTCATTTTCCATCATATCATAGAGTAACCCATAATTACCTAAAAATTAAGGATCATATAAACCCTAATGGTTACCTTAATAATTATTACCTGAATTTCCACATCGAGTTGGCCATCTCGTACATGATGCATTAGAGAACTCACCAAGGTTGAAGTGGTTGATCATGACTCCTTGATAGTTGGTTTAGAACAACCATGAGATTCCTCATTGAATCCCCCATCTCATCCAGTCTCTTAATCAGAGAACCACCATAGTTTCCTTCAAACCCATTGTCACTTTGGTGCCTGCTAGACCCAACCATTTACTAAAACCAAAAAGGTCAGTGTGATTATATCAACATAACCATCATGTACTAATGAGGAAGATAAACACTAAGATATACTTACTCATTCACTTTATCTAAAACTAGGACTCTTTCTGAAATCCTAACCATTATGGTAATTTCACTTGTGCTTAGAGAATACCCTAACCTCTAAAGTTATCTAAACCGACCTTTGATACCAACTATAATGCCCCAGTCTTAAACCTTACTTAATCTTGAGTTATTACAAGATTACACATTGAGGATCTTTTCAAGTTTAGAGTTTTAGAGAATTAGATCCTGAAACTTGCATTACATTCCACATTTAAGCAAAGTGGTTACATAAAAGAAAATATTCATTCTTCCCATCAATTGAAATATATTTAAAATAAAACATGGATTCTTTCTTGACACATCCTTGACACTATCATCACATATTGTACCTTTCCCTTGACCTGTGAAAACATTTCAAAAACTTGGGATGAGCATAAAAAGCTCAGTAAGGGTTATAAAAATATGGAAAGGAAACATGGGTACATATATACATAATGATGAGATCATACTTTACCCATAAAACATAAGCACTTTAACATACCTCATCAAATCATGAATAAATCATAGAATTCATAAGACATAAAAGTATCTTGAGGCATTCATAACATTCTTACATAGGGAGTAACCCTCTTGGTTACGTTTGGAATACCCATCACAGTATATTCCATAAATCTCTTCGTAGAAACCTTAACGTTTCACTCCTTCACGTTACCCAATGCATTAGAGAGCTATATCGGGCTCACCTTCCCTTAGTTTATCACGGAACCACCCGTTTTCATAACAATGCCCAAGAACCATAACATAAACGTATCACATAAAACATGCATAAAGGAAACATAACATTTCCACATTTCAATCACAATATAACATTTTAGTATATTGAAATAATGAATCCGTTCAAAAAGAAACCATTTTCCAAAACCATTTAAAACATTTAATAAGGAGATTTTTGAATCAAAGTGTCCCATACCAACTTGAACCTTTTAACATTTAAAACCATTAATATCCATATAAATAAATCCATAAAACCATTTTGAAAACATGGATATTAATAAGAACAAATCATTAAAACATTTAAAGAGATATTTTGGTTAAAGGGTTTTTACCAAAATTAGAGACACTTGAATACAATAATTGAGGAATAACATTAAATCAGAACGTTATAATATCATGAGAATAAATGGATTCATGATATATTATTCCAAAGGACAGTATATACACTATATAAGAGTGAATTGGTGCATAACAACAATGAAGTCTCAATAGGGATGTAAAATGTGACGAAATCCCTTATAAAGAAGGTATCCTTAAGTTAAGGATAATTCAATCTCAAAATTATGTGTGACAAATATAAATACACCCATTATAATTGGATATTAAGTGTAAAATAATAAAAGGTCATTCACACATATTCAAAGGATGACATATTCAATAACTACAAGTTGAACCCAATGAAATCGAAATTGGGTTAAAACATTCCCTTGGTAAAATTCGACAGCCTAAACGGCATCACTTCAAAAATTCAGAAAATGAGTTGATGAGAGATAAAAGGGAATATCATCACTTGGACATAAAATTTACATCAATCAGGATATAGAAGAACATATCCCAACATAATAGTATGTGAATTCAAAGACATAACAAACGAAGTCTTTTAAAATGAGGAGGGTGAAAGGTTCCCTTACCGACATGGGTATCTTTCAAAACATACACCTTGTGAAAGAAGGAAAATAAAACATTGATGTAAATACTCATAAAAGAAAGTATATTACACAATGAGTAAAATAATGGGCAGTACATACACCACTCAAAGGAAATTGTGGCAAATGTAGCATAAATCTCACGGGAATAAAAGTGAGATGAAAAATCTCTTACGAAAACTCGACAGCATAACGACGCCACTTAAAACTTCCAAAATGGATTGATGAGAGAGAATAGTGTCTCTAATCATATAAAAATTACATTAAGAGTAATATAAAAGAAAATCCCAATAACAATAAGGTTGAGCTTTAAAAGGAACGACATAAAAGAGCGTACTTAAAAAGAAAGAGAGGAGTAGGATCCCTTACCTCGGGTCCGACTTGACTCGATCGTTCTTTAACGTCCTGATTAATAAACTTGAGTTAATCTATACTTTATTAAGAACCTTTTTCAAGTTCATTATTCCTTTTATACCATGTTATGAACATCATGTAATCATTTAAGTTAATAATGTTCATTTTGTCGGTATTTGGTTCTTAAGTCAAAAATAGACTTCTTACACTTACATGTTGTTAATTTGGTCAAAGGTTCGTTATATCTAGAATGATATTAATGATTTGGATAACATATATATCATATATATTCATCATATACACGTATTTATAATATTACATCACATTTAGAGGTAAGAAATGAAATGCACCGTTCATGGAGACGGTAAGCCGTACGTACGCATGAACGCTACTTCCATTTCTATTTCGTATTTTCTGTAATGGAATAATAATGATATAAGAGTATATTATAATTCCAGTAAAATAAAATATATAATATAATTAACTTTATCCTTTACACATCCCACATAGGGTATTAACGAATCAAATCACTTTCAGGGGGCGGTAGTCCGCACTTCCTAAAATGAAGATATCGTGTTTACCCATAATGGAAACAATAATGGTATGCCATAAATGAAAAATACAGAAGCTTAAGGAAATAATAAACATATTATATATCATATATAAAAATAGTGACATCATAATGTCCACATTTGAAGGTGTTAAATGAGTATTGAACAATCATCGTTTCGGGAGGCAGAATTTCGCCATCCACGGAAACCGTATGTTCTTTAACCATTTGATGTAGTTTTCTGAGAGTGTAGCTAGAATAAATCTTATAAAAAAATCCTATTATATTTAAGATACTAATGTTGTTACAAAATAAGTAAATAAAAATAGTTTAGGGGGTTGGAGAAGCAAAATAAAACAAATGAACATGAGAGAATGAATTACCTTTAAAAGTGTAACTCCTTTTGATTTGAGCCTAAAGGCTTCATTTGAAAGAATTATGCCCAAAGGGAATCTTCTAGGATGAGGAGAGGGATTTTGAGAGAGTAAATGGGAAGGGGATGGCCGAGACAAAGGCTTGAGGAGTGTGTGAAATGAGGTAGAGGTGGGGTCCTTTTATAAGAGGAGAGGAGGGGCACTTTTGGAAATCATGAAACTATTATTTTATTTTCAAAAGTGTTTCGAATTTATAAGGTCCCAAATTGATATATTTCGAAGATAAGATGTTAAGGCTTAGAAATATTCCCATCCAATAGTTTTTGGACAAGTTTTGGTCTTAGATTTTATATTATCGTTTCATTTTATTTAAACTGTTCATTAATGAGGTCATCGTTGCATCATCATGATGTCATAATTAAATTTATTTATTTAATGTATCAAAATTATAAAAAAATACTATGATGTAGGAAATCTTTTTAGATTTCCAATGACTATTTATAATAAAAAATCTGATCTTTATAACCCCATGTAAAAATTGTTTTCGTAAAACATATGATGTTTGTCTCATTTTTACTTTAACTTTAAATAAAAATATATTAATGTCATTTTCCAACCAAAGTGGCTTAATGGGGTCCCCAAGTTGACCCATGGGTTGTATTGGTCTTCCATGACACATAAAATGAGGTTAGGACATGTGTCAAGTTCATTTCATATTATTAAAACATTATTTTTACCTTAAACTACACTAATTACTACTAATCGCGATTAAAAACTTAATAAGTTACTATTCACCAAAAAATTATTTTTATCCCATTGAACCACATTTTACTTCTTAATGACAACCATGTATGTCGGATTTTTGAAATTCAAAACACAGAAGTGGTAAAATTTCATTTAAACGAAAAATCAGTTTTTATAAGTACCACTTAGTGGTTTCACTATTCATCAAAAATTGATGTTTTTCAGAAAAATACCAAAAATTCACCCTAAGCTATATTTGATATTCAGAATTCAAAAATGAAGTCTATTTTACAAAATTCAAAACATATAAGTCACATTAATTAATTTAATAATTAATTCCCACTGTCATGGTAAAAAGCGTGTTTTTATGAAACAATAAGTATCAAAAGATTGACACCAGTTTAAGTCCGATTTCAAAGTGAAATTAATTCCAACGACCACTATTGGATTTAATGGTAAAAATATATTATAATTTCACTTTAAAACCAATTCAAAAGATAATCAAATCATATAAATAAATTAGATTAAAAAGAGGTTTTGAATTAAAATACAACATTTTACACTATTCATTAAAAAATGAACTTTATCAGAAAAATACAAAAAAATTAACCCAAGGTAAATTTCAATGTCCCAATCATAAATAATATGTTTATTTTGGAAAATAGATCTTATAAAATTGTCAAAAATTGGATTTAAAAGGGGTTCTCCATCAAAAGGCGGTTAATCGACCTTTTAAAGAATATTAGAATGTTTATGGTTAAAAACTGGATTCATTTGCATTTTTAATCCTCTAACATTTATTTTCAAGCGTAGAAAACATTTTCCAAACATATATAACCATTTTTTAGTTGGTTCTGTTCATTCCCGCCATTACAACGGCTAGGCGTTAACTACCATTTAAAATAATATTATTTTATTATTAGAGTGCAACGTAAGATTCCCAAGAAACTCATTGTTGCGTATTGGGTACGCCATTGAGCATAGAATCCCCTTTAAAGTAATATTAATATTTTATTCACAAATATGGATAAATATAATGATGTCATATTCTTTATTTACCTGGGGTGTTACAGACACACTATTGAATTATTCACGAGGAAACTCCCACCTTTATTCTGTGGGTCCCCTAATCCACTATCGGTAGAAAAATGGATAAAAAACAATAAAATTATACTTTCCTTTCTCAAAAGATCGAATAATGAAACTATTTTCATATCTACGTATCCTTTGGAAGTTATAGAAGATAAATATTGTAATCATATTAATCATATGAAAAAATCATGAAATTTATTCCATAGAATGTGATTGGTTTAAGAGGGTTATGTTAGTAAGTTCATTCACCAAATTCCTCATAATAAAGAACAAAACTCTATATCCTTGAGTATAATTACAAGTACAGTGAATATATTAAAAAGAATTAGGAAAAAATGAAAAATCATACAAGGTAAATATCTGGTCTTATCATCATGTTTGATAGAGAAATTGATTAGTTCTTAAATGGGTAAAAACCAAGTCTCTGAATGGTGTTAGCCAAAAGGGAAATTAGTAGTTACAAAGAAATCATTTGATGTGATCTTAAGGTATAAATTGATAGTGGATATTATTATCATTATCATATTAATTATGATAATAGGAATATATTTTTTCCAGGATATTCTAATAAAAAACATACAGGAGAGAAAATAAATCTTTCATTATGCTAGAAATGTGGAAAGAAGCATCGGGAAATTGACTAATGGGGGAGTTAAACGTTTTGAGTGTGAAAATAGTATGATGATAACAACTAAGTTCTATATGTCCTCATTAATATTTTATTATAGTATTGTTCCTCTATAAAATAATTTGATTCTCTATATTGTTGAATTTGATTATTTTTTAGCAAGAAATGGTTTTCTTTATATATAACCCTTAACAACTATTAGGTAAGGGAAATCACATTTCTTATTATGAATGATCTTGTGATTTTTTTATCTTTTTTATAATGAAAATGAACTTGAAAAGGAAAAATCATCCATTATATTGTTCTTAATACCTATTCATGAGGGGTATTTATCTCAAATGGTTAGGGAGAAACTCAAAATTGATGATATGCATACTTTGTGGGATTAAAAAAATTCATTTACATAATAATTTCCTTGTATTCCCTTAAATCATGAATTTGAATTTCCAATACAACTCATACATGGTGATATGCCAATTTAAATTAGTCTTTATATAATGATCATGATTGCGTCAAAGGAATTGAAGAGGGATCTCTAATAGAATCTTGATAAGGGATCCATTCATCTATGTGTTTAATTATAGGTGTATATATTATTTTTTAATAATAAGGATGGGGTAAAAAATATTTTAATTGATTATAGGTGATTAAAAATTTTACTAGCATAAAAAAATACACTCCATATCATTTTGCTGATTAGTTTCATCCTCATTGAGGACCTCAATTCTTTTCAATGATTTCTCCCAAGTCTGGATATCATTAGTTTAGGGTATAAAAGATTACATATATAAGAAAACCCTAAATATAGTTTACAAAATCTATGAATTTATATTTATGTCTTTTGGACTTTTTAATTACCTATCTATCATCATGGAACTAATAAATAAAGTCATTAGAGAGTTCCTTGATTAGTTTTTAGAATTTTTTGTTGAAGATATTTAAAAATACAACAAGATAAAAGAAGGGAATGTAGATAATTTAAGGATTATGTTGAAGATGATGAGAAAGAGGAACATGTACAACAAAATATAGTATATTTTAATTTTGGATATAGAAAGTATCATTATTATCTAATATATTATCAAAAAGTGTACATCAATGGATTAATCAAAGTAGTTATTGATGTCACAACCCACCTTCACCAAAAGGAGGGAAGGGTCAGCAGATTTATAGGCCCTTCCTTCTTTAAGTTTAAGGAGAGATAATGAGCCCCGAAACCCACCTTTAATAGGTCCCAGAGTGTCGACCAGCACCAAGGGCATGAAATCACAAACTAAATGGAAGGCATTACCATTTTTTTAATAGGATCGGGAGATTAGATACTAAATCCCATAACACCAAAACTGAAAGTAAAATTAAAACCAAGAACCATTCCCAATGCATATTACAAAAGTAAAATCCACAATGTATAAGGAGACTAAAAATCAAAATACCAAAAGAAATAACAATAGAAACTGCAATGATCTATCACAAGGTCTGAGCTAGTACGATCCAACATGATCCCTGAAGTCCTCCTAGAAACATGAAAGATGTTTTATATACGTAGGGTGAGCATATAAGTATACTCAGTAGGGAAAATCCAAATACTCTCATGCACAAGTGGGGAGGCATACTAATGCCTTGTGAGAAAATAGATAACCAAGCACCGAGTAAGGAAACTAACCACCCAAGCCTCACCAAGCCACACTCCCCAAATAACGCAAGTCAAGTAATGTATAGTAACAGAACATCGATGTTTGGGTACCCCGCGCCACTTTCCCACTGGTTATTGAAGACATCCTACGCATCAGACCAATCCTGCCATTCTCATCGCAGTCCCACTACCATACCCCACCCGCACACACCTGGGCCACAACAACACGTCCCGCCCACAAACACCTAGGCCACAACTATCACACGTAACCATGCCTTCAAACACCTAGGCCAGAACAACCACTACCATGCCCGAAGACACCGAGGCTAGAAGAACTACGGGCATGCCTGAAGACACCTGGGCCTCATCCCGAAGGTACTTGGGAAACCACCTGCCCACACACACCTGGGCCAACCACCACACTACCTTGCCTGAAGATTCTTGGGCTAATAATGGACTTCAAGCCATCACAGCCTGCCCGTAGAGACTTGGGATATTCGGGAAAGGAAGCAGAAATGGAGTTACTAACCAGCCACTAATAGGAGTGTTGGTAAAAACACCCCCCATGAAATGGGGGTGTTCGACACTAAGTACTCAAATTGGGTGGGGCATGAATAAGAAACACAAAAACTACAAGTATATGTATAGGTAACAAGCACTCACCCAATCTAGGGTTTTCTTCAGATATCCTAAAGAACACTATCCTTACTATTCATTCATAAGAGAAGAGAACATCGCCCATGACCAAGTCACAACTCACATCAAACCAAATCCCCATTTGTCCATACTTGTTTTCATGTTCAGTAATAATGTTTAAATAAGTTTCTACACTACTGGGCAACTAATAGCATAATCACAAACCAAGGGAAAAAGTTACAGCCAACAACAATTTAAGAATTTACACTCGGTTCTATTGCAAAGTCACAACAACAAAGGGATAAGGGAGATCCCTAGAAGTACTAGAACCAAAGAAAACCCCAAGATACAGCCCCATGTCCCCAAAATCCCGGAGCCAATGGTTTCTCAACAACAGAGGATCCCACCCCAATTCTTGATATATGTAGAGCAATCACACAACCTCAAAGCATAACAATAGGGGATCCCATCCCCACCCGCATCGCCCCATCAATCTATGCCCCTATCCAAGAAAACCATAAGGTCACCCGCAAATGGTCCGTGAAGGAAAAAAAACCAAACCAAGACCACCAACACAAGGCAGACTCAACAGGTATTTTCAAATTTAAAATATTTAACACACTCTATGATTTCAATTCAACTAGTCTTAAACTGGGGTTATCATAGAAAAGGAGTTAGATCCTGCTGCTTCCAATTTATTTAGCCGAATATACGTAATTAACCAATTTCCTTTACACAGTAAAAGGTTCACAACCAAAATACAAGACATTTAAACATCACAAGGAATAAGGGTTTATTTATGCACAAAGAAAGACCACCAACGACCATGATTTTCAGTAGGCGTAAGCCAGCATAATTCAGAAATCATTAATCATGAAAGAGTAAAAAAACAGAGCAGCATCATCGATCACACCCCTCCCCATCATTATTTATAATCCATTTATTATCTTCATTAATGTTGGGTTAACCCAATTCTACAGAAGCAGTAGTGTAACCACCCCACAAGATACACATAAAGGAGAGACGAAGGTGAAAACCTACCTGACGGATCAAGGATCGACATTAATTCCTCGCGTGGAAACTAGAAAACAGGAGCAACATGGGTACAACTCGTCGGGAGGAAGGGTACTCCGACCACAGGATGATCGAGAAAAAGAAATGTAGGGAGAAGACTTTAGGTTAAAAATGATGATAAGGGATAAGATACCATACGCCCAGGATGGTTAAGATATGGAGAAAAACTGCATAAGGAGCGGGATCGTGGGTTGACCACGCGGCTGGGACACCCCACACGTCATTAAAGGGTCCCCGACTTTCAGGGTGGTTTAAACCGACGCACACTGTGGTACCTCACCAATCATTTAATTACACGACATTAATGGGAATTAATGGGATTTAAAATAGGATTAAATGGGTCAAAACATGGTTTAAAAACCAATATGCGCAAAAAGGAGGCACTACTGGAAAACCCGTGGCGGTAGGCGAGAGCTATCAGTTGCTAAGAACTACTGGTTGACGACAGTTACCGGTAGACAGGAGCTACCAGTTGGTGACAAATACCAGTTGGTGACAGCTACCGGTAGCTGAGAGCTACCGGTACTCGAGATCTACCGGTAGCCGAGAGAAACCAGTAGCCGAGAGCTACAGGTAACCAAGAGCTACCGGTAGCCGAGAGCTACCGGTATCCGAGATCTACCAATAGCTGAGGGCTACCGGTACCCCAAGGTCACCGGTAGGCTAGGTCTACCAGTAGGCCGAGGCTACCGGTAGGCCAAGGCTACCGCTAAGAGTCACCGAGAAGCTGAGATGTCCTTCTAGACCACCCAGAACACCTCAAAATCAGATTTTTACTAAGTAATGGACCCGAAAAACCTAGGCCATTACATCAGATACTTCTCAAACTATTATCGTCCCTGAGAATATAAGAACAACCCAGAAAGGAGAAAAGTGGGGTCCAAACAACCACCCTCTAAAGATACTTCTTCGGGGAAAGCCCCAGAGTTGTTCGAATACTAGAATAGAACCCTCCCCCTACATCCAGGAATACTCCCCCATGATTTATCAACTATAAAATTTACAACAAGCACAAGAATCACACTATCCAACACACGAGTTTGGGAGTCCCCTCCTACATGTCAGGATATTACCCGCTTTGGGTGTCACTAACTCGCCCGCATGAGTTTAATCACATCCAAATTAATGCTTCCTGATTATCAGTCATGTTTTCCCATCATAACACATTCATACACAGACATAGAGATCATGAAATAGATCATCTTATAGCTAATTAAATCAAGAATTACATATATTAAAGCACAAGGTACAATATCTCAAGGATCGGAACAAAAACAACAAGTCAATACAACTGTTGGTAATGAATGTATAACTGGGCCTCCCGCTCCCATGTGCTCTCTTCCAGGCCACCATGCCTCCACAACACACGAACCAAGGGGATGGTTCATCCAAAAAGAACTTTCTCCTTACAATCCTCGATTTGATTGGTCGTTCTATAAAGGATGCATCGTCTTTGACGTCTAACTCTCCCCAATCGATGACGTGGGAGTCATCGTGTAGATATCTATGAAGCTAGGACACATGGAATACATCATGTATCCTCAGTAGAGGCGGTGGTAGTGCTAGCTGATAAGCCACTTCACTGACCCGCCGCTACAATTCGAAGGTTCCGATGAACCTTGGAAAAATCTTACTTCCCCTGCCGAACCTCCACTTTCCACGCCTAGGGGAGACCTTCAAGGATACATGGTCAATATCCTTGAACTCCAAGGGTATCTTCCTATCATCGGCATATGAATTCTTCCGGTCCTGAGCCGCCTTCATCCTTTCTCGTATAAGCTGAACCTTCTCTGTTGTTCTCTACACCACCTCTGGTCCAATTACACCTGCTTCCCCAACCTCAGTCCAACACATGGGTGAGTGACATGACCTTCCATATAGGGCTTCGAATGGAGCCATGCCAATGGTAGAGTGGTGGATATTATTGTAGGTGAACTCTACCAGAGGCAAGTGTCGCACCCATGATTCCCCAAAGTCTAGAATACATGCCCGCAACATGTCCTTAAAGGTCTGGATGGTGCGCTCTGTCTGCCCATCTGTATGGCGGTGGAAAGAAGTACTAAGACATAACTGGGTACCAAAAGCATGATACAATCCCCTGTAGACTCGTGTGGTAAAATGTGCATCCCTGTCCGAGACTATGGAACTCGGAACTCCATGAAACCACACTACCTCGTCCACATACTTCTGTGCTAGAACATCCACTGCACTCGACTCCTTAATCACCAGAAAGTGAGCTGACTTCTTCAAGTGGTCCACCACTAACCAGATGGTGTCACAAACCCCTTGAAACTTGGGAAGTCCCGTGAAGAAAACCATCGAGATGTTGTCCCACTTCCACTCGGGGACATCTAAAGGATGCAACAACCCAACTAGAACACGGTGTTCAGCCTTTACATGCTGACACACTAAGCACATGTCCACAAACTCTGCCACTGCTCACTTTACTCCGGGCCACCAAAGCTATCTCCTCAGACCCTGGTACATCTTGGAAACTCCTGGGTGTACCGCTAGGGGTCATTTGTGGAACTCACTAAGAACCTTTCCATGCATCGCCTTTGGAACAAACATCTTCCCCTAGAAGAGCATCCGATTTTGACCATCTTCCATCCACCCTTTTGGATCATTGCCCTGGTTAACTCAGTCGCACATCACTTTGCACTCTGGGTCTCCCCACTGAGACTCCTCCACTTGCCGTAATAGAGAAGACTACACTGTCATCTGATACGGGCAACCTCTACCACTATCCATCCTCACATCCAGGTGCAAGGTAGCCAACTCCTCTATCTCATTCCAAGAATCTGCCGACTCTCGGACTGCATCCTTCTACGACCTCCTGCTCAAAGCATTGGCCACTACATTCCCTTTTCCTGAAGTGTAGGACATCTTGAAGTCATAATCTGGGAGGAAATCCATCCACCTTCGCTGCCGTAAGTATAGGTCCCGCTGGGAGAAGATATACATCACGATTTTGTGATTCGTGAAGACAATAAAGCGTTCTCCGACGAGGTAGTGCTGCCAAAACTTTAGTGAGAAAACAACCGCTGCAAGCTCGAGATCGTGGGTGGAATAATTACTCTCATGAGGGCGTAGCTGCCTAGACCCATAAGAGATCACACCTTGTCACTGCATCAACACACATCCGAGGCCTTGACCTGAAGCATCACAAAACACCTCATACACTGCCCCTTATTCTGGTAGTCTTAGCACTGGGGCACTAACCAACTTCTCCTTCAGATAGCTGAATGCTACCTCGCACTACTCACTCCACATGAAAACCTTGTTTTTCTTGGTCAAGGTCGTCAAGGGACCTGAAACTCTGGAGAAGTTGGGTACGAACCTCTGATAGTAACCTACCCGCCCGAGGAAACTGCGAACATCTTCCACATTCTTGGGTACTGCCCAAGAAACAACCACCTCAACCTTTGATGGGTCCACCGCTACCCCTTTCGTGGAAACTCCGTGCCAAAGGAAGTGCAATTATCACATCCAGAACTTTCATTTCGACAACTTCCCATAGAGATGGTGCTATCGGAGGACCTCTAAAACCATCCTCTGATGCTCCATGTGGTCCTCCTATGATCTTGAATAGATTAGGATGTCGTCGATGAACACAACTACGAACCGATCCAGGTACTCCTAGAAGACGGAGTTCATAAGACCCATGAACACAGCCGGGGTGTTCGTAACACCGAAAGTCATAACTACAAACTCGAAGTGCCCATATCTGCATCTGATGTCCGTCTTCGAGATGTCGCCCTCTTTTAAAATCAACTTGTGATACCCAGACCGCAGGTCGATCTTCAAGAACCATCCTGCACCTTTCAACTAGTCAAAGAGATCGTCTACCCTCAGAAGAGGGTAGCGATTCTTGATCGTTACCTGATTCAACCTCCTAGAGTCTATGAACATCTTGATACCACCATCTACCTTATTTGCGAATAAGACTGGAGCACCCCACAGTGATGCACTTGGTCGAACAAAACCCTTATTCATCAGATTGTCGATCTGAATCCGCAACTCCCGTAGCTCCGAAGGTGCCATCCGGTAGGGAGCCATCGAAATCGGACGAGAACCAGGCTGCAAGTCTATCCCAAACTCGATATCACGTCGAGGGGGTAGAGTCGTCACCTCCTCAGGGAAGATGTCCATAAATTCACTGACGATCCCTAGTACTTCCACCATCTTAGCATCCACTGACTTTATTGACAGCTTGACTAACAAGGAGAGGATGGGTTCCTCTCGCCTGCTGCCCTTCTGGCCACTCCGCACGCCGGTGAAAGTAACACGTGACCACCCAAGTATGAGAACACAACCCTTCCTCAGAAGCAGTCGATGATGTAACACACAAAGGACAGACAATTGATCCCTAGGATGACATCGTATTTCTATATTTGTAGAAGTAGTGGATCCCTGACCGACTGATGTGGCCCTATCATTAGTCTGCATCTTCTAAAAACATATAACAAGTCAGTCTGACCTCAAACTGATGTGATTAGCACCAGGGGCACTAGAAGTCTCTCAGCATCTAGACCCAGAGCACGGGCTAGACCGGGTGCAACAAAGGAGTGAGAAGATCCGGTATCGAACAAGGTGTAAGCAAGGGTACTGAACAAACTGATCGTACCTCGAGCAACCTCCGGTCCCGCTGGAACTGCTGCTTCCGCAACGTGAAACTGTGCACACCCAGCTCATCTGCCCCTTGGCTGTCGACCTCTTCCCCAACCACACCCTCGTTGATGTCCCTAAGGAGCGGCCTGAGGTCGGCCTCCCCCTGTAGCATCTTCCCTCAGAGGAGCGAGAGATCACTGCACCTGCTGCTGCTGCTGGAAGGGCCTAGCTGGAAGATGCTACTGAGGCGGGTGCTAGGCCTGTCCGCCACTGTCGTACTGAACTCGGTCTGGGCACTGATTCCAGAGATGTCCATGGCTCCCACAGACGAAGCACCTCAGTCCTGGGCCCGAAGGTAAATGGCCAGGATCGGGGGACCAGAACTGGAACTACTGCGGCCTACTCCATGCTGGTCGGAACCTAGAGGGTCCCAATGCTGGAGGTCTGGTGCTGACGAACTTTCCCTTTGATGGGCCTAGAGGAATCCCCTCTTGTGACACACCACCCAGTGTGTGCATCCTCTCCACCACCTTTACCTTCTTCTAGACCTCCAAGTATGTCAGTAAGGTTAAGGGGGTAATGACGTGCTGGAGGGAGGGTCAGAGATCCTCCTCTAAATGTCTCGCCCGAGACTCCTCATCTAGAAAGAGTTCCAGAGAAAAGCGGAGGAGGTCCTTGAACTTGATCCCCAGCTCCCTTACCGATATACTCCCTTGTTGGAGGGAGAGTAGCTCCTGCATCTTCTCTGCCTTCATCGTAGAAGAGAGGAATTCTTCCCGGAACTCCTTCTCGAAATCAGCCCATGCCACCTTAGCCTCTCTCCTCTCCCCCAGGTAGAGTGTCCACCACTGATGTGCTGCTCCCCACATCTGGATGATGGCCAGAGGAACCCAGTACTCGGTCGGAGCCCGGATCAAGCCGAAGGCTATCACAAGCTCCCCTAGCTATCCCTCTGTCTTCATGTCAGAGGTGCTACCCTAGTACTTCTCGAGGGTCTGTCGCTGGAAGGCTCATAGCGTCTTCTACCACTGGTCCTCCTCCTCCTCTCGATCAACCCTCTTCTGATCGGCCAAGTCAACCTCCTGGTCCTTGATCGCCCATACAACTTGTGGTCGTCTCCCAGGTGCCATAGCTGAAAGGTAAACAAAGAATTCCTAAGCCCAATTAGTGAAGAATATTGTTCTTAAAACTCCTTAAACTTCTTATTTATTTCAAATTCCCAAAACACCCGAGAAACATGAGAACACAAGTAATTTATGATGCATGTACCTTTCTTAGGGTCTCTACCCTAAAATCAGCATGGCCTCACTTGGTCGTTTGGTAGGTCCAGAGTCCTTGCAACAGATCACGGGGGCCCTAAAATCCCATGTCCTAGCTGGTCTTACCTGGCCTAATTCACGCACCGAGGTCACCCAACACTGTTTCCCTACCATCCCATGTAATTCCCACTATTCCTAACTCCATACTCCATCCTATCTCTCAAGCTCTCCTCTGATACCATTCTGTCATGACCCACCTTCACCAAAAAGAAGGTAAGGGTCAACAGATTGCCAGACCCTTCCTTCTTTAAGTTGAAGGAGAGATAATGACCCCCAAAACCCGCCTTCAATAGGTCCCGGAGTGGAGACCAACACCATGGGCATGAAATCACACACTAAATGGAAGGCATTACCCTTTTTTTTCTTTTAATAGGATCAAGAGATAAGATAGTGAATCCCACAACACCAAAACTGAAAGCAAAAGTAAATCCAAGAACCATTCCCAATGCATGTTACTAAAGTAAAATCCACAATGTATAAGGAGACTACACAGAAAAATACCAAAATAAAGAAAAAAAGAAACTGAAATGATCTGTCTCAAGGTTTGAGCTAGTACGGTCCAGCATGATCCCCGAAGTCCTCCTGAAGACCTGAAAGCGGTTTTATATACGTAGGGTGAGCATACAAGTATAATCAGTAGGGAAAAACCAAAGACTCTCGTGCACAAGTGGGGAGGCATACTAATGCCCTGTGAGAAAAGAGATAACCAAGCACCTAGAAAGTAAACTAACCACCCAAGACTCACCAAGGCACACTCCCCAAATAACTCAAGTCAAGTAATGTATAGTAATAGCACATCGATGTTTGGGCACCCCGCACCACTTTCCCACTGGTTATTGAAGTCATCCTACACATCGGACAAATACCGCCATTCTCATCACAGTCCCACTGCCACACCCCGCCCACACACACCAGGGACACAACCACACATCCCTCCCACAAACACCTGGGCCACAACTGTCACACGTAACTACGACTGCAAAAATCTAGGCCAGAACAACCACTGCCACACCCGAAGACACCAGGGCAAGAAGAACTACTGCCACTCCTAAAGACACCTGGGCCTCATCCCGAAGGTACTTGGGAAACCACCTTCCTGCACACACCTGGGCCAACCACCACACTACCCTACCTGAAGATTATTGGGATAATAATGGACTTCAAGCCATCATAGCCTGCCCGTAGAGTCTAAGGCTATTCGGGAAAGGGAGCAGAAAAGGAGTTAATAACCATCCACTCATAGGAGTGTTGGAAAAACACCCTCCCCCGTGAAATGGGGGTGTTTGACACTAAGTGCTCAACTTGGGTGGGGAACGAATAAGAAACACAAAAACTACAAGTATATGTATAGGTAACAAGCACTCACCCAATCTAGGTTTTTCTTCAGCCATCCTAAAGAACACTATCCTTACTATTAATTCATAAGAGAAGAGAAAATCACCCATGCCCAAGTCACAACTCACATCAAACCAAATACCCATTTGTCCATCCTTGTTTTCATGTCCAGTAATAATGTTTAAATAAGTTTCTGCACTACTGGGCAACTAACAACATAAGTACAAACCCAGGGAAAAAGTTACAGCCAACAACAATTTAAGCATTCACACCCATTTCTATTGCAAAGTCACAACAACAAAGGGATAAAGGAGATTCCTCGAAGTACCAGAACCAAAGAAAACCCCAAGATATAGCCCCATGTCCTCAAAATCCAGGAGCCAATGGTTTCTCAACAACAGAGGATCCCACCCTAATTCGTGATATATGTAGAGTAATCACACAGCCTCAAAGCATAACAACAGGGGATCCCATATCCACCCGCATCGCCCCATCAATCTAAGCCCCCTTCTAAGAAAACCATATGGTCACCCACAAATGACCCGTGAAGGAAACCCAACCAAACCACTACGACCAACACAAGGAAGACTCAATAGGTATTTTCAGATTTAAAATATTTAACACACTCCATGATTTCAATTCCACTGGGCTTAAAACCGGGGTTATCATAGAAAAGGAGTTAGATCCTGGTGCTTCTAATTTATTTATCTAAATATACGTAATTAACCAATTTCCTTTACACAACAAAAGGTTCACAACCAAAATACAAGCCATTTAAAAATCACAAGGGGTAAGGGTTTATTAGTGCAAAGAGAAAGACCACCAACGACCATGATTTTTAGTAGGCATAAGCCTGCACAATTCAGAAATCATTAATCATGAAAGAGGATAAAAACAAAGCAGCATCATCGATCACACCCCTCCCCTTCATTCTTTAGAATCCGTTTATTATCTTTATTAAAGTTTGGTTCACCCAATTCTACAGAACCAGTAGCGTACCCACCCTACACGATACACAGAAAGGAGAGATGAAGGTGAAACCCCTACTTGACAGATCAAGGATCAAAGTTAAGTCCTCGCGTGGAAATTGGAAAACAGGAGAAATAGGGGTACGACTTGTCGGGAGGAAGGGTACTCCGACCGTAGGGTGATCGAGAAAAATAAATGTAGGGAGACGACTTTAGGTTAAAAAGGATGATAAGGGATGAGATATAGCACGCCCGGGATGGTTAATATACGGAGAGAAACCGCGTAAGGAGCGGGATCGTGGGTTGACCACATGGATGGGACACCCCACACATCATTAAAGGGTCCCAGCCTTTCGGGGTGGTTTAAATCGACACACACCAAAGTGCCTCACCAATCATTTAATTAAACGAAATTAATGGGAATTAATGGGATTTAAAACAGGCTTAAAGGGGTCAAAACATGGTTTAAAAACCAGTTTGTGCAAAAAGAAAGTGCTATTGGAAAACCCGTGGGGGTAGGTGAGAGCTACCGGTTGGCAACAACTACCGGTTGGCGACAGCTACCGGTAGCTGAGAGCTACCGGTTGGAGACAGCTACTGGTATCCTAGAGTTACCAGTTGGCGACAACTACCGGTAGCTGAGAGCTATCGGTAGCCTAGACGTACCAGTAGTCGAGATCTACCGGTAGCCGAGGGCTACCGGTAGGCCAAGGCTATCGCTAGGAGTCACCGAGAAGCTGGCATGCCCTTCTAGACCACCCAGAACACCTCAACATCAGATTTTTACTAAGTAATGGACCCCAAAAACCCAGGCCATTACAATTAAACACTGTCCAAGTCTAACCAGGGTGACTAAAATTTGTATGTTTCTTGAGTTATCAGGATACTACCAAAACATAAAGAGAAATTACTCAAGAATATATAATAAACTAACCAAGTTCCTATGCACTTAAATATATGAAGAGAATTTAATGTAACTCCTGTGAATGGTGGTTAATGAACCTATACTCATAATGAATTATAGTGGAGAAGGATTTTTTGATCAATAGTGATGAATAAAATTGGGGATTATGATGTTATATCACAAAAAATCACATAGAACTAGAATATTCCTCTTTTAAAGTAAAGGTTCATGTGAAAAATTACTCAACTTATTAATCATAACTAGAAGTAGTAATTTTTATATTGAATACGTGGCTGACTTATCATTATTGTTAAAGGATTGATATATATAATGAAAAAAATAAATAAATTATATATTCACATAAAATGAGTTAAATTTATGAAAAATGTGAGGGGAATAATAGGTTAATGATTATGAATTATTGTAACACCCTAAAATTTTGTGAATTAATTTAGCCTTTTGATATTTTTCAATTCATGCAACACTGAAAACAATTTATTTTATTTTTAAAGAATTATGTTTGACTTGAGTTATATGAAACACCAAGATAATCATTCACTACATGAAATATAAACTTTTAATTTTTCTGCACAGAACATCGAGGTTATCTTGTGTTACATGCAACATCGACTCTCCTTCATGGCTTATGTAACATGCCAGACCAGGTTTTACTGAATAATTGTATATCGTAGAAAGGTTAATAATTAATTTAATTAGATGTAACCTAGATTTTAAATTAGTGTTTTTTAATAGAATTAAAAAATTTATGAAAATATATGGTTTACAAAAAATATAAGATAATTTTATAAGTTACCAATTAATTAAAAAATTAATATGAAAACTTATTGCATGCAAAAGGATATATTATTATGGTCCCAAAATTGTTTTACCCTAATAAATTAAATTAAATATAATTAGGCAGTGATATTAATGTAATATATATGTTATATGTTAAATGAAATAATTTTTATATTTATCCAATATATTTGATAGATATATGATAAGAACAAAACCTATTTTATACTTAAAAACCAATATATTTACTAAATCATTATTACCTCCTTTTAATGGTGATCCCATTTTAAATACAATTTTTATAACTCTTATAGATTTAATATGTCAAAATAAACTTTATATTTTTATTTGAAGCATTAAAATTAGGTTAGTAATTTTTTTCCTATTTTTTTGTAAGGTTTCATCTTTTAATGAATAATTTAAAATATGGGATTTTAATTCAAAAATTCTTTTTTATCTATTTTATTTATAAGGATAAATAATATTTTTAATTTTTTTAATAGTTTAATTAGATATTATTTTTATCAATTAATAGAATTTAAGTCTTTGGGACCACTTTCACGATGAAATTGGATATAAAACTTTGCAAACATTTGATCATTTTTACTTAAAAACCCGTAGTGTCGTCCCATAAGTAGGATTAAATTTAAATTAATATCTGACACTTATATGAATGGAATTTGAAAAAAGGTATTGAATATTTGGAATTAGAATAATTTATAATGTCTAATAATCCAAACTTTTTTTTGACCAAAAATATTAGTGAAAGTGTTTAAAATTAATTACATCGGTTTAGAGAAAAATTCGGTTAATAAAGTACTAAATCATAAATATATGACACAAAATGACCTAGAAACTTGTAAAATACCCATTTTATGACCAAGATTCATCCATTAACCTTAATAGTTTTTGTTTTTTTGGTTTTTTATGACTTTTTTTAGGTAAAAACGTTGGTACACCTAACTTTTTTTCAGAAATTACAAATGAGTCCTTTTCCTTCCCTATAAATGGCCACCAACTGTACACACATCCTCACAATTATAAATCCCCTTAGCACACCCAAAATATACTAAAATAAGATACCATTTTTTCTACCTTACACTTATAATCCTTACCTTGGGAATAAGGAAACTAAAGGAATCCTTTTGGTATAAACCAAAAGGGGTTACCAGATTAAGAGGTATTACCTTCTCTCAAGTTCTTTGTTTTATTTTCCTTCTCCACCTCATACAAATAACTTTATTATATTATTATATAAAAAATCCATTATCCTAAATATTCTAGTATTTTTTCATGTAAATGGTTCTATCTACACTTACACACACCTCCATCTAATGGGTAACAAACATATTGTTTCTCTATACAGTGAACTACTGGCTCACGAAATGAGGTTGTTCATTTTTCCATTACCACCTTTAATATTGGACATTATAATGGTGAATCAATTTATATATGAGAAATATAATATTTATAATGTCCTTATTCTTCTTTTATTTTTATTTAGAACATAAATTTAGGCTTTCAATCTTATATATACGTTAAATCCGTTTGAGGAAGTGTGGACTACTTCCCCCTCAAAGTGATATGATTCATTAATACACTACATGGATTTTATTAAGGGTGATATTAGTGAATATATATATGATATAATATATTAAATTTAATAATTATATATATATATATATATGTCTTTTACTTAATTTCTTTAAAACATGACAATTAAACAGAAATAACGTTCATGTGTACGTACGACCTGTTGTCTCCATGAATGGTGTATTAAATTTCATACTTATATATTATATAGATAATAAAAATAAAAATAAAATTTATATACATGATATTTATATCTTGGATTGAATTTTTTAAATCATGATGTAAATTAAAAATCTCAATGATATAACAAATTTAGACACATGCGAAGAATAAAGAGAATATTACCCGAAGTGAAACCTTAATATAGGATTGTAAAAAAGTGTGTAAATATAACGTCATAAAAAAACCATATATGGTATTAGATATTATAATATATTTATTTAAAATATTTATTTTAAATTTATATTTATTATATAGGTGTTTTTAATGAGTACGATGAGAGTCAAGACACAAGGTAAGAGGATTTCATCTCAATTTTTATTTCCATGAGATTCATGCTATATTCACCTCCCACTCATTTTGTGTGGTTTGTATACTAAAAACGGATGTGTTTAATTTTTACTTAATTTAAATTTATTGGTATTTAAATATCCATTCTATGATCTTTATTTCATGGGTTTAATGTTTCAAAAGTTACCAAATCGTTAAAGTAGTTTTGTCTCAAATTACCATTTTTAAGACACATGTTTTGTTATAAACTAGTGTTCTTTAATGAGGTGTTTCTAATTCCAATAGACACATTATATCATGAATATCCCTATTTTCTTGATTTTTTATTCTTTATTTAATTTTATTTTCTTACATGAAGAGTATGATCCCAAGTAATTAAGTTGTAAGAGTTTATTGAAACAATCCTGTCACTTTTAGAGATTGTTAATAATTATGGTTATAGTGATGAAATATTATGATCAATATCTGAATAAAACCCTTGAAATTACTTATAATATATTTATTAAATATATATAAATGTATTTGTACCATTTTTCTACTCTTTTGGTTCCTTAGATAATTAATAAAATGTTATTATGAAAAATCTGACTGTATCACTCTCTTCAGTCGAAAATCTTTTTTATTTCAAAACCATGTTTTCAAAAATGTTTTAAAATGATATTTGATGATAATTTTCATGGAAAAAGGATTTTAATTTTTTTATGGTTTTAAAAGTTTTTTTTATAAGTTTTATAAGTTATTTTCAAAATAATGATTTTCAAAACATTTTCAACCATTTTTTATAAGTTTTAAGAGAAAATGGTTTTTAAATATGTTTTTAAGATTATTTTATAAATTTTCCTGGTAAATGATTTTAAAAATTATTTTTGGTATTCTTTATATGATTTCAAGGTATTTTAATGTAAAATTATTTTAAAATGGTTTTATGTATTAAAAATCTTTTTTCATAGATGAAAAGATATTTTACTCAAGAAATGTTTGTCAAAGCTATTTCAAAATTATTTCTCATCCAAGATTACATCCATTGATATTACTCACACCTTTCAAGTAAATGATCTAAGGGTTCCATTCATGTTATTTCATGAATGGTTTATGTTTTCATGGAGGGATTATTATGACACCTGTTTCTATTCCACAGGTTATATGATATTTAATTCCACTTATTTTCAAAAGTTATGGTTTAATGAAATGATTAAGAAACCTATCTCTTTTCATAGGATATGACATGATTAAAAGTTAATGATACCCATTTCATTTTATGGGTTGTTATTTGATTTTTATAAAACGTATCTCTTTTTATGGGTCATGATATGATGTAAGTTTTTTAATATTGTGGAACATGTATTAATGATTTTATTTTGGGATGAGTGAGAACTATTTCTCCCTCCAATGCACTAGGTAATGATGGATGACTCAAGAGTATAAATGTTATGCATGAACCTGATTAAATGTTCACAATGTTATTCATGGACCTGGTTTCATGTCCATAATTTTATGCATGAACATGAGTACATGTTCACAATGTTATGCAAGAACCTTATTATATGTTCACAATATTATTCATGAACCTGATTAGATTTAAAAAATGTTATGCATGGACCTAATTTCATGTAAAAAGGGTTATTTTCGAACCTAATTACATGTTCAAAATGTTATGAATGGACCTGGTTTCATGTCCATAAGTTTATGTTTGAAATTTATTACACGTTCACAATGCTATGCATAGGACCTCTTGCATGTCCAAAAGTTAATGTTGGGTCCATATTTCATGTCTTTAACTTAATGCGTGAAGCTATTTCTACTTATACATGTTCACAATGTTAGAAACCAATGTGAATGAAAAAGATTCAATGTCTTATTCCTATGTTATGCTTTCATGGATTATGATCTTAATTCGCTTATGTTATATGTCTTATAAACTACTAATATTTATTATGATCTCTAATACGAAAGGTATGATCTTCAAATGTTTTTTTATGGTTCTATAAACTTTTTATTCATGTTATGATTATATATTTCCTTTATTTACCCTTACTGAGAATATCATCTCACCCCTTTCTTATGATTCTTTTCTCTAGGTTATGAAGAAAGGTTTTAGGTAGAAGTACTAAAGGTGTAGATATTTATGGGAGATGTTGAAGATATTTCACCAAGATATAATATTTTGTTTCCATATTTCCAAAGACACTAAACTATTATGATCCTCGGGCATGTATTTTTGAAATCTACTAAATATTTATCTAAAATGATGTAATATCCATGTATATTAATCTTGGGTCTCTATACTACCCATTACATGACCACTTTGGAATGGAAAACACGGTGTTTGATTCTCCGAGTTATAAGAAAAATACTATTTTTTCTATGATGAGTAATTGAAGATATCCAATACATATGGATTGAAAGAGGATGGACCTTGAAATCATAATTAAAGGAGTAATATTCTATCTTTCTTTGATGAATATCCAAAAATTTATTAATGATATGATTGAACTTCTATAAAAGGAATAATTAGAGATGAAAAATAAGGTATGAAATTTTATTGAATGTTGTCATGATAGTGATGGAATTTTATTCTTCAATAATATAGTATGTATCTCATCAATACGAAGAAGGATATCTTAGATGATGCTTATATTTCATCATTTTATATTAATCCCAGATGTATTATGTGGTATTGTTTCATAATTATAATTTATTTTTGGACAACATGTAGTGTGATATGGGAGATTATGTATCTTGTTTCTTGTTATACCAATATGTTAAGGAAAAAATATATTTGTCTAAGGGGATGTTATAGTAATTACCCATACATGAGTGGAATAGTGAAATCTTCACCATGGATTTAATCTGGGGACTCCCCAAAACAATAAAAGGGAATACTTTTATTTTTTCTTAGTTAATTTCTTTTGAAATCAACAATTTCCATGATATCAAGAAATATTTATCTCTTTATTAGCTCCCCATGTTATATGTCAGAAAAGTGATAAGTTGAAATGGAGTACCAAAATCAATCATATTTTATTATGGTTTAGTGTTTACCAAAATTTGATAGATAATTGTTCATCAAGAATTGGATATATAGTTAAAATTCATCACAACATATCATCCTTATATAGATGGTTCATATAATAGCACCATTCAAACTCTAGAATATATGTTGAGATCATGATTTTTGGATTTCAGAAGAAGTTGGGATCACCACCTTTCTTTGATTTAATTTTCATTCAACTACTGCACTAAGAAAGAGTTTAGATGGATCCTTATAAATACCTATATATAATAAGTTATTGAAATCTAAAATGCTATTATAATGTTGAGGAATGAATGATATTGGGTCATGATCTAGGTGAGGAAAAGGAATAGAAGGTAAGATCCATTAAAAAATAATTCATTATATCTCAATGTTTATAAAATAAATTATGCTAAAAATTATTGTTCAGATCTTGAGTAAAATTTTAGTGATATAAAATTTCTTTGAATATAATTTTGGAAAGATTTATGATATTTTGAGATAAGGGAAAATGACCCCAGATACATATATCTCTATGGGATTCTTGATTGTATTTGAGTGGTTTATTTTCACTTTTTTCTTCCTCAAAACCTCTCCCAAGTTCATGATATATTCCATAAATATCCTTTGATATAGTAAATAGTATATCCTTCACTTGAACTGATATCATGGGTCTTGTAATTAGAGTATGATATTTTATATGTGAAGAAACCCATAGTAATATTATATCATAGACATAATGTGTTATAGAATAACATTACTCACCAAGATAAGTTTCTCTAGAGGAATCAAAAATTGGAGGAAGAAATGTTGAAACATGTGGATGTGATGAGGTAGAGGAATCACCAATTGTTTGAATTGGAGTACAATTATTTCATGGGATAAATCATTTTAAGGGTGTTGAATATAAAAGCTCAAGATTTTATAATTTTTTATATATTAAATAAATTTGTTTTTTAGCTTGTGAAGTATGAAAACTGGGAATTATCTAAAAAATTATTATTCTTTATAAAATGATTGAAAATTATTTGTAAGAAACCAATTCTTCCTTGGAGGCACAAATCCTTCTTTTTGAGTTTATATTTAAAAAATTGTATAAAATATGTGAAGGTCTGGCTACAGGCCTGTTACACAACATTACTGGGGACTGCACACCATGTACATTTATATTCACATAGTGTATATAGGTATAGGTGCCATTTAATCCTAGTACATGACCATGTAAGGGTTTGTCCAAGAGTTGTACGGACATGACGTGTAGTCTCAAGTACATGCGATGTACTTTTATTATTATTAATTATTATTTCGGGTAGTACATGTTTCTTCTAGATGGAAAAAAATGGAACCCCTTCGACGAGAAGTGTGCCCAGGATATCCAAACATGATTTTTATTCCCATCTTATCATATGATATCTAATTCAAACACCGTCAGATGCATTGGATTTCCCTTGAAAAGTAATCGATTATTCTTGATCCTTTCTTCCCTATTTTTTCTCTCAATATATTTATTTAAGGAAAAATTTTTATATTAATTTTGTAAATCTAATTTATTTTAGGTCGATTATAGCCTAACAATGGATGAGGAGAGTCATTCAAGTATGAGGTAGGCGATCTTATGCCTTTTGCGAATTGTATTGATGTTTATATATACCAGAGTGTCACATGCCAAATTTTAGGGTTTCTTTTTATTTAATAATGAACCTTGTTATTTCATATTGATTATTAGGTAATTAATTAGATGACCATGTTTAGGGTTGTGAACCTTGATTTTGGGCCACCACATGGGTGTGTTTCCCTTGGATGGCCATTTGGATGAGAATGCATATAAGTCTTGACTTAAATTCACATTCTTGAGTTGTTAAAAATGTATTTCTCCTCATATTAATCCCCTTGTGAGATACTTGTTGTGTTAAGAATTGTAATTGTTTAAATTGAATTATAGTCTTATTACATGTTTTTCCCATGTGAGTTATCCTAGTTGGACAATGTAATAGTTTAATTTACATGTATTGGTTAATTATTTAAACAGATACCATGCGAGTTGATTATGTTAAATCCATGTGATAGTTAATTCGCATGTGTAGATTTTTGATATGGAATGTGTAATTGAGTTAAATGATAAAAAGTGGTAATTAGCAATGGGTGAGCCACAGTCTTGGTAAAAATACAAGGCCAAGCTCATGTGACTAATTGCATCTTATATACCTTGGGTGAACCAATGTCTCGGTTAAAAGATAATGGAAGAAATTAAGAGGTTAATTATGTAAAGGCCGTGAGTGAGCCATAGATAGGGTGGTCGGGATCATTGTGTCTTATTTTAAAATTTCAAGACAACCTAGGATCCATTGAGGGATTCCCAAGATGAGCTCTATTGACAAATGATTAAATGATTATAATGTCATGAGTTGAATTTTACATTTATGTGGGGGTCGTTAGGCCTAGGCCGGACCTCAAGAATTTATAAAATTTATGAAACTTGAATAAGGAAATGGATAACTTATGAAGCATCTACCAAGTCAAAACACAAGCTTGGATTCAGTCTTCACTTATACATGTTTACCATTTAATTTGGATACATATGTTGTGCTTACTTTTGAGTACCTATTATTTATTAATTTCACTATTGTACACTGCTTGTTATATATATTCACTGACATATTGGAATAGACCTTTGGTGGTTTCCTACTAGGATTTAGTCTCGCACCCTATTTGGATCATGCTTTTGGTCCCAAAAAAATTATACGTTTTTAGGTATTGATTAAGGAAATCACCCTACTACAGGTACTTGATGTGCTACTTAGGAGTCAGAGAGCATGGGAACAAGCCAAGGCTTGTGATGGTTCCTAGTCTCTCTTTGATTCTTTTGTGATTTTGAGATATATATTGTGCAGTACTATAGTGTACTTGATTGGAAACATTATTAGAACATAACATAATACATTATCTTTGTATGGAATGATACTTGGTTATTTATCTTATCAGTATTCCTCTATTTATTTTATTTGAATGTTGTTTATTGATTCTACTATTATATATTATTATTCCACTGTGTTACACTCTACCAATGATGGAATAGTTCCCCCACTACCATACTCTAATCCCTCATTACTAGTTGGAAACCTCTAGTGTTTGGGAAAATGCACTTGAGGCCATGTGGCCAACCAGGTACGGGGCACCAGTTGAGTGGAATTCGAACCCAGGATGTTACAATATTGGATTTCAATGAATTAAAATTTGTTAAAATAATTTTTAAATCACATTAAAAATTATTGATCACAAAAAAATGGTTTCAAAACTTTCTTTAATAAAAATTATTCTTTTCACATAATTTTTATTTATAAATTAATATGTAGTATTAAAAGTTTGAATCTTTTTTATTTAAAAATTAGGAAAATTATTTTTTTGTTATCAATTGGATATAAATAAAAATATAAGCAATTGAATGTAAAGAAGAGATGAGTTTCCAATAATGGTTCTTACACACGCCATATTTTATTTATCAAAATATATTAACTTAATCACTTTTTATAAACTATTTTATTTAGTTTTTAGAACATTATATTAATTAAAATACTATAACATTAATTTAATTCTTGTAACTTTGGAAGGAATAATAATAAATTCAGTTCCATGATAGAAAATTATTTTTTTAGAAGAAAATTTCATTACATTTTTTCTTTCTTATTTTATAATCAATTTCTAGTACTTACAGAAATTGAATATTGTAACAAAGTTTCTATATTTGTAATTATTATGTAAAGATTTATTAATATTGTAAAATTTATATTTGGTGATAATGAATAGGGATGACTACAAATGTTTATCACATTGGTAATGGTAAAAATTATTTGCATGGTTTAATCGAAGATATGAGGAAAAAAATATCTCTAAAACATGGATAAATGTGGAAAATTAATTTGGATTCAAACCACTATTATATTTTATTTTATTTTATGTATCCTTGGTGAAATATTTTAAATTATATGACTTTATTATATTTCAATGTTTTATGTATTTGAAATTTTTCCACCCAACACAATTAAAAATCAGTACCACCATCCTTCACTTGTTTGCATATGTTGATCCATCTGGATATAAAAATATCTAACCAAATAATTTAATAAATTCCCTCACCATGTACATTATATTCATATATTCCCAAAATACTATCCTTTTAATCCTTATTGTGTAAGTGAATGTAGGCTTACCAAAAAGAGACAATTTTCACTACTGATCTATTTAAATTTTCATTCTTCATCACACAAAACAAAATATTATCCAACAATAATAAGATAATGAAATTATCACCACTAATATATTTAAAATTTTTCTTGTTAATGGAATATTTATTTCATACCTTCTTTCTATCCTATGAGAAATTATAACACCGTTCATGGATACGTGTAGACTACCACCTGCATGAAGCGATGCATTTTTTGTCTTACCTACCATAATTGAATTTTCTTATGGATGAATTTAATTAAAATTATTTTATTTATAAAATTATTTTTATTATATAATGATAGAATATTATTACCTTTCTTTATTTCCATTCATTGTAAAATTAAAACATTACACATTTATTTGTTCGAACAACCGTCTCGGTGAAGTATTATATCTATGTTTTTATAAAAACCAAATATTTCTGGTTATAAAATTTTATAAAATGAATAAATATTATAATTATTACATAATTAATATTCCAGTGATGGTGAAATAGTGAACAAGGTGAAAGGGTTGGGACTGTTAAACCAAAACATGAATGTGAAACAAAATAGTTAACACCTGAATGTTTATTTAAATAAATATTTATTAACTGAAGGGTAAATTTAAATTATAGGAGAATGATATTTTTTAAGATAAGTATGAATATTTTCCTAGTATCTATTTTTAATAAATCTAAATTTAATATATACTAACTTATGTTTATATACAAAGAAATTCCAGACCATGATAAGGATTTTTGTTGCAAACTCATTTTTAATTGGGATTGTTTATGATTGAATCTACATTGGAGAACTTTTGAGCACTTTATCTCTTAATTCCCATCCATTTTATTAGAAAAATTTTATTTATGGGTTTTGAATTATTTTATTACCAGATTATGTTGTAAAAAATGATGAAATTGTATGAATTGTTTTCATGGGATGCCAAAAAAAATAGCTGAGGAAAACATCGACTAAATAAAGAGAAATTAATATGTTTTCATTATGTAATACATCAAATTCAGGTTTTATTAATCAATTACTTTCTTTATATAATTCCACTACAAAAAAATGATACTATTTGGAAATTCTTTTTATTTAAAATTAATGTTTTTTAGAAAACATATTTCCTTATTTTTAGGTTCATGTTCCAAATAATCATCCCCTAAGACAAATGTAATAAATTTTTGGCCTTCAATTTCAATATTAGGGAAGTTAAGTTTCTATATAGTCTCACAAAAAATGAAAAATTAAAATTAAAATTTTATGTCAATCTACACATTTTTTTGTCTTTTTGTTAAATAATATAATTTTTTAACAGTTACTATAGGCCTGCATAATGGTTTTTAGTAGTATGTCCATATGAATAAAATTGTTTTAGAGACCTATGAGCTATGTAAATGTATATACACTATTGTAAAGGCTATGTAAAATTCCTAAGACTGGCATAAATGTACCCTCACACTTGGTATAGGTTTTGTAAAGGTAGTAGGGAGCTTGCGTCAAAGAGATCTAATATTTTACACATCATATTTAAGGGTACCACCATTGTTCAAAGGCTATAGATTGTTTTTTACCATTTAATATAAAGTTAAATCTAGGAATAGGTACTCAAAAAAGGGTTAGTTAAGTTCCCAAGTATGTGAATTATTTTGAACCATAGTATAAATTTAAATCCATTAACCAGTCTTGTAAGTGTATCATTGAGGGATGAAATCAACCTCAAGGGTATTCCCACATTTTGAAGCTCACATAAGGGTAGAAACACTGGTTAATGGTGTGTATAGTGAGTTAAACATATAATGAACTAAATTATAACATATATTCATTGTCATAAGGGAAGAATAATCCTAGTTTGAGAAATAGTTACTGGGAAGCACTGCGAAGTTAAACCGTGATGAAGATTGAATCATTATAGAGTTTAAACCATTTACATTTTTCTTGGGGTCGATTATAGAAAATGTGGTGGTGATAATTCAGTTAAAGGAGTTTTTCTTTAGTTACTATGAAAATGAAAATTAATAGTGATGTCTTCCATGTGTAATACTACAATGTGATGATTGGAGTTATTATCTATGAGGTAGGAATGGGTAGATTTTTCTTTCAATGGGATTATTAAATCTTTAGGGGCATAAATTATTGAATTAATTGTTCACGTGATTATTATTAGATTTTAGGAGAATACATTATTCATTGAGATACATTTTTTTCATGAGTGTTGACTATTTATGGTGATATTTTTTTTATTGAGACACTAGGAATTAATTGAGTAAGATTGAGTATTCAGGGTTTAATTCCATCAGTTGGTATGTGATTGGAATTTATATATTAAATAAATTTAAGATGGTTTAGTTTATTAGTAACAATCATTTCTATTTATTTTATTTCAATTTCAATTTTATTAATTTCATTTTCTTAGATTCATGTAGTTCTTTTTATCATCAATTTATATGATCATCACTATTTTTTCATAATTATACCTAATAATAGTTTCTATTTTTGACATAAGGTAGTCATGGGGACTATTTGAAATAAATTTATAATCACCCAAGATATAACACAATGTAAAATCTACAGGTCATATCAACAAGGATGTGGGTTTATCATAGTAATTACTTTAAAATAATTTTATCATTCTGACTATCAATAAATGAGTAAAAATAAAAATGGAATACAGAGATGATAATAAATAAGAAATATATAAAAAATAAAAAACTAAATAATGGAAATGGGAAATAATGTCAACAATATATTGTAAAAGTCTAATGTTGATCCCCATTTCTACTACTTATCACAAATCCAATAAGTATTTATCTATTAAAACAATACCATAATCAATGCCTAACTAATTTCTCAACTCATGAAATACTCTTAAAAAAATATTAAATACTCATATATGAAATTAATTTCTATGCATGTATATCACCCTTAACATTAATAAGAAACACTAAATTGAACTACCTCACTCAAGAATATCTTCTAAGAAAAATTGATCATTGTGATATGATCACATAAAAAAAACTCCGATGACACCCTATAATGTGAAATGAGAGTATAATGGCTAACAGAGTAATGTTAAAAAAGACTATCAAATAGTTCTTATGAGGGAACATGTTTTCTCATCCCTATACTTCACATTATTGTCCCTTAGGTGTGAAGATTAATTTGTTTATCATCATGATATTTGATATAAAGGAAGTATCAATCATCATAACCAATTACTATAATATCATGTTAGTACCACATTATTGATGATTGAAGAAAAAATAGGATGAATAGAAACATCCTTTTATTTATAATTTAGAAGTCAAAGTTACATAGTGAGAGTTAGAATATTGAATGTTTTATGAGGTCTGCTCATCCGGAATTTGATAACAGATATAGTTAAACATAACAAACTACTAATAAGTTTCATCATACTTATTTTATGATTACATGTTGATCTTTAGGTTCAACATGTAATTCTATAATGATGATAGAATACTCCAATAACAGAATATGATTCCCCCATGTGTTCATGCTTCTGATGAATCTATCCAACTCCCTGGTCTGGTTCACTACTAACGAATTTCATTGAAAAACTCCAGAGGATTCCCCAGAACATGTCATCATTGAGATCAAATTCTAATTTATCCTTGATTTTGATTTTTCATTTTAGACAATAGGTTAGCCCATGTTTCAAATGGTATTTCATTTCACCTTAACTTATCTTCATGAATGAAGATGTACCACTATGTAGTGCATTTATACTACATCACCCCCTTAACTCATGAATTTATACCTATATATATGTATCATTGATTTACTAGATACATTTATATCGTTCCAACTTCACCTTTTTGTATCCCTAAAAAATATTTCATAACCCACATGTAACTATTACACATGGCCTTTATATAAAACTCAAATACTGTATACCATTACATAGTTCCCCCAAAATATTGATAGAGCATTTAGGATTGGGGATGTACATTTACATCAAATTTTTAATCAAGGTTTTACCATTATTCAAGTGCAATAATGACCCAAATGACCATTCTATAGGTATAATATGACCTTTATATATATATATCCCAAAATGAACATTAAATGAGTCTCCTTCACTTTTATAAATCCATTAAACAAGCTGAACCATATTGAAAATTAAAAAAAATCAAAAAGTTTTATGAAAATACTACAAATTTTATATGAAAATTAAAGTCTTATAGAAAATATTATTTATCAAAAAATGCATGGAATTTTTCAAAGTCTGTAGAACAATAGTTGAATTTTTTCCATTGAATTTATATTATGATGAAATCTAGGAAAATTGGATTTTATATATCCAACACTAAAAAAACTAATTAAAATAATTTTTAAATATGAGCTTATTATAATACAACAAAACCTTTTTATTAAATAATATGAAAAATATAAAAAATTAATGAATTAATCCCCCAAAATACTATTTTAACAAAATTATTCAGAGAATGAAAATTTCATCTAAAAATAATCAAAGATCAATGAGTTATTATTGAATTTATATTTTAAATTTTAAAGAATAAAAATCTCATAAAAATGCTGTTGTAAACATGTATCAATTTAATTTCACATAAAATTCCCTAATTATTAATATATTAATTTTCCTCAAGTAAAAAATTAGTTAAAATTAGTAGAAGAATATTCAACATAAAACTAAAATATTTAAAACCACTAAAACAAGTTGATATTAATATGTGTTTTCCAATAAAGATTTTATCGATCAAGTAATTATTTTTTTACTTATGAAAACAAGTTTCTAGAGAAAATATGGTTTTAGTTTTAAAAAATAGGATTATATTTGGAATTTAGAAATATTTTAAACAAAATTAACTTTTTAATTCAATATTATTTAAAAAATATCATTTTTTTATGTAAATAGACATATAAAATTTTTATCGAATAATTAGACACAATCGAGTGACAAATGATATTAATAATTAAGAATAAGAAAATTTATCTCATAAACTAGTTTTAACAAAAAGAAAAAATTTCTCAAGGATTATGAGATAATTTTATACCCCATTTGAAATTTAATACTGATGAGTTTAAAATCCTATAAATTATTTTTCATAATTAATTTTAATTTTAAATCATACAATGAATGATTAAAAAAAATAAATTTTTTACAAAAGGGGAATGGAAAATATTTTTCAATATTGAGTGTGTTATAGAATATAAATGATTATCCACTCAAATTATAAAAGAATTCATCAACTCTAGAAAGAACTACATCCTCAAAAAATGAATATTGAATCATTAAAAATCATTAATTTTGAGAAATTGTAGTGGGGAACTCTCACTTGAACAATATAGAACTAAATTATTCACATTTATTAACCTCTCCACACACATAAAAATTATTATTTTTACCAATATTCAGTAACAATGTTGAAAAAAATATCTAAAAAAGGTTTAATGATTGATATATAAATGTAATTTATTAGTTATAAATATTTTTTTAGAAAATACAAGAGGGTTAAAAAATTCCACACTTTAATTTTTTTTATAGAATGTAATTTGTTTTCAATGGTTACTATATAAATGTTTTAGTATAAAGAATACATTTTTCAGAAAAAATTCTTTCCTCAACTTGATGTTCTATAAGGATTCCAAAAAATGAATAAAACATATAATAAAACCGTAATTTAATCAAAAAAAATAAATAAAATAATATCAATTAGTTATATAATTCAATAAATTATTTCAGTATGAAAAAAGAATCATCAATATAATTTTTAATCTATATAATATTAAAAATAGTGTTAGAAGATTTTTTTATCTACATAAATGAGAAGATAAATGGTGCAAAATTATATAAATTAATCCCTATAATGTGGAATATTTCTTCATTTGATTATTTCTTATGAAATTTATCTTATTATCTAATAAAAAACATTCACTTATTACATAGGTTTTTTCTCTTAAAAATTGAGTCAAATAATAATTATAATATTCTATTTTATGTTACAAATAATATGAAAATAGATATTGATAATGGGGATTTGGATTTATGTTTCTCTTGGAATTAGATATTTGTAGTCCTTGAAAATAAAATTATTTATTCAACACCTTATTATGTGATATTCTATCAATAGAAGTTCCAAAATAGGGATGAGAATGTTCAATATTGAATATTTTTTGTATTGAACACAATAATTTTTCAATGAATCTTAGAAAATATATTGTATAGAAATGATGAAAGGAGAAAAAGAAATATTCAATCCCAAGAATATTTTCGTTTCTAATACTATATTCCAATATAATTTCAATGTTTTTAAAAAAATAAATATATAAAAGAGTATCAACATATATAATTCAAGCCTAAATTCATTTCATCGTAAAAACAATATATTCCGAGGTAAAAACATAATATTTCATTTAGTAATATATATAATGTTATTATTTGTTTAAATAAAAATTTATTTCATAAATTTAGTAATATAATATCCCAATTCAACAAAAAATGTGCATATCACCATAGAATATATCATATCACTTCTCCAAATGTTTTTTTCAGTTGTAATTTTAAATAAAAGTTTTATAATGTTTATGGTTGGAGGATAAAACCAACTATTCACTTGTTGAATTGAAATTAGATGAATATTGAAACAAAAAAAAATTGGATTCACTGCCTCTTTATTTTCTAAAAATAATAGGAAAAAACATAATTTATTGATACTAAATAAATGGAAAACTGAAAAACCCTTTTTAACACCCAAATGGTCTTGTATCTGTAGTTTCTATATCTAGAAAGCTCGTGTTTCGTCCCCAATATTATGGAGGCTGTGTATTATTTCCTAATAAACAATATATGGACTTACATTTAGTTTAGTTCCATACACCCTAAATTTTAATAGAAGAAAAACAACTTTCGATATGTGGTCCTCTTTACCAATAAAAATGAATTATTTCACCCCCCTCTTCTAATTGTTTTTAATTACTATGGTCCTTGTAATGATGAGATAAAAAATTTAAATCCTCATCCCCAACATAATGAAAAATTCATAATATAATAATATACATATACTCTTCTTATTCATCTTTTACTACCAAATTTGCGACCTCGATTATTCATCATAAAAAATACCCTATTTGGATTTTCAATCAAATCCTGGAACTCTAGTAGTGCCTCGTTTGGTGAATAAATAGATTCATCTAAATTCTATAAAAGAAAAATGTTTATAAAAATAATCCTAACCTATATAGTAAGAAGAAAAAATAAGATTAATTTTAAAATTATCCGAATAATATAAAGAACATCTTCTAAAGTGGAAACATCTACTTGAATTTGGTTAGTTTTCTCTTTCTCATGATACATCCGTTCCCATAAAAGTATTTCCATTTATAGTAGAGAGATAGTTAGACACCTATAACCAATCCTAAAAACAAATTTTTTTTGTGTTTTAAAATAAATGAAAGTGGATTTATACAAAAAATTTTACATTTATAATAATTTAAAAATAATTAGATATATTATAAAAAATTAAATCATACCAATGAGTATTAAAAATAATCTGATCATCCTATACATGTTCTTCTTTTTTTAATATAGGTTGTAAAATACACTAATGACCCAAAAACAAATTCTCAAGGTGTTTCTCTTGTCCATACAGATTGACATCAGTCATAATTTCATATTAAAAAATTTTAACTTTTATTTCTTGTATCTCTTATTTTTATTATTATTTTACTTTTTATTTTTCAACTTCTTCTTAGAGTATTTTACAAATACTAGCTAGAATGTTTACCTTATATTATGATCCTTATGAAGAAATATGGATTCCACTAAAAAAATAATTATCTTATATTGTAAAACCTTGTGATTTATTCAAATATTTTGTTCAAATATATTTATTTTCTATGAAGGATTTCGTTACATGAATCACTTATCTTTAAAAATTATAATAGAGAATTATTTTTATTTAAAAACACATTTTTTAAAGAATTTAAGAAGGTAAATATTTTTTTAATTTTTTTTAATGTATAATTAGTTTAATAATATAATATTGAGTCTCATTTTGGTTATTGGAATAAATTTCTAGTTGAATTGTTTTATATATATCCTTTCCAATAATGAAAACATTTTCGATGAAAATCGATTCTTTAATCCGTGGGTTTAATTTTAAATTAAATTCTTCCACATATATGAATTAAATTTTAAAAAATTGTATCAATATTTTAAATCATTTTCATAAATGTTATATAATAAGATAAACATAATATTTTTTCACAATGAATAGAAATAACCTAAAAATTAATATCTGTACTTAAATTTAAAATGGGTTGACAAGGGGTTAAACTAAAAAGATAGGGGTTAAATGGAATAAGACATATCTTACTACTATGGGATATCCATATATATACCTTATTTCACCTATAGTTTTAAAATTATACATTTTGGATCATTCTAAAATTTGTAAAATGTGGGTATAACTTTTTCTTTTCAAAACATCCAAGTGTGTCCTCCCCCCACTAATAAAAAGGAAACCCCTATCCTCGCCATTTCACACTTGAATAGCCTTATGTTTTATCCAAAACCTCCCATTATATATTCATTTCTTCCATCACTATATATTATAAGAAATTTTCAGATTGTGAAACCCTCATAAGAATAATCTTTGAGCAATATTAAGAAGGTTTTTTGAAGAAGAGGTATCGTTCTTAAAAGAGTGTTTTTGTTTTATTTCTTCTTACACATTAATAAAATCATCTTCAACTATTATTATATAATTAAATAAGTATCATAAATTTATTATGAAGTTATTTTTAATATAATAACCTATATACATATCCTCCTCTTTCAAAAGTGAAACAAAACCATGAAACATGTGTATGGAAAACTAAAACCTCATGAGAAAATGTAATTTGTTTTTCCTCAAAAATTATTATGACTGAAGGTAATTATGGTTTTAATTTTTATTAATGGAATTTATGAAATATTTAAACACCTAAAATTAAAGTTTCACATATAACTTGTTACCTTCCCATCCGTTGGAAAACGATAACATCGGTCTTGCGTATCTGTGGATTACGACCTCCATGGAGAGGCGAGAATTGTCTATTTATTTATTTTGATATGAATTTAAATAATAATAGATCTAATGAATATTTATAAAATATAATACATAATAGTTACTATAAATTTTTTATATATTATTTATCATTCTTTTCTTATATCCTTTTAGATAATGGAAACATCATTCATGTATACGTACGACCTACCATCTATATGAATGATGTAATTAATTTTTTTGTATTGTACATTTATGTGTTAATATAAATACATAAATAATTAATATATGGTATATTTATATCATGGTTTTCATTATGGATGTGGTGGTACCACAATAAAAGTACAATAAAAAACTAGTGAACCACAATGTTTATGAGAAAAAGAATTTACTACTGTGCAAAGTGATTTTAATACAGAATTTTAGAAAAATTAGTGTTAAATGGTTATAAGTGAATCATAAATGATATTGTATATTTGGATATTTTTTTAAAATATATTTATATTATATTTTAATTTATAATAGAGGTGGATCATAATTATATGAAAAAATTTGAGACTCGAGGAAATAAATTTTCATCTCAATTTTATTTATGTGGGAGACAATACATATCCACCAAATGTTTAATTTTTTAGAGAATATAATTCCCATGAATTGATTTTATGATTATTATTATGAAAATAGTATGTATTTACATATCCATATAAGTTTTTTTAGTCCATGGGTATTATGACTCCAATTTTTCTAATTTGGTAATGGTTTTATTTTACAATCACATTATCTTATGAAATTGTTTATGATTATATTTATGATGATGAAATAATATCATATATCATTAAAGAAACTCATTAAATTTTTTATCCTTATGTTATTATGGTGGACTACATGTATGTATTTAATCTTTTCCTCTCATTATTCTCTTAGGAGACCAATTGAATTTTTAAGGAAACCCATCTTTATTTCTCTTTTCGGTCAATAATACTTTTTCTTCAATGTCCATGTTTTTAGAAAAAAATTAAATAGATTTATTTTCAATTATTAAATGATTTTTTCAAAATAAATTACCCCTGATTTAATTTTCAAATTTTTTATATTGTGATCATCTTGTCGTTCTAAAAGCAATGATTTTTTTACTTTTTACTAAAATGTAAAAGGATTATTCATTGAAACTTGTATAAAATAGAGGTTATTTCCTAATTCCATGAAAAATCAATGATTTGAAGATTACATTATAGGTTTCTAAGGTTATTTTCAAATAAAAGTTTTTCATTAATATTTTTTAAATTTATGTATTTTAAATATGTGATCATAATTTAAAAAATATTATTTTCCTCAATAAACGTTCCATGTGATATTTTAGAATCATTTTCCCTCTAAGATAACATCATTTGATGTTACATATGTTTTACGAGGGATATGATCCCATGATACCATCCTAATAATTTCAATCAATGGTTTAGGATTATGATGATAAGTTGTTTGTAAATCCCATTCCTTTTACATTGGTTATGATATGATGAATTGATGAAAGACTTATGAAATAGGTTAATATAGGCTATGATATGATGAATTGTTAATGAAACCCATTTCATTTTGAATTTTTATGGTATTATGAATGTTTTATAATCTTATGGAATAGATCTATTAGATTTTAATTATGTGATGAGTGAGAGTAGATTTATATATCCTTCCAAAGAATTTGGTAAATATTAATTTCTCAAAAGATAAATATAGATGAAATGGTGAGTGAACCCAATTTTTTAAGAGAATATAATAAGTATGATAGTCTTGAGATTGAACCATGACTATAATTCTACTTTGGGGAGTGAACCCATTCGTCTTTGAAATAATCATAGACTACTTTTGAAATTATTTTATATGATTTTGTGTATAATAAAAATATATGTGTTATGGAAATATTATTCTCTCATGGATATTTTTCTTTGATTCCTTCATGAGTAAGGACTTTTAACTTCCAATATTTATGTCATGAATCATGTTTTTGATCTATGATATGTAGAATCTAGTTTTCAAATTTTATTCTAATATTCTCGTACCCTTATTCTCATTTAATGTTGATATCTACTATATTTAACCTTATAGGACATCTGATCCCATTATTTCTTAGGTTTATATTCCCCAAGTAATGAAGAGATATATTATGTGTGATATGTCTATTTAGGGTTATAGTTATGATGATCTTATTGGGAGATGATGTAGTTCACATATAAACCATTTTTTGTGTATCTAAGTTTTAGAAGTCACTGGACCTAATGATTTTGGAATTTATCATTATGTTATGTAACGATTATACATCTACAAAGATGTAATATCTATATATGAAATGTCTAGGTCACTATAATTGGTATTAGAGATTGGTTTAGGTAAAATTTGAAAACTAGGACAAGAAGAAATTAATCAGAACCACAATTATAAGCCTATATATTAAGAAATATTAATGAATTTTGGTGAAGGATAGAGAAAGTGTTTTACATGAGACTATACCCCTATATTGATACTACAAGTTTATGTAGATATACCAAATTTCTTCCAGGTGGTAACAAATCAGAAAAAGGTTCACCGAGCAATGAATCTATCATAACCTGGTTCATGAAAATTGGCCTATCTAGACCAATGTATTGTGACTTCTGGTGGATATGTTTTGTAAAATCACAAAAACATTATAAAAAATCATGACAGATTTGAATTGATGATGACTATGAATAACATAGGTTAAACCTATAGGGTCATATATTGAAAAGAAGATTCCACGATTTACCAATCTTCTAAATGATTTTTCAGGATTATGTGGTTTCCCAATTATTATTATTGTTCCTAAAACTATAAAATTTATTTCTAGTAAATGTTTTAAACTTGAAAGAATCATGTTAATTCTAAATGATATAGAAAATGAAATTATTTTCCACGTGAGTAACCAAACATTTTTTGGAACATATAATAAAAACTCATCTTGAAATGATCACCCAACTTTGTCAAGCAATGAACCATAATGAACATTTAAATGATATAATGTGGGTGAAATTTTCTACTAATTCATTTATGAGTAAACATCAACCATATTTTAGTGGTTACATTAATATAACAGATCATGGGTAATGTATCTGTATCATTGAAAATATTTTTTCCATAATATACTATTAGGACCTTGAGAATTTCATTTTGTAATTCTATAATTTGGAAGGTGAGGTGGATAAATGTTGGACTCATATTAAGAATACCATGAAATATAATGAAAATAAGACCATTTAGTTGGATGTGATTAATATCTCAATTTTCAATAATTATTTTCTATGTATTATACCTTGGGAAGTGGAGAAAATATTCCTTGATCTAAAATAGAGGGATGATGAATCTCATGGAAAATATGATGAAAATTTTATATTACATGTGAGGTACACTTCTTGTATAATCATCCACCATAAAATTAAGGTTGATAAAATTTTCTAGTGTCTTAAAACCAATATTTTATTTGTGTTATCTATAGGGTATATTATTAAATATGAAGAAATTATTTTATGTGATATCATTCGAAAAATATATATTAATGTTATCCATTAATCTAATGGGTTTGATAAGAAAAGTGTAATTAAATTCAATTTAAACACTAAAAAAAGGAGTAAATAAGAGTATAGATCCTTTATTATTAATGTGTGGAAGTAAACATTGATTAAATTTTCTTACAAGGAATGGTAATTTTTTTATGTTTTGAAAAAACTTTCATACCGAAATCAAATTTCAAAGTTATGGGAAGAATTTAGATAGTGATATGGATAGATATAAATACCCACATAATATACCACCCAACAATACACTAGTGTTTCAAATGTAATGATTATGGAAATTCTGTTATCCAGTGTTTAAATATGAAGGCTAATGATGATGATTAACATTAGTAGCCTCTTAAGATGAGAGAAAAAGATAAATCTAATATGATACCAATTTTTGAATATGGGAATAATAATGAATTGGTGAAAAATATAATTACCATACACTCTATATATTTTAATGGATTATTTAATTTAGGATACACCAATACATTTATAAATCAAGAATTTTCTAAGGGTATCAAACTCCATAACAATGATTTCATTTTGAATTAGTAGTGAAAATATCTAACAGTCTGATGGTCATATCTCAACTCTATATATAAAGAATCAGCCTTAAAACATTACTTAATATTGAATTTTAGTCAAAAAAATAAATTACTACAAATTGAAGATCTTTTTGAGTTTAGTGTTTTAGAGAATTAGGATACCTTATATACATAACACACAATAATCATACAAGAGGATACTACTAAAAACAGTTTCCATTTTTTTTTCAAAATATAAAACATTAAAAAATAAAGCACGATTTCTTTGACAAAACTTCATATCAAACATCATGAATCCCTTATTTCTCTTACCAATCCTTATATCATGTGATTTTTTTTAGAAAAATGGGATGAGTATAAAAATCAGTAAGGGATATAAAGATAGAAAGAGTTAGTCAAGTGATAACATAAAAACCAATAAAACCCGTAATCATAAAAGCTCATATGCATAGGAACATCATGTAGTTTCCATGATACATATTTACCATATCAATCTTACATTAACCCTTATACATTCAATAAACGTTTTTTCAAATTCCATCTCCGAAGTACCCAATGCATTGGAGAGCTATAATGGTGCTCACCCGTCATATTTTGAGCTATAATGGGCTCAACCCAATATATCTTGAGCTATAATGCGCTCAAACCAGCATATCTTAAGCTATAATGGGATAAAAAAAACATAAATAATGTCCAAGTAATATATCATGGTAATGAAGTATCTTAGAATCATGAGAAAGCACTCATTCCATATACATATAAAAATACAATCCCTTTGAAAATTATTAAAGATACTTTTAAAAGGATTTTAAAAGGAAAGTCCCTTAAAAATATAATTGAGGTGAGAATTAATATAATGAAATGGATATGTGTATACACTATAAATAAACATAGTGAAAAATAATATACACAGAAATTCATCACACCAATAATCTTAATACCATACAATGAATAAAGAAGAAGGTTAACCCAAAGAATGAAAATTGGGTTAAGAATTCCCTTACCTCGGGTTTTTCTTTCCTAAACATTGTTTAAACCTCATATATAATGGTTAAAAGAATGTTATTATTATCTTAAAGAAAAATATTCATTATTATAACATCTTATATGAATATTTTATAACATCATTTCACCCTTTAATTATTAGTACTTTGTTCCTTGCGCTGTTTTTGGGGGAGTTCTTTGCATGATTTCCATGATTGGTTCATAATGGTTGTTCTTGACAATTGGAAGTAAAAAATCCCAAATGGGAATGGAAAATTATTTACATATTTACAGTACCATAAATTATACCACTTATCATTTTGAGGTTTTATATGAGGATGATTCTAAAGTTATAACATTAATGATGTTCGTTTAGATCATTTTAGTGGTTCTTTGATAATAATGACCTCATTTTGTTTTATAAATTAAAACCATGTGTTCAAAAGAATTAAAGAACCATGGATGAGACATAATTAATATATTATAACCTGTTTCAACCATAAAAATGGTTTCATAAAAAAATTTAAATAATTAATGTAAATTTAAATCATATCGTCCACGATGTCGGTAATTCAACACATCATGGACAATGTTTTTATTCCTTGAATAAGCGGGAGAGGAGAAGAAGAATGATGATGAATTTTACATTAAAATGAGAAAATAACGAATATAAATTATTTATGGAGCTTTCATGACTCCTGGGTTAGAGGAGTTAAGGAAATATTAAGAAAAGAAGGGAACTAAAAATAAAATAATAGTTGAGAAATCCCTTAAAAAAATTCCGCAGCATACCAGCTATGCAACATGGTTTTAAAAAACATTAAAAAGAGAGGGGAAAAGGTTCACCCATCTAGAAATTAATCATAAAATAGATTAGATCAAGAATAATAAGAAAATAATAACATGTTATGGATTCTTGAATTCTATACGACATAAAAGAAAACTTGAATGGAAAAAGAATGAAGTTGAGAATTTTCTTACCCTGCAGAGTAACTCTTATAACTTGAAGGTTGGGACCTTAGGGGAATGAGAAAACCTTGGTAGGACTACTAGGGAGGAAAGGAGGCCAGATATTCGTTTATGAGAAATTTGGAATGAATTTAATAAAGGAATGGGTTGGTACTTATAGAAAAAGTGAGGGAATATTTTAATAATTTCCAAGGGACACCTCATTAGTGGTATTTGCAAAACCATGGGCTTTCCCATGGTATTTTCCTAAGGTATTATCAAATTAGGACACCTCATAATTTATTTTACTTTAAAAAAATTTACCAGATTTATTACATCATTATTACATCATTAATGATGTTATTGACACAACTACACTCAAAATTGTATTTCTACTATTCACTGAAAAATCAACTGTTTCAGAAAAATACCAACAATTCACACTAACACTTTTTTTACATTTAGAATTAAAAAATTAACTATATTTTTTGAAAATAATTTTCTAAATTTTATTAATTCAATTTTTAAATAAAATTATACTTAATTTAAAAATTAACGATTTTAATTCTATAATTGCTTTTATATCACATTCAATAATTAACCAAGATGTAATTATCATAAAGTCTTAAGAAAATAAAATAATAATACAATTTTCTATTCATTAGGTTCATATTAATATTCATAAGGGTATGTTACTATTCACCAAAAAAACAAGTTGGTTCCAACAGACTCTAAGTAACTTACTTAAAACAATTGTAGATGATTGTTTTTCAAAATTCAAAACATAGAAAATGAAAAATTATGTTTAAAGGCTAGTTATAAATATAAACTTAAAACAAAGTTTCATGAATTTCATTTATTTTTTTAAAACCTTGAGGTGTTACATTATCCCCACCTTCTAGAAATTGCGTCCTTCTAATTTTCTTTTCTAATTAAAATTTGAGGGTAAATTTCCCTCATAGCATTGTCTGATTCCCATGTCGCTTCTCCAACCATGTGGTTTCTCTACAAAACCTTTACCTGGTGGATTGCCTTATTCTGAAATACTTGTTCCCATCGATCAAGAATTTTTAATGGTTTCTCTTCATGAGAAATGTATTTTCCAGCTGAACTTCTTCTGGACTCAAGACATGTGATGAATCTATCACATACTTTATCAACATCGATACATGAAAAATATTATATACCTAAGAAAAAATTAGTGGCAAAGCTACTTAGTATGAAACTGGTCTAACATTCTCCAGGATTTCAAAAGGACTAATGAATCAAAGACATAGCTTTCCTCACTTACCAAAACGCATCACACTTTTCCAAGGAGATATTTTAAGGAAGACATGGTCACCATCCCCGAAAGAGAAGTCTTTCCTTTTGTTATCTATTTACCTTTTCTGCTTGCTCTGAGTTGTCCTCAGGTGCTGCTAGATAATATTCACTTTCTCAGACACTTCATTAACTAATTCTGGCCTATCAACTTTCTTTCCCCAACTTCATCCCAAAAGGATAGAGTTCGAGACCGCTACTCATACAATGTCTCAAAAAGTGCCATATGTATACTAGAATGAAATCTATTATTATAAGAAAACTAAACTAAAGAAAGATGCTAATCCCAAATTACCTGGTAGTCTATTGATCAATCTCAAAGCATGTCCTCTAAATTTTGAATCATTCATTCATACTACCAATCTGATTGAGGATGAATAGTTTTTTTGAAATTTATTTCTATTCCTAAAGACTTCTGAAGCCCCTTCCAAAATTTAGAAGTAAACCTAGGATCCTGATCAGATACAATGGAAAGAGAAACTCCATGTAACCTGAAAATCTCTTTGTGGTATAGTCAAGAAATCTGATCCAAATACATTATATCTCAAATAGAAAAGAAATGTGTATACTTTTTAGCCGATAAACAATAACCAAAATTGAATTGTTACCTAGAGAAGTATTATGAAGTCCAACCACAATGTCCATGGATATATTATCCATTTACACTTTGGTATTGGAAAAGGTTGAAGCATCCCCTTCGGTAACAACCGCTCTTCTTTAACCTGCTGACATGTCAAAAATTTCATATAAAATTCAGCAATATCTCTTTTTATTCCATCCCACTAGTAATACACCCAAAGTTCTCTACACATCTTAGTACTTCCAAGATGAATTGAAAATGAGTAACTATGAGCTTCACACAACAAATCTTTCTTTAACTGAGAATCACATGGCACACACATCCTTTTTCCAAATCATAACACACAATATTTATAAAGTTTAAATTCTAGAAAATTAACCATTTTAACCAATTCTATCATTATCGGTAGCTCATAGTCTTCCTTCTATGCTTGCTTAATTTTGTCTGATAACAATAAATGCACTGAAACCTAAAATAAAATAGATGTATTACCTATACCAACAACATCTAATCCAATATTAATAAAATAATTAATAAAGGGATCATGTTCCAAATGTAATATGGTTAATGATGCATGATGTTTTTGACTCAAGGAATCCACCACATTGTTTTCTTTTACTAGTTGGAAATTGATCGTGTAATAATAATTGTTTATCAGTTCAAGCCATCTTCATTTCCTCATGTTTAATTCATTTTGAGTGAATATAAAAATCATACTTTTATGGTTAGTATATATTTTACATTCGGATCCATATAAATGGTACCTCAAAATTTTCAAATCAAAAATCACATCTGCCAATTCCAAATCATGTGTAGGATAATTTAACTCATGAGGTTTTACTTTTCTTGAAGCATAAGCGATTACCTAATCATTCTACATCTAAACACAACCATGTCCCTTCAATGAAGCATCACTGTAGATGGAAAACTCCCCATTTTGGGAAGGCAAGGCCGAAATAGGAGTATTCAACAATCTCTACTTCAGTTCCTAAAAAAACATCACATTATTCTTTCAACAAAAATTTAACCCCTTTTCTTGTTAACTTAGTAAGTGGGATAAATAACCGTGCAAAGTTTTTAACAAACCGTCAGTAATAACTTGCTAATCCAATAAAACTACGAATCCCTACAACATTTGGAGGTCTTGTCCATTCATCAACCACTTTTTTTTTGGTTGGATCAAATGTTATTCCATATTTATTTACAACGTGCACAAGAAAAGAAATCTTTTGCAACCAAAAATCACACTTTCTGAATTTTCCATACTGTTTATTTTATTTTAAGGTTTGAAAAACAACCCTTATATGTTTTTCATGATCCTCTGTACTTCTAGAATATACCATAACTTCATCAATAAATAAAACCACAAACTTATCCAAGAACTCATGAAATATTTTATTCATAAGATCAATGAATACAACAGGTGTATTAATTAATCCAAAATTCATAAATAGAAATTCATAATGACCATACCTAGTTCAAAACCCAGTCTTCGGGATGTCTGCATCCTTTACTTTCAACAGATGGTACCTCGACCTCAGGTCTACCTTTCAAAAATACCACGCTCCTTGGAGCTGATTAAAAAAACAATTTTTATTAGAAAATGATACTTGTTTTTAATAGTAATGTTATTCAAGGCTCTATAATTGATGAAAAGTATCATTAAACCATCTTTTTTCTTAACAAACAAGATAGGATCTCCCCATGGTGAGGTTCTAGGTTGAATGAATCCTTTATCTAATAATTCTAAAAACTACTTTTTTAATTCTAGAAGTTCCATTTGGGCTATTTGATAAGGAATTTTATAAATTGGATTAACATCAGGAACTAAGTCAATAGTAAAATCAACCTCCCGATTAGGAATAACACCAGAAAAATCAACAAAAAAAACATGCAAGTATTCATTTACCACTGGTACATCATTAATGTAGATAGTTCCCTTATGTTCAATAATATGAGAAAGATAACTTTCATTTCTATCCTTTATCAGTTTCTTAGATTCCTTATATTTCATTAATGGTATGAGTTCATTATTGTTCACAAATTGAAATTCTTTTGAAATAGAAAGTTCAATTTCTCTGCAATATATTATAGCATGATAAAAAGAAACCCAGTCCATACCCAGATTTACATCAAACTCTACTAGAGGAAAACAACATGGTTTTTAGGTAAACTCTTTCCAAAGACAAGGAGAGGTTGATTCTTATAATTTATTTTTGCCACAATATTTCCTCCAGGTGTTTTTACCATGAGATCTAGTTTCATTTCATGAGGTTAAATTCAAAAGTTTTTCAAAAAATTCTCAGAAATGAAGGAATATTTAGACCCTGAATCAAACAACACTTTTGCGAAATCAGAAAAAACAAGAAATATACCTAAGGACACCTCATTTTATGGCTCAACATCTTTTTAAGTGGTTGAAAATTTCACACCCTTCTGTTTCCTATCATTCTGATTCCCTTCTTGAGTAACTATCTTCATAAAAACATTAGAAAAATGACCCAATTACTTATAGTTAAACCATCCCACCATCAGATTCTTATCATTTTTTTGATCATTTTCCTTGCACTCACAATTCATGTGTCCAAACTTTCCACATCGGTAGCATTTCCCAGAATTTACAAGAAATTCACCAGGATGCCTTTTACCACACTATTCACAAGAAGGGAAATTAATTTTATTACCTCTAGACTTATTTGATGAGTTATTCCCCATTACATGTGAATTAGAATGCTTTTTATTCTTGTCATCACGAGGAAAATATTTTTTTAGCAAACTCCATATCAACTTTTTCAGCATAAGGAACAATATTATCATAGCTTTTAAACTCTTGTGATGCCAAGGCTCTTCACCAAAATGGTTTCAAACCAGAGTAAAATCTATTAAATTTACTTTCAAAATCTCGAGTAAAATTCAGTACATACCTGGCCAGTATTGAAAAATTTTCTTCATATGCTACTATAGAATCATCATCTTTCTACTTTAGTTCCAAGAATTGTTTCTCCATTCTGAGTTGAACAGTTTTGGGAAAATATTTTTCCATAAAAGACTCTTAAAATAATCCCATTCTAGACTGTCAAGATCATCTCTTTATTTTATATTCTAAACTAGAGACCGCCATTTATCGGCTTACCCATCCAAATGATAAATAGATAGTACTAAATTTTGATGATCCGAACATCCCATGAAAACAAATATCTTTTCTAGAGCATTGATCCATCCTTTAGATATCAATGGATCTGCGGTTCCACTGAATGCTAGAGGATGTTGCCTCATAAAATGATCCACAAAATACATGCTTATTCCTGGTAGATCATGTTCCTATCTAGCATGGATACCAACCCCATTTATTTTTTGATTCAACTGAACCATTACTGTCAAAAACTATTTAGTTCTGATTCCCACTATTTTGGGCTATAGATTCAGAGAGACATTAGCCTCTTGGCGCCTTCCTACTTCATCTTCCCTATTTTTCTATGAAAAGACATTCTATACAAACATAACATAGAATAAGTAACATAGTAACCCTTAAATTCTATAAAATTTCAAATTACCATAGTGTAAAAATAAGTTATAGTATTCTTTAAAAATCATTCCAACCCCTAATGTGATCTAAACCATCCTATGATACCAACTATAAGGACCCACCCTTAAAAAGTTACTTAATCTTGAATTTTAGTAAAAAACATACATTATTATACATTGAGGATATTTTTGAGTTTATATTTTTAGATAATTAGGATACCATACATACATAACATACCACAATCATATAAGAGGATACTACTAAAAATTGTTTCCATTTTTTACAAAATATAAAACATTAAAACATGAAGTATGATTTCTTTGACAACACTCCATATCAAACATCACAAATACATTTTTAGATGAACCATCCTTATATCCTATGAATTTTTTTTTAAAAACATGTAATGAGTATAAAACTCATTAAAGGATATAAAGATAGAAAACGTTAGTCAAGTGATAACATAAAAACCAATAAAACCCATAATCATAAAAGCTAATATGCATAGGAACATCATGTAGTTTCCTTGGGACATATTTACCATAATTATCACATTCAACCGTACACATGGAATAAAATTTTGGTCAACTTCCATCTCCAGAGTACCCAATGCATTGAAGAGCTATAATAGGGATCCTCCTTCATATATTGAGCTATAATGGGCTCAACCCAACATATCTTGAGCTATAATAGGATCAACCCAACATATCTTGAGCTATAATGGGATCTATCCAACATAAACAATGTACAAGGAACATATCATAGTAATGATGTATCTTGAAATTAGGATAAATCACTCATTCTATAAATATATAGGAAGACAATCCCTTTGATAATTATTAAAGAGACTTTTACAAGGATTTTAAAAGAAAGGTCCCTTAAAAATATAATTGAGGTGAGAATTAATAGAATGGAATATATATGTGTATACATTATAAATATACATAGTTAAACATAATATATACAAAAATTCATTGCACCAATGATCTCAATACCATACAATGAATAAAGTAAAAGGTTAACCCAAAGACAGAAAATTGGGTTTAAAATTAACATACCTTGGGTTTGTCATACTTAAACTTTCTTAAACCTCCTATATAATGGTTAAAAAAGGGTTATTATTATCTTAAAGAAAAATTTTCATCTTGATAACATCTTATATGATCATTTTATAACAACATTTCACCCTTTAATTATTAGTACTTTGTTCCTCGCACTGTTTTTGGGTGAGTTCTTTACATGATTTCCATGATTGGTTCATGATGGATGTTCTTGTGAATTGGAAGTGAAACTCTAAAATTGGAATGTAAAATTATTTACATATTTCCAGTACCATAAATTATACCATTTATCATTTTAATGTTTTATATGAGTATGATTCATAATTTAAAACATTAATGATGTCTGTTTTGATCATTTTAGTGATTTTTTGACGACCTCATTTTGTTTTATAAATTAATACCATGTGTAAAAAGTAATTACATAATTATGTATGAGACATAATTCATATATTATGACCCGATTCAACCATAAAAATGGTTTCATGACCAGACTTGAAAGAGTTAATGTAAATTGAAATCACATCGTCCACGATGTCGGTAATTTGACACATCACAGACAATATTTTTATTCCTTGAATAAGTGGGAGAGGAGGAGAAGAACGATGATGAATTATCCATGAACATGAGAAAATACAGAACATACATGATTTATAGAGATTTTATTCCTCTTGGGTAAGATGATTTTAGGAAATAATAAGAAAATAAAGGAACTCAAAATTAAATAATAGTTGAGAAATCCCTCACAAAAATTCGGTAGCCTAACGACTATGCAACATGGTTTTAGAAAACATTAAAAAGATAAGGGACAAAGGTCACCCATAAATAAATGAATCATAAAAAATAATAGAGAAAGAATAATAATAATAGAAGAACATGGTATGAATTCTAGAATTCTATAACACATAAAAGCGAGCTTGAATGGAAAAAGAAAGAAGTTGAGATTTTTCTTACCTTGTAGAGTAACTATTAGAACAAGAAGGTTGGGACATTGGGGGCTTGTGTAAACCTTGGGAGGATTACTAGGGAGTTAAGGAGGCCAGATCTTAGTAGATGAGGAATTTGTAATGAATTTAATGAAGAAATGGGTTGGTATTTATACAAAAAATGAGGGAATGTTTTAATAATTTTCAAGGGACACCTCATTAGTGGTATTTGAAAAACCATGGGCTTGCCCATTGTATTTTCCCAAGGTATTAGCCACTTGGGACACCTCACATCTTATTTTACTGCACACAAGTCGACCATATTTATTACATCATTATTACATCATTAATGATGTCATTAACACATCGAAACTCAAAATTGTATTTTTTACTACTCACCAGAAAATCAGCTGTTTTAGAAAAATACCAAAAATTCCCCCTAACCATTTTTCAACATGTAGAATTCAAAAATGATCTCCATTTTTTGAAAATATTTTTTTAAATTTTCTAAATTTATTTTTTTTCGAAAAAATCATACTTTATTCAAAAATTAACAATTTTAATTATATAACTGCTTTTATATCACATTGAAAAATTAACCAGGATGTCATTATTGTAAAGCCTTAGGAAAATAAAATAATAATACAATTTACTATTCATCAGGGTCATATTACTGTTCATATTACTATTCATAAGGGTATGCTACTATTCACCAAAAAACAGGTTGGTTCCAATAGACTCTAAATAACTTAATGAACACAATTATAGATGTTTGTTTTTCAAAATTCTAAACATAGAAGCTGCTAAATTATATTTAAAGGCTAGTTATAAATATCTACATAAAAAAGTTTCATGTATTTAATTTATTATTTTAAAACCTTGGGGTGTTACACTATAATTCTTCTGCAGTTGATATTTGTGGGAATGTGCTTCCTGCTTATATTGTTATTCTCCCTATAGTTGAATTTGATGTTACCATTTTCATTGATTTCCTTTCTCTACAAAAATAACACATATTACTAAGGAAGGGAAGTCATTTTTAACATTCCAAACTAATTTATGATATTTAATTTATGTGATCATAAATATCAAAATTCTCTAAATATCACAACCATTTTAAGGGTCATGATTCCCATCAAGTGGTATTTTTATCAAATATGGTTTGGCAGAAACTCAACATTGATGACATCCCTCTTGCATGGGAGTTTTTTAATTTCTTTCTGAAAGAGTTTTCAAGTATTATACAAAATCAAGAGGTTAAGATTTCAATAGAACTAAAACCGAGTGGTATGAGTATTCGAAAGACTCTATATATAATTTATTTGACTGAGTTGTAGGAGTTGAGAAGAAGAAACTACATTGGAAACTTGAAAGGTATTAATTTATTCATGTGTGTCATCTTGGGGTGAAATAGTCATTTTTTAAGAATAAAGATGGATTGATGCGATACTAATTTGATTATCTTGAGATGAACATGATCTCAATTAAGAAAATATTTCTGATACCCTATACGGATGACTTTTTTGATCAATTGTGTGTAGATAAATACTTTTCCATGAATGACCATTGATCTGGATATGATCAATTCAGGGTCAATATAGAGGATATATCCCAAAAAAAAATTCTATAAATGGTTTAGAAACTATAAATATAAAAGGATTCCAATTTTTCTTAATAATTCACCAATTATATTCATGGATTTAATGAATAGAGTCTCTGTAGATTACCTTGATCAATTTGTGATAGTATTTATAGAATATATTTTTATCTATTCAAATATAAAGTAACATCATGAAGATCACTTGAGAATAGTTTTTTAAATCCTAAAGAAGGAAAACTTGTATAAAATATTTATCGAATATGGATTCTGGATATTAAAATTTCTATTTTTGGGTAATATAATATCAATAAAGGGTATATCAATAGATCCATCAAAGATAGAGGCTATTGAAAATTGGACTAGACCAACTGCAATTAAAAATATCCAATATTTTTATGGATTAACTTGATATTATCGACGATTTTTCAGGAATTTCTCATGCCTATAGAATCCAGTCACCAAGTTTACTCAGAAGGGAGCCACATTCATTTGGATACAATAAAATGAGTAAAATTTCATGTAACTGAAGATAATATTAATCAGTGAACCGATACTTACAGTACCCTATAGTGGATATTAGTTTATAACATATACTGATGCATTAAAGAGGGGACATGGATTCATTCTCATATAGAATTACTAGGTGATAGCTTATGACTCATGACAAATGTTGGTTCATGATAAAAATTACCAAAACAAATTATTTTTAGTAAGTTGTGTTAACTTTTTCATTAAAGATATGGTGTAATTATTGTTAAGGTGAAATGTTTGATATATATACTAATTTAAAAAAGTTAAACCTATATATTAATCTGGAAAGTGTTAAATATGAAATAGAAAATATGGTTAGAGCTAATTATTGATTATAAATTCCCAATACGGTAACAAATTTGTAAAGAAAACAATGTGTATAATTCTTTGAGATTGAGGGATCATGAAAATTGATATATAATAAGGATAAAAAAAATATCCATTAGTTATAGTTTTATAATGGTAGGATTATGAAATCCTGAAGGAAGGGAAGAAATCATATCTTCTTTGAAATAAGTATTAAACCATATAAACAAGTGGTTGTTAAAGAGACAAAAAAATAAGTTGTAAAGTTATAGAAAATTGTTAGTGATTTTCATAAGTTTAACCTTGATTACAATGAAATGAAATGGGTTTAAAACTATTTATATGTTATATACATTCTATATTTGGATAAGAATATATTATATAAATCTCATCAATATTCATTCTCTATTCATCATAAATTTAAAATTTTTTATAGATATTTGAGAAAGTGTTGAGATTGAATGAAGTGATATATTACAGATTTTCTGTCTTTGTTCTTGGTATGTCAGAATATTAAGACTAAGAGAAAATAGTCTAATCATATGTAAAAATCATTACCCATACCAGAATGAAAATGGTAAAACATCATCATTGATATTTTCATATGACTCCTCCAAAAATATAAAGGAAATAATCCTACATGGGTTGTATTCAATTTCGTTACAAATGAAACTCTTTCTAAGTATTAGATAAGGATTATCACTTGATCATATTATCAGAATATATGTTAATGAAGTGTTAATGTTTCATAGAGTAGACTATTCTATTATATCTGATCGGGATCTAAGGTTTACCTCTATGTTTTCGAAAAGTATTTAGTAGGCTCAAGATATAGTGTTGATGTTAAACAATGTATATCATCCATAGTTAGATGGTCCGTATGGTTAAAAAATTCACAACCTTGGGGATATTATATTATATTTTTCTATGTATTAAGTTTTTTTTGTATTAACACCTTCCACAAGTCATGTTTTAATAAAACAATAAGCTTCATTCAATCATTCAGTTGGATCCTTATGATGACCTCTCTGAAAATAATTATATAACTCCAAAATTCTAGGATAAATTTGTATAAAAAGATATTGGGGGAATATTTAGATAAGGAAATGGTATAGAATGTGAGATATATTCAATAACACATCATGGTAGCTCATAGTCGACATAAACATTATGCTGACAATTAGCGACATGATATGGTGTTTAGTGTTGGTAAGAAGGTATTTATATGAAGATCTGAATTGAATAAGGTGATGTAAATTAGGAATAAATAAATTTTATTCCATAGGTATATTGTACCTTTTTATATTCATGGTTGAGTATGGATGTTTACTTATCTCTAAGAATTTCCAATGAACAACCCAAGTTAAGGATGGGTTCTATGTATCTATCCAGTGGAATTACATATCTTATAATTCTAATGGATTGAACATGGTGGTCATAATATGTGATAATTATCATTCAAATTAATAAAAACATGTATATATTCGAGATCATATCACGAAATTGCTACAAAATATGACCTCTCAACCGGTCAATGTTTTATGGTGAAAACAATATCATAAACAAGCTACATGGAAACCATAGGTTTTGATGAGGTAGTAGTATCCTGAGTAGTTTGTATCAAAGTGATAAAATCTAGTGGGAAAATTTTATTTTAATTGGGGTATAATGTACACCCCAATATTTTATGAAATATTATTTTGAAATAAACTCAATTTCATTGACATCTTGTGTTACACGGGATATCGAGTTTTGAAAAACCATAATATATAATTAATATTATTATTTAAATATCATTTTTATCATTTCCATTAAATTTAGGTGATATTAATAGTAATAAAAACCTCTTTAATATTATGTATAATCTCATATATATAATGTTTTGTTATAATTTACATCTTTACTAGCTTCAAAAATATTTTTTTACACAAAAATTGTATTTTATTTCTTTTATTGAAAAATAATTAATGCAATTTTTTTTTTCAAATTTTGTAAAATTTATTTTAAAAAATAAAATTCAATTTTGAAATCAACATGTTATAATTATCTAACTGTTAATTTTTTATAATTTTCTAAAAAGATTTTTTTTTGATAAATAGTAAAAATACAATTTTTTATTCAAAACCTCCTTTTAATTTTAACCATTTAAAAATAAAAATATTGTTATAAAATGGATTATAAGGAAATTTAGTTCAATTATATTATTAAAAATCCATTTTAGGTCATTGGAATCAGTTTCATGTTGAATTAGTATATAATATTGTTTTTAAAATATGATAAACTTGCCTTTCAAAAACTATTGTTTTGTTCGCAGGTTTAATATTAAATTAAATTATAGCACTTATATGAATTGAATTTTAAAAAATTGCATCCAAATTTTTAATCTTAATAATTAATATTAAAAAAGAAGTCGAACATAATTTTTTTCATAATTAATAGTAAATACAGTAAAAATAATTTCCACATTTAAGGATAAAATGGGTTTATTAGGGGGGTTAAACTAAATTTTTTTAAAATGACATAATTTTTTCTTCCAATTACTATTTTATGGAATTATTTTTAACTTATAGAATCTATTTTTATATAATTATACTTTTTTAGCCTTTTGGCATGTGTAAAACATGGGTACAAGTTATTATTTCCAAAAATTCTAAGTGTTCCATCTCCCCTGTTAAAAAAATAAACATAATATCCTATAATTTTCACACATAAAATGAATTTTGGTTATACCAATACCTTCCAAAATATATTATTAATTTCATACCTACTTCTTAGTGGCTGTAATTTGATTATGGAACCCTACAAAGTATTATTTTTGTTCAAACCTAAGGAGGTTGTCAGAAAAAGATATATCATTCTTAATCATTGTTTTTTGTTTTATTTATTCTTCACATCCATAAAATTTTATTAAAAAATGATTATATAATAACATAATAATAATAAATGTACTAATAATTTATTATGATAATTTAAAATCTTATATCTATCTCGTCTCTCATAAAATGGGGTGTGAAACCATCAATCATGTGTACAACAGACTACCACCTTGTGAAACGATGGTTTTATTTTTCCATAACTATATCTTATCGATGTAGATAATTATAGATTTTTTGGTTTATAATTTATTCCTAAAATAATTTTACTCTTATAATGTTTATATAAAATTAACATTTTTCCTTCAAATATGTCTGAAAATGGAAACATCGCTCGTGTGTACATGTGGACTACTACCTCCATGAAGTGATGTGATTTTTTTCTATTTTATCATTACATAGATGGTAAAAAGGATATATTTAATGAATATATATTATATATATGTTATAAAAATTAATCTTGTATGGAAATATATTATTTACCTTCATTTTTTCTATCTTTCGTATAAATGGAAACATCGTTCATGTGGATGTGCAACCTACTATCTATATGAATGGTGTAATTCAATTTCCAAAACTAAATTTTATGTTTTAATAAAACTAATTATATAAAGAATATATATTATTTTGGTATCATGGTTAAAATTATTGATATTTTGGAACAATAATCAATGTACAAGTACCAAAACAAACTTCCCAAAATGTACTTGAAAAACCAAGTAGTTATCACCTAAAATAGTTATTTTAATGAAGAATAATTAATAAAAGATTTGTAAAAGGTTATAAATGAATAATATTTGGTATGATAAATATGATTATATTTTTATAATATTTTTATAACAAACCTATATATATTATAAATTATGTTTGAACCTATACAGATGTTTTTTTACTTAAGGTAAGGGATTCTCCTCTATCAATCATTTCAAATGGACAAAATCCATATTCAAAACATTTTTCTTTCATTTGGTGTATATAATAACAATTAATTAATGTGTTGTTTATTATAATGTAAATTACATATATTTACATAACCATCTATGATTATTTCTTTTATGGGTATTATGATTCAAAAGTTACCAATATTGTAATGGTTTTATGATATAATGTCATTGTTTATCGAGATTAATTATGATTAGGCTCAAGATGATTAAATTTTATGATATATCTCTCAAGAAACTCATTAAATTTCATATATTATTTTTATTCCTTGAAAATTCAAGTTTACCTTTCATATTCGTCGATTTATGTACTCAATATAACTAATAAATGTTATTAAGGAAAATCAACATTTTTTTTCTCTTCCTTCAAAAATAAATTTTCTTCCATATCTATGATTAAAAAAAACAAAAAAAAACATGTTTCTACTATTATAAAATTATTTTGAAATATATTTTAAAAAATATTTTATTTTTTTTCAAATAGAATATTCTTGTATTTTTTAGAGCGAGGCTATATTGAATTTTTTCTAAAAATATGAAAGAAATCATCATTTTAATGTGAATGTAATGAAAGTTACTTACCACTATGATGACCAATCATAGATTTAATTCTTCTATTTAATTTCTATATTATTCCATTAAATCAAATTTTCCTCTAATAATTGTGATTTTATTAGATTTTAGATAAGTTATTTGAAAGCAACAGGGATATTTATCATAAAGGAATGTTACCTATGATCTTTAAGAATAATTTTCAATATAAGATGAATTTATTTTATATTAATTAAACTTTTTTGGGGATATTATCAAATGATATAATCATTTTCCTTTATACATATTGTTTTATTATTATGATGATAAATTTTTTCGGATACCCATTCCTTTTCCATGGCTTATGATATGATGAATTGTGGAAATTATTAAAAAACTTGTTTCTTTTCCATAAGTTATACAATGATGTAATGTTTATGAAATCCATTTAACTTCTATGGGTTATTATATGATAATTTTATTATGGTATTTTGGCACACAACTCTAGGATTTTTATTATGTAATGCATGTGCCTGAAATTATATATCTCTCTAATGCATTGGGTAAAGATTGATATCTCATGGGATAATAAAAAATGTAATGGGGTATAAACCATGTTTGTTAAGTAAGGTTTTCCACTATGATAGTGAACAGATTGAATCTTGAATACTATGATGGTTTGGGGAGTAAACTCATTCAATTTTTCTAATCTTGGTAATGAGACTTGAATTATAACAATGATCTTCATTTTTGGATTTTATTCATTGATCCCATTTTTATTAATGTCTTATAAACTATATTTATTTTTGATATGTCTAATGTTTAGGAACAATGCTATGCAAGGTATCGTTTTCAAATGTTATTCTCATTTTCCCATAACCTTATGATCATGTTTGGTTGATTACTCCCTTGTTTACCCATACCACGATTCTGATCTCACCCATTATTATATTTCAATTCCCTTTGTTATGAAGGTAGTTATATATATGATATTTTTAAAGATAGTGCAGGTAACGATTAATATAGTTGGATATTATTCTATTCACTTATAAACCAATTTTTTATATAACCAGGTCTCCAAATCCACTAAACCTACTTTATTATAGCTTGGATAGTTATTTTAGGTGATTAACATTCCTCAAATATTATTTAATATGTATTTATGAAAATTTTTGGTCTATATAGATAAGAGATAACTTTGTCATCCTTAAATGGTTTCTTTACTACCTTTGACTATATCCAAGCATGAAAATCTCCCATAGAACATCCATATTCCTGCAGCTAAGAGTATAATAAAATTTATTTATTAAAAAATGTGTTAAAATAAAAGAAAATAATACTAAGAAAAACATTATTCCCTATTAAGAATGATTTTTTTCGATACATGTGTCATTGCACCACATAAAATTAAAATTTAAAATATCTAATGAACACTAGATTTTTTTAAGTGTAGTATAACCCAAAAGATAAAGATTAGTTAATATAAGGGATTATTAAAAATCCATTATATAGTGAACCAATCTTTTAAAACACTATCATTACATCTATATAGAAGAATATTCTTTACATAACATAATAATCAACACTAGAATCATATAGGTATCATATCTTTAAATCTTGGAAATAAAAATAACTAGTTCATAATAGTTCTACATAATATCCCATACAGAGATTCACATCTCACACCCTCTATCGAAACATCATACATAAAACCTTCTTTCATAATCTATGAATGGAAACAAAGGAATGGGCTTTCTATAATGCTCAATAAGGGTAAACAAGGGAAACAATTATTATCATATAATCCCAACATGATAAAAATGGTACCATAAAATGATATTGACATTTTAAAACCATATTCTTCATATCATTAAACCTAATCTTGATTCCTGATATAAATATTTGAATTTTATAAGATATGAATCCAAAAGGAATCGATGAACATGATCCATGAGATAATTATAAAGGCTTAAGAAATAGAATCTTGGAATACACATATGCATAGAAAATCATTTATTTGGTATTGAATTATATTTTCCAAAACTATTATAGTGAAATGGTTTCACACCCCAAACCATCATAGATGTCAATGTTAACTCAAAATGTATCATTATCTACAAAGTACCTTATTGAATTGATTTCAATTTTCATTATAGTCTTATTTAACTCATGAGATATCAATATTTACCCAATTCATTAGGGTGAGATATAGTTCCCACCCATCACATAATGAAAATCATATATATGTGTTCCACAAGATCAAAAACACTTTATCATATCATAACTGTGAACAGAAATAGGTTTCATAAACATGTCAACACAACATAACCCATTTAAAAGGAATTCTTTCACACACATAATTTCATAATAAATATAAACCATCCATGTAATGAATAAATATTTTATACTTGGAGTATATTCATATTAAATCTTAATAAAATTTAATTTTTTTCATCATTAATTAATTAAATTATCATTAAAACATTCTTGATTAAAAATCCATTCATTTTTAAATCACATCTTTATAGTATAAAAATATTTATAATAATATCGAAAAAAATTATTTAAAAAAAAGGAAATAGTAATGGATTCCTCAAAACATTTAGTGTCTATGATAGTGATAAATTCTATTTATGTCATATAATATTAAAAAACATTCTTCTATACATTTGTTGGAAAACTCCCAATTACCTTGCTTGTAAAAAGACAAGAATATTATTTTCAAACCATTTTATAAATATTTGACATGTGTAAAATTTAATTTAAAGAATGATTTTAGAATTGGTAAAACCTTTTTAGGACATTTTTTTCAAAAATTGGTGATGGAATAAAAATGTGTTTCGATCGATGTGAGAAATAAAGTTGATTTTATATAAAAAATATTTTTACCTTAAGTAAATAAGGTGGGTAAAATGAAGAAAATTTTTTATTTCAATTAAATTAACAAAGGATAATATAATTAAGGTGCATCTTAAGATAATTATTATATTATTTCATTATCAAAACTTAATCCTAAAAATTCATTAAAATCTATGAGATTGTATTATGAAACCCCTAACCTTAGGCCTAACTTCCTTAATTAATTTTTGAACCTCATGTATAATAAATATATGTTTATTATAAATATTATTCCATAAAAATAAAAATATAAAAATATTATTTTTTATTCTAAACTTTTTTCTCCCATTTATTGAAAAATCCTTATTAAAATCACTATTTCGGGTGATAATTTCATCATTTTCCATGTATGTTTTCGTTTGGTAATGTCGATCCTTATAAATTTATAACTGTTACATATTCATTATAACACTAATTATGGTATAAATTTTATTTATAATAATTATATATATATATATATATATATTCATCCATAAAGGTTATGGATAGAAAAATTGATTACACTATTCATGTTGATGGTAAGTCAAACGTACGCATGAACATAGTTTTTTATTTTTTGAAAGAATTAATGTAAGAAAGGTAATTATTAATTGATCTTTAAAGAATAATTATTATGCCAAATATTTCATATATATTTATAAAACTCATCCTCATTACTATCCTTGTAAAATATTAAAGAAAACGAGTCACATCATTTTGTGGAGGTGGTAGTCCACACATACGCACTGACGAAATTTTCATTTACCAAAGGATTATATGGTAAAAAAATAGAGATTATATTATCATTCCAAAAGTATAATTATGTCTTAAATGAAATATATAAATATTAAACCCCTCGTAATACTCATCAATAAAATGTGGTGATAAAAAATTAATTGTATATCTATATGGAGAGAGTAATTAATACGTACAAAAAAGCGATACGTTCAGAAATAATTTCTTATAAAGATTGTGTATAATAGTGCTATCATAATCATAAGAACATTTCATCATATTTAGATCAATGAATATATTGTTTTAGGATGACTATAAAATATTTTTTTTGGAGGTACAATTAAAATTTAAAACAAAGTGATCGATTATGTCGGTTACCTTTTCTTAGATTAGACTCCTTTAGATATCTTCTAATTAGATTTATGGTTGGCCTTTTAGAAAAACAAACCTATAGGATGTGTCTATGGAAGTGCAAAGGATAAATTTTTAGAGTTTGGTTGAGATATATGAATTGATTTTGTGTGAATAATTGAAATGAGGGTTCCCTTTAATAATTCATGGGAGGGAAACTCTTGGAATTTCTAAAAATATTAAATTAATAAATATTAAATTTGATGTAAAAATGTCTCAAAATTTATAATATTGAAAAATAAGATAATTATGAGTATAAATTCTCTAATAATATAAAACTTTGATATGTTTGGATCCCATTCGTATCCTTATCTTTTAGTTTTAACTCATCGTTGACCCTTTTGATATTTAATGTAACATTAATGTTTTCATCTCATTAAGGGTTGAAAATTTTACAATAAAATGAAAAATGACCCATAAATGGACCATGATTGATGTTTAAAATAATTTTAAATTTATTTTACCTAATATAATAACTTTATAAATTTTATATAAAAAATAAATTATTATTGTAATGACCTAGAATTTCCATGGAAATTTTTTTCTTAAATACATGAGAATTTTACAAGTCCGTGAAAACAGACGGCGCGTGATTATGAGGCCCGGTGTGCCCAAAGTCAATTTCTGAAGTATGTTTTGGGTACGTTCAGTAAACATTAAAATTAGTTTTAATAAATTTTGAACCGGTGCTTGGAATTGAAATCTGAGGGCACCATTGAACTCGCAACACTGATATTCTCTTAAGGTGACTTTCACTTCGATTGTAGTGAGTCGAGAATAAAAGTTAGTTTTTCGGTTTTAATGTAAAATAATAAAATAAAGTGTGCGTCACTTTATTTTATTTGAGCCGCCATTTGTTGTGTGGTGGATAAAACCACATCTTGGAAGTTGGATGTGGGGCCACCACACCTTATCCTCCCATGAGAGGTTACAGTGGTGGGGCCCACCCGAACCCAACCTCCCAAGTGAGGATAAATGAGGTGGGGACCACCCGAGCTCTTAACTCCTTGAGACTCCCCATTAAAGTGGAGAAAAATCTCAAGACTTTAATTAAATTAATGGAACCTCTTCACCTCCCCAAGCTTTTAATTTTTCCAATCCTCCACAATGAAGGGGAGCCTCTTGGCCACCCCAAATTAATTTGACCACCTCTCAAGCATTAATTAGGGGAGCAGAGTTAATTAATTATTTCTCTCTTTTGAATTTTTGGTTCCAAAAAAATATTAGATATCACAATCCAATATTATTTTACTTGGAATTTGGGTGGATCTTAGGAAGAGGATAGCTAGTGAGAAAATATCCCAATGAAGAACGAAGAACGCTCCACCGACAAAGAACTCCGACGATGATCGTTCTTCGACTTCTTCGCTGGACACCGATCGACGTGGAGTGTCGTCAACAAGCCAATGAAACTCAGGTTTGGGAGTGCTCGGCGGACGTGAAGAACGACGATCCTCTTCGTCTTATTCCCACAACTCCGTCAACGAACGACGACCGACAATCAAAAGGTAGTGGGTTTATTACATGATGATGTTTTTTCTTTTCTTATATTCTTCATCGGATAGAAATAGTTCGTTGCAAAAATTTTAATGATCAACTGCTTATCTTGTTGATCCAATTAATAACTCCCTAAACGCGGAGGGTGCGGGCCAACCTAACATGGCCCGACATCCTCCATCGTTTTTCCTTCTTGTGGTGTTCTTCGGTATGGCGACATAACAACGATGAGGTGATGGATAGAAACAACAAAGGCCATGCTACCCATGACCTCCATGAACTACGCTTCCCATGCGACATCCTGAACTACCTCCGGCTGAGCCCGCGTGCTGTTGCGTGCCCCACCGGCATGCCGACGCGCCATGCTTGGCACCCCGCGACCTGCCCGCGTGCCCCGTCGGCCTCTCCGTGCGCTGCCCGCACCCCACCGGCCTCCTCGTGCCATGCCAGGCACCCCACGGCCTACCCGCACGCTACCTACGTGCCCCACAGGCCTACCCGCACACTATCCGCGCACCCCATGGTCTGCCCGTGCGTTGACCGCTTGCCCCGCCAGCCTACCCGTGCACTGCCTGCGCACCCTGTCGGCCTGGCCGCACACTGACCGAACCCCGCCAGCCTACCCGCACCCTGTTTGGCACCCGGCTGGCCTGCCCGCGCCTCGCGCGGCCTCCTGGCGCCCTTCCCGGTGCCCCGCCGGCCTGACGGCACCCCGCGCAGCCTCCCGACGACCTGCCGACCTCCTGGGCCACGCCGCCGAGCTACGCCCCTCGCAGCGCTGGCCGAACCGGCCCCAGCCTCCAAGCCGAGCTGCCTATGTGGCGACCTCTAGGCCGAAACGCCCCCAAAGTCCATTGGGATGGGCCCAGCTGACCGGGTCGAACCTAGCGTGCTGACCCGCCCAACGGGCCGGGTTAGACCCAGACCGGGTCGGCCCAGTCTGGGTTGGGCCAAGTCATTCCAACTAGGTCGGACTAGGATTAGGCCCATTACCGACCCCTTTGCTTTCTTTGGACATATCTTTGGCACCGGACATTCGTTTGACGAACCGGCAGTGGTGATGGTATTCTTGAAACACGACGGTCCCTTTGAGTATAACCCACTGGAGTTCGAGGTAATGTTGAGATACGATCTGGTTGGATCATACACAAATCCAACCAGGCCCCCGAGACTAAAAAATATTATAAGTCACAGACCAGGTGTCCGATTGACACACCGTCAGTTGCGTTGAGACAACTATGATGTGGAAGACTTTTGAGATACTTCTACGTGGGACTTCGTGATAGTTAGAGTATCGACCTGTAGCTCATGGAGTGGACCCTCTTGGAGACGAGAAAGCAGAGTACAGAGACCTAGTAGCTGGCTGAGACTAGACGACTGCTTGACCGATTCGCCTCGAAGTGATTTGACTAGCCCAATGGGGAGCACCTAGTAATTAGCAGTAGACCCCCGGTAGAGGAGTTCCTGGTAGTTGGCGGCAGACCCGCAGTACTCAACAGGAGGAGTACCTCTAGAGGCTATTAGGGGGAGCACCTGGTAGTTGGCGGCAGACCCATAGTGGGGAGCACCTCTATGTGAGTGCGGCAGAACCACGATACTCGACAGGAGGAGTGCCTTGGCAGTTCAAGGTTAGTGGGAAGTTTCTGAAAGTTGGTGGCAGGCCCACTATACTCAAAAGAGGAGTATTTCTCCTGGAGCTGTGGTTTCGACAATGTGAATAAAAATTCTGGTTATGCTGAGTCAATAAAATTTTTGTATACCTCATGATTGAGATGGATTACATGATAACATAGGTATATGTATGGGAATATATCTAAGTGGGGTTATCTGTTGATTTTATACTTTTTGGTGTATCCTTGTTGTATTTTTTGAGAACTTGAGGGTCTCAGGGTCCCTACTGAGTATCGTTATACTCACTCCTGCACCGGCTTTTCCTGCAACCTGTTGTGTTGGTTATAGACGACAGACAATGATGAATGAGGATCACAGTAGTAGGACTTGACGGTATCCGGAGGTGGGCCATACGACGATTCAATGCATGGAGGAGACTGACGGATGTGGAGTGCTGAGGAGGCTATCTGTACCTACCCTTCAGGTAGGAATCCACGGAGGACGACCCAATAGCTGCTTTACTTTTTCTTCAGTTGTACCTGTTTTTCATTTGTACTTGTACTTTCCTGTTGGGCTTGTATTACTGGCCCTTTTACATTTCATCACCCCTTTGTATATAGTTTTCCTTAGTGTTTTACTTCCATCTCGTACTCTGTTGTGTGTGTTTACACTTTATAAAGGCAATGCCTTCCCAGTTTTAGGGATTTTCTCCTTTGGTGCTAGTCGCCAACCCCTGGACTATTAAAGGCAGGCTTGGGGTAGTCACGACATGGGCCCTGGGGGACTAGTCGTGAAAAATTGTTATCATAGGAGTTGGTTCTACCATAGAACATTGGACCCTAATCTTTATTTTCTATAAAGAAATAGTGTTAAGGGTACCGAGTGTGGTTTTCAGTTCAAGGAGTCTAGTGTTGGTGCAGCGGCGGATGTATCCATACCCCAGGACCCTGGCTTCTGATTTCTAACTCAGTGCATGAAAAAACTGATTGCGTGCGTGTTTTCAAAAGTTTTCTTTAAGTCAACTCAACCAGGTAATCTCATCAGGTATAACTTTTGACCGTGTCACATCTGTTCTGGATGCCTCCACGCAGACGACCAGTTATAGCCCCAAGAGTTGAATGTGCGGATAGCCCACCGTGCGATGAGTCCTCAGTGCAAGGCCCTCTTCCAGTAGAGTCACCAGTGGAGGTACCAGTGGTACCACTTCCCATTGGGCCACCGATGCCACCTGCCCTAGTAGCAGACGATGCACGCTGCTTGAGCGCATTTCATGAGTTCCAGTGCCAGAGGCCACCCAGGTTCAGGGGAGAGATGGACCAATAGGCGGCTGAGAATTGGCTGGAGGCTATGGTGAGAGTCTTCAGACTGGTAGGGACACCAGCTGACTTCATGGTGATCCTTTCCATGAGTCTTCTTTAGGCATCAGCAGGAAAATGGTGGAGTCTGATTCTCTAGGTGCATGATGAGATGACGCTACTCTGGATGGACTTCGAGAGCTTGTTTCGGGCGGAGTTTTTCCCAGCCACCCTACGTGCGGTGCAGATACAGGAGCTACTGCATCTATAGCAGGGTAGCATGATGGTAGCTCAGTACTCAGTGAGGTTCACCGACCTCTCGCGCTACTCCACAGATATGGTACGGGACCCTTTCTTCCGGGCCGACACCTTTGAGTAGGGACTCAGGCGAGAGATCAGGGATTCGATGATCTCCCTCAGCATCCCGACATAGGCAGGGGTGTTAGAGCGAGCCCTCTTAGTGGAGAGTTTACTTGCTTAGCAGTCTCCAACAGCGAGACCCACCACTATTCGACAGGCAATGGAGTCTTCTGCAGCTGGCAGTAGACAAATGTTGCCGAGGTCCAAGAGGACCTTACCTACAGGTGGACGACTGCACGACTTAGGATCTGTTGTGAGGGGCTCCCAGAGTGGAGAAAAATCCAGACATGCTAAGAGTGAGTAGTGTTACTCATGCAGTGGGCATGGTCACATGGATCTTGACTATCCGACCCACCGTTCGGATGATCAGCAGATGGCCAAAGGACCCCCCCAGGCAGAGACATAGATTCGATCGAGAAGGTCCACAGGGAGAAAGCCGGTGTGGAAGATGAGTTGGTCATGTAGTAGGTGGTGGGTGACGATTCGAGGTGTTACCACCACCACTACCAGGAGGTCCACCCCGACTGCAGGTAGTAGGTGGACAGGGGAGAGCTCGACTCCAGGAAGCTGAGGCTTCTGATCATGGCGCTCTGGAGATGATTCGAGGTATGATCTGTGTCTCCTCCACAAAATCTACAGTTATTATAGACATAGGTTCCAGTCACTATTTCATTGCCACTGCCCTCGTTTGGAGCTCAGAGATTCTGACAGAGCCGTTGGCTTGATCCTTACGTCTAGAGACTCCTACGGGATAAGACTCTATGATTACGCACTGGTGACGGAAGTGCGAGCTTACTCTAGGTGGTGAGTGCTTCGGCTTGGATCTCCTCGTAGTGGAGTCGAGGCCTTATGACGTCATCTTGGGTATGGACTGGTTATCTACAGTCTATGCTCAGATCGACTGTATTAGGCACAAAGTGCGGTGTTTCCCCAAGGATGGGACTAGGTTAACCTTCACTGGTGATAAGGGATCCTTTTCAGCGCATGACAGACTTACTTAGAGGAGGGTGTAGCCGATCACAAATCAAATGGCCTACAATACCCTTGGAGCAGTTGATGTGGAGAGTTTGATCTATCTTATAGTGGTGTACTAGTATACAGATGTCTTCCCTAATGATGTTCCAGGTCTACCTCCTCGTAGAGAGGTGGAATTATATATTGAATTGTACCCCGGGAAGGCACCAATATCTACACCAGCGTATCGGATGGCTCATGCGGAGCTTTGCATGCTGCGGGTATAGCTAGAGGACTTGCAGGGGAAGGGATTCATCCTGCCCAGTGTTTCACCCTGGGTAGCCCCGATTCTGTTCGCCAAGAAGGCAGATGGGAGCATGAGGCTATGTGTTAACTATTGTCGCCTAAACTTGGTGTCCCTAAAAAACAAGTACCCTCTCCCAAGAATTGACAACCTCTTTGATCAGCTGAAGGGAGAATGGCGGTTCTCTAAGATAGACCTCAGATCATGCTATCACCAGCTCAGAGTCCGAGAAGAGGATGTGCAGAAGATGACCGTCAGGTTTCGGTACATCCATTACGAGTTCTTGGTTATGCCCTTTGGCGTAACCAATTCTCCATAAGTATTCATGGGACTTATGAACATGATCTTGCAGCCATACCTTGATCGCTTTATAGTCATATTCATCAACAAAATTCCGATCTACTCAACTACTGAGGAGGAGTATTCCTACCATTTGCAGGCAGTAATGGACAGACTCCTAGTGCACCAGCTTTATGGTAAGCTCTCGAAGTTCCAGTTTTGGATTCGAGAGGTTTAATTTCTGGTTCATGTTATCTCAGAGGCTGGAGTTGGAGGGGATCCATCAAAGATTGAGGTGGTACTTGCTTGGGAGCCACCCAGGAGTGTGACAGTGGTACAGAGTTTTCTGACTTTGGATGATTACTACTGGAGATTCTTTCCAGACTTCTATATAGTTGTAGCACCACTATCATCCTTGAAGAAGAAGGGGAAACCCTCCGTGTGGTCAGAGAGATTCCATTAGAGCTTTCAAGAGATGAGGTAGAGGCTGACTAGTGCCCCCATCTTGAGGTTTCCAAAGGAAGGCGTAGGGTACGTAGTCTACTGTGACACATCAGGGACCAGACTCTGGTGTGTCCTGATGCAGGAGTGAGCTGTGATCACTTATGGTTCTCATCAGCTAAGACAATATGAGAAGAACTACGATACCCATGACCTAGAGTTAGTAGCGGTGGTCTTCTCCTGGAAGATTTGGCGACACTATCTTATGTGAAAATGTTTTACCCTATACTTTTATCACAAAAGTCTCAGGTATATCTTCTCTCAGAAGGACCTGAACCTGAGACAACAACATTGAATTGAGTTCCTCTAGGACTATGACTTCGAGATAGTCTATACTCCTGGTAAGGGTAACATGGTTGCAGATTCACTCAGCGGGATAACTGGTATACAGCTGCTAGGCGAGGCGACACAGCAACTAGCTGCCTTACAAATATCCTTTGTGTATGGGTATGGAGCATCCATTCTATAGTGTTTTACAGTCACTCCCCCACTTCTTTAGTGAGTCAGGGAAGCACAGCGTGGAGACGTTGACTGCGAGACACGATGTGCTCAAATATCCACAGGGCATCCACCTGATGGATTTTCTAAAGGTATGGAGAACATCGTCCTCTTTAGAGGATGTAGATTGCTACCAGTATCACTTCAAGAGGAAGTGTTGAGGGAGTTCCACACTTCCCCTCTAGACGTATATCTAGGAGTGGCGAAGATGAACCATGACATTCGATGATAGCACTGGTGGCCAGTTATGAAGGATGCGGTAGCAGAGTTTGTCTCTCGATGCCTCACATGTCAGCAAGTGAAGGCGGATCACCAGGTACTGGAAGGCTTGGTCCAACCTTTAGAGGTACCAGAGTGGAAGTGGGATGGGATATACATGGACTTCGTGATGGGTCTTCCACGTACATCCAGGGGTCATGACTCGATTTGGGTGATCGTCGACCGACTCACCAAGTCGGCCCACTTCCTACCGATCAAAGAGTAGAGATTAATAGAGAGGTTGGGATGCCTCTATGTGTAGGAGATTGTGCAGCTACATGGAGTAATTTCATCTATTATCTCTGATCGTGACACGCAGTTTACTTACCGGCTATGGAAGGGGTTGCAGGAGGCTTTCGGGACACAGCTACGTCTGAGAACCGCCTTCCATCCTCAGATAGATGGTCAGACTGAGAAGACTATTCAGACCCTCGAGGACATGCTGAGTGCTTGTGTCCTCGACTTCGGTCACAGCTGGGAGGATCACTTTCCATTGGTGATGTTTTTGTACAACAACAACTATCACTCCACCATCAAGATGAAACCTTTTGAGGCCTTGTACGAATGACCTTTCAGATCACCCTTGTGGTGGACAGACCTTGTGGAGTCAGCACTGGTGGGACCAGAGATGGTAAGAGCTACCACGGAGAAGGTGAAAATCATCCAGGAGAGGAAGAAGACTACACAAAGCAGGCAGAAATCGTATACTGATAGGAGACGGAGGCCTCTAGAGTTCAAGGATGGCGACCACATCTTTCTATGGGTATCAGCTCGACAAGGTCTACGGAGATTTGGTTGAGGCGGAAAGTTATCTCCGAGACTCATCGGACCTTTCCAGGTCCTTAGCAGAGTAGGCGAGGTGGCTTACCACCTGGATCTTCCACCTCAATTGCACCGGGTGCACGAAGTCTTCAACGTATCTCAGCTGAGGAGATGCGTGCACGACCCTTCCCACATCATCGAACATGGAGATCTGGACATCGACGATGGGGAAAATTTTACGGAGGTTCCAGTAGAGATTGAGGATCAATAGAAGTGGGTCCTACGTGGATGGTCAGTACCTCTAGTGCGCATTCTTTGGCAGCGTGTGAACCTCCAAGAGAGCACATGGCAGCAGTAGGCTCAGATGCGTGCTCAGTACCCCCATTTTTTCCCATAGTTCGAGTTGTAGTTTACGTGGACGTAATGACCTAAGGTGGAGAAAATTTAAAGACCCTGAATTTCTGTGGAATTTTTTTCCTAAATACATGGGAATTTTACATGTACGAAAAAACTGACGACATGTGATTCCGAGGCCCGGTGTGACCGATATCAATTTCTGAAGTTTTGTTCAGGTACGTTCAGTAAACGTACAAGCGAGTTTTAATAAATTTTGAACTGGTGCTCAGAATTGAAATCCAAGGGCACCGTTGAACTTGCAGCACCAGTATTCTCATAAAGAGACTTTCACTTCGACGGTAGTGAGTCGAGAATAAAAGTTAGTTTTTGGGTTTTCATGTAAAATAATAAAATAAAGTGTGCGTCACATTATTTTATTTTAGTCGCCGTTTGTTTTGTGGTGGTTAAAAACTTCTCTTGGAAGTTGGAGGTGGGGCCACCATACCTTAACCTCCCATGAGAGGTTATGGTGGTGGGGCCCACCTGAACCCAACCTCCCATGTGAGGATAAATGAGGTGGGGACCACCCGGGCTCTTAACCCCTTGAAACTCCCCATTAACGTGGAGAAAAATCTCAAGATTCGCATTAAATTAAGGGAACATCTTCACCTCCCCTAGCTTTTAATTTTGCCAATCCTCCACAATTAAGGGGAGCCTCTTGACCTCCCCTAGTTAATTTGTCCACCTCGCAAGAATTAATTAGGGCAGATGATTTAATTAATTATTTCTCTCTTTTGAATTTTTTGAGCCAACAAAATATTAGATATCTCAATCTAATATTATTTCATTTGGCATTTGGGTGGAACATGGGAAGAGGAGATCTAGGGAGAAAAGCTCCCAATGAAGAACAAAGAACGCTCCACCAATGAAGAACTCTGAAGATGATGCTTCTTTGACTTCTTCTCGGGACACCTACTGATGTGGAGCATTGTCAACAAGCCGACACAACTCGGGGTTGGGAGTGTTTGGCAGATGCGACGAACGACGATCCTCTTCGTCTTATTCCCGTAACTTCGTCAATGAACGACGACCGACAATCAAAAGGTAGGGGGTTTATTACTTGAAGATGTTATACCTTTTATTATCTTCTTCATCAAATAGAAAGGGTTCATTGCAGACATGTTAATGATCAAATGCTTATCTTGTGGAGCCAATTGATACCTCCCTAAACACGGAGGGTGTGGGCCAAGTTAACATGGCCCGTCATCCTCTGTCTTTTTTGCTTCTTGTGGCGTTCTTCAGCATGGAGACGTAACAACGATGAGGCGACTGATGGGAACAAAAAATGTCGTGCTATCCATGACCTCCATGAACAGAACCACCCCCGTGGCATCCCGCATCGCCTCCGGCCGAGCCCGCGCGCTACCGTGCTCCCCGCTGGCCTGCTCGCGTGCCCTGCCGGCCTGCATGCGCACCCGGCCGGGTGCCATGCGGCCTGCCCGTGTGCTGCCCGTGTGCCCCATAGGCCTGCCTGCATGCTGCCCGCGCCCTGCCGGCCTGCCCGCGCCCTGCCTAATACCCCGCGGCCTGCCCGTGCGGTGACCACGCACCCCGCCGGCCTACCCGTGTACCCTGCGTCCTACCCGCATGGTGCCCCCACGCCCCGCGGCTTGCCCACGCACTGCCCGCCCACCCCGTGGCCTGCCCGCGCGCCACCCGCACGCCCCGTGGCCTACCCGCGTGCTCCGCCAATCTGCCCGCTTGCTAGATATGCCCCGCCAGCCATCCCGTGCCCGGACCGGCGCCCTGCCGACCTGCCCGCACCCCACGCGGCCTTCCGGTGCCCTTCCCGGTGCCCAGCCGACCTGTTAGTGCCCCGCACGGCCTCCCGACGCCCTGCACGGTGCCCCTCCGGCCTGCCCGCACCCCGAGCAGCCTCCCTGTTCCCTGCTGGAACCCTTCCAACCTACCGGGCCGAGCCGTCGAGCCACGCCCCTCGCGGTACTGGCCGAACCAGCCCCGACCTTCGGGCTGAGCCGCCTATGCGACGACCTCTGGGCCAAACCGCCCCCACAGTCCCCTGGGCCGGGCCCAATGGACTGGGCCTAACCTAGCGGGATTACCCACCTTTGGCCCATTATGGGGTTGGGCCGAGTCAGTCTGACAGGGTTAGACTAGGCCCATGCCCATTACCGACCCCTTTACTTTCTTTTGTCATATCTTTGGCAAGGGACATCCGTTTGATGAACCATCAGCGGCGCTGGTATTCTTGGAACACATTGGTACCTTTGAGTATACCCCAATGGAGTTCGGGGTAATGTTGAGATACGGTCAGGTGGGATTGTACGCGAATCCAACCGGGCCCCCGGAACTAAAAAATCTTATATTTCAAAGACCGGACGTCCGATTGACACGCCGTTAGTTGCATTGAGACTGCTATGATGTGTCAGACCTTTGAGATACTTATACATGGGACTTCACAATAGTTGGAGTATCGAACTGTAGCTCGTGGAGCAGACCCTCCCAGAGATGAGAAAGCGTAGTACAGAGACCTAGTAGCTAGTTGAGACCTGACGACTACTTGATTGATTCACCTCGAAGTGATTCGACTAGACCTGTGGGGAGAACCTAATAGTTGGCAGTAGACCCCCGGCAGAGGAGCGCCTGGTAGTTGGCGGAAGACCCGCGATACTCGATAGGAGGAGTACCTCTAGAGGCTATTAGGGGGAGCGCCTGGTAGTTTGCGGCAGACCCATAGTGGTTTGCGCCTCTGTTTGAGCACGACAGACCCACGATACTCAACAGGAGGAGTGCCTCGACAGTCCAAGGTTAGTGGGAAGCATCGGGTAGTTGGCGGCATGCCCACTATACTCGACAGAGGAAGAGTTCTCCAGCAGCCCTGGTTTCGACATTGTGAATAAAAATCCTGGATGAGCAATGTTAATAACTTTTGAGTTTACCTCATGATTGAGATGGATTACTTGATAACTTAGGTTTATGTATGGGCATATACCTAAGTGGGGTTATTTGTTGATTTCAAACTTTTTGGTTTATCCTTATTGGATTTTGTGAGACCTTGAGGGTCTCAGGGTCCCAACTGAGTATCATTATACTCACCCCTGCATGGGAAATGACCGCACCTCGTTGTGTTGGTTGCAGATGACAGACAACACTGACTGAGGATCAGAGTAGGAGGACTAGACGTTACCTGGAGGTGGGCCTTACAACGAGTCAGTGCACGGAGGTGACTGACAGACATGGAGTGATGAGGAGGCTATTTGTACCTACCCTTCAAGTAGGAATCCTTAGAGGACGACCCAATAGCTACTTTACCTTTTCTTCTGTTGTGCTTGTTTTTTAGTTGTACTTGTACTTTCCTATTGGGGTTGTATTACCGACCCTATTACATTTCAGCACTCCTTTGTATACAATTTTGCTTAGTGTTTTACTTCCATCTCATACTCTGTTTTGTGTGTTTACACTTTATAAAGGAAATACCTTCCCAGTTTTAGGGATTTCACCTTTGGTGCTAGTCGCCAGCCCCTGACCTATGGAAGGTGGGCTTGGGGTAGTCACGACATTGGCCCCAGGGGACGGGTCGTGATAATTATTTTATAAAGAATATCATTAATGTAATGTTTGACACTATTCATATGATTTATTACTATTAAAATAAAGAAACGTGGATAATTTGAATATAATTCTTTAAATCCTCCCAAATATGTCATATAGATCTATAAAAATAGTGGTAAAAATTAAATCATTCAAATTAAATCATTTTTAATATTTTTAAAATCTTTTATTAAATTTTTTATTAAGTATTGAAATATTTTATCGGTGTTTCATATTAAATTAAGGTCATTATATAATTAATGAAAGTTTAAAAAAACTAGTACTCACCCATGTGTTCAAATAATGCTATTTATCAATGGTTATTTTCAATAAAAAAAATCCTATTTTGAGAAATTATTAATTCCTATTAATATTGAACATGTTTAAACCACAAATAAGTGGTACTTAATATTGGAATACAGGTTGAAAAAATTGTTGGCACAACATAAAAATAGAAGAAAATATTAATAAAATTATTTAGGAATAAAATTTTATATTGGAAATTCAATATGGAGAAATTAAATACTTCAATTAAAAAATGATTGAAATGTATAATTAAATTCTAGAAAATGAAGAAATCAAAGTGATGAATATGGATACCTTGAGGCTTAAAAATTATTTATAGAAAAACATAAATTCAAAATATGAATATTGTAACAGGAAGAATATTAAGATAGAAACCTTTACATGATAGATCAATCCAAAAAATGGTAAAACATACCAAGTGAAAAAGAAGGAAAGGATAAACCATCTCAATTAAATTAATCAATTTTCATGTCATTTATCAATCCAGTGTTCTCCTTCAGTTACCTAACATCAATAATAGGGTATCTAAAATAAAAAACAGGATAAATTCAGTTCTCCTCCTCTTCTACTACTCCAACAACCTCAATAGATTACTACGTAACACTAATATGTTGAAATATGTAGTAGAAATTGAAATGAAAACTATGTAAACTAAAATGTATGATAAATAAATGTTGAAATAAAAGTTATGTAAACTGAAATGTATAATTTGGTGGTCATCGAAAAAAAAATTCGAAGATGGAATAAAAAATAAGATAAAAATTCATAGTTAAATATTACCATATTATAACATCCTGAAATGTCATTTATTTTTTGACAATTCTTTTTTAATTTTAACATTGTAGAGGGTTGTAGTCCATTTTATGGTTTTTTTGGCCATGGAGTCTTCACACATTATAATATCACTTTTCACCACATGCCAACAATGAAAATCATACAACAAGGTTTTCTCAAAAGATAATGGAGTTTGACGAATAAAAAGAAAATATTAGTTAGATAATTTGAAATTAAAATGTTAAAAATAACCAATTGAAAAGAAAAAATGACTAATATCTTTTAAACATAGAATATATAGAAGTGTCTGCAAAAGAGAATGAATATTTGTAAATTGAATTTATAGGATTATCTATAAATTGCATGCAATGAATATGGATATTTTGAAAATGAATTACTGTTTAAATACATTATTTCATTATTGAAATGTAATTAATCATTTTGCATCACATTGAAATATAGTTCATGGTATTGATTACATATTTTAATAATGGATTTGAATATGTATGAAAACAATTCATATATAATAGATAGTTTACATTATATTCATATTTAATATGAATTGGAGTTTCAATATAATAAATTACATAAAAAGAGAGATTTATTAATATAATGTAGAATGTATTTATTGAAAAAATGAAATTTATATCTAATTTATAATGAAGAATATCTATCAATTTCAATATATGAATTTCACTTCTCTTCACATACATTCTATAATATAAATTTTTTTTAGTGCATATGAAATACGAATGAAAAACTCAAAAACTATGAAAAATAACTATTGAAATAAAACCTCTACAAATAGGAATGTATCATATTGTGGTTACCAAAAAAAAATATTAGATATAATCAAAGATAAAGTAAGAAATCATAATTCAATATTACCTTATTGTAGCATCACAAAATGTCAATTATTTTTTCAGTATTCTTTCTTAACATTACATTCGTAGAGAGATGCAGTTCATTTACAAGGATTATTGTAGTCGTAAAATCTCCACACATTAAAATATCATGTTTCACCACATCATCAGCATCAAAATAACACAAATGGAGGTTCTAAAAATATAATTGAGTTATAAGAATTAACAAAAAATATCAGTGACAACTAAAATCATAGAATCATAAATTATAAAGTTAAGAGTATCCAATTGAAAAGAATAAATGAACTATATATTATAAACCTATAAAATATAGAAATAACCACAAAAATGAATATTAATGATTATATTTTATAGTATTATCTATATATTTCATGCAAAGAATATGGATAGTTGGAAAGGGATTATGATATAATACATGATTACATCATAGTAAAGTAATTTAATATTTCCCATCACGTCATGATACAATTCATGATATTGATTGCATATTTTAAATATGACATTACATATATTTTAAAATAATGAATGTATAATAAATAGTTTATAATAAATTAATATTTTATATAAAATGGAGTTTAAGTAGAGTAAATTAGAAATATGAAAAAAATAATCAGCTGTGGATCTTTTAGTAGAAATAAAATAACTAATCATCAATGAAAATAGTATCAACATTGTTGTGAAAAATCAAAGAAATGGGTTTAAAAAATGAGAAAAAATCAATCAAAACATTTACCTAACAATATAAAGTTGAAAAACATGAAATGTAAAAATTGGATAAAATATGAAATGATAATCACAAATAAATGTACACAAAAGAATTTCACAATTAAAAGTATCATCTCCTATGATCTCAGAATATATCAATAAAATGGAATGAATATAAATTTTGTAATAGTAAAGAAATAAATTATAGAATAATTATTACAAAAGTTCAAAAATGTAGAAAATTATATAAAGAATAACAACATCAATGAAAACTATAAATAAAATTAATAAGGTAATCTATTTTTTCATACCTAAGACCAAATAAATGTAATTTCCTTTTTTTAAATACAAGGGATAAAAATGTTATCCCTGATCTACCTGCACGTGAATTGTTTAATTGAAAAAAAAACATATACAAAGGGAAGTAATATCAAAGGAAAAAAACTACTATATTAGTGTATGTAATGAAACCATTCTCCTAACTCTTTATATAGTTACAAGTAATTAATTGTTTGAACAATGTGAGTAGATAATAGAAAGTATAAAATCCAACATGAAAAATAAATTCACTAGAAAATAAATTCATGCCAAATATCAAAATATAATTTAGGGAATAATATGCAGTTGAATTACATGAATAGAATAAGAGAATGAAATAACCATTGAAAATATCATTAATAGTAGTATGGTTTGGAATATATAATATTTTCAGAACTAAGAAAACATATGAAACATAGTTAAATTAAGAAAAATGAAACTATATGAAATAAAGAGAAAATAGATATTAATATTCTCATCACTTGTGTGATGAAAGAATGTATATCTGGTGATATAAAAATAAAATAAAACAAAAAATTTATGGGATTCTTTAGTACTATAAGAAACATGATGAAAAAAGTATGACGATACTACATGAATAGAATAAAGAGTTTTCTGGAATAATAATATCTATTGATTGTTAGTCAAACAATTCAGAAACTGGAAAGAATATCTCAACAATTAAGTGTTGATGTAGATCAGTTCAAAACCTGAACATCATTGGTGAACATGGAAAAGATCATTGATATAAAGGAATGTATAGAAGGTTTTCACCTAAAATTAGAGAGGAATCAGTGATTTACAACCATAAATATGTACCAAAAATTAATATCATCAGTGAAAAACTCGTATTTGATATCTCGTATTCAAAAAAGAAGAGTGCACCAATCTTACAACTATAATGAAAATAAAAGTATATTTTAAGAAGACATATAAAGGACTATATTTACAATAAATTTTTTCTTTACCTTACAAAAAAAACATATAAAAAATTTTCATTCTTATTAATATGAATAATCTCGTGTAATTGAAGAGATATGTTATAAATTTGAATATAGAGATTGAAATAAATTATACCTACATCAGAGAATTTAGTACACTAAAAATTTATATATGATAAAGGATTTATTATAATATTGTTGTTATAGTAAGAAAAAACTAAACAATAAATTAAAATTGAAAATATAAAGAAAACATACTTAGGGAATTATGAAGAACATCATCCTAAGAAGGAAAGAGAACTGTAGTCATTGTGGTGATGTACTTATGCAATCGATTTACCCGAAATATAAAAGGACTAGTGCAAGTGGTCAATGAATAGTCTTAGTCAGATAATAAAAATAGATGAAAAATAAAATACCAATCAAATAACCTATAAGAAAATCAAAATTCAAACCCATTGAGAATTACAGAAGATGTGAGAAAAAATACTAACATTAGATAAGTTTTTTGGACAAAAATTTATATCAAGAGGATAGGGTTCTAGGAGTGATTATAAATAGGATTATGGGAAGTTGAGGAGGTAGGGATAGGCATATGGGAAGTTCACCAAATGTACGGTATCATCTTAAAAAAATGCACATGTAACCAATTTGGCTATGTTAATAAAAGAAACCAATTAGGCTATGTCGCCACTTCAAAAGTGAACCTTCTTCCTGCAAACAAATTAATCAATTGATGGATAGTTTAAAATTCAACATAAACCCAGCTCGTCATCATCAGCTTCAAAGTCTCCCAAAAAATTGAAACTTGGTCATGTAGGATCATCCACAGATAAAATCTGTATTCATTTTCTCATTTCGAAATAGAGATTAATGAATAACGCATCCCTACGCTCTTTCATCAAGAATCACTGTTTTCTAAAAATGGAGATCCATCATCTTCTAAAATGGAAATAATGAACTTCACATTTTCTGAACCTCGACTCAAGCGCTAACTTGGTTCATTGGATCATCATAAAAATATAACTAATCAAATTTCCGGCATCACATAACAACATGGATATTGGTGGTTTTTCTTCCTCTCAAAGGCACCTCAATATCTCAGTAGGGGGTGAGCTCCGCTGATGGCTCGATTTATGAACTCGATCATTATCATCCTCTCATCAACGCCTAACCCGGTTCAAGATTTTTATGTTGTGGCCTCATCTTCCAAACAGTAGTGGTTCACTTGGTTCATCTTAAACTTTCATGAAATCTTATAGGAGAAGGTAGTGGTGGTACTGTGTCAGAGATCTGGTTATGTTGTCTTGTTAGGATTTCAATAGCGACAACAACCATTGCTTTGATTGATGGTGGTGTCTCAGTTGATCAAGTTTCAATGGAGCAGCTCAATAACGGAAGAGTGAGTGAGAGGAGTAGCAATGGAGGCAGAGGCATATGCATATGTGGAAGTGGAGGTTGAGGCAAAGGTGCGGATGAAGATGAGAATTAGAGAGGTGAGTGAGAGATGAGAGCTAAATAGGGAAACAAGAAAGGGAAATCGGGGATGGATTTGGGAAGGGAGGGAGTCAAGGATGAAAGGGCAATGATTGGTGGAGATAAGAAATGTGGAAATTATGATGGGGTTGGGGGTGAAGTTAAAAAAGTGAGTAAGAAAAATATGGAGGTGAAGGTGCTTGAGGCTAAAGAAATGGGTGGAGGTATGCTCGCTGGAATTGATTTATAGGGCTAACCATACATTGGTAAGAGAGGGAGGAGAAGTAGCTTGGTGAAGATGAACCAGTAATACAATTCAAGGATGAAGGAGTTGATATTCAGTGGAAACACTAGAATAGTGAGAGGGGAATCACGATAGGGAGAGGAAATATTTGGAGGGAGTGTATTCATGCAGAGACTTCATATTTTCGAGAAAAATAGAGAGGGAGATACCTATGCTGGGAACTACCTAGCTTTAGAATAGTTATAGATCTCTATCATGACAATAATTTACAAACAAATATTATTTAAAATGATATTCATTCTTAACATTCTTTTAGACCAATTTGAACTCATAATAGGTATAAAAAACAAAGAGAGTGACATTTTGTGACTTTCATTAATTTAAATTTTAAATCGGTCCTTTTCTGGTAAAAGTGTCCATAAAAATAATCCATTTAATGACTTAGGTGATAAGGGATGAATTATATTCATACAATAAGAATTATAATGAAATATCATTTCCTTACCAATTAGTTTTCACATAGATTAACCCCATTTACCCTTTAATGAGGTGATAAATTATACCAAGATTACTATTCATTTTGAAAAAAACTAAAAGGGGTTTATTGAAAAAAAATTAACTCCATGATTATAAATATGAAAAATCATTTTATGTAATTTAATACCAATATATAAAATAAAATAAACATAATTTATTTGAAAAAATTCAAAAAAATGGATTTATAGAAAAAATACATTTTTAAGCATAAAACTTGTTTTATTTTTATTTTATGCATAATTAAAATATTAGACACATGTTAAAAAAATTATTGAATATATTGAATATATTTTTCATGAAAATATTTCACCAATAATGATAAATTTAACTTATTAGGATAAAAATTAATTTTCCAAATAAAAAATATTTTAGAAAATTATCTCCTTTATTTTAAAATGATTTTTATTATCATTTATAATTAATTAATATCATAGAAATTCATTTCATACATGTTTAAACAATTAATTTTCATAATTTATTTAGACCTATTCATTTCCTCTATTCCAATGTCTAGGTGATATATATAAATATTTAATAGTATATCGTTGTCCATCTATACTTGCTATCATGTGTAATGCATGCTATGGAATACTTTAATTTTATTTGAAAAAAATATATCATTAAATATTATGGTGTAAAATTTAACCCCCCTATAAAATAATTTCACCATTATAATTCCATTAATTTGATACAAAAAACCAAGGATAATTCTTCCTCATCATATATCGATGTTCCCACATCTCTTCTTTAAACTGGTGGCTTCGCTACAAAACATTGAAATATATTGTTAATTTATTATGATTTATCAGTTTATTATATGTGTAGGATCAGGTATGTACTTCATCATTAGAGATACGTGGGACACATCATGAATATCAGAGAGATTCAGTAGGAGTACTAATCGATAAGATATTATCCCAATACAATCAATAATTTAAAAAGGGATGATATATATAGGTTAAATATTTCCCTTATTACATATCAAATAACCTCCATCAAGGGATATATTCATAGGAATAAATTTTTTAAAACTTCACACTCTAAATATTTTAAACAATTTTCAACTTAGCTTTCATTCCACTTTGTGATACTTTTATATTCTATTGAATTGATCTAGCCTTATCTTAAATTCCCATTGATATATCAGTTCTAAATATATTTATTTACCTAACTACATTCAAGAACATTTATTTTCTTCACGTCCAACCATATATGTATTTATAAGGAGTCACTGAATACATGAGTGAATGCTATTGTTGTATGAAAATTCTACCGAAGGAAGCCATTGATCCCAACCACCATTGAAATCCATATAGAAAGATGTCAAGATTTTTTATTGAGTTTGAATATTCCTCACATTTTTACTATCTATGCGATGATGATAATCACTTATGAAGCTTAAATAATTATCAAGATCCCACTGAAATATTTTCCAAAACATCGAGGTAAACACCATATCTTGATCAGATACATTTGATAGTGGCACACAATGAAATTATACCACTTCTATAATATATAGCCGAGTAATTTGATCTGGTGGAAAATATTTTCTAATGGAAATAATGTGTGATGAAATCATAAGGCAATCCATAACAACCTAGATATATTTGTGGCCTTTAGATATTTTGGGAAGTCTGATGACAAAATCCATGGTGATGTTTTCCTATTTCCGTTAATTTTTTGTGTAATGGTTGTAACACCTCCTTAGAATTATATATATTTTCCATAGATAATGACATAACAATAACCAAGATTCATACTCTACATTATCACCCTTCATTCCATCTCACAAAACATATACTTTAAAATCTCTATATATATGTTTACTTCTCAGATGAATAGAGAATGAAAAACTACAAACTTCATCCCACACATATTTCTTCAAATATCATACTGAAGGGACATAAAAATAGTTCCCAAACCTTATTATTTCATCAAAATAAATGTTTTAATGATGATAATTTATCTATATATTGTGAATATCCACATATTCATTACGCGAATCTTTAATCTTCAGATGGACATAATGTTGGACACTCATTGAAAAAGATATGATTTCTCCCCTTAATTCAAGATTTCATGATCCATCCTTTACAAGTGATGAAATATAAAATCTTTTTTTATCCTCATCATATATAATATATCATAAGACCTTTGATTCAGAGATTCTATAATCTTGTTCATTTTCCTCTTTTGGTAACGTATTGAGCATTCATAATATTTAATCAGCTCAACCATCATTTTTACCACATATTCTACTCAGCTAGATTGAAAATATTCTTCAAATTTTTTGATTAGTATATATGTCATTCCATTATATATATATAAAATTCCACAACATATTTATATAAAAAAAATACAGCATCTAACTACACATAATGTGTAGGTAAATTTTTCTCATTGACCTTTAATTTTTATAAGGAATATACTATAACCATATCGTTCTGCATGAGAAAACATCCCAATTCCTATTTTCATCCATCACTATAAATGAAAACCCTTTTTCCATTATAGGGTTGTGTATGAATATGTGAATTTACAAGACTTATCTTAAGTTACTTAAAAAAACCTCACATTAATTTGTCCAAATGTTTATAGATCCCTTCCATGTTAACTTGGTGAGTGGATTCAATACCTATGAAAAATTATCGAGAAATCACTAAAAATATCAAGCCTATCAAATAAAACTATGAATCATAGTCAATGTTGTTAGTCTAGGGTAATTTTTAATAACATATATCATTAAAGTATTTACAATTATACCCTCACATGAGACTATACAAACTAAAAAATAAAATAATCAAAAGCAAAAATTCACACTTGGTAAATTTTTAATAATGATTCTCCTTATAATGTACCTTCATAAAAAACCATAAATAATATTTATTCTCTTCCTTGGACATTTAATAAATTAAAATTTCATATTTTAAGACAACCAAAATTTGATCTTGGTATCCAATAATGGCACTATACATTAAATCTATGAATATAGTTGGGGAATTAGTATAACCAAGTGGAATCACTGTAAATTCATAATGTCCATAACTTGCAAGGAATGTTTTCTTGGGTATATAATCTTTATTCACAGTCAAATGATGATATTAGGAATGAATATAAATCATTGAAAGGAATTAAGCTTTGCATAGTTGATAAAAATAGTCATACATTCATGGTAGATATTTATTTTACATGATAATAATCTTGTTATGTTCTTAATAATCAATGCAAAGTCACATTGATCCATATTTATTCTTAACAACCATAACTGGTGCACCCCAAGGAGAAACTCATGGATAAATGTGTACCTTTCCATGATTCTCCTATAATTTATTATTTAATTATTGAAACCTAATCTGGGACATTCTATTCATAGTTATTCAAATAGGTTGTGTACCATGTATGAGTTCAATTAAAAAATCAACTTTCTGATTCAATGGATATCTAATTAATTCTTCATGAAAGACATAAATAAACTTCCTCACAATTGGAATATCAATTATACTAAGTTTCTCCATTTAAATCTGAGAAAATACTACTTTTGATTATAATTCTTGACCGATACACTAGATATACTTTCCATTGGAAGTTCATTTCATTCATCACACTGATAGATGGTCATATTCAAGTTTTGAATATGAAATTTAACTTCCCTTCCTCTAATATTGATGTAGAATTTATTAAAATAAATCCAAACAATTTCCAAAATAACTTTAAAGGAAAATAGAGGAAGAATAAAAAGATTTTCATCACCACATTCCAACAAAATTATAGTGGAGAAGAATCATGGACTTGGGATGAAATAATCATACCATTATGGGTTTTTACTACTAACTCAACAAATAATTTTTGATACAGTAATCTAATATCATTATAAATGTATTTAAATATAAAATATCTGGTAGAACTATAATAAAAATAAACTTTATAAATTCTATCGTGGAAAGTTAGTGTACCTTTCAATACATAATTATCATGCCCCTTATCATAAATAGTGATCGAATGAGATTTCACACTATCTCTAGGGTTTATAGGTTTTTTCATCATTAATCTTAATTAACCATTATTTTTGGGAACTGGTTGGAATAATTCATAAATTTATATCCGATAAAACACTTTTGAGTGGGTGGTGCATTATGTGGTGCTGATACATGTATTTCATGAATATATTTTATGGTGTTTTATTACATTAATTTGTGTAATATAATTGATATTCCTGCCAATATTAGGAAATTTTAACATATTTTTTTACTTATGGTATGATACAACCAATAATCAGAAATGAAATAAAATGCATTCAATAGGAGGAGAAATGGAGAATTCATAACGTACCACTTTGTGACGCGGTGTGACATTAGAATTTTTAAGCAATAATTAAGCTAATAAGAGTTCAAAAATCAATAAAACATTATTTTCAGAATATAAAATAAGACCCCTAAAGATATGATATGACCAAAAGTTATAATCTAGGGTCAAAATTGAAGAATTGGGATATTTCAAAGGTTCTATATCTAGAAATTTAAGATTCACATCTTGTAAATATTACACGACATGAGGCAATAAATGACATGAAGAAAATTAAAGGAATACCTGAAACTTTCATGATGTGAAACAACATTCATACTTTGAGAGATTATAGATCGACCATAAATCCAGTAGTTTTTTATTTATTTACACTTGGTTAAACACTTACATGTTTTGAAACATATACATGATGTGAATGTGTTAAGAAGGCCCAAATTCAATGGTTTGATGGGATTTAATGACATAGAGGGGAAATTTTGACTCATTATGACCCTGGGACCACCTAGGTTCAAATAATAGACCAAATAAATACCATTTAATGTCATGAGTCCAAGAAAAATCTTTAAATAGAGGGTTGAGATACTACTACATCATATTCAAAGTACTATGTGTGGAGCGAGAAGCTGTGTTGTGAAGTGTCCTCAGCAGAGAGATGTCTCCACATATTTATTTATCTATTATTTTACATCCTTTATTCCCCCTTATGACCTCATAACCATGATGAGGGTGGGGGACTAACCTTTTTCAAGGTTAATGTATCAAAATCATTATAATGTCTTGGGATGTATTTCTTATGATTATTCATGTATTTTTTTCTCATATTTTTAACCAATTTCAATTCTTTTGTTTTTTGTTTAATCACGACCATTGGTTAATTAATCTAAAAGGAAACTTTTTATTTTGAAACACCTTACCATGAATTTATTTATTTCCATTTTCAAACTCAGGGTAACCATTGTTTAAATATGGTATCGATAAAAAATATATTTTGAGAAACCCAAAATTATCTGGCCAAGAAAAACATGGGATTTCTGGATTTAGTTGGGGATACCATATCCATTATATCCACCTCATCATGAATCTAACAAAAAAGAAGTATTAATTAATTTGATTGATAATAATAAAATTTCTCCTAAATCCTAAAACTAAAAATCTTCTACTCACCTTCAAATATGATTCCAAAACAACCAATCTGATTTGCCTTCGTCTTTCGCTTAATTTAAATCAATAAAACCTATCATTTTCTCAACACATTAATCATTTTAATGAAATAAGTTCTTATAAAAAGCCTAATAAAAATAATTTCTCCATATCTATGGGATCCATATTAATAATTATTCTATATTTTTTTAATTAATTAAGTATTACTGTTCTATTTTTTATAAATTTGTAATTTTATTTTTCCAAAGGGAAATAACGACACCCTTTGGGCCTGTTAGGATATTTATCTTTATTCACATTGTTAGTTAGATTCTTACTATAAAATCAACATTAAAATTTATTATGACATTAAATTACACACATGAATATTTTAAATATTCCCTTATGATTATTTACCCCATGTTTCCATACACATTTTTTTTATCATAAAAGAAAGAACATATTCTTTTCTCTATGGTTTTTAGTACATCCATTCAATTAAAACTTTCTTTTCATTCCAATAATAGGATATTGGTGGGTTAATATAATCTCTATATTCCCCTAGATAGAAAATAAAATGATTTCTTTGTAGACAATGAAGTACCTAATTACCAACTCCCTTCAGACACAAGGGTTTAAGCACCAAAATAATTGACCAAAACTATATTTAGGTTGGAAGATAATACTAGAACCATTCCTAGAAAGTTCGGTAAAACATTCCTCCTAGGTACCAAAATATTCATCATCCTATTATTTTTTATAAAAGAATTCCTTCATTATTTTAATAAAAATAATAAAATGAAAATATTTATTGTGAAATAATATCATAAAATCATCCAAAAAAATAGAGGATTTTTTTCTTCATTTTTCATAGTATTCCTCAAAAGTTTCAACCATCCATATTCTTCATATTCCAAATGATAATGTGAAAAAATAATATTTTTATTTTCCAAACACTAAATAAATGAAAATACCTTTTTAGTTGTATTGATCCATTCTAGAGTTACTAGTGGATCACTAGATCCATTAAGAGAAGGTGTATATTGCCTCATAAAGGACTCAATAGATTGGTGTTCTCTCCTTTGATCATTTCTAATAACTGCATGATTAATATCCATGAAAATTTTTATGAGTATTTCAATGAAATTTTTCATTCCTTCTACCACATTATTTAGTTGTTTGGGCCGAAAATAATTTCATTTTCCATATCATTCAATATTAACATAATTACTTGAAGTTCTGACCATTATCTAAAACTAAAATCATATTGTTAGTAATAATAATAATAGTGGGAAACTATATAATATTGAAAAAAAATTTATATGATGTCTAAATCCTGACACTTTCCTCTATGAAAACATAGGTTTAACCTATGTCATTCATGATCATTACCAAAACATTATTGTTTTATCCTATACTTAGACTTCTTCTAAAGGTTTCAACTAAATATTTATCATTCAAGATTCTAAAGGTTAACTAAACTATTATATAATACTAAATATAGCGATTAACACTTTTCGTACATATATATCACATCTATAGAGATGTATATTCATTATATAACATGAATATCCATGCTACACTCATTTAGGTATAGTATATTTTGAATCATTTAATCATAAAAAACTAGTTCATAATATTTATGCATCATATCCCAATTCGATCTTCACAATTGTCACCCCTACTATACATATCACACATAAAACCATTCTTCATATCCTGAGAAAGTAAAAAAATAAAGGGTGAGCTCTGATGCTTAGTAATGGAAGAAATGGGAGATATTAATGGTCTTATTTACATAACATGAGAAAAAAAGCATGATTAAATGAGTTTGTAGTTTTAAATACATTCCCTGTATATCATAGATCATAATCATGAGTCCTGGAATAAATCATTGCAGTTTATAAGACAAGAATCATAATATAATCAATAAACACGAGACATAAGAGCATAATATAGGCATAAAACATGGAATAATGGAATACACATAAGCATATACAAACATTTCCATAATAGGAAAATAACTTATATATTACTATAATAGATGAATGGGTTCACTCCCCAAACTATCATAGTATTCATAGTTCACCCAAGAATATCATAACAGAAAAATTCAATTATTAAACTATGATAACTTCACATTCCATCCTAATTTATCTAATGAAATATCAATATTTACCCAATTTTTGGTTAGTGATATAGGTCCCACCCATCACATAATTAATATTATACTCCTTTGTTCCATAAGATCATAAACCATTCATAATATCTACACCCATGAAAAGTCATGAGTTTCATAAAAAAATCATTATAGCATAACTTATAGAAAATGAATGTGTTTTATAAACATAATACCATCACAAATGTCAAAAATAAAGAGAAATAATAATTATTGTATACTTGGATCACATCCCTAGTAAATCATAAGAAAAATTAAAGGTTGTTTTAAATGATGAATAAAGTAATCATTAAAACATTTTTGAGGAAAATAACATTTCAATTTTTATGCAACATTTTCAAAATCAAATAAATTACAAAATGTTTTGGAAGGATTTTTTTTGAAAATAAAATTTGGAGCTATGATGAAATCTTAAAAAAATTGCGCCTCCATGACGGTGGTGAAATTTATTTCATGTGATATAAATTAAATAGTCTTTTCATCCAGATCTTTTTAGAATAGTTACAAAGTAATTCATTTGGAAATTGATAAGAAGTTTACTTTCAAACTATTTTGTAAAATATCAAAAAAGAAATAAATTGACTTTAAAAAATTATATTATAATTGTAAAATTCTTTATCGAAACATTTTTAGAAAACATGAATATTGAAGAAAATGGTTTTTCGACCGAAGATAGAAATGAAATCTATTTTCCATTAAAGAAATATTTTTTCCCCTTGAGTACATATAGATATTAAAATAAAAAGAAAGAAAGTATATTTAAGAAATTAATTGAGAAGAAGAAAATTAAGGTGTATCATGAGAGTTTTTTCATAATATTTTATTATCATAAGTTAATCATAAACAATCGTGATAAACAATAATATTGTAACATAAGACCCCTTACCTCAAGTATAACATCATTCATAATTTTTTTAACCTCCTATATAATAAATATAGGTTTATTATGTTTCTATTTATATAAACATACTCATTTAAATCATATATTATTTAATTTTAACCGTTTATCACCTATTTATTGACAATTATTTCATTAAATCACTCTTTTAGGTGTTAATTACTTCATTTTTAATGTATGTTTTATTTTGGTAGTTTTGGTCATTTTATTCTGATCACGATTCCATCATTTATATATATTTAATCATGGTATAAATATTTTATATATTTATTATATATTTATTTATAGTCATCCCTAAATTCTAGGGATTCTAAAATGAATTAAACCTATCATGGAGATGTTACGTTGTACAAATGAATAAACTCTATTTTAATTTTTCAACGGATTGAATGAAAGGGAGGTAAAAATTAATTCTCCATTATTGGATCACTATAATATCATATATATCATAAATATTTATCAAATTCATCCTAAATACCATCCATGAAATTATAAATGAAAAATAGCATCTCTTTGTGATGGTGGTTGTCAACACATATTCACAATTGATGTTATTATTTATCAATGGATTGGATGGTAAGAAGGTAGTCATAAAATTATAATTCCACAATTATAGTTTTTATATTAATATCATATATAAATATTTAAGATATCATAATACCCATCCTTTACATATGGTGGAGAAAAATGAATTTTATCTCTATGTGAAGATGTTAAGTTTCACATATGCATGAGCGATACATTAAATTCTCATTTTGTGGAAATATGTTTTATAACTATATATTCATAATAATAATATCATTCTTGTTTATTTAGTACAATAATATTCATATTTTTTCTTAAATATAATAGATTATAGGTAGGTTTAATATAAAATTTAAATGGAATTGATTGGTTATGTCAATCACCTCTTCTTTCAAAAGACCCCATTATAACTCCTCAAATGGGCTATAGGGGTGGTCTTCTTGGAAGAAACAAATTACTTGTTAGGTGGAAATGTAAGTAGATAAGATAGATTGGCATAGTTTGTTTGATCTAGAAGGATCAATGTGGTGTGAATAAGTAAAAGGAGGACACCCTTTAATAATTTACAGGAATAGAACTCTTGATATTTCTTAAAATATTAATTTACTATAAATTAATGTTGTTTTCCAAATGGCCCAAAACAGATAAAATTAGAAAATTAGATTATGATGAGTCTAAATCATCCCATAAAGTAATATTTAGAGATATTTGGATCACATTTTTTAAATTATCCTTTATTTTTATCCCCAATTAAACATTTTGAAAATTACCGTAATATTAAATTTTTCTACTATTTAAAGATTAATGATTTTACTATAAAATGAAAAAATGCCCATAATGGGAGCATGATTGATTTTTTAAAACTATATCTAATTAATTTTTAATAATCTAATACTTTTATGAATTTTATAAAATTTAATAAATTATTATTCATTATAAAATAACATTAATGTTAATTTTAATTCTATTCATTTTTTTCAATATCAATACATCATGAAAATGGGTTAATCTGAATAAAATTCATTCACACCTCTCTAATATAATATATAGATTTATAAATATTTTGGGAAATATTTAATCATTAAAATTATATAATTTAAATATTTTTAAAATTATTTATTTTATTTTTTATTACATACAAATATAATGTATTAGTATTTCATATAAAATTAAGGAAATTATAAAATTAAAAAAATTTATATAAAAATTTGTATCAGTAAAATAATTTCATTAATCTCAATATAGATACTTGTATTTATTTTTATCTTTTTTTACTTATGTTGACATATAAAAGATATAAAAAACAATAAGAGGGAAATTTTGTAATATTCTTTGATTAAAAAATTATATTGTAATTTTTAGGAAAAAAGTTAATTAAACTAATAAATTTTGATCCTATGGTGATAAGGGTAGAATTACCTTCACAAAATAGAAATTATAGTGAGGAATTATGGGATTTCCACATTGTTTTAACCTATATTGACCTGATTTACCATTCACTGAGCTGAGAAATTTTTACATGGTTACTATTCATATTAACCAAAATTTAATTGGGCCTATTTACTAAATTTGAATCTCCTGATTAAAAATATGTAAATAATTTTACATAATTCAATACAAATAAATCTATGAAATTAATTTTTTCTTAACTGTGAAAGATATGATGAAAATTGATTTCCATAAAATTACTTTCCTAAGCACCAAAATTAATTTATTGTTATACAATGAGTAATAAAAATATTCAATGAATGAAAAAATTTGAGAGAATATATAATATATAAATTTTATTAATGGATTAAATTTATAGTGATCAATTCAACTTATTAGAATAAAAATACTTTGAACACATAAGTACTATATTTTAGAAACACATCCTCATTATTTTCAAAATATTTTTTCAGTTCTAATTAATTTACAACTACTAAATTAATTTATTACATATGAAAAATAAATGTTTTAAAAATTTATTTACTCTTATACATACCCTCCGACCCAAATATAGGTGATAAAAATATTTTAATAGTATATCATGGTTCATCTAAAGTTGTTGTTGCATGTAACACAAGGTATTGAAGAAATTAAATTTATTTGGAAAAATATTCCTTAAATTATTTGGGTTTTACATATTACATAGAAAAAGGGGATTTAAGAATTTTTGAATAGAAGAGAATAGTGTGAAGAGACTAATGTATAGGTGTGAAACAAATTATACCTAAACTATGTTAAGTAAGACGATGAATGAAAAAATAGATATGGAAAATATAACTGAAACAACTTACCTAAAAGTTATCTTTAAGAGAAATGATGTTATACTAAACTAAAAAATAAGGCCACTTTATATTACTAAAACCTCAATAAAAATTTAATGTCACTATTAAGGGAATAAAATATATTTCAAAATAATTATTTGAAAAATTTGAATAAAATGAAGTTATCCTAAGGACATTCAAGATGACCAACAAAAATTTTCATATGAATGTTTATTTAATTTTATTTCTACCACTAAATTTTTTCTTATTTTAAAAAAGGTAAAATTATTCAAAAGAATACATGGGTGTTATTTTCATCCATTGTTTTGTTAATAAGAAATGTGACATAATTGAAATAAAAATTCCAAGAAAAATAAATTACAACCATGAAATATAGAGTCAAAAACATTAAATGAATTATATATTGACGTAATCCTAAATCAATTCAAAAATAATCACATTGCGTGTTTTTAAGAAATTATTATCGATAAAATAAAATAACATAGATACATTAAATATAAAATATTTGAATAATATATTTTCATCTCTATAGAGTTGAAACCTCTTTCTCTCCACTCTATATTCATCCATCTCCCATACAAATGATATTCCTCAGGTACCCAAAGAAATCCAATTCTCTCCTATAGATGTTATTTCCTACTATAGTCTATTTCTATTCTTGTAGGAAAATCATTCATGGTTTATTCATGGTTGTTAGTTAACCAATCCTCCAAACGATGTCACACACCATTATATATGTAACCACCACACAATTTCTCACAAATAACTAATCTAAATATGTCTCTCGAAGAATCCATGAATAATTCAAACAATATTCACTATCTTCCTCATATTATACTTCATCTAAATTACTCTTACTAGATACTCTCCACCATATGGTATTTTCTTCACCTACAAGTTAGAAAAAATAAGAAATGAATCACAAATTAGTTCACTCCCTTTTAGTGAATTTTAAAATCAGTAATATAATCTTGTTTACTTTTCCTCATCAAGTTAAAGCCTCCCTATACATCGTATAATTTATATTTTTCATTTTTAAATTAGGGAACGAATATTAATTTCCATAAATGACCAATATAAAGCTCCGAGAATCCCAGTGTACCCTTTTCAGAATTTCAAGCTAAAAAAGAACATTTTCAAAACTCTTTTTAATCCTTATTGTAGTTCTTATCGAGTAACGAATACTCTTATTTAGTTTTGAGGTTTTGTGGTTTTTGTATGTTATATACTCTTATGTGTGATGATGGATGACATTAACCTTATGTGGGTGTAGAGGAAAATGTTTAACATTACCCAACCCTGAAGTTACCATTCAATATCCCCAAAAAACTAAGCATGAAACCTATAAAACTATTCACAATGACCTTTACACATCACTCATCCATGATATATAATATATTTTCCTACCAAAATAAACATTTTTTTTAAAAAAAATAAATGAAATTTATTAAATTCATAATGATAATAATTAAAAAAAAGAATCAATATATAATTCACAAAAAATATATTCTAAATTTTTTTGTAAAAAATAAAATCATTTAAAAATGAAGAATTAATTCCATGAATAAATAACCATTTCCAAAATACCCAAAATTATAATTCAAATGAATTTTACACCAAAAATAATCAAAATATTTGTTTTCAAAATATAGGAAGATTAATAATGGGTATGATTATCAGTTAGGCTTTGAAAAAATAAATTTCCATGAAGATAATAAAATAATTATGAAAACAACCCCAAAATTATGAGGATTCAAAATGATAACAAGTGAGTCTCATCTCAATATCAATATTTTTAGATATACATAATAACAATATGGAAAATATTTATTCAGAATATATAACACACATTCAATAATATGTTTTTTATAAAAAATATATAAGTTTTTCTCTGGGGTATTTTTCTTTAATTGATAGATATTAATCTTTTAAGTACTTCTTTATAATGGATTTATTTGAGAAATAGATTCTTGTAATTTATAATAATACAATTATTGAAAATGATTAATTAATAGAGAAGATATATTGTCTTATAAAATTAATTGATATAATAATTGTTTCTTGTCTTGCACGTATGATTTATTTTTTGAAGACTCTTGTATAGAATGGGGTAGTTAATGAAAACTAAGATAAAATAAGTATGTATAATCTTGTTATAATTTTTTGTTTTGGACATACACCATAACACCACAAAAATTTTATGGTATGTTGCTCTTAAATAATTTTTATTAATTAGATATCCCATATTGGATGAAGCACTAAGTCTTTTTTGAAACAAAATATTTTAGGAGAAAGTTATATGATATCCATTAAAAATAAATTTCCCACTTCTACATTTTGAATTTTGAAAAACAGTCATCTAGAGTTGTGACTAGTAAGTCATTTAGAGTCTGATAGAACTAACTTGATTTTTTGATGAATAGTGACATACCCTTATGAATAGTAATATGACCCTTATAAATAGTAAATAATGATAATATTTTATTTTCTTATGGTAATAAGATAATGAAAAGTTAATTAAATTTTCAATGTAATACCAAACTAATTATACCTTTAAATTTTTATTTTTTGAATTAATTGTTATTTTATTTAATAATTAAATTAAAAATACATAGGAAATTATTTTCGAAAAAGAGAGTTCATTTTTTAATTCTACATGTTGAAAAATTGTTAGGGGGAATTTTTTGGATTTTCTAAAATACTTGAATTTTTCGTGAATAGTAAAAATACAAATTTGAGTTTTCGGTAGTTTAATGACATCATAATGACGTAATTATTAATATAAAGGACTGGTAGACATGTGTATAGTATATTATGACATGAGGTGTCCCAAGTGGCTTAATCCATGGGCAAATACCATGGGCAAGCCCATGGTTTTGCGAAAACCACTAACGAGGGGTCTCTTTTAATTAATAGAAAACTCTCTCTTAATTACTATAAATACCCACTAACCCCCCTTCGTTTTCATTCTTTCTAAACCCAATATAATTGATTATATGGTGTTATTATCTCCCTAGGAGTCCTCCCAAGGTTTCCATAAGCCCCCAAGGTCCCATCCTTCAGGATCTAGGAGTTACTCTACAAGGTAAGGGAATCCTTCATTCTCTCTATTTAGTCGACACTTCCTTTATGTTATCTATTTGATTTTCTATTCTCATATGTTGGGGTTTGATTTTATGTATTCTTATTACTGTAATTTTTTATTTAAATACTATTAGATACCCTTTTTCTCTCATCAATTCAATTTATGATGTTTTAAGGGACACCGTTAGGCTACCAAATTTTCATAGGGGATCTCTCACAGTTTATTTTATTTTCAAGTTCATCTCTTTTCTTTTTCTATCCTCAACTCCTATGTTTAAATGACCATGGTAAATTCTAGTATAATATATATAATTTAATTATATCATGTGAATGGAATAACCATCATCAATTTTCTTACTCCCTCCCTATTATTTTTATAAATGAAATCAACATCCATGAAGTTCCAATTTATAACCATTGTGGAGGACAGAGTTTCGTTATTCACTTTAACCTTTATTATTGGTCATGAAACAATTTTAATGGTTGAAATAGATAATAATATATGTATTTAATCTCATTATTGTTTTGGAATACTTAGACACTCACATTATAAAATAATAATATAAAACAAGTTCATTATGAACAAAATTGCCAAGTTAATACGAATATTTGTAATAAAAATTTAACTAATGAATCATCATCATGGTATATAACCCAAAATCATTATAAGATAATTTATATCCCATTAATGTCAATTATAAGATATATTAACAATTCGGGATGTTTAACCATATTTCAAATGAACTTCTATTCATGAAAGCAATTAAACGAATGTGGGAAACCAAGGTAGAAAATGCTCCCAAACCAATAAAATTGAGCCTATTAAACCCATTAAAATGTCCATGAATGAACCTAATAAGGTTATAATAAATAAATTACATGTATAATAGGTTCTGTAATTATTAATTAATGAATATAAATTTGATTATTCATGTCATTAAAACAAACTAAGAACACACTCGAGCAAAAGGTAAGGGGTTTCTCATCTCACTTTCATTTCTGTGAGATTTTCATTGTTCTCCACTTATTTCTTGTATGTGGTATTTTTGTAATGCAATTTTATATATAATGACATGATTATATTTTTATTCATGTTATTCAGTTATTCATTTTAGGGTTACTAAGTTCTGGTCATATGATTCGATTGATTACATTGTGGTAAGAGAGTTTGTCTCGACTACAATTTTGTTGTGACTAACTTTGTGTAGTGCCCCTAATAATCCTTATGTTGTGTACCTACTTACCATTTTAGATCACTTTTCATTTTAAATTATATTAATACTAAATATCCATAATCTCATATCATGGATATGATTGTTGTCTAAACTGTATACCATTTTACATACGGTGTTTATTTGGAAAGTTATTTTAATTATCGAAATATTGATGAATCTGTATACTCTACTTTATACGGATATTGAAAAGGAATATTTATAATTTATTGAATAAATGTATAATGAATTATTTGGACATGTAGTGTTGGGTGGAGCCCACTATAGCCCCTCGATGCATCAGTAGGGCTCATGAGACAAATCAGTTGGTGACAAACCCTTCGAGTTTGTTTCCAAAAATAACATAGGTTTCTACCCACAGAACTAAACCATTTTAATGGTATTATGGTTTCATGTGATAGATACATGATTCCCAATTAATAAGAATTATTTTTTATTCATTATCAGTTTTTACTATCCATGAGGTTTTCACTATGAAAAAATCTTTGGATGCAGACCCTTTATCTATTAATTAATGGCATGTGTTTTTCATTTATTCACCATGCCATATTTGTTTATGATTTAGTTATTATTGATTCATGATTCCACTATTTGTAACCCTTAATGAGCATTTCAGCTCAGCCCTTTCATTGTTTACCTTCAATAGGTGATGAAGTGGAGATCATTTATTGAGTTCCTATGGACGTAGTTTTTAGTTTTTGTTATGCATTGTATTTTGTAACCTTCTTCAATGTAATTTGAGTTACATTTATGAATCTAGTTTCTTAAATAATACTAAACTGATCATTCCTTGGGGATTTTCATTCCTTCTAACCATTACAATATAAAAAGTAATACCGGCTCTAGTCTAGAGGGGTCGGGGTGTTACAGTTGGTATCAGAGGAAGTTTAGTAGAAAACCTGGAAACTAGAGTAGAAAATTTATTATAGGGAACAAATATATTAGGTGGTATTTGAGGATAATAATATAAGAATATACTTGTATTTTTTAAGGAATAGATTATTTCAATCCTTATAGAAAATACATCCCTGTCTGGATATGAGAAGGTAGAGGTGACTCTGGCATAGAGGTACCTAGGAGGGAATACTCTGACAAGGAGTTTCGGGCTTGACCCAGTATATCCTGGTATTTCAAAATAGGCCTTGCTGCACTCTTGGTTATGACAATCCTGGGGTATATGCTTAGGATAATTCACATTTTCTTTATAATCCATTATGAAGGAGTTTAATGTAAATTTTTCTCAGAGAAACCATGTTTATAAGATTAGCTATGCATACAATTTCAATCTATGTTGAGTGCTTTTCTATTCGAGATTCATAAACTAATCTAGTGTATCCCATTATTTACAAATGACATCTAATGGAAGAAGTGGAATAAATACTCATGGGTAAGTTAGGGATATCCCTACTGAGAAAGTCAACACAATAAATGTTGGAGAAGATCAAATCATGACCATATTGGTAAAACTTACTCAGGTTGTAACGAATAACCATTCCACACCTATGTTGGATCGTTTCATGCTGCAGAAGCCCCCATATTTCAGCGGGACTACTAACCCAATGGTTGATGAGAAATGGATCAAGTCCCTTGAAAAGATATACATGGAATTAAGATGAAATGAAAATGAAAAGGTAGTACTTGCCGTATATTGTCTCAAGGGAGACACTGATAAATAGTGGTCCTTGATTCAGAATACCACAGAGGAATAAGAAATAGAAGTTATGGAATGAAGGAATTTTAAGGAAATATTATTCAAAAAATATTTCCCTCGTGAGAAACGAACCGAAATGAAGAGGAAATTCCATGGCTTAAACCAAAGGGAAGAAGACAGTGTTTCAGAGTATGATGATACCTTCACAAGGCTAGCTAGGTTTTCCGTAGATTAAATACGTGAATTAGTAGACAAGGTTGATCATTTATTTGAAGGTCTTAATCCATGTATTCGAAGTGCACTGGCTTCTCAAACATTTTCATCACATGATGAAATTTTATCAAGTTCCATTAAAACAGAGAAGGAATTTTCATGATCAAATTTGTTCAATGGGAACCAAGATAAGAAGAGGTAATTTGATAACAAAGGGAAATGTGAAGTGCCGAATAAGAACAAGGTAATGAAGAAATTCCCATTATGTGAAAACTGGGGAAAGAATCATCTCGGGAAATGCTTAAAAGGCATGGGAGTCTATTATAAGTGTGTAGAAAAGGGTCATTTATCTCATGAATGAAAGGGGATGAAACAATTTGATGATGTTCAATGATAAAATTTTAGAGATATGGGACACTATGACAATGAGTGTCCTAAGCACCAAGGAAACATGCCTCAGAAAAAGCCAAGAGAAAAAGGGAGAGCTTATGCGAATAAAACTGCGAAAGTTGAAGTTCCTAATGGTGTGGTAGAAGGTACTTTAATTTTTTCCTCAAACTTAGCCAACACTTTATTTGATTCTGGATCATTTCATTCATTTATATATTACTAGTTTTCAAGGAAAATTATAAATGTACAATTTGATTTAATAAAGGAGTTATCAGTCAAAACTCCTAGGGGATGCATCATTGCAACAAAGTCATGACAACTAGTCCCCCTTGTTACACATAAACGTGATTTATTTTCTAACCTTATCATCATACCAATGACTAATTTTGATATAATTATTGGTATGGATTGGATGTCAAATTATGATGCGAATATTTATTGCAAGAAAAGGGTAGTTTCAATTTTTGAAAATGGTGTGGAATCTCTTATCTTTAGAGTGGAGACCTCGCCATCTGATTATTATCTAGACCCACCCCCAGTAGCTCGATAGAATGCAATTATTGGAGAGGAAGAGAACCCAATATCAATGGGTGAGAAAATAAATATTCAAATTGAAGATGTGCATATAGTGAAATAATACATTGAAGTGCTTCTATAGTATTTACTTGGACATACTCCAGAGTGAGAAATTTAGTTTTCCATTGACTTAATTCCTAGTGCAATACCTATATCAAAGAGACCCTATAGAATGGCCACTATGGAGTTAGTGGTGCTAAAGAAACAACTAGAGAAGTTGAATGAAAAAGGATTTATTTGACCTAGTGTTTCTCCATGGGGATCCCCAGTCTTGTTTGTCAAAAATAAAGAAGGATCCATGATTCTATGAATTTATTATAGGGAAATCAATGCTATTACAATAAATAATAAGTATCATATTCCCCAGATTGATGATTTATTTGATCAACTTCATGGAGCTCAATACTTTTCAAAGATTGACCTTCGATCTAGATATCATCAACTATGTGTGAGGAAGGAAGATATTTCGATGACAACATTTCGAACCAGGTATGGGCATTATGAGTTTATAGTGATGCCTTTTGGAATGAAGAATGCACCATCTATTTTCATGGATTTAATGAATAGAGTTATCAAGGAATATCTTGATAACTTTGTTTGTGTATTCATCGATGATATCATGGTATACTCAAAAAGCTATGAAGACCATGAGGATCACTTTAGAATTATTATGAAAACTCTTAGAAGAAATGAATTATATGGGAAGTTTAGAAAGTGTGAATTCTGGCTTCAATCAGATTCTTTTCTAGTCCATATTGTCTCTAAGTATGGAATCCAAGTTGATCCTTTGATGAAAAAGGAAATCTAAGATTGGCCAATGCCAAAAAAAATAACCAAGGTACACAGTTTTATTGGATTACCAGGTAACTATTGACGTTTCATTCATAATTTCACTCGACTGGCTAACCTGCTAACCAAGCTCAAACATAAGGAAGTTAAGACTGTGTGGAAAAAGAGGGTACATAATGCTTTGGATAATTGAAAAGGATATTGGTCAATGCTCCAATTTTGACACTTCCATCTGGAAGTGATGGATTTATGATATAAACAGGTGCATCAAAGAACTGGTTAGGTTGCTTCCATATGTAAAACGATAAATTTATTTCTTATGCATTAGGACAGTTGAATACCCATGAGAAAAATTATCCAACTCATGATCGTTAGTTAGAATCTGTAATATTTTCTCTAAAATTATGGAGACATTATCTCTACGGATAATGAAGTGAGATTTATACGGACCAAAAGAGTTTGAAAAAAAATTTCACACAAAAAGAACTAAATATGGGGAAAAGGAGATGGATCGAGTTACTCAAAGATTATGATTTTTAAATACACTACCACCTAGGAAAGGAAAATAAAGTGGCATATGCATTATGTAGGAAGGATTATGGACTTCTGACTCAAATGAGGATTGAGAGAGATCATATATTTTTGGATCTACAAAAGATGGATATTGGAATTGTTAAGGAATAGAAAAATATTTTCTCTTTAAAATGATTGATAAAACATCTTTATTAGAGAAGATAAAAATCTCTCAATATAATGATGAGAATATGCACAAGAAAATTAATGTTATCAAGGATGGGATACTGGCTGACTTCGTGTATGAGGAAGGAGTTCTGAAATTTGGGAAGAGGTTATGTTTTCCATCAGTACCTGAGCTAAAAAGGGAACTATTAGATGATTCCCATAGCTCAAATTTCTCTATACACCTGGGTAGCACCACGATGTATAGAGATATGAAGGAATATTTTTGGTGGGATAATATGAAGCAGAAAATTGCTGACTACGTGTCAATGTGTCTAGTTTGTCAACAAGTGAAGGTAGAGAGGCAACATCGTAGAGGAGTGATGAAACCTCTACCTATTACTATGTGGAAGTGGGATAACATTATGATGGATTTTTTCACTGAACTACTGAGGACATCTAGAAGGAACGATGCATATGGGTAATTGTTGATCGTCTCACAAAATCAGCCCATTTCCTTCTAGTAAGAGAGGATTTTCCACTTGAGCACCTAGAAAGACTCTATATTAATGAATTTGTAAGACTTTATGGTGCACCTCATTCAATTGTATCTGATCAAGATCCTTGATTTACATCAAAATTTTGGAAATGTCTCTAGAAGGCTGTGAATACTGAGCTTTGTATGAGTACTTCATATCATCCCTGACCCAAAGGATAGTCTGAAAGGACTATTCAAAATCTAGAAGACATGCTGAGGTCATGCACTCTTTACATCCAAGGTATGTGGGATCAATACTTGACTCTGGTGGAATTTTCATACAATAATAGTTTCCATTATAGTATTCAAATGGCTCCATATGAAGCATTATATGGAAAGATATGTTGAACTCCAACTTGTTGGGATGGAGTTGGTGAGAGGAAACTTTTAGGTCCCAAACTTATTGAAGAGACCACAATAAAGGTGAATACAATCAATGCCCATATTAAAGTATCCCAAAGTAAGAAAAAGAGTAATTCTGACAACCGGAGGAATGATTTGAAATTCCAAGTGGGAGATCATGTCTTTTTGAAAGTATCTCCATGGAAGGGTGTCTTAAGATTCAGTAAGAAAGGGAAACTGACCCCTAGGTACATCAGACCATTTGAAATTCTGGAAAGAATCAGAGTTGTAGCTTACTGATTAGAAATTACACCATGCATCTCCAAATTCCATGATGTATTTCATGTTTCAATGTTGATGAAATACATGCCAGACCCAATGCATGTACTCACATATGAAGAAATAAAACCGAAACCTGATTTGTCATACTGTGAAGAGCCTATTGGGATTCTTGACACAAGGGAGCAAGTATTGACAAATCAAATAACTCATCTAGTAAATGTTCTTTTGAGAAACCAAAATATGGAGGAAGAAACATGGGAACCATAGGATTTCATGAGGAAGAACCACCCACATCTTTTTGGTGGGATTTATACATAAAATTTCAATGACAAAATTTCTGATGGAGGGAATAATATAACACCCCAAAAATTTTATGGTATGTTTCTCTTAAATACATTCTATTCATTAGATAGCCCATACTTCATGATTCACCATGTATTTTGGGAAACAAAATATTATAAGAGAAATTTATATTCTATCCATTAAGCAAAAAATTTTAACTTTTATGTTTTGTATTTCGAAAAACTGTCATCTAGATTTGTGACCAGTAAGTCATTTGGAGTCTGATAGAACCAACTTGATTTTTTGATGAATAGTAACATACCCTTATGAATAGTAATATGAATAGTAATATTACCTTTATAAATAGTAAATAATGATAATATTTTATTTTCTTAACGTAATAATATAATGAGAAGTTAATTAATTTTTCAATGTAATACAAAACTAATTATACCTTTAAATTGTTATTTTTCTAATTAACTTTTATTTTATTTAAAAATTAAATTAAAAATATATAGAAAATTATTTTAAAAAAATGAAGTACATTTATGGAATCTACATGATAAAAAATGGCTAGGGTGAATTTTTGGGATATTTCTAAAATACTTGAATTTTTCTTGAATAGTAAAAATACAGATTTGAGTTTTCGGTAGTTTAATGACATCATAATGATGTAATTGATAATATAAAGTGCTATTAGAATTTTTTACAGTATCTTATGACATGAGGTGTCCAAATTGGCTTAAAAAATGGTCAAATACCATGGGAAATCCCATGGTTTTGCGAAAACCACTAACGAGGTGTCCCTTTTAATTAATAAAAACTCTCTCTTAATTACTATAAATACCCACTCACCCCCTTCGTTTTATTTCATTAAAAACTCAATATCCTCTAAGATATTGTGGTGTTAACTCCATATGAGTCCTCTAAAGGTGTCGTTAAGCCCCCAAGGTCCCATCCTTTAAGATCTATGAGTTACTCTACAAGATAAGAGAATCCTTTATTCTCTTCTTTTAGTTGACACTTCCTTTATGTTATCTATTTGATTTTCTATTCTCATATGTTGGGGTTTGATTTTATGTGTTATTATTAATATAATTTTTTATTTCAATATTATTAGATACCCTTTTTCTCCCATCATTTCATTTTATGAAATTTTAATCGACGCCGTTAGGCTGCCGAATTTTCTTAAGGGATCTCTCACCATTTCTTTTATTTTCAAGTTCATCTTTTTCTTTTTCTCTCTTCACCTACTCTGTCCAAATGACCATGATATACTCTAGTAACATCTATATAATGGAATTATATCATGTGAATTGAATAACCATCATCATTATTCTTACTCTCCCCATTTTTATTAAGGAAATCAACATCCATGAGGTTCCAAATTATAACCTTTGTGGACGACAAAGTTTCGTTCATCACTTTAGCCTTCAATACTGGTCATGAAACCATTTTAATGGTTGATCCAGATACATATTTATTTATTTAATCTCATTAATGTTCTGTAATCCTTATACACTCATAATATTAAATAATAATACAAAACCAGTTCATTATGAACAAAACGACCAATCTTATCCGAATATTTTTAATAAACTTTTATCTAATGAACCATCATCATGGTATATAACCCAAAATCATTATAAGATAAATTATATATCCTTAATGTGATTAATAAGATATATTAACAATCTTGGATATTTAAAGGCAATTGAAATGAACTTTTATTCATGAAATCAAGTAAACAAATCTTGGAAACCAAGGAAGAAAATGCTTCCAAACCAATAAAATTGAACCTCTTAAACCCATTAAAAGGGCCATAAATGAACATAATAAGGTTATAATAATTAAATTAAATGTATAGAAGGTTATGGAATTATTAATTAATGAATATAAATTTTATTATTCATGCCATTAAAACAAACAAAGAACACACTCGAGCAAAAGGTAAGGGGTTTCTCATCTCACATTCATTTCTGTGAGATTTTCATTGTTCGCCACTTATTTATTGTATGTGGTATATGTGTACATGAATTTTATATATAATAACATGATTATTTTTATATTCATGTTATTAAATGATTAATTTGGGGGTTATTAAGTTCTGTTCATATGATTCGACCGATTACATTGTGCTAAGAGATATTGGCTCGTCTACTATTTTGTAGTGACTATCTTTGTGTGGTGCACCTAATATTCCTTGTGTTGTGTACCTACTTACCATTTGAGATCACTTTTAATTTTAAATTATATTTATATTAAATATCCATAATCTCATATCATCGATATGTTTGTTTTCTAAATCGTATACCATTTTACATATGATGTTTATTTGGAAAGTTATTTTAATTATGGAAATATTGATAAAAATGTATACTATACTCTATACAAATATTGAAAAGTCATATTTCTCTTGTATTGAATCAATGTATAAATAATGATATGGACATGAAGGGGAGGGTGGGGCCCTCTATATCACCTTGATGCTTCGATATGTCTCATGAGACAAATCGGTTGGTGACAAACCCTTCAAGTTGGTTTCCAAAAAACAGAAGGGTTTCTTCCCGCAGAACTAAACCGTTTTAATGGTATTATGGTTTCATGTGACAGATACATGATGTACAATTAATAACCATTCTATTTATTAATTATAATTTTTTACTATCCATGAAATTTTCACTATGACAAAATCTATGGATGCAGGCCCTTTATCAGTTTATTAATGGAGTGGGTTTTTCATTTATTCAACATTCCATATCTGTTTATGATTAAGTTATTATTGATTCATGCATCCACTATTTGTAACCCTTACTGAGAATTTTATCTCACCCCTTTAATTGTATACCTTCAACTAGTGATGAAGTGGAGATCATTTATTGAGTTCCTGTGGACGTAGTTTTAGTTTTTGTTATGTATTGTATTTTGTAATCTTTTCCAATGTAATTTGAGTTACATTTATGTATCAATTTTTTTTTTCAAGAGTACTAAAATTATTGTTCCTTTAGGATTTTCATTCCTTCTAACCATGCCAATATAACAATTAAAGCACTGGATTTGGTCTAGAGGGGTCTAGGTGTTACATACACCTACAGAATTAATATGGGAAAATGACTGAAAAATTATGGAGTTTGTGATGATGGCTCTCATCACATTCGTGAGTTATAAATATTAGTTTTACATAATCTTTTCAATAATAACTGATAAAATATCTTTTTTTTTGGAAAATTTCATAAGTAAAAAAATTTAAAATATAAATCAACTTTGATGAGGAATGGGAGGGTACTCTTGATAAGGGGACAAATATTCCTCCTTATGGTATTTAAATTTAGGAATCAACACATTAATCAACAATCATGCCATAAAATGTTTTATTATACTTTATGATCAACAATACTTTTCCTAATCCTTATCAACCCATGACCATGTAGTGGGATATTCTTAATCACTCTATCCCCCATACTTATATTGACCATTTATAGTATAACATTGAAGTAATCCTCATTTTAGGCCTATACTATTTCAATATCCATTATATTCTATACAGCTTATACCTCATGTTTTTTTCTCCACCATAGAAATATCAACAATTTAGTATTTTTAGTGTTTTAGACATGAATTATGTTTCAGTGGATTCCCTATAGATTCAGAAACCAGTAAGGGAGGAATGAGTAGTTGGGATGCTAGAAACGGCGGTTGTGAGTTTTACAAATCTTGTATTATTTAAAAAACTTGTATTAGTTTTATGGGGTGCAGCTAGCGGATTCATGGTGTGAATGATTTGGGGATTTACTTGGGGGATACATAATGTGCACATGTTATAAATCATGAAACTATTACATCACATGTTACAGTGACACACTGTGTAATATGTGGGTGTAGATTTTTTAAAGAGGTTGAATAGGGGGCTCCTCCCTATTTTTATTTTTTGGACAATATGGAGTCCTGAAAGAGAGCTCAACCAATGCTACACCTCCCTCCATACTTCAATAATCTTGGGAGTTTTGGGTGTGATTCGACAACATTAGAGGCTAAGATCTTCCTCTTTCTTCATTCATTGCTTTTACTCTCTCATTATTTCTGATTTAATAGATTTTTGGTGCAGGTTGATTTGTCAGTTCCACTTGATCATGATTAATTCAAACATTTTAGTTGGGTATTTTTCTTTTCTAAGGACAAGGACGTCTTGAGAGGTCATCTGCACTTCACTATGTGTTGTTTCATCAAGGTATGTCCTTGCGATGATTTTATAACGCATTAAATAAATTTGTTTGTTGTTTTTTTTTAATTTTTTTGTTAGGTATTATGAAATATTGAAGGTTTGTTATGTGTCACCTTCTGTTGGTGATGGTTTGGTCAATTGTTTGGTACGATGAGATCAAATAGTGATATTTTGGGTGTTATACCATTATAAATAAAGTTATTTTAATTACTTATCATGATAAACTTAATTAATTAATTTTATTTTAATTATAAATAATTAATAATTGAGGTTTTGGTTGTAAGAAAACTACCGACATAACATGGATGAGATTATATATTCCTTAGTAGATTATATCAGCTTTTGGGAATTAAATAGAATGATTTCTAAAAGAAGGTGGCCTCTCATACCTTAGAATTTTTTATTTAAGAAAATGAATGGTATTAGATGTATTCTTATGATTTCCCCTAATAGAGAAACCTATTTTTAAATTCATTTGGATAAAATGTTTAATTAATATTTTTCTAGATGAACACACAAGGTAACTAAAAACCCTAAAACACTAATTCGGTCCATGACTTGAGATTATGACAATAAATGAGGATACCCTATTGGATGCCTCTTCATATTTCTATTTTAGGATCCCAAGTGGGATACCTTGATTACATACTTAATTAGAGGAAAACAAGAGGGATTCCTTTATTTACTAATGGATTTATAGGATTCATTATAGGTATATATTATAAGCATTGACTTGAGGGACCTATTGGGTTCCCTAATATTTGACAAACCCAGACCAATACGTTGGGTTTGGTTTGTGATGGTAGTGGGCGTCACCATAAAAACCATGTCGATCATATAAGCCCAAGGTGATTTTCCAGTAGTGGTGGGTTAGGAATTCATCCACCCCACTCTTATATTTATGTTTTCATTTTTTTACTATTGATGTAGCTATGATTTCTAGACAATATTCCTAGGTTCTAGATTTTCAGACTTTTTATTTTACTTTTTTTTTATTTTTGATTCTCAGACACAATTCCTAGGAACCTTCATATCTTTCTTTTCAATTTTAGATTATATCAAATGTGAGGTATACTTCCTATGATCTAGTTTATTATTCCTTAGGTGATTCATGGGTTCATTTTTATTGAACACATTGGATTGTATCAGAGGTTGTATGAACTGCAGTATGCCTTGTGTGGTATTTGAGATACATTATGTTTAATTCCTTAGATAGACTCAATTATTTATTATTTATACCATTCCTCAGTGATACCTAGGTTCCCTTTTTGGATTATAGGTATGATCCCGATGGGTATTGGATTATATACACCTTGATTGATACTTATATAAAAATCAGAAAATTCCTTAGACGGACTCACATGATGGAAGAATTATATTATGCATTCGGTGAAACATGGATTCCCATATAGGAATTAATTGGATGGATCCATATTTAGGATGAATTATATTTTGCATTAAATGATACTTGGAATCCCATGTAGTATTTATTTAGAAGGACACGTATGATAGATGAATTATATTATTCTTTGAGTGATATTTGGATTCCAATGTAGGAATTCCATATACAGACACATATGTTGGAATAATTATATTATTAGAGGAGTTATAATTGGATTTCCATGTAGGAATTAATTGGATGGACTTGTAAGAAAAATGAATTATATAAGGCCTTATTTTTAATCATTGTTTAGATTCCATTTTTAAATACCTCAGGTCACAGATTATTCATATATAGTAAAGTGTTATTTGCAGGATATCTATATTTTTACAATAATTTTTATTCATCATGATTAGATTCATGTATTGGTGAAGTTTTTTTAGAAATATCTCCCCTATGATGACATAGTTTTCTCAGAGACATGTATGACACTAGTTGAAGTAGGTATTGTTGATTGGGATTATAGAACCAATAATAAACTACTACTATTTAAGTAATTTAATTCACATTAATCATATATATAGAAATATATGTATATATATAGGAATATTTATATTTACATATGTATATATATATAATGGAATTTCCCTATTGATGGAGATCTTGGACCCAGGTATCAACTGTCGTTTCACTTTACTTATTTAATTTATCATTCAAGTTTTATCTCTGCTAGGACAAGAACATTACATGAGAATTTATTATATGAATTACCTCTATTTTTTTAAAAAAATTTATTATTATTATCACTATTATGCGGGACTACATTGGTTATTCTAGTAGATCAAATTTACATACACTACATATTACTGGCTAGGTATGAGACTGCGTTGGTGGTTCCCTACTATGTTTTTTACTCACACCCTGCCCAATATTCCATTTCACTTGGGTACCTAAAATATATTCAATTAGTTGTAGGTATAGGATATGATAAGGCTCAGTACTGATTGACAATGTTATATGAGATGTGTATATTGAGTTTGGGTATGTGGTGTGGCCCACCGTATGTGGTATAGAATTGCAATTTTATTTTAGTTTCTTCTATATACTCCTCCAGGTATATTTTTCCTAATAGGTGATCGGTGTTATATGTTTGACATGGATACAAATGCCTCTACTAAATTCCATTTACTATTACATCATTCTTCTCTTTAAGTTTATTTATTTCCTCAAAATCTTGTTTTTTTATGTTATCTGGTGATTTTCACTATTTTATTACTCTAATATGTGGTTATAGTCTCCCCAATATCACACCCCAGTCCCTCACTTTTAGTCAACAACCTATGTGGTATGGGGAGGCGTTCCTGAGGCCTTTTGGGGAACTATAATATGGCTCATGATTAGTGGAATCTATGCCAAGATGTTAAATAACGTTATCCTTATTCAATGAATATAATGGATAATCTTAGATGAGAAAATAAATAATAAAATGTGGAATCAGGTACAAGTATTTATTTCTATAATTTGGATTTCCTACTAAATTTTTAATTATTTTTTCCATATAAAAACATGTTCACTTCATTATTTAGTTTTTATATTATACATGAAATATTTTTTTTGTTAGAAAATATTTTTTAATGTAGCTTTGAAATAAATTACCTGATAGATAAAATAAAAAAGACTACCTGGTTAAGGAAATTGTGGGAAATATATAGAGTATATAAATTTATATTTTACATGGGATCAAAATGTAGAAATCATTCCAATATACTAGGTATAACATAATGTGATGAATATCCAATAGTGTAGTGTGTTAGTTAACTTGATAATTAATGAAATGTTTTTTTGAAACTCCATTATTAGGTGTGAATAATTTTATTATTAATATTAAAGATTGTTAATTTTATATGATTGTTTGTTTAAAGAATTTTACATAAGGGGATAAAAAAATAATACCACCATGAAATATATTCATTCTATTATGTGAATATATTTTAAAGATCTAGACTACACATAGGTAACATATTTATTTTATTATTATATATATATTAGGTCCTGACCTTATAATATTTCATAACCTTGAATTTTAGTCAAGAGCTTACTTCCTTTCACATTGAGGATCATTTAATGTTTAGAGTTTTAGAGAATTGGGATATAACACGTACATAACATCCCACATTTATACATAGTAGATACCATAAAAACAATATCCATTTCTTCCAAAACATAAAACTTTTCAAATAAAATATGTTTTCTTTGAAAAATCTATATAAAATTTAACTTGGCTTCCTTAAATGTCTTACACATCCTTATAACCTATGAAAATCATTTAAAAAACTGTATGATCACAAAAATCTCAGTAAGGGATATAAAAATAAGGAAAGAAAATATTATTCCATGAATACTTGTAACGTATAAAATCATTTAAAAAAGGCATACTTGTCACCCATATAAACTTACTTTGTGAAACTTATGATTTAAAAGAAACATAAAGAACATAAATAGAACCATAAAGGTGTCTTGGGGCATTACTTACTTATATTTTAACCCTTGTGGCTGCCTTATTATTTGTAATTCTCACATATAATTTACAATGTAACCCTCACGATAACCTTATGATGTAACCATCACAACTACACATGGAGTAACCATATGAACGACCTCCAAATTTCACATACCCAATGAATTAGAGGGAGATATAAGCCCCCAAATTAATCATAAAAAATTCCAAATAACCAAAAAATAATCATGAAGCATGAATAATTGTATAAATACATTCACTTTGAATTTTGTAAAACTGGATGTTTAAAGGAGGATTTTATAAGAAAAGTCACTTACAAATAACATATAATTGATATAGGAATCAATAGAATAGAATGAATTTATGTATAAAATAAAAATAAAAATAATACACCATAATATAAACATAAATTCATCACACAAATGATCTTAAAACCACAAAATTAATGAAGTAGATGGTTAACCCAAAGAATGAAACTTGGGTTAAGAATTCCTTCACCTTAGGTTTTTCTTACTTACAAATTTTTTAAACCTCATGTATAATGGTTAAAAGAATGTTATTAGTATTTTATAGAAACATTTTAATGTTTATAACACCTTATATGATCATTTACTAAAATCATTTCACCCATTAGTTATTAGTATTTTATTCCTTCCATTTTTTTGGGTATTCCCTTTACATGATTTCCATGGCTGATATTGTATTTGATTTCACTATCATATGGAAATGAAATTATTGAAGTTGAATGAAATAGTATTAATGTGTTTCTATAATATTAAATGATTCCATAAATCATTTTGGTTATATGGTATGAGGATGAATCATTAGAAAAATCTTTATGATATCTCTTTAGATCATTTTGGCGGTTCTTTGATAATCACAAACTAGTTTTGTTATATATAATAATATTGTTTATATATTTTAAAACCATAATATTAAAGAGGATATATCAAAAAATATAAAATATTTTTAAACTATTAAAATGGTTTTATGACCTTTTTCTTATGAAGGAATGGAAGTTTAAAACACATCATCCACGATTTTGGTAAATCGGCACATCACAGACAATGTTTTTATTTTTAGAATTAGAGGAAGGTGAGAGAAAGAATGATGATAAATTTTTTAAATGAACAAGATAAAATAAAAAATATATAATATTCTGTAGGTTTTATACCTCTTGGATAAGGGTAGGGGAATAGAGTATAAGAAAAGAAAGGAATTGAAAAGAAAACAGATGAAAATAAAATAGGATTCTTACATCTTGTTCTCTTCTCCTTGAGATCCTCTTTATGGCCTTTGGGTTTTCCCTTTTGGAGATACTAATAGGTCTTAGAAAAGGTTAAGATCATAGGGTAGGGATTATGGAAAACATTAGACAATTCTCATGGCTTTAGAGGTGTGAGAAGAAGATGTGGGTGAGGGTGGTATTTATAATGGAGGAGAGGAGGGGTTTTACATTATTTTAATCATTAGTTTAATATTTTTTTCTCAAGAATATGAATATCCTTGATTCATGTGACCATAAATAGTAATATGTGCATTTTCGTTTGAACCAAGTGTCATTAAATCATCCATACATCACCTATGATGCAATTAAACATGTTTTTAGTATTTATCACAATTTATCGTATTTTACTATTCATAAAAAATTCATGAATTTCAGAAAAATAAAAAAATTAACCCTAAAATATTTTCAATATATATAATTAAAAAATGAACTCTATTTTCTAAAAATATATTCCCAATTGTGATTAATTTAATTTTTTAAAAAAACCATACATTATTCAAAAATTTAAAAATTTAAAACTATAACTTATTTTACATCACCTTGAAAAATTAATCATGATGTCATTATCTTAAAGCCTTTAGAAAATAAATTAATAATACAGTTTACTATTCATCAGTGTCATATTACTATTCATATTACTATTCATATGGGTATGTTACTTTTCAACAAAAATTATATTGATTCCATCAAACTAAAAATAACTTACTGATCACAACTGTAGATGACCATTTATTGAAATTAAAATCATAGAAGTGTAAAAATTATGTTTAAAGGCTAGTTATAACTATCTAATTAAAAAAGGATTCATGCATTTCATTTTATTTTTATAACCTCGGGCTGTTACATTATCCCCACATTCTTGAAATTGTGTCCTCTCAATTTTATGTACTTATTAAACAAGTGAGGGTACCTTTCCCTCATATCATTTTTAGATTCCCATATTGCTTCTTCAACCATGTGTTTTATTCAAAAAATATTTACCTGGTGGATTACCTTATTCTCAAATACATGTTCTCTTCAATCATGAATCTGAATAGTTTTCTCTTTATAAGAAAGATTCTCTTCCAATTGAACTACTTCTGGGATCAAGAAATGAGATTAATCTGGAACATACAATATCAACATTGAAACATGAAAAAAATCATGTACCTAAAATAAAATGAGAGGTATATCTCTTCGGTATGCAACTGTTCCAACTTTCTCCATGATTTCATAAGGTCCAATGAACCATTGAAATAGCTTTCCTTTAAAAAAAATTCCTAACACTTTTCCGTGGTGAGATTCTAATAAAAACATGATCACCTACATGAAAAGAAAATTCTTTTCTCCTATTGTCTACATAAATTTTCGTTTTTTCTTTGAGCTTTCCTCATGTGTTTCTGGATCATCTTCACTTTCTCAGCCACTTACTCTACCAATTCTTGTCCCATAAACTTTCTTTCCTTAATTGCATCCCAACATGATGGATTTCGACACCTCATCCCATACAAAACCTCAAAAGGTGCCATCTATATACGGGAATGAGAACAATTATTATAATATACTGAACTAAAGAAATATTCTAATCCCTACTCCCTTGGTATTCCATAGAAAATGATTGAATAATATCCTCTAAAGTATGAATCATTCATTCCAACTGACCATCTAATTGAGGATGAAAAGCTCTACTAAAATTTAATTATTTGCCAAACGAGTTCTAAAATCCCTTCAAAAAATTATAAGTGAACCTAGGATCCCATTCAGATATAATGGAAAAGAGGCACTCCTTATCACCAGACAATCTCTTTGAGGTACAAACGATAAATCTAATCCAAAGACATTGTATCTCGAATAGGAAGGAAATGTGTAGATTTAGTCAGTCAGTCAATAATATCCCAAATTGCATTGTTACCTCATGAAGTCTTTGGTATCCCCACAATGAATTCCATCAATATATTTTCCCATTTCCACTGACACTGGAAAAGGATGAAGCATCCCCTTCAGTAACATCTAATCTACTTTAACCTGTTGACATGTCAAATTTTTCATGGTAAAATGTGCAATATCTCTTTTCATTCCTTCCCACTAGTAATACTCCCCATGGTCTCTGTATATCTTTTTACTAAAAGGATAAAATGAAAAAGGAGAACTATGAGCTTCGCACAACAATTCATTCTTCAATTGGTAATCACAAGGCACACACAACCCTTTTGAAAATCATAAAAAACAATCTTTATCAAGGTTAAATTTTGAAAACTTATCCATTTTAACAAATTCTACCTTTTTCTATAGCTCATGGTAATTTTTCTACACTTTCTCAATTCTGTCTAATAACGATGAATACACTAAAACCTGACAAAAAATAGTTGTATTTCCAACACAAAAAAATTATAATCCAAAATTCATCAAATCATTAATCAAGAGATCATATTCCAAACGTAACATGGTTAATGATGCATGATGTTTCCGACTTAAGGCATCATACACTTTTTATTCTTTTCCTAGATGGAAGTTGATTGTGCAATCACAATCTTTTATCAATTCAAGGCATCTTCTCTGCCTCATGTTAAATTTTTTCTAAGTGAATATATACTTCAGAATTTTTTGGTCAGTATATATTTCACATTTGGATCCGTATAAATGGTGCCTCAAAATTTTCAAAGAAAAAACCAGAACTTCCAACTACAAATAATGTGTGAGATAATTTAACTCATGATGTTTTAGTTGTCTTGAATCATAAGCAATTAACCTATCATTATGCATCCAAACACAACCAATTCCCTTCAATGAATCATCACTATAGATGAAAAAATAACCATTTTGGGAAGGCAATGCCATAACTAGAGAATTCATCAATCTATTCTTCAGTTCTTGAAAACAATCATCACATTCTTCTATCCTAACAAATTAAAACCCTTTTTGTGTTATCTTTTTTAGCGGGATAGATAACCATGATTTGTTTTAACAAATCGTCAGTAATAACATAATAATCCAATAAACCTAAAAATTTCTGTAACATTTTTAGGTCTTGTCCATTCATCAAACACTTTTTTTTCAAGATCAACTATTATTCCATACTTATTTACAATGTGAATAAAAAAATAATTCTATTGCCACCAAAAATTACACTTGCTGAATTTTACATACATTTTCTTTTCCATTATGGTTTGGAAAAAAATCCTTAGATGTTTTTCATGCTCCTCTTTACTCTTATAAAATAACATAATTTCATCAATAATCACAACCAAAAACTTTTCCAAGAACTCATGAAATATTCTATTCATAAGGTTCATAAATACTACAACTGAATTAGTTATCCCAAATGGAATAACAAAAAATTCATATTTCCCATATACAGTATGAAAAGCTAATTTCATGATGTTATCCTTATTCACCTTCAACTAATAGTATCAGGAACTCAAGTCAATATTGGAAAAGTACTGAGCTCCATGGAGTTTATCAAACAAGTCATCAATATGAGGAAAATGATACTTCTTTTTAATAGTGATGTTATTCAAGGCTCTATAATAAATTAAAAGTATCATGGAACCATATTTATTTTTAACGAATAAAACAGGGGCACCCCATGGTGAAGTACCAGGATGAATGAAGCCTTTTTCAAGAAACACCTACAACTAATTTTTCAATTCAATAAGTTCTATTTGAGACATTTTATATGGGGGTTTGAAATTGGATTTGAATCAGGAGCTAAGTCAATTGTGTATTAGAATTCTAGATCAGGTATTCCACCAGGTAAGTCATCTAGAAAAACATCAAGGTATTCATTTACCACTGGAACATCATTAATTTGATCAGTTCCCTTACTTTCAGAAATATGGGCAATAAAAATTTTTGTTACATCTTTCAAAAGTTTCACATCTTCCTGATATGTTATCAATTGTATGGGTTCATTCTTGTATAAAAAATGAAACTCTTTCTGAAAAAGAACTTCTTTTTTCTACAATCAATATTAGCATGATTAAGAGAAAGTGAATCCATCCCCAGAATGATATTAAACAATACTAAGGAAAAAAAGAAATATTTTTTAGGTAATGTAATTCCACATAACATAATATAAATATTCTTATAATTTAACTTTGCTATAATAATTAAACTAGTGTTTTAACAATAAGTTTCAAACTCATTTTTTAGGTGATATTTCTAATTTACCAAAAAATCCTCAAAAATAAAAGAATATGTAGACCTGTATTAGAAAAAACTTTAGCAAAAAAGAAGTAAACAAATTAGTTACCTGATATAGCTTCATTGGATAGCCCAATATCTTCTCATGTAGTTGCAAAGGATCTCACTACACCTTTTTAATTATAGTCTGGCTTCTTTGCATCATTCATTATCACCCTATGGGCAAGCATTTTCATAATGACCCATCTCACCACATTTAATTCACTTTACAGTTTACTTAGAAAGATTAGTCTTAGTATTAATTTCAGTACAATCTTAGACCATATTTCCAAACATTCCACATTGAAAACTCTACCCAGTTTATGTATGGCATTCTATAGGGTGCTTTTTGTAACACTTTTCACAAACTGGAATGTGTAACTTCTTACCATTAGATTTCTTTGATTTATTATTACCCATTGTTTTCCATATATACCTCTTCATATCCTTATTTTACAAGTGCACATGGTCATCAAAAAACACCATTTATAACATCTAATCACATTATAAAAGTTTCTCATAACTTTTGAATTCATGGGAGGCCAATGCCTTTTGATACCTTGGATTCAATCTTGAGTTAAAATAGTTTATTTTTCTATCATGATCCAGAATAATATTTTCAGCATAACTCATCAGTTAGGTGAGGTTTTCATTATAAAAAACCATTGAATATTTCTTCTTTTTCTTCAATTCAAGGAATTTCCTCTCCATCATATGTCAAAAAAACTTTGGAAAATATTTTTCAAGGAAAATAATTTTAAATTCATCCCACTTGAAGGCATCAATATTTTCTACATCCTTGGTGTTTTATGACCATTGAACACCACAGATCAACTTCACCTTCAAAATGATAAATGGATAGCATTAAATTTTTATTATCTAAACATACCATAACATCAAATATATTTTCAAGGGATATAATCCATCCTTCAGCCGATACTAGGTTAGAAGATTCATTGAAAGAAAGAGGGTGATGCCTCATGAAATGTTCTACTATCATCATGTTATTTTGTTGTACCTCTAGTTTTTCTCTCGCATGGATTCCACCACCATTTATTTCCTATTTAATCTGATCCATTACTATCACAAATAGCCCTGTTCCAATCCATACCATTCCAGGATATAGATTTTGAAGGATTTCATTCTTCCGGTGCCTCTCCACTTCAACTTCCCTGTTTGTTATGTAGAAAACCATTCTGAACAAACATATCATAGTCAAAGAAACATGGTAATCATTAAATAATATTTCATTTCAAATTAAGAATAGAGTAAACATCATTTATGGTATTCTATTAACATCATTCAAACCCCTAAAGTTATCTAAACCATCATCTGATATCAACTATAATACCTGACCTTATTACATTACATAACCTTGAATTTTAGTCAAGAACACACTTCATTTCACATTGAGGATATTTTCAAGTTTATAATTTTAGATAATTGAGATAAAACACATACATAACATTCCACATTTATACAGAGTAGACACCACAATAATTGTACCCATTTCTTCCAAAATATAAATATTTTCAAATAAAACAAGTTTACTTGGACAAATCTTCATAACATTTAACATGTATTTCTTCATTGTATTACACATCCTTATAACCTTTGAAAATATTTTAAAAAAATAGAATGAGAACACAAAGCTCAGTATGGGATATAATAAGAAGGAAATAAAACTTTAGTTCATGAATACTAGTAATGTATGAAATCATTTTCAAAAATACATACTTGTCACCCATATAAAATTACTTTGTGAAAATTGAGATTTCCATGAAACATAAAGAACATAAATAGAACCATAAAGGTGTATTGGGGAATTAATTAATTATATTTTAACCCTTATGGATACCTTATGATTTTCAACTCTTACAACTACTTTATAATGTAACCCTCATTGCTACCTTATGGTGTAACCATTGAACCTACTCATCGAGTAACCATACGACCGACCTCTAACTTACAAATAAAAACTAAAATAGTTGGAGAAATATATCACATCTTTATTAATAAACAATTACCAATAAATATTACATAATCATAAAATAAATACTTGTATAAAAACATTCACTTTGAATTTTTGTAAAACTAGAATTTTAAAAGAGGATTTTATAAGAAAAGTCACTTAAAAATAACATGTAATTGATTTGTAAATAAATAGAATGAATGAAATATATGTATAAAATGTAAATAAACATAAATAAACATAATATAAACAGAAATTCCTCACACAAATTATCTTTAAGCCACATAATTAATGAAGTAGAATGTTAACCTAAAGAATGCGAATTGGGTTAAGAATTCCATTATCTTGGGTTTGTCTTAGTTAAAACTTGTGTAAACCCATTGTAAAATGGTTAAAAGGGTGTAATTAGTATTTTAGAGAAAACTATTAATGTTTATAACACCTTATATAATCATTTTATAACATCATTTCACCCTTTAGGTATTAGTATTTGGTTTCTTCCATTGTTTCGGGTGTGTTCTTTACATGATTTTCATGGTCGATTTTGTATTTGATTTACTCGTTGTATGGAAATGAATTTCTCGTAGTGGAATGAAATGGTATTAATTTGTTTCCAAAATATTAAATGACTCCATAAATCATTTTGTTTATATGGTATGAGGATGAATCATTAGATAAATCTTTAGCGATATCTGTTTAGATCATTTTGGCGGTTCTTTGATAATAACGAACTAGTTTCGTTATATAACATAATATTATGTACATATGTTAACTCCAAAACATGAAAGAGGAAATATAATAAACTTTAATAAATTTTGCAACCATTAAATTGGTTTTATAACTATTTCTTATGGAACTAATGGAAATTGAAAACACATCGTCCACAATTTCTGTAAATCGGCACATCACAGACAATGTTTTTATTATTAGAATAAGAGGAAGGGGAGAGGAAGGATGATGATAATTTTTTACATGAACCTAATAAAATAAAGAATATATAATATTATAGAGATTTCATACCTCCTGGATTAGATGAGGGGAAAGAGTATATGAAAAGAAAATAATTGAAATGAAAACACATGTAAATGAAGGAGGATTCTTACCTCTTGATCTCTTCCCTATGAGACCCTCCTTAAGGCCGTTGGTTTTGGCCCTTTGGTGAAACCAGAAGTTCTTAGATCTGGGGAAGAGCCCTGGGGAGGGGATGTGGTATAACATAGAAAATTATCAAGGCTTGAAAGGTGTGAGAATAAGATGGGGTTGAGGGTGGTATTTATAGCGGAGGAGAAGAGGAGTTTTACATTATTTTAATCATTGTTTTAATATTTTTGCTCAAGACCATGAATAGTCATGATTCATGTGACCCACAACAATGATAAGTTCACATGAGTTCGAACCAAGTGTGCTTAAATAAGGCTTTTATAACCAATGATGAATTTGAATAAGTATTTAACATTTATTGTAATTTATTATATTTTACTATTCATCAAAAATTCAAGAACTTTAGAAAAATCACAAAAATTCACCCTAACCATTTTTCAAAGTGTAGAATTAATAAATGAACTCTATTTTTTGATTTTTATCTCATGATGATTAATTTAATTTTTAAATAAAATCATTATTTATTAAAAAAATTACAATTTTAAAACTATAACTCATTTTATATCACCTTGAAAAATTAATTCAGATGCCATTATCTTAAATACCTAAGGAAATAAAATAAAAATACAATTTAATATTCATTAGGGTCAAATTAATATTTATAAGGGTATTTTACTATTCACCAAAAATCAATTTGGTTCCATCAGACTCTAAATAACATAATGATCATAGCCACCGATGACTATTTTTTGAAATTCAAATCATCAAAGTGGTAAAATTACTTTTAAAGGATAGTTATAACTGTCTACATAAAATGATGTTTCATAAATTTCAATTTATATTTAAAACCATGGGGTGTTACATTATCCCCAACCCCTAGAAATTGCTTCATCACAATTTTATTTACTTATTAAATAATTGAGGGTACCTTTCCCTCATAGCATTTTCAGATTCACATGTTGCTTCTTCAACCATGTGGTTTCTCCACAAAACATTTACCTAGTGGATTACATTATTCCAGAATACTTTCTATCTTTGATCAAGAATTTGAATAGTTTTCTCTTTAAAAGAATTATTATCTTCTCATTGAACTACTTTTGGGATCAAGACATGAGATGAATCTAGCACATAATTTCCCAACATCGAAACATAAAAAAATTATGTATCTGAGATAAACATGGAGGAAAAGCTACTCGATATGTGAATGGTCCAACTTTCTCCAAGATTTCATAAGATCCAATGAACCGTGGACTAAGATTTCTTTTATTACCAAAACACAGAACATTTTTTAGTAGTGATATTCTAAGAAAAACATGATCACCTACCTCAAAAAAGGTCTTTCATCCTATTGTCTTCATAACTTTTTTGTCTCCTCAGAGATGTCCTCTTGTGTTTCAGGATCATATTTACCTTCTCATCCACTTCCTCTACCAATTCTGGTCCCATAAACTTCCTTTCCCCAACTTCATCCCAAAATACTAGAGTTTGACACTACTTCTCATGCAATTACTCAAAAGGTTCCATTTGTATTCCGTAATGAAAACTGTTACTAAAAAAACTCAACTAAATAAAGACGATGATCCAAACATCCCTAGTAGTATATTGAACAACCTTGAAATATATCCTCCAAAGTCTAAATCATTCATTCTTACTTCATATCTGATTGAGGATGAAAAGTTGTACTAAAATTTAATTATGTGACCAAGGACATCTCAAGGCCCTTCCAAAAATTAGATGTGAACCTGGGATCCCTATTAGATACAATGAAAATAGGCACTCCATATAACTTGAAAATATATTTGAGGTACAATCGAGAAAGTTGATCCAAAGACATTGTATATTGAATGGGAAAGAAATGTGCCGATTTAGTCAGTCCATCAAAAATAAACCAAATTGCATTATTACCTTGTGAAGTCTTTAGTATCCCACCAATAAAGTCCTTGGATATATTTTCACCTTTCCCCTTTGGCATTGGCGAAGGCTGATGCTTTCCCTTCAGTAACTGCCACTCTGATTTAGCCTATTTACACATCAAACATTTAATGGTAAAATCTGCAATATCTCTTTTCATTACTTCCCACCAGTAATACTCCTGAAGGTCACTATACATCTTTGTGCTTCTAGGATGAACTGAAAACAGAGAACTACGAGCTTCTCACATCAATTCTTTCTTCAATTTGGAATCACAAGGCACACACAACCTTTTTACAAATCTTAAAACACATTCTTTATCAAGGTTAAATTTTGGAAACATACCCATTTTAACCAATTCTACATTTTTTGTATCTCATGATCTTCATTATGAACTTTCTTAATTCTTTTTGATAATGATGACTGCACTGAAACTAGAAACAAAACAGTTGTATTTCTTACACCAAAATCTTCTATGAAAAAATTCATCTAATCATTAATAAAGGGATCATGTTACAAATGTAACATGGTTAATGATGGATGATGTTTCTGAATTAAGGCATCCACCACTTTTTTTTGTTTTTCCGAGATGGTACTTTATTGTCAAATCATAATATTTTATCAATTCAATCCATATTCTTGGCCTCATGTTTAATTCCTCATGATTGAATATATAATTCAGAATTTTATGGTCAGTATATATTTTATATTTAGCTCTATAATAAGTTTACGTGTGTTTGAACCAAGTGTTCTTACATCAGACATGCATCACATATGATGTCGTTTAACAAGAATTTAGCATTTATCGTAATTTATAGTATTTTACTATTCATAAAAAATTCAAGAATTTCTGAAAAATCCCAAAAATTCACCCTAACCATTTCTCAATGTGTAGAATTCAAAAATGAACTCCATTTTCTGAAAATAAATAACTATTTAGGATTAATTTAATTTTTAAATAAAGTCATACTTTATTCAAAAATTAACAATTTTAAAACTATAACTCATTTTATATCACCTTGAAAAATTAATCAAGATTTCATTATTATAATTCCTTAAGAAAATAATATAATAATAAAATGTACTATTCATTATGGTCATATTACTATTCATATAACTATTTGTAAGGGTATGTAACTATTCAAAAAAAATCTAGTTGGTTTTATCAGACTCCAAATAACTTACCGATCACAACCGTGTATGACCATATTTTGAAATTCAAACCATAAATTCTGCAAAATTATTTTTAAAGGCTAGTTATAACTATCTACTTAAAACAATGCTTCATACATTTCAATTTATTTTTAAAACCTTGGGGTTTTACAATGCACACATACACACACAAATATATATATATAGGTTGGAATTATTTTAATTTAACATATATTTTTAAATATATTGATGGACCCTAATCATACCATTCTAATTTCCAATTGTGGGTTAAATATTCATTGATAAATATTCATTGGATTAACATGTAAAAAAATAAATTTATTTAATTTATATAATTATGACTTTAATTTAGTATTTTGATATTATTTGTAGAAACATGAACTAATGACTGAAAATCATGTCCCTAAATTATATTATATTTTTAAAAAATGATAAGAAAAGACCAATACAAAATAAGAAATGATATGAAAGGGAAATTCTAAAAAATTGGTTTATTTTATTTTTTTAATTTATTATTAATTTTGTTTCATTTTAATGAAATAATGTTTTTTAGAATAATTCACATTAATCTCTAAAAAAATAATTCGATGTCATTGGTCAATCATATCATTTTCATTATGTTATAGGTGATTATAACCATGGCGGGGTTCACTATTGAGTTTAAAATAAAACAATACCATATAGATAACATTTTAGTGACAGTGTTTTTTTAAGTACCACAACTATAATTACAAATAGGAATTACATACTAACATCAAAATATCATCCCTAAGAGTTAAAAAAATCTCTTATAAATGAAAAAAATAAAACATCATAACATTTGACTAGAGAAAAATATATTTTTTAACCATTGATCCTTCCAATGTATAGTATCTGTTAGTGAATGATTGATGATGATAAATATAACATTATATTATTTCCATTTATCTACAACAACTAGATAATTAGATGTAAAAATGATTGAAATGAGTGGGTATATAATAAAGATGATATCATTAGTGATAAATCTTTTAGAGATGTTTATTAAGAAAAAATGATACTTCTGGTGATCATGATAATTTTTGTGGGGGATGTTGTGGTTTTAGAGGATGGTATTATATAGATGATGAGAAACATTGTTTATACATGATCACTATATTTTGGTAGAGACTCATTTAGTTGTAGTAATATAAGTTTGGTTTATATTAATATACTCATTATATAATGTAATTAAAATATATATGTTGATATTGATATTTGGATATATATTGTGTATTTTATTATTATTTATTTATTCATATGTAATTTTGTACTATTTTTTAGTTTTTTTTAAATTATATGTATAACTATATGTAAAATTATTTATATGGTTATTATGGGTTACTAAAAAATATTATTCTTGTTTTTTATAATCTTCTTGAATCCTTATTCATTAGCCACAAATATATGTATTTTTCAATGGCCACTTACTATTAATGTTGATAATTTACTATAGATAACACCATTGATAAAGATATTTTTCAAATATTAATACCTATCCAATGCAATGACTTTTTTACCATGACATTAGAGGTCTTTACTGGATCAAATGTGGATCAATACTTTATCCACTATTAGACATGATATAGCCATGTATTTTTCTTAGTATTTATCTTTCAAGTAGAGTTATCTGATACATTCTTACCAGTAATTTCCAAATTAAATTATTAATGAAGCAGAATCTCGTTAAAGGTATTTAGTTTGGATTTTGATTTATTTAGGTGGAACCAATGGGATTTATAGTCAAAATAAATTATCAATTTGGAGCCTAAAATGACTAACATTAGTTTATTTAGGGAAAATAATATTATAAGAAATTCATTTTTCATTTTGGTGCAGTTTTCATGGGTTGGGTCATGTTTGTGGGAAGGAAATGTAACAAAATATGGGCCACTATTAAAATGTTTCTTTATGTTTTACTCCACAATATAGATATATATATCTCACAATATCTCAATTGGTCTTTCCCACTAAGCTGGTCTAATTAAAATGGGTGACATGAGACTATATATAAATTTATTTAATGAATCCTCATAATTTATATTGAATATAAATTCTATATCATTTTCTTTCAATCAAGAGAGGGGAACTGCAATCCTATATAAGTTATGAATGAAACATTGATAAAATCATATATAACCTTTGAAAATAACTCGTTAAGAGATAATTTATTTGGAATGGATGGGAGTCGATGAAATCATCTTTAGATATGTTTATATGGATACATTCAGAAGAAGTGAAAAATTCCAGAACATGGAAATAAAATTTCATGTAATTTAATACAAGATTATATTCAATAAAATAATGGAGTAAAACACCAATAAAACTAAAAATCTCATTGAAGGAGTAACACTTGATAATATAATCATAAATGATTTTTTATATTAAATTCTCCAAATAAAAAAATATTAACCATGAATCACAATAATGTTCCTAAAAAATCAAACAATCCAAATGAAGGCCTCATATATTAAATTTAAGGCACACCTGAACTATACTTCCAGATTAAATATTTAATATTCATACATTAAACATTGTATTTTATTCCATGTGAGACAACCCGGGCAATACAAGAAATTTTTTTCACAGTTTGACATGGATTTTCATTTATCCTTATATAAAATCACAACCCAAAACCTATAAGATTATTAAATTTAGAGAGTAGGTACATAACCAGATTATTCAAAAATACATTGACATCTCCCATGAATAGTCTTTAGAAAAATTTATTCTTGAGACACATAATTCATAATACCCTTCTTCATGACCTATGTAATGTGAATATACAAAAGGGTTATCTTAGATGCATAATATCAATAAGAATAATATAATAATAAATAAGAATATAATTATCATATGTTTATGAGAAAATAATCAATGTATATAAAAATAATTCAACCATACCCAATCATACCTAGCTCAAAAATCATGAATTCATAGATAATTTCTTTCGAATAAAATAAATAATGAGTCTTCGGGGTGTGGAAACATGAATCAATAATAAGTGAACATTATATGACAATGATTCATAGGATAATAATTTGGTTCAGATAGTGTAAAACTAATAAAAAAATGTTAGGTTTAACCATTCATCATAATTTGTCGTCAAAAATCAAGCCACCCATAATATAAAAGGCTTGGATTAACCACACATGTATGTTTTCAGGATTGTGCTCACTACACATGTGTCATTGGTCCTAGGATAAAAAATTTTATACCCTTCGGCTAGGTCTAACTACATATCTACATATCGTATTTTTATAACTACCCATGTGCACTTGGTATTAATCTAAATACCCATATTTTCTTAGGATTCATGTAACTACACATATACCCTATGAAATGCACTAACTAGTTATGTACCCTGGTTCATGGGTTGACTACTCCTCTTCCCTTTTGATCTTATGAGTTATAAAACATTACCTAATTCACCCTAAGTTATATTTGAACTACCCATTAAATGATTATAAACTATATATAAGTGCTCTATAAGAACAAAAAACTTTTCCAAATTCTATTTTACCTCAATTAACCTTTGGGAAAGAAATGGGTTATGAACAAATCTATAAAATAAGATGATAAGATATATAAAGAAATATGTATATTGATATTATTAAATCATATCCCCAATGGAGTATTTTAATCATTAATTGATGTTTCAATAGATGAAAATAACATTATAAAATCAATAGGAATTTTTTATTTAAATTAAAAAGTAATATCAATTAAATTTTAATGAAATTTATTTAGAAAGGAAAACTTTTAATAAAAATAAGTGGAATAATATTTATTTTTTAAAACCATGAAATCATGAATAGGAAGTTGTTTTTTATTAAAAATGGATATATATGCGGGGAAAGGTGTTTATTTGGAAAGATATAAAAATGATATTCTTTCAATCATTTGTAAACAAATTTAGCATTTTTATAAATTTACAACTGTGAAAAATAATTAAAATGATTCCAATTAGGATTTTGTATTGGTAAAAATGAAGAAAATAACCTTAATAAAAAATATATAGATAAAAAATTCCATCTATAGAACATTATATTGAATAAGGACACATAATAGAAATATTTATTACTAAAATGAAGAGATAATTTTGATATCACTAACTAGAATCACATTGTGTAAATTATGAAATAAGAGGAAGTGAAATGGTAAGAAGATATGTAATTTGTAAAAATAACTAAATTAGAAGAAAATATATTATTCACTAGAGGAAAAAAAAGGTACAATTTCCCCATATATAAATACATTTATAAACAATCTTGATTTAAAAAATGAGATTGGAAAAAAATATTTATGGCTTAGAAACTGTCAAATCAAAATCACATAGCATAAGGAACATGATATGGGTATGTTAATCTTATTAATTTCATGAAAAAAAGATAAAATATATTCATTAGGTAATATATATAACACATAAATAGATACGGTTAATAAAAAAGCATATCTCAATGAATGAATATTATGAATGTAATCCTTACCTTTACTCCAAACATTTATTAAATCCATTTATCCTTAATGATGAATCACCCCTTTCTCATAATGGTTTCCTTTGGAAGGAAGGATTTTGGATTCCATCTATAAACTAGTGGCTACCAAATTTTTAAGAATTATTTTGAAGTGGAAAATGGATATCGATTCAATAGATATCCTAAAAAATATGTGGTTTCTAAGGGTTAATAGATATGAAACACAATGATATTTTATGACAAATTTCTCTTTAAAAATGATTGTTGTCTATTATAGCTTTCTTTACACGCAACACTGAGTTAAAATGAACTGTGACATACTTTAGAAATTTTATTATAAAATGTAAATATTATCACAAATACATTAAGTTGTAAGGTATGATTATAACCAATTAAAGTATAAAAAATATTTTTTTGTTTATATTTAAAATAAATTCATTTTAATCAATTTTTTATTAAAGGAAATAAAACCACTTGAATGAAATAAATATGTTTTAAAAAAGATGTTTTTATCCATAAATTGTATTTTTATAATAATACATTAAATCAATGACTTTTGATAAATGGTTTTAATTAATTTTATGGATAATTTATTGAATAAAATATATATAAATAATAATGTAGTGGTTTTAATTAGTTAATGAATAAAAATAGATTCACTTTTATGCATAAAATTTATTTTTTTCTATAAATCGTTTTATTTTAATTTTATAAACTTATATTAAAATAAATTTATACAAATTATACATATTTAATCATATAAAATTATTTATATATTTTGAATCCACATGTCCCAATTTTTTATTACTTTAATTTATTTTTCTCATTAGGAATAATAATCGAGGAAAAAATTCATTAATATGAAAAGGGTTAAAAGCGTTAATTAGGGGTTAAACTAATGTGATAATGGTTAAATATACCAAAAATTTATTCTAAATATATTTGGTTAATTATATGTTGACACACCCTTAAAATATTTTCAAATTTGGTTTTATTTGACTCTACATTCACCAAAATATTTCATTATTATATTTTTTAATTTTAAGTATTTACAAGAGTTCCACTCCTATAACTTATAAAAGGGACCCTCCTATTACCCTCTAAAACACACATGAGAAAATTATCTCAACTAATATCTACCCAAATACTCTCCCAAAATCATTATTCTGGACTTTTATGTTATTTCCCTTCCAAAATTCCCTTACAATTAGACTCAAAGTAACATTCAAAAGAGGATACTTGAAGAAGAGGTATATGTTTTTACACATTTATCCATGATTCCTTCTTCATAAACCCTATTTTAATTTACAATAAAAATATTTACATTAGAGAGATAGTTTATTTGTAATAATAATTTTTTTATTTATATGTTACATCATATTTATTTCTCCTTACCATCCATTGTAAAATCATAACACCACCCTTGTGTATGTGTGGACTACAACCACCATGAATAGATGTGTTTCATTTTTCAATTCCATATGTCATGGGTGATAATAAGTATATATATATAATACATAAAAGATATATGATATAGTGATGATTATATAATGTTGAATTATTATTTACCTCTTTAGTTTTTTACACACCTAAATGCTGAAATTTTACTCATACGTATGTATGTACTACAGTCACAATGAAGTGATGTAATAATTTTTTCATAAAAAATATATATGAATTATTATAAAACTATATATGATGAATAAATATGAAACATATTACATGATTATTATTTTACTAATTATGAAACTATGAACAATGTTCAGGGACTACAACCATCAAACCAAAATATGGAAGGAAAACTGACCAATTTTCTCCCAAATGATCATTTTAATTATGAATTGCTAATAAAATAATTATTATAAATTATAAAGTATTGATAAATAGTATGTCATATTTTAATATGGTTAATTAATAGATTTAAAATATATATATATCTATTACATATATGGCTTCATCATGTATAGAAAATTAAGGGACTTGAGTTAATAGTTTATGTTACAATCATATTTTTGTTTGGGATTTTCTATGAAATTTTTTTTCAGGGAAACTATATGGTTATTATCATATAAAAACAATATTTGTTTATTATAATTAGTAAATTATTCATATTATTGATTATTCTTACCATTTTACACTCTTATATACTTAAAAATATTGATAAAATAGTTTTTACGAAAAACTGGCATTTTTCAAATTGGGTCAGTGAACCGTTTCGTCCATGTCCATGTTCTTTAAAATGTTTTTGATAATTTTAATTTGTAACGTGATATAATAATTTAAATTCATTTAAATAATATTCTACATTCCTTTTAGGTTTTTTAGTATAAATGTTTTCAATATTTTTTGAATAGGTTATTTATGAATTTTTATATAAAGTGTTAAATGAGTCTTTGGTTTAAGAATTACCCATGAATGGATTTTCTGACTATCCTGATAATTATTTTAACTTGGGATTTCATAAATGTTTTATTTTTATTTTTAGATAATGTATTTTTTGTAATATTATAATATTTGTTTCTTTTTGAATATACGTAATGGAAAGGGTATTTTCTTTTCTTAAAGAGAAATGGTTAAATCCACTTCTAAATATATTTTTAAATCATGAATAAAATTAAGGATATTTATTCTTTATAGAGGATATGATATTATGATACCATCAAAATGGTTTCCCTTCACGTATTATGGTGATTATACTTTAATATTAAACTCTATAAATATTTTTTCTTCCTTGTGGTTTAATTATGTTATGATGAAATAATTATGTACCAAATTTATTTTCCATGGGTCATGATATGAAGAAATTAATAAAATTTTGTTAAATGAATTTCCTTTACATGAGATCTGATATAATGATATGATTATTTTTTTGGTCTTTTGGAATGAATATGCATATTTTTTAAATATGTAATGGGTAGCCCTGGAATTGTATATCCCTTCAATACATTGGTTAGAAATTTATATATCATGTGAAAATATTAATAGGAATATGGAGTAAACATAATTCAAAAAGGGACTCTTTATATTATTATATAAATGATATTAAATCTTCTATAAGGATGATATAGAATGAGGAGTATGCCCAATCAACTATTATAGTATTCAGAGTGAGATTTTCCAAATGAAATGATTTTTTATTATTATCTGTATTCCACAACCATATGACTTACACTTATGTTATGTTCTCATGGATAACGATTGATAATTGGTAATTAAATAAAATTTTGAGTTATGAATTTTTAGTGATAAAGATATATGATATGACTCATGATTAATGATCCTGACTAATTTAGTTGGACATTCATATGTTATGATCAGGTTATCACACCCTTATTGTCAAATAATGGTCAATTTTGTACATTTAATGATATTTTTATTGTTTACCATTATTGAAAATTTAACATAACCCTTTATTATGTTTCCTTTACCCATTTCATAATGAAATTTTTTATATATGGTATGTCCAAGACATGAACTATGTGAGATGAAAATTGTGGGATATGTTAAGGATATTTCATAAAATAAGATGATTACATATCCTATCAAAAAAGAAAACATGACTTTATAATTATGGGGAATTTTTTGTAGCAGATGTATTGAATATTCGTCTCTATGTATCAGGTATTTATGTACAAGATGCTTGAGTGGCCTTAGTTGGTATCAGGGTAGGGATCAATTACTTTTTGTGTATTGGGATTATATAACATTGGGGAAAAACCTTCAAATAATTCATAGTATTTGATAACATCTAGATATTTTGATCAATTAGTGATTATATTATTTTTGAATAATGAAAACATTTTATGGATACATGAATGTGGTTGTGGTTATGGAATCGACAAACCTAGGGTTAAAATGCATGAAAAAGGATGGCTGAGTATTATAATTATATTCACTGAGTTCTTCATGAGTGGACTTAGGACTATACATCAAGCTAGATACACCCAATAGATACACTATGGTTAATTTAAATTCACTTTATAAACTGTCATGTAGAATGAGATGACTGAATCTATAATAGCCTATGATAATCCATATTGGTATAATATGAACATAATGTGTCATGAGTTAAAATGAAATTTTCAAAATTTAGTACATCATACAAATTATTTTCATAATAATATGATATATTAATCATATTATTAATTTTTTATACTCAAACTATGTTTTTTAGTTGTAGTAATTAGGTGGAACTAGGGGTAATCATCTGAAAAATGAATGTGATGACCAATTGAATGGTTTTCATCGTAAGATAAAAAAAATAAAACAATATATTTAATATAATTTTTTAGTATTCCTAATCAACTATATTAAATTATGATTACCATCCTGAATCTAGGAGGACATAAGATAGGTAAAATAGGAAAAAATATGAATTTCAGGAAACATGAGGTGATAAAATAAATGAATGTGTGAAGATTCATCTTAGAATATGTTAATATGTTTAAAAAAGAAAATAAGGAAACACTTAAATTAAAATTATTTATTTTTTATTTGTTGAAAATATAGGTATAATGAAATTAATTGGAATGGAAATGTAACATACCACCCCTCCTCATTGGCTTGAGTTAAGGTGAAAGTGCTACTTGTCCTTAAGAGACATCCCCAAAGGGGATAATGGTTGGAAATAAATGTTGAGGTATTCATGAATGGGGGAGGGTATTTTTCCTTTTAAAATAAAAAAATCAACCAAAGGTTCCATTACCCAGCACTACTATATGATGCATGAAAATTTTTTATTGTAATTCAACCTCATACCAATGAAAACAATACTGAAAATACCAATACCAAAGCAGAGTTCCGAGAAGAAGACTAAAAAAATAAATCTCAATAACACCATGATAAAGCTCCATATCTGCCCAACAAATCCAAGATCCTAGACAAAAATACTTCCCAATAATCATGATGAAAAAATAATGAAATGAGATTCTTTTCCTTTACTTGTGTCTCATAATACAACATCTACAAAACAAGGAATGTTGCAAGAAAGTGATGATTAATAATACTTAATAGGTTTTGGACAAATGAAATCCCAAAACATACCACTAAGGTAGAAACTGTTACAAAAATTATATAAATTTTTTTATATAAAATAAAAAAATAATGTAATAATTTCCAGCAGTCCATACACACCCTTTTTAAGTCAAATTTCTCCGAAATAATCTCCTTTCCATGGAAACACAACCAAACACATCATTACCCAATTTACCTAACTCATGTTGGAATAACTCAATTCACCTTGCATGGATGCACACATATTCAACATATTATACATGTTCTACACCCCCAAGATAAATCTACCCTTGATGGTAGAACTTCACATCAAAACATGTCCACTTTTATTGTGGTAATTTATGCCAATTTTCAACCCCTTTTATAGTGTTACTTCAAACAACAGTCCATCCATTTTTATAATGGTACGTTATGAAAATATCCATCCCATCAAACACATGATTAATCAATTATCCAACAAATATTCCAATAATTAGTTCTAAAATAAAAACAAATTTCCATTGAACAATTGTAAAAGACATTCTCAATCCACTCAAATAAATCACCCACTTATTGAAAACACCCTTAAGCCTTTATCAATGCCATATTAGATTTCAATAAAACAAATTTTTTATTAAAACCATTTTCACAACACATTTTCCATCAACCAAACCAAGAAACAAATTTTAAATTCGACATTTTAAAATCCAATGACAAAGCACATTTGATAACAATAACCCATTTCCCCATAAATCCACAAATCATCACAAAGTGTGTTTCAACCAACAATCACATATCACATTCATAATCAGTTTTATGAAAAACAAATTAATTTAAAATTTAGACTTTTAGTTCTAAAAAAATATAGTCACAAGTGAAACCACCTACCTTAGGTTTAGGTGAAATCGACCAACCCCACAACTACACTACAAAACCGGGTGAATCTTCCATAAAATCTCTTAAGAGAGTTTTCCCCATCGTCAACAAGAAGAAACATTACCGTTTTAAGAAAATAAAATCCTAGATCTATATGTGACATATTAGGACCTAAGAATGTAGGAGAGACCAGAGAGTATATCTATGGAAAACCAATAAACAAAAAATAAAGGAGAATTACCAAAGGTGATTTTCCTTCAAAGTACCAAGAAAACCCTTCAAATCACTTCTAAAATGAGTGCGATAGGTTCCCTAGTTTTAGAGGGAAGAAAATACGGAGTGAGGATCAAAATAAGGATGAAATAGGGTTTTTAAGGTTAAAATAACATGAGATAAATTTTAAAAAACCCACCTTTTAACCTAAGCATAGTTTAGTTGCACGTTTGGAAAACCATGTGCTAACCATGCACCTACTGCTACCTTAGAGGGGACCCTACAGGATTTTCATGTACGTTTAGACAAAAAATGCACTAAACATGAAAAATACAACCATATCATATTACATGATTTACCAGGGGTGGCTGCATGGTTTTTAAACCATGCACCTTAACTATGAGCCCAACTATAACCCATTTCCTCCGTGTGCATGGTTTCCTAGAAAATCCACATGGTTTTCACTAATAGGTCTCAAATCATGAACCCTTAGTAAAATTCCCAAACCTTCCCAAATCCCCTCTAAACTCTCCCAAACCATACCCAACCACTTTATTAACATAAAAAAGAATAAATACATATTTCTTACCTCAAATCGAGGGGAGATAGATTCTCCCCACCATTGGTAATTCCATCCCTAGAATGAAGAAGACCACCAGTTGGATGAAACACCTTATGCCACTACTCGACCATTTATTTCTCCCATTCCCAAGTCTCCTCTTGAATCTAACTATGATACCACAAAACCCACACTAGATAGATGATTTTACCATTAAAGAAATTCTCTTTACTATCCAAAATCCACACTGGCACATGCACTATTGATGAATCCGGCTCTATGTCAACATGATCCCATAAAATCATACGGTCAGGATCAAGCATATAGTTCTATAACTGAGATACATGTAACACAATGTGCAATGAACTAATCCATGTTGGAAAATCAAACCAACATTCCTCCTCTCCAACATGCTCATGTATCTCTAAAGGACCAATATATCTTAGAGATAACTATACATGATTTCCAAAATGATTATTTTCAAGCCTAGGAGAGATTCTCAATAACACATGATCACCCACCTCGAATGAAAATGACCATCAATGATGGTCCAGATATGGATTCTGATGACTCAGAGCTATCTCCATTCTCTTCCAAATCAACTTAATTTTGTCCATTGATTATTAGAAAAGCCTTTTACCCACTATCAATGAATCTCCTATTTCCATCCAACAAAGTGGATAATGACATGGATGTCAATAGAATTATTCAAATGGAGCCATAAGTATCAAGTATTTAAAAATATTATTATATGATAAATCCATCAATGGTAAGTGATCTTCCCTTGATCAACCAAAATACATCACCCAAGTCCACAACAGGTCTTCCAACATTTACATCATCCAATTGGATTTTCAATACATCTAAGGATGATATGAAATACTCATCATCAACTGACTCCAAAGAGATTCATGGAAGGAATTCTAGAAATGAGATGTGAACCTCATATCTCTATCTGAAAAAATGAAAACAAGTAACTCATGCCTCCTTACCACCACATAGATATAGATTTTAGATAAGTCCTCCACCATATAATATTAATTAATTTTAGTGAAATGGGGTTACTTTTTGAGATGATCCAATATCACCTATATGGAATCTTGTTTCATAACCATTCATGGGAGACCCATAATAAAATCCCTATTTATTTTCTTCCATTTCCACAGAGTGATAGGTATAGAATGAAACTTACCTACTAGTCACTGATTATCTTCCTTGACTTACTGAAAAGTCAAACATCTCTATAAAAATTCAGCCAATTACCTTTTCATGCATCCCCAACTAAATCGTTCATTCATTGTTTAAAACATTTTATGAATTCCATGATGTAAATACCACCAAAAATGATGGTATGCACTAAGAAGTTGTTCTTGGAAAGACACTAGTACAACCATCCTATTCAAAAACCACACAACTTAACTCCCATCTAATTTATATCACTTAATGGTCTCCCCACCATTGAGTTTTGAGCTCAAAGTTGTACACTATGAATTAGATGTATATGACTCTTTAACCAATCCATCCATATCAGGAACCAATGAAACAAAAAATAAAATAAAATATCCCCTAGGTCTTTACATTCAAAATTCAAGTTAGTGATAACTGACATCAAATACCACTAATCTAAAGCTTCATTTTCCACTTGAATATATGAATTTTTTACTTAATGAATCTTCCAACAAATTTCCCTTTCCTGGTGTGTATATCAAGTCAAAGTCAAATATCTAGAGTTACTCCATCCAAATCCTTCGTCTAAAATTCAAATCTATGTGTGAGAAAATATGATTTGGACTCTTATTATTAGTAAAAACCATGAATTTATCATTGAAGAGATAATAAAACCATGTTTCCAAAGCATAAACCACAACCACTAACTCCAAATCTTGTGATATGAAGTTCTTCTCATGAAACCTCAACTAGAATGAGCCATAAGCAACCACATGATTTCCTTTCATGAGAACACACCCAAACCGAATATTAACGCATCACAATACACAACATACCCTTTCCCTAGTTCTGGGAAAACCAAGATTGGTTCTGATGTAGGGATACCCTTAAGCTCTTCAAAATACATCTAACACAACTCATTCCATTAAAATGGAAAATTCTTCCTTGTCAAAGTTTTCATCAGTGAAGATGTTATTGAGAAGTCATGAAAAATGTGTTGATAATACCTGAATAAACCAATCAAAATTCATATCTCAAAAATATTATTTAGAAATTTCCAAGAGATAAAAACCTATATCTTCTCTGGATCTACTGAAATACTATCATCAGAAATAACATGGAAAAGGAAACATACATATTTTATCCAAAAATCCCACTTTGATAATTTTTCATACAACTGATGATCTCCCCAGATTCCCAACATTATATCAAATTGTTTATCATGCTCATCCCCTATTCTGGAATACACCATTATATCATAGTTAGGTCCACTAGGTAGCATACCCTAAGAGGAGGGTGAATTTGGCAATGGAAGATTAAAACAACTACCCTTATTGATCTTGTTACATTGTTAATAAAAACTATCCTCTCTCTCTTTCCTCTAGAAAATTATAAATAGTAATTAAATTATTCACATGGCACAAAAATTTTACTGGGTTAACCCTCACTAGGCTACATCCAAGGAACATACATCAGCAATGTACTGATGTACCAAATCCACTATAAGCTCACAGCTATTTACATGTTCGGAGTGGACTCACTGTCCCTCCCGGTTAACATCCAACCACAATTTGAAAGCTCACTGTTCTCTTTACTGATGTGTGCTCACTACTTCTTTATAAGATCTAGTCATAGTTTATAAACTTTTAGGTCCCTTAATTATCTCAAATAAATTCATCCTCCACTTTATGTAGATGATGTATTGATCTCTATTGACGTTCCACTTTAATTTACTAATAAATGCTACTTTACTATAGTATTACTAGGTAACCTCAAAACATTCGCACAACCCTTACTATGTATTGCGCACAACATTAATGCCTTGCATGCAAGATTACACTTTTTTCATGATACACCCATTTTGTGTAACTTCAATATTACACGCAACTCAAATCTTACACAAAACTTTCTTAGCTTGCATGCAACTCAAAATCATTCATGAAACTCCCTTTGCTCAAAATTATTATGTGATCTAGAGCATGAATTCTCTCTATGTGTTGAGCTGTTTAGAATGAGGGGGGTCACCTCTTATTTATAGGAATTTCCGACCCCTATGTGGAAGATTCACCATGTCGTGCAAGATTCTCTTCGATCGCCCAAAACCCCGTTTGATGTCGTATTGGGCATGCTAGATTCTTTCACGCAGCCTTATCTTTCGCACAACTCCGAATCTTTCATGCACTTAATGCCTTTTCCATTTTTCGACATTCTAATCCTGAAACATTACTTGCATGAATGTTTCCAAAAAACTTTATATCTTTCACACAACTACCTTTTCCAAAAACATTTTCCCTCGTTTTCTGATTTTGATGCCCAAAAATTTGGAAAACACTAGAAAATAACGCCACCTTAGATCTGTTATTTTGGTACTGCCTTCAGATCGTCCATTCCTTTATCATCATTCTTTTTCAACACAGTTTTTCAAAAATATATCTAGAACTTTACAAATCACCATGTAAACCCTCTTTTTCATCAAACAAACCATCCTTTTCAACAAACACAGACACCACAAAAATGGTTCAATGTTACCTTGGGGGATTTTTTTCCCAAAAATAATCAACAAACACCATCATAAAAGATCTTAGATATCTCTAAAATATTTGATTCATCAATACCATAAATACTACTGGTGAATTCATTAGAGTAAATGGAATAACCACACACTTATAAAATCCATATCTAATAATAAGATCCATTTTTGGAATATCCGTCTTCCACACTACCAACTGATTGTATCCTGATCGCATGTCAATTTTTTGATAACCACTGAGATCCCCTAAACTAATCGAATAGATCATAATGACTGGGAGTGGATATTGATTATTTATCGTAACATGGTTAATCTTATGATAATATTTATAGATCTGAATAGTTTTATCCACCTTTTTAATGAACAAAATCGGTGCTTCCCACACAGACATACTAGACCGGATGAACCCTTTGTTTTCTAGCACCTCAAACTACACTTTAAATTCCCTCAATTTTTCTAGTGACATACTGTAAGTTAGAAGTGAGTTAAGAATGGTCCCGAGAATGATATCAATAGTACAATCCACTTCTATTATTATTGTAAACCACAAGAAATATTTGAGAAATACATATAGAAACTACTCAACAACTATAGGAAAACTACTTCCTAGAATCTCTTCCATAGATTCCAAATAAATACCCTCCAATTGATGCCATGTCTTCTCAATTTATGGTTCTAAAAAGCCAATTGCACCTAACATTAATTTCTTCTCCCTAATAAAGAGATGATAAATGCCACCATCCCTCATGAAAATAACCGTTCATGCATATCAGTCGATTCAAGAATTAAAAATCATCATCCAGTCCATACCCACGATGATATCATAAAAATACATCTCATGTATTGAAAATTCACACATCAAATCAACCCCCATAAAATTTTATACAACAAGGTATACAAAGAAAGGCTCGACAATCTCTTTGACCCTGAGGAGTTTGTAGTTTCAACATAAACGGTATTATTTCCACACTTAAACCCAGAAAAAAAACATGAAAAGTATTAAAGGAATGTGACACACTCGTATAAAAAAATTCATAAAACTATAATTCAAATAAATCATACCTATGACTATGGATAGTTCCGAATAATCATCCACCACAACCTTCTTAGCTACAAACACTTGATTTGGGTCCACACTATAGTCTTTATTCCCCTATTGAGGAGTCATAGTGTTCCTTGAATCACTGTGGATAATTCCATTCTACTAATGAGTGGTATGCTGATACCTCATCCCATCGAGGCATATGATGCCTGCGACTCCTAAGGAGTGTCACAAACAACCAAACGTGGAGCATTGTGATAATAACAAGAAAGAATACTCATCTACTTGCAGTTATAAAATTTTCAAAGATATTACATATAATCCCACTTCATGTGGCCTATAAACCTCATTGGAAACATCCAAAATGACTCTGATGCTTTAGAGGAAGACTCATTCATCATGCCGATGGATTCTAGGCTATACTCCCACCTTGTAAATAACTTTTCCTCTTCCTATTAATTCTTAAGATAGTGTTACCAATATTTATCATGGTTATCAGAATACATCCACCACATTTATCTCCAAAAATTTCTCTTTCAGCCACCGTTTCACTATTTACCATCTCTATATAATCTGTTATATAGAGCACTGTAATCTTCGAATGAATTTTATGCCTCATCCCTGATTAAAAAGTATATTCCTTCAATGATGTACTTATAGTAACTTCTAGTAAAAACCAAACTAAATTCATGAATTTATCCACATATTATGTTAATGAAAGTTTCTATTAATTCAAACTAAATAAATATTTCCTTCACTAAATGATGAATGTGTGAGGATATAATTTTTTTTCGAACAATTCCTAAAATTTCTCCCATGCCATACCTTAGTCCCCTTTAGACTAGACCAATAACTCCCAACACTGACATGCATGATCTTCCCATATGTACGTTGCTAACTTTACTTTCAACTCCACTATAGTTCCAAGGAATTCGATGATGTAATTCATCCTATTCATCCACACATCCACCATTTCTTGTTTTGAATAAACATAAAAGTTGGGTGGATTATACTTTTGAAAATAAACAAAATGGTCCACATTCCTTAACTTCTCCCATTTATTCATACTATCCATGGCCTGAAAGGCTTACACTATACATTTCACTAGGTGCAAGTTCCACTATGGTTCAGGTGTAACCACATTTTTAGTAGAATCCTTTGGGTTGTCTATATGATTCCTACCCAATTCCATTTATATAAACAAAAAAAAAAGAACCATAAGTCTCACTCCTTATAAACTAAAGTATTACAAGTTCAAATTCTATCAAATTTCACTGTCACAACCATGCTTTCCAAAATTACACAAGTTTCATGTTAAATAATTTTTGAAAAAACCACAATGTTTTGAAAATATACCCATTTTCAAAATACATCTACCATTATCTTTTCAAAATCATACATTTGAAAATAATATCCATTTTTTTAAAAAAAATTAACACATTATACCAAAAACATAAATCATTAATTCAAATGAAAAATGAAATCCTGCAAGGAAGTCATTTCTAACATGAATTCCATGATTTTCTCATTAGCTAAACCCATGAAAATGAAATTTAAATTCCTATAGGTGTCTCCAAAACCCTTATGTAACCAACTACCTAGTAACTAGATGTCCAACTCAATAGGATAACTACACCTATTTATGCTATAAATTTCAAGTTATGGAAATCATTCTCATTCCTACAATACCAACTCAAGAGATAAACCAAGAGTGAGGGCCAACTCCCAAACCAAAAACAAATTTCAAATGACTGAACAAGACTGATTTCACTTGTGATTCAAGTATAGAAAAAATTGAAACCACTTGTAACATCCCACCCCTACTAATTTTCTTGATCCATGGTGAATGTTCTACTTATCATTAAGTAACCTCCCTAAGGCACTAAAGGCTACTAATAAATGTCGATGGCTTCATGAATGGTGGGGGTGACATTACCTTTTGAAATAAAATAATCCACCAAATGATCCATTTCCAAGAACAACTACATGATTCATGAAAAAATTTATTGCAACTACACCTCATACCAATTAAAACAATAAAAACCATGCCAATACCAATATAGAGTACCAAGAATAATCGTAAAACAATAAAGATCAAAGACACCATTATAATGCTCTATATCTTCTCACCAAGCTCCTGTATCTAACCCCATATAGTCTCCCAATAATCATGATGAACCATGAAATAAATGAGATTCCTTGACATTTCATCTATATCAGAATACAACATCAGAAAAAGCACCATAGTTCCAACTAGGGGGTGAGTAATAATACTCAGTAAGTTTTACCTGAATGAATTCTATATACATTCCACTAGTATAGAACATATTAGCAAATTTATATTAAATAATTTATATAAAATCAATAACTAATGAAATAACTTCCAGAAATCCAAACACAATCTTATTACGTCACATTTCCCTAAATCATCAATTTTATAAGGAAACACAACCAAACACATCATTTCCTAATTTCCCTAACTCTTATTGGCATAACTTAATTCACCTTGCATGACCGCACACATATTCCAACTATATTAACAAGTTCCACACCCATTATCATTGTGTACCCTAGATAGAGGGACTTCATTTATAAACCATTCTACTTTCATAGTGGTTATTAATGCCACTTTCCATCCTTTTTATAATGTTACTTCACGCTACAATCCATAAATTTTAATAACGGTTCTTCATGCCACTATCCATCCTATTCATAACTTTCTTAATCACTTAATCAAAAGACCATGCCAAAATCATGTTCCAAAATCCAAAAAACATGCCAATCAAAAATTAGCAACAACATACCAAAACCACTTCAATAAATCACTCACTTATTAAAAACACAATTAATATATTATCTGTTCCCAAAAACATTTAAATAAAATAACATTTTTATTGAAAACCATTTTCACAACCCATTTCCATCACCCAAACCAATTTTTTTTCAAAGTCACCATTTTAAAATCCAACAACAAAGTATAGTTCACAATAATTACCCCTTTCAAAAAAATCCTCAAATCATAAAAAAATGGATTTCCAAAAATATTTTCGCATCACATTCACAATAAATTTCACGAAAAATAAATTAATTTGAAATTAATCCTTCTAGTTTGAGAAAAATGGAGTCAAGGGTAAATAAACCTACCTTATGATTTGGTAAAATTGACCCACTACACAACCACACACCAAAACTGGATGAAACATCAACACAATCACCTTAGATACCCTTCCCTAACATAAAAAAAATAAATCTTACAAATATATGTCAGAAAACCCATAGATCTACCTGATATAGAATTAGATCTAAGAAATTGGGAGAGAGGGTAGAGTAGATATAAGAAAAACCATCAAAATACAATAAATGGAGACTCACCAATGAAGATTATCCTTCAAAGTACCAAGAAAAACCCTTTGAATCACCTCTAGATTTTGTGGGAGAGGTTTCCTAGATCTTGAGAGAAGAAAATCCTATGTGAGGGTTGAGATGGGGATCAAATGGGTTGTTTAAGGTTAAAATCCTGAAATATCTATTTTGAAATAGCCCAATTTTTAACCCACACACGGTTTAGCCATACAGTTATGCAAACTGTATGCTAACCATGTGTGTGCTACCACCCCAAAGGTGACCATTCATAGTTTTCCTACACAGTTAGACAAACTGTGTGCTAACCACGGGAAAGCCCACTTCTCATGTTTCACAGTTTATCTGGGATATCCAAAGGGTTTTTAAATTGTGTGCCTTAACCATGTGACCATCCATATCCCACTTCCTCCTTGTGTACAATTTCCTGGAAAAGATGCATCATTTTCACTAACCATGATCAAACTATGCACTCTTATAAAAGCCCAAAAATTGTCCCAAAACCTGTCCAAACTCACCCAAAACATACCCAACCACTTTATAAACTTAAAAGGGCCTAAATAAGTGTTACATACCTCTAATAGGGGGTTATATTGGAAAAATTAATAGTGAAATTGATGTAAATTAATTTCATTCTAATGTACAAATAATGATAAATTTGTTCTATGTAGGGACTTGGGAACTATTCAGTTTAATGCTCCAATACAAGGGATAAATCATAGACCCCATAAAGGTATATGAGATGTCAGTCACTAAAATAGAAATTTATTTTAAGGTAACCATTTTCCTTCACACCATATTATGGGATGTCATGTTAATGTTTTTAAGAATATTGCCTCTTCAATTATATTCACCTTCTTATTAGGATATTTTTATGTGATTCTAATCATTTATTAATTATAACTATATATAATAAATATAAATTTCTAGAATATTGAAATAAAATTCTATTTCCTTAATTAACTTATGGTTATTTATTAGTGGGATTTTAAATATGAAAATTCAATGAAAATTAATTACAGTTTATGGGTCTTACTACCTACTCATGTGGTCTATTTATGTCCTACTATTTTGGGAGAAAAGGAACATTAAATATAATCATATGTTTTGTGAATATTCTGAAGTATTATATAAGGATTTTTCTTCTATTTACTTGAATTATGATGTTGATTTCACAACTGAATTCATACATAATGATAAACCTATTTCAAATATTATGTATAGAATTCACCCAATTAAGTTATAGGAATTAAATAAGAAACCTAGTATAATATTAGGAAGTGATTCATATGACCAAGTGTGTCACCATGGTGTGTACCTATTATTATTATTAATAATAAATATGTTTCAATGAATATTTACAGTGATAGTTGTTAACATAACAAGATCAGAAATAATATAAAGTTAAGTGAGTCAAGATAATAATATAATTATTTAAATAATTTACCTAATTTTTTAAAAGTTTGGGGTGGAAGCCTCATTTATTATTTAAAGTGAAGCATTGAAAACTTTTAAATGGGTAGAGGGAGATCCATTACATTTCCTGAAGGCCTAGTGGGCATTTAGACTATTACATGTTCTATAAGCCGAAACTTTTGGGACAAGGCCCATTCTGTGAATAGTATTGCTACAACACTAAACCTACTATAGTACTACATAGTATCTTCCACCGCTACAGTACCCCTGTAACACCCCGAGCTTCCATAATACGCTTCTCATTCAATAATGCAATAGCTTGCATTGTACGCAACTTCGAGTTCTAAAACACTGCGACTAATCAAAGTAGCCGTTAGGAATTGTAATAACCACTTTTTAAAATTATAGAAATTTTATATTTCAAAATGGAATTCATTTTTGTATTCCTAATATTGAAATTATCTTATGTTGAATTTTTTGTAATTTTTTGAGAACTTCCAAATTTTTATGAATAGTGACAAATACTTAAAACAACTTTTTTAATCAAAATAATTTATAGTGATAAGTTATACTATTGAGTGGTTTTAAAGTATAATTAGAATATATTTTTACCATTTTATCCAATGGTGTTCATTAGAATTAATTTCACTTTGAAATTGGACATAAACAATTGCCAATCTTTTGATATAAATTGTTTCTTAAAAACACGCTATTTGTTGTGATAGCGGGAATTAATTATAAAATTAATTAATGAAACTTATATGTTTGGAATTTTTTAAAATAGACACCATTTTTTAATTCGGAATATCAATTATAGCTTAGGGTGAAATTTTGGCATTGTTCTGAAAAACTTCAATTTTTGATGAATAGTGAAACCACTAAGTGGTAGTTAAATAACTAATTTTTCATTTAAATGAAATATTACCACATCTGTGATTTGATTTTCAAAAATATGACATACATGGTTATCATTAATAAGTAAAATGTGGTTCAATGAGATTAAAATAATTTTTTGTGAATAGTAACTTATAAGTTCTTAATCGCGATTAGAGGTAATTAGTGTAGTTTACGGTAAAAATAATGTTTTAATAATATGAGATGAGATTGAAACATGTCTTACCCTCATTTTATGTGCCATGGCCGACCAAGAAAATCCATGGGTCAACTTGGGGACCCCATGGAGCCACTTTAGTTAGAAAATGACATAAATACCTTTTATTTAATGTTAAAGTAAAAAATGATACAAACATGAAATGTTTTACTAAAACCATTTTTATATGGGGTTATACAAGTCATATTTTTTACTATAAATATTCATTGGAAATCTAAAACGATTTCCTATATCATAGTAATTTTTTTATAATTTTTAGACATTAAATAAATTAAATTATTTATGACATCATTATGATGCAGCGATGACCTCATTATTTAACGATTTTAATAAAATGAAAAGATAATGTACAATACAAGGCATAAACTTGTCAAACACCTATTGGATGAGTATATTTATAACCCTTATCACCTTACCCTCTAATTATATAAGTGTTGGACCTCTAAAATCCGAAACTCATTTTATAATAAAGTGACTTTTCTTTACTTTCCAAGAGTGCCCCTCCTCTCCACTTATAAAAGGCCCCCACCTCTACCACCTCATTCACACTTTCAAGAGATTTGGCTCGGCAAACATCTTCCCAAATACTCTCCCAACTTCCCCCTCTTACTCCTAGAAGCCTCAATTTGGGCAGAACTCTTCCCAAGTAAGCCTTTGGCTCAAATCAAAAAGAGTTACCCGATTTTGAGGTAATGTCTTCTCTAATGTTGTTTTGTTTTATTTTTTCTTCTCCAACCACCTAAACTCTTTTTATTCATTTATTTTGTAACAACAACATTATAATCAATATACTAGGATGTTGTTATAAGAATTATTCGAGCTAAACTTACACACACCTACATCTAATGGTTAAAGAACATACGGTTTCTGTGGATGGCGAATTTCTGCCTCACGAAACGATGATTGTTCAACACTCATATAACACATTCAAAGGTGGCCATTAAGATGTCACTATATTTATATAGGATATATAATATGTTTATGTTTTACTTATGCTTCTTTATTTTTCATTTGTGGCATACCTTATGATTTCCATTATGGGTAAACACGATAATTTCATTTTAGGAAGTGCGGACTATCGCCCCCTCAAAGTGATGTGAATCGTTAATGCCATATGTGGGATGTATAAAGGATGGAGTAAATGATATTATATATGATATTATACTGGAAATATATTATACCTTTATATAATTATGATTTAATTCCATTAAATACTAAATAGAAATGAAAGTAGCGTTCATGCGTACGTACGGCTTACCGTCTCCATGAACGGTGAATTTCATTTCTTACCTCTAAATGTTATGTAATATTATAAATACATGTATATAATGGATATATATGATATATATGATATCTCCATCATGAACATAATTCTGGATATAATGGATATATCACCACATGAACAACTTGTAATTATAAGAATTTTATTTTTGACTCAAGTACCTAAGATCGAAAAAATGACCGTTATAAACGTAAATAATTACATAGTGTTCATAACATGGTAATAAGGGATATAAAAGGAATAATGAACATGAAAAAGGTTCTTAAGTAAATAGAAATTAACTCTAGTTTATTATTCAGGAGAATAAAGAACGGTCGAGTCAGGACAGGACGCAAGGTAAGGGAACTTCTTAACCCAATTTCTATTCTTTGGGTTAATCTCCTACTTTCAAATTATGTCATGATATTATTATGTCTTATTTTGTATTTTTACTTTCTTTATGTGTAACTATAGTGAATAAACATAATATATCTATTTTATTTTAAAAATGATCTTTTTAAGGACTTCGTCTCAATCTCCTTTCATTGAGGCATATTTGGTTTTATACACAACTTTCTTTTATACGGTGTATAAACCCCATTGACTTTTACGTTTATTCAAAAGGAATATTTTTTATACGAAGCGTTTTACTAAAAGACAAAAAGGGAATGTTTTTATTTCCGTACATATGCGGCGACAATGACTTCTCCACCGCCGTGACCATTATTTGAGTTTCGGCTTCCTCTACAAGCCATCACTTTTTTTAAAGAAAAATAAATACAAAGTTTTAACTTTCTTTTATTTTGGTATTGAAAATGATTTTGAAAGAATTTTTATTATATCAATGTGTTGTATTGATATCTTGTGATTGAAATGTGGAAATGTTATGTTTCCTTTATGCATGTTTTATGTGATACTATTATGTTATGGTTTATGATATGTTTAAACCTATTAATATGAGGAATGCATTGGGCTTAACAAGTGACGGGTGGAGCCCGCTATAGCTCCTCGATGTATCGGCAGGTCTCATGAGACAAACTAGTGTCTTGGCACCAGGCCTTGACAAAATCTTATTTGTGGTCTTGGCACGAGGCCTTGACTACGTGGTTATGACAGTCTGGCATTATGCATTCCATCATTATGAAAATGGTTATTGATATTGCATGTGATTATTCGACCAGTAGAATATCCATGTGAAGAAGTAAATGGAAGTATCTCGTTTTACTTTTTCCATATTATGTTGATCTTCAAGTTTAAAATGCTTTTGTTTTAGTCATACATTGCCTTAAATGTTTATGTTTATTTATGAAAGCTTCCGCAATATTTTTATCCTTACTGAGCATCTGAGCTCACCCCTTTCAATGTTTTAATATTTTCCAGGATGTGAAGAAGTATTTTATGAATGACCTGCAGGGATAGTCAGAAGAGGATATGAGTGTGGACTTTGAAGACTTTGTTATTAGTTTTTCACTTTATGATGTAATGTAAGACTTATGAATGTATCTAGTGTTTCCAAGGCTACTAAACTAATCGGTCTTTCGAGACTTGATCTTTTGTGATCATGCCAATGTTACGAAGTAATGCACCGACTCTGGGTAGCTGGGGTCGGGGCGTTATAGTTGGTATCAGAGGCAGTTTAGTACTAACCTTGGAAGCTAGATTTAGATAAACTCTGATTAGAGCACATAGCCCGAAGATAGACTTTAAGGATTAGTATAGAAGAACTTCCTAGAATTTTGGTATTATAGAGATTTTGTGAGTTTTCTGAGCAACACATCCTTGTCTGGATACGAGCAGGTAGAGGCGGCTCTGGCACAGATGTACCTAGGGGTAAAACCCGAAAACACCGCTTTGAACTAGACTCGAACGGGAACTGGTGCATGACAACGGGCCTTGCTGCACTCTTGGTTACGACACTCCCGGGGGATATGGTTAGGATAATTCTCATTTTCTTTACAAACCACTATGAAGGGTTATGATTATATACTTCCTCAAAGAAAACATTCCTTTTTATGATTATGGATTATATCCATAAATAGTTCAATTTATGTAAAGTGTTTTAAAAATATGGAATTATGTATTTTAATTCATAAACTAATCTAGTTTATGACATTGTTTAGAAATGGCGCCTAGTGGAAGGAATGGAAACCGTATCAATGCACGCACTCCGTGTAGGGATTGCCCTCTTGCTCAAGATAATTATTGTGGATCTGGAGATACAACTGGTGCTGATCAACTTATTACCATACTGGGACAACTCACTCAGGTTATGAATAATAACCTTACTCGTATGGAGCACCCTAATCCGCAATGTGGAGGATCAATGTTAGACCGCTTCATGAGGCAACAACCACCAACATTTAATGGAGGTACAAATCCGTTAGTAGCTGAGCAATGGATAAACTCCTTAGAGAAAATATTCCACGCCTTGGGGAGTAGCGAAAGGGAGAAGGTTATCATGGCAGTTTACCGCCTCACTGGAGATGCCGATCAATGGTGGTAATTGATTCAAAATAAAAAGGAAGATGATGACATATCGAATATGGAATGGAGGGAGTTCAAAGAGCTTTTCTTAGAAAAATACTTTCCTCATGACCATCGAGCAGATATGGAAAGGCAATTTCTGAGTCTGAGATAAAAGGAGGATGAGAATGTCGCAAAGTATGAGGCCAACTTTACAAGGTTGGCGAGGTATGCTGCAGACTATATACGTAACCCAAGAGGTAATATTGATTGTTTCTTTGATGGGTTAAAACCATTTCTCCGTAGAGCTTTAGTATCACAATCTTTCTCAACATACGAAGATATTGTCTCATGTGCTATCAAGACAGAAAAGGAATTCTCTAAGTCTTATGACAACAAAGTAAAGCAAGAGAAGAAGAGAACGGTGGAACAAGATACAGATAAAGGGAAAAGGGGAAAGAAGGATTTTCCATTATGTGATAATTGTGGGAAGAATTACCCTGGTACTTGCCTAAAAGGAATGGGAGTTTGTTATAAATGTGGAGAAAAAGGTCACCAGGCACGTGATTGCAAGGGAAAGAAATAGGCTATCAATGTTGAATGCTACAATTGTAGGGAAATGGGGCATTATGAAAATGAATGTCCTAAGCGTCAGGGAAACTTACCTCAGAAAAGGCCAAGGGATCAAGGACAATCTTATGCTGTTACTACAGTTGAAGCAGAATAATTAATGTATTGGTGCTTTTGGACTCATGGATTATATTATGGTTACTAGAATAATGTGATATATATATAAGGATTGCACTGCAGTACTTGTTGTTTCAGTAAGGTTTTAATATGATGAAGGTAATAATATTTTTAGTATGTGACAATAAGAGAAACTTTACTTTGTTTGGGGAATCTGATAAATTGATTTTGGAATTAAGAGACCTTTTAGAGAAAGTCTAGACAGAGGTATTTTGGATAACTATAGAGGTTGGAGTGGATTAAGTTTATCTTTGGATAGTATTGTTTAAGGTTAAAAAATTTATGAAGATTATTTTTGGAATATTATACTACTATAGTTTTAGGAAAAGGAAAACCTGCAGGGTGGGGCATAACCCGTCACGTCGGACAAAGCTGCAGGAATCGAACCCACAACCATAGTGAGACAAGCCTTTATTTCCTACCACTAGCCTACAGGAAGTCCCTGGTTATTAAAAAATAATTTTACTAATCTAAATGGTATGTGTTAACATTTGGAACCTTATACAATTAGGATAAGTATAATATTTTTGAGTTCTATTATCTTTTTGAGTGAAAGATGAGTTGAAGATTGAAACTCTAATTGTCAATCATATATATATATATATATATACCTATCTCTTATTCAATGAATAAATTAATTCTTAAACTTTAGTAAAGGGATATTAAAACAAAAAAATGTGTTATCCTAATACCTTATGTCTTGTTGAACTGATGATATTTTAAATCAACATAGATTGAAGGATTTGAGGCCCTCAATTTGACAGTTGATTGTGATTGATGACCTCAATCACTCCCTACAAATAATTACGTTTTTCCTCCAATTATATGTCTCTAATTTCCACCAATGTTCTCCTAATCGAGATCATAATTTGGTGGTGACTTTTTCATTTCCTTTTCCCTCTTATTAAAGCTAAATTTTATTAATCTTATTTCCGATGTGGGTTTTCCACAAAGATATTTTCTATTTTCAACCTTTTATTTTCCAAGAAAAATTTCAAATTACGAGGACACAATTTATTGAAGGAGGGGAGAATGTAACACCCCGAGCTTCCATAATATGCTTCTCATTCAATAATGCAATAGATTTCATTGTACGCAACTTCGAGTTCTAAAACACCGCGACTAATCAAAGTAGCTGTTATGAATAGTAATAACCACTTTTTAAAATTATATAAATTTTTTATTTCAAAATGGAATTCTTTTTTGTATTCCTAATATTGAAATTAGCCTATGTTGATTTTTTTGTAATTTTCTGAGAACTTCCAAATTTTTATGAATAGTGAAAAATACTTAAAACAACTTTTTTAATCAAAATAATTTATAGTGATAAGTTATACTATTGAGTGGTTTTAAAGTATAATTAGAATATATTTTTACCATTTTATCCAATGGTGTTCATTATAATTAATTTCACTTTGAAATTGGACATAAACAATTGTCAATCTTTTGATATAAATTGTTTCTTAAAAACATGCTATTTGTTGTGATAGCGGGAATTAATTATAAAATTAATTAATGAAACTTATATGTTTGGAATTTTTTAAAATATACATCATTTTTGAATTCGGAATATCAATTATAGCTTAGGGTGAAATTTTGGCATTGTTCTGAAAAACATCAATTTTTGATGAATAGTGAAACCACTAAGTGGTAGTTAAATAACTGATTTTTCGTTTAAATGAAATATTACAACTTCTGGGATTTGATTTTCAAAAATCTGACATACATGGTTATCATTAAGAAGTAAAATTTGGTTCAATGAGATTAAAATAACTTTTGGTGAATAGTAACTTTTTAGTTCTTAATCGTGATTAGAGGTAATTAGTGTAGTTTAAGGTAAAAATAATGTTTTAATAATATGAGATGAGCCTGAAACATGTCCTACCCTCATTGTATGTGCCATGGCCGACCAAGACAATCCATGGGTCAACTTGGGGACCCCATGGAGCCACTTTATTTAGAAAATGACATAAATACCTTTTATTTAATGTTAAAGTAAAAAATGACACAAACACGAAATGTTTTACTAAAACAATTTTTACATGGGGTTATACAAGTCATATTTTTGACTATAAATAGTAATTGGAAAGCTAAAAAGATTTCCTATATCATAGTATTTTTTTATAATTTTTAGACATTAAATAAATTAAATTATTTATGACATCATTATGATGCAGCGATGACCTCATTATTTAACGATTTTAATAAAATGAAAATATAATGTACAATACAAGGCTTAAACTTGTCGAAAACCTATTGGATGAGTAGATTGAGAACCCTTATCACCTTAACCTCGAATTATATAAGTTTGGGACCTCTAAAATCCGAAACTCATTTTATAATAAAGTGACTTTTCTTTACTTTCCAAGAGTGCCCCTCCTCTCCACTTATAAAAGGCCCACAACTCTACCACCTCATTCACACTTTCAAGACATTTGGCTCGGCCAAACTCTACCCAAATACTCTCCCAACTTCCCCCTCTTACTCCTAGAAGCCTCACTTTGGGCATAACTCTCCCATGGAAGCCTTTGGCTCAAATCAAAAAGAGTTACCCGATTTTGAGGTAATGTCTTCTCTAATGTTGTTTTGTTTTATTTTTCTTCTCCAACCCCCTAAAATATTTTTATTCATTTCTTTTGTAACAACAACAGTATACTCAATATACTAGGATGTTTTTATAAGAATTATTAGAGCTACACTTACACACACCTACATCTAATGGTTAAAGAACATACGGTTTCTGTGGATGGCGAATTTCTGCCTCACGAAACGATGATTGTTCAACAGTCATATAACACCTTCAAAGGTGGCCATTGAGATGTAAATATATTTATATAGGATATATAATATGTTTATGTTTTACTTATGCTTCTTTATTTCTCATTTATGGCATACCTTATGATTTCTATTATGGGTAAATGCGATAATTTCATTTTAGGAAGTGCGGACTACCGCCCCCTCAAAGTGATGTGAATCGTTAATGCCATATGTGGGATGTATAATGGATGGAGTAAATGATATTATATATGATATTATACTGGAAATATATTATACCTTTATATAATTATTATTTCATTCCATTAAATACAAAATAGAAATGAAAGTAGCGTTCATGCGTACGTATGGCTTACCGTCTCCATGAACGGTGAATTTCATTTCTTACCTCTAAATGTTATGTAATATTATAAATACATGTATATACTGGATATATATGATATATATGATATCTACATAATGAACATAATTCTGGATATAATGGATATATCACCACATGAACAACTTGTAATTATAAGAATTTTATTTTTGACTCAAGTACCTAAGATCGAAAAAATGACCGTTATAAACTTAAATAATTACATAGTGTTCATAACATGGTAATAAGGGATATAAAAGGAATAATGAACATGAAAAAGGTTCTTAAGTAAATATAAATTAACTCTAGTTTATTATTCAGGAGGATAAAGAACGGTCGAGTCAGGACATGACGCAAGGTATGGGAACTTCTTAACCCAATTTCTATTCTTTGGGTTAATCTCCTAATTTCAAATTATGTCATGATATTATTATGTCTTATTTTGTATTATTACTTTCTTTATGTGTAACTATAGTGAATACACATAATAGAACAATTTTTTTTGAAAAATGTTCTTTTTAAGGACTTCGTCTCAATCTCCTTTCATTGAGGCATATTTGGTTTTATACACAACTTTCTTTTATACAGTGTATAAACCCCATTGACTTTTACGTTTATTCAAAAGGAATCTTTTTTGTATGAAGAATTTTACTAAACAACAAAAAGGGAATGTTTTTCTTTCCGTACATATGCGGCGACAACAACTTCTCCGCCGCCGTGACCATTATTTGAGTTTCGGCTTCCTCTACAAGCCATCACTTTTTTTAAAGAAAAATAAATAAAAAGTTTTAAATTTCTTTTATTTTGGTATTGAAAATGGTTTTGAAAGCGTTTTTATTATATCAATGTGTTGTATTGATATCTTGTGATTGAAATGTGGAAATGTTATGTTTCCTTTATGCATGTTTTATATGATACGATTATGTTATGGTTTATGATATGTTTAAACCTATTCATATGAGGAATGCATTGGACTTAATAAGTGACGGGTGGAGCCCGCTATAGCTCCTCGATGCATCGGCAGGTCTCATGAGACAAACTAGTGTCTTGGCACTAGGCCTTGACAAAATCTTATTTGTGGTCTTGGCACGAGGCCTTGACTACGTGGTTATGATAGTATGACATTATGCATTCCATCATTATGAAAGTGGTTATTGATATTGCATGTGATTATTTGACCAGTAGAATATCCATGTGAAGAAGTAAATGGCATTATCTCATTTTACTTTTGCCATATTATGTTGATGTTCAAGTTTAAAAGGCTTTTGTTTTAGTCATACATTGCCTTAAATGTTTATGTTTATTTATGAAAGCTTCTGCAATATTTTTATCCTTACTGAGCATCTGAGGTCACCCATTTCAATGTTTTAATATTTTCCAGGATGTGAAGAAGTATTTTATGAATGACCTGCAGGGATAGTCAGAAGAGGATATGAGTGTGGACTTTGAAGACTTTGTTAGTAGTTTTTCACTTTATGATGTAATGTAAGACTTATGAATGTGTCTAGTGTTTCCAAGGCTACTAAACTAATCGGTCTTTCAAGACTTGATCTTTTGTGATCATGCCAATGTTACGAAGTAATGCACCGACTCTGGGTAGCTAGGGTAAGGGCGTTACAACCCCCTTCCACCACTATAGTGACCTTCCACAGCTATATTGCCTGTCGTTGCTACAATATCATTTACCTGATGTAAACATTACATCTAATAGACAATCACAAAATATTAAGAATGAAAGGGGTATACTTTTTGAGTACTAGTTACATAAGAAAATTATTTTACATAACTTGTAAAAATTTCCCATTAATTTAACCACACTAGATCCCTTATAGACTTCTCATAAGTTTCAATAATGTACATAACATAGGGGTTAAAAGGAAAAGAAAGAGGTGACCTTAGACTCTTAGTATGGTATAATATAATCGATAATAATTAATTATCATAAGTGAGAATAATATGATAATATGAGTATAATCATAATAGATAAGGAAATCATAGACAACAAAGCATAGATCAAAAGATATGACTCATCGCATAGGGCTTCAGAAAACATAAGAGGTGAATCAAAAGAGTATGATAACATTACCCAATAAGAATGAGTGATGAGAGAATATCTTTGGTACAAAAATATGAATTAGGTTATATCATAATAATTTGAATATTAAAGTATATCATTTTTAACATAGATTAAACACAACCATTCACATGATCAAACTTTTAAGAATTGATTGGAAACAATTATGCCCACATACAACCATGTGAGCCTATTTTAACCATAATTATACCTATGCACATCCTTATGAGTATAAATTAACTAAAATTATAAATAAAAAATTATATTATAATACATTAACTATTATTATACCCACACAAATTCTTTCAAGCATAACTAAACTACAATTATACCGACAGAAAACATTGTTTGAATAACATAACAATAATTATTCCCCCACACAAATTTTTATATAGTTAGATATAAAACATTAACTAATTAATTTGAGGTTGATATAGGACCCCACCCATAATTACTCAATTCTTACAAGTTCCACATATAAATCATTCAATTTTCAAATAATAAAGAAACCATAGAAATAAAATGGGTGTTATAAAACTTCAAAATTATATAAAATAACATCATGAATTAAATAATTTGATACCAAAAACTCCATTATCCAAAATAATCTGATAATAAAACAAATATACAGGGTGAAAAATTAAACACACCTCTTTTAGAGATAGATTATTTTTAATACAGAGAGGAAAATGAATACTAAATCATGAAGTGATCTTTCTTGAAAACATTTTGTATTCTTAGACGAAAAATCCATAGTTTACGAGCCTCTTTTAAAAAATTATAATTTTTTAAAGTGAAATAAATAATGTATAATTTTTTGAAAGAGATAAAATCATTTAAAATGGACATTATTAGAAGAACAATGTTATATAATAAATTGTATAACTCAAAATAAGGAGTTTAAGTAAACAACTCACTTACCACTATGATATCTATTTAATTGAAATATATTTAAAGGGAGAACATGATATGGATCATAAAACTCTATTCATAAAATGATAATGGAAATATACTTCCAATATTTAGTTTTTGATCTATATTAACTATGTTATGGTACATAGTGAGAAACATGTCTCTAGAAATTAAATTTGAGACAGAGAACCTCCTACCATGAATTTGTGCCTTGTTTAACACACCCACACCTCCAATATAACAAACATAATTGTATCATTATACTATTAAATAACCTTATTAATTATTATAAAATTTTATAGTAATCATTTATAATTATTATCTACATGTATATTATATATTTATCATATACTTTTCATATCAGATGTGAGTAATATTGATAATTTTGAACTAGTCTTTTATAGGTGTGCTACTATTAATTATTATCCACAACATCATCATTACTTGATAATAGATGTCCTTTTAATTTATGTTTCATAATTATTTAAAATTTAAAAAATTTAATACATGGGATTTTGTTTTCCAATCCTTAAATATGAATTCTCCAATTAGAAAATTTTCTTGATTGTTAGTAAAGGATGGGTGTTTTCTAAAATTATGGGTTAATTTTTTTATATTCACATTACATAACCAAAATAAGAAATATTTATTTATTTTTATCATATAATACCATAAATTGAATTTCCATTTTACTCCATGATATAAATTTAAATCATTTTTCAAGTACGTGGTTGAACCCTCCCAAACGTGAACATGCCATAAATAATTTATGATAATGATGTTACATGGTAATAATATAATAATAATATAAGAATAGTGATATAATTTAATGTTTATTAGTTTATATATAATATTTTTAAATAATTTTAAGAAGAACTTATCTAATATGAGGTTATTTATTAGTAAAAAGTAATCAATTTTTCAATTATAATGTTGTTCTGGATGGTGGAATTTACTATGCTTGTTTATTCCTCATATAATTCATAGATTTCCCAATATTTTATTTAATGAACCATAATAATTTTATTTGTGTTATATTTATCCAATAAATGAATTTTCATGACCATTAATGTATTTATATTGTGATTTAAAAACTAAAAATCAATCCTTCTATGGAGGAGGTTGTGCACACATATTAATGGAAGTAGATTTAATTTTTCAAAAAATGGGTAGAATAATAAATATGGTTTATCATTTAAGAATATAAAAAATATAAAAAATATTTTGATTTCATATTAATTTACCAATTAGGAACCTCCTCTTAATTACGTGAAGTAAGAAAAAAAAATTTCCTTGTAGAGGTGGTAGTCTACAGAGCACAAAAATGAATGTTTTTTTTTCTAAATAGAAAATAAAATGGTCTTTAATTCTTATAACATCATTATAATAAAATAAAATAACAATAATAATTATAAATATGATTTTGTTTTAAGATGGTATATTCTAATTATTTTTTGAATAAGTTCACAAAATGACATGGAAATGTTAATGCAATGGTTTGAAATTTATACCTTGTTTTTTGGATTATATACTTTAAAAAATTCGATATTCTATTGCGGGTTCATTTTTTGTGAAGAAAAAAACATGTTTATGATGTCTAGTAATGTTTTGGATATGGTTGGGTAGAGTTTTTTCCAAACTAAATTGGTTGTGTTATGAGGGGAAGTAAGAAGAGGAGTCCCCTTTTATTGGTGAAAAGGGATGAAATTTTTGTAAATACTGATAACATTTTAGTAATAGGAAGTCAATCTCAAGTGAAGTTGATAAAAAACTAGTAAATAAGGTATATTTTCAATATATTCATTAACCACTCATTCCAAAACATGTTTTAGTCATTATTTTGGGAATTCCATATTTGATATACCATTTAACCCTTATTGTTTTTATCGAGGTGACATGTTTTTACCAATGTAATGTATTCCATATGCTTGATAATAAATGGTACATTATTATATAATTTTTGGATATTGATTAAAATTATGAAATGAATTTTATTATATGAATATTCTAAAATATATAACAATTAATATTAATATAATAAATGTATATTGTATAAAAACAATTTTATTGAAAAATTTATCTTATCTTATAAAAGGTAAAATAAGTTTTTGTAAATTAAAAATAAATTAGAATTATATTTTCACATATAAAAAATATTTTTTTCCTGAGAAAAAGGGTTTCATGAACTTAAAATTATGACTTATATTAAAATAATTTCATGGAAGTCACGTTATTTGTAAATTCTAAATTTTTCACTATTTAACTTTAGACCAATATATTTTAAAAAATATCAAAAATCAATATTAAGATAATAATATGACAATAAATCCAAAATAGAAGTTAGTTTTTTTAATTAATTATCATAATTTTTTTTATTTTAATAAAAGCATAAAATATAGAAAAAACATGTTCTTATTTGGAAAAAAAATTAACTGTACTATGCGTTCTTCTTTATATTTATTAAAATTTACTAGTTAAAAAAATTTAATCCCTTTTCCATACCCAAAATATTTTATAATTAAATAATTAAAATTTTATAAAAATTTTTTTGTTAATTTCGTAGATTCCCAAGATTAGTAAATTTTTGTTTTTTTCAACATATTTATATATATTAATTTATATATAATTCATAATTCTTTTAAAAATATTTATAAATGATAATTATATAGTTAACATATAGCGGCCTATATATTTTTTGGTTTTTTAATTTCCTATGAAATATGTTTTTGATACAGTGATTATTTTAAAAAAACAAAATTTCAACATCTCAAGGTGATACAATCTCCACCCTTAAGAAAATTTCACTATGTTAATTTAATTATTAGTTACTGATGAAGTAGTTAATGATTCCCATATGATAGATATGACTTGGTATTTGACATATAGAGAGTTAAAAACATTAGTAACATGGGTTGGTATAGGAAACTCGTTTTTTATTCATACCATAAATCTCACAATATGGGTTGTATTTCTGAACATTTAAGCTAAAAACTCATCATTATTATGGTAAATGATTATATAAGGGAATCAATTCTGTAGATAGTTCATCATTTTCATTGGAATAATAACTGATCATTATTTTATTTTGGATATGACGTATTATCTCCTATTTCAATACTATGGAATTTAAGCGGATATTACTAATATATTTCCCAAATAAACAAAATCCTAAAAAAGGAGGGACAAAAGGATTTATAGTATTACTTTGACCATAAATTAAAAATACATATAGATTATATATTTGTGATGAAATTATCATAAAAATTGGATTTTTATTGATAACTCGATATCTCATAAATAAAATTTTATAGATATAAATAAGTAGGTATGAGATGAATCAATTTTGACACTTGCAGTTATGAGTGGGTGAAGTGTTTATTCCTAATTCTATATTTTCACATGAAAAATTAGTATTTTTGAATTAATTTTCTTTCCTCTATTCCCTTGGAATATGATGATGATAACATCCATTTTACTCATCGCTACATTGGTTACGAAACCGATTTTTAATGAAAAAAATTCATTTCATTTGTTGCATTGAACATTTTTCTCCTATATTTCATTTGTTTATACTATTCATATATCCTCTAAAATCAAAAGATTTATCTCAAATCATTCTAAAATTAGAATATTATATTTTTTATATTTGGAATTTTCATGGGGGTTTCCTTCTATATTTTTGACATTTATGTAGTTAAACTTTCATTCTTCCATGGGACTTTTCATCTTAAAATCCATGAAACTCCATATTTCTATGCATATCTCTAGAGTCCAGAAATTATATTTTCACATTACGTATACATAGTTTAACCTCTTTTTATCTATCATTGTCTTTTGTCAAAAATGAATTTCGATGATTTTTTTTGAGAAACCTAAAACCATTTGATCATATAGTCAATGTCGGGAAAAAACTAAGGTGTACCTCACAAGTATTGAAAATCATGATTCTTTGGTACTCACTATTACAACCTCATTTTTTTAAACTCTAGTATTTATCTGTAAATTTACATGTGAAGAGTCCCGAGAATGTATTTATTAAATAATACAATTTTGAATTCCTCCTATTCCACATAGTAAACTTTTTCGTTCATTTATATATTCTTTATATGAGTCAACAATTTGCTGGAAACACCTTCTAGATGATAAAAAAATAAAATTTAATTCTCATGATTCAATTATTAGATAATAAAAAACAACATTTCTAGAATAATGATCCATTGATCTGAAATAATTGGAATTCAAGGGACACTAAATGATGGTGGATGTTGTAACTTTACATACACCATAATAATTTTTTCCTACATTACTACATTTATGACATCAAAAAGGTTTTTCTTATTGGATATAAAATAGGACAACATTTTTTGAATGGGTTATCACTGCACTTTCCATTCCATTTTCTTTTACTGTGGAATAATAATTGCACTTTTCATAAAATCCATTCATAACTCGATTTCTCCTTGAAAAATCCATATATAATAACAAAATATTTAATCACGAGTGATCAATATTTAAAAAATAAATAAATTAATGAAATATTTTCCTCAAAATGTGTTACTCCTTGAAACTATCACAATGGATTTTACATCTACCTAAATCACTCTTGTTTCATTCTATTTTTCTTTTGGTTGGGTTATCTAATAACCCATTAAATAATTACTTAACTTAATAAATCCTTCATAATGGATGGTATGTAGACTTTTATTAACCAAAGTATATCCCTAGAGAGTGTTAAAAAATTTATATATTTGTGAGTCTTTTATATCACGAAATGATTATTGATTTGATACCCAAAATTATATTTTATGGGTTATTTCCACTGGCTACATTTGTGCTAGAGCATACATCAACTTTTACTATCAAGATATTGATTTTATTTCTATGAAAACAAAAAATATCTATAATACCAATATTTTAGAAAGGTACCTTAAACATTGAATTGTCCCTTTTAATTATCTATAGGGTTTTAACTAATATTATATAATCCTAATTCCCAAACATTATTTCAATTATTCCTAAAAAATAACTAAACCCTCCACTAATACAAATGAAAGAGACCCAAAAAATATATATATTTATTTCTTATATATTAAATAATCTAAACATTACATCCCAAAAATAGTGATCCAATCCAAATAACTCATGATTTAGGGTCTTTGGGTAACATATTCATAGGCATCTTATTACACAATATATGAATATTTATCTATAATAGAACTATACTAGATCCCATATACACTCCTCAAAAGCTATAATCATCTTCTTTATTAGGGTATGGAAACATAAAAAAAGTGTGATCTCAAATTCTCTATAAGGAAACACATAATAAATTGTAATCAATGATCATAAGTGACTATAAGGATATAATATTTTTATAATCACGATACATAAGAAAAGTGTACTCAATAAATCATAGATCAAAAGTAATGAGTCATGTCATAATTATTGGCATAATACATGACATGATTTGGAAGGTTATTTAAAAATTAGTAAAAAAATGACCCATGAGAACATAAAATAGGGATAACAATATGAATATGACTATGAAATAATCCTAGGAAGAAGAAAATATTTTATTTTTAAAATAGATTATCCACAATGATATCCATGAATAAGATTGTGAGCATAGATTATTTAGAATTATATCTCTACAAAATCTTATGTATATATCTTAATATTATTTATACCCATTCACAACCATGTGTGCATATCGTAACCATAATTATACACATTCACAATATTGTGATCATAACTAAACCACAATTAAACCCAGAAACAATCTTTATTGAATAAAAAAACTAAAATTATACCCAGAGAAAACATCATTATATGATAAGATATAAAACATTATCAAATTCATTGGAGGAGAATAATATAGCCCAACCATAATTTATCCATACACACACGTTCCACATAGAAATAATTTACATTTTAAATATTAAAAATCCCATGGAAATAAAATGGGTTCATAAAACACCCTAACGGTATTAAATAACAAATTGAATTAAATTCTTTATAATGTGTTGAAAATAGACAAAAAAAAATTATCAGATTATAGTTCTTATAAAAAAATTTGCAATACATACAAGACTACTTTTAAAAAAATATCCAGAAAAATGACTAGTTGAAGAATCTCTATGAATCCACCACTGATGATGATATGAGTAAACACATGTACAATCTACTACTTTTAGTTATTGTACCCATCATTTCAAACATATGGATATCCTAGAATGATATTGTTTTGACTACTAGAACCCTTACATCTTTGATGGAATTATGGATATACCTAGGTATGTTTTAACTTCATAAAATATAAAAATAGTTTCAGTAGAGAATATGATTTTCTATGTGAATATTTTAAATATTGCGGGTGTGAATTTCATGTATAAAAACCCTAGTGCTAAAATCCATTCCTTGGTTCCCCCAATTTCTTTATGGATTAGTTATTTTGTTTATATTGTTGCATTTTCAATTATAAGACAAATTGAATGCAGATATTACTTTTTCTTAAATTGTGGAATTATCATATTATTATTCTACCAGTTCATTAGGATTAAAATCACATATGATGCTGAATTATTGGCCATGATTCATACTGCTATGTATATTGTCCATAATGAATATAATCACTATTTCATTGAATCAGAAACCATTCATACTATTGAATCCATGATAGATAAAACTAGAAATGTCAGTTGGAAACTGATTCTTAAATGTAATTCATTTCTTTAGGCCATTAATGATCTCAACATGGTGATGTCACATGTGTTAAAGGAATTAGATCAAGCTATGGATGACCATTACATGAGAGATTTTATTGAAATGATCTTGATGCAGACATTTTGGATACTAAAATTATGCATATCAAATGAGATTGTGGATATTGGGGGTGAGACTCACTACCACATTTTTAATACCCCATATAATACCTTATATGTTCTTTTTAATTTTTTTATAATAAATTTTTGGTAGTAAGTCACCTGGATCCTGAAGCTTTTATATCATGAAAATATATTTGTAGAAAACATTTTTTATTCATTCATATAAAATATATGGTTACGATCCTATTTTAAAAAAGCATCATTTTTTTAATAAAATTGAAAATAAAAATTTAATTTAAATGGATTTGGATCAAAACTAATTTAACCTAGTCTTAAAGTATAGATAATATGTTAAAATGGAATATCATGAATGAAAAATGTTCAAAAATAAATTATATAACTCAAATAAAGAAGTTTTAGTTTCTAAGTCACATAAAACTTTTCTATTTGTGAATTGAAATACATTTTAAGAGATAAAAAGATATGGATCTTCAAACCCAATGAAAAAAATGATTATGTAAAATGATATTTTAGGAATTAGTCAAACCATATTACATATCTTATGAATCATGAAAAAAATATGTCTCCCAAAATTAAAATTTTGACAACAAACCCCAAACATTTAATTCCATATTAGTTGATCACACTCTAAAATCCTATATAAAAAAATAACCATCATAAAAACCAATTTAATATCCTTATTAATTTTTATAACTATTTTTAGACTTTGATAATAGTTACTCTATACATGTATATTATTTAGTTATTATTTACTTTTGTTATCAGGTTTGAGTAATATTGATCATTTTGAACTAGATTATAATAGTGTTGTTGTTATCCATTCTACCCCCAATGTTTATCATTCCAATATAGTACACCATATTGATATTGAAGTTTTAAAATAATTTATAATTTTATAATATCATTACAAGTTATTTTCTGTTATGAGCATTGAAGATGGATTTGGAATGAGCAAGAATCAATGATTCATAGTGAATAGAGGGCGCTTTATAAAATAATGAGTGAGATTTTCCATTTTTATTCAAGAACCAAAATAAAAATTATTTATTTATTTATTTTATAATTTACATGAAATTAAATTTCAATTATCATTGATGATATATATTTATGTTATTTATTACGTTGTTTTTCAAACAAAATCAAACAAGAAAATACCATAATTAATGGATGCTTGTGAAGTGATTTATAAATAATATCATTATAATAGAAGAAAAATGATAATATTTATTTTATATTAGTGTGATATGTCAAAATTATAATTAGTTATAAGAGAATATAACTTATGAAATGTTATTTATTAGTATAAAGATATTATTATTTTTCTTATGTAATACACTTTTGGACGGATGGATTTACCAAAGTTATTTACTTCTCATAATGTTAATTTGATTTCTAATTTTTCTACAAAAAAACAATAATAATTTAATGAAAATAATATTTAAACAATAAATCAATTCTCATTAACATCAATGTAAGGGGGAGATGAAAAGAAAAATAAAAATATATAATTCCACAGTGGTGGTAGTCCACACATACGCATGGATGTTGATATTGATTCTATCGATTTGGTAAAATCAGTAATTAGGTTTGTCATTTATAAATATTAAATGGGTCATAAATATTATACTTATATATTAAATTTCTTATTAGTACTATCCTTTTAATTTTAGAAAGTAAAATGAAACACATTTTCTGATAGTTGTGTTAGACTACCCATGACAGAGATGACAATTTTGTTCATATTAAAATAAAATAGAAATGTGGTTAATGACTGTAGAATCAGTATATTAACACACCAGTATAAAAATTATACAAATGATTTAATTTTCAAATGGTTTAATGGAACCTAAGGAATTACATGTTCACACAAAGTAATAAAATGAGAAATGAGCAATTATAAATTTATACCTCACTTCTTGAATTATCACATTTGAAAAAGTGGTTAGTCCTTTAATGGTTGGTAATTTGGGAATACCCAAACCATTTGAAGAATTATAGGAATGTTTATAATAGTTTTGAGTAGAGTTTTTTTTAAACTATTTTGGTTGTCATTTATGGGGAACTGAGGAGTGGAGGGCCCCTTTTTTAAGTGAAAAGGGATGATATTTTTTTAAATACCCAAAATTTTTAATAACAAGAAAACACTCTCAAGAAACATAGTTCTAAAGCTGATAAATAATGAATTGGTTAAGGAATAAGAATATAAAAGTACTCAAACACCCATTTCCACACATGTTTCAAACATTTTTGTAGTCTTTTCCTATTGGTTAAACCGTTTTTTACTCTTTTTATTTTTATTGAGGTAATTAGTTTTTTCCCAAGTAATTTATCATTTATTATTAAAAATAATGTATAATTATTTATATAATTCAAAACTAGTGAATAAATTTTTTTAAATAAAAATTATTATATTAAATCTCCAAATGTGATAGAAATTAATTTTAATATACTAAATATATAATGTATTGAAAACATTTTTTTTGAAAAATATAACCAAAGTTCAAAATTTTATTATATGATTTTGTAAATTAATAAAAACCCTTTTAAAATAAAAAATCCCCTTATAAAATACCTATATTATCTTAGATGAAACTTTTCATGGAAATATAGTTGATTCATATATACTAATAATGTTATAAAATAAATGTTATTTGAAAAAACCATATTTTTCAATAATAACCTAAAAATAATATTTTTAGAAAATTTTTAAAAATATATCTTCAGTAAATATTTTAATGATAAATCCATAAAAATATTTAAATTTATCATATATTCATCCTAATATATATATATATATATATATTAAAATAAATCAAATAATATATTGAGAAAATGATTTTTTTATGGAAATGACTTTTTGTATATTATTTATTTTACATCACATTTCCTATAAATTACAAAATAAATTAATGTTAATCCATAATTCATACAAAAATTTATTATATATAAAACATTTAAATTTAAGAGAAATTCTTTATTAGTTTTATTGCTTCACCAATTGTGTCGATATGTAAAATGAACATTATTTTTTATTTATTGTTTTATTGTTTGATATATATATATATATGTATATATTTATATATGTTTTCAATAATAATGAAACAACTTCTTATATCGGTAAATTCTATGGAAACCTTAAAAAGATCTATTATTTTCTGGTTTTAGTGTTAGATCTGAAACAAGTTGTTGATATAATATTTATTTGATGAAAAATATATTAAAAAATCCCATGATATTATAGAATGTATCCACTACATCATATTTAATAATTATTTTATCAACTATGTAGAGGTCATTAATTTCCCAAGAATCCTTCATTCCTAATATCATTAATTGAGAGTCAAGAATGAGGATATAAAAAAGAAAACATTAATATGAGGTATGTTCACTGTGAATTTATAGTGATTCCATTTGGAAAAAAAATTCCCATTATATCTTCATGGATTTAATAAACAGTTTCATTATAGATTACCTTGATAATTTTTTTGTATTATTTATATATAATATAATTATATATTCTAGTATCATGAATGATAATGAAGATAATTCAAGGTTTTTGTTGAAATCCATGAGGAAGACAAGTTTAGTGAAACAATTCAGCAAATGGGAATTTCAATAACAGAACATCTCATTAATGGGACATATAATATCATGTGAGTGTATATTGGTGTATAATTCAATGATCGAAGTTGTTGATGAATGGACTAAACCATTCATGGTGGTTGAGATCCCTAATTTTCTTGGGTTTGTCAGATACTTTGAATGAATTTTGGGAGATTTCAAAAAGCATATCTAATTCCATAACAATGTTTATGGTTTAATAAATATGAGTAAAATTTCAAGGATTTAAAATGATGGATGATACCTAAATGTGTTCTCTTTATACCCTACAAAAGGGAAGGGTTTTTTATCTATAAATATGTTTTGAAGAAAGGAATGGGATTCATCCTCATGCCAAAAGATATTATGATTTCTTATTCCACATGAAAATTGTAAATTATTGAGAAAAATTCCCTGGATCAGGATTTGGAGTTAGAGGTGGAAATTTTTAAATTAAAAATATGTGTTCATTATCATTAAGGTGAAAAATTATATATATATATGCACTACGAAATACACATCAACCTTGAGAAGTTAAACATGATTGATTATACTTTGAGTCATAAAGACTATGCTAATGTTGCCATCATAAGTATTAAAAGAGATCTAGTAATTATGGATTTTAAGATGGTGGATCATAAAATCATGATAAAAGGGGATAGATCCTATATTTATCAGATGTATTTGTAACGATCCCCCAATTTAATGATTAAAGAGGCATGGAAGAAAGATATGTAACTGTAGAAGAAGATGTGAAATGTTAATGAGTTTAACCGTGATATTAATGGAATGATAAGGTTTATGAACTAAGTATTTTTCCCATCAAGTATGATTTGAAGAAAGATATGTTTGATAATTCTCAACGTTTATCCCTCTCTATTCATCCTAGAAGTATGAAGATGTATAAATATCTAAAATAGTATTTCATGTTAGAAAACATGAAAAGGGATATTTTCATGACTGTATATTGATTTCTAGTATATACACAAGTTAACATTTAGATATATATTCTTAAGGGGATGTTATAAACATTAACCATACTAGAACATAAAAAGTAAAATATGAAAATAGATTCCATCATCAAACTCAAAAAACATCTAAATTCCATAATGTTATTTTGGTTTTAGTCAACCACCTTATGAAGTGATCAAATTTCATTACAATTTTAGATGATTTTTCTTTTGATCATATTTTCTAGATATACCTTGAGTTTGTGTTAAGGTTGCAAGGAGTACCAAATTCTATTATATCTAATCAAGATATGATATTTACCATGATGTTATGGATAATTCATTGACAAGAATTGAATATATAATTGAACATTAGAAATGCATATTATAAAAAATATATATTATTAGTGTTGGATGATCATTTAAATTCAATAATTTATTTAGATATCTGGTTCTATGAATTTAATGGTGGTTGGGACAAACACATTAATATTTTCCTATTTTCAAAAAACAATATATTTCACTCAAGAATTCATATGGCTCCTTAAGGATTCCTCGGCCATTATAAATTTAAAATTCCCATGTAATGGTATAAATTTGATGAAAAAGCTATTGGTATACTATAAATCTAGGGAAATGGTAAATAATGATATTTGAATTAAAAAATTCATCAAATTGTATTATAGTTATAGAAAGGTTATTCTGATAATATCGTATGAGATATAGTGTTTTAACTTGGGGATAAGGTGATCCTATGAAAATAAAACTGAATGAACAATAAATGAATTGAAAATAATGGAAATATAATCCCATGATATATTGGTCCCTTTAAAATTATTTATTATATCAGGATTGTTTCATTCCACTTGGAACTTCCACCTAATATATCTCAAATACACAATGTGTTACCTATATCTCTCTTTAGGAATTACACACCCAATTCATTTCATGTAATTAACATATAGGTTCAACTAATGGATCATGATCTATCCTACGTAGAAAAAATTATTGAGAGTTTCTATTAAATGTGTAATATTTTGATGAACAATACTACTCACCAACTAAATGTTTTTTGAAAACCCCATAAATTTGAGATAGTTACACGGGAACATTAAGATGTCATGATGAAGAAGTATCCTCAGTTTTTTCAATGTGAGTTATATAATTTTATGATATAAATTTTAAAATTTGGGGTAGAAGATAACAACATGATATTTTATGATATATTTATCTTTAAATAATTTTGAATTCTTTGATATCTTAATTTATCCAAAACAATTTGTTTAAATAAATTGTGATATAATATTAAAATATTATTATTAAATATGATAGTTATCTCATAGACATTAGATTGGTGAGTATGAATAAGTCCAAATTAATTATGAAAATTATTTTAGATATAATTATTCATTGATTATAATTCAAATGTAAATTAAAATAAAATCATGTAAAACTAAAAAAGATATGTTTATATAAACATGTTTTTATACGAACAATGTGTTTTTATCATTATCAATTAAAATAATCACTATTTATGATTTTTTAGTTAATTTTTTATTTAATATATTCACTAAATATTTTTATCTTTTATCTAATTGTTTTAACACGTAAACAAATAAGAAATAGTTTATTTAATTCTTAAAATTAATTTTTATCTAAAAGTGGTATATATTTAATTTTATGGAATAATTTTTAAATTAAATTCTTCAATATATATAATTTAAATATAATGAAATGGTTTCCATATTTGTAATCCTAATCCCCAATTTTTTGATAGAGTTCAATTTCATTTTTTTCTTTGTTAATAGAAACTGAGGAAAAATTCATTACTAAAATAAGGTTCAAATGGTTGATGAGGTGTTGAACTAAATATATAATATAATTAGATTTATACCAATAATTATGTTATATTCAAATATTCATTTCATGGGTTCCACATTCACTTGAATATGATTTTATTATATTTTAATGTTTCAAGTATGTAAAGGTGTGACATTCCCCTAACATATAAAAGGGAACCTATTATCTTATCTTATCAACACCAATTGAACCATTTAACTTGAAAAATATATCAAAAAATCCTCTAAAAATATTCTTATACATGACCATGAGGTTTTGGTCTTCCCAAAAAAACTATCCACAATCCTTACGGTGTTTTTCAATAGAGGATATATGATGAAGAGGTATATGGCCTTACCAATATTTTTCATGTTTATTCCTTATTAAATATCATAAAATATTTCTATAACCATAAAAACATTATTGAATAAATTTTATTAAAATATATATAATTCTATATATATTTTTGTCAATTATCAATCTCCTTACGTTTTCTTATAAGATGATAATGTCTCTTGTGTGTACGTATTGACTACCACCACCATGAAGTGATGGAACTCATATTTTATTTCCTATTTAAATGGATATATATATATATATATATTTAATGAATATATTTAATATTTATGACACTATAATTTTTTTTAAATATGAAATATTATTTACTATCTTTTTTTATATCCATTAAAATGTGGAAACATCACACATTCATACGTATGTAAAACCATGTCCATAAAGGGCTGTAATTAATTTTTAATCTATTAATTATATGAAGGTTTATAAATGATAATATAAAGAATAAATATGATATATAAGATATTATTATGATTATAGAGATTCTGAAACACAAAAAATGTGTAAGTGATAGAATCATAAAACAAAAACATGAATGGAAAATGGACCAGTTTTCACCCAAATGATTACTTTAATAGAGAATTTTTAATAAAAGGATAATAATATATTATAAATGAATGATAATAGTGGGTCATGTATGGATATTTTTATTTAATATATTTATAATAAATCAATATTTACTATGTAAAATATTTTAATGTGTGTGAATCAATATGAGACATGTGCTAAGGATTTATGTAGCAATCCCATTTTCTTCTCGGATTGTCTATGATAAACTTACATTGATGATAATTATATTGTTCATATCCACTAAAACCTATATATTTAGTTATCCCCTATCTATTTATTTTTTATTTATATATTAATCCCATTTTCCTCTCTTTTTAATTAAAATTATTTATAAACTGATTTTAATTAATACAGAATGTATTTTATATATGGTAGATTCACATTTTCATCTGTGTCTATGTTATTGAAAATGTTTTCAAGAGTGATAAATTTTATGATGAAATATTATTTAACTTTATTTATAAACATATTTTAATTTCCTTCCAATGTTTTAAAAAATAAAATTTTGTGATTTTATTCAATTAGTATGTCAATGTATTTTTATACAATGTCTGAATGGAATAATTGTTTTAATGCTTACCATAATAATGGATTTACCCTCCATCCTGAATATTATATGATTTGATGATTACTATACATGTTTCCATAGTTATTTTCAATGAAAATATTTTTCATATAATTTTATAGAATTTTAGTTTTTAATGATATCAAATGAAAAGGGACTGTATCCACTATGATAGTATTTGTAGTGAAACCTTACCAAGGAACTGAGGGAACAAGGAGTAACAAATTACACTATGATATTATTTTAAGTGATCCATGACTAGGGAAATGACTTCTTATGTTTATGGGAATTCAAAAAACCTATTTCTTATTCACATGATATATTCCCATGGATCATTATATATTCTTGAATATTACACACTCTTATGACTTCGGTATTTTGTTATGATAAATCCTTAGGTCATGAACCATATTTAATGATATTGAATAATGCGATATAAATTTCATATTTTATGATCATGTTATTATAACATTATGATTATATTATTCGTACATAATATCATTGAATTATATCTTTTATGTTTACCCTTATTGAGAATCTAAGCTAACTCGATATTATGTTTCATTTACCAAGGTTAAGAAGAAAAGTTTTTGGCGAGGTATTTTTATGATGTGTACTATTTTCGAATAACATTGTAGGAGATGTGTAATATCTTTTATGAAATAAGGTTATTATGAATTAATACAAACTAAAAAATATTTTAGTATATCCAAAAGGGGAACATCTGTTGATAAAAGTACATTTTATGTTAGTAAAATGTATTACCAACATATATGTCCCTGTCACTAAACTGTTGGTAAAAACTCTATCATTAAATGTTTTTGCGACATATAAAATAATTATGATACAATTATAATAATACCAAAAGATAATATATATGTTGGTTAAAATATTTAGCAAAAATTGTAATGATATATTTTTTTGTTGGTAATAATATCACCAACATAAAATATTTATTTATAAATTACATTTAAATAAAAAATATAAAATTTTATTTCTAGTAAAATTTCATATTTTATTTTTTCATTTGTCATATATAATATTTAATTATTCAACATAATAACTCATTCACACATGTTAAAAATAATAATAAAATAATTATATTTATAATAAAATTTAATAAAAAAATTCAAAATTTGTCACAACACACCATATAGTGACCCATACAACAAGCCTTGCAACGACACAAACAGTGACTGACACCCAGCTCCATCCATGCCAGCTACAACAAAAACCCATTCCCTCTATAGAACTAGCCATGCCCGCAACAACACCAGCCCATATTAGATCCAACACTATCCATATTAGTGACAACACCAGCCCACCAATTCCAACAAGCCAACTCCAACACCCAGGAGTATGAATCACCAGTAACCCATGCTAGTGAGTCTCCTCCAACACCATCCCATCCGTGCTAGAGATCGAGCTCCAACACTAAGGATCTGTGAGCACTAGTGACCCATCCATTCCCCAAGACCTGCGAGCCAACTCCAACTATAACGATAAACCTAAATTCACTGCTATACCATATACTTCAGCTCCGACATCTCTAACACACACAACCAAAGAGCATACCCAAAAACAATCCATCTCTAGTACAAATAATAAACAAATCTAGCCAGGTCCACTACCAGTGAGAAACTGAAAGACGCTACTATTCTACACCCTTCAAATCCAATATCTATATAAAACAAACCCAAGAGAATACCCAGAAATCAATAAAAAATATCTACATGAATTGAAACCAAATTAGAAATAAATTGAAGTATAAAAAATAATTTTCATAGTAAGAATTTTTCATCATCCTTGTTGACATCTTAAGAATCGGTAGTCTGAATGACTCAAATCTAGGAATCATTTCTATATTTGAAACTCTTAATAAAAAGTGACTATGAATTTTTACCTCTGAGAAGTATTTAAAACAAACCAACAAAGTAGAGGTGTTTCTTCTATTTATATTTAAATAGTGTTAATTAAAATGCTTTTTAAAACTTAGAGTGCATGTTACCTATATGATGGGGTTTCACACATGATGTGTGCCACCTGAAGATTTCTGACACACACAACATACCTAGACATTTATACCTACCTGAAGGGATGTCTACATTCAATGAACCTTGTACTTGTGTGAGTTCACCATCCATGTCTAGCATTCATGTATCCTGCCCAAGTGTGAGTTTGTCCATAATGTCTCGGGAAATACACACTCCTTCCTCTTCCTACAAGTGAATATTCCCACTAGATGTATGTATTAATTAAATGATGCCTCATTTATCTTAATTTCACTACACACCATTCCTAAAATTGTGAAAACATGGTACCCACTCGCATAAGTAGTTAAAAAATGCAGTGAAAATAAGCCCAAAAATTATAGGGGTAGTGGATTGAAATCCCACCAGATGTAGATTAGAAGTTAGTAATCAACCCTATTACTGATCCTCTTCCAATTCCTTCCACTTTCTCTGAGTTCTATTAGTGATTCACCCTTTTACATTCTAAACCTTATGAATTATAAACAATTTGTCAAAATCATTGAATTAAGACTAGAAGGGAACAAAAAAGGCTTACCAACTGGTTTGGATTTGTCGATATTCCATTGTGTTGAAAACCCAAATTCATCACTATCATACAAGAAAGAGATAAAAACATTTTATTTTAAAAAATTTACAAAAATATTATAGAGTAAAATTTGATGTCTTCCTGAATCTATCTCAGAGATCTGACATAGTTTTTGATATGGATTGTAATACTTGTTTTCAAAAAATAACAACAACGATAAATCCAATATAACCACTTATAAGAAGATTTACTCTATATCTAGATAAAAATGAAAGGAAATATCTTTAATATAAAATTTATAATTAATTCGAAAATATTGTAATGGATATATATGTGAATCATTATAAAAAGATACAAATACATACCTTGAATTGATTGATGATGGATATGCATTATAATTTTTACATCCAAACACAATATCGAGAATGTAAAAATTATAATTAATTTGAAAAAATTGTAATGGAAATATATTTGAATTATTAAAAATGATACCAATCCATACCTTGAAATGATCGATGATGGAGATGCATTATATTTTTTACATAAAATTATTTCATCAGAATAGTTTCTTCCAAAAGGAAACTCATTATTCATAGAATCTATTATATTTTGAATTTTCTTCATAGTTTAGAGGGGGTACACTTTGCAACTTACAATTGATATACATTTAAATATATATTCAGTATCAAGAAATACTTTTGAATCAGTAAATATGAGGTTATATAATGAAAACATATTGTTGTTGTAATTTACTGGTTTATAAATACTGATTTGAGATAAAATCTTATATCAAATGAAATCCCAGGGGTTCCAATTGATCTATATTTTTTTATTGATATAGGCTTTATATATGGGCTTTAATGTAAAGGGTTCGAGCTGAAACTGGTCATAATAGAAGTACTTATGTGGATCTTAAAAGAATTGACAGTAAATTTAATAGAGGAATTTAAGATGAACTAAAAGTTATCATTGAGTTAATAAAATTTAATATGAACGTAAATAAACTACAACTACTTATATAATGTCTGAATACAATTGATAAATTATCCGAAAACCTTATTCAATGGGAATAAAACTACAAATAGTCATGAGTATTGGGTATTACCCGAAAGCATGAGAGATGGAAAATAATATAGCAGTATACATTCGTAAAGAATCCAATTTTTATATGAAAAAAATACCTCATCAACCGTATACTTTCCATGTTATTAATAGTATAATTAAACCATTTAACACTTATTTGGAATAAAATTAAGTGTATGATGTGAGGATCATATAATAAGAAAAAATATATGTAATTAAATGTATGTTGATGAATGGAACTATCCAAAAATTACATTAATCGAATAAATTTAGACATGAATGATAAAAAGGAAACATTTGAGGATAAAAATAATGAATAATAATTTAAAAACCATTTTATTGGGTTTATAACTACATTAAAAATGGAAAATGATATGAGATTCCATATAGGTTGTAATTTTCGTTCATTATGAAAATCATTAATTAAAATCATATAAATCATACACCCATTTAAGAACCTTGAGATATTTCCCATTCTAAAAAAAATAAAGGTACCAAAAAAATTAAAGAAAAAGGAAATTACCATGAAATGTTTTTCTTTGTTCCACCTCCAGATTTGAAGATCCCTTTATTTTTGGTGTGGAAATTAATTCATTGTGGGATGCCTTCATTCCACACATTTTATGTCACCACCCTCTCATATGACATCATCCTCCCCATGATTGACATGAAGAAACCCCCTTGAAAGCTTGTCAAACCCTGTTAAAAATTAACTTCATCTGTTAGAAGAAATATTAAACTATAAGTTATTTTCATGATACATTATTATATCCCCGATTCATAAATTTTAATGGTTAAAGGTGGGTATAGAACCTGATCGAATATATTCAGTTTTCAATTTTCTATTTAAACTAATATCAAAGGGTCTATCTTCAATTTTTTTCAAAAATATTTCTGAGTGTTGTGCGCATTGTCTCAAGAATGTCCATCCCGACCTGAAAATCTAACACCACACACAAATTGTTTTTTGCGCCTTAATAATGTAATATCGGTGCTGAACTCGGGTCATTTATCTCAAGGAAGGTAATTTATTCACTGTGATTAAGTTTTTTATATTGATGTATGGTTCTCACAATGTAAGGCATATAAAAATGAGAAATTTAAAAGAAAAAATGAAATAAAACAAATATAGAAAGAAAAAAACTCTCATTCATCCACAAATAATTTAAAAATGACTTCAAACAAGCTCTAATGATATATCAAAAAATTAAAAACAAAATTATCAAATATAAAAGAATAAAATGATGAAATACTACACCTATAGTCCAAAGTCAGCTTCAACAAACTTTTTCCAACTTAATTCTATAATATATCCTTAATTCGGGATAATAATTTTTAATCAACTTTAGTAATCCATGAAATAAATTTAATCATTCATGATTAATATCAAAAGACAAGTAATTAATTGAAATCAGCTGATTAATAGTTATTAATGGATGAACTTCAACATTAAATTTATACTAAATAGTGGTGGAATTTAATATGACAACACAAACATATATGAATTAAAACAAGAGAACAAATAATACTTACAGTGGATAGAGGATTTGAATGCAGCAAGGGAATAGATTATACTTAGAGTGGATTGAGGGTACAAATGCATTATTTTTATACTTGAAAAAAAAGTGAGCCTAGAAAACTATACTGAATATATAGTTTAGGCGCTTAATATTCATTATAAAAAAATAAAAAAACATTATTTCTCAATGACATTAAAATAAAAATAAAAAATAGTGATCCCATAATTTATTTTAGGATGGAAAGTAGAAAAAATCGGCTTCCAATTGATGTATAGAGAATTTATTCGGATGAATTCCTACAATTGAAAACACAAAAACCAGTTATCAAACTAAACAAAAGAAATTAAAAATCAGAGAGGAAAATATTTTTGGGTCGAACCCACCAAATAGGTACTGAAGTTAATATGACCACAACTGGAAAATTTTAGTTGGTCAATCGTGGTTTTGGAATTTGGAACCACCATATATTCTACATTCCAGTGACCTATAGAACAAATAAAAATAGATGAACTAACAACTCATATTTATTTAAATCACATACCTATGTAATATTGGAATTAGTGGCCCTAAGTATTTCATCATGAACAACTCCCTTAACAAGCTCTTCAAGTATAATTGATTGTTTGAAGGGTCCCTCATCAAGTGGGTTTTCATCTTCATTCTCCAAAAAATTAAACAACTTATCTACAGAGACCACCACTATAGCAAGCTAAATGCTACATGTTACCTTCCATGAAAAGACTTTAATGACCATGAACAAACCACCTGCCTACTGCTTGACTCTTGTTTATTTACATCGACAGAAATGATATCTCTAGAATATTACTCACAATTAAATAAAAAAAAACTCATTTTAATGAGTCTTCTTCAATGATATATGTAACCAAATGGATAAATTTAACAAATCATACTCCTTAAACAGGAACCGTTCATTGAATCTAGACACTAAGCCTCCTTTATAGAGCTTCATTATTCAAGAACCTTCCACCGCATGATGCCTACTTGAGCACATCATAATTTGACCAGAAATATTCTAACACCATTCATAATTGCAGGTTGACTTCATGCATAAGGGACCAAAATCCATTTTATCAATGGTCGATAGAATAATTTAAACCTAAAAAAAAATCTAAATTGATCCCCTCGGATGAATTTGGTGTGGGGGTTAATGATGTCCACTACAACAGACTAGGCTTGCGGGGGTATAAAGTGGATTGCAAGTGAAGGGGTAGGTGGTGAAGAGAAATGATGAGGCTGAGTGATGGGCACATAGAATGGAAAAATGACAAATGGAATATAAACAAGGGGCAATTAACAAAATTGTAAGGTGGGGAAACAACAATAAAAAAATTAGGTGGTAATCAACAAGTTGGGGAAGAACCGATGCAGATGAATAGGGGTGGAGTTTTAGGGTTTTCAGGGTACCATAGATGGTACGACAACGATTTGCAATAAATTTGGGAAATGGGGTTTGTTATGTTGTTTGTTGTAAATTAATAATTAAACATAGAAATAACGGTTTCTGTAAAATAAAAATTTAAATAAAATATCATAACAAATATATATTTATAAAGATTTAAATTTATATATTTTTTTAATAAAAAGTCTATTACATATATATAACTAATTTATATATGATTCGAGTAACCAAAATTTTTGATCATTTTTAAAAAAAAATTATCATACATATAAATACATAATTTTTATTAGAATGTGTGATATTATAGAATAATTTATTACAACAAATTTTTATAAATATAAAAGATTTTTTGGTTAGAAAAAATTAATAATAACATATACATTTATTGATAAAACCATTGTTGGTAATAATCTAATAAACCAATATATTGAAATGTTAGTAAAAGATTTGGTGGTATTAAGATATTAATATAAACAGATATATTTGTTGGTAAATTTTTTTTGGTACCCATAATTAATACTAATAGAATTTATATATATTATAATTACTCATTTTTACCAACATATATGTTATAGGTTAATAATTTTCTATAGGTACAAGTCACTTATTTTGTAGTCACAACAACAATACTAAACCTTTATGGTTCTATGGAATATATTATTATTATTATTATTTTTGAATATTCATATAAAATAATGTAATATTAAATTATATGATGCTTTGTTTACCTTATAAAAGTTTTTTTATGTGATGAAGGGTGACATTTCATTGGAAATATAAGTTAGGTGAATGATAAATATGGAATCACATGAGAGTTTTGTGAGTTATGTAAGAAATATTTTGGAGAACTATATATTTTACATTTAAAAATAATAAGAAAAACTATAAATCATCAATATCATTTAAATTACAAAAATCACAAACCATATTAATTTTCTTTTCTTTTACCTTTTTACCTCTATTAAGCGTGGTTATTTATTTACCATGGTAATTAATTATTATTATAAATATAAGATTACCCATACTAGATAATTTCAATGTGACGATTCCAAATTTTTAAAACATTTAATAAAACTAAATTTTGAAATACATTGTATTTAACTTTTATATTAAGAGATAATATATAGAAAACCCAATTTTTATAGAAATATAAATTTTAAAGATTACGTTTTTTAAATATTATTTCATATCATATAAAAATTTGACCCAACTTAGTCCATTTTATATACAAAGATATGATATACTATATTCTTCATTTAAAAGTGATCAATTTAGTTTATAAGGATAAAAATATAAAACATTTAAAAAAACAATTCATTGAAAAATTACCCTTTTACCATTACTGTGGTATCTAAAATTTACCTAGCTAACTAGTGTTTATTAATAATAATAATATTGGAATTATTTCATAATTTAAATATTCTTATAAAAAATATGAAATTGATTCTATTTTATTCAATTAAAAAATGTTTTAAAAACACATTTTAATATAATTATGCATGAGGATTAAAAATAGTTAATAGGAAAATGTATTTTTTAATGTAAAATGGATTTAATTATATTAATTACCAGGTACTAATCAATAAATTTATGTTAAATTATATTAATACATTTATATAAAATATATTTAATTAATATAAATCTTAAAAAATTATCATTTTAATGTTAAATGAACATGCAATATAGAAAAAAAAAATATCCATTTAAAAATTCACCATTCAACGTTAAATGAATGTTTCATTATTGTTTAAAAATTTATAATTAATGAATTATTATTTATTAATTTATACCAATATATAAAATAAATATATTTAATTAAATTTCATATATGAAATAAGAAACTACCCTTTTAAATTAAAATGTATAATATAAAATAGAAACAATGTTTTTAAATAAAAACTTTATTTTTCCCATGAATAATTATATTTGTATCCCATATAATTATATAATTATATCTTATATGTCATTAATTTATTTTACTAATCATTAAATTTATTTCATCAATAAATTTTACTGATATTATTCTTTAAAAATAATAAATTAATTATAAATTATTTAATTTATTCAAACAAATTCATTAAATTCAAATATATTTTCCAAAAAAAAATTATTTTCATTTTTCTATTATTACATCACTTGAATGCCCATAAGGCCTTCTTTTTTATTGATTTTCTGATAACCCCCCTTTCAAGGGATGAGGGGGAACCCTTACAAGGCCCATAGGCTTTGATATTACATTGCCCGTAGGCTTGGAGACATTACAGGACCTGTAGGTCTTAAAGAAATCATACAGACTATAACTACTTGAAATCACCCATCCCCAGCATCTGCATCGTGATCAGATCTCCACATTTTCATGACTGTTTGGCTAACAAGTCCATGTAAAGAGGTGCACAGGCGCAGTACTGATGGAAAATGTCATACCCTCTCAATCTTCTATGTCCATTTAGCTTTACTCTGATGAATGCACCCAACTCTTTCCTCCTCTAGAGAGGTTTCTTGTAGTCTGTCTGTGAAACTGAAAATTAGGAGGTCCTTAAGGCCTTGAGGTGGACCGAAGGTAATGAGGTGGCCCAAAAGCCTTAATAACGCGGGGGACTGGGTGGCCCGAAGGCCTTAAGGACTCCAAGCCCAAAATGGTGGCCCAAGGTGAATAGTTCTGGCTGCTACATTACTGAACAGTACCTCCTACAGTACCTGATACCTTTCCTGCTACAGTACCCCCTGAAATTATGCCTCTGCTTGGTTTTGAACCTGGGTCTCATGGATTCCCTTAAAGAGACCTCACCAACTGGACTGAGGCTCACGTGCTTTCTATTATTACAAAATTTTATATTTTATTTATTTTAATTTATTTATAATGGAAACTTATATAGTTCAATATCTAAATAAATATTTTTTATAATAACTACATAATGGTATTTCAAAACTGGTACTTGTTTTCTAGTATTATTCTCAATGGAAATATACCTTATTGTAATGGTTTTATAATGAATAAATTACCATTATTTCACCATATAACTTTATTCAATTATAGTATCACAAATCAATCTTCAAATACCAATAGTTTTCATTTTGGATTTACAATACCCATTCTCATTTTATGATGTTTTATGTCATTGTATTTTTAGTTATACAAATGATGATTTTAAAGGGTAAATATGACCGATGGGATTTCCATGTATTTAAATTATTATTTATTTTTATTTTATAATTTTTATTTATTAAATCTTAAGGAATGTAATCATCTATATAATTTAACAATATGTTGTATAGAATACTTTATATCATGTACTTTTTCTGTTATCTTCCAATTTCAATTAATATTGATTTTTTTGTTTGATCAATATCCTTTTTAAATTATATAAAACTAATTTTGAAATATTTTTAATCAATGGAAGAATATATTTTTGTATGATAAAAGTATTTTTTATATAAAGCTATTGTTTTCTAAAACATGGTTTGTTACATTATTTCCCCATTTAATAAATTTCATCCTAAAAACTTTAATTTGTCTCACCAATAAAAACAAATTAATGTATTATTAACACAATCATGACTTGAGATGTAAGTTTAAATGAGAAAATTTCATTGGTATCTGAAAAATCCCTATAAAACTCATCTTTTCCCCTATATTTTAGTAGCATACCTTCATTATTAGGTATTAAGACATGTATAATGGAACTAGTTTCCATTCAGAATTCATTTTTAATCTTTTACTATTATGAGATCATGGATTAAATTATCATATAAAATTTTATTCCATTATAAAATAACTTATGTTGGAATCTCTATTGGGAGATCCAATCCATTCCAAATGTCATGAAAAATTAAAATAAATGGAATATAATAATATTTACAAGACACATATTCCATCAAAAAATTATTAAATTAGAGTTTTAGACTTGGTCTTTAGTCATTTTACCACTAGTTTTTTTTGTTTGGTCAAAATATAGTTGTTGATGTTGTAGTTTGATGGTATTTAAAAACAACTTAAATAAGAATGAGTAGGTAAAGTGGTTATAAAATAGGATAGATTAAATTCTTATGGGGATGATGAGTGTCATTTTTAAAATATAATTTTTATGAACCACTTATGTCACGACCCGTCCCCCGGGCAGCATTCTGTCACTACCCCAAGCCCGACTTCCATAGGCCAGGGGCTGGTGACTAGCACTGAAAAGGCCTATCCATATAATGGGAAGGAATTGCCTTTAAACCTAAACAAAAACACAAACTGAGAACACAACAACAAACAACCGCAAAGTAAACTACTGTAGTAAAAAATGTACTGAAAGTAAATGGTTCGGAATACAAGCGCAACTCAAAAGTACCAGTACAATTGAAAAGAGAAAAATAGATCCTAAATCGTCCACTAAGGATCCTACCTGAAGGGTAGGTACAACTCAAGATCAGTAGTCACTGCAGCATGTCATGTCAAAAGTCCACCACTGAGCATTGTCCAGTCCTAGATCCATCAGCCTCGATCCCCACTCTCCATCATCTCCACAAGACACAACATAGTGCAGGCGTAGCCCATACAAGGGTGAGTATAAAAATACCTACTAGGGACCCTGATACCCTTGAATGTCTCCCAATGTTCCACAAAGGAAAAACCACAATGAAATACCTCAACCATAAAGTGTAGAGTAGTAAACAAATCTATTTAGGTAAATTACCATACATATACCTATGTTATCAAAATATAATCATCTCATACAAGAGGGAAGAATACCACAAAGGTAACACCACGAAGGTAAAATTACCTCATAAGTAACATAAAGAAGGTAAAAGTACCACATAGGTAACACCCTGAAGATAACCCCATGAATGTAAAAGACTAATCTCACACCAGGTATATAAGTAAAGCATAAAAGTACAGATGATTAGTCAAGAAGATAGATTATCTTACTATATTGAGAGGCACTGCTACTAATTTTACAGAATCTAACCTGCATAGGAATGATTGGTACTAACCCCCGTAATGACCCACATAGGATCGGTATGCGCTGACCCACACAGGATCACTGGGCGCTGACCCATATAGGATCTAACCCACACAGGATCCGCATGAACTGACCCACATAGAATTGTTGAGCACTGACGCAGACAAGATCTAACCACACAGGATTGTTAAGTGCTGACCCACATATGATTGCTTGGTACTAACCTTCGTATGATCTGTCTCCAACCTTCGCCTCACTGACAGCCACTGGATTCCCTCTCATAGAATGATTGATTCTAGGAGAACCAATCCTCATGCCATAATTCATACCACAAATTCCACAAATATTCACAATGAAGTATCCCAAAGGACCACCATGTCGTAAGGATTACAACGTGATAGACGATGCGTAAATAGGACGACAGTTCTGTGGCTTATTATCTTTTTAGTCTCAGGGTCCCAATTGAATTCAGATTCGATCCAACTCATCCATACTCCAACATTCTCAAAATATCAAGTGGAGTATATCAAAAGGACTGCCTCACTCCAAGGGTCCCAGTACCGTAGATGGTTCGTCAAACAGACACCAATATTTCATGTTATATGTTTTTTTAGGTGAAACCAACATAGAAGGGCCTGGGTTCGGTCTGACCCAGTTCGAGTCGACCTGACTCGGTTAGGGTCTGGCCTGACCAGGCTGGGCCGAGGTGGGATCATCCCCACTGGGATGCGGTCTGGCCAATCCAGTAGGGGGGGGGGGGGCGTGACCCCGACCACGGAGGCACGACCTGCTGGAGAGGGGACCACCCTATCCGACACGGGGGAGGGGGGGAGTCCCCTCTTTTTTCCCAAATGGCTGATCGACCATTCAACTAGGGAAGCAGCGACACCATGGGGGTGTCGCCTGGTTTCTGCGGGACCCGCAGGAGGGTGGGTCCCTCCCCCGTCGTGGCTTCGACCCGCTACATCCTCTAGCGGTGCGCGACGGCGCGTTGCTCCACCTCCACCTTCAATGGCTGGCTCGAGTTGGCTATAGTCTTCACTCACCGCAACTTCGACCACATCTATTCCCACTGGCGGTGTGGAACAGCACGCTGCACCACCTCCATGGTCGGCTGGTGCGGGCCGCTCTGCTAACTGCTGTGACATAGTGCGATAAACTACTCCTAAGGCACATGATGGCACAAAACCTCCATCGTGGCAGGCCGGTATCGCCGCTCCGGTGGTCCTCCATGAAGAACACAAGGGTAAACAAGGTAGTGGAGGGACCCGGCCATGCTTGTTTGGCCCGGGTCTCTGCGTTAGCATGAAATCATGATAGAGGAATAGGATTTAATAATCACTTGAAATTATAAAAAAATAAATCCATACCTTATGTTCATTGGAGAGCCTCCTCACTTGAGGAAGAGTCAGTGTTCTTCGTTCGGGGGCGTTCATCACCGCCCGCTGAAACTGGCTCCATCCTCCAAGTGATTAGCTTCACGAAACTTTTTCAGAACTTCATCGCTTGGTGAATCCATACCAATTCCTCTCCCCAACCTCTATATAAATAGGAGAGGGCTGAGGTTGAGTAACTCCTGTATAATTAATGAGGGTTAATTTAAAAGGAACCTTCTTAATTACAACGGTGCTATTTCAAAGGATTTGAGGAGTCAAGTCATTTAATGGCTTGACACGTTGTTGGTCCCTCCACTGTCGCCTATCCATTAGAGGAAAACAAAGAAATAAATAAAATAACATTGTTATTTATTATTATATTAAAAAGTCCCAAAATAAAATGTTTTCTCCAAACTTACTACGGTCGAAGGGATGCCTCCTTCAAGAGAATCTCGACGCTGAAGATTCAACATTTCCATTAGATTTTTAATCCATGAACCGGTTCAAAAGGTAAAAAATTACACCTGCATGTTTACTGAACATAACTTAAAATTTTTCAGAAATTCATTCCTGGCACACTAGGCCTCGAAATCACACGCCGTCAATTTTCGCAAACTCGTAATAATTCCATATAATCCAAAAAAACTTACATGGAAAATATGGGTCATTACATTCCCCCACCATAGAGATTTTCTTACCTAACGGCCACAACATAGACTAAGGAAAAAAAATGGTGGTATTGAGAATGAATCTAAGCCTCCCGCTACCATGTGCTCTCTTGGAGGTTCCCGTGCTTCCAGTGAATGTGCACCCGAGGAGTAGACCACCCGCAGAGGACCCACTCCTGCTGATCCTCAATCTCCACTGGAACCTCCTTAAATGTGGCCCCATCATCAAAGTTCATCTCTCCATGGTCGATGATGTGATATGGGTCGTGCAATTATATCCTCATCTGAGATACGTGGAAGACGTCGTACACCCTCTCCTACTATGGTGGTAGTGACAAGTTATATGCCACCTTTCCAATGCTCTGAAGTATCAGAAAAGGTCTGATAAACCTTAGTGAGAGTTTTCCACCTTGTCCAAATCACTGCAAACCTCATCGAGGTGAGACCCATAGGAAGACACGGTCTCCCTCCTCGAACACCAAAGGTCTCCATCTCCTATTAGCATAAGACTTTTGTCTGCTCTGTCCAGTCTTCATTCGCTCCTAGATGATCTACAACTTCTCAGTGGTATCCCATACCAACTCTAGACCCATAAGTGCTGACTCCCCTGGGTCAGTCCAGTATAGAGGTGATCTGCAAGGTCGACTGTATAAGGCCTCAAATGGTGTCGTACCGATGGTGGAGTGATAACTGTTGTTGTTTACAAACTCAACCAAGGGAAAGTGATCCTCCCAACTGTGGAAAAAATCTAGGATTTCAGTATGTAGCATATCCTCCAGTGTCTAAATGGTCCACTCCATCTGACCATCCATATTTGGATGAAAGACGGTGAAAAAATGTACCTGAGTCCTGAATTCATCCTATAATCCCTTCCAAAACCAGGAAGTAAAACATGTGCCATGGTCAGAGACGACCGTTGATGGAACCCCATGAATTCATACAATCTTCTATATGTAGAGGCATCCCAAGACCTCTACTGATCCCTACTCTTGGATGGGTAGGAAGTGGGATGACTTGGTGAGTCGGTCAACAATCAACCAGATGGAATCATGTCCCATGGACGTATGCTGAAGCCATGTCACAATTTCCATAGAGATACCTTCTCACTTCCACTCTGACACCTCTAGTGGCTACGCTAAGCCAATTGGAACATGATGCTCGACCTTCACTTGTTGAGAAGTGAGGCATCATGAAACCAACTATTCCATTTCCTTCTTCATCCCTGGACACTAGTGCTGATGCCGAAGGTCCTAGTATGTCTTCATCACACTAGGGTGTACCGCCAGAGGGGATGTATGGAACTCTCTCAACACCTCCTCTCGTAGCACCACTAGTATGAAGGTGCGTCCTCTAAAAAGGATGATGTGCTCCCCACCTTTAGAAAATCCACAAGTTCCCTTTCCTGAGGATATCTGAGCATGTTGAGCCTTATAGTCAATTTCCCCAAGCTATGCCTCCCGAACTTGTAGAAGAAGTGGGGGAGTGACAGTCATAGACAAGAGGTAAGATGATCCATTTCTATCCAAAAAGGATATCTGAAATGCAGTTAGCTACTCTGTCGCATCACTCAACAACTGTAGACCAGAACTCCTTATGAGTGCATCTTCCACCACGTTCCCCTTCCCAGGAGTATAGACTGTCTCATAGTCCTGGAGGAACTCTAGCCATAGTCGTTTTATTAGGTTCAGGTCCTTCTGTGAGAATTTATAAATGATACTATTGTAACCAGAGTAGTGTGTAAAACATTCTCCCATCAAATAATCTCTCCACTTCTCCAAGGAGAAGACCATTGTTTCTAACACTATGTCATGGGTGGCGTAGTTCCGCTCATGCTATCTTAGTTCTCGGGAACAATACAAGATCACTTCTTGCTCCTACATCAGTACACATCCAATTATGGTCCCTGATGTGTTGCAGTAGACTACATACCCAACACCTTTTTCTAGTATCCTCATGAAGGGGAACTCGTTAGTCTCTGCCTCAGCTCCTGAAAACTCTGATTTCATCTCTCCATCCATATGAAGGGTTGTCCCTTTATCGTCAACACTGACAAGGCTTCCATAACACTGGAATAGTCGAGTACGAATCTCTGGTAGTACCCAGCAAACCCCAGGAAACTCTGAACCTCAGTAACACTCCTGGGTGGATCCCAAGCTAGAACAACCTCTATATTCTCTAGATCAACTAACACTGTCGCCTCCGAGATAATGTGTCCCAGAAAGTTGACCTACCATATCTAGAAATGGCACTTCGAGATCTTACCATAAAGATGGTGCTCTTAGAGTGTATCAAGAACTATCGGTAGATAATAGGAATGCCCCTCCTCTGATGTCGAGTATACCAAGATTTTGTCGATTAAGACCACAACAAAGCGATCGAGGTATGGCTAGAAGATCCTGTTCATAAGTCCCATGAACATTGCAGGGGCGTTGGTCATGATGATAGGCATAACCAAGAACTGATATTGGCCATACCGACATCTAAAGGTCGTCTTCTGCACATCCTCATCTCGTACCCTGAGCTTATGATAACTTGATCCGAGGTCTATCTTTAAAAACCATCAAGCTCCCTCAAACAGATCAAAGAGATCATCAATCCTCAGGAGTGGATACTTGTTTTTCATGGTCACCTGGTTCAGGAGCCGATAATCTACATAGAGTCTCAAACTCCCATATTCACTCTTGGTGAACAATATCCTAGATGCACATGGAGAATCACTGGGCCTTATGAACACCTTCCTCTATAAGTCCTCCAGCTATACTCGTAACTCACGAAGCTCCGCGAGAGCCATCCGATATGCTGGTGTAGATATCGATGTCGTCTTGGGGTATAGGTCGATGTAATAATCTACCTCCCTGCATGGAGGTAGTCCTGGAACATCATCAGGAAATACATTGGCATACGGGTCCACCACTATAGGATAGCTCGGACGGTCAACATCAACTGCTCCAAGGGTAAGGCTATCCAACTAATGTGTGATCAGCTCCACCCTCCTCTGGGTATGTCCATCCTGTGCTGAAAAGGTTCCCTTATCACCAATGAAGGACAACCTGGCCCCATCCGTGCAGACACACTACGCTTTGAGCCTAATACAGTCAATTTAAGCATGGGCTGTGGATGAAAAATATATACCCAAGATGACTTCTTAAGGTCTTGACGCCACTAATAGAAGATCCCAGCCTTTTCTCTCACCTCCTAAAGTAAGATCACATTGTCCAAACTAGTGTGTAATCATCAAATATTTTTCCGTAGGAGTATATTGCCTTAAGAATCGAGCCAACGGCTCTGTCAGAATCTCTGAGCTCTGAATGAGGGTCATGGAAATAAAATAGTGACTAGAACCTGTGTCTATAAGTACTACAGAATGGGTGAAGTAGACACAAATAGTACCTCTAATCATCTCTAGAGCACTGTGGTTGTGGGCCTCAGATTCCTAGAGTTGACTTTGTCCTTTTCCTCCTGCTCCCTGTGGTCAGGGTGGACCACCTGGAGGTGGTGGCGGTAGAACCTCAAATCGCTGCCCACTGCCTGCTGCATGGCCAGCTCCACTACCACATCCGCTGCCCTGCGTACTTCCATGCTCAAATCTCTACCTCGGCCTTGGCGGTCCCTCAAACATCTCCTGGTCTCCCTATGGTGGGTCTGGAAGTCGCAAGCCATGTGACCTTGCCCACTGCATGAGTAGCACTCCCCGATCCTCAACTGTCCCCCTCTTTCTCGTTTTCCCCTCACCACCAACCCTATATCCAAAGGTTGCCTACCAGAAGGTCTGTCCCGCTTGGGCCCCTGCGTTATCCATATACTACCTGCTACTGATGACTCCACTACCTGAAATCTAGTGGTGGCTCTCATTGTTTGTGCCTGCACAACTAGGAAGCTCTCCACCAAAAGCGCTTGTCTAGCACCCCAGCCTGCATCGAAATGATGAGCGATATCATCGATGTTGTGATATCCCACTAGAGACCCTTCTCAATGGTCCAGGCCCTGAATAAAGGGTCTTGTACCATGTCAGTGGAGTAGCAGGAGAGATCAGTGACCTCATCGTGTACTGGTCCATGGTCATGATGCCTTACTATAAGTGCAGTAGTTCTTGTATACATACTGAGCATAGAGTCGCTAGGAAAAACTCTTCCATGAAAAGTCCCTCGAAGTCTGCCTAGGAGAGGGTCACCTCACCATGTAACTAGAGTGTCAGACTCCACCATCTCCCAGATGCTCTCTGAAAGGGACTAGAATCTAGGACCACCATCAGATCAGCTGATGTCCTAACTAAGAGAAAAACTCTAGCCACAACCTCTATCTAGTTCTCAACTTCCTGTGGATCCATCTCACCTCGAAACCTCAAGGCTCTCTACTGCTGAAACCTGTGAAACGGTCTCAGTTAGTGTGAACCCTCTTCTGGTGGGACAGATGACATCTTCTACCCAACGGGTGGTGGTGCTACTAGTGCACCACACGATGGAACTATCACTATAAGATGGCCCTGCCTCGAAGCCTCATCACTCGGTGGGCTGTCATCATGTACTCTCTCAGGAATCCTAGCCGGCTATCTACATGGTGGTATCCTAAATGAAAACAGGTGCCCCGTGGTCAATTATTTATACTTGGTGAGATAAATCAAAGAGATCATAAGAAAAATGTTTCAAAACACACGCAATCAGTGTTTTCGTGCACTGAGTCGTAAATCAAAATTCAGGGTAATCATGTATGGATACGTTTGACACCACACCAACACTGGATTACCCAATCTAAAAACCACACTCACAATAGTTAACACTACTACCACATTGAAAAGATAAGAGTCCTAGTTCTTCGGTAGAACCGACTCCTCTGATACCACTTTGTCCTGACCCCTCCCCCGTGGCGCATGCCATGACTACCACAAGCCCACATTCCATAGGCAAGGGGTTGGTGACTTGCACTGAAAAGGAATATCCATATAATGGGAAGGCATTACCTTTAAACCATTAAAAGTACACAAACTGATAACACAACAAGAAGCAACTGCAAAGTAAACTACTGTAGTAAAAAGTGTACTGAAAGTAAATGGACTAAAATACAAGCCCAAAAAAAAGTACAACAACATATGAAAAGAGAAAAACCTGCTTATGGATCGTCCACTGAGGATCCTACCTGAAGGGTAGGTACAAATCATGATCAGTAGTCATTGTAGCATGCCAAATTAAAGGTCCACCTCCACGCACCATCCAGCCATCGCTCCGTCAGCCTCGATCACTGCTGTCTGCCATCTGCACAAGAAACAACAAGGTACGGGTGTAGCCCTGTGCAGGGGTGAGTATAAAGATACTCAGTAGTGACCCCGAGACCCCTGAAGGTCTCCCAGAGTTCTAAAAAGGAAAAACCACAAAAAAGACCTCAACCACAAAGTAGATAGCATTAAACAACTCTACTTAGGTATTTTCCCATACATATACCTAAGTTATCAAGATATAATCATCTCCTACATGAGGGAAGAATACCAAAATGGTAACACCACGAAGGTAAAAATACCACAATGGTAACACCATGAAGGTAAAACCACAAAGGTAACACCAGGAAGGTAGCACCAAATGGTAAAAGTACCACACAGGTAACATCATGATGGTAAAAGACTCAGCTCAAACAAGGTATATAAGTAAATCAGAGAATTAAAAATGATTAGACGAGAAACTAGATCGTCATACTCTTTTGAGAGGCACTGCTACTAATAATACATAGTCTGACCCACACAGGATCTATAGGTACTAACCCTTGCAATAACCCACACAGGAAATGACCCACAAAGGATCAGTATTTGCTAACCCACATAGGATCACTGAGCGCTGACCCACATAAGATATGATGCACACAAGATCGATATGCGCTAAACCACATAGGATCTCTGAGCGCTGACCCACATAGGATCTCACCCACACAGGATCGGTAAGTGCTGACCCACACATGATCGCTTGGTACTAACATCCGTATGATCTTTCTCCAACCTCAGCCTCACTGTCGGCTACTGGATTCCCACTCATAGAATGATTGATTCTGAGAGAACCGCTTCTCAAGCCATCGGTCATACCTCAACTGCCACGAATATTCATGAATAATTATCCTAAATTACTACCATGTCATGAGGGTTCCAACGTGATAAATGACACATTTATCTGATGCCCAGTCTGTGACATATATGCGTTTTAGTCTACAGGGCCCGGTTGGATTTAGATTCAATCCAAACTGTACATAATACAACTTTATCCAAAAATAATTGGAATATACCAAAATGACCTTCTCACTCCAAGGGTCCTAGCTCTATAGACGGTTCGTCAAACATACACTCAGATTTCAAGTTATGGTCCTTTAGGTGAAACCGGCCTGGAAGGGCCCTGGTCTGGTCTAAACCAATTTGGGTCGACCCGACCCGGTTCGGGTCGACCTGAACCGGTTCGGATCTGACCTGGTAGGGCAGGGCTTTGGCAGGCTCTACCCGCTTGAATGCAGTCTAGACCGGACCGTAGGGGTGGCATGGCTCAACCCGCAAGGGTGCGGCCCGAAGGGCTTGCGCGACCCGGACCACAGAGGCATGACCTGACCCACAGAGGCATGGCCCACTAGAGCATGGCCCGCCCTAGCCAACATGGTGGGGGATCCCCCCCTAGTTTTCCCGAATGGCTGAGCGGCCGTTTGGCTTGTGAAATGACGGCGCCACTGGGCACCACACAGTCATCGCGGGACCCATGAGGGTCCCTCTACCTACACGGATTCAAGTCGTGGCCTCCTCCAGCGGCGTGTGATGGCATGCCGCTCCACCTCTGCATTCCATGGTTGGCTCGAGCTGGTCGCCGTCTTCACCGGACGCGGCTTCAGCCGCATCCATTCCAACCGGCTACGTGCGACGGCGCGCCGCACCACCTCCGCGGACGGCCGGTGCCAGCCATGTAACACCCTTATTTTTAATGATAAGTATATATATAAATATATATTTTTATGTATTATGTTATACACAACATCAAAGTAATCTTTCACGGCACACAACACTAGCTTGGCTTGCGTTACACGCAATCGCGACCTTCCTCAATAGCGTGTGTAGTACGCAATACCGAGTTCCACTAAACAACGATATATTATTATAATAAAGTAAACTAGATAATATGTATAGTATTAACTGAATTTTAAATTTTATAACATTATTATTCATGTTAAATAGTTTCTAGAACATTTAATGAGAGCAAAATAAAATTTTCAGGTAAAATAAGTATTTTTCAAAAAATGCAGTTTTGTCGCCTTTTGATGGAGCACACACTTTAAATCTAGTTTTGACATGTTTATTAGTTAAATTTCAAAAAATAAAATTCTTCTTTGGAATTAGGATATAAAAATCTACTTGGGTAAAATTTTCATATTATTCTGATAACTTTCATATTTTAATGAATAGTAAAAACATGCTATATTTTAATTAAAAAAACTTTTTTATCACAATAATTTATATGGTTAAATTATAATATTGAATGGTTTTAAAGTATAAATAGAATATATTTGTACCATTTAATATAATTTATTTCATTAGCATTAATTTTACATTGAATTCATAGGTAAAAACATTTAAATATTTGGCAATGTTTTAAATTTTAAAAACTCATTTGCTTAACAATGGGATTAATTTTAAATTAATTACTGAAACTTCTGTGCTTTGAATTTTGAAAAATGGATTCCATATTTGGATTTAGTGGGTCCAAATTATGTTAATAGGATTTTTTTTTATTTTTTTGAGATTATGAATAGTAACTACGTTAATTTTTATTTACTGTAGTTAAAGGTAAATCGGGTAATAAAGGCTAAATATAAGATTATAAAATTACCCTAACACTTTCCAAAATACTATTTTATGAATAAAAGTAGACCCATATCATTTAAGGGTCGGACTAGATTCATTTTATGGACTTTTGACCATGAAATAATATAATTATTATTAAAACCAAAGAAAGTGACAACATGTCACTCTCTTGAATCCTATAAGTATAATAATTTTAATTTAGTGATAAACTTCATGAAACTTCGAACATGAATAGTCTCCAGAAATCTAATAACATTATCTACATCATATGAATTTATTTGTAATTTTTATGGATTAAATAATTATCATTAATTATGACACAATAGTGATGTTGAAATTATTTTACTGATTGAAATATCAAATAAATGATATTAAAAGTATTAAAATAAATATTATATGAACTATTTAATGTTCTCCACTAATTTTATAGATACAAAATACATGTTATGAATCTATTAAATATTTTAGTTCAAACATATATTCTGTATATATTTTATTTATACTCAAATAAATGAATAGTGTCAAAATTGACACTATTGTTAATATATAGAAATTACATATTATAAAATTGTTTAAAAATCACAAAAATACTTAAAAATTGTAAATTAAAATATATATGGTCTAAAATGTAATAAATTATACAATTATGGACAATTCATAAAATATAAGTAATTATTTATAATGATTTAAAATTTATAATTTTATTACAACAAATAAAATTAAATAGATTATATAAGGATAAATCATGTTGATAATGTTTAAAATAAATTCCCAGGATAAATCATGTTGATAATGTTTAAAATAAATTCCCAACTTGTATAAATTTTATTGTAGGATGAGATTACAACCCTATCTCATATAATCTTCGGATTTGAGTCATTGTTGGGGGTTTTTAAGTGGGGTTGGAATTTGTTATAAAATAATATTTCTTATAATTCCAAAGGTGCCCCTCTCCTCCATTATAAAAGGGAACATCCTACCTCCCCTCATCACACCACTTTGAGCCTTCTAGATCAGACAAACCTTGCCAATTTCTCATCTCCACTTCCCTATAAACATCCTAGAGGTCATGGTCTTCTTCAAAGACCAATCTCAGTGCCCGAAGAGGAGATTTCAAAGAGGCCTGTTGAAGAAGAGGTAATATCCGTTACCAATTCTTTCAACTTTATTTCTCCTTATAATTATTCTTAGTTAATTGTTTCATTATTAAGTAATAACATTATTATAACTCATATACTGATATGTTATTATAAATACAAAACAACACTATTTCACCTTCTATCCATCCTATGGAAAATGAAATCACCGCGCGTGCGTACGTGCGGAATACCATCTCCACGCCGTGGTGTAATCTATTTTCCACCAGCACATTACTTGGATGTGTATAATGGTGAAAAGAATTACTATATATGATTATTGTAAATTTATATTCATTATGAAATAGTATACATACACTTCAATACAATTCCATGATCCTGGGAACAATATCATCGCTCGTGCGTACGTACGTCCTACCATCTCCATGATGTGATGCGACTCGTTTTACATGATCTTCATTGAATAATGATTATATAAGTGAATTTAATGAGTAAATAGAATACATATTACACTAATACCATTCTGTAAATGAGGTATCTATAACCTAAAAAGAAGAATAAGAATTTATTCGACAAAACACACATAAGAACATAAAGCAATAAACACCCGAATAACAAGTAGCAATGAAATATTACAAACAAGAAGCTAAGAATATGACCATATATGATATCATAACAATGATTATGATTCGGGAATAAGTCAATGACATTATTTAAATCATTATATAGGAGTTTTGGACACGTACAAAGAATAATGGACCTATGGTAAGGGAAAATCTCACAATCTCATTTTTATCCGAGATTGTTTATACTTCAGAATTTACCGGGGAATATTTATCATACACATCCATGTTTCATTAATATTTAATATTATTTCCATCCTAATAAAATTGTTTAAATCCAATTTTATCCATTGGTGAGTTTTTAGTAAAAGATATGAAAGGAATCTTTTTTCGTTTTTAGTACGAGATACTTTTTGACTTTTCTGAAAAAAGTACGAGGATAATGTTTTTATAACTTATACGGCATAAATGGATTTTTATGATTTAATAGAACACTATTTCCATGAAGCTTCCTTTACAAGTTTTCAAGTTTATTTTTAATCAACTTCTTTTAGTTTAAAATTGTATGACATGTTAAGAAAGGAAAAAAAATTGAAGTAGAAAGGATATTTTCCTTAAGAATGGAGTTCAAGTGTTTTATCAAAATTATTTTCCATCTATGATAATATAGGGTTCTATTTATATCCCTATTTTTACATTTATTTGACTATGTTATGATGGAATTAATTTTATGATGTCCTTTTATCTTATATGGATTATGTTTTGATGGAATGATGTTTAAGAATCCCATTTTTATTACATGGGTTATGCTATGATGTATGATTTATGATTTTGTGGAAAACATAAGAATGGTTTCATTATGAGATGGGTGGGACCTATATCTCCCTCCAATTCATTGGGTAAATATTTATATCTCATGAGATAGACATGGCTGGAATGACAAGTTAATCTGGTTCAGTGATACATGACTGGAAGGAGTAGTGAACTTGGTTTAGTAATGGACTTTGTCCACTATGATAGTCTTGGCAATGAATCTTGACTAATATAAAATTATTTTCTATGATTATGAGTGTATGCCAAAAAGTTCCATGTTTTAAGTTATGATTATTGAAATTACATTTCACCACTATGATTTATCCCATGTTATGATATTATGATCTCTTTTTCAGGTTAATATATTCAAAATGTTATGTTCTTATGAATATAATATGATTGATATTTATTTTGATTAACCTTACTGAGAATTTGAGCTCACCCTTTTATATGTTTTCTTTTCCCCAGGTCAGGAAGAAGGGTATTAAGTAGGATATGACAAAAGGGAGTCTAGATATGATGAAATAAATGGGATAAAACGTAGATGATTTATGAACCAGTTGTTTATGTTTCCCAGTTTCTAAAGACACTACACCTATACGGTCCTTTCATGGCTTTATTATATGTTGTAATAAGTTTTCTTCAATTTTGAAGTAATAATAATGTATGTAAAGTCTGGGTCGTTATAGTTGGTATCAAAGGAAAGGTATAGTCAACCTATGGAAACTAGGATGTGAAATCACTAGTAAGAACCCTAAGGATATGTCTAAGCATAGAACACAATATTAGTGTTTTAGAAATGGCCATGAATAACCTATGATAAGACCTTAAGTCTAAAATTTTATTCTTGATTATGTGGTTTTCCTATTATGATTAGTGTTTCTCACACTATGCTTATTGGTTTTTGTCAATGGCTGGAACCCAAAGGAATTGTGTTAATGCTGAATGTGACGGGAAATGAAACGATTGTCTCCCTGAGAAACCAAATGTTATGGGAGCTAGAATGAAAAATCTTGTAGCGATGATCACACAAATTTCTCAAGCTATGAACCGTGCAGGACTTCCAAACGAACAAAGGAAGGAACAACATTCTGTTGAATCCTTCATGAGGTAGAATCCACCTTCATTCAGTGGGTCTTCTGACCCATTAGTGAACGAACAATGGATTAGTACCACTGAAAAGATATTTTCAGTTCTATAATGTTCTGAACATGACAATGTTATCTTAGTAGTGTATCGTTTGAAAGGTGATGCTGATAAGTGGTGGAATCTTATCAAGAATACGAGGCAAAGAGATGAAATTGAGTCCATGGAATGGGATGAGTTCAAGAACTTATTTTTCAATAAGTACTTCCCTAGTATTCTTCAAACAAAGATGGAGACGGAGTTTCTTGAACTGAAGAAAAATAATGATGAATCTGTTGGTACCTAAGAAGCATCTTTTACAAGACTTGCAAGTTACGCTTCTAGAATTACTATCCAACCTGAGAGTAAAATCGATCGATTATTTAGTGGCTTAAAACCAAATATTCGAAGGGCGTTAGCCATAAGGGACTTCAATAGCTACGAGGAACTAGTTCGATGTGCTCTCAAGGTTGATATGGAGATTGGCATAACCCATCAGTCATATGGGTTTGATAAGAAGAGGAAAATGGAATTTAATGGAAAATCTAAAGACCAAAATGAAAAGAAGATGAGTTTTCCTTTATGCTCAAATTGTGGAAAGAAAAATGGAGGGAATTGTCTTAAATGGACAAGAAAATGTTTTAAGTGTGGAAAAGAAGGTCATCGAGTAGTTGAATGTCGAAATAATGGGAAGAATATGTCTATTGATGCGAACAAAGAAAGGGATACTCAGAATTCACCTCTTACACTTCAATGTTTCAAGTGCAAGGAGATGGGGAATTATGCCAATCAATGCCCAAATCCAAGGGTTGTTGATGATGATCGATGTCAAAAAAATCTTAAGGACAGAGACAAAGGAAAGTCACATGCAATTACTATCGGCAATGTGGAGTACGATAACGAAGTGGTGAAAGGTACACTTACCATCCACTCTAAAGTAGAAATTTTTTTATTTGATTATGGATCCACCCACTCTTTTATTTCTGAATAATTTTCTAAGGGTATCCCTGTATTACCTCAACAATTAGATGTTGAGTTAGCTGTGACAACTTCTAATTGCACAACAGTCACATCAAATGTTTATAATTCTTCTCCGATTGAAGTTTGTCGGAAAGTGATTCCTATAAATATTGTGATCCTTCCTATAGTGGAATTTGATGTGATTCTTGTCATGGATTGGCTTTCTTTATACAGAGCTCATATCAATTGCCAATGAAGGGAAATCACATTTAATATTCCCGATCAATCTACTATCATCTATCGATACAAGGATGAATATAACCTTCTAGTGGAAATTTATTCCATCCTATGGGTCTTGATTCCAATAAATGAAGGTTATTTATCTCAAATGGGTGGAGAGAAACTCACGATTAAGAATACACCCATTGTACGAGAGTTTGATGATGTCTTTCCAGAGGAACTGCCAGGTCTTCCACCAAATCGTGAAGTTGAGTTTTCAATAGATCTCATACCGGGTGCTACGCACATTTCAAAGACACCTTATAGAATGTCCCCAATTGAGTTGTAGGAATTCAAGAATCAACTCCAAGAGAATCTTTATAAAAGATTCATACGTCCTCTTGCATCACATTGGGAAGCACCTGTTCTATTTGTTAAGAAGAAAGTTGGATCAATGAGACTCGGCATTGATTATCGAGAACTTAACAAGATCACTACCAAGAACAAATATCATCTCCCGTGCATTGATGACTTATTTGACCAACTACATGGAGTTCAATACTTTTCCAAGATTGATCTCGGTTCAGGGTATCATCAATTAAGGGTCAAAAAAAGGATATACCAAAGACGGATTTCCATACAAAGTATGGACACTATGAATTTATAGTTATGCCATTTGGTCTTACTAATTCCCCTGCTATCTTCATGGATCTAATGAATAGAGTATTTATAGACCATCTTGATCAGTTTGTGGTAGTCTTTATAGACAATATTCATTTCTATTAAAAGAGAAAGGAATAACATGAAGATCACTTCAGAATTGTATTAAAGACCCTGAGAAAGGAGAAGCTTTATTCCAAATTTACCAAGTGTGAATTTTGGCTTCAAAAAGTTTCATTTTTGGGTCATATAATCTCAAAAGAGGGGATATCTGTGGATCCAACAAAAATAGAGGTTATCGAATGATCGTCGAGACCAACAAAAATAACTGAGATCCGATGTTTTCTTAGTCTGGCTGGATATTATCAACGTTTTGTGAATGATTTTTCACAATTGTCTAATCCAATCACCAGGTTTACTCGAAAAGGAGTTAATTTCGTGTGGATGGAGGAGTGTGAAGAGAATTTCATGGATTTGGAAAGAAGGTTATCCAGTGCACCTGTGCTCACACTACCTTGTAGTGGAGAATGGTTTGGGATCTACAGTGATGCATCCAAGAAGGTATTGGGGTGTATTCTCATGCAAAATGATATGGTGAAAGCTTATGCCTCACGAGAGTTTAAAATCCATGAGAAAAATTACCCAATTCCTGATTTGGAGTTAGCTGCGGTAATCATTGCATTAAAGATTTGGAGGCATTATCTTTATGGTGAAAGGTGTGATATTTATACTGATCATAAAAGTTTAAAGTATATTTTCACACAAAAGGATCTGAATATGCACCAAAGAATATGGTCGGAGCTGATTAAGGATTATTACTATTCAATTCATTCACCCTGGGACAGTAAACAAGGTGGCAGATGCATTAAGTCGACAAGACCATGCTAGATTATCCATGATGAGGATCACAAAAGATCCAATATTTATGGATTTATAAATGATGGACCTTGTAATTATAATGGAAGGGGAAAAATATTATATTTCTCAATTGAATGTTCAACCATCTATGCATGTGAATATTAAAGAGGCACAAAAAGAAGATGTATAGTTACAAAAGAAGGTGAGAAATGTTCCTGAAGTCAACCTTGACTGTGATGGGATAATAAGGTTTAGGAATTTGGTTTGTGTTCCTCCCATCCCAGAATTAAAGAAGGAGCTACTGGATGAGGCTCATAGTTCTTCACTCTCTATTCATCCTGGAAGCTCGAAGATGTATTGGGACCTAAAAGAGTACTTATGGTGGGATAGAATGAAAAGAGATGTTGCTGAATATGTCTCTCGATGCTGGTTTTTCAGCAAGTTAAAGCTGAGAGACAGAAGTCTATGGGGATGTTACAACCATTACCCATACCCGAATGGAAATGGAAAAACATCACTATTGACTTTGTCACTAGACATCCTAAAACATTCGAAGGCAATAATGTTATTTGGGTCATAGTTGATCGTCTTACGAAGTCGTCACACTTCATTGCTATTAGGGAAGATTTCTCTCTGGATCATCTTGCCAGGATATATGTAAAAAAAGTGGTAAGATTTCCTGGAGTACCACTTTCCATTATATTTGATCAGGATCCGAGGTTTACCTCGATGTTTTGGTGAATTCTTCAGTATACTCTAGATACAGAGTTGAGTTTTAGCACTACTTATCATCCTCAGACAGACGGTCAGTCTGAGAGAACAATTCAAACTCTAGAAGATATGTTAAGAGCTTTCTCTATGTATTTAAAAGGTGGTTGGGATCAACACCTACCTTTGGTGGAATTTTCTTATAATAATAGCTTTCACTCCAGCATTCAGATGGCTCCTTATGTAGCTCTCAATGGAAAGAAATTCCGAACTCCAACTTGTTGGGATGAAGTTGGGGAAAGAATGCTATTAGGACCTGATATTGTTGATGAGATGGTAGAAAAGGTTAGATCTATTCAACAACACATATGATCAGCTCATAGTCGACAAAAAAGTTATGCTTCCAACTGAAGAAAAGACCTAGATTTTGAAGTCGGTGATAAAGTGTTCTTACGAATATCTCCTTGGAAGAGAGTAATGAGATTTGGAAAGAAGGGAAAGTTGAGCCCTATGTATATCGGTCCTTTCGAAATACTGGATCGTGTTGGGAAGGTAGATTACCGATTTTAACTTCCACAAAATATCTCTCAAGTTCATGATGTGTTCCATGTATCTCTCCTGAGAAAGTACATACCCGATCCTTCACATGTACTCAGCTCAGAAGTTGTACCGCTGGAGAAAGATCTTTCTTATGAAGAATAACCGATAGAGATTCTAGATCAAAGCAAAAAATTTCTATGGAACAAGACCACTCACTTGGTGAAAGTTTTATGGAGGAACCACCAATTAGAAGAAGCTACATGGGAGCTTGAGGATATGATGAGGGAGAGGTATCCTCATATGTTTTTTACGAAGTGACGAATTTCGAGGGCGAAATTCATTTTAAGGGGGATAGAATGTAACACCCTGATATTTTATGAGAAGTATATATATATATATATATATATATATATGTCTTATGTTATATTAAACATCAAAGGAATCTTTCACTGCACACAACACTAGTTTGCCTTGTGTTACATGCGATCACGACCTTCCTCGATAGCGTGTGTAGTACGCAATACTGAGTTCCACTGAACACCGATATATTATTATAATATTATAAACTAGCTGTTATGAATAGTATTAACTGAATTTTAAATTTTATAACATTATTATTCATCTTACATATTTTCTAGAACATGTTATGAGAACAAAATAAATTTTTCGGGTAAAATAAGTATTTTTCAAAAAATAGACTTTTGCCGCCTTTTGATGGCGCACCCACTTTAAATCTAGTTTTTGAAATGTTTATAAGTTCAATTTGACAAAATAAAATTATTCTTTGGAATTAGGATATAAAAATTTACATTGGATAAAATTTTCATATTATTCTGATAACTTTCATATTTTAATGAATAGTAAAAACAAGCTATATTTTAATTAAAAACAACTTTTTTCATCGCAATAATTTATATGGGTAAATTATAATATTGAATGGTTTTAAAGTATAAATAGAATATATTTCTACTATTTAATATAATTTATGTCATTAGCATTAATTTTACATTGAATTCATAGGTAAAAATATTTCAATCTTTGACAATATTTTAACTTTTAAAAACTCATTTGCTTAACAATGGGATTTATTTTAAATTAATTACTGAAACTTCTGTTTTTTGAATTTTTAAAAATAAATTCCATATTTGGATTCACTGGGTCCAAATTATGTTAATAGGTTACTTTTATTTTTTTGAGATTATGAATAGTAACTATGGTAATTTTTATTTACTGCAGTTAAAGGTAAATCGGGTAATTAATGGTAAATATAAGATTTAAAATTACCCTAAAACATGCCAAAATCCAATTGTATGAATAAAAGTAGACCCATATCAACTAAGGGTAGGACTAGATTCATTTCATGGACTTTTGACCATGAAATAATATAATTATTATTAAAACCAAAGAAAGTGACAACATCTCACTCTCTTGAATCTTATAAGTATAATAATTTTTATTTAGTGATAAACTTTATAAAACTTCAAACATGAATAGTCTACATAAATATAATAAAATTATCTACATAATATGAATTTATTTATAATTTTTAGGGATTAAATAATTATCATTAATTATGATACAATAGTAATGTTGAAATTATTTTATTGATTGAAATATCAAATAAATGATTTTAAAAGTATTAAAATAAATATTATATGAAATATTTAATGTACTCCACTAATTTTATAGATACAAATGACATGTTATGAATCTATTAAATATTTTAGTTTGAACATATATTCTGTATATATTTTATTTATACTCAAATAAATGAATAGTGTCAAAATTGACACTATTGTTAATTTATAGAAATTACATATTATAAAATTGTTTAAAAATTACAAAAATATTTAAAAATTATAAATTAAAATTTATATGGTCTAAAATGTAATAAAGTATACAATCATGGAAAATTAAAAACATATAAGTAATTATTTATAATGATTTAAAATTTATAATTTTATTACCACAAATAAAATTAAATAGATTATATAAGGATAGATCATGTTGATAATGTTTAAAATAAATTCAAAAATTGTATAAATTTTTGTTTTCTGATGATATTAAAACCTATATCATCTAATATTCGAATTTGAGTCATTTTTGGAGGTTTTAAAGTGGGGTTGGAATTTATTATAAATTAATATTTCTTATAATTCCAAAGGTGCCCCTCTCCTCCTTTATAAATGGGAACCTCCTCCCTCTCCTCCTCACACCACATTGAGCCTTTAATCTCAGAAAAAATCTGCCAATTTGTCTTCTCCAATTCCCTAGAAACATCCTAGAGGTCTTGTTATTCTTCAAAGACCAATATTAGTGCCCAAAGAGAAGATTTCAAAGAGGCGTGTCGAAGAAGAGGTAATATTCGTTACCAATTATTTCAAATTTATTTCTTCTTATACTTATTCTTATTTAGTTGTTTCATTATAAATTTATAACATTAGTATCACTCATATACTGATATGTTATTATAAATATAAAACAACCCTATTTCACCTTTTATCCATCCTACGGAAAATGAAATCACCGCGCGTGCGTACGTACAGAATACCATCTCCAAGCTGTGATGTAATCTGTTTTCCACCACCACCTTACTTGGATTGGTATAATGGTGAAAATAATAACTATATATGATTATTGTAAATTTATATCTATTATGAAATAGTATACATACACTTCAATTCAATTCCACGATCATGGGAACGATATCATTGCTCGTGCGTATATACATCCTACCATCTCCACGATGTGATGCGACTTGTTATACATGATCTTCATTGAATAATGATTATATAAATGAATTGAATGAGTAAATATGATATATATTACACTAATAAAATTCTGTAAATGAGGTATCTATAACCTAAAAATAAGAATAAGAATTTATTTGACAAAACACACATAAGAACATAAAGCAATAAACACCCGAATAAAACGTAGCAATGAAATATTACTAATAAGAAGCTAAGAATATGACCATATATGATATCATAACAATGAGTATGATTCTATAATAAGTCAATGAAATTATTTAAATCATATATAGGAGGTTTGAAAATGTACAAAGCATATCAGACCTAAGGTAAGGGAAAATCTTGCAATCTAATTTTTATCCGAGATTGTTTATACTTCAGAATTTACTGGGGAATATTTATCATCCACATCCATGTTTCCTCAATATGTAATATTACATACATCCTCCTAGAATTGTTTAAATATAATTTTACTGATTGGTGAGTTTTTAGTAAAAGATATGATAGGAATCTTTTTTCGTTTTTAGTACGAGCTACTTTTTGACTTTTCTGACAAAAGTATGAGGATAATGTTTTTTAACTTATATGGCATAAATGGATTTTTATGATTTAATAGAAAATTATTTCCATGAAGCTTCCTTTACAAGTTTTCAAGTTTATTTTTAATCAACTTCTTTTAGTTTAAAATTTTATGACATGTTAAGAAAGGAAAAAAAAATTTGAATTATAAAGGATATTTTCCTCAAGAATGGAGTTCAAGTGTTTTATCAAAATTATTTTCCATCTAAGATAATATAGGGTTCTATTTCTATACCTATTTTTATATTGATTTGATTATGTTATGATGGAATTAATTTTATGATGTCTTTTTATTTTATATGGATTATGTTTTTATGGAATAATGTTTAAGAATCCCATTTTTATTACATGGGTTATGCTATGATGTATGATTTATGATTTTGTGGCACACATAATAATGGTTTCATTATGAGATGGGTGGGTCCTATATCTCCCTCCAATGCATTCAGTAATGATTTATATCTCATGAGATAGACATGGCTGGAACGGAATGTTAATCCGGTTCAGTGACACAGGACTGGAACGAGGAGTGAACTCGGTTCTGTAATGGACTTTTTCCACTATGATAGTCTTGGCAATGAGTTTTGACTAATAAGAAATTATTTTCGATGATTATGTGTGTATGCCACAAATTATCATGTTTTATGTTATGATTATTGGGATTACATTTCACCATTATGATTTGTCCCATGTTATGATATTATGATCTCTTTTGCAGGTTAAGATATTCAAAATGTTATGTTATTATGAATATAATATGATTGATATTTCTTTTTTTTTTACGCTTAATGAGCATTTGAGCTCACCCTTTTGTATGATTTATTTTCCCCCAGGCAGGAAGAAGGGTACTATGTAGGATATGCTAAAAGGGAGTCTAGATATGATGAAATAAATGGGAGACAACGTAGATGATTTATGAACCAGTTGTTTATGTTTCCGAGTTTCTAAAGACACTATACTTATATGGTCCTTTCATGGTTTTGTTATATGTTGCAATAAGTGTGCTTCAATTTTGAAGTAATAACAATGTATGTAAAGTATGGGTTGTTATAAGCCGCTCTGCTAACCACCATGGCATAGTGCCACGACCTCCTCCAGCAGTGCGTGATAGTAGGCAACCTTCATCATGGACGGCCGGTGTTGCCACGTCGATGGTATTCCATGGAGAACACAAGGGTAAACAAGATAGCGGAGGGTTCGGGCTATGTTCGTTTGGCATACGCCCTACACGTCAGCATGAAAACATGAGAGAGGAATATGATTCAACAATCACTTGAAATTATATCAAAATAAATCCCTTCCTCATGTTCGTTGGAGAGCCTCCACGTGTGAGGAATAGTCGGTGTTCGTCATTCGATGGCGATCATAACCGCCGGTTGGAAAAGGATCCTTCTTCTAAGTGGTTGGCATCATGGCACATTATCAGAACTCCGTTGCTTGGTGAAGTCATTCCAATAACTCTCCCCAAGATCCATATAAATTGGATAAGGGGGAGGGTGAGTAATTCCCATCAAATTAATAGGGGTTTATGTAATAGGTACCTTATTAATTCCAATGACGCTGTTACAAAGGATTTTAGGAGTCAAGCCATTTAATGGCTTGAAAAGTCATTAGTACCACCATTGCCACTTGATCGTTGGAGGAAAAGAAATAAATAAATAATATAACAATTTTATTTTATTATTCTTTTAAAAAGTCTCAAAATATAAATTTTTCTCCAGACTTACTAAGATCAAAGTGAAGCCTCCCTTAAGCGAATCTCGGCGCTGCAGATCCAATGGTGCCATTAGATTTTTAATTCGAGCTTCGGTTCAAAATATATAAAATGTTGCTTGTGCATTTACTGAAAGTACCCTAAAAAAAGTTCATAAATTCATTTTGGGGACCCCGGGCCTCAGAATCATGCACCGTCAATTTTTGCAGACTCATAATAATTCCATATAATCTAAAAAAAATTACATGCAAAATTTGGGTCATTACAACTCATGTAGTTTTTATTTCATATGCTTTCTCATTTTCCATTGTTTTAATTCTTTCTTGACATTTATTATGATCATTAACCCTTATAATGGTGCACTAGTTTGCATACTTTTTATACTCCTTACAACTAAAGCATTGGTGTGTTATTTTTAACTTCCAAAAATTTACAATGATAGTCTTCATTATTTTTCATTTTGAAATATAATTATAGATGAAAAAAATTAATTCTTTCAAATAATTTATTATTTATAAAAATATTTATCATTTATTTTATTCATATACATATTTTTCATGAAATAGATAAATATCATTATTAAAAGTGTTTTTTTAAAAGAGCGTTTCATACATCGAGAAACTACCCATCGTGTTTCGAATGCCCATGGAGATCTAACCCATGACAAAAGGGTGACAAGGATGCATTTCCTTTGTCATCCATCATGAAATCCTACATCCATATTTCAATATTTATATATATATATATATATACATATATTTTTTTATATATTATTATTTTAAATATATAGTTTAATTTAATAAATAAATATATTTTATAATTAAATGTTTAATTTAACATGGTTCATGTTTCATTGTCATTAAATTGGGTATTACATCATATGGAATTTTATGTATGGTTAAATATAAATAAAAAATTATGATGCATTTTCAATTTTTATTATAGGCCACTTAAATGTTTTTGTTTCATCTTAAACTATTTACATCATTGAATACATTTAAATATTCCATTTAAAATGTTATGTACAACATTTCATAATAGAAATACAATTAAAATTTATTTCATACATTGAAAAAAATACATTTATTTTATGATCATAACCTATAAAATACCCATTATTTCAAAAAGTAGACACAAATAATGAAATTAACATTATAATAGAACATTACACATTATAAATTAATATAGAATAGTAGAAGTAGGAATATGAAAGGGATATTAAAATTAAAGAATATTTCAAGCACAAAAGTAGGCTTTATTATCTTGAAATCATCCAAGGGGATTTCTCATACCGTAATGAACGTATATACGAATAAATAATTGGTAAAACAATAGACATTGTCAATGTATTTTTAAAAACAATTGTAAATAATGTATTAAGTGATGAAGTGAGAATGAAGTTGTATTTTTAGGTAAATGTGTCATTTTTCAATAAATTTGTCTTCCAAAATGGTTGATTTAAAATATGACCATTAGTGAATAAGAAAATTAGTCATTATTATTGTTAGTTATTCTTATTAAATTAATTTATTGACAAGATTATATAAATGAAAAAACAATTTTTTATTGGAGAAAAAATATATATATAATTATTCTGATTAGAGCATGTTTTATGAAAAATGTAGAAGTTTTTTATAGTATAATTTTCATTAAATAATCTTACAAAACACTTTCTAATTGGTAATATATTTTAACACAGTCCCATGTAATGTTTATACTATTAAGAATCTCTAATTTTCTTGGGTATTTCTAAATTTCAATTAATAATGATATTTATATAAAAAATAACATCAAAACATTTAGAGAATTATTTTGTCAAAATAATTATCATTTTTTTGACTCAGTACTTCAAATTTATCTTAGGTTAATTTTGTGGGAATTTTTTGTTACTCTACAGTGCATTATATTTTTAAGGAATGATTATTATTTCAGCATGAATAGAAATTTATAAAAATTTTAATTTAATAAAATTAATAGTAAATATGTATAAAAATATATTTAAAATTAATAATTTTAAAATGTAAATTTATGATCTACTTTATTTTAACCAAAAAAATAGATTTTTTAAATATGCATTACTTTTTTTGGGAATTAATTTGGTTGGTTAGGAGGAATGGTTAATTTTTTAAATTTATTTGATTTCAACCCACCTCTTCCTAGTTATTAATTATCTAGAAAATTGGTTTTGATTGATTATTTCCATATTTTTTGGCTTATATAATAAAATAACATATATTTTAACCCTTAAAACCATCCCTAACCAATAATAAATACCCCTTTCCCTCCTCAAATTCAACAAAAATGCCTTTTAACAAAGATTCCATCTCAAAACCCCTCTCAAAAGTCTGTCCATATTAGTTAAAAGGTTCTCATAGGCCCCTCTCTAGAATTAAGAAGCTCCCATATAAGGTAATGTATCTTTTCTTCCACAGATTATTCTTCAAGTTCTTCTTTTGTATATGAAATTTATTATCAATTTATTATGTTGTAAAGAGATTTTAAATACCCTTATTATTTTTAATACTATTTATTTTTTATTGTGTGAATTCATTTCACTATAATTATATATATTTTCATAAGTCTTTACTATGTTAAAGTAAGGTAACCCAATCCTACTCAATCCTTTTAATGGTTAATATCTTTATTATATTTTCTTTTTAAATTTGATTTATGTATATTGAAATTCATATTATTACATTGGATTATCCTCTATTTCATGTATTTTTCAATGAGAGTGTATTTATTCCCATTCTTTATATCCCTATTCAATTCGTTGTAATACTCAGACTATCTCCTATCCACAAAACTGTCCTAAAATTTCATTAAAGTAAAAAGTGTCTAGTTTACAATGTAAGGAAATATATGTATGGATATTACAAGTTGACACAGATCTGATATAGTTTTACCGATGATTAATAACAAAAAAAATGCATATTGTGATTTAACTTAGTTACCACCTGCTGTATGACAACGTGCCTTTCGGCATAGCTTGTTTGACAATCCCAAGGGATATGATTTGGTCAATTATAATGGTAATTACAAAACCATTTTGAAGGATTAAATCATTATTAAATTGGAATATTAACTCTGAAAATACAAGTATACAAACTATATAGACATCTATATTAATTCACTGAATGGGGAAAAATAATTTTGTACCATATAATTATTTATTCTATATGGGAAAATCTTGTAAGATATACCTTAGTGTGAAATTTTACTATGTATTAATGTCATTAAATCCTTTAACATTATTTCATGAAAACTTTTTACATATAATGGATTGAAATGTAATTTTCTATGATGGTTGGGGCCTACAATTATATATCCCCTCTGTGAACTATTAGGTCTCATGAGTTAACTAAGAAAGATTAATTGGAGTGTCCTTACCCTATATGTCAGATGTCATGGAACATGTTCACGAAGGTATGTTTAAGATGACCAGAATTATGTATTTCCTTCATGATAGATTCACATATTATTTTCATTCAATTTATTCAATTTCATGATGTACATGGATTTATTTATTCTCTCAAATTAATTTGTTATGTCATAAATCATTTTATGTATTCATTCTCTAAATTTTTAGAAATACAAGATCAATTATTAATATATTTAGATCTATACATTGTTATTTTATCCATGTATTTGTCTATTCTATCAATGTTATTTGTTATAGAACATTTCAATTTATTTATTTCACATGATAACAACTTATGTTCTAAACTATTCCCTTAATGAGTGTATAATCTCACATCATTTTATTATTTTCCTTTTCCCAAAGATACTTGTAGGAGAAATACATATGAAAAATAGATTTTAATGAGAATAATAATGATAGTCAAGTTTATAGATGATGTATTTTTATATTTAACATAATTCCAAACTCATTTTTTATTTTGTATCCTAATTCTAATAAACATTGGTTTCTTATGTTTTGTGATCTATGTACCAATTTAATATTACAAACACCATATCTGGGGTGTTAGAGTTGTGGTTTTCATAGTTATCCTTTATAATAAATGTAGTTAGTGAATAAGTGAGAATGAACTAGTATTTATAGGGACACATTTCATTTTTCATTACAATTTCCAGCCAATGTGGATGATCAGCATTATGAACATTAGTGAGTAAGATAGTTTTTCATTATTTTAGTTGGTTATGTAGTGTAATTATGATATTGAAATGATTTTTTTAAATGAAATAATGAAAATAGTTTAATTATAGATTATAAATGTATTGAAATATTAATATGTTTTATGATAATTATATAAGTTTTATATAAAATCTATATTCATGAAATAATCATTATATGTACTTTTTAAATTATAATATATTTTATTGAAGTCCTACATAATTTTTATAGTGGTCAAAATGTTTCTGGTTTTCTGAAATTTGAAAATCATAATAAATAAAGATATTTACTTAAAGGTTATAATTCTCATATTTGTAAAATTATTTTGGTTAAAATAAAAATCATTTTTAGAATAAAAACATAAAAACTAACTTTGGATGATTTTTGGGACATTTATCACAAAGATGATTTCTTTTTGAAAAACATAAAATTGCTGCTTTAAAAAAAACTACGATTTTATAACATAATCATTATTCTTTCATGAGTAAAAATTTATGAAACACTTTATTCAATAAAAATAAAATTAAATACGTAAAAAAAATTAATTTATAATTCTTTGTTTAAAAATATAAATATATAAATTACTTTTTTATCTAAAAGTTGGATTTTGAACGAAATGTTATTTTTTTTTTGTGTGAATTAATTATGTTTTTTTGGAGGTATAATTCATTTTATGAATTCCAAGGATGCACACCCAACTTATACCACACATTATAAAGTTTGATATTTTTTCTTAATTTATAAAACAAATAACTATTTAGCTTATATAATAAAATGTCCTATATTTTAACCCATAAATCCACCACACATCAAGTATAAATACTTCCCTTACCTCCATAAATGCCACACTAATTCCATTTAGAAATATTTATCTCTCACTTACCCACCAATAGTATTTAAATGGTGGTCTTATGGTTCTAATAAGTCCATCTTCTACTTTAATATTCTTTCTTCAAAGGTAAGGGGTCTTTTCCTCCACCTCTTTTGATTTATGTTATTCTTTTGTTTATGCCTTCAATTCTAAATTTATTATATTGTAAAGTGATTTTAAATAAACATATCACTATGAATATTATATCTTATTAATTTGAGACTTTGTTTCCCTTGATTTATTTCTCTATTCCTAAGTGTTTACTATTCTAATGTAATAGTCTCCAATCATCCTATTTGCTTTTAAAAATCATTATCTTTGTTTTATTGTCCTTTTAAATTTAATTTTTTGTATAAATAAATGGTTTTTATTCATTTTTTATCCTCCTATTGATATTTTTTAAATTTGAGATTATTTATTGATTATTATTATAGATTTTGCAGGTTTTTATAATACTCATAATATCCCATAGAAAAAAAACCACCCTTAAATTTTGGTAAAGTGACTAGTGTGTGCCATTGCATGCAATAAAATCACTGTCCGAATACTATATGTGGAAGTGTCTCTAGAAAATTTATACCTAGGGGTAGTAAAATTAATAAGAGTGGATTTTTCTTTTAATCGATCATTATCTATTCTATAATAATGATCCATTCTACACACCTGGTTTGACACATCTGAAGGAATTTTCATTGGTTAATTCACATTCTCTTTAAAAAATAGAATGGAAGGATTTTTTTATCATTTATTTGATCTCCTACATTTTGAAATACATTTATTCAAAATAAATAGATTTATTTAATTTATATATTATTGGGGAAAATAATCTTAAAACATATAATTCTTTCTTATATTTTTGAAAATCTTATAAGATATGACTCATTGAGAAATGGTTCTAAGTATTTATGTCATAAAATCCTTAATAATTCTTCTATTTAGTATTTTGACATATGATCGAATGTATTTGAATTTTATGTGGTCAGTTGGGCTCAAAATTATATATATACTTAGTGCGTTGGTAGGTCTCACGAGTTAACTAAGATAGGGTAATGGGTGTTTCATTACCCATTATGTTAGATGTATTTTTATAATGCCTTGATGGTATGTTTCTGATGGTTGAAATTATTTATTTCCATTAATATTATTTCAACTATTATTATCAAATAATTTATTCACCATTAGGATGGACATGGATTTAATAGATCTCTCAATTTCATTCTTATGGCATAACTCACTTTATTTTTTTGAGCTATCGTGTATTACCAATAAGAGATAAGATATTGATATCAAGGATTTCATTCACTATTATGTTGGAAATGGGTTTATCTATGCTATGATTCTGAACAGTTTTGGCACATGCCAATTAATTTATTTGGCACTATAAAAATAACAATTGTATTATATTCCCATATAGAGTGTCAGAGATCACCAATTTCTATTATTTTTCATTTCCCCATGACACCAAGAAGATTATTACATATTAATAGTATATTTCAAGGAGAATAATAATGTTTTCATGTTTTCTGATGTTTTATTTTTAGTTTCAATATAATTTAGAACTCATTTATGTGTCTGACATTATGTGGATATTAAATTTTGGGATCCTCTGTAGTGGGATCTAAGTACCACTGTAATAAAACATCAACTAGATCATGGTTGTTGGATTTTTGGATATTGTTGTTGATATGAAAGGATAGTTTAGTACAATTCTTAGGAACTCAATTTAGATGAACATATATAGAACCAAATTGTAAAATTATCATCGATAACATGGATTAACACATAACGATTCATTATTTACAGAATATATTAAATGATATGTAATTTTATGGGTAAATTATATGATAAAATTTTAGATCATTGACTTTACTGATTTTTTGGAATGTTTATGATATGTTTGGGATAGTCATTTAAGGAATTGACTTAAGAGTATGAAAAGACCAAAAATAAAGAAACTTAGATTGATCCTAGAGTGATATATGTTTACTTCTTTGGTATTTGGGAACATTAGACATTTATAAGATGAATTATTTAAAAATTTATATACATTATTCCCTTAAATTTTGTTGATAACTCATGATTAGTTATATTGGTTTTATTTGAATATTTAAAATAATAGGAAGTTTATTGAATTATAATTGGGTGGTGGGTATTTTATTTCTTGTATTAATTATATTTTTCAAAAACAAATTATTTTTACATGATGAAAGGATGAATATCATGAAAAACTATACCCCACATTCTATAAATGTACTTACAAGGATTATCATGAATTTATGATTGGATGGCTTCAAACCCTTTTACAATTTCAAAGTAACCTGAATATTACTAAAGGAGGAATATAATAATAATATTTTCTTTAAATTCATTCAAGTATAATTTATTTTCAATTAGTGAATCTGGAACAATCAATATTCTCACCATGCATACTATGGGATGTATCATTGGGGTCTTTTAATATTCATCCATTTTTATTAAACACTTGAAGCTCTTAATGATTTTATAGATGTTGTAGAGGAGGGAGACCTCTGAGCATCCTATACATAACTAATTATAGATTTTTTCCTTTGTGTAAGTATCTGAATTAATTTACAAAAAATATTTTTTGAAAAATATGAATATGAATCAGTATGCTTAAATTATAAAAAAAATTCCAAAATACATTTTAAAGTTATATATTAAAAATAATTATTCAATGATTTATCAATCCTTCCATCAATGTATCCAAGATACATGAGTTACATTTGGATAAACAATTTATATGATTTTTAAAAAAAATTATAAGGTATAATCATGATTCATGAACCCTAATCCCTTGACGGAAACACCAATAAAGAAAAATGAAGACCATATTGAAAGTATGAGATATTTCAATAAAATTATTAAAAAATTCTAGGTGATAGTTTTAATTCCATTACTATATATATGAAAAACCTAAAGATTAAATATTTAAAATTTATATTTATGTTTTTATCATGTATAATTTTTTTAAAATATTTTGAGGAAGAAGCTTCTTTAGGAAGGGTATAATATAAAATCATAAAATTTCTAATGAATGTTTTTATGAATTATCATTCAGTAATCTAAATATAAATGATATTATATTTCCTTTTTTCAAATAACTAATTATTTATACAAATATTTATCACCAATTTTATCATTTAAGTATTTTTTTAAGAAATATATAAATTTATTCATTAATTTTTTTTAGAAAAAGAGCATCTTATAGGCTGATCAATAACCTGTCGTATTTAGCATGGCCATGGGGCTCAAACCCATGACTGATGGTGTACATGGACACATATCCTTTTTTCAATCCTTCATGATTCCCTAATTAAGTATTCCATCATTTATATATATATATATATATATATATTATTTTATACATGTTTCTTTTATATATATATATATTTATGCGACAAGTATATTCCTTTTACTAATAGTTTTATTTCCAAATCATCCCTTTGATTATGATATTGTAATTTAGTACTTAAAAAAACATGGTTAATGTACTCAGTACCATAACATTGGATGTAATTTAATAAGTTATTTTATATATGTTTAAATATAAATAATAACTTATGATGCATTTTTCATTTATATTATAGTTCATTTAACGTTTTTATAAAAATTAGTGTATACGTTTTATTGAATTAAAATATTTCCTTTAAATATTATTATATCCCATTTCATAATAAAAATTAAAAAATCATTATATCATTCATTGTCAACAATAAATTTATTTGATGATCATATCCAATAAATTAACCATTATTACAATATGTAGACAGACAAAAAGACTTTTACATTTTATAAGAACATTACACAGTAAACATAAATATATACAACTACAACTACAAATTGTAATTGGATATGCATATTGAGGAATAGTAAATAAATTAAAAAAACTCGATAATCTTGAAATCCACCAAGAGGATTAATCCTATAGTAATGATAATAAAGGGGAAGATAATTATTAGGAATAAAAAATAAATTATCAAAACATATGTGAGAAAGTTTGTAAGAAATGTAGGGAGTTACTAACTGAGAATTTACGTGTATTTATAGGGATATAAGAAATTTTTCTTTATAATTTCATACCAATATGGTTGGTCGGAATTATGATTTTTATCCAATAAGATAGTTTTTAATTATTTTTATAGGTTATGTCGATGCAATTAAGAGGCTGATAGGATTATATTAATGATATAATGAAAGTAGTGTTATTGGAAAATATAAATATATTTTGATAACAATAAGTTTTATATTAAATGTATAAGTTTTATAAAAAAATATTTTATTGAAATAATCATAAAAAAATATTTTTAAAAGATAATTTAATTTAAAAAAATTAGATTCAATTTTTATAGTGGTAAGAAAGTTTATTTTTCAATGAAAATTCCAAATTACAATAAAGCACATATTAATTTAAAAGAAAAAAGTCACATATTTAGATAATTATTTTGATAAAATAAACCTCACTGTTAAAATAAAAACATTAAAATTAGATTTATTTTTTATTACTTTAATTTTCTAAAGTACTTTATTTTTGGGTGAAAATGTGAAAATGCCACTTTACAATGAATTGCAATTTTATGACATCATTTCTATGTCATCAAGAATAAATTTTTTTTAAACATTTTATTCCATAAAAATAATACTAAATATATTAATTTTATTATTTAAATATATACATTACCTTTTTTAAAAAAGAATTGGATTTTTGAAATATAAGTTATTTTTTTGTTCATTAATTAGGTTGGTAGATAGGTATGATTCTGTTTGGGAGTAACGTGTTTGTACACCCACTTCCCCTCATTAAAAATACATTTAATTGGTTATAATTGATTAAATTATCAATATTGTAGATTATATAATAATATAAACTATTTTTTACCCTTAAAACCACCCCTCTAAATGTATAAATACACTATTCCCTCCTCATATTTCGTGAAAAAACATTTGATCACTGTAACAATAAATTATTCTAATATATAAATATTACATCTTCTTAGATTAATATTTATTACAATTTCTAAACTCATTTCCATGAAATGTAGTGGATTTCTGTATTTAGAGACTAGATACACAATTATCTTATTTAATAAATGATCTTCAACCTCTTTCATAAATATCTACCATGATTTTACTCTTTATAAACTTAACCTACACAAAAAAATTCTTTATAACCCGAGGAATGTATACATAATAAAGGGTGAGCGTAGATTTTAAATAAAGGTAAACATGGAAGATAAAATTATATGATCACATGAAAGAATAAAGAAATAATTAGGGTATGAGTTTTTGAACATATCGTATAAGGTTCATACACAACCTATCACAGATCATAAATAAGTGTCTTGGTAAAAATAATTATCATTCCAAAAGATAAGATTCATCATAGTGTGAAATCATCCTAATTAAATAACCATAAGCTCCTGACATAAAAGTGTTTCACCAAAATTAGTATAGAAACCATTTAACCTATCAAGGATTTCTTCTAAGACCATCAAACATATTGGATCATGAATCATCCCCAATTTACCATTATGGATCAAGACCATCAACCTTATTCCCAATCTAATCAAGCATCTTAACTTCTATCCCATTTTTATCTTTGAGATATAAAGACTTACCCAATGAATTGTAGGGAGATATAGGTCGAACCCATCACTTAATGTAAATCAAACATATGTACGACACAAGATTACAGAACATTCATTATATCAAACCCACTAGTTGAAAAATATAATCTCATATTAGTTTTTTTACTTTTTAGTATAATTTTTAAATGAAATTGAATGTGGTGACAGTGTAAATAATAGTTTCATCCTACTTTTTAATAAAAATAAAAAATAAAAAGTAACTAAAAAGTGAATTTAAGGTGTCTTTAAACATTATATTATAAAAAAAACAATAAAAAATACATTACCATGTTAATAATTTAGTAAAAATGACATGGAATGAAAAAAGAGGAAATTTAAATGTCGTTTTTTAGTGAAATGAACATCGAATGAAAAAAAAAATTATATTGGAAAATCTATAAAGACAATCAACATGAGTTTTTTTCTTCAAAAAAAATAAATTAGAAAAAAAATCAATATTTTTTATCACATAAAACGGGCATTGAAAGTACACCATAGAAAATATCTTATTAATTAGCATAGTTTTTATATAATAACCAGCATTGAATGTGCTTTTCAATTTCTGTTTTCTAAAAAATATATGTTAAAACAAAAATATTATTACTTTCAATGTAATTTTTCTAAAAAAATATGACATTGAGAGTTCAATATTTATTATTTCATTTCTGTTTATTAAAATGCCGATGTGGAAAGTTTAATTTTTTTTTTGAAAAACACAATATATTACATTCCAAAAAATAAAAACACTTCATAACAACATATAATGTGATGGTGGGATTAGGAAATTCAAGAGGGGGTGAATTGAGTTACTATAAAAATTTATGTTAAACCCATTATTTACAAAATACCCCATCTTAAAATAAAATCATGTTAATAAATCGAAGTAGTAAATTCATAATATTTTGATTGTTCGATTAATTTCTCAAAAGATTTATTAATTCTCAATTATGGAAATTTGAAAGATTGATATAAATTTTGAAACTAATTTACCAAACCAAAAAAATTATAAATATTATATAAGATCAACTATCAATGTCAAAATTAATTTTCTAAAATATGATTGAAAGAAGAGTAAAATAAATTAGAAATAGCACAGTATTATAAAATAAAAGGTTTAGTCTCAAGTCGAGACCTAATCCTCTCCACTTGGTGATCACCATCCACCTAGAAGTTTAAATTAATAAACTTTTATCCACACCCTAGATATGGGTTTACAATACCATACAGTGTTATCTGGGTCATGTTAGTCCACTAACATAGTTATTTGTGGGAAACAGATTGCAAACAGGTCACACAGAGACCTCTTCCATAGTTCTTTATTCGAGAAATATGGTGTAAAAAATGGTAGTGTGAGGATATCATATATCCAACATCTTATGATAGTATACATGGTGTGTTTATAATATAAATACACACTCTTCTTGAAAAGTAATAAAATTTAACATAATAGAGAAGAAATAATGAGATACAGTTTAGAATGCTCGGAGAGTTGTGCTTGATGCTAATGGAATCCTTGAGTGTAGGAGAAGTGAAGATCAAGTCATCTTCTTGAAACAAACACCAAAATAGAGTGTCGTGGAAGTTCATGTTTTGGTTTCTAGGAAATTGATATATTATTTGAAGGTTTTCCTTAATAGAGATTTTTTTTCTACAAGGTCTATTAGAACATTAATTTACAATAATTTCCTATTATTTTTCAGTCAGCTAGGAGGAGTGTTCTTCTTGCTTTTTTTGTGGGTTCTCTTGATATGGTTGCTCGTGTGTGTGTTACCCTTTCTTCTCAAGTGATTCGATTTTTATATTCATCAGGTATGACATAAGGCATGATTGGGACATGTTTTGTACCTCATACCTCTGGCATCTATGTTAATGATGTCTTCAAAAAGTTATAAAAGTAAATTAGTATCATTAAATAACCCAATATAACCATTTGATAAAAAGTTCATATTTGTATAGTAAGGAAATTTTGAATAGTCTGTAAATGAGTCCTTATTTAGATAGGTCACAATGTCGGTGACTCCTCTCGGTATGTTAGTCCATCGGTGAATCCTTATATTGGAAAATCATTCTGTCAGTAGGTCCATGTGTCAGTAGGTGAGTTGGGATATCAGTAGGTCATTTGTTTTTTTGGTGATTCCTTTGTTCTATCGGTGAGTCGTGCTATTAGTGAGTTAGTCTATCAGGGACACAATTATTTTATTGTTGACTGGGTTGTTCTTGTAGTGAATCATATATTCTATTAGGGAGTCCGACTATTAGTGAGTCAGTCTATCAGTGACACAAACATATAACTGTCTGGGACACATACTTAGGAAATATTTTTGTCTATCTATTTTATAATATAAACATGTAAAGAATATGCGAAACATATAATTGAACAACTATAAACATAATTAAAAATATTTGAACTTAAATAACCATTATTTGACATAAATTAATATGATTGGACTTTATTTGTGATTATTAAAACTGGAGAGGTACAACAATCACCCAATTTTTGTTGATAAAATATCATGTAACTATAAAGTAAAATCATTTGATTCATAAGGATCAATGTATATATTCTTCTTACTATCTCCCATAACCAAATTGTTCATAATTCTATAATACTGCAATATTCTACAATGATTCGTATTTTCTCCCCCTTTTGGGATGATCAAAAAGGGTAAAGTCATGAAATAATAAATATAATGGAAGAAAATGAAGATCAAGGAAGAAAATTACATTTGATTTGAAAGTTCAAAAGTACAACAATTCATCCATATCAAATAAGTGATAGAAAATACTTCTTATTCAAGGATTATTAATCACTAATTTTTCCTTATTATAAGGAACAGGGTTGGGATCAGTAGATATAGTGGTAGTGGCTGGAGGTTCAGAATGAATTCTAATAGAGGGAAAAGGAACTCTAGTAAGGACTTAAGGGGCCATGTTGGGACTAGTGGAGTCTCTAGGGCCAGTAAGTTCCCAAAAAATCACAATAATAATCTATCATAAGGCTTGAGTAGGATTTATTGTCAAAGAAGGCATGTTGGTAGATGTAAAACTACCAGGTCCCTGAGGTGGCCTGTGAGGAGTGGTAGGAGGGAAAAAATTGCAGTAATCTGGACATGGAGATAAGGCTTAAGAAAATTGATGAAATCCATGATTTTATCTCCACCATACTATATAGATTTTTTTTAAATCCCCTTTATTCTCAATTAATTGTACAATAGTAGGAGTAAAATCCTTGAGCAACATCACATGATCTCTAAAGTCTTGATTCACTGGAGGAATCATCATGTTCCCATGTAAAATCTTGAAGTGTCTATCTAGCTGATTCTTTGTGTTTATCCCCTTGAAGTAAATATAAAAATTCTTGGTGATTTTTTAATGATAATCTATAGCCTTATTTGGGTAGAATATAACTATGTCATAAATATAGTCACTATTCTACCTAATTTCTGATAGACTTTGCTGACCAGTTCCACCCATCACAGTTCTTATCTATTGTCTAATGATATTCCCAACCATGTCTATGTATAGTTGGTGAGATACCTGAGCTATTGAGATAGATTCCCCTTGATCATTGGCACTCACATCTTTCCTTAACTATATGAAGCTTTCAGTATCTAAACCGCCTTTTAATGACTGATGTTCTTCCCTTACCACAGTTTGAATTAACTCACTGTCTGAAGACTGAATAGGAGGAACATAGTAAAGTGTAGCCATATATTTTGAGGCACTATTAACTTCATTTAATACTGAATTTTTAAGGGCCAAATCAAGAGTTGGAATAGAATCCTCAGCAGGGGATTTAAGAGACATTTCATGAATTTTAAGATCTTGGTCCACAATGGATTTGTATTTACTGAGCAATTTTCTAAAAACAACTACAAGCTATACCTTACCATCAAACATTTCTTAACTAGTTATGTCAACACCTTCTAAAACTTATACAAACTAAGGTTTAATAATGGAAAAAATTATTTCTAAAATCAAATATATATCATTCTCACTAATTAGTGAAACTGGTGCTGGTTGAGCTGGAGGGACTGATCTCATAGTAGATAACATCTCTTCCTTTAAGCTCTAAAAATATGATTGGGTGATATAGTCACCAAGCACTGAAAACCCCAAGGGTGCAGAAGTAGAAGCTGATGCTACTGCTAGAGGTTCCTTAACTACTAATCCTCTTGAAATTACTATCCTCTCCTCATAATCTTAATCTGGATAATCCAGACCAAGAGCAATATAACCAAGAAATGTTTTCCACTCAGACAACACGGGAGCATCCAGAAGAGTGAGTGTATCAACTCTCAGTTATCTAGGTTGAGGCTCCCAATAAATTTGATATCTCCACACCTTTTAATCCCCCTCAACCAAGGATCTCATTCTATCTTACACCATCTAAGGTACTGGGTCTACCAGTGCTATGTCTGCATTACCATCATCAACTACTTCTTCTACATCACCACTAACTTCTAGAGGACTAAGAGGTTATAAAATATGTTTCGTATTCTTAAGACCATCCAGTTCTATATTGGCACCCTTCTCATCAATAGGATGATCAGAACCACTGTAACATTAACCGTATTCATCACTTTCATGCTCAGACTAATCTCCTTCACTTTCATTATCACCTTCTCAACATTTATTACTAGATTCCTTATCCCCTTCTTCTTCACTGTTAGAGTCACTTTCCCTTTCTTCTTCCTTTATGTCAACTTCTTCTTCTACTCTATATTCCTCTTCTGTGATATTTGATAAAATTTTATATTCCACACTACCAATTTCTTTTATTTCATCATCATCATCATCAAATAAAATTTTTTCTTTGGAGGGCAGTGCTAGAGGTAGATGATCTAGACCATATGAAATTCCCCATCTACTTTCAATAATATCTCGGTCACACCTATCATCTATAGAAGATCCTTATTCTCTAGAATATTCATCTTCCTCTACATCAGAATAAACAACATCAACATCTAGTCCTAGACTATGATCAGTCATATCTATCAGCCTATGAGGATTCTTAATAGGATTGAAATTTTTATACAGCTTCTCATTGTCTTCATTCCACTCTCTCTTATAGGGATTCAAATTTTCATTCATTCTCTTTCAAATTTCCTTATTTAAGAAAACAATACTGTAATAAAAAATGGTTTCTTCATTTTCACCTACACATACTTTTACCTTTATCATGGAAAATATCATTCATGGATAGAACAAGGAATTAGTCTTACAATATGTCTTGATCAATTCACTAATGTGGACTATTAGATACCTGTATAGATTAAATTTATTCCCATTCACCAGAAAATACAATAGATATACATCCTGATAGATCAGTAAGGAAAAGTCCCCTTTCATAAGAAATAATTGATTTTGAATAAACATATATAAAATTATACTTTCTCCATCCAAATATAAAGCTATAGGCCTTTTGTTCTTCTCATTACCAATCATCTCCCTCAAAGATGTCTCATAGAAAAATAACACACTGGTAGGTGGACCACTTCCCTGGTAATCATCAAAGACTCCTTCATGTGATAAATTGAGGAATTATTCCCAATTCCTTGAAGAAAAATATAATCTTATTCCATCCACAACATATTTGATCCATAACATCTCACTGTCTTCTAAAATGAACTCCACTTGAAGATAGACCTCGTGCACAAGAATAAGAAAATACAAACTCTCATTATTTGAAAACCAATATAGCCACCCTTGAGTTTGTATCACTATTAAGAGAAGATACTTACTAGATAATAACCATTCATAGGACACTTCCTTCTCAAGCATTACCACATGTTTTGTTAGCTGTGGATGAATTGTCTTAGATCTACATGATTCTTATTTCTGTTTTTTAGAAGGTCACAATTCATCTTCAGATCCTTTAAACACACACATTAATCTATCTATTTTAAAGGTTCAGTTGAAGGTAGGAAGGTGAATGGTCCAAGGTTAAAGAGTGAGAGGGTTGGAGTGTAAGAGTGGAAGTCTGAGAGTAAGAAATAGGATGGTTTGACTCAATTTTACCATTTAAGGATTTATAAGTCATAAATTGAGTAAACTGGGTTAAAATAAAATTAAATAATAAAAAATGAATTGTTTTGTTAAAATAGAAAGTTACATATAGTGGGTTCCATCAGTGAGTGGCCAACGATGAGACATTAGTGTCAGTGTTAGAAAAAAAACGGTGTCAATGATACATCGATTTCGGTGTTACTAAGATAACTTTTTGTGTGAAACTATTGGTGTTAGAAGGAAACTATTAGTGTCATCAAGACATTGTCAATATAACAATATCAGTGTTATATTGACATTGTCAACATGAAACTTTTGGTTTCGGCATGACATTGTCACCATGATGTTGTCGGTGTCAGCATGACATTGTCAACATGTCAATATCAGTGTCGGCATGAAATTGTCAGTGTATTATTAGTGAGAAATCCAAAATAAGTTTAAACAGTGTTATTAATAGTAGGTTATCAAAAATAAATCATTCCTAATTCATGTCTGATTTAGAACATCCTCTCAGATTTCAACACCTTATTGTATATATTAGAAAAATGATGTTCTATTCTAATAAATTCTAGAGTTAGATCACCTTTCTGATAATGATCTCTCATAAAGTGATGTATTAAACCAATATTTTTTCTTATATATTTAAAAAAATGATTATTTTATATGTTAATAACACTTTTTTTATCACAATTTATGGGGACATGTCAAAAATTATATCCATAGTCTAGGAAAGTATTTTTCATCCACAAAATCGGAGCACAACAACTACCAGTAGCTATATATTCAGCTTCAACAGTAGATAATGAAACATATTTCTGCATTTTACTACACCATGATACAATAGACTTTCACAAAAAGTGACATGTTCTGTAGGTTCTTTTTCTAGATAACTTACATCCTCCAAAATCAGAATCATAATAACTAACTAAATTAAATTCTTGTCTTCTAGGTTAGAACAATCTTAAGTTGTTAGTATACTTTTGGTAATTGAAAATTATTTTAACAATAGATAAATGAAATTATTTTGGGTTATCTTGAAAACTAGCACACATACACACACTGAACATGATTCCAGGCCTACGAGTAGTCAAGTTGAGTATATAGCCAATCATTCCTCTATATGCGGTTTGATCAACATATTTACCATTTTCATCAAGATCCAACATGAATGTGGTACTCATTGGAGTATCACTACTTTGTTTACCATCAAAGGCACACCTTTTTAAAATATATTTATTATATTGACATTAATATAAAATAATAACTTCTTTATTTTGAAATATTTCAAATCCAAGAATGAATTTGAGTTCTCCCATTAAATTCATTTCAAAATCACTTTGAATAATTTTTGAAAAATCAATACATAGAGAATTTATTGAATATCTAAAAATGGTTTCATCAACATAGTTTTGAACTAATAAAATATTTTTAGAAATTCATTTTATAAATATAGTAGGATCAGATATACCTTTTATAAAAACTTTTGAAATACAAAATGTACTTATCTTATCATACCAAGCTCTTAGAGCCAGTTTTAAACGATAAATCTTTTGTTAACATATAAAAATGATTTGGAAAATGAGGGGTTTTAAAACTATAGTGTTGTTAAAAAAACATCTTCAACTATATACCCATTTAAAAATATCTTTTTAACATCCATTTGGTATAGTTTGAAATTGAGATGTGCTTCAAATGCAAGAATGTTTCTAATGGAATCATGTCTAGAAACTGGTGAAAATGTTTCTTCATAGTCAATCCCTTCTTCATGACTATAACCTTGTGCCACCAATATAGATTTATTTCTTAAAATATTACCTTCTTCATCTACTTTATTTCTATACACCCATTAAGTGTCTATAGTCAAGCTGTCTTTGGGTCTATCTATAAGTTTCTAGACTCTATTTATTTCTATCTAATTCAGTTCTTCTTGAATAGACATTTCCTAAAATTAATCATTGATGGTATAATTGATTTTTTTAGGTTCATGTTGTGAAAAAATGATTGACGTTCAACCTAGATTCTCAGAGAATCTATATTTTGATTTCATTTACCTAGGTATCCAACTACAACATCAAAAGGATGGTTATTAAGGATTCTTATCGGTCTAGAAATATAAGGTCTAGTAATTTTAGCTTCTCCAATAGGTTCAGGTTCATTGTGACTAGAGTATATAGAATTTCAAGAACTAGATGATTTAACAGGTTTCTTAACAGCAGGGTTATATGATTTTTTATTTATGTCTAGATTAGACAGATCATCCTGAATATTTTCAAGAGAGGTCTTGAATTCATGTGGGTCTATTTCATACAATTTACACGTACATATTTTTCCACACACTTAGTTGTTTTATTAAATACTATATAGAATTTTCTAGATATAGAATAACCTATAAAGATTCCATCATCACTTTTGGATGAAAAGTTTTCAATATTGTCTTTTGTATTGAGGATACAACCTTTGTTACTAAAAAATTTAAAGTAACTTACTTTTGGTTTCCTACTGTTCCATAACTCATAGGGGGGGTCTCTTAAAAATTGGTTGATTATGACTCTATTAATTATATAAAAATCTTTATTGACAGATTCTTACCAAAAGTAGATAGGTATGTCATATTCATTAAGTATAGTCCAGAATATCTCTAGTAAGGTTCTATTTCTTCTTTCTACAACACTATTCTATCGAGGGTGTCCTAGGACCAAATAATTTGTGAATATAGCCACTGTGTGAGCAAAAAGATCCAAACTCTTGGATTTCAAACACATTTCGATTTTCACTTCTTAAGATCTTAATTCTATGTTCACTTAGGTTCTCTACTATTTTAGCATACATAATGAATTAAGAGAAAGCTTCACTTTTGTGAGGAAGAATTAATATCCATTTGTATCTATAAAATTCATCTACTAGAACATAATCATAGTGCTTCCAATTAAGACTAGAAACCGTATATGGTCCAAAAAAATCCATGTGAACAAAATCAAGAGGTTGTGAAGTGGAAACTTCTTTATTTGATATGAATGAAATTTTATATTGTTTACCCATTTGACCGAGATTACAGACTTTGTCATTGGGAAACTCAAGTTTAGGAAGATCCTTAACCAGTCATTTCATAACAATCATGCTTAGTGAATGAATAGTACAATTTCTTAATCTCCTATTCTAGTGCCAACTCTTTGTGAAAGGAACATAAGTAGGAAACATTTTGTGACACAAAGGAATCTAAGTTTACATCATACAAATTTTAATTTTTCAAGGAATTAAATACTAATTATTTTTTAGAATTAAAAAAATTAAATGCATAATATTAAAATTTAACATTAAAACCATCATCACGCATCTGAGAGATACTAAGCAGATTATACATTAATCCATCAATAAAAAGTACTTTGGAAATTAATACTGAATTTGAGTTATCAATTATTACCATGACAATTATTTGTACATTAGCATTGTCACAAAAAGTGTAATGCCCACCATAAATCTTTATCAGATTCATGAAGCATGGATAGTTTATTGTCATTTATATTGATCATCCTCTATCCAAGTACTATAGACTTCTAAAAGATCTCTTCAAACAAATTTCCTACAAAAAATTAAACAATAGGGGATCTTGGTACCCATATTTAATTAGGTTGAGTAATATTAGTAGTATGTTATTTGGGAACCCATAATTGCATCATGGGTCTCCTATAAGATGTTTTTAAAGTATTTGATAAATAAAATTTAGTTTTTCCTGAAAAACTGCAAGTAGTAAAAGGTTGTCCAGTTTTTGGACTAATAGAAAAATTACCAATTATGGACATAAAAATTGTTTTTCTAGATTTTGTTACAAATTTATTTTTAGCAATGTTCCCATGTTTAGGTTGGTATCATATACTATTAATATACCTAGGAGATACAAGTTTACCAATAATTTGTGTAAGAGTATTTTTCCCATTGGTGGACTTCTCTAAGTCCTTGTTTAATGGCTCTTTTGATTACATAAGATTATTATTTTCATTAATCAATTGAGTATTTTTATTTCTCTATAGTTTTCCCCGATTTGATAGTAGATGTGAGAGCATGTTGTTTCTTCAAAATTTTATATTTATCTGTTAATTAATTGCATGTATCTTCATGAATTTGGTAGTATTAAAATGTTTCATCATTTATTATATTTTTAGAATCAAATTCATCTCCAAAATGATAAAAATTTTGTATATGAGACTCAAAGGTTACCTCAAATTTTTTTTTTCACAAAACACATGTTTTCCTTATCGCCTTTCTCATCATGTGATGATTTTGACTCACTTGATCTATCTTCAGAAAAACTCTAGGTGGCCTTCATTTACTTATTGTATCTTTTATCTTTTTGATCATATTTCTTCTTATATTTTAACTTAGGATAGTCATACTTTACACGTCCTCTTCTCTTACATTCAAAACAAACCATTTCATTAGAATTATCACCTCTCTTCCAATTATTTCTCTAGTTTCCATTATTATCATATTTCCTTTATATCTAGGACTCCTAAAGAACATATTTATTTTTTATAACTTCTTAAATATCATGGAAAACTAAAAAATATCACCATATCTATCACTTGTTGATTCTTTATTGCTTGAACTGTGAGAAGGAGTTTGTATCCTATCCTTTTCATTATTTTTGGAAGTAGTGGTTTTGAAATCCACGGATTTTCTATTTGGTTTATCATCCTCTTATTTGTTGAACATTAATTATTCTTTATACATCATCAGATTTTATATCATCTATTTTACTAGAAACATACTAATATAATAGGATTATCTTATTGTCTCTGTGGTTCCTCTCCATCTATTTGATAGACATATTAGAATTTTCATGATTTGTTCCTTAGTAATTACAACCATTCCTAGAGAAATCATAGTGTTTAAAATTTCATTAAACATGAGATACATGTCAAAGATAGGTTCATCAGGATTTATCTTAAAGTTATCATATTTAATAGTATATGTGTAAAGTCTCATCTCCTTAACAATAGTGGTTCCTTCTTGTGAAGCATCCAAAGTATCCAAAATTTCATGGGTAGTTTTACATGCAGAAATCCTATTAAATTATTCATCTCCTAAAGAACCAAATAATTCATTCATAGATTTATATTTATTTATACAAGAAACCTTGGTTGGGTCATACCATGTATTTCGGGAAGTAGCAGTAATCTTATATTCATCGATAATTGATGACCAGATCTCAAAACCCATACTTTAAAAATGCATTTTCATCTTAATTTTCCACTGATCATAATTAATTCCATTTAAAAATGGTGGTATTTTAGTAGAAGCACCTTCTAATATATTATCCATAATAAATAAATAAAATAGTTTTCTAAAGAGCTATAAATTTATAATTAACCTAAAGTTTATGACCATTAAAACACAACTAAAATCATAGTTGAGAAGAGTTGAAAAATCTTTGAAAACATTGCAAATAGAATATTAAAAAAACCCAATGATAACAAATTTTGGTCAGAGTATGAGACTTAAGAAGGGATGAATTGAGTTCCTACAATTATTTTGTTAAAAAACATATTTAAAAAATCTCCTGCATTAAAATAAAAACAACCCAGATAATCAAAGTAGTAAATTTATAATATTTTGATTGTTAAATTAATTTATAAAAAGATTTATTAATTCTAAGTTATACTAATTTGAAATTTTGATATAACTTTTGAAACTAATTTACCTATCCAAAATAGTTATAAATACTATATAGGATCAACTATCAAAGTTAAACTTAGTTTTTTGAATAATTAGTAAAAATAGTGTAAACTATATTTTAAATAGCACAGTATAATAAAACAAGAGGTGAAGTCTCAAGATGAGACCTAATACTCTACACTTGATGAGAACCTACCACCAAGTAGTTTAAATTAATAAACTTTGATCCACACCCTAGATCTAGGTTTAAAATATCATACACTTTTATTCTATTCAAGATAGACATCTACCATAGTCATTCGTGGGAAACCAATTACAAATAGGTCACATAGAGACCTCTTACATTGTTCTTATTGGGAGAAATATTGTGTAAAAAATGGTAGAGTGAGGATATCTTGTATCCCCCAGATTAGTAAAATTGGAAGTGTGTGTTTATACTATTTTCACACACTCTGCTCGAAAAGTAAAAATATTGAACACATTAGAAAAAAAATATTGAGATATGGTTTAGAAGGCTCTCAGTGTTGTGGTTGAAGCTTCTAGAATCCTTGAATTTACAAGAAGTTAATATTGAGTCCCATTTTGGAAATAGACACCAAAATAGAGTTTCTTGGAAGCACTATTATTTGGTATGTAGGAAATTGAGATATTTATTGTTGGTTTTCCACTTTATAGTTTTGTTGCTGGAAGTTTGATTTTAACTTTGATGCATATTAATTTCTTCTTAATTTTTAGTTAGCTAGGATGTGTGTTATTTTTTCTTTTCTTTGTGGGTTCTCTTGTTATGTTTTCTAATGTTTTTGTTACCCTTTTTTCTCAAGTGACTCCCTTTTTATAGTCTGTAGGTTTGAAATTAATCATGATTAGGTAATTTTTTGTACCTTGTACCTCTGATATCCATGTTCATGATGTCCAAAAATGTTATACAAGTAAATTAGTACAATTAAATAACCCAATATGATCAATGAATAAAAATTTTGAATTTATAGAGTAAAAATATTTTTAATAGTCTGTTACTGAGTCCTTCTATAAATAGGTTACACTGTCAGTGACTCCTTCTGTCGTTAGGTTAGTGCATCAGTGACTCTTTCTATCAGTGAGTCATAATGTTGGTAGTTTCATGCACTTTTAGGTGAGTTGGGCTATATTGAGTCATTTTTTCTATTGGTGAGGCCTCTTTTTTTCCATGATCTAGGCTATGAGTGAGTCAGTATATCAGTGAATCAATTGTTTTGTCAGTTAATCATTTTTTCTCTCGATGATTCATACTACCGGTGAGTCAGTCTATTGGTGACTCAAACTTATAACTATTAGTGACTCATACTTATCCAATTTTTCTATTTTTTTCTATAATATAAACACGTACCGAATATGTTGAAATTTAATTCAACATATATAAATATAATTAAAAATATTTTAACTTAACTAACCATGATTTCACATAAATACCTAATTCAGATATGAATATGATAATGGTTAAATAAGGAATATTATCCATATGTAATCTTTTATGAGGACATAGATGCACAATGTTCCACAACATGAATCAAACCATTAGATATTATATATGTTCCTTATGATATATGGTTCATTAATGATTGAAAATGTGAAAATTGGATAAGATAGAAAAATGAGTATAATTTTATCCTTACAACATAAGAAAAGTAATAATTGAATATATAAATAATTAAACTATGCTGTTAGAATTACATTTTAATAATAATTACCTAATTCAGTTGATGAAGTGAAATTTCAATTAACATTTTAGTAAAATGATTTCTAATGTAAGGAAAATGGATAAGAAATATTGTTCTTCAAATGAAAACCATAAATATTTATTACTATTATGAAATATATGAATGTTAAAAAATTATTTTATCAAAAAGACTGATAGAAAAACTTTGAATAAAATCTTTCAGTGGTGTTGATTCAAGGAAAAATATTTATAGCATTCATCAAACACAGTGTGATAGGGAAGATAACATTAAGCATTTTGATACAAGGAATTCAGAACTAAGACATGCATTTTTTAATAAATCTAGTCCATTATTTGACATGGTTGGGTAGAGTGTAATTAATTTTAAGCCCCCCTTAATGCCACATTTCTATTTTCAAAACCTACCAAAGAATGGAAATAATGTTTAACATTTATTTGGGAATATAATAACAAAGAATGTGTATGAATCATTAAATCTTCCATGTTGAAATAATTATTAAAAAACCTAATTACAAAATATATATAGTAATAGAAAGTTCTTTAGTCGCACCTCTAAGTAAATGTGGTTCAAAATATTAAAATCAACCCACATTATAATGTAATATAATTATTTAAGAAATAATAACCAAATAAATTTAATCATCATGGAATGATGTTATCTCAAACACATATTTCAAATTCATCCCTGGATATAGAATTTATAAAATCATATTTGAACTTATTCAGTGTCAAATTACATACACAATCTATTACATGATGTGAGGGGGGGGGGTAATTCTCCTAAAAATATAGGTAGAGACTCCTAGAGGACAAATTGTGGGAGGAAGTGATGTAAGAGAGTGAGAAGATAATGGAGCGGGAGTTTTCTTCACTACAGAATAAATTTGTTTTGTTGAAACAAGGGAATTAGTTCCTGATATTTTTTCGTTTCACTTAAGAATGTGTATATGTAAATGGTAAGATTTTTCAATTCTTTGTAAAATAAATATTAAATAATGTAATATAGATTTAATGTTTTAAAATGAAAATTCCAAGATAGAGATTCCATGAAGAATCCAAACAAATTGGGAAAAAAACCAAAAATTATAAAAATAATAAATGAATATATGGTTTTAAAAATGAAATTTAATACTGAAAATTAAAATAGACATATTTTCACAAAAGAAATATAGTTCATTCAATGTATTAGAAATTTGATACATTTAATAAAAACTTCAATATGATATAAAACATTGAAAATAAATATATAGAATAAAATATATAGGTCATAATGACATTTTTAACAAAAAAATGATATCAAATTGAATTGGGATTGAAATGTTTTACTATTAGAATAATTTTTTCTATATTAATGAGAATTTTATAAATAAGTAATTTCAGTCGACTACAAGTCACTTGTAGAATTTAATGTAATCAGCATGTATCATTCACATTGGATCACCCAAACTACCCTGTATAAGTCACATCTTTATCAGGAAAATCGCACATGAAATTTGGTATTCATTAACAAATTTATTGTTAGGTGAAATTGACATCCATAGTTTAATGTAAATCAGTTAAAAATTAAGACAATAACTTTTATAAATGGATTACACATAAGTAAAGTATATGTATAATACAAAAAAATTGTAAATATAAACCACATATCACTGGTAATAATCTAGAGAAAAAATATACAGAATATATAAAAATGAACAACTATTAAATAAAAAAAATAAAATTTCAATATGAAATAATACTTATTTTTTATTTTTATTTTTTGGGAAGATTTCATGCTATAACATATATTAGATCAAAATAATAGCTCTGAACTAATATATATGATGATCAAAATAAATTGTTGACGTTCATTAAAATATGTATGGATGAAAATAAGGATATGTTACAAACTTATATTATCCATTAAATAAAATTTTTATCAATATATATAGTTCACATTATTATAAATTAGTTTATATAGTACATATGAGTTAAGAACTAAAACACATAAAATCTATAAGTAATATTAATTGAGAACAATTATGAAATTTTATTTTCTATATAGGATATAAAATGTTAGTTATTGTATATAAATTGATCAATATATATATATATTTTAACAGTATTCGAATCACCTCTCACATATATTTTGGATCACAATATTATTCTAAAACTTAAATTTATTATATAATTTACATAAATGAACTATTTTTATAAAACATATTGATAAGAATATATTTATATTTTGATTAAATATTTATTATGAAGATAATATTTTTACTATACATATTAGTTCAAATAAATAGATATCCAAATTACCATATATAATTATTTAGTTGATCTCTATGGGTTGTAAGAAAAGCGTAAAAGAATATAACAATATAATATGTTTATCATCACATAAATTTGACTTAAAAAAATATTAATTAATCTTACGAGGGAACTATTATTCAACACTAAGTAGATGCTAACACAAAATAACAAACTAGATATTTTAAAATAAATAAAAATATGAATTATGTAGAAATTAATTTTTAATTAATATGAATCATAGTGATTTTCAGATCTTGAATAGTTTTTATTGAAATTTTTTTTTCACATAATGAAATGCTTTTGTTTTTTAATTTTAGTTAAGTACTCCATGTAACAAAAATTATTAAAAACAACTGAAATAATTTTATAGTTATTAAATTATATTATAGATTTAAATTTCATTTGTTTTGTTTTTGTAAAGAACACCTACCATTGAATTCTTAAAATTGTGGAAACTAGATACAAGAAATTACACTAGTCATGTTTGTAGAATTAGAAGGTCACTCGTACTATGTTTAAATATTTTTCTATTTTGGAATGGAATTAAAATTTTGTTAGAAATTAGTGAGGTTGAAAATTATTAATGAATAATATTTCATTAATGGTTTAATGAAAAATAATGAAATTATAAAGTCATATATTTTTAGAAATTATATGTCAAATTAAAAACCTATAAAATCATAAATTCACATGAATATAAAATTTACACTTGATGACCATTTTTTATGCCAAGTGATGTAAATATAGATTATTTTAGCTTTATTTATAAATCGTCTTGTCCTTGTTACTTGAAATGGAAAATAATTGTTAACAATTCCTTTTAATGGAATATTCTAAATGAAAATAAATAGGTAAAAGATATGATTATTACACTTTACTGGAAATAAGAGGAATAATTATTTTAAATTTTTATTGTTTCACCATCTTCATAGACTTGAAATGATGACCCTACAAGTAACATAGGGAGGAAGAATTTAACATAAAATCAGAATAAAATTAGGGACACAATATTAGGGTTTAAAAGAGAAAATCATATATAACATAGAAGATGAATAAAACGAGGATGATAAAATTAGGGTTTTAGTAATAGAAGATTACTAGGACCAAAAAACATGATTAAATGTAGAGAAATCAAAGAAGGAATAAAAATAATGAAATTTGGTATGTTTCAATTTGGTGAGAACAAGTCGCAATGGAGGAGCTATATATTTACACTGATGATGAAATTTGAAGGAAAAGAGCACTGCTTCGATTTGGGGGTGTATGATGACAATATGTTAATGAAAAATTTACATCAAAATATAGACCAACAAACACACACACACACAAATATAATATAGAATATATATTATCTAATATAAAATTAATTTTCCAATAATAGCACATAGTTGAATTTATTTGGATTCTATATCAACAATTAAACATTGTCAAACCTTTTCTATGACATGTATTTTAACATATCAATTATCAAAACACATATAAAAAATATTAATTAAGAATAAAGAAATTATAAAAAAAATAAAAATAGTTTCTTTAAAGATTTTCAAAAATATTTACGTACTCCACCTAATACACTTACTTGAGGAAAAGAATAGCCCAGTTAAACCAAACAAAATATACCAAATAAAATTTGCAATAAATTTGTATAAATGCTAAGTTATTTAAAATTAATTAAGAGAGACATAATTGAATCTTTTGAAACATCTATAAAAAAATAGAAAATACAACCTTTAAGAAAAAATATTTTATAATTATAGATTATTTTAAACGTTAACTAAAAAAGATGTACATACAATTTTAAAATCTTATGTAGTGTGGGGATTGTTTTATAAATCTAAAACACTTTATATAGAATTTAATGAACTAATTAAAATAAAAATAATATTTCAAATAAGAGTATTATTTTTTTATCTAAGGACTAATTTTTTAACTTTAATTAAAAGAGATATACATGATTATTTAAATAAAAATAATACCTATATTTTTCAAAAAAAAAATTAGATGGTGATGTTTTTAATTCATATACAAATCAACATCATTGAAATAATATAATAAAAATAAATGGTATAATATTAAAAAGTTATAATATATTAGTATAAAACATAGAATAATTAATTTAACTAACTTTATCAAATTTATTCATCGATGTTGTTGTGATTATCTCATAAACTAATTTTAAAACAAAATAACCACCTTCCAAAAATTCTTTTTGATGAAGAAACTATGGTAATAAAACCTAAAATTCAAAATAAAAACCAATAGATATAAATAAATATATATATATATATATAAGAAACCAAATACAATCTAATTTAAAATATATTTACTATTATTTCCATACACTGGATAATATTTTGATGCATTTTAGATATGTAACATTTGTTAAACATTTTCCTAGACCAACATTTTCATATATATAAAATTAGAAAACATGTATAAAAAACATTTAAAAAAGACCTTATAAAAATAATAATGCATAATTTTATGAAATGTTTATAAATATTTTTCAAACACCACATAATAAAGAGAAAACCCAATATAATTTTCATTCCTTTGTAATGAATAAACTGAAAACCCGTTGACCTCTATGATATCAAAATTTCAAAATTGATAACATTATAATGATTATTATTTAATAATTATATTAGTATTTATACCCATTATGGAGTGTAAAAACCTATCTCTTAATCTCTAAACTTGATAATATTTCCAACATGTATACAACTCGAGTAGTATTTTTAAAATATTTCAAAAAATTCAAATGAATTATGGATTTATAGGACCAAAAACAAAAGTGGTACCATTTGGAATATAAATCATATGTAGATACCTAATTAAATAAGTAATATAGTATATCAATTGAAATCATAATTATTTAAATAAAGAAAAAGGATCCATACATTTACTAATGTGTAAAATAGCTATAACACAAGAATGCTGATCTCATTCAAAAATAACAAAATCCATGATATATTTTTTATTAATCTCAATAGGTAGTGTCTTTCAAATATATCTAACATTATATAAAACACAAAAATAATATCAATGGATGAATAAACTAGGGATAATATTTTTATCTCATCAGGAATATCAATAGTATATAAAGTTTTTGGAACACAAATGATTTTTTTCTTTTATACTAATTATTTTGATATTAGATACTCATATATAAATAAAATTTCATAAAAAAATTCAAAAACTTTTAATCAAATGTAAATAGTATTTAAAAAATATCACATACCTCATATGTTATAAAATGAATAAGCATAAAAATATTAAGTAAAAAATAACCCATATAGTCTTTTAATATTTTAACCTTCTTAGTAGTAAATACTAGTAGATGATTTGGATTAATAATATCATGTACTGATATTATTAACTCACCCAAGTACACTGGCTAGTAATGTACAAAATCCATAAAAATATGTATGACTTCATATAACACAATACATACATAGAGATCTCTAGTATATAACTCACATTATATATCTATGTCTAAATAAGGAAGTGGAGAATCTGAGTAGGCAGGATGGCCAGGTTGGGCCTGCTACATATTCTTTATAGGCTGTGCTGGCTACAAAAAAATAGTGTCATAGAGGTGTACGTTAAAAAAATGATTTCATGATTATTAACAAAAAATATTCATTTTAAACTATTAAATAGATAAATTAATTATAAAATTATTGTGAAATTAATAAATTCAAATAACATAGTTATAAAAAAGTGTTCTTATATACATAAATATAACTAAAATGTATTGATTTAGTCATGTTTTTCATTCAAAAATTCTTAGTTATATTCGTTTAATATAAAATATTACAAAAATAACATATAATTACAATACATATATTATTAAACATCAAATAATTTATAAAAAATATATTTTTTAGACATGGAAATTTTTAAAAAGAAATAAAATACAACTATTTTCATGAATAATTAGGAGAGTAATTTAGTGTTTTTCCATATCCCACCTACATTATCATTTCATATATTATGAACTATATAGGAATTATTTTCATTTTTATCATTTAAAATTTTCAAAATAGATGAATATTCCTAATATAAATAAAAAACATCATCATCATCCTTATCACCGAATGGAAATATTTTCCCTTAAAAATGGAATACCATAGATAATTTAGTGAATCAATGACAGAAATTATTTTCTTTTCATGTGTCTCCATAAAAAATGGTTCTTTATTATAACTAAATCTTTTCAAACCAACAAGTGTAAACCCATAATCTTCTTGTTGCAGAGAACTATTACAATCAATCCAGTTACACATAAACACTATCACTAAAAATTTTGTATAATAAATTTACAAAATTTCCTAAAGAATACGAAGACATGTTCTTCATGTAGAAATTGGAATTCAAAATTTTTCACTTGAAAAAAATCTAATCTTTAGAAATGAAACTTTTCTCACTATTTTGAATGATACTCTTGTAATCATGATTTTCATATAAAAAAAGTGTACCAATTAATATAAAAAAGACCATGTGATCACATTAAGTGCTGATAACCCTATCAAACGCTTCAATTTTTCTAATCTAGATATATTTATGATGAATTTATATTTAAACCATGAAAAATGTAATTTTATGCTCAATCATCATCCCATTTTTAGTTAATTTAAGATATCATACCTTTAATTCAGTAATATGTGTTATTACATATGTTTTAACCTCATTTTGTATTTTTCAAAATGAATAAATGTTCTTAAATCACTTAATTATGTTTAATAAACATTACATTTATGTATAAAATCACTCTAGCTTCTCCATCCACCATCATATATAATGATATTTAATGACTAGTATGATCCACTATTAAAAAATAATCAGTACACAATAGAATCACCTCATCCGATACATATTTTGATCAATAGTAGCCTCCCGTTAAAGTGGATTTTTGGTATATCCCATCCAAATTGACATTTATCATTCAAAAGGATACATCCAACATAATTATACAGGACCAAATATATATATATCTCATGAATGATATGAATCGCTAGATGAACCATGATATCAAGAAACATAAGTGGGTAATAAAATTATAATTTATAAAAGAATAAGAGAATCTACATTCTCTTGTACTTCTAACAAGTTTGGATCAACAACATTCCTAAAAGTATATTTGAAAAAATTAAATAACCATAAGATAGTGTTTCTGATAGGTTTCTGTGATATACTAAGTTTTGGTACTAGTAAGATTGGTTGCATCAATACATGAATGTCATGATATTTCATACCTTTTAATTTTAAATAATTCAATGACATCAAATTATTCACATTTTAATAATAACCATTTGGTACTTTAATGCCATGAAGACACTGAGAAAAATTCATCTTCTCACCCATTCTTAATGCGGGGTAATCTTGAAGTAAATATGTTATGTTTTACTTCATTGTGGGAGAGAACTCTAAACAAATTGAAATTAATATTAATTCCACTATAGCATGAAATCCATATTTTAATCATTACTTTTTTTTCGAATAAAGTTCTAATAAAAATTTTACTCATATTTTTCTCAACATATATAATTTCAAGGTTACGATTTGTCTCTAAAAATATGCAGTAATGTACTTTTAAAAATATTAACTTTTTTTCAAGATATTTTTTGAGACCAAAACATCCTTTCTTTCCAAATATTAAATCAATATTTTTTACCCTATTGTAGTATTATTCCAATAAAAATGGTCACAAGAGAATATTATATTCTTATAAACCATTAAATTATATTTTATATCTACTTAGGTATTATCAAAACAAAAAAAAATCTTTGATGAACCACGTACACTCTCTTTATTCCACCTCATAATTGATTATTTGAAATCTTTTCTTCCAAAATTTAGAATGATTCACAACCCTTAACATTTTATCCCCATAATTTACCATATGCAGTAAAATAATTTATAGTGATCATTATCATATCACCTAAATGAATATATTTTTCCTTTTATGCATAAAAATTTGTAACACCTGTCTCCCATAGGTTCTTAAAATCACCAATAATTTGTGAAAGAAACACATCAATATTTGTTTCCAGATTTTTTGGTCCTTAAATAATCCATACCATCATAACATATACTTTCTTCATAAATATCTATGGGGACTTGTTGAAAAGTACAAAAAATAGTATATAACATATATTAGCTACATCGTCACTATTATGGATTCATTCCACCTATGCGTATTCCCAATCTATAATTTCCAAAATTACTTCCAAAATCAGGAAATAGTTCATTAAATTTCATAAATAGTGGTGAACCAGTAGGGTGATGTATGTTATCATAAAAAATTCACTCATCACTACAACATCATAAACTTTTGTAATTAATATAATTTCTGAATAGATGCTTCGAGTGAGGAATTATTGGAAGGTAAAAAATTTCTTTAGAATGAGGTTTTATTCTAGTACCTGAGAATGGATCATATTAGAATTATTGGAATTATTGGATGGTGCCAAATGTTTTTAATAGGAGTGAAGATTATATTACCTAAGAATGAATCATAGTTTAATTTTTATTCCATGATATATAGTGATGTACAATATTTAGGACATTTTAATAAATTTTGATATTCCTTCCAATAAAATGTACAGTCATTGGGGAAATCATTTATCATATTATACCCCAATACCATCAGGCATAATATTTTCTTTTCCTAATAATTGGAATCAAGAAGCTCATTGTCTTCTGGAATTCATTCTTCTAAAAGGTTAAGGAAATAAAAAAAAGTTATCACTCATCTTTTTTCATTCTTTCAAGTTAACTGATCTCAAAATTAGTGATAACATTTTATATTCAGTTCTACTTAATAATAATGGGTTCTCATAATCTCTATAAAATCGTTCAATATTTTATTTTTTTGATGCATTAAATCACTATATAATGAATTAATTATTCAATATGATCCTTTTTCAAATTTTGAATATTTTCATCAACATTAGATTTTCAATTTTCTATTCCTTCACCTTATCAGACTCAATAATTATTATTTTGGGTAAAACAATAGAAAATTTGATGATCTATGATTTCATTATAATTTAACATTTTCATATTCAAACCCTTAACACTGTAGATAATATCAAATCTATGTTTTTGTGATCTCGTTTAACAAATTCCATGAAATTATCAACTCATATTTTATATTCAACAGTAGTTATTCATAAACTCATCTAATTAGGGTACATTAAAAAAATAATATCACAACATAAAATAATAATATATTAAATAATATTATCATTCAAAAAACTATATAAACAGATAAATTTTAAACCTAACAATATATAACAAAAATGATTAGTGACCAGTTGGTAAATATCTATGAATATTATGAATTAAATAAAAAATCATTTTCTGAAGGATTTTATTATATTGAAATAATTAATTATAATACTTTTTATTATGATCTTAGTAATGCAATATGGGTACTTTTTTAATGTTTAGATAGATTTTCTAAACATATATCACACAAAATGACTTCCATTCTACTAAAATACTTCAAGATAGAATTTAATATTACTTATTAGTTATCAAATAATAAGTATTTCTAAACATAATTTGAAAATTATAATTATCAACATCAAACTAAAATTTTATAGGTAAAAATATTATGATCAAATGAAGCATTGATTGTATTAAAAAGAAAATATAATGAACTAGTTTATTGAAATTTCAAAACACAATATAAAAATATGAGAGGAAAATAAAAAAATCATTTTCACGATAATTATCATGAACCCTCCCTTTAATGATTCAACAATAAAGGAAGTGATGTAATGATCCCCCAGAGTTTGGAATCTAGTAGGCCTTGGTATTGAATCTAGAATTGAGGGTTAGAAAATATCAAAAATTAGAGGCATTTACCTCTAAGATAAAACATGATTTTGAGATTGGAAAAATCAACCACAAGAAACTCTATGAGATAATATAAAGTGGAAATGAAATCCATCCCATAATACACATGTAAATAAAACAAATATTGATAAAATTATCTAAAATAATGTCACTGAATAAGAGCTATGAAGGTGACCCAGAAACAACTCTGATGGTCCGACCTAGTAATGTCCTACACATTCCATGAATTCCTCCTAGAAGAACTCATATATATTTTTATAAAAATAGGTCTAGAATAAAAGTATACATAGAATGAAAATCAATGTCTGTCATTCACATGTTCGAGAAGCATATTGATGGACCAACAAGGAAATAGAAGAGCTAATAGTACCAAATAGGTTAATTGACCTAACCCAACATCACCAAGGCATGCTCCCCAAATAATGCATCAAATTATAATAACATAATATGATTAAAATTGAAAAAGGGTACCATATAGAACTTATTCATTGATTTTATTCCATCACATCCAAACAATATATGTCATTAAGCTCCCACCTCTTACGAATGTCACCACACTACATCACAACCTGCTCTAAGTTAACCAATCCATCACATTACATCACATACTCTTGATAGAATCCTAATAAATCACATCATTTCAAATATCACCCAAATACACATCATTTATCTCATCATATAAAATATTATAAATAGTTTAGTAGTGAATTATGACCTTGATGGAAATTGTTGGGTCCACAAGGCTGAATACCCTGAGAGGGGGGGTGAATCAGGGTATGACTAATTTAAAATTGAAACCCTTTCCGATCTTGGTTCGCTGTTAAGAAAAACACTCTTCTCTCTCTTTCCTGTTGCACAAAGTAGACAGAAAGTAAAGCATGCACAGGACACCCCAATTTTACTTGGTTCACCACAAAGGGCTACATCCAAGGAGCATACGCCGACAAGTTTCCGGTCGTACCAATTCCACTAAACTTCACTAGTTGTGGATTACAATGTTCGGGCTAGATCACTTCTATGCCCAGGCTCACTGCCTTTACAAAGTTTAGGGTCAGCTCACTACTTTCCCAAGGGTCACTCCCTGTTTCTCTCTCTCTGGCTCACTGCCGGTGGAGAGGATCACCTACTTCCTCTTCCTAAGCTCACTGCTCCAGAAGGGTATCCAATCACAGTTTATAGACCTTTAGGTCTCTTCATTTCCATTAAGGAATGCATCGTTCTATGTATGTAGATGCTCTGTTGAAGTTCAACTTTCATCCGTAGATGAATACCTCTTTGCCTCTAAACACTGGGCAAACTACCTTTGGAAAGACCTCCACAAAGCACTCAACTTCGCTAGGCTCCCAATTTCGCGAAGCTCAACAAGCCTTCGCGAAGCTCCTGCCTTTTCGCGAAGCTCTCTCACGATGATCTCTCGCGAAGCTCTCTCGTGAAGAAATCCCGCGAATATTAACTCGTTGCAGAGCAACTTCTCTTGCAAAGCTCACTGAGCCAACGCGGAGCACACAACTTTCGCAGAGCTACAATAGCCGCCGCGAAGCTCCTCTTTCGCAAAGCACACTGCCTTCGCGAACCACCTCCGCGAACCGAGAGCAATGGATTTTCTCTAAAAATTCTCTCTGCTTCGCTCGAAGGGGTCGGCCTCTATTTATAGGCGATTCCACCGACCCTCGTCCATTCCACGCGAAGTCAACGCCACGTCATCTCAAATCGCGAAGCTCCAAAGATTCCGCCGGAATTCTGTCCAAATCGCGAAGCACCATGGCAATTTGCCTTTCGCGAAGCTTGACATAGTCGCAAAGAATCACCGCCAACATACTTTTGCGACTTCCCCGCGAAGCTCCCTCGTGAAGCACAACATTCCTTCGCGCCTTCCCCGCGAAGCTCCCTCGCAAAGCCCTTCACCGCCGCGATGCGCTTCAGCCTCTGCCGTTCGCGAAGCTTGACGTAATCACGAAGAATCACCGCCTCCATTCTTCAGGTCTTCATGATTTCCAAACCATGCATCCTATCTTCGCGAAATTCATGACTTTTCCATGTGAAATTATGCTCTTCATGGAAATCCACTTTTCGCGATGCTCACCAAACTCCAAATTTTGGACCCGAAAAATTTGGCAAACACTGGGAAACGGCGCCACCTTGTACTGCTCTTTTGTACCGCCTCCAGATCGTCCATTCCTTTGTCATCGTTCTTTGTCAACAAGGATTGTTAAAAAATTATCGGGAACTCGACAATTCTCCATTGAAACCTACTTTGTCAACAAACACAATCAACCCAAAAATACTACAATGTTATCTTGAGGGATTTTTGCCCAACAATCTCCCCCTTTGGGTTTGTTGAAAACTCTTCACAACTCTGCTCAGAATGATTTTCTGCACTTTGATACCTCACTGAGTCTTCTTCCAGTCGCTACCACCATTCGCCTCTTGCGATTCTGATAGCATTCAAGGATTCACTTAACACGTACTCTAAGCCCGCATGAGAAATGATCGGCGTGAGAAACAAGAGTAGTATGAAAAGTTCATCAATGAATCACTTCATGTTAGACCCCAATTGTCGATTCCAACCTGATACCAATTCTTAAATTGATACCAATTGTTGAACCACACTGATACCAATTGGTGAAAGCTGGACACCTTTTCACACCATTCCAACCCCACTGTTCTGCTTTTATCACGATCCTCAGTTGTCGTGATATCTATGCTTTGACCGATCACTTCTAGCATCGTCAGATTTAAAAAAAATCTCCCCCTTTCTCATTGCTCCCCCTATCTGGTTGCTCCACATGTCAGGTTCTCCCCATATCAATCATGATTTGTCAAATAGCCACACTTTCTCCCCCTTTAACAAACACTATTTTCTCCCCCTTTGTCAACAAACCCAAAGGTCACTCCTTTGTAGTCTATAACAGAGTAGAGAACACATCAGCACATTAGGGAAAACACATCATACCTCGGGGAGAGGGGGGGGTTCCACATCCACACTATTTCAAGTGAGGGGAGTCGACTGAACTCCCAGAGCTAGTAGATGCCTTTCAAATGCTTCCTTGGGTAAGGCCTTTGTTAGGATGTCTGCAACCTGTAGTTCTGTAGGCACATACTCCAACTTCACGATCCCCTGCTCAACTTTCTCCTTGATAAAATGATACTTTATCTCAATGTACTTTGTACTCGAGTGATGGATGGGATTTTTGCTGAGATTTATAGCACTTGAGTTGTCACACTGGATTCCAATCAGAGACTTCAATTCATCTCCCATATCTTCAAGCTGCTGCTTCATCCATAATAACTGTGTGCAGGCTTGAGTGGCCGCAATAAACTCAGCTTCTGCGGTGCTCAATGAAATGCAATCTTGCTTCTTGCTTAGCCAAGAAATACACAATCCACCAAGATAGAATGCACCACCTGACGTTGATTTTCTATCATCTGCTGAACCAGCCCAGTCTGCATCAGTATATCCCAATAACTCAGTCTGAGATTTGTTAGTATATGTCAAGATGAAATCCACTGTGCCCTGGATATACCAAAGTATTCTTTTCACTGCAATCATGTGGATTTCCTTGGGATTTCTCTGATATCTGGCTGCTTGGAATGTGGAAATGACAATATCAGGCCTTGTTGCAGTCAAGTACAACAAACTTACAATAATTTGCCTGTATTCTGTGATATTAACTGCCTTTCCATCAGATTATTTTTGGCCATAGCAGTGCGACAAAAGTTCAAAGTGTTCCAGATGGATGTCAAATCCGCATTCTTGAATGGAGTCTTCATCTCCTTGGAATTTTCCATTAAAAACCTTCTCAGGACCTCCTTGGCATATTTATATTGATAAATTAATGTTCCATTCCTTCCTTGTGTCACCTGTAGACCAAGGAAAAACGTTAGCTCTCCAATCATTGACATTTCAAACTCATTTTTCATGAATTCGGAAAACTGTCTGCACTGAGCTTCATCTGATCCGCCAAATATTATGTCATCGACATAAACCAACACCACCATCCTTTGATTACTTTCATTACTGAAATAGAGATTGTAATCAACTACTCTACGTTGAAAACGATGCTTCTTTAAGTACTGATCAAGCCTTGAGTACCATGCTCTTGGTGCTTGTTTCAGCCCATACAATGCCTTCTTCAGCCTGTAAACTTTGTTCTCATCCTCATAAATTTAAAACCCATTTGGCTTCTCAATGTACACCTCCTCTTCCAAAACCCCATTCAAGAATGCGGATTTGACATCCATCTGGAACACTTTGAACTTTCGTTGCACTGCTATGGCCAGAAATAATCTGATGGTCTCCAGCCTTGCAACCGGTGCAAATGTCTCATCGACATCTATTCCCTCAATCTGGGAGTACCCCTTTGACACTAGTCATGATTTGTTCCGAATCACTGTGCCATCTTCATTCATCTTGTTGTGATAGACCCATTTAGTCCCGATGACATTCTTGTCTACTGGCCTCGAAACAATCTCCCATGTCTGGTTCTTCTCAATCTGATCAAGTTCTTCGTTCATAGCCTGAACCCAGTTTTCATCTTCAGCTGCATCGAAAAAAATTTCGGCTCCACCTGAGATAAAAACAATGTCTGTTATAATGACTTCATTCTTCGAGTCTGAACTGGAGCTGTCTGATCACCAATGATATTTTGCCTATCAATTTCAGCTCGACTCTTTGGCTTCCTTGCAGATACAGACTTGACACTTTCTTTTTCATCATCTGTATCTTCTTCTGAGTTAGCCTCTGCCACTTCTACTCCCCCTGTGTTGCTTACCACATCATCACTTTCATCCAGAAATTGGTCACTGGGTCGTTGAGCAGTCTGTTCATTTTTTACTATAGTGACATCATTGCTCTCAACAATTTTTCCCAGCCTCTTGTTGAAGCATTTATATGCTTTTCTTTTCCCTGAATAGCCAAGGAATATCCCTTTATCTCCTCGTGCCTCAAACTTCCTATGATGTTCTTTGTTGAGAATGAAACACTTACATCCAAAGATTCGAAAGTATTTCAACGTTGGCTTCTTTCCGTACCACAGTTCATATGGAGTCTTCCCTTTCTTCAGACATAACAAGCACTTGTTTGAGACATAGACCGATGTCAAAACTGCTTCCTTCCAAAATTTCTTTGGTAGGTCCTTATCGATAAGAATTGTTCTGGCCATGTTGTTGATGATCCGATTTCTCCTTTCAACCACTCCATTCTGTTGGGGAGTTCATACTGATGAAACTTGATGCCTTATCCCATGTTTCTCGAGATAGTTTTCAACCTGACTGTTTGTAAATTCCGTACCGTTATCAGTACGAAACTTCAAAATTTTCTGCCCAAGCATCTTTTCTGATTCCCTCCTGTACTGCTTTATGAAACTGAACACCTCTGTCTTATGGGTAATGATGAATACCCAGGCAATTCTGCTATAGTCATCAATGAAAAGAACATAGTAACTTTTCCCATATATAGCTCGTGGTGAGATAGGTCCACATACATCAGCATGAACCAATTCGAGCACTCGAGTAGCTTTTTGTTCCTTTGGCCTGTATGTCTTCCTGATGATCTTCCCTTGTTGACAAGCATCACACGTATGAGTGTGATCACATGATAGTTTGGGAAGGTCTCTAGCAGCATCACACATTACCAGATCTTCCATAGATGGTTGACATAGATGACCAAGTCGCTTATGCCACAGCTGATTTTCTTCTTCTCTGGATAAAAGGCATGAATCTTCTTCCCCACCTACCAGGTAAAGATTCCCCTTTGTTCGTTTTCCCTGAAGAATGACAATTACATCTTTTCCTTTAACAATACCCATCTTCTTGGTAAATAGGATAGAGTTCCCAGAGTCGCATAGTTGACTGACGCTAAGCAAATTATGACTGAGACCCTCTACCACCAAGACATCAGCATGTCTCATTTCTTTGCCCCCAAACATGGCTTTTCCTGAGCCAACAATCTTCAGGCCTTCATCATTTCCAAATTTGACAACTCCTTCTTTGTCATATTTTATGCCTGTAACCAGATCCTTATTACCCGTCATGTGGGATGTGCAACCACTGTCAAGGATCCAAACACTAGAACGATCTGATTCTTTAAGGGCAATTTCAGCAACTACGGCCTTCTCAATTTTCTTCTTCCTGGTCCATACTTTTTCTTTCATACTAAGCATGGATTGAGGCTTCTGTTCTTTCTCAGAGTATGATGGACCAGCTTCATCTTGCAAAACTGCAAATCTATTCTAAACTTTTAACTCACTTGTCGGTTTACTGATCTGCTGCTTGCGAACATTTTCATTCTGCTTTGGCATATTTTTCTGAATGGTCGGAGTGCAGTACCTAGCCATGTGTCCAAATCCTCCGCACCAAAAATAGTGTCCTTCAAAATATGTTCTGGAAAACCGTTCTCTGTTTGGCTGCCATCTCTGTTCTTGTTCCCTTCGATATCTTTTGGCTATGGAACACACATACTGTGAATGTCCCATATTTCCACAACAATAACACCTGATATAAGGTGAATTCCTTCGTGTTACTTTAGTACTACGAGTTTCCCCTTTGGATCTCTGAGTATTCTGATTCTGCTTTGTGCTCAGATCCACTTTCAATCTCGGGACAGGTGCTTGCGGTCTAACTTCAACTACCACAGATTTTTGTTTCTGATTAAGCCATGAATCATCCTTAACTTATGAGTTCAATTGCTGCTCATTTCCTGCTGAACTACTAGGCTCTTATTTTTTCTTTTCAGTCTTCGTAACGACCTGATTTCCTAAGAATGTGTTGGGATTCAAAGGTTTTTCCTGGTCTTTAACTTTTCTCCGCATACTGACAACTTCCTCTTCAAGCTCTTCAATACGCTTGACGTGATATTTCACTTTTCGACTCAAGCAATCGATCTCCCTTTTCTGCTCTTCAATCTTGAGCTTATGCTCATCAACCTTTTCTGTGCGCTCTGGCGTGGAAGACTTAAGATTTTCAATTTCTTTCTCAAGCTCAGACTTCTCTTCTTCTTGTTGATGCATGTAGAGTTTGGCATCACATACTATCTTGTTGGCTTTCTTTGTTTTTTCTTGCTAAACATCTATCTCCTCAAGAGCTGCTTCTAATTCAACTTCCATGTCAACTCTCCCTTCAATTTCTTCTTCTTCTTCATCAGTTTCGGTTTCTTTCTTTTCTAGATCACTACTGGCGACAACCACCATCGCATTTTGTCCACGATCTTTGCAGTTTTCTATCTCTTCAACTTCTTCACCCTCAGACTCAGCTGAACTGTCTATTTCTTAGGAAAGAAGATTCTTCTTCTTAAAGAAATTTCTCTTGAACTACTTCTTCCCTTTCACATAGGCTGAAGATTTTTTCATGGGAATCTCAACTTCACCTTCATCGCTTTCTTCTTGAAACTTTTTGGGGCATCTTGCAGCAAGATGACCAACCATTCCGCATCGGAAGCATGCTAGTGGAAGTTTCCCTTTAAACTTTCTTTTCCCCTTTGCAGATTTGAAGAAAGGAATGAAATCACCTCATCTGACTCTTCTTCCTCCTGAGAATCTTCAATAGTGAGCCTCTTCATGGCCTTAAATGCCATCTTTTTGGATTTCCTATTTTCCACAGCATCGTTGTCATCATTTCTCATTTCATATGCAACAAGAGTGTTGTGTAGGTTATCCAATGTCAGCTCTTTCAGATCTTTATCTTCCAAAACAGAAACTTTGGGATTGAACCGATGTGGAAGCTTTCTAAAGATGCGCTTTACGATTTTAATGTCTTTGATAATTTCTCCAAGACCTCGCATGTCTTCTACCACAGCATTTACCCTGTCAAAGAATGCATCAACAGAATCATTCGGGTTCATTCTAAGATCTTCATACTTGTTCCACAACACTTGTAGCTTTGCCTCTCTGACTTTTGTATCCCCTTCATGAATATTCAAAATCTTTTCCCACATGGCATGTGACGTTTTGCATGACATCACCTTTGTATATATGGGATTAGAGAGGGATCCCCTAAGGCATTGATTGCTTTGGAATGAGCATCAAACTCTTTGTGCTCAGCTTCTAATAATGCACCACTAGTAATATCAGTTGTGATACCATGCATAGCTGCTGAAAACACATCCATTCCCAAAGATCGGAAATAGTGTTGCATTCGATTCATCCATATCTGAAAATTACATCTGTCGAAGATCGGAATCCCTCTATGATTAGTGACCTCCATTTGAGAGAAGAACAACTGTCAACCTTCCCTCTGATACCAATTGTTGGGTCCACAAGGCTGAATACCCTGAGAGGGTGGGGGTGAATCAGGGTATGACTAATTTAAAATTGAAGCCCATTCTGATCTTGTTTCGCTGTTAAGAAAAACACTATTCTCTCTCTTTCTTGTTGCACAAAGTAGACAGAAATTAAAGCATGCACAGGACACCCCAATATTACTAGGTTCACCACAAAGGGCTACATCCAAGGAGAATACGCCGACAAGTTTCCGGTCGTACCAATTCCACTAAACTTCACTAGTTGTGGATTACAATGATCGGGCTAGATCACTTCTATGCCCAGGATCACTGCCTTTACAATGTTTAGGGTCATCTCACTTCTTTCCTAAGGGTCACTCCCTTTTTATCTCTCTCTGGCTCACTGCCGGTGGAGAGGATCACCTACTTCCTCTTCCTAAGCTCACTGCTCCAGAAGGGTATCCAATCACAGTTTATAGACCTGTAGGTCTCTTCATTTCCATTAAGGAATGCATCGTTATCTGTATGTAGATGCTCTGTTGAAGTTCAACTTTCATCCGTAGATGAATACCTCTTTGCCTCTGAACACTGGGCAAACTACCTTTGGAAAGACCTCCACAAATCACTCAACTTCTCTAGGCTCCCAATTTCGCGAAGCTCAACAAGCCTTCGCGAAGCTCCTGCCTTTTCGCGAAGCTCTCTCGCGAAGCTCTCTCGCAATGAAATCCCGCGAAGCTCAACCCGTTGCAACGCAACTTCTCTCGTGAAGCTCACTGAGCCAACGCGGAGCACACAACTTTCGCGGAGCTACAATAGCCGCCGTGAAGCTCCTCTTTCGCGTAGCACACTGCCTCCGCGAACCACCTCCGCGAACCGAGAGCAATGGATTTTCTCTGAAAATTCTCTCTACTTTGCTCGAAGGGGTCGGCCTCTATTTACAGGCGATTCCACCAACCCTCGTCCATTACACACGAAGTCAACGCCACATCATCTCAAATCGTGAAGCTCCAAAGATTCCGCCGGAATTCTGTCCAAATCGCGAAGCACCACGGCAATTTGCCTTTCGCGAAGCATGATGTAGTCGCGAAGAATCACCGTCAACATACCTTCGCGACTTCTCCGCGAAGCTCCCTCGCGAAGCCCAACATTCCTTCGCGCCTTCGCAGCGAAGCTCCCTCGCAAATCCCTTCACCGCCGCGATGCACTTCAGCCTCTGTCGTTCGCGAAGCTTGACGTAATCGCGAAGCATCACCGCCTCCATTCTTCTGGTCTTCGCGATTTCCAAACCATGCATCCTATCTTCGCGAAATTCATGCCTTTGCCATATGAAATTATGCTCTTCATGGAAATCCACTTTTCGCGATGCTCACCAAACTCCAAATTTTGGACCCCTAAAAATTTGGCAAACACTTGGAAACGACGCCACCTTGTACTGCTCTTTTGTACCGCCTCCAGATCATCCATTCCTTTGTCATCGTTCTTTGTCAACAAGTATTGTCAACAAATTCTCGGGAACTCGACAATTCTCCATGGAAACCTACTTTGTCAACAAACACAATCAACCCAAAAATACTACAATGTTACCTTGAGGGATTTTTTCCCAACAGAAATAAACTCTTTTCCTTCCACCTACCATACACGACCTCCACTATAAGCCATCTCATCACATATCACTTGAGGACACATAGACCACCACATCTCATCCCATCACAAATAGATAGTGGATTGTTTTACAACTAACCATTATAACACGCGCATGTCACCATCACTTGGGAGAGGGAGTGGGGAAGAGAGGGTAGCTAGGCATCCATCCCCCCACTGGGATATTAGAAACCCTCAAATATATATATATATATATATATATTGTTATTGTTATCGACACATGGTGATCAATGTTTTTGGGTAACATATAGAAATAATAGGGAATGTAAAATGGTATATATATAATATCAAAATCACAAACCCAATCCTATGGATTCAGAACTGAGGAACTAACCACATCATAATGTCACCACATTGCTTTAGAACCTACAAAGCATCTATTACAACATATAAATGCAAAAAACCCCACAAAAACCACATTCAACAATCAAAAACATATTTTCTTTATAAAGTCAATCCACTTTCTAAAATTCTCATTATGCAACCAATTCTAAAAAATTTCCATTTCATTTTGAATTTATCAACACCCACAATAGAAAAAATTTCTTTTATCATTTCAAGAATTCATTATCCACTCCACCCCATACCATTATAAATTAACATAATAATTTAATTTCATCATTACCCTAGAATCTATTACAACACAACCAATTACCATCTCATCCACATCATACCATAATCACACATCACAAAAACATAACATTTTTATATTTTGTAAAAAGGTGATTTCATCACAATAGACTTATTTATTTAAGGTCATTCTCATAAAGGATATAAGTCATAGGAAATCCTTTTTTAACCAAATATAAATGATTAAATATTTAAATTTAAATTGATTCAAATAAAATTAGAATAATAAAGGTTCAATAATATATATCAAATTAACAAAAGAAAATTCTTCGGGTGATAATTATTTTTAACTAGGTGTATGTTGTGTATAATCGTTTAAAAAATATTACAACACAATCTAAAGTATGTGAGATGCATCTTTTTATTTTAAAAAATAATAATAATAGCCTTGTGTTTATCAATTTATTTCACTAGGATAATATTTTAATTATCTAAATAAACACCATATGTGATTATATGGATAATAATTCTCTATGCATGCGGTAATAATTTATCTGGAAACAATTATCCGCAACATGAAGAAGATATATAAAATACTGGAAAAATTCTCTTATTCCCCATAAATTCAAATCAATCCCTTAATTAACTTTATTAAGATGATGCATGGCCTCTTCTCAAATATTTTAAAACTGTATATACACTCCCACATGATATTGTTTTGAGAAATGAAGAATCACCTACCATAATTTATAAAGCTAAAACATATGAGGAACAACATTTGAAAGGCCCAATGTGAAGCTATAGTCATATAATTCACGAACTTAAATAATTAAAATGTAAAATAGGATTTAATTAAATCTAGAAATGATAACATGAAACATGAAAAAAAATTGATCTCTTACCTTCTACTCATTAAGAAAAATCCATCAAAATTCATGCTACATCAATCCGATGAGTGTTGAGGGAGATGTGGTAGAATGAATTTGAATAATATATTGTATTTTTTAACAAATTTTTAAGTCCCAAAACATGTTTATTATAGTTACAACACAAAACTTCATTAAATTACATAGATTTTATTTCATTAATATTACCAATATTTCAATATGGGGTTTCACTCTTTAATTCCAAATAAAATAATTTAAGACACAATTATTTATCCCATTATTATTATTATTATCATTAAATTTAAAAAACAGAAAATATATTAAATAAATATCTAAAAAAATACCAATGTTTTCAAACACCACATAATTGGGTTTTTACTCTTTTAATGACTTATCATTTTTTAATGCAATTATTTTATTAATATATCTTTAATGCAACATTTCTTTCTCTTAAATGTTATATCATTTTCCCTTTTTAATCTTCACAAATATTTTTTTTATATAATGTGACCGCATAAATATATATAAATCTTATTATACATATAGTGATTTTACTTTTTATCCACGTTCTATGCCATTATCTATCCCCCATGTTTCCATTATTTTTTTCCATTTATATTTGCATTCTTCTCTCGCTAATCAACTTTTATTCCGAACCATCCCTATCTCCCATGCCTCACTCTTATTATTCGATTCATTCAATTAATTTTTAAAATTTCCTATATATTTAATATATTCATTTTTATTTTTAAATTCTAACATTATATCTATGTTATCAATTTAAATCCCTTGTCTTTTAACTTTATTACATACAAGTTTTTACAATTACTGTTAATATTATTAAATTAATTAAATATCACATTTTATTTAACTCAATATATAAATATATACACATTTATATGACATGTTTATATATATATATATATATTACCATGTATATATATATATACGTATATAATAATTCTTACTATTCATATAATACCATAATATATATATACATATGGAAATGTAATACATAAGTATAAAGACATGTAGATACAAAAATTAACATGTATATATTTTTATATATATAATTTAATAAAAAAATGTTTTATAATATTTAATAACAATTTTAATCATGTAAATATAAATATTTACACAGATATAAAACATTATATATGATGTGTGACAGTTTTTATTATCAAAAAAAGAATTAGTAAATTCCAAAACCCTATACAAATGGTAATTAAAGATTAGAAGAAGAAATGGGGGGGTAATCTTCTTCTAGTGGAGAAATCAGGTGGTGGGTTCATTTGATAGTAGAGGGTATTGGATTGTGCTGGATTAAGGAGGCCTCACATGACACCCCAAAAATCTAATATAAGAACCTTATATTCAATAGCGTGTATGAAACATGACACCACACACATAAGGTAATATAATATCTAGATAAATTTTAATATATTTACTATAACAAATATATTCTATATATTTCAATTCATGAAACACCGAGTTAGCGTGTGTTACATGAAAAAGTAACCTTCCTCGATGGCTTACATTACACACAAGATAGAGTTTTACCAAATACTAATCTATTATTAAAATAGTATTATTGAATATAATATTATATAACCTAGAAGTTATGTTAGCAGTTATGAATAGTATTAACATAATTATGGACATTTATGATTTATATAAATATAAAACTAATTCATTGGTTTCCAATAAATTAGAAACAAAAATAAGAACCAACTAGATATAAGAATAAAATATTATTATTTTATTCTTATAAAGGAGTTTCTTATTAATAAAAATAATTAATTATAATTATTTAATGCTTTTAATGATATATATATATGTATATATTATATAAATTTTTTTTGATATTCATCCATTAGAAGGAATAACATAAGAACACACCAAATTCAATACAAAAAATCTATATTTTTATAAATGAAATTTTTCGGCCTTTTAATAGAAAGGACATTTTAAATCTGAATTTTGATACATTTAATTGATTTAATATGTTAAAAATAAACTTCAACTATGAAATATAAAATTAAAAATTAGTTTAGGTTGAATTTTTTATATTTTTCTGAAACATTTCATTTTTTAATGAGTAGTTTAGAATACTGAATTTCAGTTCAAAAATGCGTATTCATCTACTTTTTTTATGATGATAAATTATATTTAAAAAAGGTTTTAAAGTTTAATTATATCTTTATATTATTATTTATTACATTTATGGTCATTAGGATCAATTTAACATTGAAATTTAATGTAAAACCTTATCAAACATTTGGATATTTTTACTTTAAAAACTTGTATTGTGATCCCGCCTGTAGGATGAATTTTAAATTAACTTCAGTCACATATATGAATATAATTATGAAAAATGGATTCAATATTTGTAATACTAATAATTAATAATTCATAATAATACCAAAATATTTCCTTACAAAAAATATTTTTGAATATAATTAAAATTAATTATAATGATTAAGGTTAAATTAAGCTTAAAAAGGGACTAAACTTTAACCTTAAGTAAAAAAATATATAGTTGTCCAAGATATATTTTCTAGAAATATTTTGAACTTCTACACTCTTTTCTCTAGTTGGAAAAATTATTGGATCAACCCAAAATGTGAAAAATGTGCATGGAATTCCTTTGTGAAAATATTACAAGAGAGCCACTCCTCCCCTATTATAAAAGGACCTTCGCTCCTCTAAATTACTCACACCTCTAATACCACATTGGATCCATAAATATCTAACCAAATAGCTCCTAAAAATAACTACCATCATACTATAATATTCCCCTTGGGGATATGTAAATCCATGTAATCTTGTTGTTCAAACCAAAAAGATTTACCCAATTAAGAGGTAACACGTTTCCTTATGTTTTTTTGTTTTATTTCCTTTTTCAACACCTCAAAACTTATTTTTATACTCTTGTATAATAACACCAGTATCCTCAATATAATAGTAATTTTTTAGGAAAAGGTTTAAACCTACACTTATACAGAATTCCGTCTAATTGGAAATAGACATACTATTTCTATTTATGACGAATTACTGCCTCACAACAAGATAGTTGCTTATTTATTCCATTACCACATATCATGGTGGACATTATGATGAAAAATATGTTCATATATTATATTTATGATATTTATTTTCTATTTATAATTCTTTAATCCATTTAATATGCATACCATTAATACATGTCATTTTAGGTAAATATGATAACATCATTTGAGGATGTGTTGACTACTGCCCCTTCGATGTGATGTGATTCGTTCACACTATAAATGGAACATATAAAATATGTTTCTAATTAAACATATATGAAATAAAAAACATTTATATGATATTAATTAAATAATTTACTTATGGAAAATATACAATATATATATATATATATCATTTTCATTAATACTATTCACCCACATAAAAAGTGATAACGTCGTTCGTGGTCGTGTGGACTACAACCTCATCGATATGATGTGAGACCTTTTACATCATAAGATACATACATACATATATATATATATATATATATAATTATATGAGATTAAATAACATAGTATTATTGATATAATTATCATTTTGGAAATATATGGTTTTACTTACCTTTATTCCATGACGATTAGTGAAAAATGGGAATGATACACATGTGTATGTACGGAATACCATCTCCATGATGGTAACATTGATTCATTTTTCATAACCATATTTAATGATATATTTTAAAAGTATAATTTATGTATAAATATAAAAATTATGTCATGATTATTATTATGGATATGTTATATAATAACCATTTTGACCATAGTTGACATAACAATGTTTTTTTGACACATAAACCTAATTTGGTAAAAGCACCCGATGTAAACATAGTTTTTAAGTAGTTGTGTACAAAATTTAAAAAATTTGAATAAAATTAATTATAAAAAGGTTAAAAGTTCACAATAAAATAGAAAAGTAACATAATTTTATTATAAATGATATTACAGGATGTTCCCCCAAAAGGAATGGAAGGTAAAAGATTCTCATCTCACTTTTTACATTCATGAGATAAATTTCATATTCACCACTTACATATTTTGTGTGGTGTATTTAAATACCATTTTATATATATTATATCATGAATTCCTTCAACTTTATGGTATTTAAGACTTTCATTTAATACTAGTCCTTCATGGTTTTCCAGATTTAAAATGTTTTAGTATGGTATGGGGCACTTTGTAATGATTAAATATTATTTTCCTCCATAATAAATTAGATGATATTTAAATGGTATTTAAATTTAAGAAATTTTATTATCATTGTTTAATAAAACCCTTTATTTTACTAATGATTTTATAAAGGCATTTTACCCCTATTTATTTTTCACTAATGTTTTCAATGGAATCTTCTTCTTTTCTTATAAAAATGGTATTTGTTTAATCTCTTACCATGAAAAAGGAAAGTTATTTTAAGAAATGAAAGGATTTAACCAAAATCATTCCTAATAAATTTCCTTTGAATATTTAAAAGATTAATTTTTAATGAAGATTTTTTTAATGTTATTTAAAAAGAACTGGGGTTTCAAGAGGTTTTTTGAAGCAAAATGATATTTTCCTCAAGAATGTTTTAGAAAATATTTTTTTGTTATTTGCATTCTTGAAATGAAACAACACATTATATTACTCCCCATGGTTTATCTAGTAATTATAAAATACTTAATATTTTAGAGATGGTTTATAATTGATTTGTCCAAGGATAGTATTTACATTCACTTTCTTGATTCCTTTTATCCCCTTGGAATATTCAATTTCATATGTTCACTTAACATTGAATTTACCCTATTTTACCATATCATTTTTCAACAATATTTTCATTTCATAAATCATATATAATTTTTATGTGGTATTTACTTTGAGTTATATTTTATTATTTTGGGAAAATATATATAAATTTGTATCTCCTTCTCCATAAAAATATTTGATATGTCGCAATTTTAAATACATTATTTGATATATGAGAAAGTTTTTGGATTGGTATGGCATGTGTGGGTCATGGTTATAGATATCCCCTCAATGCATTGGTAATCTCATGGGATGATTAATTTGGATATCTTTCTTATATGGGTTTTTACCCAATATGTTGTTAACTGTCAAGTGAAATGTCTTGATGGTAATGGTGTCATGAACCTAGTAAACATGGTGTCCAATAATCTATCCTTTCCCTCATATTAGTGTTAGTTATTATTAATATGTGGTATTTTTTGTCGACATATCTATGGATACATTTCATTTTCAATTTATTGATTAAATGGTATTTTTTTAGTTTGTTACCTTTCCATATTGATTTTTCCTTATCTAGATATTTGAGTGGCCTATTTTTCCAACTATTACCCTACCATTTTTTCTATGAACTTAATTATCTATTGGTTGATTACATGGTATGTGTGTTTAGTTATTTAATATACCATAATTATTACCCTCATCGATTCATTATTTATTCTTCTATATTTTTTCATTAATGATCATTTGAGATCACTGTTATTGTTTTTATGTCCCCAAAAATGAAGGAACAGTACTATGAAAGATATGCATGTATATAAATGATGTATTATCATTATACTCATATTTATTTAATTATAAAGAAGAAGAAAAATATGTTGTAATTAGTATACTCATTTGTAATACATGTCACATGTAAGTATCTAGTTTACCAATACTACTACACCATTCGGTCCTTTGTGATTTGATTCCTTTTAACAATGAAAAGTTTATTAATATCAGACACTGGCTTTAGGATATCTGGGACTGGGACACTATAGTTGGTATCAATGGAAGTTTAGTAGTTAAATTTGGAAGAATATTTTGGGAACCATAGGTTAGAGAACATAACCCGAAGTATAATTTTAGGATAAGTATAGAAAAACATCCAAAATATTCGGTTAGATAGAGATTATGCAGTTATCCTAGAAATACATCCACGTCTGGACACTAGAAGTGAATGTGGTTCTTGGACAAATATATCTTGGATTAATAACTCCAACAAGGTGTTCCAATCCTGACTTAGTGTACCCTGGTACAAGATATGGGGCCTTACTTCATACATAGCTTGACACACCTGGGTGATATGCTTAGGACAATTCACATTTTCATTACAAACCTCTATGAAGGATTTTGAAAATGAATAACCTAGGTTAAACCAAAGTTTTTTTATATTTAAGAAATGGTTTCATGGTTTTCAAATAATACCAATGATATTATGGATAAACAGTTGACCAAGGAAGGACCTATGTGGAAATAAATGGATGAAGTACTAATGTATTAGGTTTGTATTGAAAACCATTGTTAAAATGTTATTTAGTGAATAATGTTATTTCAAGGATTCCCATCATATTTATGTTTGAAATTATATTATTTTTTTGAAATGGTAAACACGTAACTCGGGTGACAACCAATCATATCCCAAAAGGCCATGGGTATTGAACCCTTGACCAAATGATGATAAGGGTTTCTCGAAAACCACTAACCTGAACAATTTTCTAGTTAAAATTCACCTGTTTTTAGTTCAAAAATTGGAGGAATAAATGATAATGACAAACTAGTACTATCACTTTTTAGGGTTAGTGATTAATTTATGAACCATATATTTTTTGGAAGAATGTTAAAGAAATATAGTTTGGATTTTCAATATTTTATTGTCCTTACGATCCTTTAAAAGATCCTTTTAGTACATTAGGCATAAAAAATACATTATTTGTAATTATTTTTTATGTGTAAAGGGATGAATTGGAATTTTATCAAAGCATAACCAAAATTTAGGATTGTTCGTATGAAATTGAAATCTATCAAGTAAGATTATTTCCATATATTCTTGGTCAATATAAGAATTACTGAAAATTAGGAAATTGATTTCTTTGTCCTAATACATTAATTTCTATTGAACCGATGGTCTTTTAAATAAAAAATGATTTATGGATTATAGGCCCTCAAAATTTTACTGATCATTAAAAATTTTTTGATTGATGACCACATTCGCTCCCTATAAATATTTACACTTTTCCTCCATGTATGTAACTCTACATTACACTGATGTTCCCCTACTCAGAGACCTAGTTAAAAGGTAGTCCATGTTACATTTTTGCTTTCCATTCTCTCCTTCATATAGGATGAATTATTAACCTTTCTCACAATATGGGATTTACAACATAAGAAGTATCAAATATTCTATTACTAAGATCAGGTTTAAATTATGAGGACACAATATAAATAGGGGGAGAATGTGAAGTGCCTAAAATCTAAAGTAAGAACCTAGTATTTTATATCATGTATGAGACATGACCCCAAGTGTGTCAGGTAATATAATATTTAGATAATTTATAACATATTTAATATTTAAAATAAAATCTATATATTTCAATGAATTCAACACTAAGTTAGCATTTGTTACATGCAAGATTGAGCTTTCTTGATGGATTGCATTACATGAAAAATAGAGTTTCATCTAATTACAATGTATTATTAAAATATTATTACTTAATATAAAATTATATAACCTATACATAATGTTATAATTTATGAATATTATTAACTTACTTTTTAAATTTTTTTATTTATATAAATATAAAATGAATTCATTGGTTACCAATTAATTAGAAACAAAAAATAATAACCAAATGGATATAAAAAGAAATATTATTAGTTATATACTGATAATGGAGTTTTTTTATAATAAACACAATTAATTATAATTATTTAATGATTTAAATTAAATATATATGTTATATATTCAATCAAATATTTTTTATATTCATCCATTAGGTTTTATATGCATAATATAAGAATAAACCCAATTTCACACATAAAAACCTATATTTTTATAAAGGATGTTCTGCCACCTTTTAATGGAGAACCCATTTTAAATAAGAATTTTGACACATTAATTGATTTAGTAATTCAATATAAACTTTATATTTTAAATAGAACCATAAAAATTTGGTTAAAGAAAATTTTTCATATTTTTCTAAAACCTTTCATTTTTAATGAATAGTTAAAAACAGTGCTTTTTAATTCAAAACATCTTTTTCATATAATTTATTTATAAAATTAAATTAAATATATAATTGTTTTTAATGTCAAATTATAAAATAAATTAATATATTAATACAATTCTTTTCATTGGGGTCAATTTCACTTTGAAAATAAATGTTAAATCTTATAAACCTTTTAGGTGTTCTTACATTAATTACCCGCATTGTCGTCCCACCTGTGAGATGAATTTTAAATTAATTTATGACACATCTAGGATTATAATTTAAAAAAATTGATTCCATATTTATAATTATACTAATTTATAATTTCTAACAATACCAACATAGTTTTTGAACAAATCGAGTGGCATGAAGGTCTTAAGGTGACCCAAAGACCTGAAGGTGGAAGGAAGACATGATGGTGGCCTGAAAGACTTACTGACCTAAGGGACTGGGTGGACCAAATGCCTTATGGACTCCAATCCCAAACTTATGGCCTCAATGTGAATAGTTGTGTCCCCTACAGTATCAAGTTGTACATACTGCAATGACATTTATTGTAACCTGGGAATATGCCTCCTCCTGGAGGTTGATAATTTACATTTTACGTTAATATAGTAACATCATTTGTGGAAGTGTGGACTATCACCCCCACGAAGTGATGTGATTTGTTTACAATAATAATAGAATATATAAAGGATGGTTTAAATTAATCATATGTGATATAAATAACCACTATATTAAATTCATGACATAATTACCTTTATGGAAATATATTATATGTATATATATATCATTTTAATTATTACCCTTTCACATAGATAAGATGTGAGAACAAATATGACGGTGCCTTACTGCCATAGAATCAAGATTCACTAGGGTTTCAGTCTGTGCATATTGTGGCTGATGGGTCTATTAGCCTCCATACATTTCTTTGGCCACTCCAATTGAGGATGGAGATTTTTGAGCTGGATTTGACCTTAAAGGCTTGTTTATTCTTCTTTACTATTATTATTCCTTTCATTTCCAGCTTTACTACCTCTGACTTTGGCTTTGGACTCCCGATCTTGTGGTGATGGAACTGGCATTGCTGTTGGTGGCACCAGTTTGCAGGGGGATCTCCATATCTTGTCATTATAGTTCCTAGCTTATTTTATTTAGATAAGGTCTTTTCATTTCTATGAGATTCAAGGGAGAAGATATTTCCTAGTCATTGGATATCCTTGGATCGGTGTGGGGTGGCTCTCAGTGGTTGATAACTGAGATTGGGATGAGATCTTGGATGAGGAGGTGGTCAAAAGTTGGTTTTTGATGGTGGTAGTGATGAAGGGGTATTCACAAACCGTTTCTTCTCCAATGTGTGATCAATTTTTGGTATTTCACTAGAAATTGTGGCTTGTATGCTCATTGTTTTCCAGTGGTGTGTAGATTCTGGTTTTTGTTTAATGAATTTTGTCCTCTCATTGACATCCATATTCAACTGATTATCCATTTTGGTGGTGGTGACTAGTTTATATGGATCTTTTCTGCCTCATTAGTGGTTTCAGAAGTGATTCACATAAATTTCGTTCTATTCATCATTGGTCTTCTTGGTTTTATTTTCTCTTGGGATGATGATTTATTACCAGTACTAGATTTCCTTGGTGCATTTGGACGTCATGCAACATATTTCATGTATCATTGGGTTGGAGGCCATGAAATAGGGATGGGTGTGGTGACATACACCATTTATCTATCAATAATAATCTTTATTTACATTTGGGTACCATTCCATAACACGTGTTTAGCATTTTCAGTCTGATTTTTGTGTTTCATCACTTTGAAATTTTTGTGAGTTCATCTCATGCTATGTCGGGTGGGAAGCACGAAAGAGGAAAGGGTGCATTGGGACCATTCATTCAAATATACTCCATATTTCTATGTTAGTTGGAGAGGTGCTCTACCATAACTACTGGAAATTGCACCTATACCCACGGTTTCAAACCGTGGGTATAGCCCTTGAAACCGTGGGTATAGGGTATACCCACGGTTTCGCCAACCGCGGGCTGGAATGCCGTCGCAATAGCCCTATACCCACGGTTTTTAAAAAACCGTGGGTATAGACGCAGAAATTTTTATATTACCCACGGTTCACTGAACCGTAGGTATATATGTATACCCACGGTTTTATAACCGTTGGTATAGTTTTTTGCAGCTCCGGTATATATGTATACCCATGGTTTTATAACCGTGGGTATAGTTTTTTGCAGCTCCAGAATATACCCACGGTTCACTTGAACCGTGGGTATATATGTATTCCCACGGTTTTATAACCGTGGGTACACATGTTTCCAGCGCCAGAATATTTCCACGGTTCAAATGAACCGTGGGTATTTGCAATGTCCCCCGCATCAACGCAGGCCTGGCAGCAGGCTCTGCAATTCTACCTGAAGACAAAATATAAGAACAAAATATAAGAACAAAATATAAGAACAAAAAGTATGCAGCTTGCAATTGAGAAAGTTCCGCCAAGTTCTGTTTTCCGCTTAACAAATTTCTGATCATCCTACATGGAACAATGTGCAAGTTAAAAATAAGTCTAATTATAGGCATTGAAAACATTACATGGCTATAGCTTGAAACCGCAGGGAAAAAATGAAGCAATACAGATACTACCAGCACAATGGGAATAATGGATATTGCATTAAAGATGTTCAACAAGAATAGTGATTTGGAGACAGGAATTTCATAATAAAAGAAACTTGCAAGCTGCACAGCATAAATTAAAGATGTTCAACAAGAATAGTGATTTGGAGACAGGAATTTCATAATAAAAGAAACTTGCAAGCTGCACAGCATAAATTAAAATTCATTAAAACATCAATAAAAGCCATGGAAATGAAAACATCTAGCAAAAATTTGTGGCAGCGTGACCTTGATATGATGAAGAAGAACTAGGGTGTGCTCTAGCAATTCAGTTAAATGGGCACATTTTTTATTCCCTTTTCTAAATTGGGCTGACAAGTTTCATAAATGATCTGAAATTCAATTCAGCCAAACTAATTTTAGTTATTTTTGTTTTATAGTAAGTTTTTGCAGTAGCGTATTATATTTAAGGATTGAAAACATTTTGTTTTTAATATATGCCATTTCAACCAACTTTGCATTAGTTGTGGATAGGTGTGTAAACGAACAGAGCTGCTCATTAACAGTTCAAGTTCGGCTAAAAAATGCTATAGACCATCATTTATAGACTACATGGTTTCCAAAGCAGGTCAACACTGTTTAGGACAGACAATAATGTTAATAAGTGATGCTACGGTGGAAGTTTGTTCCAAACGTTCAATTAAACTGTTTGAACACTGCAGGACAGCTGTAAATAGAGATGGTGAATATGGAAAGAATAAGATAAAACAAATGAAATATATATACATTCCATAGTGTTTTCAAGGGTCAGCTTTATACAATAAACCCTAGAAGAGGTAGGTCGATGAACTAGAGAAGAGAGAATGCCCCACAAAAGAGAGCCATGCATCAGAGAAGAGAAGAATGTGACGCAAGAACACCACGTTGCTGGGAGAAAATTGATCCAAGATGAACAGCTTAATCTTATCTTCCAGTTCCATTCTTGAATGGTGATTGGTGTGATTGTGAGCAGATCTATTTAGTGACTTCTTGATTTGCTATGTAATTGACTTCTTGAATGGTGATTGGTGTGATTGTGAGCAGAACTCTTTAGTGACTTCTTGATTTTCTGTGCAATTGAGAAGACAAGTGTGAGGGTAGTGAACCCCTAATCAAAGGCGCTAAAATACCATAGTGAATTGACTTGACCACTTAAGTGATGAACATGATGACATGCACTAAATTAAAGTCAAATCATAATAAAGAGAAAGAATGACCGCCAAAAAAGTAAGGTCAGTTTGACACACAAAGGATGAAATTTTAGGTCAGTTTGACACACAATGCTATGAATGTATCATTGTTGAAGGGTTTGGTGATAGCTTTGTGATGTAGAATTCTATACCATAGGGAGAGCTTCCAAATAAACATGCGATACTGCTAGTTAATGTCATTTGAATCTGTCTACTCCTTGAGTAGAGCAACCAGTGGCTGTGGATGAGAAAATGTGTCTCCCAAAGTGTCCTGTGGGGAGTAGGGACTACTTATGTTTCCATTTGGGGAGGATCTTGTGGTGCCAGCCCCTCCCCACTGCCCAGCAACCCCCCCCCCCTCCCACTGCACAGCACCCCCCCCCTCCCCACTGCCCAGCACCCCCCCCCTCCCCACTGCCCAGCAACCCCCCCCTCCCCACTGCCCAGCACCCCCCCCCTCCCCACTGCCCAGCACCCCCCCTACCCACTGCCCAGCACCCCCCCCCCCTCCCCACTGCCCAGCCCCCCCCCTCCCCACTGCCCAGCACCCCCCCCCTCCCCACTGCCCAGCACCCCCCCCCCTCCCCACTGCCCAGCCCCCCCCCCTCCCCACTGCCCAGCACCCCCCCCTCCCCACTGCCCAGCACCCCCCCCCTCCCCACTGCCCAGCCCCCCCTCCCCACTGCCCAGCACCCCTCCCCACTGCCCAGCACCCCCCCACCCTCCCCACTGCCCAGCACCCCTCCCCACTGCCCAGCACCCCCCCTCCCCACTGCCCAGCACCCCTCCCCACTGCCCAGCACCCCCCCCCTCCCCACTGCCCAGCCCCCCCCTCCCCACTGCCCAGAACCCCTCCCCACTGCACAGCACCCCTCCCCCCTCCCCAGCACCCCCCCTCCCCACTGCCCAGCACCCCTCCCCACTGCCCAGCACCCCCCCCCTCCCCAGCACCAGCACCCCCCCCTCCCCACTGCCCAGCACCCCCCCCCCCTCCCCACTGCCCAGCACCCCTCCCCACTGCCCAACACCCCCCCTCCCCAGCACCCCCCCTCCCCACTGCCCAGCCCCCCCCCCCTCCGCACCCCCCCCCCCCCCTCCCCACTGCCCAGCACCCCCCCCCCCCTCCCCACTGCCCAGCACCCCCCCCTCCCCACTGCCCAGCCCCCCCCCCCACCCTCCCCACTACCCAGCACCCCTCCCCACTACTCAAATAAAGATAAAGTGATATAAAGAAGAAGAAAACTGATTATTCCTGGGAACACCATAATATTTCAATTCCATTATGAGAAAACACTTACCAAATTCTGATCCTAAGGAGATAAGGGGATAGGATAGACTTGGTCAAACAGAACGTATCGAGACACACCCACATACTACATACATAACCATTCAAACAGTTTCAACTGTTCAAACAATAGATGGAAAACATATTCAGCACAAAAGTGATGGGAAATGCCAACCAAATGAAAGAAGCTAGATTAAAACCAATGACCGAGCAGGAAAAAAAAATTGGACATTCAGAATGCATGTGTGTTCAATGATTCCAATATCTAAAGTGCGTTTCAGCTAGACTCATAACTCAAAGAAGAATTCACATTGATGAGTCATGCATGAATAAGCTCAAATGCCGTGTTAGATTGGCACATAGATTTGTCAGCTCACCTTGATAAAGATCGAATGGCAAACCATTGATTGCTAATCATACTTTAATTTGCTACAATCTGTACATGCAACAAATAAAACCATGAGTTATTATTAATGAATATATAAGACTCATAAGCAATGAAATTTCATATAGAACTAAAACAAATGCTGAAAAAAAGTAGAAAAAATGAAAGAAGAAATTGCATAAAGAAATTTTGTTATTAGTAGCAGTAGATCAAAACATGTATGTATACATCCTTGCACACTAAACTAGTTGAGAATAAATAAGAATGTGATTTGATCGTGGTCAAACAGATCCAGAAATATCACCAGATAAAGTGTGATATTCAAAACAATTAGTGCATTTGGAATTTGAATTTAAAATACTACTAAAAATCATACCTTCTCTTAGAAATATGAATGACTTTATTCATTGATTAAAATTATTTTAATTGGTTATTAAATGACTTATAATGAGATATTTATTACAAAAAACCATTGTTGAAATCTCAAGAAATATCTTGAACTCAAATTCCACAGAGAACTACTTCAAACATCAGGTTGATCTATGTACGTCATCTTTAAACCTATTTTTCCACCTCCCCAGCCCGCCCACTGGCCAGCCCCCCACTGCCCCTCCCCCCTCCCCCCCTGCCCAGCCCTCCCACTGCCCAGCCCCCCCCCCCCCTCCCCCCTGCCCAGCCCTCCCCCCCTCCCCCCCCCTCCTCCCCTGCCCAGCCCCCCCCCTCCCCCCTGCCCAGCCACCCCCCTCCCCTCCCCACTGCCCAGCACCCCCCCCCTCCCCCCTGCCCAGCCACCCCCTCCCCCCTCCCCCTCCCCCTCCCCCCCTGCCCAGCCCTCCCCCCCACTTCCCAGCCCCCCACTGCCCAGCCCCCCACTGCCCCTCCCCCTCCCCCTCCCCCTCCCCTCCCCCCCTGCCCATCCCTCCCACTGCCCAGCCCCCCTCCCCCTCCCCCCCTGCCCACCCCCCCACCTCCCCCTGCAGAAAGTTCATGAAAAAACAAGGAGTAAACAGAATGGCATGTGAAAATTACCTAAATAACTGACAAATAACACCCCTGATGAAAACATAATCCAAAATGCATTTCATTGCATAAAGAAATTCACATAAAAGCAGTCCACCAATACAAAAAAAAACATTAAACTCCAACACACGTCTCTCTGCTAAGTCAAAAATGGAGGGGATTAATATCCCCCCCATCGCCATCACTGTCATCCTCATGTCCAGCATCATCATCATCAGCAGCAACATCGACAGCAACATCATCACCAACCGCACCGTCAGCATCATCATCAGCAATCTCATCACCAACAACATCATCAGCAACATCCTCGTCAGCTCTATCGCCACCACCGTTATCGCCACTAGGACCCTCATGGGAATCACCCGAGGCATTATTTAAAGAGCTCATTGATGTCATACATGAATGAAAAGTGGCAGCAACCTCTGATGGTAGTGACTGACTCAAAACTGACAGAGCTTTCATGAAATGTTCATTCATCAGCTTACTTTTTTCACGCTCCTCTAATACTATTTTCTTTGTCGCAGCTAATTCAGCACGCACACTTTCCAACTCAGAGGCCTTAGAGGAGTCTGATGATGACCAATACCTAGAGGGGACAATGTTTTTGCCTGGTCTACAACAGACTCTTCCTGGATGCTCCACACCTAACACCTGACTGAAATGATCATTTGGCCCTAAGTTGTCAGCTTCCTTCTCATCCATGGCCTCCAAGGAAGACTGTTGAAATTATAAACATATTAAATTATGAATTTCGTATAAATGTTTGAAATATAAATAAACAAACTTACAATTTTATCTTGTGTTTGTGAATTAACTGCAGTTCCATCTTTTTTTTCCTACTGAAGCAGAATAATTTGGCATGAGGTACAGGACCTTCAATGCCCAATTCAGCTTGATGCATATAAGAAGTGCACAAATTTGAATTACAACCATATATGATAAATGCAAAATATTGGATTGAAGTGAGTTGCAACAAAGACCCACAAACATTGAGGTAAAGACATGGACTAACCAAGGGAAAGCATGAATAAGTTATGATGACATGTTATAAATAAAGACATTATTTTAATTCAGATGAATGTACCAGCCGCTTCTCTTTATTGGGCATTGTAGTGCGCCCCAATGTGTGTAGATATGTCATTTCATCTTTGTTTTTTTTGTTTTTCGCTGACACTTCCTAAGAAACAAAAAAACAATACAAGTAATAAAAATTAAATTTTATATAAAAAACAGTAAAGATGGGTAGTACCTTATACTGTTCAGTATTCCAATGTGCGGTCATTTTTTGATATTGACTTTTTGGACAGTCAGGGTTTGTGGGTACACCCTCTAACTCAGTACCCACTCTGCTCCTCCAACAAATATGTAACTCATACTTGTATGACCTCCAATACTCTCCAAGATCACTCAACCTAGCAGCTTTGGAAGCTTCACCGTTAGGAAAGTTAAATCGACTCTGCAACAAACATGTTAAGTCATATAAATACATTACTAATATCAATATAAATTTATAAAATTTTCGTACCCATATCTGCGCCCATGCCCTATCCTTGATGTCGGCACTGATATGTCTCCATGAGACCGGTTCCACCGGAACGATATCATGATATTTGGCTAAAGTAGCCATGAAACTTCTACACTCCTTAGCATTTTTACCTACCATTTGATTTTGAGAATTGTAATCCACCATAATCTGAGTTTCACGATTCCAAGCATCCCGCATTCGAGTGCGCCCACGTCGCCTACTAGAAGATCCCACTAAATAAGATAAGAGGTGAAAAGAGAAGAGTTAGGTGACAATACAATAGAAAAAAAGTGAAATGCATTAATTTGAAACATTTATAATAAAAAAACCTGATGCAGGCTCCTGAATAGGCTGTGAGGCATCCGTAGACTGTGCTGGATCAGCATCCTCCGAAGGAAGTATCTGTTCCACAGCATGCTCCGGCTGATCTTCATGAACAGGAGTGGAAACTAAAGGAACAGACTCAATATGTGTAGGATGGATGGTAGGAAAAGGATGTGGCGTAGACATGTCAGAATATGCATAGTAGGTCTGGGGATACATGAATGGATATGAAAACTGTGCAGGTGAGAACATCGGTCGAGTCGGCGTGGACATGGAATGGGAAAAAGAGGGTAAACGGGATGATGATGGCGGCATGTATGGGAACATCCCAGGGGTCTCAAGCGGAGGGCGGACATGTGTGGTAGATGGGATGTCCACTAATGGGTCAGTGTGGGGAGTGGTAAGACGGGAGCTCCGCCTAGGTCTAGGAGGATCCCTACTCGGTCCCATACTGGGAAGAGGATTCTCTGGAGTTACATGTCCCTAAAAAAATTGGATCAAAAATATGAACTTGATATTATTTGTAATGCAGAAGATAAATATTTAAATTAATATACTCACTGAAGACAACTCGCGCTCACGTCTAACAGGATCAGCATCAAATAATCTCTTCTTGTGAGCTTCTATAGTTTTCTTCATAATCTGCATAAGAATGAAATAAATATTTTTTAGCAACAATTTTTACAAATCATAGATACTACTTAAAAAATGTCATAACATCTTTCAGTAATGATAATTTACAACCAAGTTATACAATTTTTAAAACCACATTTTAAAACCACTTTTCTGAATTGAAAGAAATAGAATTAAATGAAACGAAACCAAACATTACTAAAACAGACATATCATTTCAAACTAAAAGTAAATTAAAGTAATTAAATTAGTACCAACCTGAGAAACTCACGTCAAGGTAAACTGAATGAACTCTGAATATATATGGTTGCTTTCATATATTACCCTCCACTACCTCAGGTTCAACATCATCCCTCACAATGGGACAATTTGTGTCATCAAATGCAATATTTTGGCTAACACCGATGGGGGCGTCAATGGTGACAATTTCATCCCCAACATCATGAAAAATATGTCTTGGGATTACTTCATTAATGACACCGTAATCAGGGTTCAGATGATCTTTCACATAAAACACTTGTTTTGCCATTGATGCCAAAATGTATGGTTCATCGGTATGCAGGAATCGACTCATGTCAATAACTCTAAATCCGTAATCATCAATAAATGTACCATGGAGCGTCATTGAATCAAACCATTTACATTTCATCATAGTGACTCGACCTCGAGAGTAGTAATCCAATAACAATATTTTCTCCACCAGTCCATAATAATACACATCTTCATATCGAGGTCGACTATCAGATGCACTGGCATAACAATCCGTTCTAGCAATTAACATAACGCCATCATGTTGTGTTCTCATTTTCACCGCTTTATCAGTTGTAACAAATTTGTATCCATTGATTATTAAAGATTTTCAGTCACGAACCAAAGAATTGGGACCAAAAGCCAACGTTCTTAATTCTTGAGAAATGAAGTCAGTAGGTAAACTCAATACCTGGAATACATGAGTAATATATTTAAATATATATCTATATTTTAAGGTATTTAATGTAATGGTCATACCATTTATTTCAACCAAGCTGGGAACTCTTGGCTATGCATAGCCTCTCTCCTTCTCAACGGCAAAGACTGGTGAACTCTACTTATAATTTGTTTATGTTCTCTACATAAAATGACAATAAATGTATAAGGTATATGTGATATGATATCATATGAGATAACATATATATATTCAAATTACTTACTTGATATAGGCATCGAACAAACCACAATTAAACAAGACTGTACGATGTGCCATATTCCGCTCTTCAGAGCTCAATGTAACCAATGTATATGACCCGACAATTCCACCTGTTTGGGGAAGAGATGGAAACGAGGGTGGAATTTCCTCATACTTCTCATCTTCATTTCTCATTGGTCGATTATGTCTTGTGCTCACATCAGACAAATACATTGAACAAAAATCCAAACATTCTTGGGCCAGATAACTCCTCACAATGGAACCTTCAGGATAATTCTTATTTCGGACATATGATTTCATTGTGCACATATTTCTTTCAGTGGGATACATCCACCGAAAAGCAACTGGTCCCCCAAGAAGTGTCTCAGTTGGAAGATGAACTGTTAAATGCAGCATGCAAGTGAAAAAGGATGGAGGAAAAAAATTTTCCAACTCACACAGAATTAATGGTGCCTCTTGCTGCATTTTTATCAACAATGATTTGGATAACCTTTTAGCACAAAGGTCTCTAAAAAAATGACACAACCGAATCACTGCCACCCTTACATTATTGGATAGAAAATGTCGAATTGATATTGGAATCAATTCATGAAGAAGGATGTGGTAATCATGAGTTTTTAGGGATTTCAATTTCAAATTTCTTCTGTTGACTCGTTTAGATATGTTGCTGGAATAGCCGTCTGGAACCTTAATATTCTCCAATACTGCCAGAAATTGATCTTTCTCTACCTGTGTCATCACATAAGAAGCACAGGGAACTTTCCATTTGTTTTCACCGATACAAACAGGATGTAGTTCTGGTCGAATACCCCAATCCAATAAATCCCGACGAGATCGGAAGTCATCTTTGGTCTTCCCCTTAATATTCAAAAGAATTGCAAGCAACATTTCACATATATTTTTCTCAATATGCATTACGTCTAAACAATGACGTAACAAATTAGTAGACCAATATGGCAACACAAAAAAAATACTTCTCTTTTTCCAATTGTAAATGACTTCAGTATCAGCATTCTTCCTCTTTCGAGATGTCAAATGACCTTTTCCTAATGAAAAGCTGAAATCTTTCAATTCATCAAGCACATCATTTCCTGACATACGTTTAGGTGGTTCTTCAGTGTCAACATTATTATCAAACCTCCGATGATTCTTCCTGTATTGATGATCCATTGGCAAGAATCGGCGATGCCCCATGAAACTGAAACTACGACGATATTTAAGCCTTCTCGATCGTGTATTCTTCATACAAACGGGACATGAAAGTTTTCCCATCGTGCTCCACCCAGACATCATTGCATAGGCAGGGAAATCATTTATGGTCCATAGAAGGGCAGAACGCATCTGAAACGTATTCTTTGAAGAAGCATCAAATGTCTGCACACCTAAATCCCAAAGTTGTTTCAACTCTTTTATTAAAGGCTGCAAGTATACATCTATGTCATTACCAGGATCCGAAGGTCCAGATATCAGTATACTCAAGAAAGTGAAAGGTTTTTTCATACACATCCACGGAGGAAGATTATAAACATGAATAAAAACCGGCCACGTGCTATGAGCAGTAAGCATCTGACCAAACAGATTAAAACCATCACATGATAGGCCCAATCTGACATTACGCACCTCAGCTGCAAAATCAGGATGTTGTGCGTCAAATGTCCTCCATGCTAATCCATCTGCTGGATGGACCGGCTCATCATTTCCTTTAATTCTCTCAACATCGTTCCATCGCATATTGGCTGAGATTTCTGGAGACATGAATAGATTTTGAAGTCTGGGAATCAATGGAAAGTGCCACATGACTTTCTGTGGCACAAGAGACAGTGTTCCATCTGCATTTGTCTTCCATCGAGATGTACCACAGTCTTTACAGTCATTACGGTCAGCTGTTTCCTCCAAAAATAAACTGCAATCTTTTGGACAAGCATGGACTTTATTAGTAGCAAATCCAAGCTGCTTAATTAACTTCCATGCCATGTAATGATTTGAGGGAATATCTTCACCATTAGGAAGCAAGTCCTTCAAAAATGTAAGAATATAATCAATGGCAGTATTAGAAATCCCATACATAGTTTTCCCATGATATAACCGCATTAAAAATTCCAACTTGGTCATTCTAGTACATTCTTGATATACTGGAGTTCTGGCATCATCCAATAAATTTTTCACTATGTCAACATCATCATTTTCAGCATTTTCCTCATGTGTACTGATATCATTGTCTTCTTGCACCGGCATGCTATCTCTCTCGGAATGATGCACATATGGAAACCGATCAAATATCAAATTCTCCATGTCACTTCGTTCATTTCGTTTATGAACAGTCGAAGATTGACTCGTCTCTCCATGGTGAAACCAAACATTATAGTTTGCTTGAAATCCAAATTTCGTTAAATGGTAACTAACTTCTTCTCGTCTTAACCATGGTCTTCCAACACAATTATAGCAGGGACACTGTATACAACCTCCATCTGACGCATTGCTAAATGCAAAATCTAAAAAATTCTCCAAATTATTTTGAAACTCGGTTGAAATCTGATCGGTACGATACATCCAGCTTCTATCCATTCTATAACAAGAAAAAAAATTATCATTCAATCAACAATGTAAATCATATTTAAAAAAATCATTACAATCAATTTTATTATTAAATCAATCAAAGCATATTAGTAGCTAGCAAAACATATTTAATGACAAGTATTTAATGACAAGAGGAGTTCATGATTGAATAAGTAGGGAAAAAGAGAAAAAGGTCTTCCTTGAGATGTAAACTAAAGAAAAAAGTTAAAAAAGACACTCCACATGGAAAGTAGTGCAGGGGGGAGGGAGAGGGTTGGTTGGTGCAGCAGGGAAAGGGGGAGGGGCCAGTGCAGCAGGGAAAGTGGGAGGGGGAGGGGCTGGTGGTGGGGCTGGGGAAGCATGGGGTAAGGGGCTGGTGGGGGTGCAGTGTGGGGGGGGGGAGGGGCTGATGTAAGGGAAGGGGGGAGGGGGAGGGGCTGGCTGGTGTAGTGGGGGGGGGGGGGGTAGGGGCTGGTGGGGGGGATGGGTTGGTGCATGGTAGGGGGAGGGGCTGGTGCAAGAGGGGGGAGGGGGAGGGGCTGGTGCAGGGGGAGGGGATGTTGCAGCATGGGGTTAAGGGAGGGGCTGGTGCAAGGGAAGGGGGAGGGGGAGGGACTGGTGCAGTAGAGGGAGGGGGAGAGGTTGTGTAGGGCAGGGGGGCTGGTGAGTCTCCCCATACGTTAGAGGTTTTTGACTTGTAGTGAGGGTCTCGAGAGGTGATAGTGGGGACTATACCCTCTTATCACATATACACAGTGGTAAAATTGAATAAATAACAATCAACAATGAAAGAGGTAGTAAATAAATGACAAAGCAGCATAAGATAAATATTATTATAACTGAATTAAAGTGGTCAATGGTAGTTTAAACAACAGATGAATGCATGACATGGTAATGATACATATCTAAAAGTAGTAAACATTACATAATTATTTTCAATAAAATAAAAAAATAATAAAGTCACATCAAAACCCCATGGGTGATCTCCTTGAGCATCCCGAGATCCAACTCAGTCCTTTTCTCCTAACTCTAGTTACAAGCATACATTGAAAAGCAAGGTCCAAGGTCCTGAGAAAATGAAAGTATACTCGAGTATCCCAATGTAATAGCGGCCTGAGTAGGGTGTGAGATATAAATAATAATAGGATGGAACCACTGATGTCCAGCCCAATCTAGATAGTTCAGTATAAAATATATAGTTCACTGGTATATAGAATAATAATAGAGAGATAAATAAACATCACCCGTACAGGTTCCTATGGGACACATAGCAGTTATACCTTCTTTAGCCTTTGACTGGTGTCAGAATGTGTAACCATTTCATTAATCAATTTTATCCAGTTTAAATATAATTTATATGAGAAAGATATTTAGGTTCTAAGATGTGACAAGAAAACATGTAATGATATTTAATAATGAAGTTCCAAGGTTATAACCAAGGAAACATAGACCTCAAGTGTCAACAACTTAGTAAAAACTATAGCCTCACATGGGGTAAGAGTGTAATCCAAGGATAACAGTCCAACTAATTCCACAATAAGAGGACTATCTAGTCTAAGAAGTTCATCCAAGGTAAAATGGGTCTAAGAAAAGATTGGGCTAGGATTTAACCATGGCACCTACTTGTCAATTCTGGAACCAAGGAGTGTATCTAAGGAATCTTGTTGTAATACATGAGGGATTATATGGTGTCATACCAGGCATCTAAAGTTAGACAAGGATCAGGTTCTATGTAGGTCTCAACCTAAGAAAGTTGTATCCTTGAATTCGGAATAGGGTCCTTGAGTGCTCAAGGCTTTCTCTCAAGTATCCAAGGTGAGCTTGAGTCAGGCCACACCTACTTTGATATTGAATTCATATAATATTCCATTTGGTTCAAGCCTTTCCTTTGATTAGTGTGACAAGGCCAAGTATCATGAAACCCTTTAATCAAGTAATAATTAATCAATAAGTCAATTTTGTTCAACCCTAGCCTTTCATTAGTGTGACAAGGCCATGTAGCTTGAAACCACTCATTTAATACATTTAAGGCATTTTCAATAATCAAGGTTCACTCTGGTACCTTCCATTAACATGGTAAGGGATTCTATGAATACGCAACATATTTTTCAATTACATCTAATACGGCTAATTCATGTACTTAGTATACTTTACAATTTCTATTTCACATTTAATTATTACATTGAAGCACTTACATTAGGCGGGTTAAATGCTGTGCATACAGGGTAATTTCCATTCTGAAATTCAAAAGATAATTCAAGCCATTTAATATAGAAAATCATACCCTTAGAAATTTAAATCTAAGGCTCACCGAATGGTGGCTCAAACATGTCAACATACTAAAATGAAAATTATGGGAAACAATTCTACATGGGTAATTCCAATATAAAAATCGGTCAAAGAACTTAAACAGTTCCTTGGTTATTTAATCATTTAAAAAGGAAAACGTAGTTTTTTTAATTCCATTAGGGGTCATATATGACATAATTCAAACATAACATCAATTCATAAAGAAATATCAGTACAACAAGACAATAAATCCTAAAAGTCTAATAATTGTTTTTTAACTTGAAGACAGCGCACCTCCGTTGGAGGGGTTTTAATATATAAACATGATATTTCTTATGAAACAATCATTTATTACCTTTAACTCTTAAATCATGAAACATACTAAATTCAAGATTAAGAGGAATTTAATCTAATGTATTCACTGCATTAACTAAAAACAAAGAAAAAGTGTAGTAAGAAACTAATTAATGCATTAATAAATTTGAGGAATTGGAAGGGTACCCTTCCTCAAAGAGGAACCAAGCCAACACCTGAAACTTGATAGATTTATAAACAACCACCCGGAACTGCTCAACATGTGTATGTACATACCTTCATATATACTATTTTAAGGCCAAAATAGTGCATCTTAGGATTATCAATGCTAAATTAATTTGGGGAAATATTCTCACTGGGTTTGATAATCAGGATATTTATATCATTCATCCTTTAGTATTCCATCATAAAAAAATGAAATTGCTTAAAAAAATTTAGAATCAAACCACTCCATTAACCTATGAATGCATCAACTGCTACCTTTGACTACAACACTAATTGATTATCAAGAGGTAATATGATGAAATTATGGGAAATCAACCAAGACTAAGAAATTACCAGGAAATCTGGGACTCCAGCATAAAAAAAATCACTACTGAGAAGGCCGGGAGGTCCAGGTCGTGAGCCGGGAGGCCGAGCCTGGAGTCGGGAGCCGGGAGTCGGGAGACGGGAGCCGCGAATCGGGAGCTGCGAGTCGGGAGCCGTGAGTCGGGAGCCGCGAGTCGGGAGCCGGGAGGCGGAGCCGGGAGTCGGAGCCCGGGGTTGGAGGCCGGGAGGGGAGTCAGAGGCCGGGGAGGGGAGTCGGAGAGGAGAGGGGAGGGTCGGGAGTCAGTGGTCGGGGAGCGGCGTCGCGGCTTGGGGAGGTAGGGTAGAGCTCGATGCGTCGCGGATTTGAGGAGAGATTGAGGAGAGATTGAGGAGGAACCCGATACAAGGGCTCGAAAAAAATATTAATACCCACGGTTTTAATAAAACCGTGGGTATAAACAGCAAAAAAACATACTATCCCCACGGTTTAAAGAACCGTGGGAATAAGTGCGTGGGGATAGACCCCATTTCCAGTAGTGCATGTTATTCTTCCAGCCCAGTGCAACTTCTTGGAAGTGGGGGTGACAGATCATTTGTACTGATCTCACTATTGCATTGTTTAGCAAGGGGGCAGTGGTGTTTTTCTGGTTCTGGCATTGATATCTATTTCCCTTGGACGTACCGGAGCATTTTGACCTTTTTATCATTGTTTATTTATATATTTTTTCCCTTGTTTGTAATGGGTATCCACATCCCTAGTTCTAAATAGGTTCTATATTATTTATTTCAATAAAGGGTGTTTTACCCTCAACCTTTTCCAAAAAACTTAAAATGTGACAACATCGTTTGTGGATGTGTGGACTACCACCTCTTTGACACAATGTGACACCTTTTCCATCACAATAATTATATATATATAAATATATATTATTAAATAATATGTTATTTATGATATAATGATCATTCTAGAAATATATGGTGTTTCATACCTTCTTTCATGGTGATGATTGAAAAATAGGAACATTACTCATGTGTACGTATGGCCTACCTACTCCATGATTGTAACGTTGATTCATATTTTAAAAACATATTTATCGATTGATTTTTAAATTATAATTGAATTATTAATATAATAATTATCTAATGATAATTATTCTTTTAATGTTATATTTTTACTCCTTTGACCATAGTTGACTTACCAATGATTTTTTTTGACACAAAAACTGAATTTGGTCAAAACACCGAATGTAAACATAATTGTTTAAATAGTTTTATAAAACATAAAAAAATTGAAATAAAATTAATTATAAACATGAAAAAGTTTCTCAAGAAAGTATGAAATTAACATAATTTTATTAAACATGAAGTAAAAGTACATTCCCCCAAAATAAAATGCAGGGTAAGGGATTCTCATATCACTTTTTACATCCGTGAGATAAATGGAATGTTCAAAATTTACATCTTTTGTATGGTGTATATACAACCCAATTTTATATATTATATCATGAATTAATTTATCTTCCTAGTATTTTGGACATTCATTTAACTTTATTCCTCCAAGAGGTTTTTGATTTAAATTTTTTCAAAATGGTATGGGTCTATTTGGAATGCTTAAGGATTATTTTCCTCAAGAATGACCATAATGATATTTAAATAGTATTTCCATTCGAGGGAATTATATTACCATTGTTCGATAAACCCTTTAATTTTTCTCTCCCATGGTAATTCATCGCCTTTTTCAAGTATTAGTCAAATATTTCCGCTCTTTGGTACTCAAGGAATTTTAGAAAAAATTTTAAAAAAACCCAGCTTCCTTTATATATTTAGTCAGAGACTTTTCTCTTCTAAAACCCATGTATATTAAATTATTTTCAAAAATGTTTTTAAAATTATTTTTTAAATACATTCTTACCCCTTTTTTCCTTTTAACAATTTTTTCAATGTTATCTTCTAATCTCTTTCAAAACAAGGTAGTTTTGTAACCTTTCACCATGTAAAAGGAACGTTCTTTTATGGCATGTATAGATTTACCCTCCATCAATCCTATAGAGGTTACTTTTCATGTTTATTAAGTTGATTTTTAAAGATTTTTTTAATATTATTATCAAAGAAATGTTTTTTGAAAAGGGTAAAAAAGGATATTTTCCTCAAGAATGTTTTTAAAAAGATATTTTTATAATATTTCCATTCATGAACAATAAGAACCCTAAATTTTACTCCAAATGGGATATATTGTGTTAATAAAATCCTTAATCGTACTTTGTATGGTTTATGATTGATTTTACAAAGTATATTATTCACATTCACTCCCTTGATTCCTTTTGTCCCCTGGAAATATTTAATTTCCTATGATCATTGAACATTGAATTTCCCCTATTTTACTATATCATTTGTCATGGATATATTCATTGCTTAAATCTTATATCATTTTTATATGTTGTTTACATTGAATTTTATTAGATTAATTGGGTATATATTGATAAATATATATCTCTTACTCTATACAGATATTTGATTACGCACATTTTAAAATCAATTATTTGATATATGAGGAATTCTTTGGACTGGTATGACATGAGTGGGAAATAATTATAGATATCCCCTCAATGCACTGATAGTCTCATGGGATGATTCATTTGGATAGTTTCCATAAATGGGTTTGTACCCAATATGTTTTAAACCATCTTATGAAAGGTATTGAAGGTAATGGTATTATAAATCTAGCAAACGTGGCATATAATAATGAATAATTTCCCCCATATTAGTTTTAGTTATTATTCATCCCTGGGATTTTTCATTGAAATATCTATGGAAACATTTCATTTTCAGTTTATTGATTAAAATTTTTTTTAAGTTTTTTACATTTCCATATTTATTTTCCCATATCTAGTTATTTGAATGGAATGTTTTTCCAATTATTACCTTGACATATTTTCTATGCACTCCCTTCTTAGTTTTTTGATGAAATGGTATGTGTGGTTGGTTATTTACTATACCATAATTATTAACCTCATTGATTCATTATTTCTTATTTCATATTTTTTTACTGATCATTTGACATCACCAATGTTTTTTTAGGTCACCAAAAATCCAAGAAGATTACTATGAAAGATATGCATGGATATACTAGTTGGATTATCATTATCATTGAAGTTATTTATTTGTAAAGAATAAAAAATATATTATAATTAGTTAAAAAAATTTAATACAAGACACATGTATGCATTATGTTTAATAAGATTAATAAACACTTCAGTAATATGGTATTTGATTCCTTTTAACCATGAAAATTTTATTAGTATCAGCCACTGACTTCAGGCTATCTAGGGCTGGGTCGCTATAGTTGGTATCAATGGAAGTTTAGTAGCTACATCAGGAACTAGATTTAGGGAAAAATAAGTTAGAGAACATGACCATAAGTTAGAATTTTTGGATGAGTATAGAAAAAAAATCCTAAAGATTCGGTTAGATAGATATTATGTAGTTCTACTAGAAATACATCCATGCTTGGATATGATCACGTTTTTGAGCGCATAAAATTAGTTGATTAATTTTGACTAGAATTTCTGCAGCACAACAGCAACCCTAGGTCATCTCTCGACGGAGTCTTAGATAATTAATTTAAAAATAGAGTTTTGATTATGAACTTAGAAAGGTAAATGTGGTTTTATAATACTTGGGTTTGATTATAAAATATGTCAATATAAAATGAAAGCGTTAAAACAAAGTAGAAGTAAACGAGATTGATTAAACAAGATCAACCCGGGGTACTCTCATGATGTTCATACTTCATCGCTTCATGATATAGGGTTATGAACTTTTAATACCTGGTTTGTAACACCTATAACTAGAATGTTTTGAAGTTTATACTAGGATACCTCCTAGGGTTCAGTCGAAAATACACAATGGTTCACTAGACTCCACTGATGATTAGGTGATTTGTGTTCGACATCATAACTGAAACTTACCAAGGAAACACATGAAGAACTCGATGTTCTGTCTAGGTTTTTATGTTATTTCATTGTGATACCATGACATAAATGTACATGAACTTGATAGTTCTTATGTGAGTTCAATTGACCAATATGAACCACAAAAACATTTCAATTGAAAGGGGGAAAGGAAGTGGGGAACGGTGTGTGAAAGATCACATGAATGGGTACCCCCAAACATGATCATATGAGTTGAACATGACATACCATTACATAAATCAATAAAATAATAATATATGATGATGAAAAACTTCATTAAAACACGGAATTAGAAAGATCATTCCAATATTACAAACATAAAGCCTGGGATTTACATCACGTTCCTCCCCGAGTGATCACAATGGTTTTAAAAATCCATGGGAGGGCAGGAAGAAGACAATGTTGAAGTAGCACTTCCCATAGACTCCATAACTTCTAGTGATGATGAAAATACCAGTTTGGGACTGCAAAATGGTAGAACCTTTCTTCTGGTTCGAAATCCCAAATGGGGTGCCCAAGGTTCCAATTTATAGGCAAAGTGGGAAGGTGGTTTAAGGCACGCAGATTTATCCAACCCAATTATACCACACGTTTGGGAATTTAGACAGCATTATCTCGCTTTGGAGAAAATAAAAAAGTTGTATCCCCACATCTTGGATGTCTCCACTGAAAGTGTGGTACCATTTGGACACATAAAACTCGATATATTGATAAAATACAAGGCACCACATCTTACATTGTGCAGATTTGATTCCTTGGACAGATCAATTTTTATGGGCATCGTGGAGGCCGAATGTGGCTTTGGTTCATTAATATGAAATATAGACTATTAAATTTTGGACTTTCCCACAAAATATGAGCTCATTTGGATACACTAATGTTTGTAAACAAGAACATACATGGACAGGTCTTCATGGATCCATGCAATTTTGGCCCATTTTTCTTCCACTTCATCAAGGGCCCTCCAAATCATCTCCTCCTACATTGAGATAATAAAAACAAGTAACATTGCCCATTTTAATAGTGATTAACATTAATTCATTTATTAAAACATAAAGTTTAATTTATTATTATATTTGGAATATTCATTACAAAACCAGTTTAAAACAGTAGTGTGAGGGTGGATTTGACTAGTGAGTCGATGTGTGATCACACCCCACACCTAAACATTTTCACTCCTAGGAAAAGAAACATATAAGAAAAAAAACATAACAAATTATGTATATATAAATTAATGTAATGTTATCAATGCACAAACAATACCAAGGAGTTATTCCTAGTGAAATTAGAAATGAGATGTCTCTTAAATCAAATCACATTGAAATTAAAAGAGATTCATGACACCAAATTGAGAAAGGAATCCCAGAGTTAACCATGCCACTAACTCTATACATGTGTGTGTGAAAGCCATTCCATGTTATTATTTCCACTTCTATCCAATAAATATAGGTTATTTTAACGTTATTCTTCTTAAAAGATTTTTCCTACCAAACCTTCCCTACATCCTTTGCAATCATATTTCAAGACCCACTCACTTAAGAATTCCCGGAAGTTAGACCATAAGCTCTCGACCTAGAATATCCCCATATGTTGCACATTTCATCACTCCCCTCATTTATTTTTTTTTCAGAAGTTTCATTTGGAGGAAATATCACACTCATCTCTCAACCCTTGTTTAATCTATTCACAACACTATTTGTAATAGTTATAACAAGATCAAAGGTTGAGAAGGAGTGGTTTTTTGACCTGCCCAAGATAGAAGACAAAAATTGTTTTTTTAGGGTGTGCAATAATCAGTTATCAGGTACGCATGCATAGGTCAATCTGGTACAGTAATGAAATAGATCGGATTAGGAAATAACATATGTAAATATCATTTTAAGCTGAAAAATATTAACCTAACATATATTTACCTTCTAGTAAGTAAGAAATATTCACACTTTGTGGTTTACTGAAAAAATGTGTGGAGACATTAGTGACACAATTTTTCTAAAAAATACTCACATAAGGGGAATCAATCATCTCAAAGGTTTAACATAGATACAACCGTTCATATCATTGATAGAAAACCAATCCACTAAAAATCACTCCCGGATATTCTTTTTCACCTTCTTTATAGTATTTTTACTTTCCCCACTTATGGTCAGCAAATCATGGAACTTTGGAATTTTTTTATAGGAAAAAATGAAACTACCATAAAGAAGGAGAGAAAGAGAATAAATAAGAAAGAAAATGGAAATCCTAATGAACCTAGAAATGTATCTCCCCTCACACCTAGAATGTGCAGTTTCCTCACTGAAATAATTGATAATGTGAGAAGGAAGGATAAAACCTTGTGTGTTTTACTTGTATATTGCATCTAGAATGTGGATTTCCTGTACTGGATTCTTTATAAAATCCTCATAGAAGTGTTTAATTCACTTCCCATTGACGGAAATACATCTTTAACTCTACTCATTCAAAATCTGTATTGCATCAAAGGGGTAAACATTAGTAACAATATAAGGACTGAGCCATCAGGAACGAAGCTTACCTGGGTAGAGCTTTAGCCTGGAGTTGTAAATGAGGACCTTTTCACCAATATTGAACTTCCACTAATAAATTATTCAATTAGGGATAGCCTTTATTTTCTTTTTATAGATCCAGGAGTTCTCATATGCATCATGTCTAATTTCTTCCAACTCTTGAATCTGCAGCTTTTTATGCTCACCTACATCTTAAAGATTTATATTACATTTTTTAATAGCCATATATACTTGGTGTTCTACCTCCACCGGGAGGTGACAAGCCTTTACAAACACAATCCTATATGGTGACATTCCAATTGGGGTTTTAAAAGCTGTATGGTATTCCCAAAGTGCATCATCCAAGTGAAAACTCCAATCTTTCCTATTGGGTTGTACCGTTTTTTCCAAGATTTGTTTAACTTCCCGATTTTTGATTTCTGCTTGTCTGTTAGTTTGGGGTTGATATGCCGTGGAGACTTTATGATCATCCCCATACTTACGATATAAAATTTTCATGTTGCGATTGCAAAAATGTGAACCTTGATCACTAATGATGAATCTCGGTAAACCAAACCTACTAAAAAATATGAGACCTCACAAAATCAACAACCACATGAGACTCATCGGTCATACTGCCCTTTTCTTCCACCCATTTAGATACATAGTCAACAACCAATAAAATGTATGAAAATCCAAATGAATTTGGAAAATTCCCCATGAAGGCAATGCCCCATGCATAAAAAAATCACAAAATAACATGGGTTGTTGGGGCATTTCATTCCTCTTGGTGATATTCCCTATTAATTGACAACATGTACATGACTTGAAAAATCTATGGGCGTCCCTATACAATGTTTACCAATAAAGTCCGGAGTCATGAACCTTTCGAGTTGTACGTTGAGATCCAAAATGGCCCCCATAGTCCAAGGTGTGGCAGAAGGTCAAACAAGAGGTGAACTCGTGGCTAGGGACACACCGATGAAATACATAGTCATTACAAATTCTCCACAAGTATGGGTCATCCCAAATGTACCACCTAAAATCATGCTTAAGTCTATAGGATTGTGAAGCGAGGAAATTAGTGGGGACCCTAGATGTTTCTAGAAAATTCACAATGTTCGCATTCCAGGTGGTAAGGTCCACAACATCACAAAGGTTCTCATATGGAAAGAATTCTCTAATGGGGAGGGATGAGTAAGCATGGTGGTCCTGTGTTGGAAAAATCCTTCTAATGTGGTCAGATAAAACATTTTCTACTCCCCTCTTAACTTTAATCTCAAGGTCAAACTCTTGGAGTAGGAGCATCCGTTGTATGAGGTGGGGTTTAGTTTCAGGTTTCTTTAAGAGGAATCGTAGGGCAACATGGTCAGAAAACACAATCACTTTTGACCCAAGAAAATATGAACGAAATTTTTCCCAGGAAAACTAAATAGAAACGAGTTATTTTTCAGTGGTTGTGTAGTTTACTTGGGTAGGTTCAATGGTACCCGAGTCATACACAATGACATGAGGAGCCTTCTCAACCCTTTGTGATAAAACTGCCCCAACTGCAAAGTTAGAGGCATCACACATAAGTTCGAAGGAGAGATCCCACCTTGGTGGTTGGATGATGGGTGGTGATGTGAGCCTCATTTTATGTGAATTTAATGCATCCTCAAAAATTTTATCAAACACAAAATCATAATCTTTTTGTAATAACTGAGATAATGGAAGTGAAATCTTACTAAAGTCTTTAATGAATCGGTGGTAAAAACCAGCATGACCCAAGAATTACCGCACCCCACGAACACATTTTGGACTCATAAGGGATGTAATTAATTTAATTTTAGATTTATGAACTTGAATTCCTTTATTTGAAATGACATTCCCAAGAACTATCCCTCGCTCAACCATGAAATGGCATTTCTCATAATTTAAAATAAGATCTTTTTCAATGCAGCAGCGGAGGATAGAACCTAGGTGTTCCAAACAATCATCAAAAGAAGAACCATATACCATGAAATCATCCATAAAGACTTCCATACAACTCTCATGGTAGTTAGAAAAAATACTCAACATACATCACTGAAAAGTACCAGGAGCATTACATAGACCGAATAGAATCCTTCTGTATCCAAATGTGCCGAATTGACAAGTAAATGTTGTCTTTTATTGATCCTCTAGGGCTATATGGATTTGTAAATAAACCGAATATCCAACAATGAAACAATAATAGGACTTACCGTCCAATCATTCTAACATTTGGTCAATGAAAGGTAAATGAAAGTGGTCCTTCCGCGTGGCTTGATTCAGTTGACAATAGTGAATACAGACTCACCAACTTTTTTTGCACACGTGTTGGAACCAATTCATTTAATTCATTTGACAGGACTATTATTTCTAGTTTTAGGCACAATTTGCACTAGGCTGACCCATTTACTATCAGATATAGGATAAATGATCCCCGCAATAAGAAATTTACTAACTTCCAATTTTACCACTTCAAGGAGAGTGGGATTAAACCGACGTTGAGATTGTATTACGGGCTTAGCCTCATCATCCAAAAGTATATGGTGCATACAAATTGATGGTATAATCCCATGAGTATTAACCAATTTCCATACTATTGCCTTTTTACAATCTCTCAGAAGATTAATCAGTTTTGATTCTTGCTGTTGAGAGAGGTTATTAGCAATAATGGTAGGCAATTGGTCAATACCTTCATGATAGGCATATTTTATATTATAAGGAAGTTGTTTAAGTTCCAACACCAGTGGATTATGGATGGATGGAAGGAATTTAGGGGGAGTGGGGTCCATTAAACTGTCTATCTACTCATGTTTATTATCTAAAGATAGATAATATATTGAAATGAGATTTGTAGAATCATTTATGGTCATGGGTACATCAGAATGAACACAATCATCAATTAAAGAAAAAAATTTAAACTTTTCAGAACCCACACAACACTCCAAACATGAATCAAAACACAAATCATCCAATGGTGATTAAAAGGAAAATGAATTAGAATTTGGGTGGAGGAGAGAATTTTGTGTGTGTGCATCATTTGAGATCACTTATATCGAATAGACAGGAAGATTGGATTGATCGTCAACGGGGTGTTTCATAGCCTCAAGGATGTTAAAGCTGTCCTTTTTTCCTATATATTCCATAGAAAACGTACCATTGTGAATGTTGATGATTGTCTTTGCTGTTTTGTGGAATGGCCTCCCAAGTATGAGAGGATCATGCCTTTGGGTTTAGGAATCTTCCATCCCAAGAATGTAGAAATCAGTAGGGAAATTAGATTCTTCACTCTTACAAGGACATCCACAATCACTCTTATTGGATGCGTAGTATTTCGGTTGGCAAGTTGTACAACAATATTTGTTGGTTGAAGCTTTCTAACCTATAGATAAGTCTACACGGAGTGAGGCATTACATTAATGGAGGCACCTAAATCTAACATAGCATCAGAAAAGAAAGTCTCTCCTATGGTACATGGTATTTTGAATGTGCCTGGATCCTTGCATTTGGTTGGCATTGCTGGTGGAATCAAGGCCGAGACATTCCTCCCCAAGTTGACTCTCTCATTCCCCTTTAGCCTTCATCTATGGGGGTGATGTTCTTTAATAAATTTGGCATAACGGGGAATTTGGTTGACTGCATCCAACGATGGAATATTAACTTGAACTTTTTTAAATGTATCCATTATCTCATTGTAAATATCATTAGCAATGTTTTTCTTAGATTTAGAGAGTCGTTGAGGGAAAGGAAGAGCAATGGATTGTTCATGGGAATCCTAAATGATAATTTTATTGCCTTTTTTATTATGTTTTTGTTCATTGTAATATTTTATGGGTGAAGAAAGAGTGTTATCAAGAGGGGGACAAACCTGTTGTGTAGAATTAGTATAATGAGAAACTTATTTACCACTTCGAAGTGTAACTGCACATACATTACCCTTATCCTTCGGATTGGCATTGGGTTGGGATGGTAGTTTTCCAGAACCTTGCATCTTAAGCTCATCGATGCTGTTCTCCAATTTCCACACTTGAGTTCATAGGTCTTGAATTACCGATTGTGTGGTCTGTTGGAACTAGAGGTTCTGGGTTTCCATTTTCTTCACCAAATCCCCGAGGAATGGTTTAGATTTGGGAGGATGAGGATGATTGTTTTGAGAAGTTTAAGGATAAGAAGGTTTCAAAACTTGGCATTGTTGATACCAATTCGGGTTGGGGTATCTTTAGTTTCCTCTTTGTCGGTACTGGGGTAGCGCTTTCTACCCCGGATTTGGATTTTGCCATAATATTTCTTGCTTGAAGGGAGGTTCTTGTTGGAATGGACACCCTGGAAACACGGCTACACAAGACTCAGGTGAATCCTGATGTTGTGGGAACTGGTCAGAAAAATGAGAATTGTCAGAAAAAATACCATAGTGTAATGGAACAGGAGGAGATTGTGAGTTACATTGTGCTTTGGATAAATTCCATAGAAGGGTATGAATCTCATCAAGCATGATATCTACCTTTTGTTATAGTGATAAATGACTTATCTCATGAACTCCTTGGGTTGGTGCAATTGCTCGTGTACCAAATTATTGTGAATTTTGATCCATATTGGCTATTAAGTCATGAGTGGTGGAAGGATTTTTATCAACTAGGGAACCACCAGTTGCTGCATCAATCATTCCATGATCCATGGGGATAGGTCCCTCATATAAGTACTGGATTAATAGTTGTTCACTAATTTGGTGGTGGGGTCAGCTTGAGAAGAGTTGTTTGAATCTCTCCCAATATCCATGAAGGGTCTCTCCTTATGATTGCCTAATGCCACATATTTCCTTCTTAATAGAAGTTGTATGGGAGGCATGGAAGAAATTCTCTAGAAAGAGTCTTTTTTGTTCATTAAAGCTCCCAATTAGTGTAGGAAAATAGTTTATCCAATATTTGGATATGCCAACAAAGGATAAAGGGAAGTCCCTAAACTTAATTAAGTCCTCAGACAAATTTTGGGGTTTCATGGTGGAGAATACTAGGTGAAATTCGTTAAGGTGTTTATGAGGGTCCTCACCTGGAAGACCATGGAATTTAAGAAGAAGGTGGATGATGCCTGATCTCGTCTCGAAGTTTTCTACTTCCTAGGGATATTGGATGTACACAGGTTGGTACTCCACATCTGGGGTAGTCAGTTATTTTAAGGATATATTATTTGTTGCCATGTTTTCTTGGCTTTTATTGTGTTCAAATTTTTATTGGTTTAGGACCACATGAGGTTTCAAAAGTGTTTCTTCAATGTTACTTGATTGACCTTCTCTAGATGCCTTGATTTGTGTGTGAAGTGACTTGTCAATTTTAGGGTCAAATTCAAGTAGTGTTTCTTTAAGTGATCGGATCATGCAAATAAGTTGGGTAGTTTGTTTTTTGTAATATGGATAAAATCAACCAAGAAGGGTGAAAATATAATTTAATGTTATAATATAGAATTATATAGAGAGAGATATGGGGATGAAGAAGAGGGGTGGGGGAGAGAGGGAACACACCAAAAAACAACCAAAAATAAAGATAAAAACCCAAAACAAAAACAATCAAAAGGGAGTGGGGTATTTAAAGGAATAATAATTAAGAATTAAAATAAATAAATAAAAGTAAATAATGAAAAGAAATGATCTTGGATCCTCAGAAACGGTGCCAAAATTTGATCGCATTGTCGAGCGCATCAAATTAGTTGTTTAATTTTGACTAGAATTTCTGCAGTACAGCAGCTACCCTAGGTCGTCTCTCAACGGAGACTTAGATCATTAGTATAAGAAAAGGGTTTTGATTATGAAATTAAAAAGGTAAAAGTGGTTTTATAATACTTGGGTTTGATGATAAAAGATAACAATATAAAATGAATGAGACAAAACAAAGCTAAAGTAAACAAGATTGAATAAATGTGATCAACCCGGGGTACTCTCATGATGTTCATCCATCATCAATTCATTATATAGGGTTATGATATTTTAATACCTGGTTTGTAACACCTAGAACCAGAACGTTACTGATTTTATACTTAAAAAACTCATAGGGTTCAGTCGAAAACATATAATGATTCACCGGACACCGTCGATGATTGGGTGATTTATGTTCGACATCATAACCGAAACTCACCAAGGCAACACATGAAGAACTCAATGTGTTTTCCAGGTTTGTATGTTATTTCATTTTGATACCGTGAAATAAATTTACCTGACCTTGATAGTGCTTATGCGAGTTCAATTTACCAATATGAACCACACAAACAATGCAATTGAAAGGGGGGAAAGGAAGTGGTGAATGGTGTGTGAAACATCACATGAATGGGTACCCCCAAACATGATCATATTAGTTGAGCATGACATACCAGTACATAACTAAATAATATAAGAATAGAGGATGATGAAAAACAACATGCCAACCTGGAATTAAAAAGGTCATTCAAATATTACAAACATGAAGCTTGAGATTTACAACACGTTCCTCCTCGGGTGATCACAAGGGGTTTAGAAATCCATGGGAGGGAAAGAAAAAGAAGATGTCTCAGTATCACATCACATAGACTCCATAACATAAAGTGATGATGAAAATAAATCTTTGGGACTCCAAAATGGCAGCACCTTGCCTCTGGTTCGAACTCCCAAATGAGGTGCCCAAGGTTCCAATTTATAGGAAAAGTGGGAAGGTGGTTTAAGGCACACAGATTTCTTCAACCCAATTGTACCACACATTACAGCCTCCTTATAGCATTATCTCACTTTGGAGAAAATATAAAAGTTTTATCCCCACCTAGTTTCTGTCTCCACTGAAATTTTGGTACCCTTTGGACACTTACAGCTCGAGATATTGACAAAATACAAAATACCGCATCTAACTTTGTGCATAGTTGATTCCTTGGACAGATCAGTTCAGATGGGAATCGTAGAGGCCGAATGAGGTTTTGGTTCCTTAATATTAAATGTAGCCAATTAAATTTTGGACGAGGCCCCAAAATAGAAGCCCATTTGGATGCTCAGAATTTTACAAACAGGAACAACAGTGGAAAGTTCTTCATGGATCCATGCAATTTTGGACCATTTTTCTTCCACTTCATCAAGGGCCCTACAAATCATCTCCTCCTACATTGAGATAATAAAAACAAGTAACATTGCCCATTTTAATAGTTATTAAAATTAATTCACTGATTAAAACATAAAGAACATTTTATTATTATATTTGGAATATTCATTACAAAACCAGTTTAAAACATCAGTGTAAGGGTGGATTTGAATCGTGAATCACTGCGTGATCAGGATACTACAAGTGAATGGGTTTATGGAACAAATATACCTTGGATTAATAACTCAAATAAGGTGTTCTAATCCTTACTCAGTGTAACATAATATAAGATAAGGGTCCTTAATGCTTATTCTTTTTGACACTCCTCATGGATATTTTTAGGATAATTCACATTTTCATTAAAAACCACTAAGATGGACTTTGAAAATGAATAGCCTATGTTAAAAATAAGTATTTTAGATTTCAGATATGGCCTCAAGGTTTTCAAATACTAAAAATGAAATTATGAATAAACCCTTTACAAAGGAAGGTCTTATGTGGAAATAAATAGATGAAGTATTTATGTATTAGGGTTGTTTTGAACACCATTGTTAAAATTTTATTTAGTGATTAATGTTATTTCAAGGATGTCCATATTTTTTTTATTAATTTTATTTTATAAATGGACAAAATTTATTTTAGGTGACGACCAATAATATATGTAAAGGTCATGGCCCTTGAACCCATGATTGAAGGACGATAAGGGTTTCACGAAAACCACTGACCTACGCAATGTCCGGGTTAAAATTTCATTATTTTTAGTTAAAGAGTTTGATGAATAAATGTTAATGATAAACCACCAGTGTCACCTTTTAGGGTTAGTGATTAATCTATAAACCATATTGGTTTTTGAAGATAGTTAAAGACAAATAGTTTGACTTTTCACTATTTTATTGGCTTACGATCCTTTAAAAGTTTATTTTAGTACATTAGGCATAAAAGAAATTCATTATTTGTAAATAATTTTTGGGTGTAAAGGAATGTATTAGTATTTGATCAAAGCATAACAAAATTTAGGATTGTTCATATGAAATTTAAATCTATCAATTAAGATTATTTCTTTATATTCTTGGTCAATATAAGAATTAATAAACATTTGGAAAATGATAAAAAAGATTTTTAATAATACCTTAATTTCTATTGAACCGATGGTATTATAAATCATGAATGATTTATGGATTATAGGACCTCAACATTTTATTGGTCATTCAATTGTATTTTATTGATGACTACATTAACTCCCTATAAATATTGACGCTTTTCCTCTAAATATGAAACTCTACTTTCCACTAATGTTCTCCTATTTAGAGACCTTGTTACAAGGAGGTTCATGTGACCTTTGTACTTTCCATTATCTCCTTTATAGAGGATAAATTATGAACCCTTATAAAAATGTTGGATTTTAAACATAGGATGTATCAAAAAATCTATTACCAAGATCAGGTTTAAATTGTGAGAAAATAATTTAAATATGGTGGGGAGAATGTGAAGCACTGAGAATCTAAAGTAAAAACATTGTATTCGATAGCGTGTATGACACATGACACCAATTGGGTAAGGTAATATAATATTTAGGTAATTTATAATGTATTTAATATTTAAAATATAATAGATATATTTAAATGAATTAAACATCATGGTAGCATGTGTTACATGCAAGAGTGACCTTCCTCGATGGCTTGAGTTACATGCATGAGACAGTTTCACCAAATAACAATGTATTATTATAATATAATTAAATAATATAATCTAATATAATCTAGCCATTATGTTATTGATTACAAATAGTATTTACTAACTTAAAATTTATGGTTTATATAAATATAAAATGAGTTCATAGGTTACCAATTAATTCCAAACAAAAATAAGAACCAAATAGATGTAAAAATAAATATTATTATTTATACTCTGTGAATGTAGTTTTTTCATAATAAACATAATTAATTATAATAATTTTAGGATTTTAATGAAATATATTTGAAATATATTAAATCCAATATTTTTATATTTATCCATTAGGTTTGATATGCATTAGATAAGAACAAACCCAGTTTATCACAAAAACACCTATTTTTTTAAAAGAAATTATTCCACCATTTAATAAAGAACCCATCTTAAATATTCATTTTGAAAATTTAATTGATTTAAGATATAAAAATAAACTTCATATTTTAAATACAATAAAAAAAATTAGGTTAAGGTGAATTTTTCATATTTTTCTAAAACATTTCATTTTTTAATGAATTGTTTAAAACAATAATTTTTAATTCAAAACAGATTTTTTTATCTCATTTATTTGTAAGGTTAAATTATTTTTTTAATTGGTTTCAAAGATTAATTACAACATAAATTAATAATTTAATCCAATTCAGGTCATTGAGATCAATTTCACTTTGAAATGGAAGGTTAAAGCTCATCACCCTTTTGAAAATTATTACTTTAAAAACCTGCATTTTCATCCCACCAGCGAGATGAATTTTAAATTAATTTTTCACAGATATAGTATTATAATTTGGAAAATGGATTCCAAATTTAGAATTAGAGTAATTTCTAATTTCTAATAATATCAATTTAGTTCTTGAAGAAAAATATTTGTGAATGTAATTAAAATTAATTATATTTTACTTAATCATCCTGGAGAAATGGTTTTGAATTTGGAGTATGCACGGAACACGCCTCCACCTTGCCAAAATCTCCCACCCGTTCCATCCTGCTAGTCTCTACTGTCATTTTTGGCCCCAGCGGTGTTCGATCCTGGATCGTCCTCTACCCTAGCCTAGAGTCCGTTAGATCCCAACTTCTCGGTTCTGTCGCAGGCGTCCGTTGCTGGCGTTCCCCCTAGGGTTCTTGCCTCTCAGGGCTCGTTTGTGCAGGCATGTTCTATTGGAGTCCCATATCTGGATCTCGAGGTTCTGGGTGCTTTTGGAAGGGCTTCTATTCCCCATCGTTTTCCCAAGGGTTTTGGCGGGTCCTTCAGGGACATCCTATGTGGCTCGGACTCGAATCTTGCCTGCTTCCCAGAAGTCAATGTACTAGAAGAGAAGGCGTCTTGGGAGGGCCACTGTGTTCGACTAGATTTCCCAGTGTTGGTGTTCAAGGAGGAAAAGCCTTGTTTTAAATGGACATTGGTAGCCCGTTTTGGATCAGGTAAGCCACCTCTCGCCACTCTACAGTGTTGGGTCTCATCTTGGGGGCTACGAGAGCCGGCGTAGACTTCAATTCTCTATAGGAACTCCTTCTGTATCATGTTGGCATCAGAGGCTGATTTTATCCACGCTTAGTGCACGACCCCATGTTCAGTGGGGCGTTGGCGCTTCAGCCTTTCGAGGTGGTCTCTGGAAGTGCACAAAGGTAAGGAGAGTCCGGCGGTATCGGTCTGGCTTTGTCTTCCTGGCTTGCCGCTGCCCTTCTAGAAAGAAGTTTTTCTTAAAGAATAAGGGGATGCTCTTAGAGGATTCCTCTACATGAATCTCAACACTTGTAGTGGATTGTCTAAATTGGTTTCTCGTATTTTTGTGGAATTCTACATTTCTAGGCCTGTGTCAGAGCAGATTGATCTTCAGGTTGCAGAATACTTCTATTGGTTATAGGAAATATCTTACCCCATCTTCCCTAGTTTTTGCTTGCATTTCCTCCTACTAGGACACTCTTTGCAGGTTTGCTAGTGTAGTAGGCAGAATGGACATCACCGCTCCCCTAGGGTGGAAACATGGCGGTCCGCCAGGGACGTCTCGGTGTTTCCAGCTCCTTCAGAGGTGGTGCGGGTGGGGTATAAGAAACGCTCCTCTGACCAGATGTCCACCCAGTCGAGGCTGGTACCAACGCTTCTTCTTCCCCTATGAATGTAGACCCCCCTGAGACATGCAGGGCAACAGTACCCGTTGGTCCAAGGCCATCTCATTCTCTGCAGCCTTTCCACTCTTTTCAGTGCGGTCAGGGTTACTGCTCTCGGATGGGGCCAGATTTTGGAGGTTGGCTCTCGTACAGGCACCCCAATCTGCGAGGCCTATGGCATGGCCTCCCCCAGTCGCAACGCTCTCGGGGATCACCCCTTTTGATAATGAGAGGGATCTGGTCGTTGCCCCCCATGTTATGGGGCTGATTATCGAGGAGCTATCCTCACCACAAGGGAAGGTTTCATCGCTGACTCCCTTAGATGGATCTCTCCCAAGGATCCGTATCTGGAGGAGAGGTTCTACAACATCACTTATAGACCAGGGTAAATCCCTTCTTGGTAATGATGACGGCTCAACAATCACTGCGGGCTCGGGGATTTTCCCTAGGTCTAAAACCAGGATGCAGAAGGTTAGGATCAACCACCTCTTCGAGAAGGATATGAGTTATGGAGCTAGTCCCAGGATGTTCTTTTGTCCATGATTACGTTACACATATGGAACGCCTAGGGCATTGGCGCCCAAGTGAAGTCCTATTTTCTCACATTAGATATTTCCAAGCACAAGGCTGCAATTGTTGCAGTGATTGAACACAAACAACAACCCAACCGAATCGGGGAGTGTTCCAAAAACCTCAAAATGAAAGGCTTATTACATTATGGTCCCATTAATAGTCATATCTGGATTTTTTGGCACCATCGTTACACTGTGGATATGGCTCAGGCCGACAACCAGTGCATTACAGTCAAGGTGAGCCAAGGTCACCTAGTTTTTTTCGTGTCCTTTGTGTACGGGAGCTGCGATCATATTAAAAGAGAAACTCTATGGGATCACCTGAGTAGGTTTGACCCGAGTCCTTTCCCATGGATCATGGGGGGGATTTCAATATTGTGGCGGACCTGGTGGAGAGGAAATGAAAGGGACCGTTTCATAGAACATCTAGCCTGAATTTTAACCAGTTCATGGCTGTGAAGGGGCTCTTGGATCTCGTATATGTGGGCGACTTGTTTACTTGGTGCAACAACCAGAGGGGGAATAACCGCTCGTGGGGCCACCGGGACCGCTGTCTGGCTAATGTGAATGCCATATCTGCTTTATCCAATAAAAAAGTGATGCACCTGGTACGAGGTATCTCTGATGATTCGCCGCTTTTTTATCTATGTCTTCTACGTAGGATCTTCATGAGAGGTTTTGGTATAGCCAGGTATGGGCCATCAGTACAGGCTACCAGGATCTTGTCAGTGCCTCTGGGGAGGAGCCCTCTAAGGGTGATAAGAGGACTTATCTTCATAATAACATGAGGAGGTTGAAATCGAGGCTCTAAACATGGTCGAAAGATGTTATTTCACCTGATAGGGAGTTAGAGGAAACAATGAAAGAATTCGAATGCCTCAAGAAACCGCTGGAGGAAACTTTGGAAGACCATGCCTTTGAAGAACTCTGGGTAAAAAAGGAAAAGATGACACACTTTCTTCTTATATAGGAATGACCGGTCAGGGAAAGTGAAAGGATTAAGTGGCTTAATGAAGGTGACATAAACACCACTTTCTTCCACTCTTGTATTAAGGAGAGGAAAAGTCTAGTTAAGCCCAACATCATGTTAGAGGATGACTCTTTTACAGATTATAGGGACATCATTGAAAGCTTGGACAATTCATTATTCTATGAACTCCTCGCTGGCCCCAATGAACGCATGGCCAATGGGTACCCCTCGGAGGCCACAAAATTTTTTTGAAGTGGTTCCCAATAATGTGTCAGATCGGGACAATGACATATTGGGGGCCCATACCTAACGATAAAAAGATCTTATCTGCATTAATGCACCTGAATCCTGATTTCACGGTAAGACCAGACAGTTTCCCTGGATCATTTTATAAGTCATCCAGGGATATTGTGAAGGAGGGATTAATTGAAGCTATTCAAGACTACTTTTGGGGGGTGGACTTCCACGTTTGGGATTCACCACTACACATGTATTGCTTCCTAAAACCAAGAATCCCACTAATATTTCACATTACCGTCCAGTGAGCATGTGTAATACCCCCTAAAAATCTTGTCAAGTATTATCAACTTCAGAATAACCCCTCTTATTCCGCTGTGGGTGTCCTTAGAGAAGCATGGTTTTATCAAGGGTCAGTCGATTGAGGAGGTAGTGGCTCTAGCATAGGAGATGCTCAGGGACATCAATTTCAAAACCCGTGGATCTAATATGGCCATCAAGATGGATATGAACAAGGCTTATGACCGTAGGGAATGGAGACTTATCAATAAGGTTATGGTAGGTATGGGTTTTAATCCTTGGAACATTGATCATATTTTAGGTGCTTTAGTTATGCATGTATTTTAGTTATTTTCATGGTGAAATCGTATGGGTTTTTAAACCAACTCAGGGCCTGAGGAAAGGGGAGCTGATATATCTAAGTCTTTTCATCCTAGTTCAATACTTTTAGAGAAAAAACATCCATAGAAGCATTGAAAAGGGTGACATTCTACCTTATAGAAGGAAGTTGAAGGCTCCAGTGGTGTACCATCTCATGTTCGCTGATGATACCTTACTTATTTTGAACGCCTCGATCCATTCCATTCGGGTATGGAATAGAGTGTTGGAGGGATACTGCCATTGGGGTGGGAAACTCATTAACAATAACAAGAGAAGTTTCTTCATCTCTAGTGGATGTTCCTCCCGACGTATCTCTACTATGAGAAACAAGTTGGTTATGGAGCATGGAGTTTTCCCTATGGATTATTTGTGTGTTCCCATATCGCCCAGGAGAGTTCACATTCGCGACATTGATCCACTCCTTAGCAGGATCAATGAATTTGTGATTAATTTGAAGAAAATTTATCTATCCTTTGGGGGTCAGATCATTCTGGTCAATAGAATGCTTCTTGATATCCCAGTTAGATAGGGTGGTATCGATGTGTGAAATCTTGCAAGAACCCTACACTGCTTGCATGCAAAGCTCACTTGGAGTATTCTGGAGAAATGCTCGCTGTGGGGGTTAACCATGCACACCATTAGCTTGGGAAATCATGATACAATAAAGGACCAATACTCACCACTTGGAATGGTTCTGAGCCCCCTTGATGATGATCTATGACTGCTGCCCCGTTGGACCGTGGGGAGAGGGAACCTATCATTTCGGCATCAGAACTGGTGCGGTGATAGTTTAGGCTTCCCAGGGTGCCATGTTCTCACCATTTCCATCCAGGAATCTAGTAGGATCCCCTCATTCATAAAATGAGTGTTGAATAAGGATTAGACGGATTTTTTTGATATCATTGAACTCACAACGGACATCAACAGATGTGTGTTCACACCCTCTCCATCGGGATTTTTCTCATCTAAAGATTATCTGCGTGCCACATATGTTCAGACTCATGCGAACGAATGGGATGAGAAATCTTGGGTTAAGAGAATCCCTACCAAATTAAACTTTCTCACTTGGAGGATATTGAATGGAGAAATTCCAACTGATGATAATATCAAGAGATGTGGTGTTAATCTTGCTTCTAAGTGTGTGTACTATAAGTCTCACAGTGAAGAGAGTTTGAACCTTCTGTTTTTCGAAAGAGAATGGGAATGCGAGGTAAGGTTTCATTTTGGGGAATTCACTACCTTTTCCTGGAGTAGTATGGATTATCGTCACATTCTGGAGAAATGGTACCATGGATCAGGAGGAGCTCGACCAGAGAGGTTGGCCCATATATCCCTACTATAGGCCAGTTAGTGGTGTTTGTAGAGGGCGAGGAACAGAATGAGGCACGAAGGGGGAAACATGTTGGATGTGGTGATCATTGTGTTGATGAGGAATATGTTAGTTGATCTAGTTAGGGTGAAGAAAAACTACAATTAATCCCCTTCAATGAGTCGATTTTTAACAAGGTATAGGTTTGTTACCCATAGCGAGAGAGGGAACAGTTGGGTTTGCTGGAGGCCCCAACAAAATTCCTGAAGATAAACACGAAGGATTCTTGTGTTTTGTGAAATATACGTGGTGTTGAGGTGGTGCTCGATAATAGTGGGTCTGTCTTCATGGCGTTTACAGTCAGGCTTGGACATGGATCTTCATTGACGGAAGAAGCCATGGAAATGCTTACAAGGATGAGGTTATGCCGACATAGGTTCTTGGTTATTACAGAGGTGGAAACAAAATCATTGACTGTTCACAATTCTTTACAAGACAATGGAAAACCACCTTGGGCGATTGAATATATCATTAGGAAGTGTAAAAGTATCCATGCTGACAATACTAAAGTTTCACACATGTGGAGGGAAGGGAATAAAGTAGCGTACCATCTGGCATCACTGGATTTCACTGGCTCAGAGAATGTGTGGGTTCATAATAGGACTAGACTAAAGCCCCAAGGAGTGAATTTGATTAGAAGGGATGCCCTTGGCCTCCATTATTTTAGGCCCCCTAGGAGTGGGTCGGGTTGTCTAGTTTCTCCTTTTTGTATGTTTTATTTTTTTCTGTTCCCCCATCTTTGAATAAAAAATTAATTTATGATGATTACGAAAATTAAGGTTAAATTAAGATTAATAAGTGATAAAACATAACCTTAAGGCCTAAAATAACCTCTATAAATTTCCCAGAGATATTGGATTGCCATATATTGACCATACCCTCTCTTGGATCAAATTGGGACAATTATTGGAGACACTTTCAATGTGAGAAACGTTTATGGAATTCCATTGTGAAAATATTTCGAGATTACCACTCCTACTCTAATATAAAAGGACCTCCCCTCCTCCCACTTCCTCACTCCTCTCTAGAAACATTGTATCTACCAATATCTTCCTAAATATCAACTCCAAATCCATCCCTCATCCGAGATTCTTCCCCTTAGGTAGAGATAAAAAATGAATCTTTTTGTTTAAACCATAAGGAGTTACCCTATTAAGAGGTAACATATTCCCTTAATATTTTTTTATTTATTTACATCATCCAATCCCTCAAACATTGTTATTCTATTCTTGTATAATAGCACTAGTATCCTCAATATACTATGATGTTGTTTTCTAAGGGTGATACCTACAACCAATTCCATCTAATGGGTAATGAACATATTGTTTCTATGTATGAAAAACTAATACCCTATTAAACAATTATTGTTCATTTTGTCCTTTTACACCTCTCATAGTGTCCATTATAATGGAAAAATTGTTTATATATGATATATAAGAAATTTATTATTTATTTTTAATTCTACAAACCTTTTATTACTTACTGAATGGCCCAAAGGCCTTCCTTATTTATTTATTTTTTAATAATCCACCTTTTATGGGTTGAAGGATAACCCTTACATTACATCTCCCATATTATTTGTGACATTACAGGACCCAAAGGTCTTAATGGAATACATCGCATACTATGACTACTTGAAATTTTCCCTCCCCAAAATTTTTATTTTGATCATCTTTCAACCTTTTCATGGTTGTTCAACTAGCTGTCATGTGAAAGGATGCACAAGATTGGTACAAAGGGAAAATCTCATACTCTCTCATTCTTCCAAATCTGATAGATATGCTCTATAGAATGCATCTTTCTCTGAATCCTCCTCTGTATCATGTTCCTTATAGAATTTTTCTGATTTTTATCTGCACATTAGGTGGCCCGAAGGCCTTAAGGTGGCATGATGGTTTGAAGTTGGACCAAAGGAATTATGGTTGCATGAAAGCCTTACTGACCTAAGGGCATAGGTGGCCCGAATTCCTTATGGACTCCAGGCCCAAACTAGTGGCCTGAAGGTGAAGAGTTCTAGATACTACAGTACCGAACAATACCTACTATAGTGACTACATCAGTAACCTAGAAATATGCCTCCACCCGAAGGTTAATAATTTATATTTTACTTTAACATGATAACATCGTTTTCTGTAGTGTAGACTACCAACCCCTCAAAGTTATTTGATTTGTTCACACTATAAATGGAATATATAATAGGTGGTTTAAATTAAACCCATGGGATATAAGACACCTTTATATGATATTCATGACAAAATTACCTTTCTTGAAATTTACTATATATATATGTATAAATTTCATTATTAACCTTCCACAAACATAAAAAGTGAGAACAAAATTAATGGTCCCTCACTCCCTTGGAATCATGATTCACTGGAGTTTCAGTTTGTGCATCTCATTGCTGGTAGATCAATTAGCCTCCATGAATTGCTTTGGCCATGCCTGCTGAGGATGGAGATTTTTAGCTAGATTTGACCGTCAAGGCTTGTTTTGTATTTTTTCATGTTTGTCCTCATATCTTGGCCAGCTTTTCTACATCTGACTTTGGGTTCGGACTCCCGATCTAGGGGTGATAAAACTAGTGTTGCTGTTTGTGCACCAATTTGTGGGGGGTATATCCAGATCTTGTCTTTCTAGTTCCTAGATTCTTCTCTTCAGATCTAATTTTTGGATTTGGTCTTTTCATCACTACAATATTTAAGGGAGAAAATGTCACCCAGTCATCGTCTGTTTGTAGATCATCCTGGGGTGGCTCTAAAAAGTTGATAATGAGGATTGGTATGAGATCTTGGGTGAGGATGTGGTCACTAGTTTCGTGTAGATGGTGGTAGTGATAAAGGGGTCTTCACAAAACAATGATTCTCAAACATGAAATCAACTTTCTATCTTTGTCTAGAAATAATGGCATGTCTTCATGTTGTTTTTTGTTGTGTGTGGATGCTGGTTTTTGTTTAACGATGTTAATCCTATGATTAGCGTCAGCATGCAATCAATTCTCCATTTTGTTGGTTGTGACTGGTTCATCTGGATCTTGTCTGCTTCATTAGTAGTTTCAAAAGTGATTCACATGAATTTATTTATGTTCATCATTGGTATTATTGGTTATATTTTCTCTTGGGATGCTTATTTCTTTGTAGTACCAGATTTCCTTAGTGAATTTAGATAACAATGTTGCATTTTTTCAGGTGTCATTGGGAAGACGACCTTGAAAGAGGGATGGGTGTGGTACCACCCATCATTCAACCATTACTAATCATTTTTATAGACACTTGGGTACCTTTCCTTGAATTGTGATCAGTGTTTTCAGTCTGATTTTTCAATTCATCGGGTTGACAATCATGTGATTTTATATCATGCTTTGTCCGGTGGGCAACTCGAAAGGGGAAAGGGTGTGTTGGAACCTTTCATCTAGATCTCCACCACATTTCTATGTTCGTTGGACAGGTGCTCTACCATATTGTTCTTCTAGCACAGTGAAACATCTTATCAGAGGGGTTGACACATCATTTTTACTGATCCCACTATTGCATTGTCTATTGAGGGGGGTGGCGAGGTTTTTCTAGTTCATTCTTTGATATATGTTTCCCTTGGACTTGCAGAAGAATTTTTACCTTTTTTAGCTTTATTAATTTATGGATTTTCCCTTGTTTGTAATTGGTACCCTATTTAAATGTTCTAAAGAGGTTCTCTGTTATTTATTTAAATAAATGGGGTTTGACCCTCAAACTTTTGAAAAAAAAAACATAAAAAGTGATTACATCGTTCGTGGACGTCTGGACTACCGCCTTCTCGACATGATGAAATACGTTTTATATCACAATAATTGTATTTATATGTATATATGTTTAAATAACATGGTATTTATGATATAATTATCATTCAAAAAATATAAGGTGTTACTTACCTTATTTCCCTGAAGATCATTGAAAAACTGGAACGTTACTCTTGTGTATGTACGTTCGACCGTCACCCTGATTGTTTCGTTGATTAAAATTTCATAATAATATATAAATACTTATATTAAATGCATAATTGAAGTATAAATATAATAATTATGTCATGATTATTGTTCTTTAGATGTTATATAATTACCCCTCTAACCATAGTTTACCTTCCAAAGTTGTTTTTGACACATAAAATAAATTTGGTCCAAGCACTTGATGTAAACATAATTGTTTATGTAGTTGTATACAACATAGTATCAATTAAAATATAAGTAATGATAAACATGCAAATGGTAATCGATATGGTACAAAATTTATTTAATTTTATTATAGAATAATTGAAATGAGATTCCCCCAAAAGGAAACACAGGGTAAGGGATTATCATATCACTTTTTAAATCTATGAGAAAAAATTCATGTTCACCACATACATATTTTTTGTGCAGTATCTAATACCCTATTTTATATATTATATCATTAATTCTTTTATCTTCATGGTATTTAAGACTTTCATTTTACTTTACTCCTTCATGAGGTTTATGATTTCAAATTTTTCAAAAGTTGTTTGGGACACTTTGGAATGTTTAAACAATAATTTTCTCAACAATAAATTTAATTATATTTCAATGGTTTTAAATTCAAGGAAATTATATTAAAATTGTTCAAAAAAACCTTTAATTTTACTCCCCTCTAGTAATTCATGACTTTTTTCACGAATTAGTACCATATTTATACTCTTTGGTACTTAGTGTGTTTTAGAAAATATTTTTAAGAAAACCCGACTTCATTTCTCTCTTTATTCAGAAAACATGTTTTCTTATAAAACCCATGTTTTATTAAATTATTTTAAAAAATTATTTAAAATGATTTTTAAAGATATTTCTACCCTATTTTTTCTTTTACAAATTTTTTCTATAGAATATTCATGCTGCTTTCGAAATAAGGAAATTTTCTAACCTTTCACCATGAAAAAGGAATGTTCTTTTATGGAATATACAAATTTACCCTTCATATTTCCTAAAAATATTCCTTTTCATGTTTATGATTTTAATTTTTAATGTTTTTTTTAATTTTATTATCAATGAAATGTATTTTCAAAAGGTTTTCTAAAAAATGATATTTTCCTCAATAATGTTTTTAAAAGATATTTTTATAATATTTTAATCCATGAAGAAAATCACCCCTGAATATTAATCAATATGGGGAATATTTTATTGGTACCATCCTTAATCATCCTATAGATGGTTTATGATTTATTTTTCCATGGATTGTATTGACAATTACTTCCTTGATTCATTTTGTCCCCATGAAATATTCAATTTCCTATAACCGTTGAACAATTAATTTACCCTATATTACCACATCATTTATCATGGATATGTTCATTTCTTAAATCTTAAATAATTTTTATATATTTTTTATATTGAATTTTATTATATTATTTGGGTATATATTAATGAATCTGTGTCTCTTACTCTATAAAAATATTTGAAAACACACATTTTATAATCGATTATTTGATATTTGAGGAATGATTTGGACTAGTTGGAAAGTAGTGGGACCTAGTTATAGATATCCCCTCAATTAATTAGTTGTCTAATGGGAAGAGTCATTTGGATGAACCCTTAAATGGGGTTTTACCTGAAATGTTGTAAACCATCTTGTGAATAGTTTTGACGGTAAAGGTAACATGAACCTAGGAAACATGGTTTCCAATTATCAACAATTTCCATCAAATTAGATTTAGTTATTATTCATCCATGAGTATTTTCATCTAGATATCTGTTGATACAATTCATTTTCATTTCATTAATTAATTTGAGTGTGCTTTAGTTTCTTACCTTGACATATTGATTTTTCCTTGTTTAGTTATTTGAATGGCATGTGTTTCCAGTTATTACCTTTCCATATTGTCTATGAACTTCCTTCTCTATTTTTTTAATACATGGTATGTGTGTTTAATTATTTACCATTCCATAATTATTACCCACATTGATTCATTAATTCTTCCGCAATATTTTTCCATTACTGAGCATTTGAGATCACCCTTATAATGTTTCTTTCCCAAGGAATCTATGAAAAGTATTATAAAAGATATGTAGGGATTTACTGAATAGATTAGTGTAATCCTCGATGTTATTTATTTAGAATGAAGGAAAAAATATTTTATAATTAGTGTACTCGTTTTTAATACAAGACTCTTGTATATATCTGGTTTACCAAGAAAACTACACCCATCGGTTCTTTATGATTTTATTCCCTATAATCATTCCAATTTTATGAGTAGCTAACATCGACTTGAGGATATCTGGGGATGGGTCTCTATAGAGCATCTAGGATAGATCCCTCTTCAGGAATTTTTAGTGGGGGAGAGGAAATCATGGTGGCTCATGATTTGGGATGCTTTTCCGACAGATTAACTCAACGACATGGCTATCTCTAATTCAGAAATGATAGTGAAAGATGTGGCGGCGTTGGATCAACTTTTGGTGGATCACACACTTTAGTAGTCAAATCCCTCCCTGAAAATGGTTCTTCTATGGATGAGTTTGTATTTGGAGTTTTATGTGCTTTATATTGAATATTTCCACAGTGCTTGGATTAAGCTTCATAGGCACGTTCGGTTAGTGTTTCTTCATCTGTGACATTATCTGGAGTTAATAATTGATTTTGGGGTTCTTTTTATCACTATGGGTGTTGGTGGAGAGTCAAGGAGACAACATTGGGTGAATATATAAAGGTGGATTGGGTGTAATAGGAACAATCGATTAGGAGAACAATGACTCCCTTGAGTCATCATTGGGTTGAGGCTGGAGGTGACTCTCTTGAGTCCTCATCGGGGGGATGGTAACGATGGGTCAAGGAGTGGACAATAGTGAAGGTAGATTTGGTTCAATGGAGGTTGGAATAGTGAGGCACAATGGTGACTTAGTGGAGTCATCATAGGAGGTGGATGGAGGTGACTTGTGGTGAGGTTGGAAATGACTTGTAGTGAGGCTATCAGTGACTCCCTTGAGTCACCGCTAATAGTTCTGATGGTTACTCAAGAGTAAGCTAGCATAAGGATAATGTTCCTAATGGTCAGTCACATGGAGACAAGTCACATAGCAGTAAACACACCTAGAAAAAAACAAAAACAAAAACAATTTTAAAATTACAAATTAATATAATTTATTCATTTAACTAATCCTAAATTAATTAACTAAAATTAAAAATGAAATGAAAATTCACTTTTGAAAATTTTAAATTCCAAATTACCTGTATTATAATTATTCAACATAGAATTTATCCCAGATTACAATTTTTAACATATTTTCACTTTTAAATAAATTTTAATTAGTATACATAAATTTATTAAATAATAAATGATAAACATTTAATTATATTATTATTAAATATTACTAAGTATAAAAATATTTTAAAGAAAATAAATAAAATGTTAAAAAAATTAAATATTTAAAGTTTCAAAAATAAAATTTTCATTTATTTACTTTCAAATTAAAATGACGTATCAATAAAATTGATGAAATTATTTAAAAAATAATAATAAAAGAAATAAATAAACTGATTTCATAAATAATAAAAATAAATTTTACATTTAAATAAAAATAATAAATAAAACATATTGGGATTTAATTAATTTAAAAATTAAATTTTAAAAAAGTGTAAATGAAAAAATAGACTGAACTAAATGAATCAAAAAGAACAATTAAAATTTAAAAAAAAAATCCAATAATGGTAATTTGATAGATAAAACAAGAAACTATTAAATTTAAATTTTTACAAATGACTAAATTAAAAACTAAAAACTTAATTCAAATAGAGAAAAATACTTTTAACATTTAATATATAAAATATAAAAATATTTCATTATTAAAAAAATACATTATTTTATAAGTGAAAAGAGAAAAAATTGAAAATTGATGTGAAACGATGTAATGAAATAACGGCCACATCAAACTCCCACACATGTAATCAATTACACTCTTGTAAAATTCAATGAGTTCTATTTATTTATAATTACAAAAAATATATCCACCTGCCTACTTTCTATGTGACTCCAAAAAGGAGATAAACAATCCATTCATTTCTTGAAAAATCATGCCTCCTTTGTGAATATTACCAACTAAATTATATTCATTCAAAATGGGTTCTAGTTCTAGAAGTGTATTAGGTTAAAAAGAGTGGAATGTGTTTTTTCCCATCATTACCTCTTTCCAAAGGCAAGTGGCTTTCATCACTTTCTTAGTGTTATCTACTCCTTGATCAAAAGAGGATCATGGGATGCTTTTTTATCCTTCCATGGATTTCCCCATGGATGTTTTGATCTTGTCTGAGTATCCCTCATAGATTAAGAAGTGTTAATGAAACTCATTCTTAGTTCCATTTCATTTTGTATTTCATAAAATGGGTCTTAATAGTTCAGAAACCTTTGATTAGGGGAGTAGTCACGTTGGGCATCACTATAATATCTTGATGATGGAACATTGGTCACCTATATTCTTCCTCATGGGGGGGAATCTCATGGAGGATTCTCAGGCATGGAACCTAAGTCATCCCATGTTTATCATGGGGTATTTGATGCCAAAGTCATGTATTCGAAGGTTTTCCTCAATCATCCCATTTTTAAAAAAAAGGTAATAGTGTGACGGGTCATGAGATTAACATATTTTGGAGATGATGTGTGACTAATTAGAATGAACCATGGAGGTGGATCAAAGAGATACATACCTAGGAGGGAGCACTTATAAGGCTTACCAAATGGGTGAATCAGAACTCATGTTGATGTGGACACGTGGAGGTGCATCCCATAAAGTGAAGATGTTACACAATGAAGGTTAATTTGTACACCGCTGGGGTTGGATCATGGAGGTGCACCCCTAGGAGGGAGTTCCATGGTTTACTGATTGATGGATCAGAACACCGTATAATGGAGGATCTAGAATCTGTGTCCCATAAATGAAATATTTCACACCATGAAGGTTTATATGGACACCGCTGGAGGTTGATTAGGGAGGTGAATCTCTATGAAGGGGCACATTGGTTTATCATTGGTCAAGATTGAACCTCATGGAGGTAACTTAAGTACCCAACATAGAAGGTAGGGATCAAAACCCATGTAGATCAATAGGTGGTTTTAGGATTACACATAAGATATGCATGAGTGTTGCAAAGAGTAGTGATAAAGTTGATGAGGCTTCCACATAGGAGCAGATCTGGTGGATTGAATGATCTTTCCAAGATGTCGAATCCTTGGGAATATAATGGTTGATGTGGATGGTGTTAATGAAATTAATGGAATGGATGAAGTGAATGGTGTTTTGGTTTTGGAATGTTGGGCTTGAACATCATTGAGGCTTCCTACGTATCTTAGTTAGATGGGAATTGATGTCTATGTAGTTTGATGGGGTGTCAGGTCTTTCACCTAAGGAGGAGGCCCATGGTACGTGGATGATACATGGTTTCCTATATTTGGGTCATGATATTACTAGGGATGTGACCTGAAGGATACTAGAAGAGATTTGGATTTTGGGGTCAGACCTCAGAGAGGATTCCTACGTGTCCATGTTAATTTGGAATCAATTCCCATATAGTTCGAAAAGGGATTGTGAATGGATAAGGTCACCCAATGGAGGTGGATCTAGGAGATCTATCCCATGAAAGGTAGGTGTCACATCAGGAGGGTACGTCCCCAGAAGTGAGAACATGAGTTTACCATTTTCAGAATTGGATCTCAAAGAGGTGGCCTACATACCCTACCTAGGAGGTTGGGATAAAAACCCATGTAATTTGAGAGGGGGTATTGGGTCTTACACCTGAGTAGGTGGACCATGATGATGGATAGCTGTCATGACTGCTACAAAACTATAAGCCCATATGATGCATGCTCGATTTGAGAAACAAGAGGAAGTAGTGGACCATACTTTAGTGTCGCGAAAGATGAAACAATGAGATATAGTGTGAGGATTTCACATGGAAGCTACCCAAGGAGGATCTCATTATATATGAGTAGGGTCTCATTCCATGTGAGTGGGGTGTACACAAGGAAGAGACCCTTGGTGAAAAATTCCAAAGGGATAGGGATGGAATGTTGAGATCTTTGAAGTTATAAATTGTCCCTAGTGCCCATGCCCTCTCCGATACCTAAACCTAGAGGAGGAAAGGTGGATAATAGGTGATGAATCCTTCAAGAAAAGAAAAGAGGTTAATCCTGGATGGATTCCTAGGTGGATATCATTCCCTATGAAGAATGTGTAGAGTATGTCATTCTATGTGAGTTGGATATCATTCTTTGTCACTCATAAATGGGACATCCTACATTTTCCGCATAGGGAGAAGTCACAGTTTAATGTCATGTGTTGAAGGAATTTGATTCAAGGATGTTTTATGTCATGCATATCAAGAATGGGTGACTCACTTCTCACCCCTTGGGATTACACAACCATCCCAAATACATCCATTATTGGGGCATGGATTTAGCAATGATAGGTGTTAATGGTGTCGAGGAGTGATCACATACGAGGTCCACATTAGCATCCCTATACTGAGAGTCAAAGGGGATTATCATACCTATGCTGAGAAGAAAAATCTAAATGGTAATCTCAAGACACACATGAAGCGGACTGGGCCACAAGAATGGATTACACATGTCACATGGGGACTTGAAGTGCACTTGAACCACTCTTGGACGGGTGTAGAGGCATGGGGCACTCGACCTTTGAGAAGAGTTTTTAAAATAATGGAGACATCATGGTGAGGCCTAGGAGAGGGGCCTCAAGAATTAGGGGAAAACAATGAGATTTGTTTCAGAAAGGTTACATAATTCATGGAGGGAAAGGGCATCACGACGGAATGGGCTTCATGAAACTTGGTGACACTACCTTGGTATTAAATCACTATATTTTAAAGGAGTGCTTCACCATGTCCTAATACTCCATGAACCATCAAGTATCCCAAAGGGTCTTCTTACTCTATGAAGGGTGTAGGCCTTCATTAAAGGTATACCAACCTTAGGGTTAGGTAGTTTGGAGTAAGGGAATTGGGGTTTCATGATGTTCCAATACCTATAATGATTCATTTTCCATTTTGATCATGGTGTTGAGGTGCTTTATGAATTAGGAATACAGAACTCAAATGGTCATGGTAGATGTTCCTTTAAGGTGGAATGATATGGGTATTTATAAGAAATTGTGTCTCACAATGCTAGGATGCACTCCATGATGGAAAGGTGGGAACTGCGGAGGGCCGCATCTCTGTCAAACTTGCAACGACATTTTTCACTTTCATCGTAGTCATGGGGCTCTATCCGGCTTGTGAATCATTACATCATAGAAATTGTGCTTTCACAAAAATAAAACGATCTTTGTGAAAGGGATCCACGAATCAATGCTTTGAGATAGTTTTCAGGGCCGTGTTGAGCTTGGAATCAATTATAAACATTAGTGGGCTCCTTGATCAATCCCAGGGCATGTATATAGTATCAAACAAAAGACCCACCCCCTTAGAATGGGAGCCAATGGGAAAGGAGGGTCAGGTTTTATGGTAGAATCACTAAAAATATGGAAAATCTGGTATTTTTTTCAAAGCTACATTGTGATGCATGGTTCATGATCGGAATGAGGCGAAAAAGATACTGTAAATCTTGGGTTAGAAAAACACTTATAAATAGAACCAGGGGCCCTAAAATAGTACCATACCTTCACACAAATCAAATCCCATTCTCTTGTTTCACAAAACTCGTCACCTCTAAAAATCTTTTTTGGGGAATATAGTCTTTTTGAAATGATATCCTCTGATCCTTTCTCCTTGAATTATTTTTAGTGAACTAGGAATTGAGATCCACTACATCTTTGTGAAACTTGTTGAGTGCACCAAGGATCCTAGATCTATTTCTTTGGGAATGATCTTTAGAAACTACCTTTGCAAGACATGTTTAGAGGATCACCTTGGTATTGTATTTGATGGCTTCTCAAGAAACTTCTCAGAAATTCCATGCATATTTCTTGTCAGGGGAATAATTTATGAACAAAATTAGGATTGGGGAGCACATTCGAAGCCATTCTGACAAAAACATCCCAGCTTGAGCTACTATCAGACACTCAGAAAGAGTATCCCCTATGTAATAGTCTGTTACTATATGGATTTGGTCATATTAGGATGTCTTCATCCTGCTGGGAAGTAGCGATGAACAATGTTATTGGTTCTGGGGTGTAATAGGATAATACAAGTGGTATAAGGCCACAACATACCATATCAAGAAGGATCACAAACTAATCAAAACTGAATTTATTTACAACTATATCAATGATGTTGATGGGAGAAAGCTAAACTCTGAGGAATATGTGCCACAATATCATATAATCATCATGGTGGGGCTTAGAAACTAAGATAAAGTATTGTACAATGATTAGGATTTGTTCCATGTAGGGATCTTCACCAATGATTGGTCTAGGGCCTATAGGGTGTGTGCATCATGCACTAAATTCTGGGCAGATCTTAGATGGGTAGGTATCTCTGATGTAGTGAGGGATTCTCAGTTCAATTTTTACTATCCATAGGAGATAATGATGGAGATTTTGAGTATGTGGTCTATGGGGATCAACACATTTCATTTACGTCACAGGGAGGTCAACATTACCTCCAAGACCTCCATCATATCTATGGGATCCCTATCATGGGGGTGATGTATGCCATGATTTTCTTAATGGAGAATTTTTGTGATGATCAAGAATAGTAGTTGCATTTAGAAAAGGTACTACAAGATCATGTGTCGTGTACCACTAAAAAAATAAGGGTAAAAGGTATTTCCACTTCAAGTAATGGTTTGGTAATTTTCTGAATTAACCAGTAGAGGATCATGTTGCGTGTGAATAACCATTCATGAAATTACCAACAAGGCCCCATACCTATTCGATAGGAATTCAACGAGGCAAGGAGTGATATTACAGGTAGATCCTGGAAGAGATCCAATGGCATTTATGGGGGTATAACATCCAAAACATGCCTGGAAATATATTTAGATTGGCTGAATTCATTGCTACACTCATCTACATGTGGATGATTTATGTGAGAGATGCATACATGGGGGTGTGTCCAAGAACATTTATAATGGAATTGATATTGGAAAGAAGGATGCACATCAATATTAATACCCCAGTATTGGTGAATCTATACAATTACTATAACATATCATTTAGGGAAAGAATCTTTTGTGCATGTGTGAGACATTCCACTTCTTTTATAGTTGGGTGGAGTCACACATTTTGGGAAATGAATATCCAAACCTGATTTCCCCTCCTAAAAGAAAATTTTAACAACTATTCTTAACATTGCATGAGGTTTCCCATTCAGGCTGTTATTGATAGATGTATTGAGAAAGGTTGGTATAGAATATCCTTTTAGCTTTCACACATTTACCCTACTAATGGAGGTAATAACCGATGATGGATTCAGGATCGAGGAACAATGATCGTATCTCTTATCCTATCAAGGTGGAGTGATGGTAGGAAGGGTTTATTTTGAGCCAATATATAGGCCATACTACTCGATCGATTCTCATGGTAGTTCATGTTCCTAGAGAGTCTAACCCTTAAGGTGTCCTTGTAAGATTGTGATGAATACCACTCATTGGTGATGAGTTAGCTCTTGATCAAGTTCCTGTGTGAAGAAGCAAGGATTAAGAATGTTCTTCCTCCACCCACTTATGTATTTTGGATGATCAATGTGTATTCAAATAGATAGAAGTATTCCTATCCAGGGTTGATGCTAAGGCAACAGACGATTAGAACCAATGAAGAAGTTGTTTATCCACCTCATAGCGGAGAATGAATAGTGGAGAGGGCATTGTAGATGTAGGGGTGGTTCATCTCATGGTGGTAGAGAAACAATAGAAGAGGAAACTACTCAAGAGCCTTCATGAACCATAGTGGAATACATTGAAGTAGTAGAAAATCCAACACTCCCATTAATGTGGACTTAGGAGGAAGGGTTACTATAAATGTAAATCTAGAGGATGTCTTTCCAGGATCCTAGGAAGCAGTTGCATCAAGTGGACATTCCTGATGATTTAATCTTTCCTAAGGCTCAAGAGACATGGGACATGAACATACAGTTCCAAGGACTGATGTGGTGGCACCTCAAAAAGTATGGGGTGCACCTTGATAGGATTGGTCATCCATGGAAGGATTCTAAGTATCTTTAGAAGAGGGGGAGTGGTTCATGATGGAGATGGTGGTTCTAGTTTATTTTCAAGGCACTGTGTTCCCATTAACCGATTGATTAAAGGTGTTATTAGGTAAGAAATATCCTCTAAAATTGTATGCAACTGAGATGGAGGCTAGATTTCCCTTACTTAAAGAATCAAATGAGTCTTTGGGAGAAGATTCCAATGAAGTGATACCCTTAGAGAGTGGCGAGAGTAGATCCTCCTTAAAAGAATTTTATGAAATTCTCAAGGTAATACACAACATTGTTAACTATGTTGTGCCTTTCCTTTCATATCACCAAGATATTTTGACTGAAATCTATTTTTTGTAGGAGAACCTCAAATCAGAGACCCCCTGATGAGGATTAATATGCAGTAATAGGTGTAGAAGACTGTGATATAGGGCCTATTCTTGGGAAAAAGAAACCTGTGGGATGGATGATGTTAGGGGTGTAAGGGATTCCACTTGGGAATCCCTAGTGTCCTCATTCATATATAGGGGACCATACCTTAGTATCCTGATGGTAACAACCTGAGAGACAAATATTCCACCACTCTACTTTCATAAGTTTCATATCTTACAAATTCATGATCATTGTTTTCTGGTCATATTGACTGAAGTATTTCCTCCATGAATAGTGTTGGGAGTAGCATGTGAAATTCTATCGAAAATGGCCAGAGGTTCTAGGGTTCCTTTTTTGACAGGGGTTCCAGTCCATGTAGATCCACCCATTCATGCTGACTAAGAAATGTCATTTAGTGAACAATTGTTTACTTCTATGAGTGATGCCACCAGTGGGGTCGTACTTAGGGCTGTGAGGGAAACTATTGTCGAGGTGGTGTCAAGTGAATATTACCAACCTCATGAATTGGAGCCTAGGACATCCAACAAGACACTAGTGGATGATCCCACCACTAAACTCTTGGTTGCAGTTATGGAGTATGAACCTGTAGATCCTAATTAGTTGGATGCTTCCTATCCAAATGCCTCCAAGTAAAATTACATCATCTAGTCCTATGAGTGGAAATTCATCAAATTTTTTTTGACCAAACTTGATAATAAAAATGGGTGACCTAGATGGTGTCACTTCACCACTGATTGTGCAGTCTATGTGACCGAGTGGTGGATTATCTTGGTATCCATGTGCTGATCCATGAATTTTTGCCGAGTAAAAGTTTGAAGGAATCACACACCTAGATTTATCATAGAATCATGAGAAATATGAAAACATCAAGATACTATAAGAGAATATTTTGGAGATATATCTCATGGAAGACCAAACGGAAGTGTGTCCCTCTTTCATCTTCACTCAATTTGAACTTGTCATACAATTGAGGGACCAGCTGGTGGAGGCCCAATAGAATATAATATATGTGTCATGTAAAGTGGAAGATCTCCAATTCAAGAAGGACCAATCATATATTAGAGAAAATGGGGATTGTCTTGAATCTGATAAGGAATAAACAGAGCTTATATAGTGTTAGAAGACCATGGAGGCCACACGACAGAGGTTGTAAGAGCTAAAACACTCTATTGATGGGGAATATGCAAAGAGAACCTTTTTCAAGGACTCAGGGGAGGATCCAGTATGTGGACATCCCCTGAAACAAACACAGTTTTCTAGATTATTGTTGATACTTTTTCTTATGAACATACACATTATTTTACTTTCTTTAATTATCACTCTTTGATCATATATTTGAGGAAAATAATGAAAAATCCGAAGATCATGTGGGTCATTCCTAGAGTGAGGAACAAGGGACGACCACATAAATGTTCACTTTGTATGAGAGCATAATATTATCATCCAAAACCTGGGGTCTACTATTGATGACTGGGCACTAGAATTATTCAAACTAAGGGAGGTTGTGTCTAGAGAATATGGTTATTGGAGTAACCAATAATGTTTTCAAACATGCGCTAGTGAATGAATGGGATAACACCAAGGGCGTTGGAATATATCCAAAAAATGGGGAAGGGGAAGTTTAAATCATGATCCTAAAAATTCAAAACATAAGAAGAGTGGAATGGTGATATTGGGAAACATTTTACCGTGTTAGATACACAACATTCATGCTGATAGCTTTCTATTGAAAAAAACATGGTTCCACTGTTGATTATGTTCCAACCATAGAGCCTATCTCAAAATTCCATCTAAAGTCATTTTAGATGGTTGACTAGGAAGATAGGTGAGCCTTTTCTAGAAACCATTCCATCAGTGGGTCACTTAAAATGTGGAAGAGGAAGAGGATCCAAATGAGGTGCACTCGAAGAATGGGAACAGATTGATGGAATGTAAGAATGGATTCAATCACTCTAGAAATTATTCCATCATATCTCATAACACACCGGTGTAAGAGAAATTTCCTGAAAAAAGATCAATCTTGTCTTCCTAGGTAGCATTACATTGGATATTGAGCAATAGATGAAGATGCAAACAATACGGTAGCTAACCCACACTAAAGGAGAGGGCCTCTCTAAAGAGGGACTGGGATGCCTTACAGTTTTACATTCTGAAACTGAGGATGATGGACATTCATTTCAACTTCATAAGGTGAAGAAGATGCATGGTATAGTTTAACATCATGTGATCTAGATGTGTCCCACATTTTAATGTCATGTGACTGGGATATTGCACATATTTTAAGTTCATAATTCCTGGACCATGGAAAATAGTTTAAATGCATGTTTCACTGAATATAGGAATGTATATTCATATAATATTTTTGTGGAATAAGGGAAATAAACCTTACATAAATGAGACAAAAGATACTACGTACAATACAAGTATTTGGTTAAAGACAGTAAGGAGGCATATGTGATGTAGAGAGAGAGAAACCGGATGTGCATACGACCTTAAGAGGCATATTACCACCCCATATTTACCAGTGAGGCTCCTAGTTTAAGGTAATAGAGTTTGGACTGAGAATCCCTCTTGTGGATTGACCACATCGATACCCACCAAACAAGAACTCATAATCCCACATGATCCATGCTCAGTGTGAGAAATAATTAACAGTACATGTGGTTTACCTGACATGTGGGAGTACACATTTGGGGTCACACCAAGAGTGGAATCTCTACTTTATACAATGGAATGAAAAATAGGTATGTAGAGACATTCCAGGACTGAATGAAGGGTATGCTGGTGAGTAAGGGATGATTGTTGACCATGTTCAAAACACATGGACCATAAACATACTAGTAAAGAGTGGGGAGATAAAATACATGATCAACTATTGATGAAATTTTAGACACATGATATTTGTTAACTAAAATTCATTAGGTTGTTGGCCTCAGATAGGACGTGAGCCAAAATGGCATGAGACCATCACTGTTGGGGGGTCTTCCTCAATGTGAAATATGGTGTAAATAAAACCAAGAATACTAAAAGTGTGGAATGGATGTATTAGGGAACATGAGTAAAATTTTTTTCATTATTAATAATTTAAGGTCATATTTTTTGGACCATAATCTCTTTGTTAAAGAAAATAAAACTCAAACCATATCTAAAAAATGTTTTATGTGGTGATGCTTAGCCTATTTGAGAAAAATTTGTTCCAATGATTTATATGTGGAACAAGAGAGATAAAACCCGACGTGAATGATGGAAAAGAGATCAAATTTACCACTTATATTCCTTAATATAAACTACATGAAATTTATGGTCATGGTGCTAAGACCATTCATGGTGCCAAGGGGTATAAGGATTAAAGAAGTTTACGATTAGGCCCAAAATACACAAGGTCTGGGGGTTGGTATATATACCATGATAATGGGAAAAAAACCCACATGTATTTATAAAAATGACATAAATTTTATGGTCATGTGGTGAGGAAGAAGATAAAACAACTTTAAATAAGAGAATATCATGGATGGGATCAATATTGAGGATCTACATGTCACTATATACCTTCCTAAAGAAAGAGTCAAGCCACACATAGTTCTTGATTATAGTATGGTAGAAGGATGACACTGGTAGGGGAAATCCTCTCTAATGAGGGAATTGAGGAATCCCATAATTATCCTGGGGAATCCAGAAATTGATCAGGGAATGGTTGTAGTTTGACATATTACATTGGCGATGTTGACTCTTAGTTTAAGGTCATAGAGTTCGAGTCATGAGGGATGGTATCTAAAATGGGCATGTGTAATGTAGCTTCATGAAAACCCTGATGTGAATGAGGGAAAATGGAGGATCATCACTGTAAAACAAATTCACAAGAATTCCTTCACTAATGGAAATAACACCTATTGTGAATGGCCTATGGAGGCATGCACAAGAAAAATTGGTTTTGAGGGAAGAAAGGTGAATTTGTGACTGGGCCTAGATATAATGTGTCTGGGAGTCACTATGTATACTATAAGGATGTGAATCATTCCACATGTAGTTCTTGATTTATATGTAACTTGGAAGGTTTTACCCTTACACTGGGATGGGGTATATATAAATATATATTTATTCATTTTGGTTTCTTTTGTTTTTTCGTTGAATTATGATGAAAAATACAAGCATTGGTATGTATCCTATGTAGACAAGAATCAATCTATACATAGTTCTAGAATGTGACATGGTTGATGAACAATTTAGAATGTGGTGACCTATCAGGTAAGAACATCAAGGTATTGTGTCATTCTTCATCATGCGGCCAAGATTATGATGCCGAAGTTTAATGTCATGTGATGGGATCAACCAATGCAGTTTAACGTCATGTGGTAAGGATGCTGGTTTCTATGTAGTTTCACTACATGTGGTAGGGACACTACTTTTTATATAGTTTGTTTTCATGTGGCTAAGAATATTGGGGGGAGGGAGGTTTTCAAAGGGGAATGTGTTTGATGAAGAAACTATATCCTAGTGTGAATAAACTAAAGGAGGCTTATGCTGCATGACACATTTTGAAGGAAAACCTACACACAGTTTAAATTCAGGATGTTCCAAATCAGGTTCCATGTTTAACGTTATGTGATTTGGTTGTTGAATCCTTACGTGAAGTACATAACGAGGAAATTTTCATTGTTAGGTGGAGTGATTATCTATATATCAATGGTGACCAAAGTGTATTAATTGTTGGGGTTGAAATTGTTAATGATGTAAAATCCTTCCAACATGGGTTCCAACATTGGTGGATTCCACTGGGTATTATTAGTTTTTGGAGAGCCAATACTATATCACCTTGAAGGAAAGAGAGGTTGAGAAACTTCTTATTGAATTATCTAGATATCATGTTCTGGTTCCTCTCTAGAATATATGCGACCTAAATCCTATTACCATCAAGGTATTCTAGTTCAACTAGAAAAAAGTTGACTATCATGTTTGAAATATTCTAATCGTAGAAATCCGTCCAAAGTAATGGTATCTAAATCTTAGTGGGAAGGACTACCTATGTCCCATGAAAAGTGGAATATGGGGTCACCTTGGTGGAATTATGAGTGGTTAGCCGATAAGGCTAGATAGTTTTAGAGAGCTTGTCCAACCATGTTTTCTTGTTCAGGTCCACCTACTTCTTCATGATGTTAGAGAGGGTTTTGTTGAGTGCCTCAATATTCCCATTCTATTTGGAATTTTAGTTGGAAGAATGGTAAGACCAGATGTTGTACATAGCATAAAACATATTCACCTTAGTAGCTTTGAATTTGGGGTCATTTTTGGTGAGAATGGAATGAGGTACTCTGAATCAATAAGGGATGAGGCATATCAAGAATTAAATAACTAATTGGTCATTTACATCTTTTATAGGAATCTATTTTTCCCACTTTTAACAGGAATCCATCATGGTCTGAATGAACCTAACCTGGTAGGCTATTGCTGGTGGATATTGTCCCATGATGTCAAGCCCCCACATTAAAAAGGGAAAAACATTATAGTATAGAGGGTCTCAGGGAGTTGATGTGAAATGATGGTGTGGATATGAAATACACAAAACCTATTGGAATAATCGATAAAATCATGTACCATAGTTTTCTAGAAGTATTCCTTCATTCGAATCAGAAGGGAATGTTTCAAACCTACCTGATGATCACCACATGACCCAGCAAAAACCTCCCACCTAACCTGACAGATCTTATCTCTTTGAATGAAACATAGAATAATTACATTTAGACCACATCGTTAGATATTTTTATCGATGTTAGGACCATTCTAGGGGGTGAACTAAGTTTCACACTGATGGATTCACTCATGTTCGACTCGATCTGATAAGAGAATATAGTGATAGATTTACTCAATGAAAGGGGTTGCCCAATTAGAGGAACATTCTATTGTGGATGGATACAGGGGCTTGATGTGAAATCATCGGCTGTAAAATGGATTAAACTAATAGTTTTCCTCATCAACCAAAGTGATAGGAGTGATGAATCATTGAGGTTCCACATAAATGAATAGTTCATCTTGGTGGGGAAATTCAAGAGAGGAATCAAGACTAGTAAAGGAATAATCTCATCCATTCTGTGACTAGGGAACATGAGTAACCTTTAGTTTAGAATGGAATTAGGCCATCGGCTAAAGAGTGTGATTCAGTAAGGGAACTGGATCATTATTCTAAATGATATAGTCAACATTGACTAGCTTACTGACTTACTCAATGTATCCCATAATATGAAATAGTGTAACATCAATCTCGAGAGTGAGATTAAGACCAATAATGGGATCCTAATACTCTACCTTGTTTTTGGTGTATACTTATGATAATAGAAATGAACATGGCTGGAAATCCTACATCAGGGTGATGAAGACAATCCCCATGCCTAATCTATTGATTTTGGGATCATTGATCCTTATACCGGTTAGACTCCATGAGTTACAAGAAAAATGTATCTACCAACACGGTGTATTATGTTCCACAGAAAGGATGGACTCATTTATAAATTCAAGGATTAGGGAATACACTACCAATTTTTTATGGGTGGATATGATATATTCCGATGTGTAAACTTTAATATCTTTCCACTGAACAAACCTGATTTCGAACTTCTGAAGGATCACTGCCAACCGTGATATTATTTCTAGTTGATTTTGGCTACTTGGGATATACTTTAGCAGATCCACATGGGAAACCATCTGTATCTCAGGATGCTATAGGTAGTGATACAACAATTTTATTGTGAAAATCACTATGAGGCATCTCTTCTTGATAATAGAGTATTTGTACTTCTTATCAAGGATCATGCGACTAAGATAGTATAAAATGTTCTCTTTCCCTTAATTTTTTTATAGGTGAGAAGGGAATAGAGGGATCATTCCAAGGAATTCACATAAAGGAACAATGACTTCTCTAGGATTAGTGGCATCAGAACTGGAAAATATAGTAGTTATTGCCTGATCTCATAAAATGTGGTCTTCCACTCTCCATCCCAATAATATACGACACCATTGTTCATGATCCTAGAGAGGAGATTACACATTCCAAAAAAAATTATGATAAATTGGTATATGTTGGATAAGGGTCCTTAAAGGCCTTAGAGCTCCCATAGGATTCTCATAGGTTGAATTTACCTGATGGCCTTGCACTTATTTAGTCCAATATTAATGACTTTGTACCTAAAAATGAATATGAGAAACATTCCAAAGGTAACCCCGAAGGTATACATCAAAGGGTTCATCTTCAAATTATGGGAATAGAAGAATCTGAAAACATTTTCAAAATATAAGAGATGGTACTGAATCTATTGGTGTTTGACCACCAAATATTCCATGTATCATTCCACAAGAATCCAAAAAATCAGATTAATGATGTTGTTCATGGATCATAGATAAGTGGCTTGTGAATTATTTAGACCAAAGGTCATAACCGGATAGAAAACGGTCCCCTACGGTGCTATAAAATAGGTACAATAATCATATTTTGGATCCATCTAGATCTGATTGTATTAGGAGTATCTCTCCATAATGTAAAGATTCCTGAACAAAGTTGAGGAATCTATTAACAACTCCATCATCAGATGCAGAAAATCATCCTTCGGTTAGTGAAGATTTAGGTCTCAGTAGTCGATACAGACATTAATTTTGTCATTATTTTTCTTAACAAAAAGGATGTTGTATAGGTATATGGGTACTTAATGTAACATCCCAGGTAAATAAAGAATAAATCATTTTTATATTTATTAATATTTATGAATTAAATATTAATTTTACATTAAAGGGGTTTCTATGTTTGATAGCATACCTAATACGCAACAAAGAGTTTCTTTGAAATCTTACATTACACACCAGTAATAAAATAATATTATTTTAAATGGTAGTTAACACGTAGCCGTTGTATTGGAGAGAATGAATAGAAATAATTAGAATATGATTATATATGTTTTTAAATGTTTTTACATATATCCAATAAAGGATAAAGGCTTAAAATAAGAAAAGAATTCAATTTTTGGCATAGATACTCTAATATTCACTAAAAGGTCGAACTATCGCCTTTTGATGGCGAACCCTCTTTAAATATAGTTTTGGTCACTCTTATACATTCTATTGGACCAAATAAAACTCTTCTTTAGAATCGGGACATCAAAATTTACTTTGTGTAAATTTTTGTATTTTTCCGATAAAGTTCATTTTTTAATGAATAGTAAAAAATGTTGTATTATAATTGAAAACCTCTTTTTAATCTAATTTATTTATATGATTAGATTATATTTTGAATTGGTTTTAAAGTTAAATTAGAATATATTTTTACCATTTAATCCAATGGTGGTCATTGGAATTAATTTCACTTTGAAATTGGACTTAAACTAGTGTCAATCTTTTGATACTTATTGTTTCATAAAAACACACTATTTGATCTGACAGCGGGAATTAATTATTAAATTAGTTAATGAAACTTATATGTTTGGAATTTTGTAAAATAGACATCATTTTTGAATTCAAAATATCAAATATTGCTTAGGGTGAATTTCTGGTATTTTTCTGAAAAACTTCAATTTTTGATGAATAGTGAAACCACTATGTGGTAGTTAAAAAAATTGATTTTTCGTTTAAATGAAATTTTACCACCTCTGTGTTTTGAATTTCAAAATTCAAACATACATGGTTGTCATTAAGAAGTAAAATGTGGTTCAATGGGATTAAAATAATTTTTTGGTGAATAGTAACTTTTAAGTTTTTAATCGCTATTAGAGGTAATTAATGTAGTTTAAGGTAAAAATGATATTATAATAAAATGAAAATAACTTGAAACTTGTCCTAACCCAATTGGATGAGTCATGGCCGACCCAGACAACCCATGGGTCAATTTTTGGGACCCCATAGAGCCACTTGGGTAAGATAATGACATTAATGCCTTTTATTTAAAGTAAAAGTAAAAATGACACAAACATGTATTGTTTTACTAAAACAATTTTTAAACGGGGTTATACAAGTCATATTTTTTACTATAAATAGTAATAGGAAAGATAAAAATATTTCCGACATCATAGTATTTTTTTTATTATTTTTAGACATTATATAAAATAAATTATTTATGACACCATGATGATGCAGCGATTACCTCATTATTTAACGATTTAAATAAAATGATAAGATAATGTAAAATCTAAAACCTACACTTGTCAAAAATTTATTAGATGGGTGTATTCCGAACTCTTATCACCTTATCCTTGAAATATATAATTTTGGGACCTTTAAAATACGAAAAAATCATTTTATAATAAAGTATCCTTTTATAACTTTCCAAGAGTGCCCCTCATCTCCTCTTATAAAAGGCCCCCACCTCTACCACCTTACCCACACCTCTCAAGCCTTTGGCTCGGCCAAACCCTTCCTATTTTGTCTCTACACATCCCTCTCCTACTCCTAGAAGCCTCACTTTGGGAAAAAGTCTTTCCAAGGAATCCTTTGAGCTCAAATCAAAAAGAGTTACCCATTTTAAAGGTAGTGTCTTCACTTGTGTTCTTTTGTTTTATTTTTCTTCTCCAACCCCCTCAAATCTTTTTATTAATTTATTTTTTAACAACACCAATATATTACATATACTAGGATGTTGTTATAAGAATTATTAGAGCTACACTTACACACACCTACATCTAATGGTTAAAGAACATACTGTTTCTGTGGATGGCGAATTTCTGCCTCACGAAACGATGATTGTTCAATATTCTTTTAACACCTTCAAAGGTGGTCATTAAGATGTAACTATATTTACATATGATATATAATATGTTTATGTTTTACTTAATCTTCTGTATTTTTCATTTATGGCATACCTTTATGGTTTCCATTATGGGTAAACGCGATATCTTCATTTTAGGAAGTGCGGACTACTGCCCCCTCAAAGTGATTTGATTCGTTAATACCATATGTGATACGTATAAAGGATAGATTTAATTATATTATATATTATACAATACTGGAATTATAATAATATTATGCATCATTATGTCTTAATTCCATTAAATATGAAATAGAAATGGAAGTAGCGTTCATGCGTACGTACGGCTTACCGTCTCCATGAACGGTGCCTTTCATTTCTTACCTCTAAATGTTATGTAATATTATAAATGCATGTATATAATGGATACATATGATATATATGATATCTAAATCATGAATATAATTATGCATATAATGGATATTTTACCCCATGAACAACTTGTAATTATAAAGAGTTTATTTTTGACTCAAGTACCAATGATCGACAAAACGACCATTATTAACTTAAATAATTACATAGTGTTCATAACATGGTAATAAGTGATATAAAAGGAATAATGAACTTGAAAAAGGATCTTAAGAAAGTAAAAATTAACTCAATTTTATTATTCAGGATGTTAAAGAACGATCGAGTCATGTCGGACCCGATGTATGGGACTTCGTCTCAATATCCTTTCATTGAGGCATATTTTGTTTTATACACAACCTGCTTTTATATGGTGTATAAACCCCGTTGACTTTTATATCTATTCAAAAGGAATATTTTTTATACGAATCATTTTACTAAACGACAAAAGGAATGTTTTTTTTTTCGTATGTATGCGGCGACAACGACTTCTCCACCGCCATGACCATTATTTGAGTTTTGGCTTCCTCTACAAGCCATACCTTTTTTTAAAAATGAAAAATAAATACCATGTTTTACTTTTCTTTTATTTTGGTATTGAAAATGGTTTTCATAATGTTTTTATTATATCAATGTGTATTATTGATACCTTGTGATTGAAATGTGGAAATGTTATGTTTCCTTTATGTATGTTTTATGTGATATGATTATGTTATGGTTCTAGGGAATTGTTACGAAGACGGGTGGTTTCGTGATAAACCAAGGGCGGGTGAGCCCGATATAGCTCTTTAATGCATTGGGTAAAGCGAAGGAGTTAGAAGTTAAGTTTTCTCCGAAGAGATTTAGGGAATATACTGTGATGGGTATTCAAAACGTAACCAAGAGGGTTACTCCCTATGTAAGAATGTTATGAATGCCTCAAGTTACCTTTACACCTTATGATTTCTATTTTTTATTCATGATTTGATGAGGTATGTTAAAGTTCTTATGTTTTATGAGTAAAGTATGATTTCATTGATTCTTATGTATACATGTACTCATGTTTCATTACCATATTTTTATATCCCTTACTGAGCTTTTTATGCTCATCCCAAGTTTTTGAAATGTTTTTCACAGGTCAAGGGAAAGGTACATGATATGATGATAGTGTCAAGGAAGTGTCAAGAAAGAATCCATGTTTTATTTTAAATATGTTTTCGTTGATGGGAAAAATGAATACTATCTTTTATTGTAACCACTTTGTTTAAATGTGGGATGTAATGCATGTTTTATGATCTATTTCTCTAAAACTCTAAACCTAAAAAGATCCTCAAGGTGTATTCTTGAAATATCTCGAGATTAAGTAATTTTTAAGTCTGGGGCCTTATAGTTGGTATCAGAGGTTGGTTTAGATAACTTTAGGAGTTAGAATTCTATTAAATGATTATCCAAAAATATTTTTTTATGGTAAAATATAAATGATATAGCATTTGAAGATTACCATGTTTCTTCATCTAAGACATGTTTGTTCAGAATGGTTTCCCATAGAGGAAATAGGGAAGTAGTGCTAGGAAGGCATACAAAAGGGAATAACCTTCCGAATCAGCATCCTGAAATGGTCAAAATTGGAACTGAACAATTTGTTGCAGTAATGGCGTAGTTGACTCAAGCGATAAATGGTGGGGGTATCCATGCACGAGATCAGACAGATCAACCGCAGATGAACATGTTAGTGGTGGGACATTTCATGAGGCAACATCCCCCATCATTCAGGGGATCATCTGACCCTGTGCTAGGTGAAGGGTGGATTAAATCACTGTAGAAGATTTTCGATGTCATGGGGTGTTCAGAAAATCAAAAGGTTGGTCTTTCTGTTTACCGTTTGGAGGGTGAAGTAGATCAGTGGTGGTCGATGGTTAAAAATAGCAGGGATGCTGATGCGATTGATGCTCTCGATTGGGATGAATTCAAAGGTATGTTTCATGAGAAGTATTTTCCTAAGGATGTTTGACTTAGGATGGAAAAACAATTTTTGGAATTGAGGCAATAGGACGACTCAGTGGCTGCTTATGAAGATAGGTTCACTCGATTGGCAAGGTATGCTCCAAATGTTATCCGAGACCTTGATAGTAAAATCAATTGTTTGTACTCAGGATTAAAGCCAAAATATTGAAGGGCTTTAGCTTCTCATGAGTTCAAGAGTTATTAAAATCTTGTTCGATGTGATGAGAAGGTGGAAATGGAGTTTTCTGATGATCAAGTGTTCTATAACAACCAACAGAAGAAGTGACCGAGGTGACAGGAGAAAGGGAAGAATTCTTCAAAAAGGTCTGATGGTAAGAAAACTAATTTTCCAATTTGTGATAAATGTGGTAAAAGGCATACTAGGGAATGTCTTCTGAATTATGGAAAGTGCTACCGATGTGGTAAGATGGGACATAAGGCTCGTGATTGCACTGAAAAAGATCAGGGTGAAGGTGAGACAAAATTTGATTTATAGTTAGTGAAATATTTTAAGTGCAATGAGATGGGTCACTATGAAAACGAGTGTCCGACAAAGAGCTCGAGTGATGGGATGTAGTTAGACTACAAGCATAAAGGGGTGGTGAAATCCTTTGCATCTAATTCAGTAGATGTCAGGCCATCAAATGAAGTGGTATCGGGTACTTTGTTTGTTTTATCAGATTATGCCAGTGTGTTGTTTGATTCGGGGTCTACACATTCTTTCATCTATGAAAACTTTTCTAGAAAAATGGGAATACCATCTCAAGAAATGACACTTGAACTTGTGGTAAAAACACCTGGGGAAAATGTTGAGGCAAAAAGAATTTATAAGAATCTTCCTATCCTTATCTGTGGAAAGAACCTACTTGAAAACCTTATTGTTTTACCTCTAGTAGAGTTTGATGTTATCTTGGGTATGGATTGGCACTCTATTTACCTTGCTAAGATCGATTGTAGATCTAATGAAGTTTCTTTTCAAAAATACTTTCAGTTTGTGTACAAGAATGAACCCTTACTATTGATAACTTATCAAGAGGCTAAGAAACTTATAAAATATGTAAATGAATGTTGCCTTACACACATTATTGAAAACAAAGGAACTGTTCAGATTAATGATGTTCCAGTGGTAAATGAGTATCCTGATGTTTTTCCTGATGAGTTTCCTGGAATAATACCAGATCGGGAAGTTGAGTTTACTGTTGACTTAGTTCCTGATGCTAATCCATTTTCAAAACCCCCTTATCGAATGGCTCAAATTGAAATTTTAGAGTTGAAGGAGCAATTGCATGATTTATTAGAGAAAGGTTTCATTCGCCCTAGAACATCACCATGGGGTGCTTCTGTTTTATTTGTTAAAAAGAAAGATGGTTCTATGAGACTTTGAATTGATTATAGAGCCTTGAATAACATCACTGTGAAGAAAAAATATCCTTTTCCTCATATCGATGATTTGTTTGATCAGCTCCACGGAGCTCAGTTTTTTTCAAAGATTGACCTGAGATCGGGGTACCATCAGTTGAAGGTAAAGGAAACAGATATTCCGAAGACCCTGTTTCGTACAAGATATGGCCATTATGAATTTTTAGTAATTCCTTTTGTGCTAACCAATGCACCTGCTGTATTCATGGACCTTATGAATAGAATTTTCCATTAGTTCTTGGATAAGTTTGTGGTTGTTTTCATTGATGATATTTTGGTGTTTTCTAAAAGTAAAGAGGAGAATGAAATACATTTAAGGGTTATTTTGAAAACCGTAAAAGAAAAGAAATTTTATGGGAAATTCAACAAGTGCAAGTTTTGGTTGCAACAAATTTCTTTCCTTGGTCATATTGTTTCTAAAGATGGGATAACTGTTGATCCTGCAAAAACAAAGGTTGTTGAAGAATGGCCAAGACCCAAAAATGTAACTAATATTCGTAGTTTTCTTGGTTTGGAAGGCTATTACCGAGGGTTTGTTAGAAATTTTTCACTGTTATCTAGTCCAATGACTAAGATAACTCGGAAGGGTGTTAAGTTTGTCTCGACAAAAGAATGTGATGATTGTTTTCAGGAACTGAAAAGAAGATTGGTGAATTCTCCAGTTTTGGCACTACCTTCCAGGAATGTGGAGTTTGTTATCTACAGTGATGCTTCATTGAAAGGACATGGTTGCGTCGTAATGTAGAATGATTAGGTAATTTCTTATGCTTCACATCAGTTGAAAACTCATGAGGTAAATTACCCTACACATGATTTGGAATTAGCCGCTGTTGTTTTCGCATTAAAAATTTGGAGGCATCATTTTTATGAAGTAAAGTGTGAAATATATACCGATCAAAAAAGTTTAAAGTATATATTCACTTAGAAAGAATTGAACATAAGATAGAGGAGATGGCTAGAATTAATCAAGGATTATGATTGTTCAATTCATTACCATTCGGGAAAATCAAATAAAGTGGTTGATGCTTTGAGTTGAAAAAGTAATGCATCATTAACAATGTTGCATGTGGAACATGATCCTTTGGTTAAGGATTTGATGAAATTTGGCATAGAAGTTGTTGGTGTAGGAATTTCTTCTGTTTTGTTTTAGGTATCCGTAAGATCATCTCTATCAGACAGAATTAAGCAAGAACAGAAGCAAGACAGCGAGTTGCAGAAAAAGGAAGAGCTGGTTCAGAAGGGTAAGTTTCATGTATTCAATATTGATAATGATTTTTTTTGAGATTTGGGAAGAGATTGTGTGTGCCGTGTGATTCACAGTTAAAGATAGATTTGTTATGTGAAGCTCATAGTTCTCCGTTTTCAGTCCATCCTGGCAGTACTAAGATGTATAGAGATCTTCAGGAGTATTACTTGTGGGACGAAATGAAAAGGGATATTGCTGATTTTACTGTGAAGTGTTTGAATTGTCAATAGGTTAAAGAAGAGCGGTAGTTACTGAAAGGGATGCTTCAGCCTTTACCAGTACCAGAGTGGAAATGGGATAATATATCTATAGACTTCATTGTGGGATTTCCGAAGACACCTCAAGGTAATAATGCAATCTGGGTTATTGTTGATCTCTTGACTAAATCTGCTCATTTCCTTGCTATATGAGATAATTTTCCCATAGATCAACTTTATCATTTGTATCTTTAATAGATATTCAGGTTACATGAAGTTCCTCTCTCCATTGTGTCTGACATTGATCTCAGGTTTACTTCTAACTTTTGGAAGGGCCATCAGAAGTCGTTGGGTACTGAATTAAATTTTAGTACAGATTTCCATCCTCAATCACATGGGCAGTCAGAACGAACAATTCAGACTTTGGGGGATATGCTACGTGATTTTTCAATGGATTATCAGGGAAGTTGGGACCAACATCTTTCTTTGGTTGAGTTTTCTTATAATAACCGTTTTCATTCCAGTATACAGATGGCACCATTTGAGGCATTATACGGGAAGCGATGTCGAACTCCAGCTTTCTGGGATGAAGTGGGTGAAAGGAAGCTGATGGGACCAGAATTGGTATAAGAGATGGCAGAAAAAGTTCAGTTGATACAGAAACACATGAGAACAGCTTAGAGTAGGCATAAGAGTTATGCGGATAATTGGAGGAAGGATCTATCTTTCGAGGTAGGTGATCATGTTTTTATCAAAGTTTCACCATGGAAAAGTGTGATGCGATTTGGTAATAAAGGAAAGGTGAGTCCAAGGTTCATTGGACCATATGAAATTCTAGAGAGAGTTGGATCAGTTTCATACCAAGTGGCATTACCTACGAGTTTATCTCAGGTACACAATGTTTTTCATGTTTCGATGTTGAGAAAGTATATGCCAGATCCATATCATGTTTTGAGCTCAGAGGTAGTTCAGTTGGAAGAGAATATCTCTTATGAAGAACAACCAGTCTAGATTCTTGACAGAAGAGAGCAAGTGTTGCGAAATAAGGTAATTCATCTGGTAATGTTTTTGTGGAAAAACCATATGGTTGAAGAGGCAACGTGGGAATCTGAAAATGCTATGAGGGATAAATACCCCCACTTATTTTGATAAGTGAATAAAATTGCGAGGAAACAATTCCCAAAAGGGGGGAAGGATGTAACATCCTAGGTAAATAAAGAATAAAGAATTTTTATATTTATTAATATTTACAAATTAAATATTAATTTTACTATAAAGGGGTTTCTATGTTCAATAGCGTACCCGATACGCAACAAAGAGTTTATTTGAAATCTTACATTGCACACTAGTAATAAAATAATATTATTTTAAATGGTAGTTAACACGTAGCTATTGTATTGGAGGGAATGAATAGAAATAACTAGAATATGATTATATATGTTTTTTAAAATGTTTTTACATATATCCAATAAAGGATAAAGGCTTAAAATAAGAAAAGAATTCAATTTTTGGCATAGAGACTCTAATATTCACTAAAAGGTCGAACTATCGCCTTTTGATGTTGAACCCTCTTTAAATATAGTTTTGGTCACTCTTATACATTCTATTTGACTAAATAAAACTCTTCTTTATAATCAAGACATCAAAATTTACTTTGTGTAATTTTTTGGTATTTTTCTGATAAAGTTCATTTTTTAATGAATAGTGAAAAATGTTGTATTTTAATTCAAAACCTCTTTTTTATCTAATTTATTTGTATTATTAGATTATATTTTGAATTTGTTTTAAAGTGAAATTAGAATATATTTTTACCATTTAATCCAATGGTTGTCATTGTAATTAATTTCACTTTAAAATTGTACTTAAACTAGTGTCAATCTTTTGATACTTATTATTTCATAAAAACACGCTATTCGCTCTGAAAGAAGGAATTAATTATTAAATTAATTAATGAAACTTATATGTTTTGAATTTTTTAAAATATACATCACTTTTTAATTCAGAATATCATATATTTCATAGGGTGAATTTTTGGTATTTTTCTAAAAAACTTCAATTTTTGATGAATAGTGAAACCACTAAGTGACATTTAGAAAAACTAATTTTTCGTTTAAATGAAATTTTACCACCTCTGTGTTTTAAATTTAAAAAATCCGACATAATGGTTATCATTAATAATTATAATGTGGTTCAATGAAATTAAAATAATTTTTTGGTGAATAGTAACTTATAAGTTTTTAATTGCGATTAGAGGTAATTAGTGTAGTTTAAGGTAAAAACGATATTATAATAAAATGAAAATAACTTGAAACTAGTTCTAACCCTATTGGATGAGTCATGGATGACAAATAAAACCCATGGGTCGATTTTTGGGACCCCAGGGAGCCACTTGGGTAAGACAATGACATTAATGCCTTTTATTTAAAGTAAATGTAAAAATGACACAAACATGTATTGTTTTACTAAAACAATTTTTAAATGGGGTTATACAAGTCAGATTTTTGACTATAAGTAGTCATTGAAATATAAAAAGATTTTCTACATCATAGTATTTGTTTTATGATTTTTAGACATTAAATAAATTAAATTATTTATGACACCATGATGATGCAGCGATTACCTCATTATTTAACGATTTAAATAAAATTAAAAGATAATGTAAAATCTAAGACCAACACTTTTCAAAAACCTATTTTATGGGTGGATTTAGAACTATTATCACCTTATCCTAGAAATATATAATTTTGGGACCTTTAAAATCCGGAAAATCATTTTATAATAAAGTAACCTTTTATAACTTTCCAAGAGTGCCCCTCCTCTCCTCTTATAAAAGGCCCCCACCTCTACCACCTTACCCACACCTCTCAAGCCTTTGGCTTGGCCAAAACCTGCCCATTTTGTCTCTCCAAATCCCTCTCTTACTCCTAGAAGCCTCACTTTGGGCAGAAGCCTTTCCAAGGAAGCCTTTGAGCTCAAATCAAAAAGAGTTACCTGTTTTAAAGGTAGTGTCTTCACTTGCATTCTTTTGTTTAATTTTTCTTCTCCAAATCCCTGAACTCTTTTTATTCATTTAATTTGTAACAACACAATTATCTTCCATATACTATGATGTTTTTATAATAATGATTCGAGCTACACTTACACACGCCTACATCTAATGGTTAAATAACATACTGTTTCCGTGGATGGCGAATTTCTGCCTCACAAAACGATGATTGTTCAATATTATTTTAACAACTTCAAAGGTGGCCATTAAGATATCACTAAATTTATATATGATATATTATATGTTTTTGTTTTACTTCATCTTCTATATTTTTCATTTATGGCATACCTTTATGGTTTCCATTATGGGTAAACGCGATATCTTCATTTTAGGAAGTGCGGACTACCGCCCCCTCAAAGTGATTTGATTCGTTAATACCATATGTGGTACATATAAAGGATATATTTAATGATATTATATATGATACAATACTGGAATTATAATAATATTATGTATCATTATGTCTTAATTCCATTAAATATGAAATAGAAATGGAAGTAGCGTTCATGCATACGTACGACTTACCGTCTCCATGAATGGTGCATTTCATTTCTCACCTATAAATGTTATGTAATATTACAAATGCATTTATATACTGGATATATATGATATATATGATATCTAAATCATGAATATAATTCTGGTTATAATGGATATTTTACCCCATGAACAACTTTTAATTATAAAGAGTTTATTTTTGACTCAAGTACCAATGATCGACAAAACGACCATTATTAACTTAAATAATTACATAGTGTTCATAACACTGTAATAAGTGATATAAAAGGAATAATGAACTTGAAAAGGGTTCTTAAGAAAGTAGAAATTAACTCAAGTTTATTATTCAGGACGTTAAAGGACGATCGAGTCAAGTCGGACCCAAGGTATGAGACTTCATCTCAATCTCCTTTCATTGAGGCATATTTTGTTTTATACAAAACTTTATTTTATACGGTGTATAAACCCCGTTAACTTTTATTTATATTCAAAAGGAATCTTTTTTATATGAAGCGTTTTACTAAATGACAAAAGGAATGTTTTTTTGTCGTACGTATGTGGCGGCAACGACTTATCTGCCGCCGTGACCATTATTTGAGTTTCGGCTTCCTCTACAAGCCATACCTTTTTAAAAAAAATGAAAAATAAATACAATGTTTTACTTTTTTTTATTTTGGTATTGAAAATGGTTTTCATAATGTTTTTTATTATATCAATGTGTTGTATTTATATCTTGTGATTGAAATGTTGAAATGTTATGTTTCCTTTATGTATGTTTTATGTGATACGATTATATTCTGGTTCTTGGGCATTGTTATGAAGACGAGTGGTTCCGTGATAAAATAAGGGTGGGTGAGCCCGATATATCTCTCCAATGCATTGGGTAATGCGAAGGAGTTAAACTTTAAGGTTTCTCCGAAGAGATTTAGGGAATATACTGTGATGGGTATTCCAAACGTAACCAAGAGGGTTACTCCCTACGTAAGAATGTTATGAATGCCTCAAGTTACCTTTATGCCTTATGATTTCTATGTTTTATTCATGATTTGATGAGTTATGTTAAAGTTCTTATGTTTTATTAGTAAATCATGATTTCATTGATTCTTATGTATACATTTACTCATGTTTCCTTTCCATATTTTTATATCCCTTACTGAGATTTTTATGCTCATCCCATGTTTTTGAAATGTTTTTCACAGGTCAAGGGAAAGGTACATGATATGATTATAGTGTCAAGGAAGTGTCAAGAAAGAATCCATGTTTTATTTTAAATATGTTTCCATTGATGGGAAAAATGAATACTATCTTTTATTGTAACCACTTTGTTTAAATGTGGGATGTAATGCATGTTTTATGATCTAATTATCTAAAACTCTAAACCTGAAAAGATCCTAAAGGTGTATTCTTGAAATATTTCAAGATTAAGCAATGTTTAAGGCTGGGGCCTTATACTTAACATCCTTGAATAATTTGGATTTGATGATATTTTCAATTTTTCATCAACCAAAGAACCATGATAAGGGTAAATTCTTCTCGGTGGCTTCTTTAACCAACGTTTTTTCACTTAGAGACCAAAACTATCGATGACAACCTAGTTTTATAGTCTTGGAAATTCATCACATATCCAGATAGATACATCATGATGATACTTTAGGAAATTCAAGTATTACTACTGTTATTCATAATTCATGGTGGCACTGATCATTTTTTGGCCACATATCATTCTCATTACCATGATATACCTGAACCAACTCATCGACGGTGGTAGAGATTCTCTCTTCAACTGAAAGAGGACCATTTTCTATTCCTCTTTGTTGTCTATGGTACAATGATCTATGGGTGGAGACAAACCATCCAATGATACTGATTACTAATTAACACTAGTATCCACTTGGCATGATATAGAATACATACAGGGGAATTACTTATCTATAGAAACCATGATGAAAACAACAGTTGATCCGATTCCATTAGGCCTTCTACTATGGGGTCCATACTTGATGTAAAAGTAGTGGTTTCAGTTTGGTTTTTGGTGACCCCACCTGGATCCAAGAAATAAATTAAGGTGGTGTAGATCGGTGTCCATTGGATGAAAATCTCAATACTTCATAGGGGTATGGGTTTCTAGGATCACCTGAGCCTATCCTATGTAAGAGTATAATGTAATCTTCCAAATATCCTTGTATGTAGATAAAAATCTCCCCTTATTTTAGGAATTGAAAAAGTAGTGTCCCAATATTAGCTTTGTGTCTTCCAACCCATGAATCAGGAGTATGAAACGATCATTGAAATTTATCCATGGGTTATCCACAATAGTCATGTGATTGACCTTGTTGGGTTGAACTTCTTTTTCCTTGCTATATTAATTGAATGCCTCCATGTAAGGGGATTAACATGATTCGAAGGGTGATACATCACCTTGGATTATGAATACTTGACTATTGAGGGAGTACTTGAGGTATTGGGGATATGAGTAGGTAACATTTTCATTCAGGCGGAGGCAGGGCCAACCCATTAGCGCATTGTATGTGGTATTCTATGCGACAACCAATAATTCTATGTCTTCTACCAGACCACTAAACTGGGTTCTCAAAAATATTCTATCACATGTCTTCTGCTCAGTCCTTTTGTAACTCTGAATCATTAGGTTAAATGGACTCATATCTACTTTTTCCAGTCCTAATTTACAGAGTGCCCGATTTAGGATGATATTGATCCTAGAACCTATTTCCACTGAAAAGCGATAAACATATACACCATTTAAATAGTTAGATATGTATAATGGGTGGATGTTCCACAGCAATAGGAAGACATTATCTTCCCCATAAAATTAGATGATGTCCTAAAATTCTTCTTTCTAGACTTCCTCATCATAGAAGGTCTCTATGGCTGCTACCTCATTCTCGAACTGAAGGGGGACTTTCAAGGATTTTGTAGGGCCCTCACGTATCTCTTATGAATGATGAAGGGACTTGAGGATTCATTAATTTGGAATAATTTAAATTTTCTTCTTGAGAAAATTATACATCTGTGATAATTTCACATTTCTACCCATAGGGGGTTGCCCTTTGGTAGGATGCATGATAGGAACAACTCTTAAAATCAGTGGATTCAGAATGGTGCTGGAAATGTCCAACTTCTCCTTAGAAAAATCACCCAGTATCATTATAGGACGGTTTTCATCTATCTAAGTGTTGGTTATAACTGGAAGTGACTGATCATGATCTGGTCTTAGTTTTTCTACTAGGTCGAGTATCTTGATCAGCGGTGGCATCAATTCTCACAAGATGGGATGAGAGGAATATGCCTAGAGAGCTCTATAACAAACCCACTATCTGGTCTTAGTAGCTTGCATAGATTTTCATGGATCACTCTCACTAGAAGTTTAAAGATTCAAATATCCTTGGCTACATAGATTATGGTGTCCATCGAGATAACCAGAGGGATCTCCTAATACTACTCATCATCTTGGATCATGTAGGGATCCACCAACTCGATGAAATTCACATAGGTATACTCTTTTCCATCATCAGAGGAGTATTCTAGTGATGGTCTGACTCTAGGGGGAAATTACCATTACTGGAGGTATGAAATCTCAAAGAGTTTAGGATGACTTTAGCACTAATGGGGGACATTTCCTTCACATGCATTGTCGTAGCCTACTCTTCTGAGACATGGATGGATGAGATGGGGATGTAGAAGTGGTATCCTATGGTGGCATAGTGACTATTGGAGTTATGAGTATATTCCAGTGGGAATGGATGACACCATGGGCATGAGAAACTACTTTGTGAGCTAACCAACCATCATACATCTAGTTTCTATGACATGATACCTACTATAATTCATCTTATATATTGATTTTGAGCTCAGAAGAAACACATATCACCTATGGAGGGGTAGGTCCGGATCTGACTACACTATTTCCCACTCATTCATTGATCCAATCCTTGAATACATATCATAACATGATGGTATGTCCAAGGATTCTCTTGTAAGGGAAGTTTTAAGGATGATCAGTGGGCTCGACCTCAGGTGGGTTCTTACCCTCAAGCAGTTTTAGGACCCCCTGTTCCAAGGAGCTATGGAAATAACCATGGACACGTAAAACCGTGAAAAAGTAGGTTCAATTACTCATATTTGGGATGGTAACTCTGGAATCCTATCCTTGATGAGGGTCTGGAGCTTGATGGGGGGGGGGGGGGCAGAGACACATTGTCTCATCTAGGGGATGGTGTATGGTGGGATGGTTCCTGCTAATTCTATGATGGGTGATGATGAGCCTATGGATGTTTCACTTGGTGAGGATGTAGGTGAGGATATACTAGTAACACATCTAATAGATTTTTAACCTCTACCTGTACTGGAGTTGTAGTCTCTTCCTTGGAGGATCTTCTTCCAAGAGCTGGTAGAGGCAAAGGTCAATCCTTCTTGGCCTCCATCAAGACGTCCCTTAGATAATGAGCCTTATAAGAGAAATCCCAAAACACACCTAGGATGTTTTGGGTGATGATATAGGGTACCATCTCATTCTTGATGTTTCCCATGAACTATGTTAGCATATGTTTTTGAGTCATAAGTATATTGAGGGAATACGTGAGGCCCTTCCACTTGGTGAAAAAATCCGCAACACACTTATCTAGCCATTTATTTCAATTTAATAGGTCAAGAATACATGTCTTTCAGGCGGTGTAACTAAACCGGTTAAGAAACTACCTATGGAGGTCTTCCCAATAGGTGACTGACCCAATGGGTATCTGGCCAGACCAGACAAATATAGGCCCTTCTAGTGTTTTTACAGAACATTAGATCCTAATGGCCTCTTACTTCCCTAGAGTCTGCAACATATTTCCACACATTGAGATGGAGTTGGCCAAATTTTACACATGTCACCCATCCTATTGAGGGAGACAAAAAATGCATTTCTAAAATCTAGGGGTGCCTTCGTATCATCAACCCATGCCGTATTTGGATTTCTATCAAATGGGATTTCCACCTAGAGTGTTTCAAGATATTTGGGGTGAGTGATGAGAGTATATATCAGATCATCTTACATAAGATCCCTATCTTGGATTGGATTCCATACCACCACTATGTTGATAGGATCATCAACATGGTAGGCATGCACAATTGTTTGATGCATGGCCTGTGGTGTGGATTAATGAGTGGAATCTTAGAGAATTACTCGATTCAAGTCTTGATAAAGATTATCACATTTCCCAGGATGTCTCGAAAATGGATACTACCATAGTTTTTCATAAAATCCATTCTCTACTCTATTGGGATGCACAAGATCACCAGGATTGATCAGGGGTAGCAGGCTAGGAAGGATATGTGACTTCCCTTGGTTCCCGTGTAGAGGAGGAACCTGACCATGATGAGGGTAACCATAGTCCAAGCACTGCTCTCCAAGGTTCTCTACAAGGATCTCCTCAATTATCCCCCTACAATATGTGATCTTCTGGATCAAGGGGGCCATATTGAGATCAATATTTTTCATTTGTGAAACATTAGGAATACTGGAGGGCTCGAGAGTTCCCTTGTCCTTATAGAGGTTTTCGATAGTGGTAAATGATGTAGAGGGTTCCCCAAAGTCCAGTGTATACCTTTATCAGATTGTGAGGATACCCATATGAGGGTCCCCCTGGTACTGTGATACCCCACAGTGTGGGTCCTCTTCATTGTATCTTGTGTTGGGGTCTGTATCTTTCAGATCATTGAGATCATCCATATTCACTATGACTATACTTTGATATGCATCCTTAACATCACTAGTCGTGTATGGTTGTCATAAGATGGTACTGAATTGGTAAGCAGCATACTACCCCCAGAAACATATCCGCACATGTGGGAATGCCTCTACAATAATTATATAAAGAACTATGAAGATCTAAACACATATATTTTGAGGGTCCAGTGGTAGCTGGGTGATGCAGGGTTATGGGATATTGGGAGTGATACCAACTAAACCCTTCGACACTACTGAACAAAGTTTTCCAAATATTCTCAAGTCGTTGGGTAGACCAACTAATGACCACATTGGAAGAAACATGTCATCCAGATAGTTTGAAAGAAGCATTTGACCATGTCTTGGTTGAGAGACTCTGGAATGTAGAAGTTGGAATTTCCATTTGGCTAGAATAACTAGGACAACCGATTGATGGCCAGAGTGTCCCACATGATTCCTTACTCGTAAATGAGGTCTTTTTATTGGTTGGATTGTGATTCAACATCTGCAGGATGATAAACTTGTGGCGGCATTGATGTGGATCAATGTATTGATTGACTAGCTAGTAGAGGATCCATAACATGGGTCAATTTATCAATAGAAACTGGTTCATCTCTCAGAGGTGGTTCCAACCACATTATCCAATCACTATAAGATTGGGAACATACCACATCATCTTGTGTGAGGGTAGCATGAGTCATTTGTGGGTCTACCGGATACTCATTTTCTATCAAAGCCCATAATAATTATCTATGATCTCAAGTATAGGTAGGGAAAGAAACTAGTGGCAATAGAGATGACTACATCTTGAGATATTATACTGTGTCCAAATCATATTATACATGCATATAACTATGAATGGACTCAGGGATCCGGTGTATCCCAACTTCTAGGATGTTGAATTTCACCTCCATAGATCATTCCCTAGGCTCGGATGTAGATGAATGGGGTGAGGGAACCATCATTGAATCACATTTGGAATTATAATATCAGAAGAAAATGAGATTTACGGAGACATGGAATATCTCTATGTTTTTCTCTCAATGATTATGATTCTCCCTTATTCCTTGAGATGGATCTACGGGGAAAGGATGTTCTTTATCATGAATAGGAACTTCATTCTGGTTGGCACCGAATTAGGGAGGACCTCCGCTTTGGCTGACTGAGATACAAGGATTACCTCCTTATCGGTTGTTGTCACAACAGTGAGGACCTCCGCTAGGAGGGAAATTAGAGTTGGGAGGGCCTCCAATCTAGATTCTGACAAAGTAGGGTGGACCTCTACTTTGTTTGGTGTGAACATGGGTAGGAACTTAATATTGAGTGGTGGAAACAACATGTTGAGGGCCTCAATACTGAGGGGGAGCACAATATGGACCATCACACTGATCAAAATAAACATGGGGAGGGCCTCTGTGTTGAATCTTGATGGACCAGGGAGGACCACCACATTGATTAGTGCTGAAGGGGTAGGAAGTCCTCTTGATCTAGTGGAGACATAACTAGGGCCTCCATGATGGTGGGCTATTAGGTGTGGAGGACCACTGTATTGGTCGGTCATTGTATGTGTTGGGACTCTATATAGGTTTTTGATGAAGTGTGGAGGATATTCACATGGATCGATTCTGCAGTAGGGATGACCATCACTTGAGCTATAAATGGAATGAGGAGAACCATCACATTTATGGTCTATGATACGAGGGGGCCTCTGTATCAGGATCCATAGTAATAGAGAGGAACTCTGTACTAGGTGTCGATATGGTGGGGAGGGCCTATTCTTTGATCGATGATGGGAAAGTGGGGAGGGCCTCCATGTTGAGTGTGAGAGCAGGGATGACCTCCACTCTGTTTGGGGATGGTACATGGAGGACCTGTGTACTGAATATCATCGTTACAGGTCGGCCCATGATGGCTATTTGTTGTGCCAGCGATCGAAGGAGTCAACCCGCCCTTCATTTGAGGTGGTTGAGGCCTCCATTCCAATAGGTAATTAAAATTTCCCAAAAATATACTACATTGAATATGGAAGAGTTTTCTGAAGTTGGAAGAAGAAACCAGAGCAATGTAAGATGATTCCCCCTTATAGAATTCCTCCTGATCTTGGGCCCAAAGTTGGAGTCGGGTCATCCAAACTAATGCCTACAGATCAGGGGTGTAATTCAGTAGTTCTTCATCCTGATATACAACTCATTGGTGAAATTTATGGGTCATGGTAAGATCCCTACATGGTGTCTTCCAACTGGTATTCAGGGATTGGGTTACTCTGAAATCCCCTCCCTCCTTGGCATAGAGGATCAAGTTGTATGATCACTCTGGTGAGAGGCTCTCGAGGCGGTTCATTGTTAGAGTGGGGAGTAGTGGCTCCATGCACGAACTTTGGGGGAGGTGGTGTCGATAAGGAGCGAAAGCCTCCAGTTTATGGAAGGATATATCCCTCATGCGAATTTCCCCCTCCTGGTCAAACAAGCATATGAATGTGTGTATCACACTCTTATGAACCATTTATGTGTGTGATATGGGGTGTGGTTACCTAGTAGCATTGGTCACAACTGAATTCATAGAAGATATGGAATCACACGAGATTTTTGTGTCATGATTTCTCTGGCCCTTCCATCTATCGGTGGAGGAATTTGGTTTCCTCTAGTATGGGTTTTGAAAAATAGGAAGATTCAGATGTAAAAATAGATACAAGTGAAAAAATGATCAATTCCCCAGGGTCTTCTAATCCTATATGGATATAGAGAGACATCCACGCCGATGATGTCATAGACTGAAATATCATATGATTTATGAACCCAATTCCTATAGAGTTCCACATTTGAGACACTATTTTCTCATAGTGTCCTGGCACATGATAGCAAGATCTGGTAACATAATTATATATTTATGTATAGAATTATACTAGTCCCCATGTTGAGGAGTATATTTTTATGTCAGGTTGAGCATTACTTCTTCCAAAACGTTCTTCAGGGAACTCCACCACATGTGTTATCATCTTCTAGAAGGTGATGTTTCCCAGCATTATTGTTTTCTATAGTTTGGAAACTTTTATCACATTCTCAGTGATGTATTCTCCTTGATCAAAATTGGATGATGGGATTCCAGTTCCTCGTTCCATGTATTTATACTTGGATGTCGTTTCCAAGTTTGGGTCTCACTTATAGATAAAGACATGTTCATGAAATCCATTCATGGTTCCATTTCTTTGTGGATGACCGTTAATTACGTTACATCTATCTAGAAATTCCAAGTTGTCCTGAGAGGGAATCAACCTATGTTTAGGGTATTATTCATGTTGGAAAACACTAGAATGTTTGGACACTAAGACAGTGGTCACTTTTATTCTTCCTCAGAGGAGGGAATCTCATGTAGGCTTCATAGGCATGGTACCTAAGGCATAACATGTCGATCATGGGGTATCTGATTCCAAATACATGTATTTTTTGGTTCTTCACTATCATCCCATTTTTAACATGAGTTATCAGTTTGATGGGTCATGAGTTTAACATATTGCAGATACTAAATGGGATAGATCATAATGCCCCATGGAGGCTAATCAAAGAGGCACATCCCTAGGAAAGATCACCGAGAAGGATTAAAAAATTGATGGATTGGAATGCCGATGTAGGTGGAACCTAGGATTTGAGTCCCATAAAAGGAAGATTTCACACTGCGAAGGTTGATCAGGACACCATTTGAGGTGGATCTGGGAGATTCACCCCTAGGAGAGGCACCTTGTATTACCAAAGGATGGATCTGAATGAGCTATGAGGGATGATGTGGGATATGTGTCCAATAATGGGATTATTTCACACTTTGGAGGTTCATATGGACACCGTTAGAGGTTTATTAGGGAGGGGAGCCCAAAATATGGGTACCATGGTTTACCATTGGTCAGGATTAAACCGTAGGGAGGCATACTACATACCCTTCTTAGAATAATGGGATCAAAATTAATGCAATTAAAGTGGTAGTGTGGGGATTAAAAATGAGAGCTTCTCGAGTGCTTCTAGGGGTAGTGATGAAGTGGATGGAGAGTACACATAAAAGCGTACCGAGTGGATGTCAAGATCTTTCTGATATGTGTAATACTAGGTAAAATCATGGAGGATTTGGATGGAGTGGATGAAAATGATGAAATGGATGGATTGAATAGTGTGTTGTTTCGGAATGTTGGGATTAAACCTGAAGGGTGCTTCCTACACATCCAAGTTACTTTTGAATTAAAGTCCATGTAGTTTGATGGGGGAATTAGGGATTACAAAAAATGAGGAGGCCCATGGTATCAAGAGGAGACACAATATCTTAGATTAGGTGCATGATCTTAACAGGTATGTGACCTAGAAGTTATCAGAATGAATTTGGATGTCAGTTTTGGAACTCCGAGATTCTTCATATGTATCCTAGTAAATTGGAAATCAAAGACGAAAATGTTTAGAAAGGGATGGTGAATGAATCAGGACACCCTATTGAGGTGGATATGAGAGATGCATCTCATAAAGGGAAAGAGTAAGCTCATTAAGGTATGTAGAAAGGGGGGAGAACATGTGATTTCCATTTTTTATGAATGAAACTCAAAAAGGATTCTTGTGTATCCTTACTAGAGGCATGGATAAAAACCCACATAGTTCAAGAGGGGGCATTGGGGATTAGAACTAAGGAGGTGGCCCAGGAGGATGTATAGTTTTCATGTTCACAAGTAACATATAATCTTACATGATTAATACATAGTATGAGAAAGAAGAGAAATCAATAGACCATTAATTTGTGGCATGAAAGATGCAACAACAAGAGATGGTGTGGGGATTATACATTGAAGCATCCCAATGAGGATCTCATTCCACGTGATGAGGATCTCATTCCTTAAGAGTATATCTTATTCTTGGAAGTGGACCATGGAGATAAAGACCAATGGGATAGGGATGGGTTTTTGAGAACATGGGGTGGGGAAAGGGTTCTTGGATCACATCCCCTCTGTAAACCTCATACCTAGAGAAGGAATGTTGGAAAATCGTGCTATGCCCTACAACAATTCCCAGGAGCCCACTCCATAATGGTTTCTGGGGAGGGTATTATTCCATATGGGGAGGGTGTAGAGGATTTCATTCTCTATGAGGAGGATCTCATACTATGTCACTCAGGTATGGGACATCCTATATGTTCTACACTAGTATAAATCATAGTTTCACATCAAGTGTTGATGAAATTTTGTGATAGGTAGTTATATGTAATGGAGCTCAGATGTGGGGGACTTAGTCCTTACCCATTGGGATTATATAAAATCCCAGATACACCCATGGGAGGGTAATTGATATATCAATGACAGGTGGTAACGGTGTAGAGGATTGATCACTAATGTGGTCTAAGTTAGTGTCCCAATACTGAGCATAAAATGGGATTAACATACTTATGTTAAGAAGAAAAAGGTAAATGGGAATCTCGGGCCACAAATGAAGTTGAGTGGTCCACACGAATGGATGGAATAGGTCACATGAGGACATTAAGTGTAGCTAAACCAATACTGGATTGGTGTGTAGGCTTTGGGAACTTGACCATCGTGAAGTGTTGTCAGAAGAATGGAGGCAACATAGTGAGGCCCATGGGAAGGGATTCACAAGTATGGGTCCTTACTGACATCAGATTCATGAATATTAGATAATTTGAAAATTGTAGGGTATTTTTGATGGAATATGGTTCATTAAACATGGTGAACCTCCCTTGGCATGAAGTCACTATACAGGAAAGGGGTGCTTTGAGAATTCCTAATTCTCCGCGAAACCTCAATTACCCAGGAGATAATTCTTCTCTATGAAGAGGGATGGCCTTGCGTAAAAGGAATCCCCACCTTAGGTGGAACTATTTATGAATAAGAGAATGGGGGTTTTATGATTATTAAATACCTTGAATGATTCATTTTCCATTTTTTCAGTGTTAAGGTGCTTCACGAATTGGGAATTCCGAAGTCGAAAGGTTAGGGTAGTCATGCCATTGCGGTGGAATGAGCTTCGTATATATGTGAAATAGAATCTTTTGATGCTAGGATACATGTTTTAAAGTAATGGTGGGTGCCGTGAGGTTCCTTAACTTAATCAAACTCATGAATCCATATTTCTCCCTCATTTTAATCATGGGGATCCATCGAACTCACAGTGCATTCTGCAACGTCCCTCATCTATTCGTAGAGATGAAAGGATCATCGCGGAAAGGGATGTGCGAATCTTCCCATTAATATGGTTCTCAAGTTTATTTTGATCTTGGTTGTGGCCTCCCCAAAATATCCTAAGGAATGCATTTCGACTCCATCAACATGAGTAAATAATAAATCAAATTATAAAGTTAAATCCTATATTTTTCTGTAAAACAATTTCATCGCATTTTGCATGCTTATTTTTTTAAATAATTTTTATCATAAATTAGAAAATTTATTTGAGAAAATTAAAAGTTTTTTTGTTTCAATTTTTTAAAATTATATTTGGGTTAATTATCATGGATTTTTCGGAAATGATTAATTTTTCAATGAATTGTGAAAAATACTAGTGTTTATTGAAAAATGATTTTTTCATTAAATAAATTATGAGTATCAACTTGGTATTAAAATGGTTAAAAATAAAAATTAAATAAATTATATTATAAATAATCAAATATTTTTTATTTTACTCAATTTCTTATAGAATTACATTATAGAAAAATTTTAAAAGTTTGAAAATCTTCTCTTTGGAAAACCACTTTTTTTTGCACCTATAAGATTAATATTAAATTAAAATTTTCCACTTTTGTGATATTAATTTGAGAAATCAGATCAAATATTTGAAATAATAATTATTAATTTTATATAAAAAATTTAAATTTATTTATATTTACAATTATTAATAATGAAAATAAATATTAATTACTATTATTAAGGTTAAAACGCGGTTTTGTGCAATATATGCGCTTTTGTTAAAATGAATCTTACAAAAACCTTGGTGTTTTTGACTAAATTGGATTTAATATTTATAGTAAATGGATTCATGTTATATAAAAATTCTGATTTTCATTTTATTAATAAATGATAAATTACCTATGTAATTAAAAGGATACATGTTACCATTGAGAAAAAACCAATTGAAAAATTATGTTGACTTAAAATTATAATGAATAACTTGTTTATAACATGTGTTTTTTGGGTTTTGTGGTGGATTTGATCAAAAAAAAGCATCCCACTATTCAAATATTTATCAATATTCAAGCCACTTGTGTTGAATGTGACTTCCCATTATGGTATAGTTTTGGGTAATTAAAAAATTGCCACTCCTCCCCCATTATAAAAGTTCACCTACTCCCCTCACTGATTCACACCTATTAATACATTTGGACAAACCAAACCATAACATAATCCCCGACAAACATATATATATATGTTCTAGAGCTTCTTCTCTTACAAAAAGACCAACCCTAGGGTCCTTAATTAGAGATATAAAGGGGGTTATTCTAAGAGAACACACATGTCATCACTGAACTCATTCTTTTTAATTATTCCCTATCCAAATACATTCTTATATTTGAAATGAAAGTATAATAACACTATTATATGACATGTAATTATATTTTATTAAGTCAATTTAATAACCAATATCTATCTCCACTTCAATCAAATGGGGAACGAAACAGTCGATCATGTGTAAGGTGGATTACCATCTCACAATCTGATATAGTTATTTCTCTATCACTATCTATTGTAAATAAGTATAATGATGAATTAAATGTTTATATATTTTATTTAGGATAGTTTTATACTTATAGAATAAAAATATCACATATAAATTCTTAATTTCCAATATTATTGTATATGATAACATCAATCATGTGTAAGACATGATACCTCCTCATAAAGAATTGTGATTCATTATACACATATTCTTTACAAGAGATGTAATAATGATAAGTTTAATGTAAATATTTGATACATATTACATATAAACTATTGTGGAAATTAAATATAGTTTTTAACTTTCTTTCATTTCATCTTTTGAGAAAACAGAAACAACATTCCTGCTAACATACAGCTCACCATCTCTATCAATGGAGTATTTCATTTCCTATGTATAATTTCTATTTAATACTATAAATACATATATAAATTACATATATGATATTTATATAATGTTTTAAATTATTAATATTGTGCAACTATGATCAAATTAAAATTATTGAAAATACTAAACAAAAACATATAAGATAAACGAAACATTTATTAGCTTAAACATGAATTTAACATGGAATTATTAAAAAAAATGGTAATAAAAAGTCATAACTAAATCATATATAGTGTGATACATATGATTAGTTTTAATTAATAGATTTATAATAGATGTATATTTATTATACACGAGGTTCATGTTTTTACGAAGGAAGTTGAGACTCAAGGTAGGGGATTTCTACTCTCTCAATTATTTTCAAGAGACATATTACATATTAACCATTTGATTCTTTTTTGTGGTGTTTATAATTCCCATAAATAATTTTATATCTTATTAATTTTTTTTATATTTCATGTTTTATATTAATTTAATTAATTTATGGGGCTTATGATTCAGATATAGTAAGGTATTTGTTTGCATCAATTTTCCTTCTTTGAGATATATGTTATGCCATACCACTATATTATTTTATGAGTTGTATATACTACCCCTTTGAAATATAATAACATGAATATATTTATTATAATTATATTTAATTTTTCTTATTGTAGTATTTTTTTAATTGGGATTATGATTTAAATGTCAAACAAGCGGTATGGTCTTGATGATACAATCTCATTGTTTATCGGGGTTGTTTATGATTACGCATCCATTGATGATTTTGTATGATCTACCACTAAAGAACACATTTATATTTATTTTAATCTTTTTATTTTGGTATAATACATGTTTTATTTTCATTTTATTTTCTTTATGTACTCAATATTCCAAAATAAGTTTTTTATCCAAAAATCATCTTTATTTCTCTTTTCAGTCGAAACACTTTTTCTTTCTTATCATTGATTTTTTTAAAACGTTTTCAAAAACGTTTTAACATTATAAAAAGTATTTATAAATTTTTTTATAAATTTTTTATTTTTTTGAAAAGAAATCACAAGTAATTTTAATTTTATTTTACGAACAATACCTATTTTCATTTTAATGAAAATGTGAAAGGAATATTTAACTTAACGTGTACTATATGAATGGAAATTATTTCCATAATGACTAATTAAAGATTTAAATATTACATTATGTATTTAAAAGATTAATTTCAAGAAAAAGTATCTCAAAAATACTTTTTGAATTTTTAGTTATAAAATGGTGATTTTCAATGAATGTTTATTTTCCACAATAAATATTCCATGTTATTTTTATTTGAAGAAATTTTTTAATCTAAGATGAACTCATAACATGTTATTTAATATTTATATCAATATTATTGAGTTATTATTTCATTATTAATTATCTATATGTTTTATGTTTATGATGAAAAGTTGTTTATATGACCTATTTCATTTCTATATGTTATTTTAGGATAAAATTTTTATGAAGCCCATTTCTTATTATGTGTTCATAAATAATGGGTGTTCTCTTAAACCCATTTATTTCATGGGTTTTGATATAATGAATGTTTTATGACTTTGTGGGAAACCTATTTATTATTAACATTATGTGATGGATTTGACCAACATCTTCCTCTAATTCATTAGGTAATAATTTTTATCTCATGAGATAATAATGGGAATCAAGGAAATGGGATGGATCTGAGGAAATCGACCGGTGGCCTTGATACACAATGGGAAATAATTGATATGATTTGATCCACTATTTTTTATGGTTTTGGTAGTTATCCATGAAAAATGAAATGTTTTCTAAACATATATTGGTGCCACACTATTCTGAATTGAGATCATGGATCATTAATTATGTTGAATTTACACTCTTATGAATCTAATATTTCGGAATTATAATGCAATATTCAATGACTCATTTTTATAATCTATGAAAGGTTTTTTTATGAAAATTGTAAGTTATGTACACGATCTAATAGAATTATGCTTATATTATTCATCTAGATGATCATATAATTATGTCTCACATGTTCACCCTTACTGAGCATCTAATATCACCCTTTATTATGCTTCATTTCCAAATATTGTAAAGAAAGGATTTATGTAGGGTCTATTTATATAGAGGAAAAAATGGGAAGAGCATCATGGGATATGTTGAAGATCATTCACTAATAAGGAATATTGTGAACATAATATCTAATGAAACTACACCATTATGGTCCTTGGTTATGTATTTGTGAAATGTATTCAATACTCATTGAAATATATTACATATTTTTATGATAATTTTTGGTCTCTATAATGGGTTCTTCTATGATATCTATCTCATTATTTATAAAACATGTCATTTTATTTATTTCATAGCATAAATACTTCTACTTGAAGCCATTACCTTAGTAATAATATAAGATTACCCCTTCATATTATTTTCCTCTTCCCCATAAATCCAAGATGAGTAATATATATGAAAAATGGATTATAATAAAAATTAATTTTTTTATGTTTCTAGATAGCGTATTATTAGTTTCAAGATATTGAAATGACAATTTTTTTATATTGTTTTCTAAAAATTTGATGTTATTTGATCCTATATGTTCTTATCCAGATATCATCATAATAAAATATCCACCAGATCCATGGTGATAGAGTTAGGTTTGTAACATGAGTGGTGAAATAGTATAATCCTAACATCCAGAAATTTAATTAGTTTTACAATATTTATCACTTTTACATTCATGTGTCTATTAGACTTCTCTTCCATATAGAAATAATTTTACTATCTATCTAAAGTAATTTCCACTATGATTCTTCCAATATGTATTACATATATGGAGACTAGTTATTATTCTTCTATGGGATTTATCATTGGATTTTCTTTAAAAATCAATTTTTCTATTCTTATCCTAAAAACCATGAGAATAATAGATGTAGTTAATTTATATTTTTTATATTGAGAGAACATAATATAAATTTTTCATTGAAACCAAATTCCTTTACATTGAACACCCTTTATGGAGTTATATTAAATCCATTAATTATGTGATGGATTTTTCATTCAAAGCCACTGATAAATCCAAAATCATACCTAGAAATTTTCTTAATTTTCTATTAATCATTACAATTGGACTCAATATTTTTTTTAGTTATAGGAATTATCTATTTATTTTTGATAGAACAATATGGAAAAAAAATTATGGAAAAATATTTTCCTAAACTCCTCCTATATAAAGGATTTTATTTCCCCCTCTAACATTTTTCTCTAGGTTAGGATCAAGTATTAATTTTTTTCAAAATCAATAAAATTAATATTTAAAACCAAATTTTCATGTCCTGAGATTTAGAGAGCATAAAATATATTTTCTACCATATAAATCAAATTCTTGATAATTAATGGTTTGGAAGACTAGAAAATAGTCGGTAATATTTAAATAATGAATGACTAAATAGTGTTTTTTTAATTATTTAGGCAATTTGGTAAGTAAAAATGTATTAAATTATATTTTACGACATTAGATATAATTTTAGATAATTTTTTTACACCATCCCCAATTTTATTTCATTTCCCATTGGAATATTCACTAAGTTATACATAAAATTTATTGTTAATTAAATTATCCCAAGTTCTGTTTATATACTGAGCAAAAAAATAGGAGTTTAGGTGTAAGGAAATATTTTTTAGATTGTTAAATCATAAAATAATGAAAATAAATTCAATTATATCCTAAATTATGAAACATTCGTTTCATCCTAAAATATTTTGGGTTCTTAATACACCACTTTTTGGTTAAACATAGGTTTCATTATGTTGTATCATATTATTAATCATAACATAGTCTCAATAGATAAAAAAGATCCACTCTAATACAAACTGAGGTAGAGAAAAACTGTATTCAAATATTTGGTGCTAATTTTTTTTCATGTAGATCAGATTTAATACCACATTAGGGGATTCAAGCATGATAAGCATATATTTTATATAATTTTACATGGATGATAATTATATCTCAGATTCAATCACACCCAAAAATATATTTATTTAGTGTATTTGGGGACTAGGTTTATAAAAACAATTTTTTAATAATTCAAAATATCCAAAACAATAGTCATATAACGTATTACTCTTCTAAAAAAAGCATTTATATTACACTTTTTCATAACTAATGTAAAGGAAACATAGGAAAGTATGATAATAGATGTTTAGTAAGGGTAAAATTATGAGATAAAAATAAATGAACACAAGTGATAAATATTTATTCATGTGGGTATGAGATCATAATAAATGTACACAAAGATAAGGATATACAAATAAATAAAATGCAAAATCAAGAATCAAGAGATAAGTGTTTTGATATAACATAAAACATGATTATCTGGAGTGTGGAAACATAAATAGAAAATATGTGAATGTGACATGAGAATTTAGAATTATATAATAATAAAAAATCATTTGAGGATAGAACTAATAATATGTGTCTTGGTATACCATTGGACACATGATGGACTATGAAAAATGCCTTCCCATAATATAGTAGGATTTAGATAACAACCCATGTAATGTTTTAGAATGGGATAACTATCTTTATAACCTTATACATAGGATAACTACTCATATACCCTTGGTAATGTGATAAATACCTATGATCACTTTGGTTTTTTCTAATTACTCTTATATCCTTAGTATTGGTCTAACTACCTATGTACCCTCAAGAATGGGATAACTGCACATGTACTCATGGCCTTAGTAAAGCTATATATATACCCTTTTGAGATCATGAGGTATTAAAACTTATCTAATGAACTAAATAAATATATTATTACCACCCATATAATGATCATAAACCACATATAAGTTTCCCATAATCACATGAAACCAATATTAAACACACCATAGCTTAATTACCCTTTGAGAATGAAATTAGTGTCATGAATAACTCCATAAAGGAAGATTGTAAGCCATGAATAAAATAATGTGGATAATATCATAATAGTATAACAGTAGTGTTTCATAAAAATATTAAAATATCATGACATATATGAAAAAATTATAAAACCATAAGGAAAATATCTTTGAAAAAAATTATCCTTTATTTTTTATAGCATTTATTTAAAAATTATCTTTTTAATGAATGGAATTAACATATAATTTCTAAAAATCAATAAATAATGTAATGAAATATTAATTATTAAATATATATAAATTTTAAATTCATTTATTTCGAAGGAGTTATAAATGGATTATTCTTTTAATTTTTTTTAAGAAGATTCATTTTCACAAAAAAATGAAATGTGTTGACAAGATTAAAATTATTTTTTACATAATTTTCTATAGAAATATAAAAAATTAAAATGAACCTAATGAATCATTTATAAATTGAGAAGAATATATATAAAATAATATAATGAATATGGACAAGGAATAGAATGATTTCTTACTGAAAAAGGGATAAGTTTGGTATCACATATAAGAAACACTTTAGTTAAATTATAATCCAAAATTATGTGAAATAGTAATACTATTTTTAAACCTATCAATAAAAATATAAAATGTAAATAAATTGTGTTTTATAGAAAAAATATGTTATAATTTACCTATATATATATATTAATTCCTATTTATTTTGAAAATTATATTTGAAATGAAACCCTTACGGATGGGTAACTATTGAATTAAAATCCATTTAATTAAATAAATTGATATATCTTTGTAAATCTATTTAATTACATATACAATATGATAAAATATTTTCATATAGGTGACCCAAAAATTACATATATATTACCACTTATTATATAAATATTCATTACTTATCATTGTTATCAATTCCAGTACCATAAATGTTTAGTGTATTTGTAAACATAGATACATAAAAAATAATACATAAAAGTTCTATTTCATCACTAACTATGTTATTTACGACTATCACCATTCATATAAATGACATATATAAAAACATTATTTATATTCTGGGGAAGTGTAAACATAATAATGGGTCATATCAGATTCTTTTTATGTGTAGAAAAGGGAGATATTAATCAATTTTCATTTCTAAACCTAACTTTAGAAATAGGGTATGAGAAAAAGAACATAAAATTTTAAAATAATACACAAAAAATGATATATCATATTAATAAGTCATTGAATAAAACATGCATATTTGTAAGACATGATACATAAAGTAATCAAGGAACATGATCCAATAGAGAATAACATTGGAATAAAATTTTATCATAAAAGTGTGGTATAATCAAAATTAATAAATCTTATATCAATGCTACCCAATATGATATTCATCACATGTTTGGATTGGGATAACCAGCCATGTTCCTCCTTTGATATTTGGATAACCACCTCATTTCTATATTTTGGGATTCATATGACCTCCATGCACCCTTTGAGTAGATAATAGATTAATATTTTACAAATAATTGGAATGATATAATAGAACCACCCAAAACATAAACATAATCCACTCCTATGCATGCTAATAGATCATGAATGTTTTTATCATTTCATCATAGAATAACCTATGGAAGATAAAATTGATTTAACTAAGATTACATTATCATAATAATCAACCATATATATAAAAAAGTAAAATTTTATCATAGGGTCATGTCCCTAGTGCATCATAGGTGACATCAAATGATTTTATCATAGATGAAGAATTATTTCAAAAGATCATTTGGATATTTCTTGAGGAAAATAGATATTTCATTGTGAAATCATGCATTTTAAATAAATAAATTTCCAAAATATTAATGAAATTTTATTATTGAAAAAGGACCATGGTATAATATAAATGGTGCTTCTAAGAAAAGTGTGGTCATGATGGTGGAAAAATCTTTTCATGTGGTGGATATCAAACCAAAAATTTCATCCACAACATTGGTAAAAAATTCATCATCCTGAAAATGATTGGAGGTCTCCCTTTAAATTTTGATTTATAGTAATATTAAAATTAGTAAAATTAACTTTAATGAATCTTCTTTAATAGGAAAAAAGTTCTTGAAAACAATTTGGTGAAAATATGGACGTTGACAAAAAGCTTCCTGGATGAATAGAAAAATAGAGTCTGTTTTCATTAAAAAAATATTTTTTTGGATTTTTAGAACATAGAGGGTGGAAAATGAAATGGAAGACATTTAATTTAAAAAATTACTAGGGTATATTAATGAAAATATTACTGATGAGATATATAAATATAACTTATTTATCAAAAAATTTAACATAAATAATCCTTATCAAAGTGAGATTTTTAAGTAAAACCCTTACGTCATGTTTCACATTCATTATATGCTCTCTAAAATCATGTATAGTGAATTTAAAATTTTTTATAATTAAATATAAGAACCATATTCACACCTATAATTACATGTATCCACCACTTATCACATTTCAACACCCATTTATTAATAATTATTTATTTGAATCATGGTTTTTGGGTGTCAACCATTTCATTTTTCAAGAATGATTTGGTTAGGAAATTATGATCCTTGTACATTGATCATGGTTTCATCATATACAATTATTTAATGAAGAAAAAATATCATATATATTCATTATATACATATTTATGACCAACTATAATATTTAGATATATAAATTCGTGTTACACAATTTGGGGACAAAGTAGTCTCTAGGTACACATGACCATTGTTTAAATATTTATAACAAATACATGGAAATAATGATTAATAATATATAATAATTAAGACTTCATAATTAGATCATATATATCATATATATTTATTAAATCCAATTTTATATCTATTAATGTGAGGTAGTGATGTTAAATAAATCATGTCTCTATGTGGAGGCGGTATCTCACACATACACATGAGCAATACTTTCCCATCCAATTAGAATTAAAAAGGTGGAAAATGGTTTAGAAAAGATCATAATAAAATATCCTAATATTTATTATATTGGATAAATAATGTTTTGAGGTATAAAACATGTTTTTTATTGTTGGAATAAGAACTAAAATATAGAAAATATCTGTTAATATGTATACCACTTATTCGAGAGACTTTCTCCATCAAACACAATAAGCCATGAAATTGTTTTCCTAAGAGATGAAAAATGGGTCTTCGGTGAATTAGATTAATCTATAATGTTTTTAAGAAAGGTATTTTCAGAGATATAAAGCCCAAATTATTTTCTTAATTTGGGATATGTGGTTCCATTTTAAATGTCGGGAATGGGACACAAATGATTTTTTTAAAGATTTCATTAATATATAGTCACCTTCACGTGAATGTGTCCTTAAATGGATAAAAAAATAAAATTTAATTTATCATAAGGTCAAATAATATTCATATAAAAATAATTACTATTTCTATTTTTAATTATTACCCTTATATTGTAGTTTAACCACCTCCCCAATAAACTCATTTTACTGTTGTCTTTGTAAAGAACAATTTGTTGTTTTTACTATTGATTATTATGAAAAATTAAGTTGAACCTATTAAATTATATTAATTATGATGATTCAAAATATTCAAAAAATTTCATAATATTGAATTTATATAACTGTAGGAAATTAATTTTTAAATTTGTTTGAGATACTCAATTAAAACCCATTTTTATAAAAATTCATTAATTAGTATAAAAATGACTTATATTTGTCGATTGTGTTGTGGAAACTATAAAACAATTGATAAATTATTTTTTGAAAATATAATCAATAAATTTCATTTAAATAATTAGTTGATAATGGTTTATTTAATATTTTATGATAAAAAAAATTTCCCTTAAAACATATTATGAAAAATTTCTCGCTTTGCACTTAAATGATTTTATATTAATTTATAACCATTACATAACTATTGTATGGATGATTATTCATGAAATAGAAATAATTTTTATTAAAATTAATTTTAAATAGAGGTAAATAATTTTTTTTAGATAATAATAAATAAGATGAAAAAAAATTATTCAATTAATTGGACATTTATTAAATAAAAGATTTTATAAGAAATATAATGATTTATTAATAGGATTAAATCATTACATTTAAATTTAAGAAAAAATTATATATATTTAATAATGTTTTTAATCTTGTTCATACTATCCAATTGAATGGTTACATTATAGATGAATAATATATCATGTTTTTATTCAGACAAAGGGTTTTATGTAAACCAGTATACAAAATACTTGACATTTATTTGAAATGAAATACATATAAATTCTTTGAGTGTTCCATTCTATTCCGAATAAAACTATATTTTCCATTTAAATGTTAAAAATATGTTTAAAATGTTTATATCTCTACCACATCACATCAATGGGTTCCCATGTAGCTTCCTCGAATTTTCGATTACTCAAGAGAAGATTAACCATGTGAGTTGTCTTTATCCTTATAAAATTATCTACATGATTAATGATTTATATCAGTTTCTCATTATAAAAAATATCATTGTTCTACATTGAAACCACTATGTTTAGTATATCTATAAGTTTGATTTTGTACTTCCTCAAAAAACATATATAGAACACCTCATGAGATAGAGAGTTGATTGGTGGAATCCCTATGTTATAATAAACTATCTCGATCTGATCATGAATCCTAAAGGGATGAAATGCATATGGCTCATCATTCCATTATTCGAAAACCACATAATATTATTCCATAAATATTCTAATATGAATATATTCTCAACTCCTTCAAATTTAATTTTTCATCGATGATTGTTATCATAACACCACATTCAACACTAATCTTTCATGATGTGCTCCTAAATGTATTCTTCTTTCTCTACGATTTCCTCCACAAGTATCACTTGTACCAATAGATTTATTTATCTAACATCATCCAATATTTTGGGAGTTATATACTTTCTGATATATATGTATTGATAATTATTTATCTAAATAATCAAGTGAAAACTATTTTTATATAATAATTATATAAAAGGATGTTGCTGATTCCAAAAACCATTGAAATCTAGTGAATAGGAACTTATCATTTCCTCTATGGTATGAATTTTTCTCCCAAAATAATCAGCTGTCTGATAATGAAATATAGTAAAAAACTAAAATAAATCTATATATAAATATTTCTAAAGACATCACCAGAACATCAAGGTAACCCAAATATCATTATTTGATAAAATAGAAAGTGGTATTCCATGAAACCATACCAATTAATTAAGGTATACCATGAAAAAGTGATCTAGTGAGAATCATCTCTAATAGAAATGAAATATTCTTTCTTAAAAAGTAAATTGACTACAAAATAAAATAGAATTATGGACATTTAGATTTTTGGTGAGTTCAACGATGAAATCCAGAGTGATATTTTCCCATTTACATTTTTGAATGGGTAAGGATGGAAAAATAATCTTATGCTTCTATATAGTATAATTAACAAGTAGATATACCAACACCAAGATATATACTATGAAATATCTCTATTCATGTTGTTCTATCATAAATAATCTTTCTGATATATATAAATCTTTTTATTTCTGGGATAAATAGAGAATTATGATCTATAAGATTCTTCTAATACATATTTATCCAAGTATTGTATTGATAAAACTCATGCTTCATTCCTAAAATTCATCCTTCAATCTAAATCATGGTTGAACTAAATAATATTATAAACCTTATTATATGGCTCTGTACTGTTCTTTTACACCACATTATTTTTTCCATGGATATATGTTTGAACACACATTTGGGACGGAGAATATTACACCCTTATTTCATGTTTTCATGGACTATAATATAAAAATATAGAAATATTTTATTTTTTATCCACATAATAGATAAGCTATAAGGTTTCTTTTGACACAATGAATAAAAAAACTTTTTCAATTTCCTATGGTGGTAATTTATTTAGAATTCATAATCATTTATCAACTCTAAATATCTTCTCTAGTGAATATTTGTCTTTTTAATTGTGATTATATACATTATACTTTTATTATCTGTACATTTTTTCACACCTTTCTCTATATAGATAATTATGCTATGTTATAAATGAATAAAAGAAAACCGTTAACACTAAATAATGTGTCTGGTAATTTTAATTGTGAACCTCAAATTATGTCATTCATAAGCTAGAAAAAAATAATTCTTGATAAGAACAAATCCAAAGTCCCTCATCAACTCATCCCTATAAATTAATAAACCTTTTTCAAATATGGGAATGTGTTAGCAAAGGTGCACTGAACAACATTCTCTATAGTTCGTTAAAAATTTCTTCACATTAATCAAACCAAAGTTACTTGACTCTCTTAGAGGTTAACATAGTTTTTGGATTGGGTAATTGAGAGAAATTATTCATAATATGTCAATATTATCCATCTAATCATTGAAAACTATAGATCTCAGTCATAGTGGTTGGTATAGGACAAGGTGAAAAAAATTTATAATTGATAGATCCACTGATTACCATCACTATAGATTATATGGCCTTGAAATTGAAATATATATATTTAAAATTTATAGTTTTTAAATTTTATATTGATCCTGTAGTTCCTTAGGGTATCTACTAAAACTTCTATGTGATCTTAATGCTCTTCCATTATCTTTGAGATTATAATAATATTATTTATAAATATATCCAAAATGTGATCAAAGTAATTTTTAAGGACACTATTCAATGAATCTTTGAATGTGGATGGAATTAGGAAGACCAAATAAAATAAGTATTGTGTCCATACTGTGAATGTTTGGAAGTTAGGGGTATTAATTCAATTATTACACTAAATTTATTGTATCCATATTGATGATAAGTCATGGAAAAATATTGGGATCTTTACTATTGATAAAAAATCATAAATTCTAAGTATAAGATAGTTATTCATGATTTTTATCTTACTATGTTATCGATAATCAATGATGATTCAAATTGATACATAATTATTCTAATAATGAATAATTATTTCCCTTCATGTTGATGCACATGGACGAATGAATCCCTTATCAACATTTTCCCAGTTTTTCTTTTTTTAATTCCTACAACTCATTGAGGGAAATTTTATATTTACTCTTTTATATATTTAAAACACTAGGAATTAGTTTTATTAATAAATAAATACCATTATTCAAATAAATATTGTGAATATATTCCATAAATACATAAAAACTCACATACAATTAAAAGATCATTAACGTTTAATTTATCTCCAACCATCAAAGAGAATTAATACCTTTTAATAGGAATCATGTCCCAAAAAATGATGTAATTTCCATTGGATATTTAAATTTATCCTTACACTAAAATATAATCATATGTTGGTTCAAAATTAAAAATGTGATTAACCTTCATTTGTAGTTGATATTGTATATTTATAAATAAATCTAATCCGTTCCCAAAATAATATCAAAATTAACTGGAGGAAAAATAACTATATTTGAAGGAATCTCCTTCCACCATACATCAATATGAGAAGAATCATAGTCTTGAGATACAACCATAATTATAAAAATTGAGTCATTACTTCTAACTCAGAATCTAATTATAGAGGTGGTAATGTAATACCATTGTAATATTTTTCAATTATAAAAGGGTGGGTAGATCTTGAATCAAATAACACATTACCTATTATAGAGTGAATGGTAAGTGTACCATTCACCACATCATTTTTTTACCCTTATAAATAACAAATATCACATGATATTTCAATTTTTTTCTTGTCATAAGTGGTTTCTAACATCAACCATCATCATTAAACCTTATATTTGAACACTAATTATATGAAACCCCAAGAATTTACCGCATGTATCCTCTTAAATGAATTCAATTAATTTGATAGATTATATAAGGCCCCATCACTAAACATTACTTAATATTGAATTAAATAAATAATTCCCATTGAGGATCTTTTCAGGTTTAGAGTTTTAGAGAATTAGATCATAACTATTACATCTCAAAAGATTACGCAGTAGACACTTCTACAGAGTTTCCTTTTTTTACAAAACATTAACTCTTAAAAAAAAGAGTCATGTCTAGTTACATGTTTAAGACAGCATGACTTATCCTTGATCCCATCCTTGATCATATTCCACATTATGTCCTGTGAAAAAAATTTCAAAAAAACTTGGGATGATCATAAAAAGCTCAGTAAGGGTTACAAAAAGAAGGAAAACTGTTAGTTTTTAAAAACAACAAATAAACCATGAATACATTATCAAAGTAATACTTTTCACCATTATGAAGTTGTAAAAACTATTCACCAAATTAATGATCATTACTTACCCTTTTGTAACCAAAATATTACCATAAAACCCATATAAATAACACATAACATATTAAGGTAACTTGGGACATAAACATACATAAATGGAATAACTATACGGTTGACTTCCACAAATATAACCTTATGGAATAGCCATACGGCCGGCTTCCATACCCAATGAATTGGAGGTTATAACGTAACCACCCATCCTGGTATTCACGACACCACCCGTCATTTGGTTTATCACGTAATCACCCGTCAAATGTTCAAGTACCATTATAAAATCATAACACATAAAACAATTATAAAGGAAAAAAACATTTCCACATTTAAATCACAATATATCACTTAAATATATTGACATAAAAAATCCATTATCAAAACCATTTTCAATACCAATATACATAAAAGATTATATGGTATTTATTTACTTTTAAAAATATTACGGCTTGTTGAGGAAGCCAAAGATCAAATAGTACTCACGGTAGAGGAAAGGTCGGTGTCACCTTGTACGTTAAAAAGAAACATATCTTTTGTAGTTTAGTAAAACATTTCATATATAAAAGATTCCTTTTGAATAAAAGTATAATTCGAATGGGTTTATACACTGTATAAAAGAAAGTTGTGTATAAAACAAAATATGCCTTAGTGAAAAGATATTGAGACGAAGTCCCTAACCTCATTTCTGACGTGACTTGATTGCTCATTAATCTCCTGAAAAATAAACTAAAGTTAATTTATACTAGCTTAAGAACCTTTTTCAAGTTTATTATTCCTTTTATATAACTTATTTCCTTGTTAGAAACATTATGTAATCATTTAAGTTAATAACGTTTGTTTTGTCGATATTTGGTTTTTAAGTCAAAAATGGACTTCTTACAATTACATTTTGTTCATGTGGTCAAATTTTCATTATATCCAGAATGATATTAATGATTTGGAAATCATATATATCATATATATCCAGTATATACATGTATTTATAATAGTATATAACATTTAGAGGTAAGAAATGAAATGCACCGTTCATGGAGACGATAAGCCGTACGTACGCATGAATGCTACTTTCATTTCTATTTCGTATTTAATGGAGTGAAATCATAATGTTATAATGGTATATTATAATTCCAGTATAATATCATATATAATATCATTAACTCCGTCCTTTATACGTCCCACATATGGCATTAATGAATCAAACCACTTTAAGGGGGCGGTAGTCCGCACTTTCTAAAATGAAATTATCGGGTTTACCCATAATGGAAACCATAAAGGTATGCCAAAAATGAAAACTACAGAAGCATAATGAAAACATAAACATAATATATATCATATATAAATATAGTGACATCTTAATGGCCACCATGAAAGGTGTTAAAAGAAGATTTTACAATCATCGTTTCATGAGGCAGAAATTCACCAACCACAGAAACATTATGTTCTTTAACCATTATACGGATGTGTGTGTAAGTGTAGATCTAATACTTATAATAAAAAAATCCTAGTATATTTAATATACTGGTGTTGTTACAAAATAAATGAATAAAAATAGTTTAGGGGGTTGGAGAAGCAAAATAAAACATAAGAACACAAGAGAAGACATTACCTTTAAATCGGGTAACTCCCGTGGGTTTGAACCAAAAGGGTTTCTTGAATAGATTCCTGCCTATGTTAAGGCTTCTAGGATGAGGAGAGGGATGTGGTGAGATAAAAGGATCAGATATTTTCCGAGACAATGGCTTGAGAGGTGTGGGTATGGTGGTAGAGGTCGGGGCCTTTTATAAGAGAGAGGAGGGGCACTCTTGGAAAGTTTTAAAATGTTACTATATTATATAATGCGTTTCGGATTTTAAAGGTCCAAAAATTATTTATTTCGAGTATAAGGTGATAATAGTTCTAAATACACCCATACAATAGGTTTTTTACAAGTTTAGGTCTTATATTTTACATTATATTTTCATTTTATTTAAATCGTTAAATAATGAGGTAATCGCTGCATCATCATGGTGTCATAAATAATTTAATTTATTTAATGTATAAAAATTATAAAAAAATATCATGATGTAGGAAATATTTTTATATTTCTAATTAATATTTATAGTAAAAAAGATGACTTGTATAACCCCATCCGAAAAGTGTTTTAGTAAAACAATACATGTTTGTGACATTATTATTTTAACTTTAAATAAAATGTTGTTAATGTCATTTTCTTACCCAAGTGGCTCCATGGGGTCCCCCAAGTTGACACATGGATTTTTTGGTCGGCCATGACACATCCAATAAGGGTTGTACATGTGTCAAGGTAATTTCATATTATTATAACATTATTTTTACCTTAAATTACACTAATTTCCTCTAATCGCGATTACTAAAACATAAAAGTTACTATTCACAAAAAAATTATTTTAATCCCATTGAACCAAATTTTACTTCCTAATGACAACCATGTATGTTGGATTTTTTAAATTCAAATCACAGAAGTGATAATGTTTCATTTAAACGAAAAATCTGTTTTTTAACTACCACTTAGTGGTTTCTCTATTCATCAAAAATTGAAGTTTTTCAGAAAAATACAAAAACATAACCCTAAGCTATATTTGATATTCCAAATTAAAAAATTATGTTTATTTTAAAAAATTCAAAACATATAAGTTGAATTAATTAATTTAATAATTAATTCCTGTTGTCAAAACAAATAGCGTGTTTTTATGAAACAATATATATCAAAATATTGACACTAGTTTAAGTCCAATTTCAAAGTGAAATTAATTCCAATGACCCACATTGGATTAAATGGTAAAAATATATTATAATTGAACTTTAAAACCAATTCAAAAGATAATATAATCATATAAATTAATTAGATTAAAAAGAGGTTTGGAATTAAAATACAACATTTTTCACTATTCATTAAAAAATGAACTTTATCGGAAAAATACCAAAACTTTACAAAAAGTAAATTTTGATTTCTTGATTCTAAAGAAGTATTTTATTTGGTCAAATAGAATGTATAAGAGTGACCAAAACTATATTTAATGAGGGTTCACCATCAAAAGGTTATAAGTCGACCTTTAGTGAATATTAGAGTATCTATGCCTAAATTTGAATTCTTTTCTTATTTTAAGCCTTAATATTTTATTGGGTAAAATTAAAAACATTTAAAAAACACATATAATCATATTTTAGTTATTTCTATTCATTCCCGCAAATACAACGACTATGTGTTAACCACCATTTAAAATAATATTATTATATTACTAGTGTGCAACATAAGATTTCAAATAAACTCTTTGTTGTGTATCGGGTATGCTATCGAACATAGCAATCCCTTTAAAATAAAACTAATATTTAATTCGCAATTATTAATAAATATGAAAATGTATTATTCTTTATTTACCTATTATGTTACATCCTTCCTCCTTTTTGGGAATTCTGTCCCCGCAATTTTATTCACTTATCAAAATAAGTGGGGGTATTTATCCCTCATAGCATTTTCAGATTCCCATATTTCCTCTTCAACCATATGGTTTTTCCACAAAACCTTTACCTGGTGAAATACCTTATTCAGCAACACTTTCTCTCTACAGTTAAGAATCTGGAATGGTTGTTCTTTATAAGAGAGATTCTCCTCCAACTGAACAACCTTTGGGCTTAAAACATGAGATGGATCTGGCATATACTTTCTCAACATCGAAACATGAAAAACATTGTGTACCTAAGATAAAATCAGAGGTAAAGCCACTCGGTAAGAAACTGATCCAACTCTCTCCAGAATTTCATATGGTCCAATGAACCTTGGACTCAGATTTCCTTTCTTACCAAATCGCATCACACTTTTCCATGGCTAAACTTTGAAAAAGAAATTATCACCTTCCTCGAAAGATAGATCCTTACTCCGATTATCCGCATAACATTTCTGTCTGCTCTGAGCTGTTCTCGTGTGTTTCTAAATCAGCTGAACTTTTTCTGCCAACTCTTCTACCAATTCTGGTCCCATCAACTTCCGTTCACCCACTTCATCCCAAAAAGCTAGAGTTCGACACCACTTTCCATATAATGCTTCAAACGGAGACATCTGTATACTGGAATGAAAACTGTTATTATATGAAAACTCAACCAAAGAAATATGTTGGTCCCAACTTCCCTGATAATCCATCGAGCAAGCACGTAGCATATCCTCCAAATCCTGAATTGTTCATTCTGAGTGCCCATCTTATTGAGGATGAAAAGCTGTACTAAAATTTAATTCAGAACCCAATGACTTTTGAAGGCCTTTCCAAAAGTTATTAGTGAACCTGGGGTCACGATCAGATACAACGGAGAGGGGAACTCCATGTAACCAGACTATCTCTTTAAGGTATAATCGATAAAGTTGATCTAGAGAGAATGTATCTCAAATAGGATGGAAAAGAGCAGATTTATTCAATCGATCAACAATAACCCAGATTGCATTATTACCTCTATATGTCTTCAGTAATCCCATAACAAAATCCATGGATATATTTTCTCATTTCCACTCTGGCACCAGTAAAGGTGGAAGTATCCCTTTCGGTAACTGCCGCTATGCTTTAACCTGTTGACAAGTCAAACACTTCACAGTAAAATCAGCAATATCTCCTTTCATTACATCCCACCAGTAATACTCCCGTAGATATCTGTACATCTTAGTACTTCCAGGATGAATTGAAAACGGGGAACTATGAGCCTCACATAACAACTCATTCTTCAAATGTGAATCACAAGGCACACATAATCTCTTCCCAAACCTCAAAACACAATCATTATCAATGTTAGATTCTAGCAACTTACCCTTCTGAACCAGCTCAACCTTTTTCTGCAACCCACTGTATTTCCTCTGCACTTGCTTAATTCTGTCTGATAGGGTTGATCTTACTGACATCTGAAACAATATAGAAGAACTTCCTGCACCAAAAAATTCTATTCCAAAGTTCATCAAATCAAAAACCAAAGGATCTCGTTCCAAACATAGCATCGTTAATGAAGCATTATTTTTTCAACTCAAATCATCAGCCACTTTGTTTGCTTTTCCCGGATGATAATGAATTGTACAATCATAATCCTTGATTAATTCCAGCCATCTCCTCTGTCTCATGTTCAATTCTTTTTGAGTGAATATATACTTTAAAATTTTGTGATCAGTATATATTTCACACATTACTCCATAGAAATGATGCCTCCAAATATTTAGAGAAAAAACAACAACAGCTAATTACAAATCACGTGTAGGGTAATTTACCTCATGAGTTTTCTACTAATGTGAAACGTAATCAATTACCTGATCATTCTTCATTAGGACGCAACCAATTCCTTTAAATGAAGCATCACTGTAGATAAAAAACTCACCATTCCTGGAAGGTAGTACCAAAACTGGAGAATTCACCAATCTTCTTTTCAACTCCTGAAAACAATCATCACATTCTTTTGTCCAGATAAACTTAACACCCTTCTGAGTTAGCTTAGTCATTGGACTAGATAACCCTGAAAAATTTTCAACAAACCTTCGGTAGTAACCTGCCAAACCAAGAAAACTACGGATCTCGGTTACATTTGTGGGTCTTGGCCATTCTTCAACAACTTTTGTTTTAGCAGGATAAACAGTTATGCCTTTTTTTGAAACAATGTGACCAAGGAAAGAAATTTGTTGTAACCAAAACTCACACTTGCTGAATTTTCCATAGAGTTTCTTTACTTTTAAGGTTTTCAATATAACCCTTAAATTACTCTCATGCTCCTATTTACATTTAGAAAAAACCAAAATATCATCAATGAAAACAACCACAAACTTATCCAAGAACTCATGGAAAATTCTATTCATAAGGTACATGAATACAATAGGTGCATTGGTTAACCGAAAAGGCATAAATACAAATTCATAATGACTATATCTAGTACAAAACGTAGTCTTCGGAACATCTGATTCTTCTACTTTCAACTAATGGTACCCTGACCACAAGTCACTCTTCAAAAAATACTGAGCTCCCTGGGGCTGATCAAAAAAATCATCGATATGAGGGAAAGGATACTTGTTCTTAACAGTGATATTATTCAAGGCTCTATAATCAATGCAAAGTCTCATTGAACCATATTTATTTTTAACAAACAAGACAAGAGCACCCCATGGTGAAGTGCTAGGTCGAATTAAACCTTTATCTAATAACTCTTGCAATTTCTTCTTTAACTCTAAAATTTCAATTTGATCCATATGATAAGGGGTTTTGAAATTGGCATAGAATCAGGAACTAAGTCAATAGTAAATTCAACTTCCCGATCATGAATAATACCAGGAAACTCATTAGAGAAAACATCAAGATACTCATTTACCACTGGCACATCATTAATCTAAAAAGATCCTTTATTTTCAACAATATGTGCAAGGTAACATTCATTTCCATATTTTACAAGTTTCTCAGCTTCTTGATATTTTATCAAAATCAAGGGTTCATTCTTGTACACAAACTGAAAATATTTCTGAAAAGAAACCATTTTAGCTCTGCAGTCAATCTTAGCATGATAAAAAGAAATCCAATCCATTCCCAAAATAACATCAAACTCTACTAGAGGAAAAAAATATGGTTTTCTGGTAGATTCTTTCCATACACAAGGATAGGAAGGTTCTTATAATTTCTTTTTGTCTTAAAATTTCCTCAGGGTGTTTTTTCCATAAGTTCAGGATTCATATCTTGAGTTGGAATTCCCAATATACTAGAAAACTTCTCAGAAATTAAAGAATGTGTAGACCCTGAACCAAACAACACATTGGCATAATCTGAACAAACAGATAGTATACCTGATACTACTTCATTCGATGGCCCAACATCTGCTGAAGTAGTTGCAAAGGATTTCACCACCCCTATCATCTTGTAGTCTGGCTGCTTTTCCCTAGTTGAGTTCTTCATTAGACTGATATTTGCATATTGACCCACTTCATAACACTTAAAACATCATACCACTGGCTTTTCATTGCCTGATTGATCATCTTCCTTACAGTTACGAGTAATATGACCAGACTTTCCACACCAAAATCACTTTCCAGACATGGATAAACATTCTCCAGGATGCATTTTACCACACTTCTCACAGGATGGATATTTCGTTTTCTTACCTCCTTGCTTCTTTGATGAATTCTCCCCCTTTTCCTGCCAACTGGACCTCTTATTCTGTTGTTTGTCAAAGAACACCAGATCATCGGCAAACTCCATTTCCACCTTCCCCGCACATCGAACATGTTTTTCATAACTTTTGAACTCATGATAAGATAAATCACTTTGATACATTGGCTTTAACCCTTAGAATAAAACGTTGATTTTACTATCATGATCTTGAATGAAATTTGGAGCGTACCTTGCCAATCGAGTGAACTTTGCTTCATAAGCAGCCACTGAGTCATCCACCGGCCTCAATTCAAGGAATTGTTTTTCCATCCTAAGAGGAACCACCTTAGGAAAATATTTCTCAAGAAACTAACCTTTGAATCCATCCCAGTGAAGATCATCAATCACATCAATATCCCTGATATTTTTCACCATTGACCACCACTGATCACCTTCACCTTCAAAACGGTTAATAGAAAGACTAACCTTTTGATGTTCTGAACACCCCATGACATTGAAAATCTTCTCCAGTGCTTTAATCCACCCTTCTCCTAGCACAGGGTCAGATGATCCTCTGATTGATGGGGGATGTTGCTTCATGAAATGTTCCACCACTAACATGTTCCTCTACGGTTGATCTGGCTGATCTCGTGCATGAATACCACCACCATTTATAGCCTGAGTTAACTGTGCCATCACTGCAACAAATTGTTCATTTCAGATTCCGACCATCTCAGGTTGCTGATTTGGAACGTTGTATTCCTCCTAATGTCATCCTAACATAGCTGCCTTGTTTCATCTACAGAAAACCATTCTGAACACAAAAATATATTATGTGAAGAAACATGGTAATATTTAAATTCTATATCATTTCAATTATACCATAAATGAATTTATGGACATAAATTCAACAATTTTCTAACTTCTAAAGTTGTCTAAACCTCCCTATGATACCAACTATTAGGCCCCGTCCTTAAACATTACTTAATATTGAATTAAATGAATAATTCCCATTGAGGATATTTTCAGGTTTAGAGTTTTAGAGAACTATATCATAACTATTACATCTCAAAAGATTACACAGTAGACACTTCTACAGAGTTTCCTTTTTTTTACAAAACATGAACTCTTAAAAAAAAGAGTCATGTCTAGTTCCATGTTTAAGACAACATGACTTATCCTTAATCCTATCCTTGATCCTATTCCACATTATAACCTGTGAAAAACATTTTAAAAAAAACTTTGGATGAGCATAAAAAGCTCTGTAAGGGTTACACAAAGAAGGAAAACTGTTAGTTTTTCAAAAAAACAAATAAACCATGAATACTTTATCAAAGTAATACTTTTCTCCTTTATGAAGTAGTAAAAACTCTTCATTGAATAAAAGATCATTACTTACCCTTTTATAACCAAAATATTACCATAAAACCCATATGAAGAACACATAACACATAAAGGTAACTTGGGACATAAACATACATAAATAGAATAACCATTTGGTCGACTTCCACAAATATCACTTTATGGAATATCCATACGACCGACTTCCATACCCAATGCATTGGAGGTTATAATGTAACCACTTGTTCTGGTATTCACGAACCCACCCGTCATTTAGTTTATCACATAACCACCCGTCAAATGTCCAAGTACCATTATAAAATCATAACACATAAAAGAATTATAAAAGAAAGAAAACATTTCCACATTTCCATCACAATATATCACTTAAATACATTGACATAAAAAATACACTATCAAAACCATTTTCAATACCAAAATACAAAAAAGTGTATATGGTATTTATTTACTTTTAAAAATTTTACGGCGTGTTGAGGAATTCAAAGATCAAATAATACTCGCAGCGGCGGAAAGGTTGTTGTCACCACGTGCGTTAAAAAGAAACATAACTTTTGACATTTAGTAAAACGCTTTGTATATAAAAATTTTCTTTTTAATAAAAGTAGAAGTCAAAGGGGTTTATACACCGTATAAAAGAAAGTTGTGTACAAAACAAAATATGTCTCAATGAAAGGAGATTGAGACGAAGTCCCTTACCTCGTGTCTGACGTGACTCAATTTCTCTTTAATCTCATGAATAATAAACTAAAGTTAATTTCTACTTTCTTAAGAACTTTTTTCAGGTTTATTATTCCTTTTATATAACTTATTTCCATGTTATAAACACTAAGTAATCATTTAAGTTAATAATGTTCATTTTGTCGATATTTGGTACTTAAGTCAAAAATGGACTTCTTACAATTACATGTTGTTCAAGTGGTCAAAGGTTCATTATATCCAGAATGATATTAATGATTTTAATATCATATATATCATATATATCCATCATATACATGTATTAATAATAGTATATAACATTTAGTGGTAATAAATGAAATGCACCGTTCATGGAGACGGTAAGCCGTACGTACGCATGAACGCTACTTTCATTTCTATTTCATATTTAATGGAGTGAAATCATAATGATATAAAAGTATATCATAATTCAAGTATAATATCATATATAATATCATTAACTCCATCCTTTATACTTCCCACATAAGGCATTAAGGAATTAAATCACTTTGAGGGGGCGGTAGTCCGCACTTCCTAAAATGAAATTATCGTGTTTACCCATAATGGAAACCATAAAGGTATGCCACGAATAAAAAATAAAAAAGCATAAGGAAAACATAAACATAATAAATATAATATATAAATAGAGTTACATCTTAATGGCCACCATGAAAGGTGTTAAAAGAAGATTGAACAATCATCGTTTCGTGAGGTAGAAATTTGTCAACCACAGAAACAGTATTTTCTTTAACAATTAGACGGAGGTGTGTGTAAGTGTAGCTTGAATAATTCCCATAAAAACATCCTAGTATATTGAAGATACTGGTTTTGTTACAAAATAAAGGAATAAAAAGTGTTCAGGGGGTTGGAGAAGCAAAATAAAACATAAGAACACAATAGAAGACATTACCTTTAAATCGGGTAACTTCCTTTGGTTTAAACCACAAGGGTTTTCTGAAGAGATTCCTACCAAAAATAAGGCTTCTAGGATGAGTAGAGAGATGTGGAGAGATAAAAGGAGTAGATCCTGTCCAAGCCAATGGAATGAGAGGTGTGGGTAATGTGGTAGAGGTGAGGGCCTTTTATAAGAGGGATGAGGGGCACTCTAGGAAAGTTATAAAATGTTACTTTATTATATAATGAGTTTTGGATTTTAATGGTCCCAAAATTATATATTTCTAGGATAAGGTGATAATAGTTTGAAATACACCAATCCAATAGGTTTTTGACAATTTTAGATCTTAAATTTTACATTATCTTTTCATTTTATTTAAATCGTTAAATAATGAGGTAATCGCTACATCATCATGGTGTCATAAATAATTTAACTTATATAATTTATAAAAATTATAAAAAAATATCATGATGTATGAAATCTTTTTAGATTAATAATGAATATTTATAGTCAAAAATATTACTTGTATTACCCCATGTAAAAATTATTTTAGTAAAACAATACATGTTTGTGACATTTTTATTTTAACTTTAAATAAAAAGTTATTAATGTCATTTTCTTACCCAAGTGGCTCCATGGGGTCCCCCAAGTTGACTCATGGATTTTTTTGGTCGTCCATGACACATCCAATAATGGTAGTACATTTTTCATGGTAATTTCATATTATTATAACATTATTTTTACCATAAATTACACTAATTACCTCTAATCGTGATTACTAAAACTTAAATGTTACTATTCACCAAAAAATAATTTTAATCCCATTGAACCACATTTTAATTCCTAATGACAACCATGTATGTTTAATTTTTGAAATTAAAATCACAGAAGTGGTAATGTTTCATTTAAACGAAAAATCAGTTTTTTTACTACCACTTAGTGGTTTCACTATTCATCAAAAATTGATGTTTTTCAGAAAAATACCAAAAAATCACCCTAAGATATATTTGATATTCAAAATTAAAAATAGATGTCTCTTTTAAAAAATTAAAAATATATAAGTTTCAATAATTAATTTAATAATTAATTCCCGTTGTCAAAACAAATAGCGTGTTTTTATGAAACAATATATATCAAAATATTGACACTAGTTTAAGTCCAATTTCAAAGTGAAATTAATTCCAACGACCACCATTGGATTAAATGGTAAATATATATTCTAATTTAAATTTAAAACCAATTCAAAAGATAATATAATCATATAAATAAATTATATTAAAAAGAGGTTTTGAATTAAAATACAACATTTTTCACTACTCATTAAAAATGAACTTTATCGGAAAAATACCAAAAAATTACACAAAGTAAATTTTGATGTCCCGATTCTAAAGAAGAATTTTATTTGGTCCAATGGAATGTATAAGAGTGACCAAAACTATATTTAAAGAGGGTTCACAATCAAAAGGTGATAAGTCGACCTTTAGTGAATATTAGAGTATCTATGCCTAAAATTGAATTCTTTTCTTATTTTAAGCCCTAATATTTTATTGGATAAAATTGAAAACATTTAAAAAACATATATAATCATATTTTAGTTATTTATATTCATTCCTGCCAATACAACGGCTACGTTTTAACTAAAATTTAAAATAATATTACTATATTACTAGTGTGCAACGTAAGATTTCAAAGAAACTCTTTGTTGCGTATCAGGTATGCTATCGAACATAGCAACCCCTTTAAAGTAAAATTAATATTTAATATGAAAATATTAATAAATATGAAAATGTATTATTCTTTATTTACCTGGGATGTTACATCCATCCCCCTTTTGGGAAATTGTGATCTCACAATTTTATTCACTTATCAAAACAAGTGGGGGTATTTATCCCTCATAGCATTTTCAGATTCCCACGTTGCCTCTTCAACCATATGGTTTTTCCACAAAACCTTTACCTCTTGAATTACCATATTCTGCAACACTTTCTCTCTACTTTCAAGAATCTGGACTGGTTGTTCTTCATAAGAGAGATTCTCCTCCAACTGAACTACCTTTGGGCTCAAAACATGAGATGGATCTGGCATATACTTTCTCAAAATCGAAACATGAAAAACATTGTGTACCTGAGATAAACTCGGAGGTAAAGGCACTCGGTAAGCAACTGATCCAACTCTCTCCAGAATTTCATATGGTCCAATAAACATTGGATTCAACTTTCCTTTCTTATTAAATCTCATCACACTTTTCCAAGGAGAAACTTGTAGAAAAGATATGATCACCTACCTTGAAAGATAAATCTTTCCTCTGGTAATCCGCATAACTTTTCCGTCTCCTCTGAGCTGTTCTCATGTGTTTCTGAATCACCTGAACTTTTTCTGCCAACTCTTCTACCAATTCTGGTCCCATCAACTTCCGTTCACCCACTTTATCCCAAAAAGATGGAGTTCGACACTGCTTTCCATATAATTCTTCAAACAGAGCCTTCTATATACTGGAATGAAAACTGTTATTATATGAAAGATCAACCAAAGAAAGATGTTGGTCCCAACTTTCCTGATAATCCATCAAGCAAGGATGTATCATATCCTCCAATGTTTGAATTGTTCATTCTGACTTCCCATCTCATTGAGGACAAAAAGCTGTACTAAAATTTAATTCAGTACCCAATGACTTTTGAAGGCCTTTCCAAAAGTTAGAAGTGAACCTGGGGTCACGATCAGATACAATAGAGAGGGGAAATCCATGAAACCTGACTATATCTTTAAGATACAATCAATATAGATTATCTATAGAGAATGTATCTCAAATTGGAAGGAAAAGAGCATATTTAGTCAATCGATCAACAATAACCCAGATTTCATTATTACCTCTATATGTCTTCGGTAATCCCACAACAAAGTCCATGGATATATTTTCCCATTTCCACTTTGGAACCGGTAAAGGATGAAGCATCCCTTTTGATAACTACCTCTCTGATTTAACCTGTTGACAAGTCAAACACTTCACAGTAAAATCAACAATATCTCTTTTCATTCCATCCCACCAGTAATACTCCCGCAGATCTATGTACATCTTAGTACTCTCAGGATAAACTGAAAACGGGGAATTATGATCCTCAAATAACAACTCATTCTTCAACTGTGAATCACAAGGAACACATAATCTCTTCCCAAACCGCAAAACACAATCATTATCAATGTTAAATTCAGGAAACTTACCCTTCTGAACCATATCTACCTTTTTCTGCAACCCACTATCTTTCCTCTGTGCTTTCTTAATTCTATCTGATAGGGTTGATCTCACTGACACCTGAAACAAAATAGAAGAACTTCTTGCACCAACAAATTCTATGACAAAGTTCATCAAATCAAAAACCAAAGGATCTCATTCCAAACGTAGCATGGTTAATGAAGCATTACTTTTTCGACTCAAAGCATCAACCACTTTGTTTGATTTTTTCCAATGGTAATGAATTGTACAATCATAATCCTTGATTAATTCTAGCCATCTCCTCTGTCTCATGTTCAATTCTTTCTGAGTGAATATATACTTTAAACATTTTTGATCCGTATATATTTCACACATTACTCCATACAAATGATGCCTCTAAATTTTTAGAGCAAAAACAACAGCAGCTAATTCCAAATCATGTGTAGGGTAATTTACCTCATGAGTTTTCAACTGGCGTGAAGCATAAGCAATTACCAGATAATTCTGCATTAGGATGCAACCAAGTCCTTTCAATGAAGCATCACTGTAGATAATAAACTCACCATTCCTGGAAGGTAGTGCCAAAAATGGATCATTCACCAATATTATTTTCAACTCCTAAAAAAATCATCACATTCTTTTTTCTAGATAAAATTAACACCCTTTCAAGTTATCTTAGTCATTGGACTAGATAACCGTGAAAAATTATTAACAAACCTTCAGAAGTAACCTTCCAAACCAAGAAAACTACGGATCTCGGTTACATTTGTGGGTCTTGGTCATTCTTCAACAACTTTTGTTTTAGTAGGATAAACAATTATGCCTTTTTTTGAAACAATGTGACCAAGGAAAGAAATTTTTTGTAACCAAAACTCACAGTTGCTGAATTTTCCATACAGTTTTTTTCTTTTAAGGTTTGCAACATAACCCTTAAATGACTTTCATCCCCCACTTTACTTTCAGAAAACACCAAAATATCATCAATGAAAACAACCAAAAAATTATCCAAGAACTCCTGGAAAACTCTATTCATAAGGTCCATGAATACAGTAGGTGCATTGGTTAACCCAAAAGGCATAACTAAAAATTCATAATGAACTATCTAGTACGAAACGTAGTCTTCGGAACGTCTACTTCTTTTACTTTCAACTGATGGTACCCCGACCATAAGTCAATCTTCTAAAAATATTTAGCTCCCTGGAGCTGATCAAACAAATCATCGATATGAGGCAAAGGATACTTTTTCTTAACAGTGATATTATTCAAGGCTCTATAATCATTGCAATGTCTCATTGAACCATCTTTCTTTTTAACAAACAAGACAGGAGCACCCCATGGTGAAGTGCTAGGTCGAACGAAACCTTTATCTAATAACTCTTGTAATTTCTTCTTTAACTCTAAAAGTTCAAATTGATCCATATGATATGGGGGTTTTGAAATTGGCTTTGAATCAGGAACTAAGTCAATAGTAAATTCAACTTCCCGATCATGAATAATAATAGGAGACTCATTAATAAAAACATCAAGATACTCATTTACCACTGGCACATCATTAATCTGAACAGTTAATTTATTTTCAACAATATGTGCAAGGTAAAATTCATTTCCATCTTTTACTAGTTTCTCAACTTCTTGATATGTTATCAAAATCAAGGTTTCATTCTTGTAAACAAACTAAATATTTTTCTGAAAAGAAACAATTTTATCTCTGCATTCAATCTTAGCATGATAAACAGAAAGCCAATCCATGCCCAAGATAACATCAAACTCTACTAGAGGCAAAACAATAAGGTTTGCAGGTAGATTATTTCCGTACACAAGGATAGGAAGGTTCTTATAATTTATTTTTTTCTCAACATTTCCTCTGGGTGTTTTTACTATAAGTTTAGGATTCATATATTGAGTTGGAATTAACAATTTACTAGAAAACTTCTCCGAAATGAAAGAATGTTTAGAACCTGAATCAAACAACACATTGACATAATCTGTACAAACAAACAGTGTACCTGATACTACTTCATTCGATGGCCCAGCATCTGCTGAAGTAGTTGCAAAGGATTTCACCACCCCTTTCTTCTTGTAGTCTGGCTTCTTTCCCCAGTTGAGTTCTTCGTTAGAAAATCATTTTCATAATGACCCATTTCATTTCACTTAAAAAATCTTACCGCTGGCTTTTAATTGTTTTCTTGATCATCTTCCTTACTGTTACGAGCAATATGACCAGACTTACCACACTGAAAGCACTTTCCGGACTTGGATAAACATTCTCCAGGATGCATTTTACCACTCTTATCATAGGATGGATATTTGGTTTTCTTACCTCCTTGCTTCTTTGATGAATTATTCCCCTTTGCCTGCCAACTGGACCTCTTATTCTGTTGTTTTTCAAAGAACACCTGATCATTGGAAAAATCCATTTCCACCTTCTCCGCACATCGAACAAGTTTTTCATAACTTTTGAACTCACGAGAAGCTAAAGCCCTTAGATACATTGGATTTAACCCTGAGTAAAAATTGTTGATTTTACTATCATGATCTCATATGAAATTTGGAGCATACCTTTCTAATCGAGTGAACTTTTCTTCATAAGCAGCCACTGAGTCATCCTCCTGCCTCAATTCTAGGAATTGTTTTTCCATCCTAAGACGAACCGCCTTAGGAAAATATTTCTCAAGAAACAAACCTTTGAATTCATCCTAGTGAAGATCATCAATATCATCACTATCCCTGATATTTTTCACCATCAACCACCACTGATCAGCTTCACCTTCAAAACGGTAAACAAAAAGACTAACCTTTTGATGTTCTGAATGCCTCATGACATTGAAAATCTTCTTTAGTGCTTTAATCCAACCTTCTACTAGCACAAGGTCAGATGATCCTCTGAATGATGGGGGATGTTTCCTCATGAAATGTTCTAACACTGACATGTTCCTCTACGGTTGATCTGGATGATCTCTTGCATGGATACCCCCACCATTTATATCCTGAGTTTACTGTGCCATCACTGCAAAAAAATTGTTCAGTTTCAATTCCGACCATCTCAGGTTACTGATTTGGATGTTTGTCTTCCACTTGATGTCGTCCCAACATAGCTGCCTTGTTTCCTCTGCGGAAAACCATTCTGAACATAGAAATATCTTTGTCGAAGAAACTTGGTAATCTTTAAATGCTATATCATTTCAATCATTCCATAAATTAATTCATGGACATAAATTTAACAATTTTCTAACTTCTAAAGTTGTCTAAACCTCCCTCTGATACCAACTATAAGGCCTCATCCTTAAACATTACTTAATATTAAATTAAATGAATAATTCCCATTGAGGAAATTTTTAGGTTTAGAGTTTTATATAATTAGATCATAACTATTACATCTCAAAAGATTACACAGTAGACACTTCTACAGAGTTTCCTTTTTTTACAAAACATGAACTCTTAAAAAAAGAGTCATGTCTAGTTCCATGTTTAAGACAACATGACTTATCCATGATCCCATCCTTGATCCTATTCCACATTATGTCCTGTGAAAAAAATTTCAAAAAAACTTGGGATGGGCATAAAAATCTCAGTAAGGGTTACACAAAGAAGGAAAACTATTAGTTTTTCAAAACAACAAGTAAACCATGAATACATTATCAAAGTAATACTTTTCAACTTTATGAAGTAGTAAAAACTCTTCACCGAATAAAAGATCATTACTTACCCTTTTTTAACCAAAATATTACCATAAACCCATATAAAGAACACATAACATATAAAGGTAACTTGGGACATAAATATACATAAATGGAATAACCATACGATCAACTTCCACACATATCACTTTATGGAATATCCATACGGCCGACTTCCATACCCAATGAATTGGAGGTTATAACGTAACCACCCATTCTGGTATTCATGGAACCACCTGTCATTTGGTTTATCATGTAACCACCCGTCAAATGTCCAAGTACCATTATAAAATCATAACACATAAAACAATTATAAAGGAAAGAAAATATTTCCACATTTCAATAAAAATACATCAATTAAATATATTGACATAACAAATCCACTATCAAAACCCTTTTCAATACCAAAATAATAAAATAGTATATGGTATTTATTTACTTTTAAAATATTACGGCTTGTTGAGGAAGCCAAAGATCAAATAATATAAGCGGCGGCGGAAAGGTCGCTGTCACTGCGTACGTTAAAATGAAACATACCATTTGTCGTCTAGTAAAACGCTTCATATATAAAAGAATACTTTTGAATAAAAGTAGACGTCAAAGGGGTTTATACACTCTATAAAATAATGTTGTGTATAAAACAAAATATTCATCAATTAAAGGAGATTGAGATGAAGTCCCTTACCTCATGTCCGATGTGACTTGATTGCTATTTAATCTCCTGAATAATAAACTAAAGTGTAATTTCTACTTGCTGAAGAAACTTTTTCAAGTCTATTATTCCTTTTATATAAATTATTTCCCTGTTATAAACATTATTTAATAATTTTAGTTAATAATGTTCATTTTGTCGATATTTGGTACTGAAGTCAAAAATGGACTTCTTACAATTACATGATGTTCATGTGGTCAAAGGTTCATTATATTCAGAATGATATTCATTATTTGGATATCATATATATCATATATATCCAGAATATACATGTATTTATAATAGTATATAACATTTAGAGGTAAGAAATGAAATGCACCATTCATGGAGACGGTAAGCCGTACGTACGCATGAACGCTACTTTCATTTCTATTTCGTATTTAATAGAGTGAAATCAAAATTATATAAAGGTATTTTATAATTCCAGTATAATAAAATATATAATATCATTAACTCCATCCTTTATACATCCCACATATTGCATTAAGTAATCAAATCACTTTGAGGGGCGGTTGTCCGCACTTTATAAAATGAAATTATTGTATTTACCCATAATGGAAACCATAAAGTATGCCACAAATGAAAAATAAAAAAGCATTAGGAAAACATAAACATAATATATATCATATATAAAGATAGTTACATCTTAATGGCCACCATGAAAGGTGTTAAAAGAAGATTGAACAATCATTATTTCGTGAGGCAGAAATTCGCCAACCACAGAAACAGTTCGTTCTTTAACCATTAGACGGAGGTATGTGTAAGTGTAGATCGAATATTTCTTATAAAAAAATCCTATTATATTTAATATACTGGTTTTTTTACAAAATAAAGGAATAAAAAGAGTTTAGGGGGTTGGATAAGCAAAATAAAACATAAGAACACAAGAGAAGACATTACCATTAAATCGGGTAACTCCATTTGGTTTGAACCAAAAGGGTTTGTTAAAGAGATTCCTGCCTATGTTAAGGATTTTAGGATGAGTATAGGGATGTGGAGAGATAAAAGGACTAGAGATTGTCCATGACAATGGCATGAGAGGTGTGGGTAAGGTGGTAGAGGTGGGGGCCTTTTATAAGAGCGAAGAGGGGCACTCTTGGAATGTTATAAAATGTTACTTTATTATATAATGAGTTTCGGATTTTAAAGGTCCCAAAATTATATATTTCGAGGATAAGGTGATAATAGTTCGAAATACACCCATACAATAGGTTTTTGACAAGTGTAGGTCTAAGATTTTACATTATCTTTTCATTTTATTTAAATCGTTAAATAATGAGGTAATCGCTGCATCATCATGGTGTCATAAATAATTTAATATATTTAATGTAAAAAAATTATAATAAAAATATCATGATGAAAGAAATCTACTTATATTTCTAATTATTATTTATAGTCAAAAATATGACTTGTATAACCCCATGTAAAAATGGTTTTATTAAAATAATACATGTTTGTGACGTTTTTATTTTAACTTAAATAAAAAGTTAGTAATGTCATTTTCATAACCATGTGGCTCAATGGGGTCCCCCATGTTGATCCATGGATTGTTTTGGTATTCCATGACACATCCAATTATATTAGGACATGTTTCAAGGTAATTTCATATTATTATAACCTTATTTTTACCTTAAATTACACTAATTACCTCTAATCACGATTAATAAAACTTAACAATTACCATTCACCAAAAAAATATTTTAATCTCATTGAACCACATTTTACTTCCTAATGAGAACCATGTATTTTGTATTTTTTAAATTCAAATCATAGAAGTGGTAATGTATCATTTAAACGAAAAATCATTTTTTTAACTACCACTTAGTGGTTTCACTTATCATCAAAAATTGAAGTTTTTTCAGAAAAATACCAAAAATTCAACCTAATCTATATTTGATATTCCGAATTCAAAAATGATGTCTATTTTAAAAAATTAAAAACATATAATTTGAATTAATTATTTTAATAATTAATTCCCGTTATCAAAACAAATAGCGTGTTTTTATGAAACAATATATATCAAAATATTGACACTAGTTTAAGTCCAATTTCAAAGTGAAATTAATTCCAACGACCACCATTGGATTAAATGGTAAAAATATATTCTAATTGAACATTAAAACCAATTCAAAAGATAATCTGATCATAAAAATAAATTATATTAAAAAGAGGTTTTGAATTAAAAACCACATTTTTCACTATTCATTAAAAAATGAACTTTATCAGAAAAATACCAAAAATTTACACAAAGTATATTTTGATGTCCCAATTATAAAGAATAATTTTATCTGGTCCAATAGAATGTATAAGAGTGACCAAAACTATATTTGAAGAGAGTTCTCCATCAAAAGGCAATAAGTCGAACTTTAGTGAATATTAGAGTATCTATGCCTAAAATTGAATTCTTTTCATATTTTAAGCCTTAATATTTTATTGGTTAAAATTAAAAACCATTAAAAAACATATATAATCATATTTTAGTTATTTATATTAATTCACGCCAATACAACGACTACATGTTAACTACCATTTAAAAATAATATTATTATATTACTAGTGTGCAACGTAAGATTTCAATGAAACTCTTTGTTGTGTGTCGGGTACGCTATAGAACACAACAACCTCTTTAAAGTAAAATTAATATTTAATTTGAAAATATTAATAAATATTAAAATGTATTATTCTTTATTTACCTGGGATGTTACAGATTACATTGAAAAAAAATTATTTTCTACAGTACAAATCATATAAAATAAAATAGATAACACAAAAAACTCTATAGATGAAGAATAGATGAAACAAGAGGCTTTTCTAGAAATTAAGGAACACATTAAAATGAAATATAACTTGACATTTTGAATATTAATGTGTCCTATTTGGAATATTAATTTGGCTAATAGAATAGTTAAGACACCTATGAATGTATAAATAAAATTTAGGCATCATATAAATGGTAATGTGAAATAATTATATTACCGTACAAGTAAATAAATGTTTTGGAAATTATTAATTAAGTGTCGATATTTTAATAAAAATAAATTTTAATATTAAATTTAATAATTAATATAATGATTTAAAATACCAATTAATTTAATAAAATAGAATAATAAATTAATATTTATTTTTCTTATGATTATAAGATAATTTTAGGACATCGTAATTAATTTTTCAAAGTGTTTTAAAATCAATTATAATTTTAAAATTAGTGTTTCAGAGTAAATGATGATTTCAATTAAGAACTAAATTTCTCATATTTATAAAATGATTTGCTTAAAAGATAGTTAAATTTTTAATTCTAAAAATTAAAAAAAATTTAGGCGGATTTTTATTTATTTTTCTAGTATTGTTTAATTTTTCTGATTAGTGAAATATGGTAATTTACTATATATGAAAAATAAAAATATTATTGAGTCATAAATAATTTATGGCTGAGGTAAGAACAATTTTTTCAAACTCACATTCACTATTTACTATATTTAGTCACATGAATCATCACTATTTCTTTTATTGAGCCAAAATATATAAATAATGATTAGAATATTAAAAAATCACCCCTCTCCTCCACTATAAAAAAAACCTCTCTCCACTTATTCTCCTCACACCACCAAAAACTAAAATCTTATCCAATTCATGCCCAATCCTTTTCCCAAGCCTCATAATACATGTCTAAGAGCCTTTGGTCTCATTAAAAGACCAAACCCAAGTCCATTATGTAGGTTCTCAAGGAGAATAATTCAAGAAGTAAAACTCGTAATCCTTCCCTATCATTTCCATTTAATTAAATTTATTTTATTATCCTTCCCTAAAATACTATATACAAACATGCATGATAACTCAATTATATTCTATATACTATTGTTTTATATTAATGGAATAATCCATCATCATTTCTCTTCCTCTACGCTTTTGTTCTAAAAAAGTATAATCATCATCTGTGATGTGTCAATTTATCGCATTCAAGGACAATGAGTTTCCAGTTTCCATTACCGCCTCCATGTACAGTTATAAAACCATTTCTATCGTTAAAAAAGATTATAATATATTTATTACAGTTTATTTGGTGTTATGTAGGTAGTATATAAACAAAATATTAATTAATAAAACAAAACCAGTTCGTGATGATCGAAGAAACAAAAAAATAAACTAAATGATTATCAGTAAAATACTTTATAATGATTCATCATCATACCATTTAACTAATTGAGATATATAACCATTTTATATTTTATGTGTTCATTAAAAAAATAAAATTTTATTTTTATTTAACTATAATACTTTTTCATGATTTTCTGTTTATATTTATAAGTAAACTGTTCAAGAAAACAAAGGAAATGAATGCTCTTGAATGATAAAATTTTATTTTATAACTCCTAAAAAAATGTACAGGAAAAATCGTAAGAAAACATGTATTTGTAGAAATTTTTTTGAATCAATTAATTAATCTATTTAATCTGTTTATCAAGGACATTAAGATCAAGTGGCAAACACACTCATACTTATGTTAAGTGACATCATCTAAATTTCAATTTCATTGAGACTTATATGGTATTTTTTATTAAATAATTTTTTGTGGTTTATCTAGTCCCCCTTTGCAGAAATTTTGAATTTTAAAGTATATTTCTCATAAATATCCATATTTTATTGTATCATAGATATGATTATTGTCTAAACCTATACCGTTTTTACATACTGTGTCTAATTTGATTGGTGAAATATTGATAAAACCATATCCTCTAATAAATATGTATATTTAGATAAGACATTTCATACATGGATTGAATCTATGTATGATGAATAATTTGGACTTATAGTGATGGGTGTAGCCTATTATATCCCCTCGATGCATTGAGTATTTTAATGAGGAAAAACATTTGGGGATAAACCCTTCTTGTTTTTTACAAGTAGAATCTGATAGGTTTCTACCTATAGACATAAATCATCTTGAAGATATAATGGGTCATGTGACTAATACAACACGTTCATTGATTAATCATTTTCATCATTGAGTATTCAATTATTACTTTTCGTGTTATTTTCACTAAAACAAAATATATGGAAGAATTTTCAATCATATTTTATTGATGGAATATTTGTTTAGTTATTTACCTTTCTATTATGCCTTATTGATGTTGTTTCACTTATTATTTTTTCATGTAACCCTTACTGATCATTTGAGCTCCACCCTTTTATTTATTCCATCTCCAGGTTCTAAATATGAATCCTTTTAATAGGTTTCTTGGAAGTAGTATATTTTCTTTTGTTATTTTTATTTTTAATAACCAATGTTATAAGGGAACCATTTAAGTATCTAGTTTTTTTGAAACTCATAAACTGATTGACCCTTATTGATTTGATTTCTTTTATCTATACCATTTTAATAAAATGACCACAATCTTTGGGCTAATGGGGTAAGAGTTTTTACAGTTTGTATCAACAAAATTTTAGTAGAAGCATTGGGAACTTGATTTATAATAGATAGTTTAGGGAACATAAACCTAAGATAGATTTTGAGGATACACATAGAACAAAATCCTAGAATTTTGTAATGTAGAGATTGTGTGGGTCTTCCTAGTAATAAATCCCTATCAAGATATTAGAATTTGAAATGTTTTTGGGAAAGATGTAATTAGGGGTAACAACTCTGAAAAAGTGCATCAGGCCTGACTCGGCATAACCTGGTATGCAAAAACAGGTCGTACTACACACCTACTTTGACACTCTAGGGGGATATGCTTAGGATAATTCAAATTATATTTACAGACCACTATTAATGATTTAATAGTAAATATTTCTCCAATGAAACCATATTTATTATTATGAGATTATCTATGCATAAATTTTATATTTATGTTAAGTGTTTTTCTAGTTCAAAATTATGAATTATGATTCATTACCCAAATTAGTGTACCACATTATTTAAAAATGGATCTGAATGGATGGAATGGAATCAATACATATGAAAAATGTAGGGATTTCCCCACAGAGTAATTCAATTAAGTTAGTGTTATAGTTGAGCTGATCACAACCACATTAGGACATCTCACTGAGGTTATAACAAATAAACATATTGCACCTATGTTAGATCATTTCATTATGTAGAATCCCCCATCATTTAGTGGGACTCCTAATTCAGTGGTAGGTTAGAATTATATTAAATCACCTAAAATGATATTTCTAGCATCGTGATGCAATGAAAATGAAATGGTAGAAATGGAAGTATATTTTCTTAAGGGAGATATTGGTCAACAGTTTTTGTTGAGAAAAAAATACAAAATAAGAATATGAAATAGAATAATTGTAATGGAGAAATTTTAAATAATAATTATTCTAAAAATATTTTCCTCTTGAGGAATGAGATTAAAAGTAGATAATTTTTTTTATCATAATGAAAAGGCAAGAAAATAATGTTACGGAGTATGAGGCTACCTTCACAACACTATGCAGGTATGCTATAGATTACATACGTGATTCAAAAGATAGGATTGATTGTTTATTTGATGATATTAAACCACATCTTAGAAGTTCCCTAGATTCTCAAATGTTTTCATCATATGATGAAATTGTATTATGTTCTATCAACACTAGTAAGGAATTTGGTAGATCCTATTTTTTAAGTGAAATCTAGAGAATTAGTGGTCTTTTGATAAACATTGAAAAAGTGAAGTATCATAGTAGAAGGATGAAATGTAGAAATTTCTATTACGTAAAACTTTTGGAAAGACTCACATTAGGAAATGATTAAAATGCATTGATGTTTTTTAATTGTTTGGAGAAAGGATTCATTTCGAAAAATAATGCAAGGGGAACAAAAAAATCCGTGATGATCAACGGTTCAACTGCAATTTTATGAGGTATTATTCAAATAAATGTCTCAAGGGTTAGGGGAATTTAACATAGAATAGGTCATGTGGAGATAGAAAAGATTACATGATCAACACAACTGAAGTAGAAGTACCTAACAATATGGTGGAAGGTACATAAATATTATCTTCAAATTTAAGGAATCATTTATTTGATTATGGATCATCACACTCTTTTATATCTACCCAAATTTCCTTGAAAATTACACTTTTACTGTTTGATTTAACAAGGTTGTTATCAGTGAAAACTCTTAATATAAGTCTCTTTGAAAAAAAATGTGTCAGCCAGTCCCCTTTATGAAAGATAAACGTGCTTTCGTTTTTGAAAGTATCATCATACCCATGGTTGAATATCTTATAATCCACAGTATGGACAAGATTTCAAAATAATATGTTAGAATTTATTGAAAGAAGAAGGAAATTACAATTTGTGAGTAAGTTATAGAATCCATTATATTTATAGTATAAACTTAAACATTTATTCATATCTAGATCTACCCCCACAAGATCTACTAAAAGAAACTCTTTGGGAGGAAGAGAAAATAACATCTAGCGATGAGGTAAGCTCTCTTCAAATAATAAATGTTTCAATTGTACAAGAATACAATGATGTATTTCATAATGAATTATCTGAACTCCACCTAGAGAAGAAAGTTGAGTTTACCACTGATCTAATCCCCAATGTAAGACCAATAACAAAGTTTCCTTATAGAATGTCTACTGTGGAATTATTGAATCTGAAGACACAACTAGAGGAGTTGAGTATTAAGGGATTTACTTTCCCTAATTTTTCTCCATCAAGAGCCCCAATTATTTTTTAAAAGAAATATGGATCCTTGGGGATTTATATTGACTATAGAGAAATAAATGATATTACAATAATGAAAAAGTATCCTTTACCTGAAATTTCTGATTTATTTGATCAAAGCAATGAAGTTTAATTTTTTTTTATGATTTTACTTTTTTCTAGATATCATTAATTGCATGTTAAAAGTAATATATTCCAAGGATTGATTTTTAGAATATGTATAGTAATTATGAGTTCATAGTAATTCCATTTGTATTTAATAATGAACCCTCTATTTTCATGGTTTTAATGAAATGAATATTCAAGGAATATCTTGATGATTATATTATTGTATTGAAAGTGATATTATGGTATATTATAAAACATATGATTTCCATGATAATCACCTGTACATAATTATAGATTCTATCTAAAGTAAATGTTATTTGATAAATATTGAAACTGTCAATTCTTTCATTAGGGAAAAAATCATGACCATATTATCTCTATTTATGGAATCTCAGTTGATCTTGTAATGATAAAGTAATTCCAATAATGACATACACCATCAAACATAACTGGGGTACATAGTTTTATTGGATAATAAGGTTACTATAATCATTTCATTCATAATTTTTCCAAATCGGATAACCCATTAACCAAGATCACATGTAAATGGGATAAGTTCGTATGAATAAAATAATGTGAATAATGTTTCAAATAATTAAAGTGAGTACTAGTTAATACTCTGATCTTGAAACTACCGTCAAGTAATGATGGGTTTATGATATATAGTTATGCATTGAAGAATATAATAGTTTGTGTCCTTATGAAAAATGATAGGATATTTCATATGCATCAATACAATTGAAGGCTCCTGAACAAAATTGTCCAACTCATGATCTTGAGTTAGCAATAAAAATATTTGTTCTAACGGTATGAAGAACCTATCTATATAGAGAATGTTGTGATGTATATATGGATCAATGTAGTTTAAAACATATAATTACACAGAGAGAACTCGACATTATGAAAATTTGATGGCTCTAATTACTCAATGATTATGATTTCTCAATAAACTACCTTCTAGGAAAATAAAATAATGAAGTAGATGACTTAAGAAGGAAATATCATAGACTTCTTACCCAAATGACTACTAAGTAATATTATATATTCATTGAATTAGTATAGATTGATATGGGTATTTTTGTGGAAAGGGAAACATCACTCCTTTCTTAAATTATTTCTAAACCGTATTTAATAGAGAAGATAAATGGTTTTGAATCTGATGATGTGAATTTTTAAAAGAAAAATAAAGTTTTTACAGATGGAATATTGGTAGACATCATGTATGAGGATGGATGTAGAGACCCGTAGCCTGACGTACATGGACATTACATTACTTTTGCGGAATACTTAGTACATTACAAAAACACACACACAAGGACCGTAATAGTTTAGTGTCTTTGGAAACTCGGAACGTAATCTTCTAATCGTGGTGAAAGATCTTCAATATCTCCCATAAAGATCTTCCCTTTTTTTTTACCTAAAACCTTTCTTTATATCCTGGGGAAAAGAAAACATAAAAGGGTGATCTCAAATGCTCAGTAAGGGTATACAAAAGAAATAAAAATCATATCATATTTTTTGAAAATCATAACCTGCAAAAGAGATTATAATATCTTAACATGGAACAAATCATAGAAGTGAAAATGAGATCACCATAATCATAACATGAAACTTGAAACTTTGTGGCATGCACACATAATCATGGAAAATCATTTCTTGTTAGTCATGACTCATTTCCAAGACTATCTTAGTGGACAAAGTCCCTTTCTGAATCGAGTAACCCTCGTTTCAGTCCTGTTTCACTGAACCGGTATAACCTACCATTTCAGCCATGTCTATCTCATGAGATATAAAATCTTTACCCAATGCATTGGAGGGAGATATAGGTCCCACCCATCTTATAATGAATCCTTTCTTATGTGTGCCACATAATCATAAAACATACATCATCGCATAACACATATAACAAAAATGGGATTCTTGAAACATCATGACATCATAAATCAATTCATATAAGATAAAGGAATTCATAAAAATAATTCCATCACAACATGAACAAATCAATTTAATAATAGGGATAAAAACAGAACCCTTTATTATCTTAGATGGAAAATAATTTTGATAAAACACTTGAACTCCATTCTTGAGGAAAATATCCTTTCTTCTTTAAAATCAATTTCTTTTCACAAAACATCATGCAATTTTAAAAGAAAGAGATTTTATTGAAAATAGTCATGAAATCTTTTAGAGGAAGCTTCATGAAAATAAGGCTTTATAAAACAGTAGAAATCCGTTCGTGCCGTATAAGTTAAAAAAAAACATTCTTCGTACTTTTGTCGGAAAAGTCAAAAAGTACCTCGTACGAAAAACGACAAAAGATTCCTTTCATACGTATTACTAAAAACTCACTGAAGGGTAAAAATGGATTTAAACAATTTTAGGTGGATGGAAATAATATTACATATTGAGTAAACATGGATGTGGATGATAAAATACAGCCCAGTAAATACTTACGAATAAACAATCTCGGATAAAAATGAGATTGTGATATTTCCCTTACCTTAGGTCCGACTTGCTTTGTAAGTGTCCGAACCTCCTGTATAATGATTTAAATCATGTTATAGACTTATTACAGAATCATATTCATTGTTATGATATCATATATGGTTCACTTATGACATTATATTACCCGTTCTTTTGTAAATTCCATGTTAAAGAAGCGTTTTGGGTGAAATCGTTTCATTTATCGTAGGTGTTTTGACTTGTTGTTCTTGACATCATTATTACTTATATCATGATTTACTCACTTCCAGAATATAAAATATGGTTTATATATCATATATATTCAGTATATATATATATATAATAGGTAGATAAATAAAATGAAAAACACCGTTCATGGAGACGGTAGTCCGTACGTACGCATGAACGCTGTTTTCCTTTCCTTATTGTCTTGAAATGGAAGTAAGTAGATGACATACATATGTATATATATACATAAATCCAGTAGCTTTATAATGTCATATATTTCATTATTATTTCTTATATATACATTATAATCATTCCAAAATGGTTAACATGGAGAATGAATCTCATCGCGTCGTGAAGACGGTAGTCCGTACGTACGCACGAGCGATGATATCATTTATATAAATATTGAATTGAATTGGAGTGGATTATACAATATATCAGAATCAATATGATGTTTTAATAACTATGTATAGTTATTCTTTACACCATTATACCCATCCATGTAAGGTGGTGGTGGAAAATAGATTACACCACGGCGTGGAGACGGTATTCCGTACGTACGCACGCGCGGTGATTTCTTTTTCCGTAGGATGGATAGATGGTGAAATAGGGTTGTTTCATACTTATAATAACATATCAGTATATGAGTGATACTGATGTTATTACTTCATAATGAAACAACCTAAGAAGAAGAAGTGGAAGAAGAAATAAAGATGAAAGAATTGGTAACGGTAATTACCTCTTCTTTGAAGCGCCTCTTTGAGACCTCCTCTTAGGGCACTAAAATTGGTCTTTGAGGAAGACCAGAACCTCTAGGATGTTGCTAGGGAAGTGGAGAAGATTTTTTGGCAGGGGTTGGCCGAGCTTGAGTGCTCAAATTGGTGTGAGAAGGAGGGGGAGGAGGTGTCCTTTTATAGGGGAGGAGAGGGGCACCTTAGGAATTCTTAAAAATATTAATTTATAATAAATCTAACCCCACTTAAAAACCTCCAAAAATGACACATATTCGAAGCTTAGATGCGATAGGGTTGTAATCTCATCAACCAATCAAATTTAGACATGTTTGGATCTTATTTTAAACCTTATCAATTAGATTTAACTCTAAGTTAAATAATTTAACTTTTACCGTGTCTTTTTGTTTTCTTTCACTATATGGTTAATACACTTACTATAACATGCCAAACGAACCCCAAATTGTTTATTATTAATATATATATCCTTATCTAAGTCATTTGGCCGAACCTTAGATTTTTAGGAATAAAATAACAATTAATAATATAATATTTGATTTAAAAACTATTTTGTGTCAATTTTGACACTATTTGATATATGATTTTTTTGAAAGTCATAACAGAATTAAATGTTCGAACCAAGTTGATTAAATCAACATTAATATATCATAGTAACCTAGAAAATTAGTGTAATTCATAAAAATTCTCAAATTACATTTATTTTGGTGTTTATAACATCAATTATGTCAATATTTCATAAATAAGATAATTACTGCATCATCTTTGTGTCATAAATTAATTAAATTATTTGATGTCTAAAAATTACAAATAAAATACCATTATGTAGGAAATCTTTTTAGCTTTCTAATGAATATTTATAGTCGAATTTATCTTATGTATAACCCCATATTAAAAATGATTTACTTATTAAACATTGATTTTAACTATTTTAACCCTTCTTTAAATAAATTAATAATAAATGTCCTAATCTAATCCAAGTGGGCCTAAATGGTCATATTTTATTCCTAAGTTTGTTTTTGGTCGAATTACACTTGTCCAATAGAATTAGGACATGTGTTAGGGTAATATTGATATCATATTTACCCTTAGTTACCCTATTTACTATTAACCGCGGTAAAAATAGTAAAAAGTTACTATTCACCAAAAAATTATTTTTATCTCATTGAACCACATTTTACTTACTGATATCAACCGTGTCTGTCGGATTTTTGAAATTCCATTCACAGAAGCGGTAAAATTAAGTTTTATGAAAAATTCAATTTTTTAACTACCACTTAGTAGTTTCACTATTCATCAAAAAATGAAGGTTTTCAGAAAAATGCCAAAATTTCATCCTAAGCTATATTTCATATTCCGAATTCAAAAATGAAGTCTATTTTACCAAATTCATAACATAGAAGTTGAATTAATTAATTTTATAATTAAATCCCGCTGTTAAGACAAATAGCGTGTTTTTAAGAAACAATTTCTATCAAAAGATTGACACTTGATTATGTCTGGTTTAAATGTGAAATTACATCCAATGACCAACATTGTATTAAATTGTAAAAATATATTCTAAATATACTTTAAAACTACTCCAATTAATAATTTATCACTATTAATTATTTCGATTAAAAAAGTTGTTTTTTAATTATAATTTAGTAATTTTCACTATTCATCAGAATATGAAAGTTATCCGAAATGTACCAAAATTTCACCTTAGGCTAAATTCGATACTCCGAATCCAAAAATGAAGTTCATTTTGAAATATAAGATTTACAGAATTTTAAAAAGTGGTTATTACTATTCATAACGGCTAGTTTTAATAATATTTTAATAGCATATAGTTGTTTAGTGAAACTCGTTATTGCGTACTACACACGCTATCGAGGAAGGTCGTGATTGCGTGTATGCAAGGAAAGTCAAGGATGCGTGTTGTGCAAGCTCCTTTTGGTGTGGCGTACAACACAAGACATTAGTGAAATAAAAAGAATATTTTTTATAAAATCTTGGGCTGTTACATTCTACCCCCCTTAAAATGAATTTCGCCCTCGAAATTCGTCGGGGTTATAAATGGTTTACTATTCGAAAGTTTCTTTAATAGAAACCCACATCATAAAAAGGAATATCAAAACCAATCATTAAAAACAAAAGTATGAAACGTAACGGTTACCCAAATAAACTAATCATTGGGTTTCCACATAGGTGAAAATATGGATATGGAAGAGAAATCTAACCATCATGTTCTGATGGATAGTGGTAGAGAACATGGCTATGGAAAAGCTAGTAATCACAAATCCATAGATTTGTGATGATATAAGGTAAGATCTGATTCATCAGGTATAAGATCACTAGGACAACATTTTTGGTTTTCAAGATCATTTCCCTAAAGTTGAAAATTTGAATTAGAATAAATACTTACTTTATTTTGGTACAATCTCACTGTTGTTCGTGCCTTGAACAATTTCCATTTCATCTCTTAAATAAATGAAGTTGAATTTGTTATTAGCAGATCATGTGATAGAATGACGGGTCATTCCATCTGTCTCAAACAAAAGGTTAGCAAAAATTATATGCATAAGTCGATCTATAGTGAGATTAATCATATATGGTTCCTAAAATGGACTTATACTTCATATATCATACTGCTTAATATAATAAAACTAGTTTCTACTAAACAGGGACTTCCTGTAGGCCAGTGGTAGGCGATAAAGGCCAGTCGCACTTCGGTTGTGGGTTCGATTCCTACAGCCTTGTCCGAAGCGATGGGCTGTCGCCCGTCCTGCAGGTTGTCCTTTTTCTAAAACTACGTTACTATAACATCCCATCAATAATATCGAAAATCTTCTATCCTTAAACAATACTAACTTATGTCCAACATAATCCAGTCTAATCTTTAGGATTATACATAATACTGCAGTCCACTCTCATAATATAGTAACAACGATTACCAGAGATTTAATACTGTCGTTGATCCCCACATATCACAAGATATGTCTTGTTGGTCACATTCCAAACATTCAAAGTCCTTAATCATGTATTCTCTTGAATACCCATTGAACCTTAGTGAAAACATGAATGAAGTTAAACGTTAACACTTTCCACATACCAAAATCCTCAAAATTCTATATACTCAAACCATGATATCACTTAGTCCTTATATCAATCATGAGCTCATGAATACTGTCAAACATTTCATTTTCTCCTTATCCCTTCATTATGCGCATATCATCTACATTCCAAAAATGTCTCAATCACTTTTCATGGTTACCGGTACCATAAAATTATTGAAAACCACAATAGACCAAAACATAAATATTTCAGTACACCATAAAAGTACCTCAACAACATTATTCTTGAATACCAATACATACACACTTCTGTCCATCCACTTCAATGATTGTCCTGGAGTAAGTCCTTCCTTGGTTTAGAAGTAACTTTTTAGGTCAGGGCATTGAGTTGGGTAATGCCCATGTTCTCCACAAATAAGACATTGAACTCCATAACAATCTGTCACTCTATGACCCTTTTCTCCACACAGATAACATCGATCCCTCCATTTGAGGTATTCCTCAAGGTTCTTCTTCCCTTCTTTAGAAATCTCAATCTTCCTTTCTTTATGCTCCTCAACATGCGAACATGCATAATAGTTTATCTTCCTCTTCTTTGATGAATTAGTCATACCACTAAATTTCACCTTGTTAATCATATATCGCGATGACTGATTCGGCATAATCACAATATCTTTATCTCTAGGTCTTACACAATTTTGTTGCTCATAGTCACCAATTTGTCCATTGGATTCAATGTTAACCGAATTCCTTCTGGTTCCCTCCATTAACTAAAACAAAAAAAAGAATTTTGTGAGAGGCGAAATCATGCTAGGGAAGACAACATAGTAAAGGGAAAACACCCTCAATATCTAACATCTTAGGTTAAATTCTAAGATCGTTAGCACAATTCTAGGACTATAACCTATACGTATACTTAACCTTAGGGACATCCCTAGACATACCTTAGAAATATCTCTAGGGATCTCACTAACGTTCTCACATCCTAGTTTCCAAAGGTTGACTAAACCTTTCCTCTGATACCAACTGTAGAGACCCGTAGCCTGACGTACATGGACATTACATTACTTTTGCGGAATACTTAGTACATTACAAAAACACACACACAAGGACCGTAATAGTTTAGTGTCTTTGGAAACTCGGAACGTAATCTTCTAATCGTGGTGAAAGATCTTCAATATCTCCCATAAAGATCTTCCCTTTTTTTTACCTAAAACCTTTCTTTATATCCTGGGGAAAAGAAAACATAAAAGGGTGAGCTCAAATGCTCAGTAAGGGTATACAAAAGAAATAAAAATCATATCATATCTTTTTGAAAATCATAACCTGCAAAAGAGATCATAATATCTTAACATGGAACAAATCATAGAAGTGAAAATGAGATCACCATAATCATAACATGAAACTTGAAACTTTGTGGCATGCACACATAATCATGGAAAATCATTTCTTGTTAGTCATGACTCATTGCCAAGACTATCTTAGTGGACAAAGTCCCTTTCTGAATCGAGTAACCCTCGTTTCAGTCCTGTTTCACTGAACCGGTATAACCTACCATTTCAGCCATGTCTATCTCATTAGATATAAAATCTTTACCCAATGCATTGGAGGGAGATATAGGTCCCACCCATCTTATAATGAATCCTTTCTTATGTGTGCCACATAATCATAAAACATACATCATCGCATAACACATATAACAAAAATGGGATTCTTGAAACATCATGACGTCATAAATCAATTCATATAAGATAAAGGAATTCATAAAAATAATTCCATCACAACATGAACAAATCAATTTAATAATAGGGATAAAAACAGAACCCTTTATTATCTTAGATGGAAAATAATTTTGATAAAACACTTGAACTCCATTCTTGAGGAAAATATCCTTTCTTCTTTAAAATCAATTTCTTTTCACAAAACATCATGCAATTTTAAAAGAAAGAGATTTTATTGAAAATAGTCATGAAATCTTTTAGAGGAAGCTTCATGAAAATAAGGCTTTATAAAACAGTAGAAATCCGTTCGTGCCGTATAAGTTAAAAAAAACATTCTTCGTACTTTTGTCGGAAAAGTCAAAAAGTACCTCGTACGAAAAACGACAAAAGATTCCTTTCATACGTATTACAAAAAACTCACTGAAGGGTAAAAATGGATTTAAACAATTTTAGGTGGATGGAAATAATATTACATATTGAGTAAACATGGATGTGGATGATAAAATACACCCCAGTAAATACTTACGAATAAACAATCTCGGATAAAAATGAGATTGTGATATTTCCCTTACCTTAGGTCCGACTTGCTTTGTAAGTGTCCGAACCTCCTGTATAATGATTTAAATCATGTTATCGACTTATTACAGAATCATATTCATTGTTATGATATCATATATGGTTCACTTATGACATTATATTACCCGTTCTTTTGTAAATTCCATGTTAAAGAAGCGTTTTTGGTAAAATCGTTTTATTTATCGTAGGTGTTTTGACTTGTTGTTCTTGACATCATTATTACTTATATCATGATTTACTCACTTCCAGAATATAAAATATGGTTTATATATCATATATATTCAGTATATATATATATATAATAGGTAGATAAATAAAATGAAAAACACCGTTCATGGAGACGGTAGTCCGTACGTACGCATGAACGCTGTTTTCCTTTCCTTATTGTCTTGAAATGGAAGTAAGTAGATGACATACATATGTATATATATACATAAATCCAGTAGATTTATAATGTCATATATTTCATTATTATTTCTTATATATACATTATAATCATTCCTAAATGGTTAACATGGAGAATGAATCTCATCGCGTCGTGAAGACGGTAGTCCGTACGTACGCACGAGCGATGATATCATTTCTATAAATATTGAATTGAATTGGAGTGGATTATACAATATATCAGAATCAATATGATGTTTTAATAACTATGTATAGTTATTCTTTACACCATTATACCCATCCATGTAAGGTGGTGGTGGAAAATAGATTACACCACGGCGTGGAGACGGTATTCCGTACGTACGCACGCGCGGTGATTTCTTTTTCCGTAGGATGGATAGATGGTGAAATAGGGTTGTTTCATACTTATAATAACATATCAGTATATGAGTGATACTGATGTTATTACTTCATAATGAAACAACCTAAGAAGAAGAAGTGGAAGAAGAAATAAAGATGAAAGAATTGGTAACGGTAATTACCTCTTCTTTGAAGCGCCTCTTTGAGACCTCCTCTTAGGGCACTAAAATTGGTCTTTGAGGAAGACCAGAACCTCTAGGATGTTTCTAGGGAAGTGGAGAAGATATTTTGGCAGGGGTTGGCCGAGCTTGAGTACTCAAATTTGTGTGAGAAGGAGGGGGAGGAGGTGTCCTTTTATAGGGGAGGAGAGGGGCACCTTAGGAATTCTTAAAAATATTAATTTATAATAAATCTAACCACACTTAAAAACCTCCAAAAATGACACATATTCGAAGCTTAGATGAGATAGGGTTGTAATATCATCAACCAATCAAATTTATACATGTTTGGATCTTATTTTAAACCTTATCAATTAGATTTAACTCTAAGTTAAATAATTTAACTTTTACCGTGTCTTTTTGTTTTCTTTCACTATATGGTTAATACACTTACTATAACATGCCAAACGAACCCCAAATTGTTTATTATTAATATATATATCCTTATCTAAGTCATTTGGCAGAACCTTAGATTTTTAGGAATAAAATAACAATTAATAATATAATATTTGATTTAAAAACTATTTTGTGTCAATTTTGACACTATTTGATATATGTTTTTTGTGAAAGTCATAACAGAATTAAATGTTCGAACCAAGTTGATTAAATCAACATTAATATATCATAGTAACCTAGAAAATTAGTGTAATTCATAAAAATTCTCAAATTACATTTATTTTGGTGTTTATAACATCAATTATGTCAATATTTCATAAATAAGATAATTACTGCATCATCTTTGTGTCATAAATTAATTAAATTATTTGATGTCTAAAAATTACAAATAAAATACCATTATGTAGGAAATCTTTTTATCTTTCTAATGAATATTTATAGTCTAATTTATCTTATGTATAACCCCATATTAAAAATGATTTACTTATTAAACTTTGATTTTAACTATTTTAACCCTTCTTTAAATAAATTAATAATAAATGTCCTAATCTAATCCAAGTGGGCCTAAATGGTCATATTTTATTCCTAAGTTTGTTTTTGGTCGAATTACACTTGTCCAATAGAATTAGGAAATGTGTTAGGGTAATATTGATATCATATTTACCCTTAGTTACCCTATTTACTATTAACCGCGGTAAAAATAGTAAAAAGTTAATATTCACCAAAAAATTATTTTTATCTCATTGAACCACATTTTACTTACTGATATCAACCGTGTCTGTCGGATTTTTGAAATTCCATTCACAGAAGCGGTAAAATTAAGTTTTATGAAAAATTCAATTTTTTAACTACCACTTAGTAGTTTCACTATTCATCAAAAAATGAAGGTTTTCAGAAAAATGCCAAAATTTCATCCTAAGCTATATTTCATATTCCGAATTCAAAAATGAAGTCTATTTTACCAAATTCATAACATAGAAGTTGAATTAATTAATTTTATAATTAAATCCCTCTGTTAAGACAAATAGCGTGTTTTTAAGAAACAATTTCTATCAAAAGATTGACACTTGATTATGTCTGGTTTAAATGTGAAATTACATCCAATGACCAACATTGTATTAAATTGTAAAAATATATTCTAAATATACTTTAAAACTACTCCAATTAATAATTTATCACTATTAATTATTTCGATTAAAAAAGTTGTTTTTTAATTATAATTTAGTAATTTTCACTATTCATCAGAATATGAAAGTTATTCGAAATGTACCAAAATTTCACCTTAGGCTAAATTCGATACTCCGAATCCAAAAATGAAGTTCATTTTGAAATATAAGATTTACAGAATTTTAAAAAGTGGTTATTACTATTCATAACGGCTAGTTTTAATAATATTTTAATAGCATATCGTTGTTTAGTGAAACTCGTTATTGCGTACTACACACGCTATCGAGGAAGGTCGTGATTGAATGTATGCAAGGCAAGTCAAGGATGCATGTTGTGCAAGCTCCTTTTGGTGTGGCGTACAACACAAGACATTAGTGAAATAAAAAGAATATTTTTTATAAAATCTTGGGCTGTTACAATGGAATTTTGAAATTTCTAAATATGATATGTGTTCCATCAATACCTGAGCTAAAAAAATAACTTTTAGATGACTCTCATAGCTCCAATTTCTCTATACACTTATGTAGTACCATGATGTATACAGATCTGAAGGAATAATTTTTGTGGGATCCCATGAAGTTGGAAATTGATGACTATGTGTCCATATATCTACTTTTTCAACAGGTGAATGCTATGAGACAAAATCCTGGAGGATTAATGAAACCAAAACCAATTTCTAGGTGGGAGTAGGATGGAATTATAAGGGAATTTGTTATAGGACTACTATAGAAACCAAGAAGGAATGATTAAATATGGGTAATAGTTTATAGAATTACCAAATCTATACATTTAATCAGCATAAGGGTATATTTTCAACTAAAGATCATAGAAAGAATCTATGTTAATGATGTTTTAAGACTTCATGGTGAAACTCTATAAAAATTATCTGATCAAGATCTTTATTTTACATAAAAATTCTAGACGATTCTTGAGATGTATTTAGATACTGAGCTTCAAATGATTACTGCTTATCACCCTCAAACTGATGGATGGTCTAAAAGAACTATTAAAGCATTGTAATATATGTTGAGATCATGCTTACTTGTTTTTTCAAGGTATAGGGGTTCAGTATTTACATTTGGTGGAATTTTCCTACAATAATATTTTCCATTATATTATTCAAATGGCGCAGTAAGAAGCATTATAGGAAAGATATTTTGAACACTAACTCGATGGGATGTAGTTGGGGGGAGGAAGCCTATAGGCCCAAAACACATAGAAGAGAAAAAAAGGGTAAAGGCTATTCAGGATTATATTAAAGTAGAAAAAAGTATAAAAAAGACTTAATGTGACAACTAGAGATAGGATTTGGAATTAAAAGTGGGAGATATTGTCTTTTTGAATGTATATCTATGAAATGGTGTCTTAATGTTCGGTAAGAAACAGATATTGGGTCCCAGGTACATTGGACCTTTTGAAATTATAGAAACAATTAGAGATGTATCATTTAGATTTGGAATGCCTTCAAGTCTCTATAAAGTTATTGATGTGTTCCACATATCATTTTTAAATATGTACATTCCATAACCAATGATTGTACTCGCCTATGAAGAAATATAATTGGAACCTCATTTGTCTTACAATGAAGAGGATATCGAGATTCTTGATATAAAAGAGAACATATTGAGAAATCAGACGACTTGATATGAAAAGGATTATCGGAGAAACTATAAAATGGAAGAAGAAATGTGGGAACCTAAGGATTTTATGGAAAAGAACAACCCACATCTATTTAGAGGGTAATATTCATGAAAAATTTCAAGGATGAAATTTATGAATGAAGGATGAATATAACACCCAATGAGTTTACAATATGTATCCTCTTAAATCAATTCAATTCATTTGATTACTAAAAAATTATTTCTTACAGTATAAATCAAATAAAATTTCTTATAATACCCAAAAGAAACTTCGTAAAATAAGAATTAATGAAATAATAAGATTTTCCAAAAATTAAAGAACATGTACCAATGAAATAGTAACATAACATTTAGAATTGTAAAGTGACCCTTAGGAATAGTAATTCAACCAATAGAATATTAACCTCAACTAAGAGACTATAAATAAAATTTAGGCATCTTATAAATGGTAATATGATATAATTAAATCATAGTACAAGTAATAAAAGTTTTAGAAATTATTAATTAAGTTTTTATATTTTTATAAACATTAATGTTTATTTTCAATTTCAAAATCAATATAATGAATTAAAATAAAATTTATTTTCCATAAATATAATAATAAATAAATATTTTTTTCAAATGAATATAAGATAATTTTATTAGAGATAAATAAACATTTCAATGTTTTATAAAATCAGTGATAATTTTAAAATATGAATTTTTCAAGTAAATGAGGAATTTAATTAAAAATTGAATTTATCATTATTATAAAATTATTTTCATCAAATGGATTTCATTTTTTAAATCTTCACATTTAAAAATGGTGTGGTTGATTTTTTTTGGTAATTATCTAAATTAGTTGAATTTTTGGTGAATAGTGAAATACAACAATTTACCGTATAATCTAACTGCATGAATTATTAAGTCATAGATTATGTATGGATGATGTAAGAACAATTGGTTTGATCAAAATTTAACTAGTTTCAATTTTTATTTACATGAATCATCATTATTTCTTCTCTTTAGAAAAAATAATAAAATAATGATTAGAACAATACAAAAACAACCCTCATATCCACTATAATTACCACCCCTCATTACCTCTTCTCCCCTCACCACCAAAACAATGAAGGATGTCCAATTTCATCCCAATCCTCATCCCATGTAACTCTCCCACTTCCAAAAACATGTTCTCTCAACAAAATACCAAACAAAATCAACTTAAGGAGGTTCTAATAGATAAGAATTAAAGTGGTAAAGCCCTTAATCCATCACTTTCATTTTATTTTATTTTCTTTTATTTAACAAGACATCCATAAAAACTTATATAAAAACATGAATTCTAACTAAAATATATTATATATACTATAATGTTTTATGTTAATGGAATAATCCATCATCATTTCACTCCTCTCCCCTTTTGTTCTAAATAAATAAAAACACCACCCACGAAGTGTTAATTTATCACATTCAAGGACAATGAGTTTTGAATATCCGTTACCACATTAATTTCCTATCATAAAACCATTTATATGGTTAAAATAGATTATAATATATCTATTACTACTTATTTGAAGTTCTAGAACTAGTATATATACCTAATATTAACAAATAAATCAAAACTAGTTCGTGATGATAGAAAAAACAACATAATAATCTAAACAATTATTACTAATGTTTTATCTAACGATTCATCATCATACCATATAACTGAATAAAATATATAAAAATTTCAAATTTTTGATGTTAATTAATAAACTATAATTTCAATTCTAGAAAACTATATGAATTTTACAGGATTTTCCATACATATATACAAGTAAACCAATCATGAAATCACTGGAAATGAGTACTCTCGAATGATAAAATTATATTTTACAAGTCATAATAAGGCCAAAAGTAAACTAAAAATTATAATAAATCAAATACATTTATAAATTCCTATAATTTAATTAATTTATTGATTTAATATGATTATCAAGGACATTATTATCATGTTTTGAACACATCCATACACAAGGTAAGTGACTTCTTCTCAATTTCATGTTCATTGATACATACATGGTATTGTGAATATAATAATTTTTATTTGTTTTATCTAATCATCCCTATGAGGTCATTTTTGATTTGAAATTATCTTCCACTTAAATATCCATATGTCCATGTATCATGGATATAATTATTTTCTAAGCCATATACCATTTAAAGATATGGTGTTTACTTTGATTGGTGAAATATTTATAAATACGTATCCTCTACTCAATGTAGATATTTAGGTAAATTATATTATACATGAATTAAATCTATGTATGATGAAAGGTTTGAACATCCAATGATGAGTGGGGACCGTTATATCCCCTCGATGTGTCGATTGGTTTCATGAGAAAACATAGTTAGAGACAAACCCTTCATCTCTATTTCTAAGTTGAATAAGATGGGTTTCTACCCAAGAACTGAAACTGTGATGATGGTATAATGGTTTATTTGATAGATAAATTATTTCCAATGATAAATAATTTCCTAAATTTATTATTCTGTCATTACTTTCCATTCTATCTTCCCTATGACAAAATCTATCTCTACATTATCATTCTCATTTTATTGATGACATTAGTTTTTATATTATTTACCTTTCCATTAGGCAATATTCATTTTTTTCACTTATTATTGATTTACGTAGACCTTAATTAGAATTTAATATCACCCATTTTATTTTTTTTCTGTTTCCCATGTTTTAAAGATGAAACCTTTGAATAAGTGTTTATGGATAAGTTTATTTTCTTTTTCTATGTTCTACTTTTAATTATCAATGTAATATTGGAACAATGTATGTATCTAGGTTGTTCAAGACTAATAAACTAATCAATCATCGGTGATTTTATCTCTTATATATATTCCATTGTAATAAAACTACATTCAACTCAGGTATACTAGGGTCGGGGATATTACAGATTATCATAATTCCTATAGAAATTATATTTTAAGCACTAGAGTGTGGATGGTTTATTTTGTAAATTTTTCTCTATATTCAAAAAATGATAAATTAATCAAATAACATTGGAATTTAATTCCATGATGTCCTTACTTTCCACACATTATTCATTTACTAGTCCCATTTAGAAAATTTCTTCCATGATTTTTTCCACATTTATGGAATAACAGAAAACTTGTTCTCCACCCTATATCATTATTATTATTATTATTATTTCCTTTTAATTCAATATGTATTTTCAAATCAAATATAAGTGATTGATGGGTTTATCTGATCTCTATTTAGATCTGAAGATAAAATAAACTAATTTCTTTATATTTATTGAAGTATATGATGGCCAACACCATTTGAAGACTTGGTTTTATTCAACTAAATTATCTAAGGATCCTTATTTTAGGATGAGTTATAATACCATATCTGTTCCTCGCATTTCTTGTAAAATTTTTATCATATGTACTAACGGTTCTGCATTCCTTATTTTTTATCTTAAGGATTTAATTATTTATTATCATAATGTGTATATTAGTCACTATATGAAAAATAACCCTATAAACACATCATACTCCATTAAAAATCAGTATTTTTGCTCGTGTTACTGATATGATCCCACCATTGATCTTATTTACCATCCTAATGATAAATAGTGAAAATAACATTTTAATTCTTTAAACATTAGAGAATGTAAAATATCTTTTTAGTGGTACTAAACCATTACTTAGAAATTAGTGGATCAGTTAATTGACTAAAAGAAGGACGAAACTTTCTAATGAGGGATACAACTGAATGATGTTCACTTAATTTTTGTTTTAATGCTCCTCATGATTCATGCCTTGAGATTATTTTATAATCATATAAATGAGATATTTCATTCCAGCTCCCATAACATTTGGTTTATCCAGAGGAAAATCCCTATATTTTCCATTACATATAGTGTTAATATGAGTCGTTATAGTGAAATTCATCGAATAAAACTAAAATTTATATGTTGATCTATAATAATCATAGTGAGGAAACAAAAAATCATGAAATTCATCTGTGGTATTTCTATGGAATGACATCATATTTTCAATTAATGACACATTATGTTTAACATTTTTAATCCATCATCATCACATATTAAAATACATTATAATTTCCTATAATAAAAATTTTATTTAACCCAAGCATATCCTCTAAGAGAGTATATCCTGGTTTTTAGTCTTCGTCTCAATCGTCAGGAACCAGTGATGATTGAGTCAATAATTAATCCACCAATTTTAGAGATGTTTTCCCTAGGTTTATCACTACCATAGTCACATCCACATGCAAGTATCAATACATGGATTTATTTTCAACCATCACGAAATTCCATTATTTACATTAAAATAGGATTTTCTCTTATACCTAGGCTTATCCTAAGGGGTTTTCACTAAGTATTCCCCATTATAGATTCCCAAAATAGCTAAACCCTTTTCTCACACCAATGGTAGTGAAATAAAAATTACATACATAAATATTAAATTTCACTTGCTGAATATTCATTACATATCATTATGATCCATTTCATAACTATAAAGAAGTAGCGTATTTAAAAAATTATATTTTTACAAACAAAATTATATAAATGATCAATATAATCTGCCACTATATTTTTTCCAACTGAAACACTTCCTAGAGGTATCATACATTAGCTTATTCATTATATCCTACACAAAATGAAACATAATAAATGGTGTGCCAAAATGAATAGTATGGGTAAACGAGATAGATATCTCTTAAAGATCATATTCAATCATAGAAATAGAATAAGTGTTTGAGAATAATATTTTATCATTTTAAAATCACCTCAATAATTCAAATATCAGAGACATTAGTCATGAAATAGTTCTTTGATCTTCATAAGGAATGAATCATAATGGATTCAATGAAAATAGTCCATGAGATCATAACATTATGATAATTTAGTGATATAAAACAGTTCCATAATGTGTGCTATTATCATAATAATAGTAATCCTATATCAAGGCTACCCACAGAGAAATTCAGGACATGATAGGCTTGGGATAAACATATATGTACCTTCTTTGGGCCTGGGATATTATACAGTGTATCATCTTTTTGGTTGGGATAACCTATCTTATACTATTTTAGCTCATAAAACATTAATAATTACCCAAAAAAATTTGTGGTATATAACAAGCTCACACATCAAATTATCATAATGTATTCACATGTATTCCATAAGATCCTCAAAACATTTATCATTTCATAAAAGCATAAACCATGGAAAATAAACCTTGTTTCCTCAAGATTACGTCATCATAATTGTAAAAAAAATATTACAATGAATGTTGATGGTATCATGGGATCATATAACCAGTTAGTAAAAATTAACATCATAAGTTGTTATCATAGATCAACAATTCCTATAAAATATCACTGGAATATTTTTTGAGGAAAATAAAATTCTCACTTTGAAATAAAAAATTTAAAGGAGTGAAATTTGAATAATATATGGAATTACATTTTCATAAAATATAACCATGAAAAATTATAACGGAATCATTAAATAAAAAAGTTGTAACGGTGGTAGTAATCTTTATTCATGTGATGTACGTTAAAATAATGATTTTCTTTAAAATATTAATAAAAAGTATATTGTCTATAAATTGACCATACAATTCCATTTAATCAATTTTATATAAATATAAAAATGCTAAAAATTTTAAAGACCCGAAAATTTCAAGGAATTGTTTTTCTTAATTTTCTTTTGGATTTTAAAAGAACACAGTTCCTGACGACACTTGATTCCAAGGCCCGGTGTGACTGGAATCAATTTCCGAAGTTTAGCTCGGGTACGTTTAGTGAAAGAACGAGCGGGAATCTCTAACTTTGAAACTGGTGCTCGGAATCAATTTCCGAGGGCACCGATGGAACCACAGCGCCGATATTTGCTTAGAAATGCCTACTCCGGAGTTGCATTTTCATGGGAGGAGTTGTTAAAATTTGTGTCTTAATTGAGGAATGAATAAAATTGTGAGAAAATTTTATTTCTTAAGTCTAAGGTAGTTTTATCCTACACGGGGAAGTTGGGGTGGCACCGAACTACCCATGTGAGGATAAATGAGAGGATAATGTGTGGTGGGGCCTACACGAGCCCCCACCTTTTCAAATTCCCCATAACTCCCTAACTCCTCTAAACCCCCCCACTTAAGTTGTGTAACTCTTCCTCTCCCCTCTCTCCCTCTTAAATTCTTGCCAACCTATCACTAAATTAATTAGACAACTCATTGTTTAATTGATTAAATGAATTAGGTTTTTATTTTTTGTAAGTTTGAATGCATGGAAAAATAATAAAATAAGGAGAGGCCTTATTTTATTTTGGGAGTTTTGGTTGTGTGAGAGAATTTGGAAGAGAGCTCTTCCCTCTTTTGAAGAACTTCATATTCAACGAAGAACGACGCCTCTTCAATGACGGAAGCGACGAACATCAAAAACCTTCTTCAACTTCCTCCCTCGGATCCTACCGACGTGCAGTGTCTTCCACAGCCGACGTAGCTCGGTATTGGGAGTGTGTGACGAACGCGGCGAAAGACGAACTTCATCGTCTTCTTTCCGCAACACTGTCAACAAACGACGAACGTCAATCGATGACTCAAACGTAGGGGTTCGTTTCATTTTGTTATTGATTCTATCTTTGACATTCTACGAGTAATGAGAACCCCTTGTTATCGTTTAATGGGAGGACGTCGGACCGCACGAACACGGCCGATCCTCCTCCCTTTTTATTCTTTCTTGTCATTGTGGTTCGAAAGAAAGTGACGCGGTGCCGTCGCACGGCGTGGGAAAGAAAGGAAAGAAAAATGTGATGTCTGAAAGAAAGTGACACGGTTCCGTCGCACCACGTGGGAAATAATGGCAAGGATGTGCGACAACATCACGACGCGCGGGATCGAGCGGCAAGAATGCGCGACGTCGTCACGCCGCGCATTCAAAAATTTTAAACCCTCGTGCGTGGGTATTTTGATTGCAAGGTGTTCGAATAATTTATTTTTTGATAAATTATACCCTCATCAATGATTAAAATCATGTGTTATTATTAGCAAATTGATAAGACCTAACGCGGAGGATGCGGGCCGAACAAACACGGCCCGAAAACCCTCCGTAGCTTGTTTATCGATGTGCGGATCGACGGACGGCGACGGAGCAGGCTGCTATGGCGTTTGAATCCCTTCATAGTGAAGGTCGGGTCCCTGGAGGACCGTTGGAGAAGATGGCAGGAGAAATGCACCACCGGAGCATGTCCGGTGGTCCGTGGAAGGCGGTGGCGGCGCGCCGCCGGAGGGCTGGCGGCGGCGGTTGCCGCCGGTCTCAATTAGCCGCGAGGGTGGGGGAGCCACGCAACCCACCCGCGGCTTCCGCTCGGCCACGCTGGACGAGCCGCGGCTAGCCGGTCGATCCAGACCGAGTCGGCCGGGTCGGGCTGCGCCGTGCCCAGCCGGGTCGGACCCAGGTCGGGTCGTCCCAGTTCGGGCCGACCCAGGGGGGGTCGGGCCGGGTCGGTCCGGGCCCAGACCCCCCCGTTTTCAGACCCTCTTTGGTCTTTTGCCAATATCTTGGGATACGGACCTCCGATCTATGCACCGTCAGTTGTGTAGAGATCCTTGGAACGAGATGACCGTTTCGGTATATCGCACTCAAGGTTTCAGAATACTTTGGGTTCGGCCGGGTTGGTTCGGATACAAAACCAACCGGGCCCTCGGAGCGGAAACGCTTATATCTTGAGCTCCGAACTTCCGATTGACGTGTCGTCGACTTTGTTGGATTCCTATAAGTGAGACAGAACTTTTGGAATACTTTTCCCGAGTTTTGGTTGCTATTGGATAGTGTCCGGGTTGGATAGTGGCCGGGTTGGATTGTACCCAAAATCCAACCGGGCCCTTGGAACGGAAAAGCTGTTATCTTTCAGACCAGACGTCCGTTTGACGAACCGTCAGTGGCATTGGTGATCTCGTTTAGAAACGGTCCCTATGAGTATAAACTATGAGAGTTAGGGGTACAGTTGAGATATGGCCGGGTTGGTTCGCTCACGAAACCAACCGGGCCCCTGGGACGAAAAGGCTAATAACTCACAGACCGGGCGTCCGATTGACGCGCCGTCTGTTGCGTTGAGACCCCTATGACGAGGCGGTCCATTGAGATAATTCTTCGTGGGACTTTTTGATACTTGGAGTATCGATCTGTAGCTCGTGGAGCGGACCCTCCCAGAGACGAGCGTGCGGAGTACGGAGACCGTGTAGCAGACTGAGACCTGACGACTGCTTGACCGACTCGACTTGGAGTGAGTCGACTAGCCCAGTGGACGGAGCACTACTTTGTGAGGTGCAGACCAATGGCGGACGGAGCACTACCTGTGTGACAGTGCAGACCCGCGTTACTCATCCGGAGAGTACCTCTGCAGGCAACTAGGGGGTGTTAACTACTGTGTTTGGGTGGCATACCCCGGCGGGAAGCACTACTGTGTTTGGGTGGATGGCCCATGTTACTCGACAGGAGGAGTACCTCAGCAGTCTTAGGCTAGTGAGCAGTACCTAAGAGTCGTGACAGGACCACTGCACACTCCAGAGATGGAGCTCTTCAGCAGTTACGGTTTCGATAATGAAAATCCTGGTTTGAGCTGAGTCTTTTGACCTTTGTGTTTACCTCATGATTGAGATGGGTCACTTGATAACTTAGGTATATGTATGGGAATATACCTGAGTAGTGGTTATCCGTTGGTTTCATGATCTTTGTGTTTCCTCATGATTTAGATGGGTTACTTGATAACTTAGATATATGTATGGGCATATACCTTAGTAGAGGTTATTTGTCGAGATCTTCTTTGTGGTTATCCTTATTGGTTTTACTGAGACCTTGAGGGTCTCGGGGTCCCTACTGAGTATCGTTATACTCACCCCTGCACGAGCTCTGCCCGCACCTCGTTGTGTTGGTTGCAGACGATGGGCAATGCTGACAGAGGCCGAGTGTTCGAGGACTGGATAGTACTTGGAGGTGGACTACACGGCGAGATGACACACGAAGGAGGTTGACGGGCGAGAGCGTTGAGAAGGCTATCTGTTCCTACCCTTCAGGTAGGATCCGTGGTGGACGATCCAGGAGCTGCGCTATCTGTACCTACCCTTCAGGTAGGATCCGAGGAGGGCGACCCAGGAGCTGCTTCCTTTCTTCCAGCTATTGTCTTTTTCTGTTGTACTTTGTTCGGTTGTAGTTGTACTTCCTTTTGGGTTTTTATTCTGGCCCATTTACCTTTCAGCACTTCTCTTTGTACTTAGTGTTTTACTTCCGCTTGTACTCTGTGGTGTTTTCTTTACTTTTATAAAGGCAATGCCTTCCCAGTTATTGGGATTTACGCCTTTGGTGCTAGTCGCCAGCCCCTGGCCTATGGAAGGCGGGCTTGGGGTAGTCACGGCACGAGCCCCGAGGAGGGGTCGTGACAAAAATAACCTTATTAAATCATTGTGTAATATTAAAAAAATTAGAAAAAAATTATTGAAAATAAGGATGTGGAAGAAAATATTCCGGATCGATTTGAAAAGTTGAGTCTGTTTTCTTAAAAAAGCTTATTTCAGAATTTTGTGTACATTGTGAATTGAAAATGAAATGAAAAATGTGAGTTCAAATAATAACTATATCAGGCGAGAAAATAATATTTTTTAGATATATAATATATTACATAATTCTTTTAAATTTAAGAAAACATAATCCAAGAAAAAAATTATATTGTAACATAAGTACCTTGCCTCAAGTATGAGTTTCTTCATAATCACTCTAACCTCCTATATGAAAATTTAAAATTTATTATTCATATATTATAGAAGAATATTGATAATAATGAAACAGTATTTATCATACTAATAACATTTTAACACTCATTTATAAACAATTATTAATTAAAATTTTTATTTTCTCGTGTTACATGTTACATTTTTCATGAATGTTTCAGCTTAATAGTTTTTATCCTTAAAAATTGATCATGGTTACAAAATTAAAAAGTTTAAATCATGATACAATTATGATATATATTAATCACATTCATTTATATTACCATCAATATAATGTAGATTTATAAAAATTAAATTCACCATTTATAGATATGTGAGTCTTTAGTTACCCATGAAAGATTTTTTTATTTTTTAATGAAATGAAGAAATTTCAGGGAAAAAATATTTTGTCATTGTAGATTAATAATGAAATCATAAATATAATATATATTCATTAAATTTTACAATATATCAATCAATGTGTGTCAATGATTGAAAATGATTACAATCCCTGCTAGGAGGTGGTGGTCTACATGTATGAAAGAGCGGTACATTCATTTCCCATTTGATAGAATGGATGTAGAAAATGAATGTTACATATTAGTAACAATACCTTGGTAAATTTGTTATACTATATTAATAATTTTATTATTAATAAAAAATATTTATAGGAGATAGGAGAAGGAATAAAATTCAAGGATCTTGGTGATGATTTATACATCTTCATTGAGAGACCTTCTCTGGCATACACATTAAACCTTAAAAGATTAGTCTTAGGAAAAGAAAGAAGAATTAGGATAAAAGGAATGAATACAAGATTTTTTATGTATTTTCCAATATATAATGATCAAAGTTTTTCAATATGGTTGGATAAGTGTTTCCTGTATATAATTGAGTGAAGGGACACCCATGAGATCTATGAAATGATTTCAATAATATAAGGTATCTGTCATGTCTATGTGGCCCCGATTGGAAAGGAATTCAAATTTTTAATAATATAAGTATAAGGCCCCGGCCTTAAACCTTACTTAATCATGAATTAAATGAATAATTCACATAGAGGATCTTTTCAGGTTTATAGTTTTATAGAATTAGGTCATAACTATTACATCTCAAAAGATTACATAGTATCCACTTCTACTATGTTTCCATAAAATAATAAAAAAACTCTTAAAAAGAAACATGTCTAGTTCAATGTTTTAGATAACATGTCTTTCCTTGAACCCATCCTTGACCCTATTCATATTTAAGTCCTCTGTAAAACATTTAAAAAACTTGGTATGAGCATAAAAATCCCAGTAAAGGATACACAAAGAAGGAAAACTGTTAGTGTTTTCAAAACAACATGTAAACCATGGATACTTTACCAAAGTAATACTTCTCAACTTTATGAAGTAGTAAAAACTGTTCATGGAATAAAAGACCATTACTTACCCTTTTGTAACCAAAAGATTACCATTAAACCCATATAAAGAACACATAACATATAAAGGTAACTTGGGACATAAACACACTTAAATGGAATAACCATACAGTCAACTTCCACACATACTTAATGGAATAGCCATACGACCAACTTCCATACCCAATGCATTGGAGGTTATAACGTAACCACCCGTCATATGGTTTATCACGTAACCACCCATAAAATTTCCAAGTACCATCATTACACATAAAATATTGAAAATATAAACAATTTAATAACAACATTTCATTTTCAATCAAAATAAGTAATTCCAAGATATTGAAATAATTAATCCATTTTCAAAAACAATTTAAAATAGATTTTTGAATCAAAGTATCCCATATCACTTTGAAGATTTTAATGTAATTATAATTTTAAAAAATTAATGTCCATATAAATAAATACTGAAAATAATTTTGAAAATATGGACATTAAAGATGAATATTTAGACTAATGAATCTTTAATACATTTAAAATTATATTTTTGTTAAAGAGTTTTTAACAAAATGAGAGACACTTGAATACAAATAATTGCGGAATAATATTTAATCCGAGAATTATAATATCATGAGAATAAAGGTATTCATGATATAATATGTCAAAGTACAGTATACACACCATATAAGAGTGAATTGGTGCGTAACAACAATAAAGTCTCAATGGAAATGTAAATTGAGATTAAATCCATTATAAAGAAGGTATCCTTAAATTAAGGATAAATCTACCACATAATGATGTGTGAGAAATATAAATACACCCAATATAAGTGGATATTAAGTGTGAAACAATCAGAGGTCATTCACACATAATCATGAAAAAACAAAACCAATGACATAGGTATTTAACTCAATGAAATGAGATTGGGTTATTATTTCCCATACATGTTCGTAAGAATTTATCAATGAGATGATTATGTGTAGAAATAGTATATCTACACAAATGTTTTTGTAAATTACAACATATCTATTCCACACATAATCTTGGCATAATAAAATCATTAAGTAGAGGTTTAACCAAAAGAATTCAAAGTGGGTTAAGAAGTTCCCTTATAGAAATCCGACAGCCTGACGTCGTCACTTTAAAATTCAGAAAATGAGTTGATGAGAGAGAAAATGGTATCTCATCACTTGGACATAAAATTTACATAAATAAAGATATAGAATAACATATCCCAACATAATATTATGTGAATTAAAAGACATAACAAAATAAGTCTTTTAAAAATAGGAGGGTGAAAGGTCCCCTTACCGAGTAGGGTAACTTTCGAAACGTACACCCCATGGAAGAAGTGTGATACAATGAAGAGGAGAGGTTGGATCCCTTACCTCGTGTCCGACATGACTCGATCGTTATTTAATCTCCTGAATAATAAAATTTGTTCAATTTATAATTTCTTAAGGAACTCCTTTAAATATTATTATTCATGTCATATCACATATTATAATTTTATAATAATTTGTTAATAAAGTGAGTTCATATCAGACGTTTTTGTCGATGTTCGGTACGTGAGTAAAAATTGAACTTGTTGGAAAAGAATTTTCCATGTAGTTATAGGTACATCATATCCGGAATAGTATTGATGTTTTAAATATCATATATATCCAGTATATATTCATTTTATACTATTCCATATCATTTGGGAAAAAAATTAAAAGCACCGTTCATGGAGACGGTAGGCCGTACGTACGCATGAACGCTACTTTCATTTTTTGTCATATTAATGGAATTAAAACAAAATGAGATATATATATTATAATTCCAGAATTATATCTATAATTTAGATGTAATATATTATAAATATATCCATTATATATATGTACTTATAATAGTACATAACATTTGGAGATAAGAAATGAAATGTACCGTTCATGGAGACGGTAAGCCGTACGTAAGCATGAACGCTACTTTCATTTCTTTTTTTGTATTCAATGGAATGAAATAATAATGATATAAAGGTATATTATAATTCCAGTAGGATATAATATGTAATACCATTAATTCCATCCATTATATGTCCCACATATGGCATTAACGAATCAAATCACTTTGAGGGGGTGGTAGTCCACACTTCCTAAAATGAAGATATCACGTTTACACATAATGGAAACCATAAAGGTATGCCATAAATGAAAAATAAATAAGATTAAGGAAAACATAAACATATTATATATCATATATAAATATATTTACATCTTAATGTCCACCTTTGAAGGTGTTAAAAGAATATTGAACAATCATCGTTTCGTGAGGCAGTAATTCGCCATCCACAGAAACTGTATGTTCTTTAACCATTAGATGAAGATGTGTGAAAGTGTAGCTAGAATACGTATTATTAAAACATAATAGTATATTTAAGATACTTTTTTTGTTTCAAAAAAAAAGTAATAAAAAGAGTTTAGGGGTTTGGAGAAGCAAAATAAGACAAAAGAACACAAGGGAAGACATTACCTTTAAATCGGGTAACTCTCTTTGATTTGAGCTCAAAGGCTTCCTTGGAAAGGATTCTGCCCAAAGTGAGGCTTCGATGATGAATATAGGGATGTGGAGAGATGAAATGGGTAGGGGTTGGCTGATCCAAAGGCTTGAGATGTGTGTGTATGGTGGTAGAGGTGGGGGCCTTTTATAAGAGGAGAGGAGGGGCACTCTTGGATTGTATTAAAGTATTACTTTATGATATAATGTTTTTCTGATTTAAAAGGTCCCAAAAGGATATATTTCGAGGATAAGGTGATTTTTTTTCGAAATACACCCATCCAATAGGTTTATGACATGTTTAAGACTAATATTTCACCCTATCTTCTCATTTTATTTAAATCGTTCATTTATGAGGTAAACACTGCATCATCACGGTGTCATAAATAAATTAATTTATTTAATGTCTAAAAATTATAAAAAAATATCATGATGTAGGAAATATTTTCATATTTCTAATGAATATTTATAGTAAAAAATATTACTTGTATAACCCCATTTAAAAATTATTTTAGTAAAACAAATCATGTTTGTGACATTTTTATTTTAACATTAAATTAAAAGATATTTATGTCATTTTCTTACCAAAGTGGCTCCATGGGGTCCCCAAGTTGACCCATGGATTTTATTTGTCTTCCATGACACATCCAATCATGTTAGGACATGTTTCTAGGTCATTTAATATGATTAAAACATTATTTTTACCTTAAATTACATGAATTACCTTTAATCGCGATTAATAAAACTTAAAAGTTATTATTCACCAAAAATTATTTTAATCTCATTGAACCACATTTTACTTCTTAATGACAACCATGTATGTCTTATTTTTGAAAATCAAATCACATAAGTGGAAAAGTTTCATTTAAACGAAAAATCAGTTTCTTTAACAAGCACTTAGTGGTTTCACTATTCATCTAAAATTTAAGTTTTTCAGAAAAATAAGAAAAAATCCCCCTAAGCTATATTTGATATTCCGAATTCAAAAATTATTTCTATTTTACAAAATTCAAAATAGATAAGTTACATTAATTAATTTAACAATTAATTCCCACTGTCAGAGCAAATAGAGTGTTTTTATGAAATAATAAGTATCAAAAGATCAACACTAGTTTAAGTCCAATTTCAAGATGAAATTAATTCCAACGGCCACTATTGGATTAAATGGTAAATATATATTCTAATTTAACTTTAAAACCAATTAAAAATATAATCTAATCATATAAATAAATTATATTAAAAAGAGGTTTTGAATTAAAATACAACATTTTCACTATTCATTAAAAAATGAACTTTATCGGAAAAATACCAAAAATTTACATAAAGTAAATTTTGATGTCCCGATTCTCAAGAAGAATTTTATTTTGTCAAATATAACAGATTAAATTGTCAAAAATTGGATTTAAAAGAGGTTCGTCATCAAAAGGCGGTTAATCGACCTTTTAAAGAATATTAGAATTTTTATGCTTAAAATTGGATTCATTCGCATTTTTAATCCTCTAACATTTACTGTAAAAAGTAAAAATATTTGACAAACATATATAATCAATTTGTAGTTAGTTTTGTTCATTCCTGCCATTACAATGGCTAGTCGTTAACTACAATTTAAAATAATATTATTTTATTATTAGAGTACAACGTAAGATTCCCAAGAAACTCGTTGTTGCGTATTGGGTACGCCATTGAGCATAGCATCCCCTTAAAGTTATATTAATATTTTATTCAAAAATATGGATAAATGTAAAAATTTCATATTATTTATTTACCTGGGGTGTTACATCCTTCCCCCCTTTTGGGAATTGCATCCTCAAAATTTTAAAATTGGGATTGGAAACTTCATTGAAAATACCACATCAGAACAAGAGTTAGTAAAACAATCACTTTAAAATAAAGAAAGAGAAGTACAAAGGTCACCCGAGTTAACTCATACTAGGATTTCATGTAGGAAAACATGGATATGGAGGAAAAAACAAAGGGTAATGTTCTAAGGGAGAGTGATAGTAAACAAGTCTAGGAGAAAGTTAACCATAAGAAAATCAAAAACTTGTGATGGGTTAAACAATATTCGATTCCCCAGTAGGAAAAGTTAACAGACAACATTTTTGTTTTAAGTTACTCTTCATTGAGGAATTTATTTTTGAGCTTAACTAAATCATAATGAAACATACTTACTTGTCACGTAGACTTTCAACTTTTACTAAATTCCTTAATCAAACTCTTATTTTCTCCAAAAGATGAGTATTTAGGAAGATTTTCTCGCATTAAGAGTACTCTAATCAACTTCTTTAGAATCACCTAATCCAAAAAAGAGAACTATATATTTCCCATGTCTTTAGACAAAATACAAAACCAAAAATTGTTAGAACAAGATCCACAAATGAATAATCCTTTATAAAAAAGAAAATCTATTCTTAATCTCCAAAATTTGTCCAACAGATCCAATGTTCAACAAAGTCCATTAGATAAACAATTTTTCCATAAAATTAATCAAAGTAAACCAAACTAATATTGAAACCCAAATATTTGAAGGATTTAATGACATAGTCTTCCAAGGTACAAATTAACATTTATCTCCAAATAACATCATTTCTCTTAAAGGCTCATATTGAAATGTAATTTACCTAATCACACATCTTCCATGATAGGTTAATAATTTCCATAGATAACCCAAAATAAACTTACTCTTGATTCTTAAAATCATCTAACTAAAAAGAATTAGTCAAACTAACCAGGGACTTCATGTTGTCCAGTGGTAGGTGATAAATACCAGTCGTACTTTGGTTGTGGGTTCGATTCCCACAGCTTTGTCCGACACGACGGGTTGTCACACGGTCTGCGTGTTGTCCTTTTTCCAAAACTACATAATTCTCAAAACATTCCCCAAAATGAGATAAAATATTCAAAAATAATCATAACATATTTTAACCTCAAGTTTATCTCATGCCTTTCATTTTCCATCATAACATATAATAACCCATAATTACCTCAAATGTAAGGATCATATAAACCCTAATGGTTACCTTTATAATTATTACATAAACTTCCACATATATTGGTCATCTCGTACATGATGAATTACAGGAAATTCCAAGGTACAAGTGGTTGATCATGACTCCTTGATAGTTTTTTTAGAACAACCACGAGTTTCCTCATTGAATCCCCCATTTCATCCAGTCTCTTAATCAGAGAACCACCACAGTTTCCTTTAAACCTATTGTCACTTTGTATCCTGCTAGATCCATCCATTCACTAAAAACAAAAATGTCAGTGTCAGTATATCAACAAAACCATCATGTAATAATGAGTAAGATAAACACTAATATGTACTTACTCATTCACTTTATCAAAAATAGGACTCTTTATGAAATCCTAACCATTATCGTAATGTCACTTATGCTTAGAGAATACCCTAACCACTAAAGTTATCTAATCTGACCTCTCATACCAACTATAAGGCCTCGGCCTTAAACCTTACTTAATCATGAATTAAATGAATAATTCACATAGATGATCTTTTATGGTTTAGAGTTTTAGAGAATTAGGTAATAACTATTCCATATCAAAAGATTACATAGTAGACAAATCTACTAAGTTTCCATAAAATAATAAAAAAAACTCTTAAAAAGAAACATGTCTAGTTCCATGTTTTTGATAGCATGTCTTTCCTTGAACCCATCCTTGACCCTATTCATCTTTATGTCCTGTGGAAAAAATTTCAAAAACTTGGGATGAGCATAAAAAGCCCAGTAAAGGATACACAAAGAAGGAAAACTGTTAGTTTTTTCAAAACAATTGGTAAACCATGAATACTTTACCAAAGTAATACTTTTCATCTTTATGAAGTAGTAAAAAGTATTCATGGAATAAAATACCATTACTTACCCTTTTATAACCAAAATATTACCATAAAACCCATATAAAGAACACATAACATATAAAGGTAACTTGGGACATAAACATACTTAAATGGAATAACCATACGGTCGACTTCCACACATACTTAATGGAATAGCCATACGACCAACTTCCATACCCAATGCATTGGAGGTTATAACGTAACCACCCGTCCTGGTATTCACGACACCACCCGCCATATGGTTTATCACGTAACCACCCATAAAATGTCCAAGTACCATCATTACACATAAAATATTGAAATTTTAAACATTTTAATAACAACATTTCATTTGCAATCACAATAAGTAATTCCAAGATATTGAATTAATCAATCCATTTTCAAAAACCATTTAAAAAAGATTTTTGAATCAAAGTGTCCCATACCACTTTGAATATTTTAATGGAATTATAATTTTAAAACATTAATTTCCATATAAATAAATACTTAAAACCATTTTTAAAACATGGACATTAAAGATAAAGATTTATAATAATGAATCTTTAAAACATTTAAAATGATATTTTTGTTAAAGAGTTTTTAACATAATGAGAGACACTTGAATACAAATAATTGCGGAATAACATTTAGTCCGAGCTTTATAATATCATGAGAATAAAAGGATTCATGATATAATATGTCAAAGGACAATATACACACCATATAAGAGTGAATTGGTGCATAACTACAATGAAGTCTCAATGGAAATGTAAATTGAGATGAAATCCAGTATAAAGATGGTATCCGTAAATTAAGGATAATTCTATCACATAATTATGTGTGAGAAATATAAATACACCCAATATAATTGGATATTAAGTGTGAAACAATCAGAGGTCATTCACACATAATCATGGAAAAAAACCAATGAAATAGGTATTTAACTCAATGAAATGAGATTGGGTTATTATTTCCCATACAAGTTCTTAAGAACTTATCAATGAGATTATTATGTGTAGAAATAGTATATCTACACAAAGGTTTGTGTAAATTACAACAAAGTGATTCCACATATAATATTGGCATAATATAATCAAGAAGTAGAGGTTTAACCCAAAGAATTGAAAGTGGGTTAAGAAGTTCCCTTATAGAAATCCGACAGCCTAACAACGTCACTTTAAAATTCAGAAAATGAGTTGATGAAGGAGAAAATGGTATCTCATCACTTGAACATAAAATTTACATAAATAAGGATATAGAAGAACATATCCCAACATAATAGTATGTGAATTAAAATACATAACAAAAGAAGTATTTTAAAAAGAGGAGGGTGAAAGGTCCCCTTACCGAGTTGGGTAACTTTCGAAACGTACACCCCATTTAAGAAGGGTCATACAATGAAGATGTAAATACCCATAAATGAAATTATATTACAAAAATATTATAATAATGGTATGTACATACACCACTCAAAGGAAATAGTGTCAAACGTAGCATAAATGTCACGAGAATAAAAGTGAGATGAAAAATCCCTTACGAAAACTCGGCAGCCTAACTGCGCCACTTAAAACATCCAAAAATGGATTTATGAGATCAAATAGGGTCTATAATAATATGAACATAAAAATTACAGTATGAGGAATATAAAATAACATCCCCAAACATAAGAAATATGAGCTTAAAAGAAATGACATAAAAGAGAGTACTTAAAAAGAATGAGAGAGGTTGGATCCCTTACCTCATGTTCGACATGACTCGATCGTTCTTTAATCTCCTGAATAATAAAATTTGGTCAATTTATAATTTCTTAAGGACCTCCTTTAAATATTATTATTCAGTTCATATAACATATTATAATGTTATAATAATTTGTTAATAAAGTGAGTTCACATCAGACGTTTTTGTCGATGTTCAGTACATGAGTAAAAATTGAACTTGCTGGAAAAGAATTTTCCATGTAGTTATAGGTACATAATATCCAGAATAGTATTGTTGTTTTAAATATCATATATATATATCCAGTATATATTCATTTGATACTATTCCATATCATTTGGAAAAAAAATTAAATGCACCGTTCATCGAGACGGTAGGCCGTGCGTACGCATGAACGCTACTTTCATTTTTTGTCATATTAATGGAATTAAAACAAAACGAGAGATATATATAAAAAATCCAGAATTATATCTATCATTTAGATTTAATATATTACATATATATCCATTATATATATTTACTTATAATAGTACATAACATTTGGAGATAAGAAATGGAATGTACCATTCATGGAGACGGTAAGCCGTACGTACCCATGAACACTACTTTCATTTATTTTTTTTGTATTAAATGGAATGAAAAAATAATGGTATAAAGGTATATTATAATTCCATTAGGATATCATATGTAATACCATTAATTACTTCCTTTATACTTCCCACATATGGCATTAACGAATCAAATCAATTTGAGGGGGTAGTAGTCTGCACTTCCTAAAATGAAGATATCGCGTTTACCCATAATGGAAACCATAAAGGTATGCCATAAATGAAAAATACAGAAGATTAAGGAAAACATAAAAAAATTATATATCATATATAAATATAGTGACATCTTAATGGCCACCTTTGAAGGTGTTAAAATAATATTGAACAATCATTGTTTCGTGAGGCAGTAATTCACCATCCACAGAAACAGTATGTTATTTAACCATTAGACGAAGGTGTGTGAAAGTGTAGCTCTAATAATTATTATAACAACATCCTAGTATATTTAAGATACTGGTGTTGTTACAAAAAAACGTAATAAAAAGAGTTTAGGGGTTTGGAGAAGCAAAATAAGACAAAAGAACACAAGGGAAGACATTACCTTTAAATCGGGTAACTCTCTTTGATTTGAGCTCAAAGGCTTACTTGGAAAGGATTATGCCCAAAGTGAGGATTCAATGATGAAGATAAGGATGTGTAGATATTAAATGGGTAGGGTTTGTCTGAGCCAAAGGCTTGAGTGGTGTGTGTAAGGTGGTAGAGGTGGGGGCCTTTTATAAGAGGAGAGGAGGGGCACTTTTGGAAAGTTATAAAATATTACATTATTATAAAATGTTTTTCGGAATTAAAAGGCCTCAAAAGGATATATTTCGAGGATAAGGTGATAAGGTTTCTAAATACACCCATCCAATAGGTTTGTGACAAGTTTAAGACATATATTTCACCCTATCTTCTCATTGTATTTAAATCGTTCATTTATGAGGTAAACACTGCATCATCACGGTGTCATAAATAAATTAATTTATTTAATGTCTAACAATTATAAAAAAACTATAATGATGTAGTAAATCTTTTTATCTTTTTAATTAATATTTATAGTCAAAACTATGACTTGTATAACCCCATTTAAATTTTTTTTAGTAAAACAACTCATGTTTGTGACATTTTTATTTTAACTTTAAATAAAACGTTATTTATGTCATTTTCCTACCAAAGTGGCTCCATGGGGTCCCCAAGATGACCCATGGATTGTCTAGGTCGGCCATGACACATCCAATGAGGGTAGGACATGTGTCTAGGTCATTTCATATTATTAAAACATTATTTTTACCTTAAATTACACTAATTACCTTTAATCGTGTTTAATAAAACTTAAAGATACTATTCACAAAAATTATTTTAATCTTATTGAACCAGATTTTAATTCTTAATGACAACCATTTATGTCGGATTTTTGAAAATAAAATCACAAAATTGGAAACATTTCATTTCAACGAAAAATCAGTTTCTTTAACTACCACTTAGTGGTTTCACTATTCATCTAAAATTGAAGTTTTTCAGAAAAATACCAAAAATTTCCCCTAAGCTATATTTGATATTCCGAATTCAAAAATAATGTCTATTTTAAAAAATTCAAAACATATAAGTTACATTAATTAAATTAATAATTAATTCCCACTTTCAGAGAAAATAGCGTGTTTTTATGAAACAATAAGTATCAAAAGATTGCCACTAGTTTAAGTCAAATTTCAAGATGAAATTAATTCCAACAACCACTATTGGATTAAATGGTAAAAATATATTCTAATTTCACTTTAAAACCAATTAAAAATATAATCTAATCATATAAATAAATTAGATTAAAAATATGTTTTGAATTAAAATACAACATTTTTCACTATTCATTAAAAAATGAACTTTATCGGAAAAATACAAAAAATTTACACAAAGTAAATTTTGATATCCCGATTATAAAGAAGAATTTTATTTTTTCAAATATAAAACATAAAATTGTCAAAAAGTGGATTTAAAAGAGGTTCGTCATCAAAAGGTGGTTAATCGACCTTTTAAAGAATATTAGAATGTTTACGCTTAAAATTGGATTCATTCGCATTTTTAATCCTCTAACATTTATTGTAAAAAGTAAAACTATTTGACAAACATATATAATCAATTTGTAGTTATTTCTGTTCATTCCCGCCATTACAACGGTAAGGAATTAACTACAATTTAAAATAATATTATTTTATTATTAGAGTGCAACGTAAGATTCCCAAGAAACTCGTTGTTCCGTATTGGGTACGCCATTGAGAATAGCATCCCTTTTAAAGTTATATTAATATTTTATTCAAAAATATGGATAAATGTGAAAATTTCATATTCTCTATTTACGTGGGGTGTTAAAGTAAGGTCAAAATATCTTCATTAAATAATAATTATACAAGTTTATTTTGATTTAATACTCTTATTTCTTAGATTAATTACCATTGGTAACCTCGTTTTATCCTTTACATTTGTAAGAATATTTTACTCTTTTTTACATTTCATTATAGAAACAATTATATTGACATGATTAAATTATATTCATTAATATAAATATAAATTTTAAATCCATCATAAAATATTATACATCTAAAATTTTTAGGAACTGTGTTCAAAATAAGCCTGTGAAACACAGTGAAAACCGGGATTTAAAAAAAATGAAATTTTCATCATAACACAGAATTAACATTCATTTCATGCATGGTAAAAAATATCAAATGACTTTAAAATAATCTTATGTAATATATAATCAATAATTTAATTTAGTATCATTAATTAATACTGATTTATTTCATTTGTTATTATAAAAAGACATTTTTCACTTAAAACGAGTTTTTTTGTGAAAAATAAATCCTTTTACCTATAAATAATTCTATCTTCATTCATAAGATCTGGATAATATATATTATGATTATTATACAATAATTAACAATAATTATATCTATAATTAATATAAATAGTGATATAGATAATTTTTTATATAACAAAATAAGATGTGCATATAAAATTTTCTATAAAAAATTTTGCCTTTTAATCATTAAATGATTTTATTAAAAATTTAATTTTGATTTTATAGGCATTAATAAATAAATTTAAATTTTGAAAAAGAAATATTTATTTTTTATAATATGGTTAATCATATTCATATCCCCTTATAATGTTTCTAGTTTATAAATATATAATATATCATGAGTTCATTTAGACTTAGTGTTGCATGCTAAGGAATTTATCGAATACATAATGTTTATTTAAAAGAATAATCATTTAAAATATTGGGGTATTTCATTATTGATTTAATATATTACATTTATAAATATATATTTTAGTGAATATAAACCATATCTCATTGAATGAAAATTGAGACAAGAAACTATACCCTTACCCACAACTTCCTTGATAGTGATTTAACCTATTTAATTAATTATCCACTTCTCAAAATGAGTTCCTTCAAACTGGATTATTTTTCATCATTATTAATTCTAGATGATACCAAATATATAATAAGGATTTAGGATTGGTAAAATATAAATGATATTGAAGATATATTATATATAAATATTAGTCTGAAATAGATAGAGTATCCTTTTATTGAACAAAATTAGGGAAACTTTATTGGAAATATATGTTAGGTCGAGGATAAAGATGGAATAACATTAGAGTGAGTTCAATAAGATAATAAAATGTTTGGGTGACATCTATGTTTGAAATTTACACAAAAAAGTAACATCTAAAATGAATCAATATCATTTTATTTACCGATAATTTGAAACACACAAATCTACTTCTCCATTAACCCTTTTTAATTATTTTATCCATGTTTAATTATTTATCGTTGTAATTAATTTATTATTAAAAAAATAGCATTAACCATGTATTATAGTCTCAAAAATATAATTCCAAATTTTGAATCCATGAATTCTAATCAATTTCTATATTCAAAAAATATAACTTTCAAATTAAATCAGAATAAATATAGAATAATTCATTTTAAAAGATAAATGAATTTTTAAACATTAAATGTTTCAATCATATTTAATATCATTTATGAATTTAGCTTCTATAAATATTTGTGATTTTAAATATAAATGCCACATTAGATTCATCATTTTAAATTAATCATTTTTTTTATTAAAATACACAACACATGGAAAAAAATTTATCAAAAAATAACCCATTTACCTTAGTAAATTATTATAATGAATAAATGTAATATAGATAAAATTTCTAAACTCCACCATGATAATAAAAAATATGACATTAATTTTTCTACATTCAATTTCTACAGGAGATAGAAAATTATGTTAAGTTAAGTACTCAATACACATAAAAATAGTTTATAGAAAAAGTAATTTATATGCATAAAAATGAATTTAAACTTATTCATTATTGAAAAATAATCAAGGGTGGATGATAAATTATAGTTTTGTAAATATAAAAAATAAAATTCACTAAAATATTTCGTTAATAGTGTTCATTTTACTCAATAATGAATACACTCCATATAAAAAGTCAATTCTAAGATAAATTTGACATTTAAATATTAAATTATTTTTATCATTATTAAAAACAAATTAATATTCTATTAATTTATGTTTTTTAATTTATTTATATAAATATTATTAATTTCATTAAATTTTGTATTCTAAAAATTTGAAATTTAACTTTTAAAAAACATTTAATATTTAATAAAAATCTTGTTTTAAAACAAAATATTTTTTTGGTCCATGAATAATTAAAATTTCATCTAATATAGTGAAATATTTTTTGATTGTATGTTATTAATTTAATTTATTCATCATTCATGTAATTTTATCATAAATGTTTTTATTTCAATTATTTTAGGTACTATAATTTTAAAATTTTGTAATTCATAAAAATAGTTTCGTTATAATTAATGGTATCTTCACATATGAATTTTAATATAATAATTATTAATTAAAAATAAAATATTTTATTCTAAAAATATATTTTTAATAAAAAAATTATATTTCAATATCTAAAAAACATTATATATAAAATATATATTTCTAATATTCTAAATTGGTAACATGTTTAAATGTATTATACCAAATATTAATTTAACCTTTATAATGGAATTATGAGACCCATTATATCCTATTTAGTAATTAGAATATAACTTCACAAAGAAAACTTCACATTTATTAATTTTTCATTTGTGATTTATAATATTTCTTATCATTTTATATTAATTTTTTTCATTCTTGGATTAGTTCTATTGATGGTGATTCAAAAATGTGAAATGATCTATGGGATTTACTTGTTATGAAAATATAAATTTTTTTATTTTTTATCAGATTTTAATATATAGAATTATATTTAATATAATCATCCATGGTATATAACAATCCATGGATTGTAATACTTCACATCATGTACTTTGGTTGTAATGTTCCATTAGGAATAAATAAATTTTTTTAGTTTTATTAATATCTTGTATGAACCACTTTATAGTCATGATGGGTTCATTTGGATAAATAAAAAAAATATTGGTTAATGGAGGAAATATTTTTTATGGGATGAAAATATTTCATAAAAAATGAGTTTTATATAATTTTAGTAAAGGGACAAGTGAATTTTGTTTTTTTAGAATCCTATTGGGAAATATAGATTTTAAAATATCTTGAATACCAATTGTGGAAATAATAGTGATACCTCTATAAAGAAAACTCTCTAATATAGTTAATAAAAATTTATAGAAAATTATAACTCATAGTGTATAGGATTAACTTTCTATATTCTATACTGACACACTACGTAAATTGTATCTAGATTAAATAATATTTTCATTAAAAATGATATGTAAACAAGTTTTACTGGATTCACTTGAACTAGGATTAAAAATCGTTTTCAAGATATAGGAAAAAATATTCTAATATCTAATAATTATCTTTTCACCTATTTAGAAATAGTAACGTGGATTTAGTTTTGTTATTTTTGTGTATTCATCTCTATTTATGGAACATGACGATTTGAAACTAGATTTAGAAATTGGAATGGTGTTATAAGGTATCTAAAATGTACAATACCCATGGTACCACAATTTGTTTATCTAAAATGAGACTAATTCTCACCACATACACATTGAATCAGAAATCAAATACTAAGATCACACTCTCAAAATGAAACCATGAATTATATATATATACACTCAATATAAAATAAGCATAATTTATGTGGGATAAAATAATTCATACTCCACAAGACATATTTCACCATAATTTAAGAATAATTGAATGAATCATTGAGTTACATGTACTAATAATTATGAAATCTTTCCTAGGAAAAATGGAAATAAACATTCCTGTCAACCCAATGCAACAACAATACAATGCCCATCCAAACCATGTACAAGTGACCCAACCCATTTATTTATAGATGTTTGTAACTAGTTTTACTAGTTAAATGGCTATATAATATTTATGATCCACTATATAAATCATAAATGGATATCGATTATTTCCAAAAGAACTATCTACCCACCATAATCATTTGATGAATATTGACATATTAAAAATTCATTTGATCATTCTTCTTAATTTTTTGATATTTTCACCAGTAATGTTACATCTAAAATTTTAGTTTTTTATTATAACTACACTGGTTCTATAATCATAATTCTACACCCACTACATCAAAAAATTATTATAAAAAGGAAAAAAATTAGTTTCCCATAAATACTAACAATCTCCAATTTGATAATTACTTTTCAAGTAATCCACCATGACTTTAGTCAGTCTGAAGAATCCTTTTTTTCATGTTTCTTATTTTTTGAACTTCATACCACCCCTTATAAATATACCTCTATGTTATAAATTTTTTTAATATGTTATTATTCTATTACATTATTCATTTTCATCCGATTATGAATCCCACTATCCTTCTGCATCCTTGATGGATAAAGCTATATAGGCTTCAAAAAGATATAAGACACCATTATATTATATTCTATCCATGATTGAAACACATAATTCCTTGCATAATTAATCATAATACTATTTTCATGGAACAATATTCTAGATTCAAAAGATTATTTGAGTTTTTCTAGAAAACCAATTTTCCAAAAAACTGAAATCCCTAACTTTTTTAATTCTAAAAAAAATCACCTTTGTGGTTTAAAATTCAACTATATATTGAATTTGAGATATCTATTTCATTTATATTCCAATTTAAGAAAACATAAATTTTATAGTACTCTCATATAAGTGTATATGTTTTATAAATCTTGTATCCACCGACCCATATACTAGATAATTTGTTCTATAATAAAGAAACATATAGAGAAATTTATTGAGATGATAGAGAATTTATTTCCCTAATTCATATTATTTTTTCACCCTAATTAGTAGTGAATATACTATCTAATCTAACCACATGTGTGATTTTTTACATTATAAAAATAATGTCATACATTAGGATTCTTACTAATGATACATATTTAACCCTCTCCATGTATGTATGATCATCTTTCATTCATGTTTCCATATACAGAGATTACATTATGAGTCTTTTTGGGGGGTGGGAAAGGCATGGTTAAGATTACTTATTCTGAATCATTATAGGACCTTATAAATATACTTTGACTAAGATAGACAAAGAATTATAATCCTTATAAACCTTAAAATTTTAATTCCTAATATTCTATTTATTGTTCAGATATTTTTCTTCTCAAATATTCTAGAAAAATATTTCTTCAACTCTTCCAACTATTTCTGCATTGATCTATCTAATATAATATCATATTCTTATATATTAAGAAGGATAAAAATCATATCAGAAAACAAATTCTGCATTATAAATTATCTTCTTTTAAAAATATAATGTTATACTCTTCGATAATGACAATGAACAACTAATTCCATTATATTGGTCCCTTATATATCCCTTTAAACTACGTTTTAGAATATACAAAAAGCATTCCATTTGGTATCAAATGAAACCTTCCATTACCTCCATATATATCTCTTCCCCAAAAACCCCATGAATGAATTTAGTATTTCAAAAAAACTACTCTAAAAAAATACTTATTTTGAAATATAAATAGTCACCATCTGAATTTGTTGTGTTCTTAACATGTAAATAAAACATTTCCATTAATTTTTCATCTTTTATTATTGAATTCCCATTCCGAAATGGTGTATACATAAATTTATTCATAACATATTTTTTTAACGAGTAGTCAAACATTTTATAAAATATTTTTTTTAAAACCCTTTAGATACTATGTTCCATAAACATTATGAGTCCATATCCTAATTTTTTCCAAAACCTAATAGTTAGATTCTCATAGTCATGTCACTTCCTATAGGTTTTATATTTATCCACCATTTTCATGAACCATTCTATGATATCATCCAACCCAATAAGTGACCTAGCCCGAGATAAGGCTCAATGGGCGTTCCCAATTCCCATATTCTAGAAACTAGTGTTGGAAATCAAAATAATTGAATGGGAGTGATTTATCCTAATAAACAACCATGATCAAAACACCAAAACTGAAAATGTAGAAAACCCCAATAGCCGAAGATCAATAAATATACACGAAATCCAAATACAATATCCGATGAACAAAAATAAATTGAATACAAAACAAAACAGAACCATGTAATCATGATCTCTATGGGACCTCTTGGTCACAACCAACTACAAGACCAACCAACTCCAATGGAAAACAGAACCAGAAACCTGAACCTATAAAATAGCTCAGGTCTACCAATGTTGAGTTAGAAAAGTTAGGTGTGAGTATAAAACAACTCAGTAGGTAATCACCACATAGTCCAAGAATTTCTTTTCTTGAAAAATCCCACAAACACTAATTTAAAAAACATACCTAATTTTTTTTAACCATTTTATGTAACTAGACCCTGATATCCAAAAATTATCTTTTTAAAACCCAAAATGTAACTTTTATTTTTAAAAAATTCTTCTAATTTCAAAAAACCATTTCAATACCCAAGCCATGTTATAAATCGCTATCAGATCCCCAAAAGAAATCTTTGTTGATAATAATGGAAACAAAAAGAATGTAAAATCTGTTAGAGATAATAACCAAAAATAATTTAATAAAAACATAACATATAGGTAGATAATCATTGTCATTTCCCGAATATCACTAGAGGTAGTCCCTGGACGTACTCAGTTTAGACTCACCTACCAGCATATGGTGAAAATATATAGTCAATAACCAACTGGCCGCTCTAAACAATCCTTTCATGTGGAACGTCCCACCTAGACTCTCAGAAAATATTTGCGGGTTCTAACCCATCTAATCTGGATCGAAAAGCAACCATCACTCGGACCTCTTGATTATTCCTATATATCCCATGATAAAAATACTCAGTGAAGCGTGGTATAGAATCCACAACCCAGAATGTCTTCATGCATGATCCACTAGGATGGACTGCATCCCATGGTATAGTGGTTCCCAGATACAAGAAAAACCTAACACCATTCCCATGCACGAGCCACTATAGGGGATCCAATCCTAATGTCTGTTGGTCTCGAAACATAATCCATGTCATAAAAAACACACATGTAAACACATTTATTTCACAAGAACATTCATCCAATAATTAATGATCATATGGAAACCATCACTTCCATAATCAATTTGTTTTTCAAAAAATCATAAAATACGAACCAGGCCTTCCCATTACATAATATTTCAGAATAAAACCCCAAAACATCTCGAAGATCTAAATGAAACATACATTTATGAATCCAATTTCACATCCAAAATCACATTCCCAATCGATGTAAAAACATAAAACAACATAAAATGTTTCAAACATGCCAACCCATATAAAAAAATTCTAAACCACATATTAATCTACTCAAATCACTAAGTCAATTCGGAAAAACATTTCACACCACTTGAACAATTCATAAAACCCAATTTTAAATTTAACAAGAAAATTAAAAAAGAAATATAACTGTTTCCTTCAGAAAAGTATCTTTCAAATCTACATGCACACCAACCCAATTTTAAAACATGATTCACACCATGCATAATTCAAATCACACATTCAAGAAACACAACAATAAATATCACATGAAATAAAAACCACATTATTTATAAAACCAAATTTCATCACATTTTTACTTAAAAACCTTTTTAAAACATATATCTCACAAGTCACTCAATCCATTAAGCACATTTATAAACCAAAAACATATATACCAATGAAACATAATAATATTCTTTTTAAAATATAACATCTAATATATATGGATTTAAAATTACATGGAAAATCATATTAGCTTAAAATAACTATTCAATATGTGGTAGAAGAAAATGGGATATTTTTTTTTGAATAATCAAGGTTCAAGGAAACGTCATTATCAAGGGACATTTTCATTTTTTTCACATCCCTAGGTACACCCCATAAAATATCGATGTGTACACGTCAAATTAAACCATTCATGTCTCCATCAAAAAAACCAAAACCATTTTTAAAGAAACACCACTTGTTTTACCACCAAATACAACATGCCAGACATAAGTGTCAAACCACAAGAGACACCAATTACCATATACAACACCTAATTCACAATACAACCATAATAGAAAAACATAACCAATGGAAAACAACACCCAAAGAACCCAATTTCACTTTTAGGATCAATTGAAATTTTATCAAATATCTTTTGTGTATATATACATCAACATGTTTAGGAAAAAAAATTAAAAACTATTTTTTCACCAACCTTCCATCATAAAAACACTATAATAAACCAAACACATATATAAAAATCATTAGAAAACATAGATAAATTATTTAGAAGCACCCAATAATCAAATAGAATGTTACAAAAAATAGATGTAGGAACCTACCTGAAAAATGTGTGAATGAAACAAGAATTCTAGAGAAGGAATAATACAGTTCAAGAGACAAACCACACCCCCTAAAATCAATGAAATCAAATCACACATCAACCCTTACACTAATGGTTCATCCTAGATAGAACCCAAAAATAATATTCTATGAAGGTAAGAGAGGATAAATGGAAGTGGGATGAAAACCAAAGGATAAAGAGATATGATCCCTAACATTTCAATACAGGTGATGGATCACTAAGAAACCACGTTGAAATCCATTTGGAGGGACATAGAGGAGACACAATTATCCATGGGAGGTTTCCAAGTCGGTGGAATATGAGTGTTGTGTCCAAGAGAAGAAGCCTTAAATAAAAAAAGATAAATGCTAAAAATACACTTCTTTGAATGGGTTTTATGATTAGCTCGCACGATTAAAAAAACCGTGAAAAAACCAGGAAATTCCCTACTATCAAGAGTTTCACAGGCTACACACTTAGGCTACAAGTCATGTTTAACCATATGGATTAACAATGTGACCTGTGGACACATATGTTTCTTGGATAAACTAACTATGTACCCTAAAAATGAGACATGGAAAAATTCCACAATCATAACTCTTTTCAACTCAAGACTCATCTAACTCAAGGGGATAATCAATCAAAGAAACACACCATATAGGCAATTGAAACGTGTGGTTTCAATTTCTCCCCACTATGCCATTTTTTACCCATATCATTACACTAATTATTAATAAGTCCAAAACCTGCCCAAAGCCTCCAATGCTCAAAAATTAAAACCGAGAACTCAACCCAAACCTAAAAAAAACAAGATCAATTACAATAATAACATAAAATAGAACCCAAGGTCATGGTGTGGAAAATATTTTTTGGAAGTAGATAGTTCATTCCAAATTCAACCATTTTCACTCGTTTTCTAACCATTGTAGTTTGCTTAAAATCCTTAGGTACTTCTCCTTCAGACCCATAATTTTAGAAACTATTTCCAAATAATCATAGAACATTAATAATTTTGGTTAAATATACCTTGTTTCTTATATATTTTGATCATTAACTTTCATTTTGAATCTTCTTAATACCACTCAGACTTTTATGACACATAAATAATATAGTATGTATTGCCATTTTTCAGATCAACATAGATGTACAAAATTGTTTATTTTCTCCCTAGTGCACCCTTCATTGAGTTACATACCTTCCATAGGATCTCCTCACTAAATATGAAATTTTATGGTCAAATAAAATTATCAATACTGTTTTTAGAGTGAAAAATGTAACATCCTTTCATCATCATACCCAAAAAAGGAACATGTCAAGGACTATTCTTTGTAATTTTTTCATCACCTAGAAATAATATATATGGATGAATAATTCTAAAAACCTTTATGTGAGATATATCAACCATTATATTAGTATATAGTTCATCCATAATTTCCACCCCATTGCTTTTTATGGACTCTAATTTATACAATATCCAACACAATTAATAATTTCTATCAAAAACTCTTATTAAAATTTAGAATATAATACCATTTTGTTGTGTATATCATTGAAAATATGATTCATTCATTTTACCATGTCATTCCTGTTAGGTTTCCCTAATATAGTCTTCTCTATGTAGATTCATTACATCAAATAGAAAATAAAAAATTATCCACTTCCATTTTCAACTTTGTTGACTGTCCATAATCATTATATTATTATTTAAATATTATTCCCCACCATGGATCTCCACTAAAAAAAACTATGAAAAAAAATACTTGTGTTTTATGAAAAACAAACAACCCATTCATATAGAATTTTTAATGATGGTAATGTATTATTATGCCCCTTAAATATATTGAATAAGTGTTGTCTCCCATAGATCCATATAAACTTAATATAACATTATATTATTTATTTCCCTTTATAGATATATAAAGAACACCTTCAAATAAAATACATGGTTTTAATATTTACATGTTTCACACTCCATGTGGCCATGTTTCAGTTTTAATCTCACTAATAATATTATTAGACCTTCTTGACCAATGTATCCCTATAGGTTATAACAAAACTTCATAGTTCTTGATGTTTTTTTCTAAACATGTAATTAATTTTTTAATTCTCTGACAATTTTAATGATTTATTCATAACACTATATTCCAATAAAATAGGTTTTGTTTTGATTTTATATACACCATCCTATAATTTTCTATATAAAATAATATCATCCCGCTAAAAAACCTATATTATGTTCTTTAATTTTCATGGGATATCATAAAAACCCTAAATATTTAGTATGAAGATATTTTTGTAAATTTAAATACTCATTTCCCACTATCTCAAGCACTTATCCGCATATAATGTGAACCATTCCAAAGAGTTTAGATTCATAATTATATATAAACTCTTTCTCAGACAATGAGTGGAATTATTACCCAGTCTCAATGATCCTTGAAAAAATTCAATGAAATATAGAATACTAATTTTTTTCATCCTAATATAAGGTTTTTATAAATTATATATAAGAATAAAATTTGTTATTGACAAGTATTTCTAGATAATCATAAAAATTTCCTTTCTTTCCACAGTACTAGCATGTTGAATCTAGTAGGCCATTAGATGCCCCTTAGCTCTATTCTATCTGATCTTCACTATTATTCTGACATTTTCTTTACTCTAAATGTAATTTCACCTTCCATTTAAACTGAATATAGTTCTAGTAGCACCTAATACATCCTTCAACTAGATATTTTTATTCTGAATTCGATCTTGGATCTCCTCACACACCAAGTCGTTCTTAATGATAAATTTTCACAGTGTGGTCAATATTATATATCATTATTATGAATGAAATTATTTAAGGATAAAAACCAATAAAACTCCATTGAAATTAACTCTACTGCACTATAAATAACTATGAATCATCTTAATGTTGTTGAATTAATTATCCTAATAAATTACTCTTTAAATATAATTTCAAATAGTGACCACATCAAACACCCATAATTAATTGTGGTTAAGATATCATATAAAATTAATAGTGTTGATATACGTCTTCATGTAGTCTTGACCCCATGGATTTATAAGTCTGTGTTTTGGGATAACATAATCAGAATTAAATATTACACATCTCAAAATGGGACATTCCTATTTTTATTTTTTCATCTCTTTATTATTTAGTATTATCATCAAAAGATTAACATCACCCATGAAAATATAATTCTCTACCTATAACTTATATAATATAAAATTAAACTATAAAATTTGACTACCACAAACATTCCATGTTCTAATACCATAATTATGAATACAAATATGCCACTAAAAGATAAAATTATAAAGGACAAGAAGTTTCTAACACCATGCTGCCTTTATTTATGAATGTTTAGTGTTTTGTTGGTGGTTTCCCTTTTTTTGATATATTATAGGATTCACTATAATGTAGAGACTTTCATTTTAAAAAATACCCATTTTTTAGGATGTATTTTTTGAGTTAATAGATAACAGTTGTAAAATTTTAAATGGATTTATAATGTTCTCCTTCATACCAACGATCTATATGTTTTTTTCATAGGTTTTTAATATAAAATGAGGATAAATAAATCATAATATAAAAATTCATATCATGAAATGGTTAAATGACATGAATATATTTTAGCTTACATTCCATGAATATTTTTCATAGTGTTAGAATATTATGTGCATTAGATTATTTACACCATGTGAAAAGTTCAACTGGAACATAATTTAATTCATAGAAATACGTTTTTATCATATTTTTCATATCTGGGACTGTACGACATTAAAAGGATTCATGACATTAATTACACAAGTATAGTGGTTTTAACATGATATATACATAATTATTTTGAAATTTTTTGTGCCAGATTCTCACTCAAACCCTAAAGAAATTTTAGAAATTTTTTTGTCATCCCCCTTCTAATGTATCGCTTCGTTCAACATTTGATTCATGTTGTGGTTGCACTAAAAATACCACATTAAGGTTCCTCCATATTTATCATTTCCTTTGGTAATATTGGATACCTTTGTAGTGTTTTTATTTAAAATTACTTATCTATTATTTTCTTCTGTCGATCATTTATAGTTTATCATTGTTCCTTGTTAATCGAAAGATGGTCTGTGGGTTTTTAATCCCCATAATTGAAGTCAAATAGGTTTCAATGATTCTTGAGGTAGGTTTATCTATGAAAGTATTTCTAATTATTGATTTTATATATGTTCTTGTATATCCATTTGTTTTTTTCATTGAAAAGTATTTTATTTTTTGAAAATGTGTTTAAAAAAAGTGAGTGTGGTTTTTGAAATGGTTTTGAGAAAAGTATCACATTGGGAACTGTGGTTGTGTAGGTAAATTGAAATTAGTCAAACAAGTGTGTATGGAACCAAAATGGGTTAATTTTTTGACATAAAAAAACTATGGTAGGAATAAATATCATTTGGTTCCAAATTATTTTTAGTTTAGGATTATTTTATTTTAGTAATTATTCCTTTATTTAGATCACAAATTATGATATTTTATTTTATACCTTGTTTATTTCATGATGTATTATTTAATAAATATTTTATAACATATTTATTTTACCTATTTATATTTTATAGTTGATATAATCATGGATTTGGTGAATATCATATATATTTATGGAAAGCAAAATAATGTTTAAAAACAGTTTTTTATTAGTTTTTTTATAAAATGGATTATTTTCAGAGTAAGGGATTGTGAATTATTTATATTAGAACATGTACAAATCATTTTGTTTTATACCACTGGGATATTTTCTCACACCTTTATTTTATTAATGGTAGGTTGTGGAACTTGTTTTGCAGGACTCAATAAATGGTAAGGGAATCATGTAGGAAGCCCAGTTCTATTGTTGTATGCTTCCTTCATAGAGGGATGGTTAGGAGATGACGATTGGTCACATGGAGAATTTTTGGAATTATTTATTTTTAATTTTATTGTTTATCCTATATACAATGGGTTTTATGGATCTTATTTTATGTATTTATTCCAAATATTACTCTTATTGTACAACTTATTTTGGTTATATTTTATACTTCTTTGTGTTATATTTTTTTACTTCAGTATGTGATAGATAACTTGAGTGGATTGTTTAAATGACCATTGTTGGTTGGGTAATCAATGGTACAAAAGGGAATTCTCATCCTGAAGTGTGTTAACTCATAAAAATATTGGTTCTATGTCCTGGTTATATTGTAATTTGGACCATCCGAATTTAGGTAGTAAGTGTGGGAAGGGGGTTGGTGTAACATCCCATGTAAATAAAGGATATGATATTTTCATATTTATTAATATTTGTGAATTAAATATTAATTTTACTTTAAAGGGGAAGATATGTTCCTTGGCGTACCTGACACAGAACAATGGGTTTCTCTGAAATCTCAAGTTGCACACAAGGTCGAGTCATACTAAAAAATAATAATTTAATATTATTTTAAATAGTAGTTAATGCCTAGAAATTTTATTCACAGTAATAAATAGAATTAACTAAAATATGAGTATACATGTTTTTTAAATGTATTTAGTTTTCTCCAAAAAAATTTAGTGGTTTAAAATGAGAATGAATCCTATTTAAGAATGAAAAACTCTAATATTTTTAAAAGGCCATTTTTTCGCCTTATGATGTTGAACCCCTTTTAAATGTAGTTTTTTTCACCTTTATTGGTTAAATTTTAAAAAATAAACATATTAATTAGATTGGGGACATCAAAATTTAATCTTGGTAAAATTTTGGTATTTTTATGATGAAATTCATTTTTTATGAATAGTGAAAAATACTGCATTTTAATTCAAAATTGCCTATTAATATAGTTTATTTATATGATTATATTATCATTTTAATTGGTTTTAAAGTTTAATTGGGTATATTTTTACCATTTAATACAATTTGTTTCATTGGAAGTAGTTTCAATTCAAAATTGGACATAAAAAAATGTAAATCTTTTGATAGTTATTATTTCTTAAAAACACGCTGTTGGGTTTTGAAAACGAGACATAATTTTAAATTAATTTCTGAAAATTCTATGTTTCGAATTTAGGGAATTGGATTCTATATTTTGAATCAGGAGATACGAATTGTTTAAATAGGTAAATTTTTTTTTAGATATTATAAATAGTAACTTCAGTAAATATTTTATATACCATGGTAAAAGGGTAAATCTGGTAAATAAGGGTAAAAAATAATATTAAAATAACATTAAATTACCCTAACACATGTCGTAATCCTATTTTCTGATAAATGTCCAACCATGGACATCCTTGCGTCTATTTTGGGACCCCATTGAGCCACTTGTAAATGAAGATGACACTTTTTAAAAAGTAATTTAATGTTAAAGAAAATGTAACATAAAAATATATCTTTTAGTAAAAAAATTTTAATATGGGGTTATATAAGTGATATTTTAGACTATAAATAGTCCTTATAAATCTAAAAATATTTCATAAATCATGATATTTTATTCATATATTTTAGATATCAAATAAATAAATTTATTTATGATACAATGATGATTTACTGATCACCTCATCAATGAATGTTTTAAATAAATGAGATTATAAATAATAAAATAAATTTATTTTGAAAGTTTTTTATGCCATACAAGAATTTTATTGATGATTATAACCTTTTAAATTTTAATTAATGAAGTTTTTTTGAATTGATCATGTTTATATGGATTTTAAAAAAATTCATGATATGAATAGTATATAAATTGACATAAATGAGTTTTTAAAAAAAATATTATTTTATTAATTGATATAATATTCCTAAAAAAATAATATCTGTAAAATTGATATATATGATGATAAAAATGTCATTAATTATCCATTTTGGGTCACTTTTCATTTTATAGTAAATATATTAACCATGTCGTATAAATATACAATAAGAAATTGTAAAAGTTAAATAAGTTATGAAAGGGTTAAATAAAAAAGACAAGGATTAAAAAACATCAAAAACTTGTCCAATTCCTATTGGATGATTTTATTTCAACTAATATTCACCTTATCTCTGAATTTAATGAGTTTTGGTCCATTTGAAACTAAAAATCATTTTATAATAAAATAATACTTTCAAACATTTTTAAAGAGCTCCCCTATAAAAATCCATCACCTCTAACCCATCACTCACTCCTCTCAATATCCTTGGTTCATACAACCACTATTAAAATAATCTGTCAATATCCCTCTCATCCACCTAGAAGCCTTACTTTAGGCAGAAGGCAATTCAATAAATCCTTTTGGGTCAAACCAATGGGAGTTACAAGATATAAAGGCAACATCTTCTCTCAAGTTCTTTTCATTTATCTTCGTTCTCCAACCCCCTAAACTCTCTTTATTCAATTATTTTAATACAAAAATAGTATCCTCAATATACTAGGATGTTTTTATGAAAAGCATTCAAACTATACTTACACACACCTCTATCTAATAGATACACCCATACTGTTTTTGTGGACGACAAACTACAACCTCATGAAATGCCGATTGATCAATATTCTCCTACCACCTATCATGGTGTCCATTATGATAAAAGGTCAATTATATATGATATTTATTTTATTTATATTCTTATTTAATTATAATTTATAAAAAACCTTTATGCTTTTAAAATTGTATAAATACGATAATTTCATTTGAGGAAGTATAGACTACAACCCCCTCAAAGTGATATGACTCGTTCATACAATACATGTAACGTATAATGGATAGTGTTAATGAACATATGAAACATATATAAAATATGATATTATACTAGAATTATAATATACCTATGTATCATTATGTTTTAATTACTTTAAATATGAAATATAAATGAAAGTATCATTCATGTGTATGGACGACTTACAGTCTCCTTGAATGGTGCATTTCATTTCTTATCTACAAATGTTATGTACTATTATAAATACAAACTGAAAACTGAATTTTTATTTCAACAGCACTTTTGACGAGAAAGTAGGAAACCAGAATGAAATAAAATACATAAAGAACAACCATGCATCCACGAACCAGATCATCAAGTCCAAATAAAATCCACTTCAAAAGAAAGGAAAAGATTCAACCAAGTAATAAAAACAATATGATCAACATCCACCTTCCCATCGCTGCTTGGAAAGATGACCCGTGAAAAAATACACGGGCCCGATACCGATGTCAAAATCCATACCCTCTCAAAACTTCAAAATCCGGATAGCGATGAAAATGAGGACGCTCTCTGCTCTGAACATCTTCTGAAACAGTCCCTTAAAAATAAATGGAATGCCATTTCTCCTGAACCAAGGCCGCAGTGCCATAAAAAAACAAACAAAATGAAAACCACAAAAACCTAATCAAATAAACATAAACCAAATCCAATAGATTCACCCCAATCCATAATCTTCTTAAACCAAACCGAAAATTATCCTGAATCATGAGCTTCACTGGTCGTCCTTGCCACCACCATAACACCAAGGCTAGTCTGAAGCATGCCGCAAACCCTCGCCAGAACATCAAAATTGAAAAATAGAGAAAACCCGATTCAAACTGAAAATGACCCACCTGCATGCTTCGAAACTCCAGAACGATAGAAAGTAGTACCACCGTCGCGCAACGCAAGGCATGGAGATCCCCAGATCAGATTCATCCACAACAATCAAACATAAAAACCTGAAACCAGAAGAACACCCGAGAAACAAAAAACAAATCCAAACACAAACTAGAACATAGATCTCATCGCTACCTTTAAAAACTCAGATACCACAGCGGACCACCCAGCGAACACACCGATGATGAGGTTGTAACCCTCAATCACGAAAACTAGAAACCAACCATGGTGCCAAAATCATGTCGTAGCAGAGTGGTTCTTTTTAACGTATGTGGTGACAATGACCTTTCTTCCATAATGAGCATTATATTATATTTGGATTCCTTAACAAGATGAAATGTTTTTAATAGTAAAATAAATACCATATACTCTTTTTACATATTTTGGTATTGAAAATGGTTTTGAGGAGACATTAATTGTTTCAATATCTTGAAATGACATATTTTGATTGAAATGTAGAAGTGTTATCTTTTCTATATGATTTTTTTGGTGTTATGAACATGTTATGGTTCATGGGAATTGTTTACGCATATGGATGGTTCCGTGATAAACCGAGGGTGTGTGAGCCTGAGATAGTTCTCTAATGCATTGGGTAACATGAAGGAGGTAATCATTAATGTTTCTCCTAATAGAATTAGAGAATATAATATGATGGGTATTCAAACGTAACTCTCTACGTAGCTATGAAAGTTACAAAGTAACTATGTTATGGATGCCACAATTTACATTTATGATTTATGATTTCTATGTGTTTTTCATAAATCTTATTATTTTATGAAGTGTGTTAAAGAGCTAATTTTTTGTATGTATTGATGGACTAATGATTTCGTTCTATATTTTATAAAATTTACTATGATTTTTATGATCATCCCATGTTTTTTAAATATTTTTCATAGGGTATAAGCAAGATATGGGAAAGGAATATTTGAAGATGATTTATATCTAGAAAATATTTCTTGTTTTCTTTTAAGAGTTTATATTTTATAAAAAATGGATACCGAGTAGAAGTGTTTACATTGTAATATTTGAGATGTAATGTAATAGTTATGGCCTAATTCTCTATGACTCTAAACCTGAAAAGATCCTCAATGTGAATTCATGACTTAACTCAATATTATTTAATGTTTATGGCTAGGGCCCTATAGTTGGAATCACAGTTTAGTTAATACACCTTTAAGAGTTTGTATATTGTTAAATTAATATCCAAACATTAATTTTTCAGAAGATTGAAGTGATATAGAATTTATATATTACAATGTTTCTTTTTCTAAGATATTTCTATGTTTAGAATGGTTTTTCATAGAGGAAACAAGTCAGCTGTATTAGGAATACATACAGAGGGAAATGATCTTCCAAATCAACATCTTGAGATGGTCGAAATAAAAATTCAAAAGTTTGTTGCAGTGATTTCTTAGTAGACTTAGGTTATAAATGGTGGTTTTGTTTATAGATGATTTTTTGATATATTAAAAAAGTAAAAAGGAGCATAAAAGTAATTTAAGGGGTGTATTTGAAACCTTAAAACAAAAGAAATTTTATGGGAAATTTAGAAAGTGTGACATTTGGTTACAATAAATTTCATTCCTTGCTTACATTGTTTCAAAAAATGGCATAAATTTTTCATCATTATAAAAAAAAACTTGTTGAAGAACGGCCAAGAACCACAAATATAACCGAGACCCGTAGTTTTCTTGGTTTAACAGGTTATTACCGGTGGTTTGTTGAAAATTTTGCACATTTATCTAGCCCACTGACTAAGTTAACTCGAAAATGTGTTAAGTTTATCTTGAAAAAAGACTATGATGATTGTATATAGGAATTGAAAAGAAGATTGGTGAATGATCCAGTTTTAGAATTATCTTCCAAAGATAGTGAATTTTTTATCAACAGTGATGCTTCGTTGAAAGGACTTGGTTGTGTCCTTATGAATAATGATTAGGTAATTGCTTATGCCTCACGTCAGTTGAATCCTCATGAGTTAAATTACCCTACAAATGATTTGGAATTAAATTCTATTATTTTTGATTTAATAATTTGGAGGCATCATCTGTATGGAGTAAAATTGAAAATATATACTGAACAAACAAATTTTATGTATATATTCACATAGAAATAATTGAACATGAGATAGAGGATATGGCTGGAATTAATTAAGGATTATGATGGCATGATTTATTACCATCCAGGAAAGTCAAATAAAGTGGTTGATGCTTTGACTTGAAAAAGTAATGCTACATTAACCATGTTATATTTGGAACAAGATCCTTTGATTAATGATTTGATGAACTTTTGAACAGAAGTTATTGTTATAAGAAATTACTGTGTTTTGTTTCAGGTTTTAGTTCAATCATCCCTATAGGACAGATTAATGAAACCGCAGAAAGAGGATCATGGGTCTAGAAAAAAGGTATAATTGGTTCATAAGGGTATGTTTCCTAATTTTAACATTGATAAAGATTGTGTTTTTAGTTTTGGGAAGAGATTATGTGTGCCTTGGGATTCACAATTGAAGAAAGAGTTGTTATGTGAAGCTCATATTTCTCCATTTGTAGTTCATCCTGGCTGTACTAAGACGTACAGATATTTTCAAGAGTATTACTAGTTGGAGGGAATGATAAGAGATATTGTTGACTTTACTCTAAAGTGTTTTAATTGTCAACACATTAAAGTAAAGTGGCTCCTACCAAAAGGGATGGATCAGCCTTTACCGGTGCCATAGTGGAAATGAGAAAATATATCCATATATTTTGTTGTGGGATTACCAAATACATCTTGAGGTAACAATGCAATATGGATTATGGTTGATCGATTTACTAAATCTGTTCATTTTCATCTAATTGGAGACAGTCTATCTCTATATCAACTTTCTTTGTTATATGTTAAATATATTGTCAGGTTGCATGGAGTTCCCCTCTCTATTGTATCTGATCATGATCCCAGGTTCACTTCTACTATTTTGAAAATACTTCAAAATTAATTGGGTATAGAATTAAATTTTAGTACAACTCTTCATCCTCAATCAGATGGGTATTCAGAATGAAAATTTAAGAATTTAGAATATATGCTACGTGCTAATTCAATGGATTACCAAAGAATTTGTGACCAACATCTTTCTGTGGTTGAATTTTCTTATATTAACCATTTCCATTCTAGTATAAAGATTGCTCCATTTGAGGCATTTTATGGAAATCCATGTCGAACTACTGATTTTTTGGGATGAAGTAGGTGAAAGGAAGTTGGTGGGACCAGAATTGGTATAAATGATGGTAGAGGGATTTCAGTTGATACATAAACACATGAAGATAACTGAGAGCAAGAAGAACAGTTATGCAGATAACTGGAGCATGGATCTTTCTTTCAAGGTTGGTGACCATATACTTTCAATTTTACTCCATGGAAAAGTGTGTTATGTTTTGTTAAGAAGTCAAAGCTGAGTTCGAGGTTCAATGGACCCTTTGAAATCCTGGAGAAAGATGGATCAGTTTCCTACAGGGTGACTTTAACTCTATGTTTATCCCAAGTACACAATCTCTCTTATGAGGAACAACCAGTCCAGATTCTTGAATGAAGATAAAAAGTGTTAGGGAATAAGGTAATTAATCAGGTAATGGTTTTATGGAAAAACCATATTATTGAAGAGGAAAACTGGGAATCTGAAAATGCTATAAGGGATAAATACCCCCATTTATTTGATAAGTGGATAAAATTGTGAGGACACAATTTCCAAAAGGGGAAAGGATGTAACATCCTAGGTAAATAAAGGATATGATATTTTCGTATTAATTAATATTTTTGAATTAAATATTAATTTTACTTTTATGGGGATGCTCTATTTGATGGCGTACCCAACACGCAACAATGGGTTTCTCTGAAATCTCATGTATCACACAAGGCCGAGTCATACTAAAAAATAATAATATAATATTCTTTTAAATGGTAGTTAATGCCAAGACATTTTATTAGTAGAAATGAACATACCATACTATAATATGATTATGATTTTTTTAAATGTCTTTACATTTATCCAATAAAATTTACAGCCTTAAAATGAGAATGAATTCAATTTTAATCATGAAAAACACTAATATTTTTAAAAGTCTATTTTACCACCCTTTGATGGAGAACACCTTTTAAATATAGTCTTTTCACTTTTATATGTTACATTTTAAAAAATAAACGTATTTTTTAGAAGTGGGACAATATAATTTACTTTGGGTAAAATTATTTTTTTTTTCTAATAATGTTCATTTTTTGATGAATAGTCAAAAATACTGTAATTTAATTCAAAAATTAATTTTAATCTAATTTATTTATATGATTAGATTTTAATTCTAATTGGTTTTAAATTTTAGTTGGATTATATTTTTACCGTTTAATATAATTTTCTTCACTGTAAGTATTTTCACTTTGAAATTGGACATAAACAAATGTCAGTCTTTCGATAGTTATTATTTATTAAAAATACACTGTTTGGGTTTGACAATGAGAATTAATTTTAAATTAATTTCTGAAACTTTTGTGTTATGAATTCTGAAAAATGGATTCTATATTTGGAATCAGGAGGTCCAAATTGTGTAAATAGGTATCTTTTATTTTGGGTCATTATGAATAGTAACATCAATAAATATTTTATTTTCCATGGTTAAAGGGTAAATATGGTAAATAAGGGGAAAAATAATATTATAATAATATTAAATTATCTTAAAGGGTGTCATAATACAATTGGATGATATATGTCCAACCATGGGAATCCTTGGGTCGATTTTGGGACCCCATGGAGCCACTTATAAGTGAAAATGACACTAAAAATTAATTTAATGTTATGAAAAATGTAACATAAACATATATATTTTAGTAAATCAATTTTTATATGGGGTTATATAAGTGATATCTTAGACTATAAATATTATTTAAAAATAATGGAATACTTCCAAAGTCATTATATTTTATTTATAATTTTTATACATCAAATAAATAAATTTATTTTTTACAGAATGATGATGTAATGATTACCTCATTCATGAATGTTTTAAATAAATGAGATTATAAATATTGAAATAAATTTATTTTGAAACTTTTTATGCCATCCATGAATTTTATAGATTATTATGACTTTTTATATTTGAATTAAGGAAGTTTTTTCGAATTGATCAAGTTGTTATGGATTTAAAAAAAATCATGATATGAATAGTATAAAAATTGACATAAATGAGTTTTGAAAACAAATATTATTTTATTAATTGATATAGTAATAATAAAAATATAAGATTAATCAAAATGAAATATATTATGATAAAAATGTCATTAAAGATCCATTTTGGGTTTCTTTTAATTTTATAGTATATATACTATCCATATCGTATGAATACAATAGAAGACGTGTTAAAATTTAAATAAGTTAACAAAGGGTTAAATAAAAAAAATAAGGATTAAAAAATATCCAAAACCTATGAAATTCAAATTGGATAATTTTATTTAGATTTATATTCATCTTATCTTATTAATTTAATGATTTTTGGATCTTTTGAAACTGAAAATAATTTTATAATAAAATAATACTTTCAATCATTCCAAAAGAGCCCCTCCTCCCCCTTATAAAAGGCCATCACCACTAACCCATTACTCACACATCTCAAGCTCTTTCTCTCATCCATAATCTTCTCCAATAATCTCAAAACATCCCTTTATTCCATCTAGAATCCTTACATTGGTCAGAAGGCAATTCTATAAAACCTTTTGGTTCAAACAAATGGGATTTTCCTTATTTAAAGGTAACGTATTCTCTCAAGTTCTTTTCCTTTATTTTCTTTCTCCAAACCCTAAAATATATTTATTCCAATATTTTATAACAAAAATAGTATCCCTGATATATTGGGATGTTGTTATGAGATGTATTTGAAATACACTGACACACACCTCCATCCAATGGATATTAACATGCTATTTTTGTGGATGACGAACTACTGCCTCACAAAACGGTGATTGTTCAATATTCTATTACCACCTATCACGATTTCCATTATGATGGAACTGTAATTATATATGATATTTATTATATCTCTATGATTCGTTAATTATCATTTATAACATACATTTATGCTTTTCGTGTTGTATAAATACGATAATTTCATTTGAGGAAGTGCAAACTACCACCCCCTCCAAGTGATATGACTCGTACATACAATAAATGGAACGTATAAAGGACAATGTTAATTAAATTATGTAACATATATAAAATATTATATTATAATGTAATTATAATATACCTATGTAACATTAAGTTTTCATTCCTTTAAATATGAAATAGAAATGAAAGTAGCGTTCATGCGTATATACAGCTTACCGTCTCCATGAATGGTGCATTTCATTTCTTATCTCCAAATGTTATGTACTATTATAAATATATATATATATATTGGATATATATTATATATATTATATCTAAATAATGGATATCATTGTTGTGATAACGGTATTTTGACCACATGGACAACTTGTAATTATAAGAAGTCCATTTTTGACTCAAGTACCAAATATCGATAAAAAGACTATTATTAACATAAATTATTATATAATGTTTATAACATGGTAATAAGTTATATAAAAATAATAATAAACTTCAAAAAGGTCTTGAGTCAATTAGAAATTAACTTTATATTATTATTTAGGAGATTAATGGACAAATGAGTCAAGTTGGACATGAGGTAAGGGACTTCATCTCAATCTCATTACTTTGAGGAATATTTTGATTTATACACGACTTGCTTTTATATATTTTATAACCACCTTTAACATTTAATTTCATTCAATGGAAATATTTTTCTACATATATTGTTAATAAATGACAAAGGGAAAGTTTCTTTTTATCATATGTGGTGACAATGACCTTTCTGCCACTGCGAGCATTGTTTTATATTTGGCTTTCTTAACAAGCCGAAATGGTTTTAAAAGGAAAATAATACCTTATAATCATTTTATGTATTTTCATACTAAAATTGGTTTTGAGAATACATTGATTATTTCAATATCCTTAAATGATATATTATGATTGAAATGTGGAAATTTTATCTTTCCTTTATGCTTGTTTTATGTGTTATGAATATGTTATTGTTCTTGAGAATTGTTTATGCATGAAGGTGGTTCCGTGTTCAACCTAGGGTCGATGAGCCCGATATAGCTCTCTTATGCATTGGGTAATGTTATGAAGGTAAACCTTAATGTTTCTCCTAATAGTTTTAGGTAATATACTATGATGGTTATTCCAATGTTACTCCCTACGTAGTTGTGAAAGCTACAATGTTAGTATGTTACGGATACCACATTTTACCTTTAGGATTTATGATTTCAATGTGTTATTCATAAATATTATGATTTCATGAGGTGTGTTAAAGAGATTATGATTTTTATGTATTTATGGACTAATTATTTCTTTCTTTATTTTATAACCCTTACTGAGCTTTTTATTCCCATCCCATGTTTTTGAAATGTTTTTCATAGGGTATAAGGTAGGGTAAGAGAAATGAGGAATTATAGAAGATTTAGATCACAACTCGGAATTTAAAAATATGAATCCTCCTTCCTTACACAGTGACTAAGCACCATAGGAATATAATTAACGTATTGATCTGATTGAGAGGATCTTCAACTAAATGGAGACTCTTGTTGATTCTATGGTTTTTTTCTAGGTATATGGTTGAAAAATAGAGAAATAGATTATGGGAAACTATTGTGTAAAATAAGTTTTGTGGGAATCATAACTTGGATTATATTAAGATAACATCCATCCAATTGTTTTATCTCAATAAATTATGTTGGGAAATAACATAGGAGTTTTGATCTTAAATCAAGGATAGCATACCATTCTAGATTATTCCACACATTTTATAGATTTGGTGCACTTGGCACTACAGCTAGTCATAAATTATTACATGAATAATAAGAGGCTTGAGAAGTGACTGAGGGAAGATTATACATTTACTATTATTCTCATGATCCCTCCACCCCATATGGATTTAATCAATCCAAAATCTTTGAAAGATAATGAAATTTCTTGAAAAGTAGGTTTTATAGGAGCTTCAGTTGGTACTTTCATTAGACATGGTGCATTTCCTAGATTGATAAGGAAGCACAACAATAGCTAGTATTCTTTAGGACCACTTTTATGGAAGTCAACTTGATAGTAGTAGGTTATTTTCTATCCGTTTGGGTGGCATGGTCAAACAAATAATAATTTTATGGAGGCTTCCAAGACATTTCATTTTTCTTGAAATCTATCCATCTTAAGCATTTTTGTAACAAGATTTCCCTAGTTAGTTTGTATGGAATCACATTCACCATGGTATCATAGGTTTACCCAAATTCATCCTAAGGTGGTTGGTCTTATCCCCAAGCTAAGGGAGATGTTAATGTGTCCATGAAATCTCAAGAATGAGCTGAGATAAGACATATTTATGTGGTGGAAAATAAACCTAAATAATTTGAAGTAGATTCATCCATGGTTAGAGGTACAATATTTATTTATTATTCTATGGTGTTAGCTTGTTTGAAATAGGTGCTAATAATTATTTTATATCATCATGGATAGTTGAAATGTTGGTACTATATTATTATCTTATTCCATTCTTATTATACATTTCCACTCCATTGGGAAATAGGTATGAATAAGGTCTCTAATTCTAAACTTGTCGAGTAATGATAGAAGACCATGAGGTAGATTGGGACTTCATAGTATTCGATCATGAAATATTTTACATGATTATCATCATTGATTGGATGATCAATTCTATGTCCTAGACACACTATTATCACTATCGAGTTTATTTTTTAACTTTTGATGGGGTCATGTAGACCCCGGAAAACGCGTCCCCAAAATTTTCCAAATGCTTCCATACATGATCCAATATCGCAGCCCATTTTGCAAGCTTTGATTTGGTAGGTCATAGGGCCTGAACGGAGTTACAGATTAGGAGTTATGGACATTTGAAGTTTGGCTGGAAAACTGGTTCGCAAAGCCCATTCGCGAAGCCACCTCCGCGATTGCGGAGCGACGCCGCGAAGCTCCGCGAACCTTTTTGACGTTCTCGACGCGCCGCGAAGACCTACCGCGAAGCACAGGAGGCGGGATGCTTTGCGAACGAATTTGACGTTCGCGAACCCGCAGCGAAGCGAAGGAGGCGGGGTGCTCCGTGAAAAAATTTGACTTTCGCGAACCCGCCGAGAAACAAAGGAGGCGGGACGGATCCGTGAAGTGCTTTGACGTTCGCGACGCGCCACGAAGATCCACCGCGAAGCAAGCTTTGTCTTCACGCCGAGCGAGCTTTGATTCGAGGCGCCCCTGCATATAAATACCCAGCTCACCCCCCCTTCTCCAGAACGGACGGCCATGGCCACTTCGCCCCTTGGGCGGCCGAGCGGAGCTCCGCATTGCGGCTCCGTGAGGCCATGCTCTGCGAGAAGCTTCCTTCGCATTGCTGCTCTGCGAGCCGAGGCTCCGTGAGTCCATGCTCCGCGAGCCAATGCTCCGCGATGCTACTCCCCAAGACCAAGCTCCGTGATACCCCTTTGCTCCACGTGAGTCCATGCTCCGTGAACCAATGCTCTGCGATGCTGCTCCGCGAGACCAAGCTCCGCGAGACCCCTTTGCTTCGCGTGAGTCCATGCTCCACAAGCCAATTCTCCATGATGCTGCTCCGCGAGACCGAGCTCCGCGAGACCCCTTTGCTCCGTGAGAGACCTTTCCTTCGCGAGGCCATGATCCGCGAAGCTGCTTCGCGAAGACCCATCCTTTGCGAGGATCCTACCTTCACGCCCACCGGTCCATACCGCGGTGGCAGCGCCCCCACACCCCCACTCGGGGTCAGTGCCAGGCTACGATCCCGGCCCTTCGCAACCACCACAGACCCCCATGATAAATGGACACTCGCACCGCAAACTTTTCAGGCCGGGACATCGGGATTATCCATTGCGCACCCACCTTCAACCTATGGAATACCATGATTTTAGGCACTCCTCCAGACAGCATGAAACACCATGAGTTGATGTATTCCTCTTTGTTTGTTTCCTATGTCGTGAGTTGAGGTTCTCATCATCAATTCCCCGAGTACCTTGAGTCGAACCATTCCTCAGGAAACTCCTCCTAACCCAATCACTTGGCTCCTATTCCAGGTTAAACCACAAAGGGCCGCCCTTGCGTAAGACCCAACACCAACCATTTCTAGGAACCTTCTGCCTAACAGTCCTTTATACATGACTCTAAACTATAGTAATCCCTATGTTCCAAACATAGGATGCCTCTTGCATGAAACATGAGATTCCTTATGCTCCAAGCATAAGGCGCCAATAGTTTTTTCTACATGACTCTAAAATGTAGTAATCCCTATGTTCCAAACATAGGATGCCTCTTTACCTATATGAGAGCTGCCTTATTCTCCTAGCATGAGATGCCAATAGTCCTTTCTACATGACTCTAAACTGTAGTAATCCCTATGTTCCAAACATAGGATGCCTCTTTCCCTATACGAGAGATGCCTTATGCTCCTAGCATGAGATGCCAATAGTCCTATCTACATGCCTATAAACTGTAGTAATCCCTATGTTCCAAACATAGGATGCCTCTTGCCCTATACGAGAGATGCCTTATGGTCCTTGAATGAGATGCCAATAGTCCTATATACATGACTATAAACTGTAGTACTCCCTATCTAACAAATGATAGGATGCCTCTTGCACCAAACAAGAGATACCTTATGCTCCAAGCATAAGACACCTAACAGTCTAACCTACATGACTCTAAACTATAGTACTCCCTATCTAACAAATGCTAGGATGCCTCTTGCACCAAACAAGAGATGGATTATGCTCCAAGCATAAGATGCCTAACAGTCTTACCTACATGACTCTAAATTGTATTACTCCCTATATAACAAATGATACGATGCCTCTTGCCCTATACGAGAGATGCCTTATGCTCCTAGCATGAGATGCCAATAGTCCTATCTACATGACTCTAAACTGTAGCACACCCTATGTGCTAATCATAGGATGCCTCTTTCCCAATACGAGAGATGCCTCATGCTCCTAGCATGAGATGCCAAGATTCCTTTCTACATGACTCTAAACTGTAGCACACCCTTTGTTCCAATCATAGGATGCCTCTTGCACTAAACATGAGATGCCTTATGCTCCAAGCATAAGACGCCTAATGTCATGATTACAGTGGCATGATTCCAATGCCCCTTGGCATTATACCGCTTGTGCACTAGCGCAAAGGTAAATGCCTCAACCCACCAGCGAGTTGGGATGCCCTCATGGCCAGACATGAGGAAGACATTATGTGCAGCTTCCTAGCGTAAGCCCCATTCACTAGTGTCGCTCCATAGAGGCACCCAGGCAGCATCCTTGCATAAGCCACATTCACCATTGCCACTCCATAGCGGCACCTAGGCAGCTTCCAGCGTAAGCCCCATTCATCATTTCCTCTCCATAGAGGCACCCGGGAAGCTTCCTAGCGTAAGCCCCATTCACCATTGTCGCTCCTTAGCGTCACCCGGGAAGCTTCCTTGCGTAAGCCCCATCTGTAACTGCTGCTCCATATCAGCACCCAGGTATCTTCCCTTGGTAAGCCCCATTCACCATTGCAGCTCCATAGAGGCACTCGGGAAGCTTCATTGCGTAAGCCCCATTCACCATTGTCGCTCCATAGCGGCACCCGGGCAGCTTCCTCGCGTAAGCCCCATCCACTGTTGTGATCCCAATCAGTGGTAAGCCGTTGTGATCCCTATGCAGCGGTAAGCCATTGTGATCCTAATCTAGCCGTAAGCTGTTGTGATATTTATACAGCGGTAAGCCGTTGTAATCCTTATCCAGCGGTAAGCCGTTGTGTTTTTTATTCAGTGGTAAGCCGTTGTCACCACATTTAGCGGTAATCCGTTCACATCATGATCCAGCGGTAAGCCGTTGCAACCCCTTGCAGCACTAATCCATTGACATCCTGATCTAGCGGTAAGCCGTTGCGACCCCATTCAGCGGTAATCTGTTGTGACCCAATCCAGCGGTAAGTCATTGAATCCCCCAATCGGTGGTAAGCCGTAATCAAGAGAACTACACGGACATTGATTCCCTGCCACGAGGATACATAGGAAGCCTCTTCAAGGCTCAATCCCGAAACTATCGTCATCCTTTTCCCCGGGACTCCATCCTGGAGTAAGTCCCAACACCATGGGCTGCCCAATGCCTAAGACCATCTTCGTTTCTCACGAACGCACCCTTCGCAACGTGATCGTCAGGTCCCTGCTGCATCTTGTTTCTCACACCGAGCACAACTCACGTGGGATTAGAGTAAGAATTGGCCATGAAAACACTTCGTCCAGCATGACTTTAACTGTATTCCCTCATCCAGCATGACGTTAAACTTTATTCCCTCATCCATCATGACGTTAAACTGTATTCACTCGTCTATCATGACGTTAAACTGTATTCCCTCATCCATCATGATGTTAAACTGTATGTCGTCGTCCAACATGACGTTAAACCGTATTCCTTTTTCCCCCATGACATTAAACTGCACACCCATTTGAACCTTCATCCCGCAAGATGTTAAACTGCATCCCAGTCCGACGGCAAACCGTTGTTACTCACCCCTTTGAACTACGAGTTCTTTGATCCATATCAAGGCATGGTACGTAGGAAGCCCACATGAGGTTCAAGCCCACCACCCATCGGACCAAGGTCCACCTTCACGTCGGTTCGCCGACGAAGCCCCATTTGAACTACGACGTCTTTGATCCATGTCACGGCATGGTACGTAGGAATCCTCCCAGAGGATCAAGCCCACCATCCGTTGGTCATCCCGACCCACCTTCACATCAGTTCACCAACACCCGGGCATCCTAGTGTGTAAGCACCACACCATCTAGGCCAAGGTCCTTGTTTGCGTCGGTTCGCTGACACACTAATTGAATTACGAGGTCTTTGATCCATGTCAAGGCATGGTATGTAGGAAGCCTCTACAAGGCTCAAGCCCACCTCTCGTCGTTTATTCACGTCAGGGATCATCTTCGTCCCGCACGACGCTAAACTACATTCCAGTCCAGCGGAAAGTCGTTGTGACCAACCTGAACTACGTGGTCTTTGATCCGTGCTAAGGCATGATACGTAGGAATCCTCCCAGAGGTCTAAGCCCACCACCACTGGGACCCCCCGGGTCCTCCTCATTCACGTCAGCCTTCCGGCGTCCAACCTGAACTACGTGGTCTTTGATCCATGTCAAGGAATGGTACGTTGGAAGCCTCCTAGAGGTTCAATCCCACCACCTGTTGGTCACTCCGACCTTCTTCACGTCATGTCACCAGCACCTGGGCAGCCTAGTGTGTAAGCCCCACACCATCTGGACCAAGGTCCTCACTCGCGTCGGTTCGCCGACACACCCTTTGAACTACGTGGTCTTTGATCCATGTCAAGGAATGGTATGTAGGAAGCCTCATGAGGTTCAAGCCCACCACCCGGTCATTCCGACCTCATTCATGTCGGTTCACCCCCGTCCTGCATGACGTTAAACTGTATTCCACACCCTTTGAACTATGAGTTCTTTGATTAATGTCAAGGCATGATACGTATGAATCCTCCCAGAGGTTCAAGCCCACCACCTGTTGGTCACTCCGACCCTCTTCATGCCGGTTTGCTTGCAATACCCTTCTTACCAAGGTTCACCTTCATGTCGGTTCACTGACGACACCATCCATCAGACCAAGGTCCACCTTCACGTCGGTTCACTGACAACATCCATCGGACCAAGTTCCACCTTCACATCGGTCCACCAGCACCATCCCAAACTACGCAGACTTTGATTCCTTGCCACAGGGATACGTAGGACGTCTCTTCGAGGCTCAATCCCAACTTCACCGTCACCCCTGCGATGGTCCCATTTCATTCCCCCTCAACTTCGTTCATCCATCCATCACCCATCTAGATTCTTACCCGGGCCACCACATCCCGGTGGGATCATTCCATCCACTTCCTCACTGCTCCAAGCAGTACATGGGCCGATATCCACACGTAAGCCCCAACATGTCTTCGGGTCGTTGTTCTCTATGTACACCCCAATTCATCACCCCTTCGAACTACGTGGGTTTTGGTCCCTATCCTCTACACAGGGTACGTAGGAAACCTTCATGAGGATCAATCACAACCAATGGTAGACCTTGGTGTCCCCCATTCTGGGGTGTACTCTCTCTGATCCGCCCTCAGTGGTGTTCAGATCAACCATTGCGGTGTGACATCTCCCCTCCATGGGGCACACCACCTCAGATCTGTCCTCATTGGGCGTTCTGATCCATCCCATTGGTAAACCTTCCAGGTGTTCCCTCTTAGGGATATACCAATATGATCCGTCTCTATGGGACTTTATGATCACCCTCATTCCGTCTCCATAAGACGTTAAACTCACGGCCTACCTCGTGATAAACATGAGATGCCTGAGGAAAACCTCGGATGACACGCCTTTGGCATAACCGTCTCCGTAAGACGTTAAACTCACGGACTACCTCGTGATAAACATGAGATTCCTGAGGAAAACCTCGGATGACATGCCTTTGGCATAACCATCTCCGTAAGACATTGAACTCACGACCTACCTCGTGATAAACATGAGATGCCCGAGGAATACCTCGGATGACACGCCTTTGGCGTAACCCTCTCCGTAAGACGTTAAACTCGTGAAATACCCTGTGTTAAACACGGTAAGATGAGGAAAACCTCAGATACATGCCTCGGGTTCTGAACCCTTGAGATGCCCTCTTATGAGGAAGAATACAGGTTCCCCTATGTCCATGCACCCAGAGATTCCCCAACATGCCTGATGTTGTCGTCTACACCGACCGAAGGTCGCTACCATGTCAAGACCCTATGGAAAGTCTTGACAGAAGTAGTGTAATTAACCGACATCCATGAAGATATGGCACCAGGAATGAGATTCATGAAAAACGTATTAAATCTATGAGGGAGACCCGGACTAGGTGATGAGTTCTTAGGAGGAATCCACAAAAGGAAGAACCGACATCCCATCATCTCTTTTCGATCAAGGAGAAAACGTACCTGAACAAGGAACAAATGCCACCCGCCTTTGTAAAGAGGGAATGCGGGGCAACAGCTATGCGTCCTCCACAGACGGATGCACGTGCCCCGGCGAAAGCGTCGGAAACAGGTCACTCATATATTTTAGGGTGAGTTGGACTCTAGATCAGGAAGGCATGGGATTGTTTTTCCATATTATATAATAATATCATGGACATTTTTGGAGATGTTCCTTGATGTTGAATACCTGTTTTAGGGTATTCATCTACTTAATGTAGAGTTTACATACCCTAATGATCTTTTCAAATGAATTTTCGAGTCTACCACCCAAATAGTGGTTGATTTTACAATTTACATAGTCCATGGCATGATTTCCTTTTCTATGCAATCTTCACATATAATTCCTAAATATTTTGGAATTTGGAACAATCTTATAGACATTGAGGCTAAGGGGTTTATACAACCATACATGTTACCATGGGCTTCGCATGTCCTCTTTACTAAGAAAGAATACAAGAGCCTCAACCTTTTTATTATCTATCAGAAGTTAAATTAGGTGAAAATTAAGAACATATATTTCCTTCCATGGATTGATGGTCACTTTCATCATCACAGAGGGGATTGATAGATTTCAATGATTGAAATATGGTCAGGGTACCACCAATTTGGATTTTGAGAAGATGATATACCTAATATAGTTATTATGAGATGAAATGCGCAATTAAAATTTTTTGTTATTCCATTTAGACTAACTAATGATCTTATGGTTTTTATAGAATTGATGAACCCTGTCATTAATTTTTTCTTGAACTCATTTTTTGTAGTGTTTAGGAATGATATTTTTTCTTAATCCATGTTTGATGAGTAGCACATGGTCCATTTGGATTTCATTATTAGAACATTGATAAAAAAATTTATTTATGGTAATCATTCCAAATATGTGTTCTGGAATCAAGAATGATAGCTTATGGGGCATGTTATATCATAGAGGGTTGTCTTGGGGGATTCTGAAAATGTACAATTAGTTATGTCCTAGGATAATCCTAGATATGTGTTTCATATTGGATTATTCTAGGATTTTAATTGTTTTTATAGGCAGGTTTTTAGGACTTCTTCAATATTTCATCTCATATGACATCTTTAACCCATATGGGTGTAATTTTTGGGTGGAATGACCAATTTCAATGATCATTTGAGGAACTAAAGGTGAGATTGAATTTAGTCTTAGTTTTTATTCATCTTAATCAAGGTTTGGGTAATTATTTTCATATATTGGGAATGGGTTTGGGGTGTGTCTGGATATAGGGGAGATAGGTGGTAGCCTATGTTTCCCAAATGTTATTCCCTCATGATATGAACTACCCTACCTAAATTTTTTATTTTCTAGTGGTTTTGAATGAAATGAAAATGTGGTGTCACTACCTCTTTGAGAAACTATATATAGTTTCTTCTGATCAAAAAATCCACATGTATATTTTCACTCTTATTATTATGAACTTATGACCTGGACATTGGGAGGATTATCAATAGACAATTTATTTTGATATTTTTATACTCCTATAAAAGTGATTTTCTCACTAATGTGCCAATTAGGATGATTTCAACAAAATAAACGAAGAAATTATTGGAAGTATGGTACTTGGTGGGTTTTTATAGTGTTGAGTTTGGGAGTGAAAAAATTTAGAGATTGAGTTTGTCTTGATTTAATAAAGGAAAATATTAATTTTATGAGTGGGATTGTCCAATGAATATATCTATCCTAGAGTGCAAGAGGATTTGTAAAATCATTTATAGTAGGGAGACCTTAGGTTAGTGGTCTTAGTTTCCTAGTGGTTTTTGTGTTTTCTAATGAGTTTTTGACTCTCTTTTTCCCTGATGTCGTAGTTAATGGAAGGTGGAAACAATTCTTTCTAGTTTGTAAACCTATTTACTACTAATGTGAATAATGTTTTTGACATTTTTAATGGTTCCAAGAGATGATATGGCTGATTAAGGATTTTTTACTGTGTCTTACTTATGAAAAAACTAATATATAACACCAGACACATGCTAGTGTTTTGCATCCCTTACGCATTGCGGTATGAAAATTGGATGAGATTTCAATAGATTTCAACATTATTTTACAAAATACTCATTGTAGGAAAGGTGAAATTTGGGTGATCATTGATCAACTCATGAAATAGTAAAATTTCCTAACTATTAAATAGATGATTGAGGTGGAACAACATGGGGACTTGTATGTTCGAGAGATTGTAAGACTTCATGAGGTTTTATTTAAGGGTTTTTCTGATAGGGCATCAATGTTTATACCCATGTTTTGAAACATATTTTTGATTTTAGGGGTTCCCAATTGAAATTGGGAATGGAATATCTTCCCCAGATAGATGGACTGATAGTGAGTGTTATCTAGGTTCTTAAGGATATTCTCTAGGCTTGTGTACTTGATTTATGTGATTCTTGGGAAAAGAATATACGTTTAGATGATTTTTAATATAAAAATTGTTATTATGCATCAATAAAAATGGTTCCCTTTGAGGATTTTTATGTATATCCACGTCGATCTCTTTTTTTTGTTGGGAAGTGTTGGGATGGAGGTTTTTTGTTGGGATAAGTATTGTTCAAGAGACAATAGAAAAAGTAATTTTTATCAGGACGAGTTCAATCATTACACAAGGTTATCATAAATCATATGTGAACCATGATCAATGGATGATGGAGATTGATTTTTGTGATCAAGTACATCATAGAGTTTCACCTATCTTAGGGAATCATTGGTTGGGTCATCCATGTAATTTATCATTGAGGTTTGTCAAGACGTTTTAGATAACTGGATTACCAAGAATAATGGCCTTTCATTTGGACTTACCATCTCATTTGAATTCCATTAACGATGTTTTTCTTGCTTTCCAGGTGAGGACATATTGACCAAAACATTATAATTTGATTTAATGGGAGGATTTAAATCTTGAGCCCAAAATCACAAGGTTGAACAAAAATTTAAGATTATGGATCACCAAGAGAAGGAGCTTCAGGATAAAATGATTCGTTTTTAATGTGTACTATGGAAGCATTAATGGTAAATCCATGATAAGTGGGTTCATAAAATATTGTTGAGTCAGTATTTTCCTTCACATTTTACGAGTCGTGAATCTTGACGAATTTATTGAGATAGAATGAATTTATTGTGGGGATAATTTAACACAATGTGACCTTCCTTTACGTATTCATTTTTTATTTATGGTTTCCCTTAATTTCTCAATTTTTAGGATTAGATAGACTATTATATGGAAAATAAAAAAATTATTGGAAATATACGTCTGTTTGAATTAATGGAGTACATGTATAAATGTGGAAATGTATTTATACGGTGCTACATGAGACCAGAGATCCTTAAGTTATTTGGAGGGTTTCTATAGAAAACATAGTGGAATACAACCTGCTAAAAAAATTCACATCCAAAATTAGTTATATTATGTGAATATATTTTTGGAATGATTCCATGAATCTCATACTGGGTGTGAAAATGTAATAGGTTGTGAAACCATTACACACCATGGAAACATCAACCATGATTTTATTTAATTTGGGGTGGCACATTTTTAATAATTTTATTAATATGTTGGATTTCACACCATGAAATGGATTAATGAAATTAATTTCTATTTTATATCATCATTAAACATGATAAAAGACTAATTAATATGACATTCAGTGTGTAGAATTCCCTCAAAAACCCTATGGTGAATTTGGGTTGTGTTTGGTGATCTGTCTCTTTTCTAATTACTTTTTTTGATGCTTGATTCATATGGTGGTTGCAGTATATATCCCCAATAATCATTCCTTTTACTTAGTCATTTCCTTTTTTGTCAAAAAACACATTTTCTATATTTCTATTTAATAATTATTATCTATTTTATTTTTATGGTGATCCTTTAGAATTTATTGTGATTGATTTTATGATGAAGGTCAGTCTGTTGTTTTTCAGTCATCATTGTAGTAGGTGGTTAGGGGTACACCATTATTGAGGTAGTTTTATCTAAAAAATTATTTCTAATTCTTGAATTTACATATTTTTTTGTTGATCACTTGTGTATTTTCATTCAAATTGATTTTTGGTGAAAGAGGGAATTAAATTGATGTGAGCGTGGTTTGGGAAATGGTTTTGAATAAAATCAAGACATTAGGAGACTTGGATGCATCAAGAAATGGACATCAGTGACCCTTGAGTTTGTGGTACCATTAAGGGTCACTTTTTTTATTTATGAGTGTTTTTTCTGTAATCAATATCAGTTGGATCCAACTTATTCTGGGTTTTTGGTTCTTCTATGTCTAGTAGATATTCGATTAATTTCGAACCCAAATGTTATGATGGGTATTTTATAACTGGTTTATCGCATGATGGTTCATTTCATGGATATCTAATCATATTTTTAGTTTACATGGTTTTCTTTTATAGCTGATATATTCTTAGATTTTGTTAAAATTTTATGATATTATGGGAGGCAAGTTAATATTTAAAAATGGTTTTATTTTTGAAAATACATTATTAAATGATTTCTTTTAATGTTAGATCTTGTAAAATCTTGATACTATAATGTGTATATATTATTTTTTTGCATGCTATTGGGATTTTTATTCACCCCTACATTTTCCATTGGTATGTTACAGACCTTCTTTATAAGGATTGTACTAAATGGAAGGGAATCAGGTAGTTTTCCATGTTTTCTTGTCATCTATTTCCTTCACAACGGGATGGTTTGGAGATGACAGTTGGTCACATGGATAATTATGGGTCTTGTATATTCGTACATTTTTAGGTTATCATATTTATATTTGGTTTTACTGTTCTTTTTTAATTTTTTTCCCGAAATATACTATGCTTTTATGTCTTTGTTTGGTTATATTCATGATTTTTTATGAAATCATTGCTTTACCTCACCATTTAATGTAATTATTAGGTGGATGGTTTTTATTAATTGATTTGGTTTTCTTAAAAACTACACATTGTGAATTTATTTGAGCCAAATATTCCTTAAAACGACTTCAATCATTAAAAATATCTAATATAACTTTTTTTGGTTGAACCCCGTGACCAAAAATGAGCTTATAAAACATCAATTGTGCAACAATGTTTTTGGAAGTTCAAAAATTCATAATGATATCACTAAATATATTTTCAACAAGAAACATCACACCCAAAACCTAATTGAATCAAAAAACAGAAACTATTAGATCACCCGCAAAATAAAACAAATAAAAAATGATGAAAACAATCAACATATAACACTATGAATTAAAATGGTTCAATAAATTCCTACTTCTAGGTATGAAATATTACATAAATAAATTACATAATAATGTTCCACTATATTGATATTTCCCAAGAATATTGAACACTAACCATGAGAAATAAAAATATTTATATAATAAACCCAATGTGATGGTAATAAGATAGCCATATAACCCCAATAGTGGTAAACCAAGAATACAATAAAGACAATATGAATAACTATTTATGAATATTATTTAAAACTCACAAAAAATCGTACCTCAGAAACTATTGTTTTAGTGTCTTAGGATAATAGTTGTATGATATTCTTATTTTATAATAAGTATTTACAATTTCCTGTCAAATTCCCCCATATGATATTATTAATGAAACATGAATAAAAATATAATTTATTATAATACTGGGATTGGATAAATAAAATAAGGTTGGGCTAAGATTGTTTGCAAGGGTAAGTATGAGGGAATATAATCAAATATCATAAGTGAGCATAAGATAAGCATGTGTGTTTGATAACATAATCAAGATGCACAAACATAATATAGGATAATAATACCAAATATAAATATAATCACAAAACATGATTCGTGGAAAAAATATTTTCTAATAATAAAATAAATGAAATATATGAATTTTGAATCCTTAGTCAATAATCATGACCCAGTAAAACATAACTTAGGCAAATTATTGTGGGGTATAAATTGTCATAGATGATTTTTTTTATAATCACTTAAAATAATATTTTCATATAGTGGATATAATCTCATAGTGGATTGGGTTTACTACCAAATACCTAACATGTAATCTCATGAGATATAAATTTTTACGTAATTTATTTGGGGCTATATAATTCTGATCGCACCCATCACTTACTAGATAATATCCCTTAGGGTTTTCAGTTCACTCTTTATTCCTAGTAATATTATGATATATAATATTTCTTAATGAATTTGAGGGATATATAATTATGGTCCCTTACCTCAGACAATGAAAACCATATATATGTGTGCCATATTAAATTCAAAATTTTCGTGATTCATTCATAGAATAGTTGACCTGTTGAGGAATAAATGAGTTTTAGATTTACTATATACAAAATGATCATAACCCATCAGGAGAGAGAATATATATGGTATCATTAGAGAATATCTATAGTGAATCATACAATACATTAAATTAATTATACATGGATTAAAGAACCCCTGAAAATACCATTGGGAAAATATCTTTGAAAAGATAAGAAGAAATATACATTACCTTTGATAACATTTATATAACATGAAATAGTTTTTAAATCAAGGGTAGTAATAATTACTTTTGAAAAACCTTAAAATATATTATATTAATATTTGTTAATAATAATGGACATAATGGTGGGAAAATGTGTTTAAGTATAATGAATTAAAAAATCATACTATTTACACACACACACACCAATATATATATATATATATTCAATGAAATCTGAAATTGAATTATGTAGAAAATGAAAAAAAAATATTCTATTAAAAATGTGGTAAATAATATAAAAGGAATAGTAAAATGACCCAAAAAAATCACTAAAGTGTATAAAATGACAAATAAAAAACATTAATGATTATGAACATGGATGAGAACGATTATTAACTAAATATAAGAGATATGGTTAGTTTTCAATAATCTGTTCGATTGAATTTTAAAAAATTTGGATGGGAAGTGGTATGCAGGAATTTGTACCTCAAAGAATAAATAAAGTTTATGAAACAAGATATTTTTTATAGAGAAATAATATTCAATTTATGTATATAAAAAGTTATTTATAAATAATTATAACTCCAATGTGAGATTAGAAAATGTACTTATGACATTGGTATCTTTTGAATAAATTATATTTGAATTAATGAACATCATATGTATTTTAATATCCCCCGAATAACATGAAAAATGAAAAAATGTTATTTTATGGTGTGTTACACAATCCCCATGTATAATTATAGCTGCGAATATATAATAAATTCCATTGAAATAAAAGTGAAATTAAATACCTGTATGTTTACACCTGACATCCACAAAATAACATTCACCTCCCATATAATGTACATAACTATAATAATAACTTTTCTAGAACCTTATTGTTATCTATTAACTTTAATTATCATTAATTATAATCATTCATTTCATATATATCCGTTACTTATTATTTATTTTCATTATAGGATGTCAGTAATGATTATTTTTTCAAAAAATATTCATATAGAGATTTCTTTAATTATTATTTGATACCAATTTCATCATTGATTGATTATTCAAATAATTGGAAACATTGTTTTTTATTGGTTTCCATATTTATATGTTATCTTTATGGATATAAAGGTAATGGTTCTTGAGAATTTAATGAACAAAGGACATGTTTTGTGTAGTTTACATATAATATTAGGTTTCATTATAATGATAACTCAAATTTTATATAATCCATACAAATTTTATAACAAAAATTAAACATTATTTTCATATATTGTGATTATTAATATCATGATACTCATTTATATATGATATATTGAAGATATTATAGCATTTTTTAGAAATTTTGTTATACCGACAAAATCACGAACATGTTATACTAATGAATGAGTAAGAGTTTTGTTTTATATAATAGAAATTCAATTTTCCTATTATAATAAGATGATAATATAAAATAACAAAATCAGAGAATATTATTTCTTAGGAATATAGGTGAGAAGGTAATTGGAAATTATATTAAAGAACATGGTACTTACATTGATCTATTCTCTCCACCTAAATATATGTTCATTAATAATGAAGGATTTAATATTCATTCTAGGAATCAGAGGTAGAAAATATAATAATAATATTGTTGGTGTTGAAAATGGGTTTTTATTTAAAATAAAATAATATTTTTAGAGGTTTATAGGAGAGATCCTTTTAAATGTTTAACTGAGGGGCATTTACATGGAATCTTTAATTTGGTAATTGATAAACATGAAATAATAGTGGATTTTGGTGACTAAGGAGAGGAAATAATGGTTAAAAATTTGTTAATTACTATGACAACAAGTAATTTAACACTAGAATTTCTAAATATAATATTAATTAATAAATTTTTCTTCCATGACAATTGGATTTATTTTAACCCTTTTAAATTGAGTAATTATTTAAATGGTATATATTTTTCTTTTAAAATATTAAATTACCCCTCTTACATAATTTAGACATTATGGTTCCAAATTTAAACTCCATTTAACATAATTCAATTTCTTCAAATTATATATTTATTAAGTAAATTAAAACATAAAATTTATAGATATGTTTTTTTTGATAAAATATGTCTGATTAATCGTTTTAGGTTCATATTCATAATTCCTATAAATTAGTAATTAAATGATTGTTAATATATTAGTCATTATTTTTAAAAATGAAATTTTATACATAATTAATAAAAAACCAATTTAATTTATTTAATTAAAGCTATACTATTCAAAAATGGTAATCCTTTGAAAATAAACCTTTTTTCCTTTATAGTGTTAACTAATTTTACTTCTCTAACACATTTTTTTATTGAAAAAAATTAACATACTATATAATATTTAATGTGATACTATAAATAAAATATCTATAATCTTCTATATAATTTATAAAATTTATAAAAGTTAGTTTTAATATAAGACTCATATAATGCATATTTTTTTCATGAAAAATGATTCTTTAGCATAAAAATAAAATTAATCATATTCAATACCAAGAAAAAAAATTTAATTTATGTTATATTATTATATTTATATATAATTAATTTCATTAAAATCGTTCTTTATAATTGATAAATTTAATTTATTAATATATATATATATATATGAAAAAATTCTTTGCAAAATATGTCTTTTCAATATTATAATACTATTACAAAATATATAAAAATGTGTGCATGAATATTTATTCCCTTTTAATATATATATGTAAATAATATGCGTCACTAAATTTCATAATCCAAATATAAGATATTGATCATTAGAAACCATATTACATGAAATAATTTTTTTCTAAAAAGTAAAATTTTTAGTAACAAATAACGAAATTAGTATTTTTTATAGTTCCTTAACTATTTGAAGGATTATTGAAATTTTTCTTACTCATACTTCATTTAATTTTATCAACTAATTTTTTTGAAATAAAAATTTAAAATTTAAAATTTAAAAAAATCATTTTTTATAAAAAAAATCCATAAAAATTTCATTTTCACAAAAGAATTATTGTCACGACCCCCTCCATCTGAAGATATCATATAGTGGGGAGGGAGATAATTAACCCCGAACCCCACCTCCAGTAGGCCTTGGGTTGGTGACTTTCATCGATGGTATAAAAATATCACAAAATGAGAGGTATTATCCTCTTTAACAATTTAGGATATGAAGATAAGATGAATCATCCATAAAATACTCAAAGACATAATATAAAAGAAACCAAACCATCACACAATTCATGAATAAATTAAAAAGATACATATAAGTTTCTCTAATGTAAAAATTCAAAAGTAATGATAAATAAGTGAAGAAATAACTATCCAAGGTCCATGATAGGAATATCCACTGGGGTGCATTCAATCCTCCCATAGACACGAAAACCTATTTATATATGTAGTGTGAGCGTATAATTATACGTAGAAGGGAAACCAAAGTCTCTCATGCACATGTGAATGGCCAATTATAATAAACCAATTATAAAATATAATAAACAACAACACCTAAACATGTCTACTATCTATCCCAACCTCATAAAGGTAGTCTCATCAAATAATGAAATCCATGCATAGTAACATAATAAGAATGATATTAATAAAGGGTACCATGTACATATTTCCCATTAACATTCCTCTCTCACACCACAACCTTTTATTTCTTGACACTCCAATAACTTGTGAATAAAATATACCACCACCACATAAAAAAGTCAAATAAGATCATTCGCAGAGACACCTAGGTCCCCACTGCACATCATGACCACATCACATCTCTCCCAAAGACACATGGGCTATCACATCACAACCATAACTAGAGAAGAAGGGTGTCATGAAAAAGAGGATATAAACATCATCCCACCATTCCATAATGAATAAAATACACATCATGATTACCAAATCATGATCATATAATATCTTTCTAGAAAAACTTAGGCCATGCACCCACAACATGGTCATATAAAATCTCACCTGGAAACTCCTCGACCACTGCCCCACAAAATGAACTTATCACATGTTTCCAGAAAATACATGCTCCATCAACTATTACACTAAAAACCCACTATCAATCAATACTTATACACATATTCCTTCCTGGAATAGAAAGAGAGAGAGAGAAGGAATGATTTTCCAGCCATCTATCTTCAACATCACGATATAGGAAAAAACACCTCCCATGAAAATATACTGGTGTTGGAATATATATATCCATACACAATACCAACCAATGGGTTCTCAAATATAATCTAATGCACTCACGACATCTCCACTTCCCATTGCACATCTAAATGAAAAACACCACACAACCCATAATCTATAAGACACTTTTGAAATTTCCAACCAAACCCATATCTATACCATTCAATAAATTAACAAACACCAACCACAAAAACAATAATTTATTTGTTAATTAACTATTTCCATACCATTAAAAAACCATATCCTAGTCATTTCAATCATTATTAGATAATTATTTATTCCATCACATCCTAAGCATCTAGCACAATGGAGACACACATTACAAGAACCCCATCATCCCCATCACACAATCATCTCTCCACCCTAATAGAAATGAAAAAACCACTACTTCACTTCCTAAAAAGAACATTCAAAAAGGAAAATCCTCCTCACCACCCCACAAGTATGAAAAAAAACTACCACCTCACCACCATAATAGAATAGCCTAACAGAAACCACATTTCTTCCCCAAAAGATTATCCAAACAACAACCTCCTGGAATCCCAACAATCACAGCCAAAACTAATCCATTAACCTCACATTACATCAAAATCACTCATCCCTCCCACAAAACCATGAACACACATCACAAAATATAAAATATCATTATACAGGTTTAATAAATGGGATTATATCACATTTTATATTATTTTAGGGTAGTTATAAAAAAAGAAATAATCTTTTGGAAATGGTTTAACAAGAAAAATCCACATGGTTAGCAAATTCCCATTTTTAAGTGATATTAAAAAAACACATCAGAACCTAGAGTCACAAAACATATCTAGTTCATAAAAATCCCAAAACAACCACAATTTTATGTAGGGAATCAAGGCTGTAAAATCTATCATATCACAATAAAATCAAATATGTAAAATCATGTGAATATTCACCCTTATAACCATTCAAAATCAATTATCCAATTCCTTTTCATTGATTAGGACATCATAATCATATACCACAAATAAAAAAGAGTAAAAATACTATATCTTGATATATAATTAACGGAAATGAGAGATTCCCTACCTCATAGAAGCTATACCAGATTGCTACACACAACAATGTGAGGAAGAAATTACCACAAAACACAACTATACATGGAAAACTAAAGACAAACCTACACCACACCCACATATCATAAAAATACATTCCAAATCACTTCCCAAACAGAAACCACACTTCCGTAGTGGATATTAGAGAGAATAATAGGAGTTGTCCCACTAAGACATTGAGAATTACTTAACATTGATCTCCAATGAAAATCAATTAGAACCAATGAATTAAATAAAGGAATGGAGGGATGCAAATCATCCTAAAACAACTTTGGGATTTAAAAAACCAATAGAGTGGGAAGGAGGTAGAGATGAAGGAATAAAATTTGAAAAAAATGGACTTCATATCCTAGATCCCATAGTTTTAATGTCATGTAACATATTCATAATTTATATTTCATTGGATTTTTTAAAATTATCACATTCACAAAAATACATCCTCTTAACCTTTATTTATTACATGTTTTGAATACAACATAAATGACATGTACTTCATTCATGTTTTACACCTTTTCTAATTTAAAAGTTATGAACTAGCTAGCCACCCAATCCATGAACCATCATTTCAAAATGTCTGAAAATACAAGATATTAATTTCCTACTAAAGCACTCTTGTAGCACTAACCTCAACCTAAAATGCCAAGAACCTCCTCAAGACTCCTCTATAACATCTCATAAACACAAAAATAGAAATGAAATTGGATGATAAGGAACTTCCTGTTACATCATATACCTATCAATTGATTCTCGTCATCGATAATACAATACCAATAGCAGATGGAAAGGGTTTGAATGAGAACACGATGGGATAACTCTCAAGGATCTCATTATTCCTAAAATTTCCCCATTAACCAAATATTACTAGCCAAACATAGAAAAATATCTCGTACATCCATAATAATACAAGGACACATCACCAAAACCATACAAACTCCACATATACAAAACCAAAAACTCCACTTCCCCAAAAATAAGAATTTGGGATTTCCATCCTGTATGTCAAGATTCTATATGCTCTTGGTTGTTTTGACTCACCAATATGGGTTTAATCATGTATTTTAATAGTGAGTCTAATTAATGAAATATGTCTTTTCCATTTCATTTTTCATAAACTTATCACACATCAAACTTCATGGAAAAATAATATATCTCATAACACAACAAGATCAAAAAATCACATCACAAGAAAAATTAAAAAATAAAAACTCAAAACAAATCTAGGTTTTTGGAACGTATCTACATTTCTCTCATCTAATTAGTCTCATAAAGGACACCATACCACCAAAACACATGGAAAATGTGGATGGTTCATCCTTGTCTCACATTCTCATGATGATTCCAGATCACTACTAGCTTCCCCATGAAATTAAAATAATAATCAGTATCCAACTCTCCCCATTTAATTATATTGGTTTCATCATAAAGATACTGTAGAATCTGAGAGAAATGGATGATGTCTTGGATCCTCTCCTACCACGTTGGAAACTCTAATATATTTTCCACCATGAAAACTCTAACCAACACCTTAAAGATCCAAATATATTTGGGATAATTATAAGTTCCCCTTCCAAACATCCACTTCTGATATTAAGGAAAAAACATCAAGAACTCATGATCCCCAACGTCTAACTAAAAAGACCTCTTCCTATGATTATAATAACACTTATACTAGTCATGTTTTTAATTCATCCTTTCTTGAACCAAATTATACTTTTTTATTATTCTCACCACATCAAGTATATGAACTCTTGCCTCCCCAACCTCTATTCAACACAACCGAGAAAGACACGGGCTACCATAAAAATCCTCGAAAGGGTTTTTCCAATGGAATAGTGATGCCTATTTTTGTATGAAAACGTGTCCAAATATAGGTTAAAAACCCAATATCAACCAAAGTATTAGATGAATACCCACAACATATCCTCCAACACCTGAATAGTCCACTCCATATGATTATATTTCTATGGGTGGAAAGTAATCATGAGATGTAACTGAGTTCAAAACGCTTGATGTAATACCCTCCAGACTCGCAAGGTAAAATTTATTTCTCTATCCAAGATAATGGAACTTTTAACAATGTAAAACCACACCAACTCATCAAAAACCCTCTTATCTAAATCATCACATATGCCTGACTCCTTGATCACTAAGAATTTGTATGATTTCATCAACTGATCCATGGTCACCCAGACAATATCATAACCTCCCTATAAAAGGGATAACCCCATGAAAAATCCATTGATATGTAATATCATTTCTACTTTAGAACATTTGATGTCTACAAAAACATCCTAGAACACAATGCTCATCCTTTACCTACTGGAAAACCAATCACTATTCCACAAACTCTAGTACTTCTTATTTCATCCAAGGACACTAAAAATGGATGAATTGACCACGATACATCATCGAAACTCCTTAGTGTGCTAAAAAAGGTGAATTGTGGAAATGATGAAGACTCCCTCATGCATTAATACCAAAACAACATCCAAGAAATAATATTTGGTTTAGAACATCCTCTGATCAACCCTCTTATGTATCTCCATGGACAATATGATCACTTATCGCCTATAACTGTGATTCTCCCCATTAAGAAACCTACCCAAATAATATTAAAGAATATTGTACTATCATCTGAAACAAAAATACTCTTCCATAATCCCCCCATACATCTAAGTGCAAGGCTTCCAACTCCACCATTTCACTCTATGAATCCCCATAATCCTAAACAATATCCTTCCCCAAGTGTCGACTCAATGAATTAGACCCAAAATTTCATTTTCCTAGGTTGTAGGAGATCTAAAAATCATAATATTGGATAATATATAATGACCTCTACTATATAAAATTAAAATATCACTAATAAAATATATACTTCATGGTCTTTTGATCAGTTAATACCATAAATTTCTCCCCATTGAGGAAATTCTACCACAACTTCAATGAAAAAATGACTGCATATATCTCCAGATCATTGGCATCACTGTTAAAATTATGGGGATGTAACTTCCAAGAAACGTAATAAATCACTCCCATATTCTACATAAACATACATCCTAATAAAAAAGGGTAGTGTCACAAAAACACATTAGACGTCACACCCTCTTGAAGAAAATGAATTACTAGAGCACTGAAAGACATACCCTTCATTAACTAAATGATGCCTAACACTAATGCTCCCATAAAAAATCTTGGTTCTTCCAAGTAAATGATATAAATGGGGCTAAAATGTGGGATAAATTGGGTATTGACCTTAGATAATAGCACGTAAGGCCAAGAAAACTGTGAGCCACCACCAATTTTTTTTCTAATAAATAAGAAACAATTGTGTCATCTTTCAACGGGTCCACTGACACACTTTTTGAAGATAGAACATGAAAATGAAAACACACCTCTCACACACATATCTCAATCTAGGATAATATCCTATAAATATGTTTTTATTTAAAGGACATGTAAAATAGATCTGAGATGATCAACAAGATCCTCCTCTAACTTTGAGTAGTTCAAGATATCATCGATGGATATGATAATGAACTAGTCTTAGAACTCATGTAACACAACATTCATATTCTCTATGAAAAAAGATTTGGTTTATTAACACCAAAAAACATGATAAAAAACTCTATGATCCCATACCTGTATCTAAATAATATATATGGGATATCTACCTCCATCACCCACAGTTGGTGATATTAAAACTAAAAATTGATCATAGGAAACCATCTCACCCCTCTCAGCTATTTGAAAATATCTTCTATCTACATAAGAGGGTAATGATTCTTGAACATCACTTGATTCAAACTTTGGTAGTCTATAAAAAGCCTCATAATATCCTCTCACTTCATGGATAAATAATGGAACACCCCATAGTGATTGATAAAACCCTTATTCATCAGATCATAAATCTTAATCCTCAACTCCTTTACTTTTTAACGTTCCAACTGATAGGGAACCATTGAAATTGTTGAATAACCAGGAATACATTATATACCAAACTCAACATCATGTCGAGGGGGTAACATCACATCACCCTTGTGAAAAAATAGAAAAAATCTCCCCAAATACCATGTAGAACTCAACTATTCTAGTGTCAAATGATTAAAACAACAACTTAACCATCAAGGAAACGGGGAGCTCCAAAGTATGACTACCCACCTAAAAACCCCACTCACCAACAAAAACCACACGATGTCCATCAATATTCAAAAATATTTCACTCCTACATGATACAATAATAACAAAACATACGAAATTCAACTAGACAATTCCTTGTAAGACATTATATCGATGAAAATATAGAATAAAAATATCACCGCAAGGCTGATGTGGCTGTATAATCTCCCTACAAACAAGACACACATCAAATAAGTTGGTGTGACCTCTAACTAGAATATTAAACACAATGGTGATGGAATGCCTCTCTACATCTAGTCATAGAGAACATATTAGAGATGTAAAATAAAGGGTCAAAATATGTTGAATTAAAAAACGCACAAACAATGATACATGATAAACTAAGCATACCTCGAATGATATCTAGTCCCTCTAGTGACACTGTCACCAATACGCGCAAATAAACACACCCAAGTCATCCACCTCTCTTTTGATTAATACCTCTATGAGCATGATAGGGTTAAGTTCCTTCAATATGAGGAACATATTAATGTTAGACTTTTCTTTATCTATCTCCCCTCAGTGGAGTATAATCTTATTTCCCTTGCTAATAAAACATTCCCACTAGAAAATACAGGTAAGGATAGCACAAAACTTGACTAACTCGACCAAAATACGATTAAGGAACCATAGTGAATCAGTTATATTGATGTAAATAATCCCCACAACCAAAACAAATATCATGATATATTATGGAAACACACAAATACACTAACCCTCTAAGGATGAAAGGGAAACAGTTGTGGTTAAATCCCCACTAGACCATACCTCAATGGTCCCAGTGCTTGAGACCTTCCACTAAAATCTTAGTTATTCAAATAACCCAACTTATTACCCTATCTTGGTAAACCTCATCACATCTTCATCCTCTCAATCAAAACCACCTTCTTCTAAGCATCTAGATACATTTGAAATTTAAAAGGAGTAACTGCATACTAGATTGAAGGAAAAAGAGCCTCCACAAGATGTCTCTCACGAGACTCATAAACTAGAAAATATATTGGGGAATTAAAAAAGTTCCTTGAATTTTATTTTGAACTCGTGTACCGATATAATCCCATGTTAAATAGAATGATGTTCCTCCTCATTCATTTCCTTTATATTCAACGAAGTAAACTATCCTCAGAACACATTCCAAAAGTTGACCCAAAAAATATATATGTAATTCTACTCACTGAGATACAACATCCACAAATGATACAAATAAACTCACATCTTAATAAATACAAAAGGTACCCAGTTTTCCACTAAGTCCTAGATCAAACTGAAACAAATATCAAGACCCCCCATCCATCTCTATGTTACCACATCTGAAACACTACCAATGTAATTCCACAAATCCTAACACAGAAAAAACACAAATCCCAATAATAATAACAATCATTATATACCAGATCAATCCTAAGATGATAAACCAGATCATATTTTTAAACATCTACTTCCCTAGAATTGTGTGGATGATGTAAAAGATCTATTGATTAAATGCATCCCTGAATTTTCTAATACTTGTATAATGGAATTTATTTTTATTCATTTTAATTTACATTTTCATTTTAACAATCCCAAAAAATCTAATATTTAAACAAGAAAAAATGTCATAATTATCTATGTACCTCACCTAGTCATCTACCTTAAAAAAATTCCACTTAACTTACTCATTCAATAAACTCATAATCTGTGGAATGGATCATAGTGGGCACTAAAATTTCAGGTCTTATTAGGTCTCCCTTGACTAAGTCATGTATTGAGGTCAACTAGAAATACTTCCATACCAACCCATGAAATCCTCATTGTTACTAACTCAAAATTCCATCCCCTCCCTCATCCATCACCTCTAATATGAGTCTATCTTGTCCCACTCCCTCCAAAGATATGACAATGAGGGGAGAAAGATAATGACCCCCCTGAGTCCCCCATCCAATAGGCCAATAGATCAAAAGTAGAACCAATTGTTTAGAAACATGAAAAAATGATAGGAATTTACTTATATATTAATGTTGGATCAAGAAATAAGATGAATCATATGTAAAAAACTCTATTAAATAATATAAAAGAAAAACAATTGTCTAATAATTTATGTAAAAATAAAATAGATAAATAAACTAGTCGAGAGTAAGTTCAAGAAGGTAATGATAAAGTAGTGACATAAAAAAATCCAATGTTTGGGCTTGAAATATCCAGTGTGGTCCACATAATCTTCTTGATAACCCAAAAATCAATTTATATATTGGGTTAGAATACAAGTATACTAAATAGGAAAACCAATTTATCTGATTATGAAGTGAAAGAATTATACTAATGAACCCTTGAGAAACAAATTTAACCAACAACATCAAAAAAGGTCCACTATAATTACCAGCCTAAAAAAGGCACACTCACCATAAAAATAAAGTTTTGTATAGAAAACAAATAAGAATCATATCAATAAATGGCACCTCACACCGCTTTACCATAGATTTTGACCTCTCACAACCCAATGTTAAACATCCTGGTGCACCCATCTCTCTAAAAAAACATATAACTCTGCCCCATTTAACAATAATGTCACATAATTTTCATAGGCACCTAGGAAACCACCCCATTGCACGTTCACATCACATCTCACTCAATGACTCATAGCCAGAACATCACACCCATAACTAGAGTACTAGGTAATCCTGAAAAAAATGTGAATCAACTTTATTCCCTCCTCATATTGTTCATTTCACCCACCATAAAAAACCCCACATCATATTTATATCACATCTAATTTGAAAAAACTTTTTTAAACTTCCCAATAGCATAATTATATCACATCTCACACAAAAAACATGGTCAACTACTCAAAAGCATGTCCACATCACATCAAGCACAAAAATATTTGGTCCATCACCAAGTAGACTAAAAAGACCATCACCCATCACATATTCTTCATATTTACATGTATAGAAGAGATATAATGAATGAGCGGGTATCCAAACATCCATTGTCAACACCAGGATGTTGGGAATGAAACCTCCCATGTGAATATATGGGTGTCATCACATAGTTCTTTATATGGGTGGGGTGCGTATTAAAATCAAAACGGAATATACAAATATATATGTGTAGCCACACACATTCCCACCCTATGGGATCATAACAAGGCACTAACTAACTCATGAAATCACCACATTCACTTACACCAATAACATCATAAAACCACAAAATCGACAAGACACATTTATTATTTCCAACCAATACCATTATCCATCTTATTCCCTTCATTAGTAAACATTAAATACATTTAATAGTACAAAACATAATTTGTTTGACCATTAACCACTTTCATCTCATTAACCATACCAAACCCCATCCATTCTAATAATTACAAAATAATTTTTTATTCCATAACTAGATAGGTATATATAGAGCAATGAAACAATAAATTACAATTATCCCACCATCTACATAACACCATCTTCTCATACCCCCAAAACCATGGTGAAACAACCACTACGTCACCACCCTAAGACCACAAGAAAACAAATACCACCCCACTACCTAAAAAATCACATCTAGACAACCAAAATGTCACATCCCTAAATACACGGCCAAAAACAACCACCTAATAACCCACAATCTGTTCTAAAACTCACCCATCAATACCAAATTCCATCTCAATCACAAATCATTACCCTACAAGAATGGAAACAGATCCAAACATATCAAAGTCCATTTTACATATTTAACCAATGGTATTTTATCAAATTTCACATTAAATTATGGTTGTTATCTCACAATACATAATACTAGGGAAAGAATTTAATTAAATACATATAATATGTTGTCCAATTTCCATTTTAGGGTGATGTACAAACAATCACAATAGACACAATAGTTACAACACATATCATCAAACAAAAACAATTACTCCAATGAACACCATTTTCCTTGGGGCATCAAGCCCTTACACATCTTTATACCAAAATAATATCATGGTTATTATTGGTTTTTAATGATTCTCTCCATCCCCTTTCAATTTCAATTAGCCAATATTTATCTTTGATTAATCTAGCGCTACCATATGTAATAGATAAACAATAGTAAAACCCAACGATATGATACAAAATAAATAGAAATAAGGGATTAACTACCTAAAATAATATTTAATAACTAAATTTACATCAAAGGCCTAAAAATAAACACCCAAAAACAAAAAAAAAACATATGGGAATCGACGGATAAAACTACAATACACCCAGGGATTATAAAAACACATCCAAAATCACACCCCCAAAAAAATGAATGATTGAAATAGATCCTTAAGAAAAGAATAAAAGAAAACCACCATGAAATAATGAATAACATACCGCTGATAAAAAATAGCAATACATCGTTACCAATGAATCGATGAAAGGGAAGGAGTGCTATAATTCATTCCAAAACCTCATAGGGTTCCCCATGACCATGAAATAAAAAAGTTTTATGAATTAATTTATAAAATATACTAAAAATAAAATTAAATCCAATGTCCCACCATATTAATTTCATCTAATTCATTTGGTATGTGTAATTCATTTGATTCCATAAAATTCCCATTTTCATAAAAAAAGAGTCGCCTCAGCTTTTATTTTTTACACATCTTGATTCCCACTTACATGATGTGATGTCATTTTGTGTGGGACCCCATATTCAATTTTCAGAACATGAACCAACTAACTTTAAATCTCTTGAACCATATTTTCATGTCATTAAAGCATTAAATTACATGAATTTCCTACCACAACACTTATGCATTCCCACCCTCTATCGTAAACTCATAGAACATCCTCAAGCCACCTAAAAAGAGGTCCAACACCCAAAACTGGAAAATTAATAGTATAGGAAGGAATGAACCATTTAAATTAGTATCTAATAATTTTATTAAAACATAATTTATTTTATATCAAAAAATTTATCTATAAAGAAAATTTATTTTTTATACATTTAAATAAACATTATGCATATTAACTCTATATATGATATTCTATATTGGTAACATGTGTACTAGTATTAAAAAAAATTCTATATACTACTAATTAATAGATATATTACCCCAATTTATTCATATGAATACATTTTTTTATATCTTCTTTAATCACAATTATATGTCCCATAATTTTTTTTTATATTTTTCATATTATTTTTTCAATTCATGATGTTATTTCTCATCATAAGATCGATTCTACTTATAGTGACTATTAAATTTGAAGACAATATATGGGATTTTATAATTTTAAAGGTTTTATTTTTTATTTGTTGTTTAATTTTAATTTTTTTTTATTTTTTGGGATATAATAATTTATATTGAGTAATAATCTATGGTATGATGTACTTAGTTTAAGGTACTTCTATTATATTTTTTCCATTATAAATATAAAAATTTGTTTTAATTTCATTTCTATCTTGTTTGAATTATTTTAAACTTTTTTTCAACTTATTATAGTGAATAATAAACCACATTTATTAATGATAGAAAAAATGTGTAAGAAAATGATGTTTTTTCATAAACTATGAGTGTAATATTCACCCCCTAAAAATATTATTCCCTATTTTAATAAATAATAAATAATAAAAATATCTATGGGAATTTATAACATGGATATGATAGAAGATATAGTTATTAATTTGATATCAATCTCACCATCTTAGGTAGGATTAGGAAAATCATTGTATCCCTCATAATTGGAATATATTGGGATTTTCAGTTCTCATGAATATTTGTGAAAATTATTATACCATAGTAAGTTATAAAAAATAATAATTTTTACACAAATACCTAGGAAAACTTTATTTTTAGGATCCTATACCAAATCAAAAAACTAAAATAATATTTTTATCTTAATTTTTTATAAAATCTGATCAAATTATTATATGAATATGAAAACCCAATAACATTATATCAGATCTAATTAAATTTTTTGAACCTATTCAATGTTGAGTTCCTTAAGAATAGTTTGAGACATGTATCCTATATTATTGGGTATTAAAAACTCTATTATGGAATACTTTTTCAAGGGGTGTTTGTCTTCATACATTCATTAATATTTAATCATGGGATTATTTGGGATATGAAATATTATTTTCCTAATTTATATAAACCCTATGTAAGGAGATTCAATTAATGTATAATATCAAATAGAATTATACTAAAGGGGTTATAATGTGATTTGTATGAAACACATTACATCAAAATTTTATCAGAGAGAAGTTATAGAAATCAGAATAAATTATTACGCTATTAGTATTTTTCATTGGTATTATAATATCAAGTTTTTTGGGTTTTAATTTTATTCAATTTGAAAACTTTTTTGAAAAAAAGAAGTGTGTATAACCATATTAAAAGAGAAAATTTTTATTTCATAAATTTTTGATGAGTTATCTTTGCACGACTTCATAATTGGGACCTATTTCAACAATTGTGGATTAATGGGATTTCCCTTTTTCCATTGCAATGACTATTTTATAATGTCTATTATAGGCATTAACCATTCATTTCGTTCACTTTTTTGTACAGTTTAAAAACTAATAATGTTTAAAATAATGAATTGTTAGTGTTACTATAGAAATAACCATATTTTCCTCAGTCAGGATAAGGAAACTATTTAATATATATCTTCAGTTTATTATGTGATTTCCACCTTTTTGAGCCTTATATAATATACTTATTCGATGAGGATATTTCTTAGGGTGCTTCATATGACATTTTATACATGTAAGAAGTTGAATAATATCTCCTCTATAGTTTTTATAACATAAAAATCTAGGAAACTCCATTTTCGTTTATTGGGTTCCTATGGATGTTTTATATGGTTCAAGTTATTAATCATAAATCATATAGCTAAATAATTATAACCACAATATTTTCAATACTAACATCCTTCCAATATGGTTTCTCATTTGTAAAATCCTCTCATTATCCATAAAATGAGTTGTTAACATGGTTCCTCTTGGTTTTAACTATTGAATGAAAACCATAAAAGTTTAATATGGGTCCTAAACATTAATAATTATATTAATAAATCACGTGATAAAGAAAACGAATACTATTTTTTATATAACTATGAAACCATAATTTCAACTTATGATACATTAGGTTATTCACACATCCATTTTGGTTCAATATTAAATTTTTATATATCTATTATCTTATTCTCCAAAACCAAATCTAGAAAATTAACTATTAGAACAACCTTGTTTTAAAGATAAAAAATCAAGTTAATTATCTATTGAATGGTTCTGTGTTTTATGATATAAACAAATTTGGTGAAATATGGATAAGTATTGAAAAGAATCACCATTGAGAGTGAGTCACCACTAGAAGAGAATCATTATTGAGGATGAGTCACCAACAGAAAAGACACACCTTTGAGGATGATTCACTGCCAGAATATAATCGCCAATAATGATGAGTCACCCATTGAATGTATCACTACTGTAAAAGAGAAACCACCAATATTAAGTCACCAATAGACTTTACATACCATCCGAAAGGATTCACTTTTGAGTTGTGTCACATTTGAGATAATTCATCACTGTGGATTTCCTACCATTAGACGTGTCACAGTTGAGATGACTGACTAATAAAGATGACCTACCATTAGATGAGTCAACATTAATATTATTAATCATTAACACAGGTCACCATTGAATATGGTTCACCGCCAGAGTTAACATACTATCTGGTGACCTACCGTTGTCCTGACACATCATTGGATTGACTCACCACCATACTTGAATAACCTAGAGAATAAATAACCATCACTATTCTAGAATTTTTAATTTAGATATTTCTAATAGTTATATTATCAAATTTAATCTTCAATATTATTTTAATTGTTAATCATAAAATATTGGATAGAACATTAAATGATGCTAGAAATATGTTCAAGGATACATAACACCCAAGTTATTTTTCATTGAATTGTCTCTCCATCACACAATGATATATATTCAATGAAATCACCATAATGATCATATAAAAAAATTAATTCATGCGTGCTCCTAAAAAAACAACACATGATTAATGGTTCCACTTACTGAATAGATTTTCATGATAAATGCTTACCTACAACCGACTGTGGAAGAGTGGAGTACATCAAACATATTGTTCAAATAAAAAAGATAGAATAAAGAGAGATTATGATGCTCTATTTTACCATGTTATTCAAAGAAATGACATGAGATTCACTGAAATATATATTTAATGAGTTGTGAGATTTAGATCACATTAGACTATTGAAATATAACTTCTCTACATTTTTATTCTTTTTTCCTTCTGTTTGTTGCATTTATTTTTAGGTAGTGTTTGGTTTACCCTATTTATTAAACAAACACTTTGTCTTGTGATTTAGACTGATAATACAAGATATATTCTTCTCTCTCTTTACATTTTCCCCATGGTGTGGTGGAATAGTTCTTTATAAGGATTGTGATATTTATATTCCCATGGTTACTATTTATGAGGTCCCTATGTGGTCTGGAAATCATGTGGTTGTTGTATGTTAACTAAATACAGGTTTTTGATCAATACTAATTTATATAATCGACTTGGTCATGGTTGATTTCAATGTTTAAAGGACTAAGTCCCAACTTGAGACTGAAACCCTAATTTTAATTCTTCTATGTGTTTTTTTGTTTAATTTCGAAGAATTAAAACCGAATTTGTTTTAAACTATAAAAAACACTACAAATAATATTTAATCATTACTAGTATTTATATATGTATTTGACAAATTAAATTGACTTCGAACATTGAAAAAGATTACATAATATTTTAACTAAGAACTAATCATTCTTTGAGGAATATTACAAAAGATCAAAACCTATATCAATATATTTTTTTGATTAACAAGGGTGTTTTAAATAACCTAGATATTTTATTTAAACTTTTTTAAATTGAAAATTTTATTTGGTACTCAACACATCACCACTTAAGATAGTCAGTCTGACCAACATTTCGAAGCATAGTTGTTCAAAACCATTTCAACGGTGATTTTTCTTTTGTATTAAAGATAACAAATTTCTGTCAATTATAAATTTATTTCATTAAACTGAAAATAGACATGATGAGTTTTCTACCAACAAAAAACATTTCTTTAATATAAATATTTATTCTTAGTGTAAAATAAAAATGAAAATTCACATTAGAGTATGGGCTTCAAAATATGGACTACTATAGAGAAAAAATATGAATTACCTATAACTTCTAGAGCTACGTGGGTTGATTCTAATAAAACTACCTATAATAACAATTAAAATGACATGAATGTTATTTACTGTGATTTATATGATGAAGTGTTTATTATGATATATTTTAATAAAACTATATTTGAAATTTGGGAGACATATTTATTTCTCATGAAGGAATAAATAATATGAAATAAATTATATTTAATAATTTTACAATCAAAAAATGATTCAATGAAGATGAAACCTAATGAGTGGAATTTTTTTATGTATCTCATGATCAATGTGATAGTGAATACAATTAGCTCCATGGGAGTTTCAAAAAAAAGATCAAATCATGCAACTACCAAAACATCTTCCCTTGAGATTTAGGAGAACAATAATTTTAATAAAAGAATCATGTTATATCACCAAACTACCTATTGAAGAATTAATGTCAAAATAGACGATGTATGATGAAGAGGTCAAAAATAATCTTAAATAGGATGTTGAAACTAAGAATAATTTTTTATCATTCAAAATAATTCCATTAAAATAGAATGAAAATGAAAATTTACACGATGAAAGATCTAATGTCGAGGAATCACTAACTAACCGTGATTAGGAAATGGTCCATTTGGATAGAAGGATTATTAAATTATATAAGAAGATGAAATCCATCCTGAAAAATATTTACAAGGTAATGTATTATAATATATGTAATTGGAATAATCACTAAAAATTAGATGATAATTCAAATGGAATAACCTGTTATGAGTGTAAAAAAAGTACATGTTAAGGCTGGTTGATCCAAGATAAAGTACAAAAATATGTATGATAAAAAGGACAGAAAACATAATAAATCCAAAAAATTAACATCGATATCCTTTGAGGATAACTCTAGTGAATCCGAATTAAGTCATGAAGATAATCTGCCAGTCCAATGATGTTCTTCATGACAAATATAACTGAGGTACCTAATATCTTTCCTGTATATAATTCTATTCCCTTTTGTGTGGAAATTTGTAATGATATGTCATAATAAGAAATTTTTGAATATTATAATAATTATCATGATACCTTCAATGATATTAATGATAAATTCAAAACTATAATGGAATGACATGCTTTATCTTATAATATTAAATCTTATTATGTTGTAGAAACTGAAAAAAATACTCAGTTGTTGAATGAAAATTATGAACTAAAATTTCCAAATGATATTTTAATGAAATACTAAGAGGGATTCAAAAAAATTAGAGAAACTCCCACTCAAATAGTAATAAAATAAATTAATACTATGAAAACTAATTTATTAGTTTACCAACTAAGACATATGAGAATTGTAAGGAATAATTTTATTCCTGAATCAATTTCTGGAAATTATACTGAAAGTTATTATTCAACTGAACCATATAATGTTTTCATTTAATAGAGTTTACAATATTATTATAGGATACAAATAAAGAAAATATGGGTTCTTAAATATCTAATCACTAATATTTTTGGATCCAAGAAAATATGGGTACCAAAATAATTTTTGTTATAAAATTGTTTTGTATGGGATATTCTTAAAGATAACCATCAAAATTCGATCGTATCTTGACATAAGCTATTCCATAAATTTTAGAGGATATTACACAAAATTCAATAACATATTAAATTCTGATTTTTTTCATTTCACATTGATGATAATGCTAAAAATAATAATTTCAAATGGATAAATTACTAACAATAAAAAAAATTAATCCCTAAAGTACATTTTGTTCATGGTTTAAAATGAAATATGCCTAGAATTTCACATTTATGTGATGTCTAGTTTCATATAAAATTTGTGTCACGACCCATCCTCAGGGCCCGTACCGTGACTACCCCAAGCCCGCCTTCCATAGGCCAAGGGCTGGCGACTAGCACCAAAGACGTAAATCCTGATAACTAGGAAAACATTGCCTTTATAAAGTAAACAGAACACCAAAGAGTACAAGAGGAAGTAATACACTAAGTACAAAAGAAAGTGCTGAAAAGTAAATGGGCCAGAATAAAAACCCAACCGAATAGTACAACTACAACTGAATAGAAGTACAACATAAAGACAAGCAGCTGGAAGAGTAGAAGCAGATCCTAGATCGTCCACCTCGAATCCTACCTTTAGTGTAGGTACAGATAGCGCACCTCCTGGATCATCCACCACGGATCCTACCTGAAGGGTAGGTACAGATAGCCTCCACAATGCTCTCTCCCGTCAACCTCCTCCGAGTATCGTCTCATCGAGAAGTCCACCTCCAGATACTGACTCGTTGTGAGGTCCACCTCTGGGTACCGTCCAGTCCTCGAACACTCAGCCTCTATCAGCGTTGTCCGTCATCTGCATCCAACACAACGAGGTGTGGGAATATCCCGTGCAGGGTGAGTATAATGAAACTTAGTAGGGACCCCGAGACCCTTAATTTCTCTCTAAATCCAACAAGTATAACCACAAGTAGAATCTCAACAGATAACCCTTACTTAGGTATAAGCCCATACTTATACCTAAGATATCAAGTAACCCATATCATTCATGAGGAAACCCAAAGATTATGAAATAAACGGATAACCACTACCCAGGTATATGCCCATACATATACCTAAGTTATCAAGTGACCCATCTCAATCATGAGGTAAACACAAAGGTCATAGACTCAGCTTAAACCAGGAGTTTCATTATCGAAACCGTAACTGCTGAAGAGCCCCGTCTCTGGAGTGTACAGTGATCCTATCACGACTCCAAGGTACTTCTCACTAACCTAAGACTACTGAGATACTACTCCTATCGAGTACCGCGGGTCAGCCACCCAAGCACAGTAGTGCTACCCGCCGGGGTATGCCACCCAAACACAGTAGTGCATCCCCCTTAATAGCCTGCAGAGGTACTCTCCGGACGAGTACCATGGGTCGTCACCCAATCACTGTAGTGCTCCGTCTGCCATGGGTCTGCACCCAAACAAAGTAGTGCTCTGTCTACTAGGCTAGTCGACTCACTCCAAGTCCAGTCGGTCAAGCAGTCGTCAGGTTTCAGCAGGCTACACGGTCTCCGTAATCCGTACGTTCGTCTCCAGAAGGGTCCGATCCACGAGCTACAGGTCGATACTCCAAGTATCTTAAAGTTCCACGAAGAAGTATCTCAATGGACCGCTTCATCATAGGGGTCTCAACGCAACATACGGCGTGTCAATCGGACGTCTGGTCTGTGATTTATTAGCCTTCTCGTCCCAAGGGCCCGGTTGGTTTTGTGTGCGAACCAACCCGATCGTATCTCAACTGTACCCCGAACTCTCATAGGGTATACTCATAGGAACCGTTTCTCAATGTGATCACCAATGCCGCTGACGTTTCGCCAAATGGACGTTCGGTGTGAATGTTATCAGTTTTTCCGTTCCAGGGGCCCGGTTGGATTTCGAGTACAATCCAACCCGACCATACTCCAACTGCGTCCAAATATCAAGTGAAGTATTCCAAAAGTTTCATCTCATCAATAGGAATCCAACAAAGTCGACGACACATCAATCGGACGTCCGGAGCTCAAGATATAAGTGTTTCCGCTCTGAGGGCCCGGTTGGTTTCGTGTTCGAACCAACCCAGCTGAACCCAAAGTACTCCGAAACGTTGAGTGTAATATATCGCAACGACCTTCTCTATCCAGGGATCGCATCGCAGCTGACGTTTCGTCGATCGGAGGTCTGTAGCCCAAGATATGGGAAAAATATCATATGATGTCCGCGAATAGGGGGTTCGGGCCCGGTCCCACCCGGCCCAATACCCCCTGGGTCGGCCTGAACCGGGTCGACCCGACCCTGGTCCGGGTCCAGCCCACTTGGGCGCGGCCCGGCCTGGGCGGCCTGGTCCGGCGCGCTGGTGCGGCCCGGCCCAGCGCGCTGGTGCGGCCAGCGCGGTCCGCTGGCCAGAGGGCTCGGCCGAAACGGCCGAGCGGTTTGGGGGGCGGCGCTACCCCCTATTTCGTAACCGCGGTCCCCATGCGGAGGGCCGCTGTTGTCCAGCCAGCTGGGGGTTACGAACCCCCGGTTCCTCCTCTGACCGGTCGGCCCGCTCCAGCCGGCCGGATGCTGCACCACGAGACCGGCGCGGGCCGGTCCCCCTGCTCCGACGCCAGTGGCTGGAAGTTGGCCGCTGGTCCCTACTCCGCCGCAGCATAAAGTCGCGGCCTTGGTCTGTCAGGCATGGCACGACGGCGCCGCACCCCTCCGTCGCGGCCCCGCTCTGGCCGCGGTGTTTTCGTGATTCTCTGGCGCGGCATGACGGTGTCGCGACCTTGTTCGACTTCAACGGCGTGGCGTGACGGCGCCACACATCCTTGCCGCATGATCCCGTGCGGTGCGACGTCACCGCACCATCTTCGTTCCAAACCACAACAAGGTTAACCAACAGAATCAAGGGAGGAGGGTCGGCCGTGTTTGTGCAGTCCGGCCCCCTCTTGTTAATTGATAGAAAGTGGTCCAATTGAAACGAGGAATGACGATGGAAGAATTCATGAATAAAAACAATAAATCCCCTACCTCGTCGAATTCGTTGAGCGAGGGTTCGTCACAGAATTTATCATCGCGGAAGAAGACATCGCGGAAGAAGACTTTGCGGAAGGAGAGGGCCATTGGTGTCATGGTACACGGTGTCGCGTAGTCGATCTCTGAGGATTCAGCGTTCTTCGTCGGAGATCAGTGCATTCTTTGCATTCTTCGCGTTTCTTCGCGTTCTTCGACGAAGAAGAACTTTAAGACTCCCATTTTTCTCCCAATCCCTTCTCAACACAACAAGCTCCAACAAAAAATAAAACAAGTGGTTCACTTATTTTATTACTCCTGACTTAAGTTCTAAATTCAAAAATTGAATTAAACCACTTAATTAACTCACGTGTCATTTAATATGAGGGTTATGGGAGTTTAGGGAATATGAAGGTGTGGGGTTCATGTGGGCTCCACCTCCCTCATAACCACACTTGGGTAGTTACCCCAACTTCCACACAACATATAACCACTTAGTAAAAATAAAATTTGTAGCTCAATTTTATTTTTAACTTCCACAATTCTTAACAACTTCCCCCGTGCAAACGCAACTCCATAAAATGGGTTCTTAAGCAATTACTGGTGTTGTGATTCCATCAGTGCCCTTGGAATTCGATTCTGAGCACCGGTCCAAAAGATCGAAAAACCCGCTCATTCGTTCACTGAACATACCCGAGCTAAACTTCGGAAATTGATTCTGGGCACACCGGACCTCGTAATCAGGCGTCATCAGAAACATTTTTCTTGTAAAATCCCAAAGAAATTAAGAAAAAAATTTCCTTGAAATTTCTGGTTTTTTACAATTTGGAAACAATTCTGTTAAATTTTTTTACTAAAAGAATATTTATTATTTATTTATTTAATAAATGAAACTGTTTATACTTTTAATATCTATTATTTAATTTCACAAGATGATTCTTATATAATATCATTTAATAGAGAATCGTTGATTTGGAAAAGGAGACTTTGCCACAATAATATTCACTCACATAGAGAGATTTCTAGGAATGGGTTTATTAATGATCTTCCTAAACATAAATTCCTAAATGATAAATTCTATAACCACTATTAAAATGGAAAACTACACAAAATATGTTTTAAATTAAAGAAATATTTTTCATCTCCATAGCCCAGATATTTGGTTCACCTGGACATATTTTTACCATCGATAGTTTCTAGTCTAAATGCCAAGCACTATGTCTATGTACTTATTGATGGTTTTTATTGGTATACTTCTGTATTATTTTAATCTCCCAAAAGTGAAACGTACTCTAACATTACTATATCTCAAAAATCTATATAAAACCTATGTGGACATAAAATTATGACCATAGGATGTGACCATGGCCATGAGTATGAAAATAAATAATTTGATTCCTTTTTAACACAAAATCGATATAACCATAACTTCTATGATCCATGTAATCCCAAGAAAAATTGAGTTATATAATGAAGAAATAGAACACTTTAAGAGATTTATAGGAAAATGGTTAATGAATATGACTTACCTATCTACTATTGGGTAGAGGCTATGAATACATCCTAGTATATAATTAATATAGTTTTATTTAGACTTGTGATAAAGCAAACCCCTTAAACATTTTTACTAATAGAAAAACTAAATGTTATTAGTGTATAGTTTTTGGATGAATTTTTTTTATTATTTACACTAAGGATAATCTTAACATGTTTACCACCAAGGTAGATAAATGAATTTTTCATGGTTAGTCAACATATTGGAAATACTACAGAGTTTTAAATAAAATAAACTGGACTATAGAAGAGTATTTCCATGTCATGTTTTATTCTACAGATCGACCTAAAACTCAAATTAATTTTGAAAACCTTTTTTATGATTTATCAACATTGAACATAAATTTCAAACTCTCTGACATTGTAGTCAAACATATAGAAAAATCATTCAGTTCTATTGAACATCTAGAAACTATAGAAGACTATGGGGTGACCAACATTTATTTTTCTAGAATTTTTAGATCTTATAAATACCATCATTCAGATTTTTTTGGAGACTTTAATATATGAACAAAAACTAGAGATTCAATAACAAACCAGGTTGAACATCCAGAATTTTTATCACAACATGAACCTAAGAACATCAATGATGAAATAAATGATAAATTCTGGGTAATGGAAATTCATGAAGAAATTATTAAATATAAAATAAAAAATGTTTTTAAAATTTTAAATTGACCTAAAGACACCTTGAATATAGACACAAAATGGATTAATAGAAACAAGGATAATGATTCTAGAATAATAATAAGAATCAAGGCGACACAAGTTTCATAAGGGTATGGTCAAGAAGTGGGTAGATACAGAAAGGAAACATTTTCATCTGTAGTTATACCTGAATCCATTATAATACTTATAGTTAATGAAGTAAAATTATATTTCAAACTATATCAAACTTATTTAAATATTGAACTCTTTAATAGTTATATAGTTGTGGATGTTTTTGTATAACAACCACCAAGATTTCAAAATCTTCATTTTCTAAATCATATTTTCAAATTAACAAAAGTATGATATAGTTCAAAACATGATACGAGATCTTGGTTTGATAGGATCATATCTTTTCTTATTTCAAATTATTTTTCAAAAGTTATAGTTGAACCTAGATTTTTAAGAAAATGATTTTCAAAAGATGGTTTAGTTATTAAAATCATATAGTTGATACTATTTTTGGATCTAAAAAAAATTCATTATGTAAAGATATTTCAAAAATGATTCAAAATGAGTTTTAAATGAGTTTAATGGGTAAACTAAAATTAGTTCTTTGTTTTAGATTTAAAAAAATAAAGATGAAATTATTTCAAATCAATTTAAATTTAATAGATACCATTTAAAATGATTTGTTTTTAATTGTATTAAAAGTAGTGACACTCGTATTACTACTTCTAGTAATTTGGAACTTCATGAAGATAGTAAATAAGTGGATAAAACATGTTATAGATGTGTAATTAGAAGTTTTATCTACTTAAACACTAGTTGACCTGAAATTATCTTTAGTATGGGTATGTGTTATCATTTTCAAGAAAACCCAAAAGTGTCACACTTACATTCTGTAAAAATAATTTTAAATACCATTAGTATACATCTAATTTTGGAATTTTCATCCCTAGAGGACATGTATTTCTTTTATTTAGTTATTTAGATTTAGATTTGTGTTTTTGTAAGTTAGATAAAAAAATACCTTTGGAAAATGTCATCTTTTTGACAATCTATTGTTTCTTAATTTATTAAGAAGAAAAATTCATTCATACTAAAACTGAAGCTAAATATATAACTATAAGTAGCTTTTAGGAACAAATTTTGAGGATGAAACAAACTCTAATAGAATATGGATTTAAATTCTGACATGTCCCTATAAATTATTGCAACACAAATTCTATATAAATTTCTAATTATATTGTTTCAGAATCTAGAATAAAAGAAAATGATGTAAGACATCGATTTTTGAGAGACAATTTACAAAAGAGAGAAATAACTGTATAATACATTATAAATGAAGAACATATTGGTGCTATTTTTTCTAATCCATTGAATTTATAGAGAATTAATTGAATTAAATATGAATTAGGCATGACAAATTTTGGATAAACCTAATTTTCTGGGAACCACTACTGATGTTTACCCACTAATGGTATTTTACCATTGTTGGAGTTTAACAACCATTGTAGTCTACTCACCATTGGATTTTTCCAAAAAAACATTGTTTACCCGCCATTTTTTTTACCAACCATTAGTGTTTAAGCACTTTTAGAACAACACGCTATCATAACAAGCCACTATTAGAACAAACCATGAATGGAACAACCCGTCATTTTAATTAAATTCAATGAATCTAATTATTTCTTACATGTTCGATATTTAATTTAATTATGATATAAATAATTTTTTTTTATTTTCAAATCACTAAATGATATAAATTAAAATCTTATTTTAATCTTAACGCTCTCTCTGTCATGCCCAAACCATATCCACAACCCATTATATCTTGACCTTTCTCTTTCCCGCGACCTCATTTGAACCATACACCTTGTTCACAATTGTTTGAGTGAAGAAACTAGTAGTATCATCTCCTGAAGAGTGGTTTCATTTAAATAATAAAAGAGAAGAATCGATCCATCTAACCATTAAGCATTCAAACCCACTACATTCTAAGAGTATAGTAGTTCTTGATAATGAAGTGAATGTTGAGTGATTAATGTCAAGTAGATCATTGGTTCTTAGAGTAATAATAGACTAGAGATGGGTAGATTTGTTATTTAATAATTTATGGTTATTATGTCATAGGATAGTTCATTAGTTTTATCATAATTTTGAGTTTAGTTTTTTGGGAAGATAAATACGTTGTTCAAAGGAGGAGAAATGGGGAGAAATTTTTTTCTCTCCAATTCAATTAGGTAGATGTATGAAATTACCTCATAATGTTCATTAAAATGATTATCAAGGATTCATTCGAAGTGAATTTAATACTTTAAAATATTAGGATTTTTTATCTAATTTTACTAGAGATGGTACTTTGAGAAGACCGATTGCAACCAATCTTGATAGTGAATGTAGTTTGATGGTCAAGTTTATCTACCACATATTGTGCCTCAAAAATGAGATTTTTTTATAATTTGATACTAGTATGTGTATCAATTATATATTATAAAAATGGGATAAAAATCAACATGTATAGGTATTTGATTGTTCATATAATGGAGATGTGTAAAAAAATCACCCAGGTCAAATTCATTAATTCTTCCAAAGTCCATTTATACTATATTGGAGGCCAATGTCACACACGTCATTTTTAAATAAATTATTTTATTAATTTTATGGGAATCAGGTAGTCCAGGTTGGAGACGATTTAAAATTTTGATTACTTATTCAAAATCACACATTTTAGCCTTGAAAGTGTTCGATGCACCGTTGTCGAAGCCGCACGTCCCCACCGTATTCCCAGCACGCCTGCCTAATGTTCTGCTAATTAAATGAAACAAATTAATGATGAAGAAATATAATTATATGAGTGGTAAAATAAAAATAAAATAAAAGTAAGAAGTTTAACAGAATTTAAGAAAATTGTTTCAATGACAATAATAATAATATTGTTTGATAATAATAATTTTATTATTATTACTAATGTTAAGAGTATTGAATTTATTAAGTTATTAATATTGTGATAATAATTATTTTTGCTAATATTATGTTATGTTATGCCCAATTTTTTATTATTATAAAATTATTAATAGAATTAAGGGTTTTATTGTTATTACCATAAATTATAATTAAATAACTAAGTATGAAGCGAATACAAAATAGAAAAAATAAAATAAAATATAATTGTCTTAATAATGAAAATAATGTTATTATTATTTGAAATTGTTATTCTTGTCAATAATATGATTACTTTTATCAATATTATTAAATGATTCTTTTGTTATTTTATCTATTATTAGTAATTTTGTTTTAATTTATTATTTATATAATTATAATTTTTATTAACCTTTTTTTTTATTTTTATATGGTTTGTTTTTATTTTATTTTTCATTAGGGTTTCCCTACCCCCCCTCCCCTTCCCATGGTCTATCATTTTTTTCCCTCTTGCAGATCACGGATCTCCTCCTCCCCATCGCCCCTCCCAGCTAACCCGTCTCACCATCGCCCCCTGCCCTGGCTTGACCTGTATGTCGTCGCCTCCCTATTGGCCATCAAAAACGCTCTAAAACCCCCTGGCCGTCTATCCCCATCCCGTAGGGTCCCCTTGGCTAGTCCCCTTCACACCTCGCTCCACTTGGTCAGCCCCGTCATGGCCTGTATTTCCGGCCCTTCCATGTATGACACACTAAATCCAACTCGCACCGCCCCCCCACTGTCTCCGGAATCCCTGCTCCGGTTGGAACCACCGCTGCTGTCAACTTCCTCTCCCAGCTGGAATCCTTGTGGCTGAGGCCCAACCCGCAACTCCATCGGCGCCTCCTCCATTTTCATCCCGGCACAACCCACAACATTCCCCTCGCTGGCCAACCCTTTTTCTAGCGATCGTTCCTTCCGGCCAAGCTCACATAGCCCCACCACATCCTCTTCCTTCAGGTAGGATTCCCCCTATTTGGTTTGGGGTCTCGCCTCTTCTTGTTTTTGGCATTTTAGTTTCCAGCGAGTATGCGGTCTGAGTTGGGGTCAATTTTTTTTTTTTTTTTGAATTATGGTTTAGGGTTCTTTTTGGTTCACGTGTGGTGCATATTAAGTGTGATTGGAGATTCACACAAGTTTTGGGAGTTCCTCCATCTGAGGTAGGTGGTTCCACGCATGAGTATTAATTGATAAATTCATTTTCTTTTTTAACTTAGCATGTTTATTAATTAATTTGTTTGGTGAAAATTAGATTTTACTAAATGCTTAGTGTGTTTTGATGTGTTTAGTATTGTGTTGCATGATATGAGTATGTTTTTTTTAAATCAATTTTGAACAGATTATTTGTTATTTTTAAGAAAATTGTGTAGTTAATTTGTTAGGGCGTGCAAAGGGTGTAGTTATTGTTTTAGTATTGAGTCGATTTTCCTTTAGTCAGAAATGACATTTGAAAGGGTTTTTGGTGTTTAATATCATGTGGCATATCTTGAAATTGTTTGTAAAATGTTTCTGTAAGTTCGTTTAATTATCTAAATGGTCTTTTTAATTATGTGGGTGTTTTATTTAATCGCATGTGTGATGCAGATTGGGTTACAAAGGTGGCATTGTTTGTGTTTGGTTATGTGATGGGGTTTGGGTCAGTCTAGTGCGTAAAGCCTTTTTTCCGCTAAAAAATTTATTTATGAGACATTTGGGTTGTTTTTTTAAATAATTATTAAGGGTGAAAGATTGTTCTGGTTAAATTGTGTGAATATTTTTTTTGTGCTTAAAGTCATGCGACATGTGGGGAATTTTTCTAATAAATTCTATTAGTGGAATGTTTTATAATGAAAGTGATTTCATTGATGGTACAGTTGTTTTAATTGGTTGTGTAACTGATACAGATTTAGTTTTGATATATTTTTAGTGTGCGCCTTATTTCAAAATGGTGTTTTCATGTGTAAGTGGTTGTTCGTTGAGTGGTGAGTGGATTTTAAATTGTCCAAATGGTTTAGTTGAGTATAAAATCTATGCATATTATGTTTTTAAAATATTTTGGCGTGTGTATGGTTTTAAAAGCGGTTTTGAGTGTGAAAATTTGGATTTTGAGTGCGTAAATACCTTGTTTGGATTTTATGCATTAGTGTGACATGATACATGAACTTGAAACTTGTTTGAGCAAAAACATGTATTTCTGGGTAACTAGGAGGGTGGACTAGACTTGTGCACTAGTGTTCCGGAGGTGACTCGACCCGGTTTCACTGGCAGGACTGACGATTACAACACTAACTAATCATATGGTTTTCTGAGGGTCTTGGCCTTCTAAGCCACATTTCCTAAGGTTCGTGGCCTTCAAAGCCACATTTCACCGAGACATGAAGATCTAAGGGCCTGAGCTAGCTAACAACCATGAGACCTTTCCCATATTAGTACTCATTAGTTACTTTATGCTCATTAGTGTGAAACATCAGTTATTTTAAAAATTAAGGGTGTGTGTGTTTTAATTTAAGTTATTCCATTTGAATTTTTTTTCTTTAATCCTGTTTTCTTTAAACCTATTCAATCATTTACTTCTTTGATTTAGTTAATATAGAAAATTTATTTTTCATTTAATAATTATGTGTGGAACCTTTTTATTGGGTGACGTCCTACTGGGCTCTTCGCTCACACCCTACATACACCTTTTAATGCATGTAGACCATGTTCTCTATGTATTCCAGGTTGAGGAATCATACTCATCGATGGGTTTTGGTCATTGATGGTCTTCTCGTGTAGGTTTGTGTTTGTGTCGTGAGGAGGTTTCACCACTCTTGTTGCTTGAAGGTTTGAGTTAGAGTTAGTTTCTTTTGTTGTCGTTTATTTTTAGATGTTGGCTCAAGTTGTAAACCTTTAAATATGATTTTATTATAAGGGTCTGTTTGGTTGTTAGTTCACAGTTTTATTTTGTTTTAATTTTCAGTTGTTTTTTGTTTAATATTTCAGTTAAATCATTCCCATGTGTTAGTTTTGATACACGGGCACTTGTGCCAGCCCGTGGGGATCAGTAATGCCCTTAGGGCCATGCTGCGGACTGGGTTGGGCACCGGGTCGGATGGAGACCCGACTTGGTTCGTGATAAAATGGTATCAGAAGAGGTTTTCTCTCTTGGGTCATGTTCTTATGGGATACATTTAGGTAAGAAAAAAGTTAATTGTTTCGAAACTCAAGGTTTTAGTTACGAGCAAGGTTCCTATCTAGCACACCTCATTGTAGGACTCGAGTTACCAGAATAAGTTGAGTTTTGTCTGAGTCATTGATCCTAGTGATTAATCTTGTTAAGGGGAAAGGAAAAGGGAGTAGGGTCAGTTGTCCCAATGAGCTCACAGGGTCTAGAAAACCATGTGGAGTCAGGGATGTTGTCCTAGAATACTCTCTATGGAAGTTGTGTGATTGGCGTATGGCCACCAACCATATGTTCCAATCACCCACTGACACTAGTTTCCTCCTACATTGTTCCTCATCTCTTTGTTTTGGATTCGCAGAAATATGGTTTATATGTGAAAAAATTATTTGGTCTTGTAAAAGGTTTTGAAATGATACGCTTTAAGATAGAAATGGCATGTATGGTTTGAAAAAGGTCGGTTCACGGTTTTCGTTTTGAAAAATTTAAAATGTTTGGTTTTGATCTTTAGTGTTCTCGTGGGAAACCACATGCGTGAGTGTATATGAAAAAAGAAATGGTCAATGACATGAGTGAATGAATTCATGGGTGGCTATGAGGTGGGTGCCAGTGTGGTACGAGAACATGCATGTGTGAGGCCCATGGGACACCATTGGTGTTTATGCAACCCACTAGCTTTGCTTATTTTTGAAAAGTTTTGTTCAATGATAATTTTTTGTTTTAGTAAATAGTGATTGTGTGCTGTGTCCTGGTGTTTTTGAAATGTTGGGTGTGAGGTGTTTTGAGCAAAGAATCCTTTTTAAATGATTTGTGTCCTGAGTTTCAATTCATATTTTTTATGTTGGTGTGAAAGCATGTGGTTAGTGAATTTTTTTGAAAAGTGTTTCAAGATGCCCTTGCGGTGGTTCCCCCTGCACGTTTAGTGTTCCCACGTGGTATGTCTTGACCATTGGACAAATTTTTTAGGGTGCATGGTTTAATTTCTTGACTAGTGTACACCCCCCATAAAGCGTTAACATGTGATTGAAGTGTGGCCACGGGAAACTCTCCATTGGCCGGCCCTCTAGTTGATTAGATGACTCTCTTATTAAATTATAGAATTGAACCCACATCTCATTTTTACAACTAGATGGATCCTCTCGTAGCGGGATGACAAATGAGAGGGGAGTTGATAGTATTTTTGGTATTTTTGAGTTGTGTGAGTTGTCAGGTATGATGTTTGACATTGTTGTGTTTGAAGGTTCCCCTAGAAATGGTCAAAGGAATTCTAGTGGGGAAGGGTGAAGGCGATTCGGAATTATCTGTGCTGACTGGTGTCTTGAAAGGTTTATAGTTCTTCCATCAGTCATAGGGGTCATGTTTGGTGATATCCACATTGTGAGTTCTCTTGAAGAGAAAAGGTGGATTTCATGGGACCCTTCTAGAATTCTTGTTTTCATAGGAGTGTATCCTCCTCTTGGGGAGTTTTGATTTTTCTATTCAAAGGGGGGCATTTTTAGTATGTCTTCCCTTATGAAGATTCATGGTTAAGGTAATGAAGTGATTCATGTGCATTATCTAAACCCTTGTTTTGGTGAATGTTCCGCGAGGGATAAGTTAGACTCCAAAATGTGTTGTGTTTGTTGGTGTTATCTCGGTTGAAGTGTGGTTACGTGTGATGCCAAAAGGAGATGCTTCATTTGGGAGTCTCTGATACCTGACTATGAGGCAGGAGATACTTCAAACATCAGAGCTCCATCCATAGGTCTCGGAGTGAAGCTGGCTCATGGTCAGGAACCCCGATAGTATATGGGACCCCAACCATATTTTTATCGTTGGTATTGAGGGTGAAGGAGGTTTAAATTGTTTCATGTGGTTCCATTCTGAACAACCGGTTTGGGTGTGTGGGGTTTCTTGTGGCTATGAGGAGGTGTGGTTGTCTTGTTACCTTAATGTCCCGGGGGTTGTGTCCCACCGAATGTAATTGCTTTTGGTTGTCCGTATGGGAGTTTGTTGGGTAAATCGGTCTCAAATTTGGATAATGGTCATCTAGGGATGGGGAGATGTTGGTATGTCTCCAATTGTGATTTTGACACCCGGTAGTTGGGCCTAGCCCTCCCCGCCCATTGTGGTGGGGTGTTTGGTCAATATCGGGAAATATTCATGGTTTTTTATCTTCTGTTAGCTCTAATGGTGGGGAGACCCACGTCGGGTATCACTCAAAATTCTCTATAGTGAAATGGGTTGGCCCTTCTTCATAATGGAGGGGAGTCGATCAGGGCCTCCTTGTGATGGTTTTTCAGTCTCGTCGTGGGTGTTGGTAAATTTCTAATGGTGGGGAGCCCATTTGGGCTTTTCCCCGGGTTGTCCTTTTCATTCTGTTCCTATAGATGATTTGGTGATTGGTGATAAAAGTGCTCATTGGACGTGGTTGGTCTTCTTTTTTTGTTCTATACAAACAGTATGATTCCCATTTTGTGGTAATGAGGTGTTCTGTTTGTGAAGTTGGTTTTTGTGGGCACGATAGTTCCTTTCCTTGATCAGTAAACTAGAGGTGTTCTAGATCATTGGGGTGGGAGACACATATCAGAATGTCTTTTTACGAGCTTCTGGTGGTTTTCATTTTTGTCCCCTTCTCTGAGAATGATTTTTTTGCCTCTTTCCACTTATTTTCATAGAGATCCTCTTTGAACCTTAAGGGGGTGTTGTTTCCTACTTTAGGTCTCATCCTTGTGGCTTTCCGGGGATGAAAATATTTATGTTGGGGAGAATTGTCACACCCGTCATCTTTAAATTAATTATTTTACTAATTTTATGGGAATCAGTTAGTTCGGGTTGGAGACGTTTCAAATTTTGAGTACTTATTCAAAATCACACATTTTGGCCTTGACAGTGTTCGACGCACCGTTATCAAAGCCGCACGTCCTCACCCGGTTCCCCGCATGCCTACCTGATGTTTTACTAATTAAATGAAATAAATTAATGATGAAGAAATAAAATCAAATGAGTGGAAAAATAAAAATAAAATAATATAAATAAGTCTAACAGAATTTAATAAAATTGTTTTAATGACAATAATAATAATATTGTTTGATAATAATAATAATAATATTATTATTAATGTTAAGAGTATATAATTTATTACGTTATTAACATTGTGATAATAATTATTTTTGATAATATTATGTTATGTTACGACCATTTTTTTATTATTATTATAAAATTATTAAAATCATTATGGTTATTATTGTTATTACCAAAAACTATAATTAATTAATTAAGTAACGAGTGAACACCAAATAGAAATAATATAATATAATATAATTTTCTTAATAATGATAATAATGTTATTATTATTCGAAATTATTATTTTTGTCATTAGTATGATTACTTTTATCAATATTATTGATGATGATTAATTTATTTTATTTATTATTAATACTTTTGTTTTAATTATGTATTTATATAATTATTATTTTTATTATCCTTTTATTTTATTTTTCTCTTGTTTGTTTTTATTTTATTTTTCTTTAGTGTTTCTCTACCCCCGCCCCTTCCCATGGTCCGTCATTTTTTTTCCTCTTGCAGATCATGGCTCTCCTCCTCCCCATCGCGCTATCGCCCCTCCATGCCAACCCATCTCACCATCACCCCGTGCCCCGACCTACACTCCATGTTGTCGCCACCCTCCTAGCCATCCCAGATGTGCCACAACCCCCTGACCATCTAGCCCCATCCTGTTGGATCCCCTCATCTAGTCCCCTTCACACCCATCTCCACTCGGTCGGCCCCGTCACGACCTGTATTTCCGCCCCTTCCATGCGTGATGCATCAAAGCCAGCTCGCACCGCCCCACGTTGTCACTGGCCTCCCTGCTCCTGTTGCGACCGCCACTGCCACCGACTTCCTCTCTCTGCCATCATCCTTGTGGCCGAGGCCCAACCCGCAACTCCTCCGGCGCCTCCACTATTTTTATCCTGGCGCAACCCACATCATTCCCCCTCGTTGGCTGACCCCTTTTCCAGTGATCAGACCTTCCGATCGAGCTCACATAGCCCCGCCACATCCACTCCCTTTGGGTACGCTTCACCATGTTTGGTTTGGGGTATCACATCTTCTTGTTTTGGGCATTTTAGTTCCCAGCGAGTATGTCATCTGAGTTGGGGTCAAATTTTGATTTGTTTTGGTTTGAATTCTAGTTTAGGGTCCTTTTTGGTTTTCGTGTGGTGATATTAGGTGTGATTGGATATTCACACTTGTTTTGGGAGTTCCTCATTTCGAGGTAGGTGGTTCCGCTCATGAGTACTAATTGATAAATTCATTATCTTATTTAACGTAGAATGTTTTTTAATTAGTGAGTTTGGTGAAAATTGGATTTTACATAAGGTTTAGTGTGTTTTTATGTGTTTAGTAGTGTGTTTCATGATATGAATATGTTTTTTTTCAAATCAATGTTGAACTGATTATTAGTTTGTTTTAATAAAATTGTGTAGTGAATTTGTTAGGGCGTACAAAGGGTGCAGTTGTTGTTTTAGTATTGCGTCTGTTAGAGTTTAGTCAGAAATGAAATTTGAAAGAGTTTTTGATGTTTAATGTCATGCGGTATATCTTGAAATTTTTTGTAAAATGTTTCTGGAAGATGGTTTAATAATAGAAATGGTCCTTTTTACTATGCGTGTGTTTTCTTTAATCGCATGCGTGATGCAGATTGGGTTCCTGAGGTGGCATTGTGTGCATTTGGTTATGTGAGGGAGTTTGGGTCGGTCTAGTGTGTAAATCATTTTTTTCTCTCAAAAATTTATTTATGATAAATTTGGGGTTTTTATTAAATAATTATTAAGGGTGAATAATTGTTCTGGTGAAATTATGTGAATATTTTTTTTGTGCTTAAAGTCATACAACCTAAGTGGAATTTGTTTAATAAATTTTTTTAGTGGCATGTTTGATAATGAAAGTGATTTCTTTGACTGTGTAGTTGTTTTAATTGGTTTTGTAACAAATACAGATCTAGTTTTGATATATTTTTATTATGAGCCTTATTTCAAAATGGTGTTTTCAAGTGTATGTGGTGGTTCGTTTTGCGGTGAGCGTCTTTCAAATTGTGAAAATGGTTTATTTGAGTATATAATCTATTTAGATTATGTTTTGAAAAGATTTTGGTGTGTGTATGGTTTTAAAAGTGGGTTTGAGCCTGAAAATTTTGATTTTGAGTGCTTTAATACCATGTTTGGATTTTATGCATTAGTGTGACATGTGACATGAACTTGAAACATGTTTGATCACAAATTCGGGAAGCCCAGGTAGCTAAGAGGGTGGACTAGACTAGTGGGATTGTGTTCCAGAGTTGACTTGACTCAGTTTCACTGGCAGGACTGACGATTTCAACACTAACTAAACATATGGTTTTCTGAGGGTCGTGGCCTTCTAAGCCACGTTTTCTGAGGGTTTTGTCCTTCTAAGTCACGTTTTCTGAGGGTTGTGGCCTTCTATGCCACTTTTCACCGAGACAAGAAGATCTAGGGAACCAAGATAGCTAACACCCATGAGGACTCACTCATATTAGTGCTCATTGGTTACTTTATGCTCATCAGTGTGAAAAATTAATTATTTTAAAAATTAAGCATGTGTGTGTTTTAATTTAATTTGTTCCATTTGAAATTGTTTTCTTTAATCTTGTTTTATTTAACCCTGTGCAATAATTTACTTCTTTGCATTAGTTAATATTGCATATGTATTTTTCATTTAATAATTATGCGTTGAACCTTTTTATTGGGTTATGTCCAACTGGGATCTTCGGTCACACCCTATATACACCTTTGGGTGTATGTAGACCTTGTTCTATGTGTATTCCAGGTTGAGGTATCATGCTTAGTGATGGGGTTTTGGTCATTTTTGGTCTTCTCATGCATGCTGGTGTTTGTGGCATGAGGATGTTTCACCTCTCTTGTTGCTCGATGGTTTGAGTTAGAGTTAGTTTCTTTTGTGTCCATTTATTTTGGGATGTTGGATCAAGTTGTAAACTTTTACAATTGATTTTAGTTTAAGGGACTGTTTGGTTGTCAGTTCACAGTTTTATTTTATTTAACTTGTCAGTTATTTTGTGTTTACTATTTTGGGTAAATCATTACAATGTGTTATTTTTGTTACCCAAGCACTAGTGCCAGCCTGTGGGGATCGGGAACGCCCTTCTGGCCATGCCATGTATTGGGTTGGGCACTGGGTCAAAAGGCGAACCGTCCTGGTTCGTGACAGCCAAGGGATTAGTTGATAAGGATGAAGAATACAAGGTGAACTATGGCAGATTTTGTTTTGAGAAAATTCATCTGTAAGAGGATAACGATTAACTGGAACCCCTAGAAGAGGAAATTTACTGATGATATTGACAATATTTATGAGTATTACAATCTAATTGATCACCATAATAGTCTAAGGAATATTTTGGATCTTAGTATAGAGCCAGATGATGTGGTTGTGTACTGAAATAAATAATAAGCGGATGATGATACCTCAGTAATGAGAAGCTTGGGTTCTCAGTTTATGTGGGTAGTGAACATAAATTTACTAAAGGCCCTCCAGCTATCAATTTCAGTCTGACCAGTCATCCAGGTTCTCTACCAGTCTGAGAGACTCTTTTGAGAGAAGGAATCAAATTATAGAAAACAAAATAATTAGGATAGGAACAATATATATGTTCTTCCTCCAAATACTCTATGGAAGTTATCGATATCTCTGATAGATATGATGAAAATGAAGAAGAAAATGAAGATAATAATTATGAATAAAATGAAGAAGATAATGATGAAAATAACAATAATGAATAATAAAGTTGAGATGATGATAAAAAATAATAATATTATAAAGATATAAAAGAAGGTGATGGAGATGGATGTGAACATGGAGATGATTTTTTTGGACTCACCAATTTTTATAATACCAAATCATGCTTCATTTATGTGATAATCATGTTTCTATTATAGGATAATCGTGTTTCATTAATATTTATTTTATCTAACAAGTGACACCTATGTATATTTAATCACAATGTTCTATCGATTAAGTTTACAGTGCAAAATTTCTTTAAGTGGATGGTTATCGATAGTGGTAACTGATAGAATGTCACCGATAGAAGGATATTGATAGAAGGCCACCAATGAAGGTCACTGATACAAGGTTACCAATGGAAGGTTACAGATAAAGGTCACTAATGAAGGTTATCGATGGAAGTTTACCGATAAAGGCCACCGATAGAAGGTTACCAATCAAGGCTACTGATGAAGGCTACTCAAGTAGTATACCAATGATGTCTACTATTGAATCCCACTGTTGAGAAAGCTACCTCTACAGGTCTACTGATGCTCACTCTTCTACTCCATACTTTTTCAAATTCTTATGATTATTCTAACAGTCATATTTGGTAAATTTAATGCTTCTGATAATAATTAATGATAATTGTAGACATATTAAGAAACTGTATCTGTGGATGTTATGAGGTGCAAGGAGGACTGAACATGGTCTACATATTCCTATTTTAGGACCTCAAATATAAAATAAATAACCTAAGAAGAAAACGAAGTGTTGAAGAGAGAGGAATGTATTAAAGATCTTACTCACTAGATATAAGAGGACAAAGAGGAACCATTCAAAACATACATTATTAACCAAAGAGAATCACAATGATCATTTGGGAGAACAAATTCATGTCTACCTTATGTGCTTCTTCAAGCCTTTGTCATACCAAGAAGCAGAACCCCTCATTACTTAGAAGCTAGAATCTGGAGTTGCGACACTCTATTTGGAGGACAACTTCCAGAGAAAGACTCGAAATTCAATTTCATTACTCCATGGAGTCAAGAGATGAACTGGAAACACATAGGGCTTTCTAAACTCATTATTATAATATTAGCTATATTGTGTTCTTTTATTTCTAAGATGGGTGTGTTTTTCTGTTACACACACTGTATCCTATGCTTAAATTGGTGGATACTGAAAATCCTCACACTAATCATCATTTATTCCTTTATTTCCAATGAAGAACTATGGAAGAGACTGTGTGTGGTCTGTTTGTGTATTTCTCCCACAAAGAGTTGTGGTAGGGGGTGTGAGCCCTAGACAGTTAGTGAAAATGGTTGTAGAGCCTGATATAGGTTGTGAATCATATTTATTATTTATATAAACTTCTTGGTGGTAGGTGATCACTAAGTGTAGAGTATTACTTCTCAGCTTGAGACTGAACCTCTTGTTTAACTCAACAATGTACAAAAAATTTTCATACTCTATTTTTCTATTTTCCCCTGCTTATAATTTCAAAAACAGAAAACTGTTTTACATTGACTCTGATAGTTAGTTCTTGTTAGTGTGTGTATGTGTTTAATTTATTAAACTAGCATCAAAAGTTAAATAAGTGTTTTACACTAATTCTTCTGAGGACTAATCACCCTTTGAGAATCATGTTGACCAAATAAACATTTATATCTCAATTTCCTTAATTAACGGGGTTGTTTCAAAATTGGAGGATCATTTGCATAAAGTTTTAACAGAATTTTATATAGGGACTCAATTCACCCCCCTCTTGAGTTTTCACTCGAACCAAAATTTGGTATCAAAGGAGATAAATTTTTTATTGCTACCATATGAACTGTTGTACATGTTTTCAAATAATTTTCAAATGTGATTTTAGTTGTATCGTAAAGATCTTAAAATTTCTTTCATATCTAAATGTTCAGTTCTTTAAAATTCTAATTAACAATGGATATCAAATTTAAGAGTGCTACTACTGACAGGACACCTTTATTTAAAGGTAATAACTATGCTCAGTTGAAATTAAAAATGAAAATGTATCTAAAGAGCATGGGTCTTAAAATCTAGGACACAATTGAAGAACAAGATGAATTTCCTATTACTTGTTGGGATAAATTGTCTCAGTTGACTAAAGCTACATATAACAATAACTGTAAATAAATAAATGAATTGTACTATTCTCTAGGTGATGAAGAACTAAATAAAATATCTACCTATAAAACTGCTTATGAAATTTGGGATACTTTGGTTGTTTCTCATGATGGAACAACCAATGTTAAAGAAATGAGAATAAATACTTATACATTTAAATATGATAATTTTAAAATGAATCCTGATGAAATATTATATGAAATGAATCTTAGGTTCAATGAAATAGTAAATTCCATGAATCTTCTTGGGAAACTAGTAGACAGTAATGATTAGATTATGAGGTTCCTTCAATGCCTACCTGAAAGATGGAGAGGAAATTTTTTTTCTATCCGAGATTCCTATGACATAGACAATATACTAGTGAAGGAACTAATTGGAAAACTTATGATGTATGAAGAAGAGCACAATGTAAATCAAGAATCAGATGAAGAACCAAGAATGGATTCTGTATCATTCCAGACTGCGACCTCAAAGAGCAAAGATAAAGAAAAAGTTCAAGCTCATGTACACACTTCCACTAGTGAAGATTCAACTTCTGACAGTAATGATGAGGTGACTCATCCTTCTAGGAGATTCAATATGTTCTACCTTAAGAACGATTTATTTAGAAAATCAAACTATAAAGGAAGGTATGATGATAAAGGACAATATAAGAGGAAATAAAATGGAATGACAACACAAATGAGATAGTCTGCTATGAGTGTAAATGAAAAGGCCATGTAATGGATGATTACCCCAAGCTGAAATTTAAAAAGAAATTTGAAGATAAAGGAAAAGGATATAAAAAGGCTATGAAAGCTACTTGGATTACTTCAGAAGATAGCTCCAATGGATCTGACACTTCTGATATTGAGAAGAACAGACATTCAATCCTATGTTTCATGACCAAACCATCTGAGGTAACACTAAACTCTCTGATACATAATTCTTATTATTCTGGGAATCAAAGTGAATCAAATAATGATGAAAATATTACTAGGGGTAAACCATTCTAATATTTTGGAATTCTTGAGGATACCATTAATGAACTGAAGGAAAAATATAAATTATTGAAAAGGAAACATGATTTAAATTCTAATTTCAAGTTTGATATGGATATTGAGGGAGAAATATTTTCTCAGCTATTAAAATAAAAAACTAAACATAAATTATTAAATGATCAATTAAAAAGATATTCATAATTTTACTATAGGTATTGATACCCTCACTCAGTTGTTAGTGAAAAAATTGCTCCAAAATACATAACTAGTCTAGATATCAACTAGGATAGAGAAGGATTATTAAAAATAAATTTGCTACAAAATCTGGACAGTTCACTACTAGTTTATGTTCTGGAACATATTTTGAAAAACAATTCTCTAAAGGACCTAATAAAGTGTCCATGTCTCAAAACATATCTTTTGATTATAGGAAACGTGTGAGACAATTATGGGTTCCCAGAGCTTTACTTTATATCCTCTTTGAACCTATGAAAATCTGGGTACCAACGTTACCCCACACATAATATGTTTTGCATGAAAATTGATTAAAGAGATACTATAAAACTCTATGGTACTTGGAATGTGTTTGTTCAGGACATATAACTGGAGACTATTCATGCTTCAAATTTTCATAAGGAATCCAGGCTATGTCATATAAGATTAGGACACTGCAATGTGCAATCACTTAAGAAACTAACTAGGAAAGGTTTAGTTAGAGACTTACCTAAATTGTAATTCCCACATGACAAACTTTGTAATCCTTGTCAAAAGGTAAAACAACAAAAAGTTTCTTTCAAACCAAAGAAATAATTTTACACTTCTCAATCGCTTGAGTAGGTTCACATGGATTTTTTAGACCATCTAGCGTTTCATGTTTAATTGGGACACACTATGTATATGTTCTTGTAGATGATTTTTCTAGATACCCTATGGTATATTTTCTAACTCAAAAAAGTGAAGCATGTTATTACTTCCTTAAATATTCCATGTCTGTTGAAAATCTTAGTGGACTTAGAATTAGGACCCTAAAGAGTGATCATGGCCCTGAGTTTGAAAATCAGGAATTTGAATCTTTTTTCTCGCAAAATGGCTATAATCACAATTTATCAACTCCGAGAACTTTAAAAAAATGGAGTTTTACAAATAATAAATAGGACACTTCAAAAGATTGCCCAGACTATGCTAAATGCGTATAATCTACCCATCTATTTTTGGGCTAAAGCTATCAATATAGCTTGTTACATCATCAATAGAGTCTTAATTAGATATGTTATTAAGAAAAACCCTCATGAGATCTGGAATAATAGGAATCCTATTGTTAATTACTTTAGAGTTTTTTGTAACAAAGTATTTATCCTTAACACTATGGATAATCTTGACAAGTTAGCTACTAAGTGTGGTGAAGGAATTTTCCTAGGTTACTCAATATATAGTAAATCTTATAGAGTATTCAATAAGAGAACCAAATGTGTGGAAGAATCAGTTCATTCCAAATTTGATGAGACTGATCCACATGAACCCAAAACCTCTATTGAATAACTTGAGGAATATTTGTCAATTCTAAACCTTAATGACAATGACAGTGAACCCTTAGTGAAAACAACGGGTTCTGGAAATTTTCCCAAATCTGAGCACGGTGAATCTGAACCTATAGACAACCATAAAGAGTCCAGTTCAACACTTTCTAGAGGTATTAAACCTCTCAAGAATCATCCTTTAGATGTTGTAGTGGGTGATCCAAATAGAGTAACACAAAATAGAGCATCTCTAAGAAACCATTTTGAACATCAAGCCTTTATTTTATAGATTGAACCCAAAATATTAATGATTCTATCAATGATAAATTTTGGGTAATAGCTATGCAAGAAAAATTAAATCAGTTTGAATGAAACAAGGTTTTCAAATTAGTAGAAATACCTAAAGGCACTTTGACCATAGGAACTAAATGGGTGTTTAGAAATAAAGTTGAAGAATTTGGTAACATAGTTATAAACAAGGCTAGACTAGTTGCATAAGGACATAGTCAAGAAGAAGGAACAAACTATGAGGAAACCATTTCACCAATAGCTAGACTAGAATCCATTTGGATATTATTTTCTAATGCAGCTCATCTGAATTTCAAACATTATCAAATGGATTTCAAAAGTGCATTTCTAAATGGGTACATAGTTAAGGATGTATTTGTTGAACAACCCTCGGGGTTTAAAAATCCCCATTTCTCAAATCATGTCTTTAAACATTGTAAATCTCTATATGGTCTAAAAAAAGTTCTAAGATTTTGGTATGACAGAATTAGCTATTTTCTAATTTCAAAGGGTTTTACTAACTGAATTGCTAATCTGAAACTTTTTTTAAAATGATTTCCAAAGATGTTTTAATACTACAAATTTATGTAGATGACATTATTTTTGGATCCTCCAAAAATTATTTATGTACTGATTTCTCAAAAATGACGTAAGATGAATTTGAAATGAGTTTAATGGGGGAACATTAATTTTTCCTTGGATTTCAAATTTTACAAAAGAAAAATGGTATTGTTTTAAATAAAAGTAAATATACTAATGATATTTTGAAACGTTTTGGTTTGGATAGTAATAAAGGTAGTGATACACTAATACGTATCACTTGTAAGTTTGATGTGGATGAAACTTGTAAATCAGTGGATCAAACCAATTACAGAGGTATGATTGGGATTCTGCTCTACCTTACTATTAGAAGACCTGATATTATCTTTAATGTATGAATGAGTTCTCGTTTTCAAGCCAATCACAAAGAGCCTCATTTATATTATATTAAAAGGATTTTTAAATATCTCAAGTATACTACAAACTTAGGACTATTTTATCCAAAAGGAGAATCATTTTATTTAATAAGTTATTCAGATGCAAAATTTTGTGGTTGCAAGCTATATAGAAGGAGCACCTCTAGAATATGTCACATTTTTGGCTAGTCACTGGTATCGTGGTGTAGTAAGAAACAGAATAATGTTTCATTATCTACTACCGAATATGAATATATAGCTGCTGGTAGTTGTTGTACTAAAATTCTGTGGATGAAACACAAATTACTAGACTATGGATATCAATTCAAACATTTCTCTATAAACTGTGATAATATAAGTGCTACTAACATATCTAAAAATTCATTATCTCATGCTAGGACCAAGCACATTGATATGAGACATCACTTCTTGAGATATCATTACCCAAGTGGTGATATCACTCTTGAATTCATTGGCACTGAACACCAATTGGCTGATATATTCACAAAACATTTGAGTTCTGAGAGGTTAAACTACATCAAACAAGAGTTAGGTATGATAAGCTATTAAGTTAGGACCTCACTGTTAGACCTCACTGTTAATACCTCACTGTTAGGACCTCACTGTTGGACCTCACCGTTAGGACCTCACCGATTGGACATCGCCATTAGGTACTCACAATTGGACCTCGCCGTCAGGACCTCACCATTGTAACTCACCATTTGATCTCACCAATAAGACCTCACCATTAGACATCACCGTTGGCACCTTACCGATAGTTGATCTTTTTGGGACTTCACATTTTTTTGCTGGAATCTGAATTGTTTTTAGTATTATTTATTTCTTTTACATGATATGTTTTTCGATCCCTAAATGATAAAAATAAAATAAAAACCACATTTTGATCCACTTGAGTCCTCTCTCGAACCTCTTTCTCCCTATCCTTAGAACCTATCCTTCTGCTGAAATCGTCAAACTACTCTAGATTGCAAGGAAATATTAAAGAGACCGATGGTCTGTGATGATGGAGAAGCATCGAACCCTAAGAGACCTCAAGCTGGGTAGAGTAGTGGAAGCAAGTTACTATCAAAGATGATCAATCCACATTTGTCGAAGAGGGAAAATCTGGTAGAATATGATTAATGGTTCGAATGGTTGCGGTCAAGAAATTCTTTCGTACTGTAGGCACTTGATGCTCAGGAATGGGTATAGTTCTTTGGAAATAACAATGGATCTTATTACCTGAAGATAGTGATGGAATTTTATGAGTCTCTGATGTTCGAGCAGTATGAGAATGAAAACCGAATGTGTTCAAAGGTAAATCGAGTAAGTTTGACCTTCTCATCTGTTTAATGGGATGAATGTTTAAGAGTCCCACATGAAGGATGTTTTTATGACTACTCTGTAGTGCTACCTCCCACTAGTGAGTTCTTCTATTATGAAGAAGCTTTGGATGAACTAATAGGGAATGTGATCCCTATGAATGTGATTGCTGCTGAAATGGAAGGAGAAGATAGGTTTCTATTTAAGTTTGTTCAGTATGTTTTGAGTCCCCAGAGAGGGGACTTTGCTACCTTGAAATGTCAGGATATGTTTCTTTTGTTTCTATTGAAGCATGGAAAGATGATAAATCTATGTAGGTTACGGGTGATTCAATTAGAGGATATAAAAATCCTAGTTCCAAGTCCAATGATTTTGTTTTATGCCATATTGATATCCTTGAGTTTGATAGTAAAAGGAGTTGCTGGAAATAAATAGGAAACAATTGTTGTAAGGAAAACCTTCTGCATTACCAAGATGATTTATTTGTTTAAGAAGATAATCTAGATCCCTTGGAAAATAATAAGGGTGAATGATAAGGCAAAAATGTATGAAAAATTCAACCCTGTTACCAATCCTACTATGACAATGATTAAGGGAGATCCAGGTTTAAATCCCAATCATTTGGAGACAGTATACTCCGATGAAGAAGAAGAAGAGGCTGTTATTGTGAAAGAAAGAGAGGATTGTCCTATAGATGACAGGAGTGATCCTAACCTTCCCTCAAGTCCTCAATCCAATTTTTTATCCATTGTTGGTCCTATCCCACCAATGATATTTCCTAGAAGAGAGACTATTCTAAGGGACAATGATGATGAGGAAACCAGTGAAAAATAAGGAGAAGAAAATTTATTAAGTGACATTAGAAAGACCTAAGGGGAGGAGGATGAAACTGAATCCTGTCATGATGATTTTGAGACAACTACTGATGAAATTAAAGAGAAATGACTATGTCTTAGTCCTCTGATAGGATTTACCAAAAGGGTAGAAAGTGTAGATGAAGAGGTTGCTGAATCAGTTGAAGATTGAATTGCAATGGCATTAGTTGAATATTCTCTAGAAGAAGTGGTAGTAGACTCTCCTGTTGATGCAGTTGATCAAGGAGGTATAGCAGCGATGGATTTACTTGATCAAGAGAATTCTCCAAGTGAGGAGGTTGAAGCTATTTCCATAGGTTCAGTTTTTGTTTCTCATGAAATAGATGATTGTTTAGAAGACCCTGGATTCATGGTCTTGTGCTAAGACTATAGACTCTCTGATGATGATAGGCCTAATAGAAGCCCTCCAATTCCTTCAATTTCAGAAAATACTATTGTACAACTAGTAGTGCTTTTACCTCAATACTATGTGAAAAATGATGATTTAGAATCACTGAAATCAGTTTTAATGAAACATATTGATGAGAGATCTATTGAGATAAAGATAACAATGGGTCTAAATCAAGAAGTGGTGGAATCTTCCTAAGAAAGAGTAATTTATACCTCAAACTCAAATTTGCTACATAAAGTGAAGGAAGGTCAGAATCAGGGTATAACCTTGGAAGAGTCTACGAAATCTGTGAAACAATCAATTTCTAGTTTATACTCCTATATGGCTTCAAGGGTTCAAGTGGTCAAATTCATTAAGTATGTTAAGTGTGTTGTTTAGCAGATGGTCACTGTGTTTGAGGACTGTAAGAAGTCTATGGAGACACATGTGAGTGGAAAGGATGATGATTTGTAGAGGTTGATCAGTGTTCTGACCAAGTCTTTTAATAATATAGTGGATTTCAATATGGAACCACTATGTGAATCTACTTCCTCTCCATCCTCTCCTCCTGTTGATTTAGAAGCTTTCAGATTGGTTGTTAGAGAAGAAGTGGAGAAGTTATCTGGTGCAAGTACCTCAAACCCCCATTCTATGACTTAGGTCATTTCCAGTACTAGATAAATTCATAATCTTGTGGGATATTATCTATGGGAGTCAACTCAAGATTATGAGGCCATCAAAGAGCAAGTGTATTTCTATTAAAAAGGACGAACACTAAGAATCAGATGGATGGTCACTTCAAGATGCTATTGGAAAACATGGGGATCCCACCTATCACTCCAGATTTTAGGGATCAGGTTAGCATTCTTAGAGAATTGAATCCTTCCTTAGAGAAATTCCTGAAGAATAAATATGATTTTATCTCATCTATGGAAAGTGGAGGAAGCATCATTATGGATTTCAGAAGTCTTCTTTTACCCTTCCTTCATGTGGACTGCACTCCCATTATTGTTCCTCCAGCATTACCTTCTTCCTCAGCTACCTCAGGCTCTACAAGTGCTACCCCATTGATGAATCCTACACAAGCCATCGAAAGCTTGACCCCTATGATTCCTCCTAGTTTTACTCACCATCAGTCTATTGATGCCTTTATAGCAGCTCCTCCTACCTTTATCACAACCATACCTTAGCCTATCCCTCCATATTCTGGACCTGCCTCCTCCTCTTGAAAATACATAACACCCATGGACATTTTTGGTGTAGATTTACTGTGGAATGTCTAATTTGATAAGGATCATTGTACTCTTTTTGTATATTCTACTCTATCTTCATTAATAATAAAATCCTCTTTTGTCTCTTTTTGTCTTCCATTATTTTTGTTAATCACCAAGGGGGGAAAGTTTTATGTTTACGGGATTCCTTACATTTAGACATATATATATATTTTCCATAATAAACATGGTTCAATTTTACTTTTACACAGCTCTGAAAATATTGGAAAATGTTCTTAACCCTGATTCAATAATACTTAAATCTAAATTTTCACTCAAATAATTTGTGATTATCAAAAAGAGGGAGATTTTTGGAATCATCTATTTTGATAATCCTAAATCATGTTTCAATTATGTGATAATCATTTTTCTATTATAGGATAATCGTGTTTCACTAATATTTATAGTTTCTATCAAGTGATACCTATGTATCTTTAATCTCACAATTCTATTGATTAAGTTTACAGTGAAAATTTCTTCTAAGTGGAAGGTTACCGATAGAGGTCACCGATAGATGGTCACCGATGAAGGTCACCGATAGAAGGCTACCGATAGAAGTTTACCAATGAAGGTCACTGATATAAGGTTACTAATGAACGTTACCGATATAAGGTTTCCGATGATGGTCACTGATGAAGGTTACCGATGAAGGACACTGATAGAAGGTTACCAATGAATTCTATAGATGTAGTCTACTGATTAATTCTTCTATTGAAGCCTACTATTTGGAAAGCTACTGTTACCAGTCTACCGAGGATCACTCTTCTACTCCATACTTTTTCAAATTCTTAAGATTATTTTAATGATCATATTTGGTAAATCTAATGCTTCTGACATTAATTAATGAAGATTGTAGACATATTTAGAGACTATATCTGGGTATAGTACGAGGTATGAGGAGGACCGCACATGGTCTCCTTATTCCTATTGTCAGACCACAAATATAAAATAGAATACTGAGGAAGAAAAGGAAGGGGTGAAGAGAGAGGAATGTATGAAAGAGATTACTTGCTAGACCGAAGAGAACAAGGAAGAACCATCCAGCTCTTACTTTGTAAACCTAAGAGCATCACGAAGATCATATGGGGGAAAAAAATTCACTTTTACCTTCTGTGCTTCTTCGAGTCTCTGTCAAACCAAGAAGCAGAACCTCCCAGTACTTGGAAGCTAGAACTGGGAGTTGCGACACTCTGTTTTGAGGATAACTTTTAGAAAAAGACTCGAACTGCACTTTCATCACTCCAAGGAGTCAAGAGCTGAACTGGAAACACATAGAGATTTCTAAACTCATTTTTTATAATATTAGCTATATTGTGTTCCTTTCTTTTGGTGACGTGTGTGTTTGTCTATTAGAAACACTGACTCCTGTTATTAAATTTGAGGATGTTAAAAGTCATCACACCAATCATCCTTTATTCATTTGATTCCCACAAAGAACTATGGAAGAGTCTGTGGGTGTCCTGGTTGTGTGTTTATCCCATGAAGAATTGTGGTAGAGGTTTTGAACACTATACAATTTGTGAAAACTGTAATAAAGCCTGATACAGGCTATGTATCATGTTTATTATTTATATAAACCTCTTGGTGGAAAATGATCACCAAGTGGAGAGGATTAGGTCTCAGCTTGAGACGAATCCTGTTGTTTAACTATACTGTGTACTATATTTAGTAATACTCTATTTTACTATTTAACACTGCTTATAATTTCAAAAACATAAAATTATTTTACATTGACACTGATAGTTAGTTTTTGTTAGTGTGTGTGTGTGTTTAATTCAGTAAACCTATTTCAAAATTCGGAGAAGTGTTTTACACTGATTGAACTGGGGACTAATCACCCTTTGAAAACCTGTTGACCAACTAAATATATATATCTCTACATACATAATTAACTGGGTTGTTTCAAAATTGGGGGATCATTAGTATAAAATTATAACAGAAATTTTATGTAGGAACTCAATTCCCCCCCCCCTTTTTGAGGTTCTACTCTGACCAACAGTTTTTTATCATGATAAGACTAAAAATCAAGACATATATCGAGAACATGTTTATTCTCAAGAATTTTCAGATTCCTCTAGTTTTTAAAAGAGACCAAGATTAGTTTTAGATGTTTGTAAAGCTACTAGATATGAGTTAGGAGAATCTTTTGAGGGGTAGGAATCCCCTAGCCTTGTTAGATATCAGGTTGACCCTTTTGATGGTGGTCATGTTGCGAATACTGTTATAGATTCTATTGACAATGAATTTGATGAGTGGAGAGTTGGTGATAAGATGGTTGTTGAACCAATAATTGTTGATCCTCCAGTTTTTTATCCTACAATTCTATCTTTTATTAGGATGGGGCACCCAACTCATGAATAAATTGAATGATATCCTTGATATGAAAGTTTATTATTAGATTAAATTGACTCAGATGATGATAGTAATCCACCAAGGAAGGGTGAATCTTTTATTCTAGTTCAATTAAAGATGTATCCTAAGGGATAAATTGTTTAATAGATCTTTGTCATTGGATATATACATATGTTTTCCTTATATTTTCCTTCCATATCTCAATTTAACAACCCAAAATTTTATTAATCAAAATTCCTCTTGATTTTATTAAATGTATTATTATGTAAAATGGTTATATAAGAAATATTCATAGCCTTGTTTTTTGGTTTTCATATGTTAAAATACATTATTAATTATTAGTGTTGCTAATATAACCGTTGAATAGTGATAACATGATTAGTATGAATATTAGGCTTTAAATGGTCAAATTTACTCAGAAAAATGAAGATATTTCCTCGTCCAGTAAAATGTCTCCATACAAAGCCCATTTGTCGGATCTCAGAAAGGAGGTAGTGTCACTAGGAATCGCTCTTGACCAAGACCAAGTCGATCTTCAACTTGTTAATCTTGAATATAATCAAATACGACAGAAGTGGAAGTTAGTATAGATTACCACCCGAGTGATGTTATCCAATCCACCCTAAGAGTCTATCACCATCACACACTTTACCCTTAGGTATTATGTTATTTTTAGAAGGGGTTATCTAACAAGACACTAGAACTATGATTGTGAGTTTTTTGTATAAATAACAAACATTCATTATTTGTAAATGAGTTTTAAAGCACAAATGGTATTTCTAGTTAATATTTAATTAAGAAATCTATTTTGATGAATTAATAGATTTTTGAATTAAATAATATTTTAATAAAATATTATTAATAAATTACTTTTTATTAAATATAAATGATCGGATAATTTCTTATGAATACAATGGTAATTATTATTAACATTTGAAAGTTGTTTTTGTTAAAACCCATGAATTTTTAATAAATGTCATTTTTCATTTTAAAATTGAAAATTCCCATATTTAAAAAAATTAGATAAAATGGATATTGTTTTTTGATTCAAGATGTCAAAATTTTCTAACTGTGAATTTTGCATAATTTTTTGAGACAGATAAATTTTTGTGTAAAAATTAAATACCGATTAAATATATAATTTTTTTATGACATCATAATGACTCAATAGTGATGTAATAAAATACTATAAAAGGTATGTTCAGACAATATTCTTTTTACTCTTAAAATAATTTGATTTTATACTTGTTTGATTAATTTTATGATGCCTTAGTGGATGCTCTAAGGATTATAAAATATTTTAACCTTTTAAAATGTTTTCCTTGAGATCTCACCACCAAAAAATAAAGCCTAGTATTTTAATAAGTTCATCCATTGGAATTATAAAATAATTTTTTCCAATCCCCTTTGGCAAAAACCATGAAAAAAAACCATGATATGGTTTGTGGTTTTGATTAGTTTAACATGTAGTGTCCAAAACCAAAATAATAATGAATTCGCTCTCCTTTCCAATATAAACCCACTCAATATACCATTACTATTCACTAAAAACCTTTTGAGATAGAAAAATCTCAACCATACCCTCTCTATAATCCTCCCAAGGTGCCCCAAGCTCCCAGGAAGCCTCTCTTAAGCCTCTCCCAAGCCTTTGGTATCACACTTCCAAGTAAGGGATTTCTTTCTTTCTCATTTTTTTTTCCAAATTTATTTTTGTTTTTATACCAATTTATTTTTAATTACAAATTTCGTTGTATGATTTTAAACCTTCTCCATACTTCCCTATTTATGTTTGAATGATTATATACCTCTTTATCTATCATTAATGCCTCCTGTGTACACCATTTACCATGCCGAAATTCTGTAAGGAATTTCTCTCTTCTCATTTACATTCAAGAAATTTTTTTATATTAGGAATATAAATTCCATTACATATGTTGGGATATTATGTTCCATGACCCCCTTACTATCTATTTCAAGTATAAATGTTGATATACCCCTTTCTCTCTCATCAACCCATTTTAAGATTTCTATTTGACGGTGTTATGCTGTCGAAGTTACTCTAAAATTTCCATGCCAAAATCATCATGTAAGTGAATACCATACCTATTTATTTATCTAGGTTATTAAAAATTATGAACATGTAATTTCTGATTGAGGAATTATATTTATTTATTACAATACTATTTTTCATGGAATAAATGTTTATGTTTAATGAATCAATATTGTGTGATATATGTTGAACACTTATGCATGAAGTGAAATGATTTAGAAGGGTGAGCCCTGATAGCACTCCAATGTATTGTGTATATATTAGCATCACAATAAGTCAAGTAAAATTAGGGTTTACTTAGGAAAATTCAATTTAAATGAGGGTCTAATCAGGATAATGAAATTTATAAGATGGGTTACTCAAGATCCTTGTGCAATGAGCCTTAGATCATACTAATATCAAGTTAAATGTTGTTGTCACATTTCCATGTTATGATAATAATTATATATCATGCCTTTATGTTAATGTTTATCTTGTTCTCAACTGATATGAATATTTCCTGACATGTACTATATTCTTCATGTTAAGCCTTGTTTACTCCCTTACTGGGCTTTATAGATCTCCTTTTTCTTATGAATGTACTCAAGTTATCCCATGCAATGCTAAGTACGAAGGAATATTGTGGTCAAGTAAAATAAGTTTTAAATAAAGATTATGTGTTTTATGTTCTATGTTGTTATGTAATATTACAAATTTCCCAAAACACTATACCTCTCTATCCTTATAGTTGTCTTAAGTTCATGTTTATGTAATAAATCATGTATATGTGTGTAATAAAGAGCATGATTATTATAGTTGGTATCAGATGATTGGTTTAGTTAATTTTGGGATTATAATTAGAAAACCCTAGTGAAATCCTTAGAGATAAGACTAATCATAACAAAAACATACCTATATTATGGTGAGTATAGAGTAAGTGGTTTATCAAAAAAATACATCCATATCTGGATATGAACAAGTAGAGGTGGATCTCATACAAATGTATATAGGGGTAAAACCCAAAAACATAGCTTTGAGCAAGACTTGAACGAGAAACTGGTGCATGACAATGGGCCTTTATACACTATTGTTTATGACAATCCTGTGGGATATTCATGGGTTAATTCATAAGTTTAGTATGAACCATAATTAAAGGAATAAAAAAATTCCCCTAAGAATATAAGTTGTGTTTTTGATCATGGTTAACATAGATTGAAGCCCATAAATCCATAAGTTAATGAAATAAATGTAATTTATAAGTTATCTCTTTTTTTATTTGGATTCCCCTTTATGTGTTACCCCTAAATTTCCTTTTATTCCAGCTAATGGACATTAATAGGAGGACATGGGCTAACAACTGATTTGAAGATCAATGCGATTATTGTTCTAATGGGATGCCCAATCTAATGTGAGTGGGAATAAAAAACTTCATCTTGATACTCTCTCAGTTAACTCATGTTTTAAATAGAAACATGGGTCAAGAGGAAATATCTTGCCTATGGAAATCCTTAGAGATTCGTGACTTCGAGAGGTATGAGGAAATTTTCTGATGTTCCCTCAAATTTTAAATGGATATCAACTAATCTCAGGTGTATCATGGGGATATGAAATGTAAGGTGGACTTTAATTCTGGTGGTTTGATGGATAAATCCAATGGTGATAAGAAATTCCAGCACCCCACATGCCAAAAGTGTGGAAAGAAACACCCTAGAAATTGCCTAGAGGGGATGAGGAAATGATTTTGGTGAGGAATGGAAGGGAAACAAGACATTAATTGTCGGCATGAAAAACACGCTAATGCTACAGAGGAGAGGAATGTTCTGTTAGACACTAAACACATTTTTCATTGCTTCAAATGAAAACAACCAGTTCACTTTTCAAACCAATTCCCTAAGATAAGGATTTTCAGAGGCAACCAACAACCTCGAAGGCCACAAGGGAAAGCGTTTTCCATCACTACAACTAAAACGAACCACAATAATGAAGTGGCGATAGGTACTCTAGTTATTCATTCAAGAATAGTGAATGTACTTTTTTATATTTTTTATATGCATTATTTTATATCCTGAAATATTAGTAGAATAATCCCAACACCCGACAAGTCATAGATGAAAAGATGTCGATGAGAATAGAAAATGGGCCAATCATTACAACTCATGAATATAAATCCTTCCCTATCAAAATTTATTGTTTAAAAATCCCGGAAAACCTCGTCATACTCTCTCTGGTGGAATATGATGCAATTCTTGTAATGGATGGGATTTCCCTATATAGATCCAACATAAATTTCCGTGAGAGGAAAATCACTCTCCATATGGAGAATCAACCCCTGATTCTGTACAAGTGCAATGAGGAGGATGAATCTTTCTTATCACCATCATCGCAAGAGTGGATATTAATTCCCAATGAGCATGGGTATCTTTCTCAGATGATTGAGTCTAAGGAAGCAACCATCCTTTAAGACATGACTAATTTGAGGGAATTCAGAGAAGTGTTTTTCAAAGAATTTCATGTTCTTCCACATAGAAGAGATGTTGAATTCTAGATTGATCTTATACCTAGGGAATTTACAATATCCAAGACTCCATATCGAATGGATATTGTGGAAATTAATAATTTATTGAAACAACTACATGAAAATATAGATAAAGGCATTGTATGACCAAGTGCTTCACCATGGGGGGCACCAGTCCTCTTTGTCATGAAGAAGGATTGGTCAATGCGCCTTTGCGTTGATTATCGTGGGCATAAAAAAATCCCGATAAAGAAAAAGTATCATCTGCCCAAAATTGAAGACCTTTCAGATCATCTATATGGATCACAATACTTCTCCAAGGTGGATCTGTGGTCAGGATATTACCAAGTAAGGGTGAATAAGGTGGATATCCCCAAGACTTCTTTTAGTACAAGGTACGAGCACTATGAATTCAAAGTAATATCTTTCAGACTCACTAATGCTCCAGAGATCGTCACAAACTAGATGAATAGATTCCTTATATATTACCTTGAAAAATTTGTGGTAGTCTTTATAGATGATATTCTAATATACTCCAAAACCAAGGAGGGGCATGAGGAGCATCTAAGCACTTTACTAGAGACCTTAACAAAGGATAAGATCTATGAAATGTATTGAAAGTGTTAGTTCTGGTTAAAGGAGGTCTTGTTTTTGGGTTATATCATCACAAGAAATTGGATATATGTGGATCCATCCAAGAAATATGCAATTCAGGGATGGAAAATGCCAACATCAGTGACAAATATATATAGTTTTCTAGGTTTATCTGCATATTATTACTGCTTTGTGATAAATTTCTCACAATTTCCAAACCCTCTTACCAACCTAAATCGTAATGGAGTCAAGTTTTCTTGGAGTGATGAATGTGAGGATAGATTCAAGGAGTTGAAAAGAAAGCTTATCACTGCAACTGTGCTCACATTACCCACAAGTGGATCAATTTTTGTGCTATTCAGTGATGCTTAGAAGAAGGTACTGGGATGTGTGTTGATAAAAAATGACAAAGACATTTACTATGATTCAAGTAAATTGCATTTTCATGAGAAAAACAATCCAACACATGATTTGGAGTTGGATAAAGTAATATTATCTTTGAAAATTCTGTGGCATTACCTCTTTGGGGAGATGTGTGAAATATATACGGATCACAAAAGACTCAACTATATATTTACATAGTAATAGTTGAACTTGCATTAATGAAGACTGTTTGAGCTAATTAGAGACTATGAATGCTAAATCCCTTACCACTCGGGGAAAGCAAACAAGGTGGAGGATGCTCTATGTAGAAATGACCCAAGAAATTCTATCACGGGTGAGAATTGAAAAGGATCAAATCTTCTTATATTTTTTGAATATTGACATGGGAATAATAAAGAAGGGAACATCATAAATCCTTTCACAAATGATTGCTCAACTGTCTCTTTTGGAATGTTTAATGGATGCTCAAAAGTAAGATGTGGGAATTCAAAAAAAATTGGAAACTATTAGAAAAGGTAAATCCTCAAAGTTAAATTTTAACGAAGAAGTAATTGTGAGATTTGGGTCATTATTATGCATTCCACCAAATTTGGTGTTAAAGAAAGAACATTTGGATGACACACATAGTTTGAATTTCTCCATTCACCGAGGAAGCACAAAGATGTATCAAGATATTTTAGAGAATTATTGGAGGGATAACATGATGAAAGATATCATCGAGCATACATCAATGTGCCTAGTATGTCAGCATGTTAAGTTTGAGAGGCAGAATTCTAAGGGGATTATGAAACCATTAACCATACCAACATGGAAATGGGATAACATCGCCATAAACTTTGTCACCATACTTTTTAAGATATCCAAAGGAAACAATGTTATCTAGGTTGTTGTGGATTATCTTACAAAGACTCCACACTTCATTGTAATTCAAGAGGATTTATTATTGGATCAATTGTCATAGATATACATCAGAGAAGTGGTAAGGCTGGATGGAGTACCACAATCTATTATATCTGATCGAGATCCAAGATACACCTCTATGTTCTGGAAGAGTCTCCCACTTGCTTTGAATACTGAGATGAACTTCAGTATATCTTTTCATCCTCAAATTGATGGACAATCTAAGTGGACTATCAAAACACTTATCGACATGTTGAGAGCATGCACAATGGAATTCAAAGGAGGATGAGATATATATCATCCTCTCATTGAGTTCTCCTACAACAACAGCTTCCAATCAAGCATCCAAATTGATCCTTATGAATCCCTTTATGGGAAGAGGTGCATAACACGATCATGTTGGAGTGAAGTTGGAGAGAAAAAACTCCAAGGACCAGAAATGGTCGAAGAAATGGAGGAAAATGTTAAGACCATCCACTAGCACATTAAAGATGCTCAAAGTTGAAAAAAGAGCTATGATTATAATCGTCGATGGGAACTATAGTTTGATTTTGGATATATGTTATTCCTATACATATAGAAATGGAAGAGAGTTATGAGATTTTGGAAGAAGAGAAAGCTTGGTCTAAGGTATATCGACCCTTTTGATATCCTTGATCGCATTGGAGTAGTGTCCTATCGACTAACACCCCCACCGATCCTATCTCCAATACATTATATATTTCTTGTATCACTCTTGAGGATGTACATACTTGATCCATTCCATGTAATCAATCTACAGGATGTACCATTAGAGAATGTACTCTCTTATGAAGAGAAGCCAGTGAAGATCTTAGATAACATAGAAATAGTTCTACGAAATAAGAAAATGCCCATCATCAAGTTGTTGTGGTGAAACCAAAAGTTTGAAGAAACAATGTGGGAATTAGAGGATGTGATGAATCAGAGTTACCCTCATATATTTTAGTGTGATAAAAGGAAATTTTTAGGGAGAAATTTTTTAAGGGGGAAAGATTGTAATGACCCAAAATTTTATTAATGAAAATTCCTATTGATATGATTAAATGTATTATTATGTAAAATGGTTATATAAGACATATTCACTTCCTTGGTTTTATGTTTTTGGATTTTAAAATACCATTATAAATTTTTATCATTTCTAATATATTTGTTGAAAAGTTATCACATGATTAGTATAAATATAGGGATTTAAGAAATCCAATTTACTCAGAAAAAGGAAGTGATGGACTCATCCATTATAATTTCTCCATATGAAGCCCATTTTTCAGAGATCATAAATGAGGTATAATCACTAGGCTTCTCTCTTGAACAAGCCCAACTTGTGCTTCAATAAGTTAATCATGAACGGAATCCCCTACGGGAGAAGTGGAAGTTAATAGAGATTACCACCCGAGCAATGTTATTCAAGCCACCCCAAGAGTCTATCACCATCACAAACCTTGCCCTTAGGTCTAATGTAGGTGTTATAAGGGTTTATGTAACAAGACCCTTACACTATTGTTATGTGATTTATTTTCTTGTATAAAGAATATACATTAATTATTACTTTTTAAATGGGTTTTAAAGCACATGTAGTATTTTTAGATAATATTTAATTAAGAAATCTATTTTGATGAAGTAATGGATTTTTAAATTAAATAATATTTTAATAAAATATTATAAATTAATTAATCTTAATTAAATATAAATGATCATATAATTTCTTATAAAAAAATGGTAGTTTTTATTAAGGTTTGAAAGCTATTTTTTTCAAAACCCATGAATTCTCAATATATGTTGGGTTTTATTTTAAAATTGGAAATATTCATATTTAGAAAATTATATATATATATATATAATGAATGTTATTTATGGATTCAAGATATTCAAATTATGTAACGGTGATTTATTCATAATTTTGTGACACACTCAAATTTTTGGGTAAAAAATAAATACTGTTTATATATATAATGTGTTTTATGACATTATAATGACCTATTAGTATTGTAATAAAATACTATAAAAGAAATTTTCGGCCAAAATATGTTTTACCCATAAAAATGATATTTTATATTTGTTTGATTAATTTTATAATTCCTCAGTGGACCCTCTAATACTTATATTATATTTTTACCTTTTAAAATGTTTTCATTGAGAGTGTGACTCACATCCACATAAGCAAGCCAAATATTTTAATAATTTCAGCCATTGGAGTTGAAAAATAATTTTTTCCACTCCCATTTGAAAAAGAACCATGGGATCATTTGTGGTTTTGATTAGTTTAATATGTAGTGTTCAAAACCAAAATAATAAATAATTCCCTCTCATTTCCTATATAAGACCACTCAATATCCCATTACACTTCACTAAAAACCTTTAGAGCTCAACCAACCTTTGATCGCCTCTCTCTTGAATCCTACCAAGTCACCTCGATCTCCCATGATGCCCCTCTCCAGCCTCCCCCTAGCCATTGAGATCAAACTTCCAAATAAGGGATTTCATCCTTTCTCATTTTTGTCCAAATTTATTTATGTTGTTATGCCCTTTTGTTTTCAATTAAAAATGTTGGGGTATGATTTCGCACCTCCCCCATACTTCCCTACTTATTATTGAATTATTATAATCCTCTTTGTCTTCCATTAATGCTTCCCATGTATACACGTTAGCATGTAGAAAATCTTTAAGGAATTTCGCTCTTCTCATTTACATTAAATCAATTCTTTAATATAATGAATCTAAATTCCATTACATATGTTGGGATATTATTTTCCATGACCCTCTTACTGTACATTTCATTTATAAATGATGATATACCCCTTTCACTCTCATAAACCCATTTTAATATTTCTATTTGATGTAGTTATTTTGCCGAAGTTACACCAAAATTTCCATACCAAAATCGTCGTGTAAGTGAATACCATAACCATTTCTCTATCTAGGGTATTCACCTTTATGAACATGTACTTGTTTATGGAGGACTTATATTTATGTATTCCAATTCTCTTGTTCATGGAATAAATTTTTATTTTTAATGAATCTATGTTTTATGATCTACGTGTCACACCTATGCATAAAATGAAATGAATAAGAAGGGTGCATCCTGATAGCACTCCAATGCATTGGGTAAATATTAGTATCATGATAATTCAAGTTAGATGAGGGTTTACTCATTCTAATTCAAGTGTAATGAGGGTTTAATAATGTTAATTCAAGTGTTATGAGGGTTTAATGATGCTCTATGTTCAATGAGGGTGGGCTGAAACTAATATCATGTTAAATGTTGTTGCCACATTTCCATGTTATAATTATCATGTCATATAATTACTTTATGTTCATCATTCTCTTGTGATGAATTGATATTCTAATTACATGAAATGTATAATATTCTTCAGTTTATTCTTTTTTCACTGCCTTACTAGTTTTTATAGCTCACCCTTTTCTTATGAATGTCCACAGGTTATCCCATGCATTGCTAAGTATAAAGGAATGTTGCGGTCATGTAAAATATTTTTTCAATAAAGATGTTCTATTTTATGTTCTAAGTTGATATGTAATATTTGTAATTTCCCAAGACACTAGACATCTCGATCCTCAGAGTTGTATGATGTGAATGTTTATGTTATAAATCATGTTTAAATGTGTAATAAAGAGTAGGGTTGTTATACCAAGCCAGTAGATGCTATTGTGCCACATTTCGTGGCTTGTGTGCCCGTAGATTGTGTATCCAGAGCTGACCATGAGTCCTTCAGTGAGAGGCCTCTCTATTGTTTTGATATTTTGTTGGTAAATGAAGAACATCATGTCACTAATCATAGTGAGAGAGAAGTAATATTTTTTCAAGCTTGTGATACACCACATCCAGTCTAAGATGATGCATCATATTCATGATGTGTATAAAGAGAAAAGATGATTGTCCTACAAGCTAGAGTTTTTTAGATCAGTGGAGGAAGAGATTAAAAAATATTCTTCAGCAAGTATGGATGTTTTACTAGAGGTTATGGAGTAATTATCTTTAGTTCCTTATACTTCTAGTACTCCACCAATTCCTTGGACATTGAGTTGATTAGATCAACTGTTAGAGAGGTTCATCAAGCTTTTTCTAGGATTGTTTCTGATATCCCTTGAGAAATTATGTTGTAGATTAGAAATAATAGTGATAATGTGTATAAAAAGTGAATTTATTGTATGAATCATTTTAAAAATGATATAGAAACAACCAAAAAGGAAGTTAAGTATTACATGTCCCGAATCTACACTAATAATGAGCTAAAAACACATCAAGTTCATTATTGAGAACCTTTATTTTCCACATATTACCAAAACATTCAACGAGAAGGAATCTCAATTGAAGATATTTGTGCATGTGCATTATCTTTTCATAGAGTAGAAGTAATATTTCCTCAGTTCCACGGATCTGGGTGGCCAAATCATCATCAAATTCATCAACCTGAAGAAGACTTTTTTGTATGTGTCTTGGAATTTAGTGGTATCACATAAGTCCATTATAATGACTTGTCATATGACCCACACCACTAACTACTCTAGGTTATTTCAAACTGGATATTACTTTAGATCCCAATGCACCTCATCCTAGTCATTTCAACCTCTAATTTTACCTCTAATGGAATGAGTTTGGAAGCTTCATCCAATGATAATCAAAGAGATTCCACCTCCGACCACTTTCCCTATAGCCTCTGCCACAATAGCATCAAATTATACCATTGTTCTCTCTTTATCTGACAATAGAATGGGAAAGGAACTAGTTGTTCCAACTATCGAGGCTGAGAGGAATTGAGAATAGTCATTTTTTTTTTATAAGGACCTCTGTATAACATTTTTGTATCTCTGTTTGAATGTAATACAATAATTTTTTTCCTAAAATGTGAATTCCCTTCATATTGATATTCTAACTCATTGAATTTATTATTTTTATTTTAACATTTTTTTAGAACAAAAAGGGGAATAATTATTATAAAATTTATTTATAATTATTTTATCCTTTAATGCCTTATTTGGATTGTCTTCAGCATTTAATTTTTATATCTTCAATACCAACATTTTTTTATTCCATGAAACCAAAAAGAATTTACCTTATAGTTTTCATTCGATTTTTATTAATCAAAGGTATATACTTTAATTATTTGATATTATACCATTGATTCCACATTTATTTAATCTATAAATTTCATACCATCTGTCTAATATACCATTGATACTATTTTTTAATTAATATATGTGATTCTTTTTTGTTAAAATCTATCTTCCAACCATTACCTTAGATTTTTAAAGTGTTAAGAAGATCTTTTTAAAACCAATGTTTATTATATAAATGGATTATAAAATACCGTGATTAGTGATCATAAAATGTGTTACATTGATGGAACCTCCATGTTTTGTTAATAAAAAATCATTTTTGTTATGTTTTAATGGTTTTTATGTTTTATGATATCATTTTATGATATAAGAAAATGTAGCTAAAATATGGATATGTGTTGGAAATACATGCCACTAAGGATGATTTACTTCAAGAAAATACACACTGTTGCGGATAAGTAACATCATGAAAATACCTACTATTGAGTATGAGTCACCATTAGAAAATTCTCACTATCAAAGATGAGTCACCACTATGAATGTATCAGCACTGAAAAAAAGTCACCATCTAGATTATGTAAGTTCCACAATTTACCAAAGTTGAGAAGGGATACTCTATTGAGATGAGTCTTCATTGTGATGATTCACTAATGAGGATGACCAATCATCATATGGTTCATGGTTGAGATGAGTCACCACTAAAGATGAAAAACTGTTATATGAGTCCCTATTATCACAATTCATTATGGAGATGAGACACCATTGAATATGAGTCAGTTCAAGACCTGACCTGTCGTCCGATGACCTACTAGCATCCAAATTCATTATCTGACTTACTGACTACCATACAAGAGTCACCACCAGAATCACACACTGTTACCATTAGGTAATATTTTATATAAATATTTATAAATTCTATATCATTGAATGCAATGATGAGTATTATTTTAATGTTTAATCTTAAACTATCAAAGGTATTATTAAATGATGTTAGAATTAAGTATAAGGATGTAAAAAGTTGGATGATTGTTCCCATGTGATCTCTCTATCCTGTAGAAAAATATATTCAAAGAATTCACCCTCATTCACGTATAAATAAATAAGGAATGCATGCATGCAGGTAGAGGAAGAACCCATGATCAAGTGTGCCATTTACTAAAGTATTTTAACAATGAATTCTTAAATGCATTCGACTATGGAAGAGTGTATCACATCGAACATAAAATTATCTTCCAGTAGACAAAACAAAGAGAGCATATATTGATATATTTTACTACCTATTTCAAAGAAATTTCCAGAGATACACTCCAAGTTACATTTGAGAAGTCTTAAGCTTCAAATTACATCAGATAGAGAAACTATATATTCTCTATATTTTTATACTGTAACCTTATATTGGTTACACTAAATTTTATGCAGTGTATGGGTTTCCCTATTTATTAAAGATGCACTACATCCTATTATTTAGCTAAAAAATAAAAGTTATCTTATTTAATATCTTTAAATTAATTTTCCCATGGTATTGTGGATGAGGTCCATTTATTTCCTATGATTGATTTATACCCATGGTTATTGTGGAAGAGGTCCCTGTGTGACATAGGAATATTTTAGTTATTACCTATTTACCTAATATAGGTTTTGGATAATGATTAATTTATATAATATTCATGGAATTCGTTTACATACAAGTAGATGGGATTTGGTCTTGGCCAGAGAATAAACCCATTATTTTAATTCCTCTATGTTTTTTAGTTTCATTTGAAATAATTAAACTATTATTTTAACTATACAAAAAACCACTACATTGATAGTCAATATTTTCTTTTGTATGGATAATTATTTAATTGAGATAATTGATTTTAGAAGATAGGATAACTTTCAAACTACATTAACGAATAACTAATCAATAATTGAGGATGATTTTAAAAGTTTTGAAAATATATCATTCAACTATTTTGATTAAGTGGGTTATTTTAAATAACTAGGGGATTTTATTTAAACTTGTTTTAACTGAAATTTTTATTGGGAAGTCAATTCAAACCACTCTTGAGATACTCTCTCCTACTAACAAAAAATAACCCCACTCTGATACCAATTACGGTGACCCAAGCCTTGTATGAAAACATAATGCATCTTTCTACATTTCTATTCACTAAAACACAAAATAAATCTAACCATTGGACCTCAACATTTTATTTCGTTGTTGATTAGCTACAAGGTATTTTTATATTACAATAATTCTATCAAATTTCCCCAAAAAAATAACAATACCTGATATCCATCTATAAATATTATAAGTCATGATATTATTTATATCCTATTGAATGAGAACATATAAATTGGTGATAATAAAAAAAATTCACGGATGTTAATGTTTGAATAAAATTTATGATCATATTTTAACACAAAATATGAATGTGGGTATAATAACATATCCATGATTCATGGAATGAACATAGTATATTCATTCGCATTAAAAAAGATAATAAAATATGTGTTTTGAAATAATAATTCTAGAATACAATAATAAATTACAAATATGAATTTAGAAACATTAGTAAATAATCATATCCTAAAAAATAAAACTTTAGAATAAAAACTATTAGATATAAAATAAATAAAATTCATTCCATATGTCTTGGATCTCTTTTATAACCACAATCACATAGTAAATAATGTCTTATAGTGGATTGGGTTTATGACCTAATTCTAGATATGTTATCATTTTGGGTATAAGACTTTAACGTTTACATGGGGGGTGTATAATTTTGGGTCAAATATTCACTTAGTGTATAGAGCCTATTATCTGATTCAGTAATATGTCATGATTTTAAAAGAAGAAAATGTTTGATGGTGTATAAGATACACATAACTGAGATTAAATGAACAATGAAATAAAATAATTTTAAAATTGATCATTATAAAATTGGTAGTAAATTATTGATTCTAAAGTAGAGCAACTACGTTACGAAATATATATATTTAATGGTCTAAATCAATATATTTTATTGATTATTTCATAGTAAATATTCACTCAATATTTTTTTATGTTAAAATTTTCAACAAAAATATGATTTCTTCAAAAAAGATTTTAATTTACTTTTTGAGTAAATATTATAATTTATTTAAGTTAACTTTAGAAATTTAATATTATTAAAAGGATATAATTTTTTGAAAAAATAATATCTAAAGTATCTTGGTATAATTTTTTTGGCTTTTTAAGTAAGGATTTATATTTTAGTGAACACCAAAAATATATATATTTTCATAAAAATATCTTTTCATTTCTATGAAATTTCCTATTATGATTTTAATTTATTGTTATGTTAAGATTATAAACCATTAATTAAATATAATCTATTAAATTACATATGAATCAACATTATATATGAATTTGGTATAAGATCATTTTGGATATTAAATCACATTTTTTAAAATCCTATTTTTTGTTCCATTTTATAGATTTATATTAACATAGATTTATTACAGTTATTCAAATTAAATAATAAAAAATTGATTCCATAGTGTTAATCATGATGTTTAAATTTTCTAAATATTTGAAATTTATGTTCGGTTATAATGAATAGTGACCAATATTTTTGACATCTTTTTAGGTAAATTAGGTAATTAATGTTGAAAATAATGCAGTAAAGCTTTAAAATTAAACTAAACCTGTGTTATTTCTATTATATGATTTTATTTCATCCACCATAATATTTTCCAAAAAAATGATTTTTTTGTCATTTTTCTATGATATAATTATTATATAATTTTAATTAATGGAAATTTCCAAAATGTCACTCTCTTTGATTAAATTTATATTATATGTTCACATAATGACACAATGATGTTACGAATGAATATAAATTTTTAGTTTAAATATAATTTTATTATTTTCATTGAGGTAATTTGTTTTTAATTTATAAGTAATGTATAATTATTTAAATTTCTCATGAAACACTAATACTATGATTCTAAAAGGTGAATAAAAATAAAGGTAAATATTTTTAAAAAAATATACGTTTTTTTATAAATTATGTTATTAAATTAATGTTATTTTTTTATATTGTATAATTCATTTTTTACAATATATATATTCGAATTCTATACCTATCTTGATGTTTTTATCAAAAAAATATTTCAATAGTTCATAATATAATGTTAATGGTATTTTATATTTAATATTATATCATTAATGATTTAAAAATCGTAAATTATTGAAGGTGAAAAATGGGGATTGAATATGGTCTAAAATTACATTAATTTAATTTTTTCCAATTAATTCATTATATAAAAATTTAAAACCTTTTGGTATTGAATATGTTGTTAGCACATTTAAATTTGAAACTTGTTAATGAATGGGTTAAACATTAAATAAAATATAAAATTACCCATAAACCATACAAAATTATATTTAACTCTATGATTTAAACCTTAAATAAGAAAATATTCAAAAAAAATTCACATGTTTCCCATTTATCAGGAAAAATAATTTATTATATTTACGCCATTTATGTAATTCAATGAATGTCGTTACCTTAGTTATAAAATGACACCACATCTACTCTATTCTCCTCACAACCTTGAGACACATAGTGCAACATAAACCCATAAAACCCTATTCTATACAGCCTTTTACAATTTATATTTGTTTGGGTCTCTAGAAAAGACCATCCCAATGTTCATTAAGGATACATGAAATGTATGATCTTTAAAGGGGAGGTAAACGTCTCAACTATGTTTTATCATTTTACTTCTTCTACATGATTAAATTCAATCATAATCATTAAAAAACAAAATTATTTTATAAAATATAATTATATTTAATTTTAAAATTAAATAATCATATTCATCTTATTTTCCATGAAATTTGAAATCAAATAATCATTCATGTGTATATCTGGATTACAACCTCTCAAAACTCATTTATTTTGTTTCTCACCCCCACCATTCATGATTGGTTATTTTTATTAGTTTAATTTATATATATATATATATATGTGTGTATTATTAGTTAAAAAATTAAAATTACTTAATCATAATATATCATTAATTTTTAAACAATTTCATTTGATAGATAATTGTAACACCATGTGTCCATACGTTTTGATTAGCAACTCCACGAAGGAATATGATTTTTTTTCATCTACACCATTTCTTGATTGTTATAAAATTATATTTAATATATATAAAAATATATTTTATAATTATTATTCTATATAAGATTTAATAATTTCTTTTTTGACCACAGATAATATAGGAATTTAATTTTGAAAATTCGAGGCGAACATCCTCAAAACAAACTATGTGGAATTAACCAATTAAGTAATTAAATATGTCATTGAAAAAAATAAGTTAAATGGATTAATGATAATTTAATAAATTCAAAAAATGTTATTTAACATGTAAAATAATTATTTAATTTTAATATAATGAAGTTGAACAATTTTTGTAGAAAGTCAAGACTCAAGGTTAGGGGTTTATTAACTCAAATTACATTCATTAGGTTATAAAATATATTCATTTAATTTATTATTAAATTATTATGTGTGAATTGGAATATTTGTTTTTATATTTTATATCCACTTGTTTTATGTTTCTTTACAAATATTTTCATAATCACTTCACAAATTAATTATTACTTCATAATTTATGATCAATGCAAGGGAATTGTTTTCTCAAATTCAATTCATTATGACATGTTTCATATTGTACACCATGAATTAATTATTTACTATAATTAATACCCCATTAATGAATTTTTATATAATAATATTGAAATTCATTGTATGCAATGAGCCTTATAATTGTATTTCTTTTAAATACTTTTTATTTCATGGTTACCAAAGTAGTAAAGGTTTTATGTTACAATCTCAATTTATTCAAGAATTATTTATGTTCAATGTAGCTTTAGTGAAAAATGTATGATGAAATGTTCATAAAAGAATATAATTTGTTTTCATTCAGTTATCATTTTAATTTTAATGCACATGTACTATGTTTCTCTCTTTAGAACCTAAAATGTTTTAAAAATTATTTTTAGAGAAAAGCCGACCATATTTCCTCTTTTGTCAATAAATTTTTTCTTCCAATACATACCCATTAAAATTATATTATTTACATTCCTATGTATAAATAAAAAAAAATTATAATTTTTTTTTCAATAACTTTAATTTTTTTATAATGTTTTATAAATGAATCTTTCTCAATGTTTTGCAAATAAGTCATTTTTGACTTTTAAAAAAGTGTGAAAATAATGTTTTTTTAAAATATATATAATGAAAAAGATTCAATAATATATTTACAATTATTTTCATTAAATATTGGATTATAATTTTTATTTTTTATTTTTAAAGAAAATAATTTTATCAATATTTAATATTTTTTTGATTTTTGTGGAATGCGGTTGAATTTGGATATTTTCACCCATTTTTAATGAAATGATTTATATTTTATTTTCAATGTGTTTTAATCTATTTATATATAAATTAATAATTAATATTATTTACTAGGATTATGATATTATGATACTGTTTATATTCATCACTGGATGCATTATGATGATTTTGTAATGATATTGTTATGAAAATATTTTTTCTAAAAGGGAAACCAAGTTATAAAAGAATAGTTGTTGTTTCAAAGTATGTTATATTAAAATTTGAAATATTTTAAATGTATTTATAATTAACTATACATGTAAATTGTTGATGATGATGAGTGAGCCTAATATAGATTATAATATTCTAGAGCCCAATACAGCTTATATGACAAGAAATCCCAATGCATATTATAAGATGAGTGATCCCAATATATCTCTGAAACCTAATGAGTAATGTTTCTTATCATTATGTGAAAGAAAGTGGGTGTTAACTAGGGAGGTTTCTTCTATTGATTTAAATGGGATCTAGTTACTTCTGATATTTGTATACATTGGTTATGAAGATAATGTTCCATGATTCAAAATTGTGTTCTATATTCTTAATATTTTTAGGGTTCCATTGACAATGATATACATCACATAGAACATGATTATTTATTCGCATGACTATTTCATTGATTGATATTTATGAAACATATCATTTTTAATGATCACTATTTGGATGTGTAATAATTTTCTTATGTTATTCTTATAAAAATTTATTCATCCATCATACTCTTAGGTTCATCTTATCTTCACTGATGAAATTAAATTGTTAATTCTTATATTTACCCTTAAAAAGAATTTGAGTTCACCCTCTTTATTTGATCAAATTAAGTAGTATAATTAATAATGATATTAAATTTACTATATCTATATATGATTCATGTAAAAATAATATCATTATAAATTATGAATACATTTTTTAATTTATGAAAAGTTGGTAATAATAATAAAAATCATGACTTGATGACATGGATATTTATATGATTGATTTTTTTTATAATACTATAAAACATTAAATATAAAAATGTCTATGGTTATGTTAGTGACCCAATTTTGTTTATTTTTTTAATTTTTGGTTGCTAATATAGGGTCATGTTTATCGTTATCAATGTTATAAATGTAATGATTATATTTTTAGCATTGGATAATTGAGTTAGGGTTTAGAGTTGTTATAGTTAATATTATATCTAGAATTAGATAACATTGGAAATTATTTTATTTTAATGTTTGGTTAACATAAGATATGTAAATACTATTATGGGTTAATAATTTAACTTTTACTGTATATTTATATCAATATACAACCCTTTTTTGGGATTAAGTGATTGGATTTTGAGGTGTTTAATGATATTTTTGGGGAATTATATTGTATTGAGTTATGGGTTACCCTTTTGTTTAAAATGAATCATTATTTACTAAGAATTATATTATATTTCATAGGATGAAAAATTAATGTTATAAAACCACCATTAAGGTTACAAAAATAATTAATTTTGGGGTTTTTGAGGTTTTTTTGATATAAGGTTACTTATATATGGAATTATCTATGTTGATATTTTTTAATTATCTTGAAAATTTTGGAAATATATGTATTATTTCAACAAATAAGTGTTTATTTGGGTATTATCTTATCATTTTATTACCATTTTGGATTTGGTGACAATATTATGAATAAATTTTAATATATTTTATATACCTCACAGTCAATTAGAAGTTGATTGTTTCACGTTAGAAATTAAATATTCTTGATCATAATTTTCAATAAAAGAATGAATAATGATTGAGAATTATTAAAACATGAAACTAAAGGAAAATATTGTATTTTTGGATTTGATGAAAATAAATTCAGTATATTTCCTTATTTTATTAGTCTCAATTTTAATGTAACTCCTAAACTCTAATAAAATGATCATGAACTACAAATATTATGAAAATATATTTGTTTTTGATGAATTTTGGGAATATTAAAAACCTTACTAATTTATGGTTTTTTGGCCATTAACATTAACATGAACATATTATCTATCACTTTACATTGCATTGAAATTAAATTTATCATCCATGTCCATAATTTCACTTCCCACTAATTTTATTCAATTTTGTAACCTAGTTCTATTTTATTTCAATTAACCTTTTTATTTCCCATGACCTCTTTTGAAAATAATGTTTTATTTAATTGTAATATGTTTTTGGATTTCAAAAATTGTGTTTTCTAATATTAAACCCAAAATTTTCACGATCATGTTAAAATTATGAGGATACAATTTATTGATGTGAGGGATAATTTAATACATCGATATTTTAAATCAAGCATATGTTCGATAGTGTACTGGGCACACAACACAATTCTTAAATGAATAAGAAAATTAATTTATTTCTAATATGACTATCATAACAAAGTCATCAAATTAGTGGGTATTAATAGGAAAAAAATTAAGATTTATATATAAATTTCATACTAAATTCAAGTATATTAATTATTTATTTGGATATAAGAACACAATTTTAAAAAAGATATTATTTTTATTAAAAATAAAATTTCTTTAAAAATTGATTTTATTAGATTTTGTGAATGCATATTATAACAAAAATCTAAATATTTTAGAAACTGTATTTGATAAAAATGATTCCATTTTTTAAATCATCATATCAAAATTATTGTGGGATGAATTTTTTTTATTTATCAGAATAGATTGATTTTTCATGGAATAGTTAAAAATACTGATTTTTATAAAATTTTCATTTAATTTCATTTAAAATACCTATTATGATTTCAATATCATATTATATAATCATAATTATCCTCAAATTTGATATAACATAATTAATTACATACGATCATAATTATTCATGATTTCTTTATAATTACAATTTTTGTATTAAAAATGGAATTATGTAAAAACACTTTTTATTCAATTTTAAGCATTCATATTGAAATTATTTTAATACTGTAATAGAAATTGAATTATTAAAATTAGTTTCTACATTTGAAATCATCCAGTTAAACTTTTTGATGTCTATCAACTTTTTTATTGGTCATAATGTATACTAAACTTTATAAATATTTGTCACATTAGTGTTGGTAAATATGGTAGTAAATGATAAAAATAATTTGATAAGGCTTTATTGATCATACTACCACCTACATTGTTTCTATATTATGAGTTTATTTAGAAAAAAACATCATTTATTCTAATATATGTAATTTTTTCCCATTTTTCATTGATAATTATGTTTATAGCATTTTATGTATAGGTAAATTAAAAAATTTCATTCTCTTAGTTTTAATTTATCATATAAGGTTGAAAAAAGTATAAGAATATTTTTTAATGAATATTATTGTTTATTTTAAAAATATTTAACTTATTTTTATGATTGTATTTTATTTTCAATTTTTAGGGATTGCAAAATTTATATTAATTCTTAATTAACCGGAATATAGTGCTACTAAAAGTACTAGAAAAATAAAATAAAATTATTTTAGAGACATTAAAAAGAGTACTTTTTGGATTAATAGTGATTTAAATTTAATTTAATGGTTAATAATAACATATAATGGAATTTTTAAGAGTTTATATTTTAATTTGATACCATTAATGATTTTTTAATTTAAAAATATCTGAATAGTTCTTAATATTAATTTAATTGAATTTTAGGTTAGGAAATATATTATTAAATGATTAAAAACTTATAAAATAAATGATGGTAAATAAGGGGTATATGATTTGTTCTAAAATTCCATCCCTTGACCATTATTTAGAAAATTATAAACATATATGTAAATTGAAATCCCTTCATTATTGAAAATGTTGTTACCAAGGTTAATGATAAAACTTATTAATGAGTGGTGTAAACCAAATGATATGGTTTAAAATAACAAAAAAAGATATGAAAAATTAATTGGATGAATGGATTTCAATGTAAACCATCAGAATTATTCCCACTCATTTCTAATTTAAAAAGAAAAATAATTTCTTCTTTTAAAATATATTTAGTAATTCCAAGTGTTTCCTTTCCTTCACAACAAAAGTACACAACCTATTCTCTAATATTCTCATAACCATGACACATATATAAAAACAAAACCATGAATAACATAATCTAAACATCCTTGTAAAGGTTATTTAGGTTTTTTCTATTAAAAAACCACACCTTTGGTCCTTATTAATATTTCCAAAAGATGTTATTTAAAGAGGAGGTGGTCATCTCAATCGAGCATTTTCATTTTATATCATATTAGACCACTTTAAATTCGATACTAACCATTCCATAATAAAAATTATAATCTCCAATATACTATGATTTTATTATGTAAATGGAATGACTTTATTCATCTGCTTTTCCATTAAATGGGAAATGAAACTATCTTTCATGCATACATGTAAATTATATTGTCACAAAGCCTGTGTATTTATATTCTAATAAAATAATTTAATTATTGGTAATTATGATGTATTTAATGAATATATATTATATTCACAACAAGATGGTAAATCTTGGGATATAAGATATCCTTATTTTTTCTAATCCTTCATTCCATTGGAAAATATTAACATTGTTCGTGCATACATGAATATTAACACCACTATGCAAAGATGTGACTCATTTATCATCTATGAATATGATGAATAGTTATTAAATTTTATCTAATGTATTAAAAGTATAATTATATCATTATTATTATTCTAGTTATTATGGAAGTGTTAACGTTTGGACCACCATCAAAATCCCAAAGTCATTTTCATCTATGAACCGAACATCCATAAAACTCTCAACATTGGAATAACAGATTATGTAAATAAAAATTTCATTAAATTATAATAACTTTATGGTATAATTATTGGGTAATAATCCTATAAAGATTTCTAACACATTTAAATAATAATAATAAGTTGATTATATAAGAGTAAAAGAACATACACAACAAGTCAGGACTCAAGGTAAGGAGTTTCTTACTCAAATGGATTTAATTGGGTTATAAAACATAATAATTGAATTATTTATTACATTATTATGAATTAATATTAATCTAAATTGATTTATACTGTCTTTAAACTTGTTTTATGTTGATTTAAATATGTTCACACAATCGATTTATTGATTACATTTGACATCAAAACTTATGATCATTACAATGTTTTCCTTTCTCTCAAATTCATTATCTTGATACATGTTTCATGTTATACACTATGAATTAATTATTGGGTGTAAATAATTCCTAATGAATGAATTTTGAGATATCACCTCATTAAATTCATTGGTTTTATAGAGCTATATAATATTATTTCTTATAATGTCTTTTGAATTTAAAGTATCCAAAGTGGTAAAGTTTTTTTGTTACAATATTATTTTGTTTTAGGGTTTTTTATTTTCAATGATTATATGGAAAAAATTGTGTAATCCTATTTTATAAAAAAAATATTTGCATACCCTCTGTATATTCTTAATATTTTCAAGAATTTTTAACATTTTTTCTCATTGGTTCTTAAAATGATGAATAATATTTATTTAATGGAAACTGAACCAAAATTTCCCTTTGATCAAAAATAATTTTCATCCATGTCCATATTAATCAATATGTTTTTGAAGAATCATACCTATAATAAATTTCTATTACAAGGTCATTTAAATTACTTTTACTTTTTCTATGAAGGTTTAAAAATGAATATTTGAAAAACATTTCGGAATAATTCACTTTAGAATTTTATAAAAATGGATAAAAACAATTTTTTCATTTAAGTTACAATATATTAAGATCATTTTCTAGAATTATGAAAGAAAATTTCATTGAATAATACATTATAATATTGTATTTTTTTACAATAAATGAAAATACTTTTCAATTTTTTTGTGAATTTTTATTTTTTAGTGCTATCAAAAAATGGGTATCCCCCCTTTTAATGAAATTTTTAGAATGTTATTTTTTAGGTATTTAATATATATAAACAAACTTTAATGATCACACTAATTTTATGGGAATATGATCTTATGATACTAGCCATATCATTATCTATATGACTTATGATGATTTTGTAACCTAATTTTCAGGGAACCAATTGAGTTTCCATAGTTTCACCAAGCTATGAAGGAGTTAGGGTTGTTTAAAAGGTAGTTATGATGAAAAGAGAAATTATATAAATCTTTTACTCATGAATGCTATTTTTAAAATATTAATGGTGATTGGATATCTTGATATAAAATAAATAATTTTTTATCTCTATAAATATTAAATGATAGGTGATATTTATACAACTTATATGATCGATGGGTCTGATATAGATCTCCAATGGGTTAGGTAATGTTCCATGTCTTTAAAGGCATGAATGTTGGAGTTAATATTGTAGGTTTTTCTTCTCTATTTTACCCGTCTTTAGTTATTTTTTACATCAATGGACGTGGGTTATGAAGATAAATATCTATTATAACTTTAACACCCTAGGACATTATGATTTTTTACCTTTTAAATAAATTATATCTCTATGATATCCTATGATTTACAAAACAATGGGTTTAAATGAAACGTGAAAAGATATTAGAATATTATTTATCCATTAAGTTGGAGGGTATCAATATAACTAAATAAAATAGGAAAATTATATATATCTATTTATCATAAATTAAATAAAAATAATTTTAAAGTGAGAGAAATTTTTTCTGAAAAACTACTTTTCTTAAAAAAAATGTTTAATCACTTCCCGGGCAATTATAAAGAAATATATTTTAAAAACATTTAGAAATTTTATTTTAAAAAATTAACTAAATTTTTGAAATCATAATATCAAAATTATATTAGGTTGACTGTAAAGACCCAGAAATTTCCATGTAATTTTTTTAATTATTTGGTATTATTATGAGTCTACGAAATTCGATGTCACGTGATTCTGAGGCACAGTGTGCCTAGAATGGATTTTTGAACTTTTTTTTAAAAATGTTCAATAAACATGTATGAAGCATTTTCTATCTTTTGAACTGGTGCTCATATTAGAATTATGAGGACACTGTTGAATCCACAATTCTAGGATTCACTTAATGGTGGATTCACTCTGACCGCAGTTTCACAGGAGAAAAAGTTAGTTTTTTGAATTTTTAAAGAAAATTAATATAACATGTAATTGTTATTTTCTTTTCTTTTTCTCTAATGGATGAGTGGCGGTGGTGGGATCAGTTACTTGTCAAGCCATTTAATGGATTGACTCATCAACTATGTAACTCCACAATTTCAAATTAAAAGAGGTTCCTTAATTCATTTAATGAACCTCAATAATTTCTCAATGAGTTACTCACCTTTCCCCCTACTATTTAAATGGTGCTCGGGGTGGGGTTTTGGAATGGCTTCTTCAAACGACGAAACTCTAGCAATGTCCTGTGGCAATATCCACCTGTAGGACGAGACCAGATTTAGTGAGTGGTGAAAAGTGCCATCGAATCCCAAATTGATGACAACGATGAAGGAGGTTTTGTCTATCATTGTCATAGGACGTCTCATTCAGGTGTGGTTTTTGTTTTTGATATTATTAAATTTCTCCATCTTTGTTCTTAATTTATATGAAGAATGTGGATCAAGTGACCAAAGAGTTCATACAGGGATCTTTATTTAAACATAGAAGGTTGATGTGGGGTTACAATTCAGGAGTTATTTCAAAATTCTCTATTTTTTGTCAACACCCCTTGTTAAAACACTTACACTAAGGGTGGGGGACAATCCCAACAAGGCCTGGACCCTCCGCTGATCTTGTTGTGCTTGTTCTTCGCGTGATCTGCTAAGCATTGTGATGAAAAGGCATTGATATGGGTCACTAAGTGGTTGTGGGGACCCAAGAGTCTTGTAGGCGTATACGACACCAAGAACGGACCACCGGATCACGTTCGGTGGCCCGCAGAAAGAACCATCGGTGCGCAATGCTGGTGGCGGCCGGTGGGGGTTGGAGGAGGCCGGTGACAACCAGCTGGGGGCAGTGGGAAGGCGGCGTGTTGTCGCGTTCCAAGGTGTTCAGAGGCGGCCAGCCTGAGCCAGCCTCATAGGGGAAGGTCGATGCCTGCAGGCGCAGCTGGCGGCAGCTGCTGCGACCAGTGGGCCGTGGCAGGAGGGGCAGGTGCGGCCCCGCGTCGCGCCGTGTTTAATTTAGACTGGTTGGACACTTGGAAAACCATTGAACATAGTGTGGTATCTCCCCACCAACTGTATGAAATGACCCAACGTTCATGGGGCCAGCTGGAGACATGGTCTGCATGAAGGTGGGTTGGGCCGGACGCAGGCCGACTGAACGAGCCGGACCCGTGACCCAGCAGGCTAGAGCGGGTGCACCAAGCCCCACCTGGTGGGCTGGACCAACCTCAGCTCAGGTCCATGAACTAGCTGGACCAACCCCGAAGGGCTAGACCTAGTGAACCCGGCCAAGCCATAACGGGCCGAACCAGGGAGGGGTCAGGTAGACCCTGGGACCTGTTATGTCGGGCTGACCTGACCTAGTCAGACTAGGCCTAGATCCAACTGGCCACCAAATAAAGAAACACCCATAACTGATGAACATAGTTTATGTTTGACATGTCATGAGTGGTGTTGGTACCCCTTTTGGGAATCAGTCCCTTTGGCAAATTCCGGCAGGCCCAAAAGTTCTAGGCCGAACCGAAGTGCATTCACCCTCGTTTCATGGAAAGGGGTGTAACTAACAGACCGAGCATCCGATGGATGCACCGTATGTGGAATAAGGACCCATGTTAGAAAGAGGTCCTTTGGAGATACACTAATTGAGTTTTGATAGAGTATGATGCGTGACCTTTGTTGGATCAGTCTTGAATCCAACATATACCTTTTTACAAATGTTCCCCTATCACACAGACCGGGCATCCAATCGACCCACCATCTATCACGTAGGGACCCCTATGAAGGGGTATTACCTTGGGTATTCTTATTGTGGGACTTCGTACCAGTTGAAATATGATCGATGATTTGAGGATCAGAATCATCCAAAGATTAGGCGTGCAAGGTGCGGGAATTTAGAGGTTGGGTGTGACATGAAGAAGAAGGGCGACCAATACGTGTCAGCATCAGAAACTCTAGAGTGAGATGATCTAGGTGTATGGATAATCATCCCTACCTCTATACCAGTGACCAATACTGGTTAGCACCAGCGACCTATACATGTTAGCACCAGCGACCAATACGAGTCAGTACCAGCGACCAATACGGGTCAGAATTGAGCAACCAATACACGTACGCATATAGGGACCTATATGGGTCAGCCATAGACTAAATGTATATAGGATGATCTAGATTTATGAATATTCAGCCATATCCTAGTAACCTTGGTGTTATACATTTATAGTTATCTTTCTCTTTTTCATTGTGGTTCATGATTTAGAATCATGATTCTGATATTATCTTTGTGGTATTTCTTGTGATGTTTTCCTTTGTGGATTACATAGAGACCCTCAGGGGTCTCAGGGTCTCCTATTAAGTTGTTATACTCACCCTTTCATGGTATCTACCCATGCGTGTGTGTCTAGTGCAGACTACTAAGGCTCTGAGGTAGACTTTGTAGGTTCAGGACTTGGTGTAACTTGGTGTGATGAGAGCAGTCGAGATCTTCTTCTTCGACTTCATACATACAGCTAATACCCTCCAAGTAGAGATCCAGGGTAGATGCGACAAATTTTTATTTTCTTTTCAGTTTCTAGGGATTTTATTCCGGCCCACTGTTTTCATTTTATAGTTGTACTTATGGTTGTACTTTACTCTCGTGGTTATACCTTACTTTTTTGGTTGATTTCATCAATTTCCCTTTTTGAGTGTGTACAGACCTCTAAGGAAATGCCTTCCCTGTTTGGGAAAATCCTTCAAGTGCTAGTCACCAACCCCCGGCCTATGAAATGTGCGCTTGGGGTAGTCACGTTCAGGCCCCGTGGGATGGGTCCTGAAAAAGTGTGATCCAATGGAGGATGGTTCTACCAGAAAGACTAAGCGTATACTATTAATGAGGCAATGGTGTAATGTGTCTTCAGTTCGGTTTTTAGTACAGGGAGTCTACTGTTGGTGCGACAGCCTGCTTATCCATACACCAGGACCTGGAATTCTATTTTCCGACTCAATACGTGTAAACCATGATTTCTAGTGTTTTGAAAAGTTTTATTGATCATTCCTGAGTCAGCTCACTAGGTATAACTAATTGACCATCGCACATCTGTTCCTTCTAGGATGCCTCCACGAAGACTTCCAGGGGATCATGCACGCCGGCTGAGTGTGTTTAATTAGTTTCAGAGACAGAGGACTCTAGGTTTTCAAGGCAAGATGGACCCATAGGCATCATATGACTAGCTTGAGGCGATTTCGCGGGTCTTTAACTTAGTAGAGACACCCTCCGATCAAATTTTTATATTGGCCTCTAGCATTATTTAGGACTTATCAAGATGATGGTGGAGCTCCACGCTCTAGGTGCATGAGGAGGAGACCCTCACCTGGCCATAAATTGAGAGCCTTTTCTGTGTGGAGTTCGTGCCAGCGAAATTATGCTCTGTTCATATTCAGGAGCTGCTGCATCTATATCAGGGCAGCCAAACTGTGGCTCAGTACTCCGGGAGATTTACTGTCCTCTCTTGATACTCCATCAATATGGTACGAGACCCTTACTTCAAGCCCCAGAACTATGAGCAGGGGCTCTGATGATAGATCAGAGCTGCAAAGGTTTATCTCAGCATCCTGACGTATACTGGGGTTCTAGAGCGAGCCTTGTCGATGGAGAGCTTCCTTACCGATCAGGCACTGACAGTGAGAGACCCAATCAGACGACAGGTAGCAAAGTCATCCACAGCTTGCAGTAGAAAGACGATGTAGAATCCCAAGTAGGATAGACCTTCTAGAGGGTGACCCTAGGACGTAGGGTCAGAGGTGTGAGGCTCGAGAGGATGATGGATCCAACAACGAGGCGTGATCTGTTTATCGTGAAGGGGATAGGGTCATAGAGATCGTGACTTTCTAACCCCCCGCACGGATGATCGACAGACGATGGATGGTCCACCAAGGCAGCGACATTGGTAGAAGCATGAGCATCATCCAGGCAGCAAACGTGGAAGGCGAGAAGGACATGCAGCGGGAGGTGGTAGGGGTCACTAGGAACAACTACCACCACCCTTGGAAGTCCACCATGAGCTCAGGGACCAATTGGTTGGGGAAAAGCCCAAAATAGGCATTAGAGGTTCATGATCTTGACACCCCTGAGATGATACGAGGTACGATCTATATCTTCTCTACTTAACCAGTTGTGCTTATCGACACAGGTGTCACGACCCGTCCTCGGGGCCCGTCCAGTGACTACCCCAAGCCCGCCTTCCATAGGGCAGGGGCTGGGGACTAGCACCAAAGGCGTAAATCCCGATAACTGGGAAGGCGTTGCCTTTATAAAATAAAACAAACACCACAGATCACAAGTAGAAGTAAGACACTAAGTACAAAAAAAAGAAGTGCTGAAAAGTAAATGGGCCAGAATACAAACCCCACTGAAGTACAACTACAACTGAACATAGTACAACAGAAAAAGAAAACAACTGGAAGAAAGGAAGCAGCTCTTGGGTCGTCGTCCTCGGATCCAACCTAAAGGGTAGGTAGAGACAGCACAGCTCCTGGGTCGTCGTCCTCGGATCCTACCTGAAGGGTAGGTACAGAAATCGCATCTCCTGGATCGTCCACCACGGATCCTACCAGAAGGGTAGGTACATATAGCCTCCACAACGCTCTCGCCCGTCAACCTCCTCCGTGTGTCATCTCGTCGCGAAGTCCACCTCCGGATACTGACTCGTCATGTGGTCCACCTCCGAGTACCGTCCAGTCCTCGAACACTCAGCCTCCGGCTGCGCATCCGTCGTCTGCAACCAACACAACGAGGTGCAGGCATAGCCCGTGTAGGGGTTAGTATAACGATACTCAGTAGGGACCCCGAGACCCTCAAAGTCTCACTAAAACCAACATGGATAACCACAAATAAGATCTCAACAGATAACCTCTACTTAGGTATATGCCCATGCGTATACCTAAGTTATCATGTAACCCATCTCAATCATGAGGAAAACACCAAGATCATGAAATCAATGGATAACCACTACCCAGGTATATGCCCATACATATACCTAAGTTATCAAGTGACCAATCTCAATCATGAGGTAAACACAAAGGTCAATAGTCTTAGCTCAAACCAAGATTTTGATTATCGAAACCGTAACTGCTGAAGAGCCCCGTCTCTGGAGTGTAGAGTGGTCCTGTCACGACTCCGAGGTACTGCTCACTAACCTAAGACTTTTGAGGTACTCCTCCTTTCGAGTACCGCGGGCTAGCCACCCGAACACAGTAGTGCTTCCCGCCGGGGTATGCCACCCAAACACAGTAGTGCACACCCCCTAATAGCCTGCATAGGTACTCTCCGAACGAGTACCGTAGGTCTGCACTGTCACACAGGTAGTGCTCCGTCTGCCATGGGTCTACACCTCACAATGTAGTGCTCCGTCCACTGGGCTAGTCGACTCACTCCAAGTCGAGTCGGTCAAGCAGTCGTCAGGTCTCAGTCGGCTACACGGTCTCCGCACTCCGCACGCTCGTCTCTGGGAGGGTCCGCTCCACGAGCTACAGGTCGATACTCCAAGTATCACAAGTCCCACGAAGAAGTATCTCAAAGCACCGCCTCATCATAGGGGTCTCAACGCAATAGACGGCGCGTCAATCGGACGCCCGGTCTGTGAGTTATTGGCTTTTTCGTTCCAGGGGCCCGGTTGGATTTCGTGAGCGAACCAACCCGACCGCACTCCGACGACATCCAAACCTCGAGCGGAGTAAGCCAAAAGATCCACCTCACTTAGAGGAATCCATCAAAGTCGACGGCACGTCAATCAGACATCCGGAGCTCAAGATGTAAGTGTTTCCGCTCTGAGGGCCCGATTGGTTTCGTATCTGAACCAACCCGAACGAACACAAAGTTCTCCAAAACCTTGAGTGCGATATACCGAAACGACCGTCTCGACCCAAGGATCACATCCCAACTGACGGTTCATCGATTGGAGGCCTGTAGCACATGTTATGGGCGTCTGACCGGAAAAGATTCGTTATTAAGGGGTTCGGGCCCAGTCCGACCCGACCCGATACCCCAGGGTCGACTCAAACCGGGTCGACCCGATCCGGGTCCGGGTCCGGCCGGCTTGGGCGCGGCCCGGCCTAGCCGGCATGGCCCGGCCTGGGCGCAGCGCGCCAAATCCGCTGGTCAGGCGCTCGGCTAAACGGCCGAGCCGTTTGGAGTGGGTGGCGCCTGCCCCCCCTAGTTTGTAACTGCGGCCCCCCTTAATGGGGGCCGCTCAGCTGGCCAGCCGGGGGTTTGAACCCCCAACTTTCCCCTTGTCCGGCCGGCCCGCCCCAGCCAGTCGGTTTTTTCCGCCACGGGACCAGCGACGACCAGTCCCCTCCCTTCTCCGACACCGGCGACCCGTTTCCGGCCGCCGGTCCTGCTACGACGCCGGCGGCCCATTTCCTGCCGCCGTTTCCCATGCTCTGCCGCGGCACAGTACCGGCCGCGGCCTTCATTAGTCCGGTGCGGCGCGGCGGCGCCGCACCCCTCCACCATGGCCCCGCTCCGGCCGTGGTTCTTTTGCGATTCTCCGGCGTGACGCGACGGCACCGCGACTTGGTTCAATTTCACGGAGTGGCGCGACGGTGTCGCGCATTCCTTGCCGCTCGATCCCGTGCGGTGCGACAGCACCGCGCCATTTCCGTTCCAACCACATTAGAAACAAACATGGATAATGAAGGAGGGTCGGTCGTGTTTGTGCGGTCCGACCCCCTCTCGTTAATCGATAGCAATTGTTCATATTCCACGAAGAACGTCAAAGTAATAATCATGAACAAAATAAATAAATAAACCCCTACAGTTTTCCCGCAAACAAGAATTCCCTGCCCGCAACATATTCTTCTCGGATCAACTTGATGTTTAGTTGATCCATGTTCTTTTATTTAGAAAGAAGTAACATGGGGTTCATTAATATTCACAAAACAATTCCCTACCTCGACGTTGCTTGAATGGAGGTTCGTCGAACGAGGATTCGGTGCGGAAATAGACGTCGCGAAAGAAGACGTTGTCGGCGTCGCGGTAAGAGGCGTCGCGGAAGGAGATGTCGCGGAAGGAGACGTCGACCTCCGAGGAATCCGGCATTCTTCGTGTTCTTCGTGTTCTTCGACGAAGAAGATGAAGAAACTCAAGTCTCCCTTAGCTTTTCTCCCAAATCTCTCAAGCAACAAGCCTCCAACCCAAAATAAAATAAGTCCCTTACTTATTTTATTAACACAACTTAAGGTTCGAAATTCAAGAGTTTGAAATTCAAACACTCACATTAAACACACTTCATTAATATAATAAGTTATCAAAACTAAAGTTATCAAATTAAAAATGTGAGTTGAGGGAGTTAAGGAATGTGAAGGGGTGGGGTTCGTGTGGGCCCCACCACTCTCATAACCTTCCATGGGAAGTTGGGTAGTTACCTAACTTCCACCCAAAGCTTAAATCCACTTAGAGAAAATAAAAATTGTAGTTAAATTTTTATTCTATCTTCTACAAATTTTATCAACCTCTCTCATGAAAACGCAACTCCGGAAAAGGTGTTTCTAAGAAATTACTGGCGTTGTGGTTTCATCAGTGCCCTCGAAATTCGATTCTGAGCACCGGTTCAAAAGTTAGAAAAACCTGCTCGTCCGTTCACTGAACGTACCCGAGCCAAACTTCGAAAAATGATTCCGGGCACACCGGGCCTCGGAATCAGGCACCGTCAGAAACTGCGTTCTTATAAAATTCCATAGAAAATTAAGAAAAAAATTTCCTTGAAATTTCCAGGTCTTTACAACAGGTTATATCCATTCATTCCTTTCCATAGACTTAGTTCGGGACTCTTGGGTTCCGAATGATCTTTTTTCTCTACCTTTGCCTTTGGATACTTCTACGGGAGGAGATTCAGTGGTCACACACTGGTGCTGACAGTGTAATCATACTCTTGGAGGAGATTTTTTTAGATGGGATATTCTAGTAACGGTGTTGAACCCTACAATGTCATTCTAAGCATGGAATGGCTATCAGTAGTTCACACAAAGATTGACAGCTTGAGACGTACAGTGCGATATACGTGTAGAGATGGAGGCCCGTTTTCCTTTGATGATGAGAAGGAAAATAGAGCAGCATTAGATGGACTTGTGCTCAGGAGGGTGCAGCCGATTACATATTTGATGGCTTTCATTACCTTTGACATGGTGGATGAGGTGAGTCCATTGTTTCCAGTGGTTGTGGACGAGTATGAGGACGACCTTCCAAAATATGTCCCAGGACTACCTCATCATAGAGAGGTAGACTTCACCATTGACTTGTACCCAAGAACAAAACATATATCTACACCAACATATCTTATGGGCCCTGCGGAGCTCCATGAGTTTAGGGTATAGCTGGAGGACTTACAGAGGACGAGATTCGTAAGGCCCAGTGTTTCTCCATGGGCATCCTAGATGTTTTTTTCCAAGACGACCGACATAATTTTAAGGCTATGCGTGTACTTCCAGCGCCTAAACGAAGTGACTGTGAAGAAAAAGTATCCTCTGCTGAGGATTGATGATCTGTTTGATTAGTTGAACGGAGAAAAGTGGTTCTCGAAGATAGACCACATATCGGGCTATCATCAGCTCAGGGTACGGGACGAGGAAGTACTGAAGATAGCCTTCAGATGTCGGTATGGCCATTACAAGTTCATGGTGATTCCATTAAGAATAAACAATGCTCTAGTAGTGTCCATGGGGCTCATGAACATGATATTTCAGCCATACCTCAGTCACTTTGTGGTGGTCTTCATCAATGACATCTTGGTGTACTTAGTGTCCTAGGAAGAGCACACTGTATACTTGAGGATAGTTTTGGAAACACTCCGGGAGCACCGGTTTTATGGGAAGCTCTCAAAGTGTGAGATATGGATACGAAGGTCCACTTCTTGAGAATAGTAATCTCAGGGGATGGGGTTGTAGTGGATTCAGCGAAGATCATGGTAGTACTTTCAAGGGAGCCACCAAGAATTTTTACCAAGGTGCAGAGCTTTCTTGGATTATCATGCTACTATCAGAGGTTCGTACATGATTTCTCTAGAGTTGGAGCACATATGAATTCCATGAAGAAGAAGGGAAAAACCTTTATGTGGTCAGATACATGACATCAAATATTTCAACAGCTGAGGAAGATCTTGACCAACTCTCCCATCCTAAGGTTTTCGGAGGAGGGCACTGGCTACGTGGTTTACAGTGATGCATCAAAGACCAGACTCAGTTGTGTCCTGGTTTAGGATGATGTAGTGATTGCTTTTGGATCATGACAGTTGAAGCCTCATGAGAAGAATTATGTGACTCACGACATGGATTTGGAAGTCGTAGTCTTCACACAAAAGATGTGGCCACACTATTTGATGGATGAGCGGTTCACTGTTTACTCAGACCACAAGAGTCTCAAATATATCTTCAAACCAAAAGAAATAAATCTGAGATAGAAACGTTGTCTAGAGTTCCTCAAGGACTATGAATTTAAGATATTCTATACTCTTAGGAAGGGGAACGTAGTGGAAGAGGCATTTATCCGGAGATCTAGGACGCATCTTTTGAATGGGGCATTAGAAAAGATAGCCTCACTTCAAATATCCTACATGGATAGAGATGAGACAGTCAACCTCTAGTCAATGGTAGTTTCCCCTCCACTCATTTAGTGAGTCAAGGAGGCACAACTCAGAGACAAAAGATGCAAGAATACATGTGCTCAGCTATCCTCAATCTGTGCACCTGACAAATATTCTCATGGTGGGGAGCACACAGTCTTTTTCAGAGGATGTACAGTTCTACCAGTGGTGCACTACGGCAAAAAAGGCATTTAGCGGCGGTTTTGAAAAACCGCTGTGAAATCGTGCGTCGGGAAACTATTTGCCAGAGGTGGTACCCAGCCTTAAGTGTGGTGCACTGCCTGGGTTGAGATGTAGGGCCCACAACGAGGGCGTTGTGCTCTAAAAGGGGGGTGATTGTAACATCCCCAAATGATGAAGGGTTAAATGACTAAATGATATGACTCATGTTAATAAGGTGCACCTTATTTATTTTATTTATTTTATTTATTTTATATATTTATTTTATTTATTTATTTATTTATTTATTTTTCGTATTTATTTATTTTATTTATTTTATTTCGTATTTATTTTATTTATTTTATTTATTTTATTTCGTATTTATTTTTTATTTATTTTATTTCGTATTTATTTTATTTATTTATTTATTTCATATTATTTTATTTACTTTATTTATCCATGCATGCACATCATATGCACATGCACATGCACATCCCATGCAATATAAATAAATTATACGTTTGGTGAGATTTGAACCTCTAACCTCTTGCATATTTTCCAAAGACTTTACCACTCCACCAAGCTCGCCATGTGGTTAATAAACAGAATTTAATATACTTATATATATTAATTGAAAAAACAAATAATACATAAATAATAGATATAGGCTCAATAATAATAAATAATAAATAATAAATAATAAATAATAAATAATAAATAATAAATAATAAATAAAGATAAATAATAAATAATAAATAATAAATAATAAATAATAAATAATAAATAAATAATAAATAATAATAAATAATAAATAATAATTAATAATTAATAATTAATAAATAAAGATAAATAATAAATAATAAATAATAAATAATAAATAATAAATAATAAATAATAAATAATAAATAATAAATAAGGAATAATAAATAATAAATAATAAATAATAAATAATAAATAATAAATAAATATAAATAACAAATAATAATTAAATATAAATAATAAATAAATAATAAATAATAAATAATAAATAATAAACAATAAATAATAAATAATAAATAAATATAAATAATAAATAATAAATAAATATTAATAATAAATAAATATAAATAATAAATAATAAATAAATATAAATAATAAATAAATAAATATAAATAATAAATAATAAATAATAAATAATAAATAATAAATAATAAATAAATATAAATAACAAATAATAATTAAATATAAAAAATAAATAAAAAATAAATTATAAATAATAAATTATAAATTATAAATTATAAATTATATATAAAGATAAATAATAAATAATAAATAATAAATAATAAATAAATATAAAAAATAAATAATAAATAAATATAAATAATAAATAATAAATAATAAATAATAAATAATAAATAATAAATAATAAATAATAAATAATAAATAATAAATAATAAATAATAAATAAATATAAATAATAAATAATAAATAAATATAAATAATACAAATAAAAAATAATAAATAAATATAAATAAATAATAAATAAATATAAATAATAAATAATAAATATAAATAATAAATAAATGTAAAGAATAAATAAATATAAATAATAAATAATAAATAATAAATAATAAATAATAAATAATAAATAATAAATAATAAATAATAAATAATAAATAATAAATAATAAATACATAATAAGAATAAATAATAAATAATAAATAATAAATAATAGATATAAATAATAAATAATAAATAATAAATAATGAATAATAAATATAAATAATTAATAAATATAAATAATAAATAAATATAATTATAAATAATAAATAAATATAAATAATAAATAAATATAAATAATAAATAATAAATAAATATAAATAATATAAATAACAAATAATAAATAAATTTAAATAATAAATAATAAATAATAAATATAAATAATAAATAAATATAAATAATAAATAAATATAAATAATAAATAATAAATAATAAATAATAAATAATAAATAATAAATAATAAACAATAAACAATAAATAATAAATAATAAATAATAAATACATAATAGATATAAATAATAAATAATAAATAATAAATAATAGATATAAATAATAAATAATAAATAATAAATAATGAATAATAAATAATGAATAATAAATAATAAATTATAAATTATAAATAAAAAATATTAAATAAATAAATATAAATAATAAATAATAAATATAAATAAATATAAATAATAAATAAATATAAATAATAAATAAATATAAATAGAAATAATAAATAATAAATAATAAATAATAAATAATAAATAAATAATAAATAATAAATAATAAATAATAAATAATAAACAATAAATAAATATAAATAATAAATAATAAATAAAAAATAAAAAATAAAAAATAAAAAATAAAAAATAATAAATAATAACTAATAAATAATAACTACTAAATAAATATAAATAATAAATAAATATAAATAATAAATAATAAATAATAAATAATAAATAAATAATAAATAATAAATAATAAATAATAAATAATATAAATAATAAATAATAAATAAATATAACTAATAAATAAATAAATATAAATTATAAAATAATAAATAATAAATATAAATAATAAATATATATAAATAATAAATAAATATAAATAATAAATATAAATCATAAATCATAAATCATAAATCATAAATCATAAATCATAAATAATAAATCATAAATCATAAATCATAAATCATGAATAATAAATAATAAATACATAATAGATATAAATAATAAATAATAAATAATAAATAATAGATAATAGATATAAGTAATAAATAATAAATATTAAATATTAAATATTAAATATTAAATATTAAATATTAAATAAATAAATATAAATAATAAATAATAAATAATAAATATAATTAATAAAAAATAAATAAATAATAATATATAATATATAATAAATATAAATAAATATAAATAATAAATAAATATAAATAATAAATAATAAATAATAAATAAAAAATAAAAAATAAAAAATAAAAAATATAAATAAATATAAATAATAAATAAATATAAATAATAAATAATAAATAAATATAAATAATAAATAAATATAAATAATAAATAATAAATACATATAAATAATAAATAATAAATAAATATAAATAATAAATAATAAATAATAAATAATAAATAATAAATAATAAATAATAAATAAATATAAATAATAAATAATAAATAATAAATAATAAATAATAACTAATAACTAATAAACAAATATAAATAATAAATAATAAATAATTAATAATTAATAATTAATAATAAATAATAAATAAATATAAATAATAAATAATAAATAATAAATAAATTTAAATAATAACTAATAAAGAAATAATAAATAATAAATAATAAATAATAAATAATAAATAATAAATAAATATAAATAATAAATATAAATAATAAATAATAAATAATAAATAATAAATAATAAGTAATAAATAATAACTAATAACTAATAAATAATAAATAATAAATAATAACTAATAAATAAAAATAAAAAAATAAAAAATAAAAAATAAATATAAATAATAAATAAATATTAAATATAAATAATAAATAATAAATAATAAATAATAACTAATAACTAATAACTAATAAATAATAACTAATAAATAAATTAAAGTATATTATAAATAATAAATAATAAATAATAAATAATAAATAATAAAGGAAACACATGGAAAAGTATAAAAAGACGTGATAAGGGATGAAAAATCATGAAAACGCATGAAAAAGGAAGGAGAAGCATATGAAGAATGAGGAATTTGAAAGAATGAGAACGCATGAAAACTCATGACAACTCTGGAAAACTCCTTAATAATTCAAAATAATCATCATAATAACCCATAAAAACCATTGATAAATATAACAAGTTATGGAAACCTAAATAAACAGTAATAAATGAAGCTACCGTTAAAACCCGTCAAAACAGTCATAAAGAGACAAAAACATTGGACTCACATTAACGGAGATAACATATGATCCGAGAGTCCGTTTTAGATCCGTGACCTGTGAAATCAAAGATCCTGAAACGATCTTCGACTTGAAAGGTGAAAGAGTCAGAATGGACAGGCGGATTAGATGTTATGACCATTTAAAAAAAAGTTGACGGGGAACGGGTGCTAGAAACGAGGCCTTGAAAAACATAACAAACCTGATACCCACTAAAAAGGCCTTAACATATGATCTAGGAGTGCATGTGGGCGCCGAAACCAGTCAAACTGAAGCTCATGGAATGAGCTATGATCTGGCAGGTGGAGGAGGCCGAACTGACACATGGATCGAAAGTTAGTTCTGTTTGAAGACAAGTTCAACGGGACAACGGTGACGGAAACAAGGTTTTGGAGGCATTCAGAGGGGTTTTTGGGCTCGAAAAACAAGACAGAAGCTTTCATGTGTCGATTTGGTGCGTAGCTCTCTTCCCTGGCTTTGATTTGATATGTGGTAGAACCCAAACGGACACCCAGAGCGAAAGTTATGGTCGTTTGAAGTTGGAGAACTTTTTTCAAATTTCTTATAACTCTAATATCATTCACACCATAGACCGTCTCACGGTTTTGATTATATGTGCCTCTAGATATCTTCATGCGCTTCGATTTGACTGGTCGTGGTGCTTCAACGGACGCCCGGATCAAAAGTTATGGTCGTTTTAGTGATTTCGGGGTTTCTCGTGTTTTTTATTTTTTTCATTTCATTTCGCGGCGGTTTTACCGAAACTGCCGCTATTTCGCGGCGGTTTTTTAAAAAACCTCTGCTAATCCGCGAATAAAATTAAAAAAAATATTAAAAAATAATAATAATAAATAATATTTTTTTCCGTTTAGCAGCGGTGGTTTTGGGGCGGTTTTAAAAACCGCCGCGAAAGGGCGGCCTGAAACGCGTTTCGCGGCGGTTTTAAAAACCACCACGAAATAACTGCCGCTAAAAGGCAGTTTTCTTGTAGTGGTGCTACGAGAGGAGGTGCTGAGGGAGTTCCATACACCCCCCTTGGATGTACCTCTAGGCATGAAGAAGATTTATTAAGACCTATGATGTCAGTACTGGTGGCTAGGGATGAAGAATGTATTGGTAGAGTTTGTTTCTAAATGCCTCACATGCAAGAAAGTGAAGGTCGAGCACCAGGTACCAGCAGGCTGACCCAACCCCTCAAGATACCAGAGTGGAAGTGGGAACGGATATCGATGGACATCGTGACGGTGTTACCATGTATGTCTAGATGGAACAATACAATTTGGTTGATTGTTGGCCAACTCACCAAGTCGTCCCACATCCATGCTATTCTAGATAAGGGTTCAGTAGAGAGCTTGGGACGTCTCTACGTTCAAGAGATCGTGCGACTTCACAGGGTGCCTTCGATGATAGTCTCACACCGTGATGCACACTTCACATCCTTATTATGGAAAGGATTGCATGTGGATTTCTAGACTCAGCTTCGTTTGACCAAAACCTTTCACCCATAGACAGATGGTCAGACTGAGCGGACCATCTAGACTATGGAGGACATGATTCAAGCATGTGTCTGAGATTTTGGTCGCTGTTGGGAGGACCACCTACCCTTGGTGGAGTTTGCGTACAAAAAAAACTATCACTCCACCATTAGTATGTCCCCTTTTGAGGCATTTTACAGATGACCGTGAAGATCTCCCTTGTGTTGGATGGATCTAGGAGAGCCAGCATTCATCGGCCCATAGATTGTACAGGCTGCCACCAAGAAGGTGCAGGTCATCTAAGAGAAGATGAAGAGTGCACAGAGCCAACAGAAGTCCTAAACTGATAGGCGATGGAGACCACTAGAGTTCCAGGATAAAAACCACGTATTATTGCGAGTCTCCCTTCGATGGGGACTAGAGAGATTTGGATAAGGAGGAAAACTCTCACTGAGGTTTATCATACCATTCCTGATACATTGGAGTATTGGATAGGTGGTGTACCACTTGGAAATGCCACCATAGTTGGACAGGGTGCACAATGTCTTCTACATATCCCACCTCGGGAGATACGTGCATGACCGATCTCAAATCATCGACCATAGCGTGCTGGAGATTGACGATAGGGAGACTTTTTCAGTGTACCTTGTGGAGATAGAGGATCGACCTGAGTGGATACTTCATGGGCAGTTGATACCTCTTGTGCGCATTCTACGACAGCACGGGAATCTCCAGGAGAGTACATGGGAGGTAGAGGATCATATGCGTACCCAGTACCCCTCTTTGTTTGTGTATCCTTGTTTAGATTTCACGGACGTAAATCCCCATGGAGGGGAGAATGTAATGACCTGGAAATTTACACGTAATTTTTGTTAATATTTTGGGATTATTATGAGTCTGTAAAAATTGATGGTGCATGATTTTGAGGCCCGGTGTGCTCGAAATTGATTTTTTAACTTTTTTTAAAGGTACGTTCAGTAAACGTGTGAGTGACATTTTCTATATTTTGAACCGGTGATTGGTTTAAAATAACATGTAATTGAAATATTATTATCTTTTTCTCCTATAGATGAGCGGGGATGGTTGGACCAGTGACTTGTTAAGTCATTTAATGGCTTGCCTCCTCAACTGTGTAACTCCATCATTGTGAATTAAAAGAGGTTCATTAATTAATTTAATGAACCTCATTAATTACTCAATGCATTACTCACATTCCCCCCCCCCACTCTTATTTAAATGGAACTTGGGATTGTGTTTTTACACGACTTCTTAAAGTGATGAAACTCTAGTGAAGTCCTGCGGTAACATCCACTTGAACGACGAGACCAAATTTGGCGAGTGGTGACGAGTGCCACCGAATCACGAACTAATGACAATGAAGAAGGAGGTTCTATCGATTGTCGTTAGTGGAAATCGCATCCAAGTAGGGGTTTTTGTTTTTGAAATTATAAAATTCTTCCTTCTTTGTTCATGATTTATATAAAGAACGTGGGTTAACAGACCAACGGGTTGATCTAAAGATCGTTCTTTAAACACGTGATGTTGATGTGGGGTTAAAAGTCGGGAGTTATTTCTAAATTCAATTATTGTTGTTAACAACCCTTGTAAAAATGAAAATGAAGACAGAGCGAGAAAATCTGAAAAAGGCCCAGACCCTCCGCCGATCTTGTTGTTCTTGTGATTCTCATGCGCGGCTGGGAAATGTGATGGAAAGGTAGAGATAGTGGTCACGCAGTGGCGGTGGTGACCCGAGAGGCTCTTAGGCACATACAGAACCTCGAACGAACCACCAAAGCACGTTTGGTGGCCCATGGAATGAACCATCAGTATGCCATGCCAGCGGTGGCTCGAGGAGGCCCACAACAATCGGTTGCGAGTGCTGGGATGGCGGCACGCCATTGCGTGTGGTGATGGCCTGAGCTGGTCATGTGGGAGAAGGATGGCGCCTGCATGCGCCACTTATGGCAGTAGCCATAGTTAGCGGGTCGCGGCAGGAGGGGGAGATGCGGCCCCAAGCCACTTTGTGTCGGCTAGAGACCAGTCGGACACCTGGATGACCGTTGCATGCTATGGGGCAGTGCCCAACCGGCTGGATAAAATGGACATGCGTCCGCAGGGCCAGATGGAGACGTGGTCCACCTTCAGGCAGAATTGGCCAGACATGGGCCAGTCGAACGGGCTGGACCTGCCCAGCAGTCCGGGATGGACCCGTGACCCAGCGGGCCAGCGCGGGTGGTCCGGGCCCCACCCGGTGGGCTGAGACAACCACGGCCCGGGCCCGCGAATCTGTCAGGCCGACCCTAATGGGACAAATACAGTGAACCGGGCTGACCCTTAATGCGCCGGACCCGGGTGGGGTTAGGCAGACCTTGAGACCTATTGCATCAGGTTGTCCTAACCGAGTCGGACCGGTCCCAGACGCAATCGGACCCCAAATAAAGAAACACACGTAACTGATGAACCTAGTGTTCATTTGACATGTCGTCAATGGCGTTGGGACACTTTTTTAGGAAGTGGTCCCTTTGGATTATTTCGGCGGAACCAACTGAGTCGGGCCGAACCAAGGTGTGATCACCCCCATTTCTCAGAAAGAGATGTAACTAACAGACCAGACGTTCGATCGACGTGTCATCTATGGTATAAGGACCCTTGTGACAAGTAGGTTATTTAGAGATACTATAAGTGGGTTTTGATGAAGTATAACATGCAAAATGATTTGGGTCAAAATGGAATATTACTGGGCCCTTTTTTCAAAAGTACCCACATCTCACAATCCAGGAATCTAATCGACGCGTCTTCTATCACATTGGGACCCCTATTACAGGGCGCTCCCATGGGTATTATTTTTGTGGGACTTAATAATGGTTGAAATATGAGTGATGGATTGAGATGCAGAATATTTTGGAGGTCATTCATGCTACGTGTAGGAATCCATAGGCTAACTGTGACATGAAGAAGAAGAAGAGAGACCAATACGGGTCAGCATCAGAAACTACAGAGTGGGATGATCTAGCTATACGACTAATCATTCCTACCTCTGTACCAGCGACCAATATGGGTTGACACTAGTGAACAATACAGGTCAAAACCAGTGACCAATATGGGACAACATCTAGCGACCAATACGGGTCAACATACAGTGACCTATACAGTTTAGTAGTATAGTTAATAGGGATAGGATGATTCGACCATACGACTAGTCATCCTTATAACAGTAAACTTGAAGTTATATCATTAGTGTGAGCTATCTCATTTTCTTTGTGATTCATGATTTAGAATCATGCTTGTGATATTACCTTTTTGGTATTTCTTATGATGTTTTCCTTTGGGGCTTATCGAGAGACCTACGGGGGTCTCGGGGTCCCCTACTGAGTTGTTATACTCACCCATGTATAGGCTCTGCCCGCACATGTGTATCTGGTGGAGACTATTGCCACTCTAAGGCAGACTTTGGAGCTTCAAGACTTGGTGGAGATTTGTGCGATGGGAGGGGTCGAGATCATCTTCTTCGACTCAAGACTTACAACTACTACCTCTAGGTAGATCTCTAGGGCAGATGCAAGATATTTTTACTTTCTTTTCAGTTTCTCGGGCTTGTAGTCTGGCCCACTATTTTCTGTTCTCAGTTTTACTTGTGGTTTTACTTTACTCTTCTGGTTATCACTTACTTTTGTTAGTTGTTTACTTCAGTTTCCCGTTTTGAGTGTGTATAGATCTCTAAGTAAATACCTTCCCTGATCGGGACAATCCTCCATGTGATAGTCACCAACCCCTATCCTTTGGAAGGACGGCTTGGGGTAGTCATATTTGGGTCCTGTGGGAGAGGTCGTGACATTGATTTTTTAGGTTTTTTGGAAAATATTCATTTTTCGATGAATACTGAAAAATATTGATATTTATTAAAAACATACTTCTCATTTAAATTATTTAGATTGTTACATTATATTTTAAATTGGAATGAAAGTATAATTAGTTCATTTATGTTATTAAAAATTTAATTAATTTAATATTAATGAATTTTATATTGAATTTAGACATTAAAACCTTATATACTAATGAGAATTTTATCTTTGGAAGCCCACATTACTTTACTCTGTAGGTATAATTTTAAATTTGGTACTACCAATTCTATGAATTGAAATTTAAAAAATGGATTCCTTATTTTAATTAATAATATTTTTTAAAATATCAGAAGGTAAAATTTATTTATATCCATTATGAATAGTAACGCCAGTAAACAAATAATTACCGCGGTTATTTTAAAAGATGATTTATATGGAAGTTAAACTATAAATATCTTATAAAATGACATAAAAACTAGTTAATCACGCATTTTATTGACATATTGTTAAATTCTCACATCTATTGTTCAATAATGATCTTTTTTTAGGATTGATTAATTATAAAAATGTGGCTGTAATTGATTCTTTTCTAAAACTCCATGGGTTTCATCTCCCCCACTTATAAACAGCCACCCCTTTAATCCCCTTATTAGAGATAATCCATTTGGAGCAAAGAAAAATTGAACAAATAACATCCCAACTCTCCTCCCATTATATTAGAGGATTTTTTTTTATCAAAAATCCATTCAAGGAAGGATTCTTGTGGAAATCAGTGAGGTCGCCCGTAGAATTGGTAAGGTTCTAAAATGATTGTTTTTATTTTATTTTTTTATTCCACCATCGTATCATTTTTCGTATTCATGGTATTTTAAAATAATCAATATATATGATGTACTATGATTTTAATTTGTTAATATCATAATATATATCCATATACACTTTTATAAAATGTGAAGTGAAACTGTTGACCCTCTATAAGGTGGACAACCGCCACACAAACTGATGAAACCCATTTTCTATCAATAGTGCACATGATTAGATATTATATGTTGTTCAATGATTATAAAAAACATTTATGATATAATTATTATTCCAAAATTAAAATATAACATATACCTTATTACATTAAATTTTGTTTACAATATGATAACTTCACTCATTTGTATGGATGACCACTGTTTCCCAAAGCGATGTGATTAATTTTTCATTTACACTTTACATGGAAGGAAATACAGATAAATTAAATTAATATTTGTGGTATATAAATAATTATATAGTATATTAAAATTTATTATATCATACACTCCCTTACCCTTTCAACTATTAATGGAATGATATCATCGCTCGTTCAAACGTACGAAATACCATATCCATGATGATACTTGAATCATTTTACATGAAAAAAAAAATTGACAACAGTTATGATAATGAATATATTGAGAAATTGTGATATTTATAAAATTATTGTTATTATTATTGATTTATATCCTTTTAAAAAAAATCTTGAATCTTATAACAAAATACAAATGGGAAAATACAGAAATTAACATCAAAAACAAAGAAAGCAATGAAATATTATTAAAAATAGGTGGTAAAACGTTATAAGATTACAATAAATGATATAAAAAATATTATTATGGTTATTTTAATAATTAACAATATTCATAAAACCATTATACTATAGTATAAATTATGTTTAACAAAAAGAATTTTTGAGGTAAGGGATTTTGTCTCAATTTCCATTTTGTTGAGACATATTTGTTAATAATAACATATTTACATTAATATCGAGTCAATACTACCCCTTAGATGTATTTAACATTAATAACACTTTATTTTTGATGATTTATGTTTAGTTTCGTGTTTATTATTCAAGGTTTTAAAAGTTAAAAGTAACCAAATAGGTAAAACATTATTGAACAATCTCACTTAAATTTATGATTGTTAATTTTCTCTTGAAAAAAATTATTTCTTGTCATCATTTTACATATGATACAACATTTCTCATAAATATCAATATTCTTATATGACCGATATTTTTATTAACTAATATTTATATAATTTTACAATGAATTTTTACATTTAAATTCATTTGATTAACTGGGGAAAATTTCGATAAATTGGTGTTCTTTACTCAATAATGATATTTGATGATAATGAAAATTGACTCATGAATTAAATTTATTATAATATATATATTAAATTATTATGAAATTAATATTTTTATAGGGGACAATTATATATATACCTTTGATTCATCCACATGTCCTGTGAGAAAAATTAGTAGGGCTTAACCCATAGTTTTAATATTTCTTTAAAAGGTATTGACAGTGGAGGTATCCTCATTCCTAAGATTATGACTTCCAATACATAGGAATTTTTTTAATTAAGAATTTATTTATTATTAATATAAAGTATGTTATAAAAGAATTTAATTTATGGATGAATCTGAATCTCAACTTATTGACTAAATGGAATGTGTTTTCAATTATTTACCTTACCATATTGATTATGCCCTACCCAATTATTATAGTCAGGTTATTGATCAAATGTAACTTGTGTTAAGTTATTTAAATTCAATAGTTTTTATGCTTTATTGATTCATGATTTTTCCCTATATATTTAACCCATAATAATAATTTGATCTCACTATTATATTGTTCCCTTCCCCCATGATATACTAAAGAACTCTTGGAATGAGTTCAATGTTTCCAAATTCATTACATTATTATAATTTGTATTTTATTACCCTATGTGAATTAGGTATCATATATGTATATAGATCTATAAAACTACTAAAATGATAGTTCCTTTGGTATTTAACCCCTTTAATCTATGTGAATGTAATAATGTAGGCACTCACTCTATGGTTACTGGAGTCAGGGTTGTCACAATACATACATGTTTTCTCTATACATTTTAATGTTTTTAATTCTAACTTTTATCATGATTGAAATCATTTGGATCAACATTATTGACTATTTTAACTATTTTCAATTATTATGATTTACTACATATCACAAGTTTAATGATACAAGTTTCTATGTGCATTAATTTTTATATGTTATTATCATTAACATTTATTTAGTCATTATACTATAATGTTAATCTTATGCTCATGGAGAAATTAAATTATTAATGTTTATGTTTACCCATATTAATCATTTGAGGTCACCCTTATTATTCTTTACATTTCCACATGTCACAATGAATGGTTTTAAATGAATTATTTATATAAATGTTTTATTTTTATATAATTTTATTATAAATGTTGATGAAGTTTTGTGAAGTAAATAAAGGTGACTATAATAGAATAAAATTTCATAATAATAAATTTGTATTATTATGTATGAGATTGTCCTAACAGTCTTAAAATATTTACCTAAAAGTTACATGGAAAAATAAGTTGTAAAATTATTCAATTTGATGTTTTATAATTTTATGGATAAAATTGCTTCATGTTTATCATAATAAAATTCAAAAAATTTGAGGACAATTTTTTTAGCACTGTATCCATGGGTGTGGGTTCGAAGCTATTATAGTTCTAGTTAACTCCATTTTCCCAGTCATCTATAGTGATGTAAAATTACACAATACCTTATAGGGATATGTAATTATTATCCCACCCATCATAAAATAAAAAAACAATAAAGATGTGTAGCCCAAGAACATGATAACATTTTTAATTCCACAGATGAATAATTAAACACTAAAAATGATACAAGTTTTAAGAATGACACAACAAAAATGATCATAATCCATCCAAATGGAAAGGATTTTTGGAATCAGTAATGAGTATCCCTAGTGAAGTACAAAAAATGTTAATATAATTTTATAAAGATGAAAACTCCTTTATAATATCATCTTAAATATTTAATTGAAGTTTGTGAAGAAATATTCATTACTTTTGATAACATTTATATAAATAGAAATATTATGAAATGATTTTAATAAATAATTTAATTGAATAAATGGAAATCCATAAAATAATTTTTTTGGAATTGAGAACTTTTCCCATTTTATTATCGATAAAATCTATGTTGCATTCACCCCTCAGACAACACACATTGATTTGGAGTTGAAAAATTGATTTCCGCAGAAAAATTAATAATAAAAATGTAACTCAAAATTATACATTAATTACCACACAACGATAGACAAATATTTCAAAAAAACACTTCCCAATATGATTACATGGTGGTTATTATCTCTCATGGGGAGTAGGCCTAAGATTTCATCCATTGTAGAAGAAAAAGGTGATAACTCTATCAAAACAATTTTTAATGGTCTGGTAGATAATATTTACATGTAAAATGCCTTTATTATATTACAATTTATAGTTATTGGGGTATCATATTTCTCAAGAATATATTTTACTACTTATGGGGCATAAACGGACATATAAAAAAAATTCATGGTCTTTTAAAGTGGGGATTCATTTTAGAAATGTGTATAAAATAATTTATTATAATAAAAACCTCATCCAATAACATCCATTTTTTAATGATAATGGATTCTAGGATTGTCACCTGGTTTAAAAATATATTTTTTTTCAAAATTAAGTGAAATCATTCATTTTTTATGTTTCCATAGAGAGAAATTATGATCACTTTCTTATATCACACGTAGAACACATTTTCATCAGGTTAGTAGGACTCTTGTCTCTCAGTGTACTTCATTCTCTATAGCACCCCAAGATTCAATGAAATATTTTTCTGAAATCAATTTTGTGTTTTTTAGATTTTTCATTACATGAAACATTGAGTTATTGTTGTTTTGAACACATCACCGAGTTTATCTTACATTAAGTTAAATATCGAATTTAAGTGAAATGTGACCTACTATTAAAATATTACTATTAAATGTGATAGTTATCACCAAGCCATTGGAATGAAGGGTATGAATAATATTAACTAAATTATGAAAATATATGGTTTATATATATATATATATATATTTATATAAATTATGTGGTGAATAATTCGGGGGAAATAAAAAAAAATGTTTGAAAAAAGGACAACTTTTCTTGAAAAACAATTTTTTATGAAAAAAACATGTTCTACCTCAATAAAATAAATACTTTTTTTGGGTGAATTAGTTTAATGAAATTAAAATATTTTATATACAAATTTTTTGGAATTCATATTATTTATTTTAAAGATAATATAAATTAATAAATATATTTTATCGGTGAAAAACTATATTTTTCTAAAATGACATTTCGTCGCATTTTTACAAAATTATTTTAGAAATAATTTTTAAAATTTTTATAAAATATATTCCAAAAACTAAATATTGATTTTTTAAAATATAATCTCAAAATTAAAATATCTTTAAATTTAGATAATTCTTTAAAAAGATTATTTTTTTTTGAATAGTGAAAAATAATGAATTTCATATAGAAATAGACTTTTATTTAAAATTTTTGTAAAATTAAATTATATTATAAATTATTTTTAAATTAAAATTATTTGAAATATAAATCTATTTATCCATTTTATATCATTTTAATAATTATCCTATTTAATTTTTATAGAAAAACACTGTAAATTTTTGAATATTTTCTTTTTGAAGACTCTCTTCTACGTCGCATCTTCGAGATTAATTTTAAATTTCATTTAGCCCTGTCTGTGAATGGAATTTTAAAAAATTAATTCATAAATTGGAATTAGAATAATTTATCATATCTAATATGGTCATCATAAATTTTTAGCAATATGAATAGTTGAAATAGTAAAAATTAATTATAGCATCTAAGATAGAAATGGGTTTACTAGGGAGTTAAACTAAAAATATAAGTTTCAAAATTACAGAAAACATGTCTAAAACAACATTTTATAGCCATATTTGGATACTATAAAGGATAATTATTATTTATACTTTTTTTAGATCCCACTACATGAAAAAAAGTGGGTACACATGTTTCATTTAACAAATTTACATGTTTTCCACTCAACTCACTTATAAAAGGCCACCCCCTCTTTTCTCTTATTCAAAACATAAAAATATATTGGATCACCCATTACCTTGAATAATAAATTCCCAAAATTAATATTCCCATCCTATAAACATTTTTTGGGAAAATATCCAACCTTGTAAGGCTTTTGGTGCAATCCTAAGGAATTTACTCGAAGAAGAGGTAACGTTCTTCAATAAACATATTTGTTTTATTTCGTCATCCACCGCCATCAATTATAATTAAACCATGCTGATAAAATATATTTCACGTAATATTATATTTTTATGTTTTTTATGTACCTTAAACTATCCCATTCCATTAAATGTATTATTAAATCAAAATTCATGTATGGTGGACTACAACCTCTCGAACTAATGTCATTCGTCTTTTCCATTACCACCTCTCGCGGCTGTGTATGAAAATGAATATAAATTATAAATAAGATATATATAACATTACTATACCTTGGGATTAATTATATCATATATAAAAAAATACTTTCTATTTCGTTGGGGATATGATAATTGCGTTCGTGTGTATGATGGGAAACCACATTATGATGCGAAGTGATTTGTTTTCCCCGATGCTTTACATCGAAGATAATAAGGATAATTTTAATAATTTTTTATGATATAAATGAATTAATTATTATATTAATCACATAATTATCATTATTAAAAGGTAATCATTCATTTTATTTCACAACTATTCACTCAGAGAAGGGTAATAATGTCATTCATGTATGTGTGGATTTCCACCTTCATGATGTGATTTGACTATCTATTTTCATCATCACACAACATTGATGATAAGTAAAAGTTTATTTAAAAAAATATTAGGTTATTTATTACATTATTATAATTATTTAATGATAATACATTACATAACTCCTTCTCATAATGATCCATGATAATTTGAATCATTACACATGTGTGCGTATAGTGTAACGTCTCCATGATCGTAAAATACTTCATTTTTCAAAAGAATATTTCACAAATGGTCATAAAACAATAATTCATGTATAAATGTGATTATTATTTAATTATTAATATTCTATATTTTATAAAACCATGAACAATGTAATAGGAATGATAATTAAAAATCAAAACAGATATGAAAAACCAAGCGGTTATTCCTTGAAACATGGTTTTAAAAAGGAATTGTTAATAAATAGGTAATAAATTGCAATAATAAAATCATATATTTTATGATATATATATATATTTTATGGTTTTTTAATTGATTTAAATTAAACTTATATTTATTATATAGTATATTTGAATGTGTGTGAAGGAAGTTGAAAGTTAATATTAAGAATTTCAGGACTCACTTTTATTTTAGGAAGAAAAATGATAATTAACCACTTGTTTCATTTTTGTATTATATATAATATACCATTGAAATTTAATATCATTAATATAATTGTTTTAAATATATTGGGTTTTTAATTTTATTTTATTCTTTATTGGGGCCTATGATTCATAATATTACTATAGTGGTAAGGAATATCTAAGACACTAATTTTTTTGTGAGAGGCATGCCATAATGAAAACTTATTTGTTTTATATGTAGTATATACATAAAATGAATTTATTTTATGTTAATTGTACTAAATATTATTTGTATTTACTTATCCATTTAAGGATAATGTATTCCTTGGTTTTATAGTTCAAATTTTACCATTGTTGTAAGGGATTTTTATATCAATTTTCTTTTCTTTGAGACATATGTTATGATATGAACCTATATTATTTTATGAGGTTAAAATACACCCATTTTGACAAGAAAAATCCTAAATTTATTTATTATCAATATATTATTTATTCCATTTGACATTAATCTATCATTCATATTCCAATTTAATGTTACCTATGTGGTACTAGTTTTATTTTTGAATATCATCATTTGTTGGGATTCTTATGATTATGCATCGACAGATGAAATAATCAGATCTATATCTCAAGTAAAAAATTTAATTTTATTCTTCTAGGTTTATTTAATGAGAATAAAAGTTTCTCATTCATTTTCCTCTTTTAATTTAACCATTTTTTTCAAAATAATATTTTTAATAAAAATCAACATTTTGGTTGAAACCATATTTCTTCCAAACCAATGTTTTATAAAAATGTGTTCAAAAATGTTTTCAAATAATACAAATAAATTATTAATCATATTTTTACCATATTTAATTTTTTTAATAAAATTGGATGGAATCTTCTTATCATTTTCCAAACAATGAATGTTTGTATTTTAGCAAAAATGATAAAGGAATATTTGTTTTAACATGAATTAAATAAAAATATATATCACATATTAATTGCCATTATTTTATTATAAGAATATTTTAAATTTTTTCAAGATTATTTTCAAAGAAATGGTTTTTCTATATATTTTATGTTATAAAAATAGTTTTTATAACAAAGCGTATGTTTTCCTTTAGAAATGTTTTAAATAAATTTTAAATCTTAAATTATATTTTTTAAAGGTTATTTTCAAAGGAATGGATTTTAAGAATATTTTTTTTTCAAATAGTATTTTGAATTTTTAATGGGTAGTTTCGGTTGTTACTGTTTTAAATTGTTTTGAATTATTCCTTTATTTGTTTTAATGTTATTTAATGAAAATTATTTAAAAATGATTTTATGAATTTTTTGTTTTAAAAATTGATTTGCAATGAAATTTTATTTTCTTTAATAAATGTTCTATGATATTTATCTTTAATACTATTCACTGTATAATATGACATCCATTGATGTAAACTATGACTTAATGGGTATGTAAACCAAGGAATCCATTCTTATTCATACTCTAAATTTTTTTGAGAATAATATGTTAATGAAATATGTTTGTCTTTCATGGGCTATTCCATAATAAAATCCTTATGAAACTAACTTCTTTCTCCATGAGTTAGTCTATGATGAAATGATGAAATGATTTTGGAATCCTAATTCTTTTCCATAGTTTTTGATACGATGTAATGTTTATGAAAAAAATTTCATTTCATGTGTTCTGATTTGATTAATATTTTATGATCATATGGAACTTATATGTATGCTATTCATTATGAAATGATTGGTTCCAATATCTCTCTAAAATAAATTGGGTAATGGTTAATTTTATATGATATTAAAGGTGACATGGGACATTATCCCAAGTCCAAAATAGGGTACATGGGAGGTTATACCAAGACTAAAAGTGGGTTAATGGGATCTCATCCCTATCCTAATATAGGTCCACAAGTGGTTATACCAATCCTAAATTTTTTTGAATGTCTTGGTAGGTAGCCTAGACGTAAGGTCTTGTAATTTTGTGCACTCCACAATTACATGTATTATGATAAATTTATGATATCTTGGATTATGATCATTGACATAATTATGATTCATACCTTATTAACTAAAAATATTTATTTCTTTACTTATGATTATAATCATTGATATGAAAGGTATGGTTTTAAAATATTATCCTCATGTTTTAATATTGTTAGGGTAAGGTTTTATTTATATATCTCCCTTTTTTAGCATTGATAAGCATCTAATCCCACCCATTGTTTTGTTTTCCTTCCAAAGGGTATAAAGAAATGTTCTGAGTAGGGTATGTTTTTAAATAGTACTAAAGTGGAAGATATTTCCGGGGTATGTTCAAGAAAATTCACCAAATTAACTTACTTTGTACCTAGTCTCCAATGAAACTAAACTATTATGACCCACATACATTTTTTTGGTAATGTATTGAATATTCATCTAAAATTATGTAATATCAATGTATGAAAATCCTGGGTATCTATAGCTGGTATTAGTGTAAATTATTAGTTAACATTTAGAAAATATGATGGGAAAAATTTACTGAGATACATAGGGATATTTCAATGGATGTTTATATGGATATGTATGAGGATTAGTCTAATGATGGGTCAATGTATAAGAAAATGACATGGAATTTTGGACAAGTATATAGATATTGGTTTCTAAGAAATGGAATCCCAGTATAGACACTAATAGTTGAAGTGGATCTAGAATAGATGTACCTTGGGGTAATAAATATGAAAAAGGTTTATTGTGTTGGACTCCATCTTCCCCTTGGGAATGAAAACGAGCCTCACTACACACATATTTTGACACTCACGGGGGATATGAATGGGGAAATTCAAAAAATCATCATGAACTATCATAAATAATTTAAATATTTGATGACAATGAGTGGAAAAGTATAAACATATTGTGTCATACATTAAAAATATGTTGTCATTATTTAGACATCCAATAAGTTATTTTTAAGGATTATTTGGTTTCACAATATGAATATTATTAATATAATTATCCTTTTTGTTTTTTTAATGGTATGATCTAAAAGGAACTTGGGAAACATTGAATATAAAGGAAAACTTATTGATGAGAAATAAAATAGTATTATGACTGGGGTAAAATATGTTGTTTTTATTACAAATAAGTTATCATGATATACGGTAAAAAGTTTCCACATTAACCAAATAAATGAATAAAATGAAGATATGGATAGAGTTCACTAACATTTTGGACAATGGAAACCATAGAAAAATGGAGATTCATTTTCTTATTTGTCACAAAAATGGGAAGAATCACTCAAGAGAATGTCTTACTTTAATGTGAAGATTTTTATTTTTTGAAATTAAGGACACAAATCTAGTAATTTTAGAGAGAAAATGAAATTTTTATTTAATGATATGGATGAGAATAACAGTCTTCCTAAGGTATTATCAACTATTAAATATTTTAAATGTGGAAATTATGGGCACCATGAAAATAGATTTCATAATGGGAAAGATCGGTATGTGAATCAGAAAGGATATATAAATAATGTTATTAATATTTTTGTTGAAGATAATACAAATGAAATAAAAAATGAGAGAGGTATTAAGGAATAATATATTGAATCCTAGTTAATGGTTGGAGAAGGTGGTGGAATGATTGAAGTATTTATGTACTGGAATTCAAGAATAGTGACGAATTAATCATGAAATATATAATGATTTTTTGTATAAATTTTATGAATATTATTTTCCAAAATATGTTGAATAAAAATTATTTAATGGAAAGGTTATATTTTATGGAAAAAACTTGCTCAAGAGAAGGTAACACTTAATATGATATTGATGTTGAGAAAATGTTGTTTATTTTTGAGAAAGAGATGATTGATATGAATAAATAAATTTGATATTATTAAAGACTTGTAACTGACTAATTATTTGTGGAAAAGGTGGTTTATGTTATCATTGATGGAGTTTACAACATTATTGTACTTATAAAATATAATCAATAATCAATGGTATTTTTCAAGGAATGAGGAATCATGTATATTTACAATAAGGATTATAGAAATTCTTGTTAATACCATGTTTTAAAAGAATAAATGATGAGGTTATATGTTTATTATGTGATATTTAAGAGCTACTTCAAGTTTTTTTTGATGTATGATAAATTCATTTTGTAAATTTCGTGACTGTCTTTTTAAACTTTTGGATTTTAAAATTTGTAAAGGGTAAAAAAGTTAACCATTTTACGAAATGGTTCATGTTAAAATTTTGATGATGTTCTAGATACAAATATATTATTTCACCTTAATATTCTTTGTTCATAACTCATTTTTAAAATTTTGTTTTTATTATAATATAAATACAAGGAATTAGTTATTATTATTTTATGAATCTTATTTACTGATTTAGAAAAAAATAAATATTTTAGGGTAAGATATTAAGTGGAAAGTTATAAATTCATGATAAAAGCATATGAAATTTCCTATTAAATAAAAAGATATCATATATGTAATTTTTATTGAGTTCTTGGTCTAGATGAAAAAAAAATTATCCAAAATTAGGAAAAGAATATTGAAATAAAAAATATCATATTATCATACATTTTTATGATATCAATTACCTATTACAAAACTCTTAGGTAATTCATTTTTGGTTGTTAAACTTATATAGATAACATATTTTCTTGTGATCAATATTCTTGGTCAATATCCATCAGTATTTGGGTTTTAGTTTTCTCTTCTACATCTATGTTTTCACTTCCCACATATGTTATCTGATTTGAAATCTGATTATTTATTATTATATATTAATTTAACACATCCATTTATTTTTTTATATAATTTTTTATTAACATTACTTATGATGTGGGTTTCAGTAAATGAATTTGATATGTCAATCATTTGATGACCGAGATGAATTTCCAGGGATATAATCATTTTTAGGGGGTAAAATGTAACAACCTGATTTTTTTAAATTTATTTCAAACAAATTATTTATTTTTATATTTTAATTTTCATGAAACACTAATTTTTGTTTGTGTTATAAGAAATTTTGATATTAGCTTGTGTTATACACAGCATCTAGTTTAATCAAAACCTAATATATTATTTAAATATTATTATTTAATATGATAGTTATCACCTAACTATTGGAATGGGGGTAAGAATATGATTAACTAAGTTATTAGAATTATATAGTTTATGAATGTATAGAAAAAAATTCTTCAGTGTGACATTTATTATAAATGATGTTAAAAACAGTTAGAAAATTACGATAATATTTTTATGAAAAACTATTTAATTATTCAAACAAACAAGTTCTACCTCAATAAAGTAAAAAACTTTTAGTGAATAATTTTAACTAAATTTATATATTTTATGTTTAGAATTTTTTTTAACTTTCATCTTATGTGTTTTATGGTAAATAGATAAGAATAAATTTAATTTTACACTTAAAAACAATATTTTTCATAAAAGATGTTTTGTTTCCATTTTGCATAATTATTTTAGAATTATTTTTTAGAAATTTATTAAAATTTATTTTCAAAAATTAATTAATTTATTTAATCAGTTTTTCAATGTTATATTATGGTTTTTTGATAGGCTTTGGAAAATATTTATTTTGTTATGTATAGTTAGAGTTACTAATATTTAATTGAAAAGTGGAATTTTAATTGAATTAGTAATAAATAGAAAATTTATTTTGAATATATTTCATATTAAAATTAGTTGAATTATCCATATATTTACCCAATTTAAATCATTTGAATAATTTTTCGGTTGAATATTTAATTGAAAACATTGTAAATATTTAAAAAAAAATTCTTTGAAAATTCATTTTCTCATTGCCTCTACGGGTGTAATTTTAAATTAAAAAATTTCACTTATATGAATGGAATTTAGAGATAATTATTCCATATTTGGAATTATCGTAATTTATTTTATATCATATGTGGAACTTAATTTTTGAAAAAAATAAATAGTGAAGACCTTAAAAATTAATTATCATGGATAAGTTAAAAATGGTCTACTAGGGGTTAGAAAAAATGATAAGGGTTAAAATAAACTAAAAACAATGAAAAGTTAAATTTTATAGAAATATTTTGACCCAATAATTTATATTAATATATAATAATACATTTATGATCCTTTTTTAATGAGGAAAATGTTGGTGTAATCTTTTCATTTTAAAATATTAGAAGTGTTCCATTCACTAAACATATAAAAGGCCACCCCATCCCATCTCTATTTTACAACATCAAAAAAAATTCATTGGATGAGAATTTCCAAAATAAAATTAAAAATTTCCCACAATCATATTATAAGTCTTGTTTTGAGAATAAATCCATCCTATAAATGAATTTGGTTAAAACCTAAGGAGGTTACCTAATGAAGAGGAAACACTCTTGACTAAACACTTTTTATTTTATTTCGTCCACCTTGTCCTTTAGTTCATACTGAAAAAATGATTATATAATAACCTCATTATCTTAATTATACATATATTGATTTATTTAATGGAAATGACCAAAAAAATCCCTCTTAAATCATTTTATTATGAAATCCCCATTCATATGTAAGGAGGACTACTACCTCAGGAACCAATGAAATTAATGTTTCGATTACCACATCTCACTATTGGATATAATGATGAATATAAAGTATATATATGTTATTTATAACATAATTATACATGTTCAATCATTATATTAGTTATAACATTTTTATGTTCCATTCCAGAGGGGATACGATAATATAAGGACACAGACTCAAAAAATTACATTTTCTTGAATTAAATGAATAATTCACATTGAGGATTTTTTCAGGTTTAGACTTTTATAGAATTAGAACATAACAATTACATCTCAAAAGATTACAAAGTAGACACTTACACTCAGTTTTCATTTAGTTCACAAAATAAAAACTCTCGAAAGAAAAAGAGTCATGTCTAGTTCAATGTTTTAGACAGTATGAATTTTTTTTGATCTCATCCTTGACCATATTCATCTTTAAGTCCTGTGAAAAACATTTCAAAACATGGGATTAGCATAAAATGCTCAGTAAGGGTTATAAAAAAAAGGAAACCGTTAGTTCATCATTACATACATAATATAAGATCTTTAACATACCTCATTAAATCATAAGATTTATGATTTTCACAATAGAAAACATAAATCATAAAGGTAACTTATGGTATCCATATCATACTTACATTGTAGCTATCACAGCTATGTAGGGAGTTATATTTGGAATACTCATCACTGTATATTCCATAAATCTATCAGGATAAACATTCATGTTTACCTCCATAATGTTACCAAATGAATTGGAGATCTATCTCGGGCTCACACTCCCTAGGTTTATCACGAAACCACCCATATTCATAAATAATTCCCAAGAACCATAACATATTCATAACTCATAAAACAAAAATAAAAAAAATATAACATTTCCAAATTTTAGTAACAATATATAATTTAAATATATTGACCAAAAAAGTCCATTATTAAAACCATTTTCCATACCAAATTACGTAAAAAGAGTATATGGTATTTATGTTCCTTTTAAAAACATTACGGCTTGTTTAGGAAGTCAAAGATCAAATAATACTCGCGGCGGCGGAAAAGTTCATTGTCACCACTTAAGGTAAAAAGAAACATTATTTTTTTTGTTTAGAAAAACGAATCATTGAAAAATAATCCCTTTGAATTTAATGTCAAATTCAAAGGTATTTATACACATTATATAATGTAGTTTAGAATAAAACAAAATATGCCTCAATGAAAGGATATTGAGACAAAGTCCCTTACCTCATGTCCAACTTGACCTGATCATTCTTTAATCTCCTAAATAATAAACTAAAGCTGATTTCTACTTGATTAAGAATATTTTTCAAGTTTATTATTCCTTTTATATCACTTATTACCATGTAATAAACATTATGTAATCACTTTAGTTATTAATGGTTGTTTCATCAAAATTTGGTACTTGAGTAAAAATGAACACCTTATAATTACTAGTAGTACATGTGGTAAAATATACATTATCTTCAGAATGATATTAATGATGTAGATATCATATATATCATATATATCCAGTATATACATATATTTATATTAGTACATAACATTTGGAGGTATGAAAGGAAATGCACCGTTCAAGGAGAGGGTAAGTCGTACGTACGCATGAATGCTATTTTCATTTCCATTTCATATTTTGATGGAATGAAAAAAAATGATACATATGTATTTTATAATTCCAGTATTATATCTTAAAAACATATCGTTAACTCCATCCTTTATTCATCCCATATAAGTCATTAATGAGTCATATCACTTTTGAGGGGGTGGTAATCCGCACTTCCTAAAATGAAAGTATCGTGTTTACCCATTATGGAAACCATAAAGGTATGCTATAAATAAAAAATAAATTGGAATAAAGAAAACATAAACATAATATATATCATATATAAATATATTTCCATCATAATGGCCCCCATGAGAGGCAGTAGGAAATAATTGAACAATCATCATTTCGTGAGGTGTTAGTTTGTCATCCATAGAAACATTATGTTCTTTATCCATTATAGAGAGGTGTGTGTAAGTGTAGTTCGAATTATTCCCATAAAACATCCTTTTATATTTAAGATACTGTTTTTGTTACCAATGAAATAAATAAAAGAGTATAGGGGTTGGATATGTAAAATAAAACAAAACAACTTAGGAGAAGACTCTACCTCTATATCGGGTAACTCCCTTTAGATTGAACAAAAAAAGTTTCTTGAAGTGGTTTCTGCCTAAGGTAAGGCTTCTAGGATGAATAAAGAGATGTAGGGAGATTAATTTAGTAGAGTTTGGACTAACTAAATGGCTTTAGAAGTGTTATAAATTTGTTATAAGTTAGTGCCTTTTATATGGGAGAGGAGGGGCTCTTTAAGAAAGTTTGAAATAATTATTTTATTATAACCAAATATTCAGTTTCAAAAGGTCATATATTCGTTAATAACAAATTTAATATAACTCATGGTCTAAATAAAAACATCCAATAATAATTGGGCAGGTTTCTGATATTTTTTTAATATTTATAATCTTATTTATTTAAATTATTTATTAATGAGGTAAATATTGCATCATTATTGTGTCTTAAGTAATTTAATTTATTTGATGTCAAAAAATTATAAAACAAATACCATGATGTAGGAAATCGATTTATCTTTCCAAAGAATATTTATATTAGAAAGGATAACTTATATAACCCCATGTAAAAATTTATTTACTAAAAGATAATTTTTTATGTCATTTTTGTCTTTACTTTAAATTAATTAATATAAAATGTCATTATTACTCCCATGTGGCTCCATGGGGTCCCAAATTCGACCCAAGGATTACCATGGTCATATATGTATCATAAAATAGGATTATTACACATGTTAGGGTAATTTATTATTATTATAATATTATATTTTACCCTTATTTATTATTTTTACCTTTTAATCATGGTAAATAAAATATTTACTGAAGTAAATATTTAAAATGTCTAAAAATAAAAGCTACCTATTTAAAAAATTTGGACCTAATTATTCCAAATATTGAATCCTTTTTTTCCAAATTCAAAACATATAATAGGATAAAATTAATTTAAAATTAATTCCCGCTGTGAAAACAAATAGCGTGTTTTTGAGAAATAATAACTATCAATAGATTGACACTTGTTTATGTCCAATTTCAAAGTGAAATTCATTCCAATGTCCAACATTAGATTAAATAGTAAAATTATATTATAATTACACTTTAGAAAAAATTCAAATGATAATCTATCCATTGAAAAAAAGTTATATTAAAAGGCACTTTTGAATTAAAATACAGTATTTTCACTATTCATTAAAAATGAACTTTATCAGAAAAATACCAAAATTTCATCCAAAGTAAATTTTGATGTCCCTATTCTAAAGAAGAATTTTATTTTTTAAAATATAACATATTATATTGAAAAAAATTGGATTTAAAAATGGTTCTCCATTAAATGGTGGTAAATCGACCTTTTAAAGAAAATTATGCTTAAAATTAGATTCATTCACATTTTAAGCCTCTAACATTTATTGGATAAATGTAAAAGCATTTTATAAACATATATAATCATATTTTAGTTAGTTATATTTATTCCCGCTGAAAATATGTCTAGTCATTAACTACCATTTAAAATAATAATATTATATTATTAGTGTGCAACATAACATTTCAAAGAAACCTGATGTTGCGTATTGGGTACGCTATCGAACATAGCATCCCCTTTATGTAAAATTAATATTAAATTAAAAAATATTAATAAATATTCAAATGTATTATTATTTATTTATTTGGGATGTTATAGATAATGTCCTTCATTGGTACAAAAGACTACAACCTTGAAAAGTGAAGTGGTTAATTTTTACTAATGATTTAAATGGAAGAGAATAATGATAAATGTAATAAATAAATATTTTTTTCATGAAATGTTTTTTATTATTAAAATATAATATATAATTTTATTTGACACTTTTCCCTCACAAAATGATTATAATGTCGTTCATGTACATGTGGTCTACTACATCAAGTAAGCGATGTGACTTTATCTGTTAATCACCACACAACATGGATGATATGTAAAATTATATTTAAATACATATTAGCATATTTATTATGTTATTATATTCATCTATATATAATATATTACTTACCTCTTTCCATAATTATAATTTAAAAGTGTAAACATTACTCATGCGTACGTAGGACCTACGGCCTAGATGATTGTAGTATACTTCATTTCTCAAACCCATCATTAATGATTTTTAAAAATAATAATAATTGGTCTATAAATATTATAATTATTTTGTGATTATTAATATTTAAATAATGGAACCATGGTAAATGTACGTGTATGGAAAAAAACAAATCAAAATAAATAAAAAATGAATGTGGTGATTACCTGAAACATGATTTTTTCATGGAATTGTTTATAAATGGGAAATGAATGATCATAATAAAATAATAAATGTTATTATATATATATGATTATGTATATATAATAGATTTATAACAATACTATATTTATTATATATGTCGTTTGAACATGTATGAATGAGGTCGAGAAGTAAGGTATGGTATTTCTATTCTCTCATTTATTTCTTGGAGATATAAGAAAATTCACCACTCGTTTATTTTTTGTGGTTTATATACTTCCCATTTGACAAATTTTATCCACAATACCATAAATCTAATGATATTTGAATATTATTTTTTTAATTCTTTATAAGTTCTTATGATTAAAAATATTACAAAAGTGGTAAGGGAATTCTATCTTATTTTTTTCGGTTGAACCCAAGAAATATTTACAACGCATTTCTCTTGTACTGTTTATATAATTCCTATCAATGTATTTTATATGAATAATAATGACCTCTTATTGGATTTACATTACCATTTTAAGATCTCCCATTCATTGGTATTATAGTTGAAAAGTTACCAAAACAGTAGTCGGTTTTTGTCTTAATTTTGTGTCACTGAGACATATATTATATTATCAACCTAACATCTTTTATGTGGTTAATATATAATACATTTTAAATTTAATATAAATAATTTATTTATTATCATATTTTTATTATATTCATTTAATGATACTCTTTGATGGGGCATGTGATTCAATGTTACCATAGTGGTAAGATATTTTTCTTATTGTCTCATCATTTATCTTGATTTTTTATTTTTATAATTAAAAAGAAAAATTATTACGATCTATATCTCATTAAACTCATATAGTTTCTCCCATTATTTTTATTTCATGAGAATAAACTTTTTCAATTAATTTTCCTCACTTTATGTACCCATGAGTTCTAAATTATATTTTTACGAAAAACCATCCTTTCGATTAAAAACCGTTGTTATTCATAATTTGTTTTTTCAAAAATGTTTTTAAGTACTCAAAATTATTTATTAAAGAAATAATTAAATTTTTTAATGATTAAAAAATTCATTGAAATTAATGTTCATGTCGTTCTTCAAAAAACTTATCTTTGGATTTTACCAAAAATGTGAATGGATTATTTTTACCATGAATGGAATGAATGGAATTTCCCATAATCATGACCATTATTTTCATTGAATCTTCATTTATTTATATTAAAAAAAAATCGTGAAATGTACTTTCTAATTTTTTCATGTTTGAAAAAGTTTATTTTAAAATGGGAAATTATATTTTCTTCATTTAATGTAATAATTTTTTTTAAATATTCAATTATATGGTCCAAAGTTCATTTTCATAGAATGAGTTTTGAAAATGTTTTCTATTTTTAAAATATCTTATCAAAGTGTAATGGATATTATTGTTAATAACTATTTAAAATGATTTTTAAATATTACTTAATATATTTTGTTGGATTATTTTCAATAAAAAGGCTTTCAAAAATATTTTTGGAATTTTTAGTTTTAGAAAATGATGTTAAGTGAAAATTTTCATCCCTAAAGAAAAATTCCACATGATTTATCTTTAAAATCCAGTTACCATCAATAGGGAAATACATTAAATTAACTTATGATTAATTGGGGATATGAACCAAAATACCATTCTTAATATTACTCTAAAAGGTTTATGATAACATGATTTTTATGAGTTTCTTTTCTATTTCTTGGGTTATATAATAATAAAATTCTTATGAAAATCACATGTTATTAAATGTGTTTTGGTATGATAAAATAAAGAAATGATCATGAAACCCATATCTTTTCCTTAATTTATGATTTTAATTAATATTTAGGAAACAAAGTTAATTTCATGGATTATGATATGGTGAATTATTTATAGTCTTCTGACACGCATGTATATAATTTTCATTATGAGAAGAGTGGGACTTATATATCCCTCCAATTAATTTGGTAAGGATTAATGTTATATGAGATCAAAGGGTACATGGAGGGATTTACCAATCCCAAAAATAGATTACTTGATAGGTCATAAAAATAACAAAAATCGGGTATATAGGATGTTGTCTAAACCCCGAAGTAGAAACATGGGTGGTTTGTCAAATTCTAACATGTTGTGAATGTATTTATTGGTATAATTATAATAAGATTTTCTAGTATTATGTGTATTCCAAAATTCCTTGTCTTATTACAATTTTATTTTCTCTTAAATCATGTTATTTCCTTTTATTATGATTCATGTATTATGAATTTTCTATCATTATGTTATGACAATATATTATGACCTTTCTTAAGAATTGTATGGTTTTCAAATATTATAATCATGTTATATTACTATTTTGTACATATTATTCTTAAATATATCCCTTTTTTACCATAATTAAGAATATGATATCCCCCTTTATTATGTTTCATTTCCATAGGTTATGAAGAACAATTATATGTAGGTTATTTTTTAATTAGTACTAAAGGGGAATATATTTCATGGAGTTATTTAAGACCATTATCCAAATTATAAGATTATATACATAGTATCCAAAGACATTAATTATTATAGTATTCAATAGTGTGTTTGTGTGATTTTTTTATTATTATTCTAAAATGATTTAGAATCCATGTATGAAAATATCGGGTTGCTACTTTCAAAACTAGTGAATATTTTACCGAAGATCATCAAAGACCTTTATGGATGAATACACAACTCTGGTTTGGAATCCCCTCATGGTATACTGACATAACTACCACATTATTTGGAGAGTCCATAATTGATGAATTTTGTTCATATTATCTTAGAGTCTCTCCTAAATGAGCTAAAACTAACTTCATGGAAAAATATCATTTGCATTAACTCGATATCCTCCTAGGAAACCTGCTTATCTGTGAATGTGGATCCATTGATTTTCTTATAAATAATACTATATATTTCTATAATAGTGTTCAAGGGTAATTAGAAACAAATAAAATAATTTAAGGGAACTCTTGAGTAATTCTCAATTATGAAGTCCCTTTACTAAGGACATGTCTCTTGATGATAAAATATTCTCTAATTTCCCTTTATGAAGGCCTAATCCATGAGGTTCCTGTTAAAGGTTCTCAGTAAAATGTTCCCTTTGTGAATGAAATATCTATGAGGCCCCTTAAAAAGTGACTCATATGAGAGGCCCCATCATAAGGTCCTTTTATATAATAAATTGACATGATGATTCATACGTGGTCACCCATATATGAAAACCCCCATGTGGAAACCCATACATGGAAATCCCACGTAATTTTTCCATATCTATATTTCCCAATACATATTATTTCCCTGAAAGGTACCTTAATGGTACGAGAAGTGTGTATTATTTATGGTACATTCAATTTCCTTCCCATATGTCCATACTATTCTGTTTTCAGTCCTCCTCATTATTTTGAATCTAAGAAAGTGGAGGGTGGACCTCCTGTTTCTGCTGACCAATCTGTGCTTGCTGCCAAAGATGTTGCTACTACACCTAGTTATAAAGAAGTAAGTATTCGTCTAGTGGAGCCTTCTCTTGATCATACTTCTTCTTCTAGTGTGCAGGTGGTGTCAAAATCAGATACAATAAAACAGATTGTCAGACATCATACTAAAAATCTGAAAGAGGTGGACAAGGATGCAGGCTCTTGGCAACAAGCAAGAACAAGAATAAGAATCAGTAGAAAAGCTGAAGATAAAATGAAAAATGAAGAAGAGCAGGCTATAAAGGTATAATACGATGAAGATGTGGATACATTACTTCAATAGGACAGGGAGATTGAAGCACAACATGGTAGGGGAAGGGGTCGCGACCACATCAAACTAGAACTCTGGAATGAATTACGCGAAAAGGAGTGGGTAATTCGAGAAAAGCATAGGAAAAAACTCAGGCTACCAGGAATGGGGCTTTGACAAATCTATTTTTCTGTTAATGTACTTCCTATCTTCTTGAACCTTTTTTATCAATAAATTGGGGCTTCTTACCCCAACATTCTCGCATTCAAAAATCTAGAGTAACACCATGAGATTTTTAAATTGGGTGGACCAAAAAATCACTTGTAAAACCTATAACACCATCCCTAATTAGCAATAATTCCATGAGTTATGATATTATTCATGTCTTCCCAAAACATATTGAGTTGAGATACACATCAGGGTTTCTTAAAAGACCTTGATTAGAGGTTCTCCTATTTTTTTATTTGAATTACCTTAGGTATCCCCTCCATAATTCTCACAGAAACGCCTCATGTTGAGATTTTAAACATGGTTTACCTGGATTCATAATATTTAAATACAAAATTTGGCATCCTAGTTTATGATCTCACCCCTATAACCCCATTAATATGAATCTCATCAGTATGGGTATACTAATATGTTTAATATCCAACTATACTCTACTATTTAGTTACTAAATATATTTAATAACCAAATTATGGTATCCAAAATCATAATCCCCATTTGATTCTCATTTATGTGCTCTCATTTGGTATAATTGATATGCAGTTATCACTTGTTTCTCACATTAATAATCACTCAGGTGGGACTAAATGTTTTATTCAATTATTTTTTAGCATAATTGAGACACCTCATAGTAATGGTTCAATCTAAAATCCTTAATGAAAAAAAATCATGTAATGTAATTTACACATAAAACTAATCTACATGTTCCAATATTATCACATTATTATAAACTGTGCACCTAGAAAAATATGGGATTTGATTTATTATCCCAAATGATACATAGAAATCCTAATTAATGTTCAATACCAATATTCATCAAGCATAAATTTCCTATGTGATTTTTATATAATTCATTTCATGACACTTATAGTACTTTTCATTGAGTCAAGATACTCCTTTTAGATTCCCATCAAATAACATGATCTAAGATATTCCTCATAGTTTTCTCCGGTATACCTTGAATTGAGATTATCCTCTTTTATTTTCATACAAACCATGTGTTTAAATATTCTAATTAGATTCCCTAAATGAGATATGTTGATATACCCCTCCTAGTTCTCCAAAAACCCTTCACTATGTTTGTCTTCCAGGGTAAACCAAAAATGGTCTACTCACGCATATGTCTCACACCAACCATTTTTAGTCATTTATCACCCAATATTCCACTCAATATTACACTAATATACTTGGATCCATTATTGTAAGAATTATATTAAATGTATAATAATTTTTTCTTACAAGAAAAAAGTAAACGGAAATATAACGTTTCTTTTAAACTGAATATGAAATACACAATGTGTCTTGTCATGTGGAACCAAATTATATGTTTTATATTTCACATTATGGGTTATATGGAAGCCCTTATCATGGGATAATTCTATTTTATCAAAAATAACTTAATTATTTCATATTATAAATTAATACCATGAGATTTAAAAAATAATAATTCATTTGATATATTATATTACATTAAACATCAAGATTATATGAGAATGTATCATGAAAAGGTTTTATAATATACATATTTTAAATAAATTCAATCTCTTTGACAGCTTACAGAGCACAAAAACTTGAGTCAAAATAAACCATAATATAATATACCATTATAAACAAACCGTTAAATATATGGGTATGAAATATAAAAATTAAATTATAAAAACTATGACCATTTATTTATTAAAAAAAGAATAATAATTTAGAAGAAAAAAATGTTTTCTGAAAAACTATATTTTTATAAAAATGGTTAATCATGGTCTGAACACGTAATATAATATTAACTTCTCCCAATTTTAGAAACTTTAATTTAAAAAATGAAGTTGAATTTTTAAATTGCAATATAAAAGTTTTCGGTGGATGAATTTTATAGGATTTTTAATAAATGTTTCATTTTTTGATGAATAATGAAAAATATTGATTTTTATTGAAAACTACCTTTTAGTTTAAATAATATACAAGGATAAATAGTATTTTTATTTATATTTAACGAAATATTAGTTCTATTATTATAAAATATATTTAATTTTGTCTATTGGAATAAATATTTTAGAAAATTTGTATATTAAAACCTTTTACACTTATGGTAATTTTCTCATTGGAAACATACATTTTCATCACATCTAAGGGAATAATTTTAAAATAGAAATTACCACTTATATGAATTGAATTTATAAAAATGGATTAAATATTTTTATTTATAATACATTATATTATCTACTATGGTCAACATAATTTCTAAAATATCTAATTGTGAAAATAATTAAAATTAATTATAACGGTTTTAGGAAAAATGGGTTTACTGAGGGATTAAACTGAAAAGATAAGGGTTTAAAGTGATATAAAACATGTATAAAACCAATTTAATGGAAATATTTATACAATATAACATATATTTCTTTATAATTAAAATTTTTATGTCTTTTTATAATTATAAAAATGTAGTTATAATTGGTTCTTTAAAAAAATTATTTGGGTCATCTTCCCCACTTATAATTGGCCAAGCCCTATCCCCCTCTTCAAAAATCCATATAAAATTAGTTTGTCCCTTAAAAACACAAATAAAATAATTTATTCCCCTAAAACCAACCTAGATCCAATTTTTTATCAAAAAAATATATCCTAGGAAGGATTTTTATGCAATCCTATAATGGTCGTATGAAGAAGATGTAATGTCTTTAGATGATGATTATTTATTTATTATTACACCTACATATAATTTTATTAAAACCATGTAATATAATACCACAAATATCTATCATTAATTGATATATTATTATGTTAATGTAATAAACCATATCAATCACCTCTTTTGTAAAATGGGAAGCAAAATCATCAGTCGTGGGTATGGCAGATGACTGCCTCGTGAAATGAAAGAAATCACTTTCCATAAACACCTATCATGCTCATATATAATTTTAGTTTCAAAATATTTATACATATGCATATATATATATATATATATATTTAATATTTATGATATTTTTATACTTCAAGAATTATAATAGAATATATATTTTTCATTAAAAAATGATAAAATTGCTTGTCTATAGGATGAACTACCACCTCGTGAATCGATGGGATTTATTTTTCAATAAAACATTGCATGAAAGGTAATAATTTGACACCCCAAAACATTAAAATATTTCCCTTTTTGAATAAATATTAATTTTTTGTTGAAATACTTTATACACAATGTCAAACTTACGCTACATACGACACTGAATTATCTTGTGTTGCACGCGAGACCGAGTTTTACTACCTTTTAGTGGAGAATATCTTTTAAAACTAAATTTTAAATATTTTATGAATTTTATTTTTGAATATACAAATAATTTTTGAATTTATAATGTATAAATTATATTAGGTTTAATTTTTGGGATTTTTATGAGAAACTTCATTTTTTGATGAATAGTGAAAATTTCTGCAATTTAGTTAAAAATAGCATTTTCATTTAAATAATTATTGTCTCTAATTTATATTTTAGATTTAATTTAAAGTAAAATTAAAAAAATTATACACATATTTATACAATTTTCTTCATTATATTAAATTTTACTTTCAAATTTAATATAATAACATAACAAACTTTTGATCATTTTTCTACTTTAAAAACCCGTTATTTCGACCTGTCTGTAAGATTAGCGTTAATCTTAATTTTCCCACATCTATGATTTTAATTTTGAAAATATAACATATACATATGTAATTTTTATGGTACTTTATACCTAATAATATAAACTTAATTTTTTTACCAAAATGATTAGTGAAGGTGTTTAAAATTAATTACGATGATTAAGGTATGATAAATCTTAATAAGGGACTTAAACATAATATTAAAAACTAAAATGACTTAGAAAATTTTCCAAAATACATTGGTTGCAATAACTTTTACCATTTACCCACTTTTATTGAAAAATATTGGTTTTTGGGATATTATTAAAAGTAAGTGCCCTATAAAAAAGGATAAGTATGGAAAATGTCAAAAAAACATTCCTTACCTTTAATATTTATAAAATTTTGAGATATATATAAAACATAATATTTTCGGTTATACATATAATTTTGTAATATTTATGAGTTATTTTTACCATAATGATTTATAAATAATTTTTAGACATGATTTTGTTATATAAAATGCTTGATAAACTATAGTATTTTGATTATTTAGTTGATAATTAACAAAAATAAATAATACTATAAATATTAAAAGTGAAGTTGATTGATTGAATTATTGACTATGTTTATTTTTATATATTAATATAACATTTTACACACTAATAAACCACATATATTTTAATTCAATTATAAGATTGATTTTTTAAAATTAACATTAAATAAATAATGTCAAATGTGACATTATTGTTATTTTAAAATAAATGATACTTATTAAATGAATTAAAATTAATCAAAATAATATATTCTGCCAATATCTTTTTATGTTTCAATAAATATATCATATGGTCTATTAATGTACTAATTAGACTATTATAATTAACATAATGACCCGTATACTGTAAAAACATTGTTAACACGGTCCAGGTTCAAGCGGCGTTTAAGGGTGTCACATGCGCATGTTTAAAAATTAATTTCCAAAACACATGATAATTTAATTTTATAAATTATATATAATATTAATAATTAATTTTATCTATACTTTAGAATTAATCTCACTATAATTTATTACTAATGGTTAAATTAATATGATTTGAAAACTAGATGCATTAATAAAAACCAAAATGATGAAATTTTGAAATCTTAGAAATTAGGGAACCAAATTATTAAAATGCACATATTTTCGTGTGGATTATGTTTTATTATACCATTTTTCTTATATTTTACATTACTTTATCCTTTTTCTAAGGATATTTTGGTATGTTTTAAATCCTATTATTGAGTACCTTTTGGTTTTTACGAAAGTGCCACTCTACCCTCCACTATAAAAACGCAAGCACTTTACCCATTACATAAACCTCACAAGAAAAATTGGATAATACAAAATCTCCCCAAATAGTCTCCCAATTTCCCTATCCTATGCCTTGAACCATCCCTTTGGTCAAGAATAAATCCAATGAAAACTTTTGGTGCAAACCAAAAGTAGTTTCCCGATAAAGAGGTAACATATTCTCTCAAGGTTTTTAGCATCAATTCTATTATACATTGCCTATAATATTATTATTATTTGATTAAAAAAACTAGTATCGTAAATATAATATTATTTTTATATCCTAAGGGTTGTACCTACACTTACAAACACATCCATCTAATGGGTAACGAACATATTGTTTCTGTGTACGGAGAAATACTATCCCACAAAACGATGATTGTTCAATTTTTAACTACCACCTCTCATGGTGGCCATTATGATGAAAAATATATTTATATATAATATATATGTTGTTTATAATGTCTTATTACTTTGTAATTCTAATTTATAACATAACTTTTTTCTTTCCACATTGTGTAAATATGATAATTTTGTTTGAGGAAGTGTGGGAAACCACCCCCTCAAAGCAATATGACTCGTTCATGACATACATGGAACATATAAAGGATGATTTTAATAAACCAATGTAACATAAATTTATATATAAAATATATATATGATACTGTAATTATAATATATATATATATATATTTAATTTTTAATTTTTTTCAAAAAAATAATGAAATGAAAGTAGTGTTCATGCATGCGTACGGCCTACCATCTCCATGAATGGTGCACATAATTTCTAAAATCCAAATATTATAGATTTTTATAAATAAATATACAATAAATATATAAGATAATTAATTCATATATTAATTTATATAGATGATGAAATCATAATATAATTAATAGTATCAAAAAATTGAATTAAAAACCTACTCGAGAAAACAAGGCAATTATCCCCCGAAATAGTAGCATTAATACAAGTTTGTTAACAAATGAGTAATGAAACATTATAAGAAGTTAATTTATATTATTATAAACTTGAGTATTCTTATTTTATAAGTTATTAACACATTTTTAACCAATACAATCTAGGTTAAATACCTCAACTAAAAATTAAGGTTAAGGTAATGATTTTCATATCACATTTTAAATCTGTGAGACTAATGTTATATTCAATACTAAATTCTTTTGTGTTCCATAACTACTGGCCATTTTGATATATTATATCATGAATACACTTATTCTCATGATATTATGAGATTCATTTAATTTCTAAACTTTCTAGAAATTATTATTTAAATATGTTAAAGTGGTATGGGACACTTTGGAATGTTTAAAGATTATTCTCCTCAAATATTCTTAATCTCACTTCCTTTTATTATTTTTAACTTCCAATTAAGATAAAAAAAATTTGTAATGATTTTTCATTGGAATTTTAATTGAATATCCTTATTCTCATACAATTTATATTAGTATTCCCTAAATCTTATTCCATTTTTCATCTCGTTATTACATTGAATTTTTTTTAATTATTATGGAATTATTGATTGATTTGTACTTATCATTAAATATAGATATTTGATAAGGCATATTAGTTATTTTGATTATTCAATATGAGAAATTCTTTGGATTATAAATGAAGGGCAGAGCCGAAACATTATATATCTCCATGATGCATCAACGGGTTCTCACGATACAAATAAGATGTCCTAATTAAACGAGTTTCTTTCAATTTTTTAAATTGTATTGTGAACATTCAAGATAGTAAAAGGTAGTTATGTGACTGAGATATGATGTCTGATAAGAAATAAATTTTCATTATTTAGTATCATTTATTATTTATCAAGGACATTTTGCATCAACATAATAATGGACATAAATCATTTTGTGTTTATTGATTTATGGAATGTGTTATAGTTTCTTACTTTTCATAGTATTTATGTCTTTTCTAGTTATTTTTATCATAAGTGTACTTAGTTTTTTACCTTTAAATATATATTGATTCATTATTGATTTTTTTACATACCCTTAATGATAATTTGAGCTCACCCTTATTATGTTCCCTTCCACTGGTATATGAAGAATGGAACTTTAAATAAGATATCAAGGATGGATTTTATTTTAGTTTATTTTGTAACATTTCTTATTCTTTTTTTGAAAATTATTATGGGTATTATGTATATAATCTATATTTCCTAGACTTCTAAAAAGAACAATCCTTTAGGATTTTGTACCTTGTTATAATGCCAATGTAATATAATAATGTACCGACTCTAGGCTTCTAGGGTTGGGGAATTACAGTTGGTAACAAAAGGAAATTTAGAAACAACAATGGAAACTAGATTTAGAAAACATTGATTATGGAGAAAAAACCTAGATTTAAATTGAGGATTAGTATATAAGAACATCCTAGAATTTTTGTAAAGTAAAAATTATGTGGGTATTTTAAGAAATACAACCCTATTCGGATACTACAAATGGGCATGGTTTTAGAATAGATGCACCTAGGAGTAACAACCCCGACACGGGGTTCTAGGCCTAACTCGGGTTAACCTGGTATGAAAAAACATTACTTACTACGCACCTAGTTTGAAAATCCTGGGTGATATGCTTAGGATAATTCACATTTAATTTACCTACCATTATGAAGGATCTAAAAGTAATGATTTCCCAAAAGTAGGAAAAGTTTATGATTTAAGAATTTATGATGCATAAATATATTTCATGTGCTATACTGAGTTTATATTTATAGTAAGTTCTTAATTTTATGAGATAATATAGCTTATAGAAATGTTTTGAAATTACACTTTGTAGAAGGGATGAGAACTCCACCAAGGCACTTGTTGCAAAGAGTAAGAATGATCATATCTTTCATCGTCACAAGATATCATTTATAAGGGATATATTATCCCAAGTAATCTCAACATATGAGAAAATAATATCATTTGTTAAAAAGATAAGTTAAGAATTCTTCTAGTCGTATGTCTTTAGAGAGAATAAGAGGATGACAGAGAAAAATTTAGATAAAGGGATGAAGAGAAAGAAGGATTTTACCGCCTGTCATAACTATAGAAGTAATCACCCTGGGAAATTCTTGAAGGCATGGGAGTTTTTTATAAGTGTGGAGGAAATGGACACCAAGTTCGTGATTGCATGTGTATAAAGAAGGTTTCCAATGTTCAATGGTTCCACTGTAAGAAGATGAGACACTATGCGAATCAATGTCCCAAGAGTCAAAAGAATATACCATAAATGATGTTAATGGAGAGTGATGAAGTTATGATACCACCACATATGTATAAGATTTATTAATATGATTTTTCAAGAATTAATCCCTTGGATTATTTTAACAGAAATTTACTTTTAATAAGAATTATGGAATATATGAGGATTGTACTACATTTATTTTTCATCAAGGATTTGAGACAATATGTTCAACGGTACCAAGAAAATATTTTCAATTGAAAGTTATATTTTTTTGGAAAACACACTATTTAGGGAAATAAAACCATTAATTTGTTCCTGATGTTGAGATATTAATGAAGAAATCATTTATTTGGATAAGTGATAATTTCCTTGGAATTGATTAATGAACTATCAAAAAGTAGACTATGATATAATTAATGGAGTTTACAAAACTTTTTGATTTATGTAATATATCCAATAACATGTGTTTTAATTAAATAATAAGGAAGAATTATTGTTTTCAATATGGTTTTGTGGTGAATCCATTGATTACCATATTTAAATAGGATACATTATGAAGTTATTCGCATATTTGGAATGTAAATATGTTGGGTTACATCATGTTGATTAAAGGATAATGATAAGTTTATTCTAGAAATTAAGTGACTTTTGTTTAGAAGTGATTTGGTCTTGATCAACTGGAAAAGTTATCCATTTATAAAATGGTTTATGATTACCACCGAATTTTCTTTTAGTGGGTAATGTATTAATTCATTATATGTTGTATCTTGGGCTAAGAGATTAAGTACAAATAGTTCGAGGCACAATCAAAGGAAAGGATTATGTTTATATAAACATATATTTAAATATATTATTATACAATGAAAGAATACCTTAACTATGGAAAAAGTTGATTTGAAGAAATTTTTTCCTATTATCGTATTTTTTTATGATATTATTGACATTTATTCACACCTATGGTTTATGATTTTGTGGTAAGTAACTTTCATCTAAACATGTCCTCTTGCATTCTCCATCAGATATTGATGGTTAGAGTTTTCTTCCATATCTATGTTTCCATTTTCCACTAATTTTTTCCTTCTAGGGAAACTAGATATGTGACTATATTACTTCCATTTCCCCCTTATTAATAAAATAAGATATTAACCCATTTACAATACGGGTCTTTCAAAAGTATTTTACTTTCAATCCCTCGATTATTATTGTCATGTTTAAATTATGAGGATGTTACTTAATTAATGTGTGGAGAATGTGACACCCCAATACTTTATAATATTTTATTTTATAATTAATATAATTTTGTTGTTGGAATAATTTATACATAATGTTAATCTTACGCTATATACAACAATGAATTAGCTTGTGTTACACCCAAGTCCGAGTTTTACCTTCTTTTAATGGTGATCCTATTTTAAAACAAAAATTTGAAAATTTAATAAATTTTTTTCCTACAAATAAACACAATTTCTGAATTCATAATGTTTAAATTAGATTAGGGTGAATTTGTTGGATTTTTATAAGAAACATCAATTTTTATGAATAGTGAAAATTACGGCAACTTAGTTAAAAATAGCCTTTTCTTTTAGATAATTATTAATGATAAATTACATTTTATATTTGTTTTATGGTCACATTAGATTAATTTTACATCTATTTATACAATTAAAATCATTAGAATCAATTTAACATTAAAATTAAATATGAAAAATTAACTAACTTTTCAATGTTTTTTAACTACAAAAACCAATTATTTCGACCCGGCTGTGAGACTAGTCATAGTTTTAATTTTCCCACTTTTGTTTTTTGAAATTTGAAAATAATACATAAATAGACGTAATTAGTATAATATTTTTGGTCTAATAAGAATAACATATTTTTTTTGACCAAAATGTTTCATGAATATTATTAAAATTAATTACAAGGATTATGGTGTGATTAATCTTAAAAAGGGACTAAACCATATTATTAAGGACCAGAATGACTTGGAAACATTTCCAAAATATAATGGTTTCCAAAAATGTTACCATATAACCCCATGGTTTAAAATATATCGGTTATTGGAATATTATTAAAAGCAAGTTCCCTATAATTAAGGTTATGTAAGGAAAACGAAAAAAAGGAAAATTTCCTTACCTTTGACATCTAGAAAATTTTGAGATATGTAGAAAACATCAAATGTATGATTATAAAAATCCTTTTATAATTTATATGGGTTATTATTCCCATAATAATTTATATATAATTTTTAGAAATGTTTTAGTTATGTAAAATTATTAAGAAACTTCATTAGTTTGATTATTTAGTTAAATATTAACTAAAATAAATAATACTATAAATATTAAACGTGAAGTTAATTGATTGAATTATTTACTTTATTTATTTTAATATATTAAAATATCATTAACAGAATGTTAAAACTAATATATTTTAAATCCATTATAAGGGTGATTTTTTATAATTAACATTAAATAAATAATGTAAAAATTTATATTACTGTTATTCTAAAATAAATGGAACTTATTATATGATTTAAAATTAATTAATATTCTATATTATCACAATATATTTTTATGTATTAATAAATATTTAATATGTTCTATTAATTTACCAATTTTACTTTTATAATTATCATATTTTCCCATATAATGTAAAAACGGTGTTAAAACGATCTAGGTTCAATCAGCGTTATAACATGTCACATGCACTTGTTTTAAAATTAATTTCCAAAAAATATGTGAATTTTATTTTATAAATTATATATAAAATTAATAATTAATTTTCAAAATATTTTATAACAAATCATACAATAATTTATTAACAATGGTTTAATTAATTATAGTAGAATACTAGATGCATTAATAAAAACCAAAATGATAAAATTTTGGAATCTTAGAAGTTATAGAACATCATTACAAAAATGCACATATTTTTTGTGGATGAGGTTTTACCAGACCATTAATTTATTTTACTCAATTATTTTTCCATTTTGTAGGAACTTTAGGTAAGTTATACCACCCATTGTTTAATACCTTTTTGTATTTATAAAAGTGCCACTCCCCCCTCCACTATAAAAAGGAAAGCACTCGACCCATTATTTACACCTCTCAAACCACATTGTATTAACCTAAATCTTCCCATGATGTCTCCCAACATCCCACTCCTAGACCTATAAGCCTCTATTTAGGAAATAATAAATCCAAAGAAACATTATGTACCATCCAAAAGTAGTTACCCATTTAAGAGGTAACATCTTCTCTGAATATTTTTACTATAATTTCTATTATCAGACCCCTATAGTATCAATATTATATAATTACATAAAAATAGTATCATAAATATACTCATATGTTTTTATTAAATGTTTTTTCCTAGACTTACATGAACATCTATCTAATTCCTAACAAACATATTGTTTCTCCGTATAGTGAAATACTTCCTCATGAAACGATGATTGTTCAAATTTTCCCTGCCACCTCTCATGGTGGAAATTATGAGTAAAAATATATTTATATATGATATATATGTATTTTATAATTGGTTATTATTATTTAATTTTTATTTATAACATACCTTTATTCTTTCCAAGTTGTGTAAATATGATAATTTTGTTTGAGGAAGTGTGGAAAACCACCCCCTCAAAGCAATATGACTCGTTCATGGAATACATGGAACGTATAAAGGATGATGTTAATAAAAATATGTGACATATATATAACATATATACAATATTATAATTTTTTTATATATTGGTATCATTATGTTTTCATTCTTTTAATATAATAATGAAATGAAAGTAGATTTCGTGCGTGTGTACGGCCTACCGTATCCATGAACAGTGCACATCATTTCAAAACACCAAATATTATGGATTATTATAAATAAATATATACTGAATATATAAGATAATTAGTTAATATTTTACAAAATATAGATTATATAATAATGATATAATTAATAGGATCAAAAAATTACAATTCAAAAACCTCCTCGTTAAAACTAGGCAATTAGCCCCCAAAATAGTGATATTAATAAAAGTTTGTTAACAAACGGGAAATGAAACATAATAAGAAGTTAATATATGATATTATAAATATTAGTAATATTATGGAATAAATTAGTAAAACATTTTCAACCAATATATAAGAGGGTAAATACCACTAATAAAATAGAAGGTTAAGGTAATGATTTTGATCTCACTTTTTCAATCTGTGAGATTAATGTCATATTCACTACTTACTTATTCTGTTTTCCATAACTACTGACCATTTTGATATATTATATCATGAATCCACTTATTATCAATGTATTATATTATTAAATTAATTTCATACTTTTCTAGTGATTATTATTTAAATGAGTCAAAGTGATATGGGACACTTTGGAAAGATTAAAGATTATTATCCTCTAATAATCTTAATCTCACTTACTTTTAGCATTGTTAATTTCCCTTGAATAAATCACTTTGTTTTTATAATTGTTAATTATAAATTTAAATTAATTTCCATATTCTCATATAATTTAGATTATTATTTCCTAAACCATATACAATTTTTCATAGAGTGATTAAATTGACAATTATTTGATTATTTGGGAATTATATATAGATCTGTAATTCTCATTAAATCCAAATATTTGAAAAGTAATATCAGTTATTTTGAATATTAAATATGAGGAATTATTTGGATTTGAAATTATAGGTGGAGCCTAGACTTTATATTTCTCCTCTATGAATCGACTGGTTCTCATGAGACAAATAAAATTTCAAAATTAAATGTGTTTCTATCTGTGTTTTAAAGTGTCTTGTGAATGGTATTAACGGTAATAGGTTTTCATGTGCCAGATATAAGATGTTTGATAAGAAATAAATTTCCCTCATTTATTATTATTTATTATTTATCCTCGATATTTTTCATTGACTTATCTATAGATGTAGTTTGTTTTCATTTTATTGATTTATGGAATATGTTTAAGTTTCTTACTTGCCAAAGTATTTATATAATATCTAGTTATTTATATGGTATATATAGTCAGTTATTTACATATCCATATATATTGATTCAATATTTCTTTTGTTTTACTTATCCTTACTGAGAATTTGAGCTCACCCTTAATAGGTTTCTTTCCCTGGGTTATGAAGAAGAGAACATTGAATAAGATTTCAAGGATGGATTTTATTTCACATTATTATGAATCATGTTTTATTCTGTTTTTTCAATGTATTATGGGTATTATGTAAGTAATCTATCTTTCATAGGTTGATAAATGGAACAGTACTTCAAGATTTTCTTCCTTTTAATAATTCCAACTTATTATAATAATTCACTAACTGCATGTTTCGGGGGTTGGGGTGTTATAGTTGGTATCAATGGATGTTTAGAAACAACCTTGGAAACTAGACTTAGAAAACATTTATTAGGGATAAAACCCTAGATAGAAAATTAGGTTAATTATAGAATAAAATCCTATAATTTTAGAAAATTATAAATTATTCGGGTATTCCTAGCAATAGAACTCTATCTGGATAATACAAATGGACATAGTTCTGGCATAGATGCACCTATGAGAAAAAACTCCAACACGGTGTTCCAGAACTAACATTGGTTAACCTAGTACACAATAACATGCCTTACTATGCACCTATTTTGAAACTCTTGGGGGATATTCTTACGATCATTCAGATTTTATTTACCTACCATTATGAAGGATTTAGAAGTAATGATTTCCTTAAAGTAAGCAATGTTTATAATTGAAGGACTTATGATGCATACATTTATGTCATGTACTATATGAAGTTTAGATTTATAGGACATTCAAAATTTTACGAGCTAATCTCGTATATGGAAATGTTTATAAATTGCACTTAGTAGAAGGGATGAAAACTCCACCAAGGAACATGATTCAAAGAATAAGAAGGATCATATCTTTCATGGTCATAAGATATCATTTATAAGGGATATAGTCTCCAAATTAATCTCATCATATGTGTAACTAGTAAATTGATTTACAAGATATATAAATAATTCTTCTAGTCCAATGGCTTTAAAGAGAAGAAGAGGTTGACAGAGAAAATGTTTGATAAATGGCTAATGGGAAAGAAGTATTTTCCTACATGTGATAACTATGGATGGAATCACCCTAGTAAATGCATGAAGGGGGTAGGAGATTATTATTAGTGTTGAGAAAACAAACACCAATTTAATGATTTCAAGGATATAAAAAGGTTTCCAATGTTCAATGCTTCCACTAAAAGGAGATGGGACACTCTATGAATCAATATCCCAAGAATCAAAGGAATATACCCCAAATGATGTCAATGGATAGTGATACCATTATGGTACCACCACAAATTTAGAGGAATGATTAATATACTTGGTCATGAATTATGTAATTTTAGTATTTTATTATAAATGTAATAGTTATAAGAATTATGGAATATATGAGGATTTTAGTATAGAACTTTTTCATCAAGTATTTGAGACTGTATATTGAATTGTACCATGTAATGATATTCAGTAGAAAGTAATTTTTTTGGAAAAAAAATTATTTTGGGAAATACAACCCTTAAGTTTTTCCATATTTTGAGAAATTTTGAAGAAATGATTTATTTGGATTAGTGATAATTACCATGGAATTGATTAATTTATTGCTTACAGGTGTTCTATGATATCATTGATGGAGTTTGCAACACATTTGGATTTAAGTAATATATCCATTAACATGTGTTTTACTTAATTAATAAGGCATAATTAATGTTTCAAATAAGGTTTTATAGTGAATTGAGTGATTACCATATTACAAACGGATACATGATGATGTTTTTTACATATTTAGAATGTGAAAATTTTGGGTTACATAATGTTGATTAAAGGATAATTATAAGTTCATTCAAGAAATATAATGACTTTTATTTAGAAGTGATTAGGTAATGATGAACTGGATTGGTTTACCGTTTATAAATTGGTTTAATTTTATCATTGGATGAGATTTTATAGGGTAATGTTTTAATTCACTATATGTTGTATCATGTGCTAAGAGATGAAGTATAAATAGTTCAAGGCATAATCAAAGGAAAATATTATGTTTAGAGAAAAATATATTTACTTATATTATTATACAGTGGAAGAATCACTTAACAATAGAAAAAATTGTTTTGAAACAAAAATTTTGTCATATTATCATATTTTTTTATGATATCAAGGTCCTTTATTCAGACCTACGGTTTATGATTTTTTTGGTGAGAAACATTCATCTTAACATGTCCTATAGAACTCTCCATCAGATTTTGATGGTTAGAGTTTTCTTTCATATCCATGATTCCATTTTCCAATAATGTTATCATACTAGGGAACCTAGATATGTGACCTTTGTACTTTGCTTTATCTTTGATTAAGAAAATATGATATTAACACTTTTTACAATATGGGACTTTCAAAAATATTTTTTTCTATCCTTATATTACTGAGGTCAAATATAAATTGCAAGGATGCAATTTAATTATGGTGGATATAATGAGACACCCCAAGACATAGAAATATTTTCTTTTCTAATAAATATAATTTTGTGGTTGGAATTATTTATACACAATGTTAATCTTACGCTACATATGACACTAAATTAGATTGTTTTAGATATGAGATAGAGTTTTACCACCTTTTAATAGTGAGCCTATTTTAAAACAAAATTTTGACACATTTATAAATTTTATTCTTAAAAGAAACATAATTTTTTGAATTCAGAATTTTGAAATTCGATTAGGGTGAATTTTTGGGAATTTTCAGAGAAACATCATTTTTTTATGAATAGTGAAAATTAATACAAATTAGTTAAAAATTTCATTTTCATTTAAATAATTATTATTTATAAATTATATTTTATATTTGTTTTAGAGTCACATTAGATCAATTGATCTTCTATTTATACAATTAACATCACTATAATCAATTTTACTTTAAAATTTAATATAAAAACTTAACTAACTTTTGAATTTTTTTTCCTACTATAAAAACCAGTTATTTCGAAAAGTCTGTGGGATTAGTGTTAATCTTAATTTTCCCACTTCTATGATTTAAATTTTTAAAATACGACATATGCAGATGTAATTAGTATGATATTTTTGGTCTAATAATACCAATATAATTTTTTTGAAAAAAATGATTAGTGAATGTGATTAAAATTAATTACAATGATTAAGGTTTGATTAATTTAATAAAGCACTAAACCCTAATATTAAGAACCAAAATGACTGGGAAACATGTCAAAATTCCATTGGTTTCCAAAATTTTGACCATGTACCTACTTGGTTCTAAATATATGGGCTATTGGGATATCATTAAATGAATGTTTCCTATAAAAAAGGTTTTGAAAGGAAAAAGAAAAATGTGAACATTGCTCAACTTTAACATTTATAAAATTATGAGATATGTAAAAAAGATCATATTTTCATTTATTCATATCCTTTTGTAAGATAGATGAGTTATTGTTATCATCATTATTTATCAACAATATTTAGAGATGTTTTAGTTACCTAAAATTATTAAGAAATGTCAATATTGTGATAATTCAATTAATAATTAAATAAAAAAATAATATAAATTTTGAAAGTGAAGTTAACTGATTGAATTATCGACTTTATTTATTTTTATAGATGAATATATCATATTAAACACCAGTAAACAAAATATATTTTAATTCTAATATAAGATTGATATTTTAACATTATCATTAAATAAATAATGTCAAAATTGGCATTATTGTTAATTTACAACAAATGAAACTTATTAAATGAATTCAAATTAAAAAATCTTATACTATATCATGAGATTATTAAGTTTTAATAATTATTAACTTTATTACATTAATGGACTAATTAGTCTTTTATAATTAATGTATTGACCCATAGACTGTAAAAAACTTTATTAACAGGGTCCGGGTTTAAGAAGCATTTTAGCACGTCACATGCGCTTGTTTTAAAATTAATTTCCAGAACATGTAGAAGTTTTATTTCATAAATTACATATAATATTTATAATTCATTGGCTCTATAATTTCTAATATATCTCACTTTAATTTATCCTAAATGGATAAATTAACTTGATTAGAAAACTAGATGCTTTAATGAAAACCAAAATGATAAAATTTTGGAATCTTAGAAGTTACGGAATGAAATTATTAGAATGAAAATATTTTTGTATGGATGAGGTTTTTATCAACCATTATTCTCCTTTACTCCAATATTTTTTCTTTTCTGAGGTAATTTAGGTAATGTAGACCAGAAATTATTGAATACCTTTTGGTACTTACAAAAGTGCAACTCCCCCCACCACTCTTGTGAGGTAAGAATTCTACCCCTTCCTCACACCTCTCATATAATTTATATTAGTATTGCCTAAAAAGTATAATATTTTTCATACAGTGAATACTTTGACAATTATTTGATCGTTGGGGAATTATAATAGATATATATTTCTCATTGAATATGTATATTGGATACAGAATATTAGTTATTTTAAATATTCAATATGAGGAAATATTTGTACTAGTAATGAAGGGTGGATCTCGGAATTTTTATTTCTCAATGATTCATCAATGGGTTCTCATGAGAAAAAGATGTTAGCCCAACTTAATGGGTTTCTATCAGTTTTTTAAACCATCTTGATAACGGTCTTGATGGTAATAATTCTTCATGTTCCTAAGACATGACGTCTAATAAGAAATAAATTTCCCTCATTTAGTATCAATTATTTTTTATCCATTATATTTTTTGTTGAAATATCTATGGATGTAGTTCATTCTCAGTTTATTGATTTATGCCACATTTTTCAGTTTCTTACTTACCGCATTATTTATTCCTTACCTATATTTTTAAGGTATGTGTACTCATTTATTTACCATTCCATATAGATTTATACCATATTTATTTTGTTTTAATTTCCCTTAATGAGCATTTGAGATCACCCTTATTATGTTTCTTTCCCCGATTTATGAAGAAGAGAACATTGAATAAGTTTCAGTTTATTATGTATAATGTTTTATTCTATTTTACCAATGTATTATGGGTATTATGTATGTAATATGGCTTTCTAAGAGTGCTAAACCGAATGGTCCTTTGGGATTTTCTTCTTCATAATAATGCCAATGTAATGTAACAATGCACCAGATATGGGCATCTCAGGTCGAGACATTTCAAATAAGGATAATATTAATGGATATAAGTGATTTAGATGACATGAAATATTTTATAGAAAATTAATATATAATAAAATTAAATACCCTTTCATCTATTAAGGAAATGATATCATCGCTCATGTATATGTATGGACTACCATCTCTATAAAGTGATGCGACTATTTTTCCTTTTCCAACATTCAATAACAATTCAAATTTTCTATCAGATGAGTAAATATGATTTTTATGACCTTATTATCATTTTTTATTTGATTTATTTAAAACTTTTTGTAATAACTATAACTCTCATGAAAAAACATGCAAGAGAAAACAATCCAATTAAAACCTGAAATAATTAAAATAAGGAAATATTATTAAAAACTATGTGGTGAAGTATTTTAAGAGTATCATATTTTATATATGAGATTTTATTATGGTTATTTTATTAAATAATTCCTTTCATTAATGAATTATTATAAAGTTTAAATATTATTTATCTATTTAAAAAAAATGAGGTAATGGATTTTATCTAAATTTTCATTTCATTAGGACAAATTTCATAATATGAACCTATTCAAATTTGTGTTATTTATATAAAACCCTTTTATATTTTTAACATGAATTCCTATTTATTAAGGATTATTGATATTTTTTTAAGGATTATTACTCATGGATATTAAATTTATATGTTATCGAACATGTATAAAAATTTGTCTACAGTCTCACTTTTTATGGTGATTATTTACATTATCTTGAAAAAACCAGCTTCTTATGAACATTTTTCATTGGTTACTACATTTATCATAAATATACATATTATATTTTGTTTTATTGTATTTTTTCTAAAATAATATACCATTAATACATACATTGATTAAATTGGATGTTATTTGATAAAATGGGGGAGTATTGATAAATATGTGTCTATTGCTCAATAAAGATATTTGATGATACATCATATTTATTTATGAAATAAATATATTATATAACATATGAGGACTGAATTCAACATGAGGATATGGTTTGGAATCTATTATTGAAAGAAAATTGATTCATTAAATGGTCATATTAGAAAAATCATTTCTCCAAATTAAATTGGTTTTGACATGTATTTTTAAAGTATATTTTTAGAGGTCCTAATGTTGTACATATCATGATTCATGTTATCATAAAATCTAATTCATATTAATATCCTTAAAAAATAATTCAATTATTATTACCCATTAGATTTATGAAATTATATTATTTATATATTCATTTAATTCATAGTGTATTGATTTATGGGTATGTGTTTTTAGTTATATTCTTTACAGTATTAATTTGTCTTATCTAATAATGATAGTCAATTTATTTATATAGACTATGTGTTTGTTTATTTAAATTTTCTTGATGATTAAGATTATTGATACTTGATAACTTGTACTATATATAAACTATACAGATCACCTGAGATAGCCCTTATTTTTATTCCTTTCCCATGAATCCAGGAAGTGAACATGGAATAAAATGTAAGGATATACAAGAGGGAATAATTATATTCTCATGAAAAATGTTATGTTATAATTTTTGTACTATATTTTAATAAGGGAATCACGTATGTATCTGATTTACCAATACATATAAACTATTTTATCCTTTAGGATGAGATTACATATGTATTATGTTAGTATAATAAAACATACAACAAATCATGGTACTACAGTCAGGTTCATCGTAGTTTGTATCACATGAAGTTTAATAGACACCTTGGGATCATGATTATGAAGAAAAATCATAGGTAAAATAAATATATGATAGACTTTGTGGATAAATAAGGGAAAATATCATAATATTTTGGTAAATTAGATATTATTTTGTTTTCCCTACAAATATATCTCTATCTAGATACTATAAGTGGATTGTGATCTAAAACATAGGTACTATAGGTAATAACTTTGAAAAAGGTGATTCATTCTTGAATATATCACTAAATAGTATATTACCACATTCCATAAAGCACACCTATTTGGACACCACTGAGGTATATTCTTTGAATAATTCACATTTTCATTAAAAGCCATTATTAAGGATATGAATAGATGATGAAAATGAATAACCTAGAATAAACATAATGTATCATTGATTGAAGAAAAGGTCTCATTATTTTGGAATCCTATAAATGAATATATGGATTTCTTAATATTATTATTATTTATCACACAATTTATTTGTTGTTTTATTAATGTTTGGAACCTAAAGGAATCATTAAGATATTGAATATGGAAGACAATGTGGGGAACATGGGAAAATAGATGGGATGAGGAATAAAGTTAATGATATCATGATTATTATTAATTAGTTATCCCAAAATGTAATTAAAAATATATACCTTAACCTACTCTAATACTTAAAAAAAGAGAATATTGTAGTTCATTAAGTGCTCATGTGGTGAAGACCATAGAGAAAAGAAAGATCAACTTCTATTATATCTAAAACATTGAGAGGGTTACCTAGGAAAGTGACTCAATTGAAAATGAAAATGTTTTGTGTTTTTGTAAAATAACGTTATAAATAAATGTATCTCTAAGGAGAAATAAAGAGTATGATGGAAGGAAATAAATTTTATCCTAGGGACCCATTTATTGTTTTTTGTCTTAAATTTGTTCAATTTAAGCATAATATAAGTGAATTACCGATATTAAAGGTTAATGAATAGATCATATAAGAAACAATGTTGAAATAAAATATTTTATTTATTTATTTGGAATACAATATTATGTTATATATGTATTTTTACCGATGCTATTATGGTTATAAGAATCCTCAAACACATATAGATTGGGTTAAATTTGGATATACAAAATTATTCATTACTATAAGACTTATGTATATCATCATGAGTTTATGAGTTTAAGATTTATATAAGGAAAATTTCTAATTTTGTTATGTTTTTATAGGATTCTTCCTTGATTAAGTAAAATTTGAGAAAACTTTATTGCAATATTACCCATTGTTTTAGTACATGTTTTAGTGAAATATTATTTACGGAATAATTCCCTCATATTATGGGGGATAAGTTAAATGGTACAGGTAACCTTTAGGGTTTATATTATCTTTAAGATTATTTAATTATGGTTTATTACTATTTTGGAACTTATAAAAATTAAATTAATATAGTTTTTGAAAAAGGACAACCCACATGCCGGGTGACAACCCACCTCATCCAACAAGTCACTGGCGCATAAATCCACATATGAAAAGAGACATGGGTGATTCTTCTACCAATAAACTATATAAGGATGTGGTTAATATTTCATTTTATTTATGTAATGAATTTAATGGATAAATATTAATTTTTAACTAGTGGTGTTACTATTTATTTTTAAAGATTAAGTCAGTATATTCGAAAACTTGTGCTAAAAATATTGGTTTTGAAAAATAGTTAAAAGGGGGGAAATAATTTTCAATCCTTTAAGGTTATTATGGTAGATTAAAAGTGAATTTTAGTGTATTAGGTTTAAAAAATAAATTTTTTGATATTAATTTAATATATTAAGAAATTAATTGGAAATTGATCAAGGTATAACCAAAGGAAAAAAAAATCTTACGAAATTGAAAGATATCAAGTATTTATATTTCATTATATTATTATATAATAAAATAATTTATCAAAACTACGAAAATGATCTTGATTTTTTTTATCCATATAACTTCATATTTGATTAATCAAATGGTATTTTATATGATCATATATTTATGTTTTTGAAGTCCTTAACCCTCCACTTATTATTCACATTATTGTGATCAATGATGTCAATCAAACATTAAAATTATTTATGTTTTTCTTCCATGTCTATATCATCATTTACACCAATGTTTGCATACCTAAAAAACTGGTTCGGTTTTATTACATAATTACATTTTACATAACACTCTATATTATTAAGAAAGCGTTTTATTATCACTTTTTATGATGTGGGTTTTAAATAAAGGAATTCTCAAATATCAACCAATTTATTATAAAGATCGGGCTTAAATTGAGAGCTTTGAATTTATTGATGGTCTGGATAAGGTAACACCATGATATTTTAAAATAATAATAAAATGTTTGATATCATATTTAGTTTGAAACATTGGGATTATACAAGATTGTAACACCCTAATAATTTTTGACATATGTTTCTCCAATAAATCCAATCTTTTCAATCACTTGTAGAACATAAAACCATGAGTCTATATGCATATTAATATAGAATACAGTTATGAAATAAAAATTAAATTAGAGGGTATGAATAATAATAATAAAGAAAATATGAAAATTATGGTTATCTAATGATTATAAAGAAAATAATAATCATTTAAAAGAAAAATAACAGTACCTTAGAAAACTGAATTGCTCTTAAAAATGGTTTTTTCATGAAATTCACACATAATTAAAAAATTAATTTTCAACAAATTTTGAATAATTAATTCTCAAAATTAATTGTGTTTTTTAATCAAAATAAAAAAAGTATCCTATAGATAATTTTTGGCATTTTCCCTAGTAGATTAATATTTAGATAAATAGTGAAAAATACTAATTTTTAATGAAAACAACCTTTTCTTTTAAAAAATATACAATGTTAAATTATTTTTTAAAAATTTTAAGATATAATTACATAAAATATATTTAAATTTACCTAATTGTGGTCATTAGAAATAATTTCATGTTTAACTTTGATATCAATCCCTTCTATACTTATGAGAATTCTTACTTTAGAAACCCACATTTTTCCCACTTTTATGATTATAACTTTAAAATGAATTCTTGTACAAAGTTGATTTTTAAAATTTTTATTTCATATTTTTAATCATAAAAATTAATATTCTCTATTACTTTCAACTTAATTCTGACCATAATAAAAATTTAATACCGTAAAACTTAATTACCATGGTTATGTTAAAAACGGGTATACCAAGGTAAAACTGAAATGATAAGGGTCTATAATGACATTAAACGTTTAAAACACAAATTTTTCAGAGATATTGTGATATTATAAAATCAATGGTTTGATAATTAATCATTTTGGAGGATTTAATATTTATAAAAATGTGGTTGTAATTAATTATTTTAAATAACTGTATGTGTGTCTTCTCCCCCACTTATCAAAGGTCACCCCATCTCCTCCCCCTTTACGCTGACAAATGCATTTTTGGCAACGACCTACCCCAAAAATTCCTTAAAAAAATAAGAACATTATATATACATTTTATTGATCATAAATACATCCTTGGATGGATTTTGGTGCATACATATAGAGGTCGTCCTAAGAAGAGGTAACATTTTAATTAATTTTTTTATTTATTCGTAAACCTTCATAAAAATTCATTCAAAAAAGATAATATAATTTAAAAATTATATCCAATTTACTCTTATTTTATTATTTTAATGGTATACCCTATATTGATATCCTCTAACTTCAAATGGGAAATGAAACCTTCGATCTAGTGTATGGTAGACTACAGCCTCGTGAACTGATGGAAATTATTTTCCATCAAAACATATCATTTGGGTTTATTGTATATATATTACATTTATGATATCATTATACATATCTAATTATATTATCACATATACCTTATTAATTTTTATTCTGTTGTAAATATGATAACCTTGCCCGTGTGTATGGCCTATTATCAACTCTTGAATCCTTATAATTCATTTTTCACATACATTTTACATAGAAGATAATGAAGATTATTTTAATGAATATATGTGATATATATGACATAATATCTATTATAGAAAATTAATTTATGATACACTCATTTAACTATTTACCAGGTAATGGAATCATATCAGCATTCACATGTACATATAGCCTATAGTCTCTACAATGTAATGCAAATCATTTTCTATTCCTAGACATAAAGAACAATTTTAATAATGAATCTAAGGATTAATTGTGATATTTATAAATAATTATAATTATAAATATTATGTATTTATATACTATATACTAGATCGAGATCTCCCATAGAAAACTATGCTTGAGAAAATAGGGAAAATAACACCCAAATAATAAAAATAATGAAATATTATTAATAAAAGTGTGGTAAAATGGAATAAGAGGATCATACATGATATTTTAAATACAATTATGGTTATTATATAAATTAATAACATTAATACAACAATTATACTAGAGTTAAAATTATTGTCAACTAATAAAAGGTGTGAGTTAAGGGTTTTCAAATTAATTTCAATTTCATTGAAACATATTTGTTAATATACACCTATTCACTTTTATGTTGTGTATATGTTGACCCTATGATTTATTTAATGTGAATAACTATTTATTAATGATATATAATGTTTTGTTTCATGTTTATTATTATGGGGGTTACAATTTAATAGTTAACCAAGAGTCAACATTATTATTAAACAATATCAATTTATAATTTGATTGATTACTTTCTATGGAAACATTCCATTTGTTGTGATCATTTTTCCTTAGACACAGCATTCCTCTTAAATTTTTAAATTCATGTATGTAGGATATTATTATTACCTAAACTTTATTCAATTTTTACATATAATGTTTTTTCTTTGAATGTTATTTGTTTAACTCTAGCAATATTGATAAAACTGTGTTGTTTACTAAATATGGATATTTAAGGATAGAAATATTAACTCGTAAATTAAATTGATTATATATTATATGAGGAATTATTTGTATATTCAACTATGATTTGGTAAAATTAATAGAAAAACCCATGATATGTAACGCCCTGACCTTAGAATCCCAAAGTCGGTGCATAATTTTAGTATATTGGCATGATTATAATGAATCAAATCTATAAGGACCTAATAGTTTATTAATGTTAGAGTAATAGATACATAATTTATAATTACATAATAATATAAAACATAAAATACATAAATAATTTCCTTCAAGCATCCAATAATCCTCATAGTGTAACCCTTCATATCAAACTCAAAACACATTTTCATATCTCGTGGGAAAATAAAACATAAGAAAGTGGTGAGTTAAGATGATCAGTAAGGGTAAGTAGTATAGTATAAGCTATCATAGACAGTAATAAATGATAATTAAAAGGTGATTAACTGAAACACATTCCATTTAATCATAGTATTGAGATAATATAGAAAGAATAAATATCACTATATAAAATAGTCACTTGAACAAGAAAACATAACCATGGATATTCTAGTATTCAAATAATAACATGAGATATTAATAAATAATCTCATAATAAGTTAATTCATCATGTTAGATGTATAAAAATAACCATAAATGGTTTGGTGAATACGCTATACATAATTAGGTAAGACATAATCCAAATCCCAATCTAGATTGTCTCATGAAACCTACCAATGCATCCAAGGGATAAATTAGGCCCCTTGGTTTTGACTAAGTCCAATTAAATTTTATTATAAAATGGTAAAATAATAAAAAAACATAAAAATTCCTATTAAAAAACTAGAATATGAAATGTGAAGACTTTAACCAAAAAACATGAATGGTATAAAAATAGCACATCCATAGTCAAACTAATCATAAACCCTTCAATACAATATCATTGATTTTATCAAAATAAATCATCCTCAATCAAGAATAATATCCAATAAAATATTATTACATATATCAAAATAGTCAAATAAAATCATTAGATATTTATTTATAGAATTACCCCTTTTTACATTGAAATTATTTATTAAAAATATGGGTATTTATAAAAGAGAACATTAAAAAAGATTTTTTTAAATCAAGTTATCCCATACCACATTTAAACATTTAAGATAAACTAGAATACTAACATTTTGAAACATTTATGTACTTATAAATAAATCCATAATACCGGTTTTGATAATATTTACATGAATGAGAATTTCATAGTAGAATAAATCCTAAAAACATTTAAAAAGATGTTTTAGTTAAAGGGTCCCAAATGTAAAACATTAAGAGATTTAATTTGAAATAAATTGAATGAAATAAAAAATAGACCTAAAATGTCCTTTATAACTGTTTTATATCTCTATAAATAAATAGGTAAAATAAAATTATGAATATTGAAATGGAGAAAGGATTAATTCATTAAACATTCAATGCATCCCATACAACTTTAAACATTTAAATAATAAACACAATAAAATAATAATAGTTATAAAAAACATTAAATTACATGATAATAAATTAATTAATTATATCATAAGTCAAAGGGGAAATATATACACCTCAAAAAGAAGTTTGGTGTATATCATCCAACTATGCCTCAATAAAAGATGAATAAGACGAAGTCCTTTACCTTGTGTTTCCTTTTGAGTGAACATATGTTAACCTCCTATATAGTGGTTTTAAACAAGTAATTAACTTATTCTAGAACTATAATTATATTTATAATACCATATATGATCCTATTATATTATCTTATCACCCATTTGTTAATAATATTTTGTTATTAGCCTTTGTTCGGGTGTTAACTGCTTCATTTTCCTATGAATTTTTTTTCATGAATGTCTCAATTATTGTGAATAAGATATTGATAAAACATATACATAGAGATATTAAGTTCTTAGATATTATAGTTTCTCATTATACACATTGTGGAAATCATTATTCAATGGTTAACATGAAGAATGAATGTCATTGCATGTAACACCCTGAGATTTTATGAGATATATTATTTTTAATTTCTTTCATATCATCTTTTGTACTCTACACCAAGATTATCTTGTACTATATGCAACACCGTATTAGCTTGCAGTATACGTAACACTATTCTTTGACCGTGTTACAAAAAATTTCAAGTTCGTTTGATAGAAGTTATTCTACGCAACATTGAGTGTGTGTGTGTGTATATATATATATATTCAATGTATAAATGAAATATCGTTGGATTCTATTATACACAACTACAAAGGAATCTTTCACTACACACAACCCTGACTGGGATTTCTTTACACGCAATCGTGACCTTCCATGATAGCGTGTGTTTTACGCAATACTGAGTTTTACTAAAAAACGATATGTTATTAAAATATTATATAAACTAGTCGTTATGAATATTAATACACACTTTTTGAAATATTATAAATTTTATTTTCTAAATGGACTTCATTTTTGGATTTGGAATATCAAAATTAGCCTAGGGTGAAATTTTGGTATTTGTCTGAAAACTTGCAACTTTTGATGAATAGTGAAAACACTTAGTTATTGGTTAAAACCGACAATTTATTTTAATAATAATTTATTTTATTTAAATTTATTTTTGGTCAAAATAGATATATAATACATATATAAGTTCAATGAAATTCATTGGAGTCATTTTATAATAATTTTTTATAAATAAAAATTTTATTGAACTTTTCACCGTCTTTTACCCACCTCCGAGGAGCATTTGCAATTATACATAAAACATAATTTTTCTTCTTTTGTTACTTGAATTTTGAAAATCTTAGAGACTCGGTTAATATCAATGAGTAAAATATAGTTCAATAAGATAAAAATAATTTTTGGTGAATAGTAACTCTTTACTTTTATTTACCATGGTTAAAAGTAAATAGGGTAATTAAGGGTAAAAATGATATTATTATTACCCTAACACATGTCCTAATTCTATTGGACAAGTTTAATTCGACCAAAAACAACCTTAGGAATAAAATATTACCCTTTAGGTCCACTTGGATTAGATTAGGACACTTATTATTATTTTATTTAAAGAAGAGTTAAAAGAGTAAAAATCAAAGTTTAATAACTAAAACATTTTTAAGATAGGGATATACGTAAGATAAGGTAGACTATAAATATTAATTAACAATATAAAAATAATTCCTACATAATGGTATTTTATTTATAATTTTTAGACATTAAATAATTTAATTTTTTTATGAAAAAATGATGATGCAGTAATTACCTTATTAATGAAATATTAAAATAATCGATGTTATAAGTACCCAAATAAATGTAATTTGAGAATTTTTATGAATTAAACTAATTTTATAGGTTAATATAAAATGTTATTATTGATTTAATTAATTTTTTTGGAAATAATCATTCTTTTATGATTTTTACAAAAATCAATTACCAAATAGTGTCAAAATTGACATAATATAGTTTTGAAAACAAATATTATATTTTTAATTTTTATTATATTCCTAAAAATATAAGGTTCGGAAAAATTACATATATAAGGTTATATATATATTAATAATGGACCACTAGGGGTTCTTTTGGCTTTTTTATAGTAAGTTTGCTAACCATATAGTGTAAGAAAACAAGAAGAACCGGTAAAAGTTAAATTATTTAACTTAGAGTTAAATATAAATGATAAGGTTAAAATAGTAACCTAAACTTTTATAAAACCTATTTCTTGAGGTTATTTAGACCCATACCCACTTTAGCTTTGAAATAAATCAATTTGAAGCTATTATAAACCGAATATGAATTTATTATAAAATAATATTTTATGTTTTTCCTAAGGTGCCCCTCTCCTCCCTTATAAAAGGCCACCTCCTCCCTCTTCTCTTTACACAATTTTGAGCTTTCAATCTTGTCCAAACCCTCACCATTTCCCTTCTCAACTTACCTAGAAACATTATAAAGGTTCTGGTCTCCTCAAAAGTCTAACTCTAGTGCCTTAAGATGAAGCTTAAAAGAGGTGCGTTGAAGAAGAGGTCATCTCTTCTACCGATTGTTTCAAGTTTTATTTCTTCTTCATCTTCTTCTTATTTAGTTGTTTCATTATAAAGTAATAAAATAAGTATCACTAATATAATGATATGTTATTATAAATATGAAACAACCCCATTTCACCTTCTATCCATCCTACGGAAAATGAAATCATCGCACGTGTGTACGTACGGAATACCATCTCCACGCCGTGGTGTAATCTGTTTTTCCACCACTACATTACTTGGATGGGTATAATGGTGTAAATAATAACTATATATAGATATTATAAAATAATACTGATTCTGAGATATTATATCATCCACTCCAATTTAATTAAATAATTATGGGAATGATACCATCGCTCGTGCGTATGTACGGATTACCGTCTCTACGACGCGATGAGATTCATTCTCCATGTTAACCATTCACGTATTATTATAGAGTATATATAATGGATAATAATGAAATATATGACATGATAAATCTATTTTATTTATGTATATATATATGTCATCTACTTACTTCCATTCAAGTCAATAAGGAAAGGAAAATAGCGTTCTTGAGTACGTACGGCCTACAGTCTCCATGAACGGTTTATTTCGTTTCATTTATCTATATATTATATATATACTGAATATATATGATATATAAATCATGATTTAAATTCTTGAAGTAAGTAAATCATGATATAATTAATAATAATATCAAGAACAATGAGTCCAAACATGTACTATAAATGAAACGATTTTACCCAAAACGCTACTTTAACATTGAATTGACAAAAGAACGGGTAATATAAAGTCATAAGGGAATCATATATGATATTATAAATATTATTATGGTTCTGTTATAAGTTAATAATATGTTTAAACCCACTATACAGGAGTTTCAGACACGTGGGAAAGAAATTGGACCTAAGGTAAGGGATAATTTTTCAATCTCATTTTTATCCTAGATTTCTTATACGTAAGTATTTACTGGGGTTATATTTTTTATCCATGTCCATAAGAATTTTTTTCATAAAGTTTTTAATATTATTACATGTATTTTTAAATTCATGTTTACCCCTCTTTTACTTTTACGTAGTGTTATGGAAGGAATCAGTCTTTTTTTACCACATGTGGTACTTTTTGACTTTTCCAACAAAAGTACGAGGAGAATGTTTTTTTAACATATACAGCATGAACAGATTTTTACGGTTTCATAATGCCTAATTTTCATGAAAATTCTTCTATAAGTTTTCATGATTATTTTCAACAAAATCTTTTTCTTTAAAAATTTCATGGCATTTTATGAAAGGAAAATGATTTTGAATAAGAAATGATACTTTCCTCAGTATTTCATTTCATGTGTTTTATCAAAACCATTTTCCATCTAAGATGTTATTATTTAATATGTTTGTGCTTCAAGTATAATGTCTCTATTATTTACATGGTTTCACTTTTATTATGATGAAATGATATCTATTTGTTTTATATGGATTATGTTGTGATGGGATGATGTTTATGAAACCCATTTTATTCTTTGGGTTATGATGAATGATTTATGTTTATGTTGTTGCACACATAAGAATTATTTCATTATGAGATGGGTGGGACCTATATCTTCCTTCAATGCATTGGGAAAAGATTTATATCTCATGATATAGACATGGTTGGAATGGAAAGTTAATCTGGTTCAGTGATACAGGACTGGAACGAGGAGGGAACTCGATTCCGTTAGGGAATTTGTCCACTAAGATGGTCTTGGAAGCAATTCCTTGGATACTATGGAAATCATATCATGTTATTAATGGTTTTCCACAATTAAATGTTTTATCCCCATGCTATTTTTTCAGGATTGATGATCCTTTATGATCTATGCCTTACGTACTGCCAAGATTTATTTCACAACTCAAGATTTTTATGTGTAAACTTTATGTTCATGTTTTTAAGTTCAAATGTATATGGTTTGTTTTATTTTCTCCATGATTACCCTTACTGAGCATTTGAGATTACCCTTTATATTTTTTCTTTTCCCCAGGATATAAAGAATGGTTTTAGGTAAGAAAAAAAGGGAAGATATTTATGGGAGATGTTGAAGATCTTTCACCAAGATTAAAAGATTATATTTCGAGTTTCCAAAGACACTAAACTATTACGGTCCTTTGGTGTCTATTTTTGATATGTATTCAGAAATCCTAAAAATTAATGTAATTTCCATGTATGTCAGGATTGGGTCTCTATAGTTGGTATCAGAGGAAAGTTTTAGTTATCCTTTGGAAACTAGGATGCGAAAACTTTTGTGAAATCCCTAGAGATATTTCTAAGGTGTGTCTAGGGATGTCCCTAAGGATAATTATACGTATAGGTTATAGTCCTAGAATTATGGTAACGATCTTATAATTATGCCTAAGATGTTATATATTGAATGTAATCCCCCTTTATTATGTTGTTTTCCTAGATATACTTTTGCCTCTCAAACTGTTCTTTTTGGGTTTTAGACAATGGATGGAACCTGAAGGAACCGTGTTGATCAATGTAATAGAAAATGAAATTATTGTCATCTTGAACAAATAAATGTTATGGGAGATGGAGTGAAAAATATTATTGCTATACTTACACAAGCTATGAATCATTCTGGACTTCCAAATGAGGAGATAAAGGAATAATATTCTATTGAGTCTTTCAGGAGGCAACTTCCACCTTATTTCAGTGGGTCTTCTGATCCACTTGTTGCTGGACAATGGATTAGTACCATTGAAAATATATTTTCAATACATCGCTGTTCAGAACATGAAAAAGTCATTTTGGCTGTTTATTGGTTAGAAGGTGATGCAGACAAGTGGTGGAATCAAATTAAGAATACAAGGGCCCAAGATGAAATTGAATCCATAGAATGGGATGTGTTCAAGAACTTATTTTTCAATAAGTACTTCCCTCATATTCTTTGAACAAAGATGTAAAAGGAGTTCTTTGATGTTAAGAAAAAGGATGATGAATCTGTTGGTATATATGAAGCGAATTTTACAAGGATTGCAAGGTATGCATCTAGATTTGTCATGCAACCTGAAAGTAAAGTTGATCGATTCTTCAGTGGCTTAAAACCAAGTCTTCTAAGGGCATTAGCTATAAGAAACTTCAGTACCTATGAAGAAATTGTGCATTGTGATTTCAAGGGAGAACTGGAAGTTGGTGTTACAAATCTATCTCATGGTTTTGACAAGAAATGAAAGATGGAGTTCAAGGAAAAATCTCAGAATAATGGTGAAAAAAGGTGAATGTTTATTTATGATCAAAGTGTGGAAAAAAAGCATGGTGGAGATTGTATAAAAGGTACTAGAAAATGTTTCAAGTGTGGAAAAGAAGGTCATCGAGGAGCTGAGTGCCGAAGTAATGGGAAAAAGGTTTCTAATGACGTGAATATAGAAAAGACTATAGAGAATGCTTCACCAACACATCAATGCTACAAGTGTACAGAAATGGGGCATTATGCTAATCCATGCCCTAATCCAAGGGTTAATGATGATCGACGTGACCAACCTCTTAAGGAAAAGGACAAATTGAAGTCACATGCAATCACTATTTGTGATGTTGAGTATAAAAATGATGTAGTGGAATGATTAAGAGTTTATGTAATGGGATTTAAAAATAGTATCATGGAATCTCATTTATAGTATCATGGAATTTTGGAATATCTATGTATTGGTTTACAATAATTATATGGTACTGGTAACCATGAAAAGTGATTAAAATATTTTTGAAAGTAGATGATATGCACATAAGGAAGGGATAAGGAGAGAATGAAATGTTTGATAGTATTCATGAGCTCATTACTGATATTAGGACACAGTGATATCACGGTTTGAGTATATAGAAATTTTGAGATTTTGGTATGTGGAAAGAGTTAACTTTTGAAATCACTCATGTTTTCACTAAGGTTCTATGGTAATACATGATTAAGGTATTCACATGTTTGGAATGTGACCAACAAGATATATCTTATGATATATGGGGGATAAATGATGGTATTCACGTGCTTGTTATGTGACCTTTCAAGTATTCTTGTTCTTTATACTATGAGATTGGACATATGTATTTTGGATAAGCCTAAAGACTAGAATGGATTATGTTGGAAATCAGATAGTATTGTTTAAGGATAGAAATTTTTTCGATATTATTTCTGGAATGTTATAATAGTGTAGTTTTAGAAAAAGAGATAACCTGCATGACGGGTGACAACCTGTCACGTCAGACAAGGTTGTGGGAATCGAACCCACAGCCGAAGTGTGACAGGCCTTTATCGCCTACCTCTGGCCAACAGGAAGTCCCTGGTTAGTATAAACTAGTTTTATTTTATTAAGCGGTATGATAGATAAAGTATAAGTCCATTTTTAGAACCATATAAGATTAATCTCACCATAGATAGACTTATGTATATAACTTTTTCTAACCTTATGTATGAGACAGATGGAATAACCTATCATTCTATCACATGATCTACTAATACTTCTTGGAAGACAAATTCAACTTCATTTCTTTAAGAGATGAAGTGGAAATTGGTCAAGGCACAAACAATGGTAAGATTGTACCAAAATAATGTAAGTATTTCTTCTAATTCAAATTCTTCAAATTTAGGGAAATGATCTTGAAAACCAAAAATGCTGCCATAGTGTCCTCATATCTGATTAATCAAATGGTACCTTAGATCATCAAAAATTTATGGCTTTGTGATTGTTGTCTTTTTTATAGCCATTTCCTCTACCACTCTCCATCGGAACTTTATGGTTAGATTTTTCTTCAATATCCATATTTTCACCTATGTTCTCCTTTTTGGAAACCCAATGATGAGTTAATTTGGGTAACTGTTACGTTTCATACTTTAGTTTTTAAAATTAAGTATTAGTACTCCTTTTTACGATGTGGGTCTCTATGAAAGAAAATTTTACGTAGTAAACAATTTATAACCCCGAAAAATCTTGAGGGCGAAATTCATTTTAAGGGGGGTAGAATGTAATACCAAAAGATATTATGAGATATATTATTTTTGATTTCCTTCATATCTTCTATTGTATGTTTTGCCAAGATAATCTTGTACTACACACAACACCATATTATCTTTTAGTATACACAACACTATTCTTCGATCGTGTTACACCAAATTTCAAGTTCGTTTGATAGAATTTATTCTACGCAACATTGAGTGTATATATATATATATATTCAATATATAAATGAAATATGGTTGGATTATATTATACACAAAAACAAATGAATCTTGCACTACACGCAACCCTAACATGGCTTTCTTTACACGCAATCGCGACCTTCCATGATAGCGTGTGTTGTACGCAATACCGAGTTTCACTAAACAACTATATGTTATTAAAATATTATATAAACTAGCCGTTATGAATAGTAATACCCACGTTTTGAAATTTTATAAATTTTATCATTCAAAATGGACTTCATTTTTGGATTCAGAATATCGAAATTAGCCTAGGGTGAAATTTTTGTATTTTTCTAAAAACATTCAATTTTTGATGAATAGTGAAAACACTGAGTTATTGGTTAAAACCGACATTTTATTTAAATAATAATTTATTTTGTTTAAATTTATTTTAGGTCCAAATAGATACATAATACTTACATAAGTTCAATGTAATTCATTGGAGTCATTTTATAATAATTTTAGATATATAAAAATTTTATTGAAATTTTCACCATCTTTTACCCACCTCCTAGGAGCATTTGCAATTGTACATAAAACTTAAAATTACCGCTTCTATGAGTTTAATTTAGAAAATCCGAGAGACACGGTTAATATCAAGGAGTAAAATGTAGTTCAATAAGATAAAAATAATTTTTTGTGAATAGTAGCTTTTTACTTTTATTTACCACGGTTAAAAGTAAATAGGGTAATTGTGGGTAAAAATGATATTATTATTACCCTAACACATGTCCTAATTCTATTTTAAAAGTTTAATTCGACCAAAAAAAACCTTAGGAATAACATATTACCCTTTAGGTCCACTTGGATTTGATTAGGACACTTATTATTATTTTATTTATAGAAGAGTTAATTGAGTTAAAATCAAAGTTTAATCACCAAAACCTTTTTAATATAGGGTTATACCTAAGATCAATTAGACTATAAATATTAATTAGAAAGATAAATAGATTTCTAAAATAATGGTATTATATTTATAATTTTTTGACATTAAATAATTTAATTTATTAATGAAACAATTATGATGCAGTAATTACCTTATTAATGAAATGTTAACATAATTGATGTTATAAGTACCCAAATAAATGTAATTTGAGACTTTTTATGAATTCCACTTATTTTATAGGTTAATATTAAATGTTATTGTTTATTTAGTTAATTTTTTCGAACTAATCATTCTTTTATGATTTTCACAAAAATAAATTACCAAATAGTGTCAAAATTGACATAAAATAGTTTTTAAATCAATTATTATATTATTAATTTTTATTATATTCCTAAAAATATTTGATTTAGACAAATGAAATAGATAATGTAATATATATTAAAAATTAACCACTTTGGGTTCTTTTGGATTTTTATATTAAGTTTATTAACCATATAATGTAAGAAAATAAGAAGACGCGGTAAAAGTAAAATTATTTAACTTAGAGTTAAATATAACTGATAAGGTTATAATAGTAACCTAAACTTGTATAAAACCTGTTGGTATAGAGGATCTCTACCCATACCCACTTTATCTTTTAAATAAATCAATTTGTAGCTATAATAAACCAAATATAACTTTATTATAAAATAATATTTTAAGTTTTTTCTAAGGTGCCCCTCTCCTCCCTTGTAAAAGGGAACCTCCTCCCTCTTCCCTTTAAAAACTTTTAAGCTTTCAAACTTGGAGAAACCCTGCCCATTTACCTTCTAAACATCCCTATAAATAATATATAGGTTCTGGTCTCCTCAAAAGACCAACTCTAGTTCCTTAAGATGAAGCTTAAAAGAGGTGCGCCGAAGAAGAGGTAATCTCTTCTACCGATTCTTTCATGTTTTCTTTCTTCTTCAAAATATTATTCATTAGTTGTTTAATTATTATGTAAAACATAATTATCACAAATATACTGATATGTTATTATAAACATTAAACAACCCCATTTCACCTTCTATCCATCCTATGGAAAATGAAATCACCGCGCGTGCGTACGTACGGAATACCGTCTCCACGCCGTGGTGTAATCTGTTTTTCCACCATCACCTTACTTGGATGGGTATAATGGTGTAAAGAGTAACTATATATAGTTATTATAACATAATACTGATTCTGAGATATTATATCATCCACTCCAATTCAATTCAATAATTATGGGAATGATATCATTGCTCGTGCGTACGTACGGATTACCGTCTCCATGACGCGATGAGACTCATTCTCCATGTTAACGATTCAAGAATGATTGTAGAGTATATATAATGGATAATAATGAAATATATGACATGATAAAGCTACTGGATTTATGAATTTATATATTTCATCTACTTACTTCCATTCAAGTCAATAAGGAAAGGAAAACAACGTTCATGCGTACGTACGACCTACCATCTCCATGAACGGTGTATTTCGGTTTTTTTATCTATCTATTATATATATATATATATACTGAATAAATATGATATATAAATCATGATATATATTCTAAAATTAAGTAAATAATGATATAATTAATACAAATATCAAGAAAAACAAGTCCAGACACGTACGATAAATGAAACGATTTTACCCAAAACGCTACTTTAACATGGAATTGACAAAAGAAACGTTAATATAAAGTCATAAGTGAATCATATATGATATAATAAATATTATTATGGTTTTGTTACAAGTTAATAATATGTTTAAACCAACTATACAGGTGTTTTGGACATGTAAAACAGAAATTGGACCTAAGGTAAGGGATAATTTTTCAATCTCATTTTTATCTGAGATTGCTTATACGTAAGTATTTACTGGGGTTATATTTTTCATCCATGTCCATAAGAATGTTTTTAATAAAGTGTTTAATATTCTTCTATGTATTTTTAATGTCATGTTTACCCCTCTTTTACTTTTACTTTGTGTTATGTAAGGAATCATTCTTTTGTTTACCATACGTGGTACTTTTTGAATTTTTCGACAAAAGTACGAGGAGAATGTTTTTTTAACTTATACGGCATGATCATATTTTTACAGTTTCAAAAGGCCTAATTTTTATCAAGCTTAATCTACAACGTTTCATGAATATTTTCAACAAAAACCTTTTATTTTAAAACATCATGTCATTTTGTGAAAAGAAAATTATTTTGAATAAGAAAGGATACTTTCCTCAAGAATTCATTTCAAGTGTTTTATCAAAACCATTTTCCATATAAGAGGAAGTTATTTAATATGTGTATGTTTCAAGTATAATGTCTCTATGATTTACATGTTTTCAATTTTCTTATGATGAAATGATATCCATTTGTTTTATATGGATTATGTTCTGATGTGATGATGTTTATGAAACCCATTTTATTATTGGGGTTATGATGAATGATTTATGTTTATGTTGTGGCACAAGTAAGAATGATTTAATTATGAGATGGGTGGGACCTATATCTCCCTAAAATTCATTGTGTAATGATTTATATCTCATGAGATAGACATGGCTATAATGGCAAGTTAATCTGGTTCAGTGATACATGACTGGAACGATGAGTGAACTCGATTCAGTAAGGGACTTTGTCCACTAAGATGATCTTGGCGGAAATGCCATGGCTACTATGGAAATCTTATCATGTTCTTAATGGTTTTACACAATTAAATGTTATATTCCCATGATATTTTTTCATTATTGATGATCCTTTATGATCTATGCATTACGTACTGCCATGATTTATTTCACAACTCAATATTTTGATGTGTAAACTTTATGTTCATGTTTTGAAGTTCAAATTTATATGGTTTGTTTTATTTTCTCCATGCTTACCCTTACTGAGAATTTTTTCTCACCCTTTATATGTTCTATTTTCCCCAAGATATAACAAAAGGTTTTAGGAAAGAAAAAAAGGGAATATCTTTATGGGAGATCTTGAAGATCTTTCACCAAGATTAGAAGATTATATTCAGAGTTTCCAAAGACACTAAACTATTACGGTCATTTGGTGTTTGTTTTTGTTATGTATTATCTATTCCTCAAAAGTAATGTAATGTCCATGTGTGTCAAGATTGGGTCTCTACATTGCATCATGGAGATGGTAGGTTGTGCGTACGCGCGAGCGACGATATCATTACCTTAATGGAAAATTGGTAAAGAATTGGATGGTATATTAATTATAAATAATAAATATCGTATTTTATTTTTTATTTACCTCCATTATATTCGTCATTATACGCATAGAAATAATATTTTTTATTAAAAAACAAATTACCCCACATCGTGGAGATGCTAAGTTGTGCGTACAAACACATGATTATTTTTTTCATAGTATGAATAAATGATGAATATGGTTATCCAATAATCATAAAAACATCTCAAAATATTGATGATACAATAGGTATTACTTTATTATGGAAACAAAACAGTAATATAAAGTATATGAAGAAAATAACTTGAATGAGTTGGTAAAACCATTACTTTTTCTTTGATGAAGTTTCTTTGGATATCCTATTAGGGACACTAGGATTGGTCTTTTTATAAGACCAAGACCTCCAGAACTAATCTCTGAATTTTTGGGGGATAAATAAGTAGATATTTTTCAAGCTATAAGGCTCAATGTGGTGTGAGGAAGTGAGGGAAGTTGTTTTTTATATAAGATACTTGAGGGGCCATTTCGGAATATTGAAAATATTAAATTAATATAAATTAATTTTATATTATGATTGGATCCAAAGTAGGTTATTTATAATATAGAATTATTAGGGGTCAAATTGATCCAAACTTGTTTTTTTAAATAATTTTTGTTATCAATATTAACCTTATCTTTTCCTTTAACCCTTAGTTAATCCTTTTAACTATTACAATGACAACTAACATTTTTTCCATTTACTGTTTTTATAATTAATATAAAAAGAAAAAGATTCCTAAATTGATCATTGCTTAAATAATTAACATTTTTATTGTTATTTTGTTGAATTTTGTTTTTATTTAATTTTTATCATTTAATAAAATTTTATCAATTTTAAAGTATAATATATGTAATTTTTTATACTATTTTTTATATGTCTTATTAGTAATATCCTAAAAATATGATAACTTAAAAAAATTTCTAATATATCACTGAAAAGAATAAGTTATCTATAAAATTCGTGGATATATTTAATTTTTTCAAATTATATTGATTTTAATATTTTTAATTTAATTTATTATATATTACTATTCATTAAACAACTACTACGCCATTATTATGAGGAACTTTATTTATAGTATTTCTGCATTAAAAAATAAAAAAAAATATCATGATAAATATAAATTTACTATCTTTCCAATTAATATTTATATTTTTATTTGTCTTCTTTATAACCACATATTAAATATGTAACACTTATTAAAATACATGTGTATGACATTTTTAACACATATTTAAATAAAATTTTATAAATATCATATTCATACTCATCAAGGTTAAAAAATTTATAATTTTGGCCTATTGTTAATTTTTGTTAAAACACACTTATCCAAAGAAATTGGGATAAGATTTATGGTATTTTTATAATATTATAATTCTATTTGTTCCTTCAATTACTCTATTTACACATAACCCTGGTATGTTTTTTTACTGAAGTTACTATTAATAATATCCAAAAAAATTAGGATAATTCTATTAGAATATAAATATCATACATATTACAACTTTTTATATACATTTTTTCAATTTCAATTCATATAAGTGGCTAAATTATTTGTAACACTAGTCCAACAGTTTTGGTGAGAAGGTAGGTAAAAGGAAATGATCCAAAGTTCAATAAGTTTTTATATCTAATTTCAATATAAAAATGATTCAAATAATATTTTTTTGATTAATATATGTATTATTTATCTATTGTTCCTTTAAATATAATTTTAATGGATCATAATTATTTAAACAAAAAGTCATTTTTTAACTCCAATGTAGGATTTTTCACAATAAATCCAAAAATAAAACTTCTCAAAAATAATAACAAAAATTCACCCAAATATAATTTTTGAATTTATGAATTCAAAGAAGAAGAATATTTTCTCAAATAAAAATTCTAAATGTGTCAAAAATGAGAATTAACATGGGTTCTCTATTAAAAGGTTCTAAACTTACCCGTTTTGAAATAAAATATTTTATGTGAAAAAGTTGGATTTGTTCTTATTTCATGTCTAAAAAACACAAAATATAAATTTTAAAATTATATGGAATATATATAAATTTAAAAATTTGTCTAATAATATACATAATCACTAATTAAATATCTAGGTTGTATCTTATTATATTAAATAAGAATATTCCAATTTTAAATTGTTGTTCGGTAAAACTGGCCATTCCGTGTAACTCTAGACAACTTATTATTGTTTGTATAATAATATTTACGTAGTGTTGAGTATAAAGAAATCTAGAAATAAAATTAAATTTATTCAAAAAATTAATTGTTGTAAAATATTGGTGTGTTACATTCTCTCCATCTATATTAAATAGCATCCTCACATTTAAAACTCAATCTGGGTAGTCTAGTGTTTCATAATTAAATATACTATTGTTAAAAAAACCAAAATCATAAGTAATGTTAATAATATATCATATAAATAAGAGGGGGTTGTCGTCTCTCTGCTCAGAGCTCACAATGCGGGAACCCTAGTGCATGCTGAATGATGTGTTCCCCCCCTTCCCGGCGGCGAGAGGGGGGAGGATGATCTGGTTCTGCTGCTGTTGAAGCCACAAATTCCCTTTGTACCTTTTACTAACGCTAACTATCTTCCATATTTAATAGTCGATCGCCTTAAATCCGAAGGTCCATGATCTTCATCTTGGACATCCTCATCTTCTGCTCTCAGTGTCGAAGTTCCCTGAAGTGACGAAGCACCTTGATCTAACCCTGCTGGCTTGTTTGAACTTGCGAAGCCCATCTGTTGATGACTTTGATCAGTTTGTCTTTTCCAAATGGGACTTGCGGGATGATGCAGTGGTCGGCCTACTTGATAATTGTCATTTAATAATCCGATTTTTCTCCGATGAAGACCTGGTTTGTGCTTGGTCCATCGCTCCTCGACGCTTTAACGGTTGTAAATTTTTTCTATTTCGGTGGACGACTGATTTCTGTATGAAAGGGGACCCTAATTTCGTTCTGATTTGGGTAAGTCTTCCCAATTTTCCTTTACCATTTCAAAATCCTGTGATTTTTTGTATGCTTGGGAACATGATAGGTCATTTATTATGCTCTGATGTGCGTACGTCTACCCTAAGTCACCCAATTAATCCTTGGTGCTGTATTGAGGTGGAAGTTTCTAGACCACTGGTGGAATGGGTTTGGATCTCAGTTGGGGGGAATTTCAATGGAAGCAATCTGTTATCTATGAATCCTGGGTTGATTATTGCCAAGATGCAAGAGATTGGGCCATTCCTGTTCGAGATGTCATGCTCTAAGATAGAGAAGGAGGCCACTGGAACTGAGCTCATTCATAGAGAACAGAAGATCTGATGTGGTTGATGTTGCGACAAGCAATATGGGTCCTCGGGGAACGTTTTTTGTTAACACATCCATGGGTGCTCCTCCAAACCCGTTGGTGTCTACTGTGTTCACGCAGCTCAGGTAGGATCTGAATAGGGGGACTGACTTGAAGGAATCTGATTCTAAGGGTGCTGATGGTGGTGGCATGGCATGCCCTACGGAAGAACACATGACTGCAGACCTTCACCAGACGACCGAGGCCTCTGTTGTTCCGGAGAGGGAAGTCCATGTTCAAATCAGTCGGTCTGATGCTGGTGCGGATGTTCAGAGGAAGGGGAGTAGCAGTGGTGCTGAGTGTAAGGGCAAGCAAGGGTCTGTTTTTGATTTCGAAAAGGGTCACATGCAGGGGTTTTCGCCTGCTGTGGAGGAGATGAAGTCCGCTGAATGTAAGGATAACAGAATTATGGATCTTGTTGGCAGCTCCAGCGGTCCGAGTAATGATGCTAGTGGTGTGATGATCACCGTACCCTCGGGGAATAATTTTCAAGAGTTAGGCACAGAAACTGGGGATGAGATGCCTCCTTTATGTGGTAGTGTTAGCATACGGAATGGGCTAACTGAGGATGCAGTAAAGTGTAAAGGTGGGATTGATGCTGAACATACAATGGTGGAACAACCTCACTGTTTGGCCATGTATGATATGAATGGGAAGCTTCAGCAAAACTAGTTAGTGAAGTATCAAGAGATGCAGTACCATGGGAAATGGGGGGATCTTGCTGACAGTGATAAGGAGAATCACGGGGACACAATTAGGCCATCATACAGTGAGATTGTCCAAGTGGGGAACAAGGCGCTTCCAGTGATCCAGGACAGAGTGATTTCCACTCTACAAGGAAGGATGAGGAAGGATTACTCCCATTTTACAAAGCTGATGCCTACCAGATCTATTGTCAGAAGTATGCAATCTCCAAATTAGTTTCTTGAGCTGGAGCGGTTGAACCTGAGGAGGAAGTGTGCTAAGGTTCTGAAGAACTATGAGAGTTCAGTGTGGGAAACGGCGACTGAGGAAGAGTCTGTTTATCATGGAGGTGGTGAGGGGTGTGATTTTGAGGATTTGTAGTGACTATGTTGGGTCTGCATTGCTTGTTTCCTCTTTTTTCTTTTATTTTAATAAATGGTCATGGGTTCTACCTCTGTCTATGATTTTCTGGTATAAATAAGAGGAAAAAAGAAAAAAAATACAGAGGCCACCACCAAATTAGGATTTCGAATATGAGAACATTTGTGTAAAGTGAAGAAGGAGAAAAATAATTATAGATAATTATAGTGATTATTTATCATAAGAAATTAATTGATCAATGAAAATATAAGGGCCTCAAAGCCACAAATATATGAAGATATAGAACGCCATTTGATTCATTAGATAAAAAAGTAATATCATAACACTTTTGTTTAAAGGTAATTTACTAATAGTTGAGGAATTTTTTTACCACTTACACAGATCACTCATGAAAATAAACATACTCAATTTAATTCCATTCTTTGGTTATTCTTTGATCTATATCCACTTAATTTTTTACAACTCAAGATTGATATTAAAAATAAATTATTTTCCCTAAATCATTTTAAATTAATCATAATGTACTTATGTAATTACTTCAACCTCTAAATGTATACAGAACCCAGAAATGATAGCACATAGTGCCCAACAAATCACATCTTGACCTCAAACAATAATATCCAATATTCAACTTAACCCATTCCATCCTAAAGACTCATCCAAAATACATCTATCAATCTTCATAGTCCGAAAAGGTCTCCAAATTTACAAAATAAAACATCACATTAAATTCTCTAAACAATGTATTATAGCTCTTATTGTCACATACGAAATATTTGGTCACCTTTAAACCATAATAAAAATATACATTCATCGAAATCCTTAAAAAAAATATTACAGTACAATCCTTATATCTCTCATGATTCTTATAAACAAACAATCGCTAATGTAATAATTTTGGAGTCCAAATACACAAGAACATTAATCATTCTACACCATTATTAAAACATTAAATACAATTCATCATCTAAATCTTTAATAACTCCTTCATTTAATTTTTTTAGTATTTTCATCATTAGAAGTATAACCATTACATTTATAATGATTCTAATTCTAACCATGGACTAAAACCTGAGGTACAAAGTGAGAAAAACTAATCCTAGTGATAGATTCATGAAGAATCATTTATAGGATCTGTAAATCATGAAATTTTTTTCTCAATCTATGAGTTCATAGGTTTAACCTTCATTATTCATTATCATTACTAAATCAATTGGATTATATCATATAATTAGGTTTATCCTCAAATACATTCAAAGGGCATAGTTTTATAATAATTTATTTCTTATATCTATTATCCAAATTTTTTACTAAACTTCTTCTGATACAAACAATAATGCCCCCACTATAGGAAAACAATTTTTTACCGTTTGTTTTTTCACTACAGTATTCAAAACCGCCGTTAAATGTTTTTCGATCAAAAAATTAGTGACAATTTTTAGCATAATTTTTAGAAACCACCAATAAATTCTTTTAAAATATTTTTTATAATTTTTTAAAAAAATCCAATGAAATATAATTATTTTTTGTGGTGGTTTTTTCAAAACGACAGAAAAATTGTAGAAAAAAATTAAAAAATTATTTTTTATCTATTTATTATTTTATATTTATTATTAAAAATCAAATATAGTTTATTAATTGTAAATTTAATTAATTATAATTTGTTAATTAATAAATTTTTATAATTACTAGTTAATAATTACGTGAAACATAAAACAAATCTACACTATCCTGAAAACTATACTTTGACATCAAACGACCATAACTTCTAATCTAGGAATTCATCTCAACCCCACAACTAATCATATCGAAGATTATGAATCGAGTTAAAACCAAATGAGATTTATGTAATGTGATAGTCAAAGGGATAAAATACATTCACATTACAAAAAGGTGGAAAATCGAACTCGAACTTCAACCGACCCTGACTTTCAATCTGAGTGTATGTTTGGGGGATACCACATATGAAATCAAATCTTACGACGTGCTCTACACTATTTATGTCTGATACCAACTATATGAGTATTGTATCTCTTTTTTATTCTGCCAAAAAGGCCCAGAAGGCCTCTGAAACGTAGGTTTAATTGCAGACACCACTCTCTTAAAATTCAAACAGTTATAACTTTCGATCCAGGTGTCCTTTCAACCTGTACCATATAACATGTTGAAGCTCATTTCATGATCTTCAATTTGACTAGTTATGGTGTTGAAAAAGGAGTCTCAGATCAGATATTGTGTCCATTTTAGTATTTTTAGGGGTTTCAGTGGTTCTTAATGTTTTATGATTTATTTATATATTTTTATTTATTTTTTATTTATTTAATATTTATTTATTAATTAATTATTATTTTTATTTATTTATTTATCTATCAATTTATTTATTTACTATTTACTATTTATTATTTATTTATTTATTATTTATTTTCTATGTACACAATAATTATTGATTTATTTTTAATTTATTAATTAATTATTATTATTTATTTATTATTAGTTTGTAATTCATATAATATTTATTTATTTACTAGTTACTTATTTTTTTACTATAAATTAATTAATTAATAACTATTTATTTATTAATTATAAATTAATGAATTATTAATGAATTATTAATTATTTAATAATTATTAAATAATTTGTATTCATTATTCATTATTAATAATTAAATATTAATTAATAATTAATAATTATAAATTATAAATTATAATTATTTGTTATTATTAATTTATTGTTATTCATTATTTATTATTTATTATTTATTATTTATTATTTACTTGTTTTTTTATTTTTTTATTTATTTTTTATTTATTTATTCTTTATCCTTTATCCTTTATCCCTTATCATTTATTCTTTATTATTTATTCTTTATTATTTATTATTTATTATTTATTATTTATTATTTATTAATTTATTTTTGATTTATTAAATATATTTTTATTATTAGTTTATTTTTTGTATTTTATTTATTTATTTATTTATATTTTATTTTATTTATTCAATATTAAATATTCACTAATTATTATCTAATTAATTATTAATAATTTGTTTATAATTTATTAATTAATTGAAAATTTTGAAATAATAATTAATAATAATTAATTCTTAATTCTTAATGATGAATTATAATTTATTAGTTATTATTAATTAATAATAATTTATTATTTGTTAGTAATAATTAATTACTTATTAATTATAATTTATTATTTTTAATTTTTAATTTTTAATTTGTAATTTATTATTTATTATTTATTTTTTATTCTTTATTTATTCATTAATTCATTCATTCATTCATTTATTATTTATCATTTATCATTTATTATTTATTATTTATTATTTATTATTTTACTATTAATTTATTATTTATTTATTTGTGATTAGTTTATTATTCATTTATTATTTATTCATTTATTATTTTTATATATATTTTATATTTTTAATTTATTTTTACTGAATTGTTAATGAATTATTTATTATATATTCATTATTTATTTATTTGTGGCTTATTATTTATTATTTTTTATCTGTTATTTTTTAATTAATTATTTGTCATATTTTAAATTAATTTTAAATTAATTTATTATTTATACATTAGTTATATAATATATGTTATATATTATATATTATATCGTATATCTTATATCTTATAAAGTATATATTGTATAATATATATTATAAATTTTTTTATATTTAGTATCTACTATTTAGTATTTATTATCTAAAATTTAATATTTTCTATAAGCTATTTACTATTTATTATTTACTATTTATTATTTATTATTTTCTATTTATTATTTACTATTTTCATTTTTCATTTATTTCCATATTATATATATTTATTTATTATTTATTTATATTCTATTTATTAATTAGTAGTTTTTAATTAGTAGTTATTAAATATTAATAATTACTTATTAATTATTAGTTATTGATTATTGATTAATCATTATTGATTAATCTGTATTAAATAATAATTATTTAGTGTCTATCTATTTGTTATGTATTATTTGTTATTCAAATTAATATTTATAAATACATTAGTATATTAAATTCAATTTACTAACCATATGAAGAGCCTGCTGGAGTGGTCATGTTTTTAAAGAATAAGCAAGAGGTAAGATGTTCAGATCTCACCCAACACAGAATTTCTATATTTGGCATGGGCATGTGCATGGAGATGGGCATGAGTATTTTAATAATAAGTAATAGATAATTATTAAATTACAAAATTAATAAATAAATAATAAGTTAATAAGTTAATTAATTATATACGTAAATAAATAAGTAAATAAATAAATAATAAATATATAAATAAATAGAAATTAAATTGTGAAAATAAATAAAATTAAATAATTAATTATGAATACAATAATAATTAATTAATTAATAATGAAAAAAAATTGAAAAATAAAATAAAAATAGCAACGGTTTAAACCGCTACTAAAAACCTACTACAAAATCATTCTGTAACTATTTTAAAAAACTACCACTAATTGATTTCCTACCCACGGTTTATCAGCGGTTTTCGAGAACTGTCACAGAATGATTTTGTGGCGGTTTAAGACATTGTTAAATGAAAAAGATCGTCGCTAAATGAAAATTTTAGCGTAGTTCGTAACCCCAAAAGCCCAGATCCAATCATTTACTTTATTACCTTGACATCATTACAAGGAATCAAATCCCAAAGGATTGAATAGTTTAGTACTCTTAGTAAACTGGATACATTCTTGAAATGTATATTACAATCTAAAACATAAAATACACAAAGAATTTTCATCGAGACATCCATTAATCTCCATAGTGTAGCCCTATATATCAAACTCAAAACACTTCTTTGTATGCTAGGGAAAAATAAAACAAAAGAAAGGGTGATATCAAATGATCAGTATTGGTATGTAATATAGCGGCAGCTATCATAAACAATAATTTACAATTATAGTTATTTGATTAACTAAAACACAATCCATTAAATCATAGTCTTTAGCATAATATGGAAAGAATAAATATTACTGTATAAAATAATAATGTGAACAAGAAAACATAACCATGAATATTTTTATAGTAAAATAATCACATGGGTGTCGATTATTAATATCATATTGAGGTGATTCATAATTTGAGACATCTAAAACTCCTCATCAACAGTTTTTCCAAGATAACATACATAATTGGGTAAGACATAATCCAAAACCCAAACAAGATTGTCTAGTGAGACCTACTAATTAATTTAGTGTCTATAGTGGGCCTCATCCATCGCTTACTAAGTTTAATTCATTCCACTAACAAAAGGGGTAAAACATAACCAACATAAACATTCATATTGAAAAAATAGATTATGAAATGTGATCGGTTTAACCCTAAACCATGAATGGTATAAAAATTCCACATCCATAGTCAAACAGAGAAAAATACCTTCAATGCAATATGATCAATCGTATCATAACAAATCAACCTCAATAATGTATACTATCCAACAAATGATGTTGAAATTGATGAAAATACTCTAATTAAATCATTAAAAAAATTATTAGAGTAATACCCCTTTTTACATTGTAATCATTTATTAAAAATCTATGCATTTATACCGGAAAACATTAAAAATAGATGTTGGAATCAATGTGTTTGATACCACATTGAAAAATTTGAAGGAAATTATAAAATAAACATTTTAGAACATCTTTGTCTTTATAAACAAGTCCATAAAACCAATTTTGAAAATATTACATGAATGAGAATAATTTAGCAGAATAAACATTAAAATGATTGAAAATGATGTTTGAGTAAAAGATCCCCTTAAATTAAACCTTAAGAGGTTTATTTTGAAAAAAAATAAATGAAATTCAAAATATACATAAAATGTGATTTATAGTCATTTTTTATCCATGTAAATAAATAAGTAAAATAACATTAAGAATATTGAAATGTAGAAAGGATTAATTCATTAAACCTTGAAAGTGTCCCATGCCACTTTAAACATTTAAATAATAATCCCAATGAAAGAATAATATTTATCATAACTTTAAATTAATTACTAATAAATTAATTAATTATATGTTAAGTCAAAGGGTATATATATACACATAATAGAATAAGGTTTGTGTATAACATCAAACTATGCCTCAATAAAAGAATATAGGGACAAATTCCATTATTTTGTCTATCCTTTAGGGAGAATGTCTTTTTACTACCTGTATAATGGTTTTAAACTTGTTATTAACTTATTCCATAGCCATATTTATATTTATGATACCATATATTATCCTCTTATATTATCTTATCACCTACTTGTTAATAATATTTCATTATTAACATTGTTATGGGTGTTAACTACTTTATTTTCATATAATTGTTTTCATGAATGTATCAATTATATTGAATAAGATATAGATAAAAAAACTTCATAATGATATTGATTTCATATATATAATATTTTATCTTTATATAAATTTTATAATCATTATTGAATGGTTAACATAGAGAATGAATCTCATCGCGTAGTGGAGATGGTACGTCATATGTACCCACAATCGACAGTATCATTCCCTTAATATTAATGTTGTGTGGAATTGGATGATATATTAATTATATAGAATCAATATTATTTGATATTTATTATTTATATCAATTGTATCTGCCATTATACAAATCCATATAAAGTTTAAATGATAAACAAATTACACCACATCGTGGAGACATTAAGTAGTACACATGCATGCATGGTAATATTATTTTTCATAGGATGGATAAAAAGAGAAATATTGTGTTCCAATAATCATAATAAAATATTAGTATATATATTATACTTGAGTTATTAGTTTAGTATGAAAAAAATAGTAAAAAGATGTAGAGGAATAAAGGAACATGAATGAGTTGGTAGAACAATTTCATCTTCTTCAATAGACATCCTTTGGATATCCTCATAAGGACACTAGGGTTGGTATTTCTAAAAGACTATTACCTCTAAAACATAGATAAAAAATTCTATAGGAGAAATTGATAGGGTTTGTTTGACCTATAAGGCTCAATGTTGTGTGAGGAAGTGTGGTAGGATATGCGTTTTTATAAGAGAGGTGGCGGGCAATTTTGGAATCCTTTAAAATATTAATTTCAAAAAAAATAATTTTATATTAAAAATGGGTCAAATGTGAGTTTTTGAGAATATTGGATGAATATTGATCGAAATAATCCTAAACATTTATTTTTAGACAAGGTTAGCACATATTATTATACTTATCTTTTTTCATTAAACCTTATTTAAACATTTTAAATCTTATTTTGACAACCTATCTTTAAACCTTATTTCCATAGCCATTTTCTCTAACACTCTCCATCGGAACTCTATGGTTAGATTTTTCTTCCATATCCATATTTTCACCTATGTTCTCCTTTTTGGAAACCCAATGATGAGTTAATTTGGGTAACTATTACGTTTCATACTTTAGTTTTTAAAATTAAGTTTTAGTACTCCTTTTTACGATGTGGGTCTCTATGAAAGAAAATTTTACGTAGTAAACAATTTATAACCCCGATGAATTTTGAGGGCGAAATTCATTTTAAGGGGGGTAGAATGTAATACCAAAAGATATTATGAGATATATTCTTTTTTATTTCCTTCATATCTTCTATTGTACGCTATGCCTAGATTATCTTGTACTACACACAACACCATATTATCTTTCAGTATACGCAACACTATTCTTCGATCGTGTTACACCAAATTTCAAGTTCGTTTGATAGAATTTATTCTACGCAACATTGAGTGTATATATATATATATATTCAATATATTAATGAAATATGGTTGGATTCTATTATACACAACAACAAAGGAATCTTGCACTACACGCAACCCTAACATGGCTTGCTTTACATGCAATCACGACCTTCCATGATAGCGTGTGTTGTATGCAATACCGAGTGTCACTAAATAATGATATGTTATTAAAATATTATATAAACTAGCCATTATGAATAGAAATACCCACTTTTTGAAATTTTTTAAATTTTATCATTCAAAATGAACTTCATTTTTGGATTCAGAATATCGAAATTAGCCTAGGGTGAAATTTTGGTATTTTTCTAAAAACATTCAATTTTTGATGAATAGTGAAAACACTGAGTTATTGGTTAAAACCGACATTTTATTTAAATAATAATTTATTTTGTTTAAATTTATTTTAGGTCCAAATAGATACATAATACTTACATAAGTTCAATGTAATTCATTGAAGTCATTTTATAATAATTTTAGATATATAAAAATTTTATTGAAATTTTCACCATCTTTTACCCACCTCCTAGGATCATTTGCAATTGTACATAAAGCATAAATTTACCTCTTCTATGAGTTTAATTTAGAAAATCTGAGAGACACGGTTAATATCAAGGAGTAAAATGTAGTTCAATGCGATAAAAATAATTTTTTTGTGAATAATATCTTTTTACTTTTATTTACCACGGTTAAAAGTAAATAGGGTAATTATGGATAAAAATGATATTATTATTCCCCTAACACATGTCCTAATTCTATTGGAAAAGTTTAATTCTACCGAAAAAAACCATTGGAATAACATATTACCCTTTAGGTCCACTTGGATTAGATTAGGACACTTATTATTATTTTATTTATAGAAGAGTTAATTGAGTTAAGATCAAAGTTTAATAACCAAAACATTTTTAATATAGGGTTATACATAAGATAAATTAGACTATAAATATTAATTAGAAAGATAAATAGATTTATAAGATAATGGTATTATATTTATAATTTTTTGACATTAAATAATTTAATTTATTAATGAAACAATTATGATGCAGTAATTACCTTATTAATGAAATGTTAACATAATTGATGTTATAAGTACCCAAATAAATGTAATTTGAGTCTTTTTATGAATTCCATTAATTTTATAGGTTAATATGACATGTTATTATTTATTTAATTAATTTTTTCGAACTATTAATGCTTTTATGATTTTCACAAAAATAAATTACCAAATTGTGTCAAAATTGACATAAAATAGTTTTTAAAATAATTATTATATTATTAATTTTTATTATATTCCTAAAAATATAAGATTCGGCCAAATGAAATAGATAATTTAATATATATTAATAATGAACCACTTTGGGTTCTTTTGGATTTTTATAGTAAGTTTATTAACCATATAATGTAAGAAAACAAGAAGACATGGTAAAAGTAATGTTATTTAACTTAGAGTTAAATATAACTGATAAGGTTATAATAGTAACCTAAACTTGTATAAAACCTTTTGGTATAGAGGATCTCGACCCATACCCACTTTAGCTTTTAAATAAATCAATTCGGAGCTATAATAAACCGAATATAACTTTATTATAAAATAATATTTTAAGTTTTTCCTAAGTTGCCCCTCTCCTCCCTTATAAAAGGGCACCTCCTCCCTCTTCCCTTTACAAACATTTGAGCTTTCACTCTTGGAAAAACCCTAACCATTTACCTTATAAACTTCCCTATAAACAATATATAGGTTCTGGTCTCCTCAAAATACCAACTCTATTTCCTTAAGATGAAGCTTAAAAGAGGTGCGCTGAAGAAGAGGTAATCTCTTCTACCAATTCTTTCATGTTTTCTTTATTATTCAAAATATTATTCATTAGTTTTTTAATTATTATGTAAAACATAATTATCACTAATATACTGATATGTTATTATAAATATTAAACAACCGCATTTCACCTTCTATCCATCCTATGGAAAATGAAATCACCGCGCGTGCATACATACGGAATACCGTCTCCACGCTGTGGTTTAATCTGTTTTTCCACCACCACCTTACTTGGATGGGTATAATGGTGTAAAGAATAACTATATATAGTTATTATAACATAATAATGATTCTGATATATTATATCATCCACTCCAATTCAATTCAATAATTATGGGAATGATATCATCGCACATGCGTACGTACGGATTACCGTCTCCATGACGCGATGAGACTCATTCTCCGTGTTAACATTTCAGGAATGATTATAGAGTATATATAATGGATAACAATGAAATATATGACATTATAAATCTACTAGATTTATGAAAATATATATATTTCATCTACTTACTTCCATTCAAGTCAATAAGGAAAGGAAAACAACGTTCACGCGTACGTACGACCAACCATCTCCATGAACGGTGTATTTCAGTTTATTTATCTATCTATTATATATATATATATACTGAATAAATATGATATATAAATCATGATTTATATTCTAAAATTAAGTAAATAATGATATAATAATACAAATATCAAGAAAAACAAGTCCAGACACGTACGATAAATGATACAATTCTACCCAAAATGCTGCTTTAACAAGGAATTGACAAAAGAACCATTAATATAAAGTCATAAGTGAATCATATTTGATATAATAAATATTATTATGGTTATGTTACAAGTTAATAATATGTTTAAACCAACTATACAGAAGTTTCGTACAAGTAAAAAAGAAATTGGACCTAAGGTAAGGGATAACTTTTCAATCTCATTTTTATCTGAGATTGCTTATACGTAAGTATTTACTGGGGTTATATTTTTTAGCCATGTCCATAAGAATGTTTTCAATAAAGTGTTTAATATTATTCTATGTATGTTGAAGGTCATGTTTACCCCTCTTTGACTTTTACTTTGTGTTATGTAAGGAATCATTCTTTTGTTTACCATATGTGGTACTTTTTGACTTTTTCGACAAAAGTATGAGGAGAATGTTTTTTTAACTTATACGGCATGATCAGATTTTTAGGGTTTCATAAGGCCTAATTTTTATCAAGCTTCATCTACAAGTTTTCATGAATATTTTCAATAAAAACCTTTTCTTTTAAAACATCATGGAATTTTGTGAAAAGAAAATGATTCTGAATAAGAAAGGATATTTTCTTCAAGAATTCATTTCAAGTGTTTTATCAAAACCAATTTCCATATAAGATGAAATTATTTAATATCTGTATGTTTCAATTATAATTTCTCTATGATTTACATGTTTTCACTTTTCTTATGATGAAATGAAATCCATTTGTTTTATATGGATTATGTTCTGATGGGATGATGTTTATGAAACCCATTTTATTCTTGGGGTTATGATGAATGATTTATGTTTATGTTGTGGCACACGTAAGAATGATTTAATTATGAGATGGGTGGGAGCTATATCTCCCTACAATTCATTGGGTAAAGATTTATATCTCATGAGATAGACATGGATATAATGGCTAGTTAATCTAGTTCAGTGATACATGACTGGAACGATGAGTGAACTCGATTCAGTAAGGGACTTTGTCCACTAAGATGATCTTGGCGGAAATGCCATGGCTAATATGGAAATCTTATCATGTTCTTAATGGTTTTACACAATTAAATGTTTTATTCCCATGACATTTTGTCATTATTGATGATCCTTTATCATCTATTCCTTACGTACTTCCAAGATTTATTTCACAACTCAAGATTTTGATGTGTAAACTTTATGTTTATGTTTTGAAGTTCAAATTTATATGGTTTGTTTTATTTTCTCCACACTTACCCTTACTGAGCATTTTTTCTCACCCTTTATATGTTTTATTTTCCCCAAGATATAAAGAAAGGTTTTATGAATGAAAAAAGGGAAGATCTTTATGGGAGATCTTGAAGATCTTTCACCATGATTAGAAGATTATATTCAGAGTTTCCAAAGACACTAAACTATTACGGTCATTTGGTGTTTGTTTTTGTTATGTATTAGGTATTCCTCAAAAGTAATGTAATGTCCATGTATGTCAAGATTGGGTCTCTACATTGCATCATGGAGATGGTAGGTTGTGCGTACGCGCGAGCGACGATATCATTACCTTAATGGAAAATTGGTAAAGAATTGGATGGTATATTAATTATAAATAATAAATATCGTGTTTTATTTTTTATTTATATCCATTATATTCATCATTATACGCATAGAAATAATATTTTTTATTAAAAACAAATTACCCCACATCGTGGAGATGCTAAGTTGTGCGTACAAACACTTGATTATTTTTTTCATAGTATGAAAAAATGATGAATATGGTTATCCAATAATCATAAAAACATCTCAAAATATTGGTGATACAATAGGTATTACTTTATTATGGAAACAAAAAAGGAATATAAAGTATATGAAGAAAATAACTTGAATCAGTTGGTAAACCCATTACATTTTCTTTGATGAAATTTCGTTGGATATCCTATTAGGGACACTAGGATTGGTCTTTTTATAAGACCAAGGCCTCCAGAACTAATCTCTGAATTTTTGGGGGATAAATAAGTAGATTTTTTTCAAGCTATAAGGCTCAATGTGGTGTGAGGAAGTGAGGGAAGTGGTTTTTTATATAAGATACTTGAGGGGCCATTTCGGAATATTAAAAATATTAAATTAATATAAATTAATTTTATATTATGATTAGATCCAAAGTCGGTTATTTATAATATATAATTATTAGGGGTCAAATTTATCCAAACTTGTTTTTTTAAATAACTTTTGTTAACAATATTAACCTTATCTTTTCCTTTAACCCTTAGTTAATCCTTTTAACTCTTACAATGACAACTAACATTTTTTCCATTTACTGTTTGTATAATTACTATAAAAAGAAAAAGATTCCTAAATTGATCATTTCTTAAATAATTAACATTTTTATAGTTATTTTGTTGAATTTTGTTTTTATTTAATTTTTATCATTTAATAAAATTTTATCAATTTTAAAGTATAATATATGTCATTTTTATACTATTTTTTATATGTCTTTTTAGTAATATCCTAAAAATATGATAACTTAAAAAAAATTTCTAATATATCACTGAAAAGAATAAGTTATCTATAAAATTCGTGGATATATTTAATTTTTTCAAATTATATTGATTTTAATATTTTTAATTTAATTTATTTTATATTACTATTCATTAAACAACTACTACGCCATTATTATGAGGAACTTTAATTATAGTATTTTTTCACTAAAAATTAAAAAAATATCATGATAAATATAAATTTACTATCTTTCCAATTAATATTTATATTTTTATTTGTCTTCTTTATAACCACATATTAAATATGTAACACTTATTAAAATACATGCGTATGACATTTTTAAAACATATTTAAATAAAATTTTATAAATATCATATTCATACTCATCTAGGTTAAAAAATTTATAATTTTGGCCTATGGTTAATTTTTTTAAAAACACACTTATCCAAAGAAATTGGGATAAGATTTATGCTATTTTTATAATATTATAATTTTATTTGTTCCTTCAATTACTCTATTTACACTTATCCCTGGTATGTTTTTTACTGAAGTTACTATTAATAATATCCAAAAAAAATAGGATAATTCTATTAGAATATAAATATCATACATATTACAACTTTTTACATACATTTTTTCAATTTCAATTCATATAAGTGGCTAAATTATTTGTAACACTAATCCAACAGTTTTGCTGAGAAGGTAGGTAAAAGGAAATGATCCAAAGTTCAATAAGTTTTTATATCTAATTTCAATATAAAAATGATTCAAATTATCTTTTTTTGATTAATATATGTATTATTTATCTATTGTTCCTTTAAATATAATTTTAATGGATCATAATTATTTAAACAAAAAGTCATTTTTTAACTCCAATATAGGATTTTTCACAATAAATCCAAAAATAAAACTTCTCAAAAAAAATAACAATAATTCACCCTAATATAATTTTTGAAATTATGAATTCTAAGAAGAAGAATATTTTTTCAAATAAAAATTCTAAATGTGTAAAAAATGAGAATTAAAATGGGTTCTCTATTAAAAGGTTCTAAACTTACCATTTTTGAAATAAAATATTTTATGTGAAAAAATTGGATTTGTTCTTATTTCATGTCTAGAAAACACAAAATATAAATTTTAAAATTATATGGAATATATATAAATTTAAAAATTTGTTTAATAATATACATAATCACTAATTAAATATCTAAGTTGTATCTTATTATATTAAATAAGAATATTCCAATTTTAAATTGTTGTTCGGTAAAACTGGCCATTCCGTGTAACTCTAGACAACTTATTATTGTTTGTATAATAATATTTACGTAGTGTTGAGTATAAAGAAATCTAGAAAGAAAATTAAATTTATTCAAAAAATTAATTGTTGTAAAATATTGGTGTGTTACATTCTCTCCATCTATATTAAATATCATCCTCACATTTAAAACTCAATCTGGGTAGTCTAGTGTTTGATAATTAAATATAAAATTGTTGAAAAAACCAAAATCATAAGTAATGTTAATAATATATCATATAAATAAGAGGGGGTTGTCGTGTTTCTGATCAGAGCTCATAATGCGGGAACCCTAGCGCATGCTGAATGATGTGTTCCCCCCCTTCCCGGCGGCAAGAGGGTGGAGGATGATCTGGTTCTGCTACTGTTGAAGCCACAGATTCCCTTTGTACCTTTTACTAACCCAAACTATCTTCCATATTTTCTGTCGATCACCTTAAATCCGAAGGTGCATGATCTTCATCGTGGACATCCTCATCTTCTGCTCTCGGTGTCGAAGTTCCCTGAAGTGACGAAGCACCTTGATCTGACCTTGCTGGCTCGTTTCAACTTGTGAAGGCCATCTGTTGATGACTTTGATCAGTTTGTCTTTTCCAAATGGGACTTGCGGGATCATGCAGTGGTCAGCCTACTTGATAATTGTCAATTAATAATCCGATTTTCCTCCGATGAAGACCTGGTTTGTGCTTGGTCCAGCGCTCCTCGACGCTTCAACGATTGTAAATTTTTTCTATTTCGGTTGATGACTGATTTATATATGAACGAGGACCCTACATTCTTTCTGATTTGGGTAAGTCTTCCCAATTTGCCTTTACAATTTCAAAATCCTGTGATTTTTTGTATTCTTGGGAACATGATAGGTCATTTATTATGCTCTGATGTGCGTACGTCTACCCTGAGTAACCCAATTAATCCCTGGTGCTGTGTTGAGGTGGAAGTTTCTAGACCACTGGCGGAATGGGTTTGGATATCAGTTGGGGAGGAATTTCAATGGAAGCAATCTTTTATCTATGAATCCTGGGTTGATTATTTCCAAGATGCAAGAGATTGGGCCATTCCTGTTCGAGATGTCATGCTCTAAGAAAGAGAAGGAGGCCACTAGAACTGAGCTCATTCATAGAGAACAGAAGATCTGATGTGGTTGATGTTGCGACAAGCAATCTGGGTCCTCGGGGCACGTTTTTTGTTAACACATCCATGGTTGCTCCTCCAAACCCGTTAGTGTCTACTGTGTTCACGCAGCTCAGGCAGGATCTGAATAGGGGGACTGACTTGAAGGAATCTGATTCTAAGGGTGCTGATGGTGGTGGCATGGCATGCCCTACAGAAGAACACATGACTGAAAACCTTCAGCAGGCGACCGAGGCCTCTGTTGTTCCGGAGAGGGAAGTCCATGTTCAAATCAGCCGGTCTGATGCTGGTGCGGATGTTCAGAGGAAGGGGAGTAGCAGTGGTGTTGAGTGTAAGGGCAAGCAGGGGTCTGTTTTTGATTTCTAAAATGGATCACATGCAGGGGTTTTCTCCTGCTGTGGAGGATATGAAGTCCGCTGAATGTAAGGATAACAGAAATATGGATCTTGTTGGCAGCTGCAGCGGTCCGAGTAATGATGCTAGTGGTGTGATGATCACCGTACCCTCAGGGAATAATTTTCAAGAGTTAGGCACAGTAACTGGGGATGAGATTCCTCCTTTATGTGGTAGTGTTAGCATACGGAATGGGCTAACTGAGGATGGAGTAAAGTGTAAAGGTGGGATTTATGCTGAACATACAATGGTGGAACAACCTCACTTTTTGGCCATGTATGATATGAATGGGAAGCTTCAGCAAAACTAGTTAGTGAAGTATCAAGAGATACAGTACCATGGGAAATGGGGGGATCTTGTTGACAGTGATAAGGAGAATCACGGGGACACAATTAGGCCATCATACAGTGAGATTGTCCAAGTGGGGAACAAGGCACTGCCAGTGATCCAGGACAGGGTGATTGCCTCTCTGCGAGGAAGGATGAGGAAGGATTACTCCCATTTGACAAAGCCGATTCCTACCAGATCTATTGTCAGACGTATGCAATCTCCAAATTAGTTTCTTGAGCTAGAGTGATTGAACCTGAGGAGGAAGTGTGCTAAGGTTCTGAAGCACTATGAGAGTTCAGTGTAGGAAACGACGACTGAGGAAGAGTCTGTTTATCATGGAGGTGGTGAGGGGTGTGATTTTGAGGATTTGTAGTGACTGTGTTGGGTCTGCATTGCTTGTTTCCTGTTTTTTCTTTTATTTTAATAAATGGTCATGGGTTCTACCTCTGTCTAGGATTTTCTGGTATAAATAAGAGGAAAAAAGAAAAAAAATACAAAGGCCACCACCAAATTAGGATTTCGAATATGAGAACATTTGTGGAAAGTGAAGAAGGAGAAAAATAATTATAGATAATTATAGTGATTATTTATCATAAGAAATTAATTGATCAATGAAAAGATAAGGGCCTCAAAGCCACAAATCAATGAAGATATAAAACACCATTTGATTCATTAGATAAAAAAGTAATATCATAACACTTTTTTTTAAAGATAATTTACTAATAGTTGCGGAATTTTTTTACCGCTTACACAGATCACTCATGAAAATAAACATACTCAATTTAATTCCATTCTTTGGTTGTTCTTTGATCTATATCCACTTAATTTTTTACAACTCAAGATTGATATTAAAAATAAATTATTTTCCCTAAAACATTTTAAATTAATCATAATGTACTTATGTAATTACTTCAACCTCTAAATGTATACATAACCCAGAAATGATAGCACATAGTGCCCAACAAATCACATCATGACCTCAAACAATAATTTCCAATATTCAACTTAACCCACTCCATCCTAAAGACTCATCCAAAATACATCTATCAAACTTCATAGTCCGAAAAGGTCTCCAATTTTTACAAAATAAAACATCACATTAAATTCTAAAAACAATGTATTATAGCTCTTATTGTCACATACGAAATATTTGGTCACCTTTAAACCGTAATAAAAATATACATTCATCGAAATCCTTAAAGAAAAAATATTACAGTTCAATGCTTATATCTCTCATGATTATTATAAACAAACAATCGCTAATGTAATAATTTTGGAGTCCAAATACACAAGAACATTAATCATTCTACACCATTATTAAAACATTAAATACAATTCATCATCTAATTCTTTAATACCTCCTTCATTTAATTTTTTTAGTATTTTCATCATCATAAGTATAACCATTACATTTATAATGATTCTAATTCTAACCATGGATGAAAACCTGAGGTACAAAGTGAGAAAAACTAATCCTAGTGATAGATTCATGAAGAATCATTTATAGGATTTGTAAATCATGAAATTTTATTCTCAATCTATGAGTTCATAGGTTTAACCTTCATTATTCATTATCATTACTAAATCAATTGGATTATATCATATAATTAGGTTTATCCTCAATTACATTCAAAGGGCATAGTTTTATAATAATTTATTTATTATATCTATTATCCAAATTTTTTACTAAACTTCTTCTGATACAAACAATAATGCCCCCACTATAGGAAAACAATGTTTTACCATTTGTTTTTTCACTACAGTATTCAAAACCACCGTTAAATGTTTTTCGATCAAAAAATTAGTGACAATTTTTAGCATAATTTTTAGAAACCACCAATAAATTCTTTTAAAATATTTTTTATAATTGTTTAAAAAAAATACAATGAAATATAATTATTTTTTGTGGTGGTTTTTTCAAAATGACAGAAAAATTGTAGAAAAAAATTAAAAAATTATTTTTTATCTATTTTTTATTTTATATTTATTATTAACAATCAAATATAGTTTATTATTTGTAATTTTAATTAATTAAAATTTGTTAATTAATAAATTTTTATAATTACTAGTTAATAATAACGTGAAACATAAAAAAAAATCTACACTAACCTGAAAACAATACTTTGACATCAAACGACCTTAACTTCTAATCTAGGAATACATCTCAGCCCCACAACTAATTATATCGAAGATTGTGAATCGAGTTAAAACCAAATGAGATTTATGTAATGTGATAGTCAAAGGGAAAAAATACATTCACATTACAAAAAGGTGGAAAATCGAACTCAAACTTCAACCGACCCTAACTTTTAATCTGAGTGTATGTTTGGGGGCTACCACATATCAAATCAAATCTTACGACGTGCTCTACACTATTTAGGTCTGATGCCAACTATATGAGTATTGTATCTCTTTTTATTCTGCCAAAAAGGCCCAGAAGGCCTCTGAAACGTAGGTTTAATTGCAGACACCACTCTCTTAAAATTCAAACAGTTATAACTTTCGATCCAGGTGTACTTTCAGCCTGTACCATATAATATGTTGAAGCTCATTTCATGATCTTCAATTTGACTAGTTATGGTGTTGAAAAGGGAGTCTCAGATCAGATATTGTGTCTATTTTAGTATTTTTAGGGGTTTCAGTGGTTCTTAATGTTTTATGATTTATTTATATATTTTAATTTATTTAACATTTATTTAATATTTATTTATTAATTAATTATTAATTACTTAATTAATTATTATTATTATTTATTTATTTATCTATCAATTTATTTATTTACTACTTACTATTTAATATTTATTTATTTATTATTTATTTTCTATGTACACAATAATTATTGATTTATTTTTAATTTATTAATTAATAATTATTTATTTATTTATTATTAGTTTATAATTCATATATTATTTATTTATTTACTAGTTACATAAAATTTTTACTATAAATAAATTAATTAATAACTATTTATTTATTAATTAAAAATTAATGAATTATTAATGAATTATTAATTATTTAATAATTATTAAATAATTTGTATTCATTATTCATTATTAATAATTAAATATTAATTAATAATTAATAATTATAAATTATAAATTATAATTATTTGTTATTATTAATTAATTATTAATTATTATTTATTATTTATTATTTACTATTTATTATTTATTATTTACTTGTTTATTTATTTATTTTTTATTTATTTATTCTTTATCCTTTATCCTTTATCCTTTATCATTTATTCTTTATTATTTTTTTTTTATTACTTATTATTTATTATTTATTAATTTATTTTTGATTTATTAAATATATTTTTATTATTAGTTTATTTTTTGTATTTTATTTATTTATTTATTTATATTTTATTTTATTTATTCAATATTAAATATTCATTAATTATTATCTAAATAATTATTAATAATTTATTGATAATTTATTAATTAATTGTAAATTTTTAAATAATAATTCTTAATTATTAATTATTAATTCTTAATTCTTAATGATGAATTATAATTTATTAGTTATTATTAATTAATAATAATTTATTATTTGTTAGTAATAATTAATTACTTATTAATTATCATTTATTATTTTTAATTTTTAATTTGTAATTTGTAATTTATTATTTATAATTTATTATTTATTATTTATTTATTCATTCATTCATTCATTTATTTATTATTTATCATTTATCATTTATTATTTATTATTTATTATTTATTATTTTACTATTAATTTATTATTTATTTATTTGTTATTAGTTTATTATTCATTTATTATTTATTCATTTATTATTTTTATATATATTTTATATTTTTAATTTATTTTTAATGAATTGTTAATGGATTATTTATTATATATTCTTTATTTATTTATTTATGGCTTATTATTTATTATTTTTTATCTATTATTTTTTAATTAATTATTTGTCATATTTTAAATTAATTTTAAATTAATTTATTATTTATACATTAGTTATATAATATATGTTATATATTATATCTTATATCTCATATCTTATATCTTATAAATTATATATTATATATTATATATTATAAATTTTTATATATTTAGTATCTAGTATTTAGTATTTATTATCTAAAATTTAATATTTTCTATAAGCTATTAACTATTTATTATTTACTATTTAGTATTTATTATTTACTATTTATTATTTACTATTTTCATTTTTCATTTATTTCCATATTATATATATATTTATTATTTATTTTTATTTTATTTATTAATTAGTAGTTTTTAATTAGTAGTTATTAAATATTAATAATTACTTATTAATTATTAGTTATTGATTATTGATTAATCATTATTGATTAATCAGTATTAAATAATAATTATTTAGTGTCTATCTATTTGTTATGTATTATTTGTTATTCAAATTAATATTTATAAATTCATTAGTATATTAAATTCAATTTACTAACCACAGGAAGAGCCTGCTGGAGTGGTAATGTTCTTGAAGAATAAGCAAGAGGTAAGGTGTTCAAATCTCACCCAACACAGAATTTCTATATTTGGCATGGGCATGTGCATGGAGATGGGCATGAGTATGTTAATAATAAGTAATAAATAATTATTAAATTACAAAATTAATAAATAAATAATAAGTTAAAAAGTTAATTAATTATATACGTAAATAAATAAGTAAATAAATAAATGATAAATATATAAATAAATAGAAAGTAAATTGTGAAAATAAATAAAATTAAATAATTAATTACGAAAACAATAATAATTAATTAATTAATAATGAAAAAAAATTGAAAAAAAAATTAAAAATAGCAACGGTTTAAACCGCTACAAAAAACCTACTACAAAATCATTCTGTAACTATTTTAAAAAACTACCACTAATTGATTTCCTACCCACGGTTTATCAGCGGTTTTCGAGAACCGTCACAGAATGATTTTGTGGCGGTTTAAGCCATTGTTAAATGAAAAAGATCGTCGCTAAATGAAAATTTTAGCGTAGTTCGTAACCCCAAAAGCCCAGATCCAATCATTTACTTTATTACATTGACATCATTACAAGGAATCAAATCCCAAAGGATTGAATAGTTTAGTACTCTTAGTAAACTAGATACATTCTTGAAATGTATATTACAATCTAAAACATAAAATACATAAAGAATTTTCATCGAGACATCCATTAATCACCATAGTGTAACCCTATATATCAAACTCAAAACACTTCTTTGTATGCTAGGGAAAAATAAAACAAAAGAAAGGGTGATATCAAATGATCAGTATTGGTATGTAATATAGCGCCAGCTATCATAAACAATAATTTACAATTATAGTTATTTGATTAACTAAAACACAATCCATTAAATCATAGTCTTCAGCATAATATGGAAAGAATAAATATTACTGTATAAAATAATAATGTGAACAAGAAAACATAACCATGAATATTTTTCTAGTAAAATAATCACATGGGTGTCGATTATTAATATCATATTGAGGTGATTCATAATTTGAGACATCTAAAACTCCTCATCAATGGTTTTTCCAAGACACCATACATAATTGGGTAAGACATAATCCAAAACCCAAACTAGATTGTCTAGTGAGACCTACTAATGAATTTAGTGTCTATAGTGGGCCTCATCCATCGCTTAATAAGATTAATTCATTCCACTAACAAAAGGGGTAAAACATAACCAACATAAAAATTCATATTGAAAAAATAGATTATGAAATGTGATCAGTTTAACCCTAAACCATGAATGGTATAAAAATTCCACATCTACAGTCAAACAAAGAAAAATAACTTCAATGCAATATGATTGATCGTATCATAACAAATCAACCTCAATAATGCATAATATCCAACAAATTATGTTGAAATTGATGAAAATACTCTAATTAAATCATTAAAAAATTATTAGAGTAATACCCCTTTTTACATTGTAATCATTTATAAAAAATCTATGCATTTATACTGGAAAACATTAAAAAAATAGATGTTGGAATCAATGTGTTTGATACCACATTGAACAATTTGAAGGAAATTATAAAATAAAAAATTTAAAACATTTTTGTCTTTATAAACAAGTCCATAAAACCAATTTTGAAAATATTACATGAATGAGAATAATTTAGCAGAATAAACATTAAAATGATTGAAAATGATGTTTGAGTAAAAGATCCCCTTACATTAAACCTTAAGAGGTTTATTTTGAAAAAAAATAAATCAAATTCAAAATATACATAAAATGTGATTTATAGTCTTTTTATATCCATGTAAATAAATAAGTAAAATAACATTATGAATATTGAAATGTAGAAAGGATTAATTCATTATACCTTGAAAGTGTCCCATACCACTTTAAACATTTAAATAATAATCCCAATGAAAGAATAATATTTATCATAACATTAAATTAATTACAAATAAATTAATTAATTATATGGTAAGTCAAAGGGTATATATATACACCTAATAGAATAAGGTTTGTGTATAACATCAAACTATGCCTCAATGAAAGAATATTGGGACAAATTCCATTATTTTGTCTTTCCTTTAGGGAGAATGTATTTTTACTACCTGTATAATGGTTTTAAACTTGTTATTAACTTATTCGATAACCATATTTATATTTATAATACCATATATTATCCTCTTATATTATCTTATCACCTGCTTGTTTATAATATTTCATTATTAACATTGTTATGGGTGTTAACTACTTTATTTTCATATAATTGTTTTCATGAATGTATCAATTATATTGAATAAGATATAGATAAAAAAACTTCATAATGATATTGATTTCATAGATATTATATTTTATCTTTATATAAATTTTATAATCATTATTGAATGGTTAACATAGAGAATGAATCTCATCGCGTAGTTGAGATGGTACGTCGTATTTACCCACAATCGACAGTATCATTCCCTTAATATTAATGTTGTATGGAATTGGATGATATATTAATTATATAGAATCAATATTATTTGATATTTATTATTTATATCAATTGTATCTGTCATTATACAAATCCATATAAAGTTTAAATGATAAACAAATTACACCACATCGTGGAGACATTAAGTAGTACACATGCGTGCATGGTAATATTGTTTTTCATAGGATGGATAAAAAGAGAAATATTGTGTTCCAATAATCATAATAAAATATTAGTATATATATTATACTTGAGTTATTAGTTTAGTATGAAAAAAAATAGTAAAAAGATGTAGAGGAATAAAGGAACATGAATGAGTTGGTAGAACAATTTCATCTTCTTCAATAGACATCCATTGGATATCCTCATAAGGACACTAGGGTAGGTATTTCTAAAAGACTATAACCTCTAAAACATAGATAAAAAATTCTATAGGAGAAATTGATAGGGTTTGGTTGACCTATAAGGCTCAATTTTGTGTGAGGAAGTGTGGGAGGATATTCGTTTTTATAAGAGAGGTGACGGGAAATTTTGGAATCCTTTAAAATATTAATTTCAAAAAAATAATTTTATATTAAAAATGGGTCAAATGTGAGTTTTTGAGAATATTGGATGAATATTGATCGAAATAATCCTAAACAATTATTTTTAGACAAGGTTAGCTCATATTATTATACTTATCTTTTGTCATTAAACCTTATTTAAACATTTTAAATCTTATTTTGACAACCTATCTTTAAACATTGTTTCCATAGCCATTTCCTCTACCACTCTCCATCAGAACTTTATGGTCATATTTTTCTTCCATATCCATATTTTCACCTATGTTCTCCTTTTTGGAAACCCAATGATGAGTTAATTTGGGTAACTGTTATGTTTCATACTTTAGTTTTTAAAATTAAGTTTTAGTACTCCTTTTTATGATGTGGGTGTCTATGAAAGAAAATTTTACGTAGTAAACAATTTATAACCCCGACGAATTTTGAGGGGGAAATTCATTTTAAGGGGGGTAGAATGTAATACCAAAAGATATTATGAGATATATTATTTTTGATTTCCTTCATATCTTCTATTTTAAGCTATGCCAAGATTATCTTGTACTACACACAACACCATATTATCTTTCAGTATACGCAACACTATTCTTCGATCGTGTTACACCAAATTTCAAGTTCGTTTGATAGAATTTATTCTACGCAACATTGAGTGTATATATATATATATATATTCAATATATGAATGAAATATGGTTGGATTCTATTATACACAACAACAAAGTAATCTTGCACTACACGCAACCCTAACATGGCTTACTTTACAAGCAATCGCGACCTTCCATGATAGCGTGTGTTGTACGCAATACCGAGTTTCACAAAACAACGATATGTTATTAAAATATTATATAAACTAGCTGTTATGAATAGTAATACCCCCCTTTTTAAATTTTATAAATTTTATCATTCAAAATGGACTTCATTTTTGGATTCAGAATATCGAAATTACCCTAGGGTGAAATTTTGGTATTTTTCTAAAAACTTTCAATTTTTGATGAATAGTGAAAACACTGAGTTATTGGTTAAAACCGACATTTTATTTAAATAATAATTTATTTTGTTTAAATTTATTTTAGGTCCAAATAGATACATAATACTTACATAAGTTAAATGTAATTCATTGGAGTCATTTTATAATAATTTTAGATATATAAAAATTTTATTGAAATTTTCACCATCTTTTACCCACCTCCTAGAAGCATTTGAAATTGAACATAAAACTTAAATTTACCGCTTCTATGAGTTTAATTTAGAAAATCTGAGAGACACGGTTAATATCAAGGAGTAAAATGTAGTTCAATAAGATAAAAATATTTTTTTGTGAATAGTATCTTTTTACTTTTATTTACCACGGTTAAAAGTAAATAGGGTAATTATGGGTAAAAATGATATTATTATTACCCTAACACATGTCCTAATTCTGTTGGAAAAGTTTAATTCGACCAAAAAAAACCATAGGAATAACATATTACCCTTTAGGTCCACTTGGATTAGATTAGGGCACTTATTATTATTTTATTTATAGAATAGTTAATTGAGTTAAAATCAAAGTTTAATAACCAAAACATTTTTAATATAGGGTTATACATAAGATCAATTAGACTATAAATATTAATTAGAAAGATAAATTGATTTATAAAATAATGGTATTATATTTATAATTTTATGACATTAAATAATTTAATTTATTAATGAAACAATTATGATGCAGTAATTACCTTTTTAATGAAATGTTAACATAATTGATGTTATAAGTACGCAAATAAATGTAATTTGAGACTTTTTATGAATTACACTAATTTTATAGGTTAATATGACATTTTATTATTTATTTAATTAATTTTTTCGAACTAATCATGCTTTTATGATTTTCACAAAAATAAATTACCAAATAGTGTCAAAATTGACATAAAATAGTTTTTAAAAAAAATTTATATTATTAATTTTTATTATATTCCTAAAAATATAATATTCAGAAAAATGACATAGATAATGTAATATATATTAATAATGAACCACTTTGGGTTCTTTTGTCTTTTTATAATAAGTTTATTAACCATATAGTGTAAGAAAACAAGAAGACACGGTAAAAGTAAAATTATTTAACTTAGAGTTAAATATAACTGATAAGGTTATAATAGTAACCTAAACATGTATAAAACCTGTTGGTATAGAGGATCTCGACCCATACCCACTTTATCTTTTAAATAAATCAATTCGGGGCTATAATAAACCGAATATAACTTTATTATAAAATAATATTTTATGTGTTTCCTAAGGTGCCCCTCTCCTCCCTTATAAAAGGGCACCTCCTCCCTCTTCCCTTTACAAACTTTTGAGCTTTCACTCTTGGCGAAACCCTGACCATTTACCTTATAAACATCCCTATAAACAATATATAGGTTCTGCTCTCCTCAAAATACCAACTCTAGTTCCTTAAGATGAAGCTTAAAAGAGGTGCGCCGAAGAAGAGGTAATCTCTTCTACCGATTCTTTCATGTTTTCTTTCTTCTTCAAAATCTTATTCATTAGTATTTTAATTATTATGTAAAACATAATTATCAGTAATATACTGATATGTTATTATAAATATTAAACAACCCCATTTCACCTTCTATCCATCCTATGGAAAATGAAATCACCGCGCGTGCATACGTACGGAATACCGTCTCCACGCCGTGGTGTAATCTGTTTTTCCACCACCACCTTACTTGGATTGGTATAATGGTGTAATGAATAACTATATATAGTTATTATAACATAATAATTATTCTGATATATTATATCATCCACTCCAATTCAATTCAATAATTATGGGAATGATATCATCGCTCGTGCGTACGTACGGATTACCGTCTCCATGACGCGATAAGACTCATTCTCCATGTTAACCATTAAGGAATGATTATAGAGTATATATAATGGATAATAATGAAATATATGACATGATAAAGCTACAGTATTTATGAATATATATATTTCATCTACTTACTTCCATTCAAGTCAATAAGGAAAGGAAAACAACGTTCATGCGTACGTACGACCTACCATCTCCATGAACGGTGTATTTCTGTTTATTTATCTATCTATTATATATATATATATATACTGAATAAATATGATATATAAATCATGATTTATATTCTAAAATTAAATAAATAATTATATAATTAATACAAATATCAAGAAAAACATGTCCAGACACGTACGATAAATGAAACGATTTTACCCAAAACGCTGCTTTAACATGGAATTGACAAAAGAACCGTTAATATAAAGTCATAAGTGAATCATATTTGATATAATAAATATTATTATGGTTATGTTACAAGTTAATAATATGTTTAAACCAACTATACAGGAGTTTCGGACACGTAAAAAAGAAATTGGACCTATGGTAAGGGATAATTTTTCAATCTCATTTTTATCTGAGATTGCTTATACGTAAGTATTTACTGGGGTTATATTTTTCATCCATGTCCATAAGAATGTTTTTAATAAAGTGTTTAATATTATTCTATGTATGTTGAAGGTCATTTTTACCCCTCTTTGACTTTTACTTTGTGTTATGTAAGGAATCATTCTTTTGTTTACCATACGTGGTACTTTTTGACTTTTTCGACAAAAGTACGAGGAGAATGTTTTTTAACTTATACGGCATGATCAGATTTTTACGGTTTCATAAGGCCTAATTTTTATCAAGCTTCATCTACAAGTTTTCATGAATATTATCAACAAAAACCTTTTCCTTTAAAACATCATGTCATTTTGTGAAAATAAAATGATTTTGAATAAGAAAGGATATTTTCCTCAAGAATTCATTTCAAGTGTTTTATCAAAACCATTTTCCATATAAGATGAAATTATTTAATATGTGTATGTTTCAAGTATAATGTCTCTATGATTTACATGTTTTCACTTTTCTTATGATGAAATGAAATCCATTTGTTTTATATGGATTATGTTCTTCAGGGGATGATGTTTATGAAACCCATTTTATTCTTGGGGTTATGAAGAATGATTTATGTTTATGTTGTGGGACACGTAAGAATGATTTAATTATGAGATGGTTGGGACCTATATCTCCCTAAAATTCATTGTGTAAAGATTTATATCTCATGAGATAGACATAGATATAATGTCTTGTTAATCTGGTTCAGTGATACATGACTGGAACGATGAGTGAACTCGATTCAGTAACGGACTTTGTCCACTAAGATGATCTTGGCGGAAATTCCATGGATACTATGGAAATATTATCATGTTATTAATGGTTTTACATAGTTAAATGTTTTATTCCCATGATATTTTGTCATTATTGATGATCCTTTATGATCTATTCCTTACGTACTTCCAAGATTTATTTCACAACTCAAGATTTTGATGTGTAAATTTTATGTTCATGTTTTGAAGTTCAAATTTATATGGTTTGTTTTATTTTCTCCACGCATACCCTTACTAAGAATTTTTTCTCACCCTTTATATGTTTTCTTTTACCCAAGATATAAAGAAAGGTTTTTGGAAAGAAAAAAAGGGATGATCTTTATGGGAGATCTTGAAGATCTTTCACCAAGATTAGAAGATTATATTCAGATTTTCCAAAGACACTAAACTATTACGGTCATTTGGTGTTTGTTTTTGTTATGTATTAGGTATTCCTCAAAAGTAATGTAATTTCCATGTATGTCAAGATTGGGTCTCTACATTGCATCATGGAGATGGTAGGTTGTGCGTACGCGCGAGCGACGCTATCATTACCTTAATGGAAAATTGGTAAAGAATTAGATGGTATATTAATTATAAATAATAAATATTGTGTTTTATTTTTTATTTATATCCATTATATTCGACATTATACGCATAGAAATAATATTTTTTATTAAAAAACAAATTACCCCACATCATGGAGATGCTAAGTTGTGCGTACAAACACTTGATTATTTTTTTCATAGTATGAATAAATGATGAATATGGTTATCCAATAATCATAAAAACATCTCAAAATATTGATGATACAATAGGTATTACTTTATTATGGAAACAAAAAAGGAATATAAAGTATATGAAGAAAATAACTTGAATGGGTTGGTAAAACCATTACATTTTCTTTGATGAAATTTCTTTGGATATCCTATTAGGGACACTAGGATTGGTCTTTTTATAAGACCACGACCTCCAGAACTAATCTCTGAATTTTTGGGGGATAAATAAGTAGATTTTTTTCAAGCTATAAGGCTCAATGTGGTGTGAGGAAGTGAGGGAAGTGGTTTTTTATATAAGATACTTGAGGGGCCATTTCGGAATATTGAAAATATTAAATTAATATAAATTAATTTTATATTATGATTGGATCCAAAGTAGGTTATTTATAATATAGAATTATTAGGGGTCAAATATATCCAAACTTGTTTTTTTAAATAATTTTTGTTAACAATATTAACATTATCTTTTCCTTTAACCCTTAGTTAATCTTTTTAACTCTTACAATGACAACTAACATTTTTTCCATTTACTGTTTGTATAATTACTATAAAAAGAAAAAGATTCCTAAATTGATCATTGCTTAAATAATTAACATTTTTATAGTTATTTTGTTGAATTTTGTTTTTATTTAATTTTTATCATTTAATAAAATTTTATCAATTTTAAAGTATAATATATGTCATTTTTTATACTATTTTTTATATGTCTTTTTAGTAATATCCTAAAAATATGATAACTTAAAAAAATTTCTAATATATCACTGAAAAGAACAAGTTATCTATAAAATTCGTGGATATATTTAATTTTTTCAAATTATATTTATTTTAATATTTTTAATTTAATTTATTTTATATTACTATTCATTAAACAACTACTACGCCATTATTATGAGGAACTTTAATTATAGTATTTCTGCACTAAAAATTAAAAAAATATCATGATAAATATAAATTTACTATCTTTCCAATTAATATTTATATTTTTATTTGTCTTCTTTATAACCACATATTAAACATGTAACACTTATTAAAATACATGCGTATGACATTTTTAACACATATTTAAATAAAATTTTATAAATATCATATTCATACTCATCTGGGTTAAAAAATTTATAATTTTGGCCTATGGTTAATTTTTGTTAAAACACACTTATCCAAAGAAATTGGGATAAGATTTATGGTATTTTTATAATATTATAATTTTATTTTTTCCTTCAATTACTCTATTTACACTTAACCCTGGTATGTTTTTTACTGAAGTTACTATTAATAATATCTAAAAAAATTAGGATAATTCTATTAGAATATAAATATCATACATATTACAACTTTTTATATACATTTTTTCAATTTCAATTCATATAAGTGGCTAAATTATTTGTAAGAATAATCCAACAGTTTTGGTGAGAAGGTAGGTAAAAGGAAATGATCCAAAGTTCAATAAGTTTTTATATCTAATTTCAATATAAAAATGATTCAAATAATCTTTTTTTGAATAATATATGTATTATTTATCTATTGTCCTTTAAATATAATTTTAATGGATCATAATTATTTAAACAAAAAGTCATTTTTAACTCCAATTTTGGATTTTTCACAATAAATCCAAAAATAAAACTTCTCAAAAAAAATAACAAAAATTCACCCTAATATAATTTTTGAAATTATGAATTCAAAGAAGAAGAATATTTTTTCAAATAAAAATTATAAATGTGTCAAAAATGAGAATTAAAATAGGTTCTCTATAAAAAGGTTCTAAACTTACCATTTTTGAAATAAAATATTTTATGTGAAAAAATTGGATTTTTTCTTATTTCATGTCTAGAAAACAAAAAATATAAATTTTAAAATTATATGGAATATATATAAATTTAAAATTTTGTTTAATAATATACATAATCACTAATTAAATATCTAGGTTGTATCTTATTATATTAAATAAGAATATTCCAATTTTAAATTGTTGTTCGGTAAAACTGGCCATTCCGTGTAACTCTAGACAACTTATTATTGTTTGTATAATAATATTTACGTAGTGTTGAGTATAAAGAAATATATAAAGAAAATTAAATTTATTCAAAAAATTGATTGTTGTAAAATATTGGTGTGTTACATTCTCTCCATCTATATTAAATATCATCCTCACATTTAAAACTCAATCTGGGTAGTCTAGTGTTTGATAATTAAATATACTATTGTTGAAAAAACCAAAATCATAAGTAATGTTAATAATATGTCATATAAATAAGAGGGTTTTGTCGTCTCTCTGCTCAGAGCTCACAATGCGGGAACCCTAGCGCATGCTGAATGATGTGTTCCCCCCCTTCCCGGCGGAGAGAGGGGGGAGGATGATCTGGTTCTACTGCTGTTGAATCCACAGATTCCCTTTGTACCTTTTACTAACCCTAACTATCTTCCAGAATTTCTGTCGATCGCCTTAAATCTGAAGGTGCATGATCTTCATCTTGGACATCCTCATCTTCTGCTCTCGGTTTCGAAGTTCCCTGAAGTGACGAAGCACCTTGATCTGACCCTGCTGGCTCGTTTCAACTTGCGAAGGCCATCTGTTGATGACTTTGATCAGTTTGTCTTTTCCAAATGGGACTTGCGGGATCATGCAGTGGTCGGCCTACTTGATAATTGTCATTTAATAATCCGATTTTCCTCCGATGAAGACCTGGTTTGTGCTTGGTCCAACGCTCCTCGACGCTGCAACAGTTGTAAATTTTTTCTATTTCGGTGGATGACTGATTTCTGTATGAACGGGGACCCTACTTTCGTTCTGATTTGGGTAAGTCTTCCCAATTTGCCTTTTAACATTTCAAAATCCTGTGATTTTGTGTATGCTTGGGAACATGATAGGTCATTTCTTATGCTCTAATGTGCGTACGTCTACCCAGAGTCACCCAATTAATACCTGGTGTTGTGTTGAGGTGGAAGTTTCTAGACGACTGGTGGAATGGGTTTGGATCTCAGTTGGGGAGGAATTTCAATGGAAGCAATCTGTTATCTATGAATCCTGGGTTGATTACTGCCAAGATGCAAGAGATTGGGCCATTCCTGTTCGAGATGTCATGCTCTAAGATAGAGAAGGAGGCCACTGGAACTGAGCTCATTCATAGAGAACAGAAGATCTGATGTGGTTGATGTTGAGGCAAGCAATCTGGGTCCTCGGGGCACGTTTTTTGTTAACACATCCATGGGTGATCCTCCAAACCTGTTGGTGTCTACTGTGTTCACGCAGCTCATGCAAGATCTGAATAGGGGGACTGACTTGAAGGAATCTGATTCTAAGTGTGCTGATGGTGGTGGCATGGCATGCACTATGGAAGAACACATGACTGCAAACCTTCAGCAGGCGACTGAGGCCTCTGGTGTTCCGGAGAGGGAAGTCCATGTTCAAATCAGTCGGTCTGATGCTGGTGCGGATGTTTAGAGGAAGGGGAGTAGCAGTGGTGTTGAGTGTAAGGGCAAGCAGGGGTCTGTTTTTGATTTCTAAAATGGATCACATGCATGGGTCTTCTCCTGCTGTGGAGGAGATGAAGTCCGCTGAATGTAAGGATAACAGAATTATGGATCTTGTTGGCAGCTGCAGCGGTCTGAGTAATGATGCTAGTGGTGTGATGATCACCGTACCCTCGGGGAATAATTTTGAAGAGTTAGGCACAGAAACTGGGGATGAGATGCCTCCTTTATGTGGTAGTGTTAGCATACAGAATGGGCTAACTGAGGATGCAGTAAAGTGTAAAGGTGGGATTTATGCTGAACATACAATGGTGGAACAACCTCACTGTTTGGCCATGTATGATATGAATGAGCAGCTTCAGCAAAACTAGTTAGTGAAGTATCAAGAGATGCAGTACCATGGGAAATGGGGGGATCTTGCTGACAGTGATAAGGAGAATCACGGGGACACAATTAGGCCATCATACAGTGAGATTGTCCAAGTGGGGAACAAGGCGCTGCCAGTGATCCCAGACAGGGTGATTGCCTCTCTGTGAGGAAGGATGAGGAAGGATTACTCCCATTTTCCAAAGTCGATGCCTACCAGATCTATTGTCAAAAGTATGCAATCTCCAAATTAGTTTCTTGAGCTGGAGCGGTTGAACCTGAGGAGGAAGTATGCTAAGGTTCTAAAGCACTATGAGAGTTCAGTGTGGGAAATGGCGACTGAGGAAGAGTTTGTTTATCTTGGAGGTGGTGAGGGGTGTGATTTTGAGGATTTGCAGTGACTGTGTTGGGTCTGCATTGCTTGTTTCCTGTTTTTTCTTTTATTTTAATAAATGGTCATGGGTTCTACCTCTGTCTATGATTTTCTAGTATAAATAAGAGGAAAAAAGAAAAAAAAAATACAAATGCCACCACCAAATTAGGATTTCGAATATGAGAACATTTGTGGAAAGTGAAGAAGGATAAAAATAATTGTAGATAATTATAGTGATTATTTATCATAAGAAATTAATTGATCAATGAAAAGATAAGGGCCTCAAAGCCACAAATCTATGAAGATATAGAACACCATTTGATTCATTAGATAAAAAAGTAATATCATAACACTTTTGTTTAAAGATAATTTACTCATAGTTGAGGAATTTTTTTACCGCTTACACAGATCACTCATGAAAATAAACATACTCAATTTAATTCCATCCTTTGGTTGTTCTTTGATCTATATCCACTTCATTTTTTACAACTCAAGATTGATATTAAAAATAAATTATTTTCCCTAAATCATTTTAAATTAATCATAATGTACTTATGTAATTACTTCAACCTCTAAATGTATACAGAACCCAGAAATGATAGCACATAATGCCCAAAAAATAACATCTTGACCTCAAACAATAATATCCAATATTGAACTTAACCCATTCCATCCTAAAGACTCATCCAAAATACATCTATCAAACTTCATAGTCCGAAAAGGTCTCCAAATTTACAAAATAAAACATCACATTAAATTCTCCAAACAATGTATTATAGCTCTTATTGTCACATACGAAATATTTGGTCACCTTTAAACCGTAATAAAAATATACATTCATTGAAATCCTTAAAGAAAAAATATTACAGTACAATCCTTATATCTCTCATGATTCTTATAAACAAACAATCGCTAATGTAATAATTTTGGAGTCCAAATACACAAGAACATTATTCATTCTACACCATTATTAAAACATTAAATACACTTCATCATCTAATTCTTTAATACCTCCTTCGTTTAATTTTTTTAGTATTTTCATCATCAGAAGTATAACCATTACATTTATAATGATTCTAATTCTAACCATGGACTAAAACCTGAGGTACAAAGTGAGAAAAACTAATCCTAGTGATAGATTCATGAAGAATCATTTATAGGATCTGTAAATCATGAAATTTTTTTCTCAATCTATGAGTTCATAGGTTTAACCTTCATTATTCATTATCATTACTAAATCAATTGGATTATATCATATAATTAGTTTTATCCTCAAATACATTCAAAGGGCGTAGTTTTATAATAATTTATTTCTTATATCTATTATCCAAATTTTTTACTAAACTTCTTCTGATACAAACAATAATGCCACCACTATAGGAAAACAATGTTTTACCGTTTGTTTTTTCACTGTAGTATTCAAAACCGCTGTTAAATGTTTTTCGATCAAAAAATTAGTGACAATTTTTAGCATAATTTTTAGAAACCACCAATAAATTCTTTTAAAATATTTTTAATAATTGTTTAAAAAAATCCAATGAAATATAATTATTTTTTGTGGTGTTTTTTCAAAACGACAGAAAAATTGTAGAAAAAATTAAAAAATTATTTTTTATCTATTTATTATTTTATATTTATTATTAACAATCAAATATAGTTTATTATTTGTAATTTTAATTAATTATAATTTGTTAATTAATAAATTTTTATAATTACTAGTTAATAATAACGTGAAACATAAAACAAATCAACACTAACCTGAAAACTATACATTGACATCAAACAACCATAACTTCTAATCTAGGAATTCATCTCAGCCCCACAACTAATCATATCCAAGATTATAAATCGAGTTAAAACCAAATGAGATTTATGTAATGTGGTAGTCAAAGGGAAAAAATACATTCACATTACAAAAAGGTGGAAAATCGAACTCGAACTTCAACCGACCCTGACTTTTAATCTGAGTGTATGTTTGGGGGCTACCACATATCAAATCAAATCTTATGATGTGCTCTACACTATTTAGGTCTGATGCCAACTAAATGAGTATTGTATCTCTTTTTATTCTGCCAAAAAGGCCCAGAAGGCCTCTGAAACGTAGGTTTAATTGCAGACACCACTCTCTTAAAATTCAAATAGTTATAACTTTCGATCCAGGTGTCCTTTCAGCCTGTACCATATAACATGTTGAAGCTCATTTTATGATCTTCAATTTGACTAGTTATGGTGTTGAAAAAGGAGTCTCAGATCAGATATTGTGTCCATTTTAGTATTTTTAGGGGTTTCAGTGGTTCTTCATGTTTTATGATTTATTTATATATTTTTATTTATTTTTTATTTATTTAATATTTATTTATTAATTAATAATTAATTACTTAATTAATTATTATTTTTATTTATTTATTTATCTATCAATTTATTTATTTACTATTTAGTATTTAATATTTATTTATTTATTATTTATTTTCTATGTACACAATAATTATTGATTTATTTTTAATTTATTAATTAATTATTATTTATTTATTTATTTATTAGTTTATAATTCATATATTATTTATTTATTTACTAGTTACTTATTTTTTTACTATAAATTAATTAATTAATAACTATTTATTTATTAATTATAAATTAATGAATTATTAATGAATTATTAATTATTTAATAATTATTAAATAATTTGTATTCATTATTCATTATTAATAATTAAATATTAATTAATAATTATAAATTATAAATTATAAATTATAATTATTTGTTATTATTAATTATTAATTATTTATTATTTATTATTTATTATTTATTATTTATTATTTATTATTTATTATTTACTTGTTTTTTTGTTTTTTTATTTATTTTTTATTTATTTATTCTTTATCCTTTATCCTTTATCCTTTATCATTTATTCTTTATTATTTATTATTTATTATTTATTGTTTATTGTTTATTAATTTATTTTTTATTTATTAATTATATTTTTATTATTAGTTTATTTTTTGTATTTTATTTATTTATTTATTTTTATTTTATTTTATTTATTAAATATTAAATATTCAATAACTATTATCTAATTAATTATTAATAATTTATTGATAATTTATTAATTAATTGTAAATTTTTAAATAATAATTAATAATTAATAATTATTAATTCTTAATGATGAATTATAATCTATTAGTTATTATTAATTAATAATAATTTATTATTTGTTAGTAATAATTAATTACTTATTAATTATCATTTATTATTTTTAATTTGTAATTTATAATTTGTAATTTATTATTTATTATTTATTATTTATTATTTATTTATTTATTCATTCATTTATTCATTCATTTATTATTTATCATTTATCATTTATTATTTATTATTTATTATTTATTATTTATTATTTTACTATTAATTTATTATTTATTTATTTGTTATTAGTTTATTACTCATTTATTATTTATTAATTTATTATTTTTATATATATTTTATATTTTTAATTTATTTTTAATGAATTGTTAATGAATTATTTATTATATATTCATTATTTATTTATTTATTTATGGCTTATTATTTATTATTTTTTATCTATTATTTTTTAATTAATTATTTGTCATATTTCAAATTAATTTTAAATTAATTTATTATTTATACATTAGTTATATAATATATGTTATATATTATATATTATATCATATATCTTATATCTTATAAATTATATATTATAAATTATATATTATAAATTTTTTTTATATTTAGTATCTAGTATTTAGTATTTATTATCTAAAATTTAATATTTTCTATAAGCTATTTACTATTTATTATTTACTCTTTAGTATTTATTATTTACTATTTTCATTTTTCATTTATTTCCATATTATATATATTTATTTATTATTTATTTATATTCTATTTATTAATTAGTAGTTTTTAATTAGTAGTTATTAAATATTAATAATTACGTATTAATTATTAGTTATTGATTATTGATTAATCATTATTGTTCAATCAATATTAAATATTAATTATTTAGTGTCTATCTATTTGTTATGTATTATTTTTTATACAAATTAATATTTATAAATACATTAGTATATTAAATTCAATTTACTAACCACAGGAAGAGCCTGCTGGGGTGGTAATGTTTTTTAAGAATAAGCAAGAGGTAAGGTGTTCAAATCTCACCCAACACAGAATTTCTATATTTGGCATGGGCATGTGCATGGAGATGGGCATGAGTATGTTAATAATAAGTAATAAATAATTATTAAATTACAAAATTAATAAATAAATAATAAGTTAATTAGTTAATTAATTATATACGTAAATAAATAAGTAAATAAATAAATAATAAATATATAAATAAATAGAAAGTAAATTGTGAAAATAAATAAAATTAAATAATTAATTACGAAAATAATAATAATTAATTAATTAATAATGAAAAAAATTGAAAAAAAAATTAAAAATAGCAACGGTTTAAACCGCTACTAAAAACCTACTACAAAATCATTCTGTAACTATTTTAAAAAACTACCACTAATTGATTTACTACCCACGGTTTATCAGCGGTTTTCGAGAACCGTCACAGAATGATTTTGTGGTGGTTTAAGCCATTGTTAAATGAAAAAGATCGTCGCTAAATGAAAATTTTAGCGTAGTTCGTAACCCCAAAAGCCCAGATCCAATCATTTACTTTATTACATTAACATCATTACAAGGAATCAAATCCCAAAGGATTGAATAGTTTAGTACTCTTAGTAAACTAGATACATTCTTGAAATGTATATTACAATCTAAAACATAAAATACACAAATAATTTTCATCGAGACATCCATTAATCACCATAGTGTAACCCTATATATCAAACTCAAAACACTTCTTTGTATGCTAGGGAAAAATAAAACAAAAGAATGGGTGATATCAAATGATCAGTATTGGTATGTAATATAGCGGCAGCTATCATAAACAATAATATACAATTATAGTTATTTGATTAACTAAAACACAATCCATTAAATCGTAGTCTTCAGCATAATATGGAAAGAATAAATATTACTGTATAAAATAATAATGTGAACAAGAAAACATAACCATGAATATTTTTCTAGTAAAATAATCACATGGGTGTCGATTATTAATATCATATTGAGGTGATTCATAATTTGAGACATCTAAAACTCCTCATCAACGGTTTTTCCAAGACACCATACATAATTGGGTAAGACATAATCCAAAACCCAAACTAGATTGTCTAGTGAGACCTACTAATGAATTTAGTGTCTATAGTGGGCCTCATCCATCGCTTACTAAGTTTAATTCATTCCACTAACAAAAGGGGTAAAACATAACCAACATAAACATTCATATTGAAAAAATATATTATGAAATGTGATCGGTTTAACCCTAAACCATGAATGGTATAAAAATTCCACATCCACAGTCAAATAAAGAAAAATAACTTCAATGCAATATGATCGATCGTATCATAACAAATCAACCTCAATAATTCATAATATCCAACAAATGATGTTGAAATTGATGAAAATACTCTAATTAAATCATTAAAAAAATTATTAGAGTAATACCCCTTTTTTACATTGTAATCATTTATTAAAAATCTATGAATTTATACCGGAAAACATTAAAAAATAGATGTTGGAATCAATTTGTTTGATACCACATTGAAAAATTTGAAGGAAATTATAAAATAAACATTTTAAAACATTTTTGTCTTTATAAACAAGTCCATAAAACCAATTTTGAAAATATTACATGAATGAGAATAATTTAGCAGAATAAACATTAAAATGATTGAAAATGATGTTTTTGTAAAAGATCCCCTTACATTGAACCTTAAGAGGTTTATTTTGAAAAAAAATAAATGAAATTCAAAATATACATAAAATGTGATTTATAGTCTTTTTTTATCCATGTAAATAAATAAGTAAAATAACATTAAGAATATTGAAATTTAGAAAGGATTAATTCATTGTACCTTGAAAGTGTCCCATACCACTTTAAACATTTAAATAATAATCCCAATGAAAGAATAATATTTATCATAACATTAAATTAATTACTAATAAATTAATTAATTATATGGTAAGTCAAAGGGTATATATATACACCTAATAGAAGAAGGTTTGTGTATAACATCAAACTATGCCTCAATGAAAGAATATTGAGACAAATTCCATTATTTTGTCTTTCCTTTAAGGAGAATATATTTTTACTACCTGTATAATGGTTTTAAACTTGTTATTAACATATTCCATAGCCATATTTATATTTATGATACCATATATTATCCTCTTATATTATCTTATCACCTATTTGTTAATAATATTTCATTATTATCATTGTTATGGGTGTTAACTACTTTATTTTCATATAATTGTTTTCATGAATGTATCAATTATATTGAATAAGATATAGATAAAAAAACTTCATAATGATATTGATTTCATAGATATTATATTTTCTCTTTATATAAATTTTATAATCATTATTGAATGGTTAACATAGAGACTGAATCTCATCGCGTAGTGGAGATGGTACGTCGTATGTACCCACAATCGACAGTATCATTCCTTTAATATTAATGTTGTATGGAATTGGATGATATATTAATTATATAGAATCAATATTATTTGAAATTTATTATTTATATCAATTGTATTCGTCATTATACAAATCTATATAAAGTATAAATGATAAACAAATTACACCACATCGTGGAGACATTAAGTAGTACACATGCGTGCATGGTAATATTGTTTTTCATAGGATGGATAAAAAGAGAAATATTGTGTTCCAATAATCATAATAAAATATTAGCATATATATTATACTTGAGTTATTAGTTTAGTATGAAAAAAATAGTAAAAAGATGTAGAGGAATAAAGGAACATGAATGAGTTGGTAGAACAATTTCATCTTCTTCAATAGACATCCTTTGGATATCCTCATAAGGACACTAGGGTTGGTATTTCTAAAAGACTACAACCTCTAAAACATAGATAAAAAATTTTATAGGAGAAATTGATAGGGTTTGGTTGACCTATAAGGCTCAATTTTGTGTGAGGAAGTGTGGGAGGATATGCTTTTTTATAGGAGAGGTGGCGGGCAATTTTGGAATCCTTTAAAATATTAATTTCAAAAAAATAATTTTATATTAAAAATGGGTCAAATGTGAGTTTTTGAGAATATTGGATGAATATTGATCGAAATAATCCTAAACAATTATTTTTAGACAAGGTTAGCTCATATTATTATACTTATCTTTTGTTATTAAACCTTATTTAAACATTTTAAATCTTATTGTGACAACCTATCTTTAAACCCATCGGGTAAATATAATGACTATAAAAGGAAAAACTATCCCCAAATAGATCATTGATGAAATATATAACCTTATTATGTTCTTTTGGATAAATTTTATATTTTTATTAATTTTATATCATTTAATAAAAGATTATTTATTTTAACGTTCCATTTATGTGAATTTTGATACTATTAATTATTTGTATTTTTTAAAATATTATAACAATTTGATAACTTCAAAACAAAAATTTTAATATATCACTAAAATGTATAAGTTATCCTTAAAATTATTTTATGTCATCAATTATGTAAAATTATATTTATTTTATTATTTTAAATATCATTTATTTTATATTTTCTTTAATTAAACAATTATTAGGTCATTATTATACAAGCCTATAATGAAATTATTTATTACCTAGAAATTAAAAGAATATCATGATGAAGATAAATTTATTATATTTAAAATTACTATTTATATTATAATTTATCTTTTGGATATCCATGTTTTAAAATGTAATCCTTACTAAAAAAGAGTATGAAATTTTTACTTATATTTAAATAAAATATTATAAATGTCATATTCATACTCATGTAGCTCAAAAAACATTTAATTTCATCCTAAGGTTGATTTTGGCCATATAAGACATATAAATTTTAATTGGTACAACTATCAGGATAAGTTTTTAATATTATAAAATTCTTTTTACCATTCACTACTCGATTTTCTGTTACCCGTGGTAAATAAAAATTTACTAAATTTACAATTAATAATATCCAAAAAATTTAAGTTGATCTATTTAAACTATAAATATCATACTTATTATAGTTTTTTCTTTCCATTTTCACAAAATTCCATTCACTGATGTGGTTAAATAAAGATTAACACTAATCTCACAGATGTGATGAGATGGTGGGTAAAAGGAAACTTTTGAAAGATAAATAAGTTTTTATGTATAATTTCATTATAAAAATTATTCCAACAACCTAAATTGTATATATATATTAAAGTTATATTGTGACATTAAAAATCAATTTAATTTATAACAATTATTTAAATGAAATGTCATTTTTTAACTACAATGCAATATTTTTTTCTATTCATCATAAAATGAAACTTAGAAAAATAACACATATTCAGAATAAGCTAATATCGAAATTTGGAATTCAATGAAGAAGTTACTTTTTTCATAAAAAAAGTTTTAATGTGTAAAACATTGATTTAAAATGGTTTCTCCATTAAAATTGGTAAAATTTCCATTTTTGAAAAATACTTCTTTTATGTGAAAAAAATCGATTTTTTATTATATCATGTCTATAAAACACTTAAGATAAATTTTAAAATTATATAGAATATATATATTTAAATATATTGATAATAATATTGATAATAGCTACTTTAACAATCAGGTTATTTAATATTATATTAAATAATAATATTGTTATAATATATTGTTGTTTGGTAAAACTGGGCCTTGAATATAATTCAAGTGAACCGGTTTCTGTGTGTAGAATAATATTATCATGGTGTTGAATATAAATAAAGATACAAACAAAATTAAATTAATTCACAAATTAAGATATTTTCAAATCTAGGGGTGTTACATGATGCATCGATAGATCTCATGAGAAACATTATTTGGCTAAATTAGATGAGGTTTATATGTATTTTTAAACCATATTGTAAAATTTCTTGATAATATAAGTATCATGGTGCCTAAGTTCATTTCATCTAATAAATAAGCATCTCATTCATCAATAATTTAGTTTTTATTATCCATAATACTTTTATAATGAAATTATCTCTAGATTCATTTCATTCATAGTTTCTTGAGTAAATGGCATGATTTTTTTGTTACTTACCTTACCATATTGAATATGAATTATCTAATCATTATAGTCAAATTATTTAAATTTCATTGTGTTTATTTTTTTACTTTTCCATATTGATTATGCCTATAGATTCATGATATTTTCTGATTTACTTATCCCTTAATGGGAAATTGGGATCACTGTTATTTTTTCTCAGGAATCTAGGAAGTGTAAAATTATTGATATGGCATGATATGATCGAGGGAATAGTAATAATTTCAAAAAATTAATTCTGTATTATTTTTATTGAAATATAATATGGGAATCTTGTATGTATCTAGTTTCCCAGGACTACTAAACTATTCAATACTTCAGGATGTGATTCCATGTTTCTTATGATAATTTAATATAACAAACATATGATTTGGGATACTGGGTTCATCATCACAAGTAAAATAAATCCTAATATGGAAATAAAATCCACTATTCCATTATATATGACACTAAAATATATTGAAATTAAATACAATGCTAAAATGAGAGAGAATATATTTCTCGTAAGTAGTGTATTGCTCAAATAATTGGGTCAATCAAATAATATCTGAAGGGTATCATTTAATTTTACCCATGATAATTGGAAATATTCAAGAAATAAATATTAAAAACATATGGGAGTGCTAGAGTAGGCCATAATGCCCTCCATTAATGAAAAATATCTTGACCTCTGATTCCCTCAACCAACACGATATCTATCATTTCATGGGATTTTACCAACAATCACATCCTATGGAATGAAATCCTATAACTAATGAAAATCCTTATAGGGAACATATTATAAGAGATAATATTGGAACTACTTATAAGAGAAAATTTGGCTGAATTAGGAAAAATATGAAGTAAATCGTTAGGAGACATGTAATGAAAAACAATAAACATATATGAAAACAAATGTTGTTTTAGAGTTAACGAACATAATATTTTTTCAAATAATAATTATATTAATTATTCTTTAATTAAAATTGTGATTAAAATAAAAACTCATACGAAAATTATAACTTTTTAATAAAAATCCCTTGGATGAAGGAACATGATATATCATTTAAAAACCATTGAAAACATAAATAATGTGGTAAAATTAATTAATGGTGTTTTATATAATACACATAATGAATTATGTTATTGAATATGGAACATATCGTAATGAAATAAAATTGAGAAAAAAACCCTCACCATTACTCTTAACTTACACAAAATCACTTGAACTCTTATATAGTAAACATAAAAATCGTAATAAATTATTCAATAACGTTAATGATATCTATTATTTTTAATAATCTTAACTTATAATAATTTATCACATATATATAAGATTATTATTGTTATTTTCATATTTAGATGTTAGTAATTTTGTTTGTTTTATACAAGATTCATAATAGTAATGTTGATCCTCATAATTTGATAAAAAGCTTTTCATATCCCAATTAGTCAAGGTAGTGGAAATATGTTTTTCCAGGGTTTATGAAGTCCCATGGTTATTTAATGCAAGGTATGTTTATAGTCCTCAATAATGAAATCCATGATAAAAAACATTCAGTTACTTTATAATTATCACTCACTTATTATATCACCCATCCAAAACTATACTCATAAAATAAATTACTCTTTATTATGTTATATTTTCAGTTTTAATAAATTTATACTCATCATTGATAGAAAAACAGAAGATAGTATAACATAATATATATTTGTGGTTGAAAAGTCCCAAACAACATTGTGTTTTACTAATCAATGAGTAAGAGTAGAGAGTTATATAATAATAATATAATTTTATTAAAATACTTATTTGAGTTAATATCGAATAATTATAGGGGATAATTATATTTATAATTAATTGATATTATATTTTAATTGAAAATGATATTAAAGAACTATGTACATACATTCATGAATTATCTTTTTCATGAAATGGTTTCCTTTAGAATGGAGGATTTTGTCTTCTTTAAAAGAAATAGAAGATACCAAAAACTTATAGAAAATTTTTCATATGAATAATTCTAATGTATTCATGAATTATTCAAAGGGAAATTATGGATTGGGTAGGGTAGGTAAGAGATCCTTTATATGTGATAATGTGATATATTTTCATGGAATCTTATGTTTGGTGATGTTTAAAGATGTAGTAACATAGAACTTGGTTTTGTTAGCTAAGGAAAATTTGGGGTTAATTTCAGGATTGACTCCAAAACATAAAAAACTTACTTTTCAAATTTTTAAAAATCAAATTCATTAGAAAAATTATATTAGGATTATTTTCATCTTTTTACTCATTTAGCATTTTTAAATTATAAACAAAGTTAATTTTTTGATAAAATTATAATATAACTCCACATATTTAATTTCAACTAAATCATCCAACATTTTGACTTTGTTTAATACAATTCAATATCTAGATATGTTAAAATAAACTTTTAAATTAAAACATAATATATGTCCAAAACTGTTTATATTGAAAAATAAATTTTAAATCATTATATGTTATTATTTTAAAGTTCCTATCAATGAAAAATTAAATTATTTATAATTTATTTAAACATAAATTATACTCATCATTTAAAATAGATAAATATATTTTATTTGTATAAAAATAACAAACACTTACAAATAATAATTATTTGAAAATAACCATTTTATCATTACTCTGGCAATTACAAATTTTCTAGAAAACATATATTTATAATTGAAAATAAAAAAGTTAATTTCCAAATTTTGAAATTACAATTCTTTATTTTAAATAACATTAATTGTATTCAATTTATAAAAATTATTGATATTAATTTTATTATAACTACACATAAAAAATAGGGAAATTTATTTGTAGCCTGAAAATGAACATGAGATTATTCATTAACAAGTATTAATCATTGAATTGATGCTCAATTATTATATATATATATATAATAAGTTTCATTATTGTAATTCATTATCAATAGTTAGGTTAATTTATAAAAATAGATATAGAAAAACATATAATAGAAAAATAGTTCTTTTGTGACAGTAAATCATTATCCCAAACTATTTAATAACCAATTCATGAATGTTCATTTATTTATTTATTTATAAAAAATTAAGTTAATAAAATTTTATACTCTTAATATGAGAAATTTAATTCTAAAAACATATAATATATAATTAAAAATTTCTTCAAAAAATATATTATTTAGAAAGGGACAAATAAATCTTAATTCTTTATAGATCATTAATTATTTATTGGATGTTATTAATTTATATTATTAAGAATTAAATAAATTTTGTAAATAAAATTTATTTATATCATTAATTATAAGTTATAAATTTCAAAAAATTCAAATGTCATAAAAAAATTTAAAAAATAAAACATATTTACAAAAAAGAATTATTATCATTAAATTTAGTTATAAAATAATTATTTTATTTTAATTAAATTATGTATAATTAAAATTTATATTTTCAAATTTAAATATTCTTTTTTATATTAAAAATATAGAATAATATTTAAATATGCAATATGTTTATTACTTGTATACTAAATAGATATATACCCCTTTATAATGGAAAAATAACAGATATGTGACCCCCATTACATATGATAAATTTATTTTAATCTAACTTCTTAAATGATATCACTCATTACCCTTATTTTTTATTATTATTTTTAATAATTATTTCTCTTTCAATGTTGTTTTTGTTATTATAGGTTTGGATACAATAATAGATACTCCCAATGGTAAAGGTGATCCAGGGTATTTACTAGTCATAAATATATGATTATATTATATCTATTGTCCCATTATAATTATTCACTTTTAAGGGAAGATATTTTTCATGGTAATGAATAATATGTGATATAAGGTACATATTTTCATATACTATTTTTGGAATGTTCCATTATGAATGAATAAACTGTTTTTAGTTTGATTCATATAGTGCATGGTTTAATTTCATCCCTAGTTTAACTCTTCTAAAAGAATATAAACACCACATTTATGAATGGTAGGAAAATATTTCCATCTAACAGAATTACTTCAAAATATTGGGGTTTAATATTAACCACAACCCCCCCTAAAATATAATATATCCTTTAAATTTAAATTACCACTAACTAATGAAATTGTATAAGAATATCAAGAAGATAAAAATGGATTAAAATTATATTTATAATTAGATATTAACATCACAGTCTAGGGTAATACAAGAATATTAATATGTTACCTATTCATTGGAATATATTGATGTTTTCATTTATACTAACCATTTGGGAAAAAATTTCATACATATTTAGTTATAATGCATAGAAATTTCCAAAGACATTCATTTTATAAGTTTCTTTTCATGATCTTGTACCTGATCAAAAACATACACCAATATGGTTCTAATAAAATGTAATAAAATCATAGTAAATGATTATATTAATATTAATACTACTCTTATAGACTCATATACAATGAAAAATTCATAGTATCCTTGATGATGGATTATTCTCCAACGGTTTGGTCCATCTATACAATATTATTGGGTATTAAGACACAAATTAATGAATTGGATCAAGTGGGAGTTTAGTATAATACATGCATCAATATTTCATAATTGAAATATTTTTTATATGAATTATTACGTACCTAATTTATGTGAGACTTATATAAAGTGACTTAATCCATGCCTAATATCCTTTCAAATTCATCCAAAGGGAGAATAATAATATTTTCATAAAGAATATTCCAAAAAAATTCTAATAGAGAGGTGTCATAGAATTAGAAATAAGTTATCACAACAATATTTTTTTCACAAATTAGTCATTATCTAGTAGTTATAGCGGGGTTTAAATTCTCAAATCAACATTTTTGTATGTAAAGGATTTGGAAGAGCCATAATAAAATATGACATTTTCAGTTCTCAAGTGGATGATGAGTTTCTCCTATACCACTTCATCATGATAACCAATTTAAATTGTATTTATTACATAATATTTTACTTAATACTTTGGTTTAGGATGTTATTAAATTTAACTATTCTCATTAAACATTATGTTGGTGTATTTTCTTCACAGTTTCAATACTCCTAAAATTTGTACCAATGATTTGTTTATGGTGGATAATGAATAAATGTTTTCCATCCAACATGTTAATAGAACTAATAATTTTTATGTCGAAGTTTATTTCTCAATTCTATCATTCCCTACACATAAAACATATTAATATAGCTTTTATACATTTCCTTTTGTGGTTCTTCACATATTTTTAACTTGTAGGATGTTGAATATTCATTCCCCTATGTTATTTCCCACAATAAAAATCCTGAAATACTATTTTTATATAATTTGGTGTTTTTGGATGCTTTCTAATGTTCATTTTATAATTTTAATTCCTGTTTTTGGGTTATCATGACTATAATATTTTCAACAACAGTTCCCATACCATTTGGTTATTTATTAAGAGAATAAATATATTATCTATCACACTATTTTTTAATATAATTCCTCCTAATTCCAAGAGTTGAATAAAACACAAAATTATAGAAAATTAGATTTCAGATATATTGCTTTTGTATATAGTGTGGATTATTTTACATAAAAAGTGTGTAAATGGAGTGTGATTCTAAGGCTCGGTGTGCCAGAAATAAATTTTTTAAATATAGAAAATAAATTCAATAGAATGCATGTACATTTTTTTAGAAAATAGTGGAATAATATCTATGAATATGCTTGAATCAAAAATATGTTGGAACCATTGTGTTCATATAATAGGTTTTACTATATGTTATACATATAATTTATCGTCGAAGGGTGATTATGGAAATGTCATCGCCGGTGTGAATAAAAAAGAAAATAATATTATGTAGTTTATTTAATCTATAATGATGAAATAGAATTATACTCTTATTTAAATACCTGATTATGTAAAAAATTGGTTTTATCCACATAACCTTATAAATTTGTGAGAGACATTGGAGAGAATTGGAGGAACTTTGTTGAAGGACATAAACTAGATTGAGATTCCATGATCAGTGTCTAATAGAATTAGATTATCTATTCAAAGACAATGGCATGGATCCATCTTTGTTAACAATTGATCCAAATCATGGTAGGATATTATTTTTCTTGTATTTTTCTCTATATTAAAATTCATATAATGAAAAAAAAATAAACTAACAAATTGATTCATGGATGAAAAATATTTCAGGAGGGAGTTATATTTATCTAGGAATTAGGGGAATTGATTGTGATTATTTATTTATCTCTGTGTCAAATATTCTAATGTAAATTAATCGAGGACAATAAAAAAATTATTTGAGGATCAGTCCTCATATTTTTTACTGTGCTTTTCTTCCCCAATTAATCATTCATAGTTGAAAAATATATTGGTCTATGGTTCAACAAAAATCAAGAAATTGAGAATTGGGAACCCATTTTTTGGCAGAATAATTTAATATCATTGATTTGGTATGGTTACAAAATGGGGATTATACAATGAGGGATGTTGAAGTATATCCGTTGGATTTTTTGAGACTTAATTCATGTTACTTGGCATAAAAATAAAGATTTCATGCAATACCATTTTCTGAAGGGATTTATGCACTGGATACCAGCGTTGGATGATGGAAAGGTCGACCAACCAGAGATTCACGTTTTCTGGCATAGTGGGTGGCCAGATTGATTGATGGAGGTGTGAGAGAAGATGAAACATATATATATATATATATATATATATATATATGTATGAAAAATTCCTTAACACACAACATATAATATAGGAATAAATGGATTGTGGGACCCTGGTGTTGGGTCAAGGGTTTCTTCAGTGAAGTAAAATATCACACAATGTTTGACTCGGTCACATGATATGTGGCTCTTCCTTGGTAGCTCCACATGTACCGCATAGGGTACAAAGACACATCCATGAGTACATAGGAATGGACATTCCAAGTACTCCCACAATTAATTGACCAAGATAGGTGTATATGGGAAGAGTCATGTACATAGACATAGTCTTATGTACATGGGAATGGGCACACAATGTATATTCACATGGAACCAGACATAGTCTTTTTACACTGGCATAACTCGATGTCAATGGGACATTTTATAAGGACCTGAACTTGTTACATATATAATCTTTAATTTAGTCAAGAAAACACTTTCATTTACTTTGAATATCTTTTTAGGTTTAGAGCTTTAGAGAAATAGGACAATACATTCATGACATTACACATTATTACAGAGTGGATACCATAAAAACAGTTTCCATTTTTTTCAAAATATAAAACATTAAAACATAAACAAGACTCCTTGACAATTCCTCAACATTTAAAATGTCTTCCATACTTTTATTACACATCCATTAACCTGTGAAAATTCATTTAAAACTTGTTATGAGCACAAAATATTAGTAATGGATGAAAATAAGGAAAGATCACATTAGTCCATGAATACTCATAACGTATGAAAGAATTTTCAAAAGACATTCTTGTCACCCATATATACTTAATTTGTGTAACATGAGATTTACTAGAGATCCACACAAAACATGAGAACATAAATATAATCGTAAAGGTATCTTGGGGAATTACTTATATAATCTTGTAACCATTCTTGGCTACCTTTTAATTTGTAACCCTCACGGCTACCTTACATTGTGTAACCATCACAGTTATACTTGGAGTGACCATATGCCAGACCTCCAACATACTCATAACCAATGCATTGAAAGGAAATATTGGTCCCTCCCATCATCATAAATAATTACCAATAACCAAAAAATAATCACACAACAGGAATTACTCTATAACAACATTACTTTGGAATTTCGTAAAACCGAATTTAAAAAGAGGATTTTTAAAGAAAAGCCCCTTATAAATATCATAAAATTGAATATATATTTAATAGAGTGGATTTAGTATGTATATATACTTTAAATAAACATAATCAAACATAATATAAATAGAACCCATCACACAAACAATTTTAATAGCACATAAATAATGAAGTAGAAGTTTAACACAAAGAATGGAAATCAGGTTAAGAATTCCCTTACCTCGGGTTTGTCTTACTTTCAAATTGTTTAAACCACTTGAATAATGGTTAAAAGAATGTTATTAATATTTTACATAAACAGTTTCATGTTTATAACATCTTATATGATAATTTCATAACATCATTTCACCCTTTAATTGTTAGTATTTTTCCCCTTTCACTGTTTTTGGGTAAATTCTTTACATGATTTACAAGATTAGTTCATGATGGATGTTCTTGTCGATTGGAAGTGAAAATCCAGAATTTGAATGGAGTAGTATTTACATATATCCAATAACATAAATTATTCCACTAATAATTTTGAATTCTTACATGAGGATGATTCATAAGTTAGAACATTAATGATGTTCGTTTAGATCATTTTAGTGGTTATTTGATAATAACAACCTCGTTTTGTCTTATAAATTATAACCATGAGTAAAAAAGAATTCCAGAACCATGGGAGAGTCATAACACATATATTATACCCTGGTTCAACCATATAAATGGTTTCACGACCATACTTGAAATAATTAATGGAATTTGAAATCACATCGTCTACGATGTCAATAATTCGACACAAACAGACAATGTTTTTATTCCTTGAATAAGTGGGAGAGGAGAAGAATAATGATGAGTAATTTTCAATAATAATGATAAAATCAATAATATACATGATTTCAGGAGATTTCATGCCTCTTGGTTAAGGATATATGAATAAATAATTAGGAAGGAACTCAAAATAAAAGAATAAGTGAGAAATCTCTTACAAAAAATCGGCAGCCCAACGGTTATGTGACAGGATTTTTGAAAACATTAAGAAGAGAGGGGACAAGGGTCACCCATTTAGAAATTAATCATAATACAGAATAGATCAATAATAATAAAGAAATAAGAACATGGTATGGAAACATGAAAATTATACCACATAAAAGAGAACTTGAAAGGAAAAAAGAAAGAAATTGATAATTTTCTTACCTTGTAGAGTAACCCTTATAACGTGAAGGTTGGGACCTTGGGGGCTTGAGGAAACCTTGGGAGGACTAATATGAAGGTAAAAAGTCCATATATTCATTGAGGGAGAATTGGGAATGAATTAAATGAAGGGAAGAGTTTGTATTTATAGGAAAAGTGAAGGATTATTTTAAGAAACTTTCAAGGGGCACCTCATGAGTGGTTTTTACAAAACCATGGGAATGACCATGGTATTTTCCCACGGTATATACCACTTAGGACACCTCACGTATTATTTTACTATAAAAAATTCTACCAGATTTATGAAATCATTTTTATATCATTAATGATGTCATTAATACACCGAAACTAAAAACTGTATTTTCTATTATTCACCGAAAAATAAAATGTTTCAGAAAAATTCCCAAAATTCATCCTAACCATTTATCGATGTGTAGATTTGAAAAATGAATTCCATTTTTCGAAAATAATTTTCTAAATATTATTAATTTAATTTTTAAATAAAATAATACCTAATTAAAAAATTAACAATTCAAATTCTGTAACTACTTCTATATCACAATGAAAAATTGACCTAGATACTATTATCTTAAAGAGGATTTTTAAAGAAAAATCATACATAATTGTAGATGACAGTTTCTTGAAATTATGAACATTGAAGTAGAAAATTAATGTTTTAAAGGCTAATTAAAAATATCTACTAAAAAAGTTTCATTCATTTCTATTTATTTTTAAAAAACATGGGGTGTTTCAGTATCCCCACCTTCTTGAAATTGTGTCCTCACAATTTTATTTACTTATTAAACAATTGATGGTACTTTTCCCTCATATCATTTTCAGACTCCCATGTTGCTTCTTCAACCACGTGGTTTCTCCACAAAACCTTTACCTAGTAGATTACCTTATTCCAGAATACTTGTTCTCTTCGATCAAGAATCTGAACCAGTTTCTCTTCATAAGAAATGTTATCTTCCAGTTGAACTGCTTCTGGGCTTAAGACATGTGATGAATCTGGAACATACTTTCTCAACATAGAAACATGAAAAACATTGTGTACCTAAAACAAACTTGAAGGAAAATCTATGCGGTATGCAAGTGTTCCAACTTTCTCCAAGATTTCAAAAGGACCGATGAACCGTGGAATTAGCTTTCATTTCTTACTGAAATGCATCACAATTATCCAAGGACTGTATTTAAGGAAAACATGGTCACCTACCTCGAAAGAGAAGTCTTACCTTCTGTTATCTGTATAACTTTTCTGCCTGCTCTGAGCTGTCCTCATGTGCTGCTGGATCATCCTCACTTTCTCAGCCACTTCTTCTACTAATTCTGGCCCCATCAACTTTCTTTCACCAACTTCATCCCAAAATGCTAGAGTCCGACACCGCTTCCCATACAAGGCCTCAAATGGTGCCATCTGAATACTGGAATGGAAACTGTTTTTATAAGAAAACTCAACTAAAGAAATATTTTGATCCCAACTTCCCTTATAGTCTATTGAACAAGCTCGAATCATATCCTCCAATGTCTGAATTGTTCGTTCTGACTTCCCATCTGATTGAGGATGAAAATCTATACTAAAATTTAACTCTATTCCCAATGACTTCTGAAGTCCCTTCCAGAAGTTAGAAGTGAACCTGGGATCTCGGGCATATACAATGGAAATAGGAACTCCATGTAACCTGAAAATCTCCTTGAGGTACAATCGGGAAAGATTATCCAAATACATTATATCTCAAATAGATAGAAAATGTGCAGACTTTGTTAACCGATCAACAATAACCCAAATATCATTGTTACCTCGAGAAGTCTTTGGTAGTCCCACCACAAAGTCCATGGATACATTCTCCCAATTCCACACTGTCACTGGAAAAGGACGAAGTATCCCCTTCTATAACTATCGCTCTTCTTTAACCTGATGACATGTCAAACATTTCATGGTAAAATCAGAAATATCACTTTTCATTAAATCCCACCAATAATACTTCTGAAGGCCTCTGTACATCTTAGTACTTCCAGGATGAACAGAAAATAGAGAACTATGAGCTTCACACAACAAATATTTCTTCAACTGAGTATCACTTGGTACACACAACATTTTTCAAAATCTTAAAACAAAATATTTATGACGATTAAATTCTGTAAACTTACCCATTTTAACCAATTCTACATTTTTCTGTAGCTCACAGTCTTCCTTCTGTGCTTGATTAATTCTATCTAACAATAAAGACTGCACTGAAACCTGAAACAAAACAGAGGTATTCCCTGCACCAACAACTTCTATGCCAAAATTCATCAAATCATTAATCAAGGGATCATGTTCCAAACCTATCATGATTAATTATGCATGATGTTTCCGGCTTAAGGAATCTGCCACTTTGTTTTATTTCCTAGGATGGTAATTGATTGTGCAGTCATAATCCTTTATCAGTTCTAGCCATCATCTCTGCCTCATGTTTAATTCCTTCTGAGTGAATATATACTTTAGACTTTTCTGGTCAGTATGTATTGGGCATTTGGTTCCATATAGATGATGCCTCCAAATTTTTAGAGCAAAAACCATAGATACCAATTCCAAATCATTTGTGGGATAATTTAGCTCATGAGGTTTAAGTTGTCTCGAAGCATTGGAAATTACCTAATCATTTTGCATCAAAACACAACCAAGTCCCTTCAAAGAATCATGATTGTAGAAGACAAACTCACCATTTTTGGAAGGTAAGGCCAAAACTGGAGCATTGACCAATCTCTTCTTAAGTTCCTAAAAACAAGCCTCAAATTCCACTTTCCAAACAAATTTAACCCCCTTCTGTGTTAACTTAGTTATCGGGCTAGATAACCTTGAAAAGTTCTTAACAAATTGTCAGTAATAACTTGCTAACCCTAGAAAACTACAAATCTTTATAACATTTGTGGGTCTTGTCCATTCATCAACTACTTTTGTTTTGGTAGGATCAACTATTATTCCATCCTTATTTACAATGTTCCCAAAAAAAGAAATCGGTTGCAACCAAAAATCACACTTGATGAATTTTCCATATAGTTTATTTTCTTTAAATGTTTTTAAATCAACCCTTAGATGTTTTTCATGCTCCTATTTATTTTTTGAAAATACCAGAATGTCGTCAATAAATACAGCCACAAACTTATCTAAGAAATCATGAAATACTCAATTCATAAGATTCATGAATATAGTATGTGCATTAGTTAATCCAAACTACATAAAAACAAATTCATAATTCCCATATCCAGTACGAAAGGTTGTTTTCAGGATGTCATCCTCCTTCAGCTTTAGCTGATGGTATCCAGATCTCAAGTCAATCTTGGAAAAGTACTGATCTCCTTGAAGCAGATCAAACAAGTAATCAATATGAGGAAAAGGATACTTGTTTTTAATAGTGATGTTATTCAAATCTCTATAATCAATGCAAAGTTTCATGGAACGATATTTCTTTTTAACAAACAAAATAGGGGATCCCTATAGTGAATTTCTAGGACAAATGAAGCCTTTGTCAATCAAATCATGCAACTGATTTTTCAATTAAATGAGTTTTATTGGATCCATACGACATGGGGGTTTTGAAATTTTCTTAGAATTATTAACTAATTAAATTGTTAATTCAACTTCTCAATCAGGTATGACACCGGGTAACTCATCAGGTAAAACATCAAGGTATTCATTTACCACTGGCACGTCATTAATTTAGACAGTTCCCTTGTTTTCAAAAATATGAGCAAGATAACATTCATTTACATATTTTAATATTTTCTCAGATTCTTGATATGTTATCAATTGTATGGGTTCATTCTTGTATACAAACTAAAACATTTTTTGAAAAACAACTTCTTTAGCTCTACAGTCAATATTAGCCTGATAATCAGAAAGACAGTCCATCCCCAGAATAACATCAAACTAGACTAAGGGTAAAACAACAATGTTTTCAGGTAATTTCCTTCCACAAACCACAATATAATTATTCTTATAATTCTTATTTTCTATAACATTTACCCCTAGTGTTTTAACAACAAGTTCGGGCCTCATTTTTTTATGTGATATTTCCAATTTACAAGAAAATTTCTCAGAGATAAAGGAATGTGTAGACCCCGTAACAAACAAAACTTTAGAAAAATCTGAGTAAACAAAGAAAGTACCTGATACAACTTCATTGGATGGCCCAACATCTACTTACGTAATTGAAAAACATCTCACTACACCTTTTTTCCTATAGTCTGTCTTCTTTCCATCATTAAAATCTCTCTTTGGGAATGAATTTGCATAGTGACCTATCTCACCACATTTAAAAAACTTTACAGTTTTCTTATCTTTATTATTATTAGGATCATTTTAATTTCAATCTCAGGACATATGTCCAAACTTACAACATTTAAAACACTTCCCAGTATTTCTAAGACATTCCCCAGGGTGTTTATTACCACACTTTTCACAATCTGAAAATTGAATTTTCTTACCATCAGATTTCATTGGTTGGTTCTTACCCATTTCTTTCCAACTAGACCTCTTATTCTCTTTATTTCCAAAATGCACGTGATCATCAGCAAACTCTATCTGTACCCTCTCATCACATTGGACAAGTTTCTCATAACTTTTGAATTCACAAGAGGCCAACGCCCTTCGATACCTTGGCTTCAATCTTGTGTAAAAGCAGTTGATTTTTCTATCAAGATCCAGAATAAGATTTAGAGAATACCTATCCAGTCAGGTGAAGTTATCTTCATACACAACCACTGAATATTCCTCCATCTATTTCAATTAAAGTAATTTCTTCTCCATTCTGAGTTGCACCACCTTAGGAAAATATTTTTCTAGGAAAAGAATTTTAAATTCATCCCACTCTAAGGCATCAAAATCCTCCTTACCCCTGATATTCCTTACCATTTACCAGCACTGATCATCTTCCCCTTAAAAACGATAAATGTAAAGACTTGTCTTTTGATTATCTGAACATCCCATAACATCGAATATCTTTTCAAGGTCTTTGATCCATCCTTCAGTTGCTACTGGGTCAGAAGATCCATTGAATGCAGGAGGATGTTGTCTCATAAAATGTTGCACTACTGTCATGTTTCATTGTGGTACCTCTATTGGTTCTCTTTTATGGATTCCACCACCATTTAGAGCCTATGTTATCTGAGCCATTTCATTCACAAACTGCTCAGTTCCAATCCGTACCATTCCGAGCTGTAGTTTCGGAAGGATGTCATTCTGTCAGTGCCTCTCCTCTTCAGCATCCTTATTCCTTATACAGACAACCATTCCGAACAAATATGTCTTAGATAAAAAAACATGGTAATCTTTATATTCTATAACATCTCAAATTAAACATATAGTGAAAATCATTTATGGTATTCTATTAACATCACCCTAACCCCTAAAGTTATCTAAACCATCCTATGACACCAACTATAAAGACTCGGACATGTTACGTACACAATCTTGAATTTAGTCAAGAAAAAAAATTCATTTTAGATTGAATATATTTTAAAGTTTAGAGCTTTAGAGAATTAGGATAGTACATTCATGACATGACACATTATTATAGAGTGGATACCATAAAAACAGTTTCCATTTTTTTCAAAATATAAAACATTAAACCTTAAAACAAGACTCTTTGATAATTCTTCAACATTTAACATGTCTTCCTTCCTTGTATTACACATCCATTGACCTATGAAAAATCATTTAAAAACATGGGATGAGCAAAAAATCTCAGTAAGGTATGGAAAAGAATGAAAGATCACATTAGTCCCTGAATACTCATAACGTATGAAAGCATTTTCAAAAGACATTCTTGTCACCCATATATACTTACTTTGTGTAACATGAGATTTAAACAAGATCCACACAAAACATGAGAACATAAATATAATAATAAAGGTATCTTGGGGCATTACTTACCTAATCTTATAACCATTCTTGGATACCTTATAATTTGTAACCCTCACGGCTACCTTACTTTCTGTAACCATCGTAGTTACACTTGGAGTAACCATACGACCGACCTCCAACTTACTCATACCTAATGAATTTGAGGGAAATATAGGTCCCACCATTCATCATAAATAATTCCCAATAACCAAAACATAATCATACAACATGAATAATTCCATAACAACATTACTTTGGAATTTCATAAAACCGAATTTAAAAAGAGGATTTTTAAATAAAATCCCCTTATAAATATCATACAATTGAAGAGAGACTTAATAGAGTGGATGAAGTATGTATATATACTGTAAATAAATATAATTAAACATAATATAAACAGAACTCATCACACAAAAAGTTTAAATAGCACATAAATAATGAAGTATAAGGTTAACCCAAAGAATGGAAATCGTGTTAAGAATTCTCTTACCTCGGGTTTGTCTTACTTCCAACTTGTTTAAACCTCCTGTATAATGGTTAAAACAGTGTTATTAATATTTTAAAAAAACATGATCATGTTTATAACATCATATATGATAATTTCATAACATCATTTCGCCCTTTAATTGTTAGTATTTTTCCCCTTCCACTGTTTTTGGAGAATTCATTACATGATTTCCAAGATTGGTTCATGATGGATGTTCTTGTCGATTGGAAGTGAAACTCCAGAATTATAATGGATTAGTATTTAAATATATACAGTGACATAAATTATCCCATTCATCATTTTTAATTCTTACATGAGGATGATTCATAATTTATAACATTAATGATGTTCGTTTAGATCATTTTAGTGGTTATTTGATAATAACAACCTCATTTTGTCTTATAAATTAGAACCTTGAGTAAAAAATAATTCCAGAACCATGGGTGAGTCATAACACATATATTACAACCTGGTTCAACCATATAAATGTTTTCATGACCAGAATTTAAATAATTAATGGAACTTGAAATCACATCGTCCACGATGTCGATAATTCGACACAAATGGACAATGTTTTTATTCCTTAAACAAGTGGGAGAGGAGAAGAATAATGATGAGAAATTTTACATAAAAATGAAAAAATATATAATATACATGATTTATGGAGATTTAATGCCTCTTGGGTAAGTATATATGAATAAATAGTAAGGAAGGAACTCAAAATAAAAGAATAAGTGAGAAATCTCTTACAAAAATTCGGCAGCCCAACGGTTATGTGATAGGGTTTTTGAAAACATTAAGAAGAGAGGGGACAAGGGTCGCCCATCCATAAATAAATAATAATACATAATAGATCATTAATAATAAGGAAATAAGAACATGTTATGGAAACTTGAAAATTATACCACAGAAAAGAGAACTTGAAAGGAAAAAGGAAGAAATTGAGAATTTTCTTACCTTGTAATGTAACCCTTAGAACATAATGTTTTGGACCTTGGGGCTTGAGGAAACCATGGGAGGACTAATATGAAGTTAATGAGATCAGAGCTTCGTTGTGGTAGAATTGGGAATGAATTCAATGAAGGGAAGATTTGGTATTTATAGGAAAAGTGACGGATTATTTTAATAATTTTCAAGGGACACCTCATGAGTGGTATTTACTAAACCATGAGCTTGACCATGGTATTTTCCCATGGTATAAGCCACTTGGGACACCTAAAATATTATTTTAACATACACAATTCTACCAGATTTATGACATCATTATTATATCATTAATGATGTCATTAATACACCGAAACTAAAAACTGTATTTTTTACTATTCACTGAAAAATCAACTATTTCAGAAAAATTCCAAAAATTCACCCTAACCATTTATCAACATGTATATTTTAAAAATTAATTCCATTTTTTGAAAATAATTTTCTAAATATTATTAATTTATTTGTAACTAAAATCATACTTAATTCAAAAAATCACATTTCTAATTATGTAACTACTTCTATATCACAATGAAAAATTAACCTTGATGATATTATCTTAAAGCCTTAATAAAATAAAATAATAATAAAATTTACTATTCATTAGGGTCATATCACTATTCATATTACTATTGATAAGGGTATGTTACTATTCACAAAAAAAAAAGTTGGTTCCAATAGACTCCAAATAACATACAGAACACAATTGTAGATGACTGTTTCTTGAAATTCAGAACATAGAAGTAGAAAAGTAATGTTTTAAAGGATAATTAAAAATATCAACTTAAAACAAAGTTCAATTCATTTATATTTATTTTTAGAAAAACTTGGGGTGTTGCACATGTTGTGTTCCACTTATACATGTTGTGTACTTCGGAAAATTTGTCATGTAGCCCATTACCTCTTCATTAAGAAAAAGATTCAGTAGGGTTGGTTCCCTATATCAATTCCTTAAGGGTTGGTATGGAATCACATCGAACACATAGGATAAAGATACCCTCCTTAATAATTCTTGGATAGAGTTGTCGAAATCCTCATATTATGACAAGATTGATATCCCCTATCATCTTCTTTCCCTAGGTGGAGTTCTTGGTATCATTTTGACAAATAGTATGGGTGAACTGATCCTCTTGTTAGCGGATTATTTTATATTTAGTTGTTATTATACCATCTATCCTTAGGTGTGATCCTCATCTATATATCATATATCTTCATAAATTGTTTTTATACTTTCTATGATGAGAGCCAACAAGTACAAAATATTTGAAGGACATCATCAGTGTTATCTGACTCATGGAGTGTGTTCTCCTGAGCAACTGCAATGTGGAACCATAAAGTTGGAATCCTAGGCTGGAATTACTGTTTTTAATTTACCTTGATAATGGTTTCTTGGTTTATTATGTCTATATATTCCTATTATATGTAGTGTATAACTATACATGTGTATATATGACTATTATTCTTGTTGTTTTACATTTTTTGATTTTGTGGTGTCATAATAGGTGTTGTTATACTCACCCCTGCAAGGGATTTTCTCATATGTGTCGTGTATTGTGGATTCAATGAACCATTTTATGGAGTCCTAGAGGGACCTAGACCAAGTAGTTCATATTAACAAAAACAGACCCTGGTGTGTTCATGCAATTATCTTGACAGTTGTCCCCATATTTACATTTAGGTTAGACCTTTTTAGAAACTTTGTGGTGGGCTTGTATTTATCCCTATTTACTTTCTATTACTTATTTTCTTACTCTGGATATGGTAATTACATGTTTTCATGCATGGTTTATATATTGGTTTACATTTTTAGAATTGACAGGATTGTAGATATGTTCATGTGTATACTTAATTTTATGAAGTCCTCCCATGTTTGTGATATTCCTACTCAATTCCAGTCACCAACTCCTGGCCAATTAGAGGCGGGCTTGGGGAATTGCGGCATGAGCCCCATTGGGATGGTTTGTGATATCATGGTATAAATGGATGACTTTCTACCATAGTATTAGAGTATTCGAGATTGGTTTGGAGAAATACTGTTAACATTTTTGAATTTGGCTTCCAGGCCATGGAATCCAGTGTCGGTGCGGTGGGAAACGTATCCATAAACACTGACTCTGGTCCCCTACCTTTGGACATAGTATATGAGGACACTAATTAAATTGAAATTAATGTTACGTGAATCACATAATAATGGGTTGTGGTTTCCATGTCCCTGAGTAATATTTGTTGATATACTCATTGGTCAATTTTAAATTTGGTTAATTTCATGTTGCATTGACGATGTATGCAAGATTTTATTTATCGTATAGATCACGAGGATGATACAATTAGTGATGTTGCATAGATACATGGGAATATTCTAGATGTGTTACCTCATGGTGGAGCACCAGTTATACCAAAACCTTTAGAAAAGCGGATGGTTCCCGCAGTACCAGCACAAATACTGTATAGGATGTGTGCACTTCATGATTTTTATCTACAACCACCCTTTCACTACTAGAAATTCGGGATATATTTACCGTTTAAAATTGTGGCTCTATGTCGTAAAATCGTGGCTATAGGTTATAGCCATGGTTCGAGGAACTGTTGCAAAGTTTGGTATGGATATAGGCCTACACCTATAGCCACGGTTTGGGAACCATGGCTATAGGTATACAACCACAGTTCAAATCGTGGTAATATCACTATAGTCACAATTTAGAACTGTGGCTATAAACCTTAGCTATAGGGTCTGAAAAACCATAAAAAATAGCATTGGAATTAGATCTATTTCCACGGTTAAAAACCTTGGCTATAGGGTCTGAAAAACCATAAAAATAACATTGGCATTAGATCTATTGCCACGGTTAAAAACGGTGGTAATAGACCAATCTCCACGGTTATAAACCTTGGCTATAGGGTCTGAAAAATCATAAAAATAGCATTGGCATTAGATCTATTGCCACGGTTATAAACCTTGGCTATAGGTTCTGAAAACCCATAAAAATAACATTGTCATTAGATCTATTGACACGGTTAAAAACTGTGGTAATAGACCAATATCTACGGTTATAAACCTTGGCTATAGGGTCTGAAAAACCATAAAAAATATCCCCCCCACCCCGCCAACCCCCCGGTAGCCCCCCTGCCAAGCTCCCCTAGATATCCCTCCTCCTGGACAGCTCCCACACCAAAATAAAAATACCCCCACCCTATCCCCTAGATAGCCCCATTCCGGGATAGCCCCCTCCCCCCCAAAAAATATCCCCCACCCTCTCCCTTACACAGCCCCCCCCCCCAAGTAGCCCACCCCCTAGACAACCCCCTCCCCTTTCTAATCCCCCTAGGCACCCCCACCCCTACAGACCCCACCACCTACAAAACCCCCTCTGGGACACCCCCCCCCCCTATAGACCCCTCCCTCATGGACACCCCCTCCCACCCCTCCCTCCCTCCAAGATTGCCTCTACCTCCTAGACACTAGACACCCCAATCCTATATAAACCCCCCTCCCCCTCTCCTGGACAGTCCCCATCCCCCCTGCAAATCCCTCCAGCAGACCCCTTTCTCTTGGACACCCCCACCCTACATAAACCCCCTCCCCCTCCCCAATACAGCCCCCATTCCCCCTACAAAGACCCCTTCCTGGACACCCCCCCCCCTCCAAGATACCCTCCATGCAGGCTTCTCCCTCCTAGACACTGGTCACCCCACCCTACATAACCCCCTCCCCCCACCATCCCCTGGACATACCCCTCCCCCGAACAAAGCCCCCTACACAACCCCCTATAATGCACCCTCCTAGACAACCCCCTCATGCAGACCCCTCCCTCTTGGACATCCCCCACCCAACATAACCCCCCTGGACACCCCCACCCTCCCCCCCGGAGACCCCCTTCCACCTTCACACCCCTTCCCTCCCCCATCTCCAATCCCCTCCCTCCTAGATACCCCCCTACAATAGCATATGCATTCCAAAAAAAAGGTCGCCTGAATATTCAAATCCTCTCCATAAAAAAACAATGTTCATATAGAAATGAGATGAAGTCTCAGGGTGGAACACCCAACTCATCCCCCTTCCCCCATCCCACCCCTTCCCCCTTCCCTTCTAGACACTGAACGCCCCCACCCTACATAACCCCCCCCCCCAGATAGCCCCCTCCCCCTACATCCCCCCTCTTGGACAAACCCCATGTAGACCCCTCCCCCCTCCTAGACACCCCTACCTCCTGGACACTGGAAACCACCACCCTCCATAAACCCCCTCCCACTCCCATAGATATCCCGCCCCCCTCTTGCAGACCTCTCCCTCCTAGACACCCCTCCCCCTGGAAGACCCCTCCCTCGTGGACACTGGACACCCCCACCCAAAATAAACCCCCTCACCCTCCCATGTAAAAATTCCCCCTAGTGGACACCCCCATATAGACCCCTCCCTCTGGGACACTGGTCACCCCCACCCTACATAAAACCCCCTTCCCCCTCCCGAGGATATCCCCCCTTCTGGACAACCCCCATCCTGGACACCCTACTGCAGACCCCTCCCTCTAGGACAATGGACACCCCCACCCTACCTAAACCCCCCTCCCCCTCCCCTGGAAAACACCCCCTGCAAATCCCCCTAGACAACCCCCACCCCCCTGTAAAGCCCCCCTTCAAGACAACCCCCCCCCCCTCCAGCAGACCCCTCCCTACTGTACACCCTGTCCCTCCTACATACCCCTCCCTCCTGGACACCCCCTCCCTCTTGGACACCCCCACCATACATAACCCCCCCCCCAGACACCCCTTCCACCCAGACACCCACCTTCCCCCATGCACACCCCCTTCCCTCTCCCCTAGCCTGACCCCCTACCTCATGGAAACCCCCCTGCAATATCCTATGCATTCTAGAAAAAAATAGGTCACCTGCATATTCAAATCCTCTCCATACAAAAAAAACAATTTTCCTACAAAAATGAGAGGAAGTCTTAGGCTGGAACACCCATATCATTCCCCTTTCCCCAGCACACCCCCTACCCCTCACCCCCACCTACACACCTCCATCCCCCAGCACACCACATTGCCCCCCATCTGCACACACCCCTCGCGCTAAACCCAACACACCCCTGCCTCTCTACCCCCCCCCCCACCTGCACACCCCCTCCCCCTGCCCCCAGCACCCCCCTACCCCCCACCTGCACACCCCCTACCCCCACCTGCACACCCTCCTCCCCTAACCCCCCCCCCCCCCACCACCCCCACCCCACCTACACACCCCTACCCCTAGAACACCCCCTTAACCCTGCCCCACTACACACCCCCTCCCCACGCACCCCTTGAAGTAGTTCAACATGAAGAAAAAATTATTGAGACAACTCTTTTTATTCCTAAAAAAAGTCCAATTGTGATTATGCCTAGTGTTTAAACTGCAGAAGGAAGAGCTATATCGGAGGTGGAGAATCAGTCAATTGATCCAATTATCCATGGATCACTTGTTTATGGAGATCAAACTGATGATGTGGTTATGGAAATAGTTGAACATTCTCATACACCACCTATACCATCACCACATTCTATTGTGCATGAGGAATCACCCTCTATTAGTAAGACCTCATAAAGTTATAGAATGTAATCTTTTTTTCTCTGATATTCTAAATGAGTTTAATAATATTTGAGGAGATTATAATGAGATGAATCATGAGTTAAAATATACTAATTATGATATTAGATAACTTAAGAAGTCCTCTATTCCCAATGATGATTTTCATAAGTTGGTTGGGTTAATGAAAACACAAAAAAGTTGATTACGAGTCTCCAATCATTCCCTTCTATTCAAAAAGTTTTTTCTGAATTAAGTTTCAAAGAGCTTAAGGATTGGACTGCTCTAGTAAGATATTTGAAGGTTGTCTATACTACCAAGTCAGAGTTCAAAAATCTTGGTGTTATGGTTTTATCTCAAAGTTACATGTTCCAAAATCTTTCAATGGTGAAATTAGACATCTCTCAAGATATTCTTGATGAGGTAATGTCTTTTAAGGATGAAATGAGGGGAATATTTTACACTTTATAAAGTTTTGTATTAAGCTAGTTTGAGTTCATCAAAATGTTTCGACCCTATATAAATTCCACCTTAGAACATTCAGTTGTTCTAGTTTTTTTTAGTGGAGTTGATCAAGTTCTCTAAAAATTCAATTATGCATCCTTTCAAATACAGTCCATATAGTGTGATATGTTCACAACATTCCTTATGCAATATTTCAAGAGGAATATTATGGGTTATTTCCATTATACTAGAGAAAATGTCAGGAAGTTCGGTATTGAAACTAATAGATCCACAAAATTAAGTAGTGGTCTTTTATGAGGTATTTTATGGGAAGCTGAATGAGATCATGAATGTATCTTAGTATGATAAATGTATGGTTTCTAGATATCCTGTTCTAATATTTAGAAACTTCTATCATTTTTTATCCTCTTTGAACAAGGTCAATAAATAAGTTCAAGGGCTATATTCATATTGTTCCTTGACAAAGCTAGTGGTTGTTATAAAAAAAATTAAAACAATAATGCAACTATGTAAACAAGTTTTTAAAATAATCAGGCAATTATTGAATTCAAATTAAATGTTTAGGTGGAGGGAACCTACATAAAACTCAAGGCGCGTTGCTTTTGATGATGAAAACTTGAATCTTCCATTTTCCGCTTGCACTCATATTAAACTTCACATATATATATAAGGACACCTATCCCAAATGTATATATTTTCATGGCCCAATATGCACAATGGGTCCCTAGATATATGTTTACACTTGCATATACCCCTTTACACTTACACATGTATGCATTTTCATATCTATATACAAGCACACCTAGCCCCAATATATATATTTGTACTGCCTTGAGTGAATATATATATAAAGGGGGAACTTGTATATGTATATGACTACCTATGCATACACATGTAAGCCTTCATCAACGGCATGTCGAATCGACCTCAATAAAATACAAAATGCACTAAAAAATATAAGGAACCCAAATATCACAAATTCCCTCATTAAAATTTGGCCAAAGAATAAAAACCGAATAAACCTTACCCAAATGTGATGTTTAACTCACTGTCATCGATTTCGGTGCATAGAATTAGCCTCATCACAAGAAACTAGCTATAAGAAAATAGTGGTAAAAATGAGATATAATGACTTCTTATATATATGTGATCAATGTGTTAAATGTATATGATAAATGATACATTAATCCATAACCAAAAATGAACAAATAATATTGAGATTGATATGTACATCCCAATACTAAATAACATGATCATTAATAAACCTTTTTATTTTTCAAACATCTCCTTCAATTGCCTATTAAAATTATAAAAAATCACCAAAATATGGGAATAAAGTAAACTTCCATCAACACTTAAATGCAATAAATAGTGATTATACATTGTTCTTAACCTATAAAATCCATTCCTTTATTGTATATAATAACTAAAACTCTTCATGCCTATATTCGTCATGACTTTCATGATTGAAACCTCATTTTTTATCATGTTCTTCTTCTGGAATTCACCTTTATTCTTAGTTAATATAGGTTTATCAATTTTATAATGTATAAAATTTTCCTTCTTTTATTCTCACTCAATCCCCTAACCTCCCATGCAGCACCACACCCACCTCCCACTCTAGTAGCCTCCCCCAAAACCAGTCCCCACCCCCACAACCATCCCTTAACCCCCTCCCCCTACACCACCCCTCCCCTTCCCCTAGCATGCACCAGCCCCCCTAACCCCCCCTAGCCTACACCAGCCCCAAACCACTGCACCATCCACCTTAACCCCCCTTTCACCACCCCCACCCCTTCACCTACACCACCCACCCCTTCCCTTGTACCAGCCTCCCCCCAAACAAGTCCCCTCCCCCAAAACCAATCCCCCCCGAAAACCAGTCCCCTCCCCCCAAACCCAATCCCACCCCCTCCCAAATCCCCCTAGCCCCTACACCACCCCCAGACCCCTAGCCTTCACCAACCCCCCAACCCCCTAATCTACACTAGCCCCCACACCCCTGTACCATCCCCCCTAACCCCTTATGCACCACTCCCACCCCTTCCCATGTACTAGCATCCCCCCAAACAAGTCCCCTTCCCCAAAACCAGTCCCCCCCTCCCCTAACCACCCCTCCCCCCTACACCACCCCCCAAAACCCGTCACCTTCACCCCCCCCCCCCAATTCCCTTTACTTATATTATTCTATATATATAAATGTAAGATAACTTGTTCTTCTTCCTAGTGGTATATGTTGTAATGTATTTGGGGATTACCTAATCAGTTTCATGTATATGTATTATATTTTATTTTATTACATCTACAATGGAAAGCATAGCTAATTTTCACCTATTGACCAGTCAAGGTTATGGTGCACTTCTATTGTGTATAGTAGCACTCGGGTCAAATCTTCAGCGACATTACTTTTTAATAGTCGATTATTTTAGTTGATTGTATTATATTTGGGGGGGTTTGATTGCATAGATTATTAAATAATTTATGGACTATATTTTATTAATATTGATTTAACAATTTGATAAATATTGGGGTGAGTTCATCAATATGTAGTTAATCTTGTGATATCCTTGGTCCTTGCATTGTATTGCATTAAATTATCACCCATGTCACAAGTTGACGTTGATTGGAATTCCTAAGTGTTAAGGATTTAATCCAAGCCTTAATTTAACTAGGATTCTAATCTAAATTAGTACTTCAAAACAAGTGATTAATCCATGACATGTTAAGTCCAACATACAAAATGTTAATTTAAAGAATATTCATCGAGAAAAAGCTCTCAATCATTTAACACACCTAAATTATAACTCACCACAACGAGAGATTTACTCATCCATTTGAGTGGTTAATAATCTAGTCATATATTTATGGTGATGAATTAATAAGTGAAGAAAAATAAAGGGATAAGAATAGAGTTGTGCGTCGAACACACACACACAGACAGTAAAGGGGATTAAATACTAAATTTAGATTGAATGAGAAATCCCAATAAGGGAATGGGATTCAAAGGTATTTAAACTATTTTAAGACCACAAATATTATCTAAAATAAGGTGTATGAGAATAATATATTAATAAGAATAAACATTCATTATAATTGAATTACAAAAACAAATACTTACAAGATTACAAATGAAGAAAAGCACAAAAGTAAATGAAATCAAAGAGAGGAAAAAAGGTCTATCAAGTGAAAACATGAGTATTAAAGGTCCTCCCAAGCTTATTTAAAGGCTTTAGTCATTATAATTGTGCTCTTATCTTCTTAAATACCAACTTTTTTGAAAGGAGAGGAGGGGATGTATTTATAGCCCAAGGTGGTGGACTGTTTGCATTCCACAACTACCCCTCTACTTAGATCGACAATTTATACATCCATACAGCTAAATATAGAGATATCTTCTTCTTAAAAGCATTATATAATAATATTGTCTGACTAATCTCAAAATATGGAGGAGTTTGGACTTATGGAGCCAATGTTATGGTTGTTTTATTACACAATATTAATCTGCCCATTTCAATACATACCTTTTAGGAGGCTGAAATGTGAATGGGATTATAAATATGAATATGCCTTCAAATCCGAACACTTTCTTCAACAAAGTCGGACTCCTATATCTCCTCTTTATAATAGAAAAATATCAACTTGATTTTATGATTACATCATGAGCTACGTCATGAATAGTGTCTGGATTTCAATTTCTGGCCATAATGGTGGGCTGGACTTGAAAGCATCATTTGAGCCCCTTGTTCATGTAGTTGGACCTTCAAACTTTTATCCAAGATTATTTTTCATAATGAAAAAGTTATTCTAGAGTTTCATAAAATTTGGGATTCGGGATTTAGACCAGTAACTCAATCATCATGGATGGTATAGTTTCTTCACGGTTTCATTGGGTCTTCTAGTGTATACCATATGGTCCTCCAAATGGACGTTTTGGCCAAAGTTACCTTCTAATGAAATATTTTAATTTGGTTAAGGAACCATAAAAAACACTAATCGTGAAATATGGATAAGTAGTTTGAGATTTATTACTAAAACAGTAAACAGACTTGAATCTGGATGAATTCAAATAGTGGTCAAAAATTATAATTAATATTTAAACATTAATATTTCACACAAATTATACTCATTTCATATAAAATAAGTAAAAAGAGTATATAAAAAGTTATAAAAATATTAATAACATCATCGCCCCCACACATAGTCTAGTCCATGTCCTCATGTGCAACAAATATAAAAAACAATTAAAAATAATTTTCACTCACCAATAAATATTAAAATTTTGTTTTCACCAATCAGGGGAGGTTTAGACTATTTCACTCATCCATCTTGAATTCCAACACAAACTGTTACAGAAACAATGTTCCAAAAATAATTCATTTTTTAGGATCAAATTTAGAAATTGAAAATGTGCACACTCAAAACTCACACCTCCCAAAGTGATAAAATTAATTTATGGAGGTTCACTCTTTCACCAACTAAAAGTGAAAATCTTAGAGTTTGAAAGTGATATCAGATTTCATTCCATATCCTAAAGTGCACTAGAATAACGAGGTATTTTTAAGGATTTTTTCTATGGATATGGGATGGTAAAAGTATAATGTACAAGAGATGGGAGAAGAGGGGTAAAACATAGGCATGGGTAAAACAATGTACAATTGTTTTGAAATGAAACATGGAAGGGAATGGAAACACATATTTATGAGGGAATGAAAATGTGAAATAAGACACAAAATAGGAAGGAAATATAAAGGTAATGAGAATATGGAATATTTAAAAACCACAAAACATCACCCAATGACATAAAAAAATAATGAAAGTGTTATTTTTTTATTTTTTATTTTTGTATTTTTGGAAAGTTGAACATGAAAAAGATCTCACACTCATATCCCAACCAATGACTGATCACCTCACGACACTAATTGTAATAGTTATAACAAGATAAATGGTTTATGTAGAGTGAATTTTTACCTTACAAAGACACAAACCATTCTGTTTTACATTTTTTTGATATTTTTTGTTATTGTTTTTTTTTTGTTTTTTTGAACACTTGTCAATAACATTTTAAACATTACATTAATTAAAGTACATTACATTCCCCAAAACTCATGGAATCACAACATCTCCCCCACACTAAAATGGATGATTTCCCTCAATCATATGATAACACACTGAAATATTAAGAAAAGGATACCCAAAATGAAATACATCCCCCCCAGACGTAAATTTCAAAACAAAATATGAAATTACTAACAATGTTGATATTGGGTGGGATAAGATATTGGGCTTGTAATGTGTCTATTAAAGAAAAGGTTGTCATAGGCTCTAAGAATATTTAAATAGTAGGATTAATGTAAGGGTGATGGGATGATATTTTTCTATTATAAATCGCATGGGGTTTAGAGAATTCTTCTATCATATTATTGCACACTAAAGTAGGAAATTCAGATCAAAGGTCCACAATCTCAAGACTCACAAATGGGGGTCAAAAGACACATTTTCAAAAGATGGCCATAGATATCATTGTCATGAATTCTAATGTTGTTACTCATAGTTGGGTAAAATCATTTTCCAAATAAAAAATAGATCATTCAAAAAAAATTAGATTTTTCACAAGATTCTTTATCCAAATTTATGAAAAAACCACAAAATTGTTGAGATGAAACCATCTCTTTTGACTCTGCAAAAAGGTTGGAAAAAATATAAAAATATGAAAGTGAGTAATAATGACTCCTTTTTTCATAAATTTTTTTTATTTTTTATTTTTTAATGGTTTTTTTTAGTTTTTTATAAAGACACACCCACATAAAAGAGAAAGAGTAAATAAATAAAAAATTGATGAGGAAAGTGGTAAAAAAACAAAATGATAATGAACAAGGAAGAAGATGAAATAGAGAGAGATGGAGGTAGATATAGAGAGATTTTAAAGGGAAAGAGGTCCCCCTGGTTTGGATTTATTTGGTCACCATCTCCATCCAGTGGTATGTTCACTATAGAAGTTGTGTATCCAATGGAAGTTGATGGGGTTCCATGATTTTGGGATGTTACCTGAAAAAGAAAAATCATTATTCATCTAATAAAAAACTAAAAATAAATTAAAATATCATAAAATTAAAAAGGAAACATGGGTTTCCTCCCAAGAAGCACTGCATTTATTTGTCTACAGCTGGACAGTTGAAGTGGACTGCCCATGGTCTGACGGTGGCCATCATATTTTCTCAACTCTAGTATGCTTCCATAAAAACATTTCCATTAGGAGGCCCTATGATTCATTGGATAATTTCATCTATTCCTTGTTGTTTTTCTTGCAATTCAACAGGTGTGGAAAGAGAATATGACTATCCTCCCTTTTTTCTTCAATATAAGGAATGATTTTATCTACAAAGTGATGATTTTCTATTCTTGCAAATTCAGGAAGATGTCTTAATTCTTATTGTTCATTTATATATGGTTCCTATAACACAAAACTAGTGTATGAGATCCTAATTTTTTTGAATCATTTATTTAATCACTTACCAATATAGAGTAATGAGGATCAGTGGAGTCATAAAATAGAAATAATTTTTTCAATATCCTTTATATCAATGGTGGTTTCCAATGAATGGTCAATTTTGGCATCACTAATTATCACATTATTAATTAGGGAACAAATATCACAAAAAAAACACAACCATTGGGACAATATAAACACATTGGTTCAGGGATCAGATCACATATAACATAATTCTAAGAATCATGGATAGGAAATGATGAATTTTGGATAATCTGATTTGAATCAAAAAATGAACATGCTTCTTCATTTTCCCCATTACCATCCAAGTTGTAGTAGTGGATGTCAGATGTGATATGGGATTCTAACTATTTTTTAAGATCCATTAAATCAATGGAGTTTTCATTTGTAATTTCAACCTAGACTTCTCTGTTTATGAATTGTTTAATTTTGATGAAATATTCACAAGATCCTTTGTCATTAGATGATGAAGAACATGATGGATTGGGGTTCAATTGACTCTTATAAGTGTCATCAGAAGCATGGATTGAGAATTCAAAGTGATCCTCAGATGGGTATCGCATTGCTTGGAAAATGATTAACTTGGCCAGTTGGTCACCAAATTCCATGGATAAGATGCCAACATGTAAATCAATTTTGGTTTTTAGATTTCATAAGGAAAGTTCTTCCTAAAATTAGAATAGATTGGAAATAAGTTGTCTCACCTTCCATGTCAAGGACATATAAGTCAGCTGGGAAGATAAGATTATTAACTCAAACAAGGACATCCTTGATTATACCCTCATGACTAGCTATGTTCGATTGGATAACTGAATGGAAACACTCGTTGGGTGCAAGGGACATAGACCAAGGTTGGAGAAGATGGATTTGGGAATGACATTAATTGATGCCCCTGGGTATATGAGTTCATCATCAAAGTTCGAACATCCAATATGGAATGGAACCATAAAGGTCACAAGATCTTTGTACATTGGGGGAATAGACTGCTAGGTGGAAACATTTTTGAAGGTCCTAAGTTGCCTCTTGTGGGTAAACAATTTCTTAAGAAACATGGCATACATATGGATTTGTTTTATGGCATATAAGAGGGGAATACTGAATTCAACACTTCTACACATGTCAAGCATTTTAGGATCGGGTTCAAATGACTTCTTTGGATTAGAAACGTATTGAGGAAAAGGAATTGGGTTCATAAGTGGAATGGAAGGAGGTTAGGGATTGGCTTCAGGTTCCTTTTCATGTTTATTTTTCTTTTAATTTCTTAGGTCATCATTTAAAGGGGAGTGGGAGGAGTCATCATGAGGCATAGAAATTTTCTTTCTCGATCTAAGTGCAATTGAACTTACATTACCCTTGGGGTTGGGTAATGATTGAGTTGAGAGTTGGGAAGAATTGGATTGTCGCTCCTGACTAAGGTGGGATGCAAGTTGACCGATTTGGATTTCAATGTTTTCAAGGTTGGATCGGGTTAAGGAGGAAAGATCTTCCACTGCACCTTACCATGTTTACATGGAATTATAGGCTTGTCCCCGATTAGGATTACATTGATTTTGGTTCTTGGGAAAGTGATTGTATTGGTTTGGGAATTGGGAAGGCTCACTAGGATAGTGGAATCTAGGAGGAGGAAGAGGATGTTTGATCCTTTGAGGTTGAATAACAAAAGGGTAAGGTTGTTGGAAGTTACCAACATTTTTAACATATTAAAATTGGATTGGGTTTTGATGAGGGTATTGAGGGGGATGAGAAATGGGATTCCAATATCTCAAGTAAGTGTTATATGTAGAAGAAAAGGGCTCAGAATGGGGTTGGTTGAAGTTTCTAAAAAACGGACCAGATAGTTGAGGGTTGGTGTTATGGTGAGCATAGGCTGCATTGAGCTCCATTGGTCCAGATGAATTATATGCTTCATCTTAATGTTGTGGATGGGTGTCTATTGGATGAGATGGGGAGCTTCATATTTCACGGTTTTTTATAGCTCTAGGAAAAATTAATTGTGGATAAGATGAGGTTGGTGATTTAGTAGCCACAGCTAGTTGTCGCACAATAACTGTAAGTTCACTCATCAACTCTGTCATTTTTTTGGGCTCTACTGATTGATTTTTTTTTTGTCTTTTTTGACTTGATAATGTACTCGAGTATGGAAGTACTATGGGTTTGCAGACATGTTTCTTATAAGATCTCTTGCAGCTGTTGGATTTTTTTCAATAAGAGCATCGCCACTTAAGGCATCAATGAGATTTCTCTCCATAGCCAATAACCCCTCATAGAAGTATTGGGTCAAGATTTGGTCATGGATTTGGTGACATTTTCTGGTTTACACAATCTTTTTGAAACTCCACCAGCATTCATGGAGTTATTCATTAGGGAATTGAAGAATACCACTAATTTTCTTTCGGATAGAATCATTGCGAGAAGAAAGAAATAATTTTTCTAAGAAGATTCAATTCATGTCATTCCTTGTCTTTATGGAACCTAGAGAGAGGTAGTAATTCTATGAAATAATTGTGTTAGCTAGAGAGAAAGGTAATTCTCAGAGTTTGATTTGTTCCTCAGAAACCCCTTGAGGATTCATGGTAGAGCACACCACTTGGAACTCTTTAAGGTGGAGATGTGGATCCTCCCTATTTAGCCCAAGGAAATAAGGAAAAAGATAAATCAATCCTGATTTTAGTTCGAATTCAGCCTCTATTTTTGGATATTCAATACCAAGGGGTTGGTAATTCATATCAAGGGCAGTGAGTTATTTAAGTGTTGGTTCCCTAGGATTGGTCATTTCAAATTCAACTAGTTAGACAAAGACTGGTTCTTGAATGAGTTGGTTATCTCTTATGTTCCTCCAATGTTGGAAAAGTGTTCGCCCAATTTTAGGGTCAAACAAATCTGAGGGATAGTTTGGGATTCTATGAGGCATTTAGAGAGATTTTGGAAGAAAGAGGAAGGTGGATTTTTCTTTTTGTTTTTTCCTCATTTTTTTAAATTTTGTGTTTTTTTTGTGTTTTTGTAAAATTAATAGAAACTAAAGACTAATTAATTTCACCATCCCCAGTAACGGTGCCATTTCAAAGCAGAGCTGATTGTTTCATATCAACTGGTCAAGGTTCCAGTGCTCTGCTAATGTGTATAGCAGCACTCAGGTTGAATCCTCGGTGATGATACTTTTTAATAATCGGTTGTTTTTAGTTGACTGTATTCTATTTGGGGTTTTTTGTAGAGCTTATGAAATAATTTATTGATTCTATTTGATTAATATTGTTTTAACAATTTGATAAATATTGTGGTGAGTTCATTAGTAGGTAGTTAAGTTTGTGATATTCTTGATTCATGCTTTGTATTGTATTAAATTAACACCCATGTCACAAGTTGACGTTGATTGGAATTCCTATTTGTTAAGGCATTAATCCAAGTTTTAACTTAACTAGAATTCTAATCTCAATCATTACTTCATTATGGTAAATTATTTATGGTTCCAATAATCCATGTAATCCATACGTTAAACAAAACAAGTCATTAATCTCTGACATGGTAAGTCTAGCATACACAGGGTTAATTTAAAGAATATTCATCGCGCAAAAGTTCTCTATCACTTAACATACCTAAATTATAACTCACCCTAATGATATATTTACACATATATTTAGGTGTTTAATAATCTTGTTATGGTTTTATGATGATGAATTAATAAGTGAAGAAAAATAAATGTATAAGAATATTGTTGTGCGTCGAACACACACACACAAACAATAAAGGGAATTAAATACAGAATTTATATTGAATGAGAAAGAAAAATAAGGGAATGGTATTCAACTGTATTTAAACTTTTTTAAGACCACTAAAATTATTTAACAGAAGGTGGATCATAATAATAGATTAAGAAGAATAAACATACATTAAAATAGAATTACAAAAACAAAGAATTACAATATTACAAATGAGGAAAAGCACAAAATTAAATAAAAACAAAGAGAAGAGGGAAGGTCCCTCAATTAAAAAAATGAGTATGTAAGGTCCTCCCAAGAAATTGTCAAGGCTTTGGTCTTTCCAATTGATTCTCATATCTTCTGAAATGCCAACTCTTTTGAAAGGAGAGGAGGGTATATATTTATATCCAAACATGGTGGACTGTTTTAATTCCAAAACTATAGATTCCCTTGGATCAAAGTTTTGGACATCAAGAAAGCTTAATATACAGATATCTCCTTCTTCAATGGTGTAGATAATATATTTTTCCGACTAATCTCAAAATTTGGAGGAATTTGGATTTATTTAGCCAATGTTATGTCCATTTGATTAAACAATGTTAATCTGTCAATTTCAATCCATACTTTTTAGGAGGCCCAAATTTGAATGGGTTTATCAATAGTAAGATGCCTTTCAATCCAAACACTTTCTTCAACAAACTTGGCCTCCTATATTGTCTCTTGCACACTACAAAATCTTAGCTATATTTGATTATTACATCATGAGATATGTCATGAATAGTGTTCATATTTTACTTTCTGGCCAGAATGGTGGTCTGGACTTCAAAGCATCAGTTGGGCCCCTTATTCGTGTATTTGGACCTTCAAATTTGTATCTGTGATTATTCTGGATAATAAAAAACATATGGGGGTTTCATAAAATTTATTCTTTGGGATTTAGACCAAAAAATAAATCATCATGGATGGTCTAGTTTTTTACAATTTCTTTGGGTCTTCTAGATTAGACCATATGGCCCTCCAAATGGATGATTTGGACAAAGTTTCCTTCTAATTAAAGATTTTCATTTGAGTAAGGAACCCTAAAAAAAGAATCATACAATTTTGATAAGTATAATGGGATTTATTTTTAAAAAATTAAACATACATGAATATGGATGAATTCAAATAGTGATCGAAAATTATAATTAATATATAAAAATTAATATTTCACACAAATTATGCACATTTCATATAAAATCGGTAAAGGGGGTATATAAAAATTCATTAAAATATTAATAACATCAGCAACTCTGATATTAAATCATGTTTGGGTTGTATTGTATTTCATTAAATGCATCATATAGAACTGGTTGTCTTTGTTTCGTATTCAATAGGTTATTATCAACTCTAGGAAAATCATCCCCCAATGATCTAGTATTCCCCTAGAACATATTTATAGACATTGATGTTCTAGGGATTCCACCTATGGTTAATAACACCTATTCCATTTCCCAATCCAATAGGTAAGATAAAGGATGTTACATCAGTGGGAGGAAACTTTATTACACATATGGAAGATAACCTCATAATCCTTAAGGCCTCAATCCCACTATCATCCTTATTACAATTATATATAATTGACTTTCATCTTATAATCATGTTGGGCCTATTTATATTGATCGAAAAATAGTATGAGTGGGCACCCGAGTACATTGTTATTGAGAGTGAGGATCTATCTCCAGGAACTTTAGGATATATGATCACCCTGAAAGAGACTAAAAAGGGGGTATCTATTTCCTAGGCCTAAGCATATTCACCACCCACACTTTGGAGGTGTGATTTCACTACATGGATTCCTCTATCCAGTTCCATATTGATCAAATTCGTATTCTATTATAGGGCTATGGGTTATTGTTCACCGATTAACTAGTCCACCCATTTTATCTCCCTAAGACCTCCATGTACTTGTAGCATTCATCTTCCATTGAATTTTGAACCCCTGTCCATATTCTAACTAAAATTAGTGGACTGAAAAGCCGACACTATATTCAAATTTATGTTGATATCAGCAACTTGACTGCCCAACATGAGTATTTTCTGGCTTACCAAAGCAATGGGAAGGGACCTGCCACCAAAAAAGGTGAAGCTAACTACTGTTTTTAACCATAATACCAAAACCAGAACATATTTTTAGATTATAAAGGTACATAATGAGTATACCTCAACATAAACTCCGAAACATACCACGACTACAATATAGAGTTCCCTAGTAGTATATGATCAGCCTACACCCAATACCCTCGATTGGACTCCTCTTATTTTAGACCAACCAATTCTTGATGGGTAGGAAATTTCCTCATTGGTTTCACATTATCCATAATAGGTTACTATTCAATATATTGATAATACCAACAATCATAAGTAGCTCTCTCCTGATGATAATTACACTCATATGGAAGACACCAGGCGGGAGCCTGTGGATGTGAACCCATAGTATTAGGATATTTATACTCCCCAATTTTTATCTATTTTAAACTTAACATTTGTTGGATATGTATTTATTTACACTTTTGTTTGTTGTTTGTTTATTTGAAATGCCTTTAATGAACATATAGACTAATTTTATAACAAACTCTTCTCTATATACATCAATTTTTATCTTTATTGACCTCACCACTTTAATGTAAAGGAATTTTATGATTGTGGAATCGCATCCCCTTTATCATAACTAAAAATCAATTTCCAACCACCCCATATTCATTTTTTTATTCACCACAAGTCCTACATATCTCATGAATCCATACATGAAAATATAAACAATATGGAGTTGGAATATTAGAACAAAAAACCCAAATTAAGTGAAACCTAATGAAAACCCAAATTGATATACAAATTGGAAGGTAACTCAAGGATACAAGGATCTATAATTATGCACTAATCCCCAAAACTGTCCAACATCTGAAAACATAAGGAGATTGGTCCTCACTAGAACAGTTCACAAACTTTACCTTCAATCATCAAAAAATGGTCAACAATTTACTCTCTAAATTGAAAATTAGCAAAGATCCATGAATAAGGAAATTACTACCCTTGAATATAAACACTACCATTTAACCCGATACCTTTCGGGGAGGTATGAATTAATCATATAAAAACATATACCACACTTTTTTATGTTTCTAAAATAACATCAAATGGTCCCAACCTGCAGGATGGGACAAAACCCATAAATCACAGGAAAACAAGGAAATCCATATTCCAAAAATCACATTTATTTAAAAACACTACATTCCCAAATATATAAATCAATTTTTTGATAACTTCAATGTTTTTAGAAGCACAAAACCATTTGGAAAATTTTTTATTTATTTTAAAATTCTACTTTTAGTAGTTAGTTCCAAAAAATTTCATCCCAATTTTAAAAACCACTAATTCCCTTACCAATTAAGGAATCCACTTGAATTATCAAATACCATTCTCCAAATAATTTTCCAAAAAATTCACCCACAATTAATTTTTATTTTAAATATTAACTGCATCATCATCATCCAAAGAAAACTATAAATTATTTTTGGAACACATCCTAAGGGATCTAAAATTATCATACAATTATATATCCAATTATTTTTATAACTAAAACATTTTACATATTCTATAACCAAATCAACCAATATAAAAAAGAAATAAAAACTAGAAAAAGAAATTACATTTTATAAACAACAAAAAAGAAGTAACCCCAAACCAAAAATCTTTCTAGAAATTCAAAACAATTTTTTAAGGAAGCTTAATTTATTTATTTCAAACTAAAATAACATTAAATAAAAAAACACACATTTTACTAAAAATTGTTTTAACAATCATTCAAAATTGGGTTGACAAAAAATACATGTAAAAACTAATTTACATCGTCAACATAATATAAAACCCACCTTGACTAAACTACTTGTTCATTAAAATTATAGGGGTATTCTAAACATCTAGTGAAATGGGATAAAAAACCAAGATTTACCGAACCATGTAGTTAGATAGGTTATGGTCCATTTATCTAACATTCCCTATAATTTCATTAAGGTTGAGTGTTTGTTCACTTCCTTGTTTATCTGACTGCCTGAACTAACATAATTACATCAAATAAATTTTTTTCCCATCAAAAAAATTAATCTGATCCCTAAGGTAACTCACATAATACAGATGAGTATTTTCACATCATCACAAAAAATCATGTAAAATTCAAAATTCATAACTCAAGCCCCACTAACCATGGAAACTCATGTGTCATTATGAAGGGTGGTGACTAAGAACCCAATAATTACCAACTACCAAAGTCCTGATGACAATCCCAACTAAATCATACCCAATTTTCCCAAATAACATGATTTAGATTAGCGAACTAAGGTACCTATACTAAATCATAGGATCTAATACCATTTAGAATGAACTTTCATGGAGATTCCATCTTAATAGATACAAAAACTTACCCACCACTAGCCCAAAGGGAGTTCCTGCTACCCCCAAGATAGAAACTAGTACATGGGTATTGTGAAAACATTTTTGGGATTGATTTCTCCCATGAATATTAATGTAAAAATAAACAAGCAATGGAAAAAAGAATTAAAAATCCTTACAAACAAATTATAAGAAAATATCCATAAAAGGATATAGATTATACTAAAATAAAACTATGTGGAATAATATACATAAATATAATAGGATAAAAAAGGATGATACAAAAATCCAAAATTAAAATAGACAGAGAAACGAAACCAAAAGAGCTCTGCTAACACAACCTATGAAATCTGGCCACTCATCTCTTCCCACTCATCGATTCATAAATGAACCCAATCCAATTAACAGAAATAGACCACCAATTTCCACCAAAAATTCTAGAAATTCTAAAAATACCTAAAGAAACATACCTCAAGTAAAATGATGAACACTTAAAGAGGGGAGATCAATTGAGAAGAGTGGATGTTTGATCATGCGGAGGATGGGGAGCTTGATCCCAAAGAGGGGAAGCATTAGAAGACACACTGAAAGTAGGAGGAATTCCTAAATAAGGGTATGGAGGAGGGAAGAAATGTGTGAGGGATGGAGGAACCAGGAACGAAGAATCCAATGAGGGATAGAGGAACCAAAAAGTAGAAGCCGATGAGGATCTGATGAGGGGGTATCGATCGGATGAATGTCTTCTTAGGATAAGAGTTTTGGGAGACAAATTTTTGAGCATGAGGGTGGGAGGGTCAAATCGAGCATGAGGGTGGGAGAGGAAACCTGAGCATGAGGGTCAGAGAGGAAATCGAAAGTGTGACGGTGGGAGAGGAAAATTAGTGGGAGTTGTTGCCATGTGGGAGAATCTATCCGTGGAATTATCTTACCTAAACCAATGGACAAATTAAACTATGGCTTTTGATCTGTGGCTATATATCATTTTTCTAGTAGTGTTCGGTTTCCACAACAAGATAAAACCACAAGTGAGTGAGTTCTATCCTGAGGCGGTGATGTGTGATTTCCGTATTTTTAGGGAACCTATAGATCATATGGTGGTTTGGGAAGATAATCTCCTCTATGGATATGTAAGATGATAGTGGGGTTTTGTGACCCAGTATTATGATGAGGAAACTCTAGCATTGTCATAGCTTGTGTTCCTTTTTATGAAGTAATTCTCCCTAGATAAGATGGGGGACATACGAATCCAGGAGAATCTTAAGACTCATAAGGGTAGCATAATAGTAGAAAATTATTCATCTAGGTTCACCACCATCAATAGGTACTCTTTGGATACAATTCATAACCAGTTCCTTCAGGCTTGAAATTTTGAGCGAGGGATATGTAGAGACATCAGAAGAATCATTATACCTCTATGAAACCATACCATTTTTGGGTTTCTAGAATGTTAATTGGGGGATGACAGTTTCATTGTTGAGAAGAATAGGTAGTTTTTTCTAGAAGTGGGAAGACATGAGAAGAGACTTCGATGGTAGGGAGTCGATGATAGTCTAAGGGACCAGGATGTGAGGGTAATTTTTGTAATGGGTACCAAGATAGATGGCATGTGATTAAAGGATTGTATGATGGGTCCAGTTAGCCCAGAAATTGGTGGTGATCCTCTGGTGATAGAAGGGGATATCTTGCATGAGATTGTCCGAACTGCCATGTGATGGGAAGGGAGACCTTGGATGGCTACATAGTTAGAGGATGATGTAAGAGTAGGTAGGTCTATTGAGAAGTTCATGTAGAAGAGGATTTGGGAGAGTAGATGGATATGGTAGATGCTTCAAATTATTTCCAATACCACCCTTGGTGTCCACACCAGGGTTATAGAGTTGGAGGACAGCGGCGGGGGAAGCTACAGGCAGTCAAGGATTATGACTTAGAGGACATGGGGATGATATGAAGTCTGATCCATGTCATTTATATATAATCTATAGTACTAATAGAAACATTCTCTAGTAATTACTTTATTTCCAAATATTTGGTATGAGAATTAGAGGTTTGGGTTGTGCCATTAGCTTTAACCTTGTTCTTAGAGACACTTACTAGATAGGACACAATGATCACACACCAATGCCAATAGTGTGTCCTGACACATTGATGTGAGAGTTCCTGTTGGGATCTCTTTGTAATATTAAAGAGTTCATATTCCACCATGTTAGGTATGAACTGAGTATCCATAGGTCTTGTCCAAAAAGACTATTTCAGGTTTAATATGTAGTGTTTCTATAGAGATGTGACTAGTTATTACTTTTTTGGGTGAAAAGGTAACCTAGGAAACACATAATACACTCATTCATAATAAGGTGCATTCAATTACTCATCAGTTGTCTAGAATGATTATTGGTGTAGTGGATGTTATATGTTTTTAGTTCCCTATAGCAGGTGTGGAGTACGAGTATGTCCTTACTGAAGATTTTTTTGGCTTACCTCCCAACAAAGATATGAAAATATATATTGATCTACCCATGTATTCCCTTGATACATTCTCCATAATATCTGATATATTTTTAGAGTATTATGAGTTGAGGGTGTCGTTGGAGGACTCACATTGGAAGGGATTTATGAGACCCATTGTTTCACCTTGGTCATACCAGGTATTTTTCCCTAAGAAGTTGTCTGGGAGGTTGAGGATGTGTGTGGACTACCGAAACTTGAACTAGATGACCATTACGAATAAGTATTGATTAATGGGGAATGATTACCTTTTTTATCAATTGAGAGGGGAAATATGGCTCTCAAAGGTTGAACTATGATTAGGATATCACCAGTGGTAAGTATGGGGTGAGGATATAACAAAAATAAAATTCCACTATTTCTATGGACACTATGAGTACATAGTGACACCCTTTGGCATGATGAACACTCAATTAGTTTTAATGGGACTCATTGACCATATCATTCATCACTTATTAGTCCACTTCATATTATTATTTATCAATGATATCCTTGTGTACATGACATTTGAGGAGCATATGAGAAACCTGAGGATAGTTCTAGACGTACTTCGAGAGCACCATATTGATAGGAAGATCAAAAAGTTCTTGTTCTGGATTTAGGAAGTCCACATTATTGGACATTTTATCCCATTAGATGGTGTGGAAGTGGACCTGATTAAGTTCCATGAAGTGTTATCTTGAAAACCACCCAACAGTGTGATAAAGGTTTAGAGCTTCCTTGTGTTGGTAGAATATTATCATAGAGTCAAACATGAATTTTTTGGGATATCATCTTCCATAATATCTTTGACTTGAAAGGTAAATCCTTTCATGTTTATATTAATGTTCTAGTAGTCATTTCAAGAGTTGATATAGAGATTGATAATTGCACTCGTCTTCAGTTTACTAGAGCATGGGGTCGAGTACATTGAGTTTTTCAATGAATTAGGAACCAATATTGAATTATTTTTGATGTAGAGGAAGGTGGTTATTTCCTACATTTCACATAATTTGAGACCACATGACCAGAACTACACAATGCATGATTTTGAGTTTGCAGCGATACTATTCACACAAATGATGTGATGTCACTACCTAATGTGAGAGCAGTTTATCATCTATTCTAACAATAAGAGTCTCAAGTATATGTTTTCCTATAAAGATATTAACATTATAAAGAGGTAATTTATTTATTTCAACTAATATTATGACATTGATATTATCTATACTCCTCGGAAGTGGAATGTGGTAGAAGATTTTCTCTACATTTGATCTTGTTTACAACTGTTGAACAAGTAATCAGAGTAGTCAAACTCATTCTAGTTATCCTTAATTTATGGTGATGTGGAATCATTCCTCCATTAGATGGTTTTCTTACTTCCCCATTTTCTATGAGTCAGGGAGCCACACATTGGGGATTCTAAATGTGAGACCTTATATACTTAGATATACACTAGTCATGCACCTAATGGATTTTTAGAAGGTGGGGTGAATGTTGTTCTTATAAAAGGAAGCACAATGGAACCTGTGATATTTTGGGGATGGTTCTAAGAGAGTTGCAAAAATGTCATTTAGTGGTACATCTTGTTTTTTTAAATATTTACAAGGACCTATAATGTTAATTTTGGTGTTCAGGGATAAAGAAGGGATTTTAGAATATTATCTCTTGATTCCTTACATACAAACAAGTGAATGTTGAGTACCACTTTCCAATGGGTTTAGCTCATCCTTTTGAGGTACCACAGTGGATGTTGGATGGGATATCTACAGACATTTTTATTGGTTTACAAAATATGTCTAGGGGACATAATTCCATCTAGGTGATCATAGACTGACTCACCAAGTTGGAAACAATTCTAGCTATCTGATAGTAGAGTTTAGTAGAGATCCTAGGACGCCTCTACATGCATGAGATAGGTTGAATTCATGGAGTTACCTCTTAAATTGTTTCTAACCATGATTCTCACGTCCCATATTATTTATTAAAGGGATTTTAGGGGGAATTTGGGAATCAATTTTGTTTCTACTGTGGCATTTCACATCCAGACTAAAGACAAAATATGGAATACAATTCATTCCAGGGAGAACATGATGATGGCTTTGCATGTGGGAGTTTTTCCATAGTTTGGAGGATAAAATACAATTGTTCAAATTTTCATACAAAAAAATACTATTCTACCATCGGTTTGGAACTATTCATGACCAAGTATGGGTAACCCTGCAGGTCACCACTTTGATAGAGTAACCCAAGATGTTCAGGACTTATGGGCCAAAAGTTGGTGAGAACCACTACTGAGAAGGTGGAGATCATCTAGGAGTTGATAAAGACTACACTGAGCTATTATAAGACTTATGAAGACCAAAGATAGAGGCATTTAGAGTTTGAGGAGGGATACTTTTTGTTCTTATGGGATTCACCACAACGTGTGTTATAAATATTTGGTCGGGGTGGAAAACTATCTCCAATATTCAACGGTTTTTTATAGATACTGTGCACACTTGGTGAGGTGGCATACCAGATTTCACTAACATCATAGTTAGACTGGGTATAGGATGTATTCTACATGACACAACTAAGGAAGTAATTTCATGACCCATCACACGTTATTAAATAGGGTGAGAAAGATATCAATGATGGAGATACCTTGTAATGACCTAGAATTAAATAAATAAAATTTACCATATTACAATTATTCCATATAGTATAAATCACATAAATTCACAAAGAGAAGACAATACAAACACTATAATTAAATAGTGAATCAAATAAGAGGTATTTCAAGAAGTTAATGAACCTATACCAATGGAATAGTGACATGACCATTGGAATAGTAATTTGACCCTTAGGAATAGTAAACCAGCCAATATAATAGTAACCATGCCTATGAAAGTATAAATAAAATTTAGTCATCCCATAAATGAATATATGATATAATTATATTATAGTGTATGTAAATAAATGTTTTAGAAGTTATTAACCAAGTGTTGATATTTTTATAAAACAAAAATATTTATTTAAAATATTATAATTTATATAATGATTTAAAATTGAATTTATATTTATGTATCCTACTCATAAATTATTCTTTTTGTCTTGTTATTATAATATAATTTTATGAGAACGTAAATAATTTTTCAAAGAGTAATAAAATTAGTTAAAATTTTAAAATTGGTCTTTTCTATGTAAATTATGATTTAAATTAAAAATTAAATTTCTCATATTAAGAAAATTATTTTCATAAAATAAAATTCATTTATTAATTGTACATGTCAAAAAAATGTTTAGGGTGAATATTTGGGATTTTTCTAAAATACATGAATTTTTTGTGAATTTCAAAATACATTAATTTATAGTATAAATATTATAAATTAAATACCCTAATTAATGAGGCATTGCTTATGTAAGAACCCTAATATCAAAAATAACATTAATTATTTTAATATATTTGGTTATATTTCTCAAACTATTAATATTCTTCATCTAAAATAATAAACGAATGAATAAAACAATGAGAAAATACCCCTCTCTAGCACTATAAATTCAACCCTCACCACCTCTTCTCCTTACACCTCTCAATATTTAATTGATGTCAAATTTATTGTCAAATATATTCCCAAGACCCTAACCCACATATATGTTCCTTTGGTCTCAAAAAAATCCCAAAATCAATCCCCATAAGGAGGTTTTCAAGATGAAGGATTCAAGAGGTAACATCCACTTTCTTTTCTTTTAAATTATTTTCATGTTATTTTCTTTTCTTATTCTCTCATCACCTCCCCTAATACAAATGGTATTATAAATCTATTAATAGGAATTTAATTTAATGTTAATATAATAATTTAATAATTAAAAAAAATTCTCTTCCCCTCTCCTTTTGTACTAAAAACTAAAACATCACCCGTGAGGTGTTAATTTATCACATTCAAGGATGACAAAGTTTTCAATTTCTGTTCCCTACAATAAGAATGATCATAAAACAATTTTTATCTTTATAGTAGATTATAATATATGCATTAAATCCTAATTAATGTTCTATAAATATTATATATACATTATATTAATTAATAAATCCAAACTAATTTTTTATGACAGAAAAACATCCAAAAACAATCAAAATGATTATCAATAACGTCTTATCTAATAATTCAATAAAAACCCAAATTAAAAAGTGATTTATATAACCATTTAATATTATTTATTTTCATAAATAATATATTACTTCAATTATTGTCACCCCTTCCCATCTTAAATGACATTCCATACATTCATACTAGTAACTAATTTGGAAAAGCATGGAAACAAACACTCTCAAACAATGAAATTATATCTTATAACTCAAAAAGGGACATTAATGAGATTAATAAAATTATATAATTAAAATACATGTATAAAAATTGATTAATTAATTAATGGATTTTATTTCATTATCCACGACATTATGATCATGCGAAACAAACTTTCAGTCATAAGGTTAGGGATTCCACCCGAACCCCCATTTTTCCATCGGGTAACCCTTTTTATCACTTTACTATAACATAATGTTTTTATAATTTTTGTGTAATTATTAAAAATTCTATTTATATAGTCCAAATTCATATATACCTATCATATAATCCTTCATTAATAGGTAAATACATGTTTTAGAAAGGTTCCATTTTGGAATCTTCCCAACAAGCAAGCCCGATTGAACAGAATTTCCTGATTTCTTAGAAATTATCATGTGTTATCCATAATCTATTTTATGAAACCATTATTTTATATAATAACTATTTTTATCATGAAAACTATCATGGTTCATTTTTATTTTTGGAAAAACCACTATTTATTTTTCATTTTTATGAATTTTTAATATTTTTTTTAAAGGTGGAGGTTGTACCTATTTTATTAAAATAAAGAAAAGGAAAAGTACCAATGGAGGGGGGAAAGTGAAAACATGGAACACCCAAAAAAAATAAACTAATTTCTTATCTTTTTCATCAGTCGCTCGGTTACCCATTGTTCTTCATCTTTAATAGCCTCCAGCTCCGCCCTTCCATGCCCGCGGTGTCAGCCTCACATTCTTCCTCCGGTTGCACTTGCCCTGATCAAGAGCACTTGAAGTCTTTTATGTAGTTTCTCAGCATCATTGCTCTCATAACCTGAGCTATCCTCTGTTTCTTACATGAATTTATCAGGAGAAACATATTTTAATACTGGCTTCTTCAACTCTTCTTCATTAGGTAGCACAACCACCATTGGGGAAACAACCAGAGGGGGTGTCTTCTTGTGAGAAACAAGTTGGAAGACTTCATTATCCACAGTTGGATTTGAAGCAGAATGAAAAGCCTTAGAGATGACTGGGGAGTCAGAATCTAAGGTTTGCTTAACTTTTCGAATAACTAAGGCAACCATCTTTTCCTGTGGTTGAGCTTCTTCATCTTTGATTTGTTCTTTTCCAGAAATAGGAACATCATGCTGGTTTCCCTCTTCCGTACAAATATCAACCCAAGAATTCTTTTTTGCTTTCATGGGAGGAAGCACATACCTTGGTAGGATCTGGGAAATATCCTATTCCATCGACTTTAGATTCCTCTTCATGAGTGGCATCTGGCATCTCCTTCCCAGTAGGAGAAACAATAGTGCCCAGATCATCCACACTCCTACACATGTCTTTTTCATCTTCATCAGTTTTCAAAGCAGAGGAAGAGTTGTTTTTCTTGAGACAATTATTCTCATTATGACCCCGCAAATCACAGAAGTTGCAAACCATATACTGAAAACAGGAAGAAAAGTCATGACCAATAACATTGCAGTCCTTGCAGAATTTAGGAATTTTTTCATAAACAATCTTCAGCTCAAGTATATCATCATCAGTGGCAAACATCACTTTTTCAACAAGAGGCAAACCTAGCTCAACCTCAACCATAAACCTAGAAAAGTGGCCAAAACGAGCAACCTCTGTTTCCTTATCAATTTTAATTGGAATACTAATAGATAAGGCAATATCATACAATATTTTAGGATGCCAAAGTATCTAGTTTAATCCATACACTCTGACACAAATTTGGGTAGTATTGTGACCAACCTCAAAATGATTGTACTTTTTATCCCATTCACACAAGTGAATAATCCCCGGTTTGAGGGCAATGGAACCAAAGCCCCATGCTCGAGTTTTCAATTCATTATTGGGGAAAAGAATATGAAAATATCTCCGACCAAGAGATACACACTTCTATGATGAAAACCCCCAAATCAATGAAACATGATCTTTGATTTCATCAATTTTCATAGGTTGTGAACCTTTAGGAAGAAATAAGCAAGCGATGATTGTGCACTCACCCATTTTGAGTCGTTCTGAGACCACAACGGGATCCGCTTTAATGTTCGCAATGTTTCCCTTTCTTCAGGTGGAAGGATCAAGCCCTCCTTTGAGGCAATAAAAGGAGTGAATCCATGTGTTTTGTTTTATTCCTACGCTTATTCAATTACTAGTAATTTCATATCAATCCTTCTGTTCATATATTACTTGGGTTATCTTTTGTATATATTACAGCTCAAATGGTGTTAGGAACTGAGAATGAAGATTAAAAAAGTTGTTTTTTCACATTGGTTTCATGATTTTTAATTATGTACCTATTCTTCCAAATATACTCGAATTTATGATCCAGGGATGTATTTGATTATTAATTATGGTTAAAATAGTTGTATAAGATGTGTAAAAGGCTAGGGCCTCTATAGTTGGTATCATATAAGATTTTTAGTAATTTTTGGGATTAGGATTTTAAAACTCTAGAAAAATCCTTAGGTATAAGACGTAGTATTAGAAAACATACCTAAATTTTGGTTAGTATAGAGTAATTGGGTTTTCCAGAAAATATATCCATGTTTGGATACTGTAAGTGTACATAGTTATAGAATAGATATACATAGGAGTTATAACTCTAACAAGGTGTTTCGGGCCTGTCTCAGGGTGACATGGTACATAACAATGAGCTTTACTGTGCACTTGGTTTTTAAATCCCTAAGGATATGATGTGGTAAATTCATAAACTCATTATGAACCATTATTAAAAGAATAAAAATTAACATAAGAATATATGATAGGAAATAGATCCTAGATAACCTATATTCAAACATAGGTAATCAAAAGTTAGGATATACTTTTCCATTAAAATTATATCCATCTGTGGTCAATTATTTATTATTATATGATTATTATATATACAATAAATCCCTATAATTGTACTTTAATTTTGTTTTTTAATACATAGAAATATGATAACATGTTCCAACAATCAATGTAATAGGAAATATGATTATTACCATAATGATATGCAAAATATGATGGGAATAGGTGCTCAAAATTTTTTGACAGTACATGATCATGTGGATCAAGTTATGAATGATAACTTGAATAGTGTGGAACAAACTTTTTCTACAAATAAATAGATGTTTTTCATTTAATCCTTCATGTGGATATGGAATCCCATGTTTAGTGGATCTTATGATCCCATCCTCCTCGAAAAATGAATTAACTCCATTGAGAAGATATTATCTACCCTCCAGTGCTCAATAGAAGATAATGTTGTGTTGGTGGTATATTGTTTTGATGGGGACACTGATCAGTGGTGGAAACTAATCAAGAACACAAAGTAAAATTATAAAATTGATTCCATGGATTTTTAGGTATTCATGAAAATATTTTTCAAAATATATTTTCCCCTAAAAATTCATCTCAAGATGGATAGAGGATTCCTCATACTAAAGAAGAATAAAGATGAGTATATCTTGGTGTATGAGGAAAAATTTACATGGAATTAAAGATATGCCTTTGGCTTTGTCATGAACATTGAATGTAATGTGGGTCACATCTTCTATAGACTAAATCTGAGTATAAGAACTGTATTAGTGATTTGAGTCTTCTACATTAATGAGGATATTGTCTGGTGTGCCCAAATATTTGAAATGGAGATCGAAGACTCCCAGTGGTCTCATTAACCCATTGAAAAAATTAGAAAATGGAGTTCAATATGGTTGGCTTGATAGATAAATCCCATTATGGAATGAATTCCAAACATCTCACATGTCAATAGTATGGGAAGAATCATCCTGGAAACTTCTTGAAGGGAACCAAGAGATTCTTCAAATATAGAAGAGAATGGAATATGGCTAATAACTGTAGAAGGGATATGAAAAATTCCACTAATATGGAAGAATAAAGGAAGGTTCATATCAACACTTAGTCTGTAGTGTAGTGTTTCAACTACACAAAACATTGTAATTATGCATGAAATATTCCTTATCTAGTGGTTTTTGAATGAAATCAGAAAAAAGAACCTTTAAGGAAGCAAGGAAGGGAATATTCAATCACTACTACTGAGGTGGAGCCTGAAACTGATGTGGTTATAGGTACACTGGTTATTCATTCAAGAATAGAGAATATAATTTTGATTCTGGTTCTATGCAGTATTTCATGTCTTTCAAGTTTAGTATATCTATTCAATCATCATCTCTAATTTAGAGCTTGTGTACTCTATGAGAATAGAAAATGGAAAAATTATAGTATCAAAATTTTATAACTCCTCCCCAATTAATGTTTGTGGACTGAACCTCCTAGGTATTCTTTTTGTACTTTGTTTAGTATATTTTACTGATATATTTGGAGTAGATTGGATATCTTTATATAAATTAAACATCAACTGTCGAGAAAATGATATCACTATTCACATCCTAAAGCATCCTCAATTTTTTATAAGTATTAGAAGGAAAGTGAATATTCTTCCAAATCATCATCTCAATTGGTGGTATTGTTTTCTTTTGAGAAAGAATATCTAGCTCATATTATCGAGACAAGGGAGAGATTCATGCTCGAAGATATTCCCATCGTGATAGATTACACTGATGTATTTCCTGAAGAACTTCCTTGTCTTACACCTAATAAAGAGGTTCATTTCTCAATTTATCTTCTTCCTAGATATCTTCCTTGATTTAAAACACATTATAGAAGGACATAGTTGAGATGGAAAAAATAAATAAGCAGTTACATGAGAATTTGGAAAAGAGTTTTATAAACCCGAGTGCTTCATGAAGGGGTGTGTCAGTCCTCTTTGTCAAGAAGAAGTATGGATCAATGAACCACTCCATTGACTATTGTAGTCACATAAAAATAATTATAAATTACAAGTATCCCCTTCTATGGATAGATAACTTGTTTTATCAACTATGTGGGGATAGTTATTTCTATAAGGTGGACCTTCCGTCGGTATATCACCAATTAAAGGTGAGGATGGAAGATATTCCCAAGACAGCCTTTCCAAGGAGGTGTGGAGAATATAATTTCATAGTGATTCCATTCAGACTAACTAATGCACCAAAAATATTCATGGCCTTAATGAATAGAGTCATTAGAGATTTCCTATTTAAATATCTGGTAGTCTTTATTGATGACATTCTGATTAAATTCAAGAGAATGGAGGAACATGAGGAGCATTTGAATACTATTCTAAATTTTTTTTGAAGGGGTAAACTATATGAATATTACATTAAATGTGATTTCTAGGTAGAGGAAGTATCATTAATGGGGTGTGTAATCACCATAAAATGGATATATATTTACCATTCCAAGACAAATCTAATCGAAGAGTGGCCCATTCCAACATTTGTAATAGAGATTCGTAGTTTTCAAGGTCCAGATGGGTGTTACTAGTGATTTTTGAATAACTTGTCATGATTGTCGAACCCACTATCCAATATGATTATGAAGTAAACAATTTTTTTCTGGTCCAATGAAATTGACTACTATTTTAAAGAGTTGAAAAAATTGTTTATCACTACACAAATTCTCACACAACCAACTAGTGGGGAGCTCTTCAGAGTGTATAGGTATGATTCATATAAGTGATTAGGTTTTTTACTGATAGAAATGATAAGGTGATATCACACTCCTCCAATAAGTTGAAAATTAATGAGAACTATTATCCCACGCATGTTATGGAGTTAGAAGTAGTGATATTTGCGTTGAATATCTGGCAGCATTATCTTTATGGGGAGAAATGTGAAATATATTCTCATCATAAGAGTCTCACATATATATTCAAATAAAAGGTTATTAATATGAACATAAGAAGATTTTTAGATCTCATCATGGATTCTGACTTCCCAATCCACTACCATCCTGGTAAGGAATGTAAAGTGGATGATGATCTAATTAGAAAGTATCATGCATCTTTATAAATTCTAATAATTGAAAAGTATTCAATATTCTTAGATTTGAAAAGGATGGACATGGAAATTATTAAAGAAGTAACATCATCAATCCTTTCTCAAATGATTGATCAACTTCTCCTTATGAAAAAAATAAAATATCCTGAATGAAATTATGTGGAAATTCAGAAAAAGGTTGAATCCATGAGAAAAGGTATATCCATAGAGTTCAAAATAGATGGGGAAGGAGTCATGAGATTTGGGTCACGAAAATATGTACCATCCAATCGAGAGATAAAGAAGGAGCTTTTGAATGATGCACATAGATCAACCTTTTCAATTCAACCAGGGATCAAAAAGAAGTATTGTGATCTCCACAAGAACTATTGGTGGTAAAATATGAAAAAGGAGAACATTGAATATAAAAAAAATCCCTAGAATGTCAAAAAGTGAATGTTGAAATGAATAGGTGTAAAGGGATTACGCAACCATTACCCATACTAACATAAAAATGGGGAAACATTACCATAAACGTTTTTACTGAATTTCCATTGATTTACATAGGAGATAATGCTAATGGGTTGTTGTGGATTTTCATAAAAAGACAAATAACATTATCACAATATGAGAGTACTTCTCACTAGATGAAGTATCTTGGATATACATCAAATAAGTGTTAAGTATTCATTGAGTAACACAATCGATTATATCTGATTGCGATCCAAGATTCATCTCTATTTTAGAAAAGTGTCCAGCATTCTCTTAACATTGAGTTGAACATCAGTATGTCCTAACATTATCAAACTGATGTAAAATCAGAGAGGACTATTCAGACACTGGAAGAAATTTTGGGAGTGTGTTATATAGACTTCAAATTAGAATGGGACAAAAATATGCCTCTGGTCGAATTCTCCTATAACCACAATTTCCACTTGAGCATCCAAATGGATCCATATGAATCCCTTTAGGGGAAAATATGTAGAACGCCTGCAATCTCGGATGATTTTGATGAACATAAGCTTCTAGGACTTGAAATGGTAGAAGAAATGGTAGAAAATGTGAAAACCATTCAACATCATATAAAGTCCACTGAAATTCAATAGAAGAGAGATTCATATAATCATTTTTGAGATGGTTGAGCTATGTGCATAAAAGTACTATGTCACAAGAACATGATGTGTTTCATATATTATTAATTAAGTGTTGATATTTTTATAAAAAAAAATATTTATTAACAATTTTATAATTAACATAACTATTCTAAGGGGAATTTATTTTCATAAAAATTATTCAAAAATATATATTTTGTTGTCTTATTATTATAATACAGGTTTATGAGATGTTAATTAATTTTTCAAAGAGTAAGAAAATGAGTTGTAATTTTAAAATACGTATTTTCTATATAAATGATTATTTTAATTAGAAATTAAATTTATCATATTGAGAAAATTATTTTCATAAAATGGAGTTTATTTTTTAATTATATACATCAAAAAATGGTTAGGGTTATTTTTTTGGATCTTTCTGAAATAAATAAATTTTTAGTTAATTGTAAAATACAGTAATTTATGTTATAAATATTATAAACTAAATAAACTATTCCATGAGTCCTGAATGATTTAATCACCATAATATAGAAATACCATTCATTATTTTAATATATTTGGTGATAATTAGATAACTATTCATAGTTTTGAGCCAAAATAATAAAATAATCAATAAAATAATGATCAAACACCCCACTCCTCCACTATAAATACCACCCCTCACCACCTCTTCTCCTCACACCTATCAAACATTTATCCATGTTAATATTATTCTAAAATATCCTCCCAAGAACCTTACCCAATTTTTGGATCCTTTTTTATTATGAAATGACCAAATCCAATCCCCCGAATAAGGATTCAAGAGGTAAAATCCTCTATTATTTCTTTTAATTTCTGTTCAAGTTCTGTTCATTTCTTATTCTCTCTTCCCGTACCCTCATCCAAATGGTATGAAAACAAATGTAAATTAAATATAATATTATAATATGATTATAATATAATAATTCATCATCATTTCTCTTCAAATATCCTTTTGAACAAAAAATGAAAACATCACCCATGATGTGTTAATTTATCACATTTAAGGATGAACAAGTTTTCAATTTCCTTTCTATCCTTAACGACTACTCATAAAACCATTTTTGTCATAAAAAATTGTAATATAATAATGAAATCATATTTAATGTTATAGAACTATTATATATACATGATATTAAATAATAAAACAAAACAAGTTTTTGATGATAGAAAACACCCAGAATTATCTAAACTATTATCACTAATGTCTTATCAAATGATTAATCCTCACCCAAAATCACCAAATTATTTATATTAAAATTTAATATGATGTATTTTAATTAATAACATATGACTAAAATTCTATAAAACTATTCCAATTTTACATTATTTTCCAAACATGTATACAAGTAACTGATCTTGAAAATGAAGGAAACATATACTCCTAAACAATAAAATTTTATATTATAAATCCTCAAAAGGGATATAAATGAAATTATTAAAATTATTAAAAATCCCATACATGTAAATAATTTTATGAGTAAATTTATTAATGTAATTAATTTTATTATAAAGAACATTTAGATCTGGTGTTGAACACTTTCGGGCATAAGGTAAGGGATTTTACCCGAACCCCCATTTTTTCCTTCGGGTTACTCTTTTTCTCTCTTTACTCCTATTAAATGATTCTTTAATTTTGTTTAATTATTATATATTGTTTTTATATGTACCAAAATCTTATATCCAGTTCAGATAATCCATATTTTATGTGAAAATAAATGTTTTAGAAATTTTCCCTTCTCAAATCTTCTTGATAAGCATGCCCGATTAAAGATAAATTTCTTGATTTCTTACCCATTCTCATATATTGTCCATAATATTTTTATGCCACCTTTATTTTTCTATAATCACCATTTTTATCATGAAAAATATCATGGTCCAATTCTAGTTTTTTGCAATCAATTGTGCCTTTTTTAAAGAGTCTATTATTTCCCCTAAAAATCACACTAAAGTGGCTAAATTAAAAATTTTCCTACACTTTTTAAAAAAAATAACTTCTATTAGACACCAATTATCATTAACTATTCATATTTTCCTTTATTAATGTTCATTTATGTTCTAAATCCATTCATTCATGGACACTTTTATGATACACCCATTTATAATGCCTTATGACATGATTATGATACCTGTTTAATTTCCTGGGTAACCCTCATGTTATGTTCGATTACATAAATATGATTGTAGATGTGGAACACGTATTAATGAACATGTTATTATGGGTGAACCAAGATATTACACAAATTCAATTGGTAATTTTTAGTCTCATGAGACATCCTGTTGAGACAAGGAGTGAACCCGACTCCTTTATATGACTTTTTCCTCCATGTCTTGGAAGCTACCATTGATTCATGTTTATGTTATGTTATATATTGTTTCCAAATTCCTATGATGTCATGTTTATACATTCACATGTTATAAATGTTATTATTCCTTATGTTTATTCATTTTTCATGCCTGTATTTCATCATTTTATGCCTTATAACCCATGTTCTTTATTTTATTAATTTTCTTACTCCATTATTGGGATTTTTAACTCATCCATTTTTTCCTGTATTCCCCAGGTTATCCTATGTAGATTTATGGGAAAAATGTAATTAGGATATCATTATGAAGACTAAATAAAATTTGGTTATATTTTGGTTTCATGATGCTCAATTATGTACTTAATCTTCCCAAGACACTAGAAATTACGATTATTAGTTGTATTTTATGGTTAATTATTCTTAAACTCATGTAATTATATGTGTAAAAGGATAGGGATACTATATCCCCTCTCAGAGTACCTAGAAGAGTTATAGTATTGAAACAATAGGATCCTTCATGGTTGAGTGATTCCTTTGTTGCGTGTTTTGTGGAATCACAGGAATATTCAGAATTGAACCTGGGAGGGGGAGGCTCAAATGCATGCTTAGTACCCACAAATTTTTCATAGCCATATGTTTTTCCTATTTCGAACATAAATCCAGAAAGTTGAGAGAATTTGGAGACACTGATTATTCATTAATAATTTTTGGATATTTTGTGGATTATTTTCGAGACGTGGAACTAAGAAGATGTGTGATTCTATTGCCTTGTGTGATCGGAATAAATGTTTGAAATATATTAAGATTCACGCATGAACATGTTTCAAAAAATGTGAAATAACATCTACATGGAGGCTTGAATCAAAAATCTAAGAGAACCATTGAGTTTAGGGTTTAGGGTTTACCATAGGGACTATATAACATTTATTTGCATGAGTTTTTTTTGCAACAGTCTTCATGGGTGTGGATAAGAAATAAAATAATTAAATTAAATTTTTTAATCTATAAAGATACATAAACCTCATACATTTCAATAAATGTACTCTTATGGAAAATTTGAATGTTTATATATATAACCTTGAAAATAAATGGGAGCCTCTACAGAGTATTTGAGCAACTTTGTTGGATGGTGATAACCAGATCAAGGTTCAACCATCGGTGTACAATTGAATGAAAGCATCTTGCCAATGATAACCTTGAAATATTTTTATTCTAAAAATATAGATCAAAATTGAGGTTGAATGTTTTTTCTAGGATTTATTCATATTTCTTTATTCCTTTTATAAACATGAATAAATAAACTAACAAATTTATTATTGGATCCTTCATATTGTGGGTGTGAGTTAGATTTATCTAGGAATTAGTGTATTTTCATGTGATAATCATTTTATCACTTCATTAATCATTATAATGGAAAGAAATTGTGTCTAACATGATTATTGGATGAGTTCCATTACTCATATTTGTGATTGTTCTTTTCTTCCCCATTTATTCATTCATTAAGGGCAAATCTCAAGGCTCGTATTTTCCAAAACAAAGAGAAATCATGATTTTCACACCCATTTATTAGGAAATGGTTAAATATCATATATATAGGCTCAAAATAACATGATAAATATATGAATATAGAAGTGGTTTCAAATCATATGGATTTTATTATACAGGATTTGTGTTATTCGGTGTAGGGATATGGATGATGTGTGAGACCATTTTCTGAATGGATTTAATGGTAGGATCTCGGTGTTCAACGACGAAAATATTGGATTCCCACAGATTCAATTTTTTTCATGGTGGGTGGTTTTATCTATGGATAGTGTAATGTGAGAATATCGAGTATACATATCTCTATTTCTTGAAAATTTTGTTACACACAACATGTAATATAGGATTACATGGCTTATAGGACACTAGTGTGGTGGCTAGGGTTCTGTGCAGAAGTTAAATATCAAATTATATTTTACTCAGCCACATAATTATACATAATATAAAGAAAATTCATCACACAAATTATTTTAATACCACATAAAGAATGAAGTTAAAGGTTAACCCAAAGAATGGAAATTCGGTTATGAATTCTTTTACCATGGGTTTGCCTTATATAAGACATGTTTAAAAATATTGTATTATGGTTAAAAGATTATTATTAATATCTTAAAGGAACATATTCATGTTTATAACACCTTATATGATAATTTTATAACATAATTTCACCCTTAATTATTAGTATTTTGTTCTTCCATTGTTTTGGGTGTGTTCATTACGTGATTTCCATGGCCAGATTGTATTTGACATTCTTGTCATATGGAAATAAAATTATAGAATTGTAATGAAATGGTATTTATATGTTTCAAAAATATTAAATTATTCCATAAAAATTTTTGGTTATATGGTATGAGTATTATTCATTAGATAAATCTTTTGTGATATATATTTAGATCATTTTGGTAATTCTATGATAATCAAATACTAGTTTCATTATATAACATAATAGTATGTATATATGTTAACTCAAGAACATGAAAGGGGATATATCATATAATTTAAAACATTTTTCAACCATTAAAATGTTTTTCTAACTAGTTTTGAAGGAGGTAAATGAAATTTATGACAAATCGTGCACGATATTGGTAAATCAACACATCACAGACAAAGTCTTTATTTTTAGAATAAGAGGATGTGGATAAGAATTATGTGGATGAAATTTTCCATAAACATGATAAAATTCAGAATGTATAAGATTTTGGAGATTTCATGCCTCTTGTATAAGGGGAGGTGAAGATATTATAAGAAAATAAAAGAAGTGAAAAGAAAACACAAGAAAATGAATAGGGATTTTTACCTCTTGATATCTTCTACTTGAGATCCTCCTTAAGGACTTTGGTTTTGAACTTTTAGTGAGATACCATTAAGTGTTTGATGTGGGGGGGAGACTTAAAAAGGGGATTGGGTAGATCATAGGAAATTCAAAAAGCTTGAGATGGGTGAGAGGAAGGGGGTGAGGGTGGTATTTAAAGTGGAGGAGAGGAGGGGGTTTCTATTATTTTAAACATTACTTTAATATTTTTTCTCAAGAATATTAATAGTTTGGATATATGTGGCCTAAAATATTAATAAGAGTAACTAAGTCTTAAATTTAATAATATATGAAACATTTATTCACTTATACTATTATTAATTCCCTTGATCGTGTCATTGTTGTGACCCATCGACTAGAATTTCTACCTACCATGTCATTAGAACATGATGTGTTTCGCATAACCCTCTTGATGAAGTACTTACAAAATACTTTTAATTGTGTTGAATTCATTGGTGGTATAGTTGGGAAATGATTGATCATACGAGGAGCAGCTAGGGAAGATCTTTGATTATAGAGATAAAGTTATACACAATAATACTACTAACATGTTAAAAGTATTATGGTGGAACCATAAGTACAATGAGGCAACTTGGGAACCTAAGGAAGTGATGAAAGATAAATTGCCTCACTTGTTTTCACTATAATATATAAAATAAAACTTTGAGGGTGAAATTTCAAAAGGGGGGAAGAATGTAATGAACCGGAATAATATCAATGAAATTTATATTCTTATAATTATTCCATATAGTATAAATAACATAAATTCACATAGAGAACACAATACAAAATTTTTTATATAAAGAATGAATAAAAATGTGGTATTTATAAAAGTTAAGGAACTTATACCAATGTAATAGTAACATGACCTTTGCAATAGTAATTTGACCCTTAGGAATAGTAAATGGGACAATAGAATAGTAACATAAGCTATGAAATTAAAAACAAAATGTTTCCATCTGAAAAATGAAAATGTTATATAATTTTATCATAGTATAAGTGAATAAATGCTTCATATATTATTAATTAAGTGTTGATATTTTTATAAAACAAAAATATTTATTAAAAATTGTATAATTAACATAACTATTCTAAAGGGAATTTATTTTCATAAAAATTATTCATAAATATATATATTTTTGTATTATTATTATAATACAGTTTTATGAGATGTTAATTAATTTTTCAAAGAGTTAGAAAATGAGTTGTAATTTTAAAATACGTATTTTCTATGTAAATGAGGATTTTAATTAGAAATTAAATTTATCATATTGATAATTATTTTCATAAAATGGAGTTTATTTTTTAATTATATTCATCAAAAAATGGTTAGGGTTATTTTTTTTGATATTTCTAAAATAAATGAATTTTTAGTTAATAGTAAAATACAGTAATTTAAGTTATATATATTGTAAACTAAATAAAATCTTCCATGAGTCCTGACTGATTTAAGCACCATAATCTCTGAATAACATTCATCATTTTAATATATTTGGTGATAATTAGAGAACTATTCATATTCATGAGGCAAAATAATAAAATAATCAATAAAATAATGGGAAAACACCCCACTCCTCCACTATAAATACAACCCATCGCCACCTCTTCTCCTCACACCTATCAAAACTATATCCTTGTCAATATTATTCTAAAATATCCTCCCAATAACCTTACCCACTTCTTGGAGCCTTTTTTATTATGAAATGACCAAATCCAATCCCCTGAAGAAGGATTAAAGAGGTGAAATCCTCTTTTATTTCTTTTAATTTCTATTCGAGTTTTGTTCATTTCTTATTCTCTCCTCCCGTACCCTCATTCAAATGGCATGAAAACAAATGGAAATTAAATATAATATAATAATATTATTATAAAATAATAATTCATCATCATTTCTCTTAAAATCTCATTTTTAACAAAAATTGAAAACATCACCCATGATGTGTTAATTTATCACATTTAAGGACGAACAAGTTTACAATTTCTATTCCCTCCTTAAGGACCACTCATAAAACCATTTTTGTCAAAAAAAATTATAATATAATAATTAAATCCTATTTTATGTTCTAGAACTATTTTATATACATGATATTAAATAATAAAACAAAACAGTTTTTTGATGATTGAAAAACACCCAGAATAATCTAAACTATTATCACTAATGTCTTATCAAATGATTAATCCTCACCCAAAATTACCAAATTATTTATATTAAAATTTAATATGATGTATGTTAATTAATAACATATGACTAAAATTCTATAAAACTATTCCCATTTTACATTATTTTCCAAACATGTATACAAGTAACTGATCTTGAAAATGAAGGAAACAAATACTCCCAAACAATAAAATTGTATATTATAACTCATCAAAAGGGATATAAATGAAATTATTAAAATTATAATAAATCCAATAAATGTAGATAATTTTTTGAATAGATTTATTAATGTAATTATTTTTATTATCAAAAACATTAAGATCGGGTGTAGAACACTTTCGGACATAAGGTAAGGGATTTCACCCGAACCCCCATTTTTTCCTTCAGGTTACTCATTTTCTCTCTTTACTCCTATTAAATGATTCATTCATTTTGTTTAATTATTATATATTATTTTTAAATGTACCAAAATATTATATCCAGATCAGATAATCCATCTTTTTGTGGAAAGAAATGTTTTAGAAATTTTTCCCTTCTCAAATCTTCTTGATAATCATGCACGATTAAAGATAAATTTCTTGATTTCTTAGCCATTCTCATGTATTGTCCATAATATTTTTTAGTCCACCTTTATTTTTCTATAATAACAATTTTTATCATGAAAAATATCATGGTCCAATTCTATTTTTGTGCAAAGAATTGTGCCTTTTTTAAAGAGTCTTTATTATTTCCCCTCAAAATCACACTAAAGTGGCTAAATTCAAAATATTCCTACACTTTTTTAAACGTTTTTCACTTATGTTAGACACCAATTATCATTAACTATTCATATTTCCCTTTATTGATGTCCATTTATGTTCTAAATCTATTCATTCATTGACACTTTTATGATACACCCATTTATAATGCCTTATGACATGATTATGATACCTGTTTGATTTCTTGGGTAACCCTCATGTTATGATTGATTATATACATGTGATTATACATGTGGAACATATATTAATGAACATGTTATTATGGGTGAACCTAAATATTACACTAATTAATTTGGTAATTTTTAGTCTCATGAGACATCATGTTAGGACATGGAGTGAACCCAACTCATTTATGGGACTTTCTCCACCATGTCTTGGAAGATAGCATTGATTCATGTTTATGTCATGTTATATATGTTTTCCACATTCCTTTGACATCATGTTTATACATTCACATGTTATAAATGTTATTATTCCTTATTTTTATTCGTTTTTCATGCCTTTATTTCATCATTTTATTCCTTATAACCCATGTTTTTTGTTTTATTCATTTTCTTACTCCATTATTGGGATTTTTAGCTCATCAATTTTTTCCTTTATTCCCTAGGTTATCCTATGTAAATTTATGGGAACGAATGGAATTAGGATCTCATTATAAAGATTAAATAAAATTTTATTTTATTTGGGTTTCATGATGCTCAATTATGTACTTAAGCTTCCCAAGACACTAGACATTACGATTCTGGGTTGTATTTGATGGTTAATTATTCTTAAACTCATGTAATTATATGTGTAAAAGGATAGGGATACTATATACCTTCTTAGAGTACTTGGAAGAGTTAGAGGATTGAAAAAAGAGGATCCTTCATGGTTGAGTGATTCCTTTGTTGTGTGTTTTGTGGAATCACGGGAATATTCAGAAATGAACCTGGGAGGGGGAGGCTCAAATGCACGCTTAGTACCCACTTATTTTTTCATAGACATATTTTTTCCCTATTTAGAACATAAATCCTGAAGGTGGAGAGAATATGGAGACACTGATTATCCATTAATTATTTTTGGATATTATGGGGATTATTTTCGAGATGTGGAACTAATAAGATGTGTGATTCTATGGCCTTGTGTGATTGGAATAAATGTTTGAAATATATTAAGATGCATTCATGAAATTGTTTAAAAAAATGTAAAATAACATCTACAAGGAGTCTTGAATAAAATAATATAAGAGAACCATTGAGTTTAGGTGTGGGGTTTACCATAGTGACTATATAACATTTGTCTGGATGAGTTTTTTTTTCAAAAGTCTTCATGGGTGTGGATAAGAAATAAAATAATGAAATTAAATTATTTAATCTGTAATGATACATAAACCTCATAAATTTCAATAAAGGAACTCTTATGTAATATTTGAATGTTTATATATATAACCTTCAAAATAAATGGGAGCCTCTGGAGAGGATTGGAGGAACGTTGTTGGATGGTGATAACCTGATCAAGATTCCACAATCAGTGTACAATTAAATCAAAGCATCTTGTCGATGATAACCTTGAAACATTTTTATTCTTCACATATTGTTCAAAATTGAGGTAGAATGTTTTTTCAAGGATTTATTCATATTTTTTTATTCCTTTAGTGAGCATGAATCAACCAACTAACTAATTGATTATTGGATCATTCATATTGCGGGTGTGAGTTAGATTTATCTAGGAATTGGGGGATTTTCATGTGATTATCATTTTTTCAATTAATCCATCTTTATAATGGATAGAAATTATGTCTAACATGAATATTGGATGAGTTCCATTCCTCATATTTGTGATTGTTCTTTTCTTCCCCATTTATTCATTCATCACGAGCAAATCTTAAGGCTCGTATTTTCCAAAACAAAGAGAAATCAGGATTTTCACACCCATTTATTAGGAAATGGTTAAAAATCATATATGTAGGCTCAAAATAACATGATAAATATATGAATATATAACTGGTTGAAAATACTATGGATTTTATTATACCTGATTTGTGTTCTTCAGCGTAGGGATATGGATGATGTGTGAGACTATTTTCTGAATGGATTTAATGGCCGGATCCCAGTGTTCAACAATGAAAATATTGGATGCCCATAGATTCAATTTCTTTCATGGTGGGTGGTTTGATCGATGGATAGTGGAATGTGAGAATATCTGGTATACATATCTCTATTTCATGAAAATTTTGTAACACACAACATGTAATCTATGATTACATGGCTTATGGGACGCTTGTGTGGTGTCTAGGGTTTCTGTGGAGAAGTTAAATATCAAATTACATTTTACTGAGCCACATAATTATACATAATATAAACAAAATTCATCACACAAATTATTTTAATACCACATAAATAATGAAGTGGTAGGTTAACCCAAAGAATAGAAATTAGGTTATGAATTCTTTTACCATGGGTTTTTATTACATAAAAATGTTTAAAAATATTGTATTATGGTTAAAACAGTGTTTTTAATATCTTAAAGAAACATATTAATGTTTATAACACCTTATATGATCATTTTATAACATATTTTCACCATTTATGTATTAGTATGTTGTTCTTCCATTGTTTTGGGTGCGTTCTTTACGTTATTTACATGGACAATTTGTATTTGACATTCTTGTCATATGGAAATAAAATTAGAGAATTGGAATGAAATGGTATTAATATGTTTTAAAAATATTAAATTATTCCATAAAACATTTTGGTTATATGGTATGATGATTAATCATTAGATAAATCTTTTGTGATATCTATTTAGATCATTTTGGTAATTCTATGATAATCAAATACTATTTTCATTATATAACAAAACAGTATGTATATATGTTAACTCAAGAACATGAAAGGGGATATATCATAAAACTTACAATATTTTTCAACCATTAAAATGTTTTTCTAACTAGTTTTGAACAAGGAAAATGAAATTTATGACATATCGTGCCCGATATTGGTAAATCGACACATCAGAGACAATGTTTTTATTTTTAGAATAAGAGGATGAGGATAAGAAGTAAGTGAATGAAATTTTCCATAAACATGATAACATTCAGAATGTATAAGATTTTGGAGATTTCATGCCTCTTGTATAAGGGGAGGTGAAGATATTATAAGAAAATAAAAGAAGTGAAAAGAAAACACAAGAAAATGAATGGGGATTTTTACCTCTTGATCTCTTCTCCTTGAGATCCTCCTTAAGGCCTTTGGTTTTGAACATTTGGTGAGAGACCATCAAGTGTTTGATTTGGGGGAGAGACTTAAAAAGGGGATTGGGTAGATCATAGGAAATTCAAAAAGCTTGAGATGAGTGAGAGGAAGGGGGTTAGGGTGGTATTTAAAGTGGAGGAGAGGAGGGGGTTTCCATTATTTTAAACATTAGTTTAATATTTTTTCTCAAGACTATTAATAGTCTAGATATATGTGACCTAAAATATTAATAAGTGCATGTGAGTCTGAAACAATGTCTATTTACATCATCCATGATCAATCATAATGCACAAAATCATTTATTTAGCATATTTTGTAATTATCGAATTTCACTATTCACCAAAAAAACAAGTAATTCTGTAAAATCCTAAAAATTCTTCCTAGGAATTTTATGATGAGTAAAATTCAGAAAAACACCATTTTTTAAAAATAATTTTTAAAATATGATTAATTTTTTTAAATAAAATCATAATTTATTCTAAAAATAACAATTTTAAACTATAAATTTTTTTAAAAGGTTGGGTCGAAGCCTCAATTTATTATTTAAAGAAATGACCTCTTTATTGTGGGTAGAGGGATACTCATTACATAGCCCAAAGGCCCAAGGCCAAGTGGCCTAAATAAAAGGCTTGAAAGCCCATTTTTTTCCCAAAGGACCCCACGGTGAACAGTACTGCAACAATTCCCTCACAGCTACAGTGCCTGGTACAGTACCAGCCACCGCTAAGTACCCTGCAATAGTGCCCCCGCCGCTACAATGTCATCACTACTACAGTTCTACCACTGCTATAGTACTGCTACAGTTCCCTAGTATAGTGCTTCTACAGTAACCCGAAAATTCATCCTTGCCCGGAATAAATAATCAAGATATCATTATCTTATATCCTTAAGATAAAATAATAATAATAAGGTTTACTTTTAATAAAGGAATATTACTATTCATATTAGTATTAATAAGGGTATTTCACTATTCACGAACAAAACATGTTGGTTTATCAGACTCCAAATAACATACTAATCCCAACTGGGGATGTCTGTTTTTTTGAAATTCAAATCATAGATGCCAAAAAATTAAGATTAACAGGTATTTTATAACTATCTACATAAAACAAAGTGCATTTATGAAGAGACTTGGTGTTTCATGAATTTCATGAATTTCAATAAATTTATTTTATAAAACCATAGCATGTTACATTGTTACTATGTTGTAACATGATAAAATTAAAGAGTTTTTGGTTGAATAGGTTTTTCATTCTTCATTATATCAATGATACTCTGATTTTAAATATAGAATAGAACAAATCTCAAGATTTTTATCATATACAATTGAAAAAGTTTGATGTTTGGAATGTTTTTATGATCTATCTAATCCTTCATAACACCTGAAACTTCTTTTTTACCTATAAATTATTTAATTTCAATATATTATATTATTGTTTAAATTTTATAACTATTGAATACATGTTATAAATTGTTTTGTAACTAATTTTTTAAGTCTTCAATAAACTTTTATACTCTTAAATAGGTATGTTATGTAAAAACTTATTCATAAAATTTTAATTTTGTTATATATGGTAATATAGTCTATTACTACGAACAATAAAATAATAATAATAAAGAGATAAAATAATTTTCTCAGTTATGACATGTTAAAAAATTATTTTAAATTACTTTTTAGATTATATCTTATTCCATTAATATCTTTTACAACTATACTATTACTTAGGTGGAATTATATTTAATATTTTTTTGTTACGGAATAAATTAAAATATTTTAGACAGTCATTAAAAATTATTATTATTGGTTGAATAAATTTTTATACTCTCATTGATTCCTATTTATATCCTCCTTGCATGAATTTATGGGGAGTTTTTAATTTTTATTATATTCAAAATATATTTTTCGTTTAAAAAAACTCATCTTTTTAATGTCACAAAAGGGGGAGAGTTTTGGGAGGAATGAAAAAACAATTATGATAAATTTATGATAAGATTAAAAAGGGAGATTTTTTATAAATGGGATATTGTAGATTAGAGTGGTTTCTGTGATCTTATTTATTTTAATTTTCATATTTATTTTATGGGTTTTATGACCCTAAAAAGATGGTGATTGTGGAATATGATTTGGTTCGATAAATTTTTTTATTTTTTTGATGATAAAAAATGACCACATTTAAGTGAATTTAAAAAAATATATTCCATAAAATATTTATTCTCTTAGAATACATAGGCCATTGACCAATGGGTAAATATTTTGTTTAAATTATTTTGTCCATGTTTGATTGTATTCTACATTCACTATTCATAACCTACTTTTTTAAGTGTATCATAATATTTTGAACCCTAATATATTAGAAATTTATGGATTAGAAACCCTAAATTGGGTGAACCATATCATTAAAGGAATGAATGAATCGTTCATCATCCCTCTCTTAGAGAACAATTGTACATTTTCAACCCTAATTTTGGAGTTTTTCACTACGTGACAGAATCCCACGTTTGAATGGTCAATGATGGAGTTCTAAATTATAGATATTACCTTTGTTTCAAATAATTGTATATAAGGAAGTAAATGTCATTTTATATTAATTTTATGATTGATTCAATGGTTTGTATTCAATTGATTAATTCATTCTTATATACATGAAAAGTTACTACTCTCTTTAATGATTTTGAATTAAAATTTTCATGATTTATTATGTTTTATTTGTGGAATCAATTTAACCTATAGTTTTTTAGGATATAGTATAAATGTAGACATGGTAATCTTGGGAATATAAAATAAATTTTCAGAAAATAAAAAACACATATTGGTATAAAAATTGGAAATAAAAGTATAGTGCTTGAAAATAATAGTGTATCAACGCCTTCAAAGATACAATTTGGGGACATACATGTTTTGATCTAATCAATGAATTTTTTTTCCACAACTTTTATAGAATATTTTTAAATATTCTTTAGAATGTTTGATAAAGAATTTTTCATACTTATAATTTATATACATATGTATTTATTTATCTAAATTTTGTTCTCTCTAATACTGTTTAAAAAATACTATACAAATATTGAAGATCTATTTGTTACTACTATATTTTATTTAAGATAAAACACATATTTCTATTTCTGGTACAATTTTGAGACAATATGTCTTTTTAATCAAATAATTATTTATTTTTTTATTGTATTTTTGGATACTCTGAATCAGTCATGTTGTTGGAGGATTTCTAGCTTCTCAGACTTTGTTTTGGATTTACAGTTCCCTGTAAATGAACCATAAGGTATTGAAAAATAATTTTTGTATAGGTTTCAACTACTTATACATAGTTATAAATCTGTTGTGATAAGATTACATGTCTAGTAAAAATCACCATGATCATGGAGAGACCATTGGTGGAGTGGACTAGGGAATCCTTGTACCCAGAACCAATGTACACCATTCTGTTGTTTTCATTATTTATTTATGATACCCTCCTATTTTAATATTGGAAAAAATAATTTATGCATGATAATATAATTCCATTAAATTTCTAAAAGGTTATAAAGGATCACAATTCACCCCTCATGTGTCTTATTCATATTCATTCTGACTAATCTGGCCTAATAGGTGTGTCTTGTGAAGATGATAAACCTTTTTAGGTATTCATAGTGGGACCAATACTAGAAGGGCTTAGTGATTCAGACTGTCTAGGGTGTGTTCCTATGGTTATCTGGACCGTAGATCCCATCTTTACATTGTGGTAGGACTTTTTTTCAGACTCTTTATAGGGCGTGTATTTGGCTCGGTTTAATTTCCATTACTTATTATCATACTCTGATTGTGGTATTTAGATTCATGAATGCATGGTATAAAAATTTATTTATATTTCACCATTGTCTAGGCTTAGATATGTTTGTTTTTTTATAACTAATTATGTTAAGGCCTCCCGTATTAGTGATATTCCTACTCTGTTCTAGTCTCTAGCCCCTGGTTTATTTGGGATAGGCTTGGGGAGTCACAGCATGGGCCCTATTAGGATTTTTCATGCAAAAATGGTTAGTGTGAGTCTCAGGAATTAATTATTAGATTGTGAAATCATATAATAAAGAAAATAAATCCAAATATATATTGAATTAAAAACATTTCATTTAATTCTATCCAATTTTATTCTCTTCCTAATACACTTTATGTTCAACATAGGCTATTTTATGTTTTATTATCGTATTCTACTTAACCCAATCACAATAATATTACTAAAATGAACTCAAACAACAACTGAGATTACCGGAGAATAATATAAAAATATATTTAATAATTTTACATAAATGTTCATAAAAATAAAAAATAAAAAAACAAGAACCAATAGGTTAATTTTCATTGGATATTAGAAACATGATTCACTTATTTTGCATTAAGTCCTTAATCCTTCCTTAAACATTATCCTCACATTAAATCCTCCTAGAAAAATTATAAAAAATATTCTTCTTCATAACATAGATAACTGAAACATATGAAATTATGAGTTTAAATTCACTGTAAGGATAAACGAGAGTGAAAACAGTCGAATATAATAAGTTATCATAAGATGATAATGTGGGTATGATAACATGATTGGGGATAATGCACATAACATAGGATAATCGTACCAAATAAAACATAAATCATAAAACATTATCCATGGAACCATTATTTTTTATTACTAATGAATATATATATATATATATAAATATGTGAATATAGAAACATGATTCAATTGTCATGTTCCATGAAAAAAAACCTAGGTATAAGAATATGGAATATACATAAGCGTTGAAAAATAATTACTTATTTTAAGGTTCCCAAGAAAAACCATTATCATTAGGAGTATAGATTACAACATTGAATTGAGCTTACTCCCCAATCCATGATATCTCAACTCATGAGATATAATTATTTACTCAATGCATTTGACAAGTCTGTAATTTTTGAGAGATCCATCCCAAATTGAAAAGAGTTCCTTCAAGATTTGGGATCAATCCTAATTTATAATCATTTATTAAAATTTGATATTACACAATGAATTATAGAGATGTTTAATTCATATCCAACTCATTATAAAATGAATAAAAATATGAATTTTTCTTATATGACTTTGGAAACAATGGAAATTCAATTGTATCATAAAAACCTTTGGGAAAGTTGCACGTTTCATGTGTAACTTCACAATACAAGAACATAATATACAAAGAGTTAAAATATGGCTGGTATCATTAAATAATATCCTCATTTACGATTAAAAAATATTAATTGAATTTAAAAATGATGAAAAAAATTCATATAACCATTAGAAAACTTTCTATGAAAAATAAGACAACAGAAACTTTATATTTTAAAATATTTAATTAAAGGTATATATTTTTTCAAAACAAGGAGAATAATAATGGTTTTTAAAAAACCACGATAACATGGAAAGGATGATTCATTAAGAAAAATATATATTATATTAGAAAAATTCATTTTATTTGAAATAATTAATATAGATAAATTATTTAACATATTCGTAAATATTGTAAAATTAAATAGAGAATAAATCATGAATAAAATTTTAGAAATACTACACTCCGTATTTTTTAAATATTGTAAAATTTGATATAAAATTAAAATAAAAAATAATTTATTTATATGAAATTTTATCCATAAAACAATATAAATTATAATAACATGGATGAAATGACACCGATTTGAAAAAGAGATATAAGTTTTCCTCCACTTACAATCTAATATCCCATTTTATTATAAAAAAATAGGAAGTTAAATTGTATGTGCATATGTAAACATAAAAAATGGTCATAGTAAAATAAAATACACAGACTTTAGTGTGAAATGAAATAAAAATTATGTAGAATTTTTTTCAAAAACCATCTTTATTTGAATGTTATATTAGAAACAAAACCCTTCTGACATTAGTAACTTTTTAATAAAATAATTTGAATGAAATTAAATGATATGGATTTTAAGATATTATTTTTAAAATAAAAAAATTTCTAAAATTCATTCATGGTTAGTATGTACAAAATGTGAATTAAGAATTTGTTGAATATAGAGCATATTTCAATGATATAAAATTGAGTTTGACTTTTATTACATTTACTCTCAACTTCCATAAATTCTCTTTAACATCTGATATGGTAATAAAAAAAATATAAATAAATTATCTTAGAACCATATTCATTTATACTACCTTAAATTTGGTTAAATTATAATCATTCAATCCATGTATATTTATCAGTTTTTTTTCATTATTGAATGTTTTTAATTTGGTTATTCCATAAAAGTTTTATAATGGTGATATTGATAATAATTTTTTTCTAATAGAATCTACAACAACAAAAATTCATGTCTGTGTAAAGGTTTTTTTATAATGATTTATTAAGTATGTTGTTCATTTTATATAAGTAATGAGTTTGGTTTTAAATAATGTGATCCATGAACAACATGTTTTGGGTAGTTTACTAATAACAATGACTTACTTTATAATGATAACTAACTTTTTAGGTCACTCATAAAGAAATATATTTATAGAATAATTTTATTTTTAATATCATAAATTACCAATAATGTGTTCATAATCATTCATAAAAGAATTGGTAAATATATTATATAATCGTTCATGCTGGTGGTCAAACCGGCCCAAAAAAATTACATTATAATAATTAATGATTAAAAATATATATTTATATAATATAAGTATAAATTTATCAAAATAATTATTATTATTTTAAAACATGAATATTGTGGATAATTACATTTAGAATAAATGGGGGTGATAAGATATTTTAAAAATATATTGATGAACATAGTATTTTAAGTAATTTTGTTCATAGCCAAATAAGTTCCTTTGGAATGAAAATATTAGGATTACATATTTGAACCATTGTCTACCAAAACTATAATAAGGATATTGGATGTTAATAATGGAAACTGATTAAATAAAGATTCATAGAAAAATATTTCTTGGGATGGGTAGAGGATAACACATTTTATAAGTGAAAATGAAAGACATTTTGATGGAAACTTATTTTTGGTGTAGGGTAAAGATCGAATCAAATAGCAGTTATGTGAGTTAGGTGATGAAATGCGGGTGTAAAATGTTGGATTGACTCAAAAACCCAAAAAATAAGACTAAAATCATGTTGAAATATCATCATATTTATTAATTTTTAATGCCATGAAAAGTTTCCACTTTTTATTAATTTATCATTTTAAATTATGTTTCATGTTAATAAAAGTTTTATTAACATATAATATTTCATGTTTACTTAACATATGGTAGTATAATTTTATTAACATATAGGTTTAATATAAAATTTTTAACAAACAATAGTAGTATAAATTTATTTTTGATAATTTTTTATCATTTAGTGACATTTTTCTCATTATATTTTTAGGTCTACTAATAGTTATTCTCAATGTTGAAGATGACTTATGGGATTCCTTAGTTGTAATGATAATATAATTTTATTATTATTTTAAAATTTTAATTTAAGGTGATTTTTTGGGAGGTAATCATTCTTTGAAAATCATGGTTAATGGTAGGTGGTACTTAGTTTCAGGTATTTATATTGTAATGTTCCATTATGAATGAAAAATGTGTTGTAAGTCTCATTAATATCCTATTTTAATAATTTTACACTCTAGGTCAGCCCCATTGAAAGAGTACAAAAAAATACTGATAATGAAGGAAATTAGATTATAGAATGAAAATATTTCATAAAACATGGGGGTGTCACGCCATTATAAATGATCTTAACCCATCTATTTTTATATGAGTGATATTGGTGGTTCATCCTCAACCTCTATTTTATATTCATGATCCATCATATATGTTATTGAAGTTTATCTACAATAGTAAACTAACTAAACCAACCATCTAAAGCTTCATGTTAATAATTCCATTTCCTAACTCATATGTTTTTTATTATGAACTTATAAATATTCCTACCATTGTTATTGTTTCTAGAATTATGGTTTGACATGTCTGATTCTCTAGTTCCATAATCATAGTACAAAAATCAATCCATCTCAAATTTATAAAAAAATATAGAAAAACTTTCACACAGAACCCAACATCCTCATCATTTTATGGTCATTATATAAAAATATTTGATACATTTGAATTTATTGGGACATACCATGAATTTTTTCATTTTTCCATCATAATAATTTCTATTTATCCCACAAATTTTCAAGAATTCATCAATAATTCTATAGAGGTATTGAACTTAAAATAATGATAGGAAATATTGTATCATTACTTAGATATACATGTTTTAAATTTAGAGGTAGTTTTTTATTCAAATTCATATAGGTATTTGATTTATGGGAGTTAATAAACTTATTTTGGTAATCTAATCAACCAACCAATATTATTTTCCTCATCCCTCATATAATAAGATCCTTAGGAACATTGGTTTTATTAATGATTAGATATCCATGACCAACTCATAGCCAAATAGAATTAAAGTCAACAAAAGAGTAAATTCAATCCATCCCAAAGTGTGTATGTCCAATAAAAATCACATGAATAACTTTTCATATACCAATTAGAAAACTAAAAAACAATATTCTATTATACCCAAAATCCCAATAAATCATTTAAAATTTTGAATGAAAAAATATTATATATAAAATCAGAAATCCCTATCAAAATGTATTGTAAATTTTGGTGAAAATAATTTCAAAATATTTTATTATGAATTAAAAATGATTGACTATTTGAGATATCAAATTATCAAAAAAATATTTTTTAAAATTATATATATTTTTTCTTTCCATGGTCAAATGATCAACTTATTTGAAATAATAAATTCTTATAAAATAAATTTTTATCTAAAATTAAAATAATATGTGAAAATAAAACCCATAATGTTTAACAATTGGACTCAATGGTCTGTTATAATTTAAATGTACACAAAAACATTAATCTATTCATTTATCAATGTAAATCATATTATAATGTCAACTTGTATTATTTATTGAAACAAGAAATTAATGTCCTTTTTTAGTGATGAAATAAAAAATAATTGGTTAAAGAAAAGTGTGGTTGATATATGACATATGGTTACATAAAATATGTAAAACCCTGATATTTTATGAGAAGTATATTTTTTTATGTCTAATGTTATACACAACATCAAAATAATCTTTCACGTCACACAACACTAGCTTGTCTTACGTTACACGCAATTGCGACCATCCTCAATAGCGTGTGTAGTACGCAATACCGAGTTCCACTACACAACGATATATTATTATAATATTATAGACTATAATTTATGAGTAGTATTAACTAAATTTTAAATTTTATAACATTATTATTCATCTTACATATTTTCTAGAACGTGTTATGAGAACAAAATAAATTTTTCATGTAAAATAAGTATTTTTCAAAAAAATACAGTTTTGCCACCTTTTGATGGCGCACCCACTTTAAGTCTATTTTTGACATGTTTATAAGTTCAATATGAAAAAATAAAATTCTTCTATGGAATCGGGATATAAAAATTTACTTTGGATGAATTTTTCATATTATTCTTATAGCTTTCATATTTAAATGAATAGTAAAAACATGCTATATTTTAATTAAAAACAACTTTTTTATCGCAATAATTTATATGGTTAAATTATAATATTTAATGGTTTTAAAGTATAAATAGAATATATTTTTACCATTTAATATAATTTATGTCATTAGCATTAATTTTACAATTAATTCATAGGTAAAAACATTTCAATCTTAGGCAATGTGTTAACTTTTAAAAACCCATTTTCTTAACAACATGATTAATATTATATTAATTACTGAAACTTATGTGTTTTGAATATTGAAAAATGGATTCCATATTTGGATTCAGTGGGTCCAAATTATGTTAATAGGTTACTTTTATTTTTTTGAGATTATGAATAGTAACTACGGTAATTTTTATTTACTGGAGTTAAAGGTAAATCGGGTAATTAAGGGTAAATATAAGATTATAAAATTACCCTAACACTTGCCAAAATCTTATTATATGAATAAAACTCGACCCATAGAACCTAAGGATCGTACTAGATTCATTTCATGGACTTTTGACCATGAAATAATATATTTATTATTAAAACCAATGAAAGTGACAACAAGTCACTCTCTTGAATCTTATAAGTATAATAATTTTAATTTAGTGATAAACTTCATGAAACATAGAAAATTAATATTCTACAGAAATATAATAAAATTAACTACATCATATGAATTTATTTATAATTTTTAGGGATTAAATAATCATCATTAATTATGAAACAATAATGATGTTGAAATTATTTTATTGATTGAAATATCAAATAAATGATTCTAAAAGTATTAAAATAAATATTATATGAACTATTTAATGTGATCCACTAATTTTATTGATAAAAATGACATGTTATTAATCTATTGAAAATTTTATTTTGAACATATATTCTGTATATATTTTATTTATACTCAAATAAATGAATACTGTCAAAATTGACACTATTGTTAATTTATAAAAATTACATATTATAAAATTGTTTAAAAATCACAAAAATATTTAAAAATTGTAAATTAAAATATATATGGTGTAAAATGTAATAAAGTATACAATTATGGACAATTCACAACAAATAAGTAATTCTTTATAATGATTTAAAATTTAGAACTGTATTACCACAAATAAACATAAATAGATTATATAAGGATAAATCATGTTGATAATGTTTTAAATAAATTCCCAAATTGTATAAATTTTATTGGATGATGCGATTACAACCCTATCTCATCTAATATTCTTATTTGAGTCATTTTTGGTGGTTTTTAAGTGGGCTTGGAATTTATTATAAATTAATATTTCTTATAATTCCAATGGTGCCCCTCTCCTCCCTTATAAAAGGGCACCTCCTCCCTCTCCTCATCACACCACTTTGAGCCTTCAAGCTCGGCCAACCCCTGAAAATTTATCGTCTCCACTTCCCTAGAAATATCCTAGAGGTCATGGTATTCTTTAAAGACCAATCTTAGTGCCCTAAGAGTAGATTTCAAAGAGGCATGTCGAAGAAGAGGTAATATCTGTTACCAATTCTTTCAAAATTATTTCTTCTTCTACTTATTTTTCTTTAGTTGTTTCATTATGAAGTAATAACATAAGTATCACTAATATACTGATATGTTATTATAAATATTAAACAACCCTATTTCACCTTCTATCTATCCTAGGGAAAATGAAATCACTGCGCAAGCGTACGTACGGAATACCGTCTCCACGCCGTGGTGTAATCTATTTTCCACCAGCACCATACTTGGATGGGTATAATGGTGAAAAGAATAAGTATATATGATTATTATAAAGTGATATTTATTCTGAAATAGTATACATACACTTCAATACAATTCCACGATCATGGGAACGATATCATCGCTCGTGCGTACGTACGTCCTACCGTCTCCACGATATGATGTGACTCGTTCTACATGATCTTCATTAAATAATGATTATATAAATGAATTGAATGATTAAATATGATATATATTACACTAATACCATTCTGTAAATGAGTTATCTATAACCTAAAAATAATAATAAGAATTTATTTGACAAAACACACATAAGAACATAAAGCAATAAACACCTGAATAACAAGTAGCAATGAAATATTACTAATAAGAAGCTAAGAATATGACCATATATGATATCATAACATTTAGTATGATTTTGTAATAAGTCAATAACATCATTTAAATCATTATACAGGATTTTCGGACACGTACAAAGCATATCAGACCTAAGGTAAGGGAAAATCTCACAATATCAATTTTATCCGAGATTGTTTATACTTCAGAATTTACTGAGGAATATTTATCATCCACATCCATATTTCCCCAATATGTAATATTATTTCCATCCACCTAAAATTGTTTAAATCAAATTTTACCCATTTTTGAGTTTTTAGTAAAAGATATTAAAGGAATATTTTGTTGTTTTTAGTACGAGCTACTTTTTTAATTTTCCGACAAAAGTATGAGGAGAATGTTTTTTTAACTTATACGACATAAATGGATTTTTATGATTTAATAGAACATTATTTCCATGAAGCTTAATTTACATGTTTTCAAGTTTATTATTAATCAACTTCTTTTAGTTTAAAATTGTATGACATGTTAGGAAAGGAAAAATGTTTTTGAAGTAGAAAGGATATTTTCGCCAAGAATGGAGTTCAAGTGTTTTATCAAAATTATTTTCCATCTAAGATAATATAGGGTTCTGTTTATATACCTATTTTAACATTGAATTGATTATTTTATGATGGAATTAATTTTATGATGTCCTTTTATCTTATATGGATTATGTTTTAATGGAATAATTTTTAAGAATCCCATTTTTATTACATGGGTTATGTTATTACGTATGATTTATGATTTTGTGGCGCACATAAGAATGGTTTCATTGTGAAATGGGTGGAACCTATATCTCCATCCAATGCATTGGTTAAAGATTTATATCTCATGAGATAGACATGGATGGAATGGAAAGTTAATCTGGTTCGGTGATATAGGACTGGAATGAGGAGTGAACTTGGTTCAGTAATGGACATTGTCCACTATGATAGTATTGGTAATGAGTCTTGACAAATATGAAGTTATTTTCTATGATTATGTGTGTATGCCACAAAGTTTCATGTTTTAAGTTATGATTATTGGGATTACATTTCACCACTATGATTTATCCCATGTTATGATATTATGATCTCTTTTTTAGATTAAGATATTCAAAATGTTATGTTCTTATAAATATAATATGATTGATATTTCTTTTGTTTACCCTTACTGAGCATTTGAGCTCACCCTTTTGTATGTTTTCGTTTCCCCAGGTCAGGAAGAAGGGTATTAAGCAGGATATGCCAAAAGGGAGTCTAGATATGATCAAATAAATGGGAGACAATGTAGATGATTTATGAACCAGTTGTTTATGTTTCCCATTTTCTAAAGAAACTATACTTATACGGTCATTTCATGGTTTTGTTATATGTTGTAATAAGTATGCATCAATTTTGAAGTAATAACAATGTATTTAAAGTATGGGTCATTATAGTTGGTATCAGAGGAAAGGTATAGTCAACCTTTAGAAAGTAAGATGTGAAAGCCCAGGTAATAACCCAAAGGATATGTCTAAGCATAGAACACAATATTGGTGTTTTTGAAATGGCCATGATTAACCTATGATAAGACCTTAAGTGTAATATTTTATTCTTGATTATGTGGTTTTCCTATTATGATTAGTGTTTCTCACACTATGCTTATTGGTTTTAGTCAATGGATGGAACCCGAAGGAACCGTGTTAATGCTAAATGTGACGGGCAATGCAATGATTGTCCCCCTGAGAAACTAAACGTTATGGGAGTTGGAATGCAAAATCTTGTAGCCATGATCACACAACTTTCCCAAGCTATGAACCATGTAGTACTTCTGAACGAACAAAGGAAGGAGAAACATTCTGTTGAATCCTTCCTGGGGAAGTGTCCACCTTCATTCAGTGGGTCCTCCGATCCATTAGTGGATGAACAATGGATTTGTACCACTAAAAAGATAGTTTCAATTCTATAATGTTCTCAACATGAAAAATTCATCTAAGCAGTGTATCGTTTGGAAGGTGATGTTGATCAATGGTGGAATCTTATCAAGAATATGAGGCAAAGAGATGAAATTGAGTCCATGGAATGGGATGAGTTCAAGAAATTATTTTTCAATAAGTACTTCCCTCACATTCTTAGAACAAAGATGGATAACGAGTTTCTTGAACTGAAGCAAAAGGATGATGAATCTGTTGGAACCTATGAAGAAAATTTTACAAGACATGCAAGGCACGCTTCCAGAATTATTATCCAACCTAAGAGTAAAATCGATCGATTCTTTGGTGGCTTAAAACCAATTCTTCAAAGGGCATTAGACATAAGGGACTTCAATAGCTACGAGGAAATAGTTTGATGTGATCTCAAGGTTGAGATGGAGATTGGAGTAACCCATTAGTCCTATGGGTTTGATAAGAATTGTAAAATGGAATTTAAAGGAAAATCTAAAGACCACACTGAAAAGAAGATGAGTTTTCCTTTATGCTAAAATTTTGGAAAGAAACATGGAGGGAATTGTCTTTAAGGGACAATAAAATGTTTTAAGTGTGGAAAAGAAGGTCATCGGGCAGTTGAATGTCGAAATAATAGGAAGAAGATGTCTAATGATGCGAACAAAGAAAGGGATACACATAATGCACCTCCAACACTTCAATGTTTCAAGTGCAAGGAGATGGGGCATTATTCCAATCAATGCCCAAATCCAAGGGTTGTTGATGATGATCGACGTCAACAAACTCTTAAGGCCAAAGACAAAAGAAATTCACATGCAATTACTATCGGTGATGTGGAGTACGATAACGAAGTGGTGAAAGGTACACATACTATCCAATCTAAAGTAGCAAATGTTTTATTTGATTCTAGATCCACACAATCTTTTATTTTTGAAGAATTTTATACAGGTATCGTCGTATTACCTCAAAAATTAGATGTTGAGTTAGCTGTAACAACTCCTAATGGCACAACAGTCGCATCAAAAGTTTATAATTCTTCTCTGATTGAAGTTTGTGGGAAAGTGCTTCCTGTAAATCTTGTGATCCTTCCTATAGTGGAATTTTATGTGATTATTGGAATGGATTGGCTTTCTTTATACAGATCTCATATCAATTGCCAAAAAAGGGAAATCACATTTAATATTCCCGATCAATCTACTATCATCTATCGATGCAAGGATGAATATAACCTTCCAGTGGAAATTTCTTCCATCTTATGGGTCTTGATTCCAATAAATGAAGGTTATTTATCTCAAATGTTTGGAGAGAAACTCATGATTAAGAATACACCCATTGTGTGGGAGTTTGATGTTTTCTTTCTGGAGGGACTGCCAGGTCTTCCACCAAATTGTGAAGTTGAGTTTTCAATAGAACTCATACCGGGTGCTATGCCCATTTCAAAGACACCTTATAGAATGGACCCAATTGAGTTGCAGTAATTGAAGAAGAAAATCCAAGAGAATCTTGATAAAGGATTCATATGCCCTAGTGCATCACCTTAGGGATCACCTGTTCTATTTGTTAAGAAGAAAATTGGATCAATGAGACTCTGCATTGATTACCGAGAACATAACAAGATCACTATCAAGAACAAATATCCTCCCCCATGCATTGATGACTTATTTGACCAAATACGTGGAGCTCAATACTTTTCCAAGATTGATCTTCATTCAGTGTATTATCAATTAAGGTTCAAAAAATAGGATATACCAAAGACGTCTTTCTGTACAAGGTATGGACACTATGAATTTATAGTGATGCCATTTGGTCTTACTAATTCCCCTGTTATCTTCATGGATCTAATGAATAGAGTCTTTAGAGACAATCTTGATCAGTTTGTGGTAGTATTTATAGACGATATTAATTTATATTCAAAGAGCAAGTAAGAACATGAAGATCACTTGAGAATTGTATTGAAGACCCTGATAAAGGAGAAGATTTATTCCAAATTTACCAAGTGTGAATTATGGCTTCAAAAAGTTGAATTTTTGGGTCACATAATCTCAAAAGAGGGGATATCTGTGGATCGAGCAAAAACAGAGGTTATCAAAAGATGGTCGAGACCAACAACAATAACTATGATCCGAATTTTTCTTGGTTTGGCTGGATATTGTCGACGTTTTGTGAAAGATGTTTCATGATTATCTAATCCACTCACGAGTTTGACTCGAAAAGGAGTTATGTTCGTGTGGATGGAGGAGTGTGAAGAGAATTTCAAGGAGTTGAAAAGAAGTTTATCCAGTGCACCTATGCTCACACTGCCTTGTAGTGGAGAGAGGTTTGTGATCTACAGTGGTGCATCCAAGAAGGGATTGGGGTGTGTTCTCATGCAAAATGATATGGTGATATCTTATGCCTCACCACAGTTGAAAATCAATGGGACAAATTACCCAACTCATGATTTGGAGTTAGCATTGGTAATATTTGCATTAAAGATTTGGAGGAATTATCTTTATGGTGAAAGGTGTGATATTTATATTGATCATTAAAGTTTAATGTATATTTTCACACAAAATGAGCTAAATATTCACCAAAGAAGATGGTTGGAACTGATTAAGGATTATGACTGATCAATTAATTATCACCCTAGGAAAGAAAACAAGGTGGCAGATACATTTAGTCAGCAAGACCATGATAGCTTATCCATGATGAGGATCATAAAAGATCCAATATTTATGGATTTACAAAGGATGGATCTTGGAATTATAATGGAAGGGGAAAATCTTATCTTTCTCAATTGAATTTTCAACCATCTATGCATGTGAATATTAAAGAAGCACAAAAAGAAGATGTAGATTTACAAAAGAAGGTGAGAATTGTTCCTGAATTCAACCTTGATTGTGATGGGACAATAAGGTTCAAGAATCGGATTTGTGTTCCTCCCATCCCAAAATTAAAGAAGGAGCTGCTGGATGAGGCTCATAGTTCTTCATTCTCTATTCATCCTGGAAGCAAGAAGATGTATCGGGACCTGAAATAGTACTTCGGGTGGGATGGCATGAAAAGAGATGTTGTTGAATATGTCTCTCGATGCTTGGTTTGTTAGCAAGTTAAAGTTGAGAGATAGAAGTCTAAGGGTATGTTACAACCATTACCCATACCTGAATGGAAATGGGAAAAAATGACTATGGACTTTGTCACTGGAATTCCTAAAACATCCAAAGGCAATAATGCTATTTGGGTCATATTTGATCATCTTACAAAGTCGGAACACTTCATTGCTATTAGGGAAGATTTAACTCTGGATCAGCTTGCTAGGATATATGTAAAGGAAGTGGTAAGATTGCATGGAGTACCACTTTCCATTATATCGGATCGGGATCCGAGGTTTACCTCGATGTTCTGGCGAAGTCTTCAGCATACTCTAGATACAGAGTTGAGTTTCAGCACTTCTTATCATCCTCAGACAGATGGTCATTCTGAGAGAGCAATTCAAAATCTAGAATATATGTTAAGAGCTTGCTCTATGTATTTCAAAGGTGGTTGGGATCAACACCTACCTTTGGTGGAATTTTCTTATAATTATAGCTTTCACTTCAGTATTCAGATGGCTTCTTATGAAGCTCACTATGGAAAGAAATGTTGAACTCCAACTTTCTGGGATGAAGTTGGGTAAAGAAAGCTATTAAGACCCGATCTTGTTGATGAGATGGTAGAAAAGGTAAAATCTATTCAACAACACATAAGAGCAGCTCATAGTCGACAAAAAAGTTTTTCCGACAACTGAAGAAAAGACCTAGAGTTTGAAGTCGGTGATAAAGTGTTCTTATGAATATCTCCTTAGAAGAGAGTAATGAGATTTGGAAAGAAGGGCAAGTTGAGCCCTAGGTATATCAGTCATTTCAAAATACTGGATCATTTTGGGAAGGTAGCTTACCGATTGTCACTTTCACCAAATCTCTCTCAAGTTCACGATGTGTTCCATGTATCTCTCCTGAGAAAGTACATACCCGATCTTTCACATGTACTCAACTCAGAATTTGTACCGCTGGAGCAAGATCTTTCTTATGAAGAACAGCTGATAAAGATTCTGGATCATAGAGAAAAAGTTATACGGAACAATACCACTTTCTTGGTGAAAGTTTTATGTAGTAACCACCAATTACAAGAAGCTACATGGGAGCTTGAGGATATGATGAGGGAGAGGTGTCCTCATCTTCTTGTTACGAAGTGACGAATTTCAAGGGCGAAATTAATTTTAAGGGGGATAGAATGTAACACCCTAATATTTTGTGAGAAGCATATTTTTTTGTCTTATGTTATATTAAAAATCAAAGGAATCTTTCATGGCACACATCACTATCTTGGCTTGCATAACATGCAATCGCGACCTTCCTCGATAGCGTGTGTAGTAAGCAATACCAAGTTCCACTAAAGAATGATATATTATTACAATATTATAAACTAGCCGTTATGAATAGTATTAACTGAATTTTAACTTTTATAACATTATTATTTATCTTACATATTTTCTAGACCATTTTATGAGACCAAAATAAATTTTTCGGGTAAAATAAGTATTTTTCAATAAATGCAGTTTTGCCGCCTTTTAATGGCGAACCAACTTTAAATCTAGTTTTTGACATGTTTATTAGTTCAGTTTTAAAAAATAAAATTCTTCTTTGGAATTAGGATATAAAAATTTACTTTGGATAAATTTTTCATATTATTCTGATAACTTTCATATTTTAATGAATAGTAAAAACACGCTATATTTTAATTAAAAACAACTTTTTTCATCTCAATAAATTATATGGTTAAATTATAATATTGAATGGTTTTAACGTATTAATATAATATATTTTTACCATGTAATATAATGTATGTTATTAGCATTAATTTTACATTGAATTCATAGGTAAAAACATTTCAATCTTTGGCAATGTTTTAACTTTTAAAAACCTGTTTTCTTAACAACGGGATTAATTTTAAATTAATTACTGAAACTTATACATTTTGTATTTTGAAAAATGGATTCCATATTTGGATTCAGTGCGTCCAAATTATGTAAATAGGTTACTTTTTTTTTGAGATTATGAATAGTAACTACGGTAATTTTTATTTACAGCAGTTAAAGGTAAATCAGGTAATTAATGGTAAATATAAGATTATAAAATTACCCTAACACTTGAAAAAATCCTATTGGATGAATAAAAGTCGACCCATATCACATAAGGGTGTGACTAGATTCATTTCACGGACTTTTGACCATGAAATAATATAATTATTATTAAAACCAATGAAAGTGACAACATGTCACTCCCTTGAATCTTATAAGTATAATAATTTTAATTTAGTGATAAAATTCATGAAACATAAAAAATTAATAGTCTAAAGAAAGATAATAAAATTATCTACATCATATGAATTTATTTATAATTTTTAGGGATTAAATAATTATCATTAATTATGACACAATAGTGATGTTGAAATTATTTTATTGATTGAAATATCAAATAAATGATTTTAAAATTATTAAAATAAATATTATATTAACTATTTACTGTGCTCCACTAATTTTCTAGATACAAATGACATTTTATGATTCTATTAAAGATTTTTTTTCGAACATATATTCTGTATATATTTTATTTATACTCAAACAAATGAATAGTGTCAAAATTGACACTATTGTTAATTTATAGAAATTACATATTATAAAATTGTTTAAAAAACACAAAAATATTTAAAAATTATAAATTAAAATATATATGGTCTAAAATGTAATAAATTAAACAATTCTGGACAATTCACAACATATAAGTAATTATTTATAATGATTTATAATTTATAATTTTATTACCACAAATAAAATTAAATAGATTATATAAGGATAAATCAGGTTGATAATGTTTAAAATAAATTCCCAACATGTCTAGATTTTATTGTCTGATGATATTACAACCCTATTTCATCTAATATTCGGATTGGAGTCATTTTTTAAGGTTTTTAAGTGGGGTTGGAATTTATTATAAATTAATATTTCTTATAATTCCAAAGGTGCCCCTCTCCTCCCTTATAAAAGGGCACCTCCTCCCTCTCCTCCTCACATTACTTTGAGCCTTCAAGATCGGCCAACCCCTGACAATTTCTCTTCTCCACTTCTCTAGAAACATCCTAGAGGTACTGGTCTTCTTAAAAGACCAATCTTAGTTCCCTAAGAAGAGATTTCAAAGAGGCGTGTCGAAGAAGAGGTAATATCTGTTACCAATTCTTTCAAATTTATTTCTTCTTCTACATATTCTTCCTTAGTTGTTTCATTATGAAGTAATAACATCAGTATAACTCATATACTGATATGTTATTATAAATGTTAAACAAACCTATTTCACCTTCTATCCATCCTACGAAAAATGAAATCACCGTGCGTGCGTACGTACGGAATACCGTCTCCACGCCGTGGTGTAATCTGTTTTCCACCACAACAATACTTGGATGGGTATAATGGTGAAAATAATAATTATATATGATTATTGTAAAGTGATATTGATTCTGAAATAGTATACATACACTTAAATACAATTCCATAATCATGGGAATGATATCATCGCTCGTGCGTACATACGTTCTACCGTCTCCACGATGTGATGCGACTCGTTCTACAAGATCTTAATTGAATAATGATTATATAAATGAATTGAATGAGTAAATATGATATATATTACACTAATACCGTTCTGAAAATGAGTTATCTATATCCTAAAAAGAATAATATGAATTTATTCGACAAAACACACATAAGAACATAAAGCAATAAACACTCGAATAACAAGTAGCAATGAAATATTACTAATAAGAAGCTAAAAATATGACCATATATGATATCATAACATTGATTATGATTCTAGAATAAGTCAATGACATTATTTAAATCATTATACAGGATTTTCGGACACGTACAAAGCATATCAGACCTAAGGTAAGGGAAAATATCACAATCTCATTTTTATCCGAGACTGCTTATACTTTAGAATTTACTCGGGAATATTTATCATCAATATCCATGTTTCCTCAATATTTAATATTATTTCCATCCTACTACAATTCTTTCAGTCCAATTTTACACATTGGTGAGTTTTTATTAAAATATATGAAAGGAATATTTTTTCGTTTTTAATACGAGCTACTTTTTGACTTTTCTGACAAAAGTACGAGGAGAATGTTTTTTTAACTTATAAGGCATAAATAGATTTTTATGATTTAATAGAACATTATTTCCATGAATCTTCCTTTAAAAGTTTTCAAGTTTATTTTTAATCAAATTCTTTTAGTTTAAAATTGTATGACATGTTAAGAAAGGAAAAATGTTTTTGATGTAGAAAGGATATTTTCCTCAAGAATGGAGTTCAAGTGTTTTATCAAAATTATTTTCCTTATAAGATAATATAGGGTTCTATTTATATCCCTATTTTTACATTGATTTGATTATGTTATGATGGAATTAATTTTATGATGTCCTTTTATCTTATATGGAATATGTTTTGATGGCATGATGTTTAAGAATCCCATTTTTATTACATGGGTTATGCTATGATGTAGGATTTATGATTTTGTGGCACACATAAGAATGGTTTAATTATGAGATGGGTGGGACCTATATCTCCCTCCAATACATTGGGTAATGATTTATATCTCATGAGATAGACATGGCTGGAATGGTAAGTTAATCCAGTTCAGTGATACAAGACTGGAACGAGGAGTGAACTCGGTTCAGTAATGGACTTTGTCCACTATGATATTCTTGGAAATGAGTCTTGACTAATATGAAATGATTTTCTATGATTATGTGTGTATGCCACAAAGTTTCATGTTTTAAGTTATTATTATTGTTATTACATTTAACCACTATGATTTATCCCATGTTATGATATTATGATCTCTTTTGCAGGTTAATATATTCAAAATGTTATGTTCTTATGAATATAATACGATTGATATTTCTTTTGTTTACCCTTACTGAGCATTTGAGCTCACCCTTTTCTATTTTTTCTTTTTCCTAGGTCAGGAAGAAGGGTATTAAGTACGATATTCCAAAAGGGAGTCTAGATATGATAAAATTAATGGGAGACAACGTAGATGATTTATGAACCAGTTATTTATCTTTCCCAGTTTTTAAAGACACTATACCCATACGGTTCTTTTAGGGTTTTGTTATATGTTTTAATTAGTGTGAATCAATTTTGAGGTAATAATAATGTATGTAATGTATGGGTCATTAGAAAATACATCTATAGATAATACATAGATTGTCCTAAAGCCGTAAAAATGACCACATTCAACAAAGAAAAATAATTTAGAAATAAATATTCTAATAGATGCATGCCATTTTTTTAAAGTTCATATTTTTAAATAATTCAATCAATATAAACCCCATTTATCAATGATTCATCATATTATTTTTTACACATAATTTATGTAAAAAAATATTTTTCAATATAGTTTAGGTAAATGGAATTATAAATATCCAAGAATAAATTTTTAGAAATACAATTACAAATTTTATTATTTAGTGGTTGAGTAGAAACCTAAATAATAATATAAATAATATAAATAATTTAATATATAATTAACACATAATTAAATTATTAAAGATAATGATTTGTTATTATAATCTCAAGAAATAAATAATTTTTAATGAACTAAAAACTAAAAATATCAATCATTTAAAAAACATAATGCAGGCAATAAGAAAATATATCTAAAATTTTTAACCTCAAATTCCAATACAAACATGTTTCAAACCATAGATTTTGAATTCATCCACTATCTCTAGTTAAAAAAATCAATAAATTACTAGATTTGAAACCTAAATAAAATATTTAGAAAATTATATGAAAATAATATTTTATTAACTGAAATGAATTGAAATGGTTAAAAAATTACCATCAAAGGCATACTGCTTCATCAAGAATACATTTGAAAATAAAATTTTTCATTGTAATAAAGTTAAAATGTCCATAAATAGAAGATATTTTTTAAATTTGTCAAGTTAATATGATGTGTCTCTATGAAATGTAGCTAATAAAATAAGAGAGAACCTTCCCCACACATAAAACCAAACATCAACCTCAATGTTGGATTAAAATATGGTGGATACATAAAGGAATAAAGGTTTGAAACATAATTTCAATCCATCATTTAAAATAATGAACAAAAATCATAATTCATCCAGAACACACCATATATATAGATAAATTATAGTCATAAAATAAAAAACAACCTTAAAAACAATTTATATAAAGGCAAAATTATTAATTAAATAGAAGAGTGAATTTTTTTTCATTTAAACTTAAGAATTATATTCAAAACTACATTGAATCATTATAAAAATTACAAGTTAAATTGGAAAAAAATCTCAAACCAATTGGAAAATCACCAAGAAAATCAATATGTAATTCACTAGATGAATGTACCAACATGATTATAATGAACACACATAATGTAATAAATAAACATTGTATAAATTAATAATATAATAACTTTAATATCATATAAAAAAATTTTGAGGTAGAATACTCCCTAGGGTGAAAGATGAATTAACCTAAAAAATATATTCATATAATCACTCATATTTAGTAATAATTTTAAAATCTCATTGAATCCTATTAAGATCCAAAAAAATTAGAAAAAAAATTAAAATAATGTTGTATTTAAGCTCATAAAAGTACAAAAAATTACAAAAACAATAGAGAAATTTTAATCAATAAAATATCCCACGAATTTTATGGATGGTTCTATTGTAAGATGTGGTAATTTATATGGAAACTATATGATATTTGATAATAAATAATTCATGGAAATGATTTAATGGTATAGAAATATTGAAATTAAGATGTATAATTTAAAAAATGATTAACATAGTTTGGGAATAATTCGTATGTACATAATGAGGAAGAATCATTTTAAAAAAATTTAGAGAATACTTAAAAGGAAAAAAACTATCACAAACCCTAGATCAAAATGAAATTTAAAATTTATGTGGTGCTACTAAAACCATTATTGAAAAATATTTAAAAAACATAATGTTAGTGCATCATACTAGAGTAATACTGGATGAAATGTCTGTAGATCGATAATATTCATATCAGCGTATAATATTCTACTAAATTACTCATATAAAACAATACTCCAATATAGAACCTGATGTTGGTGTCACTCATACTCTCATATCACAAATTCAATCAATTGATCAAGCATAAAAATTCCAATAGTTATCATGTAACCAAACATGATTTTTTTGTCCAATTTAAAAAAATGATTCCACCATTGTTCCATTTTTATTCAAGTTAATATTGTTTATATTTTTAAGAACATAGAAAATAATTACAATAAATAATTTATTTCACCAATATAATTCAATAAAAAAATAAACCTTATAAGTGTAACAAGAGTATGAAAGAAAATATTTGATCCATTGGTGATACTATAATTAAAATATATTCTCAAAGAGATATATATTGTATCAGACAGTTTTAATAGCCATCATTTTATATATTATGATGGATAATTTCTTTTTAGAAATAATCCTTCTTATATTTTATATTATAGATCATAGAAAATTTAATTAGTGAAATTTTTTATGTGGGTATAATTTCCCTTGTAATTTTTAAGTAATGAAAAACATATGTGTAGGTGTTCAATTCATGTAATATTTTAGGTTTTATGTATTAATTGTTCTAAAAAATGATTTAGTGATGGTATGTTCTTGTATTCTAACAGGGGAAATAAAATAATTCAATAGAACATTTGACTCCGTTCTTGGGTGAAAATGAAAATGTTTTTATGGGAGGTACTATATTAATGTATGATAAAGGATCCTTCACATAGGTAATTCAAATTAAATGTTTAGGTAATAAAAAATTAATCATGGTATGTAAAATAAATAGCCCAACCATAGAATAAATGTTTTAAAACCAAAAACATTGTTATATGAAAAATATAAAAATGGATAAAAATGGATGAAATTGGGTTGTTTTATCTTTCCATAAAAAAATAAATTATTCCTAAAAACAACTAATAAAGAATAATGTATTTTTTATAACATATACTACAAAAAAAAAATAATCAATTACTATATTTAATAAGACCAACAGGTTGAATGGTGAATTTTTTTTCATTAAAGAGATGAAGTGTGTGACTAATTTAAAATTAAGTGGTTAATTGATATTAGTCCTCTAAACTAAAAAAATTAAAAAATTAAAAAATTATTTAAAGTTAGAAAAAAATTGGTTAACTCCCATCGAGAAATGGAATTATATTTTCTAGTTTTACTCTCATATAAAAAATTCTTGGTCTTTTGGAGGATGTGGTTTCTGGTCCATGAACCACCACATATTGACGTACAACTTTTTTGAGTGATAATTAAATTTTATAGGATCCAAAACAGATAGTAAAACAACTAAATCTCCACAAATATAAATGAAACCTATGAATCAAAACATTTATAATGTTAAAATATCACTTAACACTTATATACGTATATATAAATTGATCTATTTAAATTTTTCAGATGGGAAAGCCCCATATAAGGTTTTCATAAAGCTATTGAAATATCCTTCTAGATCTGTAAGATCCTGAACTTTATAAGGCTTTATACTTGTTTAAAATTTCGTTTTAATTCTTTCATTTGGGTTAATGAAGTGTTTATGGGGGTTATGAGGGACCTCTGGGGCATTTCAGAGGTTTATTCATGAAAGGATGGAAAACTGGTCTAACCTATACAAGGAGCTTGATTTTTGCACGACCGATGAATGGTCTAATAAACCATGTGAGGTGATGTGTTGTTTTGGGAAGTGGTATCTCGCGTGGTTAGAACACAGTTTGTAAATTGTGTGAAGCTCCCTAGTTTACAGTGCGAACTAACTCTTCTTCGATAGTAGCTTGTGCATGGTTTGTGCACAGTTTGGGAAACTATGCGGGTAAACCATAATGCCTAGTAAAGTTAGAAAATTTTAAAAAAAAATCCACCATGTGTTTTTATGTTCTAACTCATGATTCTACACCATTTCACCTCTTTCAAGCCTAGAGACGAATCATAGTGACCCAATCTTCCAATAAATGGTTCTCCCTTGATTATAATCTATTTGGAGCACCATTGGTTGCAGATAGAAACTCAAGGTGAGTCTAATCACTCTCTTTCATCTATTTTTTGGTTAAGGGTTTTCATATTTATCTTATCTCCATCTAAAGAAATAAAATCCTATATTTTCAGTATAATATAGATCGAGGCTTAAACTGGTGGTTGAATCTGGATCTGAGGATTTTAGTATGAGTGTATTCCTCAATGGATTCAAGGTACATGGTCTAAAAGTCATATCCCATGGTTTTCTTGTGGATTTCTGCATGAAAGGTTATGTTCTTGTTTTCCCTTTGTTATGTTCTTGGTTACATTAGTGATATTTGACATAATGGGTGTCTAAATGGAAAATTAAACCCCCTCATGATCCTCATGGGATGCATGGAGAATGACTTGACAAATTTCAGGACACCCATGGGGTGCGCGGACCTTTCCGAGAAAAGTTAACGAAAAAATTGGGTATAAAATCAATTTTTGATTTTTTAGGTCATGATATGAACATGTAAATTGGTTAAAGTGAGGAATAAGAAGTTAATTTGGGTTATTGTTCTTAGATGATGATAATGGATAAGGTATTTTTTTGTATAGGAATGAAAATGGGTTAAATGGAATTTGTTGTAATGTTTAAAATGAATTGGGAATGGAAATTGAAATTCATAATTGGGATAATCTATGGGAAAGGCTAAATTTGATAAAGGAATTAACATATGAAAATGGATAGATATGATGATTTGGATAATTTAGGGGAACTAGCGATTATTATTATTGAGTTAGGCAGGATAAATGGAATCGGGCTAAATGGTTACGCAATGTAAATGGTTAACATGTTAATGGGTTTTGGAATCATGTTAATTCCCATGTTGGTTTTTATAGTTTTTTATTTCCATTAGATTTGGTTAGGTTTGTTTGTGGTATTCTATATGTGTGGTTAATGGAAAATAATCATGTAAACAAGGATTGATAGAGTAGGGTATTGACATGAGGATATATTCCCACATGTTGATTTAGAATGAGGCCCTAAACTCCACCACAAAATGGTTAGATTAGGGAAGGGGATAGAGTTTTATTCCCCTAATGGTTTTATTCAATGAGACCACCTAGACCGAGGCTTCAAGGTGAGTGTGTTATACATGTGATAACACAATTCTCCCCAATTAGATATCAATCTTTAATTATTCCCCCATAAATTGAGATTGATGAATATGCCTAACATGTTTATAACATTATGAAAGTGGACTAAGTAATGAAGATGGTTGTAGTATTGAAATTGAGAATAATGATAGAAAATACATAAGTGAATTTTATTAAATAATGGTGCCAAACATTTCTTTTTTTAATTTCCTTTTCTTATAACTTTCTACACCATATCTTTATTGGTTATTTTTTAGACACCATTGGTGGTGTCCTATTAATTTTTATTCACACTGCACGGGCCACCGTTGTGTACCCGAGAAGACGTCTTGCTTGCAGGTCACCATAAGGGTATAGAACATATTCTAAGATGTTGAGTTGGGAATGGGACATGCTTGGTTGGGGTTCTGGCCTTGGATTCTGGGATATATTTGGTATTCCATTGTTTTCCTTTATTTTGGGTTTTGCTCACTTATCATTGTAGCATGATGTGAAATATTTACTGTTGGTTTTAGTATGTACCATGTTTTTGGATGTGTTTAACTATGAATATTAATGTATTGTTATTTAAATTTTTTCTATTCTATATATTCACTATTGTTTATTACTCTAGAAAATAGGGTATATTATCCCCACTCAACTTTTAGACCCTCGCTTTTAGTTGACAACCTCTAGCGTATGGGGAGGCATGCTAGAGGTCATGTGACGACATGGCTCAGGGCACTAATTTAGTGGATCCTTGTTCAGGGATGTTACAAAGTTTTTTTAGTGTAGGTATTTTATATTGTGTACTATTTGGGAATGGTAGAGAGGATATTATGAAAGTTTTGGTCCTTGGTAATGAGTTTGTTCTTAGGAGTATCTAACCCATGTGCAAGAGAAAGCCCAAGTGCTATGGGGTGGGAATTTTTGTTCTTATTATGTATTGTTACATTTAATGATATTTCACCATTGGTTGATGCATTTATTGTGTAATGAGACTATTTTATGACATTTTTCTCAACACTGACATGGCATGAGGATGTGCATTCATACATCATTGTAGGCGCATATGCCTTAAAGTGGTATACATCAAGATAGGCATACACACGATGGGTGTGTGGGTTATAAAAGGTATAATGTTTCATATTTCCAAGAAAATTCAAAGAATACGGTGTCTAATGAAATGAAGAAAATGGTTAAAGGAAATAAAATACTATTGAATGGTTCCTAATGTAAGACTTGTGACTATGTGATTTTGTTACCCTGAGTTAGCCATTACACATGGAAGGGTTGGTCAAGGGTAGTGTTTTTAAAGTCCAAATGTATGTTTGGATAGTGTATGTGAAATGGTTGTTTGTGGATATTAAAGATCCATATTTATGAAATCTATTAAAATTATAGCATTTACTCTAATCTCGTGTTTTGATTATAGAGATATTCCACAATGAAATTAGGTATCATTTGGGAGAAAAGCAGATGTTGGTAAGAATGATCCTCCAATAGTGGATCTAGATAATGTGGAGATCCAAGAGGGTATATAAAATTAGTTCAGTGAGAATATTTCACACTTTATGAAAATTATGGAATAGGGCCCATGGAGTGTTGTTCCGAGCATGTTTGGGAGGACCAGGGAGTTTCACCTGCAGCACCCTATGACCTTTACTAGAGAGGGTGGTCTAGAGGAAACTGAGTTATTGATAGATTCCATCCATATGATTATTTAATATTTAGATATTCTTGTCGAGAATAGGTTTAAGTTGGACTCATACATGTTTAGTGGTCATGAAATGTGTTGGTAGGATATCATGGTTCAGACTATATAGGAATAAGTGATGTTATAGAATGTCTTTCAAAAAACAATTCTATTGAATTTATACCATGAGTCATTGAGGCAGAAATAGGATACTCATTTCCTATGTTTGACCCAAGGGGAGATTTTTGAAATGGATTCTATGTGTTTCACTCATATGAAATGATTTGTTCCACTATTGGCTTGAGATTAGGCAGTTTTGGCAAAACATTTCCAAGATGAGATGATATAGAAGATCGGGTATTGGGTGAATACTTGAGATGAAAATATTTGTCAAAGTAAGTGGATCAAGCACTTATCTTGAAAGGTAACATAAAAGGTTATTTAGGTAGTGTACATGTGGTGTATGTTATTCAGGAAAGTGGTGCTACTTCTGAGGGTAGGAAGATACATTTTGGGAGCTTCCATTAGGGAGAAAGTGCACAGGGTAGTCAGAAGAAAGGGTCAGCCTCTAAAAGAGGCGATTTGGTGTTCTGTTATCAGTGTGTCTTACTAGGGAACATGTGCTATCAATGTCCCTGACCAACCGTTGAGTGCCGAGTGTTCTACAGAATGGGTCACATGCAAATGTTCTATAGAAACCCTCGACTAATGGGCATGGATGTAGGTTTGAAGTAGGAAACCAGTGTGGGATAGGGGTCATCCACCATTTATCAGGTAGGCAGTTGGAGTTCTAAGGATCATAATAGCCGAGGAGGTGGATGTGTTACTCCAAGGTGAGAGTTTCCATGCTAGTAGGGTAGTGTAGTGACAGACACTCAAGATGGAGCTCAGGGTAGAGGGGTAAGTCATCATCACTTAGTTAAGTTAGTACTTAGAGGTGGAGAGGCAGGACAATATAAAATTTGATGTACGATTCTTCTAGATTCTACCCTTTCTAGTGTGTTATTTGAAATAAGTGCCACACACCCTTCATTTATGCCCAGTTATGTGGGTTTTATGGGTATAATAGTGGATTTAGTGTGTGGGATTATGTCAATTGATAATTCATTAGGGTGTGAGTTGATAATATCATTCAATGTAAAGGTTATCCTCTAGAAGTTGGTGGGTATCATTTTAAATGGGACTTATTCATCCTCCATATGTTTGTATTTGACTTAATCCCGAGTATGGATTGGTTGGTGATATATCAGTCCCCCATTAACTTTTACCATCATAGGGTAACTTGCATGTATCTCGAGGGAGACACATATATCTTTCAGGGTGAATGGGTTGTTTGAGAAATCCATGTAGGGCCAATATATCAGTGGTTGGGTTAACTCATGTAACAAGTTGAATTCCTTGAGCTTGATGATGGAGGGGTAGATAATCTTGTCATTCCACCTGGTGTGGATCAGTTTTAGGATGTTTTCTTCGTAAGGATTTCTCAAGGCTACCACTGAATAGGGACATGGAGTTCACGATATAGTTACTTCCTGGGGAAGAACCAGTTTCTATTCCACCATAAAAAATTGAACTAGTAAAACACTATTAACTTAAGGTTCAGTTAGAGTGGTTGTAGTGTAATGGGTTAATACTACCGAGTTTTTCAGATTGGGGATTAGTCGTTTTATTTTCCAAGATGGGTGAATGATCATTATGGTTGGGTGTGGAATATAGAAGGTTATATCAAATGACGTTTTAGAAACAATACCCTCTTCCTGGAATTGATGATCTATTTGACCATATTAAAGGTTCATTAGTGTTCTTCAATATAGATTTGAGGCTAGGGTACCGTCATCTGAGGGTGAGACTTCCGACATACTGCAGACAGCTTCCAAGAGTAGGTATTGGTAGTATGATTTTGTGGTAATTCCGTTTTGGTTGACCAATAGTCCAGTTTTTTTCATGGATTTAATGATCTGAATCTTTCACCCATATCTAGATTAGTTCACGGTTTTCTTCTTAGATGACATCTTGGTGTACTCTAAAACTCTTGACAATCATTCCAAACATCTGGAAAACATATTGGGTACATTAAGAGAGTGTAGGACATATGAAAATATATCCAAATTACAATTTTAGACTGATGAAGTGTTTTTATTAGGTTACATAATCTTTGATGTAGGTGTGTTAATGGATCTAGAGAAATTTCTATCCACTATTTCTTGGGATCGTAAAAGAATGTTTCTGATGTTAAGAGTTTTATGGGTTTGACTAGTTATTATATATTGTTCATTAAATATTTCTCCCATTTTTTAGTGCCACATTTCGGATTGATAAAGAAGGTATTTATGAATGAGTGGTCTGAGGCATGCAATATTTATTTTTAGGAGTTAAAGAAGTGGTTGACAACTGCACTAATCTTTCTCTTACTCGAGCCAGGTAAGATGTGAACCTTGTTTTTTGATGAATCTCGTGTTGGGATTGGGGTTGTGTTGATGCAGGATGAATGGTTTGTAGCTTATGGATCATGGAATTTGATGCAACATGAAAAATATTACCCCACTCAGGATCTAGAGTTGTCTGCAATGGTTTATGATTTGAAATGTTGAAGTCACTACTTGATGGGGGAGAAACTTACCATGTATACCAATCATGCAAGTCATATTTACATCTTCTCCCTACATTATCTGAATCTTTAGTAGTGAATGTGGATTGAGTACATGCAATTGTTTTATTTCAAGTTGGTTTACATACTAGGAGAGGGGAATAGTGTTGCATATTCCTTGAGTTGGAAGACTCACAATCATGTGTCTCATGAATCCAACCCTGAATGGAGAATAATGACCTTATTTGTGGAGATACACATGAAGGTGCAGGATGGGAATGGGAAGAAGTCCCTTGCATCCATAGATGTTGAGTCTGAACATTTAAACTAGATTAAAGAGATCATCTTGAGTATTTTGAGTGTTTGTCTATGATGGAAAGTCATAAAGGTGGTGTGTTTCCTTCTAATTGGGTTATTGGTGGTGATGGGGTTTTTCATGTTCATGTTCATATTATGTTTCCAATTGGAATGTGAAAGGATTTGATGCGTGAGTCTCATTCTTTAAAGTGGGAGGTATATCCTAGTTTTAATAAGTTGTATTGTGATCTTTTAAGGTTGTTTGGGTGGCCAAGAATAATGAAATCGGTTGTAGGATTTGTGGTGTGATACCTCACATGTCCGCAGGTGAAGGCCAAAAATCAGCACCCATCTGGTTTGTTACAAAATTTTCCATTTATGAAGTTGAAGTGGTATAATGTAATGATGGATTTCTTAGTGGGCCTTATGAGAATACCCTAGAAGAAGGATGCAATCTGGGTGACTGTGGATTAGCTAACATATGTGGTGCATTTTTTCTAATCCAAGATACCTTCCTCGTTGACCAGTTTGGGGAGTTGTACAATTGGGAATTAGTATGGTCGCATGGGGAACAAGGAAAACAGAGTCATATCAATATTTGTGATTTACATCTCACTTATGGTATGTATTACAGAAGGAACATGGTAGCCAAGTGTTTCTTAGTACATATTTTAACCTGCTAAAGGACAGGCAGTCAAAGAATAAAATTTAGGTGTTAGAGGAAATTTTGAGATCTTTTTTCCTTGATTTTGGTGGTTTTTGGAAGAAAAAATTTCCCATTTTAATATTTCCTTGAATAATAGTTTTCAGGCTATGACTCAAATGACACTATTTGAGGCACTCTATGGGATGTTGTGTATATCTTCATTATGTTAGTTAGAAGTGGGGGAGTCCAAGATATTTGGACCAAGTCTCATTTAGGAGACTTCAAAAAAGGTTAATTTGATTCAGAAAATAATGGAAACAACTCATATAAGGTAGAATTCATATGAATATCAGCTTCATCAACCAATTTAGTTCACAGTGGGCAATAATTTATTCCTTCGGGTGTCGAAACGGTTGGGTCACGATCAAATTTAGAAGTAGGGTGTGTTGCTGACTAGGTACATGGGGCCATTTGAGATTATGGAGAGGATCGTACCAATGGATCATTGATTGAATCTTCTACAACAGTATAGTGGAAGGCCCGATGTTTTCCATGTTTTTCATCTTCTATAGTATCACCCTAATCTATAAAATGACATTAATGTTGTGGATCTTTTTCTTAAGGATGATGTGTCCATTGAGGAGCATCTGTTTTGTATTGTGGATCATAGTGAGATGGTCTTGTGGGGATATATTGTGCCTTTGGTTCACATTCAGTGGAAACTTGGAAATGTTTAGGAATAAACATTGGAGGGGGAGTTGAATAAGCGGGCTTAGTGGCATGATCTCTTTTCATAGGAAGCTCGGTAATGCATGGGATAGTGGATTGAGAATGACTCATTATAAAGTGGGGAAGTTGTAAGATCACATACATTATAGAGGTATCTAATTGTTTAAAATACGGTTTCAATTCCTTGTTTTTTGGTGAATGAAGTGTTTTAGGGGGTGTATGAGGTACCTCACGAGAATTTTGAGGGTTCAAAAGTGAAAGGAAGTAAAATTGTGCCAAACTATAAATTGCACATGGTTTTTACATGGATAGAGCACGGTTAAATAAATTGTGTGATGTGTTTTATAGTTTTGGGAAGTGGAATATTGTATGGTTGGTGCATAGTTTTTGGACTAGGTGGAGCTCCCAGGTTACCGTGCGACCCAACTCCCCTTGGATAGTGTCTTGCACATGGGATTCTCCTCCAGTTCACCTCCAACAACTCTAGTAACAAACCCTAGCAACCCAATATTCAAAGAGTTGGTTCTTCTTTGATCATAATCATTTTTAGTGCCTTCGGTTATTGATCGAAGCTCCAAGTGAGTTTAATCCCTCTTTTGCTTCACATTTCCTTTTAACATTTTCATCTTCCTCTTATCTCCATCCAAATCCCAAAAACCCTCTCTTTTCAATGAGATATACTTTGAGGCTTCAAAGGTTGAATGAATTAGGATCTATGGATTCGATTAGGAGTGTGTTCATAAATGGATTTTAGGTAGGTGGTGTACAAGTCATATACCGTTGTTTTCATATGGATTTGGGCATGCAAAATTGTGTTCTTGTTTTCCCTCTGTTGTGTTCATGACATTGTTAGTATAATTTGACATAATGGGTTTCTACATGAAAAATTGAACCCACCCCCCCTAATGATGCTCTTAGGATGCATGGAGAATGACCTGAAAAATTTAGATCTACCCATGGGGTTCACCAACCTTTTCAAGAAAAGTTAACATAATAGTTGAGTGGGAAATCGACCTATAATTTTTTAGAACACCATATGAATATGTAAATTGGGTAACGTGATGAATAACATGAGAATTTAGGTGATTGTTCTTAGATGTGTATAATGTATAAGGGATTATTTGGCTAGGAATTATAATGGGTAAAATGGGATTGTTGGTAATGATCTAAATGAATTGGGAATAACACTTGAAATACACAATTGGGATAATCACTGGTAAATGATAAAAATGTCAAATTAATTAACATATAGAAAGGTATGGATATGTTAATTAGGATAATTGAGAGAAACTAGATATTATGATTACTGATTTAGGAATAAAAAATGGAATTGTGATTAATGGATATGTAAGGTAAATGGTAACTATATTAATGGTGTCATAACCCATCCCTCGGGGCCCATACCGTAACTACCCCAAGATCACCTTCCATATGCCAGGGGTTAGAAACTAGAACTAAAAAAGGCATATCCCTAAAAATGGGAAGGAATTTCCTTTAAACCTGAAAACACATAAACCAGGTACACAATAAGAACAAGCCACGTAGTATAACTGCTGAAAGTAAAAGTGTGGACATAAGTTAAATGGGCCATAATACAAACCCAACTAAATGAAAATATAGCAAAAAAGAAAAAACATCTCCTGAGTTCGTCCACCAAGAACCCTATATGAAGGGTAGGTAGAGCTCGTCACTACTTCTCTCTGTGTCAACTGGTCACCTTTGTACACCGTCTAGTCCTGTCACTCAAATCTCGGTCAAGGCATCCCATCATCTTTACAAGACACAACAAGGTTCGAGCGATTCCCATGTAGTGGTGAGTATAAAAATACCTAGTAGGGACCATGTGACCCCTGAAGGTATCCCAGAATTTCAAAAGGAAAAACCAAAAATCATGATATCAATCACAAAAAACAAAGTAAAAGACTCCACTCAAATAAGGTATACAACTTAAAGAACTGAAAAAAAAAGATGATTAGTCTCAAATCCAGATCATCTTATTCTATCTGGAGGCTATTGATTAAGGGCCCACATAGGGTCTTTAAGCGCTAAACCAGAGAAGATTTCTAGGTGTCGACACACAGAGGATCACTGTGTGTTGACCAACAGAGGATCACTAGGTGCTGACCCACCCAGAGGATCGCTAGGTGTTGGACCACTCAGAGGATTGCTAGGTGTAGACCAACAGAGGATCTCTAGGTGCTGACCCACTTAGAGGATTTATAGGTGTATAACCACAGAGGATCACTAGGTGTAGACCCACAGAGGATCACTATGTTCTGACCACTCAGAGGATCACTAGATGCTAACCCACTCAGAGAATCACTATTCTTTCTTTTCATTACAGCCAACCACTAGATTCCCTAACCTAGAACGTTTGATTTCGGGAAGATCTTCTCCTCAAGCCATCAGTCATACCGCAACCACCACAAAGTCTCACAAAAAAGAAACCCGAAAAATCGTCATGTCATAAGGGTTCCAACGCAATAGACAACAAATTAATCAGGCACCTAGTCTGTAAGTTATAGACAATATAGTACCGAGGCCCCAGTTGGATTCGGGTTCGAACCAACCTGGTTGTACACCATCTATCTCCAAAACCCAAGTGGTGTATCTCAAAAGGCCCACCTCATCCTAACCATTCCAATGCCAGAGATAGTTCATCAAATAGACAACATGTTTAGATGATATGATCCCTTAAGAGAATCTGGGTCAAAAGGGTCTGGGTCTGGCCCGAACCGATCAGACTGACCCAACCTAGTCCTACCGACTCAAACCAGTTCTGGTCGACCCGAACCAGCCCGCTAGGCTCTGCCCAAACTGGATGGGCCTAGTCCGGGTGGTCGGCCTACGGGACTGGCCCTGCCCACCCTAATGGGTGTGGCCCGCTAGGCCATGGAACCAGACCGGCATAATGGCTAGGAGCGGCCCACTGGCTGTGCGCGACCCACCAACTGGGCACGGGGTCTGCACCCATCCTGAGCAGACGCAGACTATATAGGCTCACCAACCGGTGGCACCAAACTGGCATCGCCCCTCCAGCTAACCGGTCTGGTGGACCGACCTAGGGCGGGATCTGTGGATGCGGGTCTACCTCTGTCGTGGTATGAGCCACAACACATCCTCCATGGTAGCCCATTGACTAATTCCTCCTCCTCCGTGGTTTTATACACTCTTTAAACACAGTTGGAAAAGGCTAACCACCCCTGTCCACCGCGGCCCCATCGGGCACCGCCATCCCCTCATCGCCACTAGTCGTCGGCACTGCCACGCCGGTGGGGTCACGTCGGCGGTTCTTCTATTGGCCACTGGTGAAGCTCTGGTGGTCCGATTATCTTCACGACTATGCCTAAAGGTTTCCTGGGAAGTCATTTTTACCCCACAACCCTCAGTTCCCTCTTTCTGCCAATTTTCATGGTGACCCACAAAGAAAGAATCAAACCAAGATCGAAAGAGGTTCTGAGCCTTGTTTGGTTCGGCCCGTGCCCTCCAAATTAGCGTTATAACATGCGAATTAATTTAAATATAATAAACTCTAAGAATAAAAAAATCAAAACCCCTACCTTGAACGCGTTGGAAGACATTGCGGAGGAAGAAGGTTCCACATTCGAAGGTGTTCATCAGCGTTCATCAATCTATGGATCAAATCATCACTGGTATCATTGAATATCTATTAATCATTTGAGGAAGACGTCACAAGAAATTCTTCAAGAGTCCTCCCATTGGTTCCCAAAACCCACACCCATTATTTGGTTAAATAAAATATAAATTACCTCTAATATTGGTTCATTATTATGATTCATTAATGAATCATAATTAATGAACCTAATAAACCACATTCATTGTGGTTACAAAACGAGAGGTAAATGTCATTAAATAACCCCTGTTTATTTCCTGACTTTACACTACGGTCCCACCATTCTATCATCAACTATTGAAAAAAAATAACATCTTTCGTTATTTTATTATTGTTTTCTGAAAGTTCAAAAAAATTAACTTTTTTGTCTGACTTTTTTCAAAAAAATTGATGCTTCTCTTAAGTGAATCCTGACGGTGTGGGTCCAACGATGTCCTTGGATTTTTAATCTAATCACCGGTTCAACAGACTGAAATTCTCACCCACACATATACTGAACGTACCTTAAAAATCGAAATTTTTTTCTGGCCTCTCTGGGCCTCAGGATCATGTGTGATCAATTTTCGCAGACTCATAATAATTCCATATAATTAAAAAATAAATTTATACAGAATTTCTGGGTCTTTAAATTCTCCCCACCTTAGGAATTTATGTTCCTAAAAGCTAAAACAAAATCTACATAAACAAATGGGGGTACTAAGCATGAATCTGAGCCTCTTGCTCTCATGTGCTCTCTCGGATGTTCTTGTGCTGCCACCAAACTCGCACCAGAGGGATCAGTCATCCACAAAGGACCTACTTTTTTCAATCCTCTATCTCCCCTAGAAACTCTGCAAACGTCGCCCCATCATCAATTTCCAGCTCGACCCAATCAATAACATGTGATGAATCATGCACGTATCTCATCAACTGCAACACATTGAAACAATTATGCACCTTGTGCATATGTGGGGGAAGAGCTATGTAGTACGCCACCTCGCCTACTCTACTAGGAATCTGGAATGGTCTGATGATCCTCAGAGATATCTTTTTGCCCTGTATAAATCTCCGCAATCCTCATCGAGGTGAGACCCAAAAGAAAAACATAACCTCCATCATTAAACTCCATGGGTCTTCTTCTCCTATCGGCATAAGACTTTTGCCTGCTCTGTGTATTCTTAATCCACTGCTGGATGATCTTCACCTTCTCAGTGGTAGCTCATACCAACTCTGGAACCATAAATGCTGACTCCCCTAGGTTTTTCCAGCATAGATTTGGTTTGCAAGGTCGCCTGTACATGGCCTCAAATGGTGCCATGCTGATGCTAAAGTGATAGATACTATTGTATGCGAACTCCACCAAGGGAAATTGATCCTCCCAACTATGGCCAAAATCAAGGATGCAAGCACAAATCATTTCCTCAAGTGTCTGTATAGTCTGCTTTATATGACCATCTAGCTAATGATAAAAGGTAGTGCCCAAACATAGTTGATTCCAAAATACCACCTACAATCCCTTCCACAAATGGGATGTAAAATGAGCATCATGATCTAAGAAGATCATCGAGGGGACCTAGTGAAGTCGTACTATCTTCTGTACGTAGAGGCGTCCCTTTCCCTCTACTGATCCCCTCTCTTAGATAGGGAGGAAATTGGCTGACTTGGGGAGTCATTAAATGATCACCCAAGTCGAATCATAGCCCCTAGACGTACGTCTTAGTCCTATTGTGACATCCATGTAGATACCATCCCACTTCCATTCTAGTACCTATATTGGCTGAGCAAAGCCCACTAGATCCTGATGCTCGACCTTCACTTGCTGACAAGTGAGGCATCGTGAAACAAACTCGGCCACTTCTTTCTTCATCCCTGGCCACCAATAATGACGTCGGAGGTCCTATTACGTCTTCACCACACCCATATATACGACCAAATGGGATTTGGGGAACTCCCACAGTATCTCCTCTTGTAGCGTCACCGGTACCATTGTGAGTCCTATTAAAAGGATGATGTTCTCCTGACCTTTAGAAAAACTTTCAGGAGCCTGTCCAGAGGATATCTGATCATGTTGGGTCTCACAGTCAGTGTCCCAAAGTTTTTCCTCCCTGACTCACTGAAGAAGTGGGAGAGTGACTATCATAGACTTGAGGTAAGCTACTCCATTGCTATCCACGAATGATAACTGTAACGCGGCTAGATGCCCTGTCACCTCACTTAGAAACTTTACAGCGGACCTCATATTGAGTGTGTCTACCACCACTTTTCCCTTCCCAGTAGTGTAGACTATCTCAAAGTCATAGTCCTGGAGGAATTTCATCCATTTCTATTGTCTCAGGTTAAATTCCTTCTGAAATAAGATGTACCTGAGACTCTTGTGATTAGAGTAAATGTAAATTGTTCACCCATTAGGTAGTTTCTCTGTATCTTCAATGCAAAGACCACCGATGCTAACTCTTGGACATGGGTCACATAGTTCTTCTCATGTTGCCTCCACTGTCATAAGAATCAGGCTCCACCATCTCCCTACTACTCCCTAGAAGAGGCTAGAATCTAGGATCACCATCTGGTCTGCAGGAGCCTCAACTATGTAAAAAACCCATGCCACAACCTCTATCCAGTCCTAAGTAACCTGGGGATCCATCTTTCTATGAAATCACGGAGGCCACAGTCTTTGGAACTCCTGCAATGCACTCAATCGGTGTGCACGCTCTAATTGGTGGGGATGGTGGAATCTTCTTCCTTACTGTTATGGGTGCTATTGGTACACCACCTGAAGGTACCAACGCCAGATGAGTGAACTGCACTGAATCCACATCCCTCAGTGGGCCATCATCGTGATCTCTCACTGGAATCCTGGATGGTTGTCTATGTGGCGACATCCTATAAAGAAAAAAATGAGCCACAGTCAATAAGATATACCTGGTGAGCTGACTCAAAAAGATCAAAAGTAATACAACATTTTCAAAAGACACGCAAACAATGTTTTCATGTACCAAGTCAAAAATCAGAATTCAGGGTCCTGGTGTATGGATACGTCAGTGTCTCACAACCACTAGACTCCTCAAACTAAAACCTGAACTCAAGACACATAACACTATTTCTCCATTGAAAACGCAAACTCTTAGATCTTCTAGTAGAACTGACCACCCTCTGATACCACTTTGTCACAACCTGTCCCCCATGGCCCATTCCGTGACTACCCCAAGCCCACCAAGGGTTGGAAACTGTCACCAGAAAGGTATATCCCTAAAAATGGGAAGTCATTTCCTTTTAACCAAAAACACAAAAACTATGTACACAACAAGAACATGCCACATAGTATAACTATTGAAAGTAAAAGTGAGAAATGATGCTCAATGGGCTAGAATACAAACCCAACTAAAAGAAAAACTCCAAAAAAATAGCTCCAGAGGTCATCTTCCAAGAATCCTACCTAAAGGTCATGTACAGATCATCACTATGGCTCTCTGTTTCAACCGGTCACCTTCAAACACCATCTAGTCTTGTCTCCCAAATCTCGGTCAAGGCTTCTCATCATCTGCACAAGGAAAAACAAGGTGCGAGCGATGCCCATGTAGGGGTGAGTATAACATTACCCAGTAGGGACCCCAAGACCCCCGAAGGTCTCCCATAATTCCATAAGGAAAAACCACATATCATGATCTCAATAAAAAAGCACAAATTAAAAGACTCATCTAAAACCAGATATACAACATAATGAACATGAATAATGATGATTAGTCACAAAGCTAGATCATCTTATTCTGTCGAGAGGCTTTCGCTGCAGGACCGCACAGGCTCTCTAGGTGCTGACCCACAGAGGATCGCTCTATTCTAACCCACATATGATCGCTAAGTGCTAACCCACATAGGATCTCTAGGTGCTAACCCACTCATAGGATCGCTAGGTGCAAACCCGCTTAGAGGAGCGCTAGCTGCAAACCAAGATAGGATCGCTAGGTGCTAACCCTCTCAGAGGATCGCTAGGTGCAGACCCATAGAGGATCGCTAAGTGAAGCCCATAGAGGATATCTAGGTGATGACTCACTCAGAGGATCTCTAGAGGCTCACCTACTCAGACGATCACTGTTATTTCTTCACGTCACATCCAACCACTAGTTTCCCTCACTTATCATATTTTATTTTAAGATGATCCACTTCTCAAGACATTGGTCATACCTCAACCTCCACAAAGTCCCATGAATAAGTAACCTAAAGAACCACCATTTCAGAAGGGTTTGAATGCAATATTACACCCGTCAATCGGACACCTGGTCTGTATGTTATAGGCATTTTAGTCCTGAGGGCCCAGTTGGATTCGGGTTCGATCTAACCCGGTTGTACAACAAATTTCTCCAAAAGACCTATTGGAGTATCTAAAAAGGATCATATCATCCTAAGGGTTATGGTTCCATATATAGTTCATCAAATGGACGACCAATTTAGAATATATGACACTTTAAGCGAATCTAGGTCAAGAAGGGTTCAGGTCCGGCTCGGCCCAGGTAGGCCGACCCGACCGGACCTGGCCCACTGGGCCTGAACCGAACTGGCTGGGCCCGAACCGTTTCTGCTGGGCTTGTTCCAGGTTGTTGGGCCACAGCACCAGGCCACAGAGCCATAGAACTAAGTCGACCAACTAGTTGGGCACAAACCTCCAGATAGGCACGGGGTCAACACCCCTTTCGAATGGACATTGGCTATTCGGGATCAACAACCCGTGATGCCACCCCTCCAACTGACCAGTCCGGTGGAACAGTCTAGGGTGGGACTCATGAATGTGAGTCTTCCTCCACTGTGGCTAGAGCCGCGACATTTCCCCCTCGGTAACCTGTTGGTTGCTTCCACCTCCTTCGTGGAACACAACTCGCCGTTATTGCGGCCGAAAAAGGACGACTGCACCTGTTCAACGTTGCGCCTTAAGGCACTACCTTCCCCTCACTGTCGTCAGTTATCGGCGCAATCGCGCTGGTGGTTCCACACCGTCGATGCTTCAACGGGCCACAGGTGAAGATTTCGGTGGTTCTATTTCCTTCCATATTGCGCCTATGAGAATCATGAGGCACCACATTTACCAAGACACACTTGGTTTTGTCTTTCGGCCAATTTTCTTGGTCTCTCACGACGAACACAACAAACCGAGATCAAAGAAGGGTCCAGGCCTTGTTCAGTTCCGCCCGGGTCCTCAGAATTAGCATTATAACATGGAAAGGAATTCAAATATCATCAACACTTAGAATAAAAAAAATAAAAAACCCTTACCTTGAACTCGTTGGAAGACGCTGCGGAAGAAGAATGGTTCACATTCTAAGGTGTTCATTAGTGTTCGTCGATCTCTAGGTCGAATTCTCACTGGCATCATCAAATATCCATTCTTCGTTGGAGGAAGACGTTTCCAGAACATCGTCAATAGTCGTCTCGTGGGTTCCAAAACCCATGCCAATGATCTGGTTAAATAAAAGAAAAATAAAATCCAATGTTGGTTCATTATTATGATACATTAATGAATCATAATTTATAAACCCAATAAACCGAAAGCATTGCAGTTACACAACTAGAGGTTCAAGTCATTAAATGACCAATGTTTATTTCCCGATGTTACACTGTGATCCCACCATTTTCCACTCAATGATTACAAAAAATAATAAAATAACATCTTTAGTTATTTTATTATAATTTTTTTCGAAAGTCCAAAAAATTAACTTTTCTGTGTGACTTTTTCCAAAAAAAAATTAAGCTTCCGTTAAGCGAATCCTGATGCTGCGAATCAAACGATGTCCTCAGATTTTTAATCCGAGCACCGGTTCAGATGATAGAACTTCACACCCGCACATTTACTGAACAGACCTTAAAAAAAGTTCAAAATTTTGTTTCGGGCTCTCCAGGCCTCAGAATCATGTGCTGTCAATTTTCACAGACTCTTAATAATTCCATATAATAAAAAAAATTATGGAACTTCTGGGTCTTTATATATGGGTTATATTTTCACATTAATTCCAATGTTGGTTGTAATGGTTTATGATTTATATTGACTTTTGTTATGTTTGGTTGTGGTTTGTTATATGTTTGTTGAACAGAAAATAATCATGTGCACATGGCTTGGTTGGGTGGGGTATTGACCTAAGGATATATTACCACAGTTACAGTTAGACTGGGGCACTAAACTCCACCTCAAAATGCACGGACTAGGGAAGGGGATGAAGTTTTATTCCCCTAATGTTTTCATTCGATGATACCACCTATAAAAAGGCTTCAAGGTGACTAATTTATATTTGTGATGATGTGATTCTACCTTGTGAGATTGGGAAATTTATTTATTTCATCTATACATTGAGATTAATGAATATTCCTAACATGTTGATAACATGATGAATGTACACTATGTATTGAAGATGGTAACAGTATTAAAATTTGGAATAGTGCGAGAATAGATTTAATTTAATCTTATTAACAAATGTAACCTAATTTGTTTTATTTAAATGTATTATATTAGCACATTCATACACTATATATTCATTATATAATTTTTAGACATCGTTAGTGGTGGTCTACTATGTATTACTCACAACATGCTCGAGCCGTCGTTCTATACCAAAGAAGGATTCATTCTTGCAAGTCAAGACTAGGGTAAGGGCCCTATGCTAAGGAGTTGAGTTGCGAATGGGACCTGTTTAGATGAGGTTTTGAACGTCTATTTAGGATAGTTTTTGGGACTCCATTATATTCCTTTATTTTGGGTTTTTCTCACTTGACATTGTAGCATAACACAACATATTTTCTATTGGTAGTGGTTTATAACTAGTTTCGGGAAGTGGTTAATTATGCATATTCATTTTTATGATATTTTTTCCACTATTCTATATATTCCCTACTATGTTTTACAATGGTAAATATGGTATAGTATCCCCACGTGACATTTAGACTATCACTTCTGGTTGGTGACCTTTGGCATACGAGGAGGCGCGCTTAATGTCATGTGGTAACCTTGCTCGGGGCACCGGTTCAGTGTCTCTTATGTCGGGGATAGTACAAGATATATTTATTATTTTTACCGATATATAAATAAATAAATATTTTTAAATAAAAATGTTTTGAAAATGAAATTAAGAAATTATTTTTAAAGGATTCATTAAATAATTATACAATAATTATTTTCCAAACATGAATATTCTTATATATTTACCCTAGATACTAAGTGAATTTCAAAACCAACATTATTTTCATCAATATAAAAAAATAATTAATCTTTGAATAAAACATTACTATATTGGGAAAATTGTCTTTTTATTCATCTTCAATGATTTTATAATTGTGTTTTTCTAAATTGTGTATTTATTCCATATTGTTTCAACTATAAAAACATTACCAACACTTAATACATAGAAACATTTGGTTAGGTATTAAACCATTAAATATTGACTAGAATCCAAAATACTATTCATTATAGAAAATAGAATATATTTTAGGAATTATATATAAAATTTAGTGAAGTTAGACTCTAATTATATGCCACTAAAAACAAAATATAAATTTTATTTATTTTTTAATCCTTCCATAAATGATTAATATTTCGTCCACATTTGTTATACAAATCTAGATGGAAGTAACTAGTGCGGTGATTAAGGAAAGAATGTTCTTAGTTAATACTTTTTTAATTCCTAATCACCTATCCTTGTTGTAGAAACCACAATTCAAAAACCATTAGATTTGCACTTTCCAAAAATAGACGATTTCATGGATTATAATATTCTGTATTTCTCTAATTTCTTTTTTTAATATGATGTTTTATTCAAGAAATTTCATAATATAAATTTATTTATCATCATATTTTAAAAAATAATAATTTTTAAAAATAAAATACTCATATTCATATTTTTACACAACCAAATATATTACCCCCTAAAAACTCTTAGGAAAGAGGGTTTTTAGGTTTAGATAAAAAATTTACAATTTAATATTCCACATATTCTACAACTAAAACCTATTTATATCTTTTACACACACTATGATTTAGAAATTCTCTCATTTATACACTATAACTCTATATATTTATCCTTAAATTCTTTCTTATTTTTCCCCTATATTTATATTCATCTACCAAACCACCATATAGGTTCTCTTCACACCTATAGATAATTTTTATTATTTTATTGAGTTAATCCATAATAAATTTTATTCTTCTACATTATTAAAGTTTTCTTTAGTTTTTAAATATTTTTTAATTAAAATATTAATTATTTATCTTTTTATTGATCAAGCTACCAAATTTGATTTGTAATCCTTAAATTTTCACCTAATTCAATTAGAAAATATTATACATCTTAGCATTTATCTTAATCATCATTTTTTTTTAAAATTGAGTTTATTATCATGTTATAGGTAAATAATTTTTTTCTTCTTTTACTTTTTTTGGTTTCCATTATCAGTTATAACAAAACATCAATGTAGTGTGCCTATAAAAGAAAAATCATGTGAAATTTTTTTCAACCTATTGATTATAACATCTAAATTATTCAAATAATTACCTACAATCCAAATACTATTTAATCACTAAATAGACCAAAATAAAACAAAAAAACTGTGATATAAAATAGAAATTACTATTTATAAATTGACATAATGAAATTTCAAAATACTTTAATTTGTTTCTCATAGAAAATTAACTACAATTTTCCACTCAAACAGTCTAATAATGAATTGTTTTTGAATTTACAACACTAACAACATAAGGATAAAACACAGTATATAGTTTCTATTAATAATTTTTTTGTATTTGGATTTATTGGTATTCTGACTCTAAAACCTCCGAAATTTATATCACCATCAATGCTTCCAAATTATTATGTGATTCTATTGTAATCACATCTGAAAAAAATTCATTTATAATCTATAAAAATGGTATAGTAATATAGGTCCAAACATAAAGAATGTTATGTGTGTTTTATAATGAAATATGTTACCTCTAAAATAATTTAAAATATTGACATTTTCAATTTTTTTAGAGTAAAATAAGTATGATAAACATTTCTGGTAATAATGAATTATTTTATGTGAAATTTTATAATTGAAACCTAAAAATATTATGGAGTTATAATAGACACCATGTCACTATATTAATAAACCAATGTAATACTTATTTAAATAAACATATTATAAAAGTGATTTATTATTTTAAAGGAGTCCATAAAAACTAAATTGACACCAAAATGAAAATAATCTCTATAAATAACCACTTTATTATATCCCACCGATATCAAGTGTACTAGAATAATAATAAAAAATGAATAATAGTTTAAGTCATTATTATCTCCATATTTTTATATAAATTAATACTTATGTTCAAATAAATTCATCTAAATATTTTATCAATATATAAACATGAATAAAAATTATTGAAATAAAAAAGAATCAAAATAAATACTTCATAAATAAATACATTAACCATAAAAAATTGACATTTATTTCCATAGTGATTTAAAATGAAAAACGTTAAAGAATATAAATATTTTTCTACTTATTTTTTTTAGTTCATATATTTTTCTAATACAACGTATTCTGAAATGAAGAAATCAATTTGTTGTGGTTAAATTTATGATTTAGGAAAATGGAAGATAACATGTGGAACCACCAAAATTATTAAGGAATAATTTACCAAAAGTAGCATTCTTATTCTAAAAATGAATTTAATTCTGTAGAAAAAAATGATAAAAAACATTAAGAAGGAAGATTGAAATATAATATAAAACAAAACTCCCATTTTTGAATTTCTATATCCATTTAATCTATATTCCCAAATCAACATCAGATTTCTGGTTAGGTGACTCCAACAATTAATTAAGATCCATTATTCCTCTACCTAATGTGACTCAATCACTATTATTTTTTTCACCTCCTCAAATAAGAGACCAAAAAATCCTTGATTACCACATATATGAGAATCTCAATGATTCTAGGTAACTTTTAAATACTCATAATAGTCAATTCACAATCATTTTACCATACCCTCCTATGGATATTTTAGTATCACTTCCATTCCCAATATATAGATCCCTTACATGTGATATAAGCTTATGAATCATCTCCTAATATATAAATTTCTTATCTTCACTAATGAAATTAATCAAACATATTCATTACAACATACATGTATAGTATTTTTTTCCTCAAAGTAAATTCACTTTCAGTATCCTTAGATTTATAAACAAAATATATATTTTGATATATTATGTTGAAACAATAAAAGAAACATAAAATTAAATCATTACAATTGGATAAAGCTTAAATCCATTCGAAGATATCAAAAAATATGAGAAATCATTAAAAACTATACCAATAAACCATGACCTGTCAGGCTCTTCATCACACCTTCTAACCCAAATAAAATCACTAAAAATATCTTAAAATTTTAATTACACTATTAAAAGAAAAAAAAAGGATTTACAATAAAAAAACCCATCCAAATAGTTATCTTCTAAAATTATACTCTTTTTAATCTAAATGAACCATCATCTTATACCTGTCACTTTCAAAAAAAAGTTCCTTATTTTGATTTAATGTCCTTTGTCTAGATGAAAACCCACTCTAAAAACTCAACTAATCGATCTTCACTTTGGTCATTGACTCTAATCAATTCCACTACAACTATAATTAAAAATAGGTTTATCAAAGCTGGATGATGGATCAATTAGTGTTAACCTCTCATAAGGAATTAGATCTAGTCAAAATTTCTAGGTTAAAATTGGTCAAAATCCCTAGGATAATACCTTACTCAAGAAACTTCCTTCACTAATCAACTCAGATAGAAAAATTAGTTCAATTATCCATTTAGGAAATAAGATCCAATAAATTATTTTCATTTTTTTATGAAATAGATAGAACCATTTCATAACCCAAAATCATACATGTCCACAAATTCGTATCCAATCTCTATGTGTGTGTCTATGTAAAATTAATATAACAAGATCGATATTCCCAACAAAAAATTCACACCATAAGAAAAATCCAAATAATATTCCATTTAAATAAAAATGAAATTAATCATATAATATTTTCCACTAAGAAAACTAAAACTCATAATTATAAATTCATTTCAAAATTTATTTTAAATTATGATTCCAATTATATTAAAACAAAAATTTTATAATTAAAATTATTTAATGATTCAAGTAATAAATTTATCAAAATAAAATATTTGATTTCATTAACTATATCATCTATTTACATGATCATAAAATAAAATAAAATGCAATTACCCCATCATAAAAAATTAAATATTTTAAATTACATCAAATATAAAGTGAACGTAATGGGTAAAATATTTTGTAATTAATAAAAGAGGAAATTTATCATTCAAAATCTCACAAACATCAATAATCAATGAATTTATCAATCAAAATAAAGTTTTATTATAAAAATATCATTTTTAGAGAAACGGACACTATATATCTTTTTTTAATCATGAAGTTCCATGAATTGGTTAAATTAAATGTGGAAACCATAAAAAATATGAACTCAATAATAAGATGGAACATTAAACATGGGGTTATAAGAACTTATCTAATTGGTCAATTGTATATCATCTATGATCATTGGGTCTATGGTATATATGTAAAAAGATCATTATATACATTTATATTTTTTTTGAAACCATTACAACATTAACCATACAAATCATTAACAATAATATAATTCAATTTTGTAAAATCTATGTGGTGTTTAAGAAAATAATATTGTATCATTTTAAATATAAAGTATATAAAATAAATTATCTAATTGATATGAAAGATCCACCAAGTTTTTCTAAATGGTATCGTGGATTTTAATGTAGAAAATACAACATCCCATATCCATACATACGACACAATTATACACATTAATTATTATTTAGGTTGTTTTCAAGAATTAAGTTCACAATATAATTAGGTCATATACATTAATCATGTCATCTTACATTTTAAAAAATTAAATATATACAAGGAGAATTATTTTTCTGAATCACACATGAAATATACTAACACAGATGTTGGTTGTGTGGTGCTCTAATTTTCATATCAAAGGACTATTAATACAGGATCATTTTCTAAATTTATAAATAAGATAATAAAAAAATTTGTGTAACATTTATATATGATCCCAAGTCAAGAATTTTATTAAAAAATAAATAACCACTTATAGAACATAGAATCTAAAATATTCTTGGAACCATAAATTTTGTGGCATGTGTTTTTGGATTAACTAAATACATTCCATCCTAATCCAATATATTCATTACCATTAATTATCCATTGTATTGTTCATATATAATTTATAAACAATCTGTTTTCTAGAAATTTCGTCATAAAATAAATTAATGTGATGTAATCTATAATTAGTTGACTTTTTAGAATATTTAAATATAAAAATTTTCTTCTTTCCCTTCTTTGTGTGTCCCTTTAGGGGAGTGGAAGAGGAATATATTTCTATGAGGTTTGTTATTTAAAATAATTTGGATTTCATTAGGTATCGACCCCTTTATAGGTTTTTTAAAATTTATATTTTCTATTGATTCATTTGAAGGTTGAGTCATTGAATATAAATGATTCATATGCAGTATCCTTGGGTTGTCAATTTCTTACCCTCTCGATATAGTGGTAGTAAAAAAATTTACTATTAACCATAGGTTGACTATAGTCTATGAAATTTTTTTATCTTACCCATTAAATTTTATTTCCTCCACTTATTTGTTATATTTTCCTAATTATCTCTATTGGCGATGCATATAATATCTAGTTGTTTTTTGGAATTAGATATAGTGTACCACTATTTTTATCACTAGTTTATCTAAGCTAGAAACAGGTTTTTTAGTGGGTGGTTAGAATGGCCTTTGTGGTTTTAGATGAATGAACTATCCCAAGGGTTACTATGATTGAAATGGATGGATATAATTCTCCCTTTATCTAAAGGTTTCCTTCCTTCTAACTAAAATTTGAAAGTTTTTAAGGGTATTTCATAAATGGTTTTTATTATATTAAACAAAGTATGTTTTATTAATAACACTCATAAGGGTATCTCAAAGGATAATTAACGTAATTATAGTGTATTTAGTGGTATTGATATTGTAAATTTTTTAGGGGGTAGGGATTTTATAAGGGAAAGTATGCATTTTTTAGGAATGAAACTTATCTCATCATCTATAGTATCCACCTCCATCTTGAAATTATAAGTATACCCCTCATAGACTCCTATAATGGGTAAATGAGACCTTGAAAAAAATTATTCACTACCATGTCTAAAATAAGTGTATCACCTATAGTATTAGGTAATTGATAATTTATTTCTTTATTTTAATTATATATAATTATTGTGTTACAATTCGGTGTGTTTATAGGATTTTTGGAATGTTCTGCAAACCTTTTTTAGAGGTTTTCAGTTTGATCATGGTTAGTAGAAACTATATAGTTGATTTAGGAAACCATGAAAGGAAATATAGTGGGTACTTTGTAGGTTCACAATTGGCATGTGGTTGGGAAAAATTGTGCGGATGCCCAGGATAAATAGTCCAATGGTGTATAATGGTTAAAGACTAGTTGGATCACTTTTTTCTAGCTATGTGATCCATCCAAGTGAGGAGTGGATTTCGACATTACATTTAGCTGAGTTAGAACATGATTTTACTAATCATGTTTCCTAACATTGCATTATGTTTTTTGAGATTTTAAATTTGTGGTTCAGTTTTTAATTATGTATTGAGATCCCTTTAAATTGCCTATTATCTCATTAGCCTGAATTCCATCTCCTCCCAAATATTGAAATATGATTCCATTCAATCTGGAATTAATTTTCAGGTAATTCAAATACGATAGAGATCCAAATTCAATGGTATGTCTTTGTTCTTGGTTGTTATTATTAGTTCAAATCTCTTTCTCTTTTTTAGAAGCATATATATATTCCAATTGACATAGATAAAAGTACATTGATGGATTTTGATGAGAAATTTAGGGATGCTTATTGGATCTTGGTAAGTAAATGAAGTTAATTATTGAGTCTTGATGAACATTATTTACTTCATCATTTTTTCAATGTTTGTGTGGTAGGTGGATTCTCCCCCAACTCCACATTATTAGAACATGAATTATAACCCTTACGTAATTTTTTTTTCTTGAAATAATTTCTGAAATTATTTTTTGATTCTTTGTGGAAACCTATTTAGTGATGATTATTAAGAATTTTTTAAATTATAATTTTTGTGGAGAAATCTTAATTATTGATAATTTTAATATTTAGAATTAAAATTTATGGTTTTGATTTCAAACATTGAAATTTTTTATTGAAATGTTTTAATGAAAAAACTTTTTTATGTGAAATGGTTTTTCATGGATTTTTTCAAGCACTGTTACTGAGGGTTCATTTTTGTTATATATGATCCTATAGATAGGGACTATTCCATAGAGTAATCTTATAATTTTTACCTTTGGATTAGTTGGTATATTAACAAGATATCAATCATTAGTATGGAACTATCACCTTGGAATTCATGTTTCGATGTGTGGATGTGTGGGTGTGTGGAATGGGTATTCTAAAAGAAATTTAGAATGGTTTCAAAGTTTTATATTATTTATTTTTATTGAAAACTTTTTTTTTGGGAATTTTTTTTAGATTGTAAAACATTTTAGGCATTTACATAAATAGATAAAAAAAATTTAAAACTATTGTATATAAATGTGATCACAAGTTTTTTCCTAGTGTTTTTAGTTGTGAAGTCATTGGGGAAATCCTAGTATGTTTAGAGTCACCCCAATATTGGAAACTATTATACATTTGAAGATGTAATCTATAAAAATATAGGTAACAACAAGTTATCTATGTTATTCAGTCATACCTATTGATATTGTGGTCGTGGTTCATTGAAATTGAGGTTGGGGTAGGTTGTGAGTTTCTGGTTGGATTCATTTTTTGTATTTAGGTTTTGTTGACATTTTACTATTTTGGTTATGTGACTTTTTTTCCACTTATACATTGATATTTTCTTGGTTTGGTTATTTTTAAGGTGTATTTTGTACTCATGAATCATATAGAGGTTTTATTTGGTTATTGTGGGGGTGTTTTGATATTAATCTCTCAAAGTGAAAATTGTCACCCAAATATTTATGAGGACCATAGAATTTATTTTCCAAATTTTGTGTCATGGTGATATCAATTAAGGTGTGTAACACCCAAAAAAAATTCCCATGCCAATTCCTATGTAGTAGGATGTTGGAAATGTTTTTAGTTTATTTTATCCTTGAGTATCAGTTGTTTTATGTCCCAAAATTAGAAATTGTAGTAGTTTTGATAAATTCATTTGTCTTTTTCAAAGGTAGAAAGGAGTATGATTGTTATATATTATAATTTACACCATAAAACTGCACCTATAACCACTTTATAATAAACTTAATGTTACTTGGGAGTTTTGGTAAATTATAATTTTAAGAAACATCTATTAAGTAGTCACCACAATATCATGGGTTTATCAAATGAGAGTTCCTGGATAGGAGTTGATAGTATCGCTTTCCATTAGGACTAAATTATTTCTAATTATGTTAATTAATTATCATAATGTCTCAAATTAATTATTTTTTAAAATTATTGAATTTTTTTGTTCTAGTATTTTGAAAAGGATTGATGGTGTTTTTTTCAAAATGGTTGAAATGGTTTATTTTGGATATGTGTGATTATGGAACATGTTGAAATATTAATTAAAAAAAGATAAATATTCAGTTTATAAATAGTGAGGCTAAATGGAGTTCTTTTTCTTAAAACAAATGGAATCATGTAGGTACTGTAGAATCCAATCGAAATAGGCTACTATTAATGTGGTTTCACTTGAGCCATTGGTGAACAAACAATTGATCTGTAGTATAAGAAAGGATTTTTAGGTCATAGATGCAGGGAATAGAAATAATGAACTATGGAAACTAGATGAGTAATTTTAGTTCTAGAAGTGGACCCCCGCCTTTTAGGGGGATTCTAAACATGAAAAAGAAATAGTCTAGTTGAATAGGATGAATTGAATCATCAATTTCAATGGGACACCAACATAGTTGAAACTAATTTTTTCAACATATTTGATTGAGAATATTGAAATTCAGTTGTGGGATTTATAATTTTAGGATAAATTGGACCAAGTATGGGTATTTCATAATTTTGATGAATTATTTAACAAAAAATTATATCATCAAAAATGTAGAACTGAATAAAATATAGACTTATTATATTTTATGGAAGGGAATATCTCAGTTATAGATTCTACTAAAATATTATGGAAATTAGACAACATTGAAATTTAATTTATTGAATATGAATCTTTCAAGGCATGGATTGTTGAGTTTGGGTTGGAATAAAAAATTCATAAAATTATTTTCTTATTATGTATTACAAATGATACATAAGTAGTTAATTGGGAGGTGGTGGAAAAAATAGACATCTGGTGAAACATGGTCGGGGAAATCTTATTTATTTCTATGGGAACAGGTGGTCCCTACAATTCTAGAAACAAGCAGAGGTAGGACACCTATTCTTAATGGATGGTATATCTCATAATCAGACTATGGTATTAGTAAAATTTCCCCCTCAATCGAAGAGTAAGACAAGATGCATTCATTATGTTTATTTTGGTAATTTGAAGAAATATTTTAAGGAACCACCTTGAGCATTTCATAATTGTAACCATATAAGAAATCTTATATCCTATTGTTGTAGAGATCCATGGTCAGGTGCGAGAGATAAATCTCACAATTCCATAGAATCATATGCTTCAATTGGATGAATATAGAATAATATTTCTTGTCAATAGAAATGAGAAACACATGGTGATTCTAGAAACATCGTTACTCCTAGACCTATGAAATCCCAATAAGGAAGCAACTAGAAAAGTGAAACGATAAAGAAATTTTAAAGAGATGATAAAATGATTATGGATGATCAATTGGGACCATATATGGTGAATGGAAATATTCTCTTGAATTATACCTTTATTCAATAATTATTTGACATGGGCTTGTCCCACTCATTTATTTCTCCTCATAACATTGATATGATGGCTTCACTTTTTGAGATGAGGCATATTATTTTGAAACTCCTAACAACATTGGGACAATAAGAGTGTCGATCCATGAATCTTATAGTGTGTTTGGTAATAATTGATGTGAATAAATTGTTATGGGATTTCATTATCGTAGATATGGAAGTCTATGTAATGATTTTGGGAATGGATTGGATGTAAAACATTAGAGACCATATTTATTTCGAGGAAAAGAATGCGAGTTTCAAAAAATTTAATTCTTTTAGAAATCTATTTAGATGGGATTGGGAAGTTTATGAAAGAATAGAAGAACCCATGGTATGATAAGTTGGAGATATATCTTAATTGTAAAGAATATTTGTTTTGGATTTGGTAGATGAGATCAATAATATATATTTTTCAACTATAATGGACTAGTTCCATGATGTTTTCCCTGAAATTTTCAAGGGTTTTCCTCCCAAAAGAGTTTTGGAGTTTACATTTGATATCCTACTAGGATCCAGTCCTATTTATGTTCCATATTATTAGATGAAACCAACAAAAATAATAGAATTGAAGGATTAATTAGAAGAGTTGGACTGTAAAGGGTTCATCATACAGAGTATGCATCCATGGGAAGAACTGATTCTTTGTGTGAAGATGGAATATAAAACTATTAACCTTTTTCTAGATTATTATACGCTTAAAAAAGTTATGATAATGAGTTGGTTTATCTACCACACGTTGATGAAATATTTGATTAATTTAGGGGATCACAATGGTTTTGTTAAACTGAATTTGATTCAAGAGATCACCAGATTCTTATTATAAAAGATGGCATTTCAAAGAATGATTTCAGAAGAAGATGTGTCCATTAGGAGTTCATTGTTATTCTCACTGGTCTTATTAATTCATGATAAATATTTATGGCATTTATATATCAGATATTCCAAAGGAATGTGGATTCTTTTATGGTGGAGTTTTTAGATCATATACTTGCTTACTCTAGGAGAAATGTGTATCATGAGAAACACATGAATATAGTATTATATTTCATGGGGAATAATCATTCGTATTCCTAGTTATCATAGTGCGATTTCTGGATACAACAATTATGTTTCCTGATCCAAGTCATTTTAGAAATAGTTATTTTTATAGACCCTGAAATGATAGAATCTATTAACTCTTGGAAACCAATAATAAATTTCTTTTATATACATTGGTTCCTTGTCTTAGTGGGATACTACAGATGTTTTTTACATGAATTTTCATGTTTGGAATCACTAATGATATCATTGATGATTAAAGTTGTTCCTTCCCAATGTAAATATGAATGTTACAAATACATTGAAGATATTATGGATAGACTTTCATAAAAACTTATCCTCACATTACTAGTGTTCGTACAAGATTTATTTCATTGTGATGCATTGAGATCTAGGTTGGGAGAGGTTCTCTTGTAGAAAGATCTTGTTTTTTTCTTATGGTTCATTATATTTGTGGTTTCTTGAAAAGAAATAACCAACACATGATTTAGAATTTCATTTTTTATTCCTAGATCTTAAGACTTGGGGTCATTATCATTTTTGAGACAAATTTATGGTGCTTATAGAAAATAAGATATTTAAAGTATTTTTCTCACATATATTTGAATCTTAGAAAAAGAAGATGGATAAAATAACTTCAAATGTTCGACTTCGAAATAATATATACACCATTTAATGGAAATTTGTTGGTAGATTCATTAATAATGAATTTGTATAATCATTTTGATAAAGAGGATTTGGATTATTGAAACATGATTTCTGTTATAGTAGAAATTAATTTGGATTTTACCGACCTAGGTGATGTTTTAGTTTTCATCACAATTTGATTATATTCCATATTTGGTTTAGGACATAAAAGTGGACAAGATATAAGATCTATAATGTGTTACCATGTGGTCAAAAATCAATGGTGGGATGACCAATGAGGTTTTAAATACTGATTGGAGGTCTTTTTTGTGTTTTATATATTGGATCATGGTACCTTTGGGGTTTTAGGAATGTTTTCATAATTCTTACTTCCATTCTCAATGGGTTGTTCAACTATGAATTAAAATATGTATATAAATATGAATGCATATTTTTGGTCAGTTGGAAGAAAAGTTTTGTGCTAGAGTTGTTTCGAGATGCCTCACTTGTCCTCCAGTCAAGATAGATAATTAACAATTGGCTGATATATTATAGTATTTATAGACATCCTAAGAGAAATAGGAGCAGATAGCCATTTATTTTGTGATGTGTTTACCAAGAATTGTTGAGAATCACAGATTCATATGGTTAATTTTTTATCATATCAAGAATTATTCTCATTTAGTCCATATTTAGGAATCCCATATGTCATAGGAATTGTCAAAAATCTATGTCTGAGAAGTTGTAAATCGACACGGTGTTCAAGTCTTGATTGTATGTGACAATGGCCCCACAAAATTGTCTCATTTTTTAAAATCCTTATGAAATTACCTAGGGAAACAGTTGTCTATAAGAATTTCTTATCAACCCCAAAATAATGGAAAATACAAAAGGATGATCCAAACACTAGTAGACATTCTTAAGAATTGTGTGATGTATTTTCAATGCTTGTGGTAGGATTAAAAACTATTAGTGGATTTATATCACAACCAAATTAATAAAAACACTATATATATGGATAATTTTGTATCATTGTATTATAATCCTTATCATTATCCATTTTTTGGTGTAAGGAGGTGATACATCATTATTTTGTCCAATCCTTGTGTAAGAAAGCACAGAAAATATTATGTAGATCAGAAAGAGAATAGAGATAGATTAGAGTCATCAGAAATCATATGTGTATCATCATCAGTGATAGTTTTCATTTGTGGTGAGTGGTCTTGTGTTCTAGAAAATATATCAATGGCTTGGGAATCATCATTTTGGAATTAAGGTAATGTTATATTCTTCATAAATAGGACCTTTTGAGATATTAGGATGAGTTAGTTTGGTGGAATATTAGTTGGATTTTCCTCCAAGGTTTAGTTAAGTTCATAATGTGTTTTATATATTTTAATTCAATAGGTACCCACATAATACTAACCATGTGATTCGATAAGACCACATTAACCAAGATAAGGGTTTTCCATTAGTTCAAGTTCTTGTATTGATTATAAATATGAAAGAGGAATCCTCTCATGGGACAATTGTAACACCCTGTCCCCTATTACCCAGAGTCGGTTCATTATTACATAATATTGGCAGGATCACAAAATATCAAGTCTCGAAAGATCGATTAGTTTATTATCCCTAGAATCACTAGATACATTCATAAGTCTTACATTACATCATAAAATGAAAACTAAAACAACATCTTGTCTCCATAGACCACACTCGTATCCCCTCATAATATCCCTACAGGTCATTCATAAAATACTTCTTCACATCATGGGAAAAATAAATCATAGAAAGGGTTGATATCAGATGCTCAGTAAGGATAACAATATAGATGAAACTTTCATAAATAACCATAAATATTTAAGGCAATGTATAACTAAAATAAAAGCCTTTTAAACATGAAAATCAACATAATATGGAAAAAATAAAATAATTCCATTTAGTAATTCACATAGATATTTTAATAGTCGAATAATCACATACAATATCAATAACCACTTTCATAATGATGGATTGCATAATGCCAGACTGTCATAACCACAATGTCAAGGCCTTATGCCAAGACTACAAATAAGATTTTGTCAAGGCCTTGTGACAAGACACTAGTTTGTCTTGTGAGACCTACCGATGCATAGAGAATCTATAGTGGGCTCCACCCATCACTCACTAAGTCCAATTCATTCCTCATATGAATAGGTTTAAACATAACATACACATTCGTATTAAAACTAGCATAGGAAATGTCAATACTTTCTCCATAAACCATGAATGGTATAAAAATAACACATCCACAGTCAAACATATCACAAAACCTTAAATATAATATTGAAGTTTTGTATCATAATAAATCAACTTCAAATAAGCTTAAAATCCATCAATGGATGTTCACATAGATGAAATCAAAACTATTTGAGAGAAATATCTCTTTTTTTTTAAATCATATAAAATTCAAATAATTATAAAAGAAAATATTTACTTTGAAAATATTCTTATAAGTTTTTAAGGGATTCATAGATGATTTTATAATAGAGGAAAATATCCACACCTGCTGTATAAGTTAAAAAAGACATTCTTACCTTAATTCTGTCGAAAAGGTTAAAAAGTACCATGTTTGGAAAATGACGGAAAGATTCCTTTATAAACTTCTTATAAAAATTAAAACAAGTGTATAAATGAATTTAACCCATAGTCTATAAAATATTAATAATGTTTTGAAATACATTTTTAAGAAACATGGATGTGGATGATAAAGAGGTCCCAGTAGATACTTACGTAAAAAAAACCTCAGATAATAAAGAGATTGTAAAATTAACCCTTACCTTTTACATTTCCTTGGTCGAGGGATGTTTAACCTCCAGTATAATGGTAAAATAAATGTTATTAAATTATACATGAATCATATACATTAATATGATATCATATATTATCTTTTAACATTGCTTCGTTTATAATACCTTAATATTGTCGTTGTTTCGGGTGTTAACGGATTCATTTTCCTTTATATTCATTGTTACGTATGTCATGTTTGTTATGGCTAAGTTGTATCTTATTCTTATCCAGAATGATATTAAGTCTTTAAACATTATTTTTAACCATGAAATGAAAATTATTCTTGAATGGATACGATGGGGAATGAATCTCATCGCGTTCGTGGAGACGGTTGTCCGTACGTACACACGAGCGAAAATATCATTATTCTGATATTTAAATAATATATAATTGGTTTATATATCATATATAAAGAATCATTGTCATGTTATATTTATTATTTACATCAATAACACATCATTATCATACTCATCCAAATAATAAGTTTTTGAATAACAATTACACCACGATGTGGAGACGGTAATCCGTACTTATGCACGTATGGCGACATTTCATTAAAAGTATTGATAGAATACTGAATATGGTTGTACCATATTTATAATAAAATCATAGAATATAGAAGATACCGGATTTATTATTTTAGAATGGAAATAAAAAATAAAGAAGAAGTTGAAGAAGAAAGGAACTTGAAAGATGGTGGTGAAATCATTACCTCTTCTTGAGGTTCTTCCATTTGATTTTATAAAAAGGGATCCATAGGTTGGATTTATGATCAAAATAAGGCCTATATATTGAATTTATGGAATTTGAGAGAATATTTGGTCAGGGTTTCACTGAGCCAAATGGATTTTAAGGTGTGAATTTGAGATAAAGGGGAGTGCCCTTTTATAAGAGGGGTGAGGAGAACCTTTGGAAAATCTAGAAATATTATTGAATAATAAATTCATATTCGGTTTATAATGGCTCCAAAGTGAATTATTTAAAGTTTAAGGAGGTTATAGGTCAAAAACTACTCAACCAATAGGTTTTAGACAGGTTTGGATCACTATATTAACTTTATCTTTTTTATTTAACTCTTAGTTAAATAGTTTGACATTTACCATGTCTCTTTGTATTTTTATATTATATAGTTAATAAACATACTATATACTTCCAAAAGACACTAAAGTGGTCCATTAATGATACACCTATCATTATATAAGTCCCTTGGACAAACCATATATTTTTAGGAATCGAATATCAATTAATAATATAATATTTGTTAAAAACTCCTTTATGTCAATTTTGACACTATTTAATAATTGATTTTTGTTAAAGTATTAAAAACTTTATTAATTCGAACCAAATTCATTTAATTAATCCAAACATGTCATATTAACAACTAAAATTTTTGTATGTCATCAAAACTTTCAAATTATATTTATTGTAACATTTATAATACCAATTATTTGATTCTTTAATTAATAAGGAAAATACCGCATCATTATTGTGTCATAAATAAATTTAATTATTAAATGTATAAAAATTATAAATAAAATCCCATTATATAGGAAATATTTTTATCTTTCTAATGAATATTTGTAGTCAAAAATATAACATACATAACACTATGTAAAAATTGCTTTTCTAAAAGATATATGCTTATGTCATTTTTGTATTTACCTTAACTTAATTAATATAAAATGTCATTATCACTTACAAGTGGCTCCATGGGGTCCCAAAATGGACTCAACGATGTCCATGGTCGGACATGTATCAATTAATAGGGTTAGGACACGTTTTAGGGTAAATTATTATTGTTATAATATTATTTTTTTACCCTTATTTACCAGATTTACACTTTAACCTTGGTAAATAAAATATTTACCGAAGTAATTATTCAAAATGTCTAAAAATAAAAGTTACCTATTTACACAATTTTTACCTCATGATTCTAAATATTTAATCAATATTTCTAAATTCCAAATACATAAGTGGCAGAAATTAATTTTAAATTAATTCCCGTTGTCAAAACAAAAAATGTGTTTTTAGGAAATAATAACTATCAAAAGATTCTCATTTTCTTATGTCCAATTTAAATATGAAATTGTGTCCAATGACCAACAATGGATTAAATGATAAAACTATAATCTCATTGTACTTTAAAATCACTCAAATTCATAATTTATCACTATTATTTATTTCGATTAAAAAAGTTTTTTTTAATTAAAATTCAGTAATTTTAACTATTCATCAAAATATGAAAGTGATCAGAAAAGTACCAAAAATTCACTCTAAACTAATTTCCATATTTTGAATCCAAAAATGAAGTCCATTTTAAAAGATAAAATTTATAAAATTTCAAAAAGTGGGTATTACTATTCATAAAGGCTAGTTTGATTGGTTGTGGTGTGTTAGAACACAAAGTTGTGTACAACACACGCTACTGTATTATTCAAAGAGAAGTGTACCGTGGAAGATTGGGGTGTTACATTTTCCCCTCCTTCAAATAATTTTTCCCTCAAAATTTCTAGAATACTACCGTGTGAAAATACTCGGGTGGTTCCTCATCATAAGATCCCCGGGTTCCCACGTTGCCTCTTCCATCATATGGTTTCTCCATAGAGCTTTGACCAGACGAGTCATCCGATTTCTCAGCACTTGTTCTCTGGTATCAATAATCATGACGGGATCTTCGCAATAAGACATATCGGGTTCCAGTTCTACTTCCTCATAAGTGAGTATATGCGTTGGGTCAGGCATGTATTTTCTCAACAATGATACATGGAACACTTCGTGAACTTTGGAGAGACTTGGAGGCATTTCCAAACAGTAAGCTACAGCCCCAATTCGTTCTAGAATTTCAAAAGGTCCTATGTACATGGGACTAAATTTACCTTTTTTACTGAAAAGTGTAACACCCTTCCATGGAGATGCCTTCAAGAAAACATGATCTCCTACCTAAAATTCCAAATCCTTCCTTCAGTTATCAGCATAGATCTTCTGCCTACTTTGAGCTGCTTTGATGTGGGTTTGGATTACCTTTACCTTTTCCATTATTTTCTCACCAAGTTCTGGGCCTACAAGTTATCTTTAACCAACATCATCCCAAGAGGTTGGTGTGCGACATCTCTTTCCGTATAACTCTTCATATGGTGAAATCCGAATACTTGAATGGAAGATATTATTATAGGAAAATTATAACAGTGTTAAATATTGATCCCACATACCCTGAAAGTCATGTGAGAAAGATCTCAACATGTCTTCTAAGGTTTGAATAGTCCATTCTGATTGTCCATCTGTTTGAGGGTGGTAGGCAGTGCTCAAACGAAGTTTAGTATCCAAGGCCTTCTGAAGAATCTTCCAGAATCTTGAAGTAAAACGGGGATCACGATTAGAAATAATCGATAGGGGTACTCTATGAAGTCTCATAACTTCATTAATATATAGTCTAGATAGACGTTCAAGTGGTAGATCTTCTCTTATAGCAAGAAAATTTGCGGACTTGGTAATATGATCAACAATGACCCATATTGAATCGTTCTTTCTAGGAGTATTTGGTAGCCCCATGACAAAGTCCATCGTAATATTATCCCATTTTCACTTAGTAATGGGAAGAGGTTGTAAGAATCCTCCAGGTTGTTGCCTTCTAGCTTTCACTTGTTGAAAAACCATACATCTTGACACAAAATCACCAATCTCCCTCTTTATGTTGTCCCACCAAAAATGTTCCTTCAAATATCTATAGATTTTGGTGCTCCCAGGGTGTATAGAGAAATTGGAACTATGAGCATTTTCCAACAATTCTCTTTTTAGATCACGTATATTGGGAACTCAAAGTTTCTTCCCAAATTTGAAAATATCATCTTTATACACAAAGTCACTCAATCTCCCATCATTCATAGCTTTAATCTTCTTTTGAAATTCTTCATCATCAGTCTAAGAACTCTTAATCCTTTCTAGTAATGATTTTTTGGAAACCATTTGAAAAAGTATTGATGTTTCACCTTCCATTGTTATTCCCATATCCAACATTACTAGATCCATGAAAATTGGATCCCTTTAAAAGCTCATTTTGTTCACAACTCCATGATCCTTTCTGCTCAAAGAATCTGCCACCTTATTTTCCTTCACCGGGTGGTAGTGTATCGTGCAAACATAATCCTTGAGTAGTTCAAGCCATCGTATTTGACTCATGTTGAGTTCTTTATGTGAGAAAATATACTTCAAACTCTTGTGATCGGTATATATCTCACATTTTTCACCATAGAGATAATGTCTCCATATCTTCAAATCAAAGATTACAGTAGCTAACTCAAGAACATGAGTAGTATAGTTTTGAGCATGAATTTTCAGATGTCGTGGTGCATAGGCAACAACCCTATCATTCTGCATAAAGACACAACCAAGTCCTTTCTTTGAAGCATCACTATAAATAACAAACCCATCATTCCCCGATGGTAGATTCAATATAGGAGCATTGACTAATCTTCTCTTCAGTTCTTCAAAACATTCTTCACACTCTTTTTTTCAAATAAATTTAACCCCTTTACATGTGAGCTTTGTTAATGGGTTAGCCAATCGGGAAAAATTCTGGACGAAACACCGATAATAACTTGCTAAACCAATAAAATTGTGTACCTCAGTTATACTCGTCGGTGCTGGCCATTCTTGGACTGCCTTGGTCTTAGAAGGATAAATGGAAATTCCATCCTTAAAGACAATATTTCCAAGAAAAGAAATCTCCTGAAACCAGAATTCACACTTGCTAAACTTCCCATATAATTCATTTCTTCTAAGAGTCTTCAGGATAATACGCAAGTGATTTTCATGGTCTTTGTAGCTTTTGGAGTATACCAAGATGAAATCAATAAATACCACTACAAAGTCATCAAGATATTCCTTAAAAACTATGCTCATTAGAACCATGAAAACAAAGGGTGCATTAGTCAACCCAAAAGGCATTACTGTAAACACGTAATGCCCGTACCTAGTTCAAAATGTTGTCTTCGGAATTTCTTCCATCTTCACACACAACATATGGTATCCAGATCAAAGGTAAATCTTTCAAAAGTATTTATCTCCATACAATTGGTCAAATAAATCTTCAATGTGAGGTTGGGGATACTTGTTCTTTATTGTTATAGCATCGATTTCCCTGTAGTCGATACATAACCTCATAGATCCATCTTTCTTATTAACAAAAAGGACAGGGGCTCCCCATGGAGAAACACTGGGGTAAATAAATACCTTATTACTCAATTCCTCTAGTTTTTTCTTTAGTTCAACTAGTTCCATAGTGGCCATTCTATAAGGGGTCTTTGATATAGGCCTTGAACCAGGAATTAAATCAATGGAAAACTAAATTTCTCTTTCTGGAGGATGTCCAGGTAAATCTTCCAGAAACACATATGCAAATTATTTCACAATAGGTACATCCTCTATTTGAACATTTGTTTCCTCACCCATAGTAATTTCATTCTCTTCCTCCCCGATAATTGAATTTAGCTGAGCTACTGGGGTGGATCTAGATAATAATCAGGTGGTGACGATTTTGCTCTAAAGATAAGGTGTTCTTCATCATCATCATCAAAAATTGTAACCTCCTTCTTCTTACATTAAATCTTCGCATCATGGTCTGAAATCCAATACATACCAAGGATTATATCAAATTCAATCATGGGTATGAAGATGAGATCAGCAGATAAAGAAATTTATATGCTCTAATGGGGACTGGTTCACAAAACATTGTTGCAATGATACTTCCCTTATGAGTTTTGACTGATAACTCCCTTGTTAAATCAAATTGGAAATATCTAATATTCTTAGAAAATTGGGAAGATATGAAACAATGCGATGATCCATAATTAAGTAAATAATTTTTCTAAACTTGAGGAAACTATTAAATTACCTGGCACCACATCTTTCAGAGCATCTACCTCAGCTGTAGTGATAGCATAATCTTATCCTTTATCCCTTTACCTTTTCTGAGGTAAGTTCCCCTGATATTTAGGAAATTTATTTGCATAATTTCCCATCTCCCTGAAATTGTAACATTGAACATCGGTAGCCTCTTTCTTCCCCTTGAAATCACGAGCTTGGTGGCCTTTTTCACAACACTTTTAATAGACTCTCATTCCCTTAAAGAAAGTATCGGGGTGTTTCTTCTCACATTTACTAGAGGATGGATATTCAACTTTTCCATTTTTTCCCATATTTCCATTTCCAGAGTGATCAGCAGATCTCTTCTTCTCTTGATATTCTTTAAAGTCATAAGACTTAGAGAATTATTTTTCTATCTTGATAGCACATGAGACAATATCTTTATACAATGAGAAGGATTTTGAGACTAATTCTCGACGGAGAAATGGTTTTAATTCATAAAATAAATGATCAAGATTACTCCTTGGGTTACTTATATAATCTGCTGCATGCCTCGCTAACCTTGTAAAGTTGGCCTCATACTTCGTGACACTCTCATCCTCCTTTTGTCTCAGACTCAGAAATTGCCTTTCTATATCTGATCAATGGTCACGAGGAAAGTATTTTTCTAAGAAAATCTCTTTGAACTCCCTCCATTCCATATTTTATACTTCATCATCCTCCTTTGTGTTTTGAATCAATGACTACCATTAGTTAGCATCTCCAGTGAGGCGGTAAACTGCCATGATAACTTTTTCCCTTTCACTACTTCCCAAGGCATGTAATATTTTCTCTAAGGAATTTATCCATTGCACAGCTACTAATGGATTTTTCCTCCCATTGAATGTTTGTGGTTGTTGCCTCATGAAGCGATCTAACATTGATCCTCCACATTGTGGATATAGGTTCTCTATATGGGTAAGGTTATTATTCATAACCTGAGTGAGTTGTCCTAGTATGGTGATTAGCTGATCAGCACCAGTTGCATCCCCAGCTCCACTATATTTAGCTTGAGTAGGAGGGAAATCCCTAGATGGAGTGCGTTCATTGATAAGGTTTCCATTTATTCCACTAGGCGACATTTCTAAACATTGTCATACACTAGATTAGTTTATGAATCGCAATACATAAATCAAAACTTGTAAAACACTTAACAGGAATTGAACTATTTATGGATATAATCCATAATCATAAAAATGTTTTCTTTGAGGAAGTATATACTCATAAACCCTTCATAATGGTTTGTAAATAAAATGAGAATTATCCTAAGCATATCCCCCGGGAGTGTCATAACCAAGAGTGCAGCAAGGCTCATTGTCGTGCACCAGTTCCCATTCGAGTCTAGCTCAGAGCAGTGTTTTCGGGTTTTACTCCTAGGTACATCTAGGCCAGAGTCACCTCTACCTTCTCGTATACAGATAGGGATGTATTTCTCGAAAAACTCACAAAATCTCTACAATACCAAAATTCTAAAAAGTTCTTCTATTATAATCCTCAAAGTCCATCTTAGGTCTATGTCCTCTAATCAGAGTTTATCTAAATCTAGCTTCCAAGGTTTGTAGTAAACTTCCTCTGATACCAACTGTAACAACCTGACCCTAGTTACCCAGAGTCGGTGAATTATTACATAATATTGGCATGACCAAAAAAGATCATGTCTCGAAAGAACGATTAGTTTAGTAGCCTTGGAATAACTATATACATTCATAAGTCTTACATTACATCATAAAATGAAAACTAAAACAACATCTTGTCTCCATAGACCACATTCATATCCCCTCATACTATCCCTACAGGTCATTCATAAAATACTTCTTCACATCAAGGGAAAATAAAATATAGAAAGGCGTGAGCTCAGATGCTCAGTAAGGATAACAACATAGCGGAATGTTTTATAAATAACCATAAATATTTCAGGCAATGTATATCTAACACAAAAGCCTTTTAAACTTTAACTTCAGCATAATATGGAAAAAATGAAATAATTCCATTTAATTATTCACATGGATATTCTACTAGTCTAATAATCATATGAAATATCAATAACCACGTTCATAATGATGGAATGCATAATTTCAGACTATCATAACCACATAGTCAAGGCCTTGCATGAAGACTACAAATAAGATTTTGTCAAGGCCTTGTGTAAAGACACTAGATTGTCTCACGAGACCTACCGACGCATCAAGGAGCTATAGTGGGCACCATCTATCACTTACTAAGTCCAATGCATTCCTCATATGAACATTTTTAAACATAACATAAACATTCGTATTAAAACTAGAATATTTAATGTCAATAATTTCTCCATAAACCATGAATGGTATAAAAATAACTCATCCACTATCAAACATATCACTAAACCTTCAATACAATATGGAAGGTTTGTATCATAATAAATCAACTTCAAATAAGCTTAAAATCCATCAAAGGATGTTGACATAGATGAAATCAAAACTATTTGAGAGAAATATCTCTTTTTTTAAATAATTTAAAAGTCAAATAATTATAAAAGAAAACATTTACTTTGAAAATATTATTATAATCATGTAAGGGAAGCTTTGACTATTTTATAATGGATTACAATAGCTGCACCCACCGTATAAGTTAAAAATGAAATTCTTACCTTAATTCTGTCGAAAAGGATAAAAAGGACCTTGTTTGGAAAATAACGGAAAGGTTCCTTTATAAACATCCTATAAAAAGTCAAAAAAGGGTATAAATGACTTTAAACCATAGTCTATAAAATAGTAATAATGTTTTGAAATACATTTTTATGAAACATGGATGTGGATGATAAAGAGGTCCTAGTAGATACTTACGTAAAAACCACCTCAGATAATAAAAGGTTTGTGAAATTAACCCTTACCTTGTACTTTTCCTTGGTTGAGGGTTGGTTAACCACCTGTCTAATGGTGAAATAATTGTTATTAAATTATAAAATAATCATTTCATTAATATGATATCATATATGATCTTTTAACATTTCTTCATTTATAATATCTTAATATTATCTTTGTTTCGGGTGTTAACAGATTCATTTTCCTTTATATTATTTGTTATGTTAGCCATGTTTTTTATGGATAGGTTGTATCTTATTAATATACAGAATGATATTAAGTCTTTAAACATTATTTTTAACCATCAAATGAAAATTATTCTTGAATGTATATGATGGGGAATGAATCTCGTCGCGTTCGTGGAGACGGTAGTCCATACGTACGCTCGAGCGACAATATCATTTTTGTGATATTAAAATAATATATAATTGGATGGTATATCATATATACAGAATCGTTATCATTTATATTTATTATTTACATCCATTACACATCATTATCATACTCATCAAAATAATAATGTTTTGAATAACAATTACACCACGACGTGGAGACGGTAAGCCGTACATACGCACGTATGGTGACATGTCATTCAAAGGATGGATAGAATACTGAATATGGTTATACCATATTTATAATAACATCACAGTATATAGAATATACTAGATTTATTATTTTATAATGTAAATAACAAGGAAATAAGAAGTGGAAGAAGAAAGGAACTTGAAAGAGGGTGGTGAAAACATTACCTATTCTTCAGGTTCTTCCTTTTGATTTGATCAAAAGGGCTCCTTAAGTTGGATTTCTGATCCAACTAAGGCCTCTAGGTTGAATTGTGGGAATTTTAGAGAATATTTGGGTAGGGTTTGGACGATCAAAAAGGCTTTGAAGGTGTGAATTGTAGAGAATGGGGAGTGCCCTTTTATAAGAGGGGTGAGGGGCACCTTTGGAAAAGCTAGAAATATTATTTTATAATAAATTCATATTCAGTTTATAATGGCTCCAAAGTAGATTTTTTAAAAGTTAAAATGGGAATAGGTCAAAAACCACTCAACCAATAGGTTTTAAACAGGTTTTGTTTACTATATTAACTTTATCTTTTTTATTTAACTCCTAGTTAAATAGTTTGACATTTACCATGTCTCTTTGTATTTTTATATTATATAGTTAATAAACATACTATATAATTCTGAGAGACCCCCAAGTGATCCATTAATGATACATCTATCATTATATAAGTCCTTTGACCGAAACTTATATTTTTAGGAATAGAATATCAATTAATAATATAATATTTGTTAAAAACACCTTTATGTCAATTTTGAAACTATTTAATAATTGATTTTTGTTAAAGTATTAACCACTCTATTAATTCGAATCTAATTAATTTAAGTAATAATAACATGTCATATTAACCAATAAAATTTGTTTATTTCATCAAAAAATTCAAATTATATTTATTTTAACATTTATAATACCAATTATTTGATTCTTTCATTAATAATGAATATACTGCATCATTATTGTGTCATAAATAAATTTAATTATTAAATGTCTAAAAATTATAAATAAAATACCATTATGTAGGAAATTGTTTTATATTTATAATGAATATTTATATTATAAAATATAACATATATTACCCTATTTAAAAATTGTTTTTCTAAAAGATATATTCTTAAGTCATTTATGTATTTACTTTAACTTAATTAATATAAAGTGTCATTATCACTTACAAGTGACTCCATGGGGTCCCAAAATCAAACCAAAGATTCCCATCATTGGATATGTATCAACCAATAGTTTTAAGAAACGTTTTTGGGTAGTTTAATATTATTATAATATTATTTTGTTACCCTTATTTACCGGATTTACCCTTTAACCTTGGTAAATAAAATATTAACCGAAGTAATTATTCAAAATTCCTAAAAATAATAGTTTCCTATTTACACAATTTGGAAATCCTGATTCCAAATATGCAATCCATTTTTCTAAATTCAAAACACAGAAGTAGAAAAAATTAATATAAAATTAATTCCTATTGTCAAAACAAAAAAGCTTGTTTTTAAGAAATAATAACTATCAAAAGATTGGCACTTGCTTATGTCCAGTTTAAATGTGAAATTATGTCCAATGACCAACATTGGATTAAATGTTAAAAATATAATCTAATTATACTTTAAAATCACTAAAATTCATAATTTATCACTATTAACTATTTCAATTAAAAAAGGTGTTTTAATTACAATTTGGTAATTTTCACTATTCATCAAAATATGGAAGTTATCAGAAAAGTACCAAAAATTCACCCTAAGATAATTTTGATATTCCGAATCAAAAAATGACGTCCATTTTGAAAGATAGAATTTAAAAAAATTCAAAATGTGGGTATTACTATTCATAATGGCTAGTTTGATTGGTTGTGGTGTGTAAGAACTCGAAGTTGCGTACAACACACACTACTGTATTATTCAAATAGAAGCGTACCGTGGAAGCTTGGGGTGTTACAAAAATAATTATTCTATTTATGGTTTTATAAAAACATGGTACAATTCAGGAAGAAACATGGGAGTGTATAAATGATGTGATGGAGAAAAGTCCAAAACTCATTAAGGAGAACTCTAGATTTTTACTTTTTATATACTGAAAGAACAATGGTAAGAAGAATGTTGCACCCATTTGTTTAGGCACACGACCCTATATTGGCATATTCTAAGTATATATAATTAACGACTAATATTTTAGGAAGTTTAAAGGAGTTTTAGAAGCTCTTATGTAGGTTCATAGTTTCAACATGGTTTGTATATATCTTGCAGTATATCTAAGAAACTGTGCAAGGAAATATAGTGGGCACTATACAGTCACATTATTAGCACACGGTTTGGACAAATCGTGTATATTCTCTATAGAAACTAAAAAATTATAGACATATGTAAAATAATAGTTTGAACACAGTTTATCTAACCATGTGATCCAACCATACAGGTAGTGGCTTTAGACAGCAGCTCATGCATGGTCAGCACACTATTTGACTAACCAAGTTCCCAAACCATGCATCGTGCAATTTTATGTCTAAAAATTGTCAATATATTTAAAATAAATACTCATGAACCCTTTTTATTAACTAATATATCATTATCCTCAATTCATATTTATCCCAACATTTATGATGAAATTCCCATCGATCCTGGATAAAACTTTGAGGTGATTCAATGCCCGTTGGTGATCTAGATTCTATGATATGGATCCATTATTAATCATTATTCTTATATCTATTCTCTTTATCTTTCATGAATCCATAGATATAATATGTTGAAGATAAATCCATTATCTATTATGTATTTTAGTGATATCTTTATGAATCCTTATTTGAAATAAGTAAGGATTGGAGGGTTGTGATCGTACATAAAGAATTGGTTTGTCGTTCATTGTTTTCACAACTGTTTTTGAGCTAGATGGATTCTGTCCTGACTTCACATGATTATAACTTGAAGTAATATCATGAAATATTTTTTCATGGAATGGTTAAGAAATTATTGAGTCATACTTGTTGGAAACCTCTTTAGTTGTAGTCTTCATGAATTTTTTAAATTGGATTGATTTATGGAAGCCTTTCATTATTGATAATTTTAAAATGGAAATTTTAAAATTATGTTTTTGATATGATATATGAAAATAGGTTATTCATATTTTTTAATGAAAGAAATGTTTAATGTTAAATGACTTGGAATGGATTTTGGTAGCATGTTTGGGGTTAGTTTATTTTCATTACGCATGATCCTATGCAAGGAGTGTGTGCCATTAGGGAACCTGGTATTGTTAATGACATGCATACCTAGTAAATAAATGATAGAAAATTCATGAGTATAAAATTTTCACCTATGAATGCATATGTGGATGTGTGGGTGTGTATAATGGGTATGCTAAATGGAATGGAGAAATTTTTGAATGGTCCATTTTATTTCTTTCTATAGAAATTTGTTTTGGATTGGAAAACTATTTCAGCATAGAAAATTGTTTATATTCGATAAAAACAACCTTAAATTATTTTTAAACTATTTTATGTAAATTTGATAACTATTTCTCTCTAATTTTGTGAGTTGTAATTTTTTTGGGGAAATCATAATAAATATAGAATCACCCCTAACTTGGGAATTGATGTGAATTTGTAGATGTCATTTATTGAGACAGATGTAATTTAAAGGTACCTCAGTTATTTAGTGATTCTTCTTGATACCCCAAGAATGGACAGTCGAGATGGAACTTGGATTAGTTTTGGAGTTGTTTGTCAGATGTATTTAGGGGTTTGGGTATTGTTATCTTTTGAATCCTTTGGTTATGTCACTTAGATTCCTCTTGTACTATGATATGGTAGTTGGTTTGGTTATATTATGGGTTTTATTTTGTTATCATGCATCATACTATGTATTTTTTTATTGTCTTATGGATTGAATGTTTATCATTCAGAGGGAAAATCAACCCTTAAATGGTCTTCAGGACCTTTATATTTATATCCTACCTTTTGTATCATGGGGATTTCACCAAAGGTTTGTAACACCAAAAGCCTCTTCCCAATAAAATGTTTGGGGGGGATTATGTTACAATATGTGACCATTACATGGACAATGTATTATCCCCCAATGTACCTCCTACAACTAAAACATTCAAAACATGATTTACTGTTATAATTCCTCTATAAAAATATAATATTAATAATTGATAACATATTTAATTATGTATTAAAATTATATAAAATATTTTAAAACATTCAAAATATTCATGAATTTTTTCATTATAATATTTTATTTCATTGATTTTTTTTATAGTTTAGGAGTCTAGAAAGAATTTTATCAAGAAAAAATGTTTTATTTCTACCCAATATTTAATTGGGGTGTTCAGAGAGATCACATACCTTCAAATAACTTCTAGAGAAAAAAATCTAAGAATGTATTCAACAATTATTTTTTTATAAAGTTGAACAGGTTTTTTAAAAAAAATATGATAAATAATCCACATCTTGATCATGGTATTTTGGTATCACCTTAATTAAATTGAATTTTATTTAAAAATTATGTTCATCAATAAAAATCATGATGAATGTTAGTTGATGACCAATATCATTTTGATAGCCCCATAGGAGACATTAATTTATATCAGGTTGATGAATTTAGAAATTTGAAACATAAAATAAGCAATGCACTGAACTACATGGTAGTATAGGAATTGAATGTCTGAGGTCGAACATACAAAGATATGGTTGAATAAAATTTTAATTAAATAAAGTAAACCTAATCTAATATCTAGTTTGATGAAATAATATCTAATATATCAGGAATTTGATTTGGTGGAGAAACTGGGAGAACAAAATATAAAATGGGTACAGGGCATCAATGAATATTGGTTCATAGGAAGACGATGTATAAAAAAATTAATTAATAATTATATAGGCATCAGAATCGGTTTCAAGTGGGTAGAATGACCAAGAAAAATAATTTTTATCCTAAGTTCTCATTTTGACGTGGTCAGGCACTTCGGATTACCATTAATGGGTATCCCCAAACATTTTTTAAACATAGGGGAGATATAAACCCAATGGTCATGGAGGAAATATAAACCCTATATCTTATATTAAACAAATGTATTCAATCAACTCATAAATGTTCATGATCAATTAATGAAAGAACCTAAACATTATCCCTAACCCCACTCATAATGTTCATGAATGAATAATCATGAATGAGATATAATTGAATATATGATATGAAATACCATCATGAATTGCATTAAAATAAAAAATACCTCAAACATTTAATTCCACTTCATCACACACACATCAGAAAAACTAAATCACCCACTCATGCTAAACATGATAGGTTGTGGAAAAAGGATTAAATAAAATATAAAGAATAAATAAAAGAAGAGAACCATAAGTTTTCATCAACAGTCCTCCATCCATATCAGAAATTCCTCTCACAGTGGTAGGAATCCCTTCTATTTAAAGTCTTTGGTTGGGATCTACTTGACACATTTCAAGATGTGTAATGTGTTTACACATCGTGAAATCTCGATCTGATATTCCCCCATGTTTTTTGAATCATTGTGAATCTCATTTGTTGATTTGTAACTTTTACTCCTTTCACAACTTGTAAGTAGGATTCACGACATGTATCTTTTAAATCTTCATATCTCACAAATATTGACATATTTCTTCTCCAAAAACATTTCCAAAAAAAAGTCATGTCATTTAATATAATTACATGATGTGTAATTCCCTTTCACAACATGTATGATCATCATGACGTGTACTGATGGTGGAATTCCTCTCCTATGAATACATAACATGTAATACAATTATGTGATGTCTAATTATTATTCTATAGTTTTTTTTCATATTCAAACATCCTCCAAAATCCAGGGTCACACCGTTTTTCTTCACTTATGGCCTGAAGGGTCTTTTACCTCACATTTTCACCCATTTTCCTTCCATTTTCATAAATAACTTGTTTCCTTCCAAAAATCATAAAATAAGTAAATATATTCAATAATTGGAAAGATTCATCAATTCAATACAAAAATAAACATATTAAAATACTGTAAAACATATGCATGAAATACACTTATCACATGTAAAGTCAATTCCTATTAAAATAAAATTATTCCAAACCATGTTATATAAATTTAATTTAGTTTTAGGTTTATTTATGAATGTAATATGGTTTAGTGGGTTTTTAATGGGTTTTATATCCTCCAATAGTGGTGTTATTTACATGTTTAGGTGTTTATGACAGGAAATACATTCAAGATTAGGATTAAATAGTGGTTCTTCACCTAGATAAAATATATTCACTCAAAAAAATTAAAATTATATGTAGTTATAAAATATGAATATGTACAAAAATATTCTATAAAAATAGATATTTATATAATTTTCATATTTTTCTCAAATTATCACACACTAAACTTTTATGTTCCCCTATAAAAGTGTTTTAATTTTAACACATTATTTGGACACATCATATTAATTACATTTTAAAATCATAAAATATATTATATTATGTGAAAAAAGTTATCTATCATTAATTTTAAGGGTTTATAGTGTGATTTTAAAATAATTTTAATGAAACAAAAAACATATAGGGGGATTTAAAATATCTCAATGTGGAACAAAGAAGAAAAAATATTAAAATAGAATATATTATAAGGAAAATATAATAGTGTTTGATTGATATTTGATAATGAGATCACTAAAATGATTTTAAATGACTTATTTAGTTCATTATTTTTAAATTATTAGGTGGATCAATACAATTATTTTTTAAGGAAATGAAAAAATCATGGTTCTTATATATCCCTTCATAATGATACACCTAGAACCAAAACATGACCTAATAATTATTTAGTCAAGATGAAATTACATTATATATCATAATGGATTCTAAATTGTTTGAATATCTCAATTATATATAGTAGAATAATTAACTAGTGGTCTCCAATCAAAAGACATTTAGCTATATACATAAAATATCAATGTGGTTTATTATGAACTAAAAAGTTTTAAATTTTAATTATACAAAAAAAAATTATACAAATAAATTACATTTAAATATAAAATTAAATAATATATTTTAAACAAAAAAATTTAAAAAAATATAAAAAATGTGTTGAAACTTTATCTTCAGTGTATAGCTCAATTATAATGATCTCTATTCGGTATACTTCCACGAAGAGGTGGTGGTGGATTTAGTGGATTACCAAATGTATTCTTTCTCTCCATATTAGAATATAGTGATCTATGATATCAATAGAGGAAATAAATACCATTTAACTATGGAAAATGATATATTTCCACTCTATTGTATGAGCCAAAAAATTGAGTACTCAAGTTAAATATTTTAAGGCAATTTAGTGGGGGTGGAGCAATAATTCTATAAAAAACATTCCAAATGGAATTAAAAAGGAGATAGTCTTGTCTATATTAATAATAAATTAAAATTTTCACTATGTGTGTATTTAATGTATCCATAATTTGTTTTTTGTTATAGATGTCCTGGAATGAGAGATATGTCCATGAAAATTAATTGATCTCATGGATCTGAAAAGATTTGAGTCTTTCCAAAAATTCATTATTCAAGGCCTCTAAATTAAAAAAATTGGATTCAACATCATATTAATATTTATATATTTCATATTCATGCAACCACCCATTAAATTTGATCCCTATTAGAAAAACTTAATAGTACAACATTAAATTTAATCCCACTTCATTAAATGATCTTCTGTTTAGTTCAGTTCATTTTGTCATAATTTCTTCTCAGTTATTCATAATTACCTCCATCCATAATGAAACCTACATAAAAATTGATGTTAATTTATTATAATATAAAGTATAACCAATGAAATTAATTAAATGAGAAGTTTAATTCAAAATTTTTTATGATATTAAAAATAAAAATAGTGAAGAACATTGATATAAAAGTTTAGGAATAAATGTAAACCTTATGTGATCACCTCAAACCCCCCCCCCCCCACCCAATAATACAATTTTATACTAAGGAAGTATCACACCCCCACCCTCTTTCCAATTATTATTATTTTAACTAATGTTTTCATTTTTTTCTAAAAGAAACTTACAATATTATCAAGAAAGTATCCATAAATATACAGCCAATTTAATTTAAATGAGAATAATTTTTTTAAATAGTTGCTAAACTGGATTTTTTTTAAACTTCAAAAAAATTAATATATCTAAAATATGTGTTAAAATAAGAATGGAACAAATTTTAAAATAATAATGCAAAGGAAGCACATTAATTATACTTTTTTATTGATTGAAAGTATAATTATTCCATATTTGTTTGATATATTTTAACATTTCATTTCATATTTCACATTAAACATCTCAACTATTTCCTATTATTTTCAAACTGTGGAAAAATCATGGAGGAAACTTATATATTTAAATTTTTCATAAGGGTTTTATAGAATAAAATTAACTAACATAAACTGATAGAATGAAACTATCAGAAACTAATAATATATTGATTGAGTTAGTGAATCAATTCAGTATGATTCAATTTTTTTTATATTTCCTATTTCAAATTTGGTTTTATTTTGATAATCTAATCTATTCTTAAATAGATATTAGATGAAATGAATAAATATAAAAAACAAATAAATAAACATTTCAATTGGTTGTAATGATTAAATTTCTTTGATCAACGTTATGTATAACTTCAATCATTATTTAATATTCAATATAATGCTATGAAAATATCATATTTTCTGATTAAGTGAATATATGTCATTAATCACATTATATTTCTCTGTTTTAATAATTAAACCTCTTTAAATATTTCTATTTTGGATGGATTGATTTTTATCAAACTATTTATCCTTTTTAATATTGAAATGATTATATTTTATGGTATATTTTCTCTCTATGGTTTATTTTATTATTATATTGAATTATCTTATATTTTTTTTATTTGGAATGTTCAATGATTTTTCCCTTATTTGAATCATTATTTCACCATGTATTTTTTCTAGATGTTATTAATTTATCAAAAATTCCCTTAATAAATAAAGATTGACTAGTTTGGTTTGTGTAAATTTTAGAATAATCATCAATTAGTTTCAATTTTCATTTAAATTTTTTATTTTACTTTTTTCTAGATAAATCTGATGTCATTACTTAATTTTAATTGACTATTCACAACAATATTTTTAAAATTATCCTAACTTATAGATACAAAAAAATCGGTAGGTCTTTGTTTTCTTTATGGAGGATTAGTTTGTTTGTAAATTATCTCCCTAAAATTATGTATCACCCTTTAGTAATTATATATAAAATTTTATGATTGATATGATGTGTATAGGGCCCTATTAATTATTCACTTAAGAAACAATTGGTAAGCTTATGTTTAGTTGTTACACTATAACTATTTAGTTATATAAAATGATATAATACTATAGTATTCTTTATCATTTTTTAAAATTCATTAAAAAGAAAATATTTCATCATTAACAAATTATCAACATCTTTATTGAATTTTATTTATAAATTTGATGAAAATTATTCTCCAAATACGATATTTTTAATTTTTAAGTAACAAATCGTATTATATTAAATATAAAAAAATCAAGGTGAATGGAAAATTTATTAATAAGAAAACATAACATAAAATTCTATTCTAGTTTTTTTTTAATTTCCATTAATATATATTATTTTCTATATTTCTAATGGTACATGTTCAATAATAATATTTATATATTAGTTACCTCTAATAGGGAACTAATGATTATCCCAACATATACTTAACTATATCCAATGCCAATGTAATGATGACTACTTCTTACAAATTATTCCAAATATAATGCCAGTTGACACTTCTCATAACATTCAAATATTATAATGGTTATTTCATTTCTAATATGTATTGGCCAATAATATTCTTTTTATATCTCAGTATTGTGATTCTCAAAGCCTAAAAATTTATTGGGGGCAATATTTTAGGATATTCTTAACTCTTACAGATCGTTATTTTATTATATATCATACAATTTTATATAATGAATATATAATGAATCTATACCTATATTTTTTCCAAAAATATTATATAATAATAAAAATTATTCATTTCATATTATGGTTATGGAAGTATATAAAATAATTTTATTTAAAAATTTAATATAAATGTTTTTTATCATATATTATAAATTATTTATCCCTATATAAGTATATGTGTATCCTATAATTGATTTAATTTTATAAAGTCGAAATGGAACCAAAATATATGAACATATATATTATGTATAACTCATGGATTTTTGTGCATCCATAGATAACTAATTGGATAGACCTTCACTAATACTCAAATGCATGAAATTTAAATAGTGTTTATAGAAATTTTCATGCAATGGAATTAAGACCATAAAAATACATATTCTATAGGTTGGTTTTCTATAATAAATGGTCAAATTTTACATATTTAAATATATAAAAATATTTATTATATTTAAATTATCACTTAAAACTCTACTATATGTAATTTTTTCTTAACAGTAATTATAGTTTTAACTCAACGACTTATATAATGTGTGTTTGAATACACAATAATGACATAACATTATAATTACATAATTCAATCCATTCATTCAAAAAAATTAAACTAGATCATATGAAATACTTAGTGTGTATATGTATATAAATCCATAACATGGAATTTTAAAGCATATATTCATTTTTATATTGAAGAATATTCATCCGAAAACAAGTTACGCTTATGTAAATTCAAAATTTTAAAATATTTTGAGGATAAAATATAAAAAATTAATAATTTGTACTAAATTTCTATCAAATTTAGAAAAAAACTAAAATACAGTGAAATTTAGATTTAATGTTTTGAGAAAATAATATAAATATATTTTTTATTTCTATTATTCATAATACAATAATAATTTCAATATAACATATATCTTATAAAATAAATAAATTTATGTGTTATAAACATCTAAATATTTTTGGAAAACTCCTTTTATTTTTAATATGTACATTAGGATATAAAATCAAAATACTCTTCATAAATACAATAGAAATGATATAGCATAATAATTATAATTTTACCAATAAATCGGTGGTTTTTGGATTCATGAAATTGTGGATGGATTTATAAGAAAAATAAATAGTTTAATAGTAGAGATATCATTGATTTTTATTTGTGAATATATGATCTGAGAATTTTTTTAATATTTGGTTTGTTTAATTTCTTCCCATCCAAGATTTCTTTTATTTCATTAAAATATTTATATAGAATTTTTTTAACCTCCTATTATATCATTATATTAATTTTTGTAAACACTAAAGATATAAATTAAATAATTAATTTTAAAAACATTCATCAAATAATTTTTTTAACTCAAATTAAATTTTCAATTTACAAAAAAAGTTATGCAAAATATTAAACAATTATAGTTTATAAAAAAAAATTTGGTTGATATCATCAAAATATTAAATGTGAATGTGTATTTCAAATAGGTGACAAAAATCAAAATTTTCTCAGACTAAGGAATATTTTTTATTATTTAATTTTAATAAATATATATTTATCCACCCTTATATCTATCTTTTTCTCATTCTCATTTACTATTTTTTTCATTCATAATTAATGAAAAAGTATGGTTAGAATTTTAAATATTAATTAGTCATTTATTTTTTTAGATGGTTGTTATACCCTAACTATAATTATACACATGATAATTTAGTGGGTAAAATATCAAAATTCATGGATATACAATTTGAGAGGATATATTTTAATTTCAACACATGACTCTCAGAGAGTGGGGGTAAATAATGATTTTTCCTAAATTAAATCATTTCATTTTATCATTAATTTTTAGTCTTGGATCTTGTTACTTAATTTTCAAGTGTTATCTTTAACCGATCAAATAGTCCCTTTCACTCGCAACCTTGCCAATAATTTAGTGTGTATTCATATAAATAAAGAATTCATAGGATTCAAGGATTTTATTTTTTTACTAGAAATATATAATTTGAGTAGAACACACTTACAATGAGTTTTCATAAAAAAGTGTAAATAAATATCACTAATGATATTAAAATTATTTAGGAAAGGAACACTAAAAATCTTAGGTAAACTCTCCCTTCTTCCCCAACACTCAAAAATATAGAAAAGGTTAGATTATTTTATAGACCTGGGGATATCTTCAATATTTTATATTGATCAAGTTCAAACCATGATCAACATAGTAAACATCACTGTAATGAATCTTCCATATAATTAGATGAGTGATTGGTCATCCATATTCATTTAATTATTCTACATTGATCTAGATGAGAGTATCATTTTACTATGTGTTATAAGAATGTATCTTCCACCAATCATAGGGTGTACATAAATGTTTCTATATGAGTATAATTCTTCAATGTAATTATCATGTTGCACTATTATTCTTTGTATAGAAATTTTACTTGGATAACTCATTCCTTCATGCCATCATCTATTAAAAAAACTATATATGATCAATAAAATGCTTCTATAACCCATCTCCTCCTCTTCCCCCTCATTATTTTTCTCTTTTTGAATACAAAATACAATATTTATTATACTCTCCTCTCTAATTTTTTACTCAAATATCATTTTTTAAAAGTACTAAAGTTTCTCTCTTCATAATCATCTTCATCATTTCTATTGTCAAAGAAAAATATTTCATGATATTAACACATATGTTAAATATAGAAAATATACAAAACAAGAAAAATTAAATTATCTTCTTCAAACCCTTCATGACCTAAGGCCTTCAAATGAACTCAAAAAACCTTATGAATATATTATTTCAATAAATATTTGCAACATATTTTCATCTATTTAAATCATCATACAATTGTATTTAATAAATTCAAAAATTAATTTTTCTTTTATATTTCAATAATTCCGTATGTGTCTTAACATATTTATCATCATCATTTCATATAAATATTATAGTCATCATTCCACTAAAAAATATGAGAACAGATTCATTCAAAATTTACTAAATTATGAATCATAAATTACGAGTGGTAATATTCAATTTTATCAAAATGGATAATTGTTATTTGGCTACATGCATAGTAATGTAATAGTGAGAGACTCTAATTAATGAAAAAATAATCACTAACATGTACTATATATTTAGGATAACATCTTACATGAGAAACATGGACATATTTTGTATCATTATTATGTATGATACATATCCTTTTCTATATTTCCAAGAAAATGGTGCTTACAGGAAATTATAATGAATCATTTTTTGAAAATAACTCTTAATAATTGTAAAATGACTCTTATGTGGGAATACCTTTTTCATTATTATATAATCATTCTTGAAACTACCTTAAATAACTCAAGGGATATTCTTCAATTTTGACCATTTTCTATAGAATTAATCATATGTATCCATAGTCTAAAATCCTTGTATTTATCATATTACACTATAACCTTCAGAAACACCTCTTATTCATGTTTTTTGATTTCCATAAATATTCAATTTTCCATCTTCCAATCAAAAATTAACTCAAATATACATAGTGGAACCCTATAATTGTATCAAATTTATTAATTTATAAAGCATGTAAAATTCTAATATAATCAAGAGGTACTTTTAATAACTTTTGAAATAATGAATGGTCCTTTTAAAATTATTAATTGTCATAAAATGACACTAAAATAATATTTAAATGTGTCTTATGTTCCTATTACATAACAAATTTCGATCATTATACTCAATATTTTCTCTAATACAATTATATAAATTACTCTTAAAAAACAATTCACTAACTATATTGTATACATGAGACATATTTAGTACATTAGCCTTTCTATCTCGGGATATAGATGAATCTTATAAAATTGTATCTTAGAAGAATTCAGAATATTTTCCTCAAAACAAAATCTAATCCTAATTATTACATATTCACTTAAAAATTATACTATTTATTATAAAAATACACATTATATAAAATTAATAAATCCTCATTCACACATTACAAAATCACCATATTCATTTTTACATACCCTATTAGTTTATGTTCCTTGTATATAATAAATATTTTCCCCTAAGTTCATTCATCTAGGGAACCATTTATCCTATTTCATGCCTTTTATTCTCATATAATCCTCATCATTTCAATATTCATTCTTCATATAGTTATCAAAAAATCTAAAAGATTTTGGTAAAAAATAAAACACTAAACCTTGATGTTGAAACTATATCCCTTATTTTATTTTCCCAAAAATAATATCATAAAGTGTCCTTATCATTATATTTTTATGTTCTATAAAATAGTATTGGTATTTATGGTTCATTCAAATCCATCACATTTTTTTATTAATATTAGAATATATTTCTCACCACCATATTGTGAATTAATTCATCTCCCCCTTTGGGTTTCTTTAATATTGAGTTCCGTATCTCTTCCACTATTTATCTAAATTTGGATGAAATATTAAATAATTAACACTCATTCTTTTTCAATATTTTTTCTCTATATTTTTTTAAAATGATCACTAAAAGGGTCTTCTAGAAGTATAAGAAATATTATAAACTCCATCTTTATTCTGTTTTCTCCCAATTTTACATTAAATTCTTGATTTCAAAACCAATTAGAGTAGTTGGAATCCAAATATAATATTTATATCAACCATTTGAGATATTAAATCCATACCATGGAGGTTTCTTAACCAAATTTATATTTTTGTTGTCTCTTGCATGGTTTTATTTCAATATTCAATTCTCTTGGATATCTCCACCATTTATCAAATAAACCATTTTCTCTTATACAACCTATTTTGAACTGTTTTTTATAATGGAACTCATGATATATTCATTTATACATACTAATAAATCAACTCGTTAAAATTTCCACTTTGATAATCTAATTATAGAATTAATATATTATCTAATGAATCATATACTAAATAAAAAATTATTTTTTCCATTCAATGTTTAGAAAACTATTTATTCTTTATTATGGATTCTTTAATGACATGAAATGAATTAATTTAATACTTGTAATTTGAGCAACTAAAAAATATTTTAATAATATTAATTTGATTCACAGTCATTAGAATGGGATATAAAATCAAAAATCTCAATTATATCCATATCTTATAAATAATTATCATAACCACATGCACCTTCAACATTCACCTTCATTAATAAATAACATTGTGACTTCAATCTAACTCACACCAAAATGTTAAAAATATATAATAATATACAATGTTTATGAATAATGCCTATTTCTAACCTTGTGAATCAACTTCCAAAAAATAAATTAGTGATTCCACTTCATCTCTATTTTCATACATTCTCCATTGGTCTTATATTTTCAAAATGAGACTAAAAATACTTTGATAACTCATCATCAATACCCCATTAATTTTAGAAACATTTACTGAGACACTCTTCAATTTTATAAAACCACTTGTCAGTTATGTTACATAATTTCAATTTATTTTTTGTATCCTATTAAAAAAATTTATTCACAAATTGTTAGTATATAAAAAAATCAACATAAATTATCTATATATCACTATAGTATACACTGATATTATTCCTTCTCCAATGTTTCTAATCACCAATAAACACATGACCATATTTTACTTATTGTACATCATATTTATCATGATACCCTAATTTATATCATGTAACTATTTCAAAAAAAATTTATTACTATTTAGTCTCCTTATCATTGGTACTCATAATATCAAAAAAAAATTAAATTTATTACTGAAAAAAGTGGTTGATCAACAATACTTAATGATCCATAATTAATCATGACACCCTTTGGTCTTGTTATTTATGCTTGATACTTATTATTACATATATTATTACCAAATACAATGGTTTCTTTAATTTATTTTCATCATAATCACATTTTCTTCTTTAGAATAATCACCCAATAGTTTATATTGTACCATTAACAATATACCACATTAATGTGAAGTTATAAAAATTAAAAAAAATTTGTAGATGTGTACCTCCAACATCCTCATATAATTGATTGTGGTTAGATATGTTGAACTAACCCTTTAATTTATGACATTTTCATTCTCCTATAATGGCTCTTGTTTGTGTGATATCACTAGCACAAAATTCATTGTAGATTCTTTCTCAATAATTTTTCATTTTAATAGGTATGTGCTTCATGTTCCTTTTTAGATTAATCAATGTAGTATATTTGTCTTCTTCAGATTCACCATAGTGGTATCATACTTCTTGCTTCCTGTTACAAAGAAGGGCTCTTCCACTAATCATAACCTATTTATTTGTGTTAGAGTTCTAAAACCTCTATATCATTCCTCATGTATACATTATTAGATTAAAATTATATTCACTTAGAACTTATCAATCCATTTTTATACATTATTTACACGCATATTATGATTCCTACAAACATGATCAACTTACTTCTTCTTTATCATGAGTTTCTTTTTTATCTCTAAGAGTACTATTTTCAGTGTTTCATCATTTTTTCATGTTAAACAATTATGTGGAAAACATATTATTATTCAAAAATAAAATATCTATTTTCCCACATGACATATTTTGTTTTAATGTATGTTCTCTTACAATCCATCATAAAAATGAACAAATTCTTTATAAATCATCTATATTATATCCTACTGAATTTTCAAAATAAGTTTCCATCATTAAATTAAATAAATCATATTCTATAATATAAATTAATAATTTTTCACCTGTCAATGGAGATTATTATACAACGTAAATTATTCAACAGGTAACCATTTTGGGTATTAAACCTGCATATAGAGTTTGACCTACTTTTTATAGAAGTTGAATTTTTTGTAACCCTTTTTTTATCTTATCATTTAAATTTTTTATCGACCATCTTTTTCATTACATATTAAATATTGAAAACATTCATCACATTATTTTTTGGGATTTCAAAGAGTTAATATTTTCCTTTTTTACTATACCTTTTCAAACACTCATCAATCCCTCTGGTTATCACAGTTTTACCATTAAATTATGAATCAATATCCTCAATTCTTAAGTTAGATAACATTTTATCTATTCTCCTCTATCCACATTATGTATTTAGAGGCATAATAATTTATTTTAACTCATATTTTTTAGTTGTAAATTTTATTATTTCTTAACCAATTTCATCAAAAAAATTACTTTGGACCTCCATCTTTTTTTATATTCTCTATGAAAACATTTAATGCCACCTCAACTCTTTTTATGTATTCATTTTATATTATAAGGAAGTTTTTGAAATAAATTCCCACTAGATGAATGATTCCCATATGAACCTACATTAATTTTAAGGAATGAATATTCAGATTATTTATTCATAAATATTAAATTTATGGCAATCTTGATGTGGTTTTGAAGTCTTTATCCAAATCAATAATTTGATAAATCTTTGAGCGTTACTCTAAAATTTATAATTTGAATTGGTTTTATAAAACATATTTAGAGTTATATGTATCTATATAATTTTAATAGATAAACATAATTAAAAAACCTATCTACCAAAGTGACATGTAATCAATCTTATTCTTCATTCGTTTTTACATAAATCTATTTTCATCAAAATTGTTCAATGGTTTCTCAGAAAATCAATTGAAGTGGAATACATAGTTTCTCTTGATCATCCATATAAAACATTTAGAATATTAAATATTGAAAAAGAAGTAGAACATTGACTCGTGTTCTTGAAGACTTAATTGTTTGATAATATAATCTAGATATTATCTATCAATTCACCACTCATTCTCTCACTATGCTTAGTGAAATTATTATCTCAAAAACATAGTCTACACATCCATTCAACAATATTATAAGAACATAATAAAAAAATTCACTATCTATAAAATCTAGTTCTTTTTACTAATTACTAATTTATCATATATTTCATGATTTCATCAAATTTAATAACAAATATACTATTTGAAATAAATATTGAATCATTTTTACTAATAACACTTATTAAAACAAAAATGAAAACTGAGGCGTTGAATAAAAATTTTTGTTTCCCTAAATTAAACAATTTATTTTACCCATATTTTCTTTATTTAGGATTTTATTCCCATATTAGAGGAAAATAAGATAACCCTATTAATTAATCACTTTCACTCACTAATTTACTAAAGGTCATGTGTGAAAGAGGATAAATAATGAAGGAAAAATACATGAGGATTTTACTTGGTTATAAAAAATGGATAATCCAAAGACTATTTGTCAACAATGTTTCAAAAAATATTAGAGTTAATATTAAACATTTTAGTTATCAAAATTTTATTAGAATGAATAATTTCCAATCCTAGGGATACTCAATGCACTTCACCTCTAGTCACTACATTAGTGAAGGTCATATCAATTTAAAAACATGACGTCTTTTTCCATAAATTATTGACTTGAATTTATGACCATGACCAACTATGAAATCATTACTGCCAAACATTTTTTAGTCCAAGTGGATTCATTTTATATCTTACAAGTTATATAATTTCTTCTTCTTCATGATATATAAAAATTATCAAATTATTGTGATGTATAACTCTATATAATCCTCCAATCACTAGAGTAGAAATAATAACTATCAATCAAGATAATTTACCACTATAATTTTCATATTTCACTCTTCTAAAATATCCAAATTTTGTAGTGGTATTTATCTTTCCTTTTAAACATGTTATCTCAAATTGAACTATATTTAATCACATCATGTTTTTCAGAATTAGATCTCCAATGCTTCCCAAAATCTTTTCTATTCCTTTCTAACTCATAGATATTTTGAATATGGTTTTTGTGCCATTATCTTAATATGATTATTCTTCATGTATTTATGTATAATATTTTAATAAGAACATGTGATATCATTTCATATATATAATATGGAAACCCCACACAATTAGTACTAAAAAATACTCTACTTAAAAACCATCATGATATTTATATTCCATATGAATTCATAGAAACATACCAATATATTATTTTTGTAAATACTGGAACATGATTTTTCACTAATTAATTCTATAATTGAATCACTAAATTATTTCCAAAAATCATGTAACTTTTATCTTTGAATAACTATCCATGAATTTCAATATAATATTCCACATAATTTCAATTAATAATGGTGTCTTCAATCCTAGACAAAATTCAGAAACAATATCATCCAAACATGACTAAGTTATCAATAATAAATTAAAATTGAAAAATATTCAATTAAATCAAAGTAACTCTTACAAAATATTTTGTGAAATTATGTGGAATATTATATCCCAAAGTAACTCTTACAAAGTATTTTGTGACTCCTAAATTTGTAATGTTTTTTATAAATATAATCATACATATTACAAGAAAATCATCTATGGAATTGCTTCATTTAACTAATACCACCAGAATTCACTCTTACACATACAATAAGATTTCACTACTTTTCAATTTTTGATCTACCTCTCCAAAATTTACTATCATTAACACATGCACACTCTCTAACTTTTTCAAATTTCTTCATCATTAAATACCATAGTAATCATATGTAATTCTGATAGAATCTTCTTAAAATCATGTTGTCTATTATGAAACATCATCTGATATTTATTAAATTATTTATTATCATTAAATGACTCTAGGTTTCCATAGTCTTATCTAATAATAACCAGTCCACTCATGTGTGACGCTAAAATGACTCATATAAAATTCGATGATTACTCTTATGCATTTATGGTTCTTCTTATGTGATTTTATATTTTCAACTCATGTTTTATATGATTCTAATGAAATTTAAAATTTACAAAATTCATAGAATTATACGCAAATCCTAACATAAACTAAACTATTCTATAATTAATTAAAGATCCTTTCATCCTTTATAATAAACTATAATAAAAATAATGCATCAGTTATAAAAAAATTCAAAATAACTGTTTGTATGTTATTCATAATCACTAAATTAGTGTTCCATGTATACGATCACCATAATCACCCTCATTCATTCATATAAGACACCATTTCTTCTACTTTCACACCATGTTTTCTCTATCATAATTTTCATTACATGAATCACCCTTAATATACATTTTAAAAATTCCATCAATAATATATTCAAAAAATATAAATCATAACTATGTGGCTGAAAAAACATTATATATTCATACATAGTGTTCCACAATAACAAATAAAAAAATATACATCCATAGTATGCATATTTTATTATCTTTAGATTAATATCACTAATTAGTTTAATGATAATAAACCTACCCATAGTAAAATATACCCTGTATCATTATGATGATAATGTTTCAAATTTTGACACATCTTCATTTAATCATTAAACTACTGATTATTTGGTTATATGATTAATTCATATTAAGACAATAAATTTATTTAATTGTAACAAGGCTCTTAAAAAATAATTTATTTGGAAATTATCATTAGATTTAACTAATAACCACTACTAATGATAGTTAAAAATATTTAATCTCATTTTAGTTATAAAATTATGAGAATAATCCAATAATTAAACATATATAACAACTTCCACTTTTATTTTTCCATTAATGTTGAGTGTGTCAAAAATACATTGATATTTTTATCATCGTGGGTATCAACTCCTTGAATATCACCCATGAAGTGATTTTATAAAATATAATGTTTAGTATACATCAATGCTATTTGGTAATCATAATAATTATATTTACCCCAAGAGTTTTAGAACCATCACAAACATCACATTATTTAGAAATCATTTTTTTAAATAACTCATAAATTTTAGAGAACACTATGACAAGTTTTTTAAGATTTAGATTCATGAAAATTGATTATTTTTTTATATTGTTATTACCAATATGATCATGGGTGGATTATATATATACTTGAGATACTTTTTATGAATTAATAAATGATATCAAATAAAAGAGAAACCATTTCATGATATTTTTTAAAACATGTTTTTTTAGATAATGACTTTTAAAGAAGTTAGGAAAAATAATTGTATTATGAGACATGATTTATTGTAGTTTTTTATTAATAACTAACTTTGAGAATGAATTAAACCATGTTTTTTATTTAATCCATTATATCATTGTTCGAGAAATAATGAACGTGGTTCATGTGAAATTCTATGAGTTAACATGTTTTTTCAGGTCAACCATGTGTAGAAAACATCATGGTAAATAATAGAACATGTCATAGTTTTAATAAAATGGTATTGGTGGTCTAATTGTACATTTAATACTAATGAATTTGTTTTCATAGATCCATATTCTACATGCCTAGTAGGATTAAATCTTAGTTTAGGTTATTATATTAGGAAATAGAGGCAATCTATTTTTTGATCTATAATCAAGGAGGTGGATAAGTTAACTACATAGTGGTATAAAGTAAACTACAACATTATTTCAATCAAATATATAATAAAAAATTAGTGATCTATAATTCAATGGTGCCAAAGATTTTTCCATGCCTTTTAGAGATACCATTAAATGGTACAAACCATTTCATGATCATGTTCAACATGTCATGGTTAGAAATTTTCTATGATTAATTGAAACTTTAGTTAGAATAATTTAATAAAAAAACATAGACACCCACAAATTCATAGGAAAATTCCATGTATAGAAAGGGTTGTGGTTGTGAGTAGATTAGTGTGCATTTAACACCTCAACATGATGGAATTTATTGAGGCATCTTAATAATATTTCCCCACATCATCAATAGTTTCCCCTTATTGTAAGATACCAACAATTAATTCCTAGGGGATATGTAAACTATTGGGTAATAATTTTCCATCAAAAATAAACTAATTAAATACAAGGGCATAAGAAATTTCTTTATGTACACTTATTTGAAAATAATTGAAAAATATAAAATAAATTATTGATAAATCCATCATTTAAAAGGGAAAAATGAGATAGATGCTGATATAAAATAAAAATGTTAGGACAAAAAACCAATATCTCTTCGATTATAACAATAATAATGAAAAATAGATGATCAATGATGAATAATAAGTTCATCCAATAACATGTATAATAGAAAATATACTATAATTAATGGTCTAAAACATATGATAATAGACAGTGAAATAGAATTTAAAATTTAATTTCCATTTTTACCATTTATAAATAAGTCTATTTCTCATATTAAAAACAAAAATATAAACATTTATGACTAATAACATCTCCAAATAATAAAAATACAAAAAAAATGCACAATAATTTTACATAGTATACCACTAATGGAGATTCCAAGAAGCATACACCAATGAGGATTCAATATTACAAAGGAATCATTATGCAATGTTGAAATTACAATTGAATTTATATGATCACTATCAATCCAATGGCCACACTGTCAACATATCTCTTCATGCACTTCTTCACAATATACTAAATAGAAAAAAAAGATTCAATAATCACTAAAAATATCTACATGATGAATACACAAAAAAATTATTAAGGGTGTAATCATTGTGATATAATATCCTTATCTAACTCAAGATCACATAGATATTTTCTATATAACAAGTCATATCCTCTTGAATTACTAAAGAAATATTTCTCAATATAAAATATATTATATTTTTGAATTGATATAATATTTTAAACTTAATATTAAAATTTAATCCATATATAATTTCCAAATTCCACCTATTAATTTTACCTAAAATCTATCCCAATGTGTCGACATAAATATACCATGATCAAACTATATCTTCTCCATTATAAAATATAATAAAATTTTCTAAATAACCTATGATTTACCAAATCTCAGTGTAAAATCCTTGGATATATCATGAAATGATTCAAGTGTAATATCAAATAATATCATTTTTTTTAATTTTCTACCCCATAAAATTATATGGTGGATCTCCTTCTATTTTACCACCCTGAACTAGTTGTGGTATGATATAGTAAGTTGAAGTGCGGTTCTTTCCCCCAAAGGTTATTAGAGTGGCACCAATTTTCCCAAGGCAACCATTTTGGAATTATATATTATTCTTTATCTCAAAAATTCTACATTGGTTAATTATTATATGAATAATTGTTTTAGTAAATCATATATATATATAATATATTGAAACAAATTTTCCATTTTGTCACACTTATTAGGCATTCCCTCTCACTATGGTGCAACACATGTCATTATGACATGATCCATTGGTAAATATTTTCACTTAAAACATATTTTATACTAATACATCAAATAATGGTTTGATTTATGTCTATTTTAGTTATATACTATACATAGTTTCAAATATAATTTCATAATTTTTTTGTGCCATAGAACAACACCCATTTTTGGGTGGTTTCTCTTCTATCATGGCCTTCTCATTTAGAAAATTTTAATTATGTTCTAAACAATTTGGTTATACAATGGTTTTTATTCACCCATACAATTGATATAAAAAACTTATTAAATACTATTAATACTTATATAAACTATCACAATATTTAAATTGTGATTAAAAAAATACAACATTAGTTCTATTTTAAAAACTCATTTCCTAATAAAAATCATAACACTCTCTAATTTGAATAACCTTTGTTTGAAAATTCTCACACTTTTGATTTATTGGGAATCCAAGTTATCCATAGTGTGTAATGTGTTGGTCACACTAAAAATGAAACCAATAGTCATAAATTATTCTATATCACCTCATGATCCCCTCCCCAAACACCATAGGCTACAAACTAGAAGCGATGGTCTAATGGTGGTATGATGGGGATATTATAACCACAATATCAGAGTATCATAGTAGTATAAGAATAAAGAATCAACTTAAAATATTATAAGAAGTAATAAAACATGAAATGAAAAGGAAAAGGAAGATAAATACCACAGTTGAATACAGATGGCCACACCCAATAATATAAAAATATGCATGCATGTCCATGTGATGCTACAAAACCAAGAAGGAAAAACACAAAAGGAAGTACAATACAATAGATGAACCAAGAAAATGAATATAAATCCCTAAGGGTGATCTCCACAACCATCTTGAGTACTATCTCAGTCATGAGCTCATAATATCCCAAGTATATAAATGATAGCACACATACAATCTGAAGGACCAGTGAACATGATATCTTTTTAGGTATCCCAGTGCAACGAAATCCCAATTAAGGTGTGAGGTAAACTCATTAGGCTACCCCAAATGATGTCTAAAGTACAATTAAGTCCAAGAATATAAAATATAACAGTGTACAAGTTTGACAAGTAATGTAATAAATAATTTATAGTGAACAAGTCGACCCAAGATCTTAAAGGACACCAGACCTACCATACCTTCTTCTACCTAATCTATAGTTCCTATTTGAACCTGTAGAAATCATATATTAGTTCTAATGGGTATCATAGTTCAATCATCAAAGCATACTAGCCCCAACCATGTTATTTGTCTTGGAAGTTGCATTCTATTAATATCTATTATGAACTATTAGAATTTACTAAAAAGGTGACCATTTAATTAGAGATGGCGTCATGTACCCGTCAAAGGAGATATTTAATTGAAATCATAGTTTTTTATCCAAGTTTTCTACAAATACAAAACACCGTAAGAGTCTATCCAAGGATATCCATAAATTGAATCCCTTGTATAAGTTTCGATAAGGTGTGAAGATAAGTAAAACATCTAATCACATCCCTAGTATCTCATATAGGGGACTATGTATTACTCGTGGCCTATTATATCAATTTATCCATTGATCCCATCCCTGGTGTATCCCCTATGGTACTAGTATCACTCATAATGAGATATAAAATCTGCACAGTGAGTCCATCCAAGGCATACCATGTATCACACGTGGCATGAAATAAAAAAAGTAACCTATGAGCCTTTTCATGGTGATCTGAAGAGGAACCCATCTATTTATCAAGGAAGAACAAAATCTTAATATCCTAGAAGCATGTTCAGGGAGTTTCAAAAAAAGGAACTTCAGTATCTCTGAAGGGTTTCAGAATTCATTTAAACAATTAAGTTAATAAGGAGTGAGTCCATGTTCATAAACATTCCATGTCACTAGTCATTTAATTTAATGGGGCCACAAACATTTCCATTTCAATTAATTAACAATAAAGTACATTCAATTAAGTATGAAACAACACATTTAAAAAATTAAAATGGCCATATCATAAACATTTTATTACCATAATGTAGGTATATAAAAGAGGGAATTTTACTATTATCAATTCAAGTAACACATAAAATTTTTCTATTTTATTAAAAAAAAACACCATTAAAAGTGGTTTTATTAGATAATGTTAAATGGATCTCATAATAGAGTATAATCAATTTAGTTCATCTTTAACTTCACTAGATACAATTTATCAAACACGCCCCAAGGGTTATTGAGAGGCCTAAGAAAGAATTATAATTAAGAGAAACCAAACAATACCCTAAGGGGGTAATTTAATTTCATTAAGATCCATTTATATGAAGCCATAAATATATCACATCAAAAGGGCCAAGTTTGGATTTAGGTAAACAACCTCAAATGATTAAAATCAAATAAAACATCAACTAATTTATGAAATTTCGTTTTATATTTTTAATTTAACTATTTAAGGGAAACCCACAGAGAATATAGCATAAAGAACATCCGTGTATTTAATAAATGATCTAGACCTTAAGAGAAAATACATAGAACGCTTACCTAATTCTAATAATGTTTCACTCATTCAATATTTAAGCTTGGATCACTAATGTTTGAGAGAAACCTAGGAATCATAATAACACCTTAAAAAGGGAGAATTAGCTTACACCATGAAAAGATAAACTATAGAGATAGAAATGAATAAAAGAGGAAGTGGAGTGAATATATTATAGTGGGATAACGAAAAAGACCAGAATCACACTATTATGACACCAGATGAAAGAGAGGAGTTCATTCCTATGAGAGGGAGGTTGAGGAACCCTAGTATGGTCTACTTTTTATAGATGTAAGGATAAGAAAGATAGGGAATAATAAAAATGTTTGAGGGGAAAATGGTAATTTCACACCATTTAATGAGGCACATATTTTACCTATATGTTTGGATAAACCATGCTCCAAACATGATTTAGTCACTACCAAAGGATCCCCCTCATGTGATCTATCCACACGGGTTGGTTAATCATGCATAGCCCATTAAAAATTCCTCATCCATGATATATTTAACACACGCATGGTAAGGCAATTAAACTTTCATGGTAATAAAAAATTATGTATGTCCTCCAAATCCAATAGATTGTCCACATGGTTTATTCTATAAGGCAGCATGGTTTCATTCAAAATGTGCATCCCTATCAACTTTCTCCGATTTTAATTTTTCAAAGTCTGTTGCTCCCAAAACTCGAAGAAACACATGTGGATCCTCTTGGGAATTTATCCATGTCCAAAAAAATTAAGTGTTACAACTCTCAGGATCAGTTTTCAAGACACTATTTAAACAATAGAGTATCCACTAAAATTAATGGTCATGTTCTTTTGGAAATTTCATCTGGTATAAAAACCATGGACACTTTAATTTCTCCATGAAAGAACTTCTCATCCTCAAGATAACTTTGGAAAACAAAGAGAGAATCACCCAACATACATGGGACATTAGGGTTCATCCCAACATCCTCATTTCATTTTCAAATCCCCAACACACTTCCAAGAATCTCTTAAAGCCTATGTTATAAGAGCCATTAAAACTCGAGTTAATGTTCATTTTCAGAATTGAAATATTGAGATTTTGCTTACCCAACCCCATAAAAATAGATACACAGTCACATCATATTCTATTTTATTACTCCTCCTATGATGATCCTAAACATATATTATAGATTTAAAAGGACAAACCTAAGAAATAGAACACCCCATTATTAGATTTTCTTATTTAACCATGATCATAACATTCAAATGATACATACAGAACAATTATCATCTTGAATGAATGGTGAACCCTAAATTGACCTCAATTACCATGTTTGATCCATCCTTTCCAGAAAAACCTTAGATGAAGCACACAATAATCATCTCAAACCAACGATGTTCAATGAAAGGTTTCCTCATGCACAAAATTCCTTTAGAAAAATTCATACATGTCAAGCCACTTCTGAAATACTATTCTTAAAAACAATCATTTTAGATGGCTAGTGTATATATAATAAAATATACTAGTACATTTAGATTAATTCACCTTGAAAGTTTCTCTTAGAACACTCATGGAGGCTAGTAACTATATTTCAATAATGTATATATCCAAAAAAATCCTTTTATATTTTCTTGCCTCATCCGGATCATGATTAAGACATGATCCAACACACATAGATAATCAATTCCAAAAAATCCCATCCTTACCTCATTGAAGTATGAGGTTACATCATAATCACCAACTTGAGTCCAAGGAACTCATCCAAGGTTGTCCACACTCTATTGTTTATGGGTGATATGTTGTTACATAGAATATTCCCAAAAATCAAGAACACGTATCGAGTTAAAAAAAGGAACCTACCTAACACTCATGTCAGAACGAAATAGTTGGTGTCTTTGAGTCCATCTATTTTGATCCTACTTGGGAACCAAAGTATCACTCATGACTAACCATGACTTTAAAGGCACAATGTATAATAATAATAACCTCTATTGAGTTCACCTACCACGCCAGATGACATTTAGATATAGAGAATCATAAAACATATGATCTCTTAGTGAACCCAAATGATGTCAGGATAGGATAACTAATCAACATTTATCTAAGAGTACACTATTAGGATTTGAATTATTTCCAAAAATTCCCCAATAAACTCCCACTACCCCAAGGATGATATGCTAGGTAAGGTTTTAAACTAGCAGCCCATCAATAAAAGGAATGAATAGTCAAACCCTATCTAGTTGAGTTTTTTTAAGCTTGAATTCACCTTCTAATGTATAATCATTACCGAACCAAAATACCCTTACCACCAAAGGCACCATGTGAATATTGAAGAAAAACCACTAGATTCTCTCCATGACCAACAATGTTTATAATGTTTCTTTTAATGCTAACTATATCATCACTGTTTTTCCTCTCAAGCACTAACACATCTGAAAGCTCACTAGCCCTAATCGAATTTAAATAATGGATTTAATATATCCAAATGGTATCCATCAGTTGTGTTCGTTCTACATTGAAGGAAATGTTCATAAAGAACTCTCATGATTCTCCCCGCCATTGTAGTGTAATTATTATTAGATTTATTGAAAAGGGAACTAATTCAATAAAACAATTTCAATCAACCATTGACTACCGGTCCTTAACATATCCCAAATTCTTCAAAAATAATTAAATAAAAAATGATACTAACCTGATGATTTAAGAAGATCTATATTATATTATCATTTTCAATATATGTGACAATCATACCAATTTTTTCTCACGTGCACCACAACATCAGCCTTAAAATCCAAAACCATCATGATCAGTGGTGTTATAACACCCAATACTTTTAAAACATCATCAAATTTATTGAAATGAATATATATTACATTAGTTCTCAGGTTTCTCTACCTTATAGATAAATTGTGATTCATGGAAAACATGAAAAATCTCAAATAATCGTCATCGAACTCATATGGTCTGTGGCGCCATTTATCAACTTGATGAGTACTGTGTACTTCAATACATAATACCATAAGATTTCACCAAAAAATGGAACTGACCTGATACTATTCATAGGATTATCAGCACTATGTATCACAGTATATGATTTTCAATAAAAAAGAAATACTTGAGATTCTTATTATCCCATATGAGTATAAACCTAGCTGAATAGCTCCCAATTCATCCACCACAAAAAATGAAGACTCTAAGGGTAAAATGACTTAATAAGTGGTTCACCATGACCTAGGTATCTCTATTATTCTAAAACGTAGAATTAAATGATGATCATTCCCATAAAAAAGTTTCAAAATATTTAATGACCTATAGACCTAGAAAATTTTCATTTTAGAAACTAAGAGTCCTATATAGAACAATTGAACCTGAATATTACCACACCCTTAAAAGATATAAAATAATTTTTCAATATATTAATGTTTTAAGGAAACTACCTCTGTCAATATAACCCCACAAAAAACATAAGAATTGACCTTAATGTTGGGTCATTCTAAATTGGTCACTAGGATCTACATCCAATCCCTCTTCTATAATGAAACATAAAAAGGTCATGGAAGCCTATGGGAAATCTCACATTCCTATTATCTCTAAAGCTTAGGGAAATAGTGAGATACCCTTGCAAGAGGGTAAAAAATATAATCACCACTGAAGGTCCCTTTTAAAGTCCTAAACATAATGAAAAAAAAAATTATTTAAGGATTTTAAAGGGTCATTTCAACATCAAGTACCGGTTATAAGGAAAACATGATTTGGAAATTTATTTTTCTATAGCTGAAAATCCATAAAGGATATTTTATTAAAAATACTTTTTAACATAAATAATTTTACTAAAATATCATCATATTTTGTAAATTAATCTTATAAATTATTGTGATCCATTTTAGTTATCCAATATTTTCTCTCTATTAGTCTTAGTTAAATATGATTTTAATTGAAATATATATAGGAAGAAAATCTTTGGGTTGTAATTAGAATTTTATTTAATAGATGCCTAATAAATAATAAAGATCAAAGTAGGTAACATGTTCATTATAAATTATAAAGGTGACCAGTAAAGTAATATTCCACAATACGTTTATATGTGAAACAATGTAAGAGGATTTAGACGCATTAAATAACCAACCATATATTATATATTTATACATCCATGGAGTTATTCAATAAGGAATACCAAAATAAAGGTGACCTACAAGGGTCCTTTCAATTATTCCATGATTCAGTTATGCCATTTGTGTGTTCATCACATAAGCACAAAATAACATGACCAACCTACTTGGGTTGAGTAAAGTCTACCTTATAATATTATAGGTCAAGAGTGACATGTTGTGGTAATGTATTATAAAGTTCCATAAGTAAAAACTTCTTTTGAAGTCAATATTTTACATATTATATATTTATACAAAAATTCCAGGGTATCTTATGATCATTAAAATATTTTGATTATATTGGTTACTGTTTAATAATTTATCAGGTTCCTATACAAATTATGAATTGAAATGTGGATCCCTTTTAATCAAAACAAGTATTTTTCATCCAATGAAACAAATAGTTCATGGATAAACTAGTCTTGATTGATTATTTAAGGTTTCACAATGAATTTATGTGGTAAAACTCCATTTATATTGATGATGGATAATGAATAACCCATTGTATATTTAAATTTTTTACTATGCATGATACCAAATGATTTAAATAGAGGAAACAAGAAAATTAATTATTGTATGCTTTCACCAAAGAAAAAAACCATTTAAGCGTGGTATATAAGAAAAGCATGATAAAAATTTCACAGAATCATGTTGTATAGGAAAAAATACTAAATAAACAACAAAACATGTTATATAAATAATATTTATAAGGAAATACCGAAGCAGGTATATAACTAATATTGGTACTTAAATAACAAATATTATATATATAATATTGATTCTAATAACTCAAAAGACAAATCAAAAAATCTGAAATATCCATGTAATGAATTCTCTATGAAATGGAATGTGCATGAAGTGTGAATCTCTACATGCCTAAAATGATACATGTAATACTTATTAATTGAAAATAATTGAAAAATTCTTAATCACTTTTTTACCCTCCCAAAATAGAAACAATAATGAAAATAAATCTCTGAATCCACTTTGTAATGTCCCATCCTGACTAACTGTGAAACTAGTAGACAGACCAATTGTCACATGGCCTCTAGTACACTTCTTCATATCCAAAGGCTAAGAATTGTAAATGAGGATATAATGATTGTACAATTGAGAGACTATATCCTCATTATTAGAGTATCACAACAATATAAGAAAAAATAAACAACATAGTGTAGAATAATATGTATTAATAAATTAAAACACAAAGTATATGGTGATAAATAAAATAACTAAATAAAAATGGACACAACCAATAATATAAAACTATGAATGCATGTCCATGTTATGCTACAAAATGAAGCATGAAACACATAGAAGAAAATACAATACAGTATATAAACATTGTAAATTAATAAAAATCTTTGAGGAAGATCTCCATCAGTATCCTAAGAACTATATTAGTCTTGTTCTCTTAATATCCCTTGTACAATCATGAAAACACATGTACAATAAAAAAAAACTTGAGAACATGACGTCTTATTGGGTACCCCCATGAAATGGTGTCCTGAGTAGGGTGTGATACATACTAAGTAGGTCACAAAAAATAATTTCTAAATGAAATTCAATTCATTTAATATATATTAAAATAGTTTTCAAGCATGATACATAAAGTAATAAATAAAAAATGTGAACAAGTTTTTCTAGGTTCTTAAAGGACTCCATTCTTACCATAGCTGCATCGGCCTAAGTTGGAGTGCCTCTAAAAATATTTTAATATGCATAAATATAATATAAGTTATAATGGTTATAATATTTCATGAGTCCAAGAAGAATAACCCCAATTATGTTATCTTTATTTCAGTTTCATCCCCTAATTATCAATTATGCATTCTAAGAATTTATTAAAAAGGTGACCATAGAATTATAAATGGAATTTGAGCATAATTAATGTAATCCACAATTAGAATCCAAAGTATCTCTCTAAGAGTTTTAAAAATACCCAACACTATAAGATTCAATATAAGGTGATCCATAAATGGAATCCTATTTATCACACCCAGTATGGTTTTACGATAAGTAAAACCTCTAAGACCATCCCCGATACCACACATATGGGACCAGGTCTCACTTATGTACTCGTATAACCATCTATCCACTGATCTATACCATAGTGTCTCCCTTAAAGAATTATTATTACTCATTAGGATATACAGAATATTCATAGTTGCAGAAATTCATTTAAATTTAATCCTACTGATGGGACAACAATGCGAGTTTTTAAAGTAAAAGCATCTAATAGTTTGTTCTGTTTTTATAGTCAATTTCAAAGTTAAATTGATTCTAATGACCAAATTTGGAATAATAGAAAAAATATTTATCCAATTAAACTCTAAAAAATAAATTATAATTTATCCTTATAAATAAATTAAATGAAAAATCATTTTTGGATTAAAATATATCATTTTTCATTATTCATTAAAAAAATGAAACTTCACGAAAAAATAACAAAAAAAATCAACCTAAAATTTTTTTTAAGTTTCTATGTCAAATATTATGTTTATATTTACGTATAATATTTATAAAATTTAAAAAAATTGGATTTTAAATATGGTCTCCATAAAAGTTGGTAAAAGTGCATTAATAAATATATAGTATTTTATATATATAATTGGTTTTGTTCTTTTCTTATGTCTATCAAATATATTGGATGAATATAGAAAATATTTGTTTTGAAAATTTAATATATGTATATATATATATATATCATTACAATCATCCACTAATATTAACTAATATAATTTAAAAAGGTAAAACACCTTTGGGTGTATAAAAATTGGTTTTATGTTGAACATTTCCATTATATTCAATTGGGACATATATTCATATCTATTCAATTTGTAACTAAGGAATTCATTTTATATTTGTGAAAACCATATATTATAATTAGTTATTTAATACTATTTATAACATATATTTTATATCTTATTATATTAAATAATTATATTTTAATTATATATTGTTGTTCGGTGAAACAATGTCTTGTGTTTAACAAAATCCATCAATTAAACTTATTTCTGCGTGCGACGTACGTTAACTCAGTGTCATTTTTATTAATAACTATAAAATATTTTTAATTTATTTAAAATAGTAATAAATTGGTGTTGTGTGTTATACATGATTTCTAATACAATGTTCCTATAATAGATTCTTAGGCTGTTACAATTAAAAAGAAATGTTTTGTGATTAAAATTACCTTCCCCAAGAACAATCCCCTTTGGAGGCCTTCTTAAGCAATATAAGGTTGGTATTATGATATCAAAATGGATATAGAACATCTATAAGTATTTTGGGTAGGGATTACTGTATGCTTTAGTCATGAAAAAGTGATTTAGATTTGTGAATAAGTGAGGGGAGGAGGCGGCCATTTATAAATAGGGATTAGTGGAATTTCTATAAACACCCAAAACTATTAAATAATTAAATTTAACTCTTAATTAACATTCTTAGAAAAAAATTCAATAAGGGGTTTATGGAAATATATGGTTCTTTAAGACCATCACCACAAAAAAAGCACTATTTTTTAATATGTTACAACTTATCTTTTAGGTTTAATAAATATTACCATTTATTTTTTCACCACGGGAACTTATATCTTTTTATTTTCCTTTATAATTTAACCATTAAGAATAAAATTAATATGTTATTTATTATATATTATTTACCCACTTATTATAAATAGGAAATAAATTTTGTTAAAAAATATTTCTATGTGGGAGGAAAATTATATTTAACACAAAGACATATAATGGAAAAAACACAATTCCAACCTTAATAGTATTAATTAGTGTTTTAATTATAATTATTTATCAAATGAAATTAATTTTTCCATATGATATAATATAAGTTATTATCATTCCACAAATTGAATCTATTTTACCAAATTCAAATCATAGATGTGATAGAATTTAATTTAATAATAATCTCAACCATGATGAAATTGCTATTTTCAAGGAGAAAGTTTTCAAAATATTTAAATGCTTCAATATAATAATTCAATATGAGATTTATTCCAATGAAATATAATGTATTAAATTTAATATAAATATATCATGTTACTTTTGATAAAATTTTTATAAAAAATGGGTCCTTATTAGTTCTTTAATAAAAAAGGAAGTTTCCATTAAAAACCAATATTTTTTTCTATTCATCGAAAAATGAATCTTTCCCAAAAAATAAAAGAAATTAAGCTTAATAAAATTATTTTATTTTCATTCAAATATAGAATTTAATTTTTTGAAATAAATTTTCTAAAATTTGAAAACACAAATAAATAAATAAATGTGTAAAGTGTGATAAAACTATTTTTAGAAAAATATTAGTTTTAAGAATAAAATTTAATATCTTGGACCTCATGAATATAGAATAAAACCTAGGAAAGTTAAAAAAAATATATTTAATATATAATATATAAATTAATTTTAAAAAAGTCACTATAAGGGAAATATTTCATTTATTTTTGATAAATTTTGTTTTGGACATAAAAATAGTTTTTTAGAAAAATAATTTTTTTCAAAAAAATATTTATTTAAATTATAAATAATTTTTATAAAATTAATTCTTTTAATATATATGTATAAACCATAAATGTTTGTAATTTAAATAATTCTATTCATACCCACCATTTTTATTTTTATGCAATAACTATCATAATAAATGTTACTATATTAATATTATGTCTTGTTTCACTTAAACTCATTTTTTTATGTAATGGAAGATATCAAAGAAGTTAAATTTAATTTAAAAAATATATTTTAGAAAATTTGGGTGTGTTACATTATAACCTCATAAAAAATTTCATTCTTGTAAATTGAATTCTATGCTCGGTGGGTTTTATATGTACAAATTCCATAATGTAGAACCAACATTATAAAAATAGATATTAAGACATCCTCATGCTAAGAGGGAAAAGAAATTAGGAATTTCATCTTGAATAATATAAAATTATGATTCCTAATATGAGAATATTGGGGGGAGAAGATATAGACATATATGAAAAGTGAAATTTATTATGTAGATTCAGAGAAATCATTGATCGAAACAAACTGAATGATCTATAAATATATCAAATACAAATCCATAAATCAATAATGTGTGAAGAGACCATCGGTTCCTTAGATATTAAGGTACTACGGTAACATTTTTATTTCAATCTATTTTTTCCTATTATTTTGGAATTTTCAAGGGATGATATACGTACTTGAATTCATTATATAGGTAAAATCTCATCCATTGGTTTTGTTTTTGATCATTTTACCCCCATAATATCTTACTTTAAGAGATGTTTATTTTAAGTATGAAGAAATAGAATATTATTAGATCATTATAGATGATAATTAATTCCCTCTACCCTCCGGTTATTTTGAAATTCAATATGGTTTGAATAAGTTATCCAATATTCATAAATATTCATATGGTGAAATTATACATTAATGTCTAAAGCCTCGTAAAATGATCAACTTAAACCATTCCACAAATGGTTGACCTTATGCTCTTCAAAATATCATAATTTCTAAACAGGGTTACTAAAATTCCAAAAATAAACATAACAATAATCCCCCAAATACAATAAAGTATCTCTTAATTATCCTATAAAAAATATTTGAATCCCTTGGTAATATATTCTCCCAATCCATGGTAATAACCATAATTACCCTAAAACCATAATGAAAACATACATACTTCATCATTAAAATAATAAATCCCTAGATTATTAAATATATTACATAAATCTAATAATTTGGTAATAACCATAAATGATAACATAGACCACACATTCAATAAATAATTAATTAGCTCCAAGTTCATCAATACTATCCAATTGACATTATACATACCAATTATCTCTTTATCCCAACATCATTATCTCAGCACCCATAACATGTTAAGGGTTATCTTATATTAATGACATGTTTTATGTAAAATATCCATTTCCATAAAATCAATATTTTTCTTCATCTGTATTATTCAATATATTATTGAAAATCCCTAACTACAAACATATACTGAACAATAATTATATATTTCACAATTTATATAAAATAATTATTTAATTCCAACACATAAAAACATCATTCATCCCAAATAATTATTAAAAAATTAACTTGGCTTCATCATATTATTCCTTAACAGCACATTCAAACAATATGAAATATGAATCTTTTCATAACATTATTCTACAATTATTTAATAATGATTCATACATTTAACATAAACAATACTGTTAGAATATCCCAAACCTTTCATATGTCTTTTTTAGTATCTTCATCAATAATAATATAACCATTACTCATAATACCTTGTGATATTTATTCAGAATAATTCCACCTAGTATACTTATTTTTATAGTACTTATTTTTCACATTTAACCCTTTCAACTGTCATTGATACCTTAGGGATACCATTATTCTCATTCACTACATTACCAAGTATTTTTATTTTTCCTTATAAATTAATTACTTTGAATCATTCCTTAAAAAAATGAAAATATATTCATGTTATTATGAGATATTCACTTGGGTTCTTCTTTCCAAATTTATAACACATAGGAAGGTGAATCTTATTTCCGTTATGTTCCTCAATACCTGTGCAAAAAAACTATTCCCTTCTCCTCTTTGGTTAGTCTAAGAGTTGGTTAATGATAAAATCATTATTAAAATATCAAGATAAATATTTATGAATAATCACAATATCCTTCACTTAATACATCATACATTTTGGTTACACATCTTATCATTGTATATCATAGTTAATTTTATCCAAGGTCCATTTGGTTCCTTCCATTGATCAAAACAAAAAAAATAATAGTATTATAAACAATAATCATTTTATAAAACCACATAAATTTGAAAAATCATTTATAATATGTTTAAATAGTGACACATTATTTTAAATAAATGACACCTTTAGATTAACGTAGGATATCCATGTTAATCATCTATTCAAATCCATAATGTTGATTCATAATGTGTTTGGGAATTTTCAAAGAATATCCCCTGAGAGTGGCGTACCATATGTGAAGCAAGCCATGTTCTCATGCACAATGTGATGATTAATTATATCTCAATGCACCCTTTTCAGAGTTATTTCCCCAATGTGAATTTTTTCCATATCCACATCCACTTTTAATTTCTAAAAAGGTATGTAATTTCCTATAAACCACTCTCTCTATCCTTTAAAAAAATTCATTATATTTTCTTATACTCAGACGCATCGTTAGACTTATCATTAAATGTATCCCTAGTGATATCATTAGACATATCCCTAAGCATATAACTATTTTTTTCTCATCCTAGTTTCCATATATGAACTAATCCTTTACTTTGAAACCAAATTTAGAGAACTAAATGCCCAATATATAAATGTCACATCCGTTTAAACGAATATTCAGTATTCTTCACAAACACGCATTAGAGGACCATAATGGTTTACATACTTTCATGAATAGTTAAAAAATCATATTATTTAGTGATATATTTTCAATATATCCCATAAAGTTATTCCAATTTTAACCTCTTAATAAAAAAACCTATATAAAACATTTAATCATCACATGGTGAAAGGAATCATAAGAAATGGTGTGCACAGATACTGAGTAACAATAAATGTGGGAGTTTTTATTCACTGATCATATGAATTCATAACAAAAATATAATGGTATGAGGTCATGAACAAAACATACAATGTTTATATATAGCTTTTAATAGATCTTAAACACGATTAATGAAATAAATAATCATCATTCCAAAAGATGATATTCATAATAGTGTGAAATCATTATAATTAATGAACTATAATGTTAGGTTATAAAATTATAGCACAAACATTGGTATGAAAACCATTTAATATGTAAGGTTTAACAACCAAGAAAAAAAACATATTGGATTAGGCTTTATTGTTTATTTCCCATTATATATCTATCCCATCAGCTTGTTTCCCATTATAGATCAAGCCCATCATCTCATTTGGCCTTGTGGATAAAGCATGTAAACTTGTTTCCAATTTTGTCTCTGAGATATAAATATTTTCCCATTGAAATAGATATGGATACGTATCCCACCCATAAAAAAAAGAAAAGGACAGTTATTTATCCCAAGAGATATTAGAACATCATCATATTAGAAAAATTCAAATAAATGGGTTTCAAAAACATTTTTTCATAGCATAACCCATGTAAATAAATATGTTTTTTTTAAATACTGTCACCATAGACATAATAAATTTAGAGAGATTATGGTAATAGTATCATTATATCATATCCCCAATAAATTATTGGTCATATCAAAGGATATATTATTATATAGAAATTGATTTTGAAATATCACCTTGTTCATTTCTTGAGGAAAATAGTCCATCAACATTGAAAACACAATTATAAAAAATGGAAATTTATTCTAAAATCATTATTTGAATATAATAATGGAAACTTATAATGTGAGATTTAAAGATCATTTAAAAAAATTATAGGTAAATATATTTATTGGACATTGATTTTTTTAAAACATAACAAATTTTTAAATAATTTTCTTTAAAGATGTCCTTGGAAACATACAAAGGAATATTTATTTATCATTAAAAACATTTCTTTTGTAAAACAATATTTATTTTAAAATAATATTTTTAAAGATGAAAATTAATTAAATATTGGGGAAATAATATTCATTGAGAATATCCCTGAAAAATAATAATGTGATAATCCAATAAAATGATGGGAAGGATGATGGTAAATTATATTCATTTAATTGAAGTTAAAACAACGATTCTATGTGCATTTTATTTAAAATCTAGATGGGACTTGTTAGGAAAAAGATATGATTTTTTTTAAACACTTTATAAAATGTAGAGCATGGGTATGATAGTTTATAATTAATTCTTTTGTGAATTTTAAAAGAAATTTAATTTTTTTATAAACCATGCATATTGAAGAAAATGAGTTTCCAAATGAAGTGAGAAATAATAATTATTTATCATAAAAATAATCTTTTTTTTAAATTTAATCCCTTAATATAGAAAATTGAATAGAAAAATTTATTTTAATGAAATAAACAGAGTAAAAAAATAAATTAGTTTCTTTATTTTAATATCATAATATCTCATCAATTTAAGTATATCATAACAATACCAATAAATAATAATATAGTAACATTAAACATTTACTACTTTGGTATCATTCCAATCAGAATCCCCACGAATCATAACATGAAATAAAACACTAAAAATTAGAAATATAAGGATATTTTGGACATAAAATGTCAAAATTGAATTCGTTACACCTAATAAAATAATATAGGTGCATAGCCCAATATATTTCTCAATGACAACTAATTAGGATGAAAATCCCTTATCACTATGGTAATATTTTGAATAGTAAGAATATATAAATATTATAATCAAATAAAACATTAAGCATCATTAAAATTTTGATATTCATGATATAAAATATCAAATGGGTAGTTTATAAACCACACAAAATAAATGAGTGGTTAATATGGAATATGTAATAAAAAAATAAAAGAGTGAATTGAAGTATATTACCTTAAGTCTTGGTTTCCTTCTTAAAAATATGAAAAAAATGTACATAAAATATAGGATTATTATAAATATATAATTGTACCATATTCGTGTGTATCACACCAATTATTATTTACTTATGACCCTTTATTACCCATATATTTAAAATTCCATTTTAAAATCATGTTTTAGATAATAACTTCTGTGTTTTCCATGTCATTTTTGGTTTGGTATTATCAATTAGTTTTCTTTGATCATAGTTACATAGTCTAAATCATTTTTACCTGGATATAAATATCATATATATTAATTATATATGTATTTATAATAGTATATAAAATATTGAGATAGAAAATGAAATAAACCATTCATGGAGACGGTAGGTCATACATATGAATGAACATTATTGAATTTATATTGATAGATTAAATGAATGAAATGTAAATAATATATTTATTTATATAATAATATTTATGTAATATATTTAAATTATATTTCTTAAACCTATCATTATTACATTCCATTAAAAGAATAGTTGAATAATGAATCCCATCGCTTTGCGTGGCGGTAATTTTCCTTACACACGAGTGACGTCATTATATTCTCATAGAATGAAAAGTAAGGAGGTGTATGTGATAACATAATTATAGAAGTATGATAATATCATAAGTAACATATATAGATATTTAATCCATCATTATATAAATCTATTAGATATGGTGATTCACAACGAAATACATCGGTTCGTGAGGATTTAGTCCACCTTACACATTGTCGACAGCTTGGTTCAATATTTGATGGGAAATGATATTAAAATAAGTTATTAAATAAATAAAATAACATATAAAAATATGTTATATAATATTTTAGTTATATTTTAATTTTTTAGACATGAATTAATGTGGTTATAAAATAATTAAAAATAAAAAGTTTATTGAAGACAATTACCTTTATATAAAATAACAACCATCGGATTTATTATTTATGACCCTAAGGTTTCAGTTTTGGGATGAAAAAGAGAATCAAAAAAGGTATAAGGATTTTGGGGAGGGATTTTGAGAATATTTTTTAACCAAAGTGATTATTATTTGTGGAGAAGTGAGGGGAAGAGGTTTCTTTTTATAAGGATGAGGACTAGAATTTATCTAAATACACAAAATTATTCAATAATAGGATGTAAAATTCTCCACATGTGGCTCAAAAATTGATAAATAATCCAATTTTGGTATTAAATTGTCAATAAAAATCTCCACTCAAAAAATTATAGGATACTTCAAATCTATTAGTCATTGTCAATTCTATTTACATAATTTTAAAATTAAACTTTTCACCAAGGTATGTTGTCTATTATTTTTTACTAGGGTAATTTATCCTTCACTAATAAAATTAAAATGATACTTATAAGATAATTTAGACCCAATGACTATAAATATAAAATAAAATTTATTACATATAAATCCTATCTGTATAGAAAAATAATTTTAAAATAGGAGCATATAATGAGGAAAACCAAATACTATCCTTAATTGTTGTAATTAGTTTTTATTTTCTTTACTAATAATTATTATTATAAATTAATGCTACCTTTTATAAAATATAAATTATTATGATTCAATATACATATATATATATTCCACTTTATAAAATTCATATCAGAGTCTTGACATTATTTAATTTAAAATTAATCCCACGGATATGTTGAAAAAGTAGTTTTCCAAAGTGAAAATTCTTAAAAGTTTAAAAATATTATATATTAGAATTCAAAAATAATTTTTTTTAAAATGACTATATTGGTTTCTTTATAATATAATTGAGATAATTGTACTTTTTAAACCTTTTCAAAATAATATATATCCATATTAATTCATTAGAAAAAAGACAACCTATAATAAAAACCAATATTTTCACTATTCATCATAGAATTAATATTTTCAAATAAATAAATAAAATAACCCAAATATAATTTGGAAATATAAATTTCATAAAATATTGATTTTTAAAATAATATATTAAAATTAATAGAAATTAAATTAAAAAATTGTTTGTGCAAATTGTGATAATTTTTTTTATAGAAAAATACATTTCTAAGCATAAAATTAGATTTATTTTATCTCATGCCTATAAAACACATAAATTTAATTTTTTTAATAAATTATTTAATATATAATTTATATTTAAATTAATTAAATTAAAAAATAACTAATATTTATTTATTCAATTTATTTTTATAAAATGTGTTTGCACGCATAAAAATTATTTTTAAGAAAATAACTTTCTTTATTTTAAAATAATTTTTTATGAAAATTTATAATTAATTGGAAACCAATGAATTAATTTAATATATAGGAGAAATAAAAAATTTTTATAATTTATTTAATTCTATTCATACCCATCATTCCAATGATTAAGCGACAACTATCATATTGAATAATAATATTTTAATATTATATCACATTCCATTAAACTTTATCTTTCATGTAAAAAAATCATTCAAATAAACTAAATTTATTTCAAAAAAAAATTCTATAAAATCTCAGGATGTTACACATTCATCACTAGTGTTCACGTAGATAATGATTTGAATAATTATGGGAACCCATTTCATTATGATATCATTATTGGGCTTCTATAGATCACCATTGACTATTCAACATCTTTGTTTGTGGAATGGAATATGATAAAAAAGAATAGAGAGACCATATATGAGATATAAGATGGTTTTATTTGTGTTACCATACATTTTGAAACACCTCACCCCTCCTCGTTGGCTTCAGAAGAGGAGAAGTGGTACTAGACTTAGGTGATGTCCAAAGGACACCAAAGGCGGTAAATAAATTACAAGGGAATTAGAGGTAATTGGGAGATGATATCCCATAAAGAACACACAACCTATGAATAGATGCAACCATGGTAGAAAAAATGTTTCATGAGAATAAAAAACACAACTCAACAAAATACCAATATAGAGAAGCATCCGAGTATAGTGAAAAAATAAATAATTGTGAAAGACTAAGACTCTAAGTAAAAATACATCAACACCAATGAGGTACCATCCTATAAAAATATGTATACACTTCCAAGATCAACCTTTAGTAACCAATCCATTAAGTCAAGTAACATCACTATAATAGAATGAAAAATGACCCATCCATGTATCCTGAAAGACAAAATATAAAAAATAACGATTGTGACCAAGAAGGGGGTGAGTGTAAAAATAAGTAAGATTTCTATAATTAAATCCCATAACATGCCAATAGGATAATACCATGTTAGAAAAATTTAATAAAATAGATGAAAATAATATATGTAAAATTGGATAAACTATAAACAGATTTCATATAACACCACCTCAAGATAATTATTTTAAAACTATTTCATTTCCATAGTCATAAATAACTAAGTTCCACACCCATGCATACAAAAAATAAATGAATACATGGAACTCACTATATTCATGAATGTTGATAATCCTATAACCAAGATATTACTTCATGAAAAACTTGATGGTGGTACTTCTGACCATTACTTATACCAAATTATTATAAGTTAATGGTGGTACATCCAGCCATTACCCATCCAAAATAATTATAATTTTACTTTGTTACATTTGACCATTACACATCCCACATGAGCATGAACACACATCAAGCCTTTATGTGAATATTACCAAGAAATAATTCATTTAAAAAACCCATATTTCAAAATCCACCCTCTTGAAATCATATCAACAAGGGTTTCAAAATTGATTTCATCAGGGACTTCCAACACAACATCAATATGAATTATAATATATCAATAGAGAAATTTATATACCGATGGAGTTGGAGATAAGTAACCTACCACGATAATATTAGAAAAATGGATCCAAGTTAATTCCATGTATTCAGCCTTTTTCATCATGTTCCTTTAACTAAATAAAATAATTTCTCATCTACACAAGTCTGAACACATAGATCCAGGTATAAAAACTCTAATGCATGGTTCTCATCAAAAAAACATGATATTATAAAACATCATAAAGGATAAAAATACCATAACCATTGATTCCATAAATTACCATTTGATGATTCAATATCACTGGAGTTTAGACATTGGAAATCATTGGATTTTTTCACTAAAAACCCTAGGAATCGAGAGGGAGATGAGAAGGACATGTGAGCAAAAACACACACTATACATAACATAAATTTTTGGGAGTGGTAACTTACAATATTTGCAACTCATATACACATCATATAACATCTCAAGGCCACATACACTGCAAATCATGTCACCTAAATTTTATTTTCTATAAAAAACAATTAAGAAACATGGATCAATGAAACATCATGTTTTTGCTCTTAATATTTTCCACCAATCATAAAATTTTTGATACACACAATTAAATTAAACCACAAATCCAGGAAAAAACACATTAAATAATGGAATAACTCAAATTGGGGGTGCTACATTCTCCTTGCCCATTCATTATTCCATCCCCATAATGTTGGAATAAATGAGGCCTTTATTCCCACAAAAGCGTTTCAATTTCCCACTTTTCCTCTTGAAACTAATCATGCTACCAAAGAACTCTCACCATTAAAAAAGAATTCTCGTTAATGGAATTTTTCTACCATTCTAGAACCCTTACTGGTTTATAGATAAAATTTTCATCTGGCTTAAGATTTAAAAAATTCTAGCTAATCACATGATGAGTATCTAGGTGATATTTACTAAATTAGGAATCCAAGAAGACATTAGGAAGATAACAAAATATTGTAATTAATACAAATTGATACATAATAGTCCCAATATGTTCTACAACATATAATGGTCCCCCATACCACAATTCTAGATTCCCTTCATTATTCAAGTGTCAATGACCATGTCTTAGAGACGTGTTCAAGGAAACATTAACCTAAAAATAAAAAGATAAAGGTTAATAATTATTATCTACAGATGAATTATTTATTATTTGTATTGTTTCTATAAATTTATGAATCATATGTATTTTCTATATAGTATCATGTACAAGACTCAGTCTGATATTAGACTATTCTCTTCTTTCCACCCAACACAAATGAGAATGACAAGACTAAACATACAATGCCTAAAATTGTGGAAACATAATTGTTTGTTGATAACTGTTTTTATATGAAAATTCATCCAAGGGAATATGATCCTCCCATGAAAAACAAAATTTTATAACATGTTCTCAAATTACCTCTTCCAATGTATGAAGAGTATGTTCTTATTATCCTTCAATATGTGGATGATATTAAATTCTCAATGTTGGTTGTCTTATAAGATGTTATTGTAATGATTTCCAAAATAGGTAAGTTAAGTGATGGTCTTTATCTAATAAAATTGAAATTGGATCTCCATGATACCTAAAAACTTATCAAATATATATCTTTTCCAACTCTTCTACTGTGATGGATTCTTTAGTAGGGATAAATTTTTCCAACTTTGTATTTTGATCCACTAATACCCAATGAATATTATGTCTGGGTAAAATTATCAGTAGGGATGTGAAAAAATCCATTACAATATTCTCCAAATTCCATATAGGTGTAGGTATATAATGCATCATACCAACTTGCTTATGATACTCTTATTTTACTTGTTGGAAAGTTAAAATTTTCATCACATGTTCTACAATCCCTCATTTTATTCCTTCCCACCAGAAATACGCATTTATTTCTTTGTACATTTTTTGAACACATCTATGAATATCCCATTTCATATTTTAATATGATGAAAATAGTTTTTACATAAAATACTAAGGAACAATGATCTATTTTTGAAAATTTATCAAAGTGTTATAATCCATTATCCAATTATCCAGAGTATCTACACTATTTGGGTTTGACCTAGTGATGATACAGTCAAAATAAAATATTTGAGCTACTATTACAAAATTTATGAACTCTGGAAAAATAAATAATTGAAAAAAAACTACATATCAACCTAGTATAGGACAATATAAATTAATATGGGAAATAATTATGATCAACTATCATTGGTCACAAGCTACTCTAACCAATTTTTTATATGATTTATGACTCCATGAATCAACCAAAAAATTCAATTTATTGGTTTTGTATATCCATTCAAAATAAAGTATTTTGATGTATTCCATCCAACTTCATTTCCTCATGTTCAATTCTCATATATAAAATATGTATTTAAAACTCTTATAAATAGTTAAAACTATGATCATTCACCTAAAGAGATAATTCATCTATGTTTTTAAGTCATGGACAACTACAAATTATTCCAATTCATGAATCGGATAATTATACTCTTTAACTCATAAATACTATAAACCATAGGCCACACCATGGTCTCCCTGCATCAGAAAAAGCCAAGACTGGATTCAAATTAATCTTAATATTCCACATTTCTCTTACCATTTTCTTCTAATATTATATTGGGATATGAGGTTAGAAGAGCGTTATGTTCCAATAATAATTTCTAACATTAATCATTCCATATTAATGGAACGCCATTCCTTGTAACAATATTCATGATAGAATCAAGTCTTTAAAAATAATAAACAATGTGGGGATGGTAACCTAGAAATCCTAGAAAGTTGTGTACCTCAAAGGTATTATTTTTTGTCTTCCATGTGACTACAGATTCTATCATTATAGGATCGATAGATATTCATTATTAAAAAATGACATGTTTGGAAATTTTGACTTCTTGTATCCGAAATTCCCATGAAGAGAAAATTTCATACAATTAATGTTCTGATGAATTACATAGTAAAATTCCCATGTGCTCTACATAGGAATTAATTCTTCCGAAAAATAATTCAATGTCATCAACAATCACCACATAAAAAATTGATATATGGAAGATAAAGTTCAATCAAACCATGAAAACTATTAGAGCATATAATAGCTCATATTTTCCTTGTTTTATTTTTAGAAAATTCTTGGGGACACTACTAGACCATGTATTGAGACAACATGTGGTTCCAAGTCATGGATTACCCAGAAATATCTGTCAAAAATGTTATCTTTTAAATAGCACGCCTGAGCAGTTTTCTGGAAAAAGTGGAATAACTCTTAAACAGTTTCCCAATCAAAAATATGAGAACATGATTTTATTCAGAGTAGTGGGTTTACCTTAGGGGTGACATAAGTTTAGTCATCCTGGGTATCTTGTGAGAAAACCTGAAAATGGCACAACCATAAATAAAATTATTAAATAAAATTATTTTATTTTTAAAATCCTTATAACTCCTAAACAGTGACTCTGATTGAAAACATGAGACCGCCATTGTTCTCTTGAGGGCATTCTTTCCAATGGAGAATCCTAACATTGGCCATCGTGGGACAACTGTGAATGTTTGTTTTTCGGACGTAACCCTAAATAAAATTATTTAAATAAAAGTTATTTTATTTTTGGATCCTCATAACTCACAAACGATGACTCGAATTAAAAATATGAGACCATGGACTAGTTCATAATGATATTTTTTTTATTATGTTGGAGATAACCTTGATGGGCATGGGTCGAGGTTAAAAGTTATTTTTTGGAATTTTTAATTGATAATAAAAATAAACTAAAAAAAGTTTATTTTATTTCTTTTTAATGTTTTTCAGCATGGAGATGCTACGAGGTAGAGATTGAGAAACCCTTTCTCCTTTTATAAAAGAAGTATCATGGTAATATTGTTTCAAAGAGAAACATTAAAAATGAAACCCATTAATGTGTTAACGTGTTTCCTCCATTAACCAGGGATAGGGTCCAGTGTTAGAATTCATAACTCTGGATAATTCTAATGGAACACTGAAGTTTACAAAAGTTAAGGGGAGAAGGAACTCTCCCCGATGAAGACAGATCGGAGGTTGTGGTTTGATCAAGTGGTGACGAATTGATGAACAATGACAGAAAAAGGATCGACGTGGCGGTGCGACATCAATCTACGTCTACAAGAAATCCAACTCTACTTAAAGGGTCTGGATTAATTTTCCTTCCCCATTTTGAAATTTCCATGATGAATGGAATGATTCATGGATAGTGCGTTCATCTCCAGGAGTTTTCTCATTTGGGGCTTTGAATTGAGATTATCCTTGTTAGAATTATTAAAAATATCCTCCCAAGTTGTTTGAATTCAAACATAGAGGGTTCGTGCTGACACAAGAAAGGCCTAGATTCTTCCATTATGGGTGTTCATGTGTTCTTCCAGAATGAACCCACAGATCAACAAAAAGACAACCTTATGGCCTTATTAGCGATGGAAGCATCCCAAGAATTCTGAGGGCGCTTGTGGTTCATGAATCGGACCACCGGAGTGAACACGGTAGCCTGTGAAAGACACCTCTGGAAGTGGCATGTGGTGGAACCACATGTGGGAGGGAGAATGCAATAATGGTGAACCGAAATGGTGAGGCGGCCCATAACATCAGTTGTGGGCAGTAGAGAAAGCCTCCAGTAGCGGGATGGTGGTGGCTGCACCCCGTCATGCTGCTGGAAGGCCGTAGTCCAGGTGGAAGTTTGTGGTCCACCTAAATGTATGCTTTCCAGCTAGACCGCGGGGTGGATTGGGGATGTAGCGCGTTGGCCATGTCTTGACCAGGCAGGCCGGCTAGCTCACAGCAGGCTAGGTAGCAGGAAGGATGCCCCAAGTAGCCCAGTGGGTCGGACCTGTGACAACATAGCGGGGTGGGATGTCCCATCGAGCTGGACCCGCGGCAGCCCAGTGGGCTTGGCCGCCGCAGTTGGTTCGAGCCCAGCCTAGTGGACCAACTCCGGTCAGTGAACCCTGGGTCGGGTCAGTTTGGTTCAGTGTACCTCGGGCTAGGTCGGGTCGTCTCGGTCCCACCGAGTCGGATCAGGATCCGGACCCAACCGACCCCTTTATACTAAAATAGTTATAACTTGTAAATTGTATGTCCGATTAACTAGTTTTTTGCACTGTTGGGACCCTCGCGATGAGGTAGTATTTTACGTACACCAAATTAGTTTCCATTGAGACTGATATCTGACTATTGACTTGAGGAGTAGATTATCTCAAAATCAAATGTGCTATGAGCGGAAATCATGTTGCTGGCTATGATGAGAAAATAGTGATGAATGGACCTCAGTGGTCCATAAGATGAGTAGTTGTGTGGCCCTATGTGGTTAGGTAGATGAGTTATCGTGTGGAACTTTGTTTCACAAAATATGAGTAGCCAAGAAGATCTTAGTGTTGAGAGACAAGCAGTCGTGCAGACTTGTGTGGCCCAGGAGATGAATATTCATGAAGAACAGTATGTCCTGGTAGATGAGCAGTAGCCAAGCAGACCACAGTGGCCCAGCAGACAAGCGGTAGCTGAGTGGACAATAGTGTAATAGTAGCCAAGTGGACCTTATGGGACAAACAAACAAGAATTCCCTAGTGAATAATTGGGGATGAGTCCCTCAGCAGTACATGAAGACCAGTGTTATGACTTTTTCACTTTACTTCAGGTAGTTCTTGGTTTGTTCTCTTTGGGCGGGACCCAAAGAAGTGGGACCTATTGCACAGGTCTCTAATGACATGATGGCTCAAGGAGTGAGCCCTCCTAGGACAAGAATTCCTTGAGTAGAATCCTGTGATAAAGGATTATCTTTGATATTGAGATTTCTTGTATCAGTGAGACTAGATGTCTCAAGGAATCTTCACGATGTATCGAGACCAAATGTTCTCTCAGATACATTTGCTATAATTTCTATACCTGGTTACTATCTGATAGCTCAAGGAGTGGGATATCCAGAAATCGTTCACACTACGCATTAAACTATATGGCTGTCATTGGATGGAAGGTTGCATTTTGGAATCCTTTACGAATATACATGGATGCTCTTATTATATGTGTTGATGATATATACTTGTTTTGAGAAAACTGTAACTTCTTAGTGGTGTTTTTACTTGTGGTCTTTTTCTTTGTGGGTTTTGGGGTCCCCTACTAAGTATTGTTTTACTCACCCCTGTATGGGATTTTTCTGTACATGTTGTGTCTAGTATAAAAAATCGACGCTTTAGTGGAGTCTTAAATGGAGCAAGAATAGGAGAAAATGGTTCCTAGTGATATTCGATTAGCCGAGGTGTTTCAGGTAGCTTCCTAAAGAAACTTTAGTTCCCTTGATTGTGGGTTGGGCTCTTCAGTTGTTCTTATGTTAGTGGGCTTGTATTATGTCCCAGTTGTACTTTACTACTTTATATTCTATCATACTGTGTTCATAGGTTTTATTGGTATGTATGCTTTTTCTTTACATAGTGTTTTCACTCTTCATCCTTATGGATTTTATTTGGGTGCATGTGTATAGGTTCTTAGGAAAATGACTCCCATTTTTTGGATGTACCTACTCGGTGTGAGTCGCCAGCCCTTGGTCTATCAGAGGTGGGCCTGGGGTAGTCATGACATGTGACCCTCAAGATAGGTCATGAAAATGTATTATTTTTACCAAAAGGCATGAAAATATATTCATAATGTCCATAGTAACTCTAAAATGATGTTTTCAGGATATCCTCTATTTTGAATTAAAGTTGATGATATCCTGAGAAAGGATAAAATTTATAGAACCATTTGGATCCCTTTAATTGGTCAAATAGTTCATCAATATAAGGAAGAGGATATATATTTTTAATCAGGGTTTCAATGAATTTATGATAATTCCCATATAACCGGAGAGTTTTATCTTCATTCTTTAGGAAAAAATAGGTTCCACCCAAGGAATTTTACTTGGTCTAATAACCCTTTATATTTCATCTCTTTATGCTGAGACAATAGCTCTCACAACTCTGCTAGTTCCATTCTGTATGATGATAATGAAATAGGTCTTGTTCAATGGAATAGGTTGATAGTAAATTTTATTTCCTTCTTTGGTGGTAAACCAAAGAAATAATTTGAAAAAACATCCATGTATCAATCCATTGTGATAGGAAGAATACCATTACCTGTTTCATCAGAAGCTTCTAAGCACATTACCACTTACTAACCAGAGATTTTTCCATCTACTATCACTAAAGGTATTTCTTTACCTACATTTATTTCCCAAAATCCCTTGAATACATGAATATATCCATCAAGGGGAATACACATCACATTTCTAAGAAAGCTGTCTATATAGGTTTTCCAAAATACTATCTAGTCCATATCAAAGATCAAATCAAATATGAAAATCTATAGGACCATAATCTCTCAATGAAATTAAACTACATTAATGGAAAGGGAAAATTCTAGGAATTTAAATCATATATAATCCCATTTTCCAAGGGGTTTCCTCATATTCATACATGAGGCATCATTTCCTTGTGAAATCTCAATTTTTAATCATAGAAGAAGCATCGGAGGAATTAAATGCACCAGTATCAAACAATACATGCATATGATTAGAGTTTAGCATAATGGTACCTATCACTATATATGAACCTATTTTCTCCCACACAATAGACTGATATTCTCTATAATGTTGTCTCCCAAATTTCACAGGATAGAACTTCCTACCTTTTTGAGGTGTCGACTGAACAATAGAATTATTCCAAGAAACATCCCAGATCATCTATGTATGTGGATGTGAACAAGTCTGAAGTGACTATTTTATCTGATCATAATATGGTTGAGGATTTGAGGAGACTTATCCACCATATATTTAAACATAATTATGACAACACATCTTGATATGGCCATCCTTACCATAGTAGTGGAAATTACTTAATGGTGTAGTACATTCCTTCTTCATATCGGTTAATGACCCTCATTGATGAAAACCTGGTTTGATATTACATCTTGGAGGAAAATTAACTGATTCTGTAGTTTGAGTCTTGTGTGTGCAACCACAATGATAATAGAAATCCATACTTCTACCATTTCTAATACTAGAGTTGAGACTTGTACCCATGGGTACAAATAGACTACCTCCAATAGAATTCCCACCAGGACCCTTCCAGTCATGGTTTCCCTGTTTACCATATCTTTATAATCCACAATACAGAGAATATCTATTCTGTATTGAATCTATTTTATTAATCCTAACCAAATATTTGTGTGTTCACAGACATTCTAGAATGTACCTATAAATAGAAACTAACCAAAGTGCCGAACTTTTCTACATTCACTATCATAGAGAGGTCTTCTTTTATTAATCTAAAAAATCCTTGGTTTATACAATTTTGATATTGTGTGGATGGAATTTTTTATTAAAAATTTAATAAAACTTCTCCCATGTAATTCCCTAATTGGATTGATCCTAGAAAGACAACTCCCACCATTGGTGTTCAAGATATTCTAACATATATGTTTCCAAATTCATTTTCATCTTCGGTGATGTACCATGAAAATAAAAAATTCAAAATTTGTTATTTAACTATACTTATTCTTTTTCAGGTTCAGAATCCACCCCAAACATTGGTAGAGTCTACATCTAAAAAATACAAAATGATCTAGTTTCCTTTGTTCATCATTTCTATTTCCTCTATCTATAGTTTATAAGGATTGCACAATTCTACGTATAATTTGTTGATTCACCTATGTTTCAGGTGAAACCACAATTTTAGAATCTCCTTCCGGCTATTTTCTATGACTTCTTCCTAGATCCATTTTCTATAATCCAAAAAATAGATAATTTTACTACGTCTCTCTAGGAAATTAAGGATTGAATAAATGAAAAACATCATAAACAATTATAACTGACAGAAGAAATGATTATTGAAACCATAATTTCAATGATAAGTAATATTATTCGTTTTTTAAAAATTATTCGAACATTAAATTAATATTGAAATCCTACTGGGTAGTATTATCATAATGCATTATATGAATCACTCCTCATCTAAAGCCACAACACTGAAATAAAAAATCATAGTATTGTGTAATAATTCATTTTTACTCAAAAAAACTCTAGAAAATTTAATATTAGTGTAAAAAAGATATTGATGGCTTTTTATACTATAAATTTCAAGTTTCTACAATCTTATATCCTTGATAGGAACCCAAATCAAGGAATGAACAAATGCAGTACCATATAAAACCCAAGAACCCAAAAAATTTATATAATTTTTCCAAAATTTATTTTTACTAACTAAGACAGAAACCATTTGTAACACCCCTTCCCTCCACATTGGCTAGAGAATTGGTGAAGTGGTATTATCTTTAGGTGACATCACCATGCCACTAAAAATTGGAAATAAATACCAATGGAATTAAATGAAATTAGGGGATCCTTTTCCCTAATAAATAAACAGGATTTGAAGAGATAACATCCAAGACAGACCATTTATACATTATAATAAACTACATAAATCAATAAAATAACATTACAGAATAACATCAGTGTATAGATGAAAAATTAAAAGCTGTGAATGCCTATGACTCTATGTATAAAGACATCGACACCAAGGTGGTTCCATCCTAGACAAGGATGCAGACACTCCCAAGCTACATCTTCAGTAACCACACCATGAAGTTAAGGATCACCATAAGTGGAGTCTGAAACATGACCTTCTCTATATCTTGGTTAATGATAACTGAAAATGTACAATAGTTCTAGGTAGAGGATTATTATAAAATTCAGTAGGGTTTCCTCTAATACTTCTGAGCACCTTACACTAGGATAAGAATAGTATAGAACATTTTAGTAACATATAAAAATAGAATATTTTTTAAACATTCAAAACTATAAACAAATTTAATATAACACCATAACAATATAAATCATTTAAAACAATTTCATTTCCATTGGCATATTTAAATCAATTTCAACCCCCCCTCCCCCCCCCCCCCACACACACACACATATAGTGAATGAAACCATGGACCTACCTATACTTGTGAGTGGTGATCATTCTATCCCAAAGTTGTCACTTGATAACCAACTTGATGGTTTTAATTCCAACCCCGATCTATTCAAAATTATAAATTTTCATTGATGTTGGTACTTTTGACTCATTCCCATAACCAATTATTATTAGTTGATAGTGGTACATATTTCCATTACCCATCCCAAAATTATTATTATTTGAAATTAGTACTTCCAAAAATTACCCATCGCACATGAACATGAGAACACATCATAGGATTATTCCAAAATCACCATGAATACATTGATTTACCAAAAACCCATCTTTCAAAACCCACCCTTTTGAAATCACATCAACCGAGGTTTTCCAATTAATTCCAACAATGTTTTCCAATAAAAAATAAGTATGATTTGAAAAAAATAAATATTAAAATTTATAAAATGGTAGAGTTTGATAGAAGACACCTACCTTGATATTATTAGCACAATGGAAACAAGATGACTCAATATATTCAACCTTTCCCCCTATGGTAATATTAAAATCCAAAATTTCTGATCAAAAAAATATAAAAACATAGGCTTAGTTATAATAACACCAATATATGGACATAATCAAGAAAACATGAGAATATCCAACACAATATGGGAGAAACAGCCCTAATATTTGATTCCACAAATTACCATTCAAAGATTCGATGTCACTGGAGTCTGAACGTCAAAAATCAACAAAATGCACCTATGGGAACCTTGTGAATTGAGGGGGAGAATTAATGATTTTTTTATGAAAAAACACATGGTAGTCATAAACTATATTTTATGATTTATGATTATATATTAAGTGTAACACAAATATACATCATGTATTTTATCGAAGTCACATATTCCAAAAATCGCGTCTCCTTGATTAGATTTTACAAAAAATCCAGTTACATGACACGTATCTTTTGTATATTGTGTATCTATTATGATGTGTTTTCCAGAAATCTTCCAAATTGTTCATACTCCCAATTAAATGATACCATGACTCTTGGAAAAGAAAAAAAATAAATGACAGCATACCAAAAACCATGGGTGCTACACTTTTGGTGTGAAAGGCATCCAAAGGGATTTTATTCAAATTAATTATTCCCATCGAATGTTTTTCTGGTTACATCAAATACACATTCAATGCGATTAGAGGAAATTTCATATATTAATCATGTAAAATTATTTAGTGGGGGTGGTAAAGTGGTAAATTCATGAAAATATGAAATTTTTGGAATATTATGATCTAAATGATATGTATTTCAAAATAATACACATAGTTTGGACACCTCTATGTGACTCTAGGGTTTCAAGAAGAGAAAAATATCACATAGACTTTTACATTACATTTATACAATGCGGCCTCTTGGTTAGCATCTTGAAAAGTAATATTAAATGCACATAGACATAGAAAAAGATATATAAATGGTAAATGAGACAATATTGGTCACCAAGTACCATCTACTGTACACATACATGTACACAAACAGGTGTAGAGTATATAACCTCAGGAAGGAGACACATGCTATGTACCGATCCCAACCTCTCTGTGAAATTATTGTATATAACATGTCTTATATATAAATAAATACATGTGATGTGATAAAATGTGGATTATAAAAGACTATACATAACAGGACACATTGTGCATAATTTTTGTCTCATTGTGCACATCCTATCAAATTGGAATATGTTTTGTTAGGCATGAATTTTTCACCTCTTAATACCTAGGGGAGTTAGATATATCACCCGATGGAGCTAGAAAACCCATAAGGATTAAAATATAAAATATATGTGTATAATCTGGTTAGGGATCCAGTACACAAGTTATTAAGATATAGAATGGTATTTCACACACATTATCGAGGTATGGGTCCCCTATCTACAAAGTATATTCTCACCCATCTAAGAGCTCATGTGGTATAGGGATCATCCACCGATTTGGAATCATTCACATTTGGGGACAAAAAGGACATGGGTCCTCCATTGAGTGGAATCTCACCCATCCAAGAACTCATATGGGATAAAGATCATTTTTTGTTGTATAATCATGGTCATCCATGGAACTTGAATGGGAAAGGGATCCTCCAATAGATTATGTTATTTCACCAACTATATAGGGTAGGGATCCTACATAAATAGGATAAGGAATAAAATATGTATAATGACTGATACATATAATGTAAGAGTTCTGATGAAAACGTTTGATGTGATTGGTTGAGAATAACATCATACACTAAGACATGAGTACCTACTTAAGGATGTCTGGGTAACATTCCTTATTTATTCTCCTTATCTTTATGATATAATCTATCTATGTATTGAATCATTATGATTTTTTCTTTTGGGGTTCCCTACTGGGCATCTATATACTCATCTATGGATGGTCTTTTCCCGTATATTTCATTTCTTATATAGAAGAATATCATTTTGATAGACTCTATGTTCAACTAGGATCTTGTGGAGAAAATGGGTGTTGTGAGGTGTAGATAGCTGGTGATTGAGTTTTTCTTTTCAAAGATGACACCCTTGTTGAAGGTTTGAACATATATCAGCTTCTTGGGCATGTAGTTTCTAATTTATGATATTTTACATTATTTCAATGACACTAAAAATTAGAAGTTCTTGCATTAATTATATTCATATTATTCATTTACTTTAATTCAATACTTAATAGATATATAGATTTGTGTGCATATACGTATACAATAGGATAAGTTCTCCCATGGGTTTAATACATCTACTTAGTTCTAGTTTACATCCCCTAATATATTTATGGAAATAAAGGTGTTTCACACTCTCCATACTAATAGCTAGGTATGTCATGGGGTTTCATTTCATGACATTCAATAAGTAATGTTAAGAGTAAGTTATAATTATAAAACTAACATTCTAAATCAAAAATACCAATAGGAAAATCAATTTATTTTCATGAGATAACATCATTTTCATTTACTTAGTTTTTATATTTCTTAAAAATCTTGATTAAATTTCATAATAACATCTATATAATGTCGTTATTATTTTCTGAATATTAAATTATAACAAAATATTCTCTTTCATCGACATAAACACATATTTATTGTAGCATAATCATATTGTGTAAACATAACCTCCTATATGAATAAATTATATATATTTATATCATAGATCAATTTTGAAACATAATATTTGTTATATATATGTAAATAATTAATTTTTTGTCATATAATTTCAATTCGAAACTACATCTCGAAAATATTAACATCATTTTTCATTCATTATTGTTTCCCAAAACAGACCAATAACTTTTTCATCTTGAATAATAACTAAAATACATTTAAAATTATATTTAAAATTTATAACTACAAAATTAAATTTTAGTAACATGATTGAATTGAAAATTATGATCATTATGGGAGGAATAAATCATCACCTCGCAACTAAGAAAAAAGTTTAAAAAACCTTGGTTACACACTCTTTGTATTGAGAATTGATAATAACTAACTAATATATACAATTATCAGAAATGAAGCTATATAATTATATATATATAAATTTAAAAATATTTTAAAATATGTGATTAAAAATTCAATTTTTGTTTTTTAGGAGATTAAAGAACATTAGATTAATCTAGGAATTAAGGTATGGGTTCTTTTTCTAAGATTAAATTTCTTGGGAAAATTTAATATTCTTCCCTATGTTTTGTTGATAATGATGTGATTAATAACTATGGATTTTTTTTTCCAAATTCATTTAACTGATATTGTTTTATCATTGATGTTGTATCTTATCTTCAAATGGAATTGAATTTAAATTTTAAAATGGATTACCAACACAACTCCTTTTTTTGTGATAATTCCTCATCTTGAACTTATTTTTTCCAAGATTGTTATCCTCCACCCTTGGATTTATTTTCAGGATATTTTCTATTCCAGTTTAAGAATAATTTTTTTAATTCAAATATTTTTTCTAGAAAAAATTAACTCTAAAAATTTATATCACTCTTTAGAATAATTCTCATCTTATTCAATAAATTTTTCTCCTCCTTTTTTATATTTTCAGTCCCATCAGTATTCTCCATCATATTTGTAAAAATAATTAGATCTAATATCATGTAACCAAAATATTTTCCATCTCATCTTTCAAATATGAGATTTTTTATTTTTTTTGATGTATAATTTAAAAATAATATAATATTATTCCTTTCATGATTATTAATTATATCATGAAATTCGCATTTCATTTATAAAATATTTTGGTCATTTTCAAGGATTTTTTAATGAATTTTATATTTTTAAAATAAATTGTTTTTAAAATAATTCACCTATATTGTTTAATTAATTTTTGAAGGTTACAATTATCATTGTATTTTTATGATAAAGTTAAAATGTTTTCCAAAATATCATTTTATGTGTTTCATTTTTCTAAGAATATCATTTCATAATTATGACCATTATTTTCAATGAATATTTCCTTCCATTTTTTAAAATTATTTGCAATAAATACAAAATTTTATTGATTTTAAAATTAAAAGGGTCAATTACCCTTCCTTTTAAAATTTATTTACCCCATGATCCTTAAAAGCTATTTTGTATCTATTTCAACATTCAATATTCATTCTTATGATATTATCTCCTGGTAGCAACCACCTTATTTCTCAAGATGGATTATGCTACTGTTGTGTTTTAACATGTAACATGTGTCCTTATTTGGTCAAATATACTTTAAAGAAATTATGTATTTTTTTCCTTTGTGAACACATAATGTTTGACACATTAAGGGGGTTCCATGACAATTTTTTAACACAATGGGTAAATAATTAATCTCTAGAGATTACATTATCATGATACCTTTACTATATGTCTTGTTAATGATTTATGGTACCCTAGTGAAAAGTATTTTTAATATAAATATTATTTATGATAATTATGCAATAAATAGGTTAAATAAATAATCTATAGAAACAAAATGTTTAAGATACCATGAAAAAAATTCCATTGTAATGTTTTAGGATACCATGCTGAATAACCTCGATAATGTGCATTTATAACATCTTACAAATTATCTTTGGGGATATTTTTAGGAATGACAGAAGATTTTGTTGTAGCCATAAATACATATTATATTTCATGAATTTATGACCAAGTTATGAATGATGTACTTATATTCATGTTGTTATGTTTATATTATTCTGTTATTCGCAAATTCTAAACTACATTATGTTTTAATTTAAATACTTATACAATACTAAGCAACAGAGCTCACCCAAATTTTATGTTTCCATTTCCCTAGGTTATGAGTAAAAGTAAAATATAAGATTTATCTATATTAGTATAGCGCATTGAGAATTTTGGGGGGTGATGAATATTTAGGGATTACGTAGTAGATTCCATAGTAGGGAATTTTCTTGTTAGTTGAAAAATAAATGATTTTTTTAGTAAAAGTTTTTCCCTAACTCTCTAAAACACTAATTTTAAAGAATAATGGGAAATTATTATAATGAAATATTTATTTGAGTTATGTAATAATAGTGTCATATATTTACTGGGGGATTATTAAACTCTACATCTCAAAAGAAGATATGTAATAAAGAGAATATAGTGGTTGTTAAGGATGTATTAATGGAATTAAATACATAAGATAATTATCTCTTGGATAGTGGAATCTCATCACACTTGTCCAAAATAAAAAAAGATAAAGTATTTTCAAAAGTACATGAGACATAATATTACATTTTTGAATGATGGTTGACTAAATATTTAAAAAATTAAATCACTCAAATTGGTGATAAGAAAATTTCCTAAAATAATATTATTTTCATTTATTGATTTAAAAAAAACATTATGAGTGAATATAAATTCTAAGATATAATTAATGAGGTAATTGTTTAGTAAAATGGTTGTTTTATTAGAATATTGAGTTATTTTGAAATAACCATGGGATGATGTAATTAATTTAGTGGCCTATTTTAAATAAATAGTGATGGAAAGTATGGATTATTAATTACAATGGAAGTGTCTAACATATGGTATCAAATACATGGTTACTTATTCCAAAAGGATAGTTAGATCCCTTGTTTAATATGAAATTGTGAGAAAAAATTTAGTGATCATACATGAAAGAATCAACTTCATTAATTATTTTCATATTGGTAAGATCATGAAAATAAGTCAAAAGCTAGTTAAGATCAAAATAGGGAATCCACTTAAACTCTAACATATAGACATATATGAAAAAATAATTTGTAAATAAATCGAAATAGAAAAAATTTCAATTAATTTTATTGATCATTTCTCTCTAGTTTCAAATGTTTCATTCATGCGTAGTAGGTCATTTTCCCTTGAAAATATAAAAACTTTTAATGATCCATTTAATGAAAATAGGGTATGTTTTCAACAATTTTTATTCCTAAAATAAATTAATATAATAAATAAACATCTCAAGATATTTCTTAATAATGATGTAATAATGAATGAATATAGAAATCCAAAAATGACTCAAAATGGGTTTCAACATACATGAATCATATTTTGGATAACAATGGAAGAACTATGTTATTGTAGAATAACACATCATTATAATTTGAAAAAAACCATTATTGTGGTTTTTTTATTTCAAAAAAGGTTTTTTCTTAATATAAATTTAGTAAATATAACATATTAGATGTTATTTTTTAATAATAAAAATTAAAATAACTTAAGTGTTTTTGGAAGCCCATATTTTATAAATATTAAAGCAATATTCTACGGAAGATTTGACAAGTTAGCTGAAAAGGGAATTTTTATTTGTTATTTGATTTAAGTAAGTAGTGATATGAGTTATTAAATGATGTTTAACAGTATTATTGAACCTTTTTTATAGTCCTTGTTGACCATAACATATTGTGAACATCATTATCATATCATTATGGGATTGATGAAACTAATGGATAAATATCATTCGATGGAGTGGGTTCATGGGATGTACATGTCAATTTTTAATTTTCAACTAATGAGAAGCAAGTAGAACATAGTGGATATAAGATCTCATGAAAAAAAACATGTATATTCAAATATTATTGATGAATATACTTGAAAATGTATTTATATTTGAAGAAAAGTGAGGGGTTCCAATCACACAAGAATAAATACACAAGTGAAATTAAATTTATTGAAGATACATTAAAATACAAGGATTGGATTTATTATATTGAACAAGAGTTATATATTATCATTAATAAAAAACACTTGTAAATTTTGGTCACATTCCAAAGAATTTTATTTTATTGGGATTAAATTGGTTTTTTGGAATGTACCCCATAAAAATAGAGAAGTATTGTGGAATGAATATTTTATTCTTCTCAAGGGAACTACCAATTTTTGGATGTTAATTATATTGAGTATTTTTATCCAATTTTATTTTTTTAATATATAGTTTGAAATATTTACATTTATTTCATGTTATCATTATTTAATGTTGATATTTTGGATTAATTCTATGTCAAAATTTTAAGGATATTTATTCTTGACATTTATTGTTCCAAAATGGGAAGGTTAAAGAAAATAATTTGAAGCCTTAAAAATACCAATAAAATGGTATTCAAAAATTGGTATTAGTATGATTTCCATGAAGTTAAATTTTTATTGGGGGCATAATAATCACTATATACAAGAACAAAGTATTAAATCTCCAATTAATAAAATTTTGATTGTTGATGTATTTTTTATTAATAATGAAGTAAAATATTGACACTTTTCTACAAAAATGGAAAAAAAATAAATTTTATTTAAATTTATGGTGAAATAATTTTTTAATATAAATATTAGTGGTGAATATAACATGTTATATAGTTATTTCATAAAAAAAATATTCATGTGAGTATTTAGATGCTTGTGAATGGAATGTTAAAGAGTATTATCTACTCACATATCAATTTGGACCTAATTATTTAAGTATTAGAATTCAAGATAATTCAATAAAAAGTAGTTTATGAAATTTATTAGTAGTTACCTATACATTATAGTTTCAATATTTGAAATCATATTTTCTGTTACACTTTATAGATAATTTCATAGATACCTAATGGGGACAATTTTTTTATGAAAAGTAGATCTTTTTATGGGTAGAAAACTCGTATATAGAATCAAGTATAACAAAGAAAAATATATTAGATATGATGTTTTACCAATATGTATTATGATGGTTTATGATTTATAGTGAATGATTTCTTCTACATGAGTGTTATTTATTTTTGGAAGATGTGTTACTTTTCACTATAAGAAGAAGGTTTTTTACACTAAGAATAAAAGAAAATAAGTATATTACAAGATTTCAAATTTTAACTCACATTAATTTTATGAAGTCATATAATAAATACATGGAAGTGAGCCACATATCAATTAGTGACTTATTTTTTAAAATAATTTTCAATAAAAATGTGATATAAATTTATTTCACATTCACCATAAAAAATATGAATATTAAATACCAAATTATTAATAAAAAGGTGAAATATAGATAAATAAACATATAATATTTTTTAATAATGGATTAATTAAAATAATTATTTATGTTCCCTTTAAATATGGATGTCTTCAAGAACTCTAGTTTTTTTTATAATGTTGAATTGTCTCCATAAATCTATATAAGTGTTTGTTACATATATTCCCTCATTCATTCCAATACATTTATTGATAAAGGGGAAGAATATATAAGTAGTTTTCCTAGACAATGGGAATGAATTTAAATTTTTTATAGTGAATAAAACGGGTGATAGAATATTTAAGTTTTGTTTACTTTAAGCGGGATATAATTTCATGTTTGTAGCTAAAATATATTTTGAAGATTAATTCATCTTAAATATGAATACAAATTGAGGGTTTAATTGAGCCCTTATGAAGTGAGTTAAGAAAAGGTAATGTAGAAGAACCCCTAATAATAATTTTACAACATTATAATATTATTATATTGAAAACATATTTCCTCTCAAAGATATCTTCCTATCCTTTAAAATTAAATTTACATAACTCTTATATATGGAATGAAACAATGACTAGTTTTTTATTTTTTTTATTCATGAAATTTGTAATTCCCTAATTCCATAAGCATAAATATGGTGTATCACTATATCAAATTGTATTAGATACAATATTAAAAAAAAATACTGAATATTTTAGTAGGCTTCAAAAACTAGATACATACATGGAAACCTTATTACATTTTTAATTAAAAATAAAACATAACAAATGAAAGTAATTTTAATCCTTTAACTTGTTCTATCATTTCATCTTCATAACATAGGGAAAAGAGAAAAAATAAATGGGTGAGATTAGATGCCCTGTAAGATTTACATATAATGGAATTTATCTTTAATTAAAGGGAATAATCAAAATAGAAATGTAGATAACTGAACACAACTAACATTTAATCAATAAAAAAAGAATAAAAATAAATGAATACATAGATTTTTTCATACTAAAAATAATACGGATAATAAAAAAATAATTATTAATGAAATTATTAATTATTACATGTTATGTATCTCGAACATGAATCACTAATTTCAAGTCATTTCAAAAGATTGTTTAATTTTTAGGGATAAAACCCCATTTAATTTGACCACATTATTCATCTCTTGAGACTACAGATGCATCAAGAGAAATTTTTATATACTCTCTCATCCATTATTTAATAAAAAAATAATTATATATATATAAATTATTTATTTAATTTATTAACCATGAATCTTTATCAACAAATATCTATATTGAGTGAAACATACAGATTTAATGTGATTTCCCAGCAATTCAAATATCTTTTAATGTAGACATCATATGTAATATACGTTTTAAGAAAAATGAATCAGTTATGTGTATTAATTTTAAAACCACATAAAATAATTTGAAATAAAATAAGAGACAATAAAAATTAATTTAACAAAAAACCCTATCATGACATAATCAATGAAATATACATTTAACCCAATGAATTAAAATTGAGTTAAGAAATCTCTTACCACTTTGTAACAAGTCAAATTATATTCCCCATAAAATAATAATATATATCAAAACATTAATTATAGTGAGTATAAAAAATTAAATTACACTAACAAGTAAAATGTAATAATATAAACAACAAAAAAGGAATATGTTTTGAATAAATTATATATCCCACAGAAATAAAATTGAGAGGTGAAGAAAACACTTACCATACACTTCCTTTTTTTGTTCATGATAACCAACTATATAATTTTTTTATGTATATTATTAACTTATATAATAACCTTATTCATATGTATTATATCATATATGTTCTTATTATATTATTTTACCACCCATTTATTGATAATATTTCACTATTACTTTTGTTTTGGGTGTTAACTACTTCATTTTCCTATGCATGTTTTGTTGTGTATGTCTTGGTTCTTATGCATAAGATATGGTTACATCATCTCCAAAAATATATTAAGAAAATATATATCATATTTATTCATTATATAATATTTTTTAATCATAATTTAATTGTGAACATGGAAAACGAATCACATTGTGTCTTGGAGACTGTAAGTCGTACGTACTCGTGAATGACGATATCAATCCCTAAATATTGAAAAATTAATAAAGTGGATGGTATATGTATTTTTATAGAATCCATATCATGTCATAATTACTATATATATCCATTAATTCAATCATTATACCCATAAAAGTAAAGTGGTGATGAAAAATAGATTACACCACTGCATGGAGAGGGCTAGGCATACGTACACACCCATGGTGTTTTCATTTTTCATAGGATGGATAAAAGATTTATCATTTTTGTCCCATAATAATAATAAAATCTCAGAATATATATGATATTTTTGTTATTTTATTATATTTTAAACAACACATGTATGTGATGTGGAAGAAGAAACAAACATGAAAAACTTGATAAAGATGATTGCCTCTTCTTTGGCGGTCTTCCTTTAATATCATATTAGGTGATCAAGGGTAGGAATTTTGGGAGGAAAAAACCTATAGAACATATATAATGATTTCAAAATGATAATATGATTTTTTTTGAGATATATGTCAAAAAAAATTGTATGGAAGTGAGGGATGAGGTTCACTTCTATAATTGCTGTTAGGGCCACTTTTGGAAATCCTCAAAAATATTTAAATACAATTTGGCTAATCTAGATAAAAATACATCCACATGGAATATAAATGAATAGGTGAAGATATTATGGACCATATCTTATCATATTGGTGATTATTTTACATTTTAGTTATTTTTAACTAATTTTATAAAATATTACTTCAATAAAATATAATTATTATTAAGTTTGATACTATTCATTATATATGACTTCAAATACGTCAAAAAAATGTGGGAATTTGAATAAAACTCCTAGAAATAGATAATAATATATCCTATAGAACTATAAAATTAATTATAAATATTAAATCATCCTAAATATATCAAAAGTAATACTTTTAAAAACAATTATTTTAATTTTTGATTAATTAATTAAACATTGTATCAGCATTAATGAATCATTTAATATAACTATATAATTTATAAAAAATTAAAATAAATTTATATAATAAGAATAATTTCATTAATATTTAAATAAGAATTTAGTTTACTCATGTCATGATTTTTTCCTTTGTGAACACATAAATGATATTAAATACAAATACAGTGACATTTTGAAAGAATCTTTGATTTAAATACTATGTAAGTTATTTTTAGAGATAAGTTTCCATTAAACAACTAAATTTATATGTAAAGGTGATAATGGTCTAATATAATTAATCAAATAAATTTTTGACATGTTTTTTTCATGGTTATAACATTATATTTTTCCTTTAACCCTTAACTAAACCTTGTAACTCTTACTGTAACAACTTGGTTTTTTACATATTAACGGTTAATATAGTTACTATAAATTTACAAAAAAACCATAAATGATTCATTGAATAATTTTTCAAATTTATTAAAAAAATCTGATGTTTATATTTTTTTTAATTTTATATGATTTAAAAAAAATTATTTATTTCAAAATATCATTAATGTCAATTTTTACACTATTCATTTCTTAAATTTTTAAAAAATATAAATAATCAAGATCACTTTGATCCAAAACCTTTAATACATCCCAAATAATTCTATGGAATAAATAAATATTTTTATGACATTAATGAAATTAAATTATATATATGTTAATATTTTTTATAACATTTTTTAGATATGTCCACTAATTAAACAATTATTTCATCATCATTATGAAAGACATTAATTTAATTATATCTTCCATAAAAATTAAAAATAAATTATCATGTTAAAGATAAAATATTTTTCATTAAAAATCTTATTTATTTCTGAAGATATTCCTTATATTACTACATATTAAAAATATTTCACTTGTTAAAAACAAAAGTGTGACGATATTAAATTTCCTTTAAATACAATTTTATAAATGTCATACGCTCATCCATGTGGCTTATAAAGGATATAATTTAATAAAAAATATGATTTTGGTCAAACAAACTCATCTAATAATATTAGTATAAGTGTTAGGGTAATTTTATAATATTTATAATATAATTTTTTATCTTTAATTACTGAATTAACCCTTAAATGTGGTAATAAAAATAACACGAAAGTTACTAATCATATTGTCCAATAAAAATAAAAATAAAATCATAATTGTGTGTCTTCTGATTCCAAATATGGTATCCATTTTTCAAAATTAAAAACACATAAATTTTATAAATTATTTAAAAATTAATCTCATTGATGGAATAGGATGATGATTTTTTAATGTAAAATTTTTCAAAAGATCAAAAACAATTATACCAAATTTCAAAATGAAATTGATTAAAATGACCTTAATTGAATTAACTAATGAAAACATTATCAGATTATAAATTTAAATCCTTAAAATATATAATTTTTCACTATAAATAAATTTGACGAAAAAGAAGTTTTCTATTAAAATGCATTATTTTTTAACTATTCATAAAAAAATAAAACTTAACCTAAAAATAGAAAAAAAGAACAAATAAAATTGTATGTTCCATTTTAATTGAATATGTTTATTTTTTCAAATTTAATTTATAAAATTATCAAAAACTAGATTTAAAACAAGTGTTCCCTCAAAAAGATCCAAAAATGCCCTTAGAACAATATAGCCTTTTATGCTTAAAATTGGTTTTATAATTATATTAAGATAATAAAATATGTTGATTGAATTTTAAAATATTATAATTTATATAAATTTAATAATTTTTTTAATTCTACTTATTCCGTCCAATTTAACATCTAGTTTATAATAATATTTTATTATGCTGTTAAGATGGGTGTCATGTACAATGCAAGATAGCGAAGAAATTGAATTTATTTAAGAAAAGAAATACTGTAAAAATTTGGGGTGTCATATTCTTCCCTGCTTAGAAAAATTAATCCTAGAACATTTCAAGAATATTTCCTTCTAAAAAATGAGGGTGGTTCTCCATCATAATATCCTCAAGTTCACATGTTGTTTCTTGCATTTAATCGTTTCTCTAAAGAACATTTACTAGTCAAGTGGTCTGATTTCTCAACACTTTCACTCTAGTGTTAATAATCTTGATAGGCTCTTTGTCTTAAGTTAGATTTTTTTTCAGTTCTATTTCCTCATAGGTGACTACATGTGTTGGGTCTCGCATATACTTACTTAACATGGATATGTGAAACACATCCTAAACTTTATAGTGACATGAATTCATCTCTAAATGGTAGAAAACAACTCTAATTTATTCCATAATTTTAGACGGTCTTGTCACGCACCAATCTGGGTCACCATCTGACCTGACGCTCAACCATGTTAGCATCAGGGCCCGAAGGGTGTTCTCAATCCCCATAGGTAGGCACAAGTTCCCGAGTATCAATAAAGTAAAGTGGGAATGATTTAACTGATCATTCAAATATAAAAAAATCAACCATATAAAATAAATTAAAGCTAGAAAACCAAACCAAAAATAACTTTATAGGAATTCAGATTTAAGTCTAAAAGATGAAAAAACCAAAAGAGAGATACTACAAAAAAGGAACCAAAAACCATCTCCACAAAAACCACAACACGACAAAGGGAACATCTCACTCAATCCATCGTCACAGCACCACCACAAGAAGACCACTTGAATCTTGAACCACCATCACAAATAACTTTACCTTTACCTATATCAAACATAACCAAGTCTTCTTACAGCCAAAGGTGCCGGAAGGGTGGGAGCTATTTCCTAGTAGAATGGCACCCCAAAAAGGATTCCATGATTTAAAAGTTAATTTACAAATAAAAATTCATGTTTAATAAACTAAAATAAATGATAGAACAAATTAAAGGAAATTTTTTTTAATGAAAATAACTTTTAAAATAATGTAATCTTGAATTAGAACACTTTTACCTTCGAAGAAACCCCAAATTCCACACTATATGCTGATGGTGAGTGAAACATAGCCAAAGATCACTAAAAATGGGAGAGGCTACATTTCATAGTGTAAAGTGGTATAGTAACCACAACCATCCATGTTCTCATGCATGAGACACTAGAGAGTAGAAACATCCCAAATTCTAGAGGTCTTCGATCATCGTCAGTTTTTTTAAGTGTTAGTGTTAACATTATCAATCTCGCTATGTTAAATCGGGCTATAGCCAATTCTATATCACTAACACACAAGTTCTAGTCATTTATCCTTGCAACCTTGGCTTCCCTTAGTACACATTCATGTTTTGTTTTCCACAAAATACACCACATCCACACACCCATGTTAAACAAGGAACCAAACACACTAAAATCCACTCTTTGAACACCCAAATCATTATTCAAAAAATAAACTCACACCAAAACCATTTCAATTGTGGTTTTCATCACAAATAAAATTTAATAAATCATTTATTCAATTAATAAATCATTTAAAAATAGCATAACATGGGTTTTCATCAATAATACACCAATTTCACATGTAAGTTCCATTTTAAAAATCAATTGCACATCAAAACTCATAAAAACTACATTCTTATCAAACACATAATTTATAAAACATGTTAAAGAACACAAGAAATACCAATAAATTTACCAAGTAATGTTTAAGCATGGAATCACCTACCTTTAGTGCAGAAATCCCCGAAATCTAGTGTGAAACTAACACTGCACCTTGTTCTCGCCACAATGAAGCAAGATCGAGACATAATCTATGATATATAACCAAGAACTTCAAAAGAGAACCCTAAAAATAGAACCCTAGGGCTGTAGAATATGAAACCCCCAAAAGAAGAGCGGAAACCCTAGATTAGAGGGAGGGATCAAGGGAGAAATTACTTAAATAATGAAATAGGGAAGAACGACACCAAATCCAGAATGGTAATGAAGCACCAAGGGAGGTGGAAGGAGGGAGAGGTGTGAAAAGGGTGATAAATCCCTTAAGAGGAGATTAATTAGGTGTTTTGGTGGATAAACCCAAGATGATAGAGAATAAGGGAAAAAATTTAATGTATTGGAATATCTGAATGGTTGGTCTGCAGGGGTTGGGAAATCATGTAGTAACTGTTAAAACCATTCTGTTCAGACAAAGACCTCCTCATAGCTACTTGGTCCATGATTCATAGCTTTTAAGAGGTTGTGCGGTATGTTATCTCTCATACCACATAGTTTCCAAGGTGGGAGAACAATTACCACAAATTGTGCACCAACTATGCATAGGGTATTACCCACCCAAAATCCATCATTTTCTCCAAAATTTAATGGGAACTCAAGGGAAAAATATAGATTAATAATAGAGGAGAATAATACCTAAACAAGAGATCTCGTATGTGATAATTCTTCTTACCATGAATATTTTACGCACTCAGAAAGTCAACCTGAAACCTAATCAGAAAACAGAAATTGATACTCTTGCTCGACCTAAGACATTTACTCCCAAGTCTCATGTGTATCATTCTCATTCCACCAAAGGACACAAACCAATAGAATGGACTTCCCACGAATCACCTTCTCTTGGGAATCCACTATCCGTATCGGCCACTCAGGAACTGAAAAATCTAGATCTATCTTCAAATCTACCCCATTCAACACATGAGACAGGTCTAAATTGTACTTTTTTTGGGAGACATGAAACATGTCATGAATCCATGTTAATTGAGAAGGCAAGGTGAACTAGTATGCCACTTTTCTAATTCCCTCGTTGATTCTGAAGGGCCCGAAATACCTGGGAATTAACTTCGCCTACTTACCCAAATGACAATGTTCCAAATGAGATTCCACTTTCAAAAACACCCATCCACCCCCAAAAATATCCAGATCCCGGAACATCTGATCGACATTAGATTTTTGGTTACTCTGAGCTTTCAATAACTGCTGCAAAATCAGTTTGAATTTCTCAGACATCTCTAGAACATGGCTTGGTCCCAAAAGTGATATCTCACCTACCTCGGCCCAACATAACAGAGACTAAAAAGTTAGATCATGGAGAACCTAAAAAAGATCCATTCGGATGGAAAATTGATAACTATTATTATAAGAAAACTTGACCAACACCAAATGGCTATAACATGATCCTCAATAATCTAAAACATAAGAACGAATCATGTCTTCTAGAATCTGATTTTCTCATTCTGTCTGACCATCTATTTGGGCATGGTATGTCATGGTAATTTTGATCTATGACACCAATTCCATCTAAATTCCTTCCCAAAAATGAGAGGTAATGTAGGGGTCTCTTTCAGAAACTGTCACTAACAACACACTATGAATCATGACCACTTCTTGAACATACAACCATCCAATCTCATCCACCTTCATTGAATCTTTAATCGGAATGAATTGGGAATATTTGGTTAAAAATAAATCATTACCAAAATAGTTTTCTTTCCAAATCGTGTATAACATATGCCAGTAATGAAATCCATATTGACCTCATCCCACTTCTTGGTAGGAATGGGTAACGGATGAATCAAACTATAGGTCCTTTTATGCTCATCTTTCACCTTTTGATAAGAATAACATCTCGATACAATTTTTGCTATGTCCCATCTCATACATGGTCGCGAGAACATCCAACGCATATCATAATACATTTTGGTAGCACGAAGAAAAACAACCCACAAATTCTGATGTTTTTCCTAAATCACTACCCTCCTTAGAGATGACTTCACCATGAAACATCACTTGAAACATATAATTCTTTTAGGGGAAAACAGTAATCAGAGGAGATCTGTCCATAATGAGTAAACTACATAAACCATTGACACAAATCATCACCAGGATGCTCCTACTAAACTAGCTCTAGATGAGATATCCCCAACTACACCCTTGCCATAAATTCACCTCCACTATGATCCTTGGTCTCTAAGAGCATCTGCGCAAAGATCCCCATAAAATTCCACTCATCACTCGACATCCTCAATGCATGTACATGAACTTTCATACTCTAGGTGTCATCCACCACATTACCCTTTCCCATGGTATAAAATTTATCAATGTTAAACCCCTGAAAATATTTGATCCAATGTTACTTCCTCATATTGATATCCTTCTGGGAGAAGATGTAGGACATGATCTTATGATCAGAGTAGACCACAAGCATCTCCCCAAAGAGGTATTGATTCCTTGTCTTCAAAGCATGCATCACTGCTACTGACTCCAAGTCACGGGTCAGGTAATTCTTCTCATGTCGTCAGAGTTGGAGAGAACCATACGACCCCACGTGATCATCCTACATAATCACAAACCCAAAAACCATACATGAAGCATCTCATTAAACCACATACCCCTTTCCTAGTTCTAGAAAGATCAACATGGGTATGATAATCAACATTATCTTTAGCTACTAAAATGACGCCAGATATTCTGGGCTTCATTCAAACATCACCCCCTTTCGGGTGAGAATGGTCATAGAGGAATCAATCCACAATAAATCCCAAATGAACCACCTATAATAACCCATCATTCCAAGAAGGATTCTAATCCCAAACACATTCATTGGATGCTATCACGATATAACTACACTGATATTCTCAATATCCACTGAAACCCCCTACTCTAAGATGAAATGGCCTCGAAAGGTCACTTACATGATCCCAAAAGTTCACTTTTTGTACTAACCATAAAGATAATGATCTCGTAACGTGACTATCCCAATATGCAAATGATTCTAATTCAATTCTTCATATCAAGAGTAGACAAGGATATTTTCCGCAAATACTAGAATGAATGAGTCAACATACTGGTGGAACACCCTATTCATAAGTTCCATAAATACCACGGGAGAATTTGTTAATCTAGAATGCATGAACAAATAGTCTAAGTGGTCATACCTACTTTTGAAAACTATTTTTGGGATATCCACCTATTTTAGCCCGACATGGTGGTAACGTGAATGAAAATTGATCATAGAAAACCACTTTGAAACATTTATCTAATCGAAAAAATCGTCAATATGGTGCAAAGGCAATTTATTATTGATGGTTATCTTATTAACCTTCTACTAGTTGACACACAATAAGAGGGATCTGTCAGCCTTCTTCATGAACAAAACATGAGCGACCCATGTGGAGATGCTCGGGAAAAGAAACCCTTGGTATTATAAATTGTCTGGTTATATCTTTAATTATATCAATTTAGTGGGGGTATATGATATGAGGGAAGAGATATAGGTTGTTTTCCCAGTGCAAAATCGATTCAAAACTCCTTATCCCACTCTTGGGGTAACCCTAAAAAATCATTCATGAATACTTTTGGGAACTCATCCACTATGCGATGTAACCATCCCATGGAAGCAAAACCATTGTCCTACAACATGATAGATTATAATTGGAAACCCTGATTACCCAACTCCAAGAGTGGAGGGCTGATATGACCCGACCAAGGATCCCATTCTCTGTTGAAAACCTGATCACTTCCATCAAGTGACATAAAACTCACTCATTGTCGATAACATTCAATGTGCACCTATAAACACCCTATCCATTCCATTCCAAGGATCACATCAAAGAGGTCCCCATATAAGACCAAGAAATCTCATTCCATATCAACCCCTAACACAAAAAGAGCACATGACAGGCACCTGAGGCCATAATCCTTATTCTTTCCCAACATCATCACCAAATCCATCACAAAAGATAATAGCTCAGTAGTAAAATTCAACAGGTTCACAATATGGGAAGGTATAAATGAAAGTGAAGCACCTGTATCAAATATAACAATAGCTAAAGAAGATGAAATTAGGATGGTACCTCAAACAATTGAGAAATCGATATCATATCCCACTTTTGTATGATCCACTACATGAAGATGTATTGTATCTTTCTGAGTTTGATCATGACCACTGCCTTGCAGCTCTGCACTGAGCTGACTCTAACCAGAAGAAGATCTGGTCTTACTACCTCAACCACCAAATTGAGATCCAATCATCCAAGACAGTTCAGACTGACTTGTCATTCCCCTATAATACATTGACCATGAACCTCCCTGATAAGAAGGTGTATCTCTTCTGAATCATTATAGGTGCCCTAATGCTCCACACTGATGATAGGATTCTTGAGGATACATACAAGCAGGTCGAGTGTGTCCCACCCTCCCACATTGGTGGAACACGAAAGACCCAACATTAGGAACCATAGAGAAAGTATATCTGGATGTATGTCTTAAACATCCACAACCAATCTTCCCTTTATCTTAATTTTTCCTCTTCTTTTCTGATGAACTACTTCTTCCCAATGTTGACATAGCCCCAGAGGATCTTTACCTACCCTTACGTTCAATCTCCACCATACAATCTCAGTTAACCACTTCAAAATAAGTCTTCAGATTGAAAAAAATAAATGAAAATATATCTTTGTCTACAATACTTTCTTAGAACTTTGATCCTTCATCTTCTCATTATAGATGATTTTGGGGGCATACTAGACCATATCATCAAAATGGTTGGCATACTCCATCACTAACTGGTCCCCCTAGACAAGATCCATGAACTCCTAGTATATACTTTATTCCAAGACATCGGGGTAGTATTGGTCGTTAAAGACCACCCCGATGTCTTTCTAGATCATCTTCTCATGCTTCCCAGCTTGAATCACTGAGCCCCTCCATCTTCGACTGGGACCCTCTAGTAGAAACAAAGTGCACTTCACCCTGACCACTTCAACAGTGTCTATAAACTAGAACATGAACTCAACCTTCTTGATCCAGTCCTCTGTTTCCTGAGGCTATGAGATACCTATAAATGAATGAGGTTTGTAATTAAGAAACTCCTAGGAATTTCCCGCCTAAGGTCTAGGTTCAACCTATCTATGTGGGGATATTGGAGGACCCTCTCCCTGTCCCAGATCCTGAATAGCTCGAACCATAGTATCTTCCAACATCTGATTAAGGGGTGAGGGAGAGCTCTATATGGATTAATCTCATGGTTTCAAGGGAGCATTATGGGGATCCATGTTTATACAAGAAGCAATAGTAACATAAGAATAGCATTAACACAACAGATCTGAAAAATTTCATTAATAAACAGAAAACCAATAAATTAAACACGCCAAATCAACACAATGACCAGACCACTTCACACTCACCCAGTGTCCACATATAATCTGTATCCTTTACTTCTCCACCTATAGGAGAATCCAACCCAACATCCCAAAATCCCATGGTGACTCAAGGTCTGTCACAAGGTGTGCTGGCCAAGAACCCAACTCACAACCAGAACTCTGATCCCTGACAGTCCCACATCCTATATATCTAGGCTCATGCTAAATATCATCACCCAAAGAACTAAACTTATCTCTAATACCATTAATTCAAAAACCAAGCCAATTCACTACATGAATCGGTGCCTGGCCGGGTCCGCAACGAGGCCCGAAGAGCATTCACAATCCCAACGGGCTGGCACAAGTACCCCGGTATCAATATAAGCTAGTGGGAACGATTTACCCAATCATATAAATATAAAAAAAATCAAGCATTAAAAATAAACTAAATCTATAAAATAAAAGAATACAAGACTTTAAAATGGTTTAAATTTAAGTCTAAAAGTTTAACAAAATAGAAAGAGAGATACTACAAAGAAGCAAGAAAAAACCATATCCACAAAAAACAACCACGCGGCAAGGGGAACATCTCCCACAACCCATCACCACAACACCACCCCAAGAATACCACTATCATCCCAAACTACCATCACCAAAAGATTTACCTTTACCTATATAAAACATGACTAGGTCTTCTTACACATAGAGGTGTAGGCAGGGTGTGATCTATTTCCCATTAGGATGCCAACCCAAAATCAATTCCATGCTCTAAAAATTAATTTAAAAATAAACTTTCATGTTTAATAAATTAAAGTTAATGCTATAAAAATTTAAATTAATGATGTTTTAATGAAAAAAAACATTTAAAAAAATGTTTTTTTTTTGACTCAGAACACTTTTACCTTTGATGAAACCCCAAATTCCCTACTTTATGTCGACATTGAGTGCAACATAGCCAAAGTGCACTAAACATGGGAGAGGCCCTATGGTACTAGCAAGTAATGGGAACCTAGAACCTGACGACTCAGTTTAAAGTGGTATTGGAACTAAAAAAATTCATTCTCTCATGCACGAGTGACTATAGAGGTTAAACATCCACAATTATAGTGGTATACGATCGTCATAAATATGTTTAGTTAGTGTTTTAATTGTCAGTCTCACTATGTGAAATCAGCTTATAGCTACTTTTGTATCACTATCACACTAGTCCTAGTCTACCCTCCTAGATGCCTAGGAATACCTTAGCGCTCAATCCAGTTTTTTTCCCAAAACATACACCACATTCCCAAACCCAAGTCAAACAAGGCATTACACACTCTAGAAACCAATATTTTCACACCTTAAACATCTTTCAAAAACTAAACACAAACCAAAACCTTTTCAATTATGGTTCAGATAAAAAATACAATTTAATAAACCATTTATTCATTTAATAAAACTTTTTGAAAGAACATAATAAGGTTTCGCATCAGGAATACACCAATTTCACATGTAAGTTCCATTTTAAAATCAATTTCTTATCAAAACACCTAAAAACTACATTCTCACCACATTCATAATTCATAAAACATGTTAAAGAAAACAATAAATCCCAAAAAATTCATCAAAAAATGTTTAAGCATGGTATCACCTACATTCAGTGTAGTAATACCTAATATCTGGTTCAAGACTACCACCGCACCTTGTTCGCACGACAAGGAGACAAGATCAAGACTTAATCCAAGAGACTGAACCAAGAAAATGTACATATAACCCTTAAAATATAACCATAAGGCAAGATAAGATGAACCCCCTAAAAGAATATAGTAAACCCCGTATTGGAGTGTGTTATCAAGGAAGAAAGAACTTACCGGATGAACTGATGAAGAAATGGACCAAATTCATCAAGAAAATTGAGAACTAAGGGAGGTGGAATGAGGGAGAGGTGCTCTTGGGGTGATAAATACTGTATGAGGAGAGAAATGGGGTGTTTGGGTGGTTAAACCTGAGAGGGTAGAGAAAAAGAGAAAAGTTTAATTTGCTGGAAGATCTGAATGGTTAGTTAGTATGGATTGGGAAACCATGTGGTAACCATGAAAACCATTCTATCCAGACAGAGAACTCTGCATGGTTACCTAGGCCAAGAAGAATAGTTTTTCAGAGGACATGTGGCGGGTTCTTTATCCTACTACATAATTTCATGGGGGGCTCATAGTTCCCACTAACCATGTGCCAACTGTGCGTAGGGTCCTGGCCACCCAAAATCCTCCATTTTCTCTAAAATTAAAAGGGAAACCTAGGGAAAAATTATAGACAAAAAAATAGAAGAGAGAATACCTAAAAATGCGATCATGTATGTGATAGGATTGATAATAATGGTTCTCAATTTCCCTTTCTTATAGAACTTTATGACACCCTTCCATGGATATCATATTAGAATGACATGATCTCCTGCTTGAAATACCAAAAATATTCATTGGTTGTCAGTATAACTCTTTTACCTACGTTTAGTTGCTTTAATGTGAGCATGAATAGTCTATACTGTTGTCATTTCCTCTTTAATAATTTTGTTTCCTATAATTTTCTATTCAACAACTTCATCCTAACATTTGGATTATGACATCTCAATCCATGTATTCTTCATACGATGCCATTTGTATAAATTAATAGAAACTATTATTGTAGTAAAACTCTACCAAAGGTAAATACTAATTCAATATACCTTGAAAATCAAGTGATCATTATCTCAATATTTCTTTAAAATACTTAATAGTTTTTTAGATTGTCCATCAGTTTTCAGATGGTAGGTCGCGCTCAAATGTAGCTCATTATTTATAAACATTAAAAGACACTTACAAAATTTTAATATAAAAAATTTATCTTGATCAGATACTATCAATATAGGTGAACCATGGCATATTATAAAATCGTTAATATAGAGTCATTCTTTGTGTTAAAGGGGAAATTCATCTCTTATAGAATGAAAATTTGAGGATTGTTTAAGGAGAGAAAAAATAATTCATATCACATCATTCCTTCTATGTGTCTTAGGTTGTCCTATGACAAATTCCATCACAATGTCATCCCATTTACACATAGGTATAGAAAGAGGTGGCAAGAATCCTCTAGGATGATATATCTTAGCCTTCACATTTCGAAAAACTTGACATCTTGACCCATAGTTAGAAATTTTCTGCTTCATATTATCCCACCAAAAATGTTCCTTCAGATTCCTATACATCTTAGTACTACTAGGGAGTATCAAGAAATTTGATCTTTGAGAATCATCCAATATTTATCTTTTTTTCTCAGGTATCTATTGAACACATAACCTCTTTCAAAATTTTAGAACACCATCTTTACAAATAAAGCCTTCCAATTTTCAATTATTCTTAGCTTTAATTTTATCATAAAAACACTCAACATCATATTAAGAAATTTTCGTCATTTATAGTGAATATGGTGTCTCAATCATTTGAAAATGGATTGGTTTATACCCTTCTATAGTAATTCCCTTATCCATATTTACTAAATTCATGAATATAGGATCACTCTCAATTTATGTTTGTGTCAAAACTCCATTATATTTTCTACTTAATGCATTTGCTACATTATTTTAATTTCCTAGGTGGCAATGTATTGAGAAATCATTATCCTTAAGTAACTTAAGCAATTTTCTTTGCCTCATGTTGAGTTCATTTTGTGATAAGATGTATTTAAAACTGTTATGATATGAGCATATCTCACCTATTTCCCCATAGAGATGGTTTTCTATATATTCAGAGAAATTATTACCTTTTCTAACTCGATATCATGATTTGGATAATTTTTTAATGATTAATTAACTTCCTTGATTCATATGAAAAAAATATCATTTTTCATAAGGTCATAACCAATTCCTTTCTTTGATGCATAATTTTATATCACAATCCCATCATTTTCTAATTGTATAGTCAAAATAGATGTGTTTCCCAATCATCTCTTCAATTCTTCAAAACATCATTCACATATTTTTTTCATAGGAACTTAACCCCTTTACATGTGATCATGATTAATTTATTAGAAGCTCGGAAGAAATTATTAATTACACTACGATAGTAACCAAACATGCCAATAAAAATACCTACCTCAGTAATGTTAGGTGGTGTATGTCATTCCTACACAACCTTTTTCTTCATAGGATCAATTGAAGTTCTATATTTAGAGGCAATATATCCATGAAATAAAATTTAATGATGCTAAAAATAACACTTCCTAAATTTACCACAGAACAATATTTTTCTAAGAGTATCAATAATGATCTGCATGTGATTTTCCTGAGACTCATGGATTTTATAATACACCAATTTATCATCAATCAGTAAAACAATAAAATCATAAAGATATTCCTTTAATACACATTTCATTTGATAGATAAAAACTAAGGGTGCATTAGACAACCCAAATGGCATTACTATAAAGTCATAATGTCCATACCTTACTAGAAAAGATATCTTTGAAATGTCTCATATCCTTACTCATAAGTAATGGTACCTAGAACAATTATCACTCTTCAAAACATATTGAGCTTCATGATGTCTATAAAATGAATCATCAATTTGAGGTATATGATAATCTTTCATTATTTTAACAGTATTTCTTTTTATATAATAAATGAACAATCTCATGGATCTATCTTTCTTATTAACAGAAAGAAAAGGGGATCTCCATGGGGAAAAACATGGGTGAATAAATCCCTTATCACTCATCTCCTATCATTATTTATTTTACTCCACTAATTCCATAGTGGATATTATATTAGGATTAATTAATATTGGTATTACATCAGGAATCATATCAATATAAAACTCGACTTCATGGTCTAGGGGATGTCTAGGAAATTCTAAGGGAGATACATAAATTTATTCATGTACAATGGGTACATTATAAATTTGAAGATTACTTTCCACTTCCTTATATGATGCTTTCTCTTCCTCCACATTAATTTTATTTCGTAGTGCTAGTGGGGGTGGATCTAATTAAGAGTCATAAGTTGAATTTTCTTCTCTAAAGATAAGTTAGTCTACATCTACCCCACAAATTATAATTTCTTTATTCTTGCAATAAATTTTCATATAATATTTTAAAATCCAATCAATAACAATTATTAAATAAAATTTAACCATAGGTATGATGACAAGGTTAGAAACTAAAGCACGTTTGTGTGTTTTAATGGTGACTGACCAACATATTTTTATTTTAATGAGACTTCCCTTAAGAGTTTTTACTGACAAATCTATTATTAAACCAAAAGTAAAATGCCTTATTTTCATGGAAAATTGGGTATATATAGAAGAGTGGGATGATAAAAAATCAAATAAAGCACTTCATAAATATGAATATAGGAATTAATGTTTTATCAACTATGTCATTTTCTATTGTTACCTTATCTATAGTTATCACATAAGCTTAGCTATCTCCCCTTAGAATTTTTTGTGGTAGATTTCAATGATGCTTGGGAAATTGATTTGGATAATTTACCATTTATTTGTAGTTGAAACAGTATATATCATTATTTTATCTCCCCTTACACTCATGAGATAAATGAACCTTGTCTCTGCACTTTTAACATGCTATTACTCAATTCAGAAATTTTCCAATATTTGTCTTCCCCCAATTTTCACAAGATTTAAAGTGCTTAATTACCTTATTCATCTTTATTGATTTACCATTTTCATGGTTCTCAGTTGAATTATTCTTATCTTTATTTCCTTTGAACATATAGGATCTATAAAATTCTTCTCAATTTTTATAGAATATACATTATTTTTTCATATGATGAAAATGTTTTTAGAAGACAATTCCCTTTGAATACTTGGCTTAAGACCATCAATGAAATGAATAATATTTCACTAAATATTATTTATATAATCTATATAATAATTAGAAAGTCTAGTAAATGTATCCTCATATTCTACAACTCTTTATTCCTCCTTTTTCTTTAAGCTATGTAATTTTCTCTTCATTTCAGTTCATTGTTTGTAAGGGAAATATTTTATAAAGAATGTATCATTAAAATATATCAATTCCATAAAATATATTTATTCTCCCTCACTAATAAATTGGATAAAAAACCATGATTTATCATCATCTCCATTGAGACAATATACTTCTAGTACTGCCTTTTAATTTTTGTCGCATCCCATTACTAGAAATATCATTTCAATGGAATTTATTTGTTGATCGTCTATGACTAGGTTAGTAGTCCCACTAAAATATGAGGGATTATACAACATTAATAGATCCAAAATAGGTGTATAATGGTTATTTTTTATATCCTCAGTAATATTTCTTTATATGGTCATGATCTTCTAATATCCAAAACTAGTTTTTTAAGATTTCTCAATGGGATAATCCCTACACTCTTTGTGACTATTTATTTTGTTCCTTACATTCAGTTCTATCACTAAATAATATAACACACTATGTTATCCCATAATCATCATGAGTATTGATCCAAAAAAATAAAAATTTCTATAATATTAAAAGTTCATAAATACTAGAAGGAATTATCATTGTTCTCACATGAGTAATGATTATTTTAAAATCTAGATCACATGGTTTATACTAAACATGCTCTAATATAAACTATAATACTCTGACCCTATAATGTCAGAGCTGGTCCATTACATTATTACATTGTAATAGATACATGATTCAAATCACAATGAACTGAATATTTTATACATCTTGAAGAACTACATACATACATGGTACCATTATTATATTGACAATAAGAAACAAAACATAATAAAAGGAAAGTAATTTTTTTCCTTTAAGTAATTCAAACATTTCATCATCTTAACCTGTGGAAAAGAGAAAAATAAAAGGGTTAGATAATATTCCTAGTAAGATTTACATAAAATGGGATCTATCTCTAATTAAAAATATTAATCAATATGGTATGGTATGTAATATAACATAAAAAAACTTTTAATCCAAAAACTGAAAAAGAAATGAAATGAATCCATATATATTTTCCATAGTGAAAATCATATGGATAATAATAACTGAAATCTTAAGGATATTATTAATTATTGGATATCATGTATATATAAGATGAATAGCTACTATCATGAACTTCCACTAGACAGTTTAGTATCTTTGGATAAAACCCATTTAATTTGACCACATTATTCATCTTATGAGGCAACTAATGCATCGAGGGGATTTTCAATATATAGTTCTCACATGTTCCTACATCCAAATCATTAATTATATATAGAAATGATAAATTTAATTTAATAATTAAGAATTTGTATCAATAAATATCTGTATTAATTAAAATATATAGATTTAATGTTATTTCCTAGCATTTCCAAAATCATTCCATATAGACATCATATGTAACATACGATTCATATAAAATGAATAGACTGTGTTTATTCACTGTAAATGCACATAAATAAAATGGAAATACCATAAAAGATTATTAGAATTAATTTCACACATAACATTAGCATGAAATAATAAATTAAATATATGTTTAACTAAGGAGTGAAAATTGAGTTATGAAATCTCTTACTACTTTGTAATCAGCTGAATCTTATTCCACACTAAAGAATAAAATTTAAAAAAACATTATATATCATTATAATAAAAAATTTCATGATATTAAATTGTAAATGGGCAGCATATACACAACACAAAATGAATAAGTGGTGAATAAAGCATATGTCCCGTATAAATAAATGTGACACTTCAAGAAAACTCTTACCTTACACTTCCTTTTAATTTTGCATGTTTTACCTTCATGTATAAAGGTGTATAAATGCTATTAAATTATATAACAAGATTATTAACATTTTTGATATCATATATTATCTTCCTATCGTATTTTATCACCTTTCTGTTGATAATATGTCATTATTTATCTAGTTTTGGGTGTTAACTTCTTCATTTTCCTATGCATGTTTTGTTGTGTATGTCCAGTTTCTTACCCATAAGATATTTTTCCATCATATAAAAAAAATTATTAAGGCCTTATATAATATATTTATTCCATATATACTACTTTATAATCATTATTTAATGGTTAACATCAAAAATTAATCACATAGAGTCTTGGAGACAGTAGTCCATACGTATGCCCGAGCGATGGTATAATTGCTTTAATACTGAAAAGGAGGTGAAGTGGATGTTATTTTAAATTTTATAGAATCAATATCATGTCATAATTATTATATATATCCATTACATCCATAATTATACCCATCCAAGAAAGTGGTTATGAAAAATATATTACCCCATGGTTTGGAGACGGTAAGTCGTACGCATGCACGCATGATGTTTTAATTTTTATTAGGATGGTTAAAAAGATGAATATTGTTGTCCCATAATCGTAATAATAAATAATAAATTAGATGAAATTGGATTTTTATTACTTTCTAATGTAAACAATATATAATGAAGAAGTGGAAGAATAAAAAAACTACAAAGAGTCGATAAAGATGATTACCTCTTGTTCAGAAGACTTCCTTTAATCACTTCCAAAGTGATCTAGGGTAGGTATTTTAGAAGTTCCAAAAGATATATAACATAACTAAGGATATTATTATCATAAATTGTCAGGGTTTAATCAAAATATATGGATCAATGTTGTGTGAGGATTTGAGGGAGGCGTTTCCCTCATATAATTTTGGTGAAAAACACTTTGGGAAATCCTCAAAATATTAAAATGTAATAAGATTATTACATATCCAAAGACTTTATCGACCATATTTTTTCTTTCATGTGATTAGTTATCATTTTTTTATTTTTAGCTAATTTATTAAAAAATTAATTCAATAAAATATCATTACTTTAAAATTTGATATTATTCATTTAATTTGACTTAAAATACATCAATTAAAAGTGTTAATTCGATTATAATTCATTAACACATATATAATATATCCTATACAACTATAAATTAATTAAAAAAATAACCATCCAAAATATATAAAAATTAATACTTTAAAAATAAATTATTTTATTTTATTTGTTAAATAAATAAATATTTTATTATCATTGATAAAGAATTTCAGTTAATTATATAATTTATAAAAATATAAAATAAAACTTTATAATGAAACTAATTACATTTAGAAAAAAGCAGACATTTATTTTTGTTCATATTATGAATTTGTCCCTATATGAACACATAAAAAATATGAAATACAAAGGGAGTGACATTTGTTAATTATATTTGATTTAAATAATATATAAGTTATTTTTATGGAATTGTTACCCATTAAAAGTAAATTTTGATATTAAGTTGATGTTTATACCCTTATATTTTAGTTTTATCCCTTAGGTAAACCCTTTAACTCTTATCGTGACAACTTGGTTTGTTTATTCTTTGAGGGTTTGATGGGAATCAATCCCTCAAGGTGTCCTCTCGATATGTTTTGGGTGTGGTTGTTATTTTTGACAAAGATATATGACCGCAAATGAGTATCGTTGGTGTTTACCGAAGAGAGATTTTTAAGGTGGTGCAGTTTCCCAGTGTTTGCCAATTTTTGGGGCCTCAAAATCGGGAGTTTGATATTGGTAAAGGAATGATTTATTCATAGGAGTGATCTGTATGAAGAACATTGAAGAAAATTGGCAATGCGTGAGAAATACGTACCATAATTCATGGGTCATGTAACATGTTCTGGGAATGGTACACGGATCGGTAGGAACGGTACGCCGTAGTGGTTTGCGAAAAATAAAAATGGTTTGTGAGGGATGGTGGTGCAGTATGTGGGTGGCTTGAAGATGATAGAGGAGATCAACCGCATAGGAGAAAATCCAGTACGTAGAGAGTGTATGAAAAATGGTTCTTAGGTGGCTTTCAGTTTACGGCGGTAGAAGGAATGGTAAGCGAGGATGGATTGAAGATCTAGTAAATATGGGATAATAGATTTTGTGGATATCTTTTTCTATATAAGAATCACTAATCCCGCCTTTTACTATGGAGATAGAATATCATTAGAACATATTTTTGATCTGACATTTCAGAAAAGTCAGAACGTGGTTCGCAAGGGATAATATCGTGAAGTCTAAAGTGTTTCACGAGGAAGAAATTATGTTGAAGGATTTAAGTGGAGAGTTTTATCCGCTTAAGACAAGGTACGCGGGGGATGAATTTTCGATACGCGAGAGAGTGAACTCCGCATGCGGTACGTAGAGGGATAGTTATGACATGTGGAAGTGAAGGCAGTCTGCGAACAAAGATTAGTTTGCAGACAGAGGTTATTTTAAGTGGAGGTTCGTGGAATCAGAACTGTAACACCCCTAGATTTCATAGTATGTTATTTCTTCAATGTAATTCAATAACTTGCAATGCACGCAACACCGAGTTCAAGCACCCCACAACATACCAAACTAGCCGTTCAAAAGTGGTTATAAATAGTATTAACTAAAATTTTAACTATATATATAATCCTTATAATTTTAGAATCCATATTATGAGTTTCTTAGACATAATTCATTTTTTCAGATAAAAGAAGTATTTTTCAAAAAATACACTTTTACCACCTTTTAATGGTGAGCCCTTTTTAAATCCAATATTTGAAACTTTTATATATTCTTTTTAACATAATAGACTTCTTAATTATAATTGGGATAGAAGAATTTATTTTCAATAAATTTTTTGTGCTTTTCTGATAACTTTCATATTTGGTTGAATAGTGAAAAATACTATATTTTAACTGAAAACAACTTTTTTAGTCAAAATAATTTATAGTGTCAAGTTATAAATTTTAATGGTTCATAAGTATAAATAGATTATTATTTTACCATTTAATCCAATTATGGTCATTTTAAGTAATTTCACTTTGAAATTGGACATAAACAAGTGTCTAACTTTTGATAGTTATTATTTCTTAAAAATACGCCTTTTGGTTTTGAAAGCGGAAAATAATTTTAAATTAATAAATGCAACTTTTATGTTTTTAATTTGGTAAAATAGACTCCATTTTTGGATTTATAATATCGAAATTAGCGTAGGGTGAAATTTTGGTACTTTTCTGATAACTTTCATATTTTGATGAATAGTGAAAATTACTAAATTTTAATTAAAACCAACTTTTTTAATCGAAATAATTAAGAGTGATAAATTATGAATTTTAGTGATTTTAAAGTATAATTAGATTATAATTTTACCATTTAATCCAATTTTGGTCCTTGTATATTTTTTCATATTTAAAATGGATATTAGAAAGTTTCAATCTTTTGATAGTTATTATTTGTTAAAAACACGCTTTTTATTTCGACAACGGGAATTAATTTTAAATTAATTTCTGCCACTTCTATGTTTTGAATTTAAAAAAAAGGATTCCATATTTATAATTATGAGATCCAAATTCTGTAAATAGGTAACTTTTATTTTTAGACATTTTGAGTAATTACTTCGGTAAATATTTTATTTACCATGGTTAAAGGGTAAATCCTGAAAATAAGGGTAAAAAATAAATATTATATTAATAATAAATTACCCTAAAACGTGTCCTTACACTATTGGTTTATACATGTCCGGCCATGGGCATCTTTGGGTCGATTTTGGGACCCCATGGAGCCACATGTAAGTGATAATGACACTTTATATTAATTAAGTTAAAGTAAATACAAAAATGACATAAGCATATATCTTTTATAAAACAAGTTTTTAAATAGGTTTATATATGTTATATTTTTTACTATAAATATTCATTAGAAATATAAAAATATTTCCTACATCATGGTATTTTTTTTATAATTTTTAGACATCTAATAAACTAAATTATTTATGACACAATAATGATGTAGTGTTTAGCTCATTAATAAATGATTTAAATAAATAAGATTATAAAGACTAAAATAGTACCCAAGACCTATCCAATTATTATTGTATGATTTCATTTCGATCACGAGTCATCCTATCTTCAACTTTAATGAGTTTTGGACCTTTAAAAACCGAATATCATTATATAATAAAATAATATTTTCAATCTTTCCTAAAGAGCCCCTCCTCCCCATTATAAAAGGACATCACTTGTAACCAATTCTTCATACCCTCAAAGCCTTTTGGTTCATCCAAACCCTACCCAAATATCCTCTAAAATTACGTAAATTCATCCTAAAAGCCTTTTTTAGTCAGAAAGCCAAATTAAGGAGCCCTTTTGATCAAATCAAAAGGAAGAACCCGAAGAACAGGTAATAATTTCACCACACTCTTTCAAGTTCCTTTCTTATTCCACTTCTTATTTCATTGTTATTTCCATTCTAAAATAATAACTCCAGTATATTCTATATACTATGATGTTATTAAAAATATGGTATAACCATATTCATTATTCTATCCATCCTTTGAATGACATGTCACCATATGTGCGTACGTACGTCCTACCGTCTCCACGTCGTGGTGTAATTGTTATTCAATACATTATTATTTGGATGGGTATGATAATGATGTTTAATTGATGTAAATAATAAATATAACATGATAATGATTCTGTATATATGATATAAAATCCAATTATATATTATTTTAATATCAAAAGAATGATATTGTCTCTCATGCGTACGTACGGACTACCGTCTCCACGACGCGATGAGATTCATTTCCACATTCACTATTCATCGACAATTATAAAAATATATATTACTAATATTTTTGTAATATATGACATACTGGAGATATATATATATATATATATCTACTTACATATATTTTATTCACTTAGTTCCATTCAATACGTTATGAAAATGGAAACAGCGTTTATGCGTATGTACGGACTACCGTCTCCATAAACGGTGTTTTCCATTTCATATATATGTATATTATACATATTTATATTCTAAATATATATTATATATAAATAATGTTTTATATTCTGGAAGTATTTAAATCAGGATCTAAGTTATACAATTAATAGTAACAAATTAAAACACATATGATAAAAAAAGCGATTATTACCCGAAATGTTAATTTAACATGGAAATTATTATTAAATGGGTAGTATAAAGTCATAAATGAATAATATATGATATCATAAATATTAATATGGTTCTGTTATAATTTAATAACATACTACGGTCTTCATACAGGAGGCTAAACTTACCCTCGACTAAAGGAAAGTGCAAGGTATGGGTTTTTCATCTCACTCCTTATTCCCGTGAGATTCGTGCCATATTGCCACTATTACCTTTTGTGTTGTGTATGTACTGCCAATAATAGTATTCTTTGTGTAATACACTTTAATTTATGTGTATTTACATATTCATTTTATGATACCTCTTTCATGGGGTGTATGTTTCGTAAGTTACCAAATTGGTAAGGGTTAATTCCTCAATCTCATTATTATCCGAGATTGTTTATGTTTAAGTATTTACTGGGACATTTTTATCATCAATGTACATTTTCATAAAATTGATTTCAAAATGAATATTTTAAGGATTTGTGAAAATTACTCTTTATCAAGATCATAATTTTAAATGTTTTAAATATTTATCTTTCTAAACCATTTTAATTAATGTCCATGTTTTCAATAATAATTTTAAGGATTTATTTATATGGACATGAATGTTTTGAAATGATAATTATTTTAAAAAGATTCAAATTGGTGTGGGACACTTTGATTCAAAAATTTCTTTTAAATTAATTCCATTATAAATGTGTGACTGTTAAATGATTTTACAAAAAGGATATTTCTCTCAAAAAAAATTACTCATTATTTTCAACGATGTCTGCATCCTTTACTGGATATTATTTTTGATTGAGGTTGATTTATTATAATAAAAAACATCCATATTATATTGAAGTTTTTATGATATGTTTGACTGTGGATGTTTTATTTTTATACCATTCAAGGTTTATGGAGAAAGTATTAACATTTCGTATGATAGTTTTAATAGGAATGTTTATGTTATGTTTAAACCTGTTCATATGAGGAATGCATTGGACTTAGTAAGTGACGGGTGGATCCTGCTATAGATTCTCGATGCATCGGTAGGTCTCATGAGACAAACTAGTGTCTTGGCACAAGGCCTTTGCAAAATATTATTTCTATTCTTGGTACAAGGCCTTGACTATGTGGTTATGATAGTCTGGCATTATGCATTCCATCATTATGAAAGTGGTTAGTGATATTTCATGATATTATTCGACTAGTATAATATCCATGTGAATAAGTAAATGGAATTACATCATTTTATTTTTTTTCATATTATGCTGAAGTTCAAGTTTAAAAGGCTTTTGTTTTAGTTATACATAGACTTAAATGTTTGTGGATATTTATGAAAGTTTTCGTTGTACTGTTATCCTTACTGATCATCTGATCTCACCCTTTCTATGTTTTATTTTTCCTAGGATTCCAAGAAGTGTATTGTGATTGATATGCAGGGTTAAGCTAAGGTAATAATGGCGTTCATAAAGGATTATTTATGTTGTTTTGTATTCTATAAAGTGTAATGTAACATTCATGTATGTAATCTATTTTCCAACACTGCTAAATTGATCGGTCCTTCGGGACTTGATTCCTTGTAATCATGCCAATGTATTAAAATAATGCACCAACTCTGGGTAACTGGGGTCAGGGCATTACAGTTGGTATTAGAGGAAGTTTAGAAATAACCTTGGAAACTAGATTTAGATAAACCTTGATTAGAGCACATTACCCTAAGATAGACTTTGAGGATTAGTATATAAGAACTTCAAAGAATTTTGTAGTGTAAAGATTGTGTAAGTTTTCCAAGAAAATAAATCTCTGTCCGGATACGAGGAGGTAGAGGTGGCTTTGGTACAGATGTACCTAGGGGTAAAACCTGAAAACACCAATTTGAGCTAGACTCGAACGGGAACTGGTGCACGACAAGGGGACTTGTTGCACTCTTGGTTACGACACTCCTGGGGGATATGCTTAGGATAATTCTCATTTTCTTTACAAACCATTATGAAGGATCTATGAGTATATACCTCCTCAAAAAAATATTTGTATAGATTATATCCATAAATTGTTCAATTTATGTTAGGTATTTTACAAGTTTGTAATTATTCATTGTAATTCATAAACTGACCTAGTGTATGCCATTGTATAGAAATGGCGCCCAGTAGAAGGAATGTGAAATCCAGCAATACGTATGATCCAAAGAGTAAGAAGGATCATATCTTTCATGGTATTATGCAAACATTAAGAAGGGAAATAGTCTCCCATGTATTCTCAAAATATGAAAAATAATATCATGTGTTAATAAGATAAGTAAAGAATTTTCTGAGTCCTATGGCTTTGAAGGGAATAAAGATAAGAAAAGTATGGAAGAGAGAAAGATGGATAAAGGGAAGATGGAAAATAGGAATTTTACCATATGTGATAATTGTGGGAAGAAACACCTTGGAACTTGCTTGAAGGTAATGGGAGTTTGTTATAAGTGGGGAGAAAAAGGACATCATGTACGTGACTGCAATGGTAAGAAAAAGGTTTCTAATGTACAATGCTTCATCAGCAAGGAGTTGGGACACTACGTGAACCCATGTCCAAATCAACAGATTATGCCCCAAATGATGCTATTGGATAATAATAAAGTTATTATACTACCATAGATGAGGAGGAATGATTAGAGTTCTTATGTTGTTATTAGAGAATAATTTCATTTGAGTGTTGTATCAAAAATGTACTGGTTATAATAATTATAGAGTATATAAGGATTTTACTGCACTACTATTTCATTAAGGACTTGAGATTTTGTGGAACTAAGAAAATGGACTCAATAGAAGGTTAAATTTTTGGAAAATATATGGTTGAAAGAAAGATAAACCATAATATGGTTCTGATACTGAGGTAGTGATTTTGGAATAATACATGATTGATTTTGATAAATTATATTAGATATTCTTGACTACCTTGAAACTGAATAATGATTTGTATATTCCATCATTGTTGGAGTTTAAAACATTTTTGGATAGAAGGAGTATATCCAGTATTCTATAAGTAATAAGGGATCATGAATGTAATCAATAAGGTTTTATGGTAATTTAGGATGTTTCAGTGTTTTAAAAGAATACATGATGAAAGTATTCACATGTTATTATGCGGAAAAAAGGATCTTCATTATGTTTACCTTCCTTATAAATTTTGGAATGTGAGTTTGGATAGAAGTATTTTGGATAATTCTAGTTTGAGATTATTTTTTGGATTTCCATAAAAGGACAACCTGGAGGTCGGACGGCAACCCGTCATGTCTGGCAAGGCCGCGAGACTTGAACCTGCAACCAAAGGGCGACAAGGGTGTATCACCTACCACTGGCCCACGTGATGTCTTGGATTTAAATATGTAGTCTTTTTTAAAAAACATTCTGGTAGATGAATTATAAATTCATTTTTTTAACCCTATACGAATAAGATAAATGGAATATTATTTTTAAGTTCTATTTTCTTTTTGAGTGAAAGATGAGTTTGTGGTAGAAATTAGATAAAGGATGGGACTCTACTTGTCAAGTATATATTTTTCTTCTTCTATTATTATATGAAGAAATTAATTCTTATACTTTAGTTAAGGTATCTTAAAAAAAAATGTGTTATCCTAATACCATATGTTTTGTTGAACCCATGGTATTTTAAATCATCATAGATTGATGAATTTAAGGTAGTCAATTTTACACTTGTTTGTGATTTATGACCTCAATCACTACCTATAAATATTTACGTTTTTCATCCAATTATATGTCTTTAATTTCCACCAATTTTCTCCTAATCGATATCATAATTTGGTGGTGACCCTTTCATTTCCCTTTTACTCTTATTAAGACTAAATTTTATTAACCCAATTTCTGATGTGGGTTTTCCCACAAAGATATTTTCTATTTTTAACCTTTTATTTTCGAAGAACAATTTCAAATTGTGAGGACGCAATTTATTTAAGGAGGGAAGAATGTAACACCCCTAGATTTCATACTTCATATAAATGAACTATTAATAATATCCTATAAAACCTCATCCAATTTTTTTACAAATGTATTTTTTAAATGTAAAAAGTATTTAAAAAATTATTTTTAAACAATAAAAGAAATTTTAATTCATTTTCTTGAGTTTTCAAATATTTTTTCCTTAGAGGAATAAATATTTAAATTTAATTAAACTGTTTACTATTACATAATAAATTATATATTAAATAAACCAATGAAATTCATTGGAAAACATTATTTATCGAAAACTTATTACTTCCATTATTTTTAAAATTATAAACTTTACTTTTCAACTGCCCGCACAAGTGTTTTTTCAATGTCGCATAAATATTCTTGGTAATTATACAATTAAAAAAACTAAAATTAAATTAAAAACATTAGGATAATTTATTAGTATTATAATGTATATTTATAACAATACATAACATATTTTCAACTCCATGATAACAAATAAGAGTTATTAAAAAAGTCAATTGGCATATAATAATTATCCATTACTTAATGTCAAATAGAGGATATAATCATCGTCTGGTGAAAAAAAATCATATTATTGAATCGTTGATGAATATAGTTGAAATAAACTAATTTAATGAAATACATTCAAGTGGTGGGTTTCGTTTTATACTAAACCCCATAGTTTTAACCCATTTTTTCCTTTACCATGGTGATAAATTTTTATCATGGTTAGTATTAATTGTTATTAAAAATAAAAGTGAAATTATTACATAAAATGAATATTATCATTAAAAATAAATAATAAATTATATATGATTTCTTTCTATAAATTTTTATAAATTAAATTAAATTTAATAAAATTTTCCAATTTGTAAGGGAAAACAATTTTTAGAAAAAAAAATACCACTATTAGGATAAAAATTATTTTAGATTGAAATAACAAATAATTTCTTTTAAATTTTAATTAATTAAAATTTTTTAAATCAATGGGAACTAATATTAATTTAACACAAATATAATATAGAGATGACCTATTTAAATATATAAAAAGGAATGATTCTTTTTTTAAAATTTAGTTTTTCTCTTTATTCAATAAATAATCAATTTTTCATAAAAATCTGAAAATTTCACCATAAGATATATCTGATATGTTGATTTTAAAAATTATTCCCCTTTTATCAAATAAAATTTAAAAAAAATTAAAAAATAAATTATGATATCAACACATATAATTAAATAAAAACCATTTTTGAATAAAATATTTTTTGAATTCTGTGATTAATAAATTATCATTTTGTTCCTAGTAATAAAAATTAATTGAATATTAAATAATTTTAATTGTTATATAATATAAATATTTCATTAAAATTATTCATCTATATTGATTAATAAATTATATTAAGTTAAAAATATGTTAATCACATGAAAAATATATGTTCTACATTCAGATAATTGTATTTTCATTTCTAACCAATTAATAATCAATATATGAATGATTGTTCATATTATAATCGGAAAAAAATATACATATATTTAACAGTGAGGATAATCATGTTCATACTATCAAATAAAATTACTTAGTTATAATGGTCATATTTAAATAATATTTTTGTAGTACATTATCATTTTTTTAATCTTGGTATGGCATGTGGAACAAAAAATCAAACATAGTATCATTTTAATGGATAATAAAAAAATTAAGGGTGTAAAAAAACTCATTGAATCTCAATAAATCTTTATTATCCCATGTTTTATTCATTTTAGTATTCATGATTATAAAGAATTTGTTTTGGAACCATATTCTACACATAAAAATAATATGTTCAAATCACATTAATGTTTAACTCTTTACATAACCAACAATTTTGTGGTGCTCACCTAAAAAATAATCAAGGTATATTCATACATATCTAATTAATATCTTGCATTACGGGTATTAAAATATCATGATAAGGAAAAATTTTATATATGATTGATAATCTATGCATGATCAAGACCAAATATATAGATAGGGAAACCCTTACCTTTCCATAATAAGGCATACACCTTTAGGCTAGTGGATAGTCTGACCCCATGTCCTCCTCCCCTGGGAGACATTACTCAAGATAGAATTAAATTAATTATATATATAACACCTAATATAAACAAAACTATATTTAACTAGAATTATCAACATAATTATACTAATAAAATATTGAGGTCATGGTAGATGGAAAATAATTTTTATTGAGCCTATCTAAGAATGATTTTCAATGGAATATCTCCAAGAAGTTTTTTATCACTTAAATAAAGAATTTACATTATTGAAATTCTATATCCAAATTATAAGGATGGATAATATAAAAGATCAATCAATAAAATAAATAATTTATTTAATATTATAACCAAATATGAATTTTTAATATTTATTCAAAGATTAAAAAAAATATAAATCTTAGAACAGATCATTTATATCTTATTTAAAAACTAAATTTATAAAAAAATCGTTAAAATAAAAAAAAATATTTTAATGCTATAAAAATATGGTTAGCTCTAATATATAAAATATGAGCAGAAATACATCTATTATAAAACCAGTTAATCTCAAATAGAATCCCACCATGTTTTGAATATGTTGTGAGTGTCAGTCAGTACATGCATAAATATCATAGGGCTATTCTAGGGAAGAGGATAGATCCATCATGTGGTGTTTTTTGGTTGACCACTAGAATAGGGTATCTAAAATGGATTCCCTTAATAGCTTACATCATACACATGGAAATGAATTAGAACCCTCCCAATGGGATTTCCAATTTTGGGAATGTTCGACGTTATTAATTAAATAAACATGAACAATATATTCTTCATTCTAGTGTAGCATCCTTCATGTTCATTTCATAATCATTTAAATCTATTTTTTTATTGATATTTTCCCTAAAAATACATGAAGCACTATGCATATGAAATGACACTACATAACATGATTGAGAACACGCTATATTATACACATAAAATTATTTATAGAGATTATTTTTCTACCTCAAATAAAATTCCTTGAGATTATGTTCAAATAAAACCTAATTTCATGACCATTACTGACACCATATGGACACTAAAAATGGAATAGATAATAAATATTGATCTGTTTTGGTGATTCAAATAACCTTGAAGGTTATCTCATAACACTTTTTTATCATCACCCTCTATGTCATGTTAACAAAATAATTTAATTTCATTTATATTGTAGAATATTCCATTAATTTGTAATCACATTACTCAAATAATAGTGGGAAAACCCATTCTCAATACAAAAGTTTTTCCTTCATTTTATAATTAAAATAACACATCTATTTGATTTAGAATATTGACCTAGTAAAATAGATGGATTTTAGTTAATCATCATTTGATTCGAGGAAGTGAAATAAACCCCAAACACAAGTTGAAAGTCCCTTGAAATAATCACATATAAAAGAAATGAAATACATATTTTTCTTATATCCGTCTTTCTAAAACTATCCTTATTTTATATAAAGGATTAACATTTTATAGAGATATTAGGAGAAATAAACAAGTATTACTACCTCCATAGTTAATCCACCAACCAATGTATCATATTTTATAGCTTGAGGATTCCAAAAAACTTATAGGGGAGATAGAGTCTTCACTTTTCCCAACAAAAATATTTCCTTATATAATGGGGAAATAAAAATATTTTCACAAAAATTATTATCACTCTCACCATTAAACCCATACCATTAATTACAGACAAAAATAAGGAACTCCATCATTTTTTAGGCAGCGTCCTACCTGATCATGAATGAGGAGTATTTGTTTGTATGATATATTTTATTTACCTTTAGGATTATTAATTGAATTCATTCAATGAAATTTATACATTAGTTAATAAATAAAAATCATGGGCACGTTATAAAGTAATAATGTATGTGAGTGATGCATTGTAACACCATATCATTTTTTATGTATTATATTAACTTAATTTATTTATTAATAGATTGTGACATGATGAAAAAAAAAAGATTTCATAACACATTATTAAAATAAAAGGTAAAAAATTATTATGAATTTACAATGTGAAAAATACAAATTAACACACCATGGTAATTGATATGAAATAAGTTATTAAACACAAAATGCTTAAAAGGGTTATTTTATTTTGAAATAAATTTCCCTCTATATTATATAATTTACATTAAAATTTAAAATTATTAATTGAATATTTTTAATTTGATTAAATGAGAATCATTTTTTAACTCATAGTTTCAAAATAAACATAAGAAATTTTCTTTTTTATTCAAAATATATTTTATTTTTATGTGAATAGTTAAAAATAATGATTTTAAAAATACTTTTTCAAAATATTATCATTTTATAACAATGAATTTTAATTTTATGAAATAATTTTTATAGACCAAATATATATTATAGAATTATTATAATTATTTTTTAGATATATTTATAAACTTTGAAATTTATGTTTTATATTTTGTAAATATAAGAATATTTTAATTCAAATAAAAACCATTTATAGTTACTCTATTTTAATCAAGTATTATGAAAAGTAATTTTTTTATTGGGTTAGTCAAAAAGTAAAATAAGTCTCCATTATTTTAACCTAAAAAAATCAATTCTAAAAGGTTAAAATTATAACTTTTTTTTTGTAAAATTATTTGTATTCTTAAAAATATTTTTTTTTTCTAAGTGTGATTTTCTCTTTTATTTTTTCAACATTAATTACATTTTTTCCACATCATGCAATTGAATATAAGAAAATGGATACCCTATTTCTAATCAAATATTTAAAATTTTGTAATGATTTCATTGTCATTTTTTGTCATTGAAAATATTTTCCATTTTAAAAATTGTGTTACCATGGAAAATAAAAAATAGTGTAAAAGTGATAGACCATGGATCAAAGCCTTAAAGTATCTCAAAATATTTTTTTTTGAAATGATTTGTTGAGTTATTAATCTTCCAACACCTAATATTACCTCCATTTTTAAATTATATAATTACTTTTCATAAGAATTACATTCCTTTTTATATTTATATATAATAATTATGAAAATGTCACTCTCTAACTTAATATTTAAAATATGTTGTTTTTTAAAATGTTAGGCATTAAAATACATTATATAAGAATATATTTTACTATAATTAAAGGTATGAAATTATATTAATTTTAGTAATATTTATTAGTATTAATCAAAATTTTAATTATGTAAAATGAATATACAGCAGTAACACAGCCCATGTCCAAGTAGCAGAAAAATAAAGTAAAGGATTTTAAATAAATTAAAAGTGATTTTGTTTAGATGAATAATGGTGTTACATTTTTTAGATAATTATGAATTATATGTGATTATTTACTTTTTTAAATTCAAACTCGATTATAATTTTGATGTTTTAAAATCCAAATTATGGGAATTTTCCTAAAACTTACTTTAAGGATATTTAATGATAAAAAATATTTCATTCATTGATTTATAATTAATAATAAACTTATAATAGAAAAGATAAGATTATAAATAGTATAAAATTTCAAATTTTTTCATTTTTGAAATATTTTAATTTTTAAAATGACATTATTATCTATTAATGAATTACTATTTTTGAAAACACTATTTACTTTATCCAATAAAATCACACACAATCTAAAATTTCTGAGGCACGTAGAAGTTTTATTTTTTCTTAAACCAATTTAAACATCCTTCAGTTTATTATCCATATAAAATCATATATTTATTTTTTTTCCCAAAATACTAATCCTATAAATATTATGGTGTAATCTAAAGGTAGATATCCAAGTAGGATTTTTAAGCGTTAACAAAAAAAAGTTCAGATTATGTCATCTTATACCCCAAAAAATATATTCAATTCATTTTAATATATTAAAAGCAATAACATTACTATATTGAAATTATTTATTCATTATTAAATAAAAAATTTCTTTCTACTCTATCCAATGAAAAAATAAAAACATCGTTCAATATTACGTGCAAACCACAACATCTAAAAAAATGTGTTCTGTTTTCTATCACCTCCAAACATGGATGATTTTTAGTTATGGAATGAATAATAAATATTAAATAATAAATTTATTATTGTTTAGGAAAGAAAATTTTATATTTATATTAATAATATTAACATTAAATTACAACCAGGACATTTTAATGCATAAAATAAGCTTATCGAGATAATTTAAAATATTAACCACTTAAATTTTTTAAATCTTTATTCATCATAATAATCTAAATGAATATAATATATCCATTTTATCCATTTTTTTAAAATTATTAGGAATTAATAATAGTGTTAATCTCATTATTCAATAATATATATTTACTCATTCATTCGTTATAATATGTTCTCATTTCGGTTCGTTTTTAAAAACTAAAATAACGGTGTAATAATATTTATTTCAGGAATGATAATTGGAACACACATATGGGGAATATTTTGTAACAATGAAAAATTTAATATTTTTTCATAATTATATAATTTAAATATATATATGTGTGTGTGTGTGTGTTTCAAAAAAACTATTTATTTTATGAATTCAAAACATATATGAAATAGAATTTTATTCTCTCCATGTGACTCATCACAATACGATCCATGAAATATACTTTGAAATCAAACCTAATACCATATACATATATAAATTCATCATTAATATTATAGATTTGATAAAACCATGACTATGGTTTAAGTATTAAACCCGCCGAATCAAAACATTCATTGGACATTTGACTATGAACACATTAAATTTGATTTTAACAATGATTTATTAATAAATAAGTAATATAAAATTATAATATATTGATAGAAAATAATAAAATTATAAAAAATTTTCTTATATAGATTTATGACATGTATAAATTTATTATATAGGTGGTTGGAATGTTTTCAACTAAAAGAATTATGAGATAAGGGGATTCTTAAAATAATTTATTTTTATTTTTTTATATTCGTTCCAAATTTTCTAAACTATATCAAAATTTGTTGATTTATGAAATATATTTTTTAATTTTTTATTTCCACTTTATTTAATTGGATTCTCTTATGGTCCACCAAATCATTCCATTGATAGATTCCAATTCCAAATGTTATGATCCTTATAAGTGTTTCATGGTCTAAATTCCAATTTTCGATACATGTTTCATTTTCTCCCATGATTGTTTTAAAATTTTATTTCATGTAAATAATGGGTTTATTTAATTATATTACGTAGAATCTTTTACAAGATTTTGAATCAAGAATTACTAAGGTTTCAGGTGTTTATATTAGCTAAAATCATTCTTCAAGAAAGGATTTTCATTGATGAAACTATATTATTTTATACTATGTATATAATACCTCACTACCAAATAATATCATGAAACTCTTTATACTCAAAAAAAATTACATTCCTTCCCATGTTCTCTCTATTATATTGGTTTTTTATTTTAATCATCATAATGAATTATTATTTAATACCTTGTCCCAGATGATGAAAAATATTTCTCTTCTTTTTTTATAAAATTAAACTTGTTCTAAGGAACTTTTTACCTATGTTTAAATTTTTTATAATGTATTTTCTATTACATATTATGAAAAGGACTATGAATTTTCAATAATTAAATTTTTTATGTAGTTTTAATTTTTTGTTTGGCTGATGGTTCACATTGAGAAATGGGGATCCCAATGAGAATATGAGAGTTTAAACATTGAAAAAGGTTTAACTAGATGTTATTTAAGGTTCTTTGAACATATAAATTTTCTAGAAGAGCCTTGGAGGGGGGAAAGAGGGGTCAGAATTTAGGAGGGACCTACATCATTCCATTCAGGATGTAAAACATGTCTTGGTGAGGTAAATCATCAAGAGAGGGGTGGGAATCCTACCTAGATGTCTTATAAGGAAAACTATGGGATTGTTCGAATAATGTTTCATGTTTATTTTTTTAACGGGGATCTACCCCTTTTGATCATATATTGGTAGGAATACATGTGGGTATCAACTCATACCAACCTATCCCTCTCCCTTCATCCCTTTGTTTAGGTTGATCATGGGTGAATTTTGTTGGAGTTTTTAGGTATATTCCCCCCTTCTTTTAGTGTTATTACCCCTTCATTTATTTTGACATTGGGAAATTTTGATTTAGCATCTATAACTACTTCTATAAATTCATGTTTTAACCAGATAAATTCAATGGGATGTTTCCCTCAACTTCATAGTGGAGGAATCAAGGAAAAGAATTCACACCATCAAATTCCATTATTTTTTATATGTTTTTCTATAGAGTTTCATTTAGTGTTTTCTATGATTTTAGGTAAAATAATTTATTTAATATACATTGTTAAATGTATATTTTATGTTTCTTATGCCCATGGATGCATAGGGAGTGTACCACACCTTATTTCTCTCAGTTTTTATGTAATGGGATCGACAATTGTGTTTTTAGGAATTTATGCCTAATTAAATTAAATTGATTAATTTATTGTAAATGTTTAATTGATTAAAATTTGAATATAAATTAATTTTTAGTGATAAATGGAATGAGTTTGGGACTTACGGTAATAAGTTGTTGATGGTTAGACTAATTTGAGATCATGATAGATTTGTTGAAAATTAATCAATGGTATTAACTATAATATAAAGATGTGTATTTCCCAATATATGCCATATGGTATTATGAATTTTATTTATGGAGCATGATTTGTGGTGTTATCACTTTTCATAGAATGACCATTTTAAAATTTAGTTAATTGGATGACATACATAACTACTTACAAATGGGATGAAAAGAGTGATATGTCCGTGTAGTAAATTCATAGCATACTTCATTTCCTTCTGCATTAATTTTAGGGACCTTGATTAAAATTTATTCATTGAGAAGTATGGAAACTAAGTGTTTCCATCATAATTAAATGAACTAGATGTATTTTCCCAATATTTGGAGCCCTTAGTGACCTTGAGGTAGAGGCCATAGATGACATGATATGGATAGCCTAGTGATTTTCCTTATGGGAACATTGTGATAATTTTAGCACATGAATATTTGATATGAAAATAGATATTTAGTTCCTATAACATTGGTATCTAATTACATATATGGTTATTCTATAGGTAGTCTTGTATGGTTTGGGTGTGTCAGGACTGACTAAATGATGAATTTGATATTGATAAGGGAAATTTTCGATCTCCTAGGAGTGATGCCGCTAAGGAAATTATTATGAGGAAGTGAGGTCGTGATGTGATGATAATGATGTTGAGGGAGTCTATTTCATATTTGTGATGGGTTTTGACATAATAGAGTATTTTTGGATAGTGGAACCCATGAAGGGTGTGTGTGTGTTTGACAGGACCTAGGGGACACTGGTGGGTTCTCTAGTGGTATGATGATCTATAGAGGGTGAGTGTGGGAAATCAATAGTGATGATTTAGGGTGTAACTATAGAACCTAAATCGATGATTTGAGTCATGTATTAATATTTTGAAAAGGAAAATTATTTCCCTCATGTGGCCAAATTCTTCATTGGGATGGATTTTGGAAGATGGATAACCCCATCAAGATGAGTTATATGAGATGATTTTGGCGGTATTCTATGTCCAATGTGATATAATAGAAACAAGGGATATCTCAAAGATGTTACTAGGATCTAGTGGTTGTGAGTGATACTAACACATGATTTTGGGATTCCCCTGAAATGTTCCTTGGATCCCTTTACTGGGATTTATTATCCATCAAGATGTTATGTTTGATATGGAGAGTCACACCCAGGATTGGGACATTGTTGGTTTCCCAGTTGGTAAGTCCTTTTATTTTTTTTATGTTCTTGGGATTACTTGGGCATCTCACATGGATTCATTTGTAAGGATACATAGTCCACCATGATGTAACATCAGTAAAGTAAATTCCCACCCAAGAAATAGATTATATAGGATTCTCGGTAAGGAAATCCCGTGAGTTTAGGAATGGGTTTGGGATGATTGGTACATGTTTTATTGATCCATATAGTAGGATAAACATTCTTCTGATATGTGATTTATAATTTTTTGAGTCACACCAAGGACTCATTTAATCATTATTACAGTAAAGAAATCCCCAAAATTAATAGTTTATTTTTGGATTCCTTGTACATACACCTTGGCTCCAGATGTGATATATCTTGGAATGCCTTATATATGATCCTTATATCATGATTAAATACAATTTTTAATTCATTAGACACGCTCTATGGTTCTAGATAAGGTGATCTTAGATATTGGAAGTCACACTCATGGATTTGTGAAATGTAATTATCCTAGAAGGTTTTTCTTGGGTATATGTAACATGTTTCTTTCATCCATGATTTTGATTTCCTGTTACATTCTTAATGAAATTGGTAAGTGTGCATTATATTAGTTGGAAAATTTATACCACTTTCTTAGAGACACCCCAACACTATCTTACCAAGGTATTTGTCAATATTAGGTTTTAAACATGAATAAGGACCAACAATGGTAATTTGTTTACACTTATGCTATTTTATTTTAATTTTATTCAGTTGATAATCTCACATGGACATACAAACTAACTTATTAGTTATGTATGGGACTATTTAGTGGTTCCCTAATTAGTTCTACTCACAAACTTCTATAATGGATATTTTTGTTGGGTTATAGTGCCCTAAACCATGTACCACATTAAACTATGCTTAGGGATACTTCACCACTAGACCATAGGCATTCCTCCCCATATTGCAATGGTTTCTGACTAGAATTGAGTATGTGAGAGGTGAGAGTTGGGAGACTATACCCTCAAGTGGTGGTGATATTATTAGTGGAATATATAATAAATACCAGTGGAAGAAAAATCATACCATAGTGGATGTAACAAGATAAACCACCTAAGTATAAACATAAAACAACAACTGTAGTATAAATAAATAGTCCAGATGTAATAAAACTAAAAATAGACAACATTCCATTAAAGGTAAACTATTATAAAAAAATTACTCATAATCAACCATTGTTACGTATATATATAATCTTTCTAATGTAACAGGAAGCACAAAATTTAACATTATATGATGCAAGAACCTCAAGGGACCCTTTCTGTAAATCCCATGATAAATGTCCAAATTGACCCCAAAGGTCTATATCCTAAGCTCAGTACCTTACTTGACCATAGAGACATAATGTCAAAACATATACTAAAGGTCCCATATAGGGTGTGATAATAATTTATTGTAGGCCACCACTAATGTGGGAATTTATTACATCCATGATAATTCACATTTAAACAAAATATAATAAAAAACATGCAAATCATATAAATAACCCAATTCACTTGTGCTCAGTATCCACAAGGAAGTGATCACCTTTTTTGTCCATCACTTGTAATTTTGAATATAGTGGCCTAGTTATATATATAGTGTAAAACACATGTATGTTTATACATAACTAAAATGGGGGGATCCATGGCATATTTCCCAAGGAATCCCCTAAAATAATCATTCCAGGTGAACCCTCAGGTTCCACCTCAAAAAAATAACACTAAGAACATCATTCCATCATTCATTGAACCCGATGTCTAAACAACATGACCAATAATTAAGTTCTTGGTCCCTCTCACCCCAACACAGAAGTCCCCAACAGCTCAAATCTTGACATTCTAAGGAAAACTGATTCATGTACTTCCATAAATAATCACCATCAGCTCAATAGTTGATGTCTCGATGAACAGTGATATTCATACTCCCAAGTCTTGGTCCAAAGACCAAAAGTATCATAGCATGGGTTTCCCCCCAATTGATGGTCTCATCACCATCAAACAATTGTCCACCACAATCCACATAGATTACTTTGGGGATCGCCCCCAAGTATATCAAATGATCAACTCAATATTCCAATCAAACTAGTATATGGGTTCCCCAACCTCACATTTTTTCAACCCCACCTTTATTTGAGTTCTATCTATCAACACAAGACTTTAATGGTGTGTCATCCAACATATTTTGTGTTTCTGAATAATTATTTTCAACAACTCTATAAGTATTGAGATCCAAGCCCATAACTTGAAAATCAAAATACCTTAATCCAATGACCTTGTTGTCTAAACTATGATCAATACCATCCATGTATCTCGGTCCACACCCAACCTTTCGAACTACGTCACCTCGAACCATGTGTTCACACAACCTCAATACTAGGCGCATTCTTTTCATTTTTCCAAAGAACCCTGAAATTCAATAAAAAAATTATTTTAAAATAATTTATACGCCCATCATAAACATTTCAAATTGGTCCAAGTCCCTCACCTATAATGAGCATGTGTAGTTTCTCTGGATCTTGCCCATATGCTTCTCATATTATCATTAAAATAATTTAACAATGGGCGCCTAATTATTTAGGTTCACTATCGGCCATATCATATAGAAGATATAGAGTGCACCCCTGATACACCCATAAGAACATAGAGAATTCTAGAAACTAACTACATTGTAATTATAGGTTCTCTCTCATTAGATATTGGCCTCTAACATGAGACAAAATGAGAGAAATCAAAATTTTAGATGAACACACTAACACATATTTTGTGCACCATATAGAGAGAAAAATGAAGAAAAGTATATAGTGGATTGAAGGACATATCAAGACGAATCTATAGCCACCAATGTATTAAAGATCGAAATCCAGATCAAGAATATTTCTCAAAGACTAGGTGGATAGAGAATGGAGTAAGTACCCCTATCTATGTGGTGGAAATGGAAGAAAATTTAAGTTCAAAATAAATATAGGAGGGTGTGTAGTTTTGGTTAATTTTATCAAATTAATGATCATCATGGTTTGGATACATTTTTTGGATAAGTGTGTGCCAAATATGTAGTGATCCTTTTTTAAGAACCATACATGCATAGGCTAGGAGCACATTTTGGAAAACTATATGAAAATATTTAAAATAACCTTTTTTTTGAAAATTGTAGAGGTTTTACAAAGATGTTCACCCATATCCAAATAGTTTGAAAAACCATGTCCAGTATTATAGGTATTCCGCATCGTTTCTCCTTGGAGGCTATAGGGTTCTTCTAAATTATGTGGCTCTATCAACACATTCCCAAAACATATATTCTCGCTTCCAACATACCCAAAAAACAACCAAAATGTTGAGTAACTTTAAAAGCCTTCAAAACAATCTAAAAAAGGAATTTTGTTAAAAAAACACTCAGAATTAGGTTCTAAAATCAAAACATCAAGTTGGATCAATCTCCTAACAGGATATTTAATCGAATTTTGGAATTTTAACCCACTCAAAAACCTATGATTTTACCATCTCCCCACCTTAACATAGATCATACCCAAGATATCATTCCTTAACTAGATATGGTATTAAAATATCCATCTCATTTCAAATAATCTTGTCTTCCCTAGTCATTATGTTTTAGGAAAAATCTCCTTAGGGTTCTCCCTACATTAGGAGATACCTACCTAGTCACTTCCCAACCCAAAACGATCATATGATGGTCCACCAACCATCCCTGGACTCAAAATTCTTCCAATAACTCATCGTAATGGATGAACATCATCTAGTTCCCAAGTCATAACTATGTCATGTCATAAACCTATCCAGTCATGTATCTTATAATATTCCAATAAGTATTAGTTCCATACATGAATCCCATATAATATTTCATCTCTAAATATTCCCTTAATAAGTCCCACCTAGAGGAAGCTCATATATAACAGACATTGCATCAATACCCCCAATCAATACCAGTCCCACAATCCTTGAATAAAATATACATTATATCAATGCCTAAATGCCTATGAACATCATATAAAAGACACATCATGTTGATTCCCATAAATAATCATGGTTTCATGAACATCATATATATATTTATCACACATTATTACCAATTATAAACTATTTACCAGCATTGGGTGAGTCCAAAATCAATACCTAGTCACCTCATGTATAAAAACTGGAAAAACCCAAAATTTAAAAGAAACATCATCATGCCCTTCATCATGAAAGACCTAAAATTATATTCGGCTCCCCATCTTGCTCCACACCTTACAGCTCAACTACATGCATTTGGCCTGAATCCTGGATGCCTGAGGCCTAGCCTCCCTATAGAGTTCCATCTTCCACCTTATATTCACCCCAATGTTGGGTCCCACTATATATACTAAAACCTCCACATGTAGCTAAATTATGGTTACCAGGTCTTTGTACCACTCCTAGTTTAATCTCAAATTGATGAGTCTACCCTAGTCCTTGGTTCGATACTTTCTGAGAAGGCTTTCTTTAGAACCTCTCGAAATACCTGATCTGTAAACATGATCAGAAATCCTTTAAGGGGTACTCACATGGTGTCCAGATATGTCTTGTATACCGACTCTAGAAGCACAATGTTAGAGACCCACTCATTGGTGGTCTTCCTAAATCCCAGCTGGGATTCCCTACTCAGATTCATCATGGCCTCATTTCTGACAACCCAAAGTAATTTCACTAAAATCACCTAACAATGTCACTCATATTGAATATGACTGGTCCATAAAATTTCAATGGGCTATCAATTCCCTATTTACTTCCACTAAAAAGTAAAAATTCTGGAAAATATTATCCTAAAATGTGATGGAATTCGACGAACCAACCAAAAATCACCACATCCTGGAGATGTAAGCCCCCTCCATTGAAGCTATAAAAAAGTGATTGGTATATGAAGTTCACAGCATAGTCTATGACTAATGTATCCCCCTACTACAGATTCATGAACTCGTGTGATCTATCCAACCTCAACATCTCCTAAAATAAGTGCTCGAATAAACTAGCCTCAATATCCTTCAAGGATAGTCCCTCTTGTCTGCATTCATGTACCTTTTGGTTCTACTAGTGATTTTAAGTTCCTTTGGGAATGTATTTACCAACATCGCCTTATACCTTAGGGGTTTCCCAATCTAGTTGAAGATGATCTATAATGACTTGATCTAATTCGATTGATGGCGCATCCACTTGATCTCTATTGTTGATTCCACATATAAGATGAACCAAACTCACATAGAACTACTAATAAATACATGTCCCAAAATATGCAATATCCTATGGTTGTCCCTCCTGTAGATGATCCTATACTTGGGCCTGTACCTATGGCTCATGATCAGCCCAACCCTCTAGGGCCTCATCACATCCATCAGGGGAATCATCTATTGCACTCTCATGTGTCACAATATCACCATGCCCTAAAGCTCTAGCGGACCCCATCTAGGTGTTATTCCATAGAAAATAAATCATACTTTTAAAATAGACATAACATTATATAAAAAAGTATCACAGATATAGAAAACTGTAATATGAAGTGCATATCCACGCCCATACAGTCCACTACAGCACCATATCATAAGATATTTGGCCCCATATCCCCCTTACCTACCCATATCAGGGTTAGGTATCAAAGTTCACTCAACCTCATGGACTCATTCTTACCCATATTAGAGATATATATCACATATAATATGAGGAATCTAAGTATAATTCCACTAAAGGGTAAAAATAGGAAAACACTCTTTAGCTTCATTATTGAATCTATAAACAACTCATCGCCAATCATTGTGTATTCCTACTCATATCAGAGTCGGACACATATATCGAATGAACATAGAGTCAATTCACATCACATATCTATTTCATTATATCCACATTCATGTGTTGGATGATTAGAATAAAACTAAAATAGGCTATGTTGGAAAATATTGTTTACCTTTTTTATTAACACATTAAACAACATAACTCCTATTAATGAAATTCAGGTTCCAAATTATAATCAATAGAATACATAATTTATATGAATCTATGTTCTTATCATGATTCATAATTAATGTTCCCTTTCCATACTAGGCTAAGAAAAAAATCCATATAATAGATAATAATCACGCATAAGTGATCCACCCAAGGTGGGAATCCAATCAACTATTATAAGGGAAAATAAAACATCAATTTCACACCCTAGAAACATGGTTTATCCCATGTGCATGGGGCTGATGGCACTAAAACACGTGATATGTACATAGTTCCAACTACATACTAGTTTCTGATATACAAAAACCAAATAGTAATACGAATTATAAAATTTAACATATTATATTATTTGTAACCCACAGAACACATTTTCAATTTAATTTATAGGTCTTTTATTATGGTATGAAACACTAATTAGAAAAAATTGTGATACCACTTATAGTGCCCCAACCTAGTTCCACACTAAATGGTGGTCTGGGAAAGTTTTACCCTAGGAATTAGGTGAACCTCCCCATATTCAAATTGCTACCAATTAGTATTGAGGGGGTAATAGGTGATAGTGGGGAGACTATAACCTCTAGTTTTGATAATATTAACGGTTTACCTAATAAATAACAGTGGTTGTAAGACCACATCATAACTGAAGAAGTAAGATAAACCAACTCAGTGGAAAGGAAAAACAATAGTACCATAATAACTAAAAAATCCATATGAAATAATATCATACTCAGATAACATTCCATAATAGGTTATACATAGTAATGGAAAATCAAGGTCACCCAGGCTGACTATCAGCACATACATGTAAATGAATGATAAAAAAATGAAACAAAAAAAATAAACTATAACCAATTTAATATCCTCAAAGATCTTATTCCATTAATCCCATGAAAAGGTCCATCTCAACCCTTAAGGTTCAGTTTTGTAGCTCGATGCCTTACCTGATCATAGAGACATAATGTCTATATACATCCCAAAGGGCCTATGTATGGTGTGAGAATAAATATCAGTAGGAAAAAACCAATGTGTTCTTATTTTACATCCATGATAATAAAGGTTTATAAAAAATATAATATAAAATATCATATTCACATAATATAAACTATACACTTCCCTTGTACTCATCTGACACAATGTTGTGATAACCTGCTTCATCAATTGATGATATTTCAGAATACAGGACCTAATTAAATATATATATATATAATACAACACCTATATATATATATATATAACTATATTGTGGAGGGTCCATAGAATAAATCCAAAGGAATACCCTCACAAAAATTCATTGTAGGTGAACCCTTATGTTCAACATCTATAATACGATCTATCACCTCATACCATCAATCATAGAACATGGAATCCAAATAGAACTACCAATTCTTAGGATTATAGTCACTTGGACCCCAACTCATAATTCCAAATTATCTTGAATCCCGATATCCCAAGAAACAAAAATAATTTTCCTCCCATAAATAATCATTGTCAGTTTCACATTTGACATCCTAAGGCATGGTGATATTTGTCCTCCCATGTCCAAACCCAGCATCCTTATGTATCATAACGCACTTTATCCTCCAACCGATGGTCTCATCACCACCAACCAATGGTTCATCACTATCCACATGGCTTTATACGGTGATCACCCCCAAACAAAACTAAAGGTCAACACCATCACCTACGATGCATAGTCTATGGAGGCCCCCACCCACACAAGTGCTCAATAACACCTCTATCTGATTCATATCTATGTTCACCCAACACCAATGGAAAACCAAACAACATATTGTGAGTATATATCACCCAAACAATACCTGAGCCACATCATCTATAACCTAAGCCCCCCAAAAACCTCTTTGATAAATAATGATGCTCAACAACACCTCTTGTACATATTTCCAATCCTTCAGCCTGAAAATCACATCTCCTCAATCTGATGACCATGTATCCTAACCTATGATCAACATCACACATGTATCCTAGTACATACCCAACCTAACGAACTATGTCACCATAAAAATGTTGGTAAGCACCACCTCAATAATATTTCCTTAAATATCACATTCCCACATAACCAAGACATTCAATATAAACAATTTATTTCATAATAATTTATTACCCTGATTTAAACTACAAATGTTGGTCTAAGACCCTTATCCAACTTGGAAAATGTGTATTGGAGCTCAATAATTCTCATAGGCCTCTCATATCCTCATTAAAACAATTTAACAATAGGAATTTAATTAATTAGACTCATGATCAGTCATATTATAAGGAACATATAGAAACAACCTACAAGACACCCATATAAACATAGGAGAATCTATGAAACACCTACTTTGTACTCATAGGTTCTCGCTCGTCTGATATCATCATCCTGATCAATCTAAAATAATATCAATGGATGTTTTATATGAACAACCTAAAAATATTGTAAAAGAGGTTGAACGTATTTAGAACACCGTATGGATTTAAAAAATAAAGAAATAGGCAGGTGGATTGAAGGTATTACCTAGATGAATATGTTTCAACCAACATATTAAAGATCTGAGCCTATATGGATATGGTTTCTTACATCTTTGGTAGATGGAAAATGTAGAAACTCCCCCACTGCTTGTGGTGGAGAAGGAAGAAAAGAGGAAGAAATTATATATTAGAGGGAGGTTATTTTTTAAAAAAAAATCAAATAAATAAGACTCGTGTATTTTCCACACTATTTTGATAACCGTGTGCAAACTATGTGGTGATCACCTTCCAAACACCACACATGCTTTGGAAAGGAACACGGTTTGAAAAACTACATGAAAACCATATTAATAACCTCCATTAAAAATTGAAAACACTTTACATGGTTATGATTCCCTAACTGCATAGTTTAAAAAACTATATCCAGGGCTCTAAGAATGCTGCATTGTTTCTTCTAGGAGGCCACATGGTTTTTCCATCATATGTGCCAGTATCAGTACATTACCTGAACAATTGTTTTGGGCCCTATCACATTGGAAACTCACTTGAAAACTCATGTAAGTTATCGGGCCGTAATAACCTTCTATGAAGGAGGGGTTGGGCCAAAAAACTTGGAATTAGGTTCTTATGTATATAATTCATTCTATTCCAATCACCAAACATGAAATTCAAAAAAGTTATGGAATTTTGATGCTCTCAAAATCCTGGGAAGTTACATGGATCAAATATCCAGGTTGGGTAGAGTATTGAGGTTTAATTATCTAGTGTAATTGGTCTGATGGGATTATACATTATGATATGGTGAGGGTTCAGATATAATATATCCTTTTTTTATTTTTATCAATCTATTATATATAATTTTTAGTATATAGTTTGGTGGCTAGTGAGTCTGTATGACACTTTACAATTACTTTACATTCCAAATTTATTTTATATTTATTTTTTTCCATGAAATTTGATGATTATTATTTTTATATTTATTTTTTTATTTTTCTATTATTTCACAATTTGATATGGGGTATAGTATTCCCATGTACTGCCTTAAAAGACCTTTTCATATAGAATCACTCTAGAATACTGACGGCATTACTGAGGTAATGTAGTGACCTAATCCATGAACTTTTTATCATAAACTATGGTGGTACATTACATAGTTATATCAGAGTTTATATGAATGATATCATATAATTTATATGGGGTTTATATCATAGTATTGTGGGAGTTAGTATATATTTGATATATAAATGTTTCATAGCATGTCATATATATTGGAATAGTGCATCAAGAACACATTCTCCTAAGAGAATTCTTTGTTAGCGAGGGATATGATTGTTGGTCTTATTTTTTGATGTTAGAGTTGTATGATTTTCACTTAGTGTGATTCAAAAGATATTTCTACTTTATAATTTATTTTTTGTTTCTATTTTCGATGTTAGATCATTATCAAGAGTTTATCATGTTTGAATATAGGATTCACATGACATATTTATGACAATGTGCGATTGATATCACTGATGATGAGGGTTCAACTATTTAAATTTTAAATGATAACATATATTGTGTTTTCCCATATAAAATAGAATATAATTATACTCATATATATCAAAATATATTTTATTTCTATGATAGGATATATGTATCTATGGAGAGTTTTCAATGACATTAATGATGCATATATAGTCTATCTTATAAGTTATGTATAGGGACCATTGATGGTTTGTATATTCATATGATCCCTTACTCAAAAACCCCTTGTGGGTAATTATGATAATTATTTGAAAAACAAAATAGGTTGGGTTATTAAATGTTTCAATAAAAACATTCATTTTATTTTCCAATATAACTTATTAGTGGAATTATCCTTTACCAACCATGTGACTCTAGTATACACGACACATATCATTGTATGGATATTTTATTGGATATATGTACCTATTTGAGTTCATTATTAATGATGGGTTAGTCACATATATAGATTCTTAGTGAGAATCAGTTCCCCAAATTGCTATTATTTTTGAAAATGATTTCATTTATATATTTATACATGATACCCTTGGATAGAGGTGTTTAGGATCATAGTGATTTGGGTGATTATGATGATATGAGACATAATATGGTAATCCATCATAGGTTTTAGACCACTTTTACGAGTTCCCTTAGATATAGAAGCTTAGGAGGATTCTTTGACTTACGATCGGTGCATGTGAGGCATTACTGGATATGTTCTATAGGAATTGGGATTCATAATAGGATATTGATTATTAAAAACATTGGTTATTTGTGTTTTATTATGTGAATTCAAGTGAAGGATTACTATGATACATTTCCCCGTGTATTTCTATTTTTTAAGTGGTGTAGTTTTTATAGAGTGTATAAATTATGATATATTTTGGAATTATGGTTGAGTTGGTTCATGATTGGGTATTTTTCTTTGAAACGTGAGGTATTTTGGGTTGTTTGAAAGGATCATTGAGGGTACTACTAGATAGATGATTGAAATTTCATTGATCATAATATGTGAATTAAGAAATTGGTCCTCATTTTGGTGATATATGAATCTTGGGATTGTGAGTTTGGTTGTATGTCCATGTAGAATAAGACCATATGACAATTATTTTTGGCTGAGATCAATTTTGTAATCATTGGTTATGTGCTACCCTATTTAATTTTGAATCATTTAGATGCCATTTGTGAGCCAGTGAATTAGGAAAATGATGGTTTGGTTTCAGGATGAGATTATTATTGGTTGAAGATAGTGGTAAATGTACCTCTAATGTAGTAGGGTCATCGGGATTAGATCAATGTGTGGTTTCATATTTAATCCCACCATGATCCTATATAGTTGTTTCCAAGGAATAAAAGAGTTTGGATTGGTAGAATCATCCAATTTTTGATAAAGGAATTTTTTGAGGTGGTAGTAAAAGATTGTTATATGGTAATCCATATAGTGGGGATTTAAACACTATCCATTTTAGATCATGAACATCTTTATGATAGAAAATTTCCTTCGCTTTCAAATATGGAGTTTCTCTATGCTAGAAATGATCATCAGTTGATGTTTGTGTTGGGGGTTAGGTGTGAGTGGGATGGTTTTATCTAGTTATTATATGAGGGCATGGATTTAGTGTTAGCCATGATGACATGATCATCATGAAAAAAGATTCATTCAAATGATGATACTAGTTATTGGATGGTCAAGGTGGAACTTGGATTTCATTATTATATTGAATTCTAATTGTCCATTTCTATATTAAATATCATATTTGATATTATTTTTTATTTTAGATTATGTTTCTACATTTGAATCAATTTCATTATGATTCTAGTGTGATCAAAAGGTGATTCCAGAGGTGAATCACAATTCATATCATGGTTCAGGGTGTGAAACCATTTCATTATGTTATTTAGGGGGTGAATTATTTGATGAATCATAGTTAAGAATATTTATCTAAAAAAGGTACCTAGGATTATAGATAAAGATTTTATTACAGTTAAAAAACATAATAATTTTTATTATGGGGATATTCTGAGGTTTGGAAAAGGCCTTTCCAAGAAATCCACCAAATGTTGGCCCTATGAAAAAGAAGAGGAGGCCTTTTTAATTACATTGGATATCATATATGAGATTAAATACACTATTTTTACTAGATATTAATACATATTTGTGTCTGGTGTGATTATAATCACAAAGATCGTGTCATTTTAACATCAAGGAAGGGTTTTGGAAATCATTTATAAGGGGTGGGGGTCTCATCCTAGGTAGTTCTCATCATGGAAGTATCAAGAATTTTTTAAAATTGATCATCCCCATTTGTTCTTCTCTTGTATGGTGACAACATAGTAAGGCTCTTGATCAACCCACACCTCTCCTTTATTCCCTCCATTCTGAGTGATTGAGTCTTCTTTTGATGTCCTTTTCTCATGGTTTATTTATCCTTCATAACCCCATATTGTTTCTCCCTAATATCCAATTATTATTAAAAAAATTATTTAGTATTTTTCTTTTATTCTAGTAATTCATGGTGGATGTTTCTGATTTTTTATGGGTATTTTCCCTGGATTTAGTGTGGGACGTCCTGAGGAAATGTATACACCCCCATTTGGTTAAGGTATGTTGTTGTGTGGTTTTTTAAAAGGTTTTTTTTAATTTTTTATTAAATAATATTTTTAAGAATTTTCTCTTTATATGGATTTTGGGTTAGTTAGTTTTAGGTGGGTGTGTTAGGACTGGACTGCACCCCATTGCTCGTGGTTTTAGTGCGACGTGATCAACAAGTGATATTTTAGTGATTTATTCATATTTAGTTTAAATTATATATTTAAATATAAATGTTAAATTAATTTCATTTAATATTTTATGGTCTCAAAGTAATAGGGAGGAGCTTGTTATACATGTATCTGATTTTGAAATATTTTTCAGACAATGATCAAATGGAATAAATCTGTTATCAAGGTAGTTGGTTCCTCATACGAGAACTATGTTATTATGAAATTTATTTATGTAATTTGAATTAATCTATTATAAAATTATGGGTTTATGAAAATTTTAAAATTTATTATATTTTTTTAATATAAAATAATTCTCATGAATATGATAAACAGACTGTGAAGGCCATGTGGGACATTAGGAAATAACATATTTTCCTTAACTTCCAATGGTCAAGGACTAATTTGAAATGTATTACTTGAGATGTTTCGAAACCAATTGGTTCTAAATAAATTAAATGATTTCAATGAAGTATCCTTATATAATGAGAACTTAGTGACCCTTATGTATAGACGTAATTAACTTCTTGTGATGGATGACCTAATTATCAAACTTGTGAAAACCTTGTGATTCTTTATATCCTTAATCTAGTTGAGATGAATATGGGGGGTAAGCCCCCCTAACTAATATTTTATTACCTGGATGGGTGTTACATAGGTAGGATTGTATGGGTTGGGTTTCTGAGGAACAACATAATGATGACTTGGGAATTGAGAGACAAATATGTCAATGGACACAATTCCATATGAGTGATGGGTTTCTTCCCGATATATGTTTTTGTAATAGGGGATCCCTTGATTTATTTTTCTGTATGAAGAGACCTAGGGGACCCCACTGGGTGCCAAGTGGTATGTTGACACTAATATGGTGATTATGGGAAATGGGTTGTATCATTCTGGGTATCACCTTATAACCTGAACTGATTATTTTAGACATGCATATCTATTTTAAAGAGGATAGGTTGTGAAATAGTGTGTCCAACCATAGGTTTTGGATTAGTTCATATAAAATATTGACCCCATTGTGATGTGATATATGAGATGATATAGATCAAATTCCATGCCCTCATAGATGTAATAGGTACATGATATTCCAAGGAGATGCTCCTTGGATCCTGGTATTGATCCAGTTAGTTACACATGGGTTTGGAATGACCCACATATACTCCATGGATCCATATAGAGGGACAAAAATTCCCCAAGATGTGATGTAGGGAAGAGAAAATCACACCACAGACTTAGATGATATAGTATTTTTGAAATAGTAATCTTTTTATTTTTTAGATGGATTTTGGATCCTTGGACATGATCCATGAATCATCATGGTGGAAAGTATAGTCCACTAAGATATTATATCTGATAGAGAAAGTCACAATATCGATTTGGATGATTCAATATCCATGGTAGGGAATTCCCCTAAGTTTTTAATGGGTTTAAGATACCTTAGACATATTGTTTGTATCTATTTGGTGGGGAAAACAATCCATTGATATGTAATGTTTGGCTAGGTGATTCACACACTAGAAAAGGATGATGTTGATTCCCGATATGGAAATCCTTTTATTTTCTAGATGAGCTTGGGATTCCATGGGAATATTTCTTAGATTAATATTTGATATGTTTTGGGATAAATTGGACAATATCCATGGATGTAGATGTAATATATTTCTTGATTCATTGGAAACAATCCTTGGTTAAAGATAAAGTGATATTCAATAGAGATAGCCACACCCCTAAACATATAAAATGTATTATCCAGATAAGGCACTCCTCATCACAATTTCTTGATTTTCCAATGGGTATGATGTGGATTTCATTTAAAACACTCCAAGGAATTTTATATTGGTAATAATATTTATTGGAATGATTATTTGACATGCCTAGATACATGTCAGAACTATTTTTAGAATGTTTAGTTTGAGCACATGTTTCACATGGGATCCAAGAATAAATAGTGTTTATTTATTTAAGCATTTCAAAGTGAGTTATTTAATATCCATTTGACCATGTAACGTGAAAATATATAGTATATTATGGGTAATTTATGGGGCCTCATTCATGGTTATATAATAAGTGGTACTCATATCCTTCTTTGGAATCCATGGAATTTGGGTACATATGTAGACTTCAGTGATAATAGGTTCATGTTGGGGACAATCCCAATGTTATACAATATAGTTGGATAGATAACATTATATTATATATTGTGATGAAGTGAGGTGTGGGATTTAGTATAGACTTAGTGTATTTTTATTCAAATTTTATTTGTATATGTAATCTTATTAGTGGGTAGCTACTGGGCCTGTATAACTATTTTATTTTACATTACATCTCATTTGAAGGATATGGAAATTATTTAATTGTACTTTGAGGACTATTATTGTGATATTTATGTTTTATTATTTATATATTATTCCACACTCTAATATTTGGGTATAGTATCCTCATGGTACACCCCCAAAACCCTCTTCTATGTGGTAGTATCTATTATATGAAGAGGTGTTTCTAAGTTCATATGAAAAATTGGTCCAGTTACCGTTCATCATAAATTAAGGTGGTATATTACATTTTTGTTTATTTATAAATGATTAAGAATAAGATTTTAAAATTTTTCCCATATGACTAAATTTTGACATTCTTTACAAAAGTGTGACAAGAATATTTTTTATCCTGTACAATATGAATATATTTTTCCACAATCATGAACATTTTTTAATAATAATCTTTCTTTAAAGGTTTATTAGATTTGTCAAAGAAAATCATATTCCTTATGTTCTGGGATTTTTTTTATAAATGTTTTCAAAAAAACAATATTTTTTGTTGTTTTTTTAAGTGTATTTATAAAGAATTTATAAAAGAGTTTTCATATATTTTAATTAAAAGTAAATTATTCTTATTCATCGTATAGGGTATGTTCAAATGATTCTATCCATCATCTTTCATTATATTTATTATGATGATATATTAATAAAATTTACCTCAATCCCATTTATTTTCCATATTTAATCAATCTATGATGTAATTGTAGTTATTTCTATTATATTTATGATGAAACAAACAATACATGGGCCTTATTCATGTTATGGTTCTTAGACATTATTGATGATGGTAGGGTAGCTTGGGATATATTTTTCCAATGAAATGGGATATTAATTATTCATCGAAGTAAAAGTTTGGGGTAACTTATTAGGTTACCCATAATCAAAATAACTAGTTATATGTTATTCCATCATTTTTTAAATAAGAGTGGACACTAGTTATTAATATAATGACAAATGATACAAATATGGTTTTTAAATTCATGCAATTATTTCTAATAGTTCCATTATGGATCATGAATATTGACTCATAATATTCTTAGGATATGTAAATTGATTTTTCCATGACTCAAGATTTTTTATCTATATTCTAATGGGTGTGAATTATCCTTTCTTATATTCAGGTACTTTTATTTTTTTCTCACACCCATATGATCATTTTAATCTATCTTATGATAATTTATTAACGATTCCCATGTTTATCTTTATATAGAATATGTTCTTGTCCTTCTTATGCTTCCTTTTCCAAAGTGTATAATAATTATTGATACATATATTATTATTATAAGGTATTCATTTGGGGATATATTTTAATGGATATTTGGAAATATTCTAATTGAATAATAAAATGTACTTACAATGGGAAAAGAAATTGTTTTTATGATAATGATATAGGTTTTTCACATAATGGTTTTCCTATTTCTCTAAAACTCTAAAAATATATTGAATTTGGTTAGTAGATGGATCCATATTTTTAATACCATTTAAATTATAAAATTTTAAATTAGGGATCATTCAGTTGGTATAAAATATAGTATGTAAATAGTATGTTTTCAATATAATATCTGGATGTACGGGTAATGGGTGTTATTTTTATATCCTAAAACTAATTTATAAAACATTATAGGTTAATGAACTTTTATATATGAAAAAATATATAACGTTTTGATGATATCATGGGTTAATAAGATTATGTTCAACTATAAGATTAATGTAATAGATACCCTTTTGAGGTTTTATGTGATTTGATTTTATGATGATTAAGGATAATTTGGGACACTTTAAATTGTTTTATGAAGAATTCATGATTGGGATATACATAACCATGATTAAAATTCGATGGTTATTAGGGAAAAAATATAAAATATTGGTGAAAAAATTTAGAATGTAATGAAAACATTTTTAGATATATGATATTGGATGTTGAGGTGATTATGTTTTACTTTGATAAGGGATTATTATATTATCTATTACATAGGTTTTATCAAATATATTACAATGGGACTAAGTAGGTATTTCGTGATTACTTGGTCTTTCTTTTGTAATAAGTTTACTATATTTTTTTAATCATTATAGGATTAATATGAATGAAAACTTAAGGAACTATATGAGATTTTATTTCCATATGATTGATGTTATTTGGGAAATAAGCCTTGTCTTTTCTTCTATATTAGAATATTTTTTTAAATAAATTTAATTTCTTTCATAGATTTCGTAGCACATAACCTCGAGTTTTAAAGAAGAGAAAATACTATTATTATCTAAATATTACCATTATAAACGAGTTTCTAAACTTGATGGAATGAATAGGAATAAATATTTCTTGAATATTAACTAAATTTTTTTTAGATAAATTAAATATATTGATAGACATGTACTTAATTTCATATAAATACTTTATATGGTTCAAAAAATGTTTTTTCTCGAAAAACATTTTACATTGATTTTAGTAACAAAATTATAAAACTAATATTTTATACTTTTATAAAATTTATTTTTAAAAATTAAATTTTTTTAGAATCAGTATGTAAAAATAATATTGGGTTAAATTTGATATAATTCTCTGAAAATAATAATTTTCAATGAATAATGAAAAATACTAGTTTTTATTAAATGATGCATTCTCATTTAAATCATTAAAAAGGTCCAATAATATTAAAAAAAATTAAAGCTCAAATATTTTGAATTATATTTTTATAAAAAAGTTGGTTCATTGGAATAAAATTCATGTTGACTATTGATATGAAAATTTTCTATAAATATGAAAATTTTCTCTTTAGAAAACTAATTTTTCATCACATTTCCATATTTAATTTTAAATTAAATATTTACAATTATTTTAATGGAATTATGAAAAAGGGATAAATATTTTTAATCATAATAATAAATATTATATAATAAGGTAAACAAAATATTGGGTTAAAATGAGTAGTAAAAACCATAAAAAAAAATAACACTAACGTTAAAACAGGTTTACTGGGGGTTAATCTAAAATGATATGGGGGTAAAATGGTATAAATATTGTCCAAATCCTATTTTATAGAACTATATCACCCATATAATCTATTTAATTTTTGAATAATTCATTTTTTATCATTTTGGAATTTTTAAAATGTGGGTAGAACCTTTTTATCAAAAGTTCCTAGTGTATCTTGACCCCCACTTATAAAAGGTTACCCATCTCCTCTCATATTAACACTTATAAAGAATACTATATTGAAGAATAATTTATATAATCCTTTAAATTATTCACTCCAAACATAGTATAGGCCCTGGTTTGATCAGGAATCCATCCTAGGATGGATTTTGGTGTAAACCTAAGGAGGTTTTCCAAAGAAGAGTCGTGGTTCTCAACCAAGAATTTATGTTCTATTACTCTTTGAACACCATCAAAATTTATTAAAAATTTCATATAAAATAACACCAGTGACTCCTATATAAATATATTTTTTTATTTAAATATAATATCCTATAATCACCCCCTCTTATATTAAATTGGAAATGAAACCATTGATCATGTGTTTGGCATACTACCACATCAAGAACCAACAAAATTGTATTTTCATCATCACCTCTATCGACTAGATATAATGATGGTTTTAAAATATTTATATTAAATTTTTAAAATTAATATACTTACATTATTATAATATTACATGTACTTTTTACTTTCCATTTAGTGGGAATATGATAATGTCGCTCATGTGTACAACATACTACAGCCTAAAAAAGTGATGTGATTCTTTTCTCACATACTCTATGTAATGAGGTTAATAAGGATAAATATAATGAATATGTGGGATATATATGAACTAAAAATTATTCCATTAAAGGTTAATTAATATGTATAATTCATATATTCCATCTTTTAAGAATATATAAATTGTTCATGCATACATACACCCTATCATCTCTATGGATGGTGTAATTAATTTTTCTATATATAATTTAATGAATAACACTAAATATATATATATATATAATTGATTAATATTATATTTATATCCTTATTAAAATTATAGATATTATGGATCCATATTTTAGGTTCAGAAACCAAAACTACAGAACCATACCATACTTAAAAACAAAGCAGTTATCACCTAAAATAGTGATTTTAGTAATGAATTGTTGATGAATGGATGATAAAATATTTTATGTAAATAATATATGGTATCATATATATTAGTATGGTTCCATAATCTATATTTAATAATTATATATTTATTATATAGTAGGTTCCAACATGTATGATGGAAGTCATGACATTTGGTAAGGTATTTATAGTTTCTATTTTATTTTTGGAAGACATGTGACATAATCCCTATTAATTTATTTATGATGTATATACTATCCCTTTTACTAGTTATATCATGAATTCACATTATTTAATGATATTTAATTTTTCATTTTATTATATTATTTCATTATTATTATATTTAAATGTTTTTGAATTGGTGAGGGATTTTTTGTCTCTCTTTTATTTCTATGGGAAACATATCATATTCACAGTTTTTTTAAATTTATTTTGTGGTGCATATTTTTACCATAAATTTCTATAATGATTCTTGTCATTATAATTATGGGATAAAAATATCCATATAATATTTTTACTTTCATGTAGCCTAGGATTAAGAATTTACCAAAGTGGTAAAAGTTTTATATTAAAATATCATTGTTCATAGGGATAGTTAAATATTATGCTTCCAATGATGAGATATTATGATGAAACATTAAAGAAACTCAATATATTTATTATCCACTAGTTATTTATTTAAATTTAATATTTTTCCTTTCAGTTTCATCCCTTTATGTACTCATGATTCCAAAAGAATTTGTTTATGGAAAACCCGAATTTATTTCTCTTTTCATTCAAATCCCTTCTAAGTCAATATTTTCAAAAAAATGTTTTAAATATAGTTTTAACATTCTAAAATGGATACTTAGATAAGTTTATACTAATGTTTTAATTTAAAAAAATAAAAAGAAATCTTCCAATCATTTTCCAAATGAGATATAATGGTCATTTTATCAAAAATGTGGATAGAAAAATTATTTTAACATATAATAAATGAATGGATTTTTAAATAATTATGATAACAAAATTATTTAAATTTCACTTAATAATTTTTCATGGTTCATTACAAAGAAATTTTTTTTCCTCAAAATTTTGTAAATTTTAGATATTAATGAAGTGGTTTAAATTGAAAATGATATTTTCCTCAAGAAGGTTTTAATAAACTATTATGGAATTTATATTCATCAAATACAACAAAATTTGATGTTACATATGAATAATTGGGGATGTGGTCCAATTTAATCATCCTTCATCTATCTTTTTTGGGTTTATGTCTATGATTATGATGAAATATTTTCTATGAAACCCACTTTTTTTAGGTTATGCTATGATGAAATATTTACGAAACCAATTTCAATTTTAATAGGATAGAATATGATGAATGTTTTTTATCTTGAAACATAAAAATTTATAGATTATGTGACTAGATGGAAATATGTTTCCATCTAATTAATTGGTAATTATTTATATATCTTGGGATAATAATGGGAAACAAGTCAACATGCTTGATATACAATTGGAAAATGGATAGTGGGCATGATCTATAATGGTAAACATTTTATAGTGGATAATACAAAACATTTTATTTTTGTGGTAGTTATACATTAAAAATGAAATGATTTCTATATCTATTTTGGTGCCACACTTTTATAACATGAGCTAATGTTTAACTAATAGTGAAGATTTGACATAATTTTGAATCATGTCTTTAGGAATGAGAATGTCTTATGCAATTACTCATGTTTATTATCTATGATAGTTTGGGTATGAACATTGTATGTTATGTTCATGATATAATAACCTAATTATTATCTCAGTGTTTTATATGATCATGGAAAGATATTTCCCATCATTACAGTTATTGAGTAACTAAGCTCACCCATTCTTATGCTTCCTTTCACTACATTGTGATGAAATGTTTTATGTAGGTTATGTTAATGAAATGAATAAAAGGGGAGGATAATTATGTGACATTATAGGATAATTCATTAAATAAGACTATTGTGTACCTAGTCTCCAAATAAAATGAACCATTAGGGTCCCTATGAGTGTATTTGTGAAATATATTGGATATTAATCTAAAAAGAGGTGATATTTATGTATGAAAATTATGGGTTATTATAGTTTGTTTTGGAGAAATGTTTAGATAAACTATGGAAAAAAGTCTTAGAAAACTATAATGATAACCCTACGGAAAAGCCTATGGTTATTTCGATGAATAGAAAAATGTCCTAGAATTTGGGAGAAGGGTTGAGAAAGTGTTTTCCAAGAAATTACATTCCTCTCAAGATATTATAAGTGTATTTGGATCAAGAATAGTTGTACTTATGGGTAATAAGTTCAAAAGGTGTGCATTAAGATAGACTCAATCATCACCTGGAGTGTGACAGTGTCCCTGAATACAAACATGGTTTGACACTCCTATTGGATATTTATTTATATCAAAAAATTATTTATGAATCATAATTAAATATTTTAATAATCACAATGAATAACCTAGGATAAACATAAGGTGTCATATATTTTAAAGTGGACTCCATTATTTATACATAATGTGAAATATTTCTCATGATTAATCACTCTTATTAGTGTTGAATTATAGTTAGGATAACAATTTTTATCAAGGGATTGAAGATAGAACAACGATATTGTAGTGGGAACACAAATGCACAAATATTGAATAATCTTACTTGAAATTTGTTATTATAAATTGTCATATATCATAAAAATTGAATACTAATAATAATTAAAATACCAAATGATTAGATGTTGAATTAGTAATCAAAACCCCTAATGTCCCAATGATCACATATCAAGTCTATGATTCTTCTCTAGTTGAAGTTCTTAGGAATGTGATTCCTAACAATATAGTTATTCTCCCCCTAGTTGAATTGGATGATATTTTAAGAAGGTTTTCGGTTTTTTATTTAAATACTACATCAATTTAGGATTAAGAGAATTCAAATTTGATATTAAAAACCAACCTTTGACCATCTAAAATTGTGTCGATAAATTTCAACTTCTAAAGGAAATCACATCCATTAAATGGGTCTTGATGCCCATTAAAAAGGGGTGTTTATCTCAGGTTGTTTGGGAGATTCTAAACATCAATGATGTGCCTATTTTATTACAACTTATTGATTTATTTTATGAATATTTTACTATTATTACACCAAATAGTGATGTTGAGTTATAAATTTTACTCATACGTGGTTCCTCATCTATTTCAATGTATCCATATAGAATGTGCCTGATCGAGTATCTGTAATTGAATAAAAGACTATGATAAACAAGATAATGGATTTATTCATCCAATTATGTCAACTTGGGGTGTACTAATTATTTTGGTTATGAATAATGATAGATCAATGTGAACCTAAATGGATTATTGTGAACTGGACATGATAAAAATAAAGAATAAATATCCACTACCCAGTATTGATCACTTTTTTGATCAACTGAGAAAAGGAAAATACTTTTCCAATATTAACCATTATAATGGATATCTTAAATATAGTGTCAATAAGGTGGATAAAACCAAGATAACACTTCATACAAGGTATGGAAACTATGAATATATTGTGATTCCATTTGTTCTTAATAAATCCTCTACTATATTCAGGAATAAAATGAATAGTCTATTTAGAGAAAACATTGATCATTTTGTGGTAATATTTATAGATGATATTATCAATTATTCTAAATAGAAATTAATTCTATGAATATCACTGTCTAATTTCACTAAAGTCCCTAAGTAAGGTAAAACTATACAGAAAATCTATAATGTTTGATTTTTGGATAAAAAAGAATTCATTTTTTGGTTAAATAATATCAAGAGAGAGTATATCGGTAGATAAATCAATGATGGTGGCTATTGAGAATTAGTGCTAACCAACCATAATGACTACGATTCATAGTTTTCTTTGATTATTGAAATATTATCAATAGTTTTTGGGTAATTTCTCACAACTATCTAATCCATTTACAATGTTAAGATGAAAGGAAGCCATGTTCTTTTGTAAAAATGAATGTGAGTAAAATTTTATGGAATTGAAGAGAAGGTTAGTAATTGTAATTACGCTTATATTACCCTATAGTGTAAAATGGTTTTAAATCTATAGTGATAAATACATGAAGTTATTAGGATGCATTCCAACAAATAATGAAATTGTTTAGATTTTTCCTCACATAAATTGATGATTAATGAGAAATATTACCCAACTCATGATTTGGAATTAATTTTTGTAATTTTTATATTAAATATATAGATGGATTATATTTATAGAGAAAAATGTGATACATATATCGATAAAAAAAATATTGAATTATTCATTCACGTAGATTAAGCTGAACATGTCCCAAAAAAGGTGGTTAGATATTATTAATGATTATGACAACTCAGTACCATACCACCATGGGAAAAAGAACAAGGGGGAAGAGGATTTAAGTCAAAAGGAATATACTTAATTATCTATAATGAGGAAAAAATATCTTTTATTTATAGATTTTCAAAATATGGATCTATAAATAATTAATTAATGAGAGAAATAGTGTAATTTTTAAATGAGCGTTCAACCGTCTATACACATGATGATCAAGGTGGTGTAGAAGGAAGATATTGATATATTGAATAAGGTAAAGTGTTCCTAAGTTTAAACATGATTATAGTTGAATAATATGGATCAATAACAATGATTTTTTTGTCCATTATCAATTTAAAGATGGATCTATTAGAAGTGGCTCATAGTTCTTCATTACTTATTCATCCTGGAAGTATAGTGATATATAGGGATTTGATAGTGTATATTTGTTTGGATGGTTTAAAGAGATATATTAGAGAGTTTTTATCTCTGTGATTCATATGTATGAATTTTAAGGATGAGATAAAGAAAATTAAAATATGGAATTATGACCATTACCCATACAAGAATGGAAATGGAAAACCGTCACCCTGGATTTTTCATTGAACTCCCTAAAATTCCTAATGGGGATAATGAAGTATGGGTTTTAGTGTATCACTTTATAATGTGATAACACTTAATCACTATCAGAGTGGATTTATATCTATATCATCATTATAAAAATTAAATTATTGGATGTCTAAGGATGAATGTTTCAACACAATCTATTTTATCTGATCAGTATCTGCAGTTTTCCTCAAAACTCTAGCGAAGTCATCTGTAGGCCCTGAATATAAAGATATTTTTCAGCACAACGTATCATCCTCAGAAAGATGGTTAACATGAGATTAATATTAAAACCCTATAGGGTATTCTGAGATCTTATTCTATGGATTGATATGGTGGTTAGGATTAACACATTACTCTAGTTGAGTTTTCATACAATAATAGATTTCACTCAAGATTTGAAATAGATACTTATGAATATGTCTATGAAAAAAAGTGTAGAACTGAAATTTACTTGGATTATGTTAATTAAATAATATTATTTCAACATTTTCTTGATAATGAAATGGAATCCAAAGATATAGCCACTTCATAACACATTAAAGTAGAACAAAGTAATAAGAAAATTGAGGCTTACAATAACTAGTGTGGTCGAGAAGATAAAGTTGGACACAAGGTGGTTTTATAAATTTATCCATAGAATATGATAATAAAATTTGGAAGAATTATAAATTAATCTCTAGATATGTCATAACCTTTAAATTTTTGATCATATCACTACCAGAGGTTATTCTTTTACAATTCCATTGGACATCACTCATATTCATGATGTTTTCCAAGTATCTTTCATGAGGAAGTACATACATGATCAATAATATTTAATAAACCCAGAGGTATAACGGCTATAGAATGAACTTACATATGAAGAATTAATATTGGATATCACTGATCATATGATACAAAATAAGACCACTCACTTTGTTAGTGTTTTTTGGTGAAGCTTCTAGCTTGAGTAAGTTATATGGGAACCTGAGGATATAGTTTTGTAGAAGTATTATCATTAATTTGTACCAAATTGAAAAATTTCATAGGGAAATTAATTTTAATGGGGACATAATGAATCCCCATAATACTTTATGATATTTTCTTCAAATAAATTTTATTTCATTGATGTCATGTGTTACACAATACACTGAGTTTTAACAAATTGTGATATCCTATTACTATATATACATGATAATTATTACCTAGAAATTAAGTAGAGGGTATGAATAGTAATAACCTTATTTTAAAAATTATGCATAAAGGTTTTAGATAAAAAAAATATAGTTACAATTTGGAACTTGATTGTTACTAAAGTCTTTATATGAATTGAAAATACATTTTTTCTAAAATATCATTATATATTTCATTTTTTGAAAAATATAATAAAAAAAAATTATACATTTAGAAAAATTATTTGAAAAAAATTAAATTCATTTTTTGGTCGACATGTAAAAAATATTTTATGGTTAATTTTTCATAATTTTTTGAAATTTTAAATTTTTCATTGAAAAATGAGAAATACGGATTTTTATTAAAAATAATCCTTTTTTATTTAAAAAATTAACAATATACATATTTTTAAAAAAATTAATTAAAAAAAAAATTTATCTTTTTTATTACTAAACTAATTGTTTCATTGGAAAAGAAATCTTTTTAACTTCTGATATTAAAATTTTATATACTTATGAATGTTTTCTATTTTGAAAACATTTTTTCATCATGTCTGGTGGTTTAATTTTATATTCAAATTTTATACTTGTCTAGATTGAATTTAGAAAAAAAATTCCATTTATATATATATATATATATTAATTAATATTATATAATAATTTCATTTTAATTTCTATTTTCAAGATGAATAGTAAATGTAGTAAAACAAATTTCCTGTGGTTTTAGTTAAGATGAGTTTACCAAGGGGAAATAAAATGATAATGAATAAAATGATAAAAAAAACCTATGTAAATGAAATTATAAGTAAAAATTTATACCTTATTATATATTTGTTTAATGATCCATTTTTGAACCTTATGCGATGTTTAAAACATTGTTACACCATTTTCATTTCCAAAAGTACAAGTGTATCCTCTCCCCAACATATAAAAGGGAACAACCTATCCTCTCTTATACACACTTATAAAATATGTAGTTAATAAAATCCATGGAAAATTACTCTAATTAAATTTATTTAAAAATATCATAATCCCTTTATTGATTTGGAAGCCAACCTATGATGGCTTTTTGTATAAATGTAAAGAGATTATTCGAAGAAGAGTTATCATTCTCGACTGATTGTTTCTATTTTATTTATGATTAAAACTCATTCAAACCTTCTAAAATATTTATTATATAATAAAATAATGATCTCATATACACTTATATTTAATTTTTGTTTTTTCATAACATATATCTATCTCCTCTTTCATCAAATTTAAAATGAAACCATAGATCATTTGTATAGTAGACTACCACCTCATGTCCTGATGAAATTGTTTCCCTATCATTTCATATCAATAATGCATATAATAAATGATTTTAAATACTAATTTTATATTTATGTCATGACCCGTCCCAGTGGGGCCTGCACCGTGACTCCCCAAGCCCACCTCCAATAGGCCCGGGGCTGGTGACTAGCATCGAGTAGGCATATCACTAACATGGGAGGCATTTCCTAAGTACCTGTACACACACACACATCTCCAAGCCCACAAATGCTGAAATGTAAAACACTAAAGAACAAAAATTCATGCATACAACTAAACCCAACCAATAGATTACGACGAAAGGTAGAGTACTGTAAAAGTAAACTGGGCCAAAATACAAGCCCACCAAAAGCAAGAGTCTGAAAAATTGCAAGGTCCAACCTGTAACCACAAAGGTATCGGGATTGTCGCTCGTAGCCGTAGGAACGCCTCGGCCTGTAGGGAACTCAGAAAGCTCGGTCCTGTCCTGGTCCGCCCTGGACCCTGTCAAAAGGCTGGTTGACTGCACAAGACACCAGACGTGCGGGCAAAGCCCGTGCAGGGGTGAGTATAACAATACTCAGTAGAGGACCCCAAAACCACAAAGCAGTACACAAAGTAAAGGTACAGTCATCTATGCATAATATATGTTTACAGAACATATAAAACAAACAATATATACTCAAAACCCAGACCCTCGGACTGGAGACAAGTCACGCAACCGCATACCCCCACAAGGGATTCCGTCCGAAGATTATGTGATGCGCTCATTCCGGGAGAACACACTCCACGAGTCTTATAGCTCTGATGATGTCCACCTGGGAAGATCTGTTCGTCGGGAACCATCACGGGAGATGGATACACTCATTACGGGAGACACACTCTTGAGTGGATGGGTTACGATAAATGGAAGCACTCATTACGGGAGACACACTCTTGAGTGGGAAAGATCCCGATACACAGATGAGGATAACTGCCAGGGCCATGGAGGATACCGCGACTCATCTGGAATTCACCTTCTAGGTAGAGGATCAACGCCCGGTATATTTGTTCACGTCGATTCCTGCCTCTACCTAGGGCCCGGAATGGATAGAGGATCTCGATCTGGGCCTCTCGGATGGATGCCTCACTCTATCACAGAAAGTCCTGCTGAAGGGATCATAATCCTGCATGAGGGAATGATGCCTGATCTTCAGGGGAACAAGAATAAGGGGCACCAACCCAAACGAAAGATGTTCAAGGCACGGTGAACAAAAGGACCAAGTCGTTTTCCAAAAATTACACGGCGTGTAGAAATGATACACGCCGTGTTGTCCGACCTCGGGTACTGCCCATGTACAACGGCCCGTGTCGTGAGGCTGGTCGTGTAGAAAACTTTATACACGGCATGTAGTACGTAGTACATGCCGTGTCTGGGTCACTGGGGTTGGCTCCGTGTACTCTGGCCATGTGCCCATACACGGTCACCAACCCGTGTACTCCAACCCGTGCAATCTGCACACGGAGTGACCCGCGCTATTGACCTCGCCTCGCCGGGTGATGGAGTACACGGTCGTGTACTCCATCCCGTGTCCGTGTATCCTCGGGTTACATGTCGAGCTCCGCGTAGCCGCCTCTGCCGAGCTGTACAAACCGTGCTGCCTGAAGCTATGTAGATCATCTCGTGTCTGTATACTACCCAAAGTACACACCGAGCTTCGGGGAAGGTCCAACACGCCGTGTGACCGGGGTCACATGCCGTGTGATTATTCTCTGACCCCGAAACCCTAGCCGCCGCTGCCAGAACTGCACGGCGTGTTCTTCGGAAGTACACGTCGTGTATTCTGGAAATTTCCAGAAACGGCGCCCTTCGCCGACGCGCCTCCTGTGCTGCTCCAATCATCAATTCGTCTATCCGATCACCACAAAACATCCAGGTTCTGGTCTCCCCAACACCACGAATCCACTTCCTTCATTTTCGGGCCTCTGATCGGCCCCGAAAACATGATTTGATCTTCTCGTGCGAAGAATTTTCGAAGAACTCCCTTTCCCAATCCGGTATAATTCGTCGTCCGCCATCGTCATCGCACCTCCAAAAGGTCGTTGCAGTGTCGAACCTTCGATTTGGGATTGTTTCCTCACAGAACAGATGCGCAAAGATCCGTTTTTTTCTCCCCGCGAAGAACGCGAAGAACATGCGAGAAAGAATGGGGGAGGAAATCCAATAAACAAATAAATTGAGGAACTAACCTTCATCGTCGTTTGTCACGGCATTGATACGCTCTCGTTAATAGGTTTAAATGGAGAAAAGATCAACATGAATAAAAAGCATGGATTAATTCCCCAAAATCATCCTAAAGAAAACCCTCCCACAAGAACGTACGAATCCGCGGATCAACTTGTTCGTGGTTGATCTGTGTTCGTCGTTTAAACTCAAATATGGGGAAAAAATAAATTGAAATAATAACCCCTACCTTTCGAAAGGATAAATCGTTGACGAACCCGTCGTGCTGCCGTTGCCATCGAGATCCTTCAACATCGGCACAACGATCTTTGGTTTTGATCCATTGTCGTTCTTCGTCGAGAATTTGCTTCAAAGTGTCGTGGATTCTACAGAGGTTCATCTCTCTATGTTTCCAACGATGTACAATTGCTTAAACCATTAAAGAGGGGAAACAAGTTGTCATTTAATTACGCGGCAGTATTAATGGTGTTGATTTTCCATTTCGAAGTCATTAAGATGCGCCATTAATTTAGGAAATAGTTGCGTCGTTTCCGCGCTTCAGTGGATGTTTCCTTAAATGAAATAAAATAAACTGGTTAATTTATTTTATTTTACTTAAAATGTCTGAAAATTAACTTTTTCCCTCGACCTGCACCGGTCGAGTTTAGCCTCATTATTAGGTAAATTCGTCGTCCCGGACGCAACGGTGTGCTCAGATTTTTAATTCGGGCATCTGTTTGGAAACTTCCACAACCGCGCACAAGTGCCAACTCACATAACTAAAAAAAAGTTCAAGCCACCATTTCGGGCTCACTGGACCTCGGAATGATGTGTCGTCTTCTCGCCCGGTCTCGAAATAATTCCATATAATATTTAAAAAAATAATAAACGGAAAATACGAGACATTACAATTTATGTCATATATTAATTTAGAATTATAATAAGACATTTACTATCTTACTATACTTTCCAAGGGATTATGTTAATGTCACTTGTGTGTTCTTCGGACCACAACATAATGATCTGATGTGCTTTTTTCAATAGGATTTACATGGAATTTATTAGGGAAAATTTTAATGAAAAAATGTGATTTATATGAAATAATAATTTTACTTTAATGGTTAATTATTTTTTAGCATTCCTATATTCTATTTATTTAGAGTATGGAAATAGTGTTCTTGTGTATATACGGAATAATGTCTCTGTGAATAGTTAAATTCATTTTCTATATATAATTTTATAGATTACTAAAGATATGTATAAAATGAATATATATTATATAAATATATAAATTTAAATTCACGATATTATGGAACCATAATCAATATACAATGAACAAAACTACTGAACCAACAATACATGAAAAATGAATTAGTTATCACCCTTAAAAGTGTGTTCAATAAATAATTTTTATTGACCGTGTCAAAAGCAGTTATAAGTAAATCATATATGGTATGATATATTGTAAAAATGGTCATATAATACATATATAATAAATATTTATTTATTATACAGAACCTTCCATCATGTAAAAAGGATATCAAGACTTTTGGTAATGTATTTCTTGTCTCTCTTTTATATCATAAACATAATTCATTTAATGATATTTCATTTTTCATTTGATGTTATTCTATATTTGTTCTTATGATTCAAAAGTTTCCGAATTGGTAAGGAATGTTTCATCTAAAATTTATTTCTATGGTTCAAATTCCATATTCCCCACTTGTTTAATTTTTGGGAAGTATATATTAATCATGATGGTCTTTTATGATTATTTTCATGATAATTATAGGATAAAAATATCCATTAAAAGGTTATTTATTTTAGGCAGATTATGTTTAAAAAATTACAAAATTTCTAAATGATTTATGTTACAATCTCATTGTTCATTTGGATTGTTTAGGATTGTGCATCCAATGATGATATATTATGAAATAACTCCCATGAAAAACATGAATTTTCTTCTCCTGTTATTTTTATTGAAATTAAGTGTTTTAATTACATCTTCAATCCTTTATGTACTCAATATTTCAAAATCATGTTTTTAATAATAAACCCAATTTATTTATCTCTTTAGTCAAAACCCATTTGTATAACATGTCCATGATTTTTGAAAATGTTATAAATAATATTTCTCAATTATAAAATGATTTACTAAATAAATTTGTACATATTTTTGAATTTTCACAAAAAAAATAAATGAATCCTTCTTGTCCTTTTTTTAATGAGGTAGTTTTGAATTTTTACCAAAAATGTGCATCGTGCCTCTGTTTTAATGTGTTAAGAATAAATTGAATTTTCCACCATCATGAACAATCAATTATTTTAAGGATTATTCAAAATTTAAAAGTTTCCATTCAAATAAAATTGTCAACTTAATATTTTGGATATTATTATATTTTAAGGATGTGATTTCAAACAAAAAATGATATTTTCCTCTACATTGTATTAATGATATTTTTTCGAATTTATATTCAATAAATACATCAACATTTGGTGTCTATTATGTTTTAATGGGTATATTATCCAATGTTACTATCCTTATTCATTATTTTGATGGTTTATTTTTAGTATTATGATGAAACGTTGTTTATCAAGCACATTTTTTCCTTAGGTTTTTGTATGATGAAATGTTTATGAAACACATTTCCTTTTTAATGGGTTATAACATGATGAATGTTTTATGATATTGTTGGAAAGAATATATGGATTATGTGATGTGTGGGAAATATATCCCTCTATTTTACTGGGTAAATATTTATATCTCATTAGATAATAATGGGAAACAAGTTGATGAGCTTGAATAATAATGAAAAATAGGTCGATGGGCTTGATCTAAAATTTCTAATAAGTTATTAGACCTGATACACTATGTTTTATGGTCTTGTTAGTTAAAAATGAAACAATAAATGGTTTTTTTACCTATATTGGTTTCATAATTTTCTTACATGAGCTTATAGTTCATGAATTATGAGTATTTCACACTCTTGTGAGTCGTGTCTTTTAGAATGGTAATTATTTATGCCATTATTCCGGTTAATGATCTATTAAATGTTTAGTATTAAATTTTTATGTTAAGTTCACTACATAATATACTTATTAATATAATATTCTATTATGTGATAATAGATTTATATCTCCCCGATTAACCCTTACTATGAATCATAGCTCACACTTTCTTATACTACTTTACACCAAATTACGATTAAATGTTTTATTGTAGGGTATATTCATGAATAGTACAATATTAGGAGATCACTATTAGAGATATTGAATATATTTCATTAAATAATGATATTTTGTACCAAGTCTCTAAAAAACAAAAAAATCATGGTCCTCGAGCATGTATTTCTAAAATTTATTCAATATTTATCTAAAAATATGTGATATTTATATATGAATAGTCTAGGACATTATATAACATTTGATGAATATATGATTTTATTGGGGTTTAATTGATTGGTGTTATTCTGGAACATAATATTATACTTTGGATAATTTATGATTAGGGCATATAAATTTTCTCGTTTATAACTATACGAGTGACAAATATTATTAATAGGAAAATTTTATGTTTATATTTAAAAATTATGTGACAAAATCCTTATAATTTTTTAGTAATTACTTTTTATTTAATTATTTTGAGGTATTTTGAGTTTAATTATTTTTGGAATGTTTATGTGAAATTCAGGTTCTATTTTGTGGCTTTATAGATTAATTTAATATTTACATATATGATTTTTTATTCATTTCAGTATTATCATCCTTAAGATAGCCTATTTTTTGTTTTAGTAATTTTCTAATGTCATAAAGAATAACATTCCATCACTTTTTTGGGTCATTTAAACCATTAAAGGAAAATATTATTTATTTAATAATGAATAATATTTATTATTTATTAGTTAATTGAAATATGAGGTGAAATGAAGATGGGAAACTACTCTAATCACATTTATAGGTTTAAATAAAACTTATTATGTAGAAAGAATCATGTGTATATATTATCTTATCTTCTATCATTATTGTAAAATGATTCCATAGAATCATGTAAGAGTGAGATAAATCTATTGAGATTTATATGGAAAATATCACTCGTCAATGATGGTATTCCTTTTGAAATGTATTAACAAGTATGATTCTCATAATGGAAAATTAATTTTAATCACCCAAACCCATTAGTTATATTAATTTTTAAATTTGGGTGTTGGGATCCACAGAATGGGATCATTAAAGGTATAATTTTATATAGAGTTAAATATAAACTACATGTGGTGATTCATGAAGTGATTTAGCTGTTCAGAGCATCAATAAAATTTCACAATATGGAATCATGGATTTTTTTCAATATTTTTTCCTCAGCATTGATTAATGACATGAAATTTTATTAACACCGTGATGTTTGTGAGAATGATTCTAGATGTTAGTTATTTTAATAATTCATGAAATTAAATGATTATTCAAAATTGTAAATCCCAACAAGAATTTTGTGGATCAAGTGTCATGTTTTTTAGTGTATGTGAACTGCATGAGGTTCAAGGTGTTAACAATACATTGATGTCATGAATGGGGAAAATTTATGATAACTATAAGTTCCTATATACCTCTAAATTCACACATTATCCCATAATTATTCTTGAACTCTAGGCCATTCTCAATTGATTTTGGGATCCATAATATCCTTTGATCCTTAGCGTTCACCCTTATCTTTTAGATTTTTTATATGAGTGATTCAAGTTGATTTTTTCTTCTCTTCCTCTATGAATAGTTATTTATTTATTTATAGAACACCCAATAGTTTTTTTCATTGGATTTTTAGGTCTATTAAGTTATAATTTTTTTATATATCGATTTTTTTAGATTTGTACAATATTCCTTCTATTCTTCTGGCCTTTTGGTCCATCCTCTCTTACGTTTACATGAACAAGAAATTGGAAAGATTTGTTTCAAGTAACATATTTTAGTTCTTTCTATTTTATGTCTATCAATGATATTATGAATATTTATTTTTCTATTGGGGTGGTGTTAGTATTAATTTACTTAATAATTATAACAAACCATACTAATATAATTGTAATGGTGTGATGTGCATGTGGTTACCAGTTTTCTTAATTTTATTAATTTTTTTTAATATTATATAAAAGTAATTGGATTATGAATTAATGTGATGAATTAATTTGAGAATATTATTTAAATGTTAAATTCTTTAAAGTAGATAAGTGGAAATGACTAAATTGATATTCTTTATTTATGCTTTACTTGTTATGTTTTATTAGTTGCATTGGTTATTTATTCCATGGTGGATTTTGTTTATTGTGACTTGGTGGCCTTGGTTATCTATATCTTTGCATCCTTGGTTATTTTTGTCTCTTTGGCCATGCTTTTGATGTGGTAGTTTAACATTGTGATTTATTCATTGTGATTTAATAGAATAGAATAATAATATTTAGAGAGATAAATGCAGTTATTAATAAAGAATTAGTTGGGGAGAATTTAAACTAATCACTAAATGAATAAATCATTGTGTCTAATTGTTGAATAGAAAATGGAAAATGTAACCTGTATTTTTTACCTTTAATATTGATTGTGTGACGTTTTTTCTATAATAGATTCTATGAATGGTATAATTATATTATTACTTTTTTATGATGGTTTTGGAGGTGTTCCTCTGTGAACCAATAGTTGTGGGATTATATAGGATGATTATATACCTATATTTTCCTATGTTTTCATACCCACCCAACCCATGTTAGGTAATATTCCTAAAATCCAAAATCCCGAGGTGTGTTTTCATTAACATCCATGAAGTGTATGAGGTAGATATCTGACATCCAAAAATCCCCCACTCTCCAATCGGTTGTAGTATCCTTTCATATTGGTGGTGAAAGATGAGATAATTCATGGGGGTCAATCTTAGTTGGAGGAGGAAACTATGTTGATGTTCTATGTATTAATGATACCCTATATCCATGGATATATGAAAAGAGATATTCAATTAGTTTAATAATACATGATATGCAGTCGTCATTAAGAGACATGATATTTGATTGGTGTCAAGAGACACGATATGTGGTTAGTTCTATGAGATGTCATATACTGTTGGTGTCATTATTGTCTGATATAGAAGGGATGAAAACAAAGTATCCCTTCTCATTGGATAAGATTATATATTAATTTTGGAAGTGTTTTAAGGGTGAATTTATTTAGGTTTTTAGGATAATAATTTAATACCCTTGAATTTGCTATTTTGTGAGTGAGCCTTGGTGTGCTCGGAGGGGAAAACATGTTGACCTGGGTATGTTCTAGTCAGTTCAACTATTTTTTATTCAGGTAATGAGTTTTATATTTTCAATTTTTCCCAAGATACCTTGGGTATGATCCCACTAAGTATACATGTTATTCTCTACCTATGTATATATAAAATATTTTTTTAGACTTCACTATTTGGTATGGTGACCTATTTAGTTTTTACTAGCACATAAATTTGGTTATTCCAATTGATGCATCAAGATATTCATTTAGTGTGGTTTAATATTTGGATATGTTGGTATATATTTTATATTCATGAATATGTGATATGTCATCTATGGGATTTTGATTTCTTTTATTATATAAGATATATTTTTTGGGTTATTTTTCATCTTACCTCCCTCTGTTTCTTATTATATTGTGGGAAGATCCTCACATTTTAGTGTTTTCATCCCTTGAGATAAGTCTCTATCATGGGACCGACTATGGGAGATACATTGGGGGGAATCCTCCTCAAAAACACACTAGTAGGGGTACCTGTGGGTGGGGGAGAGGGGTATTGATGTAGTGCTATCAAATGTATTTGTTATGATATATGGTGTATTTTCTAGTTTGTAACTCATGAGGATTTCACGGGTTGGTAAGGAAATAGTGTCAGAAAAACATAGTATGTGATGAATGAACGGGATACCATATAGGTCACAAGAATATAGATCACCATGTAATATTACACAAAGACCATATATTCTTTGAATATAGTAAGTAAATTTATACTAATATCAAGAAATAGACCGAGGATTGGTATTGGAATTATAATATTTTGAGTTTTTTTTTGGATGTGGGGGTTTTGGGATTGAACAAAAAATTAATTGAATGGATATAAATAAATCAATAGTTATCAAACATTGGTGTTTCTATATTAACTAATAATATGATAGTTGGTCGCCACCCATGTATTATTTCTGATTGGGAGGTTTAGCAAGCTAATCCTTTTGATCATCAGAGGGTGTATCCTTATTAAAAGTATGAGTAGTGTAAGTGGACATTGTATCCCAATTACCATTAGATCCTACTTAAGTATGAGGGTAGTTTCTATGATCTATAGATAGAGTATTTTCTAGAGGATTTGTAGATTACACTCATCTTTATTCAATCTTGATCTGAGTATGGGGCTTCTCTAGTAGTTTTCTTGTTGATGGGAGAAGTGTGTCGGTGGTGCATGTTGTATCTCAGGGAGTGGTATGAGATCGATGTATTGTAGGATGGATTCTATTAGGATTTCATAGAAGAGTTATTATCGATTATTTTTGGGGGTGGAAATGAGTCAGGAGTTTTTTATCCTTTATCATGAGACTATGATCATTCATGAAAAATGGATTATGTTTATAGATCTTCATCAATTATCCCTATTGTTCTTCTAGAAGAGGAGTCAATAGAAAATTAGAAAGAGGAGGATTTTCCCCACACCCTTTTTTATTTTGTCACCCCATTTTTTATCCTTATATATTTAGATGTAAAAATAAGGAAGTGGTGAAAGGGATGTTTTATAAGAAGTTGGGAACACCAGTAGAAAATAGCTAGAAGGGAGCAGAGAATCAAATTGAGGTACATGGGTGTTAGTCCAATTGAGGTTTTGATTGATAGGGAAATGGCCCTAATATTTTTCATAGAATTTCTCATGGGATGGAAGATATCATTATTTTAATGTTAATTCTCTCTTTTTTTTCTTTTATTGTATAGGTCATTATCAAAATTAGCTATAAGAACCCATGTTTTTTGAATGAGGTATGGATCCATTCTTTTTCAATTAGAAAGATTAAATATGGCCTAATATAAATCCCCTTTGAGGTCATGGTGGTTTCGAGGGTGTTTGTGGCTTCTTCAAAGCCTGAAACCCATGTTTGGGGTGGATTAATCCTAGTTCACAATTAATACAAGATGTGTGGGGAAGGCCACACGGTATGTAAAAACCATGCGAGGCTAGGATGTGGGGGTTTGCAGGCCGATGTGCTTGGGGAAAGCATATGATGGGAGGTGCATGACCGTGAATCTAGGTCTTTAATATTAGTATATCATGATAGTTGGTTTTCACACTGTTTCTTTTTGGTCAAAAAATAGTGTGGGTAAATAGTGTGGGTTCCCGTTGGCCTACAAGAAGTCATGCATGACTGTTGAACAACCTGAAAATGATGCTCCCTAAATTGTGTGACCCCAAGAATTTTGGGGATTTTAATAATTTTAATTTGTTTAAAATCTAATTTATAACCTAGGTTTATTTCACCATATGCACAGCAAGGAGGCCCTTTTTTGAGCTCTCAATGTGAAAAAACTAGAATTTGATCCTGATTCTTCATCTGATAACCAATTTGAGCGTAGTTTGTCTCATCATATCCACATCATTATGATCTACATTCCTTTTTAGCCATTATCATTCCTTATGAAAATTGGATATAATGTTTGGATTAAGCATCATATACCCTAATTTCTATTTCTTCATCTATTATTCATGTTTCTTATGATCTAAGTTGGATCAGGATTTCATGCTAGAAAATCACTACACTACTAAGCTAAGGTAGGTGGTATATAATTTTTTTTTGAGTTTGGTACTTTATCGATATATCTTAAGTTATTCTAACTTCCATACTTTTTAGTGTGGCCCTAAAATTGAATAGGATAATTAAATTAAATGAACTTTGACCAGTTTGGGATGCCCTTAGGTTCCATTTATGTGTGTTATTGGATATTACCTCAACAATGGTAATCCATTGGGTGTAGCATATATATATATATGACTTGTTTTTTGACTATTGAACCATCCATGGGATGTCTTCCCATGTTTTCCTAATTAAATGGAGATTAATTATGATCAAAAGGAATTGAGTTTCTTAATTAGGTGAAGGGTTTCCACCATTTCTTTATTATTAAATTTTGAATCGAATTGGTTAACTATGGATTTCATATAATGGTTTACATTTCACTTGGCATGGCTTAATTGGTTTGTTCATCAATTAATTAATGATGGGGTATACACATTGAATATAACCTAACATCAATAATGGATAAGGAGTGGGTATACTCATTAAATTCCATAAATGTGAAATGATGAATGGGTGGGTATAATCATTTTTTGGAATTGAATGTAATTTTTTATATGAGTGGGTTGAATCATATGTTATTAAATTGTTAAATGTTATGAAATGGTCGAATGATTGTATATATTCCATTGTTGTCTCTCCATGGATATGGAACATAGTAGAGGATGCCTTGGATTGTGTATTCTCCTTGGATCTTGATTCTATGGGATTACTTAGGCCTTGATACATATTGGATATGTCTTTCTTGGACATGAATAGTATGTGTCTAGTATGACATGCTCCTTGGACTCCAACTAGTTCCTATATTAATATTACATCAAGATAATCCTGGGACTCGATAAAGATTCCATGGTATTTGACACCTTGGATCTCATCCTTCATGGTCTGACACTAGTTATTATGGTGTATTTATGGGAATGTGATTTAATGGATTATACATTCAGGACGTTGTTGTTTAAACACATTAGGGTATACATCTAGGATGTGGTGATTTGATATGTATGGATATATGATAAGGCCGTTTTGTTTATTTAAATATCTTGTAGCTACCTTGTATGGGGTCATAAAACTATTTTATAGGGGATATTTAGAGGCTATTATTGGGTTACTAGTTTAGTTGATTACATACCATGGGAATATTTTACTTTACTTCTCACCCTATTTAATTTTTACCTCCTTATCTTTTTATATTTCACACCATGAAATTTATAGATCATGGGTTCTTTCATACTAGGATTTTATGTCACGCCAAGTTTGGTTTAACCTTGGGGGAACCAAAAAGATTCTATCATTTTAGGTATAGATAGGTCAAAGCACCCTAATATAGGTTTTTGACTATTTTTAGGAGATAAGGGTGTGATACTCAGCTGATTCTCATGATGGTATTTGGAGATACCAATTTTATTATTTTTATTTTTTGGGTAAATTTATTGTAACTTACTTCTGTAGACCTATTTTTTTATTTTCCTATACATGTGACACACATCATTATCATGATTGTATATGAGACACTTCTAGCTTGTTTTTTATTCTCTTATTTCATAGTAGTTGTCTAATTGTTTATCTGATACCGTTAATGGTATTTATTTATATTCTGGTGTGTATACTCCTATTATGAGGGAATAGTCCCCATTGAAACACCTAGGTCATCACTACTAGTCATCAACCTCTAGAGTTTGGGGAGATGTTCTTTAGGCCTTATGAAAAACTGGGATCAGTGCACTATTGAGTGGTTGTCGGGTCCTGCATGTTACACTAGCAGTAATTTCCATTATTACTAGAGGGCCACCATGGTATTGGAGTTCAGGCCCCTTTCTAGTAGAAGCTATAGTTTCTCCCTATGGTTTATCAATAGCATGACATTCCAACTCATGTTATGTATAAAATTAATTAGTATTATTCTTTAATAATAGGTGGAGGAGTTATCATAGAGTAAATCCATACAATTCCTCTCCATCATGGACACCGACTAGGTCATGGTCATGGAGGTTGTCCTTAGTGAGAAAGAGTAGCTCGACAAGGCTAAATACATGTTCTAGAGGAGCTAGTTCCAGAGGTCCTTATGTTAATTTAATGGTTAATAAGTATATATTAAAACATAGTTTTTGTCTTATTTTATTATATTTTTTTGTAATTCATTCTTGTTCCAACATTGGTGTGAGAATTGAGAGTGGACAAGGAGAGTATTGTTCATAACCCTACTGTAATCCAAGATAGTTTGAGGGCTGGTTAGATTGTTTTATGGGTTTCATGAATGTGAATTGGTGTTTGTAACACATCAGTCATTGGGATATTTCTTTGTGTTTTATATACAACAATACAATGTTACTCTCAACATGGATTGTATATATTCCATTCAAAGGGTTGTTAACAATTTTTATAGGAGAGTTATGTTTTATTATGTGCATGGATGGCCTATGGTTTTCTATTATGATAATGGTTATTTGTCTCATAGTAGGGAAGTGAAGACCCTTATTTCATGTATGTATGATTCAGCGATAGATCCATTGGGATCTCAAGTACTTGGAACACTATGATTTATTGTAGAGTTTTTAGATTTTTTACCAAAAAAGATTTTGGCACTACCAAATGGACACTATGTTAGGTTTAGGATAGAGATTACATCATATTCCACATCAAATAAAATGGATCCTTATCAGATAAAAAACATAGAGTTATAGGGGCCAAGACTCTGGTTTGATGACTTGATTAATAATGGATTTTCATGCCAATTGTTTCATAATGGTGTCACCTAGTTTTTATCACCCTAACAGAGGCTAGTATTCTAAGGTTCTTTATAGACTATTATAGGTTAAATCTACTAAAAATAAATAATTATAAACCAATTATAATAATTTATGATTTATTTGAATTTTTTATGGGAGCTATCAGATTTCCTATGACCGATCTATGGTCTAGTTATCATTAGTTGAGGGTAAAATGGATATATATTTCTAAGAATTCTTTTCAATGTCATTATAGAATCATTAACTTTGTATTCATGTAGTTCAATGTCATGAATTCAGTACATATGTTCTTGGAGACATTGCCTCTATATTTTATTAGTTAATGGACTAGTTTATAGTTACTTTCTTGGAAAAATTATCATATATTCATGATTAGAGGGGGGAATTTTTAACACATGAGTATCATGTATATGACTCTTTGATGAAACCAGTTGTATGGGAAATTGTCTATATGTAATTTATTATTATGAGATATTCCTTCCTTGTAAATGTGGTACATCCCAATGGATTTTTTGTTGATATAATGAATATTGAGGTGATTTATTCCAATGAATCATCTAGGAATTTAGTAGTGATTAATAGATTCTTATGTCTAATTGTTTATTATTGATGTTTTATTTTCAATTTATCTTGGTTTGAATCCCCATTAATATACTTAATAGGAAATAAAAAGGATTTTTTGTATATAATAAGGTCAACAAACATTCGACTACATGAATGAGAGGTTGTTCACTATCACAATTCATTAACTTCATGAGTAGGGTGTGATGTCTGAGGTGTTCTACGATGCTTCCCACATGATTTTATTTGGAGTATTCATGAGCATGGTGTGATGTATGAGGTGTGAACCATCCATTTACATTGTGAATTGGAATATTTCTTGGTTGTTAAAAAGTTCCTACCTCTAGTTTATGGTTATCATTCACCCATAATTCCTATCAAACATCATTTGACTATTGTGTGATTTTTGATTCCATAAAATCCTATGATATTTGGTGTTAACATTTGACTTTCAAAGATTTGATGTCGATGATTACCAGTGAGTTCGTTTTCTTATACTCTAGGATTCATTCCGTATTTCTACAATTATTTGACATTAGGTATGTTATTTACATTTTTTATTATATTATCCTATAATTTTTATGAGAGATATATATATGATTCATATTTATTCATGTATTCATTGTGTTGTTTTATCCCCACAACTCAACCTCTCTTTATTGGGATTTACCATAAAATAACAATGGTTTTTAATGTATGTTATTCATTTTCCCACACGTTTATATTCATATATAAGATTATAATTCATTTTTATTTCTTTTGGAGGATGGTATAAATTTTGTGAACAAATAATATAAACTATACTTATAAAATAGAAAGGTAATTGTGTGAAACATATGTGGTTAATCTTGTTCTCGATGTTGTTGATGTTGTTTTATGTCTTATGATTATTATTGTATTATTATTCATATTGATAGATTTCCTTGAAAATACCCATTTCATGGTTACATATGTAAAGAGGATAATTGAAAATGACTAATTTATTATTTATGGTTTACTCATGACTTATTGTGTGTGTCTTGGTGTCCTTGGTTGTTTATGGATTGGTGTAAATTTTTATTAATATCTTTTAACACTTGGTTACATTCGGATTTCAGACCTTGGTTTCATATGGTTTTGTGGGCTCAGTTAGGAATAGGTGGTTCAATATTGTGGTTTTATAATAATGATTTAGTTGAAATAGAATAACAATATCAGAATACATAAATGTAGTTGTAGATAATTAATTTGTTAATTCAAATTAAAACTACTAAAAAATGAAATATTCCATGTGGTTTATTAAGGAATTAAAATTGTGATAAAGAACTCAGGTTATGGACCTACTATGATTCTTATGGGTTGGATGTTCTATATTAGAAGAAATTATGCGTGGGACAATGTCAATAGTGTCTCGACTATAGAATTGTGGTTTATCTTATGTGGAACAATAGGTATGGGTTTGTGTGAGACTACAATATAAAAATATATTATTGTGTTTTCTTTGAAACCTCACTCAATTAATGTAACCTAACATACACCCAGAAACAATGGGTGTGTTTCCCAAAACATATTGGATGGGGAGGATGTAAATGGCTGACCAACACCCCACCTCTCCCTTCAACAGTATCTTTTGGTGAAACCAGTGGTGAATAATTAGAGAGGTTATGGGGTTCATGTGTGGTGGTAGGAGGATGAGTGGATGATATCATATTCATTCATGATAACCTATTACCGTAGTTGAATGATATTAGATATATGGTTAGTGTTGTGAGAAATGATATGTGGTTTCTAACATGAGACATGATATATTTTTTTTCCGTGAAACATTATATAAGATTTTATATGATACATAATATATGGTTTTCCATGGGATATGATATAAAGTTGGCTCTGAGATATGTGATATATGGTCACTGTAATTATTAGAGGATATGAAAGGGGTCAGTCCAAAGGATGTCTTCTCATTGGGTGAGAGTGGAAAATCATTGGGGAAGTGGTTGGGGGAACCATTATTTACCTACTTATGATATTACTTTAATAAACATGGATATATTATTTGGTGAGATATCCTTAGTGAGGTTAAGGGTAAAACTAATTTACTTGTGTATATTCTCATTAGTTCTATTGTTTCTTCATCTCGGCATTAGTTTTTACTTTTCAGTTTCTTATGAGAGACTATTGGTATGATCCTATGGATTATACATGTTTTTTCATACCCAAGGTACATATAAACTATTATTTAGTTATGTAAAATAATTTTGGTGATCTAGTTGGGTAGTATGATCATGTATCATGGGATTTTGTGGTTTCTACCATTGGATTGTCATTTTGTAATATTTTTTCTTTGGAGACATTTATATCTATTTTATATTCATTCATATATTATATCTTTTTATTGGTGATTTTAGTTTTCTTTATTATATAAGATGAAGTAGTTGGTTTTATTTTCATCTTATCTCTCTATATTTTCATTATATTAAGGATAATTACACACATTTTTATTTTTTTTACTTTAACTTTATCGTACCTCTTGATTCCTACTTGAGGAGTGAATCGAGGGGGGGTCCCATAAACTCTCCACTACCAGCACAATATTGGTAATAATAAAGGGGGGATAGTTTCATGCATGGTATAAGAAATATTTTATAAACCATATGTTTCCAAGTCTAAATAAAATTTTATTTGGAAGGAAATATAAATGACTTGGATTATAATGGTTTATTTCTGTTTATGTATATTTATTTTTTACTCCACATTACCTCTTTTTTTCACTAGTTTGTGGTTACTTTATTAGGTAACCTTATAAAATAATGATTTTTAAGTCATCCTCCACACTTTTTAATTCACAAAAAAACCATTTTACATCATTTCTTAAATAGAAATATGAAGGACAGTATTATTGAGGGGAGAAATTGAAACACACTAAAATTTTGTTATGTGTTACTTTAAATATCTTATAAAATTACTTATGATGTAAAAAAATAGAACTAAATTGAATAATAATTTATTTAAATGAATGTTAAAATGAATAAATTATTAATATAAAATATCTAAAAAAATAAATTGAAACACATTGTAAATTTATAATAAATATTTTTAAAAGTAATTAATGTTTAAAAGGGTCAATTTTTTATATATGTGATTTTAAACATTATTTTATATTTTATTTTAAAATATAAATTTAGGGATTTTCATGTTTAAATTTTATAAAATGGATTAAATATTTTTATTTAAAATTTCAAAATATTAAAAAGATAAATTTATATATTTTTCTGAAAAATGTGATTTTTGGAGAAAAGTTGAAAATTACAAATTTTAAGATACTGTCATTTTTATGATATTATCCTCCTATAATAATTATATGTAATTTTTTTAAAACATTTTTATTGAATATATATATATATTTATGATGTAATATAATTCATTTAAATGTAAAATTTTAACATATAAATCTAGGATTGAAATTTAGTAAATCAACATAATGTATTAATTTTCATAAAAAAAACTATTTATAGTTCTTCACTTTTAGTAAAGATATCCCCTAGATAATTTGAATTTTTTATTATTTTTAATTAAAAATATTTTTAATTTCATTTAAATTAATATAATTAATTCCATTCGAATCAACATAATAATTTATTTTTGTAAAAATTCGTTTATATTCTAAAAATTCTTTTTTTTAGTTTTTTTTCTAAAAAAAGATTTTATATATCATTTATAAAAGTTATATTAGAATTAATTATCAATGATAATGGAAATTTTGTTAAGTTAACAAGTTTTCCTTATGACTTTTCCATTTCTCTATGTTTTTAAAATCACAAACACATTATCTTAAGGAAAATTATATTTTCCCCATAGATTATTTTCAAAAGGAAAACTTCCCTTCTCTAAGGGAATTTTTATCCTTACCTCTGTTTTCATTGTTTGTTTTATAGCCTCTCTAAATCTAACTCGTTTTTTTGTTTCATATATAAAATCTCAAAATCCTATAAATCCTTGGATATGGAGTATTCTGTTTTTAGGATCTGAATTATCTGAAATTCTGGTTTCAAATTCCTTGAAATTCTGACACCGGATTCTCTAAAATTTAGGTTTTGAATTCTATGAAATTCAGAATCCGAATTCTATGAAATTCAGGTTCCAAATTCTCTGAAATTAAGACTCCAAAATCCTCAGAATTCAGACTTCGAATTCTTCATAATTTAGAATCCATGTTACTCTTAATTCATACTACAAATTCCCCTATATTCAGATTCTGAATTTGTTGTAAAACAGAATCCGAATATCCATGTCTTATAAACATTTAATGTTTATTTGGTTAGATTCTGAAAATTTTATTATTTTAAGAAAATCCATTTTCCTTACAGTTATTATGAAACAATTTGGTACAATAAGTTCTTAACTAAACGTTGTTTGAGTGGCATGTGTATAGGTCTAGTTGAAATTCAAGGAAAAATATGACCGTTCGAGGAGGGAGCTGACCATTGGAGAAGTGCCTATAAATAAGAGCTCATTTGAACATGACTATAATAGAGAATCAACCATTCCATCACTTTTGAAATTACAATCTATTGAAGTTATTTCTATAGAGAGAGACTCTCATGCTTAGTGTTGTTCTGAACATCTTGTTCAGATTGCTTAGTATGACTCCGATTGTTGCTGAGTACAATCGAGGGCTTCGGGGGATAGGAAGACAGAGGTGTCGACTACCTTAATGATCGAGGACTTCTGAGGATAGAAATACATAGGTGCTGACTGCCTTAAAGATTGAGGGCTTGTAGGGACAGCAAGACATATTCTGATATTCCTATTGAGGGTTTACCCTAGTGTGGGTAATATATAATTTTTGAAAGAATAAATCAAGGGACCTTTATCCAAGGATGTTGGATACCCTACTATTTGGGTTAATAGATTTTCTACTTGTTACTTATTTGGTTTCAAGTTTATTTCTATTGTATTTTGATAGGAGAAGAATGTATAATCTTATTATACTTTCGTATCAATTTTATAAACTCTAATAATTAAGATTCTATACGCTTTAAGGTAGAATATTTTCCTTGTAATCTTTCCCTAAGATTCATTTCCAGAAACATATTTCCAGAACCTAGCAAGTTTTTTTAATATATCTAAAAGAGGCCTTGTGAATTTACCATGTTTAATTTTGTTAAACATAGTTTTACTTAAGGTTAAAAATGAAAGTTTTTAAAATTAAATTTTACCCCAACTTTTAATTGAGAATTTACATCATTATTTCAATCCTTCAATTGGTATAAGAGTAGGTATATTAAATACTTATAATCATATAAAAATTTTATTTCTCAAATTTTCCTTGTTCTAAATTTTCTTTCTTAAAATTTCTTGCTTAAGTTCTTCTTAGAATATTTTTATCTTTTTTAACAAACCTTTTCTATTAAAAACATTTTGTGGAAAGATAATAAAATAGTTTTGATTGTTCAAATTTATGTTGATGATATTATATTTGGTTCAACTCAGAAATATTTAACTGATTCTTTTGTGAATCTAATGAAATTTGAGTTTGAAATGAGTATGATGGGTGGGTTAACATTTTTCATAGGTTTTCAAATTTCTCAAAATCCAGAAGGAACTTATATATCTCAACATAAGTATATTAAATATCTTCTTAAAAGGTATGGATATGAAAACACTAAAAGTATAAGTACTCCAATCGGTAGCTTAAATTATCTTGATCTTGATGAATCTAGGAAACCAGTATATCAAACATCATTTAGAGGTATGTTATGAAGTTTACTATATATGATATCTATTTTCCCAGATTTTATGTATCATTTTGCTTATGTGAAAGATATAAATCCAATACTATGGAATCTCATTTAAAAACAGTGAAAAGTATTGTTCTCTGTTTAAAGGGAACCATGGATTTAGGACACTTTTATACTTCTAGAGATGAAGTTTTTTTAAAGTTTTTCAGATAATAACTTTGGTGGGTGTAGAATGGATAAGAAAAGTACATCTAGAACTTGTCATTTCTTAGGAGATTCATTAGTTTCTTGGTTATGAAAAAAGAAACAATCAGTAGAACATTCAACTACTGAAGCTAAATATGTAGTAACTTGAGGTTGTTGTGCTTGTTTATTGTGGATGCAAAACACACTCACAGATTATGGAATGAGTTTTACCAAAACACATATATTTTGTGATATCATTAGTACCATTGACCTAAGTAAAAACCCTTCACATCACTCTCATGAAAAACACATAGATATTAGGAATCACTTTCTTAGGTATCACACACAAAAGAAGATATCTTTCTTCAATTTATCAAAATGCAAGAACAACTTGATGATATTTTCACAAAATCATTACCATCTGATAGATTTGAATACATTAAAAAAAGTTAGGAATAATAATTTTAAGGTAATCTTCCATATTAACTTTTTTTTAAACTTATCTCCTTACATTAAGAAACTCTTTTTCAAAAAGGGAGTACATTTTCATGGTAGTTTAAAAAATTTTATAGTTTAAATTTTCATAGTCCAAATTTTTCGTAGTTAAATTTTTTCATAGTTAAAATTTTTTTTAGTAAAAATTTTTTCATAGTCAAAATTTTTCATAGTTTAAACTTTTCTGGGTTAAAAGTTTTGGTAGTCAAAATATTTCGTAGTTTAAATTTTTCGTGGTTAAAATTTTTAGTAGTTTAAATTTTTCGTAGTTAAAATTTTTCGTAATATAAATTTTTCAAAATTTAAAATATTTAGTAGATTTTTTTTTGTTAAAATTATTTGTAGTTAAAATTTTTCATAGTCAAAACATTTCTGAACATTAAAATTTTTCTCAATCAAATAATTTCTTAGTCGAAAAATTTCACAATTTCAAAAAAAAATATTTCTTTAATAAATTTTCCATAATCTATTGTTATTTAAGAATAATTTTCCTTATTATTGATAATTTTCCTAGAAATATGAAAGGCATGTTTCTTTACATAAATTTTCATAATAAAATTTTATTTTTTGGTATTTTTCTCTTATTTTAAGAAAAAATTTCAGATTCACTTTCCTTAAATTTGAGGTTTTATTTTAAAAACTTCAAAATATTAGAATCTCCCAAAATCCTTCTTTGTTTTTGATCTCAACCATAATATCATATCAATCTAGTTTAAACCATTGGATCAATCAGGGAATATGAAACTTTGCATTAATGTCTATATAAAGACCCCCTAATGGTTGTCCCACATTGGTTTTCAAGCCTAGCGTGCCGAAGCTATGCCTATCTACTTAAGCATCGTTCTATTTTTCAGATCTACTCAACTCCTAATGTATTTGGAATCAGCCCCACAGAAGAAAATGTCATCAACCAAGGAAATTTATAAATGGAAAATATACATAGAAAGGTTAGTTTATCAGAAGTTCTTTGCAAAGTATGATTCTATCATTTCTAAGTATATCAAGTTGAATTGACGGGAAATCATGTGCATAGAAAAACTGAAAGGACATGATCCGGTTTATCCGGGGTTACTTATTGATTTCTATGAATCCATATTTTTTTTAATAAATGTGGGAGTGATAATTTATCATTAAAAAGTTATGGAATTATGTATTCTCTTTCCTACAACAAGGCATCTAGTATCATTGTAATTCCTTATGAAGGATAATCCATTTTATGCACCCACAAACTACCTGATCAGGCATGATGTTTTGACAATGAAAATGTTATAGAGTGCCTCAGACTCAAAGGAGTGAAAACTCCAAAGATCATCCATCTATCTACTAAATTCAGTATGTTATATTTATGGTTTTAGGTATTTCTTATTCCTAGAAAAGGAGACAAGGACTCCTTAAAGAAAAGAGAAATATATGTTTTGGATTTTCTGATCAACCTATAAAAGATAAAGTAAGTGGAGTTTATCTTGGTGACAATTGGAAATATCAAAAAGCAAATCTCAAATCATAGATCATTATGTATCCAGCAATATTATCTAAGATCATTGTCTTATGACTAGAATCATTCAAAATACATTGTAGTTTAAGGCCTAGATCTTTCAAAGGTATGTTTCTCAGTGATGATACTTTGAGGAGGATGAAGGTCGGTTTCAATGGAAAATCTGGAGAATTTTATGACTTGTTTGAAAGTGAGATCGAAGCCTTGTCCAACATGTTGGAAGTAGCTGAGACTTCCAAGAAGGGTGGAAAGAAGAGAAAGCTAAAGGAACTAGAAGTCAAAGAAAAAACTCATACAGTTCAGGAAACCCAATCAGCACCTCCACAATCTATGAAGAAAAAGGAATATCTAGATGAAGTTTTTGCTAAGTTGAGAGAAGATAAGAAGTACAAGAAATAAAGAGAGATTATCTTTGACTTGGATCCTACTGAGAAAAAAATCATTAAAAATAAAGGCTACTGAGGAGTTTTAGAAGCAAGAAAAAGAGAAGATGAAAAAGTTATAAATGTCTGAAGCTAAGATTGTTCGATCTCTTCTCATGGATATTGAGAAAGTTTCTGACCATATTAAGGTACCAGAAAATTTTCTCAATGATCCAGTACTAGTAGAAACTCTGGAAAAGATGATGGTCATTTTTAAACCTAATGAAGAGGAAGAGTTTGTGTAGGAAAATAATTGGAAGGAGAAGAATAGAAAGGAAGTGATGATACAGATGATATGATAAGGCAAGTTGAATAATATAAAGAGAAGGAGAGTCCTTCTAAGAAATTATCAATCTAGACATCCTAGGATGAATTTTCTAAGCATGATAACGTAGGAAAAGGTGATGAAGGTTAGGAAGAAGTAAAAAACCCATCAAAATAAGAGAGTAGAAACCATGATTTTTTTCCACAAGAGGACCCAGGTGAAGATGCTGAAAATGAAAAGTCTGAGGAATATAAGATAGTCTAACTATCAAATAGTAAACATGAATCATTGAAGGCTATTTAAATCATTAAAGATCTAATAATGGAAATAATGTGGTAGATGATACACATAAAAAGGCATTTATGGCTAAGAAAGATGTTTGTGAATGATCTAAAAGAAAGGCTGTTGAGTTAGAGAGAGAAACCTCACCTAAATAATAATCTGCTTCAGAATCATCTTCTATGGGACATGATTTTGTGGTTTAACCCATGAAGAAATTGGTTAATACAATTCCCTCATTTCTGAGTGTTGACTCTAGGTTTCAGATGCTTCAGTATTCATTTAATCAGAAATTGGATTCTTTTTCCATGCTTATGGAAAAATTCATCCGGCTTGAGGCTGATTTTTAATCCTTTTATATTCGGTATGATGCACATAGAAGGTCGTGCAATGAAATTACAAAGTGTTATAAGAAGACAATTGAAGAGTTTAGAATCTTTGATGAATTTTAAGATAATGTGAAGAATGATTTTGGTACCAAAGATATCAAGATCAAAGACCTTACTACAAGTTTTGATGAGAAGCTCAATCTTGAAAAAATATTTAGGAAGCATGAAGACAAGGATTTGAATGGGAAACATAATTCAGTTGCATTAAATCTGAATAGGGAAAGAGATCTTAGAATTGAGTTTATAGAAAATCTCAGAAAACAAGAAGAACATTTGAAGGCTCAAGTAGAAATTCTTATGGCACAGGAATAAAATATCAAGGTTTTGGAGAAAAAAATAAAGACCAGGACAAGCTGCTCAAATGTCTTTAAAAGGATCATAAAGCGCTTCAAAAGTTGAAAACCATTGTCAAGAAGCTTATGCCAATAGAAAAAAGAAGTATTACTGTTTTTCCATAACACCAATATTTTGTTGTATTACCTTTCTTGTACAAAGTTTTCTAATTATAATGAAAAAAAATTTGTTCTTCATGTGTTTTGTTTTATAGTACTAATATTTCAGGTAGCATATTTTTTCCACTCTCTAAATTAATTTTTGAAAATCATAAAGGGGGATAAAGGAATGATAAAATTAATACTTTGTAAAGAATATAATTACCTATGTAAGGGGGTGTCTATCTAAGGGGGAGTTTTATAAAAGAAAATTTCCTTCTGATAGAAAAAGAAAAATCTCTTTAAAGAAGTTAAGAATATGATCCTTAGGGATTTATAATCCTAAGGGGTAGTTATTTATATTCATCATGGTTTATAAGTAAAGGGAGATAAATTTGTATTTTAGGTTCATCAAGCAAAATTCTATGTCCTTATATTCTTTTTCATAAGGATGTTTGTGATTTTCAAAAAGGGGGAGATTTTTGAGCCAAAAAGGTTTCCTTATGAATTTTTCATTTCATTATGTTTTGAAAATCAAAAACACTTTATCTTAAGGAAAATTATATTTTCCGTAAGGATTATTTTCATAAGGTAAATTTCCCTTATCTAAGGAAATTGTTTTCATTACCTATGCTTTCATTGTTCATTTTATAGTATCTCTAAATCTAACTCATTTTTTCGTTTCACATCTAAAATCTCGAAATCCAATAAATCCTTGGATATATAGTATTCTATTTTTAGGATCTGAATTCTCTGAAATTCAGGTTTTGGATTCTCTAAAATTCAAACCCCGGATTCTCTGAAATTCGGGTTCTGAATTCTCTGAAATTCAGATTCCGAATTCTCTGAAATTCAGAATCTGAATTCTCTGAAATCTAGAATCTAAATTCTCTGAAATTGTGACTTTGAATTATTATGAATTGAGACTCTTAATTCCTCTTAATTCCGACTCTGAATTCCACAGAATTCGCACCCCGAAATCCTTAGAATTCCAACTCTGAATTCCCCAGAATTTAAATTCTGAATTCTTTGTAAAACAGAATCTGAATATCCATGTCTTATAAAAATTGAATGTTTATTTGGTTAAAAACTCCGAAAAAAGATTTATTTATGTAACAGAATTTTACTTACACTTTTTAGGAAATGATGTCATACAATCTGTTTCTAATAGAACATTATTTGAGTGAAACATGTTCTGATCCCTCTAAAATTCAAGTAAAAATATGACAGTTTGAGGAGGGAGTCGACCATTGGAGAAGTGACTATAAATAAGAGCTCATTTGAACAATCCCGTAATCGAGAATCAACCATTCCATCACTCTAGAGATTACATGTTATTGAAGTGATTTCTAGAGAAAGCAACTCTCATGCTTAATGCCATTCCAAAAATCTTGTTCATTTTTCTTAGTGTGACTTTGATTTTTGTTGAGTACAATCTAGGTCTTCCATGGATAGAAAGACAGAGGAGCCAACTACCTTAAAGATCGAGGACTACTAAGGATAGGAATACAGAGGTGCTGAATACCTTAAAGATAGAGGGCTTGTAGGGATAAAAATATATATTCTGATATTCCTATCGAGGGCTTCCCTAGTGTGGTTAAGGAAAACATTCTTGAACATATAAATAAAGGGACCTTTATCCGTGGTTGTTGGATACCATACTCTTCGGGTTAAAATATTTTCTACTTGTTACTTTTTGTTTCATGTTTATTTCCATTGTATTTTGATAAAGGAAGAATGTATATTCTTCTTATACTTTCTTATCACTTTTATATATTCTGATAAGTAAGATTCTATACACTTTATGGTAGAATATTTTCCGTGTAAACTTTCCATATGTTTCATTTCTAGAACGATATTTCTGGAACATAGAAAGATTGTTTAATAGAACTAAAATAGGACTTGTGAATTTATATTGTTTAACATTGTTAAAAATAGTTTTCCTTAAGGTTAAAAATGAAAGTTTTTAAACTTACATTTCACCCCCTCTTGTAATTGAGCATCTAAATTATTATTTCAACCCTATAAATTGAATCAAAGAAAACATTTTCAACATTTGGCCTAGTAATTTTCAAATTTTTTAAACTGTTTAATTTCATTTTTAGTCATGATGAATATTTACCATGATTAAAATGGAGTTACCATAATAAGCATAAAATTAGATAAATATGTTAAATCAAGGGTTAAAACTTTAAAATATCAAAAAAATCTATATTTTTTATGATGTATTTCTAAACCTCCGTCTTATATTACCTCACATATTTTTCTCTCAAATTTTGACTCAACACACTTGAGAATGACTTAATTTTTTATATTAAGATATAATATTTTTAAAAATACCTCACTCTTTCTCTATCATATTTTTATAAATATCTTGTAAAGGTAATGATGAAGTTAAAAGTAAATTATGGTCAAATATAGATAAACATAATGATGGGTTTGAAATTAAATTTATTTTATTAATTTATTTAGAATTTTAAAAATTATTATAATTAACCATCATGATCTGGAAATTTCAATAAAATTTTTGTCTAAACTGTATAAAAAGAAAGTGGATGGTTTTAGAAAGACTAAATTGATAAGTTTCAGATTAATTATTATTTCAGAATAATTTTAGAGATAATTTTTAATTTTAGTAAATTACTTAAGTGTTTATATTCAAAGTTTATGTTTTCTAGATGTTTCAAAAGTAAAATTATCTAAATAATCTAAAAAATTAATTTAATGGTATTTAATATTAAAAATAATTTTATTCACTAATTTTAAAATCATAAAAATTTTATATGAGAACATTTTCGGTGTGAAAACGGTCTAAATATTTACACATGTTCCATTTTGAGTCCCTTGGTATTATTAAAATTATATTCTCTGCACTTAAAGACTTAATATATGTGAAAGGGCTATTAATTTTCGTAGAAAAAAAAAAGGAGACTCAATCTAAATTTTCAATGAAACATATATGTTGTTTTTTCTCAAGCCTATAACAAAATCCAAATATATAAATCCCATAACACTTTCTATAGGACTTTTTATTCCAAAAATTCCAATCCCAGAAGGATTAAGGTGTTGGAAAAAGGATGATATCCAAGGAAGAGGTAAAAGTCTGAACTGAATTCCTTCATGATTACTTGTTCTTTTGCCTCATCAAATTTACACTAACCAGCCTAATATAGTTACATATCTGTAATTGAAATACATAAAATTTATTAAATATATAAAACAACTATATTATATCTCCTTTCTATCTAATTTATATTGAATGTATCACTCATGTGTATGTACAGAATACCGCCTCTACAATGTGACATGATTCGTTTTTCATCTCAACCTTGCAAGGATGTTTATAATGAAGTATTGAATAAATAAATAATAAATTATATCGTAATTATTATTTAGGAGTTATAATTTGGTCATAGTTTTTATTTTATTAACAATAAATTATCGTCATATTATTTAGCCTCCAAAAATGAGTTTATGAAAAAAAAAATGTAATGAACATTTTACTTTATTTTTAATGGTTCCTCGCCATGTTCCAATTTTTGAATATGAATTATTACTTCTATAAAAAATTAAGTAATTATGTTTTTTAAAATTTTAGAATATCGTTCTATATTTATGTATACTTATTCATTTGGTCGTAACAACTTGTTCTTGTTTTGGACTGTGTTTACCACTAACATTAAAGATGTTATAGTAATAATTTCCTAAATGATTAAAGAAACATATATACTAGTAACATAATATAATAATGAAAAAAATTATATGGTTTAAATTTTTTAAAATTATAATATATATATATATTTTTTATTTATTTATTTATTTATATGTGTTAAAAAAATAAATCTATTCTAGGACATAAAAACATTAAAAAAAATTGGAATTTTTTATATTTTCATGTAACTCCTCACAGCATGATCCCTAAAATATAAATTGAACTAAAAATAATATTATATATATATATATAATATTTAACGTTCTTGAGGTGATTAAGACATGACCAAGGTGGAAGGAGTGAAATAACTAATTAAAAAATGCATGGAAAATGAGAAAATTAACACATGAACATTGAATTTGAAAAAAGAATTGTCATTAAATGTGAAAAATGAAATTATAAGTGAATTTTATAACATATGATGTATAGAAATATTTTTTTTTATGTAGATGTATTAAAATATTAAAATTTTCATATAGGATTTTAGAACATTGTGACTAACAAGATGTCCAACGGGGGTGGATTCATAACTCTATTTACTTTCATTAAGTTATATAATTACATCATTGATGATGTAATAAAAATATTATGTGAGTTATGACCTCTAGTTATCTTTTTCCACATAAGTTATGTGGATATAAATTTTTCCATCATAATCAATTCATTTATTGATTCATATTTGAAATTTTATGATCTTTTTAAGGGTTTCTTAGTCTCAATTTCAATTTCCCAATATATTATTCATATTCTACTCTATGATTTAATTAATATGGGATAATAACTATCAACTGAATGTGTTATGAATTTTTATTCCAATGAGATCATGATTTTTTAATAAAAATATTATACTTCTTTGTTCATTTTCTTTTAGTTAAAGCATTACTAATGTTGTAAGGGTTTCCCATCCCAAACTTTTTTCTTTGCGATATGTTTTTTATTGATTAGCATATATTAATTTAAAAAAAAATTATTCTAGCTATTTCAATTTAATATTAGTACTCTCTTCATACGCATGTTATTTTAAGTCACCCTTCATATTCAATCTCCTATAAGATTTTTTAATTTTAAAAAAAGTCATTTTTCGTTAAAAAAATTATTTTAAATGTTTAAAACTTATACTCTTCCATGTACATGTTCTAAAAAATATTTTTAAAGATGTTTTAATCTACACATAATTTTTTCATTAAGGTATTTCCTGGTACAATTGTGTCCATTTAAAAATGAAAAAATTGAATCTTTTTTAACTTTTTTTTGTATAACTAAATTTTCTCTTTCTTAAAAAAGTGTTGAAAATATTATATTTATTAATATATATATATGGCATGAATGGATTTTCCCAAAATAATTTTAATTTCTCATTATCAATATTATTATAAAATATAATTTTTATATTCAAATAATATAATATTTTCAATCTTGATGGATTTTTTATTTTTAAAATGTTACCAAAAAGAAAAAATTCTTATTCATTTAAACAAATATATCCATAAGTTTTATAATATAGTTTTCCATATTTTTAAAACCCCTTTAAATGATTTTTATGCTTGAATAATTTCCTGTAATTCCATCAATACAATTTCTATGGATGGCTGATGAAAATATTTTAATGATATTGACATGAACCTATTTCTTTTCAATTGGTTAATCAAGATATTATGAAATATTGGTAATTTTTATAAGTTTTATTATTAAATGAAAGATATTGTAACGACCCAAACCTTTCAATTATATTTGTTTCCTAATTTTGTGTGTTATTATATTTTATACACAACAAAACTATATCCTTTAATTAATGAAGTGGGTATAATTAAAATGAGACCGTTGGGTTTTGACTGTTATATAACCGTTGGTCAATATGACTGTTAGAAACTATAATCTTAACGTTGTGTTTTTATAAATATAGTTATCTTGGTTAATTAATAAATAAAGAAGATTGAATGGCCTCATCCAGTAGACTTGAGCCATATGAATCCCATCTGTTGGAGCTTGGAAAGAAGGTAGCATCACTGGGCTTTTCTCTGGACCATGCCCAAGCCGAACTTCAATGTATGAAGCTTGAACAGAATCGTCTAAGGGAGAAGTTCAAGCTGATAGAAATCACCACTTGGGAAATGTTGTCTGATGCACCCCAAGATTATATCACCATAGCACACCTTACACTTAGGTCATATGCTGGTGTTATAAGGGGCTATGTAACGAGACCTTAGCTCCTTTGTGTAATCCTTTTATATAAATAAAATTTTTATTTCTTCTTATAGAAAAGTTTTTGAATTTCAAATATCTGAATAAATATAGGATGTTTATTATTGATGAATTTAGGAAAAAATGGTATTTTAAAGTATTTTTTTATTCATTAAATAATTAATAATGTGAAATGATTTTAAAAAAATGGTCTTCTATAGTTGTTATCAGTGAGAAATTTAGAGTCTAATAAGGTCAACTTGGTTTTTAGTGAATAGTAAATTTGGAATATTAACATACCCATATGAATAGTGATGAATAGTAATTTGACCAAAAAAATAGAAACTTCACCCATGAATGTATAAATACATTTTAGACATCTTAAAAGTGAAAAAATGATCATAGTTTAAGTTTTGGTATTTTTTTACACCATAAATATTTTATTTACAATTTTATAATTAATTTAATAATTTAAAATGGAAATGTATTTTCATAAAATTCAATCATAAATTGTTACTTTATTGTTTTATGGGTATATGATATTTTTATGGGACTTTGATTACTTTTTTAAGGTGTTACAAAATGAGTTATAGTTTTAAAGTTGTATTTTTGGAATAAATAATGATTTTATTTAAAAATTAAATTAAAAAAATTTAGAAAATTATTTTCATAAAATGGTCTTAATTTTTGGATTCAGAGCATCGATATTAGGTTAGGGTGAATTTTTGGGATTTTTCTGAAACAGTTGAATTATCAGTGAATAGTAAAAATGCAGTTTTGAGTTTCGGGTGTTTAATGACATCATTAATGACGTAATAATGATGTAAGATTTCTGGTCGACTTATTAATTGTGATATATGCTATAAGGTGTCCCAAGTGTCCAATAATATGTATATAATACCTCACTACCAAATAATATCATTCTTTGAGAAAGGATTTTCATTGATAAAACTATATTATTTTATACTATGTATATAATACCTCACTACCAAATAATATCATGAAACTCTTTATACTCAAAAAAATTTACATTCCTTCCCATGTTCTCTCTATTATATTGGATTTTTATTTTAATCATCATAAAGAATTATTATTTAATACCTGGTCTCAGATGATGAAAAATATTTGTCTTCTATGTTTATGTAATTAAACTTGTTTTAAGGAAGTTTTTACCTATGTTTAAATTTTTTATAATGTATTTTCTATTACCTATTATGAAAAAGACTATAAATTTTCAATAAGTAAATTTTTTATGTAGTTTTAATTTTTTTCTGGCTGATGGTTCACATTGAGAAATGGGGAACCCAATGAGAATATGAGAGTTTAAACATCGAAAAAGATTTAACAAGATGTTATTTAAGGATATTTGAACATATAAATTTTTTAGAAGAGACTTAGAGGGGGAAAGATTGGTCAGAATTTAGGAGGGACCTACATCAGTCCATTCAGGATGTGAAACATGTCTTGCTGAGGTAAATCATCAAGAGAGGGGTGGGGAACCCTACCTAGATGTCTTATAAGGAAAACTGTGGGTTCGTTCAAATAATGTTTCATGTTTATTTTTTTGATCGGACTCTACCCATTTTGATCATATATTGGTAGGAATACATTTGGGGATCCACTCATACCAACCTATCCCTCTCCCTTCATGCCTTTGTTTAGGTTGATCATGGGTGAATTTTGTTGGAGTTTTTAGGTATATTCCCCCCTTCTTTTAGTGTTGTTTCCCCTTCATTTCTTTTGACATTGGGAAATTTTGATTTAGGTTCTAGAACTACTTCTAGGAATTCATGTTTTAACCTGCTAAATTCAATTGGATGTTTCCCTTGACTTCATAGAGGAGGAATCAAGGAAAAGAATGCACACCATCAAATTTCATTATTTTTGATATGTTTTTATATAGAGTTTTATTTAGGGTTTTAGATGATTTTAGTTAAAATAATTTGTTGAATATACATTTTTAAATGTATATTTTATGTTTCTTATTCCCAGGGATGCATAGGTAGTGGACCACACCTTATTTTGCTCAGTTTTTATGTAATGGGATCGACAATTGTGTTTTTAGGAATTTATGCCTACTTATATTAAATTGAATAATTAATTTTAAATGTTTAATTGATTAAAATTTGAATATAAATTATTTTTTAGTGATAAATGGCATGAGTTAGGGACTTATGGTAATAATTTGTTGATGGCTAGACTAATTTGAGATCATGATATATTTTTTGAAAATTAATCAATGGTATTAACTATAATATAAAGGTACGTAGTTCCCAATATATGCTATATGGTATTATGAATTTTATTTATGGAGCATGATTTGTGGTGTTATCACTTTTGGGAGAATGGCCATTTTAAAATTTAGTTAATTGCATGACATACATAACTACTTATAAATGGTATGAAAAGAGTGATATGTCCATGTAGTACCTTCATAGCATACTTCATTTCCTTCTACACTAATTTTAGGGACCTTGATTAAAATTTATTCGTTGAGAAGTATGGAAACTAAGTTTTTACATCATAATTAAATGAACTAGATTTAGTTTCCCAATATTTGGAGCCCTTAGTGACCTTGAGGTAGAGGCGAGAGATGACATGATAAGGATAGCCTAGTGATTGTATTTATGGGAAAATTGTGATAATTTTAGAACATGAATATTTGATATGACAATAGAGAGTTAGTTCCTATAACATTGGAATCTAATTACATATATGGTTATTATATAGTTAGTCTTGTGTGGTTTGGGTGTGTCGGGACTGACTAAATAATGAATTTTATATTGATAAGGGAAATTTTCAATCTCCTATGAGTGATGCCGCTAAGGAAATAATTATGAGGAAGTGAGGTCGTGATGTGATGATAATGATGTTGAGGGACTCCATTTCATATTTGTGATGGGTTTTGACATAAGATATTTGTTTTGGATAGTGGAACCCATGAAGGGTGTGTGTGTGTTTGACAAGACCTAGGGGACACTGGTGGGTTCCCTAGTGGTATGATGATCTATAGAGGGTGAGTGTGGGAAATAAATAGTGATGATTTAGCGTGTAACCATAGAACCTAAATAGATGATTTTAGTCATGTATTAATATTTTTAAAAGGAAAATTATTTCCCTCATGTGGCCAAATTCGTCATTGGGATGGATTTTGGAAGATGGATAACCCCATCAAGATGAGTTATATGAGATGATTTTGGTGGTATTCTATGTCCAATGTGATATAATAGACACAAGGGATATCTCAAAGATATTACTAGGATCTAGTGGTTGAGAGTGATACTAACAAATGATTTTGGGATTCCCCTGACATGTTCCTTGGATCCCTTTACTGGGATTTATTATCCATCAAGATGTTATGTTTGATAGGGAGAGTCACACCCGGGACAGGGACATTATTCTTTTCCCAGTTGGTAAGTCCTTTTATTTTTTTGATGTGATTGGGATTACTTGGGAATCTCACCTGGATTCATTTGGAAGGATACATAGTCCACCATGATGTAACATCAGGAAAAGAAATTCACACCCTAGACATAGATTATATAGGATTCTCAGTAAGGAAATCCCTTGAGTTTAGGAATGGGTTTGGGATGATTGGTACATGTTTTCTTCATCCATATAGTAGGATAAACATTCTTCTGATATGTGATTTATAATTTGGTGAGTCACACCATGGACTCATTTAATCATTATTACAGTAATGAAATCCCCAAAATTAATAGTTTATTTTTTTATTCCTTGGACATGCACCTTGGCTCCAGATGTGATATATCTTGGAATGCCTTATATATGATCCTTATATCATTATTAAATACAATTTTGAATTCATTGGACACACTCTTTGGTTCTATATAAGGTGATCTTAGATAGTGGAAGTCGCACTCATGGATTTATGAAATGTAATTATCCTATAAGGTTGTTCTTGGGTCTGTGTAACATGTTTCTTTCATCCATGATTTCGATTTCCTGTTACATTCTTGATGAAATTGGTTAGTGTGCATTGTATTAGTTGGAACATTTATACCACTTTCTTAGAGACACCCCAACACTATCTTACCAAGGTATTGGTCAATATTAGGTTTTAAACATTACTAAGGACCAACAATGGTAATTGTTTTACACTTATGATATTTTATTTTATTTATTCGGTTGAGAATCTCACATGGACATACAAACTTAATTATTAGTTATGTATGGGACTATATTAGTGGTTCCCTAATTAGTTCTACTCACAAACTTCTATAATGGATATTTCTATTGGGTTATTGTTCCCTAAATCATGTACCACATTAAACTGTGCTTAGGGATACTTCACCACTAGACCATAGGCATTCCTCCCCATATTGCAATGGTTTTTAACTAGAATTGAGAATGTGAGAGGAGATATTTGGGATATTATACCCTCAAGTGCTGGTGATATTATTAGTGGAATATATAATAAATACCAGTGGAAGAAAGACCATACCATAGTGGATGTAACAAGATAAACCACCTAAGTATAAACATAAAACAAAAACTGTAGTATAAATAAATAGTCCAGATGTAATAATACATAAAATAGACAACATTCCATTAAAGGTAAACCATAATAAAAAAATCACTCATAATCAACCATTGTTACGTATATATATAATCTTTCTAATGTAACAGGAATCACAAAATTAAACATTATTTGATGCAAGAACCTCAAGGGACCCTTTCTATAAATCCCATGATAAATGTCCAAATTGACCCCAAAGGTCCATATCCTAAGATCAGTACCTTACTTGACCATAGACACATAATGTCAAAACATATCCTAAAGGTCCCATATAGGGTGTGAGAATAATTCATTGTTGGACACCACTAATGTGGGAATTTCTTACATCCATGATAATTCACATGTAAAAAAAATATAATAAAAAACATGAAAATCATATAAATAACCCAATTCACTTGTGCTCAGTATCCACAAGTAATTGATCACCTTTTTTCCATATCCTGTAATTTTGAATATAGTGGCCTAGTTATATATATAGTGTACAACACATGTATGTTTATACATAACTAAAATGGGGGGATCCATGGCATAGTTCCCAAGGAATCCCCTAAAATAATCATTCCAGGTGAACCCTTAGGTTCCACCTCAAAAAAATACCACTAAAAACATTGTTCCATCATTCATTGAACCCAGTGTCTAAACAAAATGACTAACAATTAAGTTCTTGGTCCCTCTCACCCCAATACAGAAGTCCCCAATAGCTCAAATCTTGACATTCTGAGGAAAAATGATTCATGTCCTTCCATAAATAATCACCATCAGCTCAACAGTTGACGTCCCGATGAACAGTGATGTTCATACTCCCAAGTCTTGGTCCAACGACCAAAAGTATCATAGCATGGGTTTTCCCCTAATTGATGGTCTTATCACCATCAAAAAATGGTCCACCACAATCCACATATATTACTTTGGGGATCGCCCCCAAGTATATCAAATGATCAACTCAATATTCCAATAAACCTAGTATATGGGGTCCCCAACCTCACATTTTTTCAACTCCACCTTTATTTGAGTTATATCTATCAACACAAGACTCTAATGTTGTGTCATCCAACATATTTAGTGAGGTAATAACCCAAAATGTATCTAAGAAACATCATCTGTCACCTTGTTCCCCTCATTCTGTGTTTCTAAAAAACGATTTTCAACAACACTATAAGTATTGAGATCCAAGCCCATAACATGAAAATCAAAATGCCTTAATCTGATGACCTTGTTGTCTGAACTATGATCAATACCACCCATATATCTCGGTCCACACCCAACCTTTCGAACTACATCACCTCAAACCATGTGTTCACACAACCTCAATACTAGGCACATTATTTTCATTTTTCCAAAGAACCATGAAATTCAATATAAAAAATTTATTTTAAAATAATTTATATGCCCATCATAAACATTTGAAATTGGTCCAAGTCCCTCACCTAGCATGAGAATGTGTAGTTTTTCTGGATCGTGCCTATATGCTTCTCATATTATGATTAAATTAATTTAACAATGGGAACCGAATTATTTAGGTTCACTATCGGCCATCTCATATAGAAAATATAGAGTGCACCCCAGATACACCCATAAAAACATAGAGAATTATAGAAACTAACTAAATTGTAATTGTAGGTTCTCTCTGATTAGATATTGGCCTCTAACATGAGAAAAAACAATAAAAACAAAAAAAAATTGATGAACACACTGACACATATTTAGTGCACCATATAGAGAGAGAAATAAAGAAAAGTATATAGTGGATTGAAGGACATATCAAGATGAATCTATATCCACCAATGGATTAAAGATCGAAATTCAGATCAAGAAGTTTTCTCAAAGAATAGGTGTACAAATAATGGAGGAACTTCTCCTATCTATGTGGTGGAAATGGAAGAAAATTTAAGGTAAAATAAATATAGGAGGGAGTGTAGTTTTGGTTAATTTTATCAAATTAATGATCTTCATGGTTTGGCTGAATTTTTTGGCTAAGTTTATTCCAACTATGTAGTGATCCTTGTTTAAGAACCATACATGCATAGGCTAAGAGCACGGTTTGGAAAACTATATGAAAATATTTAAAATCACCTTTTTTTGAAAATTGTAGAGGTTTCACAAAGATGTTCACCCGTATCCAAATAGTTTGAAAAACCATGTCCAGTATTATAGGTATTCTGCATCGTTTCTCCTTGGAGGCTATAGGGTTCTTCCAAATTATGTGGCTTTATCAACACATTCCCAAAACTTATATTCTCGGTCCCAAAATACCCAAAAAACAACCAAAATGTTGAGTAACTTTCAAAGCCTTCAAAAAAATCTAAAAAAGGAATTTTGTTAAAAAAACACTCAGAATTAGGTTATGAAGTCAAAACATCAAGTTGGCTCGATCGCCAAACATGTTTTTTAATCAAATTAAGGAATTTTAACCCAATCAAAAACCTAGGATGTTACCATCTCCCCACCTTAACATAGATCATACCCAAGATATCATTCCTTAACTAGAGATGGTATTAAAATATCCATCTCATTTCAAATAATCTAGTCTTACCTAGTCATTATGTTTTAGGACAACTCTCCTTAGGGTGCTCCCTACCTTAGGAGATACCTACCTAGTCACTTACCAACCCAAAACAATCATATTATGTTCCACCAACCATCCCTGGACTCAAAATTCTTCCAATAACTCATCGTAATTTATGCACATCATCTAGTTCCCATGTCATAACTATGCCATGTCATAAACCTACCAGTCATGTATCTTATAATATTCTAATAAGTATCAGTGCCATACATGACTCCCATATAATCTTTCATCTCTAAATATTCCCTTAATAAGTCCCACCTATAGGAAGCTCATATATAACAGACATTGCATCAACACCCCCAATCATTCCCAGCCCCACAAACCTTGAATAAAATATACATTATATCAATGCATGGATTCCTATGAACATCATATAAAACACACATCATATTGATTCCCATAAATAATCTTGGTTTCATGAACATCATATATAAATGTATCACACATTACTACCAATTATAAACTATTTACCAGCACTGGGTGAGTCCAAAATCAATACATAGTCACCTCATGTATAAAAACTGGAAAAACCCCAAAATAAAAAGAAACCTCATCATGCCCTTCATCATGGAAGACCTAAATTTAAAGTCAGCTCCCCATCTTTCTACACACCTCGCAGCTCAACTACATGCACCTGGCCTGAAGCCTGACTGCCTGAGGCCTAGACTCCCTATAGAGTTCCATATTCCACCTTATATTCACCCCACTACTGGGTCCCACTATCTCTACCAAAACCTCCACATGTAGCTAAATTATGGTTACCAGGTCTTTGTACCACTCCCAGTTCAATTTCAAAATGATGAGTCTACCCTAGTCCTTGGTTCGATACTTTCTGAGAAGGCTTCCTTCAGAACCTCTCGAAATACCTGATCTATAAACATGCTCGGAAATCCTTTAGAGGGTACTCAAACGGTGTCCAGATATGTCTTGCATACCGAATCTAGAAGCACAATGTTAGAGACCCACTCATTTGTGGTCTTCCGGAATCCCAGCTGGGATTCCCTACTCAGATTCATCGTGGCCTCATTTCTCACTACCCAAAGTAATTCCACTGAAATCACCTAACAATGTCACTCATATTGAATATGACTGGTCCATAAAATTTCCTTGGGCTATCAGTTCCCTATTTACTTCCACTAAAAAGAAAAAATTCTGGAAAAAATTATCCTAAACCTTGATGGAATTCGACGATCCAACCAAAAATCACCACATCTTGGAGATGTCATCCCCCTCCATTTAAGTTATAAAAAAGTGATTGGTCTATGAAGTTCACATCATAGTCTATGACTAATGTGTCCCCCAACTATAGATTCATGAACTCATGTGATATATCCAACCTCAACATCTACTAAAAGAAGTGCTTGAAGAACCTCACCTCAATATCCTTCTAGGCTAGTCCCTCATGTTTGCATTCATGTACCTGTTAGTTCCACTAGTGATTTTAGGTTACTTTGGGAATGTATTTACCAACATCACCTTATACCTTAGGGGTGTCCCAATCTAGTTGAAGATGATCTAGAATGACTTGATCTAGTTCGATCGATGGCTCATCCACTTGATCTCCATTGTTGATTCCACATATAAGATGAACCAAACTCACACTGAGCTACTAATCAAGCCATGTCCCAAAATATGCAATATCCTATGGTTTTCCCTCCTGTAGATGATCCTATACTTGGGCCTGTACCTGTGGATCATGATCTGCCCAACCCTCTAGGGCCTCATCCCATCCATTAGGGGAATCATCTCATGCACTCTCATGTGGCACAATATCACCACACCCTAAAGCTCCAGCGGACCCCATCTAGGTGTTATTCCACAGAAAATAAATCATAATTTTATAATATACATAACATTATATAAAAAAATATCACAGATATAGAAAACCGTAATATGAACTACATCTCCACACCCATACAGTCCACTACAGCACCATATCATAAGATATTTGGCCTCATATCCCCCTTACCTACCCATATCAGGGTAAGGTATCAAAGGTCACCCAGCCTCATGGACCCATTCTTACCCATATTAGAGATAGATATCACATATAATTTGAGGAAGTTGAGTAGAATTCCACTAAAGGGTAAAAATAGGAAAAAACTATTTAGCTTCATTATTGACTCTATAAACAACTCATCCCCAATCATTGTGTATTCCTACTCATATAAGAGTTGGACACATATATCAAATGAACATAGAGTCAATTAACATCACATATCTATTTCATTATATTCACATTATTGTGTTGGATGATTAGAATAAAACCAAAATAGGCTATGTTGGAAAATGTTTTTTACCTTTTTTATTAACACATTAAACAACATAACCCCTGTTAGTGAAATTCAGGTTACCAATTATAATCACTAGAATACATAAATTATATGAATATATGTTCTTGTCATGATTCATAATCAATGTTCCCTTTACATAAAAGGCTAAGAAAAAAATCCATATAAGAAATAATAATCACATATAAGTGAGCCACCCAAGGTGGAAATCCAATCAACTATTATAAGGGGAAAATAGAACATAAATTTTACACCCTAGAAACTTGGTTTATCCCATGTGCATGGGGATGATGGCACTGAAACACGTGCTTTGTACATATTTCAAACTACATAATAGTTTCTGATATAAAAAACCAAATAGTAATATGAATTATAAAATTTAACAAATTATATTATTTTTAACCCACAGAACACATTTTCAGTTTAATTTATAGGTCTTTTATTATGGTATGAAACACCAATTAGAAGAAATTGTGATACCAATTATAGTTCCCCAACCTAGTTCCACACTAAATGGTGCTCTGGGAAAGTTTCCTCTAGGAATTAGCTAAACCTCCCCATATTCAAATGGCTGCCAATTAGTATTGAGGGGGTAATAGGTGATAGCAAGGAGACTATAACCTCTAGTTTTGATAATATTAATGTTTTACAAAATAAATAACAGTGGTTGTAAGACCACATCATAACTGAAGAAGTAAGATAAACCAACTCAGTGAAAATAAAAAAACAATAATACCATAATAACTAAGAAATCCAAATGAAATAATATCATACTCAGATAACATGCCATAATAGGTTATACATAGTAATGTAAAATCAAGTTCACCCAGGTTGACTATCAGCACATACATGTAAATAAATGATAAAAAATTAAACAAAAAAATAAACTCTAACCAATTTAATATCCTCAAAGATCTTATTCCATTCATCCCATGAAAAAGGTCTATCTCAACCCTTAATGTTCAGTTTTGTAGCTCGATGTCTTACCTGATCATAGAGACATAATATCTACATGCATCCCAAAGGGCCTATGTATTGTGTGAGAATAAATCTCAGTAGGAAAAAACCAATGTGTTCCTATTTTACATCCATGATAATAAAGGTTTATACAAAATATAATATAAAATACCATATTCACATTATATAAATTATACACTTCCCTTGTACTCAGCAGACACAATGTTGTGATAACCTGCTTCATCAATTGATGATATGTCATAATACGGGCCCTAATTAAATATATATAGAATAAAACACCTATATATATATATAACTATATTGTGGAGGATCCATAGAATAAATCCCAAGGAATACCCTCACAAAAATTCATCATAGGTCAACCCTTATGTTCCACATCTATAATACCATCTATCACCTCATACCATCAATCATAGAACATGGAATCCAAACAGAACTACCAATTCTTATGATTATAGTCACTTGGACCCCAACTAATAATTCCACATTATCCTGAATCATGATATCCCAAGACACAACAACACTTTTCCTCCCATAAATAATCGTTTTCAGTTTCACATTTGACTTCCTAAGGCATGGTGATATTTGTCCTCCCATGTCCAAACCCAGCATCCTTATATATCAGGACGCACTTCATCCTCCAACCGATGGTCTCATCACCACCAACCAATGGTTCATCACCATCCACATGGCTTTATGCAGTGATCACCCCCAAAAAAAATTAAAGGTCAACACCATCACCTACGATGCATAGTCTATAGAGGCCTCCACCCACACAAGTGGTCAAGAACACCTATATCTAATTCATATCTATGTTCACCCAACACCAATGGAAAACCAAACAACATATTGTGAGTATATATCACCCAAAAAATACTTGAGCCACATCATCTATAACATAAGGCCCCTAAAACCTCATTGTTAAATAATGATTCTCAACAACACCTCTTGTACAGATTTCCAATCCCTCGGCCTGACAATCACATCTCCTCAATCTGATGACCATGTCTCCAAACCTATGATCAACATCACACATGTATCCTAGTCCATACCCAACCTAACAAACTATTTCACCTTAAACATGGTGTTTAGAACCACCTCAATAATCTTTCCTTAAATATCACGTTCCCACATAACCAAGACATTAAATATAAGCAATTTATTTCAAAATAATTTATTACCATGATTTAAACTACAAATGCTGGTCTAAGACCCTTATCCAACTTGGACAATGTTTAGTGGAGATCAATAATTCTCATAGGCCTCTCATATCCTCATTAAAACAATTTAAAAAGATAAATTTAATTAATTAGACTCATGATCAGTCATATAATAAGGAATATATAGAAAGAACGCACAAGACACCCATATAAACATAGGGGAATCTATGAAACACCTACTTTGTAATTTTAGGTGATCGATTGTCTGATATCATCATCCGAATAAATCTAAAATAAGATCAATCTATGTTTTATTTGAACAACCCTAAAATATTGTAAAATAGGTTTAACATATTTAGAACACCGTATGGATTTAAAAAATAAAGAAATTTGCTAGTGGATTAAAAGTCTTACCTAGATGAATCTATTGCAACCAACATATTAAAGATTTGAGTCTATATGGATATGGTTTCTTACATATTTGGTAGATGGAAAATGAAGAAACTCCCCCACTTCATGTGGTGGAGAAGGAAGAAAATAGGAGGAAATTATATATTAGAGTGAGGTTATTTTTTAAAAAAATTCAAATATATAAGACTCATGTGTTTTACACACTATTTGGATAATCGTGTGAAAACTATGTGGTGATCACATTCCAAACACCACACATGCTTTGGAAAGGAACACGGTTTGAAAAACTACATGAAAACTATATGAATAACCTCCATTAAAGATTGAAAACACTTTACATGGTTATGATTCCCTAACCGCATAGTTTAAAAAACTATGTCTAGGGCTCTAAGAATGTTGCATTGTTTCTTCAAGGAGGCCACATGGTTTGTCCATCATATGTTCCAGTATCATCAAATTATCTAAATAATTGTTTTTGGCCCTATCACATTGGAAACTCACTTGAAAACGCATGTAAGTTATCCGGCCTTAATAACTTTCTATAAAGGAGGGGTTGGGCCAAAAAAACTTGGAATTAGTTTCTTATGTATATAATTCATTCTATTCCAATCACAAAACATGAAATTTAAACAAGTTATGGAATTTTGATTCTCTCAAAATCCTGGGAAGTTACATGGATCAAAGATCCAGGTTGGGTAGAGTATTGAGGTTTAATTATCTTGTGGAATTGGTCTGATGGGCTTATACATTAGGATATGATGAGGGTTCAGATATAATATATGCTTTTTGTATTTTTATTAATCTATTATATATAATTTTTAGTAGATTATTTGGTTTCCAGTGAGTCTGTATGACACTTTACAATCACTTTACATTCCAAATTTATTATATATTTATTTTTTTCCATGAAATTTGATGATGGTTATTTTTATATTGATTTTTTTATTTTTCTATTGTTTCACAATTTGATATGGGGTATATTATTCCCATATACTTCCTTAAAATACCTTTTCATATAGAATTACTCTAGCGTACTGAAGTCATTCTTAAGGTAATGTAGTGACCTGATCCATGAAATTTTTTTCATAAACAATGGTGGTACATTACATATTTATATAAGAGTTTATATGAATGATATCATATAATTTATATGGGGTTTTTATCATAGTATTGTGGGAGTTAGTATATATGTGATATATAAATGTTTCATAGCATGTCATATATATTGTAATAGCGCATCAAGAACACATTATCCTAGGGGAATTCTTGGTTACCGAGGGATATGATTGTTGGTCTTATTTTTTATGTTAGAGTTGTATGATTTTCACTTAGTGTGATTCAAAAGATATTTCTACTTTATAATATAGTTTTTGTTTTTGTTTTTGATGTTAGATCATTGTCTAGATTTTTTCATGTTTGAATGTAGGATTCACATGACATATTTATGACAATGTGTGATTGATATCATAGATGTTGAGGGTTCAACTATTTAAAGTTTCAATGATAACTTTTATTGTGGTTTCCCATATAAAATGGAATATAATTATACTCATATATATCAATATATATTTTATTTCTATGATAGGATATATGTATCTATGGAGAGTTTCAATTACATTAATGATTTATATATAGTCTATCTTATAAGTTATGTATAGGTACCATTGATGGTTTGTAAATTCATATGATCCCTTACTCAAAAACCCCTTATGGGTAATTATGATAATTATTTGAAAAACAAAATAGGTTGGGTTATTAAATTTTTCAATAACAACATTCATTTTATTTTCCAATATAACTTATTAGTGGAATTCTCCTTTACCAACCATGTGACTCTAGTATACATGACACATATCATTGTATAGATATTTTATTGGATATATGTACCTATTTTAGTTCATTATTAATGATGGGTTAGTCACATATATAGATTCTTTGTGAGAATCAGTTCCCCAAATTGCTATTATTTTTTAAAATTATTCCATTTATATATTTATACATGAGACCCTTGGATAGAGGTGTTTAGGATCTTAGTGATTTTGGTTATTATGATGAGATGTGACATAATATGGTAATCCATCATAGGTTTTAGACCATGTTTATGAGTTCCCTTTGATATAGAAGCTTGGGAGGATGCTTCGACTTAAGATTGGTGCATGTGAGGTGTTTCTGGATATGTTCTATAGACATTGGGATTCTTAATAGGATCTTCTTTATTAAAAAACATTGGTTATTTGTGTTTTATTATGGGAATTCAAGTGAAGAATTACTTTGATAAATGTCCCCATGTATTTTGATTTTTTGAGTGGTGTAGTTTTTATAGAGTGTATAAATTATGGTATACTTTGGAATCATGTTTGAGTTAGTTCATTATTGGGTATTTTTCCTTGAAACGTGGGGTATTTTGGGTTGTTGGAAAGGATCATTGAGGATACTACTAGATAGATTATTGAAATTTCATTGATCATAATATGTGAATTAAGCATTTGGTCCTCGTTTTGCTGATATATGAATCTTGGGATTGTTAGTTGGGTTGTATGTCCAGGTAGAATAAGACCATATGAGAATTATTTTTGGCTGAGATCAATTTTGTAATCATTGGTTATGTGCTACCCTATTTAATTTTGAATCATTTAGATGCCATTTGTGAGCCAGTGAATTAGGAAAATGATGGTTTGGTTTCAGGATGAGATTATTATTGGTTGAAGATAGTGGTAAATGTACTTCTAAGGTAGTAGGGTAATCGAGATTCGATCAATGTGTGGTTTCATATTTAATCCCAACATGATCCTATATAGTTGTTTCCAAGGAATAAAAGAGTTTGGATTGGTAGAATCATCCAATTTTTTATAAAGGAATTTTTTGAGGTGGTAGTCAAAGATTGTTATAAGGTAATCCATATAGTGGGGATTTAACCACTATCCATTTTAGATCATGAACATATTTATGATATAAAATTTCCTTCACTTTTAAAGATGGAGTTTCTCGGTGCTAGAAATGATCATCAGTTGATGTTTGTGTTGGGGGTTAGGTCTAAGTGGGATGGTTTCATCCAGTTATTATATGAGGGGATGGATTTAGTGTTAGCCATGATGACATGATCATCATGAAAAAAGATTCATTCAAACAATGATACTAGTTATTGGATGGTCTAAGTGGAACTTGGATTTCATTATTATATTGAATTATAATTATCCATTTCAATATTAAATATCATATTTGATATTATTTTCGATTTTAGATAGTGTTTCTACATTTGAATCAATGTCATTATGATTCTAGTGTGATCATAAGGTGATTCCAGAGGTGAATCACAATTCATATCATGGTTCTGGGTGTGAAACCATTTCATTATGTTATTTAGGGGGTGAATGATTTGATGAAGCATGGTTAAGGATCTTTCTCTGACAGAAGTACCTGGGATTATAGATGAATATTGTATTACAGTTCAAAAACATAATAATTTTTATAATGGGGGTATTCTGAGGTTTGGAAAAGGCCTTTCCAAGAAATCCACCAAATGTTGGCCCTGTGAGAAAGAAGAGGAGACCTTTTTAATTCCATTTGATATCATGTATGAGATGAAATACACTATTTTTACTAGATTTTAATACATATTTGTGTCTGGTGTGATTATAATCACAAATATCGTGTCATTTTAACATCAAGGAAGGGTTTTGGAAATCATTTATAAGGAGTGGGGGTCTCATCTTAGGTAGTTCTCATCATGGAAGGATCAAGAATTTTTTAAAATAAATCATCCCCATTTGTTCTTCTCTTGTATAGTGACAACACAGTAAGGCTCTTGATCAACCCACACCTCTCCTTTCTTCCCTCTATTCTGAGTGATCGAGTCGCATTTTGATGTCCTTTTCTGGTATTTTATTTATCCTTAATCACTCCATATTGTTCCCCCTAGTATCCAATGATTATTAAAAAAATTATTTAGTATTTTTCTTTTATTCTAGTAATTCATGGTGGTTGTTTATGATTTTGATGGGTATTTTCCCTGGATTTAGGGTGGTAGGTCCTGAGGCAATTTATACACCCCCATTTGGTTAAGTTATGTTGTTGTGTGGTTTTTTAAAAGGTTTTTTTTATTTTTTATTAAATCATATTTTGAAGAATTTTTTCTGCATAGGGATTTTGGGTTAGTTAGTTTTAGGTGGGTGTGTTAGGACTGGACTGCACCCCATTGCTCGTGGTTTTAGTGTGACATGATCGAAAAGTGATATTTTAGTGATTTATTCATATTTAGTTTAAATTATTAATTTAAATTTAAATGTAAAATTAATTTAATTTAATATGTTATGGTCTCAAAGTAATAGGGAGGAGCTGGTTAGACATGTATGTGCTTTTGAAATAGTTTTCATAAAATTATCAAATGGAATAACTCTGTTATCAAGGTAGTTGGTTCCTCATACGAGCACTATGGTATTATGAAATTTATTTATGTAATTTGAATTAATCTATTCTAAAATTATGGGTGTATGAAAATTTTAAAATTTAGTATATTTTTTAAATATAAATATTTATCATGAATATGATAAATAGACTATGAAGGCCATATGGTACATTAGGAAATAACATATTTTCTTTAACTGTCAATGTTCAAGGACTAATTTGAAATGTATTCCTTGATATTTTTTGAAACCAATTGGTTCTAAATAAATTAAATGATTTTGATGAAGTATCCTTATATAATGAGAACTTAGTGACCCTTATGTAGAGACGTAATTTACTTCTTGTGATGGATGACCTAAGTATCAGACTTGTAGAAACCTTGTGATTCTTTATATCCTTAAGCTAGTTGAGATGATTATGGGGTGTAAGCCCCCCCAACAAATATTTTATTACTTGGATGGGTGTTACATAGGTAGGATTGTACGGGTTGGGTTTCTGAGGAACAACATAATGATGACTTTGGAATTGAGAGACAAAGATGTCAATGGACAAAATTTCATATGAGTGATGTGTTTCTTCCCGATATATGTTTTTGTAATAGGGGAACCCATGATGTATTTTTGTGAATGAAGAGACCTAGGGGGCCCACTGGGTACCCAGTGGTATATTAACACTGATAGGGTGATTATGGGAAATGGGTTGTATCATTCTGGGTATCACCTTATAACCTGAACTGATTATTTTAGACATGTATATCTATTTTAAAGAGGATAGGTTCTGAAATAGTGTGGACAACCATTGGGTTTGAATTAGTTCATATAAAATATTGACCCCATTGTGATGTGATATATGAGATGATATAGATCAGATTCCATGCCCCCATAGATGTAATAGGTACATGATATTCCAAGGAGATGCTCCTTGGATCCTGGTATTGATCTAGATAGTGACACATGGGTTTGGGATTACCCACATATACTCCATGGTTCTATATAGAGGGACGAAAATTCCCCAAGATGTGATGTAGGGAAGATAAATTCACACCATAGACTTAGATGATATAGTATTCTTGAAACAGTAATCTCCTTAGTTTTTATATGGATTTTGGATCCTTGGACATGAGTCATGAATCATTGTGGTGGGATGTATAGTCCACTAAAATATGATATCTGATAGAGAAAGTCACAATATAGATTTGGATGATTCAATATCCATGGTAGGGAATTCCCCTAAGTTTTTAATGGGTTTAAGATATCATAGACATGTTTTTTGTATCTATTTGGTGGGGTAAATGATCCATTGATATGTAATGTTTGGCTAGGTGAGTCACACACTAGAAAAAGATGATGTTGATTCCCGATATGGAAATCCTTTTATTTTCCAGATGAGCTTGGGATTCAATGGGAATATTTCTTAGATGAATATTTGATATGTTTTGGGATAAATTGGACAATATCCATGGATGTAGATGTAATATATTTCTTGATTCATTGGAAACAATCCTTGGATAAATATAAATTGATATTCAACAGAGATAGCCACACCCCTAAACATATAAAATGTATTATCCAAATAAGGCATTCCTCAGCTCAATTTCTTGAGTTTCCAATGGGTATGATGTGGATTTCATTTAAAACACTCAAAGGAATTGTATATTGGTAATAATATTTATTGGAATGATTATTTGACATGCCTAGATACATGTCAAAACTATTTTTAGAATGCTTAGTTAAGTGTCACGTGGGATCCAAGAATCAATAGTGTTTATTTATTTAAGCATTTCAATGTGAGTTATTTAATATCTTGTTTACCATGTAACGTGAAAATATATAGTATATTATGGGTAATGTATGGGGCCTCATTCATGGTTATATAATAAGTGGTACTCATATCCTTCTTTGGAATCCATGGAATTTGGGTACATATGTAGTCTTCAGTAATAATAGGTTCATGTTGGGGAAAATCCCAATGTTATACAATATAGTTGGATAGATAACATTATATTATATATTTTGATGAAGTGAGGTGTGGGATTCAGTATATCCTTAGTGTATTTTTTATCAAATTTTATTTGTATATGTGATCTTATCAGTGGGTAGATACTAGGCATGTATAACTATTTTATTTTACATTACATCTCATTTGAAAGATATTGAAATTATTTAAATGTACTTTGAGGAATATTATTGTGATATTTATGTTTGATTATTTATATATTATTCCACACTCTAATATTGGGGTATAGTATCCTCATGGTAATACCCCAGACCCATACTTCTATGTGGTAGTATCTATTATATGAAGAGGTGTTTCTGAGTTCATATGGAAAATTGGTCCAGTTACTGTTCATCATAAATTAAGGTGGTATATTACATTTTTGTTTATTTATAAATGATTAAGAATAAGATTTTAAAATTTTTCCCATATGACTAAATTTTGAAATTCTTTACAAAAGTGTGACAATAATATTCTTTATACTATACAATATGAATATATTTTTCCACCATCATGAACATTTTTTAATAATAATATTTCCTTACAGGTTTATTAGGTTTATCGAAGAAAATCATATTCCTCATGTTCTGGGATTTTTTTATAAATGTTTTCAAAAAACTATATTTTTTCTTGTTTTTCTAAGTGTATTTATAAAGAATTTATGAAAGAGTTTTTCATATAGTTTAATTAAAAATAAATTATTCTTATTAATCATGTAGGGTATGTTCAAATGATTATATCCATCATCTTTCATTGGATTTATTATGATGATATAATAATGAAATTGACCTGAATCCCATTTATTTTCCATAGTTAATCAATCTATGATGTAATTTCAGAAATTTATATTATATTTATGATGTAACAAACAATACATGGACCTTATTCATGTTATGGTTCTTAGAAATTATTGATGATGGTAGGGTAGCTTGGGATATATTTTTTCAATGAAATGGGATATGACTTATTCATCGAAGTAAAAGGTTGGATAACTTATTAGGTTACCCATAATGGAAATAACTAGTTATATGTTATTCCATCATTTTTTAAATAAGAGTGGACACTGGTTATGAATATAATGACAAAAGATATAAATATGGTTTTTCAATTCTATAATTATTTCTAATAGTTCTGTTATGGATCATGATTATTAACTCATAATATTCTTATGATATGTAAATAGATTGTTCCATGACTCAAGATTTTTTATCCATATTCTTATGGGTGTGAATTATCATTTCTTATATTTAGGTACTTTTATTTTTTTCTCACACCCATATGATCATTTTAATCTATCTTATGATAATTTATTAATGATTCCCATATTTATCTTTATATAGAATATATTCTTATCCTTTTTATGCTTCCTTTCCCAAAGTGTATAATAATTATTGATACATATATTATTATTATAAGGTATTCATTTGGGGATATATTTTAATGGATATTTTGAAATATTCTAGTAGAATAATAAAATGTACTTATAATGGGAAAAGAAATTTTTTTGATGAGAATGATATATATTTTTTCACATAATGGTTTTCCTAATTCTCTAAAACTCTAAAAATATATTGAATTTGGTCAGTAGATGGATCAATATTTTTAATACCATTTCTATTATAAAATTTTAAATTAGGGATCATTCAGTTGGTATAAAATATAGTATGTAAAGTGTATGTTTTCTATATAATATCTGGATGTACGAGTAATGGGTGTTATTTTTATATCATAAAAATAATTTATAAAACATTATAGGAAAATGAATTTTTATATATGGAAAATATATAAGATTTTGATGATATCATGGGTTAATAAGATTATGTAACTCTATAAGATTAATTTGATAGATACCCTTTTGAGGTTTTATATGATTTGAGTTTATGATGATTAAGGATAATTTAGGATACATTTAAATTTTTTTATGAAGAATTCATGATTCGGATATACATAACCATGACTAGAATTCGATGGTTATTAGGGACGAAATTTGAAATATTGGTGAAAAAATTTAGAATGTAAAGAAAACATTTTCAGATATATGATATTGGATGTTGAGGTGATTATGTTTTATTTTGATAAGGGATTATTATATTATCTATGACATATGTTTTATCAAATAGATTACAATGGTTCTAAGTAGGGATTTGTTAATTAGTTGGTCATTGTTTTTCTGTAATAAGTTTACTATATTTTTTTAATCACTATAGGATTAATTTGAATGAAAACTTAAGGAACTATATGAGATTTTATTTCCATATGATTGATGTTATTTGGGAAATAAGCCTTGTCTTTTCTTCCATACTCGAATATTTTTTTCAAATAAATTTAATTTCTTTCATAGATTTCATAGCACATAACCTCGAGTTTTAAAGAACACAAAATACTATTATTATTTAAACATAACCATTATAAACAAGTTGTTAAACTTGATGAAATGAATAGGAATAAATATTTCTTGAATATTAACTAAATTTTTTTTAGATAAATTAAATATATTGATAAACATGTACTTAATTTCATATAAATACTTTATATGGTTCAAAAATTGTTTTTTCTCGAAAAACTTTTTACATTGATTTTAGTAACAAAATTATAAAACTAATATTTTATACATTTATAAAATTAATTTTTAAAAATTAATTTTTTTAGAATCAGTGTGTAAAAATAATATTGGGGTAAATTTGGTATAATTCTCTGAAAATAAAAATATTTCAATGAATAAGAAAAAATACTAGTTTTTATTAAATGATTCCTTTTAATTTAAATCATTAAAAAGGTCCAATAATATTAAAAAAAATTAAAGGTAAAATATTTTGAATTATATTTTTATAAAAAAAAATTAGTTCGTTGGAATAAAATTCATGTTGACTATTGATATGAAAATTTTCTATAAATATGAAAATTTTCTCTTTAGAAAACTACTTTTTCATCACATTTCCATATTTAATTTTAAATTAAATATTTACAATTATTTTAATAAAACTATGAAAACGGGATAAATATTTTTAATCATAATAATAAATATTATTTAATAAGGTAAACAAAATATTGGGTCAAAATGAATAGTAAAAACTGTTAAAAATAACTAACACTAACGTAAAAACAGGTTTACTGGGGGTTAATCTAAAATGATATGGGGGTAAATGGCCAAAAAATTGTCCAAATCCTATTTTCTAAAACTATATCACCTATATAATCTATTTAATTTTTGAATAAGTCATTTTTTATCATTTTAGAATTTTTAAAATGTGGGTAGACCTTTTTTATCAAAAGTTCCTAGTGTATCTTGACCTCCGCTTATATAAGGTTGCCCCTCTCCTCTCTTATTAACACTTATCAAGAATCCTATTTTGAAGAATAATTTCCTAATCCTTTCAATTATTCACTCCAAACATAGTATAGGTCTTGTTTTGATCAGGAATCCATCCTAGGATGGATTTTGGTGTAAACCTAAGGAGGTTTTCCGAAGAAGAGTTACGGTTCTCAACCAAGAATTTATATTCTATTACTCTTTGAACACCATCAAAATTTATTAGAAAATTTATATAAAATAACAGCAGTGACTCCTATATAAATATATTTTTTTATGTAAATATAATATCCTATAATCACCCCCTCTTCTATTAAATTGGAAACAAAACCATTGATCATGTGTTTGGCATACTACCACATCAAGAACCAAAAAAATTGTATTTCCATCATCACTTATATCTAATAGATATAATGATGGTTTTAAAATATTTATATTAAATTTTTAAAATTAATATAATTATATTATTATAATATTACATGTACTTTTTTACATTCCATTCAGTGGGAATATGATAATGTTTCTCATGTGTACAACATACTATAGCCTAAAAAAGTGATGTGATTATTTTCTCACATACTCTACGTAATGAGGTTACTAAGGATAAATATAATGAATATGTGGGATATATATGAACTAAAAATTATTCCATTAAAGTTTAATTAATATGTATAATTCCTTCATTCCATATTTTAATAATATAGAAATTGTTCATGCATACATACAACCTACCATCTCTATGGATGGTGTAATTAATTTTTCTATATATAATTTAATGGATGAAACTAAATATATATATAATTTATTAATATTATATTTATATCCTTATTAAAATGATATATATTTTGGATCCATAATTTAGGTTTAGAAACCAAAACTACAGAACCATACCATACTTAAAAACAAAGCAGTTATCACCTAAAATAGTGATTTTAGTAATGAATTTTTGATGAATGGATGATAAAATATTATATATAAATAATATATGGTATCATATATATTAGTATGGTTCCATAATATATATTTAATAAATATATATTTATTATATAGGAGGTCCCAACATGTACAATGGAAGTCATGACATTTGGTAAGGTATTTATAGTTTCTATTTTATTTTTGGAAGACATGTGACATAATACCTATTAATTTATTTCTGATGTATATACTATCCCTTTTACTAGTTATATCTTGAAGTCACATTATTTAATGATATTTAATTTTTCATTTTATTATATTCTTCAATTAGTATTATGATTTAAATGTTTCTGAATTGGTGAGGGATTTTTCGTCTCTCTTTTATTTCTGTGGGAAACATATCATATTAACAGTTTTTTTTTAATTTCTTTAGTGGTGCATATTTTAACCATAAATTTATATAATGATTTTTGTCATTATAATTATGGGACAAAAATATCCATATAATTTTTTTCCTTTCATGTAGCCTAGGATTAAAAAGTTACCAAAGTGGTAAAAGTTTTATATTAAAATATCATTATTCATAGGGATAGTTAAAGATTATGCTTCCAATGATGAGATATTATGATGAAACATTAAAGAAAATTAGGATATTTATTATCCACTAGTTATTTATTTAAATTGAATATTTTTTTCTTTTAGTTTAATCCCTTTATTTACTCATGATTCCAAAAGAATTTTTTCATGGAAAACCCGAATTTATTTCTCTTTTCATTCTAATCCCTTCTAGGTCAATGTTTTCAAAAAAAATGTTTTAAATATATTTTTAACATTCTTAAATGAATCCTTAAATAATTTTATACTAATGTTTCAATTTAAAAAAAATCAAAAGGAATCTTCCAATCATTTTCCAAATGAGATATAATGGTCATTTTATCAAAAATGTGGATGGAATCATTATTTTAACATATAATAAATGAATGGATTTTTAAATAATTATGACAAAAAAATTATTTAAATTTTACTTAATAATTTTTCATGGTTCATTAAAAAGAATTTTTTTTCCCTCAAAATTTTTGTAAATTTTAGATATTAATGAAGTGGTTTCAATTAAATATGATATTTTCCTCAAGAAGGTTTTAATGAACTATTATGGGATTTATATTCATCGAATACAAAAAAAAAATTGATGTTACATATGAATAATTGGGGATGTGGTCCAATTTAATCACCCTTCATCTATATTTTTTTGGTTTATGTCTATGATTATGATGAAATATTTTCTATGAAACCCATTTTCTTCAGGTTATGCTATGATGAAATGTTTACAAAACTAATTTTAATTTTAATAGGATAGAATATGAGGAATTTTTTTTCTTGAAAATTAAAAATTTATAGATTATGTGACTAGATGGAAATATGTTTCCATCTAATTAATTGGTTAATTATTTATATATCATGGGATAATAATGGTAAACAAGTCAACATGCTTGATCTACAATTGGAAAATGGATAATGGTCATGATCTATAATGGTAAACATTTTATAGTGGATAATACACAACATTTGATGTTTGTGGTAGTTATAAAATACAAATGAAATGGTTTCTATATCTATTTTGGTGCCACACTTTTATAACATGAGCTAATGGTTAACTAATTGTGAAGATTTAACATACTTTTGAATCATGTCTTTAGGAATGAGAATGTATTATGAAATTACCCATGTTTATGATCTATGATAGGTTGGGTATGAAAATTTTATGTTATGTTCATGATATAATAACCTAATTATTATCTCAATATTTTATATGATCATGTAAAGATATCTCCCATCATTACAGTTATTGAGTAACTGAGCTCAACCATTCTTATGCTTCCTATTGCTACATTATGAATAAATTTTTTATGTAGGGTATGTTAATGAAATGAATAAAATGGGAGGATCATTATGTGAAATTATAGGATAATTCATTAAATAAGACTATTGTGTACCGAGTCACCAAATAAAATGAGCCATTAGGGTCCCTATGAGTGTATTTGTGAAATATATTAGATATTAATCTAAAAAGAGGTGATATTTGTGTATGAAAATTATGGGTCATTATAGTTTGTTTTGGAGAAATGTATAGGTAAACTATGGAAAAAAGTATTAGAAATCTATAATGATAACCCTACGGAAAAGCCTAATGTTATTTCGATGAATATAAAAATGTCCCAGAATTTGGGAGAAGGGTTGAGAAAGTGGTTTCCAAGAAATTACATTCCTCTCTAGATACTATAAGTGTATTTGGATCAAGAATAGTTGTACTTATGGGTAATAAGGTCAAAAGGTGTGCATTAAGATAGACTCAATCATCACCTAGAACATGACAGCGGCCCTAAATACAAATATGGATTGACACTCCTATTGGATATTTTTTTATATTCAAAAATTCTTTATGAACCATCATTAAATATTTTAATAATAATAATGAATAACCTAGGATAAACATAAGGTGTTATAGATTTTAAATTGGACTCCATTATTTAGAAATCCTGTTAAATATTTATCAGGATTAATCACTCTTATTAGTGATGCATTATGGTTAGGATAATAATTTTTTATCAAGGTATTGATGATAGAACAACGATATTGTGGTGGGAACACGAATTCACAAATATTGAATAATATTACTTGAAATTTGTCATTATAAATTTTCATATATCATAAAAAGTGAATACTAATAATAATTAAAATACCAAATGATTAGATGTTGAATTAGTAATCAAAACCCCTAATGTCCCAATGATCACATATCAATTCTATGATTCTTCTCTAGTTGAAGTTCTTAGGAATGTGATTCCTAACAATATAGTTATTATCCCCCTAGTTGAATTGGATTATATATTAGGAAGGGTTTGGGTTTTTTTATTTAAATACTATATCAATTTAAGATGAAGAGAATTAAAATTTGATTTTACAAACCATCCTATGACCATCTACAATTGTGTTGATAAATTTCAACTTCTTAAGTAAATCACATCCATTAAATGGGTCTTGATTCCCATTCAAAAGGAGTGTTTATCTCAGATAGTTTGGGAGATTATAAACATCAATGATGTGCCTATTTTATAACAACTTATTGGTTTATTTTATGAATATTTTACTATTCTTACACCAAATAGTGATGTTGGGTTATAAATTTTACTCATACATGGTTCCTCATCTATTTCAATGAATCCATATAGAATGGACCTAATCGAGTATCTGTAATTGAATAAAAGACTATGATAAACAAGATAATGGATTTATTCATCCAATTATGTCAACATGGGGTGTACTAATTATTTTGGTTATGAAGAATGATAGATCAATATGAACCTAAATGGATTATCATGAACTGGACATGATCAAAATAAAGAATAAATATCCACTACCCAGTATTGATCACTTTTTTTATCAACTGAGAAAAGGACAATACTTTTACAATATTAACCTTTATTATGGATATCTTAAATATTGTGTCAAGAAGGTGGATAAAACCAAGATAACATTTCATACAAGGTATGGAAACTATTAATATACAGTGATTCCATTTGGTCTTAATAATTCCTCTACTATCTTCAGGAATAAAATAAATAGTGTATTTAGAGAAAACATTGATCATTTTGTGGTAATATTTACAGATGATATTATCAATTATTCTAAATAGAAATTAATTCTATGAATATCACTTTTTAATTTCACTAAAGTCCCTAAGTAAGGTGAAACTGTACAAGAAATCTATAATTTTTGAATTTTGGATAAAAAATAATTCGTTTTTTGGTCAAATAATATCAAGAGAGTTTATATCGGTAGATAAATAAATGATGGTGGCTATTGAGAATTAGTACTAACCAACCATAATGACTATGATTCATAGTTTTCTTCGATTATTGAAATATTATCAATAGTTTTTGGATACTTTCTCACAACTATCTAATCCATTGACAATGTTAAGATGAAAGGAAGCCAAGTTCTTTTGTATAAATGAATGTGAGTAAAATTTAATGGAATTGAAGAGAAGGTTAGTAATTGTAATTATGCTTCTATTACCCTATAATAGAAATGGTTTTAAATCTATAGTGATGAATACATGAAGGTATTAGGATTCATTCCAATAAATAATGAAATTTTTTAGATTTTTCCTCACATAAATTGATGATTAATGAGAAATACTACAAAACTCATGATTTGGAATTAATTTTAGTAATTTTTATGTTAAATATATAGATGGATTATCTTTATAGAGAAAATTGTGATACAAATATCGATAAAAAATTATTGAATTATTCATTCACATAGATGAAGTTGAACATGTCCCAAAAAAAGGTGGTTAGATATTATTAATGATTATGACTACTCAATACCATACCATCATGGGAAAGAGAACAAGGGGGAAGAGGCTTTAAGTCAAAAGTAATATACATACTTATCTATAATGAGGAAAAAATATCTTTTATTTATAGATTTTCAAAATATGGATCTAGAAGTCATTAATGAATGAGAGAAATAGTGTCATTTTTAAATGAGCGTTCAACCGTCTATACACATGATGATCAAGGTTGTGTAGAAGGAAGATATTGGTCTATTGAATAAGGTAATAAGTGTTCCTAAGTTTAAACATTATTATAGTTGAATAATAGGGATCAAGAACCATGTTTTTTTTCCATTATCAATTTAAAGATGGATCTATTAGAAGTGTCTCATAGTTCGTCATTACTTATTCATCCTAGAAGTATAGTGATATATAGGGATTTGATAGTGTATATTTATTTGGATGGTTTAAATAGATATATTAGAGAGTTTCTATCTCATTGATTCATATGTATGAATTTTAAGGATGAGATAAAAAATTAAAATATGGAATTATGACGATTACCCATACAAGAATGGAAATGGAAAACCATCGCCCAGGATTTTGTCATTGAACTCGGTTTAAATAGATATATTAGAGAGTTTCTATCTCATTGATTCATATGTATGAATTTTAAGGATGAGATAAAAAATTAAAAGATGTAATTATGACGATTACCCATACAAGAATGGAAATGGAAAACCGTCGCCCAGGATTTTGTCATTGAACTCCCTAAAATTCCTAATGGGGATAATGAAGTATGGGTTTTATTATATCACTGTATAATGTGATCACACTTAATCACTATCAGAGTGGATTTATCTCTATATCATCATTATAAAAATTAAATTAATGGATGTCTAAGGATGAATGTTTCACCACAATATATTTTATCTGATCACAATCTGCAGTTTTTCTCAAAACTCTAGAGAAGTCATCAGTAGGCCCTGAATATAGAGATATATTTTAGCACAATGTATCATCCTCATATAGATGGTTAACCTGATATTAAGATTCAAACCCTAGAGAGTATTCTGAGATCTTATTCAATGGATTGATATGGTGGTTAGGATTAACACCTTCCTCTAGTTGAGTTTTCATACAATAATGGATTTCAATCAAGATTTGAAATAGATACTTATGAATATGTCTATGAAAATAGGTGTATAACTGAAATTTACTTGGATTATGTTAGTTAAATACTGTTATTTCAACATTATCTTGATAATGAAATGGAATCCAAAGATATAACCACTTCATAACACATTAAAGTAGAACAAAGTTAGAAGATAATTGAGGCTTACAATAACTAGTGTGGTCGAGAAGTTAAAGTTGGACATAAGGTGTTTTTATAAATTTATCAATAGAATATGATAATAAAATTTGGAATAATTTTAAATTAATCTCTAGGTGTGTCATACCCTTTAATTTTTTGATCATATCACTACCAGAGGTTATTCTTTGCCAATTCCATTAGACATCACTCATATTCATGATGTATTCCAAGTATCTTTCACGAGGAAGTACATACATGATCAATAATATTTAATAAACCTAGAGGTCTAAAGACTATAGAATGACCTTACATATGAGTAATTACTAGTGGATATGTCTGATCATATGATACAAAATAAGACCACTCACTTTGTTAGTGTTTTTTGGTGAAGTTGCTAGCTTGAGTAAGTTATATGGGAACCTGAGGATATAGTTTGGTAGAAGTATTCTCATTAATTTATATGAAATTGAAAATTGTCAAAGGGAAATTAATTTTAATGGGGATATAATGAATCCCCATAAGACTTTATGATATTTTTTTCAAATAAATTTTAATTCATTGATGTCACGTGTTACACAGAACACTGAGTTTTAACAAACTGTGATATCCTATTACTATATATACATGATCATTGTTACCTAGGAATTAAGTAGAGGGTATGAATAGTAATAACCTTATTTTAAAAATTATTCATAAAGGGTTTAGATAAAAAATATATAGTTACAATTAGGTACTTGATTGTTATTAAAGTCCTTATATGCATTGAAAATGCATTTTTTCTAAAAAATCATTATGTTTTTCATTTTTTGAAAAATATATTAAAATTATTTTTTTATACATTTTGAAAATTTATTTTAAAAAATTTAAATTCATTTTTTAATCGACATATAAAAAATATTTTATGGTCAATCTTTCATAATTTTTTGAAATTTTTAATTTTTCATTGAATAATGAGAAATACTGATTTTTATTAAAAATAATCCTTTTTTATTTAAAAATTTAAAAATATACATATTGTTAAAAAAATTAATTAAAAAATAATTTTCTTTAACTTTTTTATTACTAAACTAATTGTTTCAATGAGAAAAAAATCTTTTTAACTTCTGATATTAAAATTGTATATACTTATGAATGTTTTCTATTTTGAAAACATATTTTCCATCGTGTCTGGTGTTTTAATTTTATATTAAAATTTTATACTTGTCTAGATTGAATTTAGAAAAAAAATCCATTTTTTATATATATTAATTTATATTATATGATAATTTCATTTTAATTTCTATTTTAAAATTGAATAGTAAATTTAGTAAAACAAATTTCTTGTGGTTTTAGTTAAGATGAGTTTACCAAGGGGAAATAAAATGATAATGAATAAAATGATAAAAAAACCTATGTAAATGAAATTATAAGTTAAAATTTATACCTTATTATATATATGTTTAATGATCCATTTTTGAACCTTGTGCGATGTTTAAAACATTGTTACACCATTTTCATTTCCAAAAGTACAAGTGTATTCTCTCCCCAAAATATAAAAGGGAACAACCTATCCTCTCTTATACAAACTTATAAAACCTGTTAGTTAATAAAATCCAAGGAAAATTACTCTAATTAAATCTATAAAAAATATCATAAGCCCTTTATTGATTAGGAAGCCAACCTATGATATCTTTTTGTGTAAATGTAAGGACCTTATTCGAAGAAGAGTTATCATTCTCAACTGATTGTTTTTATTTAATTTATGATTAAAACTCATTCAAACCTTCTTAAATATTTATTATATAATAAATAATGATCTCATATACACTTAGATTTAATTTTTTTTATTTCATAACATATATCCATCTCCTCTTTCATCAAATTTGAAATAAAACCATCGATCATTTGTACAGTACACTACCACCTCATGTCCCGATGAAATTGTTTCCCTGTCATTGCATATCAATAATGCATATAATAAAGGATTTTACATACTTATTTTATATTTATGTCATATATTAATTTGGAATTATAATAATACATTTACTATCTTATTATCCTTTCCATGGGATTATGTTAATGTCACTTGTGTGTTATTCGGACCACAACATAACGATCTGATGTGATTTTTTACATAGGATTTACAATGAAGTTATTAGGGAAAAATTTAATGAAAATATGTAATTTATATGAAATAATAATTTTACTTTAATGGTTAATTATTTTTTAACATTCCTATATTCTATTTATTGAGAGTATGGAAATAGTGTTCTTGTGTACATATGGAATGATGTCTCCATGAATAGTGAAATTCATTTTATATATATAATTTTATAGATTACTAAAGATATATATAAAATGAATATATATTATATAAATATATAAATTTAAATTCGCGATATTATGGAACCCTAAAAAATATACAATGAACAAAACTACTGAACCAATAATACATGAAAAATGAAGTAGTTATCACCCATAAAAGTGTGTTCAATAAAGAATTTTTATTGACCATGTCAAAAACAGTTATAAGTAAATCATATATGGTATGATATATTGTAAAAATTGTTCTATAATACATATATAATAAATATTTATTTATTATACAGAACCTTCCATTATGTAAAAAGGATATCGAGACTTTTGGTAATGTATTTCTAGTCTCTCTTTTATATCATAAACATAATTCATTTAATGATATTTCATTTTTCATTTGATGTTATTCTATAGTTGTTCTTATGATTCAAAAGTTTCCGAATTGGTAAGGGATGTTGCATCTAAAACTTATTTCTATAGTTCAAATTCCATATTCACCACTTGTTTGATTTTTATGAAGTATATATTAATCATGATGGTCTTTTATTAAGAATTTCATGATAATTATGGTATAAAAATATCCATTAAAGGTTATTTATTTTAATCATCTTATGTTTAAAAAATTACAAAATTGGTAAATGATTTATGTTACAATCTCATGGTTTATTTGGATTGTTTAGGATTATGCATCCAATTATGAGATATTATGAACTAACTCCAATGAAACACATGAATTTTCTTCTCCTATTATTTTTATTTAAATTAAGCGTTTTAATTACATCTTCAACCCATTATGTACTCAATATTTCAAAATCGTGTTTTTAATAATAAACCCAATTTATTTCCCTCTTCAGTCGAAAACCATTTTTATAACATGTCCATGATTTTTGAAAATGTTATAAATAATATTTCACAATTATAAAATGATTTATTAAATATATTTGTACATATTTTTGAATTTTCACAAAAAAATAATGAATCCTTCTTGTCCTTTTTTGAATGAGGTAGTTTTGAATTTTTACCAAAAATGTGACTAGTGCATCTATTTTAATGTGTTAAGAATAAATTGAATTTTCCACCATCATGAACAATCAATTATTTGAAGGATTATTCAAAATTTAAAAGTTTCTATTCAAATTAAATTTTCAACTTAATATTTTGGATATTATTATATTTTAATGATGTGATTTCAAACAAAAAATGATATTTTCTTCTACATTGTATTAATAATATTTTTTTAGAATTTATATTCAATAAATACATCAAAATTTGCTATCTATTTTGTTTTAATGGGGATATTATCCAATGTTACTATCCTTATTCATTATTTGGATGGTTTTTTTTTAGTATTATGATGAAATGTTGTTTCTCAAGCACATTTTTTCCTTAGGTTTTTGTATGAGGAAATGTTTATGAAACACATTTCCTTTTTAATGGGTTATAACATGATGAATTTTTTATGATATTGTTGGAAAGAATGTATGGATTATGTGATGTGTGGGAAATATATCCCACTATTTTACTGGGTAAATATTTATATATCATTAGATAATAATGGGAAACAAGTTGACGAGCTTGAACAATAATGAGAAATAGGCCGATGGGCTTGATCTGAAATTTCTAATAAGTTATTAGACCTGATACACTATGTTTTATGTTCTTGTTAGTTAAAAATTAAAAAATAAATGTTTTTTTACCTATATTGGTTTCATAATTTTCTTACATGAGCTTATAGTTCATGAATTATGAGGATTTCACACTCTTGTGAGTCCTGTCTTTTAGAATGGAAATTATTTATGCCATTACTCTGGTTTATGATCTATTAAATGTTTAGTATTAAATTTTTATATTAAGTTCACTACATAATATACTTATTAATATCATATTCTATTATGTGATAATATATTTATATATCCCCTATTAACCCTTACTATAAATCATATCTCACACTTTCTTATACTTCCTTACACCAAATTAGGATGAAATGTTTTATTGTAGGGTATATTCATGAATAGTACAATATTGGGAGATTATTATTAGAGATATTGAATATATTTCATTAAATATAAATATTTTGTACCAAGGTTATAAAAAACAAAAATATTATGGTCCTCAGGCATGTATTTCTACAAAAAATTCAATATTTATCTAAAAATATGTGATATTTATATATGAATAGTCTAGAACATTATATAACATTTGATGAATATATGATTTTATTGGGGTTTAATTGATTGGTGTTATTTTTGAACACTATATTATACTTTGGATAATTTATGATTAGGGCATAGAAATTTTCTCATTGATAAATATATGAGTGAAAAAATATTATTAATAGGAAAATTTTATGTTTATATTTGAAAATTATGTGATAAAATCCTTATAATTTTTTAGTAATTACTTTTTATATAAATATTTTGAATTATTTTGAGTTCATTTATTTTTGGAATGTTTATGTTAAATTTGGGTTCTATTTTGTGGCTTTAGAGATTAATTTAAAATTTACATATATGAATTTTTATTCATTTTGGTATTATCATCCTTAAGATGACCTTTTTTTTGTTTTAGTAAATTTCTAATGTCATGAAGAATAACATGCCATCACTTTTTTGGGTTATTTAAACCATTAAAGGAAAATATTATTTCTTTAATAATGAATAATATTTATTATTTATTAATTAATTAAAATATGAGGTGAAATGAAGATGGGAAACTACTCTAATCACATTTATAGGTTTAAATAACACTTATTGTGTAGAAATAATCATGTGTATATATTTTCTTATCTTTTATCATTATTGTAAAATGATTCCATATAATCATGTAAGAGTGAGATAAATCTATTGAGATTTATATGGAAAATATCACTTGTCAATCATGGTATTCCTTTTGAAATGTATTCACAAATATGATTCTCATAATGGAAAATTCATTTTAATCACCCAAACCCATTATTTCTATTAATTTTTAAATTTTGGGTGTTTGGATCCACAAAATGGGATCATTAAAGGTATAATTTTATATAGAGTTAAATATAAACTATATGTGGTGATTCATGAAGTGATTTAGCTACTCATAGCATCAATAAAATTTCACAATGTGGAATCATGGATTTTTTCAATAATTTTTCCTCGGGATTGATTAATGACATGAAATATTATTTTCACCATAATTATTGTGAGGATGATTCAAGATGTTAGTTCTTTTAATAATTCATGAAATTAAATGATTATTCAAAATTGTAAATCCCAACAAGGATTTTCTGGATCAAGTGTCATGTTTTTTAGTGTATGTGAACTGCATGAGGTTCAAGGTGTTAACAATACATTGATGTCATGAATGGGGAAAATTTATGATAACTATAAGTTCCTATATACCTCTAAATTCACACATTATCCCATAATTATTCTTGAAATCTAGTCCATTCTCATTTGGTTTTGGGATCTATAATATCCTTTTATCCTTAGCGTTCACCCTTAGCTTTTAGATTTTTGATATGAGTGATTCAAGTTGAATTTTTATTCTCTTTATCTATGAATTATTATTTATTTATTTATATAACACCCAATAGTTTTTTTCATTGGATTTTTGGGTCTATTATGCTATAATTTTTTTTAGATATTTTTTTTTTAGATTTATACAATATTCCTTCTGTACTTCTAGCCTGTTGGTCCATCCTCTCTTACATTTTCATGCACGAGAAATTGTAAAGATTTGTTTCAAGTAACATATTTGAGTTCTTTATATTTTATGTCTATCAAAGATATTATGAATCTTTATTTTTCTATTGGGGTGGTGTTATTATGAATTTACTTAATAATTATAACAAACCATACTAATAAAATTGTAATGGTGTGATGTGCATGTGGTTACCTATTTTCTTAATTTGATTAATGTTGTTTAATATTATATAAAAGTAAGGGGATTATGAATTAATGTGATGGATTAATTTGAGAATATTATTTAAATGTTAAATTCTGTAAAGTAGATAAAAGGAAATGACTAAATTGATATTCTTTCTTTAAGCTTTACTTGTTGTGTTTTATTGGTTGCCTTGGTTATTTTTTCCACAGTGTCTTTGGTTGATTGTGACTTGGTGGCCTTCTTTATCTATATCTTTGCATCCTTGGTTATTTTTGTCTCTTTGTCCATGATTTTGATGTGGTAGTTTATCATTTTGATTTATTCATTGTGATTTAATAGAATAGAATAATAATATTTAGAAAGATAAATGCAGTTATTAAAAAAGAATTAGTTGGGGAGTATTTAAACTAATAACTAAATGAATAAATCACTGTGTCTAGTTGTTGAATAGAAAATAGAAAATGTAACCTATATTTTTTACCTTTAATATTGATTGTGGGAAGTTTTTTCTATAATAGATTCTATGGACGGTATAATTATATTAGTACTTTTTTATGATGGTTTTGGAGGTGTTCCTGTGTGAACCAATAGTTGTGGGATTATATAGGACGATTATATACCTATATTTTCCTATGTTTTCATACCCACCCCACCCATGTTAGGTAAGATTCCTAACATCCAAAATCTTGGGGTGTGTTTTCATTAACATCCATGAAGTGTATGAGGCAGATATCTAACATCCAAAAATCCCCCACTCTCCAATCGGTTGTATTATCCTTTGATATTGGTCGTGAAAGATGAGATAATTCATGGGGTCAATCTTAGTTGGAGGAGGAAACTATGTTGATGTTCTATGTATTAATGATACCCTATATCCACGGATATATGATAAGAGATATTCAATTAGTGTCATAAGACATGATATGCAGTTGGCATTAAGAGACATGATATTTGATTGGTGTCAAGAGACACGATATGTAGTTAGTTCCATGAGATGTCGCATATTGTTGGTGTCATTATTGTCAGATATAGAATGTATGAAAACAAAGTATCCCTTCTCATTGGATAAGACTATATATTCATTTTTTAATTGTTTTAAGGGTGAATTTATTTATGTTTTTAGGATACTAATTTAATACCCTTGAATTCTCTATTTTGTGAGTGAGCCTTGGTGTGCTCGGAAGGGAAAACATGTTTACCTGGGTATGTGCTAGTTAGTTCAACTATTTTTTCTTCAGGTAATGAGTTTTATATTTTCAATTTTTTCCAAGATACCTTGGGTATGATCCTACTAAGTATACATGTTATTCTTTGCCTATGTATATATAAAATATTTTTTTCAGATTTCACAACGGGGTATGGTGACCTATTTAGTTTGAACTGGCACATAAATTTGGTTATTCCAATTGATGAATCAATATATTCATTTAGTGTGGTTTTATATTTAGAGATGTTTGTATATATTTTATATTCATGAATATGGGATATTTCATCGATGGGATTTTGATTTCTTTTATTATATAAGATATATTTTTTGGGTTATTTTTCATCTTACCTCCCTCTGTTTCTTATTATATTATGGGAAGATCCTCACGTTTTAGTGTTTTTATCCCTTGAGATAAGTCTATATCATGGGACAGACTATGGGAGATACATGGGGGTACTCCTCCTCATAAACACACTAGTAGGGGTACCTATGGGTGGGGGAGAGGGGTATTGATGTAGTGCTATCAAAGGTATTTGTTATGATATAAGGTGTATTTTTGAGTTTGTAACTCATGAGGATTTCATGGGTTGGTTAGGAAATAGTGTCAGAAAAATATAGTATGTGATGAATGCAAGGGATACCATATAGGTCACAATAATATAGATCACCATGTAATATTACACAAAGACAATATATTCTTTGAATATAGTAAGTAAATTGATGCTAATTTCAAGAAATAGACCTAGGAGTGGTACTTGCATTGTAATATTTTGAGTTTTGTTTTGGATGTGGGGATTTTGGGATTGAATAAAAAATTAATTTAATGGATATAAATAAATCAATTGTTATCAAACATTGGTGTTTCTCTATTAACTAATAATATGATAGTTGGTCGCCACCCATGTATTGTTTCTGATTGGGAGGTTTAGCAGGCTAATACTTTTGATCATCATAGGGTGTATCCTTATTAAAAGTATGATTAGTGGAAGTGGATATTGTATCCCAATTACCATTATATCCTACTAAAGTATGAGGGTAGTTTCTCTGATCTATAGATAGAGTATTGGCTAGAAGATTTGGATATTACACTCCTCTTTATTCAATCTTGATCTGGGTATGGGGCTTCTCTAGTAGTTTTCTAGTTGAAGGGAGAAGTATGTCGGTGGTGCATGTTGTATCTCAGGGAGTGGTATGAGATCGATGTATTGTAGGATGTATTCTATTAGGATTTCATAGTAGAGTTATTATCGATTATTTTGGGGGTGGAAATGAGTTAGGAGTTTTTATCCTTTATCATGAGACTATGATCATTCATGAAAAATGGATTATGTTTATGGATCTTCATCAATTATCCCTATTGTTCTTCTAGAAGTGGATTTAGGAGAAAATTAGAAAGACGAAGATTTTCCCCACACCCTTTTTTATTTGTTCACCCCATTTTTTATCCTTATATATTTAGATGTAAAAATAAGGAATTGGTGAAAGGGATGTTTTATAAGAAGTCGGGAGCACTAGTAGAAAATAGCTAGCAAGGAGAACCAAGTAGCAGGGAATCAAATTAAGGTACATGAATGTTGGGCCAATTGAGGTTTTGATTGATAGGTAAATGGCCCCAATATTTTTCATAGAATTTCTCATGGGATGGAAGATATCATTATTTTGATGGTAATTCTATCATTTTTTTCTTTTTTTGTAGAGGTCATTATCAATATTATCTATAAGAACTCATGTTTTTGAATGAGGTATGGATCCCTTCTTTTTCAATTCAAAATATTAAATATGGCCTAATATAAATCCCCTTTGAGGTCATGGTGGTTTTGAGGGTTTTTGTGGCTTCTTCAAATCCTGAAACCCATGTTTGGGGTGGTTTAATCCTAGTTCACAATTAATACAAGCTGTGTGGGGAAGGCCAAATAGTTTGTACAAACCGTGCAAGGATAGTAAGTGGGGGTTTGCAGGCTGATGTGCTTGGGGAAACCATATGATGGGAGGTGCATGACCGTGCATCTAGGTCTTTAATATTAGTAGATCATGACAGTTGTTTTTTACACTGTTTCTGCTTGGTCAAAAAACTGTGTGGGTAAATAGTGTGGGTTCCCCTTGGCCTACAAGAAGTCATGCATGACTGTTGAACAACTTGAAAAACGATGCTCCCTAAACTTTGTGACCCCAAGAATTTTGGGAATTTTAATAATTTTAATTTATTGATAATCTAATTTATAACCTAAGTTTATTTCACCCTATGCACAACAAGGAGGCCCTTTTTTATCTCTCAATATTAAAAACCTAGAATTTGATCCTGATTCTTCATCTGATAACCAATTTGATTGTAGTTTGTCTCATCATATCCACATCGTTATGATCTACATTCCTTTTTAGCCATTATTGTTCCTTACGACAATTGGATATAATGTTTGGATTAAGCATCATATGCCCTAATTTCTATTTCGTCATCTATTATTCATGTTTCTTATGTTCTAAGTTGGATCGGGATTTCATACTAGAAAATCACTACACTACCAAGATGAGGTAGGTGGTATATAATTTTTTTTGAGTTTGGTACTTTATCGATATATCTTTAGTTATTCTAGCTTCCATACTTTCTAGTGTGGCCCCAAAATTGAACGGGATAATTAAATTAAATGAACTTTGACCAGTTTGGGATGCCCTTAGGTTCCATTTATGTGTGTTAGTGGCTATTACCTCAACAATGGCAATCCATTGGGTGTAGCATATATATATGACTTTTTTTTACTGTTGAACCATCTGTGGGATGTGTTCCCATGTTTTCCTAATTAAATGAAGATTAATTATGATCAAAAGGAATTGAGTTTCTTAATTAGGTGAAGGGTTTCCACCATTTCCTTATTATTAAATTTTGAATCTAATTGGTTAACTATTTATTTGATATAATGGTTTACATTTCACTTGGCATGGCTTAATTGGTGTGTTCAGCAATTAATTAATGATGGGTTATACACATATAATATAACCTAATATCAATAATGGATAAGGAGTGGGTATACTCATTAAATTACATAAATGTGAAATGATGAATGGGTGGGTATAATCATTTTTTGTAATTGAATGTAATTGGTTATATGAGTGGGTTGACTCATATGTTATTAAATTGTTAAATTATATGAAATGGTTGAATGATTGTATAGATTCCATTTATGGATCTCCATGGATATGGAACACAGTAGAGGATGCCTTGGATTGTGTATTCTCCTTGGATCCTGATTCTATGGGATTCCTTAGGCCTTGATACATCTTGGATCTATCTTTCTTGGACATGAATAGGACGTGTCTTGTATGACATGATCCTTGGACTCCAACTAGTGCCTATACCAATATTACATCAAGATAATCCTGGGACTTGAGGAATATTACATGGTATTTGACACCTTAGATCTCATCCTTCATGGTCTGACACTTTAGTTATTATGGTGTAGTTATGGGAATGTGATTTAATGAATTATACATCAAGGATGTTGTTATTTTAACACTTTAGGTTATACAACTAGGATGTGGTGATTTGAAATGTATGGATATATGATAAGGCCATTTTGTTTATTTAAATATCTTTTATCTACCTTGTATGGGGTCATAACACTATTTTATAGGGAAGATTGAGAGACTATTATTGGGTTACTAGTTTAGTTGCTTACATACCATGGGAATATTTTACTTTACTTATCACCTTCTTTACTTTTTACCTCCTTAGCTTTTTATATTTCACACCATGAAATTTATAGATCATGGGTTGTTTCATACTAGGATTTTATGTCACGCCAATTTTGGTCTACCCTTGGGGGAACCAAAAAGATTATATCATTTTAGGTATAGATAGGTCAAAGGACCCTAATATAGGTTTTTGACTATTTTTAGGAGACAGGGGTGTGATACTAAGCTGAGTCTCATGATGGTATTTGGAGATACCAATTTTATTTTTTTTATTTTTTTGGTAAATGCATTGTAACTTACTTCTGTAGACCTATTTTTTAATTTTCCTGTACATGTGAAACACATCACTATCATGATTGTATATGAGACACTTCTAGCTTGGTTTTTTTTCCTTTATTTCATATTAGTTGTCTAATTGTTTATCTACTGCCGTTAATGGTATGTTCTTATATTCTGGTGTGTATACTCCTATTATGAGGGAATAGTCTCCCCATTGAATCACCTAGTTCATCACTACTAGTAATCAACCTCTATAGTTTGGGGAGATGTTCTTTAGGCCTTACGCTAAACTGGGATCAGTGCACTATTGAGTGGCTATCAGGTCCTGCATGTTACACTAGCAGTAATTTCCATTATTACTAGAGGGCCAACATGGTATTGGCATTTAGGCCCCTTTCTAGTAGAAGCTATAGTTTCTCCGTATGGTTTATCAATATCTTGACATTCCAACTTATGTTCTGTATAAAATTAATTAGTATTATTATTTAATAATAGCTGCAGTAGTTATCATAGAGTAAATCCATACAATTCCTCTCCATCAGGGACACCGACTAGGTTATGGTCATGGAGGTTGTCCTTAGTGAGAAAGAGGATCTAGAAAAGGCTAAATATATGTTCTAGAGGAGCTAGTTCCAGAGGTCCTTATGTTCATTTAATGGATAATAAGAATATATTCAAACATATTTTTTGTATTATTTTATTCTATTTCCTTGTAATTAATTCTTGTTCCAACATTGGTATGAGAATTGAGAGTGTACAAGGATAGTATTGTTCATAACCCTACTGTAATCCAGGCTAGTTTGAGGGCTGGTTAGATTTTTTTATGGGTTTCATGATGTGAATTGGTGTTTGTAACACATAAGTCATTGGGATATTTCTTTCTGTTATAGATACAACAATACAATGTTATTCTCAACATGGATTGGATATATTCCATTCAAAGAGTTGTTAACAATTTTTAGAGGAGAGTTATGTTTTCGTATGTGCATGGATGGCCTATGGTTTTCTCCTATGAGAATGGTTATTTGTTTCATAGTAGGGAAGTGAAGCCCCTTATTTCATGTATATATGATTCATCGATAGATCCATTGGGATCTCAAGTATTGGGGACTCTATGATTTATTGTATAGTTTTTATATTTTTTACCAAAAAAGATTTTGGCACTACCAAATAGACACTATGTTAGGTTTAGGATAGAGATTACATCATATTCCACATCAAATAAAATGAATCCTTATTAGATAAAAAACATAGAGTTATAGGGGCCAAGACTCTGGTTTGATGACTTGATTAATAATAGATTTTCATGCCAATTGTATCATAATGGTGTCCCCTAGTTTTTTTCACCCAAACAGAGGCTGGCATTCTAAGAATCTGTATAGACTATTATAGGTTAAATCTACTAAAAATAAATAATTATAAACCTATTATAATAATTTATGATTTATTTGAATTGGTGATGGGAGCTATCAGATTTCCTATGACCGATATGTGGTCTAGTTATCATTAGTTGAGGGTAAAAGGGATATGTATTTCTAAGACTTCTTTTCAATTTCATTATGGAATCATTGACTTTGTAGTCATGTAGTTAAATTTCATGAATGCAGTACATATGTTCTTGGAGATATTGCCTCTATATTTTATTAGTTAATGGAGTAGTTTATAGTTATTTTCTTGGAAAAATTCTCATATATTCATGATTAGAGGGGGGAATTTTTAACACATGAGGATCATGTATCTTGCTCTTTGATGAAACCAGTTGTATGGGAAATTGTCTATATGTAATTTATTATTATGAGATATTCCTTCCTTGTAAATATGGTATATACCAAGGTATTTTTTGTTGATATAATGAATGTTGAGGTGATTTATTCCAATGAATCACCTTGGAATGTGGTAGTGATTCTTAGATTCCTATGTCTAATTATTTATTTTTGATGTTTCATTTTTGATTTATCTTGGTTTGAATCCCCATTAATATCCTTAATAGGAAGGGAAAAGGATTTTTTGTATTTAATAAGGTCAACAAACATTCGACTACATGAATGAGAGGTTGTTCGCTATCACAATTCATTAACTTCATGAGCAGGGTGTGATGTCTGAGGTGTTCTACGATGCTTCCCACATGATTTCATTAGGATTATTCATGCCTCAGTAGGATGTAGTCTCCTATGGTTCCAGGAAATTATTCCATGAAAATATTAAATATTCCACTGACTATTTAGTGGTGGTGGAATTTGTGTCTTATATTATGCTTTGGAGACACCTCCACATCTGGGAATGTATTTTGGTTTTCACAGATAAAAAAATATTGACTTCTGTTTTTACCCATCATGACCTGAATCTATTATAAAATGGGCGGGTTAATTTTCACTAGGAATATGGATTCAAGAAATACTATGATCTTAAAAAGGAAATGTTTTGAATATGTATTGAGTATGAAGTCATGGGAGTCCATTCTAGAATATAAATATTATGTGTGGGTTGATGTGTGAGTTAGTAACATTAAATCTAATTTTAGAGGATGTTGATGGTCGTGGATTGTTATTACAGATGATAGTAAATCCCTATTTTTTACAAAAAGTGTAAATTTCTTTTTTGGGATACATAAAAGAAGTAATTATGCTTTATCAGGTCATTCATGGTGATTCAACTAAGGGTGTTGGGAGCCTTGATACGAAGTTGAGAAACCTGAGTTAAGTATTCCTCTATATGTTATTATTTATGATTTTAGTCATTGGTTCATGATGTGAAAAATGTTTAATAGGGTTGAATCATGGAGTGTTTCAAGAATATAATCCATGTTTAGATTCATAGTGTGAAATATGTATCACTTAAAGAATGTTTGTGATGATGTATCTGGGAATTTATGATTTGAATAATTCAAAACATGAAATTTATATTCATAGAATAAAATCACATTTAGGATATCTGAATAAAGCACCATGTTTTTATTTAGATGTAATATATGTGGGAATGACAGTGTGAACCATCCATTTACATTGTGAATTGGACTATTTCTTGGCTATTGAAAAGTTCCTACCTCTAGTTGATTGTTATCATTCTCCCATAATTCCTATCAAACTTCATTTGATTATTGTGTGATTTTTGATTCCATAAAATCCTATGATCTTTGGTGTTAACCTTTGACTTTCAAATATTTTATGTCAATGATTACCAGTGAGTTCGCCTTCTCTTACTCTATGATTCATTCCTTATTTCTACTGTTATTTGATAGTAGGTATGTTATTTATGATTTTGATTATATTATCCTATAATTTTTATGAGAGATATATATATGATTCATATTTATTCATGTATTCATTGTGTTGTTTTATCCCTACAACTCAACCTCTCTTTATTGGTATTTCCCATAAAATAACAATGGTTTTTAATGTATTCTATTAATTTTCCCACACATTTATTTTAATATATGATATTATAATGCATTTTTATTTCTTTTGGTGGATGGTATAAATTGGTTGAACAAATAATATAAACTATACTTATAAAATAGAAAGGTAATTTTGTGATACATATGTGGTTAATCTTGTTCTCGATGTTGTTGATGTTATTTTAAGTAATATTATTATTATTGTATTATTCTTCATATTGATAGATTTCCTTGAAAATACCCATTGCATGGTTAAATATGTAAAGAGGATAATTCAAAATGACTAATTTATATGTATGGTTTACTCATTACTTATTGTGTGTGTCTTGGTGTCCTTGGTTGTTTATGGATTGATGGAAATTTTTATTAATAGCTTTCAATACTTGGTTACATTCGGATTTTAGACCTTGGTTTCATATGGTTTGGTGGCCTCAGTTATGAAGAGGTGGTTCAATATTGTGGTTTTATAATAATGATTTAGTTGAAATAGAATAATAATATCAGAATACATAAATGTAGTTGAAGATAATGAATTTTTTAATTCAAATTAAAACTACTAACAAAATGAAAGATTCCTAGTGGTTTATTAAGGAATTAAAATTGTGATAAAAAACTCAGGTTATGGACCTACTATGATTCTTATGGGTTGTATGTTTTATATTAGAAGAAATTATGTGTGGGATAATGTCAATAGTGTATCGATTATAGAATTTTGGTTTATCTTATGTGGGACAACAGGTATATTACTGTGTTTTCTTTGACACATCACTCAATTAATGTAACCTAACATACACCCAGAAAAAATGGGTGTGTTTCCCAAAACATATTGGATGGGGAGGATATAAATGGCTGACTAACACCCCACCTCTCCCTTCAGCAGTATCTTCTGGTGATACCAGTGGTGGATAATTAGATAGGTTATGGGGTTCATGTGTGGTGGTAGGAGGATGAGTGGATGCTATCATATTCATTAATGATACCCTATTACCGTAGTTGAATGATATTAGATATATGGTTGGTGCTGTGAGAAATGATACGTGGTTTCTAACATGAGACAAGATATGTATTTTTTCCGTGAAACATTATATAATATTTTATATGATACATAATATATGGTTTTTCCATGGGATATGATATAAAGTTAGCTCTGAGATATGTGATATATGGTCACAGTAATTATTAGAGGATATGGAAGGGACCAGTAAAAAGGATGTCTTCTCAATGGGTGAGAGTGAAAATTCATTGGGGAAGTGGTTGGGGGAACCATTATTTACCTACTTATGATATTACTTTAATAAACTTGGATATGTTATTTGGTGAGAGATCCTTAGTGAGGTTAAGGGGGAAACTAATTTACTTGTGTATATTCTCATTAGTTCTATTGTTTCATCGTATGGGCATTAGTTTTTACTTTTTAGTTTCGCATGAGAGACTGTTGGTATGATCTTATGGATTATACATGTTTTTTCATACCCAAGGTACATATAAACTATTATTCAGTTATGTAAAAGTATTTTTTTGATCTAGTTGGGTAGTATGATCATGAATCTTGGGATTTTGTGGTTTCTACCATTGGATTGTCATATTGTAATATTTTTTCTTTAGATACATTTGTATCTATTTTATATTCATTCATATATTATATCTTTTTATTGGTGATTTTAGTTTCCTTTATTATATAAGATGGAGTATTTGGTTTTATTTTCATCTTATCTCTCTATATTTTCATTATATTAAGGATAATTACACACATTTTTATATATTTTACTTTAACTTTACTATACCTCTTGATTCCTACTTGAGGAGTGAATCGAGGGGGGGTGGGGTCCCATAAACTCTCCACTACCAGCACAAGATTGGTAATAATGGAGGGGGGATAGTGTCGTGCATGGTATAAGAAATATTTTATAAACCATATGTTTCCATGTCTAAATAAAATTTTATTTGGAAGGAAATATAAATGACTTGGACTAAAATGGTTTCTTTCTGTTTATGTATATTTATTGTTTGCTCCACATTACCTCTATTTTTCACTTGTTTGTGGTTACTTTATTAGGGAACCTTATAAAATAATGGTTTTTAAGTCATCCTCAACTCTTTTTAATTCACAGCAAAAAAAAACCATTTTACATCTTTTATGAGATAGAAATATGAAGGACAGTATTATTGAGAGGAGAAATTGAAGCACACTAGAATTTTGTTATGTGTTACTTTAAATATCTTATAAAATTACTTATGATGTAAATAATAGAACTAAATTTAATAATAATTTATTTAAATGAATGTGAAAATGAATAAATTATTAATATAAAATGTCTAAACAAATAAATTTAAACACATTGGAAATTTATAATAAATATTTTTAAGAGTAATTAATGTTTAAAAGGGTCAATTTTTTATATATGTTATTTTAAACATTATTTTATATTTTATTTTAAAATATAAATTTAGGGATTTTCATGTTTTAATTTTATAAAATGGAATAAAAATTTTTATTTAAAATTTCAAAATATTATTAAGATAAATTTATATATTTTTCTGAAAAATGTAATTTTTAGAGAAAAGTTGAAAATTACAAAATTTATAGATACTGTAATTTTTATGATATTATCCTACTATATTAATTATATGTAATTTTTTTTAAAACATTTTTATTGAAAAATATATATATTTACGATGTAATATAATTCATTTAAAAGTAAAATTTTAACATATAAATCTAGGACTGAAATTTAGGAAATCAACATAATGTATTAATTTTCATAAAAAACTATTTATAGTTCTTCTCTTTTAGTAAAGATATCCCCTAGATAATTTGAATTTTGTATTATTTTTAATTAAAAATATTTTTAATTTCATTTAAATTAATAGAATTAATTCCATTCGTATAAACATAATAATTTATTTTTGTGAAAATTCATTTATATTTTAAAAAGTCTTTTTTTAAGTCTTTTTTCTAAAAAAATATTTTCTATATCATTTATAAAAATTATATTAGAAGTAATTATCAATGATAATGGAAATTTTGTTAAGTCAATAAGGTTTCCTTATAAATTTTCCATTTCTCTATGTTTTGAAAATCACAAACAAATTATCTGAAGAAAATTATATTTTCCCTATAGATTATTTTCAAAAGGAAAATTTCCCTTCTCTAAGGGAATTTTTATCCTTACCTATGTTTTCATTGTTTTTTTATAGCCTCTCTAAATCTAACTCGTTTTTTGGTTTCATATTTAAAATCTCAAAATCTTATAAATACTTGGATATGGAGTATTTTATTTTTAGGATCCAAATTATCTGAAATTCTGGTTTCGAATTCTCTAAAATTCTAACTCCGAATTCGCTAAAATTTAGGTTTCGAATTCTATGAAATTCAGACTCCGGATTCTCTGAAATTCAGGTTCCAAATTCTCTGAAATTAAGACTCCAAAATCCTCAGAATTCAGACTTCTAATTCCTCATAATTTAGAGTCCATGTTCCTCTGAATTCATACTACAAGTTCCTCTATATTCAAATTCTGAATTTTCTGTAAAACAGAATCCGAATATCCATGTCTTATAAACATTTAAAGTTTATTTGGTTAGACTCTAAATATTTGATTATTTTAAGAAAATCCATTTTTCTTAGAGTTATTATGAAACAATTTCCTACAATAAGTTCCTAACTAAACGTTTTTTGAGTGGCATGTGTATAGGTCCCTTTGAAATTGAAGGAAAAATATGACCGTTCGAGGAGGGAGCTGACCATTGGAGAAGTTCCTATAAAGAAGAGATCATTTGAACGAGATCATAATAGAGAATAAACCATTCCATCACTGTTGAAATTATAATCTATTGAAGTGATTTCTATAGAGAGAGACTCTCATGCTTAGTTTTGTTCTGAACATCTTGTTCAGATTGCTTAGTGTGACTCCGATTGTTGCTGAGTACAATTGAGGGCTTCAGGGGATAGGAAGATAGAGGTGTCAACTACCTTAATAATTGATGCCTTCTGAGGATAGGAATACATAGGTTCTGACTGCCTTAAATATTGAGGTCTTGTAGGGATAGCAAGACATATTCTGATATTCCTATTGAGGTTTTACCCTAGTGTGGGTAAGATATAATTTTTGAAAGAATAAATCAAGGGACCTTTATCCAAGGATGTTGGATACCCTACTCTTTGGGTTAATATATTTTCTACTTGTTACTTGTTTGGTTTTAAGTTTATTTCCATTGTATTTTGATAAGGGAAGAATGTATAATCTTATTATACTTTCGTATCAATTTTATATACTCTAATAAGTAAGATTCTATATGCTTTAAGGTAGAATATTTTCCTTGTAATCTTTCCTTAAGATTCATTTCCAGAAACATACTTCCATAACTTAGCAAGTTTTTTTAATAGGTCTAAAAGAGGCCTTGTGAATTTACCTTGTTTAATTTTGTTAAACATGTTTTTACTTAAGGTTAAAAAAGAATGTTTTTAGAATTAAATTTTAACCCCTCTTGTAATTGAGTATTTACAACATTATTCCAATCCTTAAATTGGTATAAGAGTAGTTATCTGAAATACTTATATTCATATAAAAGTTTTCTTGCTCGAATTTTCCTTGTTCTAAATTTTCTTTCTTAACATTTCTTGCTTAAGTTCTTTTAAGAAGATTTTTATCTTTGTTAACAAACCTTTTCTATTAAAAAACTTTTGTGAAAATATAATAAAATAGTTTTGATTGTTCAAATTTATGTTGATGACATTATATTTGGTTCAACTCAGAAATATTTAACTGATTCGTTTGTGAATCTAATGAAATTTGAGTTTGGAATGAGTATGATGGGTGAGTTAAAAATTTTCATAGGTTTTCAAATTTCTCAAAATCCAGAAGGAACTTATATATCTCAACATAAGTATATTAAATAACTTCTTAAAAAGTATGGATATGAAAACACTAAAAGTATAAGTACTCCAATTGGTACCTTAAATTATCTTGATCTTGATGAATCTTGGAAACCAGTATATCAAACAACATTTAGAGGTATGTTATGAAGTTTACTATACATAATATCTAGTCAGCCATATTTAATGTATTAATTTTTCTTATGTGAAAGATATCAATCTAATCCTAAGGAATATCATTTAAAAGCAGTGAAAAGTATTGTTCGTTGTTTAAAGGGAACCATGGATTTAGGACACTTTTATACTTCTATAGATGAAGTTTTTTTAAAGTTTTTCAGATACTAAATTTTTTGGGTGTAGAATGGATTAGAAAAGTACATCTGTAACTTTTAATTTATTAGGATATTCATTAGTTTCTTGGTTATGAAAAAGAAACAATTAGTATAACATTCCACTACTGAAGCTAAATATATAGCAACTTGAGGTGGTTGTGCTTGTTTATTGTAGATGCAACACACACTCACAGATTATGGCATGAGTTTTACCAAAACACGGATATTGTGTGATATCATTAGTACCATTGACCTAAGTAAAAAACCATTCACATCACTCTCATTCAAAACACATAGATATTAGGAATCACTTTCTTAGGGATCACACACAAAAGAAGATATCCTTCTTCAATTTATCAAAAATCAAGAACAAATTGATGATGTTTTCACAAAATCATTACCATATGATAGATTTGAATACATTAAACAAAAGTTAGGAATGATAATTTTAAGGTAATCTTCCATATTAACTTTTTTTTGAAACTTATCTTCTTACATTAAGAAACTCTTTTTCAAAAAGGGAGTACATTTTCTTGGTAGTTTAAAATTTTTTGTAGTTAAAATTTTTTCATAGTCAAAATTTTTCATAGTTTAAACTTTTCTTAGTTAAAATTTTTTGTAGTCAAAATTTTTCGTAGTTTAAATTTTTCGTAGTTAAAATTTTTAGTAGTTAAAATTTTTCATAGTTAAAATTTTTCGTAATTTAAATTTTTTATAGTTTAAAATATTTCGTAGCTTATTTTTTGTTAAAATTTTTTGTAGTTAAAATTTTTCATAGTCAAAACTTTTCTGAACTTTAAAATTTTTCTCAATCAAATAATTTCTTAGTCTAAAAATTTCACAATTTCAAAAAATTTATTTCCTTAATAAATTTTCGATAATCTAATGTTCTTTAAGAAGAATTTTCATTATTATTGATAATTTTCCTAGAAATATGAAAGGTATGTTTCTTTACATAAATTTTCATAATAAAATTTTATTTGTTGGTATTTTCCTCTTGTTTTAAGAAAAAATTTCGGATTCACTTTCCTTAAATCTGATGTTTTATCTTAAAAACCTCAAAAGATTAGAATCTTCCAAAATTATTCTTTGTTTTTCATATCAACCATCATATCATATCGATCTAGTTTAAAACATTGGATCAATCAGGGAATATGAAACGTTGCCTTAATTTCTATATAAATACCCCCTAATGGTTGTCCCACATTGGTTTTCAAGCCTAGCGTGTCGATCTATGCCTCTCTACTTAAGCATCATTCTGTTTTTCAGATCTACTCAACTCCTAATGTCTTTGGAAGAAACCCCAAAAAAGCAAATGTCGTCAACCAAGGAAATTTCTAAATGGAAAATATACAGAGAAAGGTTAGTTGATCAGAAGTTCTTTGCAAAGTATGATTCTCTCATTTCCAAGTATATCAAGTTGAATTGCCGGGAAAGCATGTGCATAGAAAAACTGAAAGGACATGATCTGGTTTATCCGAGGTTACTTATTTATTTCTATGAATCTGTAAGTTTTTTTAATAAATGTGGGAGTGATAATTTCTCATTCAAAAGTTATGGAATCACTTATTCTCTTTCCAACAACAAGGCATCTAGTATCATTGGAATACCTTATAAAGAAGAATCCATTTTCTGCACCCACAAACTACCTGATCAGGCATGATGTTTTGACAATGAAAATTTTATAGAGTGCCTCAGACTTAAAGGAGTGAAAACTCCAAAGATCATCCATATATCTAATAAATTTAGTATGTTATCTTTATGGGTTTAGGGATTTCTCATTCTGAGAAAAAAATACAAGGACACCTTAAAGAAAAGGGAAATATATGTTTTGGATTTTCTGATCAACCGGTGAAAGATAACCTTAGTAGAGTTTATCTTGATGACAATTGGAAATATCAAAAAGGAACTCTCAAATCACTGATCATTATGTATCCAGAAATCTTATCTAATATCATTTTCTTATGACTAGAATCGTTCAAAATACATTGTAGTTTAAGGCCTTGATCTTTTGCAGGTATGTTTCTCAGTGATGATACTTTGAGGAGGATGAAGGTCGGTTTCAATGGAAAATATGGATAATTTTATGACTTGTCTGAAAGTGAGATCGAAACCTTGTACAACATTCAGGAATTGGCTGAGACTTCCAAGAAGGGTGGAAAGAAGAGAAAGCTAAAGTAACTAGAAGTCAAGGAAAAAACTCATACAGTTCAGGAAACCCAATCAGCACCTCCATAATCTAAGAAGAAAAAGGCATATCTAGATAAAGTTGTTGCTAAGTGGAGAGAAGATAAGAAATACAAGAAAGAAAGAGAGACTATCTTTGACTTAGATCTTGCTGAGGAAAAATCATTAAAGATTAAGGATACTGAGGAGTTTTAGAATCAAGAAAAAGAGAAGATTAAAAAGAAGGAAATGTCTGAAGCTGCGTTTGTTCAATCTCTTCTCAAAGATATTTAGAAAGTTTTTTGACCATATTAAGGTACCAGAAACTTTTCTCAATGATCCAGTACTAGTGGAAACTCTATAAAAGAATATGGTCATTCTAAAACCTAATGAAGAGGAAGAGTTTGTGTAGGAAAATAAGTGGAAGGAGAAGAAGAGAAAGGAAGTGATAATACGGATGATATGATAAGGCAACTTGAAGAATATCAATAGAAGGAGAGTACTTATAATAAATTATCAATCCATACATATTAGGATGAATCTTCTAAGCATGATAACCTAGGAGAAGGTGATTAAGGTTAGGAATAAGTAAAAAAACCATCAAAAGAAGAGAGGATAAACCATGATTTTTTTCCACAAGAGGACCCAGGGGAAGATGCTGAAAATGAAAAGTCTAAGGAATATAAGATAGTCTAACTATTATATAGTAAAAATGAATCACTGAAGGCTATTTAAATAATTAGAGAGATAATAATGGAAATAATGTGGTATATTATACACATAAAAAGGCATTGATGGCTAAGAAAGATGTTTGTGGATCATATAAAAGAAAGGTTGTTGAGGTAAAGAGAGAATACTCACCAACAAAATAATCTGATTCAGAATCATCTTCTATGGGACATGATTTTTTTGTTTAACCCATGAAGAAATTGTTTGATAAAATTCCCTTATTTCTGAGTGTTGAATTGAGGTGTCAGGTTATTTAGTATTTATTTAATCAGAAATTGGATTCTTTTTCCATGCTTATGAAAAAATTCAACAGGCTTGAGGCTGATTTTAAATCCTTTTATATTGGGTATGATGCACACAGAAGTTCGTGCAACGAAATTAATAAGTTTTCTAAGAAGAAAATTGAAGAATTTAGAATCATTTATTAATTTCAAGATAATGTGAAGGATGATTTTGGTACCAAAGATATCAAGATCAAAGACCTTACTACAAGTTTTGATGAGAAGATCAATCTTGAACAAATATTTAGAAAGCAGGAAAACAAGGATTTGAATGGGAAACATAATTCAGTTGAATTGAATTTGAAGAGGGAAAGAGATCTTAGAATTGAGTTTATAGAAAATCTCAGAAAACAAGAAGAACATTTGAAGGCTCAATTAGAAATTCTTATGGATCAGGAATAAAATATCAAGGTTTTGGAGAATAAAAATAAAGACCAGGACGAGCTCCTCAAATGTTTTTAAAAGGATCATAAAGAGCTTCAAAAGTTGAAAATCATTGTCAAGAGGCTTATGCCAATGGAAAAAATAAGGATTATTGTTTTTCCTTAACACCGATATTTTGTTGTATTACCTTTCTTGTACAAAGTTTTCTAATTATAATGAAAAATTTTGTTGTTCTTCATGTGTTTTGTTTTATAGTACTAATATTTCAGGTAGTATATTTTTTTCCATTATCTAAATTCATTTTTAAAAATCATAAAGGGGTAGAATGGAATGATAAAATGAATACTTTGTAAATAAGATAATTACCTAAGTAAGGGGGGTTTATCTAAGTGTGATCTTTATGAAAGAAAATTTACTTCTTCTAGAAAAAGAAAAATCCCTTTAAAGAAGTTAAGAATACGATCCTTAGGGATTTATAATCCTAAGGGGTAGTTAGTCATATTCATCATGGTTCATAAGTAAAGGTAGATAAATTTGTATTTTAGGTTCATAAAGAAAAATTCTAAGTCCTTATATTCTTTTTCATAAGGATGTTTGTGATTTTCAAAAGGGGGGAGATTGTTGAGCCAAAAAGTTTTCCTTATGAATTTTCTATTTCACTATTTTTTGAAAATCAAAAACACTTTATCTTAAGGAAAATTATATTTTTTGGTAGGATTGTTTTCATAAGGAAATTTTCACTTCTCTAAGGAAATTTTTGTCCTTACCTATGCTTTCATTGTTCATTTTATAGTCTCTCTAAATCTAACTCATTTTTTGGTTTCACATCTAAAATCTCGAAATCCAATAAATACTTGGATATAGTATTCTGTTTTTAGGATCTGAATTCTCTGAAATTAAGGTTCCAAATTCTCTGAAATTCAGACCCCAGATTTTCTGAAATTCGGGTTCGGAATTCTCTAAAATTCGGACGCCAAATTCTCTGAAATTCAGAATCCGAATTCTCTAAAATCTAGACTCCAAATTCTCTAAAATTGTGACTCTGAATTATAAATAATTGATACTCCGAATTCCTCTGAATTCCGACTCTGAATTCCTCATAATTCGCACTCCGAATTCCTTATAATTCCACTCTAAATTCCTTACAATTCCACTCCGAATTCCTCAGAATTCAAATTCCGAATTCTTTGTAAAACAGAATCTAAATATCCATGTCTTACAAACATTAAATGTTTATTTGGTTGAAAACTCTGAAAAATAGATTTATTTTTGTAACATCATTTTACTTACACTTGTTATGAAACAATGTCATACAATCTATTTCTAACAAAACATTATTTGAGTGAAACGTGTACCGATCCCTCTGAAATTCAAGGAAAAATATAACAGTTTTAGGAGGGAGTCGACCATTGGAGAAGTGCCTATAAATAGGAGCTCATTTTAACAATCTCGTAATCGAGAATCAACCGTTCCATCACTCTAGATATTACATGATATTGAAGTGATTTCTAGAGAGAGTGACTCTCATGCTTAATGCCATTCCAAAAATCTTGTTCAGATTTCTTAGTGTGACTTCGTTTGTTGTTGAATACAATTGAGGGCTTCCTGGGATAGGAAGACAGAGGATCCAACTACCTTAAAGATTGAGGACTTCTGAGGATAGGAATACAGAGGTGTTGACTACCTTAAATATTGAGGGCTTTTAGGGATAAAAAGATATATTCTGATATTCCTATCGAGGGCTTCCCTAGTGTGTTTAAGGAAAACATTCTTGAACATATAAATCAAGGGACCTTTATCCATGGTTGTTGGATACCATACTCTTTGGGTTAAAATATTTTCTACTTGTTACTTTTTTTGTTTCATGTTTATTTACATTGTATTTTGATAAAGGAAGAAAGTATATTCTTCTTATACTTTCTTATCACTTTTATATACTCTGATAAGTAAGATTCTATACACTTTAAGGTAGAATATTTTCCGGGTAAACTTTCCTTATGTTTCATTTCTGGAACCATATTTCCAGAACCTATAAAGATTGCCTAATAGAACTAAAATAGGCCTTGTGAATTTATATTGTTTAACATTGTTAAAAATAGTTTTCCTTAAGGTTAAAAATGAAAGTTTTTAAACTTACATTTCACCCCCTCTTGTAATTGAGAATCTAAATCATTATTTCAACCCTAAAAAATTGAATCAAAGAAAACATTTTCAACATTTGGCCTAGTAATTTTCAAATTTTTTAAACTGTTTAATTTCATTTTTAGTCATGATGAATAGTTAACATGATTAAAATGGAGTTACCATAATAAGCATAAAATTAGATAAATATGTTAAATCAAGGGTTAAAACCTTAAAATATCAAAAAAAATCTATAATTTTTATGAGGTATTTCTAAACCTCCATCTTATATTACCTCACATATTTTTTTCTCAAATTTTGACTCAACACACTTGAGAATAACATAATTTTTTATATTAAGATATAATATTTTTAAAAATATCTCACTCTTTCTCTATCATGTTGTTATAAATATCTTGTAAAGGTAACGATGATGTTAAAAGTAAATTATGGTCAAATATAGATAAAAATAATGATGGGTTTGAAATTAAATTTATGTTATTAATTTATTTAGAATTTTAAAAATTAACATAATTAACTATCATGATCTAGAAATTTCAATAAAATGTTTGTCTAAACAATATAAAAAGAAAGTATATGGTTTTAGAAAGACTAAATTGATAAGTTTCAGATTAATTATTGTGTCGGAATAATTTTAGAGATAATTTTGAATTTTAGAAAATTACATAAGTGTTTATACTCAAAATTTATTTTTTCTGGATGTTTCAAAAGTCAAATTATCTAAAAAAATCTAAAAAATGAATTTAATTGTATTTAATATTAAATATTATTTTATTCACTAATTTTAAAATCATAAAAATTTTATATGAGAACATTTTTTGTGTGAAAACAGTCAAAATATTTACACATGTTCCATTTTTGAGTCCCATGGTATTATTAAAATTACATTCTCGGCACTTAAATACTTAATATATGTGAAAAGGCGATTAATTTTCATAGAAAAAATAGGAGACTCAATCTAAATTTTCAACAAAACATATGTGTTATTTTTTTCTCAAGACTATACCAAAATAAAAATATATAAATCCCATAACACATTCTATAGGAATTTTTATTCCAAAAATTCCAATCCTAGAAGGCTTAAGGTGTTGGAAAAATGATGATATCCAAGGAAGAGGTAAAAGTCTAAACCGAATTCCTTCATGATTAAAATTTATTATATATATAAAACAACTATATTTTATATCCTTTCTATCTAATTGATATTGAATGCATCACTCAATCGTATGTTCAGAATACCGCCTCTACAATGTGACATGATCCTTTTTTCATCACCACCTTGCAAGGATGGTTATAATGAAGTATTGAATAAATAAATAATAAATTATATCGTAATTATCATTTAGGAGTTATAATTTGGTCATAGTTTTTATTTTATTAACAATAAATTATCGTCATATTATTTATCCTCCAAAAATGAGTTTATGAAAAAAAATGTAATGAACATTTTCCTTTATTTTTAATGGTTCCTCGCCATGTTCCAATTTTTGAATATGAATTATTACTTCTATAAAAAATTAAGTAATTATGTTTTTTAAAATTTTAGAATATCGTTATATATTTATGTATACTTATTCATTTGGTCGTAAAAACCTGTTCTTGTTTTGGACTGTGTTTACCACTAACATTAAAGATGTTATAATAATAATTTCCTAAATGATTAAAGAAACATATATACTAGTAATATAATATAATAATGAAAAATTTTATATGGTTTAAATTTTTTAAAATTATAATATTTATTTATTTATTTATTTATATGTGTTAAAAAATAAATCTATTCTATGACATAAAAACATTAAAAAAATTGGAATTTTTTATATTTCCATGTAACTCCTCACAACATGATCCCTGAAATATGAATTGAACTCAAAAATAATATTATATATATATATAATATTTAACATTCTTGAGGTGATTAAGACATGACCAAGGTGGAAGGAGTGAAAGAACTAATTAAAAAGTGCATGAAAATGAGACAATTAACACATGAACATTGATTTTGAAAAAAACAATTGTCATTAAATGTGAAACATGAAATTATAAGTGAATTTTATAACATATGATGTATAGAAATATATTTTTTGATTTAGATGTATTAAAGTCTTAAAATTTTCATATAGGATTTTAGAACATTGTGATTAAGAAGATGTCCAACAGGGGTGGATTCATAACTCTATTTACTTTCATTAAGTTATATAATTACATAATTTATGGTGTTATAAAAATATTATGTGAGTTATGACCTCTAGTTATCTTTTTCCACATAAGTTATGTGGATATAAATTTTTCCATCATAATCAATTCATTTATTGATTCATATTTCAAATTTTATGATCTTTTTAAGGGTTTCTTAGTCTCAATTTTAATTTCCCACTATATTATTCATATTATACTCTATGATTTAATTAATATGGGATAATAACCATCAACTAAATGTGTTATGAATTTTTATTCCAATGAAATCATGAGTTTTTAATAAAAAAATTATACTTCTTCGTTCATTTTCTTTTAGTTAAAGCATTACTAATGTTGTAAGGGTTTCCCATCCAAAACTTTTTTCTTTGCGATATGTTTTTTATTGATTAGCATATATTAATTTACAAATTTTTTATTCTACCTATTTCAATTTAATATTATTACTCTCTTCATACACATGTTATTTTAAGTCACCTCTCATATTCAATCTCCTATAAGATTTTTTAATTTTAAAAAAAGTATGTCATTTTTTGTTAAAACATTATTTTAAATGTTTAAAACTTATTCTCTTCCATGTACACGTTCTACAAAATATTTTTATAGATGTTTTAATCTACACATAATTTTTTCATTAAGGTATTTCCTGGTACAATTGTGTCTATTTAAAAATGAAAAACTAGAATCTTTTTGAACTTTTTTCTATGACTAAATTTTCTCTTTCTAAAAAAATTATTGAAAATAATATATTTATTAATATATATATATATGGAATGAATGGATTTTCCAAAAATAATATTAATTTCTCATTATCAATATTATTATAAAATATACTTTTTATATTCAAATAATATAATATTTTCAATCTTGATGTATTTTTTATTTCTAAAATGTTACCAAAAATAAAAAATTCTTATTCATTTAAAAAAATATATCCATAAGTTTTATAATATAGTTTTCCATATTTTTAAAACCCCTTTAAATGATTTTTATGCATGACTAAGGAAAATTTCCTATAATTCCATCAATATAATTTCTATGGATGGCTAATGAATATATTTTAATGATATTGACATGAACCTATTTCTTTTCAATTGGTTAATCAAGATATTATGGAATATTGGTAATTTGTATAAGTTTTATTATTAAATGAAAGATATTATAACAACCTGAACCTTTCAATTATATTTGTTTTCTAATTTTGTGTGTTATTATATTTTATTCACAACAAATCTATATACTTTAATTAATGAAGTGGGTATAATTAAAATGAGACCATTGGGTTTTAACTGTTATATGACCATTGGTCAATATGACTGTTGAAACTATAATCTTAACATTGTGTTTTTATAAATACAGTTATCTTGGTTAGTTAATACATAAAGAAGATTGAATTGCCTCATCCAGTAGACTCGAGCAATATAAATCCCATCTGTCGGAGCTTGGGAAGGAGGTAGCATCACTGGGCTTTGCTCTGGACCAAGCCCAAGCCGAACTTCAACGTATGAATCTTGAACGAAATTGCCTAAGTGAGAAGTTCAAGCTGATAGAAATCACCACTTGGGCAATGTTTTCTGAGCCACCCCAAGATTCTATCACCATAGCACACCTTACACTTAGGTCATATGTTGGTGTTATAATGGGCTATGTAACGAGACCTTAGTTGCTTTGTGTAATCCTTTTATATAAATAAAATTGTTATTTCTTCTTATGGAAAATTTTGTGAATTTCAAATATCTGAATAAATATACGATGTGTATTATTGATGAATTTTTGAAAAAAATGGTATTTTAAAATATTTTTGTATTCATTAAATAACTAATAATGTGAAATGATTTTAAAAAAAATGGTCTTATATAGTTGTGATCATTGAGAAATTTAGAGTCTAATAAGATCAACTTGGTTTTTAGTGAATAGTAAATTAGGAATAGTAACATACCCATATGAATAGTAATGAATAGTAATTTGACCAAAAAAATAGAAACTTCACCCATGAATGTATAAATACATTTTAGACATCTTAAAAGTGAAAAAATGATCACAGTTTAAGTTTTGGTATTTTTGTACACCATAAATATTTTATTTACAATTTTATAATTAATTAAATAATTTAAAATGGAAATTTATTTTTATAAAATTTAATCATAAATTGTTACTTTATTGTCTTATGTGTATAAGATATTTTTTATGGGACCTTGATTACTTTTTTAAGGTGTTACAAAATGAGTTATAGTTTTAAAGTTGTATTTTTGGAATAAATAATGATTTTATTTAAAAATTAAATTAAAAAAAATTAAAAAATTATTTTCATAAAATGGACTTCATTTTTGAATTCAGAGCATTGATATTAGGTTAGGGTTAATTTTTTGGATTTTTCTGAAATAGTTGAATTATCAGTGAATAGTAAAAATGTCGTTTGGAGTTTCGAGTGTTTAATGACATCATTAATGACGTAATAATGATGTAATCTTTCTGGTCTAATTATGAATTGTGAGATATGCTATGAGGTTTCCCAAGTGTCCAATACCATGGGAAAATACAATGGTCAAGCCCATGTTTTTGCAAATACCACCGATGAGGTGTCCCGTGGAAGTTAATAATTTATTCACTCGCTTTTCTTATAAATACCAAGCCATTTCCCACATTAATTTCATTCCAAAATCATACTAAACGAATTTATGGTCTCCTTACCTCTCAAGGAGTCCTCCCAAGGTTCCCTCAAGCCTCCCAAGGTCCCAACCTTCATTCTTTTGAAGTTACACTTCATGGTAAGGGATCCTTTCACCCTCATCTTTTAAGTCATGAATTCCTTTATGTTGTGTCTTCTAGTTTCCATCTCTTTATGTTGAAGGTATGTTCTTATATTTTCTCATTACCTTCCATTTCATGTTTAATTTTTGAGATACCCTTTCTTCTCTCATCAATTGGTTTTCTGAATTTTTAAGTGACGTTGTTAGGCTACCGAATTACTCGTAAAAGAAATCGCATCTTCTCTTTCCTTTCAAGTTTCCTTTTCCTGTGGTATGTCATTAAAATATCCATACCATGTTATCATCTCCATTTTATTATGTCTTTATATTTTAATATGAGTTATTTATGAGTGGGTTACCCTTTTACCTACTCTTTTTATTATTTTCTTAAACCATGTTATATAATCGTTATGCTGCAGAAATTTGTTCTCAAAATTTCTATCTCTTTTTCTCAAGAAATTACCTTGTTTATTTATGTGAATGCCCAGACCTATTTCGTTTATATGGGTGTTCATAAATATATAAAAAGGATATATTTTATTCTTTAATGGACATACATATAACCATCATTCCCTTTCCATGGGTTATAAATGATATAATGATCTTATTTTTAAGAACTTTTAAAACGTCACGATTTTGAAATGAAACCCATTTATTTTATTCTCTATGGGTTGTTTATGAAATTTTTTATTATGATCTATGTAGATCACATGAAATTAAATAAATATTAAGGGTGCGCATTAATATTTATCCAATTCATTGGGTAAAGAATTAATCTCTAGAGATGAAAAGTTTCACGATACCTTGGTGAATAACCTTGGTAATTTATATGACACCTCAGGGATAAACCTTGGTGATATGTTCATGAATGTCTAAATGAAATTTTGTATCCATATATTCAAGTTATGATTCATGTTGTTTTTATAATTATATTCCTATTCTTTAATTTATCATGCCTTTATGACTTTTTTCATGTTCTTATTAATATTGCTCAAGATCACATGTCAAATGTTTCACGTGTTTTCCTTACTGAGCCTTCTGCTCACCCTTTTCTTTGATGTATGTCTTCAGGATATGAGATGCAGTAATTGTACATAGGATGAACATATGATGAAGCCTTAAGAGTGGTTTAGAATAATTTTTTATGTTGTTTTAATGTATTATGTTCCTGATTTCCAAGACACTAGACTTTAAAGATCCTCTGTTTGTGAAATGTAATGAAAAGTTATGTAATAAAAAGGCGGGATTCCATAGTTAGTATCGAAGGATAGTTTAGTTATTTATGGAAATTAGGCTATGAAATCTTTAAGAATAATCCTATAGAAAATCTTAAATATAGGAAAACTTTCTGGTATTTTGGTGAGTATTAAGTAATTTGTTTATCAAGAAAATATATCCCTGTCTGGATACGAGCTTCTAGAGGCGGCTCTGGCACAGAGGTACCTAGGAGTGAAAACTCTGAGAAGGAGTTTCTGGCTTGACTCGGGGTATCCTGGTACACGACAACGGGCCTTGCTGCACTCTTGTTTATGACACTCCCGGGGGATATGTTTGGTTAATCATAAGCTTTTTATGAATCATTATGAAGGATTTATAGAGAAATGTAATTGTTTAAAGAAGTTTTAAGACATAAATCCTTTATAGTAAAAAGATTCGTAAATGAAATAAGTTTCTTATTAAGGTTTTATTATTTTAGAAATAGTGGGAAATAGGAGGAACCGTGAAAATGGTGACCACAATGGGTCATGTGCTGACGTCCCTCTAATGGAAGCTGGAATGAAAACATTCATGCGAATGATGTACCAACTGACTCATGTTATGAGAAATAACTTGATTCAAGCTGGGAGACTGATCTCACCAATAAGGGAACAACATTTTTTTGAGTCCTTTATGCGTCAATGACCACCAACCTTCAGTAGATCAACTGACCCATTGATTGCTGAGTAGTAGATCAGCTCTATCGAGAAGATCATTTCTGTGCTCCGCTGTTTAGAGAAAGAGAAGGTCACCCTAGTTGTCTATCTCTTTGAAGGAGAAGCTGATCGGTGGTGGGAGCTGATTAAAAACACGAGGCAAATAGTGGAGGTTGATTCTATAGAGTGGGAAGAGTTCAGAGGTATTTTCTTCAGTAAGTATTTCCCTCGATCCATGAGAACAAGAATGGAGAAGGAGTTTCTCAAGCTGAAGCAGAAGGAGAATGAATCTGTCATAAGCTATGAGATGAACTTCACCCAAATTTCACAATATACCTCTAGATTTTTCATGGATCCAAATGGTAAGGTTGATAGATTCTTCGGTGAACTGAGACCTCATCTGTGGAATAATCTAGCCAATCGAGACTATGATAGCTACGTGGAGATTGTGCAAAGTGCGATGAAAGTCGAACTGAAGTTTAGTGAGACGCAATGGTCTCATAAATCAAACGAAAAAAAAGAGATCTATGGATCCTAGATTAGGTAGGAACTTTGATCAAGGAAGATGAGTCAAGCAAGTACAACATCCCACGTGTAATAAATGTGGGAACAAGCATTCGGGGAACTGCCTGCTCGAGAGCAGGAAATGCCACAAGTGTGGAAGATATGGCCATATTGCGAGGAATTTTCGTAGTGAGGTGAAAACACAAATTCCAAACACTAACGACAAGGGGAAGATGGTGTAGGCCCTACCTGATGTCTAGTTCTTTAAGTGTGGACAACTTGGTCACTATTCTAATCACTGTCCAAATCCGAGCGCAGTGGAGGGGAAACACCATCAGCCTCAACAAAGGCCAAGGGAGCAAGTTCGTGCTTTTGCTATCATGATAGCTGAATTTGAAGCTCCAAATGATGTGGTAGCAGGTACTCTTATTGTTCTCTCAAAGATAGAAATTACTTTGTTTGATTCTGGTTCTATACATTCCTTTATTTCCTCCAAGTTTTCAAAGAATTTAGAATCAATCCCAGACTTGCTAAAAGTAGAGTTATTAGTCAAGACTCCTGGTGGGATTATCCAAGAATCATCAGTGTTTAGAAACTCTAGTATTTACTTTGGTGAGAAAAATATTATCGCAAATCTAGTAGTCATTCCCATGATGGAATTTGACATTATACTAGGGATGGACTGGCTTTCAAAGTATAATTCTAAGATCAAATGAAGAAGTAAGGAAATATCAGTACTCTTGAATGGAAAACCTACGGTTATCTTCCAAAGAGAGATATCTCAACCTGATCTTTATCTAGAAGAGCCTCCTATATCCTTCTTTATAGAATTTATTAGTGAAGAAGAAGAAGGAAATGAGAGTCTAAGGATAGAAAATGTACCCATCATCCAGGAATAAATTGACGTATTTACTAAGGATTTCCCCGGACCTCCCCTAGAAAGAGAGGTAGAGTTCTTCATTGAACTCGTACCTGGATCTCATCCAATATCAAAGACCCCTTATAGGATGGAAAATGTGGAGCTGTAGGAATTAAAGAAACAACTCCAAGATTTTTTGGAGAAGGGGTTTATCCGACCGAGTGTGTCTCCTTGGGGAGCACCTGTTCTCTTTTTGAAGAAGAAGGATAGATCGATGCGGTTATGCATTGATCATAGAGAACTAAATGGAATCATAGTAAAGAACAAATACCCTCCTCCAAAAATTTATGACTTATTTGACCAAATTCATTGGGCTCAATTCTTCTCTAAGATTGATCTTCGATATGGTTATCATCAATTGAGGGTAAAGAACAAATACCCTCCTCCAAAAATTTATGACTTATTTGACCAAATTCATTGGGCTCAATTCTTCTCTAAGATTGATCTTCGATATGGTTATCATCAATTGAGGGTGAAGAAAGAAGATATTCCAAAAACTACCTTCAGATCAAGATATGGGCATTATGAGTTTGTTGTTATGCCTTTTGTACTGACTAATGCACCTACTATTTTTATATATTTGATGAATATAGACTTTAAATTCTACCTTGATAACTTTGTGGTAGTTTTTATTGATGATGTTCTGATATATTCCAAAAGTCGTGAGGAGCATGAGGATCATCTTAGGGTTATTTTTCAAACTCTACGGAAGGAGAGACTTTTTGGAAAGTTTAGTAAATGTGAATTCTGGTTACAAAAAGTTGCTTTCTTGGGGAACATTGTTACCAATGAAGGAATCATAGTTGACCCTGCAATGACAAAAGTTGTATAGGAGTGGCCTCAGCCTACAACAATAACTGAGATTCGTAGTTTCCTTGGATTATCGGGATATTATAGGAGGTTTGTGAAAAACCTTTTACAACTTTCTAATATATTAACCAATTTAACTCAAAAAGGTGTCAAGTTTATCTAGACAAAGGAGTGTGAGGAAAGTTTCCAAGAGCTGAATAAGAGATTGGTTACTGCACCTGTGTTAACTCTTCCCTCAAGTGGAGAAGGATTCGTTATTTTTAGTGATGCATCTATGAAAGGGCTTGGGTGCATCCTCATGAAAAATGACAAGGTCATTGCTTATGAATCTAGATGGTTGAAGACTCATGAGTAGAACTATCCTACACATGATTTGGAGCTGGTGGTGGTCGTTTTTTCTCAGAAGATATGGAGGAACTGTCTTTATGGGGAGAAATGTGATATATACATAGACCATCAAAGTTTGAATTATATTTTCACACAAAAGGAATTGAACATGAGATAATGGAGATGGTTGGAACTCCTTAAAGAATATAATTGTTCAATTCATTATCATCCCAGAAGAGAAAACAAAGTCTCTGATGCATTAAGAAGGAAAGACCCAGTTGTTCTGTCTATTATGAGGATTCAAAGAGATCCTTTGATCAATGAACTAGTAAAACTGGACATGGGAATTATAAAGGTAGGGACATCATCAACCCTAACCCAAATTATTTCTCAACTGTCACTACTAGAGAAGATCAAGAAAGCTCAGAAAGAATATCCTTTGTTACATAAGAAGTTTGAGGCTGTAAAGGATGAGAAGTTTCCTGAGTTCAATACTAATCAAGAAGGTGTACTAAAATTTCTTACAAGACTACATGTTCCATCTATTCCGGAAATAAAGAAGGAGTTGATGGATGAATCTCATAGCTCTACTTTCTCTATACATCATGGTAGCACAAAATTTTATAGGGACCTTCATGATCATTATTAATGGGATAATATGAAAAGGGAGATTACTAACTACACTTCAAGGTGACTGGTATGTCAGCAAGTGAAGACAGAGCGACAAATTCCTAAAGGGGTATTGAAACCACTACTCATACCAGCATGGAAGTGGGATAATATCACTATGGACTTTTTCACTGGTATCCCAAGAATATCCAAAGGAAACAATGCGATATGGGTTATTGTGGACCGTCTCACCAAGACTGCCCATTTTATCTCCATTCAGGAAGATTTCTCTCATGATCAACTTACCAAGATTTACGTGAAGGAAGTGGTAAGTCTGCATGGAGGTCCACTTTATATCATATCTGGTCATGATCAAAGGTTCACATCAAAATTCTAGAGAATTCTTCAACATGATCTGAGCACTGAATTGAATTTCAGTACGACCTATCACCCACAAAATGATGGCCAATCTGAAAGGACTATTCAAACACTTGAGGACATGTTGAGAACTTTCTCGAGGGAATTTAAAGGTGGATTGGATCAACATCTCTCTTTAGTTGAGTTCTCTTACAACAACAGCTTCCAATCGAGTATTAAAATGGCACCCTATGAATCTCTATATGGGAAGTGATGTAGAACTCCTACTTGTTTGGATGAAACTGGTGATAGAAAGCTTCTTGGTCCTGATCTTGTGCAAGAGATGATAGAAAATTTCCATGCCATCCAACAACACATTAAGGCTTCTCAGAGTCGGAAAAAGAGCTATATCAACAACCATCGAAGGGACTTGGAGTTTGATGTGGGTGAAAAAGAATTTCTTTGGATTTAACATTGGAAGAGTTTCATGAGGTTTGGGAAGAAAGGGAAGCTCAGCCCTAGGTACATTGGACCCTATGAAATCCTTGATCGTGTGGGAGTAGTGGCCTATCGGCTTTCACTTCCTCCAAATCTAGCCCAAGTTCATGATTTCTTCCATGTATCCCTCTTGAGGAAGTACATACTTGGCCTTTCTCATATACTAAATCCAGAGGTGGTACAACTGGAACATGACCTCTCTTATGAGGAGAAGCCGGTGGAGATCTTGGATCGTAGAGACAAGATTCTACGCAACAAGACTACCCACCTTGTTAAGGTGTTGTAAAGGAACCACAAATGTGAAGAAGCCACATGGGAACTGGAGGAGTCCATGAGATAGAAGTACCCACGCCTTTTCCCATCAAATGGTACAAGATAAGATTTCAGGGATGAAATTTCTTAAGGGGAGAAAAATGTAATGACCTAAACTTTTCAATTATATTTGTTTCCTAATTTTGTGTGTTATTATATTTTATACTCAATAAAACTATATCCTCTAATTAATGAAGTGGGTATAATTAAAATGAGACCATTGGGTTTCGACTGTTATATGATCGTTGGTCAATATGATTGTTGGAAACTATAATCTTAATGTTGTGTTTTATAAATACGGTTATCTTGGTTAATTAATACAGAAAGAAGATTTAATGGTCTCATCCAGTAGACTCGAGCCATATGAATACCATCTGTCGGAGCTTGGGAAGGATGTAGCATCCCTGGTATTTGCTCTAGACCAAGCCCAAGATGAACTTCAACGTATGAAGCTTGAACAGAATCTCATAAGAGAGAAGTTCAAGCTAATAGAAATCACCACTCGGGCAATGTTGTCTGAGCCACCCCAAGATTCTCTCACCATAGCACACCTTACACTTAGGTCCTATTCTGGTGTTATAAGGGGCTATGTAACGAGACCTTGGCTGCTTTGTGTAATCCTTTTATATAAATAAAATTGTTATTTCTTTTTATGGTAAATTTTGTGAATTTCAAATATCCAGATAAATATAGGATGTGTATTATTGATGAATTTAGGAAGAAATGGCATTTTAAAATATTTTTTTATTCATTAAATAATTAATAATGTGAAATGATTTTCAAAAAATGGTCTTCCATAGTTGTGATCAGTGAGAAATTTAGAGTCTAATAAGATGAACTTGGTTTTTAGTGAATAGTAAAGTAGGGATAGTAACATACCCATATGAATAGTAATGAATAGTAATTTGACCAAAAAAATAGAAACTTCACCCATGAATTTATAAATACATTTTAGACATCTTAAAAGTGAAAAAATAGTCATAGTTTAAGTTTTGGGATTTTTATACTCCATAAATATTTTATTTATAATTTTATAATTAATTTAATAATTTAAAATGGAAATTTATTTTCATAAAATTTAATCATAAATTGTTACTTTATTTTCTTATGGGTATACGATATTTTTATGGGACCTTGATTACTTTTATAAGGTTTTACAAAATGAGTTATGGTTTTAAAGTTGTATTTTTGGAATAAATAATGATTTTATATAAAAATTATATTGAAAATTATTTTCATAATATGTACTTAATTTTTGAATTTAGAGCATCGATATTAGGTTAGGGTGAATTTCTGGTATTTTTCTGAAAAAGTTGAATTATCGGTGAATAGTAAAAATGCAGTTTTGAGTTTCGGGTGTTTAATGACATCATTAATGTTGTAATAATGATTTAAGATTTCTGGTAGACTTATTAATAGTGAGATATAATATGAAGTGTCCCAAGTGGCCAATATCATGGGAAAATACTATGGTCAAGCCCATGGTTTTGCAAATACCACTGATGAGGTGTACCTTGGAAATTAATAATTTATTCACTCACTTTTCCTATAAATACCAAGCCATTTCCCTCATTAATTTAATTCCAAAATCATCCTCAACGATTTTCTGGCCTCCTTACCTCCCAACGAGTCTTACCAAGTTTCCCTCAAGCCTCCCAAGGTCCCAAACTTCAAGATTTCGAAGTTACTCTTCAGGGTAAGGGATCATTTCACCCTCCTCTTTTAAGTCATGAATTCATTTATGTTTTGTCTTCTAGTTTCCATATATTTATGTTGAGGGTATGTTCTTATATGTTCTAATTACTGTCCATTTCATGTCTAATTTTTGAGATACCCTTTCCACTCTCATCAATTTGTTTTCTGTATTTTTAAGTGATGTCGTTAGGCTGCCGAATTTCTCGTAAAAGAAATCGCATCTTCTCTTTCCTTTCAAGTTTCTTTTTCTTGTGGTATGTCATTGAAATATCCATACCATGTTCTTATCTTCATGTTATTATGTATTTATATTTTAATATGAGTTATTTTTTAGTGGGTTACCCTTGTACCATCTCTTTTTATTATTTTCTAAAACCACATTATATAGCCGTTATGCTGCAGAAATTTCGTCTCAAAATTTCTATCTCTTTTTCTCAAGAAATTACCTTGTTTATTTATGTGAATGCCCATAAATTTTTCGTTTTTATGGGTTTTAATAAATATATAAAAAGGATATATTTTATTCTGTAATGGACATACATATAACCGTCATTCCCTTTCCATGGTTTATAAATGATATAAGGATCTTATTTTTAAGAACTTTTAAAATGTCACGATTTTGAAATGAAACCCATTTCTTTTATTCTCTATGGGTTATTTATGAAATGTTTGATTATAATCTATGTGGATAACATAAAATTAAAGACATATTAATGGTGTACCCTGATAGCTCTCCAATACATTGGGTAAAGAATTAATCTCTAGAGATGACAAGTTTCACGATACCTTGGTGAATAACCTTGGTAATTTTTATGACACCTCGGGGATAAACCTTGGTGATATGTTCATGAATGTATAAATTAAAGGTTTTAGCCACATATTCAAGTTAAGATTCATGTTTTTTTATCATGATATTCCTATTATTCCATTCCTCATGCCTTTATGACATTTATCATGTTCTTATTAATATTGCTCAAGATCACAAGTCAATTGTTTCAATTGTTTTCCTTTCTGAGCCTTCTGCTCACCATTTTATTTGATGTATGTATCCAGGATATGAGATGCAGTAACTTTAAATATTATGAACCTATTATGAATCCTTACTAGTGGTTTAAAATAATTTTTTATGTTGTTTTCATGTATTGTGTTCCTGATTTCCATGACACTATACTTTAAAGATCCTCTATTTGTAAAATGTAATGAAAAGTTATGTAATAAAAAGGCAGGATTCCATAGATATATATTATTTTTACATCTTATTTTTAATATAAATTATAGATGATTATGGATGAGACCATGATATTTTTCTCATATGAATTGGGTACTGGTTTAATCATTAAATAAAAAATATTGACATAACCAATTAGGTTACTCTTAATGGAATTATCTTATTATAATTTATTTAGAAAAAGATTAAACATGAGTGAAGATAGGGTATGAAGGTAATTTATTAATATACATACATTGGGTTTCTATTATTACTATATTATATAAAGGATCCCTTGTACATATAATGATTTCACATGGCTCATGATTGATGAATCATATGAATCTTACCTTATGTTAAAGAATTATCCCATCACTCCGGATTTATAGTTATTATGTCGATGGATAGGAATTATATCCTTTCATGTTCAGGAAAATTTGTATTTTTCTCATACACATATGATCAACCAATTCCCTCTTATGATCTATTATTTATGATGACTTCATTTAACACTATTTGTCATTTTATATCACCTTCTTATATATCATTTTACCCATTCTATGAAGAATAATAATACATATATTTTTTCAATATGGATATCATGTGTGAATAATTCTTATAATAGAAGTTGATAACATATTATGGAAAAATAAAATCTTGTTATAATGGGATAAATACATATTTTATGAGAGAAAATTTTGTTATGTTATGTAATGGATATCATAATTATCAAAAACTATAATCCTAAATGGTTATGGGTATATAATTGCAACATCTTTTTTAATGAAATTACTATTATGAAATTTAAAATTTCACTGGATTCAGTTGGTATCAATGATAGCTTGTAAAGAATTTGATTTTAAACCTCGCTCTAGGTGTACAGTTTTAGGGAATCATATACAATGGTGACAATGAATTTCAAATGAAACCAAGATCTGATAGATTGATATGGTGGTCCATTGGACATACATAGCATCACAAAAAATATTATACAAGTATACATGCATCATATGCATGTTTACAACATGTATCACATTAATGTATTTTATATTCAATTAATATTAATGATATAATATTCATATCATGTAGATAACCAAAATTACCCCATACTGTATTGTAATACTAACATGTTGTATACTATTATTTTTCTTATATACATAACATAATATTTAGACAAGGAAATAAATTTTAGTGAATATTCATCAAACTCCCACTTAAACTAAAATATCAGAAAGAATTTGTACTAACCTTCATAACATTTTTCAATTCCATCCAAATTCATTTTGATTTGATTTATCAAGATCTCTTCAATTTGGAACTAACAAATTTCCAAAGAAAATATTTGTTCAAAGGCCTGACTATGGGACCCTATAGGACTTAATATAAATGACAACAAATGTCATGAAACGACTCATTGGGGCTTGATCATCCACCACCACATGATCGCCTCCATAAGTCAAGTTCTGACGATAAGAACCAAAAGGAATATCTTACATTGGGGGCTATTATTTAGTTTTCATTTATCTATACACAAATCCCTCAAAATGTAGAAGTGATGATGTAAAATAATAAAAAGATTCACTATTTAGAATATTACCATGCATATGTAAAACCTCTATGGTGTACAAGAGTATGATAGTGAAAACTAAAAGTAAATGGAATCATACATGTGCCACTAGAAATATTACCCGACTAGAAAATCTATAAATTAATATGTGTTGAGAGAACCCAGCTCCTCATTTATAAGCGCTAACCACCATATGTGGTCTAATGCACGATGTATCCCTAAGAACCTCTATAGTCACTGAAGACCTAAACATCGTATATATAAGACATGAAACATGTGGTAAAATTCCTTGCAGTGGTGAGAATATACAGACCACATAAAATTCCCCAAATAATGAAAGAGGAGCATTAAGAGACACAATTGGAATAGAAAGACGGTAGGTATCTCAAACCAAATAAAGTGAGTAAAAATATCCAATAACATTGATAAAATTATATATATATATATGTGTGTGTGTGTATTTATTTGTGTGTTTTATAAAACCATAGAAACCCATATGAGAGATAAGTGGATCTCCATCTCATTGATAGTGTTGAAAAAAGAGTTCGACTAGTTCTAGAAGTCCACTGATGATCCCAAACATCACTTGTGTTTGCCTAATATAAATATCCACGTCAATCCACACCTCATCACTATGAAACCTAGTAAAGGGAAACACTCTGTAGAGACCCAAAACTTGACGAACATAGACATTACATTACTTTTTCAGAATACTTAATACATAACAAAAACAGACACCAAAGGACCATAATAGTTTAGTGTCTTTGGAAACATGAAACATAATCTTCTAATCATGGTGAAAGATCTTAAACATCTCCCACAAAGATCTTCCCCTTTTCTTTTCTTACCTAAAACCTTTATTTATATCCTGGGGAAAAGAAAACATAAAAAGGGTGAGCTCAAATGCCCAGTAAGGGTAAAAATATAGAACATAAAACAATCCATAAACATTTGAATGAAAAAACTTGAACATAAAATCTAAACATAAAAATCTTGAGCAAAGACATAAATCTTGGAAGTACGTAAGGCATATATCATAATGTAACATCAATTATGATAAAATAGCATGGTAATAAAACATGTAATTATGTAAAACCATTAATCACGTGATATGATTTCCATAGTATCCAAGGCATTGCTTCCAAGACAATCTTAGTGGAAAAAGCCCCTATCTTAATCGATTTCACTCCTCGTTCCAGTCTTGTATCACTGAACCAGATTAACTTACCATTCCAGCCATGTCTATCTCATGAGATATAAATCTTTACCCAATGCATTAGATGGAGATATATGTCACACCCATCTCATAATGAAATCATTATTACTTGTTCCACAAAATAAACATACATCATTCATAATAACTCAATGAATAAAATGGGGTTCATAAACATCATCCCATCATCACATAATCCATATAAAAGAAATGGATATCATTTAATCATAAGAAAAATCAAACCATTTAAATAATAGAGACATTATCCTTGAAACATAATCATACTTAATAATGTCATCTTAGATGGAAAATAGTTTTGACAAAACACTTGAAATGAATTCTTGAGGAAAATATCCTTTCAAAATCATTTTATTTTCTCCAAATGCCATGAGATTTTAAAAGAAAATAATTTTTTTGAAAATAATCATGAAATTTTTTAAATTAAGCTTCATGGAAATAAGGCATTATGAAACCGTAAAAATCCATTCACGCCGTGTAAGTTAAAAAACATTCTCCTCGTACTTTAGCCGGAAAAGTCAAAAAAGTTCCTTGTATGGTAAACAAAAGAAAGATTCCTTCCATAACATGTGGTAAAAGTAAAAAATGGGTAAAAAGGACATTAAAAATACATGAAAACATTTTTAGAAAACATGTACATGGATGATAACAATTACCCCAGTAAATACTTATGAATTACAATCTCATATAAGAACGATATTGAAATAATTATCCCTTACCTTAGGTCCGATATGCTTCGTACGTATCTGAACCTCTTGTATAATGATTTAAATAATGTCATTTACTCATTAAAGAATCATATTCATTGTTATGATATCATATATGGTTCACTTATGACTTTATATTACTCGTTATTTTGTAAATTCCATGTTAAAGCATCATTTTGGGTAAAATCGTTTTATTTATCGTACGTGTGTGAACTTGTTGTTCTTGATATTTTTATTACTTATATCATGATTTAATTACTTCCAGAATGTAAATCATGATTTATATATCATATATATTCAGTATATATATATTTATAATATATATATGAATGAAATTAAATACATCGTTCATGGAGACGGTAGGTCGTACGTACGTATGAACGCTGTTTTCATTTCCTTATTGAATGGAATTAAGTGAATGAAACATATATGTACATAAATACTGTATAATTATTATGTAATATCTTTCATGATTATTTATTATATATAATTTATAATCATACTTGAATGTTTTATCATGGAAAATGAATCCCATCGCGTTCGTGGGGATGGTAGTTTGTACGTACGCATGAGCGATGATATCGTTCCCATAATTATTGAATAGAATTGGAGTGGATGATATAATATATCAGAATCAGTATGATGTAATAATAAACATATATAGTTATTCTTTACACCATTATACCCATCCAAGTAAGGTGGTGGTGGAAAAACAGGTTCCACCACGGCGTGGAGACGGTATTCCGTACGTACGCACGCGTGGTAATTTTGTTTTCCGTAGGATGGATAAAATGTGAAATGGGGTTGTTTCATATTTATAATAACATATCATTATATTATTGATACTTATGTTATTACTTTATAATGAAATAAATAAATAAGAATAATTTGAAGAAGAAAGAAACTTGAAAGAATCGGTAGAAGAGATTACCTCTATTTTGGCGCACCTCCTTTAAGCTTCCTCTTAAAGGACTAGAGTTGGTCTTTTGAGAAGACCAGAACCTCAAGAATTTTTCTAGGGAAGTGGAGAAGATAAATGGGTATAGTTTGGACGAGATTTAAGGCTCAAAGTGTTGTGAATAGGAGAGGTAGTTGGTGCCCTTTTATAAGGGAGGAGAGGGTCACCTTTGGAAACCTCAAAAATATTAATTTATAATAAATCAAACCCTAATTAAAAACTTCTAAAAATTACTCCAATACAAATATTAGATGAGATAAGGTTGTAATATAATCATCAAATAAAATTTAGACCTGTTGGAAATTTATTTTAAATCTTATCAATTTGATTTATCCTTATTTAATTTATTTAATCTTATTTGTGGTAATAATATTCTAGATTTTAAATTGATATAAATAATTACTTAGGTGTTATGAATTATCCATAATTGGGTAATTTATGAAATTTTAGACCATATAAATTTAAAATTATAATTTTTAAATATTTACGTGATTTTTAATCAATTTAATAATATGTTATTTTTATAAAATAACAATAGTGTTCATTTTGACACTATTCATTTATTTGAATTTAAATAAAATCCAAACAGAGGATATATTCGGAAAAAATGTTTAATAAATTCATAAAATGTCATATTAATCTATAAAATTTTTGGATAACATTAATTAGTTCATATAATGTTTATTTTAATATTTATAAAATCATTTATTTGATATTTCTCTTAATAACACAATTACTACATCCTTTTTTATAATAATTTAATATACATATTATTTGCATAAAAATTAAAAATAAAATCCTATGATGAAGATATATATAATACCTTTCATAATAATATTTTTAATAGAATTTATCATATTAAAATAACAAAATTTAAATTGTTATATTTATTAAATTATGAAGGTGACATCTTTGACATCATTTAAAATAAAATAATATAAATGTCCTAATCTATTTTATAAGGCACCAAATGGTCCAAAAATCTACCCTTGTATGATTAGGGTATATATATACTCTACCAATAAGGTTTTTTCAAGTTTCTGGTCCTTTGAAAAGGTATTAGTATTTTAATAAAAACTATATTATTCATTTTTCACTAAATAAACAATTTCTGCATCACTATTGTGTCAGCATTCATGACAATTATTTAATCCATAAAAATTATAAATAAATTCACATTATGTATATAATTTTATTATATTTCGGGAGACTATTCATGTTCAAAGTTTCATGAAGTTTATCATTAAATTAAAATTATTATACTTATAAGATTTAAGAGAGTGACATATTGTCACTTTCTTTGGTTTTAATAATAATTAATTTATTTTGATGGTCAAAAGTCCATAAAATTAATCTAATCCGACCCTTAGGTGATATGGGTCAATTTTTAGTCATCAAATAGAATTTTGGCATGTGTTAGGGTAATTTTATAATCTTAGGTTTACCCTTAATTACCCGATTTATCTTTAACTGAAGTAAATAAAAATTACCGTGGTTACTATTCATAATATCAAAAAAATAAAAGTAAACTATTAACATAATTTGGAACCACTGAATCCAAATATGAAATCCATTTTTCAAAATTCAAAACACAGAAGTTTCAGTAATTAAATTAAAATTTATCCCGTTGTTAAGAAAACGGGTTTTAAAAGTTAAAATATTGCCAAAGATTGAAATGTTTTTACCTATGAATTCAATGTAAAATTAATGGTAATGACATACATTATATTAAATGGTAAAAATATATTCTATTTATACTTTAAAACCATTCAATATTATAATATAACCATATAAATTATTGCGATGAAAAAATTCATTTTTAAGTAAAATATAGCATGTTTTTACTATTCATTAAAATATGAAAGTTATCAGAATAATATGAAAATTTTATCCAAAGTAAATTTTTATATCCTGATTCCAAAAAAGAATTTTATTTTTTAAAATTGAACTTATAAACATGTCAAAAACTAGATTTAAAGTGGGTGCTTCATCAAAAGGCGGCAAAACTGCATTTTTTGAAAAAAACTTATTTTACCCAAAAAAATTATTTTGTTCTCATTCCATGTTATAGAAAATGTGTAAGATGGATAATAATGTTATAAAATTTAAAATTTAGTTTATAATATTCATAACAGATAGTCCATAATAATAATATAATAATATATCATTGTTTAGTGGAACCCGGTATTGCATACTACACACGCTATCGAGGAAGGTTATGATTGCATGTAATGAAAGCCAAGTGAGGGATGAGTGTAGTGAATGCTCCTTTTGGTGTAGAATACAACACAAGACATCAATGAAATTAAAAATAATAATTCTCATAAAATCTTGGGTTGTTACATTCTACCACCCTTAAAATTAATTTCTCCCTCGAAATTCATTAGGGTTATAAATGGTTTTCTACTTGAAGTTTTCTTTCATAGAAACTCAGATCATAAAAAGGAATACTAAAACTTAATTTTAAAAATTAACGTTAGAAACAAAATGGATACCCAAAGTAACTCATCACCTGGGTTCCCACATAGGAAAACATAGGTGAAAATATGGATATGGAAGAGAAACCTAATCGTCAAGTTCTGATGGAAAGTGGTAGAGAACAAGGCTATGAAAAAGCCAACAATCACAAAGCCATAAATTTGTGATGATCTAAGGTACCATATGATTCATCAGATATGAGTGAACTAGGATAACATTTTTGGTTTTCAAGATCATTTCCCCAATGTTAAAATAAATACTTACTTGATTTTGGTATAATATTACTTTTGTTTGTGCCTTGAACAATTTATACTTAATCTCTTAAAGAAATGAAGTTGAATTTGTCTTCCGTGAAGTGTTTGTAGTTCATGTGATAGACTGATATGTCATTCCATCTATCTCAAACATAATTTTAGCAAAAATTATATACCTAAGTCCATCTTATGGTGAGATTAATCGTATATGGTTCCAAAAATGAACTTATACTTCATCTATCATCCTGATTAATAAAATAAAACTACTTTCTACTAACCAGGGACTTCCTGTAGGCCAGTGGTAGGCGATAAAGGCCTGTCGCACTTCGGTTGTGGTTTTGATTCCCGTAACTTTGTCTGACGGGACGGGTTGTCGCCCGTCCTACAGGTTTTCCTTTTTCTAAAACTACATTATTATAACCTCCCATCAATAATATCAAAAAAAAATTATATCCTTAAACAATACTAACTTATGTCCAACAAAATCCATTCCAATATTTAGGCTTATCCAAAATAGTATAAAGAAAACGATTACTTGAGTGGTCACCTAACAAGCACATGAATACCATCATTTATCCCCCATATATCATAAGATATATCTTGTTGGTCACATTCCAAACATGTGGATACCTTAATCATGTATTACCATATAACCTTAGTGAAAACATGAGTGATGTCAAAAGTTAACTCTTTCCACATACCAAAATCCAAAAATTTCTATATACTCAAACCATGATATAACTTTGTCCTTATATTAGTCATGAGCTCATTTCATTTTCTCTTTATCCCTTCATTATGCACATATCATCTTCTTTCCAAAAATATTTCAATCACTTTTCATGGTTATCGGTATCATATAATTATTGAAAACCATAGTAAACCAATACATAGATATTCCAATATTCTACAGTACTATAAATTAGATTCCACAACATTATTTTGATACTCAACATCACAAATAGTGATCGCATGTGATTTCTCTTTTTCCTTTTACTTAAGAGGTTTCTCATGTCGATCATCATTAACCCTTGGATTAGGGCATTGATTAGCATAATGCCCCATTTCCTTGAACTTGAAGCATTGAAGTGTTGGTGGAGCGTTATCTGTAGTCTTTTCTATATTCCCATCATTAGCTACCTTTTTCCCATTACTTTGATAGTCAACGGCTCGATGAACTTCTTTTCCACACTTAAAACATTTTCTAGTAGCTTTTAGACAATCTTCACCATGCTTCTTTCCACACATTGAGCATAAAGAAACATTCACTTTCTTTTTACCATTGTTCTGAGGTTTTTCCTTGAAATCCATCTTTCGTTTCTTGTCAAAACCATGAGATGGATATGTTACACAAAATTCCAGTTCTACCTTGATAGCACAACTCACAATTTCTTCATAGCTACTGAAGTATCTTATCACTAATACCCTTTGAAGACTTGGTTTTAAGCCACTGAAGAATCGATCAACTTTACTTTCAGGTTGGATGATAAAGCCAGATGAATACCTTGAAAGTCTTGTAAAATTCGCTTCTTATATACCAACAGATTCATCATCCTTCTTCTTAATCTCAAGGAACTCCTTTTTCATCCTTGTTCGAAGAATACGAGGGAAGTAATTACTTAAAAACAAGTTCTTGAACTCGTCCCATTCCATGGATTCAATTTCATCTTGGGGCCTTGTATTCTTAATTAGATTCCACCACTAGTCTGCTTCACCTTCTAAATAGTAAGCAGCTAAAATGACTCTTTCATGTTCTGAATAGCGAAGTATGGAAAATATCATTTCAATGGTACTGATCCATTTTTCAGCAGCAAGTGGATCAGAAGACCCATTGAAAGACGGTGGACGTTGCCTCATGAAGGACTAAATAGAATATTGTTCCCTTCTCTGATCATTTGGAAATCCAGAATGATTCATAGCTTGTGTAAGTATATAAATAATATTTTTCACTCCATCTCCCATCACATTTGGTTGCTCGGGAGGACAATCATTACATTGTCCATTACATTGATCAACACGGTTCCTTCGGGTACCAGCCATCGTCTAAAACCCAAAAAGAATAGTGTGAGAGGAAAAAACCATGCTAGGAAAACAACATAATAAAGGGGGAGTAACTTCAATATCTAACATCTTAGGTTTAATTCTAATATTGTTACCATAATTCTAGGACTATAACCTATACTTATACTTAACCATAGGTACATCCCTAGACATACCTTAGAAATATCTCTATGGATCTCACTAAATTTTTTGCATCCTAGTTTCCAAAGTTTGACTAAACCTTTCCTCTGATACCAAATGTAGAGACCCAAATCTTGATGTACATAGACATTACATTACTTTTTCGGAATACTTAATACATAACAAAAACAGACACCAAAGGACCGTATTAGTTTAGTGTCTTTGGAAACTTGGAACATAATCTTCTAATCATGGTGAAAGATCTTCAACATCTCCCATAAAGATCTTCCCCTTTTTTTCTTACCTAAAAACTTTCTTTATATCCTGGGGAAAAGATACCATAAAAAGGGTCATCTCAAATGATCATTAAGGGTAAACATACATAACATAAAACAATCCAAAACATTTGAATCTAAAAACTTGAACATAAAATCTAAACATAAAAATCTTGAGCAAAGACATAAATCTTGGAAGTATGTAAGGAATATATCATAATGGAACATCAATAATGATAAAATAGAATAGGAAGAAAACATGTAATTGTGGAAAACCATTAAGCACATGATGTGATTTCCATCGTAGCCAAGTCATTGCTGCCAAGACAATCTTAGTGGACAAAGTCCCTTTCTGAATCGAGTTCACTCCTCGTTCCAGTCCTGTATCACTTAACTAGATTAACTTACCCTTCCAGTCATGTCTATATCATGAGATATAAATCTTTACCCAATTAATTTAAGGGAGATATAGGTCCCACCCATCTCATAATTAAATCATTCTTACTTGTGCCACAAAATAAACATACATCATTCATAATAACCCAACGAATAAAATGGGTTTCATAAACATCATCCCATCATCAAATAATCCATATAAAAGAAATGGATATCATTTAATAATAAGAAAAATCAAACCATTTAAATAATAGAGACATTATCCTTGAAACATAATCATACTTAATAAAGTCATCTTAGATGGAAAATATTTTTTACAAAACACTTGAAATGACTTCTTGAGGAAAATATCCTTTCAAAATCATTTTCATTTCTCAAAATGCCATGCGATTTTAAAAGAAAAGAATTTTGTTGAAAATAATCTTGAAATTTTGTAAAGTAAGCTTCATGGAAATAAGGCATTATGAAACCGTAAAAATCCATTCATGCCGTATAATTTAAAAAAACATTCTCCTCGTACTTTTGCCGGAAAAGTCAAAAAAGTTCCTTGTATGGTAAACAAAAGAAATATTACTTCCATAACATGTGGTAAAAGTAAAAAATGGGTAAAAAGGAAATTAAACATACATGAAAACATTTTTATAAAACATGGACATGGATGATAACAATAACCCTAGTAAATACTTACGAATAACAATCTCAGATAAGAACGAGATTGGAATAGTTATCCCTTACCTTAGGTATGATATGATTCGTAAATATCTGAACCTCTTTTATAATGATTTAAATAATATAATTTACTTATTATATAATCATATTCATTGTTATGATATCATATATGGTTCACTTATGACTTTATATTACCCGTTCTTTTGTAAATTCCATGTTAAATCAGTGTTTTGGGTAAAATCATTTTATTTATCGTACGTGTTTGGACTTGATGTTCTTGATTTTATTATTACTTATATCTTGATTTACTTACTTCCAGAAAGTAAAACATGATTTATATATCATATATAGTCTGTATATATATATATAATAGATATATGAATGAAATTAAATACACCATTCATGGAGACGGTAGGTCGTACGTACGCATGAACGCTGTTTTTGTTTCCTTATTGAATGGAATTAAGTAAATGAAACATATATGTACATAAATCCAGTATCATTATTATGTAATATCTTTAATTATTATTTATTATATATAATTTATAATCATAATTTAATGGTTAATCATGGAAAATGAATCTCATCATGTTCGTGGAGACGGTAGTCCGTACGTACGCACGAGCGATTATATCATTCCCATAATTATTGAATAGAATTGGACAGGATGATATAATATCTCATAATTAGTATGATGTAATAATAACCATATATATTTATTCTTTACACCATTATACCCATCCAAGTAAGTTGGTGGTGGAAAAATAGGTTACACCACGGCGTGGAGACGGTATTCCGTACGTACGCACGCGCGGTGATTTTGTTTTCTGTAGGATGGATAGAAGGTGGAATCGGGTTTTTTCATATTTATATTAACATATCAGTATATTAGTGATAATTATGTTATTAATTTTTAATTAAACAACTAAATAATAAGAATTTTAAGAAGAAATAAACTTGAAAGAATCGATAGAAGAGATTACCTCTTCTTTGACGCACCTCCTTTAAGCTTCCTCTTAAGGGACTAGAGTTGGTCTTTTGAGAAGTCCAGAACCTCAAGAATGTTTATAGGGAAGTGGATAAGATAAATTTTATGGGTTTGGCCTATCTTGAAGGCTCAAAGTGTTGTGAAGAGGAGAGGGAGGAGGTTCCCTTTTATAAGGGAGGAGAGGGGCACCTTTGGAAACCTTAAAAATATTAATTTATAATAAATCAAAAACCTCTTAAAAACTTCCAAAAATGACTCAAATATGAATCTTAGATTAGATAAAGTTGTAATCTCATCATCCAATAAAATTTAGACATGTTGTGAATTTATTTTAAACTTTATCAATTTGATGTATCCTTATTTAATTTATTTAATCTAATTTGTGGTAATAATATTATAGATTTTAAATTGATATAAATAATTACTTATGTGTTGTGAATTATCCATAATTGGGTAATTTATGACATTATAGACCATATAAATTAAAATTTATAATTTTAAATATTTATGTGATTTTTAATCAATTTAATAATATGTTATTTTTATAAAATAACAATAGTGTTCATTTTGACACTATTCATTTATTTGAATTTAAATAAAATCCACATAGAAGATATATTAGAAAAAAAATTTAATATATTCATAACATGTCATATTCATCTATAAAATTTGTGGAGAACATTAATTAGTTCATATAATGTTTATTTTAATATTTATAAAACCATTTATTTGATATTTCTCTTAATAAAACAATTACTACATCATTTTTTATAATAATTTAATATACATATTATTTGCATAAAAATTAAAAATAAAATCCTATTATTAAGATATATATAATAACTTTAATAATAATATTTTTATTAGAATTTATCATATTATAATAACAACATTTAAATTGTTATATTTATTAAATTATGAAGGTGACATCTTTGACATCATTTAAAAAAATATAATATAAATGTCCTAATATATTTTATAAGGCTCTGAATGGTCCACAAATCTACCCTTGGATTATTAGGGTATATATATACTCTAAAAATAAGTTTTGTTCAATTTTATGGTCCTTTGGATAGGTATTAGTATTTTAATAAAAACTATATTATTGATTTTTCACTAAATAAACAATTTCTACATCACTATTGTGTCACCATTAATGACAATTATTTAATCCCTAAAAATTATAAATAACTTCACATGATGTATATAATTTTATTATATTTCTGGATACTATTCATGTTCGAAGTTTCATGAAGTTTATCACTAAATTACAATTATTATACTTATAAGATTTAAGAGAGTGACATGTTGTCACTTTCTTTGGTTTTAATAATAATAAATTTATTTTGATGGTCAAAAGTCCATCAAATTAATCTAATCCGACCCTTAGGTGATATGGGTTAATTTTTAGTCATCAAATAGAATTTTGGCATGTGTTAGGGTAATTTTATAATCTTAGGTTTACCCTTAATTACCCGATTTATCTTTAACTGAAGTAAATAAAAATTATCGTGGTTACTATTCATAATATCAAAAAAAATAAAAGTAAACTATTAACATAATTTGGAACCACTGAATCCAAATATGGAATCCATTTTTCAAAATTAAAAACACAGAAGTTTCAGTAATTAAATTAAAATTTATCCTGTTTTTAAGAAAATGGGTTTTAAAAGTTAAAATATTGCCAAAGATTGAAATGTTTTTACATATGAATTCAATGTAAAATTAATGGTAATGAAATACATTATATTAAATGGTAAAAATATATTCTATTTATACTTTAAAACCATTCAATATTATAATATAACCATATAAATTATTGCGATGAAAAAATTCATTTTTAATTAAAATATAGCGTGTTTTTACTATTCATTAAAATATGAAAGTTATCAGAATAATATGAAAATTTTATCCAAAGTAAATTTTTATATCCTGATTCCAAAGAAGAATTTTATTTTGTAAAATTTAACTTATAAACATGTCAAAAACTATATTTAAAGTGGGTGCGCCACCAAAAGGCGGCAAAACTGCATTTTTTTAAAAATACTTATTTTACCCGAAAAATTTATTTTGTTCTCATTCCATGTTATAGAAAATGTGTAAGATGAATAATAATGTTATAAAATTAAAAATGTAGTTAATAATATTCATAACATCTAGTCCATAATAAAAATATAACAATATATCGTTGTTTAGTGAAACCCGGTATTGCATACTACACATGCTATCGAGGAAGGTTGTGATTGTATGTAATGCAAGCCAAGTCAGGGATGAGTGTAGTGAATGCTTCTTTTGGTGTAGAATACAACACAAGAAATCAATGAAATTAAAAATAATAATTCTCATAAAATCTCGGGTTGTTACATTCTACCCCCCTTAAAATGAATTTCTCCCTCGAAATTCATCGGGGTTATAAATGGTTTTCTACTTGAAGTTTTATTTCATAGAAACTCAGATCGTAAAAAGGAATACTAAAACTTAATTTTAAAAATTAACGTTAGAAACAAAATGGATACCCAAAGTAACTCATCACCTGGGTTCCCACATAGGAGAACATAGGTGAAAATATGGATATGGAAGAGAAACCTAACTGTCAAGTTCTGATGGAGAGTGGTAGAGAACATGGCTATGAAAAAGCCAACAGTCACAAAACCATAAATTTGTGATGATCTAAGGTACCATCTGATTCATCAGATATGAGTGAACTAGGATAACATTTTTGGTTTTCAAGATCATTTCCCTAATGTTAAAATAAATACTTACTTGATTTTGGTATAATCTTACTGTTGTTTGCACCTTGAACAATTTATACTTAATATCTCAAAGAAATGAAGTTTAATTTGTCTACCTTGAAGTGTTTGTAGATCATGTGATAGACTGATATGTCATTCCATCTATCTCAAACATAAGTTTAGCAAAAATTATATACCTAAGTCCATCTTATGGTGAGATTAATCGTATATGGTTCCAAAAATGGACTTATACTTCATCTATCATCCTGATTAATAAAATAAAACTACTTTCAACTAACCAGGGACGTATTGTAGGCCAGTGGTAGGCGATAAAGGCCTGTCTCACTTCGGTTGTGGTTTTGATTCCCCGTAACTTTTTCTGACGTGATGGGTTGTCTCCCGTCCTGCAGGTTTTCCTTTTTCTAAAACTACATTATTATAACATCCCATCAATAATATCAAAAAAAATTATATCCTTAAACAATACTAACTTATGTCCAACATAATACATTCCAATCTTTAGGCTTATCCAAAATAGTATAAAGAAAACGATTACTTGAGTGGTCACCTAACAAGCACATGAATACCATCATTTATCCCCCATATATCATAAGATATATCTTGTTGGTCACATTCCAAACATGTGAATACCTTAATCATGTATTACCATAGAACCTTAGTGAAAACATGAGTGCTGTCAAAATTTAACTCTTTCCACATACCAAAATCCAAAAATTTCTATATACTCAAACCATGATATAATTTTGTCCTTATATTAGTCATGAGCTCATTTCATTTTCTCTTTATCCCTTCATTATGCACATATCATCTTCTTTCCAAAAATATTTCAATCACTTTTCATGGTTACCAGTATTATATAATTATTGAAAACCATAGTAAACCAATACATAGATATTCCAATATTCTACAGTAATATAAATTAGATTCCACAACATTATTTTCATACTCAACATCACAAATAGTGATCTCATGTGATTTCTCTTTTTCCTTTTACTTAAGAGGTTGCTCATGTCAATCATCATTAACCCTTGGATTAGGGCATTGGTTAGCATAATGCCCCATTTCCTTGCACTTGAAGCATTGAAGTGTTGGTGGAGCGTTATCTGTAGTCTTTTCTCTATTCCCATCATTAGCTACCTTTTTCCCATTACTTTGACAGTCAACAGCTCGATGACCTTATTTTCCACACTTAAAACATTTTCTAGTACCTTTTAGACAATCTCCACCATGCTTTTTTCCACACTTTGAGCATAAATAAACATTCACTTTCTTTTTACCATTGTTCTGAGGTTTTTCCTTGAAATCCATCTTTCGTTTCTTGTCAAAACCATGAGATGGATATGTTACACAAACTACCAGTTCTACCTTGATAGCACAACGCACAATTTCTTCATAGCTACTGAAGTATCTTATTGCTAATACCCTTTGAAGACATGGTTTTAAGCCATTGAAGAATTGATCAACTTTACTTTCAGGTTGGATGATAAATCCAGATGCATACCTTAAAGTCTTGTAAAATTCACTTCGTATATACCAACAGATTCATCATCCTTCTGCTTAAGCTCAAGGAACTCCTTTTTCATCTTTGTTTGAAGAATACGAGGGAAGTAATTACTGAAAAACAAGTTCTTGAACTCATCCCATTCTATGGATTCAATTTCATCTTGGGGGCTTGTATTCTTAATTAGAGTCCACCACTAGTCTGCTTCACCTTCTAAATGGTAAACAGCTAAAATGACTTTTTCATGTTCTGAACAGCGAAGTATGGAAAATATCTTTTCAATGGTACTGATCCATTGTTCAGCAGCAAGTGGATCAGAAGACCCATTGAAAGACGGTGGATGTTGCCTCATGAAGGACTCAATAGAATATTGTTCCCTTCTCTGATCATTTGGAAATCCAGAATGATTCATAGCTTGTGTAAGTATAGAAATAAGATTTTTCACTCCATCTCCCATCACATTTGGTTGCTCTGGGGGACAATCATTACATTGTCCATTATATTGATCAACACGATTCCTTCGGGTTCCAGCCATCGTCTAAAACCCAAAAAGAATAGTGTGAGAGGCAAAAATCATGCTGGGAAAACAACATAATAAAGGGGTAGTACCTTCAATATCTAACATCTTAGGTTTAATTCTAATATCGTTACCATAATTCTAGGACTATAACCTATACTTATACTTAACCATAGGTACATCCCTAGACATCCCTTAGAAATATCTCCAGGGATCTCACTAAAGTTTTTGCATCCTAGTTTCCAAAGGTTGACTAAACCTTTCCTATCATACGAAATGTAGAGACCCAAATCTTGACGTACATAGACATTACATTACTTTTTCGGAATACTTAATACATAACAAAAACAGACACTAAAGGACCGTAATAGTTTAGTGTCTTTGGAAACTTGGAACATAATCTTCTAATCATGGTGAAAGATCTTAAACATCTCCCATAAAGATCTTCCCCTTTTGTTTTCTTACCTAAAACCTTTCTTTATATCCTGGGGAAAAGAAACCATAAAAAGGGTCATCTCAAATGCTCAGTAAGGGTAAACATACATAACATAAAACAATCCATAAACATTTGAATGCAAAAACTTGAACATAAAATCTAGACATCAAAATCTTAAGCAAAGACATAAATCTTGGAAGTATGTAGGGAATATATCATAATGGAACATCAATAATGATAAAATAGAATGGGAAGAAAACATGTAATTGTGTAAAACCATTAATCACATGATATGATTTCCATAGTAGCCAAGGAATTGCTTCCAAGACAATCTTAGCGGACAAAGTCCCTTTCTGAATTGAGTTCACTCCTCGTTTCAGTCCTGTATCACTTAACTAGATTAACTTACCCTTACAGCCATGTCTATATAATGAGATATAAATCTTTACCCAATTAATTTATGGGAGATATAGGTCCCACCCATCTCATAATTAAATCATTCTTACTTGTGCCACAAAATAAACATACATCATTCATAATAACCCAACGAATAAAATGGGTTTCATAAACATCATTCCATCATCAAATAATCCATATAAAAGAAATGGATATCATTTCATAATAAGAAAAATCAAACCATGTAAATAATAGAGACATTATCCTTGAAACATAATCATACTTAATAATGTCATCTTAGATGGAAAATATTTTTGACAAAACACTTGAAATGAATTCTTGAGGAAAATAACCTTTCAAAATCATTTTTATTTCTCAAAATTCCATGCGATTTTAAAAGAAAAGAATTTTGTTGAAAATAATCTTGAAATTTTGTAAAGGAATCTTCATGGAAATAAGTCATTATGAAACCGTAAAAATACATTCATTCCGTATAAGTTAAAAAAACATTCTCCTTGTACTTTTGCCGGAAAAGTCAAAAAAGTTCCTTGTATGGTAAACAAAAGAAATATTCCCTCCATAACATGTGGTAAAAGTCAAAAATGGGTAAAAAGGAAATTAAACATACATGAAAACATTTTTAGAAAACATGGACATGGATGATAACAATAACCCTAGTAAATACTTATGAATAACAATCTCAGATAAGAACGAGATTGGAATAGTTATCCCTTACCTTAGGTCTGATATGATTCGTACGTATCCGAACCTCTTTTATAATGATTTAAATATTTTCATTTACTTATTATATAATCATATTCAATGTTATGATATCATATATGGTTCACTTATGACTTTATATTACCCGTTCTTTTGTAAATTCCATGTTAAATCAGCGTTTTGGGTAAAATCATTTTATTTATCGTACGTGTTTGGACTTGATGTTATTGATATTATTATTACTTATATATTGATTTACTTACTTCCAGAATGTAAATAATGATTTATATATCATATATATTCTGTATATATATATATAATAGATAGATGAATGAAATTAAATACACCATTCATGGAGACGGTAGGTCGTACGTACGCATGAACGCTGTTTTCGTTTCCTTATTGAATGGAATTAAGTAAATGAAACATATATGTACATAAATCCAGTATAATTATTATGTAATATCTTTCATTATTATTTATTATATATAATTTAAAATCATACTTGAATGGTTAATCATGGAAAATGAATCTCATCGCGTTCGTGGAGACGGTAGTCTGTACGTACGCACGAGCGATGATATCGTTCCCATAATTATTGAATAGAATTGGAGAGGATGATATAATATCTCAGAATTAGTATTATGTAATAATAAACATATATAGTTATTCTTTACACCATTATACCCATCCAAGTAAGGTGGTGGTGGAAAAACAGGTTACACTATGGCGTGGAGACGGTATTCCGTACGTACGCACGTGCGGTGATTTTGTTTTCTGTAGGATGGATAGAAGGTGAAATGGGGTTTTTTCATATTTATATTAACATATCAGTATATTAGTGATAATTATGTTATTACTTTATAATGAAACAACTAAATAATAATAATTTTAAGAAGAAATAAACTTGAAAGAATCGGTAGAAGAGATTACCTCTTCTTTGACGCACCTCCTTTAAGCTTCCTCTTAAGGGACTAGAGTTGGTCTTTTGAGAAGTCCAGAACCTCAAGAATGTTTATAGGGAAGTGGATAAGAGAAATGGTATGGTTTTGGCCAAGCTTTAAGGCTCAAATTGTTGTGAAGAGGAGAGGGAGGAGGTGCCCTTTTATAAGGGAGGAGAGGGGCACCTTTGGAAACCTCAAAAATATTAATTTATAATAAATCAAAACCCATTTAAAAACTTCAAAAAATGACTCAAATCTGAATATTAGATTAGATAAAGTTGTAATCTCATCATACAATAAAATTTAGACATGTTGTGAATTTATTTTAAACTTTATCAATTTGATTTATCCTTATTTAATTTATTTAATCTAATTTGTGGTAATAGTATTCTAGATTTTAAATTGATATAAATAATTACTTATGTGTTGTGAATTATCCATAATTGGGTAATTTATGACATTATAGACCATATAAATTAAATTTTATAATTTTAAATATTTATGTGATTTTTAATCAATTTAATAATATGTTATTTTTATAAAATAACAATAGTGTTCATTTTGACAATATTCATTTATTTGAATTTAAATAAAATCCAAATAGAAGATATATTCGAAAAAAAATGTTTAATAGATTCATAACATGTCTTATTCGTCTAAAAAATTTGTTTAGAACATTAATTAGTTCATATAATGTTTATTTTAATATTTATAAAACCATTTATTTGATATTTCCCTTTTTAAAACAATTACTACATCATTTTTGTATAATAATTTAATATACTTATTATTTGCATAAAAATTAAAAATAAAATCCTATGATTAAGATAAATATAATAAATTTTATAATAATATTTTTACTAGAATTTATCATCTTAAAATATAAAACATTTAAATTGTTATATTTATTAAATTATGAAGGTGACAACTTTGACATCATTTAAAATAAAATAATATAAATGTCCTAATCTATTTTATAAGGCTCCAAATGGTCCAAAAATAAACCCTTGGATGATTAGGGTATATATATACTCGAAAAATAAGTTTTGGTCAAGTTTATGGTCCTTTGTATAGGTATTATTATTTTAATAAAACCTATATTATTGATTTTTCACTAAATAAACAATTTTTGAATCACTATAGTGTCACCATTAATGACAATTATTTAATCCCTAAAAATTATAAATAAATTCACATGATGTAGATAATTTTATTATCTTTCTGGATACTATTCATTTTCTAAGTTTCATGAAGTTTATCACTAAATTAAAATTATTATACTTATAAGATTTAAGAGAGTGACATGTTGTCACTTTCTTTGGTTTTAATAATAATTAATTTATTTTGATGGGAAAAAGTCCATAAAATTAATCTAATACGACCCTTAAGTGATATGGGTCAAATTTTAGTCATCCAATCTAATTTTGGCATGTGTTAAGGGAATTTTATAATCTTAGGTTTACCCTTAATTACCCGATTTATCTTTAACTGAAGTAAATAAAAATTACCGTAGTTACTATTCATAATATCAAAAAAATAAAAGTAACATATTAACATAATTTAGACCCACTTAATACAAATATGGAATCCATTTTTCAAAATTCAAAACACAGAAGTTGTAGTAATTAAATTAAAATTTATCCCGTTGTTAAGAAAACGGGTTTTAAAAGTTAAAATATTCCCAAAGATTGAAATGTTTTTACCTATGAATTCAATGTAAAATTAATGTTAATGACATAAATTATATTAAATGGTAAAAATATATTCTATTTATACATTAAAACCATTAAATATTATAATTTAACCATATAAATTATTGCGATGAAAAAAGTTGTTTTTAATTAAAATATAGCGTGTTTTTACTATTCATTAAAATATGAAAGTTATCAGAATAATATGAAAAAAAAATTCCAAAGTAAATTTTTATATCCTGATTCCAAAGAAAAATTTATTTTGTCAAATTGAACTTATAAACATGTCAAAAAATAGATTTAAAGAGGGTGCTCCATCAAAAGGCGACAAAACTGCATTTTTTGAAAAATACTTATTTTACCCGAAAAATTTATTTTGTTCTCATGCCATGTTCTAGAAAATGTGTAAAATGAATAATAATGTTATAAAAGCCAAAATGTATTTAATACTATTCATAATGGCTAGTCCATAATAATATTATAATAATATATTCTTGTTTAGTGAAACCCGGTATTGCGTACTACACACACTATCGAGGATGGTTGCGATTTCATGTAATATAAGCAAAGTCAGGGATGTGTGTAGTGCAAGATCATTTTGGTTTATCATACAATAGAATACATCAATGAAATTAAAAATAATAATTCTCATAAAATCTCGGGTTGTTACACAATCTCTAGGTAAAACACCCATTCACTAGTAAAAGAGGATGGTTCCACTAAAGTAAATAGCTAGAGCGCCCATGGCCTATCTTGATAGGAGGGTGCCACTCAGAAGTCAATAGATGACCTATACCCTTCCCAGTTGTAGGGTCACACTATAGTATTTGAGGACCCATATCTTCATACTATAGGTGGGTTCTTCTTTGAGAGAATATAGAGGAGACATACCCAGACCTGATGTGGGTGCCACTCTCATAGTCAAGGACCCATACCCAACTCCACATGAGGGTTCCACTTGGTTGATAAGTAGAGTATCCATGCCCAATACCATTAGGAGGGTTCCACTCAAACATTAGATAGAGGCCTGATGATATGTCCTACACAATGGTGCCACGCTATAGATTGGTAGAGGACTCATGGCCAGACCAGCTATAGGGTGCCACTCTAGGACTATATAGAAGACCCATACCATATCCTACAGGAGGATTCTACTCAAATGATAGATAGAGGAACCATGATCTTTCCTGCATAATGGTGGCACACTATAGATAGGTAGAGGACCCACACATAGCCTAGTTGGGGGTGCACTTTAGGACTATATAGAGGACCCATTCCATCTCCCATAAGATAATTCCACTCTATATATAGGTAGAGGACCCATGCACATCCCGAATAGAGGGTGCCACTCTAGGAGTAGATAGAGAAACCATTCCATATCCCTTAAGAGGGTGCAACTCTATTACACCTGGTGGTCCTGCCTAATCACTGTCATCATTGAGCAACACATAATGAAGCGTCCACTCAGAAAATCCGGCATCATATCTCAAAATCCATGAAGAAGCCTCCATATCATTAAAATTGAAAATATCCATTTGATAGGCTACTCACTAGAAAAAATATTAGTCTAAATGAAGGATATGTGAGAGGTTGATGTTTCCTCAGAATAAATCTAGGGGTACACAGTTTTTAATTGAACCCACGTGCAATGTGTTTTCTATTAATCACCCAGTCACATCCCAAGATGTATATTTCTTGCCTCCCAGGTAACCACACATGCTATGTAGAGTATCTAAAAAGTTTTTCCAAGCCACTCGGTGCCCCACCTATGCTCTCTATCCATTTCTGTGTACATAGAATCTGTCTATGTACATTGGCACATGGAGGGTGTCGGTCCATAGCGATGATCATGTATTCTCATAGTACACACTGTTGAAAGTGCCAAGTCATTATATTCTATTTCTGAGATGAAGAGCAGTTGAATTAGTGATACTTTTTTTCTTTTATATTTCTTTTCCATTGAAACAACCTTCAAATCCTGTCAAGTATTCAATTCCCTTCTGAAAAAAATTCAATCCACACATCCACAGGAACCCAAATATTTACAAGGTTCACTATTCAATAAGAATATTTATGTCCTTGTTATGGTTCATAAATGATCCAATACTATACAGTCCATTAGAAAACAGTCCTTCAATTAAAATGAGTAGGATATACCCTTACACTCATGTAGTTCTATGAAACAATACCACTAGTGCATGTTCACCCTCTTAGCACAAATAGGGTAATACAATTTTTATGTAACAACTCATGTTACATGAACTTATGTTCAATTAAACAAATGTATTCAATTGAAATACAATTCTTCAATTCCTTAGAAGAAATGTAAGAACATCCTTGACTTTGTTGTGGAAAACGTAGTCCTATTTTCTGGGTATGATTTTCCCAATCTTATTCCTCTGATTCTAATTCTCCCTAATACAATTCTCTCATCCCAATTTCTTGATGGAATACAATTGAAATGGATCAGCACCACATCAATATTTAAGTATGATAAACTTAGTATGATACTTACTCAGTCTGAGAAACCCATTATGGAAATCTTGAAGCTAATTAATCTACCTTTATATGACGATTAGCCGAATACAAATGACAAGTTGAATACAATGACTAGCTGAGTACGATAAATTCTGAGTATGATGATCATCCTAACAAAATATTGAAATATTTCCTCTTCCCTTTCACGTATCCTTCAAATATTCTTCAATATAGGATAGAAATAGTATCCCTTTCTCTCACTAAAAACAAGGAGCTACTCTCTCAACTTTGTTGAACAGTACTTCGATATCACGAAAGTACAGTGTAATATTCACCTTTTATAGGAGATCCAAAACCGGTTTGGGTGGGAATCCCAAAATATTTCTAGCTCACCTAAATTCATCCAAATCTGAATTTTCTTGAAATCTCAGAGCAATTATGAAATATTTAATGCTTCTCAATTCTTCTCAAAACTTCTAAAATCTTAACCTCTTATTCTCCAGACTCCCATCTTAATTTTTAGTATGATTACAATAGTTATCAATATATGGGTCCAATCATATGAGTCTAATTGTCTTAATGTAATTGCGGAATAAAATTATCAGAACCAATTTGAATCGAAATCCTGTATTTGAAAGTTAATATTCCCCTTGACAAACCATTCAACAATTTATTTTCTTCCCAAAACTCATCCAAAAATAGTAATTCAACCCTTTTGAAATGGTTGACTACATTGTTGATCATATTATTCTTTTCATCTCTTTGCCCACTTGAAAAATAAAATTTGAAAGTAAATCAGTGTTCATCTATCTATTCCTTCAGCAATTCAAACATTCATTCCACTTATCCAGATTATGATATATAGAGTAAAATCTTCTTGAGTACAATTGGACTAGGTATGATAATCCTGATGCTGATATTTTAGTATATAGTTGATAGAAAACAAAATTCTACAGTAAATCAGCACCACCTCTTCAATCGGAACCACCTATTCAATAGACGCCACCTCTTCAATTAGTGCCACCTCTTTAATTGGTTCCACCTATTCAATTGGAGGCACCTCTCCAATCGGTTCCACATCTTTAATCAGCACCACATTTTAAATCAGAAACACCTCTCCGGTCATAAACTCCACTCCAATTGACACCACCTTTTCACTACTACTTTCTTCCACCGAGCTTGCATCAAAAGTTCTCAATTAAAATTATGATTTATGATAATTCCAAAATAGGAAAGCATCATCACATTTAAAACATCACAGTCACAGCGACTCGGATTCTCCAAAAAAAACACTTCTTTCTCATATTATTCAAAGTGAATCTGATGTACATTTACATCCATCGAGGTGTTTTCACTTTTAGTTGGACCCAAGGTGTGTCTGATCAGAAAAAATAATTTCAAAAAATCCTCTTCTCATTAGGATGGATATTCATAGTGAGTCCAATTCTATACAAAACATGAGTCTTGTTTCATTAAAAACAATTTTTAGTACGATTGTTGCCAGAAATAAAGTGAAGTGATTTCCTTTCTCCAAAACAAACCTTGAAAAATATACAACACCTAAAAACCATATCCTTCATCATAATCTTGGTCCTAAAAAACTTCTCGTTTGGATTTCATTTTCAACCAAGTTTTCATAAATCACTAAACTCTGTATCCTCAACCAATGGATTACATGTCAAAAATTATATTCCTATATGCACTAACTCGTTGTAGGAAACGAAAATAATTGACAGTAAATCCATGTTGTCTAAAATAAGTGATTATAATAAAATATTCATATTTCTTCCTTATCTCTTCTTCAACCTTCATGGAATACAACATAATTTCTTTCCTACAACCACTCCAATAAATAGTTATAATAGTCCACTCACAAAACAATGCTGAATTCACAGCTTACCCACAACTCTCTCTTTTATGAAAAGATTTTTTAAACAATACAATTCTCCCCCTTAAGAATAAAATACAATGGTAAGATGAGAGAGATGATAGAAACACATACCTTAGACTTGAAGAAAAAGAGGTCAGACACCCATGTTCAACCTCAATTTTGAGAATGATTCCTTCAGTAATGGTTTTTGAAAATGTCCATAACTTGTTTAGATGTCGAATGATACTCAATAATTAATTCATTCTTCTCCACATTCTCTTTGATGAAATTATATTTGATATCAACATGATTTGAATGATATTGTGGAAATAGATTCCTGGTGAGATTGATTGTTTGTTGATTGTCACACCCCAAGAGCAAGGGTAACTTCACTTCAACAAGTAAATTGTCCAATTGTGTTTTCATCCACATAAGCTGAGTAGAAATTTGAGTTTAATCCATACACTCATCTTCAGCTGCAATGAGAGTCACTAAATTCTGTTTCATTGAATGGAAGCTAACGCAATTATTTCCAATAATTAATACCCCACTAGATGCGAATCTTATATCCTCAACATTTCCTTCCCAATCTGCATATGAATACCCAGAAATAATTAGTACTATCTGAGTCGTGATGCCAACTTATGAATTCTGTTGTGCCTTTGATATATCTAATAATTCATTTTCCAGTAATTATGTGTGATTCTTTTGGATCCCTCTTAAATATTTCACATATGGTGACAACATAAGAAATGTTAGTTCATGAGGAAGACAAATACAATAGGATTCCAATCAGCTTCCGATACTCTTTCTGATCAACTTCATTTCCATATTCATCATTAATTAGATTTGTTCCCACTAAAATGGGTGTGGAAATAGGTTTTGATTTTTTTATGTTTAACCACTTAAAATTTTCTCATACATTTCATTGGAGAGAAAAATTTATTCTTTCTTTTGTAATATTTGTAACCACAAAATGTATTTCATTTCCCCCAACTTGGAATTTTCAAATATCATCTCCATATCTTCAGCAAATCTTTCATAGCATATTTTATCATTCCCAGAATAGACAATATAATAAACATAAACAATCATGGTGAGGGAATACTCTTGACTTTCTATGATATAAAAATTGTTATTCACTCTTCCTTTCTTGAAATCCATCTTCCTTAAGCAAGTATCAAATTTGGAATACCATGCCCTCAGAGCCTATTTTATCCCATAAAAGGGTTTCTTAAATATGCACACATAACTCTCATATTTCCCAACAACAAATCCATAATGTTGTTAAATATAAACCTCATCTTCGAGATCACCATTCAGGAATAGAGATTTAATATCCATTTGAATGATCTTGTAGCCTCGCTGTGAAGCAATATCAAAAAAGATTATAATTGTTTCCAATCGACCACCAAAGAATAGGTTTCATCAATATAAATTCCTTCAATATATGAATACCAATTATAAACCAATATTTCTTTGTTTCAGATAACATCACCTTCTTTATTCATCTTGTTCAGGAAAACCCATTTTGGGCCAATGATGTTTTTGTTTTCAGGATTGGGTATGATTTCCCATGTATTGTTATTTTCAATATGATCCAATTCATCAATCATGGTTTGAACCCATTCTAGATTCTCAAAATATTTTTTCACATCATTCAGTTCAACTTTTGAATACAATGACGTATTAGTGATTGAACTTTTTGTTCTTAAGTTTTGGACCATTTGATTTTGATCACTAATTATAATATGAGCTCACACTTGTTTTCTCAACCTTGGATGAGTTTTTTCGAGAATCATCTTCATCACTTCAAATAGATGACTTGAATTATTCTTCTTGAAAAGGAATAAAATAGTTTGTATCCTTATCAAAATTTTTTTCTTCAACTTTCTCAACCTCATTGTCATCCTAATCATTTTTATCTTCCTATGACTATTCAATTACATCTATTTCAACTGAATAAACAATTCTTTTATTTTCTTTATTGAAGAATCTATTTCCTCTTCCTTTTGGATCATAGCCAAGACAGATTTCATCCTCACCTTTCTGCTCAGGTTTTCCATAGTTTCTACCTTTCTTTTTTATAACACATGGACTCCCAAAAACTCTAATGTGATTTAGAAATAGATTTTTTTTATAAAACAAATAATATAGAGTCATATCTGATGAAGTCCCATAAAAACCATGGTTTTGAATATAAATAGTAGTACTTAAGGGTTGCCTCTAAAAGTAATGAGAGAGGCCATGTTAAAGTAATATGGTTCTTCCCATTTCCACCAATCTTCTATTCTTTCTTTCCGCAATCCCATTTTTTTGGGGAGTGTATGGGGAACTATACTCAAGATTAATTCTATGATTCTCAAGATAGTCTTCAAAATATTTAATTCTGTACTCACCACCATTATCTTTCCATAACTTCTTCACTAAATACTCGCATTCCTTTTTTTCTTTCCTTATGAAACATTAAAAAAAAATTCAAAGCATCTGATTTATGATTTATATACATGACACAAGTAATGCGAGTAAAATAATCAATGAAATTAGTGATGTCCTTATATCAATTTTTTATTTTCTTTCTCTTTGGCCAACATATATCAGAATGTATCAGTTCTAGGTGTTGTTTGAACAATATCAACATTATAATAATCATCATTTTTAATATTTCCTTTATAGAAGATAGTGAAAAACAAATATCTTCTTCTTAGAAAATTATGAATGTATCGATCACTATACCTTATATATAACTTTCTCTTATTTATCTAACACATATTTCTAATCCTTTTATTCCAAAACTAATTCTCTTCTACTATGATCATGTAATAAGAGTTTGGTGAATCACCAACCTAAAACAAATTCTCATTTGTATATTGGTCTCTTGTAACAATATACCCATATTTTTCACTCTTAAAAAACCCCATATTTCATGAAGATAACTTTGTTACCCTCATCACACAATTATGGATCACTTAACAGATTATGTTTAAGCCCTTCGATATACAATGTTATCTTAGATTTCATCTTTTCTTTTCCAATGATGGTGGAACCAACACCTATTATTTTCAAAGATTCATAATTTAAAAATGACATTTTCCATATTTAAAATAATTACATCCTTCAAAAATTTCATGTCTCTATTTATGTGTGAGGAACACCCACTATCATGTATCTAGGGTCGTTCTCCTTTTGGGGCTTTCAATTCAGTTTCAACAACAAGATCTTATTCTCGTTTCTTTTTTCTCTTCACCTATGGCTTCTAAGAATTATAAATATTTTTTTGTGCCCAAAAAATCAAGATATCCTTTTTCAATGTGTCTAGGTTTTTCACATCTTTCACAAACAGTTTCCAAGGTCTAGAACCTATTTTCAATCATCATTCCACTCTATTTAGACTTCTTATCTGCAACCTTCTCATTTTTCATTCATTGTTGGATATTGACTACCCCTAAAGATCTTCCATTAATAACTTGTGTGATAATAGTGATGATGTTGATTGAACCAAACCATACTTTTTGTGTGTATGAATCCCCCACAACACTAGTAATAGCCATAAAATGAGTATTTTCCTTTGAAAATTCCATTGTGATTGGAATTTTGATAACATCTTTCAACCTCTACCTCCTCTTTACATTCTGAGATACCAACATTCTCATTGGCTGTTAGATTCTTCTACTTTTTAGCCTTATAGAGATCAGAAATATTGGAAACCTTCCTGGAATCTGATTGTTTCAAAACCCTTTTAGACTAATTTTTATTTGAGACTTCAAAATTTCTATCATTGTTGGTATTGGACACATAAACCACTTAACCAGCATTATTCTTTTCAGAAACAACTCCATTATTCTTATCCTACTTTGAAGGTAAATTTTGTTGGACCTTCTCTGGTTTCCCATTTTGAGAAATCACACCAACATAAGTTTTTTTAAGAAGGTGGCGCCTCAGTCAAAGACTAGGTCACGATTTATTAAATAATAAAAAAACCATATTACATGAGTCAGAAAGATGGAATCTTATTAAAATCCTTATCAAAAGGGGGGAGAAAATCACCAGGCAAGTCATCCTACAATGTAATTTCCTGGTTAACTACCGTGTTGGCAAGACCATCAGCAACCATATTCACTTCACGAAAGGCATGAGTGGTAATATAGTTGATTTCTGTGAGCAAAACAAGGAAATTCATCCAACGGGAAGTAAGCGTCCATGCAATATGCACCACCCCTTCCAAATAGCTTGGAAAATAGTGGTTGAATCACTTTCAGTCCAGATATTGTTCCAACCTTTTTGTTTGTCATATTCAACAGCCTAGATCACCTCCATTATTTATGCTTCTAGAGACGAGGCTATACCACATCCACCAAATAAGCACTCGTGACACCTGCCAAGATATTCTCTGAAAATAGAACCACACCCTATAAGTCCCAGTTTTCCTTTAGAGGCACCATAAACATTCACTTTCATCCATCCTAGAAGCATAGCTTGATAGAATACCTCAAATGTGCATCGAGGTTGTCTGTATGTACCAGCAATCCTGAGTCGGTGAAGGATCTCAAAGTCACAAACAGTGTTGTCACAATAAGCTTTCTGAATCGTGGTAGCATCCCAGATGGCAATGAGAATCCACATCCTACCTGCAATAATCCTAAATGAGCCATTATCATAATGAATATTATTTATATCATACCAGATCACATGTAGGAGATCAGAAACTGCAGTCAAAAAAATATTCTTGATGTTTTAAAAAGAATCGAAAGTAAGACAACGCTGAAATTGAGAGCTTATAGAATCAAGAAGTAACCATATGCAACCAAAAATTTCAAGAATGTAATTCCAAATAGCTTTATATATAGGAAAAGATAGAATCAAATGATTAGAATCTTCTCTATGTTGGTTTCATAGGTGATAACTAGAACAAAGTTGAATCTCAAAAGATTGTAGATAAGCTTCAGTGGGGACTCTGTTATGGGAAATACAATAAACAAGAGTAAATATCAAGGGCTTAATTCAAGGTTTGATAAAAAAAATTGAACCAAAATAATCTAGAATCAGAATTTATGAAATTTTAATTTTAAAAAAAAATTGGAATCAAGCGCACCATTATAAGCAGGTTCCCAAATGAGGAAATAATCCATGTTTGAAAAAGGGTAATTGTCAATAACATGACTGGTGATATTAATAAGGTTGATGTCATGAGAATTAGCAACATCCATAATGGGGGAATTAGTATTATAATGAAGAGAATTAGGAGGAAGCATTGAGATTAAGGGCACACCAGTCCTATTGTGTAGCCAAAAATTCATGGAAGAATTAGTATTATCCATCCATCTAGAGTTTTTCATATTGTTGAAGGATTGCCTATTGGACTGCTAGATAGGAGAGGTGATGTAATTCAAATTGTCAGTTGTAATATTAATAAGGAATATTTTTTTGAGAAAAGCGATGGAATTAGAGTTATTATGTAGCAACCTCTAGGTCATCCTAGCTTGGAGGGAATCATTAAAGAGATTAATATTTTTGATCCCAATGCAACCCTTATCTAAAGGTTTACTACAAGTGGCTCATGGAATGGTCACATGATTCTGTTCAATTGTATTACCAGGACAAAAAATGTTTCTAATGTAAAAGTTAATTTTCTTAAGTATACCAATAGGCCAATTGTAAACCATCATCGAGTTGACCATTTTAGAGATAATTGTAGATTTCACAAGACAAGTTCTACCAGCCATAGAGAGAGACATACCCTTACAAGAATAAATTTGATTGGTAATTTGATCAAAAATGTTATAAAAGTAACAAGATTTAGGTCTCCCCTATAAGATAGGTACACCAAGGTAAGTGAAGGGGAAAGAAAATTCCTTGATACCAAATTAATTGATGATATTACCTTTTTTGTTAGAAGTGAAATTTTTCCCAAAGAACACAAAGGATTTGATCCAACTTATAGATTGACCAGAGTTTTCATGATAGTGTGCTAGAGAATTTTTAAGATTTTGTAAATTCCTTTAATCACCATGTAAGAATAGAATGATGTCATAATCATATAAAAGATGGGTAGGAACCTTTAGGTTTCTAGAGTCCTGGATAGGTTTAATATTATTTTGATCCACAAGGAGAGTGAGCAACCTGCTTAAGTAATCCTTAGAAATGGAAAAAAAATAATGGTAGAAAGGGGATCTCCATTCTTAACAACCTTTGTGCATTTAAAGAATCCCTTAAGTGCACCGTTAACAAGGACAGAGATGGAGGCCTAATTGAATAAAGTACTTATCATATCAGTGAAAGAGTCATTAAACGCAAAATTCTTCAGAACCTTGATAATGTAACTCCAATCCAAGGTATCAAAAGATTTCCTAATATCCAGTTTGATGGAAACACTACCTCATCTAGTGGCTTGGTTAAAGATATTAGTGCATTCTAAAGCAAGGAAGATGCAATATTTTATAGACCTACCTTTGATAAAACTAAATTGGTTCCAAGAAACAATTCTATTATAAATAGAAGTAAGTCTATTAGCAAGAATTTTTTAAATAATTTTTGTAAATGGTGTTAATGAGAACAATAGGTCAAAAAATCTGAATTTAAGAAGCATTATACACTTTAGGAATAAGCGTAAGGAATTGGGAATTTAAACCATGTGGGATAAAACCATTGGAAAAGATAGTTTTGACATGTTTGAAAACATCCAAATGAATAATATCCTAGTAGTGTTGGAAGAAACCATTGTTCAAACCATTAGGGCCCAGGGCACTATCAAGATTAAGTCTAAAAATAGTGTCTTTAATTTCATGATTAAGAGGGATGCTTACAAGATAATCATTTTCATCAACAGTCACTATAGTAAGAATGATGTCAGCTAGGAGATCTTTTCTAACAGTTGGACCATTAAACAAATTATGAAAGTAAGATACAACATGATTGGTAATAGCTTCCTCGGTGTCATGGATGGTGTCATAATTTATATGAATTGAAAGAGGTCTACATACTTTCCTAATTATTTAGAGATATTTGTAGAACTTTGTGGTCCTATCTCCATCTGAAATCCATTTAGTTTTGAAAATTTGTTTTCATAGGTTATCATTTTGTTTCAAAAGTGAGTTTAGTTTTAAAGAGGTACTAACTTCTAGTTGAACCTCCAAAGATAAATCAGAGCAAGTATTGGTATTTTGAATTTGAGTAAGTTCATTCTCGTGTGAGGAGATGTCCTTGTCTAGTTTTTTATATTTAGAACTACACTAACCCTTAAGGCACTGTTTAAGATGTTTTAACTTAGTGATGAATGAAAAATAATCATTATGATTCCCCAAGCCTTCCCAAAAAAATTTAATAATGTTTTTACACTCAGGACCCGCTACCCAATCGTTATTAAACATGAAAGGAAGAGTGGTTTTAATACTCTTGGTGAAAATACAAACAAGAATTGGATGATGGTCTGAGTTGATCTTAGGTAAGGTAGTAATTGATATAGAGTCCCATTTTTCAATGGCGTAGATATTAGTAAAATCCCGATCATGTTTACTAGACACAACCATATTATGATGTCTTCTAGGCCAAGTGAAATTAGTACCAGTGAGATTGATTTCAATAAGATTACAATCCTCATTAGAAGATTTAAATTCTCTTATGGAGATAGAAGAGTGGGATGGTCCAATTTTTTCACTAGAGGTAGGAATCGAATTAAAATCCTCGATCACAAACCAAGGATCATGGAAAATGTTGTCTAGAGAATTGAGATCTTTCCCAAGGGATATTCAATCTTGGAATCTATTATTAGCATAGATCATGGGGAAAATAGAATGTAATACATCATAGGAAAATTCACATGTAAACATCTACTCAAAAACTTTGAAAGCATTAACAGACTGCAATGATGAATGAAAAAAAGATCCAAATAGATTCAATAGCAAGAACATATTTGCACGCACCAAGAAAATTAAAACCAAAAGAGTCGAGATGCAGATATTTCGATGAAAAATTAATTTTAGGCTTAGAAATAGAAAAAAAAGTTTGGTTTGTGATTCAAAATAAATCTTTTAAGAACAATATATGTGTCTGGGTTAGAAATACCCTGACAGTTCCAAAATAAAAAATTCATTGAAACCTATGTTTGGAGATTGAACTCCCTTTTTTCAGCCACCTGATCCCTTCTTCATACCTAATCTTCTAGGAACTATCGAGGAGGTTGGGTGGGTTTTCTTTCCCTACTTACTCCTCGAGGAAACATCAAATATGTTAGCAGTACCTATATTATCAGCACTTTGATTTTTTTCAATGATTTGGCATCCAAGAGCATGATAGATGGGACATCCCTTGAAGGCATAGAAGAAATTTTATCTGATGTGATAGGTGTTCATGAAGATTTACTAACAAGAGAACTAGTAAAATATCCCACTGCCACTTTAATATTACTTGAAACTAATACCTTGTGTGGAGTCACATCAATTGCAGACCATGAAAGAAGCTTGCATGCAATGTCCAGATTTGTTTTAATAGCTTCAGAACTCAAGGTAGTGGCCATAGGGCTCCCCCTTAAAGTTAAATCCTGGTGTTCAGTTTGAGTGGTAGCATCACATGAAGAATCATCGATCGAGGTAGTGAGGTGTGAGCCGACATATTTTGATATGTCATTAGAAATAATGAGATTGGGAATCAGATATTCACCTTCAACAGTATCCAGTTGCATCATACCTGTAGGATGCTCAAAGGGATGACAAGCTTTCTTCCTATTTACCAGGACCTCACTGCTACCATTCCCAAGGGAAGATTTAGGTTTCTCGGAGGGATGTGCATCTTCCATCGCATTTGCTAAGACTATGCAGCTGCCACACCCATTGGACCTTGTAGTATCAAAGAAGACACCTCCATCAAATTTCTCAATAGGGTGAAAATGACCCTCATGGGAAGTATGTGTGTAATATTTAATCAACAAGGAACCCATGAGTTCCTCCCAGATATGTGATTCTATAGGTGCTTATTCCTACTGTCCAACCCCTGTAATGACAGTCTTGCTAGGTTCCTTTGTAATATAGACATCATGTGACTTATTATAGGTATCCAACGCCATTTTCTCAATCTCTTCAAGGATGCATTCATCAATAATGAGTTTCTCCTCTTCATCGATCATCTTATCCTAGTTAGTACCTGAAATCTCTCCCATGTAGGGTGTTTTCAACACCCATTTTCCAGTTGTATTCATGAGAGCTTTGGGTTTCTCAAAGACAGAAGACATACCATTCCTCTCTGTTCTGACTTGATTCCACCTATCATCCCATGGTTGTTCCTCTTAGATCTTTACCTAATTTTTCATCACTTTACATTTGAGAAAAGACTGGTCTACAACTTTACAAATCTCGTAAAAGGGATATTTATGATCATATTCAAAGAGAACCTTCATTTTGTAGTCATTAGCATTGAAACTAATTGCCTCTGGAAGCTTGGATTCAAGATTGACTTCAACCATGACTTGTGCATAACGCCTGAGATCTGCATTTAATTTCCTTTGATAAAAATTGAGTGGGGTACTGATACATGAGGTTATGTCATTTAAGATATTAGGATTCTAGAAGAAGAAGTTGATTTCATGAAGTCGCAACTAGATTTAAGTAATCATATTCCTATAGGTGTGTGGATTGAAGGAAGAATCCCATTTCGAATGATGAAGAACAGCAGGTTTGAGCTAAACATTTCCTAATTTCCAGATGTGATACAGCTCCTCCTATGAACATAATAAAATATGAAAGTAACATCATCCAATTGGAACAAGTTTCCATTTAGTGAAACCCCATATATGCACAATTCTAATCTTGAGATCCAAATCCAACCAGGGTTTATCACCTTTGATATATGAGATTTGACCCAAACCAAAAACTTACACATCTAAGAAAGTTTTTGTAAGGCATCAGGATCGGCTTCAACCGTATAGCATCCATCTTCCAGTTTTTTTCCAAGAGATTTCTTCATTGTGTTAGCCTTACAAAAATATATACCCTTGAGAGATTCCAGGAAAGAAATTCCTTTGGGCCTTTCGATCAGGGGGGCTTGATCTGGTTGCACTGTGATTCCACAACCAACAAAGGATTTTTCCCATTCGGGGTCAAAAGTCGCTGTGTTGAAAAATCACTCACACAAACTTCAGTGATAGAGTTTTATAAACTTTTTTTCCCATTTCATATTTAGATATCATTTGTTGAAAAATTTATAACTCTTCTTATTTTTCCTTCATATTTACTTATGAATGCTCATTATGATTCTTTTTATCCCCATGACAGTTCTGCAAATCATCAATCTCTTTCACCAGCATTTCTTTCCCATCATCAAAAGACTCTTAGTTGTTTGAGAATTCATCTTCCAACTTTTGGTTTTTCTTTCCATGTATTATGATCTTTCTCACACATTATTTAAACTCTTCTTTCAAATGAATTTCATTTTTAGTTTCTTCTTCTTCATAATTGCTACTTCCATATTCTTCATCATTCACAGTTGCAATAAAAGTATTTTCAATACCATACTCAACTGATTTTTCGGATTCAGCATCACTTCCTTATTCTTCTTCATATTTAGATAAGAAAATTATTCTCTTGTATTTGAATAATTTATTCTCTTTCCCTATGGAATGTAAATGTCCTTTATTACCCTATTTCTTCCACGATCTTATTGGAATTATTTATTCTTCATCACTATCCTCTTCATTCTTTCTCCAAGGATAGTTAGCCAATAAGTGGACAATTACTCCAATTTTGAAACATTTTAAGGGATGTTTCCCTTTATGTTTACCTATAACTTCTTTATATTTTTTAGAAAACAAGTATGAGATATCATTGATATTTTTACATACCTAATTTTATGAGTCAGAATCACCTACCTCTTCTTCAAAAAGAATATTTTTTGATTTTTCTTTCTTTGAATCCTTAAAAGACATTTCTTTATAAACTTTTTTGTTATATTCATAGCTTCCTCTCTTATAATTTCATAAGTAATAAGGGTGTTATTAAAATAATAAATAGATAATGTTTCAGGATCTCTGTCTTCCAATGAAGAAATTTTTTCATCGAATTTTTTGGGTTGGATTATCAATATCTTTTTAACAACTGCAAATTCATTTATCTTTTTACTAAGAAATCTTATAGTACTCACAATATCATTTACCTTGATAAATAAGTCCCCAAAAAATTTATGATCACCCATATTCAAGTCTACATAATTCAATCTCCAAATTTTATGTTGTTTTCTTCATGACTTTTTATATTTTCGTCGTATATGTTTTTTAAAATTTTCTGTATACCTTTGGCAGTGAACACACCTTTCACTTTTATGAATTCACTTTTATAAGGCGATGAAAATATAGAATTATTTTCCATTCATCATTCTCTAGATTCTTCTTATCAACATATGTAAAGAGATATTTATCACAAATGGGTGGAAACCCAACTATTGTAGCTTCAAGAACATCATAACTGATAAAAATAAGATAAGGCAACATTCTATCCTTCCAGATATGATAATTTATTCCATCAAAGACCATAATACCTTTATTGTTCATATAGTTCAAATTCTCCATCAGTAATGAATAAGCTAAGGGATCCTACGCTCTAACACCACATGAATGTTCCAGATCACTATACTGTATCACTAAGAGGGGGGTGAATCAGTGTTACTTTTTTTCTTTTATGTTTCTTTTCAATTGAGACAACCTTCTCCTCATGTTAAGGGTTCAATTACCTACTAAAAACAATTCAATCCACACATCCATAGGAATACATTGATTTATAATGTTTTCTATTAAATAATAATATCTATGTTCTTAGTATGGTTTGGAAATGATCCAATACCATACAATCAACTAGAAAAAAATCATTATATTATAATGATTAGGATATACCCTCACACTCATGTATCACTATAAAACAATCCCACTTCTATGTGTGCACCCTCTTATCACAAATAGGGTAATACAATTGTTATGTAAAAACTCATGTTACCTGAAATTATTTTAAATTAAACAAATTTATTCAATCGAATTACAATTCTTCAATTACTTACCGAAAACAATGGTAATAAATTCTTAGAATTTGTTGTAGAAAAATCAGTCCTATTTTCTGGGTCAAATTTTCCCAGTACATTTCCTCTAGGTCTGATTCTCCCAAATACAAGCCTCTCAGTCTTATTTTTTGATGCAATATAGTAAAAATGAATTGGCACTGCTTCAGTATCTAAGTATTATAAACTCTGTATGATACTTCCTCCATCTGATAAACCTAATATGGAAATCCTGAAGTTGATTAATCAATCTTGATACGATGATCAACTGAATACAAATGACAATTCGAATATGATGACTAGATGAGTAAGATAGATTCTGAGTATGGTGATCATTCGAATACAAAATTGTGATCTTTCCTTCTCTCTTTCACATATCCATCAAAGCTTATTAAAAATAGGATCCAAATGGTATCACTTCCTCTCACTAAAAACTCGGAGTTTCTCTCCCTTCTATGGTGAATAGTACTTCATCGATATGAATGTATAGTGTACTTTTCCCCTTTTAAAATATAGGTTTAGGTAGGAATCCCAAAATAATTCCTACTCACATAAATTCACCCAAATGTGAATTTCTCCTAAAATATCATAGCAATTATGACTTCATCAATGCTTCTCAATTATTCTCAAAACATCTACAATCTTCACCTCTTCTTCTACAGACTCCCATTTCAATTGTGAGAGTGATTAAAATTGTTATAAATACATGGGTATAATAATATGAGTTGGATTTTCTCAATCTAGTTACTGAATATGATTCTGATAACTGATTTGAATTAAAATCATTTATTTTAAAGTTAATCTCCCCCTCAAAAAATCATTCAGTAATCTCTTTTCTTTCAACAAATCATCTAAACAAATTAATTCAACCCTTTTAAAATGGTTGAATACATTTTTTATTATCCCTTATCTTGACCCACATGAAAAGAACATTTGAAGGTAAATCAATGTTCCTCGGTCTCTTCCTTCAACAATTGAAACAACCACTCTACTTACATTGATTATGATTTACAGAGTACGATTTTCTTGGGTATGATAATCCTGGTGTCGATCTTTTAGTATGTAGTTGATGGAAAACAAAACGCTACACTAAATTGGAACCAACTCTTCAATCGGAACCACATATTCTATCAGAACCACCTTTTCAATCAACACGACCTCTTCAATCGACAAATTCTATTCAATCGACACCACCTTTTCACACCCCTTTATTCAATCAAGCATGTATCACAAGTTCTTAATTAACCTTATGCTTTATGTGAATTCAAAAATATCAAAGCATCATCACATTTAAATCATTATAATATTAGTGACTCTGATTCTCCAACAAAAAAACACTTCTTTCTCATCATATTCAGAGTGAATCTGATGTCCATTTACTTACAACAAGATTTTTTTACATTTAGTGGGACTTGAGGTGAGTCCGATCAGAAACACTCTTTTAGAAAAATCTTCTCATTATGATGGAATTTCATAGTGAGTCTGATTCATTACAAAAATTGAGTCCAATTTCTATCAAAACAATTGTAAGTATGATTATTACCAGAAACAATGTGAAGTGAATTACTTTATTCAAAACAAACCTTGAAAAAAAATGAAAACACATAAAAACCATTTCCTTCATTATCATCATGGTCCTAACTGTTGGGTCACCATCCCATGTGTCATGTAGAGTGAAGGGGTCCCACCGAGTGTATGATACTTAAGTCCCCAAAAACCCTAGCTACCACATTTAGATACCTACAGGTTGTGGGCTCTTCAAATTACATGGTGTGTCATCTGGATTTTTTTTAAAAAATTATATCTACACTTAGTCATTCAAGACCCAAATTTCCCAGCATTTTTCTCTTCTCCATCCACCCATAATTGGTGGATCGCATTTCAATTCACCTTTTCCAGCCATCTGGTGGCTAGAAAATCAATTTTGTTTGGGTTTTTCCATTCCTGCATGCATCATTGTTTCCTCGTGCACCTCTCATCTCCACCAAGTCATGGTTTGGATACTAGATCAATAACCACTTCACCCTAAATCTAAAAAAACTTCTATTTCATCCATGATTTGATGTTCAATTTGTTAGACATGATATTCATCTATGAATCTGGGGGGTCAAATTATGATCGATAACCCCTGACAATGTCGATCCATGGTCCTATATCCCAATATTGAAGAACACAAAGATTTAGAGGGAGAAAAGAACCAAAATCAATGGTTTAAAATTATTTGTCCATAAATTATTTTCCAATATATGAAATTAGGATATTCAGTTGAGAAAACATTTTAAAAAATAAATAATCAGTGCATGGGAACATGCAACATCGAGAAATTGGTGTGGATCAATGAAATGGGTGATCATGCTCAATAATTTTATTCAATAATGGAATAGTCCATGAATTTATGATCCCTATATTGGAGTTAGACTTTTTTTTATAAAATAATTTTCTCTTTAATGATTGAGAGGGGTCGTTGTGATCATGTTTTCCCAACCATCCTCAGTTTGGGTTCTCTTCATCATCAAATTCTATTTTCCAACAGATGGAGGAACAAGATGTTATCAATTATCCTAGGGATTATAGGGTGAACCCTAGGAAATCACCATAATGGAGAACATATTGAAAATTATATTTATTTAATTTTAAATCAAATAATTATATTTATTATTTAATTTAATTTAAAAGGAACCCACCAATTATAATTTTTCCCGAACGCCCCGCACCAACCAACTTTAGTTCATTCATTGGGAAAAAATCATGTTCTCAACTCAACCATGGTCTTGAATTTTAGATCAATTATTTTTCTAAGAGTTGTTCCATTTTAATTGAGAAATTTTTTTAATATAAGATATAATATATTAAATATGTTAATAAAATTACTTTTTGTCACACCAGGTGTTGGAATTTTAAATTTACTCAGTGCCTATATCTAAATATATATATATATATATATATATATATATATATATATATATTTAAAAGTCTCGTAAGGAAAAAAAAGGTCTCCAAAACATTCCTTCTTTCATTCCTTTCATCCCTAAAAAGAAAAAATACACAAAAACTCATGGTACTGATCCCACATTTTTATCTCTCACTCCCAGGATCTCTCATTCATGATCACATGCTTCCAAAACACACGAACCAAGAGGATAGAATATTCTTTCAGGGTAACCTATTTCCAAACCTTTATCACAAATGGGTGACCCAAAAAATTGGATCCATCCTCGATTTCCATGTCTCCATAGTAAAAAACATTCATGGGTTCATGAATCTATTAGCTTTTCTACAACACGTGGAAGACTTCTTTCACCCACTCAAGATGGGGGTAGTGGATTTCTATAATCAACCTCATAAACCCTCTACAAGATCTTGAATAACCTGATAAACCTTAGGGATAACATTCCTCCCCAACCAAATCTCTCAGTTCTTGGTCATGGGGAGTCTCTCAAGAAGACAATTACTCCTTTATTGACCTCCATGGGCTGAAAACATCAATCTTTGTAAGATTCCCACCTTCTCTAGGCTATCCTCATCCATTGACGGATGAATTAGACCTTCTCTATCATTACCTAGACAAACTCTATAGATATATCTCTAGAAAAAGTTTGACCTATGGGGTATATTATACACATCCTCAAGAGGCTTTATCCTAATAGTAAAGTTGTAACTATTGTTCTATGAAAAATCTACCAGTGGAATTTGATCCACCCATCTCTGACCAATATCTAACATGACAGCACTCAGTATATCCTCCAATACCCTGATAGTATACTTAGTCTTCCCATCTATCTGAGTGATGAAGGTTTTACTCATCATCATATGGGTCATAAATTCCCATTGCAGGACACTCCACAATTGTGACATGAACCTCGAATCATGATCATCGAAAATTTTCAAATGAATCTCATGAAGGTGAAAAATCTCTCGTATATACATCTGTACAAAACTCTCCACAAAAATCTACACCGTGATAGCACGAATATGTGTCAACTTTATAAGTTGGTCAACTATTAGCGATATGGAATTTTGGCCCTTTGTTTTCATGGAATCCCTATAACAAATTTCATCAAAATTCCATCCCATTTCCGCTATGGGTTCTCAAGGGGATGCAACAACCCTACTAAAACCTATTTCTCAACCTTCACTTTATTATAGGTGAGGCATCATGAGATGAACTCATCTATGGTCAATATCATATTAGTAAACCAAAACTGATTCTAAAGGTCCCTATACATCATCCCCACATCGGGATGTACAACTAAAGGATATGTGTGTAGAAATCCCATCACCTCCTCATTCATCATGACTAGGACCACCATCTGTCCTTGGAAAAGGTTAACTTGATTCCCTCCATCAAAATATTCATCTGGTGAATCCCCTATAGATTCTAGTCATGAATTACCTCAAAGTTGATGTCTCCTAACTAGGAATCCCTCACACGTTCGAGAAGCGAAAGATTTCATACCATTGATAGACTAAAAAAACATCACCCTCCAGCTCAACCAAGTTCAGCAACATAGAATCCAAGTATCCCAAATCCTCTTACCCTGATCAATCATATAATTTCCTACTAATGTAATATTCTAAGATGTTTTTCTTCCTTATATTATAGACTACCATGATGTCATTGTCCTATAGGTACTCCAACTGACACTATTGTCTCAAGTTCAAGTCTCTCAGTGTGAAGACATGCATGATACTCTAATGGTATGAGAAACCAAAATTTTCTCTCCCACAAGACAGTTAATATACATCCTCAGGTCAAAGCCTACCACTACCAGTTATATATCATGAGTCATATAGTTCTTTTCATAGGGTCTGAACTTCCATGACACATATGTGATAACTTTCTTCCACTGCATCAATATGCAGTCAAGTCTAGCTCCAGCGGCATCACAATAAACTAAGTACTCCACACCCTAATTCAGTAGTCTTAACACATGATCACTCATCATCCATATCCTGAACTCCTTGAAGGATCTCTGAAACTATTCAGTATACGTAAAAGGATTCCCTTTCCATTTTAGGTGGGTCAAAGGGGATATGATCCTATATAACTCTTCCAAAAACATCTGATAGCACCTTTACATGCCATGAAAACTTCGTACCTCTAACACATTTTTTGGTGGATCTAAATAAATCACTACAACAATAATCACTTATTTTATTAATTAACCATTATCATAAATAAAATTCCATAATATTTGATCCTTGTGTATCCATAATTACCATTTTTAGAGCTTACCATAAATATGGTTCTCTCGAAGATAATTTAAGACCATCCTCAAGTGATATGCATGTTCCAACTCTAATGTGGAGTATATCAATATGTTTATGATGAAGAAAACCACATATTTTATCATGTATGGATAAGATATTCTATTAATCAAATCCATAAATAGAATTGGGGAATTTTTTAGGACAAAGGGCATTACTGGGAACTCATGTTTTCTGTTGCAATGTCAGAATTATAACATTGGAATATCAGACATGAAAACCCTTAAATAGTGGTAGTCAAACCCAATATTGATCTTTGAGAACCATATAACAACTTGAAACTATTCAAATAGGTCTTCAAATACTAAGAGTGGGGTACATGTTATTTATTATGGTCTAGTTTAGGTGATGATAGTCCATGAAAATCCAAGAACTTTCATCCAACTTTTTCACAAAAAATACTCGAGATACCCATGGGGACACATTAGTTTTGAAAAAAACCCTTATATCAAAGGTCATAAAACTACAACCATGTATACTGGAGCACATTAGGTTCCATACGATGTGCTGTAGAAGATATAAAAGTGGTACAAGGATTCATGTGGATACAAAACTCTATCTCTCACCTCAGAGGTAGTCTATGGACATCCTTGGGAAAGACGCCCAAAAAATCCTCCACTAATGAAGGAATAAAAATTCTTGAAGATACAACATCACTAAGGGATATACTCTCAAACTAATGGGTAATGGTTTGTTTCCTCCTACCCTTAGAAGCAACATGTCTCCCCATGAGATCTCTCTTACTTGTAAAGAAGAATCTCTTCCCACCTGTGTGAATCCATTAGGCTTGTCTGTGGTGATAGTCAATCTAGTCTTGGAAAATGGAAAACCAATACACTCCCATGATGAAGTCATAGGGATATATCATTATGATATAAATTTCATACGTGATCCCATATCCATCAAGAGATAATCCACACTACCTTCTGATAAAATATATAGAAGAAGCATTCCCTATAGGAAACTCTAGGCCAAGCTACCGGTCTAACACCTCAATTGGGAGCTCCAAATATCACCCCAAGATTATAGTGATGAAGTAATGTCTTACACATATGTCTACAAATATTAAGGAAAGAGTAGAAGAAGCACTTATCATACCACTAATCATCTCATGTTATGTTGGGTCGTATGGCTCCATAGTCTGCAACTATCCACAGCCCCCCCCCCCCCCCGACCACCCGCTCCCATCACAGATCATGTAAAGGGAGTACTTTGTAATGTTTTTGAATCTTATAATATACTCTGACACAATCATACCTCCCTAATGCATCCCAAGAAACTCCAAAATCTGAAATGAGCACAAATAGGAGGGTTCATACTCTACATGGAACAGTTTCTAGAATACAAGTGATAATAGTGTCAACTCATCATGCATACAGGTAACAAGACTCCACTAGTACCCATCTGGTCCATGGAAAATGATATCTCTATGCATGGAAACCGAAATTTTCAATGTCTAGATTAGCCTAAAAATACAGACCACTGACTCTAGCCAATACTCTACTACCCAGGGATCTGGATGGTAGCAGAACCTTAGCGGCCTCTGGTTGTGGAACTCATAGAGTGCATTAATCCTGAACACGTCCTTAGCATGTCCTACTGGAATGATATATGGGTAAACAAGTGAGATTTATTCTAACTTTCCTCATGGACAAAGGATATCATGGGATGGACCCTCATATAGGGTCTCATCACTCATTGAATCATCTTCATGATCCAAAACAGCTATCATGGATGACTGTCATCACGGAGGCATGATGAAAGTTTAATGAAGACATACCATGATAAAATTAGAATATATATATATATATATAACGGGGATCTTAATAAATAATTATAGTCGAACACATAATCATATATGATGTATGTATCATTGATCCCTATAATTAATGTCGCAGTATGCCGAGTCGACAAGAAGGTAGTAATGCTCTTAGTGAATGGATATGTCAGCTTCTTCACCAACACTGGGTTCCCTTCCCTATGAGCCTGAATCAACACACCTTGATATTCTTTCCTTAAATCCAAACCAAATCCTCATAAGGGGATTACTCCAATCAACTTCCCAAATAACTACCCACCTTTGAAACTAATATGTCATGAACAGACCAAATGGGGTTCAAGCCATAATTTCCCCATGCCCACCTTCATTGGCCCAGGACTGTTGAAAAGAACCAAAAAACATATATAACATGGGAGGACTTTTCATAATGTACCAATATTCACACATCTGACCATATCGATGCATAATTTTAGAGTTACAATAATAAAAAAAAATTGTTTCAAGATTATAACCATGCATATGAATAATATCAAGTGATTACAAGAGTACAATAGTGAAAAATGAATATAGAGGGTAAAAATACATGCCAAATCAGAATCATGCCTTGACTCGACAAACTATAAATTAAAAAATTTCTGAGAGATCCCAAATCCTAATTGTAATGCTCAAACCACAATATATCCTCCAATGCATAGGGTATCCCTAATATCCTCTATAGTCAACGCCGACCTATCCATAGTTTTCATAATACACCACACATGAAAGAAAATCCCATACATGGGTGACTATATACATACCCAAAAGAACAACATAAAAGATGAAGTGGGGATGTAATATTGATATTAGAAAGATCAAACAAAATCATTATAGTTAAAAAATGCAATGACAGGGATATATATATTTATATACATGTGTGTGCCTGTGTGTTTGGTCAATCCAATGAAACTAAAATCAGAGAGAACGTGATCTTAATCTCACAACCCAACTTAGGAAAAGAGTTTCTTCGGTTCCAAATGTCCATTAATGATGACCATTATCATGTGAAACTACCCAATAGATATATACAAGTCAGGATACACCTCTTTACATTTCCACATAGTCGAGGGACACAATTTCTTTATAGAGGACCTATTTCTAGGTACATTAGGATGGTTCCACTCAAGTAAACTGGTAGAGGACCCACAACCTTTCCCAGTAGGAGTGTTCTATTGTAATGGTCGATGACCCATGCCCTCTCTCCGTAGGAGGGTGTCTCTCAAAATTTGATAGAGGATCCATTCCCATCCCAACTAGAGTGTTCCACTCTAGTAGTCAAGGAACATACACTAATACCCTAAGAGGGTGTGACTTTGATAATATATAGGTGACCCATGCCTAACTCAGCTGGATGGTGCCACTCTTATAGTTGAGGAGCTATACACTAACTCCAAATGAGGGTTCCACTAGGTGGATAGGTGGAGGACCCATACACTATACTAGTGGCAGGGTTTCACTCTAATTATAGATAGAGTACCCATGCTCTATCCTGATAGAGGATTACACTCTATAGATAGGTAGAGGACTGATGCCTAGCCCGGCTGGAGTGTGACACTCTATGAGTGGATAGAGAACCCATAAATTATCTTATAGGAGGGTTTAACTATATAGATTGGTAGATTACCCATGTATAACCGAGCTAGAGGGTAACACACTAGGTGTAAATAAAAGCCTCATGCCATGTCTTGTAGGAGGGTTCCACTTTAGGGCCACTGGTGATCCTTCCTAAACACTACTGTCATCGAGCATCACCAAAAGACGTGTCCCAATCAAAGTGTATCTCATTTTATCAAAAAATTCACCATTGATTCCACCATCATGTTATATATATAAATAACTCATCATAGGATACTCACGGGCCAAAATCTCAGTCCATACAAAGGACATACAACAGGTTGATGTTTCCTCATAATGTAATAAGTAGTACACAGTGTGTGTGGGGACCCACATAGTTTGTGGTCCCACTTCATTTCCTAATTGTTTCCCTTGTGGTATTAATCTCACTATACATGTAACCATATATGGTTTTTAGAGGGTCTACATGGAATGTATGAGATAACCAGGGTTCTTTCCGGGCTCTCTAGCCATGTCTGTGTACATTTCTTGTGTCTCTATACTTTGACGCATGACATCCTCTTGGTTGTATCCATGACCATGTGATACTGGAGTAAATTACATGTTTCCAAAACATGTGTCACAAGGTTTTTGGGGTTCTCACAGTGTTATTGATACTTTTATCAATCGAAACCATTGCTTCTGCATCTAAGACACTACACATCGTGTGTTCTTCAGAAAATGTACAATGTAGTTAGGATTTAAATAAAAAGATAGATATGTATTTGGGAATTATATATATGGAGTTCCCACCATGTATCTCACATCCATTCACATTAAATTGTTGGATCTCATGATTGTATTTCATTTCTGGACCTCTAGTGGCTGGATAATCGATTCCATTTCAATTTGTGCCTTCCTGCAAGCATCCATGTCACCTTGTGCGCCTCTCATTATCGGCAAGTACCAATTTGGATCCTGGTTCAACAAAACCTTCACCCCAAACCCACAAAATTTTATATTTCATCCTTGATTCGATGTTCCATTTATAATAGATCATTTCCACCAAAATTTGGGGGTATGATTGGGTAGATTACCACTCAGCAACATCAATCCATGGAATCATATCCCAATGGTGATGAATTCAATGAATATGAGGATGAAATCAACAAAAAAAGGTCTAACATTCATTAGAGAAGTTTTATTGTCCAATATAAACAATTTAGAGATTTGGTTGAGAAAAAATATTGTATAAACAAATAATTGATAAATGGTCATAGGCAATGTCTAGCAATCAGTGCAAATTAAAGAGAGGGATGGTTCGGATCAATCAAATTAATCAATAGGGGAATAATAAAAAAAATTGATGATTCCAACCTCATGATTGGATCATTAATCATTTAATAACATTTTGGTGAACTATTTATTGTGGTCATTGAATTCGTTTCATCTTTATCATCCTCAATCTTTGGTATCATCATCATCTGATTTGATTTTCCAAAGGAAGGGGGAAGAATATGCTCTAAATTATCCAAGTGTTTATGTGGTGAACCCTTGGGAATATCCATAATAGATAATTTATATAAAATTAATATTAGATCATTATAAATTAAACAATAATCTAATTAATTTAATTTAAAATTCACCTAACAATAGTCCTCTTATCCAAACACCCCACACCGACCAACTTTCGGTTGTGCCTTGTGTAAAAATTATATTTTGGAATCAGTCATGGTCTGATATTTCTATTCCAGGATTCTGTTTAAGAGTTATCACATTTTCATTAAGATACTAGGAATGACTAATTTAAAATATATTAAATAATTTTATAAATTTAATTCATGGCATAGTAGGCCTTAGAATTACACACCATCTCAATGCATGGTTCCAAATATATATATAGAAATATTGAAAAGTCTTAAAAATAATAAATATGGTCCATAAAAAAAATTCAAACCATATTCAAAAGTTTTATGAAAATATAGAACTCTAGGAAACCATCAGTTCTACTCTTGATATTAATGGATATATATGATATCAATCAAACATACTAATATCTATATAAAATAATGGATTGCAGGATATTTAACAAATAAACGATATATATATATATATATATTAATAAACTCAATTTTTTGATGAAATTGAGTGACCACTAGTTGAAGAACAATGTAAATCCAATATAGGTCACCTCATATTTTATTAATTTTATATAATATAATGACAATATCAATGAATACATCACATTCCCTTCACCTAAAAAATTAGTACAGTTAATTTAAATCCTTCAAATAGTTTAACACAACATATGTGAATCATATAAGTATATCTATGAGTTTACTCAGTCTAATTGAATCATGGGTTTTGTTTCTTTACATGCCCTACATATGGATTAATCCTATGATTTTTTTTTCTTAATTAAACACCTGATCAGAAAGATACCTAACTACCCATAATTTTTTATGTATCAATGACTTGAATAATAAATGTATTAAGGTGTGACATTTCTAATGACATGTTTCTTTATATTTTTCAATGATATGGAAAAATAATAAGAATAAACCTCTGAGTATATCAATGACTATATGATATTCCATGATAATAAACTAGTGGGTACTCCATGTAGTACCACTCCACTTATTACCTCGTGAATATATTTTTTTATATCATATACATCACATTGTAAAAAATAAAACATTTTATTCACCATCATCTTAACATAGAATCAAATCTCATTTTCTTATATGATGATTATTGATTATGTACAACTCAGTGTCATACATTTAGGGGAAATTATCATTCAACCATTCATATAATGTGAAAAACGCATGGAATATTATATAATAGATCATTCCTTCTATTATAAAACCATGATTTAATTTACATAAATAAAATTTATAATAAATACACATCAATAAATTATATAAGAACTGGTGTAACATAACATGTATAAAATGAATCAGTTCATCCATATTTATTCTACACTTTCTTGGACTTTGTTAACTCATTACATAGATATGTAATTCATATAACATTCTTATGTGACCACTAGATAAGACCCTCCCACCAAACTCTTTAATGAATAACATCTATTAAGAGGAATAATTCAAAATATAATGAAACTAGGGAAACATGTTAATATAGTTCAAATCCTAGAACATACTCATACTCTATAACATCAAAACATTAAATATTATCATGTCAGCATCTGTTCTATCTACTTGAAACTAGTCCTATGACTAAAAACATCAACCTTGGAACCTATTCCATCATACTTCTTCCTCAAAATCAATTTAACTATTTCCATTGTTACTAACCAGTATATATTAATTACCATTAGAAAAAAAAGGTCATTTAATCTAATATGGTAACTAAATATAATAATATTCATGTCTCTTTAACATTATACCTAGAAATTATTTTAATATATAATTTTTTATTAATTTTTAAATGGGTCCCAATAATTTTATATATAGTGATTTTTATGTTCCACTTGAAACAAAATGTAACTCTTTAAATTTTACTATATCACAAAATATCATAAACATTATTATATATTATGTATAGAATCACTTTAAACATAGACTAGTATAATATTTTGTTTTTAAAATTAAAAAATCTCTAAGATCCAACATAAACCCATTGACAACTTAGACATTATTTCCTTCTCTAAATATCATTCATATAGTCTAAATAAATTTATTTATTTCAAGAAATAAAACATAATTTATTATATTTGGAATATTTAACTAATAAAATGTTTTTTCCATATCATATATGGTATTTTATGTGTTTGGATGAATTTAGTGAAAGGAATATTATTCATCAAAATATTCCATTGATTATTGGTGGAAATATATTCCCTTTTATTTTGATATATATCTAGATAAGCACTTTACCTTGTATAAATATTTTTATCCATATCATAATTTAAAAGTGTTAATGAATGAAATTAATTATATACTAAATAAAACTCATCATCACATTTGGTTCATAAAAAAAATTTAATAAACATTACTATCTAGCAGATAAGAGAAATGTGTTGATGTTACACATCCTTTACATTAATTAATCTGAGCTTGAAATATTTATTTACATTAAAATATTTTATGTAAAAAATAATATCTTTACAAAAGAAATGAAACCTAAAATAATTTTCGATTGTTCCCTTTATTTTAATGATCATTCTATTTACAAAAAATATAAAGTATACATTTGGTATCACATACCCTTCAAAATCATAGAATTTATTCTTATAATACTAATAGTTATAATAGATATCCTATGATGTCTCATACACACCTTCATGTATAGTAATGAATACAATCATATGGAATCATTAGTATTTTCATTATTTTCCTCTAAGTTTTAATAACCAAGAATAGTTACTCGAAGAAACATTTTTTGAATATCCAACATAAATATTATTATTCTTATATGAAATTTCCCACACTTTCATTATTTTTATATCATTAGAATATAGAAATCACATTCGAAGTTAATTTATTCACAATTCTGGGGAGAAATGAGATAAAATTTTCTTGAATTCATTCATATTTTTAGAATATTTAAATAAATGGAACCATTATGAATTCCATTATTAGAATATGATTTAAGTAAACCTCTAGTAACTATCTATATTATTGGTATACTCAATCTCACTAGTTAATACTACAATTCCATTTGTCGTTTTTTCATCTAATTCATTTAAAATCTTATATAAATAATTTATAGATCACATAAAAATCATATATTCACTTGTTCAACCACTTTAATAGTTTCTTTACATAGTATTGTGTTTTATCTAACACATAGTATTTATTTTACATAATAACTTTTTATATGTTACTAGTCATAGAATATTATTAACTTAATATTAATATTCCAATGAATAATTTTAATGTTAAATTTGATGATAATAATACTTTTATATATAATTGAAACTTTTTTCATATGGATATCATATTTTAAATCATTTCAGTAAGGAATTGAAATGAATTTCATCCCACTAAAAATGATGAACTCATATAAGATATCTATTTTGAGATAAAGGAACCATATTTTTTATGTAATTAGACTTATTTGTAATATCTCTCACTGCTTATTTATTTATATAGGGAATCTTCCCAATCATAGTGATTTTTATTTTTATATAAATGAGTGGATAAATATTTTTCCATATCCATTATATGGAAAATAGTCATCAATATTCTTTGCGTAACCTAATCCTGTTATGGTATATTCACTACTGTAACCAAAATAAAATTCTAATATAAATCTACATTGGTTAATATCTGAGGAAATATCATTGGAATGACATACCCTATTAAACAATCTTGATTCATTTATTACATTATTTCTATAAACTAGATAATATTGGGGCACTCACCTTTGGAATGACTTACCTGGATCCATGTTCTTTGGATTTTCTTGTGTCTCTTTGGAAGAAATTATACACTTTGTATTAGATTAATTTCTTTAAATTTATATCTAGTTTATTATATATTTAAGTCATATTAAACTATTTTCATCCCATTAAATCATTATTACATCAATATTTCTTCCATTCAGTATGAATGGTTATATTTATTTAGTTTTGGAATCATATTCCATAAAAAAATTATTTTGTTAACACTACATTAATGTGAATGTATTTAGAGAACTGAAAATTTTGTGTTACTCTCCCAATAATATAATCTTTGTATATTCATTCATATATAATGTATATCATAAATAAGGTATATGAACATTTCATTTATAGAAATTTAGTTATATGATATTGATAATGTTTATATGAAAATTCATAGGGTGGTAGATATTCAAACCCTCACCATTCAAAAATATAGCATATTCCTTCCAAACAGTGGGTAGTCTGACCCCAAGTTCATCCCCCAAAGGAGAGTTTACACAAGATAAAAGTAAATTCACTATATATATAAAACCTAATATGCATAAACTATATTTAAAGACCATTCTCAATTTCTTTTTAATACCATTTTATTTTATGATATTTTTTCTATTTAAATAAGTAATATTTTTTGGTAACATTCATTACATGAAAAATAGTTTTTTTTAAATCAATGATATACTATTAAAATATTATTATATAATTTGACAGTATCTCTAAATAATTTTTTTAGTCGGTATAATCAGAAGACTCTCAATTGTGAAAAATATATTTTTTACACAAGTATAAAAAAATTCATTTATTATTAGTTCGTTAGAATTGAAAAAATCCTTTAAATGTGAAAGAGGTGCTTTTGGAAAAATTGGTTTTATGCACACTATTTTTTATGATAATAAACAAAATCAATGTATATTGATGAATTATTTTAATGAAATTTAGATATTTTTTATTCAATAAGATTTAATAACATTTAGTAAATAGTTTTTACTATGAAAGAAATACTAATAAATATAGTTTCGTGTTCATATATTAATTTTTATAAAAATGGTTTTTTTTATTTGGAACAAACATTGTAAAATGAATTTATAAGAATCTTCCGAATTGTATTAGAAAAACTTTATATAATTTTTGGATTTATCATATAATATTTTTAGGGTGAATTTTTGAGTTTTTCCTTAAATTGTTTATTTTTTAGTGACTACTAAAAATAATGATTATTCAAATATTATTGCTTTTATGAAGTAATTAAGATGTAATAATGAATTAATAAATTTTAAAATAATTGGATAAATTAATTATATGTTAAAAACATTGACATATTTAATTTAATAAATTATTTGGATTATGATAATCCACCTTGACATTTGTGAACAGATGTTATAATTTATTCAAATTAAATACTTTTTTTGGGTCTTTGAATTTAATTTAATTTTTGAAATATTCTAGTTAGTATTCAAGTGTTTGAAAGTAATAAAATATCCACTTATTTATTATTTAATCAAAAAATTCATTTAAACCATCATATTACATGTTTAGAATGTAAACTAATTTTTATTCTTAAATCAAGTATTTTTCTAAAAACATTTTTCTTGTGTTTTTTGTTCTTATATTAAAAGTAATTTATGCCACCTATTGTAGTTGGATCTTATAAAATGGATTCCAATTTCAAAATCACCAGGTTAAAATTTGATTATACATCCCCTTTTATTATTGTTCATATTATTATGTTATCCTGGTAAAAATTTATGGTGTAACAGTTAAGATAATAATGGGATTAATGTTGTTTATCTATGGGATATAGATTTAAATGTATCCCAAAAATTATTAAATATGATCAGTTGAGTTTACTTTTACACTTGAACTTCTTATATTCTAATTTGGGGTTCCTTTATGAAACATAAAATAATTAGAATATATATAATATTTAATCTTTTATCACAATTGGAAAAAATATCATATTTACACATATTTATTGTTGTGGTTGGTTAAAGTCCTGGAAATAAGTTATTTACTACCATGATTTATTTGAAATCATGGAAAACAATAAAATATAAGCCCATCCAAATTGATATCTATCCCTCTACCGTATCCGATCACAATCGAGATCAATCCCTCCATTATATCCCCTTTAGATCGAGCCATCCACCCAATCTTCTTGATCATTCTCTCCCTCTGCATGCTAAATATTTGGTTCCTGTCTCCTCCTCCTTTCCACCCCATCCTATGTTCCCATATCCTCCTCCCAAAAAACACCCATCACAGTCGTCCATCATTGTTCCTAACTTCTTCCATAAACATCCAACCTAGGCTTTGCCTCGAACTCCCCCTCCACTTCTTCCTCTTCCCCTTCACCTTTTGCCCCGACATCCTTTTTCCATAACTCCATTCGTTATGATTTTATCTTCCGTTAAACGACCAAAAATGATAATAAGGTTGATCCATCCACATAAACTTCTATATAATCCATATTTTCCCACATGTTCGTTTTATTATATATTTTTACACTTCAATATCCAAAAATCCTAACTTCTTTATGTTTTAGATGTTAAATTTAATTTCTAAATTACACCACCATATATTTCACATCTATTTCTAAACTGCATCCACCCATTGTACTTCTATATTTAAATTTATTAATCATATGCACTATTTTATTAACATATTCATGTGATATTTTTCATAAATCAAATTGAATGCTCCAGTAGTGTATGTTGTATCTATTTAGGGTGAAAGGGATTTTAAATTCCTAAATTCCCTTCATCAGTCTCAATCAATATTCCACAATGATTTTAATTCTTCATGAATTGTATTATTATATAAGAATAATTTGTCTTTCATTATATTCCTTCCCTAAATATTCGTATTTCTTGTGAAATGTTTATTGAAACTACCCTAATACCATATCAATGTAGTAACCCTTCTTTGGTTTGGCACAATCTTTTTATTTACTATTTTCTCATATTTTGAAATCTCAATGAAATGACTACTATTTTTTCTACTTATCTTTTAAATTACATAATCTCATTAAATTATCCTTATCACTGTGACATTATATAATGAAAATTCATTGATTTTGTCAATTTATTTCGAGATGGAATATATTATAATCACTATATAATAAAAAATAGTATCCTAAAAAATATTCCATTATTTTTATTTTTCAATGTCATTTGACTAGTGATTAGCCACTAAATGAGGCTAATATTCATTGGTAATATATATAATATTCATGTTATTTATTATTCATAAACCCCATTTTAGTGCATTTTACACTTTGAACATCATTTCACATTGTGATTGTAATACCTTCTTAAAATGCACTATTATGTGGTACATTTTTTAACATCATTTAAAGTACCAAATGATTCATCTTATTATACATATTTTAATTTGATAATTTATCTACACTCCAATATGAACATGTTTCATTCAGGGATCAATGGAGAATTCATGGAGGATGATGGAGATATTTGGCAATGAAAGGAAGTAATTCTGGAGAAGGTAGATTGGACACCATCCCACTGATGAGACTTTGTTGCCCGACATACAGCCCCAATTAATCCCAAATTTCGTGGGATGCTAGAAGACATGTATAGGAACAAATAACTCTTCAGGAGTTAATGCTAATTCGGCCTCCATGTTGGTCATTTAGTCGGCCCAAGTTAGAGATAAAATTCTGGGCCAGATTCTGCGTCCCAGAAAAACAGTCCACTACTTTGATAATATATCGGAATACACAACTCCAAATGGGCCCAAATTTTACAGCCGGTTCTCAGACATCCGGAGCTCCATTTTCTTCTTCTATGGACCACCCTGATTCGGCCGTCTAGAAGGTCTTCCAGACGCGTCTGTTCGGTGAAGTAAAGCTGGCTGCCACCTTGGGTCAAACGTGGAAAAGTCCAAATTCCACAAGCTTTCCACCACCTATAGCCTAGAAAAATTAATTAAGATGCTTTGTACTGTTGGTGGTTCGACCCAAGGCTCCCAAAATGCCTATTTAAGGAAGTGGTGGTGAAGGAGTTGAGGATCTTGGATGCTTTGTTTAATTGTAATGTTATGCTGCATTTTTGTTGCCTCAATTTTGTCTTTCACATGTAAGTTGTTCAATTCACTTTAGTTTCTTAATAAAAGTTCTTATTCTACTCTTATTCTGTTGTTCTTAATATCACTTTGATACTGTTGGATCAAGGTGTGAATTTATTCACACCAATCCTTGTGAAATTATTCACACAACGGTGGAGTGATCATTTTATTTTTGTTGTTTTCTTTACTTCTCCATTTCCTCCCTTATGAGTCTACTTTCCGCTTCCATTGAAACCATGGGATAAATGGAGGGATAACCCACTTATGGGTTGATCCAAGGGAGTATCAAGGGGCTGGATTGGATGTTATTTATCACCTAATTAATGTATAATCACTTCTTTAATTGGGATTTTTATTTGATGATTTTTAAACTCCATCGTCCTTGTTGAATTTAAGGCCACACACTTCAAGTACTAATACAATCCTTTACCTTGAAGTGCTCAAATATTTGATCCTTCAAGTGTATAGGTGATTAGTATTAGAGGGTGTAGGCATTAAACCAGTAAGTGATGATGTTGTTTTATCTCCTTATATGAACCCATCTCAAATTTAAGAAGTTGAAATCATTAAAAAGAAAATACGTCCAATCCACCCGAGCGATAACCTAGGATCAACTCATTATTTTAAATTGAATCCACTTAAATCTATTAGATATCTTTAAAACCAATCCAAAATCAATCCAAGTTGGCCACTTAATAGCCAAAAATCCATTTCTTAGGTTGTGTATCTTAGGTATCTTCTTAGGTCTCTGTGGAATCAACAACCCAAGCTACACTACAAGGACCGTTCTACCCTTCTTCTCTTGGGTAAATTTGGGCGTGAACCAAAATTTTGGCGCCGTTGCCGGGGACCAAGTAAGTACCTTAGATCCAAAAAAAACCTTCTTTCCTCACCTCCATTCTTCTACTCTCACCCAAGATCTCTTATCTTGTCCCTTTCTCGCTTTTTTTTTTGGCACATGTCCGCCTACACCCGCGATTTCTCAAACAGACTAGTTAGGGTGGAAATTCCTAGGATAGGGGAGTCAAGTGCACCTAAGGGATTGTTTAAATCAGATTCAAATATTCTTGAAACCCCAAAGTCAGAACTTGAAACAAGTCCAATGGAGGGTCATCCACAAAATCAAATTGTAAACCCTGGGGGGAATCAAATGGGAAACCAAAACCAAGAAGCTCCAAACTTAGGGAATGTAGTTGATCAAACCATGAACGACTACCTCACTCCAGCTTGGACCAATGCCCCCTCATGCATTAGACACAATTCCATAGGAGACACCAACTACATATTCAAACCCCATGTCCTAAACCACCTTCCAACCTTTCATGGGATGGAGTCAGAAATGTCATACCTTCATGTCAAAGAGTTCAACGACATTGTTGAAACCATGTGTCCCCCACATCAACTAGAATCCGCTAAGATGAGGCTATTTCCTTTTTCATTAAATGATCGAGCTAAAAATTGGCTAAACAACTTGAGACCTGCATCAATCCACTCTTGGGACCAACTGCAAAGAGAATTCTACAAAAAATACTTCCCTCATCACAAAAAAATTGCACTTAAAAAGAGCATCCAAAACTTTTTTGAAAAAGAGGGAGAGTCATTCTATGAAACATGGGAGAGGTTCAAAGACACCCTAAACATGGTTCCACACCATGGGTTTTCCATACCTGAACAAGTGAGAATTTTCTATGAAGGGTTGGGTTCGGGTAATAAACAATTCATTGACATGATGTGTAATAGAACCTTTAAAAACAAGGCCCCAAATGATGCTTACGAGTATCTCGAAAGTCTGGCTGAACAAAACCAAACTTGGGGAACTTCACCTTATTCTGAAAAGCCACAAAGAACCACTAGAATTCATACACTTAGAGAAGAGGAAAGCCTTAGGGCTAAACTCGCAGCACTCTCTAGGAAGGTTGAAGAGATAGACCTTAGGAAAGTCCATGAAATCCAAAATGTAGACCTTGTTTGCACAATTTGTGACAAACATGACCATAAAACAGACAACTGCCCAACCATTCCATCCATCAAGGATGTTATTCTAGGAGGACCCCCAGTGGAAGTCAATGCCCTAAACTTTCAAAAGCCCCAATACCAAAACACCGTCAATCCAAGGTACAATGACCACCCAGGCTTCCGCTGGAAAGATAACCAACAACCTAGCCAACCACAGGGACAAAATCCTTACCCCCATCAGAACTACCAAAACCATAACCAGTTCCAAACCCAACCTATCCAATACCAACAAACACCAGTCCATTTTCAACAAACCATCCCACCTCCTAAATATCCCCCTGGGATAAACCAACCTACTTAAGCACCAACCCAAACATTTCCACAAAGCCTACTAGAACAACTGTGCAAACAAATGGAGAGGATGAACTTGGAGGTATCTTCCCTAAAACAAGAACTTCAAACCATCAAAACAAGAAAGGCACCCATGCCTACTCAGGCGGTGCCATCCTCAACTTCAAGGGGAGAGTCAAGTTGTACTCAAACAACTCATGAACAACTAAAGGCTGTGACTGTTTTAAGAAGTGGGAAATCAATTGAGAAACCTGAACAACTAATTCAGAACCCACCTGAAGATTCAAACATGGATGAAAATTTAAATGAACCACAAGATCAAACTGAAGAAACTGATAACAATGTGAAAGAAACAACTCTTCAACAAACAACCCCACAACCTGCACCATTTCCTCAACGCATGAGGGGGAAAACCAAACCTGAACTGAGTGAAACATTGAGGGAAATATTTTCACAAGTCAAGTTGAACATACCCTTTCTCGATGCAATCCAAACCATACCTTCCTACTCAAAGTACCTTAAGGACTTGTGCACTTTTAAAAGAAAATTTTCACATAAAAACCAAGTCCTTTTGGCTGCTAATGTGAGTACCACCATTCAAGGTACAATTCCTCCTAAGTTGAAAGACCCAGGTTGCCCTTACATCAATGTTGAACTAGGAGAAAACAAAGTTGTCAAAGCCTTGTGTGACCTAGTTGCTAGTGTCAATCTCATCCCATATGCTGTGTACTGCCAGTTAGGCCTAGAAGAACTCCAACCCACATCTGTCACACTTCAACTTTCTGATCGTAGCATTAGAGTTCCAAAGGGGATTTTAAAGGATGTTCTGGTAAAGGTTGAAAACTTCATCTACCCTGCTGATTTCATTGTCCTTGACAACCATCCAAACTTAGGAAATAAGGAACAAACCCCAATCATCCTTGGTCGTCCTTTCCTTGCAACAATCAACTCTGTTATTCGAGTCTGAAATGGGAACATGACCATCACCTTTGGGAACATGATTCTAGACCTGAACATCTATAATGCAAGCTCACAAATAGGGGATGACGAGGATATTCATGAATTAAACATGATAGGAAGCATTGATAATGAATCCATGGAACATCAAGGAATATTTGATGAATGTTTAAGTCAGAATGAGATTGATTTCCTTTTTTCATATGAAGGAAGTTTATCTCCTTGGCTTGAATCATTTTCAAATTGCTCTTATGATGAAGTCTTAGGTCCAACAATCAGTGAAACCTTTCAAGAAACCAATTTCATAGATACCCCTCTAAATTCCTTCCCTAAATCTGATCAATCCAATCTAGTAGCTGAAACCTCTACATGTGAGGAATCAATCCTATCTGAACCTCTAAAAAAAGAAATTGATCTTGATCCAATGTCCCAATCTTCTGCTGAAATTTTGAACCAACCTGATCTTGAATTGAAGGAACTTCCTGCTACACTAAAGTATGCCTTCCTAGGGGAAAATCAAACACATCCTATTGTCATTTCTTCTTCTCTTGAAGCCAATCATGAGAGGATGCTTCTAGATGTCCTTAGGAAGCATAAGAAAGCCATTGGTTGGACCCTTTCTGATATTCCTGGGATTAGCCCACTTATCGGGACTCATAGGATTGTTCTAGAATCTGATTCAAAGCCATGTCGTCAACCTCAACGGCGACTCAATCCTAATCTCATGGAGGTAGTAAGGAAGGAACTTCTGAAATTGTTGAAAGCTGGTATCATATATCCCATAGCTGAGAGTGAATGGGTGAGCCCAATCCAAGTGGTTCCAAAAAAGGCTGGAATCACAGTGATAACCAATGCGGATGGAGAGATTTTTCCAACAAGGGTGAGTAGTGGATGGAGGGTCTGCATTGACTATAGCAAACTAAACTCATTCACCAAGAAGGACCATTTCCCCTTACCATTCATTGACCAAGTCCTTGAGAGAGTGGCAGGTCATGCCTTCTACTGTTTCTTAGATGGGTACTCAGGGTACAATAAAATTGAGGTCTCCCTAGAGGATCAAGGGAAGACTACATTCACATGTCCTTTTGGTACCTTTGCCTTCAAACGCATGCCCTTCGGGTTATGCAATGCCCCTGGAACCTTCCAGCGGTGCATGATGGGAATCTTCTCAGACATGGTAGGGGATTTTCTTGAGGTCTTCATGGATGACTTCTCTGTGTTTGGGGATACTTTTGAGGGATGTCTGCAGAATGTGGTGAGAGTCTTGTCAAGATGTGAAGAAAAAAATCTGGTCCTAAACTGGGAAAAATGCCATTTCATGGTTAAAGAGGGACTTGTTCTAGGCCATCTGGTCTCGAGTAGGGGGATTGAAGTTGATAAAGCAAAGGTTGACATCATTCGTCACCTTCCATCACCAAAAACTGTCAAGGAAGTGAGGTCTTTCTTAGGACATGTTGGTTTCTATAGAAGATTCATCAAGGAATTTAGTTCAATATCCCGTCCCCTTTGTGCTCTCTTAGTAAAGGATGCTCCATTTGTTTGGACAGAAAGCTGTGAGGGTTCATTCTCAACCCTCAAATCCTCTCTCACCTCTCCTCCCATTATGAAATCTCCAAATTGGAACCTTCATTTTGAACTTATGTATGATCCTAGTGACTTTGCTGTTGGAGCTGTGTTAGGAAAATGTTGTGATAAAACTCCTTATGTCATTGCTTATGCAAGAAAATCCTTAAATGATTCCCAAATCAACTACACCACCACTGAAAAAGAGTTACTTGCTATTGTGTTTGTCTTAGAGAAGTTTAGGTCCTACCTCTTAGGATCACCCATCACTGTGTTCACTGACCATTCTGCACTAAAATACCTCTTCCAAAAACAAGATGCTAAGGCTAGACTGATTAGGTGGGTCCTTCTCTTACAAGAATTTGACCTCACAATCAAGGATAAAAAGGGAGTTGAAAATGTTTTAGCTGATCACCTCTCTAGGATGGAATTCAAAGACAACTCAAATCACCTCTCTGTGTCTGATTCGTTTCCTGATGAACACCTATACTCTGTGAGTGATTGCCCTTGGTATGCTGACATAGAAAATTTCTTAGTGACAGGAGTCATTCCAAAATTCTTAGGGACTCAAGCTCGAAGGAAATTTCTTTCTGATGTTAGACACTATGTGTTTGATGATCCTTACCTCTATAAGTTCTGCCCTGACCAAGTCATTAGGAGGTGTGTTCCAGAATCTGAACAAGAGTCCATCCTTAAATTCTGTCACAGTGAGGCATGTGAAGGTCACTTTTCCTCTAAGAAAACATCTGCTAAGATTCTTCAATGTGGTCTTTTCTGGCCCACCCTTTCAAGGGACTCCTACACATATTTTCAAAGCTGTCCTAGGTGTCAACAAGTAGGGTCCATCACAAAAAGGAATCAAATGCCACTCACTCCCATCTTAGTGGTTGAAATCTTTGACTGTTGGGGAATTGATTTCATGGGTCCCTTCCCAAACTCTCGGGCATACCTCTACATACTCTTAGCTGTTGATTATGTCTCAAAATGGGTTGAGGCCATTCCCACAAAATCCAATGATCATCAAACTGTGATTAGATTCCTAAAAGAAAACATATTCTCTAGATTTGGAAGTCCTAGGGCTATCATAAGTGATCATGGAACTCATTTTTGCAATCGTCCATTCTCATCACTCATGGAAAAATATGGAATTTCTCACAAAGTGTCCACTCCTTACCACCCACAGACCAATGGTCAAGCTGAGTTAGCCAATCGTGAAATTAAACAAATTCTTGAAAAAACTGTCAACCCCTCTAGGAAAGATTGGTCTGAGAAACTCTTAGATGCTCTTTGGGCCTATAGAACTGCATATAAAACCATTTTATGAATGCCCCCATATAGGTTGGTTTATGGAAAAGCATGCCATTTTCCAGTGGAGATTGAACATAAGGCCTTTTGGGCAATTAAGAAAATGGATTATGACCTCTCATTGGCCGGAACAAAAAGGAAATTAGATCTCAATGAACTAGAGGAACTAAGGATGGAGGCTTATGAAAATTCAAGGATCAATAAAGATAGAGTTCAAGCCTACCAATCTAGGAATATCAAGGTCAAACATTTTGAACCGGGAAAACTTGTGCTCTTGTATAGTTCAAAACTTCATTTACATCCGGGAAAGTTAAGGTCTAGATGGTCAGGACCTTTCATAATGCATCATGTATTCCCCCATGGGGCAGTAGGGATTCAAGATCCCACAAGTGGTCACATTTTCAAGGTCAATGGTGTGATCCTTGAGTAATACCTTACCCAGAAATTTAAAAAGAAGACAATGTATCATCAGTTTATTTTGTTAAGAAAAAAAAATAAAAATATAATAATACAAAAAAAAAGTCCACGCCATAGGCCGTGGGGCAAACCCTGTCACAACCGGCGAAGCTGCGGGGACTCGAACCCGGGACCGAAGGGAGACAGGGGCGCGCGCTTACCACTGACCTACGGCTTAATGTGATTACTTATTCTATAATTTTTATATATATACATATAATTTACTTATATATATATATATATATATTGTTTTGTTTTGTTTTTTTTTTCTCTTTCCACTAGGGAACTTTACAAGCGACATGGATATCAAAGGACTAAATTGGAGCAGCAAGAACTTCAACTTCAACCACCAGGTGATTTCATTCCATGATCCTCAATTTCAATTTCCTTTTTGAACTTCCATTATCTACCTCTACTCCTTTTAAATTTTTATTTCTTCAAACACTGGGGACAGTGTTATTTTAAGTTGGGGGGTGATAAAATAAAAAAAATGCTTTTGTGTCAAAAAAAAATGAATGATTTGAAAAAAAGTAAATGGAAGGAAAAATTCCTTTAACTTTGAACATGGTAATACACATTGCACACTTTGAAACTGAATATCAAATAATTTAGCATGCCCTGATTCTGATTTTAATCCTTGTATAATTTCATGAGCATAGATTTTGGAAAGTGTGGCTGTCCAATGTGATATTTCATCGTTTATATTTTCATCCAAATAAAAAAAATGCCACAATGCACGTCCTCTAGACTGTGGGGTACTAATTTGAATTTTTGGGGTCCCATAATAAATAGCATAGGATGGTTTTATTTTTATGAATAATATGAGTATTCAAAAAAAAATTAAAAAAAAATTATTAAAAAATAAAAAATAAAAAATAAAAATAAAAATTTGCGTGTAGAGCAATGGATTGATAAAATGCGAGGCTTTCGGCACTTGGGGATCGTGACTCCAGAGTTGTCTAGCCCTGATTTTTTCAATCTATCTCTATTTATGGTAATATGACTTTGTTTTTGATTAAGTTAACTCGAGACAATGCCCAAGTATGTGGGTTTCACTTGGTGCCCTAAGGCCTTTGAGTCTGGGAGTCATCGGCAAAGTCTTGCTACATGGGTTAATTTGATTAATTGCAATCTCAATTACTATAGCAATATTGAAAAAAAAAATCAAAAAAAAAGAGGGATGAAGAATACTCATATTAGGATTAAATGTGATTCCACCTAGCACTTCCATGATTTTCCCCTTGAATGAAAATGAACCCCCATATCTATTGTGATTCACAACACATCATTACACCTAATTGAGTTGGATGAAGAATGATGATGGATTTGATCAAAGGAATGGGCTTGGGATTGGGATCTACTTATGAAACTATCTCGTATTAAAATATTTTGATGGGTTTCATGATTGTTTGTTATAATGTTTTTTGGTGATCATTGTGTATTAAAATGTTTTTAGAAAAGGGAATTCGAATTTCATTTTTGATGAGATATATTTTTTCTCGGGACTAGCAAAACTCAAGTTGGGGGGTGTGATTAGCCACTAAATGAGGCTAATATTCATTGGTAATATATATAATATTCATGTTCTTTATTATTCATAAACACCATTTTAGTGCATTTTACACTTTGAACATCATTTCACATTATGATTGTAATACCTTCTTAAAATGCACTATTATGTGGTACATTTTTGAACATCATTTAAAGTACCAAATGATTCATCTTATTATACATATATTAATTTGATAATTGATCTACACTCCAATATTAATATGTTTCATTCAGGGATTAATGGAGAATTCATGGAGGATGATGGAGATATTTGGCAATGAAAGGAAGCAATTCTGGAGAAGGCAGATTGGACACCATCCCACTGATGAGACTGTGGGGCCCAACATACAGGACCAATTAATCCCAAATTTCGTGGTATGCTAGAAGACATGTATAGGAACAAATCACTATTCGGGAGTTAATGCTAATTCGGCCTCCATGTTGGTCATTTAGTCGGCCCAAGATAGAGATAAAATTCTGGGCCAGATTCTACGGCCCAGAAAAACAGTCCACTACTTTGATCATATCTCGTAATACACAACTCCAAATGGGCCCAAATTTTACAGGCGGTTCTCAGACATCCGGATCTACATTTTCTTATTATATGGACCACCCTGATTCGGCCGTCCAGAAGGTCTTCCAGACGTGTCTGTTCGGTGAAGTAAAGCTGGCTTCCACCTCGGGTCAAACGTGGAAAAGTCCAAATTCCACAAGCTTTCCACCACCTATAGCCTGGAAAAATTAATTAAGATGCTTTGTACTGTTGGTGGTTCGACCCAAGGCTCCCAAAATGCCTATTTAAGGCAGTTTTGGTGAAGGAGTTGAGGATCTTGGATGCTTTGTTTAATTGTAATGTTATGCTGCATTTTTGTTGCCTCAATTTTGTCTTTCACATGTAAGTTGTTCAATTCACTTTAGTTTCTTAATAAAAGTTCTTCTTATACTTTTATTCTGTTGTTCTTAATATCACTTTGATACCGTTGGATCAAGATGTGAATTTATTCACACCAATCCTTGTGAAATTATTCACACAACGGTGGAGTGATCATTTTATTTTTTTTGTTTTCGTTACTTCTCCATTTCCTCCCTTATGAGTCTACTTTCTGCTTCCATTGAAACCATGGGATCAATGGAGGGATAACCCACTTATGGGTTGATCCAATGGAGTAGAAAGGGGCTGGATTGGATGTTATTTATCACCTAATTAATGTATAATCACTTCTTTAATTGGGATTTTTATTTGATGATTTTTAAACTCCATCGTCCTTGTTGAATTTAAGGCCACACACTTCAAGTACTAATACGATCCTTTACCTTGAAGTGCTCAAAACTTTGATCCTTCAAGTGTATAGGTGATTAGTATTAGAGGGTGTAGGCATTAAACCAGTAAGTGATGATGTTGTTTTATCTCCTTAAATGAACCCATCTCAAATTTAAGAAGTTGAAATCATTAAAAAGAAAATACGTCCAATCCACCCGAGCGATAACCTAGGATCAACTCATTCTTTTAAATTGAATCCACTTAAATCTATTAGATATCTTTAAAACCAATCCAAAATCAATCCAAGTTGGACACTTAATAGCCGAAAATCTATTTCTTAGGTTGTGTATCTTAGGTATCTTCTTAGGTCTCTGTGGAATCGACAACCCAAGCTACACTACAAGGACCGTTCTACCCTTCTTCTCTTGGGTAAATTTGGGCGTGAACCAACTAGTGAATTTAATTCAATAAATAAAGAAATTATTTCCATGTTTAGTATCATTTGAAAATTTTTATACTGATTTTTATAATTTCATAACTAATATTTGTGCACCATTATCATAGTTTAATTTTCACTTTATTTTATGAATATTTCATTTAAAAAATTACAATTTCACATATTCATTTAAAATACCAGTCCAATTATTTTATATAAAATATGGTTCAAACTTTTGTCACTTTATATACCCTTCATATAGATATTTTATGGACTATTATTCTTAATTATCTTGTATAATTTTATATTATGTTTCTAAGGAATTATATTTTCTTTTATTGGTATGTATTTAATATAATTTTTAAGTGTTATCTCGCAAATAAAAATTTCTCAGTATAATCATATGATATTTTTTCCAGTCCCATCTCAAAACATCCACATTAAATACAATATATGAGTTCACCCTCTTATAATATTTCAAAAGTTTTTTTCTTGTGAGAACATTGATATATTTTGATTTAGGGAAGAATATAATTTTATTTTATTATATTCTTTAATATTTTTAAAATTAATCTTTCATTTTTTATATTATTATCAATAAAATAAGAATATTAAATATCAATTGTCTTCTGATTTTCTAATAGGATGTTTTTTCTAACGTAAATTTATTGATAAGTAACTCAAACAATGTATCATCACCGATAGTTTATCCTACGATTCATAAATATTTTATCAAATATATTAGTAAAATATAATAATAATTACACAATTCATCAATAATAGTAAAAATAGATGTTTACATAAAAAATAAACTATGTATTATTAAATAAATATATATGTCATTCTATGCATGTATATTGAATTTAGACCTTCTTAATCCTTTTCGAAAACCATAATAACAATTTTATTCTTCTTCATAAAATCATGACTTCTAAGATTCTTATTATATTCATATATGATAACAAAAAATTATTGTTCCGTATATTATAATGTGATCCTCTTCACAAAATGTTTTTAAATATCCATTTTTTCAAATTTATTTATCATTTCCAACAACAACTATCCACTCTAATCATGCATGACTCAAATTATAGTATCCATCTCATCCATCATAAGGTTTATATTTCTCTATGTCACATAATATATATAATTATATATATCCTATTATTTTTAAATTCCTTCAAATATTGTATGTTTCTATTAATTCATCACAACTGATTTTAAAAAAATCAAACACCTATTGCCTTGGATGAACCAGACATCATTATATTATTTTAAATTATAATGAGTGAATATGGATAAATAATATGTTCTAAAATTATGAAAAAATATATTTCAAAAACAAGAACCTACAATATTGATCAATTTTCTGAAATCCATCTCAAGTTCTCTATGTATAGATTAGGGTTTCATTCCAATTATTCTCCTAAAACCTAGCCATTTTTTATTTATAATTTTACATGTAATTTTAGGGGGAATATATCCATGATTTTTCCAAAATTTCATGAAGTAATAAAAATAGTTATATAGACTCACCATTCACTCTGTAACACAATGAAATGAGGCATAATTTTTAGTAAAAATTAGATCCAAAAATCAAGGGGTCAACAGTGATAATGAAGTGACCATCATTGAGGCTATTGGGTGATGACCTGGGACCAATGATATTCTTCACACTATGAAAATGATAAATGTTAAATCTTCCTTTTTATCTCCGGGTAAAAAAACTAATATTGATTTTTTCTGAAAATAATAATCAATTTAACAAAACAAATAATTTTTTTACTTATCTGGATAAATCATATGTGGTGAAATTGTTTGGAAAATTTAGTCTTTTTATGAATTTAGTATTATTATTTCGATATTAAGTAAACATTTATTTTATATTTAAATTACATTTTATTATATAAATTTTTTATTATACTTAATCTTGATTTTATCTTTGTATTCACTGGTATCTAAGAAGTTTGATAATTTCTCAATAGGAAATAGAGTTACCATAGGTTAGTGTTAGTCATATTCTTTTTAAATAGTGTAAATGGGGTATCCTATGTTTTATGATATATGGTGAATGAAATATATTGTAAAATATATATATATCCAATGAAGAAATTATTTTATTAAGCTTCTATACATAGTTTATATAATTAATATTCAACACTATAATTAATGAAAAATCTCTTTTCTATTAAAATTTTAAATTGTTTGGAGATTTTTTAGATTATAATAAATGAAATGTTATTTTATAGATATTGTTGAAGCTTGAATATAATTAAATAATTTTTATATACATGAATAAGATATCTAAATTGTGTTTTTTATTAATAAAGGTAATCATTTCAATGATATTTCATATTTTGTTTCTATTAAATTTAAATGGTATTTTAGGACTCTTATATAATTTTTGATGGAATATTATAATACTCATCAATTTTGGGAGCTTCCCAGGATAATATCTTCATGGTGTTTCAACACTGTGCTAATAGGATTCATTTTTATTGATTCGTCTTACTCTATTTGGTTGAGTTTCATAGCCATCTCCAATCTCAATAAGCACGCACAGTTGTTTCAAGCTCACAATGCCCACACACATTCATCTTTCTATTATTATAGTTCTCTATAGAATATTAATGGACCAATAAAATTTATCTATATAAAATAAAATTAATGAAAATATATAATGGTTCTTATTGTGTGTAGGGTCACTTCATGGGTTTGAGATGAATCGGGAGTCCATATAGGTGCTAGTAAATTTTTAGACTAACTATTTGTAGAAGAACATGAATTATTTTCCTGGGTAGTGATACTTATTCATTTTATTGATGGATTATCAAAAAATCAAGATGATATTGGTTGGAATATCTTGGTACAAATGGACTTGGGCTAGACCTTTATGAACTCATGGTAGGAGAATACTTCTCATAGTAATGGTACAAATTATTATACTAATGGGAAAAGGATTAAATCCATGGAAAATTTGTCGTACTTGTTCTTAGGGAAGATATTCCTCCCACCCTTCAGTATTTGGTCTTCACATGCTAAAACATCATTCCAAATATATTTTTCATTAGATCCCCTCTACATATTGAAGCTTTAATTAGTGTACAATGACAAATTACTCTGAATACATGTCTATTCGAGTGATCTATATTACATGTAAATAGTTATTATTATTTCTCACTCATGGTGGTCAGTTCATTCTTCCCTTAAATAGAAATTATATCTCTATTTTAGGTAAACACTATAATAGAAGGTATCCATGTTTATGAAACTCTCGGTGTTTCCCAGAACTATTCATGTTAGTGATACCATTGGTATTTATCTACATTAACTAACTACTGAAAACTTCTCTCCCTATTATGATCTCTAATTACCTAAAATCAAATAAATATGTTATTCTATAATTACATTAATTAAATTATGATCATATTCATCCATGACTGTTTTAAATCATCATCAATTGAAGCATGATTTATTGAATAGGTTATCCATCATTTATTTTTATTGCTAATTTCATTTTTTCTACATCAATGTTTCAGTATTTTATTCGCATATGATTAATACATCATCTATTTTATAATTTTCTTAATAATAATCAATAATAATTATGACCTAATTTAGGAATAATAATTTACCTATAAATTATAATTTTAATCACAATGTTTGATGTTTACATCAATGTTTGGTTTAGTATAAATCAATTTTTATAGATAATATGGTTTGTTATGTATCAGTGTTTCATTGTCTTCTAAATATATTATTAACATAGCTTTTGTTTTGTAATTTTTATTATAATAATCATAAAAACATTGAAATTTTTTTGGGAATTATAATTTAATAGTAACTAATTATTTTAATTTCAATGATATACATTTACATCAATGTTTGGTTTAGTGAATAATAATGTTTTTAGGTAATTAGGTATTATCTACAACAATGCTTCAGTGTTTTCTTTACATATTACTAATAAAACATATGTTTTGTAATTTTCCAATTACTAATATACAATAATAATAAAACGATTTGGTAATTATTATCTTCTTATGATAATTATTCTATTATAATCTAGAACCTATATCTTTCTTAGATTATATAAAATTTTTATTAGTTATTTAAATTACATATAATCTGGTTTTTAGAATTTTTTAATATTTTATTTATCGTCTTTTATTTAATTAAATTTATGTAATATGTTATTTATCATTTATTATTTATTTCAATTATTATAATATGTTATTAATGTATCTTTATTATTTATATGTTTCCTAGTTTGTTATTTATTTTTCTATTATTTATGTCTGATTCTTTATGTATTTATCTAGAATCTATTGGATACAAAATATTATATTGAATTAAATTTTATTTATAATTTTATTAGTGTTTGAATTAAATTTTTTAATATTTTTAATCAATCATTTTAATCAAATGATAATTTTTAATTTATGACTAGATATATAATTTTTATGATCACGGTTCTAATTCTATATGAATTTATGTTCTTATAACACCATATTGGATAAAGAAATATACCTTTAGTAAACCTAGAATTAAATAGTCCAATGACACTATATTTGATATTAAATTTCAAATTAGGGAGAAGAATACATCAAAAAAAATACAGTGCACTAAGTTGATCATGCAAGATTTAAAATCGGACCTCAATTGCATCATGCCAAATGAATTCTATGTATTAACTGATATTAATAATGATTAGTTAGTTCCCTTACATGAGTTAATAAAATAGATGTTTTTGGACCCATGAAAAGTATATGTAATTCAATGAAGTCTCTATTGTGTTCAGAAAATAATGACCTTTCAAGGGATTCATATTTCACATTAAAAACAATATAATATTGTAGAGTTATTAGGGATCATCAACATTAGAACTGCATCATCCCTTACAAAATTAATACAAATAATTCATTTATTATTATTTTGGATAAGATAATAATTAAAATTTAAAACTTAAACATTTTATTAGTATAAATTTAATAGCTGAAATACTAAAACAAATTATTGACCTTATTATTTATGGTTTCTTGAAACATCACACCACACATGTTTCCTCACATGCTAAGAATAAATTCCAAATTGAAAAAAAGTTTTCATTTAGGATAAAAAATTCCAAATAAGACCAAAGTGGATGAAAGAAAATAAACCGTATAAATTATGTTATCTTCTATATATTATCTATTTTTAAAAATCATTTAAATTTTCTTTATTTAATATTTTGTATATCCTTAGTATAACCTCCTTTTGTTTTCTTATGTATTATTATTTTTTCTCAAGAAGTGAAATGTTTCCAAAATATTCTTTCCATAAAACTTTAGTTTTTCCTCCATTATGAGTTGATCATAAAAAATTCTATATAATTTAATTAATGTAATTTTTTTTGTAATGAAAGGTATTAAGGTAGGGTTTTTATTTCTTATCATTCATTGTGCATTTTCATAATTTTATAAAAAGAAATAATACATTTTTAGTAGCATGTGTTTATAGAATATGTATTTGGATTTCAATCTTAGTCTGGGTTTTTCTTCAACATGAATTTGTAGTATATGTATTTATGTGCATTTTTATATGTATTAAGATATCAATTTTTATATTGAGAGTTAATCATTTTTTGTTATAACTGCATACTATTTAAAAAAACATACAATGGAATATCTTTCTCAAAGTGAATTAGTACAACCCCCATACTTCTACAAAGTATATTCAATAATTATTCATATATTTGATTTTTTGTGATCATAAACTTCATGTCATCACCTCTGATGTCTTCATACCTTATCATTTTGACATCAACATCAATTAGGAATCTATATTCAACTCATTTTTCATATATCATTAAAAAACATTACTAGATATTAGTAATTTTTTTGAGGAAACTACTTCATATCGTTTTCAATTCTTATGTTAATTTAATAGTCTCCAATACTTTTTATTTCTATTTTTTATAGAGTTGAGTTTCTATAATATGTTATATACTATTTATTAAATGTAGTGACTAGAACATGAAGTAATATCAGTGAAAATTATTCAATATGTAATCAGTTACTCTACTATAATTTACAAATTCTTATTGATATATTGGATTTCTTCCACATAAAAGTTGTAGTTTTATTGGATTTTAATTTAAACTATTAATATAAATAGAAAAAAAAACATCTTATTTTTGTTTCTTAATATGTTATGGTCTATTGATTGTCTTAAAAACAATTTCTTGGTGGTCTAAATAAATTCATATTCATTATCATAATTTTTCTAATTACAATAAATAATATAAAAATTCTTTTTCCAATATATACACTGTGTAGTCTTATTTCATTAATAAAAAAAATCATTAAATAGGATGATTAATTCTGAATATATTTTTTTTATATAACATCATACACATAATTAGTGAATATGTTTTCATATAAATTCATATGCAGAATTCGTGCTTGTTTTCCCTTGATATAGATAATAGAGAAGGATTCCACATTCCAAAAAAAAATTCATTTTAATGTACTCATAGAATACCATAGATTATATAGTACTTTAAATATAGATTATATTAAATACACATAATAAATATATTTCATTCAAAACATTTTTAAAATATTTGGATGTTTTGATAATTTAGTTATAATATTTATATGGTGCACAATATAATACAGTAAAAAAAATTCTATGGTGCATACTATAATACAGTTTATAGTTATAATATTTATGTGGTGCATACCATGTTGATTATTATTCATTGATATAACATATTAGTGTCAATAAATACAATACATTCAAAACATTTGAAATTTTTTTGGTTTTTTTATAGTTAACTGTCATATTGTTTATGTGGTCTATAATAAATTTCATGTTCATTAGGTTTCAGAAAAATATATTGAATTATAATCAAAATATCATTTAATTCTAGAATAAGTTTCAAATTATTTTTCACATATTTTGAGGGAAACAACTAGTTAGTTATGATAGTGGATCTATCTCCATCCTTATTTTTAGAAAATAGGAAATGAAGTTAATTTAAAAAACAACATTATAGGAAAGTGGTATTCTCAATCAGGTAAGTCACTTTTATCCTATATGTTGTATATTTCAGTTTGTTTTTGTTTTTCTCATTCATTTGAGTATTTACATTAGAAATATTTTGGTTAAAACATGTTGTGAAAAGTTCCATTGTAGATACTATGAGGAAATATCTTCTACTACCCTATTGAATTTATAAGGGAATGATCTCAATGATTGAACATAATGTTAAAAATCTAAAATCTTATACCATAAAAACATAAAAAATATAGGTATCTTCAATAACGTGTCTCTAAATTTCTATAATGTATTCATCATGACATGGGAACTCATTTCACACTATAATCATCAAAAGTGAAACTAATTAGAGGAGTAACATGAATTGAAGGTGTTTTAACTATGCTATATATAATGAGATCCCATAGCCTCAACCCCAGGTAATGATAAATGGATAATGGTGTAGAGTGTAAAACTAAAACAATATTTTTCAATGTCAAGTAAATAATGGGAAAAACAATTTATTATATAGAAAATATCACTCTGAAATAGCACCTTGGGGAACCATGCATTATTATTACATGATGAATCATGGTGTAACATTATTAGTCATGTGACAATAAAGATAATTGTACATAAACTTCATGGAACCAATCATTCACCAGGTCACTCCATGATATAAGCCTTTCCAAAAATCTATAAAGTTAAAAAATCCCATGATGAAGTTACACAATGTTAGATCATACCACAATTCACAACCTTAAAGAAAATAATTTTAAAAAATTCATCGATATGGAAATAAAATAAATGTATATCATAGCTAATGGTGTAACTTCATAAAAATTGAAATGAATTTAAATTACCAACATAAACCCTATTTTTCATCAGGAACTTCATCCAGTCTCCATGTCAGGGTTCAACCATCATGCCACCCAATCCTCATGAAAATCCACCACTATGACCTTGAATTTACAACGTAACCCCTCCAAAATCCATATGATTTGATTAATATCATTCTCTACATGTCCTCTCACCCATATATTACCTTATATCCAAAACAACACCCCCCCCCCCAATATCCCCTAAAAATATTACCTCCATTCTCAAAATCAAACAAATCCAGATAAACCATTACAAAACCCCTTATATAATGATTCACTCCTTACCCTATCCTTAGATCATAGAAAAAAAGTCAACCATTCTTCCAAATGAAAATGACCACCACCCCCTACTAACCCAAAAGCCACTAGTTAAACACAATATATAGTGAAAGATCATTCATACCCAGCACTACCTAATCCATACTTTTAAACATCTTTTATCCCATATATTCTCAAAACCTTATCCATACTAAGAATTTAACCCCTTACTCACCCCTAAGGGAGGTTTTACACTAATTCCACCACTATAATTTCTTATTCTTCACAAACCTCATTCATTAAGATAGTCTTGTGAAGCCACAAATGTGAAGTCTGAAAATAAATTAAACCTTGGATATGTGGAATATATATTAAATTGTCATGTGAAAAAATATAATAGAGTCACTATAGGATATAAATATTGTACAAATTATACATGCGTTAGAGGATTACAATAATAGTAAACATTACAGTTTCTATCAAATCTTGATCTTACCAAATTGGATTTTGATATTAGGTTGGGTCAAAAAGACTAAAATCAATTATTATTATAAATTAGGGAAGGAATTTGTGTTTAAAGACCTAAGATTGTGTAAAATTAAGAATATAATAACGTGAAGATAAATCTAATCAATGTTCACATACATTCAGTTTGGTCCACCCTTACAACATACCCATGGAAAAGGTATGATATAGACCAGATAGAGAGCACACAGTTGATGAACTCAATCCTCCTGATTATATATTGATCCATTATACACTCTTGTATTTCCATAGATGGTTCATCTGTCCAAATGAGTATGTTAGATGTACATATATTGTATATAATTTATATTCTGGGAATGACTAACGATCTGAAGAGGTTTTACTTATATTTTATAGGCCACCAAAATAAGTCCAAGGGTACGGTCAGGGGTGGTAATTTTTTTACATTTGGAGATGAACTTAAGTTTGTTTATGCCATCTTTGTATCTTTTATCACTTTTAATGATATAGTTTATCAATTTACCATTATTTTCTAAGCTGAGATTCTTGAATAAGAAATGCAAGTGGTTCTTATGGAGTGAGGAGTGCACTAAATTCATAGAAGAGGATGAGACTGATGAGGGTCATTCACTTGATACCATATATTCTAGACCTCCACCACTATTGAGGAAAAGAAAATCCTGAACTACCTTGTCCACACCACATTATGTTTCCTAGACATAGTTTAATATGTATTTTGGTTTGAATTATAGTATATAATAGAGCTTCAGAATGGGATATATCTATCAATCCATTTATCTAATCACCCCCACTTATTCTAGCTGAAACTTCAATACATATACCCAAACCCCCATCCACAAAATCCACAATAATATCCATCACCCACATCCATAACCATTCCCAAATTTTACTTGATTTGTCCATATTTTCCACCTCCAACATCATCCCACCTCTATCCTTATTTGAGTATACATTTATATGGATCCTTATCCCCATTAGTTCCATTATTCATGACACACTAGATATCGTAGTTAAGGTCACTACCTAGTTTCAAATAGAGCTAGACACACAAAAGAATAGTAAGTGGAAGATATCTAAGCTACCCATGGATATTCTATTAATTGATCCTAGTAAAAGTAATAGGAATTAACACTTGATCTAGGATGCATGAACATGTGATAATGTTGAGTATAAAATTACTCTAATTGATGAAACTTCCACCACAGTAGCATCCCCATCAATGACGCCAATTATTGTCATTGGTACTATGATAATAATTAGGATGAACATTAATATGTAATCCATTTTAGGGGACATTAAATTAGCTTCCCATCAACAATATTTAATGGTATCATCATTTAAGATCCATGATCAGGAACCAAAAATGCTACCATAACTTAGGATGCCTCGAGATCACTCCTTTCCCGAAATATTAATGATACCCTAGCCCCACACACCACATAAATACCTCCTTACCTAGGAAGTACTGTTATAGTCATCAATGATCAAAACTCTCATCAAATTTCACCTTTCTTGGTATCCATTCAGATTCTACTAGGTTATCTATAAGAGATTATAAAGTGGAATGACTATCCACTTTGAGAGGATCTACCCACCATTATCATGAATTATAATGATACCATGGGGGAGGATATGAAGTATATTAGGGAGACTAAGGTGGATACCAAGGTTTATTAGTATTTCCCTATATCTTTAATATTCTATGAGGTCATTCTATTTTATTCATTTTTTTTCATTTTTTTTCATTTCAGGTCATTATATATTGTTTAGATAATTGTATATTATTTTTGTACATTACGTGACTATAGACATGGTATATCACATTTTTTGTAGTTATATTGTTTTTAAAAGTTTTTCATTATCTTGTTTACCAAAAAAATTACAAAGATTAGAATATATTTTGTTGGAATATAATGAAATATACACTCTAATAAATTCAAGTATTTTAATGAAATTAATCTATTGATGGATCATAGAAAAAAGTCTATAATAATAATGGAAAAATGGAGTGTCTTTTTTATATTTTTAATGAACTACCTTTTTTAATTAAATTTAATGGCACAAGAAACCCTCCAACATTGCATTAAAATTAGGGAAAATGATTTATAGATGTATAGGATAAATATCCATAGACACTATTTGAAATTCTATACTTTACTGATCTAGGATACATCATCATTTAGGAAAATTAAATTTCACTAGTCAAATTTTTTGTTTGACCATTCTCATAAATAATGAAGATATATGTATATTGTTTTTTGAAAAATTCATATACATTCTTGATTTGAGTTGTGTTAAAATGATTAATGATAGTTTGTAGTTTTAAAATGCACCTTAGCAAAAAAAAATTGTTTTAGTTTTAAGTGTTATACTATCATAATAGTGTACAATTGAGGTGTGTTGTGTGCTATTGTAACCTATAGAAGATAGAGGATTTGAGTTCAAGGATATTTAGGTAAGAATTTTTTTATATAATATGGTGGATATTGTTATGGTTTTATCCATGGTAGTACATTCTAATTTCCATGGTTTTAATACATTTCTATATCAGCTAATTTCCACAGTTATAAACCATGGCTACAAATTATCTACTACTAGTAATTAAATAGTGGTTGTATGTATTAATATCAATGGTTAAACTATGGATATACCTTGATATTTATATGGTTTAAATATTTTAAATAGATGTTTTACTCCCCCATTTAAACTGTAGGAGTGGGCTTAAATATACATGGTTAAATTATGGTTATATATACTTATTTCCATAGTTTAAATCGTGGAAATAGATGTATATTTCAATTTTTTAAACTATGGGTATAAATGGACCCAATTACATTGGAAATTGGGCCCACAGTTTGTCTAAACCATTTTTGTATGTTATGGACATGGTTCTTTCACCTATTTACACAGTTTCAAATAATGGTAATAAATTTATTTTTATTTTTTTTATATCCTTTTGTGTTCTTTACCTGACTTATAATAGGGCACCTTCCATCCTCCCTTGTTTAAAAGGTTTTAACATTCTTTCTAATCCTACCCTACTCAATATAATTTTATATTCCGTCCCTATGTCCTATTGCATAGTGCCCAACCAAAATACATTCCTTTCAAGGAAAAAATTATAATCCAAATGAGGTTTCTAAATGTTTATGTATGACTCTTAATAAATTACCTTTATTTTTTTCTTCTTTGGACTCCCTTAAACATATGGTTTCCATTCTATAATAATTAATTTAGTTTTTAAAATATATTTAATTATCATTGTGTGGGTTAAAGAACTATTATCCAGATATTTTCTATCCTATTGGAAAAGAAAACATCTCCCTTGTATGCATGTGGACCACCACCTCTAAGAAGCGATACATTTCATTTTTCATAACTACTTCACATTGATGGTTATAATGACATATTTGTTGAATATATATATATGTGTGTGTGTGTGTGTGTGATATTTATGATATTATTATGGTTCTTTAAATTTAAATTATTATTTAAATTTCTCTATTTCAATAAATTTAAAGGTGGAAACATCACTCATGCATACATGTATACAACCTTTTCTATGAGTTGATGTAATTCATTATCCATCACTGCTTTAAATTAGTAGTATTATAAGATAATATAATGATTAAATATGGTATTCATGACAATATTAAAATTATATATATTATAGAACTATGATTTAAGTATAAGGATGAGAAAGACTGAACTGAAACATGCAAGAAAAATTAATCAATTATAACCTAGAATAAAAAAATTAATAAATAATTGTTAATGAATGAGATATAAGAAGATATAAGTGAAACATTTACTATTCTATATATGTGAGTATATTTCACAAAAATATTTATAATAAATCTATAGTCATTATAGTGGAGGTTTGAAGGCATATGAACTAAGACAAGACTTCATACAAGTGATTCATGTTTCAATCTCATTTTAATCAGGGTAGTTTGTGAATGAAATTAAATTGATGGAAATTATATAATACTTATCTAATAAATCACTTTTATTTTATTCAAATTCTATTATTTCTATAATTTTTAGGTTTTTGTTCTATTTTCCTCTCATTTGTACTCCAAATAGTATAGAACATGTTTTTTAGATAATTTGACCTTATTCTCTATTTCTTTATTGGTAATCATTCTCTTACATGTCCATGTTCATTAAAATGTTTTCAATATTTTTTTTACTAAAATAAAATGAATTTTTAATGTTATTTTTATTCATCGATGAATTTATATAAAAAAAATTTAAATGAATAATCATTTCTTTTCTTGAACATGGTAATTTTTACTAAATGTGTGAAAAAAATATCTATTTTAAAAAAATACATAATGAATGGAATTTCATGTCATAATGACCACTCAATTACTTGAATATTATATTATAATTTTCTATTTTTCATTTCCAATATAATTTTTTCACTAATATTTTGGAACTTTTACATTTTAGAAAATAAATTTTAAAATCAAAATGGTATTTGTTTAGGAAATATTACAGAGATCATTTAAATTATGTTTTAATCTATATTAACATAATTTTATATTATATATGATTTAATATGGATATTATTTGATGATGATATCCTTATTATTTGTTTAGATTATTTTTCATTATTATGATGATGTGTTTATGAAAATAATTTAGTTTCCATGGGTCTTCTTATGATGACGTGATGAATGTTATACAATATTTTCCATACATATGAATGGGATATAATGATTTGATGGTTGTTACAGTAATTATATATCCCTAAAATGATTTGGTTAATGTGATTTTAATATCTCGTGATATTGGGATGATAATTTTGAACATGATTTTGAATACCATTCTCTACATTTTGTCCTATGTGTATAATTGTTTCGATCAATGGTAAAAATATTATGTTTAGAAAAGATTGTGAATAGTTATGATCATATTTTATGTGGGGAATGATTTATTCTATATATGATTTCAATGTCATTTATAGACATGATTTTGAATTACTATAATCAATATATTAGGATTTCTTAGGATTAAGATTCCATATTTTTATTTTATAAATCTTGATTTTTGATTATATCTTTGACACCCTTATTGATTATTCATCAATAAGAAACATGATTTTGGAGTTAATGATCTATTATTTTTTTGGGTATGAATATTCTATATTGAAAATATGAACTCAATTATGTTAGCATACCCTTATGAAAAAATTACTCTCCCATATAAATGATATCACATACCATCTTATTTCATGGTATTATATTAATCCTAGTAGTATAAAGATGCATAGAGTTCAAAATCAGTATTTCTATTGGGGTAATAATTCAAGAGATATTGTGTAGTATGTATCTCGGTGCTTGCTATATTAGAAATTCAAGGCTAAGAGATAGAATTCAAAGTGTATGTGATAACCATTATCTATAATAGAAACAAAATGTGATAATATCACCATGGATTTAGTTATTGTTCTACCCAAAATATCAAAAATTCATAACTCTATTAGGGTTATATTCGATCACCTTATGATGTCAGAACATTTCATTATAATTATTTAAGTTTTCTCCCATGATCATATTTATAGGATATACATTACATATTCATATGGTTTCAGGGAGCACCATATTCTATTGTATCTTATTGAGATTTGAGTTTTTACTTGATGTTATAGAGAAGTTCCTAATAGGATCTAGATACATAGTTGAGTTTCAGTACTATATATCATCCCATTTATATTTTCAGTCTAGGAGGACCATTCAAAAAGGTCTAATGAGATTATATTCAAGGGATTTACAAGATGGTTAGAATCAACTCATTACCTATTAAATTTTTCATATAAAAATATCTTCAACTAATGTATTCATATGAGTCCTTATGAATACTTGTATGTAATGAATTATAGAACACCAACATGATGGGATGAAGTTAGAGAAAAAAATTCTATTAGGACCTAAGCTAGCTGAAGAAATTGATCATAAGGTTATTTATTCAACAACACAACAATGTATCTTAGATTAAATATAAATTATTTTCTAATTATCATCAATGAGATCTTTAGTTTTATGTTGGTGAAAATTTATTTCAATAAATTTCTACTTGGATGAAGGTTGTGAGTTATTGAATTAAGGGGATGTTGAGCCCATGATATATCAGTCCCTTTTAAATTCTTGATCGCATCGGGACAATTTCTTATCATTTGGTTCTTCCATTGAATATCTCTCATGTTCATGATATATTCCATGTATTATTCATGATAAATTACATACCTAATCCTTCACATGTGTTAAACTTATAAGTCATTCTATGAGAGAAAGATAATTTTTTTAAGGAACAATTGGTGGAGATTCTCGACCAAATCAAGATTTTGTTGCAATAAGGACACTATAAAATCCCTGGACATTTTCTCCCTCATGTGAATGGGATAATTTTTTACCTAACCTTAAGAATACCTCTCCATATTACAGAGGATACTGACTAGCATCATATATTTAAGTAATATAGTGGGGAGAATATACCCTCTAGAAAAGTGAAGTAACCACAATAGAAATAAATAAATCAATCATGTCATACAAATAAAAAAATATTAAAAATAAATTTCAAACAATACAAATTTAAATAATAAACACTATAAATTAATTATATATTCCAAATATAGTGTTGTTCTAAAATTCATAAAATAAAATTGATAAAATAAACTTGATAATAATGACTCCATAAAACACAGGTCCCAAACCCCACACATAGTCCAATATTCTTATTCAAATACTATATAATAAACCAATAAATCATGTATATGTCACATTTACCTTGTCTATAACTACATCCATGAAGTCTTTTTAGGTGCTAAATAGAATCCCAAATTGAGTGTGAGTTACACTCTCTAAGCTGAAACCATCGGTGACTAAAAAATCTAGTGTGAATATATAGTGCATTATATAGTATGAAAAACAAGGGACTTAATTCATTAATTAATATAGAATATCAAATAAACCAACTGAACCATGAGATCTAGGTTGGTTCCTGGGGTCAACCAAAACTGTTTTGTCCTGAGGCCACATTTCACTATCAATTTTTTGTTTCTCCAACATTGGATGAATATTCCATACAACTAGAGGATTATCTTGTTGAAGATAAATCACCAAAATCATGTCTTGTAGCTAAATATCTTCCCATTGGAAATAAATAATTGATATTATGTGAATTCCAATACCACATCCCTTACATGTTATGATGTTTTAGTACCATACCTAGGGAAAAGTTAGTCATGTCCTACTGGATGTATTGATAATTCTTGTGTTAGAGTCAGTTATGTGTTCCTGGGGGATAAAACCATTCCACAGAAAAAATTATCAATGGAACATGTATTAATTTCTTTTCTATGTCCACTAAGGTGATTATAGGACATCATAATCTATGTGAGTTCACATGCTAGAGAAAATTTAACAATTCAATATCAATGAAAATGAGTACCAATTACATTAAATTTATCACACTTCCCAAACATATTAACATATTCCATATTGGTTAATTTATCCATGTTACCAATTATCAATCATTAAAATCCACTATTCCATGTTTTCAATTATCAAAATAATTAAAATAATTCCTTTATATATATTAACTAACCCCAATTTCCATTTACTTATGTATATATCCATATTACATCATGTTATCATGGAAATTCCATTACATGAAAAATAACCACTTTCAAGACATGTCATTATAAATATAATTTCATCAATTCACATTATAATTTAATTCCCATTCTAAATAAATTCCATTAATAGTTCTCAATTCAAATAGGGTCTCTAGCTTCATATTTTTTGGGATCTAACCATGGTTCAAAGGTAGGCACACATTTCAGGTGGCTGCAATTTCTAGTCTTAATGAAAACCAATCTAATAGGTTCCAAGGGAGGTCTAATAATATGTATTAATCAATTTCATCAGGTTACCAATTCATATTTTTCATGTTCACTGCATGCTGATAGGATCACACATTACACACACTGGAGAATCAAAAAAGAAATTTGGGAGTTCTTTTAGATAGACCAACACAAGACACGATTTAGAATGAATCAATGATCATGATATGGATAAATATAAAACACCATGATCCCATATTTTATTGAGATTGAAACAAAAATTTAATGTTGGAAGAAGAGGTTCCAAAAGAAAGATAACAATATTTCATAAAAACTAATATAAGCTCACTTATTTTGGAATATCAAATCAATGAGTGGATCAAGAGGTTAATAATTGGTGCTTGATAAATTTCTATAGCTCTATAGAACTATCCAAATTCATAAATCTGGATTTAGGGTCTATTTATAGGATATTAAGTGTTTAAAAACTATTTTTTGTCGAAAATTCATGTTGACCCTAACTTACATGACCCCATGACGCAATTGGTTAGTCATTGGGAACTAAAAGATATTTAGTATCATTCATATGTGTTTCTAAATAGATGGATACCCCATGGCCAGGTCGGTGGGGATATTATTGACATAACAAGCTACTAGGTATCCCATCATCTAGCCAGTGGACTCTGCCAACAAACTTGTGGACATCGAGTATGTCCATTGCAATAGGCCACCTCTAGCCTTCTCCTAACCTAGATGATTTGATCTTCTAAACACCTCTAATACTTTTATTCAATCCAAAAATATAACTTTTACATAATTAATGTGAATTAAATAAAACATATAGTGAAATAAATCTGGGTAATATATGGTATCTTAAAACCTCCCCACCATATAACATCTCATCCCCGATTGATTCTCTAAATAATCACTATGGCGTATCAATGAACAAAATTGGACACTAAACAAACATATCATAATCAATCTACAAGGTCTTATTTTGAATATTCCCACACTTCCACTACACTCACACTATAGGGGTGGTCTTCCCTTAGAGATGCTTATCACTACAGTCTATGATATGGGTCAGATGATCCTTAATGGACACATTGGAATCAAGATTGACTTCTTCAACATATATAAGATGATAATTTTCTGGTTGATATCTCAAAATCTATGACATATGAAAAACGTCAGGTAAGGTATTGTAGTGTTTTGGAAGAGATAAAAATTAAGACACTACATTAATCATATCCTATATCTAAAATTGGCTGATGAACAATGGATCTACTATTACTTGCTTATGGATATGGTGTTTCACCAACCTAGGTGACACCAAAAGAAAACCTCGGTGATAGAATTTAGACTCCAAAGGTCATCTTGAATGATCTAAATTTGTTTTTTTTTCATCTCAGTGTCATTAAAATATATTGTATGAACATAAAAACCAACTAAGATGTCCTTCTATGAGAAAAGATCTATTAGTTGATGAATAACCTTCCATAAATCCCCATACAGGTGAAAAACATGTAATTTGATACTATGAATTGAAATGATCCATTTGGAATGATTCTCATAAGTGATTATTATAATTAAAACATTACATGTTCTATATTTTTTTCCCAAGAACCACTAAAGTAAAAAAATAGGCTCGAAATATGTCCCATAGAATATGAATCATCTGTCTATAGTATCCATTGGTCTAAGGATGGTAGGTCTTACTCAGAGGGCCTACGATTCTAGTGTATTCTGAAGTAACTTCTTAAAAATGATGAGAAATAGATATTGTGATCAGAAAGGATAAACCATGGATCATTGTGCAATTAAACTATCTCCTAGATAATGATATTATCGAAATCATCGATAGTGAAGGTCTCCTTGACAGGAAAGAAGTGGTATACCTTCATCAGTCAATCCAAGATCACCCATAATGCATTATTTTTGTTACTTTAACAAGATATACCTAACATGATCTCCATAGTGATATTAAACCACTTCTATTGTGGATTTTTACAACCTTTTTGTATCCCATCAGGCCTCTAAATCTTGTCTTTTACTTTCTAATAGTTGAAACATCGTGCTAAAAATTCCATTGTATGCTTTTTTATCCTTAGAAACTGGTATTTACTTTGAATAACATAATATATATTTCTCAAACAAGGATTTACTACCTATTTAGAAACATTAAATACCCTAGTCATCTCCCTCATGAAAGCTCATAGAAAACTAGAGAAAACCATGTAAAAAAGAAATCATCACTTCAAATAGAAAATATTGATTGTTTCTCACAACCATATAAGAATTACCACATAGGTAATCCCATTGGATCATATAAATTCCCTCTATTGATCCAATCTAGGAAAATGAGAAAAAATATGTTGATGTCAAACTAACTCATCCTTGAGACTCCTAAATAGCTAGATACATATTAGAAATGTGTGTCATCAACCATCACCCCACCCAAGATTCTTTCAAGACTCTATATGAATCTTATAAATCGGGGAATCATAAATTATGTTTCTCTTTCCTAGGATATATTATAACTCTAATTTTAATGACTACAAATATTTGGCCCACCCCAGCTACTAAAGGCTCTGATCCCACTACAAAAAGTATACATAAGGCTCTTATGATCTATGTAAACCACAAACATCTCACCCATAAGATAATTATAAAACCATATCAAGGAATGTAAAACTGTTTCTAACTCCATATTATTTGTAGGATTGTTCCTCTCAGGTGGTATCAACTATCTATAGCCACAAGAAACCACTTGATCCTCATGTATCAGAACTACTCATATCCTGACTCTTGATGTGTCACATTACCCAGTATACTCATTACATAGATCAGGAAATTTGATCATAAGTTCTAATATCAAAATTCCCTTAAACATTATGTAATCATCCTTTTAGGAATATAAAGATAAAAACATTACCCCTTTAGTGTTCATACTAGAAAATAGCTCATCCAAATAAGATAATTATTGATTGAAACTCCACTAATAGCCTACCAAACCCAAAACAATTTGAACCATGATGTGGTTGTTAGGTCATTATGATGATACAATGACTACCACCTTCTCCAAGACTAATTATAATCCATCCAAGTAGTTAATATAATCCAATAAGTGGACCTTATCATTACAAAAGTGACATCAAGATAATATATCCTATATTCGATGCTCTATAAAAATAGTTAGTAAATTCTCATGATATTTGAAATGATCATCTATTGAAAAGGAGTACACTATGTTTATATTGAAAATAACCACCAATTTTTTTTAGAAATGGATGGAAGGTCTGATTCATCATGGCCATGAATGTTTTTTGGTGCGCTCATCAGACCAAATTCCCTTACCACAAACTCTTACAATAAATAATTCTTTTAAATGTATTCTGGGGTCTATCAAACATGATCACCCTAAAATAATGAAACCCTAACCTAAATTAAATCATGGAGAAACTCTAGACACTTATCATTAGATTTAATAGATCATTGATGCATAAAAGAAGATACTAATTTTTTACCATTATATATTTCAATACCTCATAGTCCAAACATAAGTGCAATGTCCCATAAACATTCATGGAGAAAATCATAGGAGAATATTTCAATAATGTAATATGTTGTTTTGAATCCCATATTTTCTATATCTTCCAATGGTACATTAAACTCCCATATCCCCACTAGTGAAATCTTATAAAATGAAATAAAAATTGTTTTGACTCCCAAATCTAGGTTGACAGTGAACGTAATCTCCCACTTAGGTGGTATGATAAAGAAAACTTCATGAATAATTTCCTGAAATAGGTCTTATACAATTGGTAATGTTCCTTGATACAAATTAAAATCATCCATAATAAAGATCATTTTCTAGAACATAAGAAAATACAATATGCACTGAATTAGTCATTCGTGATCAACCTGAAGATCCTAGTACCCCTAGTGAATATAGATTCACCTATTGTTGATATGAAGGTAAACCTCTAATGAAAATATTCTATATGATCTTTTTATAGTAATAAAAATATATATCTATAATAAAATTGAATCATATCATTCCTTTCATAAATAACTACAAAAAGATATAGTTGTCACTAATTTCAAGAGAACACTCTTTAAAAAATATGAGGCCCTCTGATTTCACCCCTATCAATGTGCCGATGGATATAACACCATAAAATATATATAAATTGAAACCCAAGACATTAGAAAATTTACCAAACCTTTAAGAATTTTATTTTCCTATTTCAAAACAAACTCAAGAACCGGTAGAAGAAAAAAATGTATCACTGATTGGAGAAGGTGTCACATCCAGACTAGTTGGAGTAGACAATATAGCATGAATATTACTCACACCTCTTCCCTAGGATATATTAAGGGACCCCTAATATGTTCCCTATGGCTGATAATTCCATTCTTTTATCAGGATACCATATCCCCTACCCTATCTTTATCACTTAATGAAACTCTAACTACATATCTACTAATAAGTACCTGAATCTTTCCTAGAGACCTACACCTACCATTTTCTTATTAAACCACTTGAATATTGTGTTCCCCTAAAAAATATCTATATATTTTCCATAATAATTCAATCATGGATCTATATAGAAGGAAAAGGACACTTGGAGTGCTTATCACTAAAATTACCACATTGAAATAATTGTCCTTTACTATGGTCCAATGAGTTTTTCCACTAACCTAACTGCTCTTCCAATAACTACCATGAAGGTAAATCTCATAGTGACAATTCTTGTTTCCAAGAGAAGATATCCCTAGTAATATAGCATTGATTACATGCCCTCCACTCAGGGCCTCCTTTAGATTTCCTTCTTTGATGAGATCATAATTCATCCCTTCGGTGAAGTTTCTGTGGAAAAAATTTGTTCAAATTCTACTTGATCACATTAAGAATCTAATCCAGGAAGTGATTATCAATGGTAATATCATCTTCTTCCAATGATGAAGAAAAATGTTTGCACGTTCGTAAAATGTCTGTTATATTCTATGAAAAACATTTTCCCCTATGTATGTTTCATGAACTCCATATCAATATCATCATTTATAATTTTGGATATAATTAATTTGTAATCATTGTATACATTTTCTTCCATGTTATCTTAAATTATTTTATAGATTTCTCTATAATTCTATTCCAACGCTTGTCTGGTCAAGGTAACATATAACCATAAATTTCACCCTCCTATATATGGGTCTATCAAGGTGTATGATGATCATCTAGATGGAATATATCTAGAAAACATCATCTTGGGGTCCTAGATCCCCATTGAACATGAGTGTATATATCTAAAAAAACTCTATGTACAGATTGGACAATGAAAGAATAGAATAAGAAGTCTAAAACTCCATGGATCAGTTGACCAGAAAGAAAACTATCACAAAACTAATAATCCATAACGTTCCCTAGAGTCACAAGGGGTTATGCTGCATCTCCATGTGGGTTGTTCATGTTACCAATCTCTAGAAGCTCATATTGAATTTTATTCTGATTTTTATCTCTAAAGTGTTAAACAAACACATCATATCATATGATACATAATAAGACCAATATTGAATGGTTAAGATAACAACCAATAACCACCGACATAATGATACTCTAGAAATTTCTGTTTTAATTGAATTTTCATATAATGACAAATCCATTAATTATTTTGTCATAAAAATTAATGGAATCATTTTTCACAATTTATATAAGAGGGTATTTCCCATAGGATAAATATTTCCTATAATGAACATTGCATGTCAATATATTTCCCTATGTTCCTACCATGAGGCATGCATACTCATCATGTTTTATATAGTCCCATGAGTGGTATGTCATAAAATAGTAACATCATACAATATTTTAATCACATAAGTTGATATAATATCAAAACTATAACATGTTAAAATTAAGAACAACAATACCATCACTGGGTACTTTGGTGTTCCCCTAAAAATAAGTTAGCTGCTCACATACACAAGCTCATTTCCAATCACCGACACGTCCAATTCTCCAATCCAGGTATCCCAAATAGTAAAAAAAACATGAAAATAACATCCTATAATAAAAATTCAAAATATACTCATCCCGATACTCCCATATGTGGCTGATAAAGGTAGTTAGGTGACCTCTAGCATGCTTCACTGTACACCTGAGTCTTCCGACTAGCAATGAGGGTCTATGTAATATTGTGTGGAGGAAATACCCTTTGGAATGGATTAGTAATCACAAAATAAATAAATAAACCAATTATTATATAAAAATCAAAAAACATTACATATAAATACCAAACAATCCATCTAATAATAAAAAACCATGACATGCTATAAAATATTCCAAATTAAATATTGTGCTGAAAGTCATAAAACAAAATAGATAAAAGAGAATCTATAATAGGGAGATTAAAATATCATAGTCCTAAAGTACATAAATTGTTCTATTTCCATGATCCAATATCTTCCAATAAAGAAAAGAATCATATTCAAGGCCCACTTCCCTTGTCAATGCTAACATTAATGAATTTATCATGGGTATCAAATAGAGGCCCGAACAGAGTGTGAGTAAATCTCAATAGGTCAACACTGACATTTTACAAACAATATAGTTTGAATACATAGTGGATGCATTGGTTTGATAAATAGGGGAATTCATTCATATGTTATTTCATAATATCAAATAAAATCATGGACCATATATCACTAGGGTGACACCTAAGGTAGGATAATCCTACCTCATCATGATGTCAGATATCACTATTCATTAGTTGATTCTTCTATCTATAATGAATAACCCATACCACTGGTGGACCCTCCCATCATGGATGAATCACCCAAATCATTTCATCTATCCCAAAAAAATCCCTCAGGAATCAATATTGGACTCTATGAAAATTCCCATGGTAGGGTCACATACATGTTCCTATGGTGAAATATTATACTAAGGGAAAAAGTAATTGTTTCAAACTGGACTCATTTATAATTCTCATGCTAGATCCATTTAAAAGATCTAAAAGATCAAGTTTATTCTAAGAGAAACAATATTTATGGAACCGGTGAAAAACCCCATGTTAGGGCCACTTATGTGCTTACAGGACATTAGACTCCATATAAATTCCCATGTTATGTCAAATTTAAAAATTCAATATCAATGAAAATGAAAAAAATTCATTCCAATTTATCACCCATTCCAAGAATTTTATCATATTTCATATTGGTTAATTCATAAAAATTTCTGATATAAAAAATTAAATTCAATTAGGGTAAGTTACCAATTATCATAATAATTGTAATAATTCCGTTACACAAGTCCAATAAGCCCAGTTACCATTTAATAGTCAATACAACCATACTCTATAATTTTATCTTGCAAAATAAATTACATTACAAATAAAAACTATCACTAAAAGTTATCCATTATCAAGTCAATTTCATCATTTCACAAGAAAAAAACAATTCACATGTTTAATCAATTCCATTAATAATTTTAAATTAGGGATCTAGGTTTTTACATTCTAAATTCCATCCTAGGGTTAAGGGTTGGAAAACCTCTTAGGTGGGTAAAATTCCTAGTATCAATGAAAATGGAAAATAAGGTGTCCAAGGGATGTCTAATCATATATATTTATTATTATTATTTGGTTACAAGTTATGATAGGTTACACGCATGGTGTTCTTGTAAAACCACACACATTACATATAATTAAAAATCAAGAAGACTTTAAAGAGTTGCTTTAGATCACATTATTCAAGTAAAGAATGATATGGAAACAAAGATCAAGCACCTCTTCAATGTAAGACACCATTATCCCCAATTTTATATCTATTGACATATATAATCAAATATAGAATAAGTGGATCCAAGTGGTAGATAAGAAGATTTCATCAAAACTAAGAATAAGTCCCTGATTTTAGATCACCAGATTGAATAATAGATAATGTAGTTGAGAATGGTAATTGGATTACTCATTAGAGCTCTTTAGAAACCTCTAAATTTGTAAATCCTATGTTAGGAAAAATTAAGGGTGATTAGTTTTTTGAAATAGTTTTTGTGTGTGCAGATATTCTTTTTCCCTTTTGTTACACAACCTAAAATAATACCACTAATGAATGATGGTGTCCATTGGTGTGTCCCTATAGCTAAAGACTAAAATGGCAGGCCCTTGGGTCTTCACCACTGGGATTGAGTGGTTGTTATAGTCATTCTTGTCTATTGGGGTGCCTGCTGACTGTAGGCATCCTCTAGCCTTCTATAAACCTGAATCCTAATAGTTCTCGAACTAATATGAGTCATTTATTAAATACCTTAAATAGCCTTGATAAATAATTGTAGTTTCTCAATTAAACATAATTATAATAATACTTTTGTAAAATATTGGATCTTACAACCAATCACATAGTCAATGTTTTTTTAGAAACGATCTATTTTTGGAAGTTATGTGGGGACCTATTTATATGATGAAGAAAAAGTGTCCTCATTTGTTTTTATTGATGTGACAAAAATTTAATGGGATAAATAATTTTATTGGGTTATTATATAACTCCCCAATATTTTATGATATTTTTTTTAAATATATACTATTTTTTATAACCTTCAATCCACACCACACTGAGTTTTATCAAATAATAATATACTGTTATAATATTAATATTTAATATAGTAGATGTCACCTAGATGTTTGATTGATTGGTATGAATAGAACAAAATAATTTATGATTTTTTTACAGATTTATAAAATGATTTTTTCCCCTATAAATTTCATTGAAAAAGAAATAAAAACATTTTCTAGTAAAAGAGATGATTCTTTTAAAAGTGGTTTTATATGCGTGATCTAATTTATATTTTAATAAATAAAATTAATCACTAATAATGAATTGTTCTAATGAAATGAATATATTATATATTCAATAAATTAATTTACATTCATCTTATGGTTTTTAGTATGAATTGATTAATAATAAGTCATGTTGTATGCTCAAATATGAATTCTCTATAAGGAAAAATCCACTTGAAGTGTTGGTGTGGCATGTAAGAATAAGAATACTTGGTAAGACACCTCCAACTTACCTCATCTCAATGACGAATAAATAGGTGTATTCATGAATATGTTTACTCATTTTCATAAATATAACAAGATATATTTACAAGTAGTTGACAACCAAATATTGATAACCATAAGTATTAATTCAATTCATAGATCTATATATGCTATAAAAAATATTATATTTTATATGGTGGATCCATACTTCTATCACCCTCATATTATGTAGCACTCAGAAAAATATGAAAAAATAGAAAAGGAAACCACAAACCCCATACTAGCTAATAAAAATATTTGGACCCTAAGATAATCATCTAGGAAAGGGGAATGGGTCTACAATGTTTAGACCCTACCATCCCATTTCATGGGAAATGATTCAAGGTATAAAATTAATGGTGTCTCATGCCTATCCCATTCATCATATTATGTAAAACATTATCCACATTTATTTCAGGTAATACAAATATACAATGTTAAAAATATTCATGTCTATATAAATAATATCCATACATAAACATCACTAAATGAAAAATCAATCCATGTGATTGAATACAATAAAGAAATGTTTCTTTTCACAACTCTATTTATCACTAGAATGTAAAATCATTTCATGAATCATAAAACAAGACACATTTACAAGATGGTTGATAGAGTAATCATAGAAAATTATCAATAAAATTCATTAATATCATAGCAAACATATATTATTCCTTGTGATGATCACTCTTTCAGTAATTTTTACTTAAGTTCTCATGCATTCTAATGTAAAATATGATTCATTGATTAACATAAACAAGAATGTGAATAATAAAACTAATTGGATATGATGTAAAAACCTTAATATGAATAATTTTAGTTTATATCCTGACTAGTATCCATTTTTTAATTTACCTTTTATGAAGACATGTATCACAAGGAAAGAATACATTTTAAAGAAAATTATACACCAATAAAAACACATGGTTAGTTTTGAGTTTAAGACTTCACATAAATAAATAATAATATATTTCTTTTATAGATGAATTGGTTTTCTAGAATCTCATATACAATTTGGAGATCAGTTAATATCAAAAAAATATTTCCAACACTTCATAAAAAAATACAACATGTTTCAAAATTTATACTCATTTGAAAGTTAATCTTATTTTAGGAAACACATAGACCATATCAATCCTTTAAACCCTAAATAACTCAATTATTATCTCACCACTAATGTGATACCATAACCATAATTATGTTTAGATAATTTAATTATAAACCATATATTTTATGTGGGAAGATGTGATATTCTAATAATATTATAATAAGGAGCTCAAAATTGAATGTCCTAACCAAATTATGGCCACACTAATAAATTTCTTGAATATTCATATTTGAATTTATGTAAAATTCAAGATTTCATAGTGAAATACATTTATCAAAAGAGATAGATAATTTGGAAGGAATCAATGTTATGAATCTTCTATAACATTAATCAATACAACATACCTATTAATATTATATGAAAGATATAAAATCACTATTGTATTACATAAAAACAAAGAAAATTAAGTAATTCTCAACTAACACATTACATTTTAAAAAAAACATGGAAAACAACCAGTTAAAAAATGCTAGGTATTTTGTATGATAACCCAACAAAATTAGCATTTTTCTTAAATTAATTTTTTCAAAAGTAATTTTAAATGGTTTTAAAAATAATTTATTGTAATTAATTAATATTTTAATTGACAATGATACACCATTTTATATGGAAAACAAAATTAAATTATATTTACTTGATATTATAAAATATCATTGAAAATTCATTCAATTATATATCTCAAAATATGTCTCAGATTTATTAATTATTTAGAAGAGTAATGTAAGTATGTAGTATAAATTTACAGATAATTCATTGATGGATTAATAACTCCCATCCTATATCATTCAATAATGAGTTTATTCACCATCATTGATCATCAAATATGTCACTCCCCAGACTCTCTATGATTAATTTATTTTTATCATGAGTTTCTATCCATGTTTTGAATTTTTGTTTTTATTCTATGAATTTTGTGGTATGGGTGACCTCACCACACTATGGAATAAGTTGAACCATGTAGTGGTGCTATCCTAGGATGTAAAATGAGGAAATATCCCATTGAAATTTCTAGTTCCATGTGAATTTTTATTAGAAAGTTTCACAATGGTAAATGGTTAGGGAGATCATGATCTTGGTGATATGCATTTTAGATTACATGGTCCTTCAGGTTTTGGGTGTAGAGATTAGGGTATAATGGGAGAAAAATCACTTAAGTTCAGATTAAACACTTCTTTTGGTCATAATGGAGGCTATTTAGTTAGTCCAAACTATGTCACCTATAATAACGTCCTGACTTGGGATCCACTGAACTGTGACCTAAGTTGGTTGGTCACATGACCTCAAGCATGAATCCCCGTATTATAGAGGTAATCAACTAGAATTGAGAGACTAAGGGGTGTTTTGTGGAGACTATGACCCAATATTATAGTGTATCACAAGATTAATAATATTATAAATCAATTATTGAAATAATATTAATAACTAAACTTTAGATAGAAGATAATCATCTGGAAATATCTAGTAATAAATAGCCAAAATTAGACATATACAATATGATGTTCGTGTTATGTCTCTATATGAGCTGGCATACAATTCATGAAATCAAGAAACCAATACAATACATGTATCAATATAAAAATAAAACCAAATGGAACTATCTCCTGCCAGCATCGTGAGCATAGATCGATCATATGATCTCCTACTCCTATAAAATGAACAAGTTATGAACTATACAATGGAAGATTTTCCTGGTCCCTACCTACATCCATTATGTTTTTCTAGGAACACATTGGTGGTCTAAATTGGGTGTGAGATAACACAAGGTATGACAACATGAATGGTATCTATAACAAGTCCATTCTATGTAATACCAACTAAATCATTGCATAATATATCACATGTATAATAGTTCTAAAAGTAATGCGTCATATACCATGGTGACCATGTCCATCCCAACATGGTTCCATGTGAACAATAAACAAGCATCCATAAATAAGGGCTACTATAAATCATAAATAAACATGTGTGATACTGTTCATTATGATAACTAAATTCGGATACCCATACTTGGGATATTTTTAAGCATATATAAATATCCACAATGGTAGTACCATGAAATCATCTGTCAAAATACAAAACATCATATGCCATGTGATCTAATGTCTTACCATGAAGTGTGATATCCAAGGTGTAGAAGACCAAGGACTCCTCATTATGTTCAAGGATCATCTCAATGGAAACTTGGTAAAGACATGGGTGGAGTACAAGAGGTTTTTTAACATAGCATGATCAATGTGAGTCCAAGCATGCCAGATCAAATGGGTAGCATAGACCGTGTCATCATATGAAATATGAATCTAAATAGTAATCATGTCTATGTAATCAAATACTATAATCATGATCCATGGAGTAGAAATTTTTCATTGAATCTAATGGGATTAGTATCTAAGGAGCTTGTGAAGGAATCCAAAACTATTACCAATTCATCATCTAAATTCATTTATAATTTCATACCAATTGACATTACATGATTTCATCCAACAAATTTCTACAATTTCCATGAAATCTATTTAATCATTACAAGAATTTCATAATGTGTGATCACATTTTAGAGGAGGCATAACCATCTCCAAATTATTCATTAAATTAAAATTAAATTTATTATGGCTCCCATAATAAGTGGTGAGATCACACTGACAAAACAGGATGGTAAAAAATAGGGTAATGATAAAGACACACACCTTGGGTGGTGTAGGTTGGGGATAACAATATACATCCTTAATAAGGTAGTTGTAGGAAACTCTAAAGTGTTATGATTTATTTAATTAAAACATTTAATCAATTAAAGGGTAAATTCTAGAATGTCTAGCTTGAGGTGAAACAAAAATATGGTATATAAGGCCCCAAACCTCGAGGGAATGATATATACCATCTATCATATGTCTGTGGTAGAAAAATTGTCCAGTTTTGACATTTGATTTAGTCTAGATCAGGAGAAAATGATGAATGGATGAGACCTCTAGAAACATCTCATGTTATCTTTCAACAAAAATATTATTGATGATATAAATGAAAATGTTGATCAACATAAGAGGAATGTATAACTTACCAGTTCAGATCCAATGAGATGAATGATGTTTGATTCCATGTCTTGATAGAGAAGTTAGATCATATAATATCATTAGGCTTTGATGGAATTCAATGGGAGGATAAAATCTGTCCATGAATGGATAATAACTAATTTAAGAGAGGAGGGTTACATTTTAGGTTATTAAGTGAAAATATTCATTTTATCTCAAAACACTTGGTCTCATGGTTTGGCCTCACGATTTACCAAACCATGAGCTAAAAGTGCACCCTTATCTTCCTCAAGAGGAACCTCACATGGTTCTTGTGCATAGTTTGGAACACCATGTGCAAACCATTCCATATACCACTATCCCCTATTACCCCTCGCATAGGTAGGGAATAGAGTTTAAGAAATTGTTCTCCTACTATTCATTTTTACTCTACTAAAAATTTTAGGTGGCCATGTATGGGTGTGAAACCCTTGGTTCATGTTAAGGGAGAACCGTGAGCCCCCTACATCCTTTTAAAATACCCCAACATAGTTTCCTAAAATTGTGAGGCATGGGTCACATGTTTTATACTAACCTTATAAACCATATATTTTCTCCCAAATTCATGCTCTAGGATCCAAATAAGCCGCATACCCCCCCCCCCCCGACACTCTTGTCACCTCATCAGGCATTTACATTTGGTCCAACCCAAATAGTTAAAAAAGTTTAAAAATATTTGTACCTCATAGGAAAACCATTGATCTTTAAATATTCCCTCTTAAATTAATTCATCCCCAAATTTACCTTCCATTGGTGGTCTAGAATCACCCAGGATAACTCCATCTACCTAGCACCTATGTCATCCCCCATGCTCCTAAGGCTCATCCTATAAATAATCGTGATTCCATAGCACCCATAATAGAGGTACTCACTAAACTCAAAGAACCTTCATGATCCTATCAATGATATGATTAAGAATATCCTTGAAGGGTGAATCTACCTATAGTTCAACCTCATCCATCTACAGAGTGTGATATGGGACTAAGTGATAACAGTGTAGTTTACATACATAGGAGATGTCATGCATGGATCGATACCTATAAGTAAACTGAAATAGATAGGTTGTCAGTCAGACTCTACCTAAAATCTAAAATGTCCAGACATATCTTGGAGAAATCCTACCCTCTATCTATATCCTTTTGTGTCCTAGCCTTAGTGAGATACATGAAATAATTGATCACCAACCTCTAAATCCAAAGGTCATCGACTGCAAGTGGCATATGTTTTCTACCTAGACTGTATAGTAGTCATCTACTTCCGAATCAGTTGGACCTTCTCCTAAGTCTTCTGAGTGAGATGAGGTATGATTAAAGCTGTCTCTTTTATATATATCTAGCATAGGGGAAATCGACATGGCCTACAATAAAATTAAACTTAAAGTTCCATATGTATATTTTCCTAGATGAATTATAGTGGAAGAACTCAACTAGGGGTACATGCCTCTCCCAAGAGCCCCCAAAATTAAGGAATAATTCAATAATAATGTTTCATGGGACATGTGTAGTTCTCTCTGACTATCCATTAGTCTGAGTGTGTCATTATAGGCTTATAAGAACTTGTGTACCCAATTTACTCTATAAGATCTTCCAGAAATGAGATGTAAACTAGACATCTATGTTTGATACCACAGTCCGAAGAACCCCATTAAGGTTCACAATATCACAAATATATGTCTCCCGAGATCATCTTCTAAGAAGGTACCCCTGGTCAGTAGTAAATGAGAATCTTCCAAGAGAATGCCCACAACAACCCATACAACATCACTACCTCGAGGTGATCTCAACAACTGGGTCATGAAATCATTCAAAACATCTTCCCATTTCAACATGAGAATGGGTAAATGTTGTAAAAGGTCATCTGGTCACTGGTGTTCTTACTTCACCTATTGAAACATTAAACATATCATGAAGAAACAAGATACCTATCATTTTACACCCAGCCATCAGTATTTAAGTTACAAGTCACAATACATCATGGTGATGAAGGGATGTACATCCCATGATGAGTTATGCAACACATATATCATCTCATCACATACATCTGTTGGAACCCAAACATGACCATGAACATGAATAATTTCATCCTTTACAACAGTCCATCTAGGAGGTGTGTCCTCATCTTCCACACTCTCTTATTTGACGGGGACATATGTATGATAAAATTATCTTATCCTCACTCTATACAGAAGAGTGCATGTCACTAATAAGGAGGATAGAAAATTAAAGCCCTCGGATTACTGCACCTCCAAGTCTGTCTTTGAAAAAAAGTCTATAAGCTACCACTCACTGCTAGTATCCTTAATTGCCTATAGCTAAGTCCTTTTTCTCGATGCATCAACCACTACATTTTCTTTACCGGCCACATAATAAAGCTCGAAGTCAAAATAATATATGAAATACACCCAATTTCATTGCATCAAATTAATGTCACACTATGTAAATATATAATGGAGTAATTTTTTCTGTACATACCAAAAAATGTTGTACTAATAAACAATTCCTCCAATTGTGTAAGGCGTGTACCAGAATGAAAAGCCCGAGAACTTTCGTCATGTAGTTCCTCTTATATGGCCTCAATTGTCAAGACCCGTATTCCATGACATTCTCCTCCTCCATTAAAACAACTCATATCATGCTACATGATGCATCATAATACACAGTGTATCTCCTACCAAGATATGGAAGAAGTATGACCATCATTGAATTCAATATCCCTTTCATATCCTGAAAGGATCTTTCCTAGGAATATGTCCATGCAATCTTCAAGACCTTCTAATTAATGCCTGAAAGAGGATCTTATAAGTGTGATAAGTCTTATATAAAATTCATGTAATATCCATATATCTGCATGAAACTTCGTATATAAAATTAATTATTGGGATACTCCTAGGAAACTATAGATCTCAACTTCTACATGTTAACTAGTAGTCATGTCTCTGAGATAATATGTTTGAGGAAGTGAATCTTATCAATCTAGTAGTGGCACATAGAGGGATTATTTTATAACTAATTCTACCTCACTGTATCCAAAATGATCTCAATATGTTTGGAATGGTCATGTCAATTATGATAATACACAATGATAACATCCATTAATATCACCAAAAATATATCTACATAAGGATGGAAACCACGATTCATTAACGCCATGAATGTTTCCTGTGGGTTCAAGAGATTGAATGTTATAACAAAATACTCATGTAGACCATACATGAAATGAAAATTTGTATGAGGTATTTTTGAAATTCAAACAAAAAACTGATGATAACCTAACCTCAAATAAATCTTAGATAAAACCAATTCACCTCAGATCTAGTCAAAGAGATCATATATCTACAGCAATGGATACTGATTTTTAACCATCAACTAATTCAATTTTTGATAATCCATGAATATCCTAAGGTTTACATCCATATTTTTCAAAACATTGATCAAAAAACCCGTGAAGAAGTATTGGTTTATATAAACCCATTTGCTTCTAAGTACTCTAGCTACCTCTTGATATAATGAAACTACATAGTAACCATCCTATAAGGAGGAATGAACACCAGTGCAGCTCCTAGAACTGGCTCGATAGAGAACTCCAAACATAAATCACGAGGTAAACTATACAAGGATCCTAGGAAAATGTCCCTCAAATAATCAAACAATGGAGGGAATTCTTCCTAACACATTACCTGGCCATCTAGATATAAACTAGAAATCTGGGTTTCCATGTCATGACCTGCCCCCCAGGGCCCATGTCGTGACTACCCGAAGCCCGAATCCTGATGGTCAGGGGATGTAGAATATCACTGAAGGCATTATCCCATAAGTGGGAGGCATTTTCCAAATTACATATATGAAATCACACAAACACATCCATACCCACAATGCTAAAAAGTAAATTAGCATTCCATTAAGAAAACCACTAAGAGTATAACTAAAAAACATGAAGTAAAGTTGCCTGAATAATATCCCAACAAAAAGACAAGTACAAGCTCCTAAAGTCTGTATTTGGTAAACCCAAACTAAAGGGTAGGTGAAGGGGGTGTCACCTGAAGTAATAGAAGTACGCCTCGTTTGTCAGATCTTACTAGGAACCACTTGGTGTTGAACCACCTAGTGCTGAACCACCAGGGTCTCTGTCGAAGAGTATGTCATATGCACAATACACAACACGTGCGGGCGAAGCCCGTGCAGGGGTGAGTAACATAATACTTAGTATGGACCACAAAACACAAAGGTAATACCAAAAAGAAAAGTATGCACAAATTATACTACCAATGAGGTACATGAAGTGTAGCCTCTAATAAGTATAGTCGAGAGAGTGAATCACGAGAGTCAGATGACACAGGTATAACCTAATATATAGAAATCAAAACTATCAGTGGTAATGTTGAACTTCTTGTAGAGTCGAGGGACTCATTGTTGAAATAGTGGGTGCCCTAGACCCAACTATTCAGTACTTTTGAAAACCATATCAAGTGTACAATTAGTTATACATGATGTATTATTTCCATTATAGTGTAGATATTTCTGCATCGCTATATATTGGTAATGTCCACAGATTAATTATCATGTCAAGTGGTTATAGTAGTTCTCAAGCTATAATTAGAACTGCGAGATATTGTGACATTAATCTTAAATATATGTTCTATGGTCTAGATACATCTTATTGATTGGACACAATAGATGTTTGACTATCAGTTGTTGGGGGCTCATAAGCATTGAGACTTCTTCTCATGAAGTTCTCACTTGGTGATCTCTAGTAGTGAGATCATGAGGACATACCCGCCAATAGGAACCCCACATGTTTCGGGTGTCAGTGTAAGTTTCTATCTATGATCATGGGTAACGATCTTTTGAATTTAGAAAATTTCCATTGCATGTCATTTGATCATGTACATTGATGCAAGAGAAAAACCATGATGTTGAAATCGCGGCAAGGTAGTTTGTATTGGGTGAATCATTGATGGAATGACATTGGTTGAATGGTCAAGAAATGATTTTTCACATATGAGTTATGGAAGTAATATATCTCAGGCCATGCTGATAAGGATGGTAATACCTTCATCTGACCATGGCCATGGCAGTCAAAGCTAAATCGATATAGTTGAATCAACAAAAAATAATGCCAAAAAATGATGATGACACACGTGTGCATCCTACTTTATGAGATATTAATGACAAAGAAATTATATTACACAGTAAGTGTTTGTAGGTTGGTTTTCACTGTTGTGACAATACTTATCTCTTCAGGGGCCATGATGGGTTGTTAGATCCTGCTCTTGGTCTGTGAATACTATTCACTACATTTAGGATAGCGGACTAGAGGGTCACATGCAATAGCGTATTCGAGAATCTTCCCTATTCAGTTGAATAGGAGTTTGGGACATGGTGGGCCCCACCACATGGGTCTGGGATTTTTCCAAGTAGATACGATCACCAATGCAATAAATATATTCATATTATTCATGTTATGAATAATGAGCACTGAATTTGTTTATTAAATGCATTAATAATATTTAAGTAAATATGTGAAAAATATTAATTGACAAATATTAGTTTAATATATTCAAGGTTCAATTAATATTTATGAGAACGAAGTGTCGAGTTAATGACTCATTTATTATCACGTAATATATTTAATATATTACAAGAAAGTAATAATAATAATGAATAATATTTATGCCTCAGTTTAGTAGTAAAAATATTATTTTTATATTGTGTTAATTATTCAAGGGTCGGGCTAGCGTTTCCAGGTAATTACATTACACTCTATAAATAGAGGAGAAGAGGGATATTCTAGGTACTATTCATGGTATCTCCCTCTCCCTCTACTTCTCTATCCCATATTCTATAGAGAGGCTCTGGATCCACATATCTTGGATCAAGCTCTCTCTCAATCATCGCATGCGAAGCGATTCGGTGATTGTCGGAGCGTCAAAAGCATCGTTGGATCTCTGTGCTAGAACCCAAAATTCGACGATAGGCACTACCACATATTTCGTGAAGCACGTGTGGATGATCTAGAGGAATTTAGCTTCAGATTCTTCGAGTAGCGATCACCAGTGATGAGCAGACATCGTGCGCACCTTCAGATCAAACTAGGTATTTTTTGGTTTTTTGTGATTAAAACACTTCACACGTGATTCTTGTCTTAAATCGGGCAGTTATTCGCTAACGTCAACAAGTTCATGTCGAACATCAGTGATTTTTTTTACAATCCCACGTGTTTGGGGCTTCCGTTGCATGCTCGGTTCCTTCAAGTGATATTAGAGCCTCGTGTGTTTATTTTAAGCGAAAATAAATTAAATTAGCATTAAGTATTATAGAGGGGTGTCATTGAGGCCACAACAGCACAGAAGGATTTTCAATCCGACTTCAGATTACCAACTTATGATCATCCAAGATTTTAAATATGGATTGACATTGTTGTAGCTGGTTTTCAATCTATATATTTTTTTGATGAATCCCACTAATCTGGTTGGGTTGCACATCACTGGAATAGTATTTTATGGTGAGGTTTATTAATGATTATGATTTTAATAATTTTATTATAATAATAATACCTCGATAATAATAATATTTATATTATTATAATATTTTATTTTTCTATTCTAAACATAGATTTAAGAAAACATTTGCTTAATTTTTCTTTTATTAGGGTGTGATTTTTTCACGATAGTGGGTGTTTAGAAAAAGGGGGAGGGGGCGAGACAGAGTTTTTTTTTAATATACATTTTTTCAGAAAAATTTTTTTGAAAATACATCTAGGTTAAAAAAAATTATTTTTTTACCCCCCAAAGGCGGCACCTGGTGTGCCGCCTTTGGGGAATTTTCCGCCCAGGGCAAGGCGGCACATGGTGTGCCGCCTTTGCCCAAAAAATAACCGCAAAGGCGGCACACCAGGTGCCGCCTTTGCCTAAATATTTTTTTTTTAAATTTTTATTTTTATTTTTTGTTTTGTTTTGTTATATATATATATATAACAAAACTTTTCAGCAGAATTTTTCTGCTATTTAATATCCAGCGGTTCTGCCATTACAGCAGTCTGGATTCTGACTGATACCCTCACCCAGGACTCCCTTTTATAAGGGGGTTTTCCCTGAAAACAATACTGCATTTCCGATGTGGGATTCTGGTTCTCCTTTTCCTGCACAGTACATTCTGCGTTTCCGATGTGTGATTCTGTTTCAAGTACGCGACTTTGAAAGACTATAAAAGTTAAACTATAAGACCAATACAAATAAAACTTTAAACACTGATTAAACATATAAGAAATAATTGAAAACAAAAATAATTTCATAAAAAATGTTGATACAGATTAATTTATAAGCTTTCAAAACCACCTACTTGAAACGTAAACATATTTGAAGTACATGACTTTGAAAGCTTATAAAAGATAAATTATAAGACCAATACAAATTAAACTTTAAACATTGATTAAACATATAATAAATAGTTGGAAAAAAAATAATTTCATAAAAAATGTTCACCAAAAACAATTTATAAGCTTTCAAAACCATCAACATGAAACTTAAAAATGATTCAAGTTCCCGACTTTGAAAGACTATAAAACATAAACTATAAGACCAATATAAATGAAACATTAAACATTGATTAAACATATAAGAAATAGTTGAAAACAACAAAAACATCCTAAAAAATGTCCATAAAAATTAATTTATAATCTTTCAAAACAGTCTACTTGAAACTTAAAAATGTTTCAAGTACGCGAATTTCAAAGACTATAAATTGGCAAGAAGAACATATTGGATGACACTAGAGAACCCATCAATGTTCCCATGGTTGGGAAGATTCAACCAGGAAATCTAATCATAATATTCAGTATGTTCTACCTAACTAGGTTGGAACTTTATTCATGTACATGTCCACTTCCATATAAGTTCATAGAGAAGAAAAAAATCCATAAATCCCTAAACCATAGATAGGATATAATACTAAACTAGAAAGAAATTTTTCACTAATATAGGTAGACTATAAGCTCCCCAGACCTAAAAAACACTATCCAACTAATAGAAGATTTCATTATATAATTCTCAGAATTTATGCCAAATCTAATAATATCCCAAATGACTCCTCTCACATCTAGAACGTGAATAGAAATGACAAATAAAATCCAATTCAGAGGCCACAAAGACATGATTTGAGAAAACTAAAACCCATCACCATTTTAATTGAAACTAGTACTATCCCTATAGGGGTAAAAATAATAGGGCACCCAAAATAGTTTTCAGAACCACATAAATAACATAAAAACCAATACAGTTCTACTCTACCACATGTAAAAATCCTTAATTCAAGACCATATAAATAGGACCTCATCAATCCTCTTGGAATAAAACCTATATCCAAACAATACCTCACACATTATAATATACTAAAAGGTCCATCAGACCTAATTAAAACTTTACTTAATAGAACTCATTTGTTCTTGACATCCCCATAGGGTCACCATATCATAATGTCTATAAAAAAACTAAACTTTGAGAAACTGACTAATAAAACACAACCATGAGACTACACTATCCTTAATTATAGAAAAAATCAAAAAGAGCATAAAAAAATACACCATGGTAATTCTAAGTCATTCCAAGAAGAAATCCTACAGCCCCCACTTGGACCTCACACCACACTTCCTTTAATAGGATTCTAAAATAAAAACCATGAAGGGGTCCTCCAAAAACCATTGTAAAAACCAAATATAAATATATAATATATCAATAATTTCCTCATATCACCACTTCATCCTCACACCTAAAATTCATAAGAAGTAAATGGTGTGTTCATCATGTATATAGAATGTTCCTCCTCAATCCTTACCTTCTCATAAAACTCTTCCCAACCTAACATGTACATCCAAATTATATGGAATGTCTCCCTTATACATACCGTGCATATCAAATGGGGTACCTTACCATGTACCAAAATTTAATCTTTCCATGTTCCAACATGGAATCCTTCCATGTTCCAACATGGAATCTTTCAATGTTCCAACATGGAATCTTTCCATATTCTAACATGGAATCTTTCCATGTAACACATATAGCTACTTTCTACATATAATAAATGGGATATGGTGATGTTACTTACATGTCCATATTCCCCCACATAGGGTATCCAAAAAACTAAAAATCCACACCCATATCTACTCTAAATTGAATTTCCCAAAAAAGAAAATAGTGTATCCACAAACCATTATTCACGCGATTAATCAATCACATGTGTTGATAAATGCCAATGAGAGTCAAAGTTGAGGTAGATCAATGAGAAATCCCTAGAATTTCAATCCATCGAAACAAGGATCCAATCCATCAGCAGCATATGAATTTTTCACTCTCAAAGATAGAGAGTAGAGAATAATGGTGGATTCCACAACAATAAGAGATATCCACATCGAAGGAAGAATAATAACATCCATTGTTACTTTGGTCAAAGAATATTACGGGTTAGAGTGATCAAAATAATCTACTGAGAGCCTAAAAAACCAAGGTTCAAATTAGAGTTGATTAGGAGGAGTTAGTGTAACATCATATCCTGGGTGCCATAAAACCAGTGCCTTGGTCAGGAAAGGCCTTTAGTGGAAGCACTAAAGTGAGAAGGAAAGAGGCATTGTAGGTGTGCATGAATTATAAAATATTTTCATGAAAATTAAATAACACTTACATAAAATTATCATAGAATATTTTATATTTGTCTTTTTTAAATAAAATTGAATTGATATTCCATTAATTTTATATACATAAATATTGAGACCGATCTAGGTAGTGTTTCAGAAGATATATACCCATGTTATGAGTTTTTTGAGATTAGTCCAGGAAATTTTATGTTCAATGGATAGTGATAAAGATAAGGTCATTGAAAAACAGTTGCATAATTTCATTAATATTGTACATGGGTAGATCAGGTGCTTTGGTTTGTTTTTTGAGAAAGACTATATATGAAGGTTGTCCAGAAATATAAAAATTTGATAGATATATTTAGAAAAAAGTTCATATATTGTGTGACTTAGGATTTTTGAAGTCTTTTTTGGGACTCAAATGTAGAAGAGGTCACCAGTGGGACTCTCGAGTAGGCTTATGAGATTTTAGAATCACCATGGATATAGTATAAAGATCCACCTATGGGAGTTAAGAGTTGTTAGTGAAGGTGGGAGCTTGTAATTTATAGTGGGACTCTAGATATGAAGCACTATTGGACTTATTTTTTATGGGAATACAACTTTCCCATGTTGTAACTGACTAAAAAAAGTGAATAACCTTTATCAAGGTGTAATAAATGGTTGTAGTAAGGAGTAGGCCTTTGTAATGAACCTAATAGAATCCCTGTGTTTTTCATTGATTTTATTTTTTCATTCAGGAGGATTTTCAGAATTTAAGATAAGGGATAGATAGTTTAATCAGTCATAGATTTTAGATTACAGGATAGTGAATTTTTAAAACAATGTACTATGGATTCACCCCCCCCCCCCTCATTAGAACCCAATTGATCCTTGGTTAAATCAAATGGTATCATAAAAAGATCCCCTCTCATGATAAGAAAACATTATGAGAAATGAAGGATCGTAATTCAGTGAGAAACCATGGAATACCTAATCTTAGGGAAATAACTACCATACATAGAGGAATATTATACTCTTTTCCTTCAATCGCTTTTCTTATAAATGAAAGACGTATCAACCATTAGATTACCACCTATTATTAAGTATTATTATTGTACTAAATCTAAAATGATAAATCTTGAAGTTGATGGAAAATATCATAATTATACCCTAATGGATTTATCAAAAATGTTATACACTAAAGCGATGGGTGTTGAAACTACCAAGGATATTTTAGACAAACTAGGAAGTACTTATGAAGTAAATGTTAATGTTAAGAGAGATAATATGAAAATCCTAAGAATAAAGTTTGAGAATATTAAAATGGTCGATGATGAAATCATTGATGACTATTTCATTAGGTTCAATGAGATGGTATGTAATATCTATGGATTTGGTTAGAAGATATAAGATTCAAAAAATTTGAAAACACTTTTGATAAATTTCCCTATAGGATTTGATGCCATGGTTTTAGACATGGAAGATAGGGAATATATTTCATTATAGGAGTTATATTTTATTCTCATAGATTATGAAATGATAAAGGAAATGAGTTTCAAAAAGAAGATATAGATGATATATCCTTTGAGGCTATAAGAAAAAATAAGTTCAAATAATTGGAAATTGGGGAATCAATTGATTCTGATGATGATGAATTTGATGAATACATTAATGAAATTTATTCACCTATTTAAAGATGGATTATATAGGGTAAATGAATTTAAAACTAAATAAACCACTATGGTGATGAATCTATAATTTCATTGGAATCTTTTCCATGAATTTTATAATGAAAATGGATAATTTATAATTTGATAAAAAAAGTGAGAATCCTCTAAAATAGAAAAATGATATGAAGAAGACGTATCATTCTAGTAATAGACATAATAATTTGATAAGAAATTATTTAAAAGATAATTCATCAACTAGTAGTTATTAAAAATATGAATTTAGTTTTGTTAATCAAGTTGATAAATTTTCAATTTATTCATATAGTAATGATAATGGTAAAGCTAGAAAATAAAATAAATGGATATTAAAAGATGAGTTGTAATATTCTCTTGAGAAAACCACACAATGTTGTATCATTATGCCTATAATTTTTATTAGGATCATAAGAATATTATTCTAATAGATAAGTTAAAAGTGGGAATATTTTAGTATTAAAAAATGTAGTTTAAAAGAAATAAACTAAAAAATAAAAAAACTCTTACATTTTTTGTTGGACATGGTTCTCAGTCCAATCAAATAATCATAAATAGAAACAATTTGATTAAATCAGAATGTAAAAGATCAGAGTCTATATGAATCTGAGTAATCAGAGTACAAGAATCATAATCATGATAGATTTTATTAATTCAAAAGTTTTGTTATTATCAAAATCATATTAATATGGATAAAATCATAATAAAAATACTAATATGATGTTTTTCATTCAATTATATGTGTGGTGGAAATATAAAAACTTTTTACAAAAAAGAAATACAATTTCATACAAAACAAATAATGACTTTCAAAGCCATTAAAAGAATAATGTCTTTTAACCTTAAGAGAATCGTATTCTATAACCAAAAAATAAAGGTGTCCCTTATTTTATAATTATAAGAAAGTCTATATTCTCTTAAAAAAGAAATACCTCAATATAATGAATGAAATGAATCTATCTTCCTATCCAAAAAATCCATAGATACAATGATCCGATTATCTATCTACCTAGCCCCGGTATCCCTCAAACTGATGGATCAGATTCCCTATTCAAGTAGACTGTTTTGAAAGATTATAAATTAATTTTTATGGACATTTTTTAGGATGTTTTTGTTTTTTTCAACTATTTCTTATATGTTTAATCAATGTTTAATGTTTCATTTATATTGGTCTTATAGTTTATGTTTTATAGTCTTTCAAAGTCGGGAACTTGAATCATTTTTAAGTTTCATGTTGATGGTTTTGAAAGCTTATAAATTGTTTTTGGTGAACATTTTTTATGAAATTATTTTTGTTTTCAACTATTTATTATATGTTTAATCAATGTTTAAAGTTTCATTTGTATTGGTCTTATAATTTATCTTTTATAAGCTTTCAAAGTCACGTACTTCAAATATGTTTAAGTTTCAAGTAGGTGGTTTTGAAAGCTTATAAATTAATCTGTATCAACATTTTTTATGAAATTATTTTTGTTTTCAATTATTTCTTATATGTTTAATCAGTTTTTAAAGTTTCATTTGTATTGGTCTTATAGTTTAACTTTTATAGTCTTTCAAAGTCGCGTACTTGAAACAGAATCACACATCGGAAACGCAGAATGTACTGTGCAGGAAAAGGAGAACCAGAATCCCACATCGGAAATGCAGTATTGTTTTCAGGGCAAACCCCCTTATAAAAGGGAGTCCTGGGTGAGGGTATCATTCATGAGGACATACCCGCCAATAGGAACCCCACATGTTTCGGGTGTCAGTGTAAGTTTCTATCTATGATCATGGGTAACGATCTTTTGAATTTAGAAAATTTTCATTGCATGTCATTTGATCATGTACATTGATGCAAGAGAAAAACCATGATGTTGAAATCGCGTCAAGGTAGTTTGTATTGGGTGAATAATTGATGGAATGACATTGGTTGAATGGTCAAGAAATGATTTTTCACATATGAGTTATGGAAGTAATATATCTCAGGCCATGCTGATAAGGATGGTAATACCTTCATATGACCATGGCCATGGCAGTCAAAGCTAAATCGATATAGTTGAATCAACAAAAAATAATGCCAAAAAATGATGATGACACATGTGTGCATCCTACTTTATGAGATATTAATGACAAAGAAATTATATTACACAGTAAGTGTTTGTAGGTTGGTTTTCACTGCTGTGACAATACTTATCTCTTCAGGGGCCATGATGGGTTGTTAGATCCTGCTCTTGGTCTGTGAATACTATTCACTACATTTAGGATAGCGGACTAGAGGGTCACACGCAATAGCGTATTCGAGAATCTGCCCTATTCAGTTGAATAGGAGTTTGGGACATGGTGGGCCCCACCACATGGGTCTGGGATTTTTCCAAGTAGATATATAGCATCCCGCCATTTTATAACCTAAACTTTCATTTCATTACACGGAACTGAGGATCGTTAAGGTTTAGTGTCTTGGAAACAAGGATCATAATACATAAAAAAAACATAAAAACATTCTTCTTAAACACTTGAAAGGCTTCTCCTTTAGTTCATCCTATGTTCATTATGCATCTCATAACCTGGGGACATACATCAAAAGAAAGGGTGAGCAGAAGGCCCAGTAAGGGAAACAAGAGAAACATTTTACAAGTGAACTTGAGATACTTCAATAAGGACATGAAAAGAACTTTAAGGCATGAGAAAGAAATCATGAGGTACATAATAATAAAAATAATCATTTTTCATAACTTGAATATGTGGCTACAACATTTAATATTGACAATCGTTTCATTTCACCAAGGTCCACCCCCAAGGTGTCGTTAAAAATTACCAAGGTTATTCACCAAGGCGTCGTTAAAATGGTCATCTCTAGAGATTAAGTCTTTACCCAATGCATTGGAGCGCTATCAGGGCGCACCCTTAAATTTGTCTTTATTTTCATGTGAGCCACATATATCATCATCAAACATTTCATAAATAACCCATATAGCATAAAACAAATGGGTTTCATTTCATAATCATAACGTTTCAAAAACTGCTTTAAAGACATGATCTTTACGTTACTTTAAACCCACGGAAAGGGAAAGTGGGTATCATGTATGTAAATCCCAGAATTTAAAATAGATCATTTTTATATATATGTGAATACCCCTTTAGAAATAGGAGCTTTGAGTATTCACTTTATAACATAAAATAATTTTGAGAAAAGAGAGGCATTTTGAGACGAAAATTCTGCAGCATAACGGCTATGTTACAAGGTTTTAGAAACTTTGAAAAGAGAGGGAACATGGGTTGAACAATCATAATTGACCCATAAAAAGGTAAAGGGACAGAATAAGAAGGATATATGGACATGGTGATGCAATTTCAAGGACATACCAATTGAAATGAAAAACATGGAAGGAAGACAAAAATTTGATTTCTCTTATGAAAATTCGGCAGCCTAACGGCGTCACTTAAACTTCAACAAAAATGAATTGGACAAATAAAATAGGGTCTCTCATCATATGATCATAATAGATCAGTATGATAGATATAGAGATCATACCCCAACATAATAAAAAGGAACTTGAAAGATTTGACATGAAAATCGAACTTGAAAAAAATGAGAAGGGTGAAAGAATCACTTAAACATTCGGCAGCCTAACGGCGTCACTTAAACATTCATAAAACAAAATGATGAGAGTAAGAGGGGATCTCTCATCATATAAAAATGAAAGGGCAGTAAGAGGAATATAAAAGAACATACTCTCACATAATCACATGGAGCATAAAAGGAATGACATAAAAGAGATTACACGAAAAGAAAGAGAGGGGTCGGATCCCTTACCTTAAAACGTGACTCTTGAAACTCAAAGGATTGGACCTTGAGGGCTTGGGGGCACCTTGGGAGGACTCTTTGGAAGGTAAGAAGACCAGAACTTCGTTGGGGAAGAGTTGGGAGTGAAAACCAAGGGAGGAAAGGGTGGGTATTTATAGGGAAAGTGAGGGGACAAAGCATTAATGGCCAAAGGACACCTCACATGTGCTTTTCTCAAACCCATGTGCTCTCCCTTGGCATTTATCATGGAGTTAGGCCACATGGGGCCCCCAAAACAATAATTCATCACCCTTGGCCGTCCAACCCTCAAAAGATCTCATGACATCATCATGACATCATTATGATGTCATTAAACATACCGAAACCCTAAAACGGTATTTTTACTATTCACTGAAAAATCAACTTTCTCAGAATAATCCCAAAATTTCACCTTAACCAAATATCAATGCTCTGATTTCAAAAATGAAATCCATTTTATAAAAATATTTTTCTAAATATTTTTAATTTAATTTTTAAATAAAAACACTATTCATCAAAAATTCATTTTTTTCAGAAAAATCCCCAAAAATTACCTTAACATAATATCGATGCTCTGAGTTCAAAAATAAAGTCCTTTTTATAAAAATAATTTTCTAATTATTTTTAATTAAATTTTTAATTAAAAAACACTATTCATCCAAAAAAACTAATACTTGATTAATAATTTATGAAACCGTTATTTACCCATTTTATTGAATCACATTACTTAACCAAGGTGTCTAAATTATATTAAAACTTTCTTTAAGTGAAAATTACTAATCCATTTGGTCACATTACTAATCCGAAGCGTAAAATCACTATTCATAATTTACTATTCATCAAAAATTAAGTTGATCTTATTAGACTCCAAATTCCTTAATGAACACTTTTGTAGAAGACCATTTTTTGAAAATCATTACACATCATTAGTTATTTAGGGTTTACATAAATATTTCAAAATATCCCTTTTTCAAAATTCATCAATAAAATACATTCTAAAATTATCTAGGCATTTGAAATTTCACAAACATCACTAAAGGAAGAAATCTCAATTTATTCACCTGAGAGGATTACACAAGGAAACTAGGGTCTCATCACATAGCCCCTTATAACACTGGCATAAGACCTAAGTGTAAGGTGTGATATGGTGAGAGAATCTGAGGGAGGCTCAAATAACATTGCCCTAGTAGCAATCTCCACTAACTTGAACTTCTCCTGCAAGCGTTTTCGTTCAAGCTTGACACGCTGGAGCTCGGCTTGGGCTTGGTCCAAAGCGAATCCCACAGATGCTACCTCCTTCCCAAGCTCTGATAAGTGGGCTTCGTAAGGGTTGAGTCTACTGGATGAAGCCATCGACTCCTCTTTCTGCATTAACCATTAACATCTTATTAAATCAATAAGAGTAAGTTAATATACTACTCAAAAAGATTGGGTCGTTACATTCTTCCCCCCTTAAGAAATTTCGTCCCCGAAATTTACACTTGAGTCCTAGTCGAAAAGGTGAGGGTACTTTTGCTTCATTGTTTCCTCAGGCTCCCAAGTCGCCTCTTCATATTTATGATTCCTCCACAACACTTTCACAAGGTGGGTAGTCTTGTTTCGTAGGACCTTGTCTATACGGTCTAAGATCTCCACTGGCTGCTCTTCATAAGAGAGGTCATGTTCAAGTTGTACCACCTCTGGGTTCAGTACATGCGAAGGGTCGGGTATGTACTTCCTCAAGAGAGATACATGGAAGACATCATGAACTTGAGCTAGGTTCGGTGGAAGTGCTAGACGATAGGCCACTTCTCCTATGCGATCAAGGATTTCATAGGGGCCAATGTACCTAGGGCTGAGCTTCCCTTTCTTCCCAAACCGCATGACTCTCTTCCATGGAGAGATTCGAAGGAAGACTTTGTCACCCACCCCAAACTCCAAGTCTCTTCGACGATTGTCAGCATAGCTCTTCTGCCGACTCTGAGCAGCCCTTATGTGTTGTTGGATGGCATGAACCTGTTCTGTCATCTCTTGCACGAGATCAGGACCAAGAAGCTTCCTCTCACCAGTTTCATCCCAACAAGTAGGAGTTCTACACCGCTTTCCATATAGAGCTTCATAGGGTGCCATCTGAATACTCGAATGGAAGCTGTTGTTATAGGAGAACTCAACTAATGGGAGGTGTTGATCCCATCCACCTTTAAATTCCATTGAGCATAATCTCAACATGTCTTCGAGTGTCTGAATAGTCCTTTCAGATTGGCCATCAGTTTGAGGATGATAGGCCGTACTAAAATTCAATTCAGTATTCAGAGCATGTTGAAGACTTCTCAAGAATTTTGATGTGAATCTTGGGTCACGATAAGATACGATGGATAGTGGTACCCCATGCAGCCTTACCACTTCCTTCACGTATATCTTGGCAAGCTGATCCAGAGAGAAATCTTCCCGAATAGAGATAAAATGGGCTATCTTGGTGAGACGGTCCACAATAACCCATATCGCATTGTTTCCTTTGGATGTTTTTGGGAGACCAGTTACAAAGTCCATTGTGATATTATCCCACTTCCATACTGGTATGGGTAGTGGTTGTAATACCCCCTTAGGAAGTTGTCTTTCTGCCTTTACTTGCTGACACACCAGGCACCTTGTAGTGTAATCAGCAATCTCCCTCTTCATGTTATCCCACCAATAATGATCACGAAGGTCTCTATACATCTTAGTGCTTCCCGGGTGTATAGAGAATGTAGAGCTATGAGCTTCATCCATCAGTTCTTTCTTTATCTCCGGAATAGATGGGACACATAGTCTTGTACGAAATTTCAATACACCTTCTTGATCAATATTGAAATCAGGGAACTTCCCATCCTTTACAGCCTCAAACTTCTCCTGCAGCAAAGGATCTTCTTTTTGAGCCTTCTTGATCCTCTCTAGTAATGAAGGTTGAGAAATCATTTGGAATAGGGTTGATGATGTCCCTTTCCTTATAATTCCCATGTCCAGTTTTACTAGATCTTTAATCAAGGGATCTCCTAAGATCCTCATTGTTGCCAAAACAACAGGATCTTTCCTGCTTAATGCATCAGCGACTTTGTTTGCTCTTCCAGGGTGATAATGAATTGAACAATCATAGTCTTTAATAAGCTCCAAACATCTCCTTTGTCTCATGTTCAATTCTTTCTGAGTGAAAATATACTTTAGACTTTGGTGGTCAGTGTATATATCACATTTCTCCCCATAAAGATAGTGCCTCCATATCTTTAGAGCAAAAACAACTGCCGCCAGCTCTAGATCATGCGTAGGATAATTCTGCTCATGAATCTTCAACTGTCGAGATGCATAAGCAATTACTTTGTCATTTTGCATGAGGACTCACCCAAGCCCTTTCAGAGATGCATCGCTAAAAATAACGAATCCTTCTCCGATAGAGGGTAGTGTTAACACCGGTGCAGTAACCAATCTCTTCTTCAGCTCTTGGAAACTTTCCTCGCATTCCTTTGTCCAGATGAACTTAACCCCTTTTCGAGTCAACTTGGTTAGTGGATTAGAAAGCCGTGAAAAGTTTTTCACAAACCTCCTATAATATCCCGCTAAACCAAGGAAACTACGAATCTCAGTTAATGTTGTGGGTTGAGGCCACTCCTCCACAACCATTGTCTTTGCAGGGTCAACCGAGATTCCTTCATTGGTTACGATGTGCCCCAAGAAAGCCACTTGTTGTAACCAAAACTCACACTTGCTGAACTTCCCAAAGAGCCTCTCCTTCCGCAGAGTTTTCAATATAACCCTTAGATGATCTTCATGCTCCTCACGACTTTTTCAATATATCAAAATATCATCAATAAAAACTACCACAAAGTTATCAAGGTAGTCCTTAAAGACTCTATTCATCAAATCCATGAAAATAGCAGGAGCATTAGTCAAGCCGAAGGGCATAACAGTAAACTCATAATGCCCATATCTTGATCGGAAGGCAGTCTTTGGAATATCTTCCTTTTTCACCCTCAGTTGATGATAACCAGATCGAAGGTCAATCTTAGAGAAGAATTGAGCCCCGCGAAGTTGGTCAAATAAATCATCAATTCTTGGAAGAGGATATCTGTTCTTCACTGTGATCCCGTTCAGTTCTCTATAATCAATGCATAGCCGCATTGATCCATCCTTCTTCTTCACAAAGAGAACTGGTGCTCCCCAAGGAGACACACTCGGTCGGATAAACCCCTTCTCCAAAAAGTCTTGGATTTGTTTCTTTAACTCTTCTAGCTCCACATTTGCCATTCTATACGGAGTCTTTGATATCGGTTGAGACCCAGGTACGAGTTCAATGGAGAACTCTACCTCTCTTTCTGGGGGAGGTCCAGGTAACTCCTCAGGAAATACATCCATGTATTCCTGAACAATCGGAACATCTTCAATTTGTATGCTCCCTTTCCCTTCTTCCTCATCACCGATTAACTCCATAAAGAAAGCTATAGGAGGTGCTTCTAGATAGGGATCAGTTCGGGATATCTCTCCACGGAAGATAATTGTAGGTCGTTCATTCAAGACTACTGATATTTCCTTACTTCTGCATTTGATCTTAGCATTATACTTTGAGAGCCAGTCCATCCCTAGTATAACGTCGAATTCCATCATGGGAATGACTACTAGATTTGCTATAAGATTGTGCTCACCAAAGTAAACACTAGAGTCTCTAAACACTGTTGATGCATGGATAATCCCACTTGGAGTCTTGACTGACAACTCTACCTCAAGCAATTCAGGGATTGATTCTATATTCTTGGCAAACTTGGAAGAAATAAAGGAATGCGTAGAACCAGAATCAAATAAAGCACTTGCTAGTTTTGAGAGGACAACAAGAGTACCTGCTACCACATCGTTCGGGACTTCAACTTCAGCTGTTGTGATAGAGAAAGCACGACCTTGATCTCTTGGCCTCTGTTGAGGTTGGTGGTGATTCCCCTCCACCGCCCTCGGATTGGGACATTGGTTAGCAAAGTGCCCAAGCTATCCACACTTGAAGCATGTGACTTCGGGTAGGGCCAGAACCATCTTTCCTCTGTCGTTAGTGTTGGGAAGCTGAGGCTTCACCTCACTATGACAATTCCGAGAAATATGGCCTCCTCTTCCACACTTGTAGCACTTGCCACTTCCGTTCAAGCAGTTCCCCAGATGATTCTTCCCACATTTATTGCATGTGGTAAGTTGCATTTTCTTTCCACCTCTTCCCTGATCAAAAGACTTCCCTAAACTGGGCTCCAACGATCTCTTCTTTTCATTTGGCTTATGAGACCACTGTGTCTCACCAAACTCCAGCTCGACTTTCATAGCACTTCGAACTATTTCTTCATAGCTATCATAGTCCCTGTTGGCTAGATTCTTCCGTAGATGAGGTCGTAGTCCACCAAAGAATCTATCAACCTTCCCATTAGGGTCCATGACAAAGCTTGAGGTATAACGGGAAAGCCTTGTGAAGTTCATCTCGTAGCTTCTGACAGATTCGTTCTCCTTCTGCTTCAGCTCGAGAAACTCTTTCTCCATTCTCGTTCTCATGGAACGAGGGAAATACTTGTTAAGGAAAATTCCCCGAAATTCTTCCCACTCCATAGCTTCTATCTCTCCTCGTGGCTTCGTGTTTTTGATCAGTGACAACCACTGATCAGCTTCTCCCTCTAGGCGGTAAACAGCAAGGGTGACCTTTTCTTGTTCCGAACAATGAAGTACAGAAAAGATCTTTTCAATGGAGCTTATCCATTGTTCCGCAACCAATGGGTCAGTAGATCCACTGAATGTTGGCAGTCGTTGACGCATGAAGGACTCAACAGAGTGTTGTTCCCTTCGTGGTGAGGTCGGCCTCTCAGCTTGATTCAAGTTATTACTCATAACTTGAGTCAGTTGGTTCATCATTCTCATGAATGTTTCCATTCCGGCTTCCATCGGAGGGCCATCAGCACATGGTGCATTGCGGTCACCATCAGCACGGTTCCTCCTATTGCCCGCCATTTCTAAAAGAATAAAACCTTAGTAAGAAACTTATTTTATTTATGAATCTTTTAACTAAGACTTAATGCTTAGACAATTACACTTTTCTATAATTCCTTCATAATGATTCATAGAAAGCTTGTGATTAACCAAACATATCCCCCGGGAGTGTCGTAACCAAGAGTGCAGCAAGGCCCGTTATCGTGCACCAGTTCCCGTTCGAGTCTAGCTCAAAGCGGTGTTTTCGGGTTTTACCCCTATGTACATCTGTGCCAGAGCCGCCTCTACCTGCTCGTATCCAGACAGGGATGTATTTGTTTGATAAACCACTTACTCAATACTTACCAAAATACCAGTAAGTTTTCCTATATTTAAACTTTTCTATAGGGTTCTTCCTAAAGTTTTTATATCCTAATTTCCACAAATAACTAAACCATCCTTTGATACCAACTATAGCATCCCGCCATTTTATAACATAAACTTTCATTTCATTACACGGAACTGAGGATCGTTAAGGTTTAGTGTCTTGGAAACAAGGATCATAATACATAAAAAAACATAAAAACATTCTTCTTAAACACTTGAAAGGCTTCTCCTTTAGTTCATCCTATGTTCATTATGCATCTCATAACCTGGGGACATACATCAAAAGAAAGGGTGAGCAGAAGGCCCAGTAAGGGAAACAAGAGAAACATTTTACAAGTGAACTTGAGATACTTCAATAAGGACATGAAAATAACTTTAAGGCATGAGAAAGAAATCATGAGGTACATCATAATAAAAATAATCATTTTTCATAACTTGAAGATGTGGCTACAACATTTAATATTGACAATCGTTTCGTTTCACCAAGGTCCATCCCCAAGGTGTCGTTAAAAATTACCAAGGTTATTCACCAAGGCGTCGTTAAAAATGGTCATCTCTAGAGATTAAGTCTTTACCCAATGCATTGGAGCGCTATCAGGGCGCACCCTTAAATTTGTCTTTATTTTCATGTGAGCCACATATATCATCATCAAACATTTCATAAATAACCCATATATCATAAAACAAATGGGTTTCATTTCATAATCATAACGTTTCAAAAACTGCTTTAAAGACATGATCTTTACGTTACTTTAAACCCACGGAAAGGGAAAGCGGGTATCTGTATGTAAATCCCAGAATTTAAAATAGATCATTTTTATATATATGTGAATACCCCTTTATAAATAGGAGCTTTGAGTATTCACTTTATAACATAAAATAATTTTGAGAAAAGAGAGGCATTTTGAGACGAAAATTCTGCAGCATAACGACTATGTTACAAGGTTTTAGAAACTTTGAAAAGAGAGGGAACATGGGTTGAACAATCATAATTGACCCATAAAAAGGTAAAGGGACAGAATAAGAAGGATATATGGACATGGTGATGCAATTTCAAGGACATACCAATTGAAATTAAAAACATGGAAGGAAGACAAAAATTTGATTTCTCTTATGAAAATTCGGCAGCCTAACGGCGTCACTTAAACTTCAACAAAAATGAATTGGACAAATAAAATAGGGTCTCTCATCATATGATCATAAGAGATCAGTATGATAGATATAGAGATCATACCCCAACATAATAAAAAGGAACTTGAAAGACTTGACATGAAAATCGAACTTGAAAAAAATGAGAAGGGTGAAAGAATCACTTAAACATTCGGCAGCCTAACGGCGTCACTTAAACTTTCATAAAACGAAATGATGAGAGTAAGAGGGGATCTCTCATCATATAAAAATGAAAGGGCAGTAAGAGGAATATAAAAGAACATCCTCTCACATAATCACATGGAGCATAAAAGGAATGACATAAAAGAGATTACACGAAAAGAAAGAGAGGGGTCGGATCCCTTACCTTAAAACGTGACTCTTGAAACTCAAAGGATTGGACCTTGAGGGCTTGGGGGCACCTTGGGAGGACTCTTTGGAAGGTAAGAAGACCAGAACTTCGTTGGGGAAGAGTTGGGAGTGAAAACCAAGGGAGGAAAGGGTGGGTATTTATAGGGAAAGTGAGGGGACAAAGCCTTAATGGCCAAATGACACCTCACATGTGCTTTTCTCAAACCCATGTGCTCTCCCTTGGCATTTATCATGGAGTTAGGCCACATGGGGCCCCCAAAACAATAATTCATCACCCTTGGACGGCCAACCCTCAAAAGATCTCATGACATCATCATGACATCATTATGATGTCATTAAACATACCGAAACCCTAAAACGGTATTTTTACTATTCACTAAAAAAACAACTTTCTCAGAATAATCCCAAAATTTCACCTTAACCAAATATCAATGCTCTGATTTCAAAAATGAAATCCATTTTATAAAAATATTTTTCTAAATATTTTTAATTTAATTTTTAAATAAAAACACTATTCATCGAAAATTCATTTTTTTCAGAAAAATCCCCAAAAATTACCTTAACATAATATCGATGCTCTGAGTTCAAAAATAAAGTCCTTTTTATAAAAATAATTTTCTAATTATTTTTAATTAAATTTTTAATTAAAAAACACTATTCATCCGAAAAAACTAATACTTGATTAATAATTTATGAAACCGTTATTTACCCATTTTATTGAATCACATTACTTAACCAAGGTGTCTAAATTATATTAAAACTTTCTTTAAGTGAAAATTACTAATCCATTTGGTCACATTACTAATCCTATGCGTAAAATCACTATTCATAATTTAATATTCATCAAAAATTAAGTTGATCTTATTAGACTCCAAATTCCTTAATGAACACTTTTGTAGAAGACCATTTTTTGAAAATCATTACACATCATTAGTTATTTAGGGTTTACATAAATATTTCAAAATATCCCTTTTTCAAAATTCATCAATAAAATACATTCTAAAATTATCTAGGCATTTGAAATTTCACAAACATCACTAAAGGAAGAAATCTCAATTTATTCACCCGAGAGGATTACACAAGGAAACTAGGGTCTCATCACATAGCCCCTTATAACACTGGCATAAGACCTAAGTGTAAGGTGTGATATGGTGAGAGAATCTGAGGGAGGCTCAGATAACATTGCCCTAGTAGCAATCTCCACTAACTTGAACTTCTCCTGCAAGCGTTTTCGTTCAAGCTTGACACGCTGGAGCTCGGCTTGGGCTTGGTCCAAAGCGAAGCCCACAGATGCTACCTCCTTCCCAAGCTCTGATAAGTGGGCTTCGTAAGGGTTGAGTCTACTGGATGAAGCAATCGACTCCTCTTTCTGCATTAACCATTAACATCTTATTAAATCAATAAGAGTAAGTTAATATACTACTCAAAAAGATTGGGTCGCTACAAGATACGATCACCAATGCAATAAATATATTCATATTATTCATGTTATGAATAATGAGCACTGAATTTGTTTATTAAATGCATTAATAATATTTAAGTAAATATGTGAAAAATATTAATTGACAAATATTAGTTTAATATATTCAAGATTCAATTAATATTTATGAGAACGAAGTGTCGAGTTAATGACTCATTTATTATCACGTAATATATTTAATATATTACAAGAAAGTAATAATAATAATGAATAATATTTATGCCTCAGTTTAGTAGTAAAAATATTATTTTTATATTGTGTTAATTATTCAAGGGTCGGGCTAGCGTTTCCAGGTAATTACATTACACTCTATAAATAGAGGAGAAGAGGGATATTCTAGGTACTATTCATGGCATCTCCCTCTCCCTCTACTTCTCTATCCCATATTCTATAGAGAGGCTCTGGATCCACATAGCTTGGATCAAACTCTCTCTCAATCATTGCATGCGAAGCGATTCGGTGATTGTCGGAGCGTCAAAAGCATCGTCGGATCTCCGTGCTAGAACCCAAAATTCGACGATAGGCACTACCACATATTTCGTGAAGCACGTGTGGATGATCTAGAGGAATTCAGCTTCAGATTCTTCGAGTAGCGATCACCAGTGATGAGCAGACATCGTGCGCACCTTCAGATCAAACTAGGTATTTTTTGGCTTTTTGTGATTAAAACACTTCACACGTGATTCTTGTCTTAAATCGGGCAGTTATTCGCTAACGTCAACAAGTTCATGTCGAACATCAGTGATTTTTTTTACAATCTCACGTGTTTGGGGCTTCCACTGCATGCTTGGTTCCTTCAAGTGATATTAGAGCCTCATGTGTTTATTTTAAGCGAAAATAAATTAAATTAGCATTAAGTCTTATAGAGGGGTGTCATTGAGGCCACAACACCACAGAAGGATTTTCAATCCGACTTCAGATTACCAACTTATGATCATCCAAGATTTTAAATATGGATTGACATTGTTGTAGCTGGTTTTCAATCTATATATTTTTTTGATGAATCCCACTAATCTGGTTGGGTTGCACATCACTGGAATAGTATTTTATGGTGAGGTTTATTAATGATTATGATTTTAATAATTTTATTATAATAATAATACCTCGATAATAATAATATTTATATTATTATAATATTTTATTATACTAATATTGTATTTTTCTATTCTAAACATAGATTTAAAAAAAACATTTGCTTATTTTTTTTTATTAGGGTGTGATTTTTTCACGATAGTGGGTGTTTAGAAAAAGGGGGAGGGGGCGAGACATGTTTGCAGGTCTCGACAATTTTTTTTTTTAAATACTGTTGGGAGACCCGAAAAGTGGGTCTCCTTCTCACGGCACGGTGGCCTCATCTGGGCTCCTCCCTCCAGCAGCGCGCTGCCTCGCCCGAGCCAGCAGCGGCCCGCCGGCCGCCCTCGGGCCTGCACCCTCCGCGCCGCCCCGGTCACCCCCCTCCTGTCTGCCCCGCCTCCGCCCTTATGCCGCCCCAGATCCACCAGACGACCATCATGGCCCAGCCATTCCTCCAGTCTGCCCTCCCGGCAACACCACCACTCTCCATCCAGGCGGGCCACCTCCTCCTCCGGCACCACGTAGCGATGATCCGCACAGCCTTTGGCCTTGCCCGCTGCAGCCGCCCATATCTTGTAGTGGCGGATTCTTCCACAGGGTGTCCCGAATCCGGCCAACCACTCATGGCAGACACCCCCCCCCCCCCCCCGGCGCGCTCCTCAGCTGGCGAGATGGGCTGTCCACTGCATCAGGTCGGCCTTTCCTTCTCCCCGAGTGCCGCCCTCGGGTGTTTCAAGGCCACTGGACCAAGGCCTCCTCGACCACTGCGCACTTCCCACCACGCTACCTCCCCGCCTGAGTGCCGCACCACCATGAGATGTAACACCCGCCTCCTTCCAGTCATGGGTCGAATCAAACCTTTGGGGTACAATCCATTTTGTTTCTGCACTGACCATATCCGCCCTAAAAGAATCCCGAGCGGGTTTGAGTCGCCCCAAACGGGCTAGGGCAGACCTTCATGGTCAAGATTCTCCCTTCACGGGACAACACAGCCTGATATGGGCCTGAGCGGGTCCAGCCCAACTCTCACTAGCCTTTCCGGGAGTTTTTGTGGGTCAGGTAATTTATTTTAATCAAAAATTAATTTAATCAAATTAATTTAGTTTCTATTTTAAATTAAATTAATTAAATATTAATTTTTGGTTTATAATTATTGCGGCGTCCTTAATATAATTGATGTTTAATTAAAACATTTAATTAATTTAATTTTTAGTTTTAAAATTAAATTAATTAAACGGGACTGAACAACATAAATATTAAATTAAAAATTGGAGTGATGTTTGTAATTCAATTAAATATCGTTGAATTTATTTACTGCAAGTTTAATTTTTCTTTTGCAATTAGTTTTTATATGCGAGTTAATGTATATACTGATCATGAGTTGGAGACCAACTAATGCATGTCTGGTGCTTGATTATTTATTTAATTATTTCATGGTATTTTAATAATTAGTTTAATTTATAAAAGACGATATGTGTGTCGTCTCAAAGTTAATATATGTATAAGGGTCTGCGTACCCATTCTCAAAGTTGCATTTTTTACCCCGAGACCCCCTTTCCTGCGTGCGAGTACTGTTGTATAATGATGAGATGAGGTGTGATGCACTTCTCACCAGGTGGTGGTGATGCACCAGACATGAGTTGGATGGATTGGGTGAATAGAAATTGTTATTGCAAGCCAAACAACTCATGGTATTACCCCTAGGGTCATGATTGATCTGTTATTTGCTAAACGAATCAACCATTAGTACAGTCTCATGATCTGGTCATCATTTTGTTTTGAATAGTTTTTTTGAATATGTAGTTAATGAACGATCACATAGAATAATAATAAACAAGCATGTAATAAAAATGAACATGTGACGCGATGCTGTTTTCTATTCCTCGCATGGTCAGTTTTGAGTGAGATCACATAGTACATGCTTATAAAAATAGAAAATGATTTCTTTTATCACATTAGAAATAATAAAACCCTCAATGATATATTAAGTAATAACCGCCTTCCGACATTCGAATTTGGACAAAACCGGGTGTTTGGGGTGACGGTCATGTTGTAACTGAGGGTGCCTCTTACAACCGGGGAGTATTTATAAGAGTAACGGGTCGACATAACTAAAGTTATAGTAAGGATTATCTATAACTAACTTGTTAAAATTTTAGAGTCAAGAGTTGAGTAAATCAAGTTCTGATTTTAGAAGATGGGACATTACACAACAGATCAAGGAACCACGAGTTCATGGGGTTCGTCAGCCAAAAACCTACCATGAACCCTCCAAGTAGTGGAGTAGCCATAGCATATAGACTACGAGGGGTGGTTCCAGGATCATTTTCACTATAATAATTTAACGAAAGAGTATTCAAATTCTAGCACATAGGGTTCCTAGAACTCAATTAAAACAGCGGGAGACATTTAATTAATTAATAAAAATGTCTAAGTAGGTAATTGTGATTAATGTGCTAATCATCTAATTTTTTTTGTAGAAAAATGGAATGTTATACCACAAGTTTAAAACTTCTATAAATATTGGAAAATGTAAAGGTCCTCACTGACATGAGTATCCATGAATTGTACAGGCGTGTGTGCATAGTACTATGAAATATGAAACTCAAGGTTCCAGTGTCCCGAACACTTCTTAAACTACCTCAAGAAGTGAGGGTGAAATTTCTTACAAGAGACTGATGTACAAAGTGTAAGATGGTTATGTCATTAGTATTTCATCATTATCCAATGTTAGTTGCAATCGGTACATCAAGACATGGATGATAAAACATGAAATCTCATCTTCGAGATGTTTTCAAGGACAAAGCGAAGCAATGATATGAATAAGGTGATGGTTACACCGACATGTGTAAATTGAAACATGGATCATGATCTTTAAACTAACCCCTTTCTCATGTCATTTTATCCCCTTTACTTAGGTTTCATTTTAAGTTACAATACGAAAAAGTATTGAGTAAAAGCTTCATTACCTATTTAGGTAAGGTTCTCCAAGTGAATAATAACATCAAAGAGTTTTTTATCTTTAATTCTTATAGTGAATAAATTGAAAGACATGGAAAAAAGGGAAAAGGGAATGTAATTCCAATGACACATTCGCAACATTCTTCAATTAATGAGGTATTAACAATGGTTATTTTTATTTCATATTATAAAATAAAATAATGGATGTTTAAAACCAATAAATTGAATTAATGAAGCAAGTTACCCGCTTCTTATTAAAAAATAATCATCAATTGTAATGTTTCAGTTTTACTACTTTTGTATTACATACAATATGGTTGTGACAGATGTGTATTATAATACGGTAACCAAGTAAGTATAGAAACCTTACTTGAAGTCAGGTGTATTCTCAAAGTGGTTGAGAAAGGGTGATACCTAGGCCAATGGTGAGAAGTACACGACTTCTTAATTTCCAAGTGAAAAATTCATGTAGAAATATTATTAATTATTGACCAAAACATTAATCTCATGTGTCCTAGGACACAAGGAGACATTATTCCATGTTCCGAAATGAATGTTGTTTTTGGTATTTAATAACCAATCATTAGTTCAGGGATACATGAATCATAGGAAATGGGTGATAAATATAAAAATGTAAGACTTATAACCAGTTGTGTAAAGATATTTCCTTTTCAAGAAAAAACTAAATTGGACATCAAGAATGTACCCAATATAGTATTTAGGCTTAATACAGCTAAATACTTTCGGTATTATCGATGTCTTTAGTTTGGACAGAGGAACCTTTAAAAAATAAAGGTATGTCACAAAGATTTTGGAAATAGCTCAACAAGTGAACTTGAAATATTCCAAGGGTAAAATAGAGGTATAAATATACTCGATAAGATTCCTCTAGGTTATTAAAAAATAATAAAGTGATGTATATGCAAGGTCAGAAGATATGTGTTTCTTCAGGTTGGCTTACCAAAGAATATCTTGACCTACCATTCATCGATCATGATAGTGTAGTGTGGATTAATTCCTAAACGCACATTACCATATCCACATCAGGGAATTGAAGATAATGAGGAGGATAGATGATGAAGTCTTACATGTCAACATTGATCAATAAAATCTAGCATGGATCAATTCCTAAATTCACATTTTATACATCAGAGTTATGATGTATGTAGTATAATTGTTTCAACTTTCAGAAACTTCTATTATATTTCATGACATGTTCACAAATAAAGGCATAATCCCATAATAATATTCCAACTAAAATGATAAGTGGATATCATACGAGTCATAGTATGATGAATAATCCATTATATCATACAAACATGTGTTTGGATGCAAAGATTTTGTTAGGACATAAACAAACTTGCATCAGGTACAAAAACAATATGCATCTATTGTAACTATACTAACAGTTTATTAGGATGTTACATAAATCCCTAAGATAGAAAATTAGTAGTCAAGTGATTGAATACATTTCTATAAGGGTGAACATGTCATTAGAGATAGTGGGATAAAAACTTACTCGGACTTATTCAATGTTTCATATGGACAAATAATTGACATAGGAACTAGTTCCACTAGCGCATGTGGCACAAAGTATGTTCCAAAGACACATACTGTGTAGGAAGGATAAAATCATTGTAATGGATTTTGTATTCATTGTGGCTGGTGATCAATTATTCATTACGAATAATATTTCGTACAAGTGAGCAGTATATGGCAATTAGCTAAGATTGACATGATCAATTAAAATTCCATAACTAAATTCTATGAATCAAAGAGCAAAGGGGCCTATAATTTTGAATACTAAGGTGGGTATTCAAAGGATTTGATACATGGATAATACAAGTGCGGTACCGATAAGGCTCGATTGGTTATACCAAGTCGGTATGCCTAAATCTATTAGAATTTTAATTTCCATAACTAATTTCTATGATCATTATATTAATCATTTGATGTCCTGACCACCAATCATGGATGGAATCTATATGAAAAAACTAGAAAGATATGGTCACATCACATAATTCTAATAAAGGTTTCGTGTTACTGAAACCAAGTTTAGGATTAAAGTAAGCAACATGATCATAAAGTATTCATTTTAAAATGAATGATTTCCATGTACCTACAAGAGGTTAGTGGGAGAACCAAGGTTTTCCATGAAATGTATGTTTGAAACATATGAAAAATAGACATCAGTATTACAGTTAATTAAGACCAGGATGAGATCTATTCTCTAGTGATTTACTTAAAGTAGAAACCTATGTTCTAGGGAACTGGATCTACTAAGGTGGATCTATAGGTTTCTTGGACCTAGTCAATCATACATATAATGACATAGTATTGAAAAATACAAGTTGGAATAATTCAAGATATGAAATTTTGCCTATGTCAAAGAGTATAATCTCTCCAAGTTGATGTGTCCAAGACATAGGAGGAGATAAACGTGATGATTGAAATCCATATGTTGAAGTAATGGATCAAACACGTATTCCATGATATGTACAAGAATAAATATCACCAAATTATATTTTTACAGTAGGAGAATATCATTAATATCTAGAAGAACTTCAGGGGAAGAATTCAGAACTATCTAATTGTACTTCTACAAGTACAAAGGATATGTACATGGTAAGTGGAGAAGAAAAGATACAAGTTTTCAGGGATACAAACTAGTCTTCCATAGATCAATGTGATATAATATCACATTTAGGCTAAGGTGATGGGCTATACAATCGCATATAAGCCAGTGGTATCCATAACAAAAAATACCAAGTACGTTGCTTCTTCTGAGGTAGCAAAGAAGCAGTTATTAAATGCAATGATTTTCTCCAGTTCTTTGAATTGCACCTGATAAAAAAAGTATTATCATAATGTAAATTATGATATTCTTACTACCCAAGATTTCAAGTTATGACAGAGGACAAGTGGGTTATACTCGGGACACCATCTCTTGAGATGTTTTACTCAATGAGATGAGGTTGCAATAGTAGAGTAGCCATGCGGCAGAACCTTGGTGGACACAGTAGCTAAATTCGTTACTCAGTAGAAACATGATGTTCATCACGTTATTAGCTAACATGTTTGGTTAGCAAGTTGGATCTAGTGCAAGTGGGAGGGTTGAAATAGCGGGTTCCCTAGACCGAACTATTCAATTATTTTGATTACCATATCATGTGTACAGTTAGTTATACTTGATGTATTATTACCATTATAGTGTTGATATTTCTACATCCCCTATATAATGGTAATTTCCAATGATTAATTATTTTTTTGAGAGGTTATAGAAGTTCCTAGGCTATAATGAGAACCGTGAGATATTATGAAATTAATCTTAAATATATGTTTTATGGTCTTGGTACATCTTACTGATTGGACACAATAGATGTTTGACTATCAGGTGTTAGGGGCTCATAATCCTTGATACATATTCTCAGGAAGTTTGCACTTGGTGATATCTAGTAGTGATATCACGAGGATAGACCCGACAATAGGAACCCCACATGTTTAAGGAGCCATTTGATGTTCCTATCTAAGATCATGTTTAATGGTTTCCTGACTCGAGATCATTGCAAGTGTATGTAATTTGATCGTGTACCTTGATGCAAGACGAAAACCATGATATTGAAATCGTGGCGAGGTAGTTTGTGTTGGGTGTGTCATTGAAGACATGAAATTTTTTTAATGGTCAAGAAAGGATTTGTCACTTCCGGGTTATGGGAGTAATATATCTCAGGCCATGTTGATTAGGATGATAATACCTTCATAAGACCATGTCCATGGAAGTCGAAGGTAAATCCGTCCAGTTGGATTAACAAACAATAAAGCTAGAAAAGGACGATGACACATGTGTCCATCCTACTTTATGAGGTATTAATGACAAAGATATTATATTACACAATAAGTGTTAGTTGGTTGGTTTTCATTACTATGATAATACTTATCTCTTTAGGGGCCATGATAGGTTTCTAGATCCGACTCTTGGTCTATGAATACTATTCACTACTATCGAGATAAGGTCCTAGAGGGTCACACACAATAGCATATTCAAGAATCTTCCCTATTCAGTTGAATATGTGTTTGGGACTTGGTGGTCCCCACTACTCGGGTCTGGGATTTTTCCATGTAGATTCAATCACCAATGCAATAAATAAATTCCTATTTTTCAATTTTGGAATAATGAGCATTGAATTTATTTATTAAATGTATTTATATGTTTTAAGTAAATACATGAAAAATATTAATTGACAAATATCTGTTTAATATATTCAAGTTTCAATTAATATTTGTGGGAAAGAGGAGTCGATTTATTCCCTCATTTATTATCACGTAATATATTTAATATATTATAGGAAAGTAATAATAATAATGAATAATATTTATGAATCAGTTTAGTAGTCAAAATATTATTTATATTGTGTGTTAATTATTCAGGGGTTGGCAAGGCGTTTCCGGGTAATTTATTACACTCTATAAATAGAGGAGAAGATGGATTTTTTAGGTACTATTCATGGCCTCTCTCTCTACTTCTCTATCCAACATTATAGAGAGAGGGGTTATAAATCCAAGGAGCTCATATTGAGCTCTCTCTCAAGAATCGCAAGTAAAGAGATGTGGTGATCGTCAGAGCATCAAAAGCATCACCGGATCTCCGCTCTATCACCCGTAATTGAATGATCGGAACTCCTGAATATTTCTTGATGTGCATGTGGATGATCGAGAGGAATTCGACTTCATATTCTTCGAGCAGTGATTACCAACGATGAGCAGGCGCTGTGCACAGCTTCGAATCAAACCAGGTATTTTACAGTTTAATTTTTTTCTTAAAACTCACCGCATGTGGTCCTTGGCTTAAAATCGGTAGTTATTCACAGACGACGACAAGTTCATGTCGAACTTCAGTGAATTATTTTAAAATACCACCTGTTTGTGGCTTCCGATGCATGCTTGGTTCATACACTCATTCTCGATGAGTCACTATGGGATGCTAGGCCACTGAAGTCCACTCGTCTGCTAAGCCACTCAGGTCTTCTAGTCTTCTAGGCCACTGAGGACTGATCGTCTACTAGGCCATTGAGGTCCGCTCATATGTTGGTCTACTAAAGTCTGCTCACTTGTTGGGACCCTGAGGTCCTCTCTTCTACTGGGTCACTAAGGTCCCCTCTTCTTTGGGGCCACCAAGGTCCGCTCGTCTTCTGGTCCACTAAAGACTGTTCGTCACTAGGGTCTGTTGGATCCACTCTTATAGTGTACATAATTACAGGAGAATCTACTCCTCAAGCCATTGGTCATATCTCAACTTCCACAAAAACACACATTGAGTATTTCAAAAGTACCTTCTGGTCAGGAGTGTCCCAAAACCACAAAAAACTCATCAATCGGACGCATAGTTTGGAAGTTATGTCTGCTTTACTGAAAAGGGGTTTGTGGGGTCTAGGTCCGATCTGACATGGTCAGACCGACCTGAACTGACTTTCCCTAGGGTTCGGCTGACCTAGATCTGAACTGACTCAGATATGACCTGGTCTGGGTTTGACATGACCTATAGGGCCCATCCCTGACGACTTTGAGTGGGCCAGCAAGCCACGCAGGGACATAGCGGTATTCATCGCGTTCGCTCCATGTTCAACGCAGAGGTTTCTCCACGTGAACACCTTGCAGTTCACTATGTGAACACCATGTGGGTCACCACAGGGCCCAACTAAAATGGCCCCACTACACCATGCCCCTCTGGCAGCGTGACTTGGTTCGTTTCCACGTCCGCCAAAGACCCACCACCAATAGTTGTCGGCGACCCCTATCGCCGCCCTGTGATTGATGCCATGGGGACCTCCAAAACTGTGGAATGATGTCGATGCCCTCTGCCTCCCGAAATAAGCCGTCTCCGGTGCCAGTGCACCTAATGATTATACTTCGGCCACCAAGACTTTCTCTAGTGGTCCGTTATTCAATCTGCGAGCACCTTTGGGATCCTCGGGTCGTCATTGTTACAACTACATGCTCCCAGAAGTCTCACCATTGAACGGGGGGTACTGTCATGAAGAACACAAGAACACCCCCAATGGAGGGATCCAGGCCTTGTTCGTGTCAGCTCGATCCCTCCACATTAGAAATTTAAAAAAACTTGTAAGGATATTTAAGAATCTAACATGGATAATTCTGATTCAAAACCTCGAGATCTAAATCCCTACCACATAAGTGATCGATCTATGGTTCACCTGTTCATCGGTTGACCCTCATTCATCTCTCAAATCCATGAATGGGGAAAACTGAAATTCACTTAGAATCCAAACCCAACCTTGAGGTCGGATCATTCATTGGTGAATATCACACTGATTCCATTCTTCATTCCTAAATCCTTCATTAGTGGAGGTTCATCGATCGTCACTCACCAACGCCAAATATCCAAGGGTTAAGAGAAATACTGTATTGTTCCAATGATATCTTATTTAGTTAACCCATTAAATGGATAAAATTCATTTCATCATTTTTGTTACGCTGAGACGTAGCGTCATTATTCTTTTTGTAAGAACCCGTGTTTTTCCAGACTGCAGTTTTGAGCAGAAATTTTAATTTTTGATGTTAGATGACCATTTGGGGTAAAATGGTCATTTATACTACCATATGATCTTAGATAATTTTTCTAACAACTCCGTTGGTCTCAGAATAGGGAGTTTACCCTAGGATAGAAGTTTGGTGGAAATCTGAGCTGTTTGAATTTTAGCAGAATATTTAATATTTAATATTATAAAATTAAATATTAAATTATTCACACAGGTTCATTTGTCAATAAATTTTAAATGGAATTTCTAATTGAAATTCCATCTGCACTTTTGATTCTGGAATGGAGAGCTTAGCCTAGGGAAGGCATAAACTCATGTCGGGCGTCGGGGCCGGCCCATGCCCCTTTTTCTTCCTTTTCTTTTCTTCTTTCCTTTTCTTTTCTTCTCTCTTCCTTCCTCCTCCTCCTTATGGATGCTCTATATGCGCTCCTACTTGTCCGTGTCTTTTGGTGGGATTTGGATATTGAGAAATAGAGAGAGAGTTGGGAGGCAATAGGGGTACCGATTCGAAGCTCTCGACACGCTGAGTCGGCGTGCAACAACCGGGAGCCGTGAAATCAACCGAAGCTTCGGCAGTTTCCGCCCAAAGGTAGGTCTGTTTATGTTTTTGCAATAGATACCCTTTAAAAATGTTGTTTTAAGTCTTTAAATCCTTCTATTTCTTTCTTGTAAGCCCATGGGGCTCGATCTGTTGTTTTGGGGGAGAAAACAGGCGTTTTCAGGGATTTCCCGTCGGAAAACCCAGAATACACGGCGTGTATTCCAGGGGTACATGCCATGTGTTCTTCCCATTCGGGGAAGACAAAGTTTTCATAAGTACACACTGTGTACTTTGAGTACACGCCGTGTAGTTGGTGGCCGTGTGACTGACCATGTGAATTAGAACACAAAATAGTTGTTTTTTAGGAGTACACGCTATGTACAGTAAAGTACACGCCGTGTAGTGGTACTTGGGCATGTGTTTTACTGAAAAAACACATGGGGTAAATTTTTGTGAATAGTACATGCCATGTACAGTAAATTACATGTCGTGTACTCTTACACAGGCAGGCCCAATGTGTTCTGGCCATGTGCTCTGGCCATGTACTTCCTCGTCTTAGTAATTTGGGGATATCTTGGGCCCTGGAAGTTAGAATTGGGCGTGTGAGTAGTCGATTCTAAGAACTTTTTTACGTAGATCGTAATGGTGGAATCCGTTTGACATTTAAGGGTCATATAAATGGGGTTTTGGGGGTTTTTCTATCTAAATGGAGGGGTTCTTCCTGTAGTTATCAAATTTAGTTGACACCTAAGAGTGAGACTTATCGTGGATGATAGGTTGGGTGTTCGGATCAACTTAGTTGAGACCTTTAATAGGAGATGAACTATGATATATCTCTCGTAACCTATTCTATAGAGGATGTTCCCATTGTGAGATGTTCCCTTTTAGCCTATGAGTCTGTGAGACTGGATACTTCTAAGGATCCCCTGAGGGATGACTTTACTTGTGTATTGACCTTGGGAGTTCCTTGTAGGATCCCTCTCCTGTTTTTCCTTTGATAGGACCCATGTTATGGAATTCCTATGTTGTCCTTCCTTTGAGGATCCTGTGTAGGATTCCTCTCTTTCTCTTATCTAAGGATCCCATGTAGGATGCCTTCGCTCGTGTTTACCTGGAGAATCCCGAGTATGATGCTTCCTCAGTGTTTGACTTGAGGGACTCAGTGGGTGCTCGTTGTTTGAATGACTCTGAGTTGTTACATCGGGTTTGGGTAGAGATGGTGATCGGGTGTCACCTAGAACCCGTGCCAAACTGGTGATCCCCTTGGGGATATGGATGTATTGTTGGGTTGGGCGTTCGAGCCACCCTCACTGTTTGTTTATATCTGACTTGGTTTGATGATGCTGTAGTGTTTACCAGAGGTGCTTCCTGGTTGGTGGTTATTGATCCTGACGTGAGGCATATTTCTTGTTTTTTTGGATGCCTACTATTCCTTGTGTGATTGAGTTGGTGTTTTGTGCCTTTCTATTGAAAGTATTTGAGTATTATGTGCAATTATGCCCAATACCCTTGAACAAGGTAATGTGCGTTTACCGTTTTACCCCCGTTGTTTTCCTAACATGATTTTATGATTGTGTAGAGGTAATTAGGATATGAATAGTGTTGATTGCTATGCTTTGGATGTGTTTCCCATGCATGTTCTATTTACGACCGTTGGTCTGCTTAGCCTTTTCGGCCACCTTGTCTGTTTTCCATGCCTGTTGCTCTAGGGTGGAGAGTTTGTATTATGACATTCTTGATATGCTATAGACTGGTTAGCCAAGTAGTTATGTAGGTTTACTTTGGCCATATTGAACTGATATGCTTGTCGACCTACACATGACTATGAGAACCTGGTGTAGTATACTATAAGGGGAATCAACTGAGTGAGATTCCTCAAAGAGTCTTCGAGCCCTTTAGGCTATGAGAGGAATTGACTGTGTGAGCTTCCTCAGAGAGACTAGAACCACTTGGGGATATAAGGGGAATTGACTATGTGAGCTTCCCCAAAGAATCCTTGATTGCTTTAGACTATAAGGGGAATTGACAGCGTGAGCTTCCTCAGAGAGTCTTTGTTTTAATAGAACGACTTAGGCTATAAGAAGAATTGACCGTGTGAGCTTCCTCAGAGAGTCCGTGACCTTAGGGATATAAGGGGAATTGACCGTGTGATATTTACCAGAGAGTCCTTGACTACCTTAGACTATAAGGAGAATTGACTGTGTGAGCTTCCTTAGAGAGTCTTGTTTTACCTTTGACTATAAGGGGAATTGACTGTGTGAGCTTCCTCAGAGAGTCTTTATATATTATTATAACTGAACCAGAGGGGTTAGACTGTGAGTACTACCCAGAGGGTTGCTTGTGTTTGACTGGTTGAACTAGAGGGTTACTTGTTTTTTTTAGCTTATTCAGAGTCATATTTCCAGCGTTGGCCGAGGCATGTACATGTCGATGGGATTACAGACCCAAAGATCGACTTATTGATACACGTCTTGAGTGTCAAGACATCCAGCTCAATTCCCTTGAATAGGATGTCCAGAAGATCGGGCTTATGGTCCCAAGGATCGACTGTTGATGTTGTTTCTTGTTATTTGAATCACTTAATCATGAATATTCATATTTATCTATATGTGTATAGGTATGAGACTATACATGTGTACGTATATAGATATGGAAATCCATGGTGGCACTTGCCCAGTTGATAGGGATTACATACCCTGAGTTCGAGTGTGGTTTCACGTTTGGTTTACTTCCTCTTTGTTGTGTTCCAGCTATGCTGAGCACATTGTTGTTGCATACACTTTTAGCAGCACAGTTATAGGTTGCTTGTCGGGGTTCCCTACTGAGATTATTTCTCACCCCTGCACGTGTACCTCAATGTACGTGTAGACCATATGTATTCTTTTCAGTTTGGCATGAGTTTCACTGTGGATAGGGATGAGGCCCAGTGTTGCATGATCTAGTGGAGCTGCTCGAGTGGTTCTACTGATCGGGCTGCTGCAGTTCGAAAATGTCTGGAGATCGGGTATGTGGATTGGCTCAGAGTTAGTAGAAGAACCCTGTAATTTTACTTTCAGTTTCTTTTGTACTTGTATTTGTATGTCCGGCCGGGTCGGTGACTAGTGTTGTATTGTATTTCATAGTTGTTTGGGCTTTTACAACATTTTACTATTACAACTTGTTATATTTCAATTGTTTATTGCTTCCACACTCTGTTTACTTTCTGCTGTGTATGATACTTAGTTATTTCCGCTGTTTTCTTACTCTAGTATGAGTTCATAGTCTCCCCACTATAACACCCTAGGTCCTCGCTACTAGTCGGCATCCTCTGGAATACGGGGAGGCACGCTTGAGGCCTTGTGGTGAACCGGCTTAGAGCACCGCTTTAGTGGCTTCCGGGTCAGGACGTTACAAAGTGGTATCATAGGAGTTTTCTTTCCTGGTCATTACTATTTGGGATATGGTAGACATGAGTATTAGGAATGTGTCAAAACCTGTGATGGATATCGAGATGGTGCATCGAGAACACTTGTTTCGGTAAGAAGTCCTGGTTTCCAGTGTTTTGGATTGCTGTTCTGATTTTGCGATGTTACAATTGTATATGATTTCACGTTGAGCGACGCACATGTTGTGTGGTGTTTTGATTTACTATGGATATCAGCTCTTGGCCATTGGTAAGATGACAGGGATGGATTTTGACTCTTGGCCGACAAAGGCAAGAGGCGTCTCATGCATCATACTAGGCACGTAGGATTCACAGCATATAGGCATGTTAGTGTGTGTTTTTACTGACGACTGAGACCTTTGGGCTGCTTACACATACTTTTTACTCTGATGGTAGGTTATTTGGATTTATGTTGAGGCTTTGGTGTAAGGATGATGACTCATTCCTTGTGCACAGGTGGTGCAGTGACCTCAGTTGGCCGATATGGCACGTGATGCCTTTCTGTTTAACCCTTATTGGGTTTTATTTCTCGAGTCTGTGGTTATCTAGTCGGATCGTTGAGAATGATGTCGATAAATACCAAGCCTTTTCTTGTGAACTGGACCTCCTTGTGGTATTACTGTATACAGATACCTGATTAGTGTTAGATCAGCTTGTCTCTTCTGTTTTGTTTGTGACCTCCAAGGAGTCTTTCCTTCTGAGGATGCTCAGAGAGAATTAGGGCCCTTTTAAGTTGTGTTTCGGTTTTGACTTTCATTGGTCATTGTGATATTTACTGTCTTTTGAGAGGTTTTGGATCTTTTGGGATAAATGGTTAGACCTTGTGACCCATTTGTGATACTTTTTCTATAGGGCTGGGTGAAAGACCTAGACACCCTTGGTTTTGACTCGAACACTTATAGATCGATGTCTGTTCTGTTCTAGGGAAACCTGTGTAATTTTTTTTGACCCATGCTTGAATCCTGGTCGGGTTTTGGCAGGATGTTAGTTTGGCTCGGAGGGAGATGGACATGCCTTCGGTAAAATCATAGTGTACTCCTATAATAGACGATCATGCGATATCTTGATTGGTCTTGAGTATGCTGAGAGAGATTCAACCCTACATCGAGCTCCATTTTCTTTATTAATGTTCATCCCTGTTGAGGATAGAACCTGTTTTGTTTGTTCTCTCAGAGCGGTGTAAAGAAATCCATATGGTGGGGAGTGCACCATTGGCCCTTTGAGAGCGATTTTCCTTGTTTAGGTTAAACTTCGGTGTTTGTCAGGATCTTTTGAGCTCAGAGTTTTCTTTTAAAATGATGACAAAGGTATTCCTATGGTGTGGAGTACCAGTTTGGTCGTAGTTGAATATCTTCTATGTAGAAGGTGGTTGTTAACGCTATAAGGAAGGTTGTTGGACCGTCTAGATAGCTTGGTTGTGCATATTCTTGGGTTATGAGCATGGTTGCTGGTTCTTTCACTAGGCTTCTCAAGGATGAGAAGGTTTATGGTGGAGAGTTTGTAAGAACCCGTTTTTTTCCGGACTGTAGTTTTGAGAAGAAATTTAAATTTTTGTAGTTGGATGCTCTTGAAGGGTAAAATGATCATTTTCACCTACTATCTGATCTCGAATATTTTTTCGGATAACTCCGTTGGTCTCATAAAATGGATTTTACCCTAGGACATGAGTTTGGTGGAAATCTGAGCTGTTCAAATTTTAGCGGAATATTTAATATTTAATATTATCAAATTAAATATTAAATTATTAGTTCAGGTTTTTTTGTTAATAACTTAAAAAATAATTGTCAGATTGAAATTTTGTCTGTTCTGTTGAGTCCAGAATGGGGAGTTTAGCCTAGGGAAGGCATAAACTCATGTCGAGCGCTGGGGTCGGGCCGGGCCCCTTTTTCTTCCTTTTCTTTTCTTCTTTCCTTTTATTTTCTTCTATCTTCCTTCCTCCTCCTCCCTGTGAATTCTCCATATTTGTTCCTCCTTGTCCGTGTCTTTTGGGGGGATTTGTATATTGAGAAAGAGAGAGAGTTTGGAGGTAAGAGGGGTACCGATTCGAAACTCTCGACGCGCTGAGTCGGCGTGTGGTAACCCGGAACCGTGAAATCAACCGAAGCTTTGACAGTTTCTACTCGAAGGTCGGGTCATTTATGTTTTCACCACAGATCCCATTTAAACATGTTTTTAAGTCTTTAAAGCCTTATATTGCTTGCTTGTAATCCCATGGGGCTTGATATGTTGTTTCAGAGGTGAAAACAGAAGTTTCAGGCGTTTTCAGGGATTTCCCGTCGGAAAACCCAGAATACACGGTGTGTATTCTAGGGGTACACACCGTGTGTTATTCCCGTTTGGGGAAGACAAAGTTTTATTAAGTACATGCCATGTAATTTGATTACATGCCCTGTAGTTGGTGGCCGTGTGACTGGCCATATGAATTAGAACACAGAATAATGGTTTTTTAGGAGTACACGTCGTGTACAGTAAAGTACACGCCGTGTAGTGGTACTTGGGCATGTGTTTTAGTGAAAACACACACGGGGTAACTTTTTTGTGAACAGTACATGCCGTGCATAGTAAATTACACACCATGTACTATTACACAGGTAGGCCCAATGTGTTCTGGCCATGTACTTCCCTGTCTTAGTAATTTGGGGATATCTTGGGCCCTGGAAGTCAGAATTGGGCATGTGAGTAGTCGATTCTGATCATTGTTCTGAGTAGATCACAATGGTTGAATCCTTTTAACATTTAGAGGTCATATAAGTGGGGTTTTGGGGGATTTTTATCTAAATGGAGGGGTTCTTCCTGTAGTTATCAAATTCAGTTGACACCTAAGAGTGAGACTTGGCGTGGATGATAGGTTGGGAGTTCAGACCAACTTAGTTGAGACCTTTAATAGGATATGAGATATGGGATATCTCCTGTAACCTATGATTTATAGGACGTTCCCCTTGTGATACGTCCCCTTCTGTCCTATGAGTCCATGAGACCGGATACTTCTAAGGATCCCCTGAGGGATGCCTTTACTTGTCTACTGACCTTGGCAGTTCTTTGTAGGATCCCTCTCCTGTTTTTCGATTGATTGGACCCATGTTATGGAATTCCTATGTTTTCCCTCCTTTGAGGATCATGTATAGGATTCCTCCCTTACTCTTCGCTAAGGATCCCATGTAGGATGCCTTCGCTCGTGTTTACCTAGAGAATCCTGAGTATGATGCTTCCTCAGTGTTTGACTTGAGGGACCCAGTGGGTGATCGTTGTTTGAATGAACCTGAGTTGTTACGTTGGGTTTGGGTAGATATGGTGATCGAGTGTCACCTAGAACCCATGCCAAACTAGTGATCCCCTTGGGGATATGGATGTATTATTGGGTTGGGCGTTCGAGCCACCCTCACTGTTTGTTTATATCTGACTTGGTTTGTTGATACTGTAGTGTTTACCAGAGGTGCTTCTTGGTTGGTGGCTACTGAGCCTAACGCGAGGAATCTTTCTTTTTTGTTTGGATGCCTACTATTCCTTGTGTGCTTGAGTAGGTGGTTTGTGCCTTTCCGTTGAAAGTCTTTGAGTATTATGTGCAATTATGCCCAATACCCTTGAACGGGGTATTGTTCATTTACCGTTTTACCCCTATTGTTTTCCTGCCATGATTGTATTCTTGTGTAGAGGTAATTAGGATATGAATAGTGTTAATTTCTATTCTTTGGATGTGTTGCCCATGCATGTTCTGTTTACGACCGTTGGTCTACTTAGCCTTTTCGACCGCCTTGCAAGTTTTCCATGCCTATTGCTAAAGGGTGGAGAGTTTGTATTCTGACATGCTTGATATGCTGTAGACTAGTTAGACAAGTAGTTCTGTAGGTTTACTTTGTCCATATTTCACTGCTATGCTCATTGACCTACACAGGACTATGGGATCCTGGTGTAGTAGACTATAAGGGGAATTGATCGACTGAGCTTCCTCAGAGATTCTTTGAGCCCTTTAGGCTATGAGAGGAATTGAATGTGTGTGCTTCATCAGAGAGCCTAGAACCACTTGGGGATATAAGGGGAATTGACTGTGTGAGATTCCCCAGAGAGTCCTCGATTTATTTAGACTATAGGTGGAATTGACCGTGTGAGCTTCCTCAGAGAGTCTTTGTTTTAATTGAACGACTTGGGATATAAGGGGAATTGACCGCGTGAGATTCCTCAGAGAGTCCGTGACCTTGGGGCTATAAGGGGAATTGATTGTGTGAGCTTTCTCAGAGAGTCCTTGACTACCTTAGACTATAAGGAGAATTGACTATGTGAGCTTCCCCAAAGAGTCTTGTTTTACCTTTAACTATAAGGGGAATTGACTATGCGAGCTTCCTAAGAGAGTCTTTATATATTCTTATAACTGAACCAGAGGGGTTAGACTGTGAGTACTACCCAAAGGGCTGCTTGTGTTTGACTGGTTGAACTAGAGGGTTACTTGTTTGTGTTTAGCTTGTTTAGAGGCATATTTTTGGCATTAGCCGAGGCAGTTACATGTCGATGGGATTACATACCCAGAGATCGACTTATTGATACACAACTTGAGTGGCATGACATCAAGCTCAATGACCTTGAATAGGATTTCTAGGAGATCAGGCTTATGGTCCCAAGGATCGACTGCTAATGTTGTTTCTCATAATTTGAATAACTTAATCATGAATATTTATATTTTTGTATATGTTTATAGGTATGAGACTATACATGTGTATGCATATAGATATGGACATCCATGGTGGAACTTGCCCAGTTGACAGGGATTACATACCCTGAGTTCGAATGTGGTTTCACGTTTGGTTTACTTCCTCTTTGTTGTGTTCCAGCTATACTGAGCACATTTTTGTTGCATACACTTTTAGAAGCACAGTTATAGGTTGCTTTTTGGGGTTCTCTAATGAGATTATTTCTCACCCCTGCACGTGCACCTCGGTGTACGTGTAGACCTTATGTCTGTTTTTTAGGTTGAGCACGAGTTTCATGGTGGATAGGGTTGAGGCCCAGTGTTGCATGATCGAGCGGAGCTGCTCGAGTGGTTCTACTGATCGGGCTGCTGTAGTTCGACAATGTCTAGAGATCGGGTACATGGATTGGATCGGAGTTAGTAGCAGAGCCCTATAATTTTACTTACAGTTTCTTTTGTACATGTATTTGTATGGTCGACCCGGTCGGTGACTAGTGTTGTATTGTATTGCATAGTTGTTCGGGCTTTTACAACATTTTACTATTACAACTTGTTCTATTTCTATTTTTTATTGCTTCTGAACTCTGTTTACTTTCCGCTGTGTATGATACTTAGTTATTTCCGCCGTTTTATTACTTTGGTATGAGGGAATAGTCTCCCCACTATAACACCCTAGGCCCTCGCTACTAGTCAGCATCCTCTGGCATACAAGGAGGCGCGCCTAAGGCCTTGTGGCGAATAGGCTCAGAGAACCTTTTTAGTGGCTTTCGGGTCAGGACGTTACAAAGTGGTATCATAGGAGTTTTCTTTCCTGGTATTTACTATTTGGGATATGGTAGATAGGAGTATTAAGAATGTGTTGGAACCTGTTATGGATATCGGGCTGGTGCGTCGAGAACACTTGTTTCGGTAAGAAGTCCTGGTTGCTAGGGTTTGGGATTGCCGTTCTGATTTTGCGATGTTACAATTGTATATGATTTCTCCTTGAGTGATGCACATGTTGTGTGGTGTTTTGATTTATTATGGATCTCTGGATCTTGGCTATTGGTAAGATTCCATGGATGGATTTTTACTGTTGGTCGACAAAGGCAAGAGGCGTCTCATGCATCATACTAGGCACGTAGGATTCACAACATATAGTTCTGCTAGTGTGTGTTTTTACTGACGAATGAGACCTTTGGGTCTGATTACACATACCTTTTACTCTAATGGTAGGTTATGTGGATCTATGGTGAGGCGTTGGTGTGAGGATGATGAATCAGTCCTTGTGCACAGGTGGTGCAGTGACCCCAGTTGGCTGATATGGCACGTGATGCCTTTCTATTTAACCCTTATTGGGTGTTGTTTCTCGAGTATGTGGTTATCTAGTAAGATCATTGAGAACAATGTCGATAAATACCAAGGATTTTCTTGTGAACTGGACCTCCTTGTGGTATTGCTGTATACAGATACCTGATGAGAGTTAGCTCAGCTTGTCTCTTCTATTTTGTTTGTGACCTCCAAGGAGTCTTTCCTTCTGAGGATGCTCAGAGAGGATTAAGGCCCTTTTAAGTTGTGTTTCGATTTTGACTTTCGTTGGTCATTGTGATCTTTACCGTCTTATAAGAGGTTTTATATATTTTGGGAAAAGTGGTTATACCTTGTGACCTATTTGTAAGACTTTTTTTGTAGGTCTAGGTGAAAGACCTAGACACCCTTGGTTTTGACTCAAACCCTTATAGATCGATGTCTTTTCCAATCTAGGGAAACCCGTGTGAAAATGTTTGACCCATGATTGAATCCTGGTCGGGTTTTGGAAGGATGTTAGTGTGGCTCGGAGGGAGCTAGACACGCCTTTGGTAAAATCTTAGTGTACTCCCATAAGAGAAAATCATGCGATATCTTGATTCGTCTTGAGTATGCTGAGAGAGCTTCGACCCTACACCGAGATCCTTTTTCTTTCTTAATGTTCATCCCTGTTGAGGATGGAACATGTTCGGGTTGTGCTCTCGGGGCAGTGTAAGGAAATCCATATGGTGGGGAGTGCATCATTGGCCCTTTGAGAGTGGTTTTCCTTGTTTAGGTTAAACTTCGGTACTTTCCAGGAGATTTTGAGCTCAGAGTTTTCTTTTAAAATGATGAAAAGGGTATTCCTATGGTGGGGAGTACCATTTTGGTTGTAGTTGAATATCTTCTATGTAGAAGGTGGTTGTTAACGCTATAAGGCAGGTCGTTGGATAGTCTAGATATCTTGGTTGTGCAGATGCTCAGGTTATGATCATGGTTGCTGGTTCTTTCACTGGGCTTCTCGGGGACAAGAAGGTTTATGGTGGGGAGTTTGTAAGAACCCGTGTTTTTCCGGACTGCAGTTTTGAGAAAAAATTTAAATTTTTCGTGTTAGATGCTTGTGAGGGGTAAAATGATCATTTTACCCTACTAGCTACGCTAGGAAAATTTTTCTGACAACTCTGTTGGTCTTGTAATAGAGAGTTTACCCTAGGATAGAAGTTTGGTGGAAAGCTGAGCTGTTCGAATTTTAGCAGAATATTTAATATTTAATATTATCAAATTAAATATTAAATTATTCAGGAAGGTTTGTTTGTCAATAAATTTTAAACATAATGTCGGATTGAAATTCCATCTGCCCCGTTGATTCTGGAATGGGGTGTTTAGCCTAGGGAAGGCATAAACTCATGTCGGGCGCTGGGGCCGGCCCGTGCCCCTTTTTCTTCCTTTTCTTTTCTTCTTTCCTTTTCTTTTCATCTCTCTTCCATCCTCCTCCTCCTTGATCACTCTCCATATGTGCTCCTCCTTGGCCGTGTCTTTTGGGGGGATTTGGAGATTGAGAAAGAGAGAGAGTTGGGAGGCAATAGGGGTACCAATTCGAAGCTCTCGACGCGCGGAGTCGGCATGCAGCAACCAGGAGCCGTGAAATCAACTGAAGCTTCAGCGATTTCTGCCCGAAGGTAGGGCCATTTATGTTTTCTCCATAGATCCCCTTTAAAAATGTTTTTTAAGTCTTTAAAGCCTTATGTTTCTTTCTTTTAAGCCCATGGGGATCGATCTGTTGTTCCGGAGGCGAAAACGGGCGTTTCGGGTGTTTTTAGGGATTTCCCGTCGGAAAACCCAGAATACACAGCGTGTAATATAGGGGTACATGCCGTGTGTTCTTCCCGTTCAGGGAAGAAAAAGTTTTCTTAAGTATACACCATGTACTTTGAGTACACGCCGTGTAGTTGATGGTCATGTGAATTAGAACACTAAATAGTGGGTTTTTAGGAGTACACCCCGCGTACAGTAAATACATGTTGTGTAGTGGTACTTGGGCATGTGTTTTAGTGAAAACACACACAGGGTAACTTTATGTGAATAGTACACGCCATGCACAGTAAAGTACATGCCGTTTACTATTACAAAGGTAGGCCTAATGTGTTCTGGCCATGTACTCTGGCCATGTACTTCCCCGTCTTAGTAATTTGGGGATATCATGGGCCCTGGAAGTCATAATTGGGCATGTGAGTAGTCGATTATGAGCATTCTTCTGCGTATATCTTAATGGTGGAATCCTTTTGACATTTAGAGGTCATATAAATGGGGTTTTTGTGGTTTTATCTAAATGGAGGGGTTCTTCCTTTTGACACCTAAGAGTGAGACTTGGCGTGGATGATAGGTTGGGTGTTCAGAACAACTTAGTTGAGACCTTTAATAGAAGATGAGCTATGAGCTATCTCCCATAACCTATGCTTTAGATGATGTTCCCCTTGTGAGACGCCCCCTTCTGGCCTAGGAGTCTGTGATACCAGATACTTCTAAGGATCCCCTAAGGGATGCCTTTACTTGTATACTGACCTTGGGAGTTCCTTGTAGGATCCCTCTCCTATTTTTTCCTTTGATAGTAACCTTGTTATGGAATGAATATGTTGTCCTTCCTTTGATGATCTCATGTAGGATTCCTCCCTTACTCTTCACTAAGGATCCCATGTAGGATTCCTTTGCTCGTGTTTACCAGGAGAATCCTGAGTATGATGCTTCCTCAGTGTTTGACTTGAGGGACCCAGTGGGTGCTCGTTGTTTGAACAACCCTGAGTTGTTATGCCAGGTTTAGCTAGAGATGGTGATCGGGTGTCACCTAGAACCCATGCCAAACTGGTGATCCCCTTGGGTCTATGAATGTATTGTTGGGTTGGGCGTTTAAGCCACCCTCACTGTTTATTTATATCTGACTTGGTTTGCAGATGCTGTAGTGTTTACCAGACGTGCTTCCTGGTTGGTGGCTGCTGAGCCTGATGCAAGCTGTCATTCATGTTTTTTTGGATGCCTACTATTCCTTGTGTTCTTGAGTAGGTGGTTTGTGCCTTTTTGTTGAAAGTATTTTGAGTATTATGTGCAATAATGCGCAATACCCTTGAACGGGGTATTGTGCATTTACAATTTTACCCCTGTTGTTTTCCTGCCATGATTGTATGCTTGTGTAGAGGTAATTAGGATATGAATAGTGTTGATTGCTATGCTTTGGATGTGTTTCCCATGCATGTTCTATTTACGACCATTGGTCTGCTTAGCCTTTTCGGCCGCCTTGCCTGTTTTCCATGCCTATTGCTGTAGGGTGGAGAGTTTGTATTCTGACATGCTTGATATGCTGTAGACTGGTTAGCAAAGTAGTTCTATAGGTTTACTTTGTCCATATTGCACTTCTATGCTCATTGACCTACACAGGACTGTGAGAACCTGGTGTAGTAGACTATAAGGGGAATTGACCAAGTGATCTTCCTCAGAGAGTCTTTGAGCCCGTTAGGCTATGAGAGTAATTGACTGTGTGAGCTTCGTCAGAGATCCTAGAACCACTTAGGGATATAAGGGGAATTGACTGTGTGAGATTCCCTAGAGAGTCCTTGATTTCTTTAGACTATAAGGGTAATTGACCGTGTGAGCATCCTCAGAGAGTCTTTGTTTTAATTGAACGACTTGGGCTATAAGGGGAATTGACCATGTGAGCTTCCTCAGAGAGTCCGTGACCTTGGGGATCTAAGGGGAATTGACTTTGTGAGTTTCCTCAGAGGGTTCTTGAATACCTTACACTATAAGGGGAATTGACTGTGTGAGCTTCCTCAGAGAGTCTTGTTTTACCTTTGACTATAAGGGGAATTTACTGTGTGAGCTTCCTCAGAGAGTATTTATATATTCTTATAACTGAACCAGAGGGGTTAGAATGTGAGTACTGCCTAGAGGGTTTATTGTGTTTGACTGGTTGAACTAGAGGGTTACTTGTTTTTTTAGCTTGTTCAGAGGCTTATTTCCGGCGTTGGCCAAGGCAGGTACTTGTCGATGGGATTACATACCCAGAGATCGACTTATTGATACATGGCTTGAGTGGAACGACGTCCAACTCAATTCCCTTGAATAGGATGTCTAGGAGATCAGGCTTATGGTCCCAAGGATCAACTGCTGATGTTGTTTCTTGTTATTTGAATCACTTAATCATGAATATTCATATTTATGTATATGTGTATAGGTATGGGACTATACATGTGTACTCATATAGATATGGACATCCATGGTGGCACTTTCCCAGTTGATAGGGATTACATAACCTGAGTTCAACTATGGTTGCACGTTTGGTTTACTTCCTCTTTGTTGTGTTCCATCTATGCTGAGCACATTATTGTTGCATACAATTTTAGCAGCACAGTTATAGGTTTCTTGTTGGGGTTCCCTAATGAGATTATTTCTCACCCCTGCACGTGCACCTCGGTGTATGTATAGACCTTATGTATGCTTTTCAGTTTGAGCACGAGTTTCACGGTGGATAGGGCTGAGGCCCAGTGTTGCATGATTGAGCAGAGCTGCTCGAGTGGTTCTACTAATCGGGCTGCTGTAGTTCGACAGTGTCTGGAGATCGGGTACGTGGATTGGCTTGGAGTTATTAGCAGATCCCTATACTTTTAATTTCAATTTCTTTTGTACTTTTATTTGTATGGTCGGCCCGGTGGGTGACTAGTGTTGTATTGTATTGCATAGTTGTTCAGGCTTTTACAACATTTTACTATTACAACTTGTTCTATTTCAGTTGTTTATTGATTCCGCACTCTATTTACTTTCTACTGTGTATGATACTTAGTTATTTCCACTGTTTTCTTACTCTGGTATGAGGGAATAATCTCCCCACTATAACACCCTAGGCCCTCGCTATTAGTCGGCAGCCTCTGGGGTACAGGGAGGCGCGCTTGAGGCCATGTGGCGAACTGGCTCGGAGCACCAGTTTAGTGGCTTCCGGTTCGGGAAGTTACGCTATTTCATTTATGAAATAACATTTCTGTTACACTCAGGCTGCAACATTGTTACGTTTCAAAGAAAATTGAAATTCAAATAAAATAAACCTAGTGTTTATTTTATTTTTCCTTAATAAATTTTTAATATATATTTTCTTAAAAATTATGAAAAATAACATTCTCCCTCGACCCGTGTCAGTTGAGGTTAAGTCTTTACTTTTGGTAAAGTCGTCATTTCGGATGTAACGGTGCCCTTAGATTTTTAATCCGGTCATCCATTTAGATGTTTCCAAAGCCAGTTCGTGCACTATTTTAAATAACCATAAAAAAGTTCAAACACTTATTCCAGGCTCACCGGGCCTCAGAATCAAGTGTTTTCTGAGCACCTAGTCATGGAATAATCCCATATAAAAAATTACATGTAATTTTCAAGACATTAAATTCTCGCCACATTAAGGATCTATTTCCTCGTGAGCCAAAATAAGGGCTAAACAAACAAATGGTGGTATTGGGTAGGGATCTGAGCCTCCCGATCCCAAGTTATCTCCTAGAGACTCTTGTGATGCTATCAAATGTGCACTAGACAGATCGAACATATATGAAGTACCCACTCCTATCGATCCTCAATATCCACTAGTAACTACAAAAACATCTCCCCATAATCAATGTCCAACTCACCCCAGTCGATGACGTGTGATGGATTATGCACGTATCTCCTCTGCTACGATATGTGAAATACATTAACACCTGGTGCATCTGTGGGGTAATATCTAGGTAGTATGCCACCTCACCAATTTTGTTTAGATCATGAATAGAGATGATGAATCTCAAAGACAACTTTCCAATCTGGTCGAATCTATGTAATCCCCATAGAGGTGGGACCAAAGAAACACATGGTTTCTTTCCTCAAACACTAGGGCCCTCCTTCTCCTGTTAGCATAAGACTTCTTCCTGCTATGTGTAGTCCTCATCTACTCCTGGATGATCTACAACTTCTTGATGTTAGCCCATAATAACTCCGGACCCATGAGTACTGACTCCCCTGGGTCTGTCCAGCATAACAATGATTCGTATGGTCACCCATATAGTGGCTCGAATGGTGCCATACCAATGGTGGAGTGGTAGTTATTTTTGTACACGAAATACAGTTGTGGTAGGTGATCCTCCCAACTGAAAACAAATTCCAAGATAATAGAATGACGATTTTCCTCTAAAACCTGAATAGTCCTCTCTGTCTGACCATCCGTCTGGGGATTAAATGTCATGCCCAAACGCAGTTGAGTCACGAATGCCTCCTGGAATCCCTTTCACATTCTGTATGTGAAGCAAGCATCACATTCTGATAGGATCATCAAAGGCACCCCATGAAGCCACAATATCTTTTGAAAACAGAGACACATTAAGATCTCTACTGAACCCTACGCCCAGATGGGTTGGAATTGGGGAGACATGGTGAGTTAGTCAATAATTACCCAGATGTTATCGTACACTCTGGATGAGTGGGGTAACCATGTCATGATGTACATTGAGATACTATCCCACTTCCTCTCCGGCACCTCAAGTATCTTAGTCAAGCATGCTAGAACCTGAATCTCTACCTTCACTTGATGAAAAGTGGGGCACCGCGAAACAAACTCTGCCATAACCTTCTTTATCCCGGTCCACTAGAAATGACATCGGAGATCCAGGTACATCTTTTCCATTCTTGTATATACCGCAAAATGGTAGGTGTGTAACTCCCTCAGAATCACCTCTTGCAATGCCACTGGTACAATAGTGTGCCCTCTAAAAAGTAGGATGTGATCCCCACCTATCGAATATCCATCAGGATCTTATCCTGAGGATAACTGACCAAGTCGAGCCTCACAGTCAATATCCACAAACTTTTCCTCCAAAAATTTCTGTAAGAGTGAGGGAGTGATAGCCATCAACTAAAGATAAGATACTCCATCTCCATCCATGAAGGATATCTGTATCACATCTAAATAATCTAACACTTCACTCAGAAACTAAAAAATGGATCTTCTAATGAGCGCGTCAGCCACCACATTTTCCTTACCATGAGTATAGAATATCTCGAAGTCATAGTCTTGGAGAAACTCTATCCACTGCTGTTGCCTCAAGTTCCGTTCATTCTGGGAGAAGATATACATGATACTTTTGTGGTTATATTAGATGGTAAAATACTCTCCCCTCATGTAGTTCCACTACATATTCAAATAAAAGACCACTACTTCTAGATCCAGGTCATAGGGCACGTAATTCGGCTCATGTTGCCTCAACTATCATGAATCGTAGGCGATCACTGCCTGATCCTACATCAGAACACAACCCAGTTTGGGTCCTGATGTGTTTCAAAATACTACATACCCAATTACCTCCTATGGTAGTCTCAAGATAGGGCCACTTGTCATTCTATGCTTCGTCTCCTGAAAAACTCTGCTGGCACTTTTCCTTCCATAGGAAGGGATATCTCTTCCAAGTCAAAGATGATAAGCATGTTTCTACTGAAGAAAATTCAGGCACAAACCTCCATTAGTATCCATCCCAACCCATGAAACTCTACACCTCAGTCACACTCCTGGATGGATCCCAATAAATAACCACCTCTATCTTTTCCGAATCCTCTAAATCTCCAGCCTCTGAAATGACGCATCCTAGAAAGTGGAAATCCCGAATCTAGAACAGACACCTTGAGAGATTCCCAAAAGCTGGTGCTCTCATAGTGTATCAAGGACTCTCCACAGGTATGTTACATAATCCTCCTCAAAAACTAAGTACACTAGGATATCATTAATGAATACCATGACAAACCGGTCAATGTAAGGTTGGAAGATCTTGTTCATGAGTCCCATGAACACTATCAGGGAATTGGTCATGCAGAAAGGCATCACCAAGAACTCATACTGTCTATGTAGACACATGAAGGATGTATTCGATACATCTTCACCCTGTACATGAAGCTGATGATAGCCTGATCTGAGGTCCATCTATGAGAACCAAATCGATCCCTTCAACTGATCGAAGTGGTCATCTATCTTTGGTAGTGGATACTTATTCTTCACGGTCACCTGATTCAGGCACCGAATGTCTACACACAACCTCAAAATCCAATATACCTTCATTAGAAACAATACAGGGGATACCCATGATGAAACACTGGGCACCACAAATCCCTTCATCTGCTGATCCCCTAGTTGTACCATCAACTAAAAAATCTCTGTAGGAGCTATTTGATATACTGGTGTGGATATTGGTGTCATCCTGGGGTACTGGTCAATGAAGAAGTCAATCACCCTGTGAGGGGGTAATCCTGAAACATACTTATGAAAGATGTCTTTGTACTCATCCACCACTACAGGAATGTGAGGTCTCTTCTCATCCACCGCACCAAGGGTGAGGCTAGCCAACCTTTGAGTGATCGACTACACCCTTCTTCGAGAATGTCCTTCCTATGCTGAAAACGTTACCCTTACAATGGTAATGGAATACTTGTTCCCATATTTCTGGACACACCACACTCTATGCCTAAAATAATCAATATTATCATGGACTATGGATAACCAGTTCATACCAAGAATGACGTTGTAAGGCCTTGATGCTGCAACTAGGAGATCCCAGCCGAATCTCTTGCCTCCAAGAGTAATCTCACACTGCCGACACCAGTCTGTGATCCTTGAATCACCTCCTGAATGAGTCTCTAATCATAAGGATCGAACTAATGACTCAACTGGAATCTTGTAACTCTGAACAAGGTCCATGGAATAGAAAGAGTGACTGAAAATTGTGTTTATAAGAACTATAGATAAGGAGGAGTAGACATAGATCATACCTCTAATCATCTATATAGCACTGGGGTTGTAAGCCTCCATCGCCTGAAGCTGGCCTCACCCCTACCCACCAGATGCTAGAGCCCCTGGTGGACAACCTAGGGGTGGTGGTGGTAGCACCTCGAACCTCCATCGACCGCCTTCCACTCTTCCCACTCCACTGCCATGTCCACCTTCCTATGGACCACCCATAATCTACCCTCTTCCTATGCCTTGGTGGTCCATTGATTGTCCGCTAATCGTCTTCACAGTGAGTCAGGCAGTCATGAGCCATGTGTCCCTGACCATCGCATGAGTAGAAAACACTATTCCTATGATGAATCCATCTACGTTAGGGGAATCTCACCACCAATAATATGTCCTGGGGTCATCCCTTGAAAGGATCGACCTAATTGGGTCTATGTGTCACCTTCCTGCTGCCCACTATCGAAGGATCCACCACCTAGTGTCTACTGGCAGCTCCTGCTGCTGGAGCCTACTCTTCCAGGAATCTCTCTACGAGTAGAGCTCACTCTAGCACCCTGTCCTGAGTAGGGATGCAAAGTGATACCATGGACACCATGATCTCTCAGCATGGTCTCTTCTCAAAATCTTGAGCCCAAAAGAATTGGTCTCAAACTATGTTAGTAGAAGAGCAATAAAGGTCATTGATTCTCGCTGAGTACTCCGCCACTGTCATGCTACCATGTTGTAGGTGACGTGGCTCATGTGTGAGCACTGAGTGCAACATCACTGTAAAGAACTCTTCCCTGAAGAGGTGCTCAAAGAATGTATAGGTGACGATTGCCTCTTCGTGTGTATAGATCATCAAGCTCCACCATCTCCTTACCGAACCCTGATGAAGGCTCACGACTAAGATCTCCATCTAGTCAAGTGGATTCCTCAATAGGTGGAAAACTCATGCAACCGCCTTGATCCAATCCTCGGACACCTGGGGGTCAGTCCCACATATTAACCTGGGAGGTCTCTACCTCTAGAACTCATATAAGGTACTGATCCAGTGTGCGTCCTCTATAGGTAGCGCCAGTAGCAGCAGATGATCAACGGGTTATGGAAACACTTGTGCACCTCCGGATGGGGCCCTATCTGGTGCTGTTCCCTATACTGATGCATCATCTCAAGGTGTACCATCCTCATGGTCACACATTGGAATCCAGGTTGGCTGTTTGCATGGTGGAATCCTAAAATAGATCATGATGATCTGTGGTCATTAAATTATACCTGGTGAGATGAATCTGACTCAAAAATAACATGAGAAAATCCTCATTTCCTATATAATGCATGCAGACGGTGTTTTCATGTATTGTGTTGGAAAGTAGGATTCATGGTCCTGGTGTAAGGATATATTGGTCGCTGCACAAATACTAGACTCCCTGATCTAGAAATTCGAACTCAAAACATTTAACACTTTTTTTCACAAAACAAATCCTCAGACCCTCAGTTTTTAAGGTAGAATCGACCTCCTTTGATTCCACTTTTTCATGACCCGTCCCCCGGGGCCTGTGTCATGTCTACCCCAAGCCCACCTCCCATTGGACAGGAGTTGGTGACTAGCTCGGAAGGAAGTATCCTGCAAGTGAGTGGAATTTTATTGAGTACCTATACACATGCACACACACTCATCCAAAACTACAATGCTAAAAAGTAAACAAGAATTCCAAAAAAACCATTGAGAGTAAAAGTAAAAAACTGGAAGTAAATGTACTAGAATACAAGAAAAAAAAAAAAACAAAAGTACAGGCTCCTGAATTCATCTACAGTAAACCTTACCTAAAGGGTAGGTGAAGAGGGTGCCGCTTGAAGTAATAGATGTACGCCTCATCTGTCAGATCTCACTGGGCACCGCCTGGTGCTGGACCACCCAGGTCTCTGTCAAAGCGTCCATCGTCTACACAAGACACAACATGTGTGGGAAGAGCCCTTGTAGGGGTGAGTAACACAATACTTTGTAAGCACCCAAAAAAAGGTAATACCACAAATGAAAGTATTCACAATGTAGACTACCAAATAGGTACATGAAGTGTAGACTCTGAGAAGTATAGTAGAGAGAGAAAAGAGAGTCACTAGAGTCATCTCTCACAGGTATAACCTAAAGTATAGAAATCAATACTAATAATCGTAATGATGAAAATCTTGTACTATTGAGGGAATCATCCCGGATGAGTAACCATGGTCTTCTAGGCCACTGAGGTCCACTCGTCTGTTGTCCAACTGAGGTCCGCTCGTCTGCTGGGCCACTGAGGTCCGCTTGTCTATTGGGCCACTGAGGTCTGATCATTTTCTAGGACACTAAGGCCTGAACATATTTTGGGCCACTAAGGTCTGCTATTTTTCTGGGACACAGAGGTCCACTCGCCTGTCAGGCCACTGTGATCTGATCGTCACTTTGGTCTACTTGATTCCTTCTCATTGCTTTCTTGATTCTGGGAGAATCTACTCCTCAAGACATCAGTCATTTTTAACCTTCTACGAAAACAAACATGGATTATTTCAAAAGGACCATATCATCACTAGGGTCCCAATTCGGCAAAATACTCATCAATAAGACGCACAGTTTGGATTTTATGCTTGTTTTACTGAAAAGGGGTTGGTAGGGTTCGGGTCTGGTCCGACCCGACCCGATAGACTGCCCGAGGTGGCACGCCTTCTCTAGCCCGACCCGCTATGATCAGGCCGGATTTCCATGCCTGGAAGTGGTGGTGATCGCCACATCTGCTCCTTGGTCAACACGATGGTTTTGTTGGGTGACTGCCTCACAGGTCGCCGCAGGGCCCACCTACCATGGTCCCACTGGACCGCGGTGCTATGGCCATGTGACGTGGCTCCTTGCCGCATCCAATAAAGTCCACCACCAGTAGTTTGTGGCAGCCGCTATCTTTGCCACACGGGGAACTCCACCACCGCGGCGTGTGCTGCCAGTGCGTGTCGCCTCCCGCACGCGGCCTCCTCTACATTCTGGTGATGACAGTTTCTTCCGCTGGCCACCAAACTTTCTCCCTGTGTCAGTTCTTTGATCCGCGAGCAGCTTAGGGATCCTAAGATTGTCTCCATCACTAATACATGATCCTACATGTTTTTTCATCAAACTGGAGATCTGATCACGAAGAACACAAGAATTCCACCTACAGAGGGATGTGGTCCCTGTTCGCATCACACCAATCCCTCTTCATTAGAATTTCAAATAATTGGGGTGGGGATTTTAAAAATCTAACTTGGATAACTCTCATTCAAAACCCCAAGATCAAATACCCTCCCACATAAGTGATTGATCCGCATGTCACCTATTCATGGGTTGTCCTGTGTTCATTGCTCAAATCCATGAATGGGTAAAAATGAAATTCATTTAGAATAAAACCCCAACCTCGAGGATAGATCGTTCGTTGGTAAAGATCGCACCGCTATCATTCATCGTTTCTCAATAATTAATTGGTGGTAGTTAATCGATCTTCTCTCACCAACACCAAATCTCTAAGGGTTTGAGAAATACTGAACTATGCTAATGATCCCATAATCGGTTAACTAATTAAATGGAGAAGACATGTTTCAGTGTTTCTATTACACTTAGTCGCAACCTCATTACACTATTTCATATATGAAGCAATGTTTTTGTTATGATCATGTTGCGACACCATTATGTTGCAACAAAATTTCAAATTTGAATAAATTAAACTAAATGTTTATTTAATTTTTCCTTAAGAAAAGATTAATATATTTTTCTAAAAAAGTCTATAAAATAAATTTCTCCTTAGACCTTTTAAATTTTAGGTTAATCCTTTCCATAGGTAATGTCATCATTCTGGATGCAACGGTGCCCTACGATTTTTAATCCAGGCACCCATTTAGATGTTTTCACAACTGTGTAAGCACACTATTTTAAATAACATTAAAAAATATCAAAAACTTATTCTGGGATCACCGAGCCTCGGAATCAAGTGTATTATAAGCACCTAGTATCTAAATAATCCCATATAAAAAAATTACATGTAATTGCTAGGACATTATGTGCCTTCTTGCCCAAACCATGATCCTTTTGTCCATATCGTCTCACCATGACATCCCATTAACCCCTGTGAATAAAAAATACACCCTTTAATAATGTGAAGGTTACCATTTGGTGATTGATATTGACATATTCATAATAAGATACAATCCATTCCATCTCGAGTATTATTTCAAATTGTTTCATCTTAAAGAAAAAATCCCATAAAAATTGACACTCACAAATCTCAAGGAGTACAACCTACAATGGAGTACACCCTCCATCTTGATACCCAATAGAGTATCCAAGGTCATGATGCAATAAAAAATTTGATCAATGATCCAAATAATCTCTATAATAGGTATCGATATGAAACTATTTTATAAAACTATATTGAAAAGAGATGATACTATAGTAAAGGCTATTAAGATCTTACCTCTCACCATAGATATCCCAGTGATATGCACCTTAGGTGTAGGCTATACAGAATATATCTTGCATGAATAGTATCTCTGTGAAAAAACCTTACTACCTAGAGTAGGCCCACTCTACTTTCTAGGTACAAATGGTGCCTGGATGGCTCACTCATGAATACTACATCATCTTGAAAAAACAAAACTATCTGAGCTTCTAGCCTGATTCAGATATTTTAACTCGCTCCTAAACATGGAGTCGAAGTCGATCCCATTCCATTGACTACTAGAGGGAAGTTCCTATAAAAATGTTGTATGTAGCCCATCCTGCCACATGCCTGACACTCGACTGGGTCTTAGTCACACTGATTCATCATATGTCCCTACCTCCCACATTGGGGGTAGAATACAACACTACAATGACTAATATCCTGGATGGAATTCCCCTCATGAGAATCCTCAAAATATATATTCCTACTAACTATCACTGAACCACATGGTCAAGAGGATACACTTCCCGTCACTACAAGACCATTTTCCCTCCGGTTCTATCCAGTAATAAGCACCTGATTCACTATATTTGTAATATTACCATATTAAACATGTTGACCTGCAATAAAATATCATTCCTGAGACGTTCCTCAAAGAAACTTTCCATAAATGGCACATTAGAATGATAAATCATTGCAAATCACTCGATCATTATGAAGCGTTACTAATAATCTATAACATTCATCGATACCTACTCTAGATAAATAAAATTAATTTCCTTTTCAACTATCATGACCTCAGGAAAGGTGAAATTATAAAACCTACATTAAAAATCCCTTCCAACCATATCATGGAGGGTATCAACCTGGTCCAAAACATCCCACCATCACTTAGATTCTCCCAAAAGAATATATGTGATGAGATTTTTTATCTTTTATTAGAATGTGTCTTCAGATGCTAAAAATTAGAAATGATAGTCTCCTACCCTATATCAATAGCCTTTAGACCACTATAACTAAAAAACATGGGAGGATTCTTCTACTGGAACACACACATCATCTCTACCATAGATGAGGTATGTTGCAGGGCTCTACGAATTGTCTGCATGAATTGTATGAAACTCTTATGGATTTGTTCTTCATCACCCTTATCTAGTACATCAATTGGTGTTTTAACTAGAATATCAAGAGGATATAATAGTATCTGAGGTCCCAGCACCTTAACACCATGATCGTCACCACCCTCCTTGCATATGACTGAAGTTCTTCTTGGTGACATGTCTTTAAAATTACAAAAACATGATTTTAAAATGATATATGAGGAGAATATAACAAATAAAATAATCAGGATGGATTAAGATATCCAATAAAAAAAGCAACACCCCTATTCTTGCTCAAAAATCAAGGTATTGGTTAAGAGGAATATTCATGAATAGTACCAATGACGCTGCTTATTTCCCACTATAAAGATGGTTCTAGGTCAACTTCCATAATTTTGCAATTTATATTCATTTCAAATTCAATTTTTTCGTACAATTATCTTTAAATGGTTGAACCAAATGGGTCACCACTTTTGATCCATTATACACCATACACCTCATAAACCAAAGTGTGGAATCCACTTAATCCAAACCATAATAAGTTCTAGTGAATGTGACAAATGGTCCATGACTCAATGTACCATAATTTGATACTTAGGGTATCTACTATAGACTATACAGTAAAAAACTATTTAGGATATGTAATGAATTCTAAGTACCAAATATTTTTTTTCTTCTGAAATTGATATAAAATAATTTTTCAAACAATAGGTATATCACTCAAGGATCATATTATAATGTCATGCATTCAAAAAATGTATCCTATATAGCATGAAATAATGCATGTAATGTGAATTCTAAAAGGGGACTAAAATTATGATTGGTATGGAATACCCTCATTTCATCGAGAAAAGTATAAAAATAAATAATCACAATAATCATTATACCTCAAGTGCATCACCCAATGGTGGAATAAAAAAAATCTAATAATAAAAATCCATAAAACATCATTTTTTTAGGAAATCTGGATTTTTCCTATATGTTGGTTAGATAATCCCTGAAACAGATCACTACCAAGTTAAAAATAATTCTTAATCTCCTATCTATTGTCTTAAAATATTAACGCTAGAAAAGAAATCCTATGATACAACTTTATAACATCATGAACTGGGAGCCACAGAACAATGCCTCAAGCTGGTGGGTCACATGGCCTCAAGAGTTCCTCCCTATATACCTGAGGCTTCTAACTACCATCAAGGGCCTAGGGTGTATCTATGGGGAGACTGGCCTCATGTTAGAGTGTAGCACAATAGTAATAATCATATCAATATAGTAGCGGAACTAGATAAATAAATAAACAACAAAGAGAAAAAAACATACAGATGACTGTAATAATAAATAGACACAGCCAATCATATAGAATATGATGATCTCGTCTTATCTAAAAAAAATAGTATGAAATAATATAAAATAGGAAACTAGTATAATAAATGTATCAAAATAAAAAAAAACCAAAAGTGACTATCTCCAGCAAGCATCAAGAGCATAGCATGGTCCTTTTCTCCCCTTATCATATGAAATGAAAAGTTCAAGCATTGTCCAGTGGGTTCTTGGCATGGTCCATATTCATATCCTTGAATTTAGTTTGGGTACCAATCAGTGGACCAAACAAGGTGTGAGATAACACATAGTAATCCATCACCAATGGTGTCTATAACAATTACAGTCTTTATAATATCAACATAGGTAGTGTGAAATATATCACTAATATAAAAATATTAACAGTAAATTTTCATATAAAAAGGTGATCATATCCATACAAACATGGATCACTATGATTACTAAACAAGGGATACTGTAATGAATAAATAAATGGGTGTGATACATTCCAATCTAACAACAAAAATTGGATACCCATAACTATGATATTTATAAGCATATAAAAATATCCACAATGGCCACATGATGAAATAAAGTGTCAATATCCAAAATAGCCTATGCCCTTAATCTAGTGTCTGACTGTGAAGGGATAGATCCATGGTAAATAAGGCCAATGAATCCTTTTTCTACCCTAGGAGAAACTGGATGAAAACTTGTTAATGACTTTGGTGGAGTCCAAGGAATATGTCAACAGAGCATGTCCAACATGATTCCAAGCAATCCAAATACATGGGGTAGAAAAGCATGTGGAATCCTACAGAATGATGATCTAAGGAGTAACCAAGTCCAATAAATACACTACTGTAATCAAGATATATGGAGAAGAAATTTCCATTGAATGTAATGGAATCGAGATCCAAGGAAATCACCCAAGGCATCCCCTACCACTACCAATTTATCATCTCAATTCATTTATTATTTTATAACCATTCACATTCCATGAGTTCAATAATCTCATTTCCACAGTTTTCAAAAAAACATTTAATCATTCTAAGAATTTCAAAACACATCATCACATTTAAAAGGAGGAATAAACTTCTACTAATTACTCATTCAATTTACTAAGTCTCCAAAAAAAGTGTAGAGTTCAGACTCACCTAGCATGGTGGTATAAAATAGGTAAAAAACAAAGGCACACCACATGAGTGGAATAGGTTGATGATAACACTATGAAAACATATAAAGGTACTATTAGTCGACCTTAAGAGATTCCAATTTATTCAATTAAAAAATATAAGTAATTTTAAGTTCAAGACTAAACAGTACAGTGTGTGACACAACTACAATGGGGTATATAAAACACCAAACCCTAAGGAAATAGGTATAGATCACCTACCATATGTCCATGGTAAAACACTCATATAGTATCAACCTATGATTTGGTAAATGTTGGGAGAAAAGTAAATAATGTTTGATAAACCTTGAAATATTTTATTTTATATTTCACATAAAATAGCACATCTGGAATAACAAAAAATGAGGAATGTTACAAAAAGAATGTAGAAATTACCAATAATCCATCTTGATGAGAAAAGTTTGATTCCAAATACAGATAGACAAGTTACACCCTATCCTATATTTATGATTCAATGTAATTAAATGGTAGGAGAAAATAAATCCAAATTTACAGAATAAGTAAAATTGGAGAGGAGGGTTACATATTATGTCAGTAAGGGAATAACAATCATTTTCATAAAAAAATTGGGTCACATGGGTTGTGTGCACGATGTTCCAAACCATCCACCATCCATCCCCCAATCTATGCTTCAAGATGGATGTAACATGATTCATATACATGTTTTGGAAAATCATACGAGAACCACTCCATATTTCAATGTCCCCAATCACCCATCGCATGGTCAGGTCACATGGTTAGACAACCCAGGTGCCGACCATGTGTTGGGCCTCTACTAAAATTTTAAGGTGTCCATGCACTGGAGTGAGTTTATAGGAACACTATTGGGGAAAACCGTGCACCCCTACTACCGTTTAAAATTATCCACATGGATTCCTTAAGTCATATGTCCTGGATTGCATGATTTCTACTAACCGTATGACCCAATAATTTTTTCTCCCAAATTTGGGCTCCTGTCTCTAAAAAATCCCCTAACACCCCCGAAAATACTGTGACATCATTGGGATTTTACATTAGGTAATAAAAAGATTTAAAAAAAATTAAAAATATCCTAACCTCATTGTAAAGAATGGGATATTTCATCTATGATATGTTGTGCTTCTATTTGGTGTTTATTCATGGAAATAGAGACCTCTATGGTATAATGGTAGAAATTGTAGTGGTAATTGTCCCTAGTAGTTTTCTAGGAGGTTGAAATAGTGGGTTGGGGAGCCCAAAATTCCCAAGGTGTCCTTCCATGGTGGTTTCCTTGATATTTATCAACATATAAAACTCTACATCATGGTGGAGCATTAGTGATTGTTTTGAGAGATTCATTGGGAGGTCTAAACCATGGTTCATATCATGGTTCCAAATAAAAGCCCATGTTGAAAATGGTGTGTGGGTATATCCCTTCTCTATAGTGGTGGGGTTTTTCGAGGTCATCCAAAAACCCCGTGTGGGGTGCACCATGGTGTGGTTCTTGGAACATTGTCTTGGAGAGTGTTTTCCCTATTTATTTTTTTAAAAAATTCTTAAATTCATATTTTGTTCTTATTGAAAAAATTAATCCTTTGGAGTCTTCCTTCTCCCATACATCCCATATCTCAAATGGAGTAGATCCCTTGGAAGCTCCCCTCTGTGATACTTCAATTTTTTGGATTCCACCCTAAAATTACTAATATTTTATTCAAGTTAAGCCCCTAATTTATTAAATTTATCATACTTCTTTTATTTTAATCCACTTTCCATTCCCTATTATGGTCTTAGTTACATGGGGTTTTATGTGCCTTGATTTTTATTAAGAATTTTGTTCATTTTAGGGCCCATTATGTCATGTTATGGTGGATTAACACCACAACCTGTGGGATAAACATATTGATATAAGATAATCCAAGAATTTACCTTTTAAAATAAATATGTTGATTTTTTCATGTATCAATTAATTTTTTCAACACTCTAATTTCTATACAAAGTGGATAATAAAACATTTAACAATGAGTATTGATTTTCATATTAAACTAAAAGGATTTCCTTAAAATCCATGGGATCTAAATCTATATTATAAGGATATTTCACATCAAGTTTTTATTAAAATGAATAAGTGTCACTTATAATGGGATTTAAAATTTTAAAAATATTTTCATATTATAAAAGGTGGGTTACAACTACCGATGATAGTATGCACACAAAACATAAACTGAAAAATAATGCAGCCTGAGGGACTCGACCCCGCAACCAGCACCCCAAACCCAATCCCCCACCACCCCAGCCACCTATGAGGGACATTTTCATATTATAATATATATTACTGAGGTTTTTTAATTCAAAAATAAAGGTTTTATTGGGTTCATTCAAATTATTTTTCATACTCATGTTTAGTTATGTCATCAATGGAATTTATATGATTTGATTTTCTAAAAATGGTTTTTATAACATGGTTTTAAAAATGGATATCTCAATGTCTAGCTAGGAAATTATTTGATACAATTTATAGGAAAAAATTAAAACTTTGGTATATGGCCCTTCTGTTATTTATTTAAAATTGATGAAATTTTTATTATTATGAAATATACTTGTATAATTATCATCATTATTTATGGTTTTTGTTGTTTCTATGTAGTTTTTTCAGATTTGAGGTTGTAATTTTGGTTTTTTTTTCATATATTACTTTTCTTTTTGTCTGATTTCTAACCTCTACTTGATATATTTCAAAGGAAACTAGGGGTAGTAAGTGGGATTTATAGAGACACATATAAAACTAGTTTACAATTATACTATGGATAATATAACTTTGCATAGTGTTTTCCTAGTTTGTAATTTCCCCCCAGTTATTCCAGTTAATGAAATATTGAGCCTTAGGGATGTTTTATTTCACAATATGTGGTGATGAGATGGATCATTTTTTATTATTTCTTTATTTTTTTCAAAATTCAATTTTATTGGTTTGAATTGAGTGAGTATGTTTAAAATCAAAAAGGTGAGTTAATGATGATTATGGTTATGGAAAAAGGTTATTCAAGGAGGATTATTTAATATCTATAGTTTGTGTTTATGATGGAATTTTTTTTCTAGAAGACAATCAACTTGACACAACCCATCCGTCTACAAGGTCAGATCTACAAGTTTCAATATTCCTTCTCCATGGATAGTGTATTTCACTACAACCTTGTTATAAAAGTGAGGACCACGCCATAGGTTCACTTTTCCCCATGGATGATGTGTATTTTCTAAGGAAATGATTTAAAGTGTTTATAACTACAAATTAGAAGATACACCCCAATACACTAGGTTGTGCCATGAGAATCTATGCAGGTGTGATCAACTAAATTTTCAATATCTCTGGAACTTTATGTAGGCATATTACATAGATATAGGCTGCACCATAGAGGTTTAAATAACATGATACCACCGCATCATAGTTTCACTAAAGGCATGGAGATTTTGGATTTTTAGCATGATTTTTTTGATATTCACTTTTTTAAGGTTCTTACTACATTATAGATAGTAATACCATATATAATTAAGAATCTCAATAGGTTTGATGATATAATTTTGTGATCATGGTTATTACAAATATTATCCATGTGGATGAGATAAATGGTCATTTTCAAAGGAATTTATTCCATAGAATAGGATATGATAATGAAAAAAATTAATTAAATCTCTCTTATATGACACAATGTATGAGTATATGTCATGGTCATGTTTTCCCGAGAGGAAAAAACACCAAATAAGGTGATTCCACGTAGTAGACATGCAGTTGTAGTTAAATATTTGAAGATTAAAAGGAAATATTCTCTCCAAATTTGAGTCCATTTGTAACAGCCCGAGATTTTATGAAAAATATTCTTTTTAATTTTATTAATGTCTTGTGTTGTACGCTACACCAAAAGGAGCTTGCACAACACGCATCCTTGACTTGCCTTGCATTACACGCAATCGCAACCTTCCTCGATAGCGTGTGTAGTACGCAATACTGAGTTTCACGAAACAACGATATGCTATTAAAATATTATTAAAACTAGCCGTTATGAATAGTAATAACCACTTTTTGAAATTTTGTAAATTTTATTTTTCAAAATGGAATTCATTTTTAGATTCGGAGTATCGAATTTAGCCTAAGGTGAAATTTTGGTACTTTTCGGAAAACTTTCATATTCTGATGAATAGTGAAAATTACTAAATTATAATTAAAAAAAACTTTTTTAATCGAAATAATTAATAGTGATAAATTATTAATTTGAGTGGTTTTAAAGTATATTTAGAATATATTTTTACAATTTAATACAATGTTGGTCATTGGTTGTAATTTCACATTTAAACCAGACATAATCAAGTGTCAATCTTTTGATAGATATTGTTTCTTAAAAAACGCTATTTGTTTTAACAGCGGGATTTAAGTATAAAATTAATTAATGAAACTTCTATATTATGAATTTGGTAAAATAGACTTCATTTTTGAATTCAGAATATGAAATATATCTTAGGATGAAATTTTGGCATTGTTCTGAAAAACATCAATTTTTGATGAATAGTGAAACTACTAAGTGGTAGTTAAAAAACTGAATTTTTCATAAAACTTAATTTTACCGCTTCTGTGAATGGAATTTAAAAAATCTGAGAGACACGGTTGATGTCAGTAAGTAAAATTTAGTTCAATGAGATGAAAATAATTTTTTGGTGAATAGTAACTTTTTACTTTTTTTACCGCGGTTAATAGTAAATAGGGTAACTAAGGGTAAATATGATATTACTATTACCCTAACACATGTCCTAATTCTATTGGATAAGTTTAATTCGACCAAAAACAACCTTATGAATATAATATGACCATTTAGGTCCACTTGGATTAGATTATGACATTTAATATTATTTTATTTAATGAATAGTTAAAATAGTTAAAATCAAAGTTTAAGAACTAAAACATTTCTAATATGGGGTTATACATAAGATAAATTCGATTGTAAATATTCATTAGAAAGATAAAAAGATTTCCTACATAATGGTATTTTATTTGTAATTTTTAGATATCAAATAATTTAATTTATTTATGACACAAAGATGATGCAGTAATTATCTTATTAATGAAATATTGACATAATTGATATTATAAATACCAAAATAAATGTAATTTAAGACTTTTTATGAATTACATTAATTTTATAGGTTACTATGATATATTAGTGTTGATTTAATCAACTTGGTTCGAACATATAATTCTGTTATGACTTTCACAAAAATCATATATCAAATAGTGTCAAAATTGACACAAAATAGTTTTTAAATCTAATATTATATTATTAATTTTTATTTTATTCCTAAAAATCTAAGGTTCGGCCAAATGACTTAGATAAGGATATATATATATTAATAATAAACAATTTGGGGTTCGTTTGGCATGTTATAGTAAGTGTATTAACCATACAGTGAAAGAAAACAAAAAGACACGGTAAAAGTTAAATTATTTAACGTAGAGTTAAATCTAATTGATAAGGTTAAAATAATACCCTAAACTTGTATAAATCCTATTGGTTGATAGGATTTCTACCCATCCCCACTTTATCTTCGAAATAAGACCCTTTGGAACCATTATAAACCGATTTTGACTTTAATATAAAATAATATTTTGAGATATTCCTAAGGTGCCCCTCTCCTCCCTTATAAAAGGGAACCTCCTCCCCCTCCTCCTCACACCAACTTTGAGCCTTAAAGCTCGGCCAACCCCTGCCAAAATCCCTTTTCCACTTCCCTAGAATAATCCTAGAGGTCCTGGTCTTCTTCAAAGACCAATCTTAGTTCCCTAAGTGGAGGATTCAAAGAGGCGTTTCAAAGAAGAGGTAATATCCATTACCGATCTTTTCAATTTCTTTCTTCTTCAACTTATTATTATTTAGTTGTTTCATGATAAATTAATAACATCAGTATTACTTACATACTGATATGTTATTATAAATATGAAATAACTCTAATTAACCTTCTATCCATCCTACGGAAAATGAAATCACCGCGCGTGCGTACGTACGGAATACCGTCTCCACGCCGTGGTGTAATCTATTTTCCGCCACCACCTTAATTGGATGGGTATAATGGTGTAATGAGTAACTATATATGATTATTATAAAGTTATATTTATACTTAAATAGTATACATACACTTAAACACAATTCCACGACCATGGGAAAGATATCATCGCTCGTGCGTACGTACGGACTACCGTCTCCACGACGCGATGAGATTCATTCTCAATGATTAACCATTCATGAATGATTATAAAGTATATATAATAAGTACTAATGAAATATATGACATAATAATGATACTGGATTTATGTATATTTATATGTATGTCATCTACTTAATTCCATTCAATTCAATAAGGAAACGAAAACAGCGTTCATGCGTACGTACGGACTACCGTCTCCATGAACGGTGTATCTCATTCCATTTATCAATATATTATATATATGTATATTCTGAATATATATATTATATATAAATCATGTTTTACATTCTGGATATAAGTAATCATGATCCAAGTAATCATATTAATAATTACAAGTTAAAAACACGAACGACAAATGAGACGATTTTACCCAAAACGCTACTTTAACATGAATTTACAAAAGAACGGGTAATATAAAGTCATAAGTGGAACATATATGATATAATAACAATGAATATGATTCTGGAATAAGTCAATAACATGATTTAAATCATTATACAGGAGTTTTGGACACGTACAAAGCAAGTCGGACATAAGGTAAGGGATATATCACAATCTCACTTTTATCCGAGATTGTTTTTACTTTGGTAATTACTGGGGTTTATTTTATCATCCACATCCATGTTCCCTAAATATTTAATTTCCATCCTTCTAAAATAGTTTATATCCAATTTTACCCTTCGGTGAGTTTTTAGTAAAAGATATGAAAGGAATCTTTTGTCGTTTTTCGTACGAGGTACTTTTTGACTTTTCCGACAAAAGTACGAAGAATGTTTTTTTAACTTATACGGCAAGAATGGATTTTTAAAACATTATTTCCAAGAATCTTCCTTTATAAGATTTCAAGTTTATTTTTAATCAACTTCTTTTAGTTTATAATTGTATGACATGTTAAGAAAAGAAAAGTGTTTTTGAAGTAGAAAGGATATTTTCCTCAAGAATGGAGTTCAAATGTTTTATCAAAATTATTTTCCATCTAAGATAATATAGGGTTCTGTTTTTATCCCTATTATTACATTGATTTGATTATGTTTTGAGGAAATTATTTTTAGGAAGTCATTTACCTTATATGATTTTTTTTATGATGTCATGATGTTTCAAGAATCCCATTTTTGTTACATGTGTTATGAGATGATGTATGATTTATGATTATGTGGCACACATAAGAAAGGATTCATTATAAGATGGGTGGGACCTATATCTCCCTCCAATGCATTGGGTAAAGATTTTATATCTCATGAGATAGACAGGGCTGGAACGGTAGGTTATACCGGTTCAGTGAAACAGGACTGGAACGAGGGTGACTCGGTTCAGAAAGGGACTTTGTCCACTAAGATAGTCTTGGAAATGAGTCTTGACTAACAAGAAAAGATTCTCTATGATTATGTGTGTATTCCACAAAGTTTCATGTTTTAAGTTATGATTATTGTGATTACATTTCACTGCCATGATTTATCCCATGTTATGAAATTATGATCACTTTTACAGGTTAAGATTTCCAAAAGTTATGTGCTTATGTATATGATGTGATTGATATTTCTTTTGTTTACCCTTACTGAGCATTTGAGCTCACCCTTTTATGTTTACTTTTCCCCAGGATATAAAGAAAGGTTTTAGGTATAAAAAAAGGTAAGATCTTTAAGGGAGATGTTGAAGATCTTTCACCAGGATTAGAAGATTATACTCCGAGTTTCCAAAGACACTAAACTATTACGATCCTTGTGTGGGTGTTTTTGTTATGTACTAAGTATTCCGCAAATGTAATGTAATGTAAATGTACGTCAAGCTTCAGGTCTCTATAGTTGGTATTAGAGGAAAGGTTTAGTCAACCTTTGAAAACTAGGATGCGAAAACGTTAGTGAGATCCCTAGAGATATTTCTAAGGTATATCTAGGGATGTCCCTAAGGTTAAGTATACGTATAGGTTATAGTACTAGAATTACGCTAACGATCATAGAATTAAACCTAAGATGTTTGATATTGAAGGTACTCCCCCTTTATTATGTTGTTTTCCCTAGCATGATTTTTCCCTCTCACACTATTATTTTTGGGTTTTAGACGATGGCTGGAACCCGAAGGAACCGTGTTGATCAATGCAATGGATAATGCAATGATTGTCCTCCTGAACAAACAAATGTTATGAGATATGGAGTGCAAAATCTTATTGCTATACTTACACAAGCTATGAATCATTCTGGACTTCCAAATGAGCAGATAAGGGAACAATATTCTATTGAGTCCTTCATGAGGCAACGTCCACCTTCTTTCTGTGGGTCTTCTGATCCACTTGTTGCTGAACAATGGATCAGTACCACTGAAAAGATATTTTCAGTTCTTCAATGTTCTGAGCATGATAAAGTCATCTTAGCAGTATATCATTTGGAAGGTGAAGCTGATCAATGGTGGAATCTTATCAAGAATATGAGGCAAAGAGATGAAATTGAGTCCATGGAATGAGACGAGTTCAAGAACTTGTTTTTCAGTAAGTACGTCCCTCATATTCTTCGAACAAAGATGAAGAAAGAGTTTCTTGAACTGAAGCAAAGGGATGATGAATCTGTTGGTACCAATGAAGCAAAATTTACAAGACTTGCAAGGTACGCTTCTGGTATTATCATCCAACCTGAAAGTAAAGTTGATCAATTTTTCAGTGGCTTAAAACCAAGTATTCTAAGGGAATTAGCTATAAGAGACTTCAGTTGCTATGAAGAAATTGTGCGTTGTGCTATCAAGGTAGAAATGGAAGTTGGTGTTACATATCCATCTCATGTTTTTGACAAGAAACGAAAGATGGAGTTCAAGGATAAATCTCAGAATAATGGTGAAAAGAAGATGAATGTTTCTTTATGCACAAAGTGTGGAAAGAAGCATGGTGGATATTGTCTTAAAGGGACTAGAAAATGTTTTAAGTGTGTAAAAGAAGGTCATCGAGCAGCTGAGTGTTTAAGTAATGGAAAAAGGTTTTCTAATGATGTGAATAAATCAAACACTGTAGAGAACGCACCACCAACACTTCAATGCTTCAAGTGCAAGGAAATGGGGAATTATGCTAATAAATGCCCTAATCCAAGGGTTAGTGATGATCAACATGAGAAACCACTGAAGGAAAAGGACAAAGGGAAGTCACATGTGATCACTATTGGCGATGTTGAATATGAAAACGATGTGGTGGAATGATTAAGTGTTTATGTAATGGGATTCCAAAATAATATTGTATCATGGAGTATTGGAATATTTATGTATTGGTCTAATGTGGTATTCAAAGTGATTGAGATATTTTTGGAAATAAGATGATATGCGCATAATGAAGGGAAAATAAGAAAATGAAATGTTTAACAGTATTCATGAGCTCATGATTGATATAAGGACTAAGTGATATCATGGTTTGAGTATATAGAATTTTGAGGATTTTGGTATGTGGAAAGTGTAAAATTTTAACTGCATTCATGTTTTCACTAAGGTATTCAAGAGAATACATGATTAAGGACTTTGAATGTTTGGAATGTGACCAATAAAACATATCTTATGATATATGGGGATCGACGATGGTGTTAAATCTCTGGTAATCGTTTTCACTATGTTATGAGAGTGGACTGTAGTATTATGGATAAGCCTAAAGATTGGAATGGATTATGTTGGACATAAGTTAGTATTGTTTAAGGATTGAAGTTTTCTCAATATTATTGATGGGATGTTATAGTAATATAGTTTTAGAAAAAGGACAACCTGCAGGACGGGTGACAACCCATCGCGTCGGACAAGGATGTGGGAATCGAACCCACAACCGAAGTGCGACTGGCCTTTATCGCCTACCACTGGCCTACATGAAGTCCCTGTTTATTAGAAACTAGTTTTATTATATTAAGCAGTATGATATATGAAGTATAAAGTCCATTTTAGGAACCATATATGATTAATCTCACTATAGATCGACTTATGTATATAATTTTTGCTAACCTTTTGTTTGAGACAGATGGAATGACCCATCATTCTATCACATGATCTGCTAACACTTCACGAATAACAAATTCAACTTCATTTATTTAAGAGATGAAGTGGAAATTGTTAAAGGCACGAACAACAGTGAGATTGTACCAAAATAAAGTAAGTATTTATTCTAATTCAAATTCTTTAACTTTAGGGAAACGATCTTGAAAACCAAAAATGTTGTCCTAGTGATCTTATATCTGATGAATCAGATGGTACCTTAGATCGTCACAAATTTATGGCTTTGTGATTTCTGGCTTTTCCATAGCCATGTTCTCTACCACTCTCCATCAGAACATGATGGTTAGATTTCTCTTCCATATCCATATTTTCACCTATGTGGAAACCCAGTGATTAGTTTATTTGGGTAACCGTTACGTTTCATACTTTTGTTTTTAAAGATTGGTTTTGATATTCCTTTTTACGATGTGGGTTTCTATTAAAGAAACTTTCGAATAGTAAACCATTTATAACCCCGACGAATTTCGAGGGCGAAATTCATTTTAAGGGGGGTAGAATGTAACAACCCGAGATTTTATGAAAAATATTCTTTTTAATTTTATTAATGCCTTGTGTTGTATGCTACACCAAAAGGAGCTTGCACAACACGCATCCTTGACTTGCCTTTCATTACATGCAATCACAACCTTCCTCGATAGCGTGTGTAGTACGCAATACTGAGTTTCACGAAACAACGATATGCTATTAAAATATTATTAAAACTAGCCGTTATGAATAGTAATAACCACTTTTTGAAATTTTGTAAATTTTATTTTTCAAAATGGAATTCATTTTTAGATTCGGAGTATCGAATTTAGCCTAAGGTGAAATTTTGGTACTTTTCGGATAACTTTCATATTCTGATGAATAGTGAAAATTACTAAATTATAATTTAAAACAAATTTTTTAATCGAATTAATTAATAGTGATAAATTATTAATTTGAGTGGTTTTAAAGTATATTTAGAATATATTTTTACAATTTAATACAATGTTGGTCATTGGTTGTAATTTCACATTTAAACCAGACATAATCAAGTGTCAATCTTTTGATAGATATTGTTTCTTAAAAACACGCTATTTGTTTTAACAGCGGGATTTAATTATAAAATTAATTAATTCAACTTCTATTTTATGAATTTGGTAAAATAGACTTCATTTTTGAATTCGGAATATGAAATATAGCTTAGGATGAAATTTTGGCATTGTTCTGAAAAACATCAATTTTTGAAGAATAGTGAAACTACTAAGTGGTAGTTAAAAAACTGAATTTTTCATAAAACTTAATTTTACCGCTTCTATGAATGGAATTTAAAAAATTCGAGAGACACGGTTGATGTCAGTAAGTAAAATGTAGTTCAATGAGATGAAAATAATTTTTTGGTGAATAATAACTTTTTACTTTTTTTACCGCGGTTAATAGTAAATAGGGTAACTAAGGGTAAATATGATATTACTATTACCCTAACACATGTCCTAATTCTATTGGATAAGTGTAATTCGACCAAAAACAACCTTATGAATATAATATGACCATTTAGGACCACTTGGATTAGATTATGACATTTAATATTATTTTATTTAATGAATAGTTAAAATAGTTAAAATCAAAGTTTAATAACTAAAAAATTTCTAATATGGGGTTATACATAAGATAAATTCGATTGTAAATATTAATTAGAAAGATAAAAGGATTTCCTACATAATGGTATTTTATTTGTAATTTTTAGACATCAAATAATGTAATTTATTTATGACACAAAGATGATGCAGTAATTATCTTATTAATGAAATATTGACATAATTGATATTATAAATACCAAAATAAATGTAATTTAAGACTTTTTATGAATTCCACTAATTTTCTAGGTTAATATGATATATTAGTGTTGATTTAATCAACTTTTTTTGAACATATAATTATGTTATGACTTTCAAAAAAATCACATATCAAATAGTGTCAAAATTGACACAAAATAGTTTTTAAATCTAATATTATATTATTAATTGTTATTTTATTCCTAAAAATCTAAGGTTCGTCCAAATGACTTAGATAATGATATATATATTAATAATAAACAATTTGGGGTTCGTTTGGCATGTTATAGTAAGTGTATTAACCATACAGTGAAAGAAAACAAAAAGACACGGTAAAAGTTAAATTATTTAACTTAGAGTTAAATCTAATTGATAAGGTTAAAATAATATCCTAAACTTGTATAAATCCTATTGGTTGATAGGATTTCGACCCATCCCCACTTTAGCTTAGAAATAATACCCTTTGGAACCATTATAAACCGATTTTGACTTTAATATAAAATAATATTTTGAGATATTCCTAAGGTGCCCGTCTCCTCCCTTATAAAAGGGCACCTCCTCCCCCTCCTCCTCACACCAACTTTGAGCCTTCAAGCTCGGCCAACCCCTGACAAAATCCCTTTTACACTTCCCTAGAATAATCCTAGAGGTCCTGGTCTTCTTCAAAGACCAATCTTAGTTCCCTAAGTGGAGGATTCAAAGAGGCGTTTCAAAGAAGAGGTAATATCCATTACCGATCTTTTCAATTTATTTCTTCTTCAACTTCTTCTTCTTTAGTTGTTTCATGATAAATTAATAACATCGGTATTACTTACATACTGATATGTTATTATAAATATGAAATAACTCTAATTAACCTTCTATCCATCCTACGGAAAATGAAATCACCGCGCGTGCGTACGTACGGAATACCGTCTCCACGCCGTGGTGTAATCTATTTTCCGCCACCACCTTAATTGGATGGGTATAATGGTGTAATGAGTAACTATATATGATTATTATAAAGTTATATTGATACTGAAATAGTATACATACACTTAAACACAATTCCACGACCATGGGAACGATATCATCGCTCGTGCGTACGTACGGACTACCGTCTCCACGACGCGATGAGATTCATTCTCAATGATTAACCATTCATGAATGATTATAAAGTATATATAATAAGTACTAATGAAATATATGACATAATAATTATACTGGATTTATGTATATTTATATGTATGTCATCTACTTAATTCCATTCAATTCAATAAGGAAACGAAAACATCGTTCATGCGTACGTACGGACTACCGTCTCCATGAACGGTGTATCTCATTCCATTTATCAATATATTATATATATGTATATTCTGAATATATATATTATATATAAATCATTTTTTACATTCTGGATATAAGTAATCATGATCCAAGTAATCATATTAATAATTACAAGTTAAAAACACGAACGACAAATGAGACGATTTTACCCAAAACGCTACTTTAACATGAATTTACAAAAGAACGGGTAATATAAAGTCATAAGTGGACCATATATGATATAATAACAATGAATATGATTCTGGAATAAGTCAATAACATGATTTAAATCATTATACAGGAGTTTCGGACACTTACAAAGCAAGTCGGACCTAAGGTAAGGGAAATATCACAATCTCATTTTTATCCGACATTGTTTATACTTTGGTATTTACTGGGGTGTATTTTATCATCCACATACATGTTCCCTAAATATGTAATTTCCATACTTCTATAATAGTTTATATCCAATTTTACCCTTCAGTGAGTTTTTAGTAAAAGATATGAAAGGAATCTTTTGTCGTTTTTCGTACGAGGTACTTTTTGACTTTTCCGACAAAAGTATGAAGAATGTTTTTTTAACTTATACGGAAAGAATGGATTTTTAAAACATTATTTCCAAGAATCTTCCTTTATAATATTTCAAGTTTATTTTTAATCAACTTCTTTTAGTTTATTATTGTATGACATGTTAAGAAAAGAAAAGTGTTTTTGAAGTAGAAAGGATATTTTCCTCAAGAATGGAGTTCAAATGTTTTATCAAAATTATTTTCCATCTAAGATAATATAGGGTTCTGTTTTTATCCCTATTATTACATTTATTTGATTATGTTTTGAGGAAATTATTTTTATGAAGTCATTTACCTTATATGATTTGTTTTATGATGTCATGATGTTTCAAGAATCCCATTTTTGTTACATGTGTTATGCGATGATGTATGATTTATGATTATGTGGCACACATAAGAAAGGATTCATTATAAGATGGGTGGGACCTATATCTCCCTCCAATTAATTGGGTAAAGATTTTATATCTCATGAGATAGACAGGGCTGGAACGGTAGGTTATAACGGTTCAGTGAAACAGGACTGGAACGAGGGTGACTCAGTTCAGAAAGGGACTTTGTCCACTAAGATATTCTTGGCAATGAGTCTTGACTAACAAGAAAAGATTCTCTATGATTATGTGTGTATGATACAAAGTTTCATGTTTTAACTTATGATTATTGTGATTAAATTTCACTGCCATGATTTATCCCATGTTATGAAATTATGATCTCTTTTACATGTTAAGATTTCCAAAAGTTATGTGCTTATGTATATGATGTGATTGATATTTCTTTTGTTTACCCTTACTGAGCATTTGAGCTCACCCTTTTATGTTTACTTTTCCCCAGGATATAAAGAAAGGTTTTAGGTATAAAAAAAAGGGAAGATCTTTAAGGGAGATGTTGAAGATCTTTCACCAGGATTAGAAGATTATACTCCGAGTTTCCAAAGACACTAAACTATTACGATCCTTGTGTGTGTGTTTTTGTTATGTACTAAGTATTCCGGAAATGTAATGTAATGTCAATGTACGTCAAGCTTCGGGTCTCTACACCATTGACATGAATTGAATGCCAAATTTCATGACCATTATATGGAAGTTACACATGGAATAATCCTATTAAGGATTTGGATGAGTTGGTTTATAGTAACTATTAGATCAAATTAAATTTTTTTATTACTCCTTAATTTCACATAGTAGTTCTAAACAAAAAGCAAGACAAACATATATGAGTATGTTAGAGATCCTAAATAGGTGTATCGACTAGGGATTTCTAGAAATTATTGAAATATTGATATTTTAAAAATATGAGTAGATTTTGGAAAACTTATCTCAGTGAAATATAATTAGGTTTGGTTTAAGAGATGTGACATTCAAGGTATATTTTCATAGACTCATTTTAGGAAGAAATAGTATGTCATTGAGGGAGAAGTGATTTCATATTCATACCTTGTGGTAGTCATCCTTATAAAAATCTTAAATGGTGTATTTGGGGGTTTTGTGAGACCACTTTAATTTATAAATAAATCATAATAATTTTACTATAGTGATTAAGTTCTATAGGTACATGACCTTTTCCCACACCTTGGACTATCTCAATTATGGTAAACTATGTAAAAATCTAACATTTACTTTAAAAAATTCATTGATCATGGAGAGAATATAAGGGGAATAAATATGTGATCCTCACAATGAGGTAATAAGATAAAAATCAAGGGATAACATTTCAAATTAATATTAACCAGATTCACCCTAATCACTGTGTAATTTCATTGAAAAAGTAAAATCAATTGTTTTCAAAGGGAATGATTTTTGGGTAATGGTTTTTCCCTCTTAGAATCATGGAAGTGGTAGTGGTTGTTAATCACAAAGGAATAAAAATCATGAAAGGAACTTTTTTCCAAAAAATAGATGAATTTACTTCAACACTAGACCATGTCATTTGGGATGTAATTTAACATGACATCCATTCGTGGTATATCATAGAAAATGAAAATAGGGGTTTTATCATTGATGGAACCCAAGGAACTGACAACATAAGAAAATGTAAATAATGAATTATGGTGTTATTTGGATAACCATATATTCTATAAGGTTATGTCTTACAAAAATTCCCGCACTACATGTGAAAAAAACTTAAATATTTACCAAGGTGATAATAATGATGAAGAGTAAAATCTATATGTTTTTTTGTAAATAATATGTAGAATTGAGGTTAAGGCCAATTGAAATAGTTGATACATTATTTTATCACCTAAATTTTCATGTATAATTATGATACCAACTAGGCCAAATATTCTGGGGGGTTAATTAGGGTATGAATGATTAAAAAAATCACCTTCAGATCTTGTATCATAATTAAAAAATACACTCCTCTCTACTTCTCATGTAGCAATGCATAAACGGAAATGAAATCATGCATGAGACACGGTTATTTTACTTGGTTCACCCTAAATAGGATACATCCATGGAGAATTAAACAAGGATGTGTTGATGTACTAATTTCACTAAGTCTCACTATGAAAATAAAAGGTTTAGAATAAATCAATTCTATCCCCAGGCTCACTGCCTTTTCAAATATTAGGGGTAGATCATTTCTTATAAAGGGTAACTCAATGAGTGTCATTCTTGGACTCACTTCCAATAGAAAGGATCAACTTCTTTCCCTTTTTTTTCTCACTACACTAGAAAAGATTCACACTCAGTTTATGGACATTTAGGTCCCTTCCTTATCAATAATTAATACATCATCATTTATAGATAGATGCTCTATTGAATTCTTACTTTCATCCAGTTGATGAATATCACATTACTATAGGTTTACTGGGAAATTACTTTTTAACAATTTCACGATGCTCACCACCTTTGAAAAGCACACCAATTTCCTGAAGCTCAAATAGCCTTCGTGAATCAACCTCCATTCAAGAAACTCACATATCCTTTATGAAGAACAAAAGTTTTGTGAAGATAACTTAGTCATCATAAAATCCATTACATTCGTTATTCTTAAAATTTTCAATCATATTTCATATCCTTCTATAACACCCTTCCTTCAAGAACATTTTCCCAAGAAAACCCTTTTTGAATCATCTATATGATTCTATAGCCATAGAATCTTTGTTAAGTATTGTTCTTCTTTTCTGAAGGGGTAAATACCTATTTATAAGTGTTTCCTCTAATTCTGGAATCATCTACACACATAATCACCATTTCCTAAATATCTCCCATATCATTCGCGATGATACCTACTTAATGAAACTCTCGAGAAATTTCACCATTAAAAATGATTCTCGTAGTCATGGTGATAATCGTCCAATACTTTCACACTGAAATCTTAAAAGTGGGAGTCTCACTTTGAGCATTATTTTTCTACTTTGATTATTTGAGGAATGAAATGAGATAACCTATTCCATCTCCTCATATTCCTGACCACATTCAATAGTGTGCTTATTCATGGCCTTAAATTCTGCTTATTTGGACTTCCCTTTTTCAAAAACCTCATAATATTAATTTCTCATCTTATATGAAACAAGAATACTATGAAAGATATCCAATGTCAGCTCCTTGGGATCTTAATCTTCCAATACAACATATTTCATATCGAACTACAGTGGAAGTATTATCAAAATGTTCTTAACAATCATTAAATCTTCAATAATTTCTCCAACACCACACATGTCTTCCACATCAACATTCATTTAGTCAAATAATGCATCATTTAACTCATTAGGGTGAATTCTTAGATCCTCATACATGTTCCATTGAACCCACAACATTTCTTCTCTGAATTTTGAGTCACTATCATTAATATTCTACAACCTTTTCCACATATCATGTGATGACATACACAACATCACATTTGTTTATATTTCATTTGATATCGATCCCCCTAATGCATTGATTCCATTAGAATTAGCATCCAATTACCTTCAATCAGCATATAATATCACACCATTGTCCGTATTGGCAGAAATTCCATGCATCACTTCAATCAAACCCAAAACGACTAAGTGTATTGTTGCATATAATTATTTCATAATTTTACTTTGTTTTCATCTATGACCAGAATCAATTTGTGATCTAGAAATTATATTTATTCTACTAAGAGGGAACCACTGAATTTCAACCTTTTCTCTCTGATGACAATTATTATTCCAACACGGGTAAATACCCTGATAGGGGTAGTGAATCAAGGTATGACATATTAAAACAACTTCCCCTTTGGATCTTGTATCATCAATAACCAAATCACTCTTCTCTCCTTCTCTCATAACAATGTATGAATAGAAATGAAATCATGCATGAGAAAAATCAATTTTACTTGGTTCACTATCACAGGGCTACGTCCAAGGAGAAAATAATGGCGATGTGTTGATTTGACAATTCCACTAAGGCTCACTACCAAAATACAAGGATTGGGCTAGATATATTCTATCCCCAGGCTCACTTACATTAAAATTTTTAGGGAAAACATGCTGCTTCCCAAGGGTCACTCCCTAAGTTTATTTTTATGGATCACTATCAATGGAAAGAATCACCTACTTCTTCTTCATTTTCTCACTAATCAAGAAAGGATTAAGACTCATTTTATAGACATGTAGGTCCCATTATTATCAATAATTAATAAATACTATGTTGTAGATAGATCCTCTATTGATGTATTACATTCATCCAATTGATGTGTATCATTTTCTGACAGTTTTATTGGGAAATACCTTTTCAAAAAATTGGAAATTCTCACTACCACTGAGAAGGACACCTATTTCATGAAGCTCAAATAGACTTGGAAAAGAGTTTTTTTAATCTCACTTAACCTTCGTGAAGCACACTCCATTCATGAAGCTCACTTAGCCATCATTAACTACATTACATTCAGGATGATTACATTTTTTTGTCCTCTTTCATAAAATTTTCAAACCCCCATTCATCAAAAAGAATTACACAAGAACACCCTTCATGAATCACCTTCCTGAATCGGGAGACTTATAATCCTAATTAAGAATCTATCTTGTTTTTTGAAGGGGTAGATTCCTATTTATAGGAATTTAATAAAATTCCATAAGCTTTCATCCAAATAATAATTATTTCGTAATGGTCTCCCATATCGTTCGCATTGCTCCCTTGTTCATGAAGCTCCTGGGAAATTTCACCATTCATGAATCTTCTCATTGTCTTGGAGATTAGTGTCAAAATTTTTGACAATTTTGAAACTCATTCACGATGATCCACACCTTTGTGTATGCAATTTTTGATATCACTTCAAGGGAATCCATTCATTTTTCTTCGATCTTTGTCAACATACTGTGTCAAAAATCTCTCTGGAACTGCAAAACTTATAATGGAAACCTATTTTTTTAATAAACATAATCAACCCAAAAATACTGAAATGTTAAATTAAGGGATTTTTCCCAATAATCACCCCTTTGGGTTTATTGGAAATTATTCACATTTTGATACCATGTTAAATCATCATAAATATTTTAACTCCATTTTCTTCTTTTAATTCATATAATGATCAATGATTTACTCAAAACATAATCTAAACCCATGTAATCCATTCTTGGAATGATAAAAAATATTAGCATGAAATTTTCATAAATAAATCACTTTATTCCTAAATCAATCAACTAAATTAACCTAATCATATTAATGAGTATATATAACCTTTAATCAATCAATTTTAGCATCATTAGATTTCATAATCCCCTTAATAAACTACTCCCGCAATCAAGTTCTCTAAATGTCACGATTAAGATATTTTCTCCCCTTTAATTTCTATAATTTCACCCCCTTTATAAATGAACCTAAAGGTCACATCCTTGTTTTCTATAATAGGGTAAAAAACGTAGATAAACCCATTAGAAAAAACACACCATGCCTTGGGTATATGGGGTCCCACATTCACACTTTTTCATGTATGGGGAGTTAACTAAACACCCAGATCAAGTTTATACCGTTCAAATGGTTCTTTGGGTAAGGCCTTCATCAGAATATCTACAACCTGTAGTTCTGTAGGCACAAACACTAATTTCACTAACCCTTTATCCACCTTATTCTGGATGAAATGAGATTTTATTTTAATAGGATATTTCCTTGAGTGATGGATTTTATTTTTGGTATGATTTATATCACTTGAATTATTGTAATGGATTCAGATTAGAGACTTTACTTCAGCTCCCATATCATCAAGCTGCCACATCAACCACAATCATTTCATGCACTATTGAGTAACAAAAATATAATCAGCTTCTGATGTGATCAACAAAATTTAATATTGATTATTATTTATCCAAGAAACACACAATATTATAATATTGAATCCCCCACATAATGTTGATTTATATCATCAGTTGATCTGGAACAATATGAATCTGTACAACCTAATAACTCTTGCGGAGATGTTTCATTATACAGAAACCTGAATTCCACCAAGCCCTATATATGACGAAGTATTATTTTCACATTAAGAAAGTTTCTTTGATTTGGATTTCATAGATACTGTGATTCTTAGAATGTGGGAAAAACAATATCATGTCTTTTTTGTTTACATGTATAATAGACTCCCAATGATTTTATTGTATTTTATTAAATTAACTTCATTTCCCCCATTATCCTGAGATAGTTTCATCTGGGTAGCTAATAGAGTCCTCATATCCTTGGAATTATCCATTCCAAATCTTCTAAAAACTCACATAGAATATTTATATTTATAAATTAATGTTCTATTTTATCCTTCTTACACCTATAAACCACGTAAAAATTCCAGTTCACCAATCATTTACATTTTGAAATCATATTTCATGAATTATGTGAACTGAGTGCACTGCGCTTCATCTGAACCACCAAATATTATTTCATCAACATATAACATCAGTATCATATTTTTATTACTATCATTGTTGACATAGAGATTGTAATTAGGTCCACCATAATGAAAAACACACTTCTTCAAAAAAAAATCTTTCCTTGAATACCATGATTTTGGTGTTTTCTTCAACCCATATTTCACCTCCTTCAGCAGAAAAACTCTATACTCATATTAATGAATTGAAAAAATATGGATGATCAATATAAATTATTTTTATAGAACACCATTTTAAAATGCTGACTTGAAATCCATCTGGAAAACATTGAACATTCTTTTCACTGGCATAGCCAAGAATAATCTGATTGTCTCTAGAATTGCAACATGTGAAAATGTTTCATCAATATTGATACCATCTATCTTAGAGTACCCTATAAACACCAGTAATTATTTGTTTCAAAACACAACAACATATTAATTCATCTTGTTATGAAAGGCCCATGTAGTTCCAATGAAACTCTTATCTCCTGGCCTTGAAACAATCTCCCATGTACGATTCTTCTCAATTTTTTCAAGCTCTTCATTCATAGCCTGGACCCAGTGTTTATCCCCAACTGCTTCCTCAAAAAAATTATTATCTACTTGTGATATAAATGATGCTTTTTGTAGAGTATTCATCCTCCTTGTATGCACTAGCACTATTTGATCACCAATTATGTTCTATCTATCAATTTTGGAACTTCTATTCAATCATTATATAGATAATTTTTTTCTCATTCATTTAATTATCTAAATATTATTTTGAATCATCCTATGACACTAGAACATCCAAAGATATTATTATATCTTCATCACTATCCTCCTAATAATGACCATGTAATTGCTGAAGATTATGCTCATTCTTTACTATAGCAAGATCATTGATTTCAACTTTCTTTCCCAGCCTATTATTGAATCATTTATATGTTTTTACTTTCTATAAGTATCCAATAAATATCCCATAATATACATGGGATTCAAACTTCCTTTTTTCTATTTATTGAGAATGAAACACTTACTTTCAAATACTCTAAATCACATCAATGTTACAATCATTCCATACCATATATTATATGGAGTCTTCTCATCTTTTAGAAATAATAATGTTGTATTTTATGTGTAGACTTATTTAATCATTGCTTATTTCTAGAACTTATATATAAGGTATTTATCAATGAGCATTGTTATAGACATGTTGTTGATAATTCAATTTTTTTCTCTCAACTATCCATTTTGTTGTGGAGTTATTACAGGTGAAACTTGTTTCCTTATCCCATGTTTCTCGAGAAAATCCTCTACTTGGATATTTTTAAACTTTATTCCATTATCTATTTGGATCTTCAATATTATTTGACTTAATAACTTTTAAACTTCCATTTGTGATGTTTTTATGAAACATAACACCTCATATTGTTGGGTGATTATTGAAACCCATGAAATTATGGTAAAATCATCAGGGAAGAGGGAATAATATATCCCCACATCAATATAACTTGGTGAAATTATTATACACACATCAATATGAACAAACTCAATAACTTTTTTGACATTTTACATTTTTCATTATATGTCATTTGAATGATCTTACCTTGTTGACAAGCATCACATGTATGGGTATGATCACGTGATAACCTATGTAGTTTTTGAGCAGTAGCACATTTAACCCAATCTTCCAATGATTTTTGGATCATATGTTTAATACATTTATTCCATAATTTGTTTTCTTCTTCCTTGGTCAAAAAGCGCATATCTTATTCTCCACTTATAATGTAGAGAAATACCTTTGTACGCTTTACCTATAAAAAAACTACATCAATTTTTTCCCTAATGATACATAATTTCATGGAAAAGCTTATGGAATGCCCTGAGTCACATAGTTTATATACACATAGCCTGTTGTGACTAATATCTTTAAAAAAAAAATACATCAACACTTCTCATGTATTTTTCCCCCAAACATGGATTTTCCTTAGACAATAATTTTTATACCTTCATCTTTTACAAATAATACAAAAACATTGTTTTTTTACCTAATTCCTATAATTGGTTCCTTATGTATTTTCATATGGGAGGTTCATCCACTATCAATGATCCAAATTCGAGTGCGGTATGATTCATTAGAAGAAATATCTGAAACCACTTCCTATTCATCTGTGTTATTTTGTATCCATGTTTTGGACTTTATACTCAATAAATATTGGTAATATTAATCTTCCTCAAAGTATGATGAACTATATTCATCTTGCAATTCTATAAACCAATTTTTCATTTTGACCTAATTTGATGGAACATTAAATTAATTCTTACGACCACATTCATTATGCATTAGTACATTTGTCTGTACTATTGATGAGTAGTATATTTCTATTTTCCCAAATCCTTCAAAACTAAAATAGTGACCATAAAATGATATTATGGAATATTGAGTTCTCTATGGCTGCCTATTTTGGTCATATTCTCTTTGGTGCCTCTTGGATATGAAAGAGACATATTGTGACTATCCCATATTTCCTCAACAAAAATATCTCATACGGGGTTCATTCCTATGTGGAAATACTACACTACTGGTTCTCTCTTGTGTTTTATGAATCTTTTGGTTCTGATTCATGAAAAAATCAATAATCAATCCTAGAGTAGGATCCTATGGTTTGACTTCAACTATTACTACTTTATATTTTAGATCAATCCTCCTACCGACATTATTATTGGAATTTGACTATTTCTTTTGTTCATTTAGGCCTCGATGATCCACTTACATCCTTTATGTTGAAAAAATGATCTACTTTCCTAATTTTATACCTAGAGAAAAGATTTTTTCTTGATCCTTATAACTTCATCATAAGTTGATGACTTTTCCTTCAAGTTCTTTAGATATATTTTATTTGATATTTTCTAGTGTTAGTCAAACTATCAATTTATCATTTCTATTCTTCACTTGTTTTTTTGTACTCAACAACATTTTCTAAGAACTATGGAATTAAAGACTTTAGTTTTTCAATTTCATTATTCATCTCAGACATCTCTTCTTCCTACTTCTACATATAAATCTTGGCCTCCTGAACTAGTTTATGGGATTTATTTTTTGTCTCTACAATCATCTATTTCTTCAAGATCGGATTCTAATTTTACTTGAAGTAAAAATATTACTTCGAATTATAATTCTTCATTGTCACTTTCATACCTTGTTTTTGGATTTCTGAAAACTACCACCATAAAATTTTCTACATGATCCTTGCAGTCTCCCAACCATTTTACCTTATATTCATCTAAACTGTTATCTTCTTTTGAAAGATGAACCTTTTTTTGTAAGAAATTTTTCTTAATATTTTTCTTACCTTTCAGGTAGAATGAAGACTTCTCTGTGGGAATTTAAACATTGTCATATTTATCATTCTAAAACATATTGGGTCCCCTTGTTGAAATATGTACAACCATTACACAGCGAAATCATGAAAGTGGGAGTTTCCCTTGGAACTTTCCTTTAACTCATTGATGATTTGAGGAAAGGAATGACATAAACTCATCAGTATCTTCTTATTCATGATCATATTCAACGGTGAGATTATTCATGGCCTAAAATTCCACTTTTTTGGACATCCTTATTTCCATAGACACTTTATTTACATTTCTTATCTATTATACAATAAGAGTACTGTGGATTCTATCCAATGTCTGATCTTTTGGTTCATTATCTTCCAATATATAAATTTTCGTATTGAACCAAGGTGGATGTCCCTTCATGATTCACTGAAAAATATTTACATATTCAATAATTTTTTTGAGACCTTTTATCTTCCACAATAACTTTCACTCAGTCAAAGAGTGCATCAACTATCTCAATAGAGTGAATTTTGAGATCCTCATACTTTTTTCATAGAATCTATAGAATTGTTTATCATCCTTTTTAGCACCATAATAAATATTCAAAAACATTTACAAAAAATAATTAAATGAATTACAAAACATCACCATTGTATATATTTTATTTTATAGGTCTCTAACTCTAGCATTGATTCATTTAGAATTAGCATCCATTTACCTTCGGTCAGCTTCTGATAAAGCACCACTTTCAATATCAACTGGAATTCCGGGCATCATTATTGTAAATAAATCCATTCCTAATGATTGTAAGTACTGTTACATATGATTCTTCTATAATTTAAAATTTTTTCCATTTAAGATCATAATCCCATTGTGATTAACAACCTCATTTTCTTCTATTGATAGATAAGAACTAAATTTAAATATTTTCCCTCAAATACCAATTATTATCCCAACTAGGTTAAATACACTGAGAAGGGGGGGTGAATCAAGGTATAAAGGATTAAAACAACTTCCCATTCAGATAATGTTTCAACAATAAATAATACACCCTTCTCTCCTCCCATAGCAATGTATGAATAGAAATTAATTCATACATGAGTCACATCGATTTTAATTAGTTCACCATCACAGGGCTATGTCCAAGGATCATAAAATGGTGATGTGATGGTGTACCAAATCCACTAAGAATCACTGAAAAAATACAAGGTTTGTGCTATATCACTTGTATCCCTAGACTCACTACCTTTACAATGTCTAGGGACAAATTACTGCTTCCCAAGGTTCACTCCCTAAGTCTCTTTATTTGGTTAACTATTGGTGGAATGGATCACTTTCTTCCTCTTCCTTTTATCACTTCTCTAGATAGGATTCACACTTAGATTATAGACAAGTAGGTCCCATAGTTATCAATAATTAATACATACTCAATTATAGATTGATTATCTATTGAAGTCCTACTTTCTTATAAATGATGAATATCACCTTACCATAGGTTTACTGGGAAATCCATTTTCAATACTTTCACGATGCTCACTACCTTTAGAAATCACACCTCTTCCATGAAGCTCAAATAGCCTTCATAAAGAAACCTCTATTCCTGAATCCCACTTAGCCTTCACAAAGTGCACTCTTTTCATGATGATCACATAACCAACATACACTCCATCACTTTTATGAAGATTACAATTTTACAGTCGACATTTATAGCATTCTCTCACTCACATCCTTTGAGAACATTTTCACAAGAACACACTTCATGAATAACCTTTTAGAATCTGGAGCATTAGAGTCTTTGTTAAGTCTCACTCTTCATTTATTAAGGGGTAGTGGCCTATTTATAGGTATTACCTCTACTTCCAAAATCTTTCATCCACATAATTACAATTAAAGAAACATATTCCATCTCGTTCATGGTTCTCCCTACATTCTAAAGCTCTAGGGAAATTTCACTATTTGTAAAGCTTCCCATATTCATGGAGATTACAGTAAAACCTTCACACATTCTTGATGATCAATCCAAATTATCCAAACCTTTTTGAAACACCCTTAATGAATCCAAGTATTCGTGAAACTCACAACTATTCAATATTTTTATATGGCCTTCAAGGACATCCAACTTTTGTGATGATATCCATCCTCTAAATATTGGACCCCAAAAATTTTGTAAACAGATGGAAATAGATTAACTTTGTGTACGCAATTTTCTATACCACTTCTAGTGCATAAAATCACTTGTCTTGTATCTCTATCAATATACTATGTCAAAAATCACTATTGTACTCTACAACTAATCATGGAAACCAAATTTTTTATCATATATAATCAACACAAAAATATTGTAATGTTACCTTGTGGGAATTATTCCCAAAAATAATTAATGTCTGATCTTGTTGAAAATATTGATGTTCTATACATTTTCAAAATAAAATTTTGGATCATTCCTCCATGATTCAAGATAATTTTGTATATAATTAATGTTAAGGATCCAATTGATGTATCTTTGGAAAGGCTTCACAGTACACTTATCATAATAAAAATAAAAATATTTATGGCATTGAATCAAAGGTGAAGAAGATATCATTGGGTTTTTCAATCATACCAATGAATAAAAATTATATTAATGAATTTCGAGATGAAGAATATGTTTATTAAGTGTTGTTTTTCATTCCTCAAACCTTAAGAGGGGGAATAAAAAATTAAATGGAATGCTTCCACTTTCTTTATTATAGTGTAGAAATATATGTTTCAAATAAAATAAGATATTAAAAATATTCAATATGATGAGGATATATATTGTGTGAAGAAACTTTTCCATGGTGAAAATAGTGAGAGAGAACCATAGAGGAAATTCATTCAGTGGAAAAATATTCTTTATCATGATGAAATAATCATAGATGTGTAAAAAGTGGATGAAGTCAAGGATTTTAGGGACCCCAATGAAGATGATTTAATAGTTATTAATAAAATGATATAAGATAAGTATAGTGATGCTGAAAATTATGACATTGGGGGTTTATTTGTTCTTCAGGTTATTAATTAGTCATACCTTGAAAAAATTTACTAATAAAGGGATAAAACTAAGAAGGAACATGTTTTTCATCATGATTCCGAAAATATACAAGCAACAAAATGAGGGAAAAATGTATGATATGAATTTAGAGATCAAAAATCTGAAATAAAAAATTTCTAAAAACTCTATAAAGGAATTTTATGTAAATATCAATGAATACAAGAAACCTTGAATCATTAATGGCCTTACTAATATAGTGATGTAATGGGTTGAAGGTATTTATGAACACGAAGAAGAATTAATGGATTGGTGATAAAACTATGAGAGTTATGAGAAAATTAGGACACCAGTAATATAATCATATTTCTCCATGAAATAATGCCTAAATGATGTTATTAAATTCCTTATTATGACTTCTGGATAGTACATTACCATTCCATTGGTATTAACATTCCAAAAAATGGAATTTTATATTGGAACATGATCATAATTAGAAGGCATTCATGACTCTATCTAGGAAAGTGGATTTGGGAGATGCTCTGAATGATTCATAGATAGTGGAAAAAGATGGTATGATAACACTAATAATTAGGTGTTATTACTTTGAAATTGATAGATATATTCAATATATACAATCATTTGAAAAAACGTTTCTAAAAGATAATCAACACTAATGATTGAAAAGAATATTTCCATGATATTTTTATTTTATTAATATTTATTGTATTTGGTGTGATGTTTTTGGGAAAAAGAATCCTATGGATCATAAAGTGTTCAAACTAAAGAAAGTATTGAGACGTAGAAATTAATAAATCACCATTCAGGGACATGGAAAAATAAATTGAAAAATATTAACATATTCTCAATTATGAAATATGTAGAAACAATTATTGCATCATTAGAAAAATATAAATATCAGTCATCCTGAGAAGTTCCACAATGTTTATGAAAGAAGAAAAAAAGATATTTGAATAAAATATAGTAATAATTTCCTTGATATCAATAGGAAGGTATTGTTTTTGGGTTCTAGAAAGTCAGTGTACATCAAAAATGACCAAAAATAACGATCTTATCATTAGCATTAAAAATTAAGAATGTGGAGTTGTTAGATTGGGTAATGATAATGGACTAAAAAATTGTTGGCTCATGGGAGGACAAGGTGGGTGGAAAGGACCTTGGGAAGATAGATGCGCTCTAGGTAGAAGGACATAGACACCATGTACTATGTGTGATCTAGTTCACTAACTCAGGAAATATTGTGGAATTTTAAAAATAGAGGTTCTCTATTAAGGTAAATGTGGTAAAACATTTATTGGGATGAAGGATAAATATAAAAACTTATATTATTGGTGATGAAAATTGGTGTATGTTTTCAAATGATGTCAAAAATATATTATGTCATAGGTGAATTAGGAACCAAACCAAAAATAATTGAATATTTGTTGAATATTGATGGAATTAATGATTTTACATAAATAAAATGTGTTAATACCTATACATGTGACTCATTTCAATATGGAAAGATTATTTTGAAGGCATTCATGTTAAAGAAGGTAAAGCCATCAATTTTTTTTTGATTTTTTTCATGTGGATGTTTGTGGGACAATAATTTATAAATCCTTTGATAGAAAAATGTATTATGTGTTTTTGTTGATGATTTCCACAAAATTTATATGGTTGTGGGTGGTTAATCACAAAAAATAAGTATAGAAATGTGTCACTAGATATCAAAGACAAGATAAAAAATATAGTTCATGAATTTGAAAAAAAATCATAAATTATTGTATGGAATTTAAGAATACCCAAGTGGAGGAATATCAAAAAAAAACCTCAGATTTAATAACAAATTTTTTAGTGAGAAATCCACAATAGAATAGATTTTTAAAGGGCTGAAATTGAATCATTAACAACATTGTGAATAGTATGATCCTTGAAAATTCATTACCAAAGAAATTTGGATTCATGTGAGAATATTTCAGCAGTGAATGATAATAATTCAAATAAATAGTACTATTTCTCTCTCATGGATGTTAACTTAGAAGTGGATCAAATGCATGAAGACTTTCATGGACCATGAGCTACATCATCACACATAATCATTTCAAAGATAATATTTCTATTAATTGTTTTGAAAATAAAGGGGTCTCATGTAGATTAATAACTTTGATCATTGTTTTACGTGATGAATTTATCTCCTTATTGCAAAGAGTTTATTGTAAAAAATCATAATTCAAGCTTTTATAAACGTGTTTTTTTAATAAAAGAGAATTTTTCATCTAGTCATGATCTCAAACTTCTTTATCAAAAAAATGGTCTTGTGTTTGTCAAAGAATGTGAGGGTGATGTTTTCATATTAAAGGGAGATAAAATGTAAAAATGATCTCTGATGATATCTATGAGGATGAAAAAATGCAACATGAACAACATGATTAAAAAATTGTTTAGTAGAGAGAGAATAACTAGTAGTAATATTATAGATGATAGGATATAATAAATATAAATAATATAAAATAAGTTTACATAGGAAAATTCATTGTATCTCATATAGAACAAAAATCATTTGATAAAACTATGATAGATGAATGTTGGATTAATTTCTTTCTTCGGGATAATGAACCTGTTGAGAAAATCAATACCAAGGAATTTCTGAAAAGGCTTAAAAAATGAAAAATATCAAAACCAAAAGATTTTATAGAAACAAAATAATCAATATGGAATAATGACCCAGAATAAATCAAGTTTAGTATTTAAAGTAAATTACTGAATCAATGGTATTAAAAATGTAGCATTTTCACATATTCCCTGACTTGAAACTATATAACAATTTTTATCTATTACCATGTATAATAGGTTTAACGCAAACTAAATTTACATCAAAATAGTATTTTTTTTAATTATTATTTATGAGTTATTCTATTTTTACCAACTGGATAGATTTATCATACTTAATGATGAGAAAAAAATGTGCCAATTGAGGAAAACATTATATGAGATAAAATAATAACTAGGATCCTAGTACTCATATCTAGATAAAAATTTTAAATAATCTTGTATATATTTGAGTAGATGTTAAGAACAACCTTTACATCAAAAAATATATATTTGGAATCTGAATGAGAATCTTACATAAGTTGATGAAATCTTTTTTGGTGGCTTAGATGACATGAAAAGAAATATGTTTTCCTAATTATTGAAATGTGAATTCATTTTTTCTCTCAGTATTGAATCATAATTTTTCTTTGATATGTAGGTAATTCATTGGTATTATAGGAAATTTATATCCATTCCAAGTAATATATGAAAGTGATAAACCAAATTTTGATGAATTATTCTAAACTAATGTCCACTCTAATAGAGACTCAAATAAAATTGTTAATTGAAGGTGAATGTGTGGAAGTTATTGTGACTATATATAAAAAAATTATTGATAGTTTTAGTTACCTAAATACCACCATCCCATAAATTATTTTTTCAACATTTAAAGACACTCTATATCATTTGAAAAATAATGTCATCATAAAGCTATGAGATTTATACTTTGCTACATCAACCAAATAGTGAACTTTGGGAAATATTATCAAATAAATTCATAGAAGAAGCTAATGAATAATATGAATTAAAATTGTAAAGGTTAGTTAATAACTGAAAATAAAATTTTGGAGGTGTGTTATATCTTATTACATTTTATATTTCATGGAAAATTCAAAAAACAAGATTTCATCACATTAATAACAAAATATGTATAATATGTTGCACTAACTCAATATTTTACCCAGTTTATAAGGAGGCACCAACAGATTTAATAAATTATCACTGATATAGGATGTCATATCACAATTTAGTGTGAAAACTCCAGTTCTATAAAATTTTTAAAAAATAAAATTCAAAACTAAATAATGAAACACATCATGATCAAATTCAATTACATAAATGAGAATATTGAGCATCAAGTTATGATTTTTGAGTATGTTATTACCCAAAATAAATTCATAGTAATTAACATAATGGATCTAACCATGGTAGGATTTTAACAACATCAGTTATCTCTAGGACACTAATAGAGTAAAACAATTTTTATGAACTTAGAGATAACCCCCACTTACCAAAAAAAATTTCATTTTGAGAGAGATATGTTTTTTTGTCAAAAATTCAGTCTCTAAATATGTAACTGTCTCTTATGAATCATCATGGGTGTAGTATTTTGGTTTATTGAGAAATGGATGGGGTGAAATTTCTCATGATAACTTAAGAGGATGGAGTTGTGTCATTAATTTTTCCTATTATCAAAGGGGTAATTCTTTTAAGGTGGAGAGTATTTTTTGAGTATTTGGTTGAGTTTTTTAAAGGGGGAACATAGTTAAGATATTTTTACCATTAGAATTATATAATTTCTCTCTTTTTTATCACAAAAAGCCTTATTGTAGATGAGCTAGAACTATCTGATTGATGAATCATCAATTAAATACTTGAAATCCTGAAATATATTATCGTGTTTTGGTGACTTAGGTTATATAATTTTCCATAAATAATAGAAAATAATTTTTTTATCAAATATTCAATAAAACCATTGTGGGATATTATTGGTCACAATATATATTCGTTATTTGTGTTTTTATGTATATTTAAAATAATATATTGGTTTTTATGTTAATATAGGTTTCAGAGAAGATGTAACACTTTTATGTATTTGATGGATGCATAAGGATTATTGTTGATGGAAAAAACAATTCTATAATATAGTCATCATGTGGAAACTCATCAAGAAATACCATAAGATATTACAGATTAAAGGTTCACATGGCATTGATAGATTCATTCATTTAATCATTATTAAAGAAGATATGACCTTGTTGTACTTTCTCTTTGGGCCATGGATGTTGTGTCTTTGGAAGGGTGATGGTTTTTAATGTTTCTCAATGTCTACATGGGGATACACCACAACATTTTAGGTTATACCATAAGGATATGTATAGGGTATATCTGCTAATTTTCAGTATCTCTAGAGTTTTAAGTAGGATTACAATGTGGTTAAAGGCTATTTTTTAGTGGTTTTAATAACGAGAGTTCAAAATTCTATATTTAATTCTTGTGAAGAAGAAAGTGGGATTTGTTTAGAGTGATTTTCTTTGATTTGTTTTGATCATTTTAGATCTCAATTCCTAGGATACAATGATGTCGTAGTAATATTGGTGGTGCATTTGGTTAGAGGAGATCATAGTGTGACCATTTTTATTCATAAAAGGAACCTTAGGAATGAGAAGAAGGATATAATCAAAGAAAGTAATTCAGTAGAACCCAAGACCTTGTTAGAGGAAATTGAATGAAGCCTTATTCTAAACTATTTGTAGGTGGTTAAGATGTGGTGTTTCTCTGGTCATAGGAACAAATACTGTATAAAGTGAATAAATACAACAATGAAGTGGTTATAGTCAAAGATTGTATGTTAGAAAGGTAATTTTTTATCTTGAATTGAACCATTTGATATGAATTAAATGGTTATTATTCACCCCCTTTAGTCTAAAATGACACATATCATGATCCTAAGAAATAATAATATTAATTGTTTTATCATAGCCCTATGAAAAAATAAATTAGTTTTCATAATACTCAACCACATATAGTATTACCCAAAACCAAGTGAGATAGACCTGTATAAGGAAGGTATAGAGAAATAAAAATAGAATTGATAGGGGGTATCCAAACATGCTGGTAAAATTTAAAAGTAGAGAAAAATTTGAAATTCCTAGCACCTTATCTCACTAGAACATCATCATGTATTGTAGAATAGACACACTATTATAGGGTTATCTTCACATTCTCATGTACTAAAGAAGAAATTAATGTTGGGAATAATGATTTATTCTTTATACAGGGAGGCATGTCCTCATCTTCCATGCTCTTCTATTGGATGGGGCCATCTGTTTGAGAAAATTATCTCATCCTTACTCTATCTAGAAGAGTTTATGTCACTGGTAAGGATGATATAAAATTCAATCATCGTGTTTCCTGCACCACAAATTGTGTCTCTGAAAACAAGGTTATAAGATACCACTCACTACTGGCCTCCTTAATAGCCTGTAGCTAAGTCCTTCTTCTCAATGCATCGACCACTACAATTCCTTTACCAGTGACATAAGAAATCTCGATGTCAAAATAATCTAGGAAATCCACCCACATTCATTTCATCAAATTCATGTCACACTATATAAATATATACTAGAGCATTTTTTTTTCTGTAGGTACCCCAAAATTCACTCCTAATAAATAATTCCTCCAATAGTGAAAGGCATGTACCACAACGATAAGCTTAAGATCTTTTGTCATGCAATTACACTTATGTAACCTCAAAAGTCAAGACCCGTATGCCATGAATTTCTCCTCCAGCATTAAAATGGATCATATATTGATACCTGATGCATCATAATACACGGTTTATATCCTACCTAGATTTGGGAGAATTAGGACCATCATTGAATTCAGTCCACCTTTCATCTCTTGAAAGTATATTTCACAGGTATATGTCCATAAAATCTTCAAAACCATCTTATTCATGCATGTAATAGGATATTATAAGTCTGATAAGTCTTATATTAAATAACTATAATTTCTATCTGACCCCATGAAACTTATTATATAAAAATAATTCTTGGGATTCTCCTAGTAAGATATAGATCTCAACTTCTATAGGTCAACTAGTAGTCATATATTTGAGATATTATGGTTGAGTAATGAAATATTATCAATCCATTAGTGGAACATTGTGGGGTTATTTTAAAAATGATTCTACCTCAGTGTATACAAAATGATCTCAATATGTTTGGAATGTTCATGTCAATTGTGACAATACTCAATGATATCATCCATGAGTATAACTAAAAATAAATCCATATAAGGATGGAAACCATGGTTTATCAGCTCCATGAATGTTTCTATAGGGTTCATGATATCGAATGGTATAACAAAATACTCATATAGATCATACATTACATGAGAAATTGTATGGGGTATTTTTGAAATCCAAACATTAACCTGGTGATAAACCAACCTCAAATAAATCCTACATAAAACAAAACCACCTCATAGCTGATCAAAGATATCATCTATTTTCTATAAATGATGCTACTTTTTAACCATCAACTGGTTCAATTTTCAATAATTGACAAATATCTAGTGGTCTACATCAACCATTTTCACAAAAGTGATCTAGAAAACCCATGAAGATATATTGTGTCATATAAACCCATTTGCATCTAAGTCCTCTAGATACCTCTTGATCTCCTATAACTTTGTTGTAATCATCCTATAAGGGAGAATGGACACCAGTGCAACTCTCGGAACTAGCTTGATAGAGAACTCAAACTCTTAATCATGAGGTAAACTATACAAGGATTCTCAGAAAATGTCCCTCAAATAATCAAACACTAGAGGTAATTATTCCTAAAACACTACCATATCATCTAGATATAAACAAAAAATATGGTTTTCTATCCCACCCAGACCACAATGCTTTTGTCCATATCATCTTGCCTTGACCTCCCATTAACCCTTGTGAATAAAAACTACACCCTTTGGCAATGTGAAGGTTACTATCTAGTGGTAGATATTGAAAAATTAATAATAAGAAACAATCCATTCCATCCCTAGTATGATGTAAAACCATGTAATCTTAAATAAAAAATCCCATACAAAGTGACACCCACCAATCTCAAGGGGACACCATAAACTACAGTACACCCTATATCCTGATCCCCAATGGAATATCCAAGGTCATCAAGAAAAAAAACTTTAACAACGATCCCAATAATCTCTATAATATGTATTGATAAGAAAATATTTATGAAATGATATTGAAAAGATATGATACTACAATAAAGGCTATTATGCTCTTACCTCTCACCATAGATATCCAGGTTCTCTTTACCTTAGGTGTAGGCTATATAGAATATTTCTATCCTTAATAGTATCCCTATGATACAACCTCACTACCAATAGTTGGCTCACTCTACTATATAAGTATAACTGGTGCCTAGATGCCTTAGTCATGAAGACCACCTCGGCCTGATAAAGAAATACTACCCGAGATTCTAGCCTGCTTTAGATATCTGAATCCCCCTCCTAAAATCGGAGTTGATGTCGATCCCCTCCCACTAACTATTAGAGGGAAGGTCTTGTAAAAATGTTGTATATATCCCATCCTTCCACACACTCCACACATGACTAGGTCTCAATAACATTGATTCATATTATGTCCCAACCTCCCAAACTGATGGTAGAAAACCACACTACCATTACTAATATCATGGCTTGTATTCCCCTCAAGAGAAGCCTCGAAATAGAGCATCCTACTGACTATTACTGAACCATGGGGCCGAGAGGCTACACTTCCCTTCACTAAAACTTCATTTTACATCTATTTCCATTTAGTAATAAGATTTTGATTCACTAAATCTATAATATTAGTCATATAAAACATGTTGACCTACAATCAAATATCATTCCTGAGATGTTTCTCAAAGAAAATTTCCCTCAACAGATCATTAGAAAGTGGAATAATTTCAAAGCGCTCAATCTTTATAAATCATTACTAATACTCTATAACGGTCATCGATACCTACTATAGATGCCTAAAATAAATTTCACTTTGAACTATCGTGACCTTAAGAAAAGATAAATTACAAAACCTATTTTGGAAATCCCTCCCAACCATATCTTGGAGGGCATCATCCTAGTTCAAAACATCACACCATCACATAGCTTCTCCTAGAAGAATATATGTCATGGGATTTTTTATCTTCTCAGATTATGTCTCCATATTCTCCCATATAGATAAGTTCTTCTCCAACCATATCTTATAATCCTTTGGAATATTATCCCTCTAAAACATGGGAGGATGATACTACTGGAACACAAACATTATCTCTACCATAGACGATGTATGTTTTGGGGATCCATGACTGGTCTTTATGAATAATATAAAACTCTCATGGAATTATTCTTCATCACCCATATCTAGTAAAACCATTTTTGTTGTAACTATAACTAAAACGGTATATAATACATTACTCAGGTGCACCACCTTATGATCGTGGTCATCACCACCCTCCTAGCATGTGACTGGAGTTCATAATGGTGGAATGTATCTAAGATTACAAACTCACACTTTTGAAATGATATATGAAGAGAATATCATATATAAAATCATATGGATGTTTTAATATCTCCAATAAAAAATAGAAACGCCTATTGTTGGTCCAAAATCATGTAATTGGTTAAGAAAAATAGTAATGAACAGTACCCGAGAGACTTCTTATTTCCCACTGTAATGTTGGGTCTGGGTCAAGTTCCCTATTATCGCAATTTCAATTCATTTTATATTCAGTTTTTTCTAAAAATTATCTTTAAATGGTTGAACCAAATGGGTCACCACTTCTGATCCATTAAGGACCATACACCTCATAAACTAATGTGTGTCATCCACTTAATCTAAACAATAACATGTTCTAGTCGATGTGACCAATGGCCCATGTCTCAATGTTCCATAATTGGATACTTGGGGTGTTTGTTATATAATATATAGGAAAAAACTGTTTAGGTTTTGAAAATAATTATAAGTACCAAATATTTTTTCTCAAATCCCTTTAAAATAATTTTTCAAACAATAGGTATATCACTCAAGGATCATATTATAATGTCACACATTCAAGCAATGTATCCTATATAGCATGAAACAATAAATGTAATGTGAATTCTAACATGGGACTAAAATTATGATTGTGATGGAATACCCTATTCTCATTGAGAAAATTAAATAAATAAATAATCACAACTAACATCATACCTCAAGTGAATCAACCAAATGAGGAATAAAAAAACTACACTAAGAAAAATCCAAAAAACATCAATTTTTTCCAGAAATTTGGATTTTTCCTATATGTGGGTTAGCTACTCCTAGAAACAGATCACTAAGAAGATAAAAATCATTCATAATCTCTTATATATTGTCTAAAAATATTATATCCAGAAAATAAAACATTTGATACCACTTTATAACATCTCGGTCCAGGATCCATGAAACAGTTCCCTAAGCTGGTGGGTCACATGGCCTCAAGAGTTCCTCCTTATATACCTGAGGCATATGACTAGTAGAAAGGGACTAGGGTGTCTCTATGGGGATATTATGGCCTCATGTTAGAGTGTATCATATTATTTATAATCATATCAATCAATTATTGGATGTAGATAAATAAATAAACAAGAGACAGTAGAAAAAAATATAGATGAATGTAATAATAAATAACCAAAACCAATCATATATAATATGATGATCCTACCATTTATATATAAAAATAGTATTAAATACAATAAAATAGTAAATGGGTACAATAAATGTATCAAAATACAAAAAATACCAAAGAGATTATCTCCAGCAAGAATGAAGTGCATAGCATGTTCCCGTTCTCCCCTTCTCCTATGAAATGAAAAAGCCGAGAATTGTATAGTGGGTGATTTCCATGGTCTATACCTATATCCTTCAAGTTTGTTTAGGTACCCATTAGTATCCCAAATAGGGTGTGAGATAACACTATTAAGACATCATCAATGTTGTCTATAACATGTCTAGTCTTTGTAATATCAATAGAAGTAGTGTGCAATATATCACAGGGATAAAAATATGAAAAGAAGATTTTCAAATGAAAAGGTTATAATATCCATCCAAACATGGATTCTTATGATTAATAAACAAGAACCCATAAATAAGGGATACTATAAAGCATAAATAAATGGGTGTGATACTGCCCAATTGAAAAACTGAAATCTGATACACATAATAGTGATATATGTAAGCTTAGAAAATATTTCCAAAATGGCCACATATTGAAATCATGTGTCAATATCCAAAACAACCTATGCCCTTTAATCCAGTGTTAGACTATTATGGTATAGATCCAAGGTATAGAAGTTCAATGAATCATTTTCTTATACTAGGAGAAACTAGAGGAAACATGGTAATGACATCGGTGGAGTCCAAAGAATATGTCAACAGACCATGTCCAACATGAGTCCAAGCAAGCCAGATACATAGGTTAGAAAATCATGTGGCATCTTAGAGAATGATGACCTAAGGAGTAAACAAGTCCAATAAATCCACTATCGAAATCAAGATATATGGAGTAGAAATGTCCATGGAATCTAATGGAATCAGGATTTAGATATATCATCCAAGGAATCCATTACCACTACTAATTCATCATCTATATTAATTTATTATTTCATAACCATTCACATTCCACGAGTTCATTCATCTCATTTCCAAAATTTCTATAAAATCCATTTAATCATTCAAAGAATTTCCAAACATTTCATTCACATTTCAAAATAGGAATAAACTACTACTAAACACTCATTCAATTCTCATTCAATTTATTAAGTCTACCAAAAACATTGTAGACCTCACACTCACCCAACATGGTGGTATAAAATAGGTAAAAGACAAAGGCGCACCACATGGGTGGAATAGGTTGAGGATAACACTATCCGACCTTGTAAAGGAACCTGTTTTTAACCTTAACTGGTTCCAATTCATTAAATTCAAACATATATGTAATTTTAGGGTAAAAATTGAAAACTAAAATGCGTGACCCAACTAAAATAGGGTATATAAATCACTAAACCCTGAGGAAATAGGTATAGACCACCTACCATATGACCATGGTAATACACTCATCTATTATCGACCTCAGATTTTTTCAATATTGGGTGAAAATTAATAATTGATGATAAATCGTGAAATAGGATATATTATATTTCACATAATATAGCACATCTAAAAGAAATGAAAATGATGAATAGAACAAAAAGAATATAGAAATTTCCATTGTGGATCCAACTATATGGGCTATGTTTGATTTTGAATCTATATGGAGAAGTTACACCCTATCCTAGATTTAGGAATCAATATAATTCAATAAGAGGATAAAATTAATCCACATCTAGAGAATAAGTAAAATTGGAGCATAGGGTTACACCTTACATCAGTAAGGGTTTAACAGTGATTTGCATCAAAAAAATTGTGTCAAACATGTTGTGTGCATAGTTTTACAAACAATGAACCAACCTTCCCCCAACTTATTCCTTAATGAGGGACCTGCCATGATTCATCTTGATGTTCTAGAAAATCATGCGAGAACCAATCCATATTCCCATTTCTCCTCTCACCCATCACATGGATAGGTTGTATGGTTAGAAAACCCAGGCGCCGACCATGTTTTTGGCCTCTACTAAACTTTATAGGAATCCATGAACTAGAGTGAGGTCATAGGAACACTATTGGGGATAACTGTGTACCCCCTTCTACAATATAAAATGAAACCCATGGATTCCTTAAATCGTATGGTCAGGGTCTCACAATTTCTACTAACCTTACAATCCATTAACTTTTCTCCAAAATTTGGGCTTCTATCTTCAAACAATCCCCAGACACACCAAACCTATTGTGGGGTGTACCATGATGTGGATCTTGGAAAATTGTCTTAGAGAGTGTTTTCTATATTTATTTTTCAAAAATGGATAAATTATTCTTCATTACTTATTGAAAAAGTCCTCCTTTGGAGTCTTTCATCCCCCATCCATCCCATCTATCAAATAGAGTATATCACTTGGAAGATCCCCTCTCTAATACTTCATTTTTTGGCTTCCACCCTTTAATTATTAATATTTTATTCACGCTAAACCCCTAATTTACTCTATTTATCATACTTATTTTATTTTCATCCACCTTTCATTCCCTATTATGGTCTTAGTTACCTTGAATTTCATGTGACTTGATTTTTAATAAGGGATTTGTTCATTTTTGGGTCCATTATATCATTTTATGATGGATTAACACCACAACTTGTGGAATAAACATATTGGTATAATATACTCCAAGTATTGACCTTTAAAAACAAATATATTGATTTCTTTCATGTTTCAACTGATTTTTTCATCACTCTTAATTCTATATAAAGTGTATAATAATTTTTTTATAATGAATACTGGTTCTCGTCTAAAATAAAAGGATTTCCATTAAATTCATGATATCTAAATCAATATTCTAATGATATTTCACATAAATTTATTGTTAAATTGATTGAATGTATCTAATAAAGGGATTTAAAATTTTAAAAATATGTTCATATTATAACAGGTGGGTTACAACTGCCAACGAAAGTATGCACACGAAAATAAACTGGAAAATAATGTGTCCTCAGGACTTGACTCTACAACCGACACACCAAACCCAATCCCCCTGCTACCCCAACCACATACGTGGGATATGTTCATATTATAATAAATATTACTAAGGTTTTTTAATTTAGAAATAATGTTTTTCTTAATTTCATTCAAAGGATTTTCCATAATCATGTTCATTAATGTCATCAATGGAATTTATATTATTTAATTTTCTAAAAATGGATTTCATAACTTGGTTTAAAAAGGGTATCTCAATGTCTATCCTAGAAATTATTTAATAGAATTTATATGAAAAAATAACAACTTTTTTATGTGTCCCTTGTGTTATTTATTTCAAATTGATGAAAGTTTCCCTGTCATGAAATATATTTGTTTAATTATCATTATTCTTGATGGAATTGGTAGTTTCTATGTAGTTTTTTCAGAGTGGAGGTTGTACTTTTGGTTTGTTTTCATATATTACTTTTTTTTGTTTTTTGATTTCTCACCTCTACTTGATATATTTCATGGGGAACTAGGGGTAGTAAATGGGATCTCTAGAGACACATATAACACTAGTTTATAGTTATACTATAGATAGTATACTTTTGTATAATTCTTTTCCTTGTTTTTGATTTTCCTTTAGTTATGGCTGTTAATGAAAAACCGTTCATTAAGGATGTTGTATTTCACAAGATGTGGTGATAGGATGGATCATTCTTTATTATTTCTCTATTTTTTTAGAAAATCCATTTTAGTTATTTGTATTAAATGAGTATGTTTAAAATCAAGAAATGGGAGTTAAAGTTGATAATGGTTATGGAAAAATGTTATTCAAGGAAGAATATTTATGATCTATAATTTGTGTTTGTGATGGGATTTTTTTTCTAGAAAACTGTCACCATGACCCAACCCATTAGGCTACAAAGTCGGATATACAAGATTCATTTTTGATTCTCCATGGATAGTGTCTTTCACTACAACCATATTAGAAATGTGGGGACCACAACATAGGTACAATTTCACGATGGATGGTGTGTAAGTTATAAGGAAATGATTTCAAGTGTTTTTAACGGTAAATTAGAGGATACAACACAATACACTAGGTTGTTCCATGAGAATCTGTGTAGGTGTGATCAGCTATTTTTTCAACATCTGTAGAGTTTTAAGTAGGCCTATTCCATAGGGATAGGCTGCACTATAGAGGTTTAAATAACATGATACCACCACAACATAGTTTCATCATAGGTGTGGAGATTTTTGATTTTGTAGCCTGTAATTTTTTAGTTTTCATATCCTTTAGGTTTTTACTCCATTGTAGATGGTCATCCCATATATAATTTATAAACTCAATAGGTTTCATGAGATCATGTCGTGATCATGGTTATTCTAAATAGGATCCATGTGGATGAGATAAATAGGCATGCTCAAAGGAATTAATGCCATAGAATAGGATATGAAAATGAAATAAATTGATCAAATATCTCTTATACAACCCATGATATAAGGATATGTCATGGTATTGTTCTTATGAGATAAAAAACACAATAGAACGTGATTTCACACTTCGACCAAGCATTTACAGTTAAATATTTAAAGATTAAAAGGGGAAATTTTCCCCAAATTTGAGTCTATGGACATGAATGGAATTTCCAATTTTCACCACCATTATATGGAAATCACACATGGAAGAATCCCGTGAAGGATGTGGTTGAGTTTATTTATGCTAAATTTTAGATCAAATTAAATTTTCTTATTAATCCTTAATTTTACAAAGGAGTTCTAAACAAAAAAACAATACAAACTTATATGATTATGTTAGAGATCCTCGATAGGTGCATCGACTGAGGATTTCTATACATTAGGGAAATATTGAAATTTTAAGAATAATGATTAGATTTTGGAAACCTTATCTCACCCAAATATAATTTGGTTTGGTGGAAGAGACGTGAAATTACAGGTATATTTTCATAGACTCATTTCGTGAATATGTAGTATGTTATTGAGGGAGAAGTGATTTTATCTTCATATCGAGTGGTAGTGGTCCTTAAAAAAATTTAAATGGTGTTTTTGGAGGGTCTTTGAGATCACATTACTTTATACACCAATAATAAGAATTTTACAATAGTTATTAAGGTCTATAGGCACATCAACTTTTCCTACACCTTGGACTATCTCAGTTATGGTGAACTAAGTAAACAAGCTACTATGTACTTCATAACAATCATTGCTCATGGAGAGAATGTAAGGGGAATAAATAGGTGTTCTTCACATTGAGTTAATAAGATAAAAATAAAGGGATAACATTTCAAATCAATATTTACCAGATTGACCCCAATCATAGTGTAATTTCTTTGAAAAGGGAAAATAAATTGTTTTCAAAGAGAATGTTTTAAGGATATGGTTTCTCAATCTTAGAAACACAAAAGAGGTAGAGATTGTTAGTCACAAATGCATAAAAATCAAATAATGAAACATTTTCCAATAATATATTAATCTAATTCAACACTACCCCATGTCATTAGGGTTTTAATTTAACATAACATCCATTCATGGTATATCATAGAAAATTAAAATAGGGGTTTTATCATAGAGCTATCCCAAGGAACTAAAAGCATATGAAAAGATAAATAATGAATTATGGGGTTATTTGGAAAACCCTATATTCTTGAAGGTAATGTATTAAAAAATTCCCACACTATATGTGAAAAACACTTGAATATTTACGAAGGTGATAATAATGATCAGGAGGAAAAGATGTAAGTTTTTTAGAAATAATATATAGAATTGAGGTTAAAGAGGATTGAAGTAGTTGAGACATTATTTTATCATCTAAATGTTCATGTAGAATTGTGATCCCAACTACATCAAATACCTTGAGGGGAGGTTAATTAGGGTATAAAAGATTAAAACAAATTCACCTTTAGATATTTTATCATCATTAAACAAAATATTTCTCTCTCCTTCTCCTGTAGCAATGCATAAATAGAAATCAAATCATACATGAGACATGGTGATTTTAATAGGTTCACCCTCACAAGGATACATCAAAGGAGCATAAAACAGGGATGTGATGATGTATTAAATTCACTAAGGGTCACTAAAAAAATAAAAGGTTTGGAATAGATCACTTATATCCCCAGTCTCATTTCCTTTACAAATATTATGGGTAGATCACTACTTACAAAGGGTCACTCCCTCAATATATTTCTTTAATCACTATCGGGGGAAAGGATCACCTTCTTCCCCTTATTTTTATTATTTCCCTAGAAAGGATTCACAATATTTATATAGACATGTTGGTCCCTATATTATCAATAATGAATAAATCCTCATTTATAGATAGATTCTCTATTGAATTATTACTTTCATCCAGTTGATGAATATCACGTTACCACAGGTTTACTGGGCAATCCCTTTTCAACACATTCATGATGCTCATAGACTTTTCTAACCACACCTATTCCACAAATCTCAAATAGACTTTGAAAATAAAACTCCATTCATGGAGCTCACTTATCCTTCTTGAAGAACTCTCATTCAGAAAAGTTCACATAGTCATTGTGAACTCCATTACATTCATTATTATTACAATTTTCAATAATCTTTAATATCCTTTTCTATGTAATATCCTTCATAAACATTTTCACCAGAAAACCCTATGTGAATCACCTACATGAATCTAGAGACTTAAAATCTTTGTTAAGTTTAACTCTTCTTTTCTGAAGGAGTATAGGTCTATTTATAGGTGTTTCCTCCAATTCCAAAAGAATCTATCCACATAATAACCCTTTTGAGATGATATCCCATCTATTTCGCAATGATCCTTATTTTTTGAAACTCTTAGGAAATTTCACCATTCACAAAGCATCACATAGTCATGGAGATTATCGTCCAAACCTTCCGAACTGAAAGCATGAATGTTGGAGTCTCCCTTTGATCACTCTATTTCCTCTTTGATGATTTGAGGAATAGAATGACATCACCTCTTCCATATCTTCTTCTTCCTAAACATCTTTAATGGTGTGCTTATTCATGGCATTAAATTTTTCTTTTGGACATCCCTTTTTCCACAACCTCATTATCTTCATTTCATATCTCATATGCAACAACAGTACTATGAAATATATCCAATGTCATATCCTTTGGATCTTTATCTTCCAATACAACATCTTTCAGATTGAACCATAGTGGAATTCATTTCAATATGTTCTTGAAAATCTTTACGTCTTTAATAATTTCTCCCAGACCATTTATGTCTTCCACATCAACATTCACTCGACCAAAGAATTCATTAGAAGACTCATTATCGTGCATTTTGATATCCTCAAACTTATTATTTAGAACATAAAACATTTCTTCTTTGACTTTTGGGTCACCTCCATAAATATTCCATAACTTTACCCATATAAAATGTGATGAATTATAAAAAATCACATTTGTTTATATTTCCTTTTATATTGACCCCTAAAATCATTAATTCCATTACCATAAAAATCCAATTCCCTTCAGTCAGCTACTGATTTAGAACCACTATCAGTATTGGTACAAATTCCATGTATTTATTCTATAAAGACATCTACTCCTAATGACTGAGAGTAGTTTTTCATATAATTCTTCCATAATTTAACATTTTTTCCATCGAATATCAGAATCACTTTGTGATTGATAACCTCTATCTCCTCTACAAAAATAGAACCACTGACTTTTAAAATTTTATCTTCGATACCAATTGTTATCCCAACTAGGTTAAATACCCTTAGGGGGGGGGTGAATCAAGTTTTGATAGATTAAAACAACCTCCACTTTGGATATTGATTTATCATTAAAAAAATACTCTTCTCTCCTCTCAAAGAAATGTATTAATAGAAAGGAAATCATCTAAGAGAAAAATCAATTTTACTTGGTTCACCTTCACAGGGCTACGACCAAGGAGAAAAGAATAGTGATGTGTTAATATAAAAAATACACTAAGGCTTGAAAACAAAGTACAATGATTGGGTTAGATAAATTCTATCCCTAGGATCACTTCCATTATAATTTTTAGGGACAAATCACTGATTCCCAAGGGTCACTCCCTAAGTCTCTTTCTATGGATCACTATCAGTGGAAAGGATAACCTACTTATTCTTCCTTTACTCACTACTCTCAAAAGGATTCACACTCAGTTTATGGAATTGTAGACCCCACCATTATCAATAATGAATACATCCTTAGTTATAGATATATGATCTATTGATTTCTTAGTTTCATCCAAATGATGAGTATCATTTTACCACAATTTTATTAGTAAATAAATTTTCAACACTTTCGAAATTATCACTCCCTATGAGGAGCACAACTCTTTCATGAATCTCAAATTGACTTAACGAAGAAACTTTTTTTTGAAGATCACTTAAAATTTCTGAATCAAACTCCTTTCATGAAGCTCAAATAGCCATTATGACATACATTACATTCATAATACTTACATTTTTTGACCCACTTTCATAAAATTTTCTAACTCCAATCCTTCAGAAAATGATTCATAAGAACACCCTTCATGAATCACCTTCTTGAATCGAGAGCCTTAAAATCTTTATTATGATTCAGTCTTCATTTTTTAAGGGGGTAGAGGCCTATTTATAGGAATTGAATACGATTCTAAAAGATTCCACCCACATCATCACCATTTTGAAAATATCTCACATCTCATTCGTGATACTACCTACTTCATGAAGCTCCTGGGAAATTTCACCATTCATGAATCTTCTCATAGTCATGTAGATTAGTGTCATACTTTCTCAAAATTGTGATACTCATTCATGATGATCCACACCTTTGTGTATGAAATTTTCGATGCTATTTCTAGGGGATCTTTCACACCCCGACCCATGATTTTAATTTATTTAATTATTTTCTACCTTAAATATTTTTTTGATGGGGTTTGGGGTGAGTACTGGATGAAATTTCTGAGTTTTTGTGAAAAAGTGTGTGTTTCGGGTTGACGTCGTTGGCGCTTGGGTGGAGCACGCTTTGAAAACCCCACGCGGCTCTGTCCAAACATTACACGACCTGACATCTTCGAAAAATAAACATATAAATAAATTAAAATAAATTGATTTTGGAATTATAACGCACGTTAATTGTTGTGTCAATTAAAATTTTATTGTGTTGATGATTTTATTAATATTGAGATAATATGAATATTGTTATTATTTTTATTTTTTTCATCACGATTTTATTATAATTATTAATAGTAATATTATTATTATCTTTGTGGAAATAATAAATTATTATTACCATTAAGATGTTTAATTAATATTATTTTTATTATTATTATCATTAATATTATTTTTATTATTGTTTTAATTAATAGTAATAATAATAATAATAATATTATTATTATTAGTGTGTTGATATTTATAATAATAATAATTTTTTTTATTTTCATACATTTTTTAGGGTTTCGGCGCACCCCCATTCTTACCTCTCTCCAATTAGCACACCCTCCTCCTTCACCTGGTGTGCGGCGCAAACCCATCTGTCTCCCCTCTTCTAGCGGCGCCACCCTAGATGTGGTCTCCTCCTCTTGAACACCTATACTCTCAGCCAGGAAACACCACCAACAACCCTCACTTCTCCAGCAGAGCAACTCTCCCCTCCTGTCGAACACACCCAATAGCGTGACCTCCTCCAGGTGTGGCACGAACCACCGATGACTCCCCTCCTGATAAACTGCTAGCCTCCCCACCCCTCTGCTCAGCACAACTGGCGTGCACCTGGACATGACCTCCAGCCGAGACCCCCTCGACCCTGCTCCACCAGGAGGTGCAAGCCCCTACTTCGGTGGCCCTCGCCCAGAAACCCCTCCACAGCCCTCAGACCTCCCTACTCCAGCCGACCAGCCCTTGACCTCCTTGTAGTATCCCTATTTCCCCTGCTCACCTCCTGCCCTGCGCCCTCCATCTAGCCGCACCCGCCTCCAGCCGTGAACCCCCATCCAACCCTCCTCCGGCCAACAACAGCTCTTCCCTACCGGTGATTTTTAGTCTAGCTGTAATCCTGGCCAACCCACCTCCTCCTGTCGCGGTAACCTCCTGTCCGATGCGCACAACCCCAGTGGCCTACTTGTGTACGCAACAATTGCACCCGCCGGCATTGCCCCGACTTGCAACCCCTCCGGTGCGTCGCCTCTGCCAGCGCGATCCCCTACCGGTTAACCACTCCCTTTGATGCGAACACCACTCCCTCCAACATACCCTCCTCTTTTGTTCTGTGTCATTTTTCTTAGTTTTGTTATGGTTTTTATTCATTAATATTTATTTTGGAAGAGTTAGTATTTTAGGACACGCGCAAGGTGATTTCGAGTGGGCATTATTGTCGTTCCACGTATCCGAAGTAGGAATTCCCTTGCACTTGGAATTTTTAATTTATGAAAATTTAATTATATGTTTTTCTCAATTAGAATACATTTTAAATATTTTTGTGAAACCTTTTGGTTAGTCTCTTATTATGTGGTCTACGTTTGAAGTCTTGTTGAATATGGAATTATTGTGCAGTTAAATTTAACGTAGTATTTTTGTGTAAAGTTGAATATGTTTTATGTAGAACTTTGTTGTGCCTCTGGATTTGTGTTTTATAAATTTATCAATATAGATTAAATAATTTTGGTAGCGCGCGTTATAAAAGAGAGTGTTTCTGGGGTGCATATTATTTTAAAAACTGATTTTAATGTGCGGTATGTTTTGTCGAGTTGTGACCACTGGGTGTTTTATGCAGATGATTTGTAATGTTAAAAACATTTTTTAATAATTTACAAAAAATTAAGGCATGTAATTGGTGTCAATATTTCATTTGGTATTAAATAATAATTGTTTTGGTAAACATTTCATGCATTGTGTCTTTTTATATATAAAAATTCCCGTTTGGCCTATCAGAGTAAAGTGTGATGTAAAATAAATTGTTGGGGTTCAAAAATGAATCATTAGTGTGTGGAAAAATGTTTTTGGTTCAATATGTGGTTTCCTAAGGCGTTTGGCTTTTACAAAAGTGTGCTTTGTGTTTTAGCATGATTTGGCATTTCATTAAAAATGGTCGGGTCTTGAGTGCGTAGTCTAACTATATTAAAAAGAGTTTTACCAATATTTGGAAATTGTAAATTTGGTAAAAGTGGGTTTTGTAAATAGTTTTTAAGGTACAATTAGGCCATTTTGAGATAAATGATGTAAAATGTTTGTCATAAAACCCCCACGGATATTCCTCATGCCTCGTTGACATGGGATGGTTGGGATGTCATTGGTATGGGATCCCCGAGTTCCATTATATAGGTTCCTCGGTTGGGAACCATTGTAATATACTTACTTTAAGGCATGAGAGTCGTCCTTTGGGAGACTCGGGGAGGGACCTACTATGAAATATTAGTATAAATATATATTGTGATTTGATGCTCAGCAGCATCTGTTTGCTCACCTCATTTTATACTTACGACATACAAACCTGGAATATTGAGAGAATTGTCTGAGATGAGTACTACACTTATTGTTTATGGTACTGACCAGTGGCCCATAGTAGTAAGACATGTTTGGGTTTATTTATATGGTATTTTCCCTCGTCCTTCTAGAGAGAGGATGACCGAGCGTTTTAGGGGTTAGATTTTATCGTATGTGGCATGCTACTATAGATGGGGTCACATGTATTAGTGTCATTTGGATTATTCTTGATCTCTTGGGTTCTCCAATGTCTAGTGACTTTTAGCTAATGAACTATTACTGAGAAATTTACATACCTATCTACATTTCCCTTGCTATATCTACCTTGGTACCTTTGTGTGGTGTTTTTCATGAAAAGTGAAATTTTGGTTTTTCTTAACTCCTATGATAATGTTTTCAAAATATTTTTTTTTCAAACTCTTTTGTTCTATTTTTTTAAATGACTAAGGGCGATGGTTTGTATATTGTATTCAAGTAAAAATTATATAAATTCATACTTTAATATGTTGTAGTTCAAACATAGAATTGATGTTTCTTAATTTTTAAGGTAGTGCATTGGGAATAAATATTGGGCTAGCCTACTGAGTTTTAATAATCATGCATATTTTTCTTTTCTATTTTTAGTGTTTGTGAAGGCTACATCTTGAGTGAAATCACCTTGGGAAATGGTTGATCATTGAGTCGGAGAGTGAACTGTGAGGTCGCACGGAGTTAGCTCGGACGTCGAGTTCTATTTGCTTCAATTTATTTTATTCCTGTTTAGTCGTTTTATTTGGTTTTTTTATTCTACACTGCTCTGTATTATTTCTATTGATTTATTTATTTGTATTGAGAAAAATCATTCCCACAACCTCTGTTGATGTCGTGGTGCTTCTCGCCAGCCCAGGAGGATCAGGAACGCCCCTCAGGCCTTGCTGTGGATCGACTCAGGTGACCGGTTCAGGGTCGACCCAGGTTGGTTCATGAAAAAATGGTATCAAAGGAGGTCAGATCTTAGCAGATGTCACTTTTTTTAGAGTGACCTTTGTTATTTGGGATGTCAAGGTAGATGGAGTATGATTCTCAGGACTCGAGGGGGGGGGGGGGGGGGGGGTTAGGTACGGGAAGAGCATCGCAAAATCTTGCTCGTGCTGATCCTCAGGTTTCCACAGGAATTCTGATATAATTAGTTTCTTTGGGTTTTTACGAAACGTTTTGTTATTAGGATATGACAAAGGGAGTTGGGCTAATAGTCCTCTTAAACTGCATGGCCTGGCAAGCCATTTGGAGCTAGGGACATGGTCTAAAAAGGCTCTCTATATCAGTGACGTGTTTGGCATATGGCCACCAACCATATTGTCAAGTCACCCATCGACACTGGTTCCCTGTTTGAGTTTTTTTGGGCCTATTCGGACATCTAGAAGTTGTTTGTTTCAGAAAAATTGGTTTTGAAAAATGGTTGTTTGAAATGACATATTTAATTTGAGGATTGTTTTAAAGGAAATGGGATGAATTAATTGTTTTTGGAAAATGAAGTTGTTTGGTTTGGTCCTTGGTGTTCCTAGGGGTGCTCACATACATAGTTGTATGTTGGATTATGAATGGATTTATGGCATGGTGGGTGGATTCTCAGGGAGGCAAAGATACATGCATGTGAGTGGGACTCTAAATAATACCAATGGTGAGGGTTTAACCCACCAAACTTGTTATAAATTAAAGATTTTTCAAAGAGAAAAGTTTTGATGTTATGATAGATTGTTCTTTTTATTTTTAGAGTTTGTCACCTTTGGGGTGTTTTATTTTGAGTATTTTTATTTATTTAGTTGGCCTTGATTGGGTTCTCAACTTTTCTTGTCCTGCGGTTATCCCTGTGAAGCTTCAACAAGTGATCGTAGTGTGGTTGATCAACCTAAGGATTTTATGATTGAGTTTCTGAAGCTAGATCCACCTCTCTTTTATGGTCAAGCGGACCCTTCCATAGCGGAGGAGTGGATTCAATAGATCTAAAGGGACTTTAAAATCACTGATCTACCCAAGTTGTTGAAGGTCAAGTTTGCAACCTTCATACTTGAGGGTTCACCGTGGATGTGGTCAAAGATAGTATCTCGGAACAAGCCCCGTCCAGATCTTACATGGGAGTTCTTCAAGGATTTGTTTATTCATCAGTATTTCTCTAAAGAAGAAAGGGTGAGGAAGGGGATGGAGATGTGTTATCTTATTTAGGGTGACAGATCCATGTTGGAATATTTCTCGCGCTTTGGGGAGCTAGTCCCTTATGATAGAGGGTATGTCACAGATGAATCCATGAAGGCTCGACGCTTTGAGATGTGCCTCTACTCTGATCTACATTCGATGGTGTTGGAGTCCAACCTAACTTCTTTTGTCGATGTGGTAAGACATTATTTTCATGTCGAAGACACAATGGAAAGAGTGCTTTATGTATTCCTCCTTCCTTCTATCCCAACAAGCAGTGGTGAGGATTCTGGAAAGGAGATGAGGGAGCGATTGGAAGCGGATGGAGAAAGTCGTGGAATCAAAAGGCATTGAGATCTTTCATCAACCTCTTCAGAGCAAGAGATCCTCATGTGTTATCACTGTGGAAAGCTAGGTCACAATAAGTCATCTTGCCCAAGTACTCCTAAGACCTATCATGCTTGTGGATGTTTGGGCCACTTACAATGATTTTGTCGGGGCGTTGCTAGAATGTGTCATGGAGGAAGTTCTCAGAAGTGACGTGATGTTGGGTTTTTTGTTTAATGTTTCTTTTGTATGTTTCCTTATAGTGTAAGGGATATCTTATCATTTTAGTGTACTGATGGTGTTTTGGGTTTTGAAATGTATGAGAATGTCGTGGGTCTTTTGATGAACATCAGTTTTCAATTCCAACGTGGTTTTTATTTCAATATTCTGTCATTTCATTTGAAAAATGAATATATTTTGGTTTCTTATTGGGATTATCAGAACCTGACTATGAGTAAGATGATGCTTCATCCATCAGATCTCCAGCCAAAAGGCCTCAGAGTAAAGCCATCGTGTAGTCAAGAACCCTGAGGGATTTTAAGGAGTCTGGTTAAGGTTGTGCCTCTATTGTTGTGGTGAGACAGTTTTAGTATGTCTATTGTGGTTTCTCCATCATTGTAAATGTTCTCTCGTCGCAAAAGTACGATGGACTTATCCCTCACTCAATATCAGTAATTGTTCCTTTTTTGATGCGAGGTGCCGATTAGTGGCCTTGCGTGGACCACCTATGTGGATCAGTTGTGGCTTTAGATTGTGTCCATCTTGAAGTGGTAAGTTATGAGAAATTTTCCATCGTAGTTTCATTGATCTAGTCCTTGGGCCCTCCCTCCCCACTTATGGGGTTATGGTTTTTGGTTCGTATGGAGTTTTCTGTTCAGATCCTATTTCTTTCGGATGAGACAGAGTGGTTTAAGCGTTCTTTCTATGTTTCTTTTTAGCTTGAGTAAGGCTCGGTGCACATCAAAGTTGAATTTCCATTTGGCCATATATAAGTTTTTTCTTTATGGTGGGGAGACCCCCCGTTTCTTTGGGTTTTCCCTTAAGTCATTACCTGATGGTAGTTTAATTCTTATGGTGGGGAGTCCATTCAGGCCTCCCCTCTGCTGGTAACTTGTTTCGGTCAATAGGGTTAAGTCCCACTGGTTGTCGATGGAATGAACATGTATTAAGAGTTTGGATCGTGTTGTGTGGAATCCTTAAGTGTTGATCGACTGGATGGATGGTCATGGCTTTTTGGGGATGAAAAGCATTATGGTGGGGAGAGATGTCACACCCCGACCCGTGTGTTTAATTTGTTTAATTATTTTCTGTCTTAAATAATTTTTTGTTGGGGTCCGGGGTGAGTCCTAGACGAAATTTCTTTGTTTTTATGAAAAATTGTGCATTTCATGTTGACATGGTTTGCGCTTGGGCAGAGCATGCTTTGGAAACCCCACGCAGCTCCGCCCAAACATTACACGACCTGCCATCTTTGAAAAATAAATAAATAAATAAATTAAAATGAATGTATTTTGGATTTAGAACGCACATTAATTATTGTGTCATTTAATTTTTTTTTGTGTTGACGATTTTAATAATATTGAGATAATATGAATATTGTTAATATTTTTATTTTTATCATCATTATTTATATTATTATTATTATTATTATTATTATCTTTGTGAAAATTATTAATTATTATTACCACTAAGAAGTTTAATTATTATTATTGTTATTATTATTATCATTAATATTATTGTTATTATTATTTTCATTAATATTATTATTATTGTGTTGAAATTTATAATAATAATAATTATTTTTATTTGATTACATTTTTTTAGGGTTTCGGCACACCCCCTTTTTCCCTCTCTCCAATTAGCACACCCCCTTCTTCACCTGGGGTGCGGCGTGAACCCAGCAGTCTCCCCTCTTCCAGCAGCGCCACCCCCGGATGCGGTCTCCTCCTCCTACTATAAAGACCCTGCCTTTTCTTACATTACTATTACATAATTTTAAAGATAAACAATATAATAGTATTACACATAGAGGATCCAAAGGTTTAGTGTCTTGGGAAAACTAGGACTATACATAACAATTACAACATCAAGAATAAACATTTATTTAATTTCTTCATCTTTAGCTTCTAATTGGAACTTGTCCTATCCTTAGTACATGTAGCCACCTGAGGATATACATCAAAAGGGGTGATCTAGAAGCCCAGTAATAGTATATATAAGAACAATATATCTTGGTGTGATCATAATCATAACATGGGAAAATATCATGAACATGAGAGGAAGCATAAATATAAGACTTGAAATGTGGAAATGCATAAAAATGAAACATCATGTCTTAGTGGTTAACAACCACACATACTTGTGAACCAAGATAGCATCTTTTTCACACATCATTTCACATTTAATCATGAGATTCATCACTTTACCCAATGCATTGGAGCGCTGTATAATTCCGGCCACACCTGTCACATTCAAACATTCATATTGCGCTATATAATTCCGGGTGCACCCGTCACCTCATAATATTATCATTATCATGCAGGCCACATAGAACATATATCAATAATGAACATAACTAACCCATGGTAGGGAATGGGTTTCATCTCATAAGAATACATTCATAAAATTTGGGTTCCCAAAAGAAATACGGAACAACATACATGATACAAGAACTATCAACCATGAATTAAAGGTAAAAGTTGAGTTCTTAAAAAAAGAGTTCTTTTGGAAAACATTTTGTTTGACATAAACTTCAGTAGAAAACATGTATATCCCAGAAAAGGTAGGATAATTATGAAAAAATTATTTTTAAGAAGTGACCATACCAAATTGGAGTGCAAGAGGGAGAACCCGAAGGATTAAAGTTGGGTTTGAGAATTTCCCCTTACCTTGTATCTGAATGATTCCTTTACTTTAATGTCCGGTATAATGACATTATATTCATTAATTAGAAATAAAGAACCTTTTTTACATTAATATGTTTCATTATGGTTTCATTATGTGATTTTATGTGCCTTTTAATGAGTTATAGAGTTTAAAAACATTGTTTGGGAATCTTTGTTTTTATGGGTTTCTTGAGTGGTTCACTTGTATTCTTAAATTAAAGTTCGGGTAAAACATGGGTAAACATCCAGAACTGATATTACATGTTATTAATGATATTAAAAGAGTTTGAATGATTTTATAATGAATTATATTAGATCCTTGTGGATGAATCATTAGATAAGAATTAAATGATGATTGTTTAGGTTAATTTGAGCGATTTTTCGATCATAATGAACTTGTTTTATTTTATCACTAGAAAAATGGTCATAAGTTAGTTACAGAACTTTAAATAGGATATAATAAATAAAAAATATTATGGTACAACCATAAAAATTGTTTCATGACCATATATGAAGGTAGAAGTGGAAGAATAAAACTTGTCATTCTTGAAGGTGATACATTAACACCTCACGAACAACGTTCTCTTTAATAAAATAAAAGGAAGAGGGAAAGGGGGTTGGATGATATAATATCCCATTAGCATCATAAAATATCAGTACATGTATAATAATGAAGTTACAATACCATTTGGATGAAGATAGGTGGGGATAGATCCAGAAATGAATTTGAACTTGAAAGGAAATTAAAGGAGAAGAGTGAGAGAAATTACATCTTAAATCCTCCTCTTGAGATCCTCCTTACGGAAGATAGGCTTGGTCTTTTGATGAGACCAGAAGCTCTTGAAAGCGGGAGAGGGGATAGGTAGGATGTTTGGGTAGAGTTTAGAGAAGTCTTGGAGCTTGAGAGGTGTGAGGAAATGAGGGTGTGAAGGGTGGTTTTTATAGTGGAGGGGAGAGGAGTTTCCTTAATATAAAATTCATTAGTTTATTAATTTCCCCTAAGACAAGGAATAGGGAGTCATCCATGACCAATATTATTAAATAAGGCATGTGAGTTCGGGATTTGGGTGCTTACATCACTTGTGATGTCATGAATGGTGGGTTTTAATTATAATGTATTTATACGGTAAATTAATGTATTTTACTAGTCACTAAAAATTCAAGTAATTTAGAAAAATCCCAAAAATTTACCCCAACCATTTTTCAACATGTATAATCCAAAAATGAAGTCCATTTTTCAAAAATAGTTTTCTAAATATTATTAATTTAATATTTAATTAAAATCATAATTTATTTAAATACAGAGTTTTTAAAATTAAAACTGATTTTATAGTGCTTTAAAAAATTATGTAGAGTCTTATAAAATTATCTAAAAACTATAAGACATTGATTTGATAATTAATGAACACATTTTAAGAAAATAAATTTTATTTTAAATTAATTAATTAATTATAATTAATTATTTATGGCTTACAAAATACCGAAACGTTTACTAAGGTCAAATTGTCACTTTCTAAGATGTCTAAATTTTATTTAATTATTCATGGGTAAGGTTAATATTATGTTGGATGATTTACTATTCATAAGGGTCATATTACTATTCATAAGGGCAGGTTACTATTCACAAGGGTACATTACTATTCACCGATTTTTTTTTTTGTTTCATTGGACTCCAAAAAACATCTTGAACACAACTGTGTATATTAGATTTTCAAAATTCCAAATTCAGAAGTGACAAAATTATGTTTATAGGTCACTTAGCACTTAGTAGTTCATTATGTTGTGATTTCATGTGATTTTATGACATAATTTTAATAAGGTAATTTTCATTGAAAAACTTTGGGTCATTACATTCTTCCCCCTTAAGAAATTTCACCCCTGAAATTTCACTTTACACAAAAAGGTGAGGGTACTTCTCCTTCATTGCCTCTTCTGGTTCCCAAGTTGCTTCCTCAAACTTATGGTTCCTCCATAACACTTTAACAAAATGAGTTGTCTTGTTGCGTAGAACCATATCTCTCTGATCCAAAATCTCTACTGGCCGTTCCTCATAAGAGAGTTCAACTTCCAACTATACCACCTATGAGTTTAGTACATGTGAGGGATCAGGTACGTACTTCCTCAAGAGTGATACGTGAAACACATCATGAACTTTAGCAATATTCAGTGGAAGTGCATGTTGATAGGCCACAGCTCCTATACGGTCAAGGATCTCAAAGGGCCCAATGTACCTTGGTATTAGCTTCCCTTTCTTCCCAAATCACATGACTCTCTTCCATGAAGATATTCGTAGGAAGACTTTATCTCCAACGTCGAAATCCAAGTCCCTTCGACGGTTGTCAGCATAGCTCTTTTGCTGACTCTGAGCAGATTTGACGTGTTTCTGGATGACTTGAACCTTCTATGTCATCTCTTTCACAAGATCAGGTCCAAGTAGCTTTATTTATCCAACTTCATCCCAATAGGTTGGTGTTATACATCGCTTTCCATATAGAGCTTCATATGGATCCATCTTAATACTCGAGTGGAAGCTATTATTGTATGAGAACTCAACCAATGGGAGATGCTGATCCCATCCACCCTTGAATTCTAGAGATCATGATCTTAGCATATCTTCAAGCATCTTAATAGTCCTTTCATATTGGCCATCGATTTGGGGGTGATAGGCTGTGCTGAAATTTAATCAGTACTCAAAGCATGTTGAAGGGTCCTCCAGAATTTAGATGTGAACCTTGGATCACAGTCAGAGACAACTGAGAGTGGAACACCATGCAGTCTCACCACTTCCTTCACATATATCTTTAAAAGTTTTTCAAGTGAGAGATATTCCCAAATAGTGATAAAATGGGCAGTCTTGGTGAGTCGATCAACCACAACCCATATCGCATTATTTCCCTTTGACATCTTCGGGAGACCCATGACAAAGTCCATAGTAACATTTTCCCATTTCCACTTGGGTATAGGAAATGGCTACATCATACCTTTGGACTTTAGTCTCTCAACATTAACTTGATGACATACAAAGCACCTTGATATATATTCTGAAATCTCCTTCTTCATGTTATCCCACCAGAAGTGTTCTCAGAGATCACGGTACATCTTGGTACTCCCAGGACAGATAGATAATGTTGATCTATGTGCATTGTCCAATAGCTCCTTCTTTATCCTGGGTGATGAAGGCACACAAATCTTCATTCCAAACCGAATCACACCATCATCATCGATATGGAACTCCTGCAGCTTACCTTCCTTTACTGCATTCACCCTCTTTTGTATCTCCACATCATCCCTTTGTGCTTCCTTAATCTTCTCTTGGATGGATGGTTTCACAATCATTTGGGAAAGGTAGGATGTATCCCCTGCCCTTATAATTTAAAAATCCATTCTTTTCATATCCAAGAAGATAAGGTCTTTCTCAATCTGCAACATGGATAGAGTAGCAGGTTATTTTCTGCTTAGAGCATCAGCTACCTTGTTCGCCTTTCCAGGTTGATAGTGAATAGAGAAATCACAATCCTTGATTATCTCTAACCATATCCTTTGATGCATGTTGAGATGCTTTTGTGTGAATATATACTTTAGGCTCTTTTGGTCAGTGTATATGTCACACTTCTCACCATAAAGGTAGTGCCGCCAGATTTTCAAGGCAAAAATCACAGCTGCCAGCTCTAGATCATGCATCGGGTAGTTCTGCTCATGGATCTTCAACTGTCGTGAGGAATAGGCTATCAGATTATCATTTTGCATGAGTACGCAACCCAAACCTTTCTTTGAAGCATCACTGTATATCACAAAAATTTCTCCACTTTTTGGTAGTGTGAGTATAGGTGTAGTGACCGACCTTCTCTTTAGCTCCTTGAAGCTTCCCTCACATTATTCCATCCAGACATACTTTACCCCTTTCCTTGTTAACTTAATTATCAGGCTTGACAATCATGAGAAGTTTCTCAGAAAACGTCAGTAGTACCCAGCTAATCCAAGAAAACTACAGATTTCCATGACACTAGAGGGCCTAGGACATTGCTCAATCACCTTCGTCTTTGAAGGATCCACAAAAATTCCCTCACTTGTGATCACATGTCCCAAGAACATGACTTGTTTCATCCAAAAGTCACACTTTCTGAACTTGGCATACAACTTATACTTTCTTAATATCGCCAACACAAGTATTATATGTTCTTCATGTTCCTCCTTGATCTTGGAGTAGATGAGAATATCATCAATAAACACTGTCGCAAATTTGACGAGGTAATGTTTAAAGACTCTATTCATAAAATCCATGAAGATTTCAGGGGCATTAGTAAGTCTAAAGGGCATCACCAACAACTCATAGTGCCCATGACTTATATGGAAGACAATCTTATGAATATCTTCCTTATTCACCATTACCTAATAATATCCAGAACGAAGATCCACCTTTGAGAAATATTGAGCTCCTCTAAACTGATCAAACTAGTCATCAATCCTAGGGTGAGGATACTTGTTCTTTACGGTGATCTTGTTGAGTTCCTGATAATCGATACACAACCGCATTGTTCCATCCTTCTTCTTCACAAAGAGCACTGGCGTACCCCAAGGTGATGCACTAGGGCATATGAACCCTTTGTCTAGATGCTCTTGCAGATGCTTCTTTAACTCCTCCAGTTTGACAGGAGCCATCCTATAGGGACACTTCGAGATAGGAGTAGATCCAGGTATGAGTTCAATTGAGAACTCTACCACATGATCCGGGGGAATTCCGGGTAACTCTTCGGGAAATACATTTCCGTATTCCCTCACGATGGGCATTTCCTCAAGTTTGACACTTTCCTTTAACTCAACCATTTGGGCGAGGTATACTTCTTCATAGGGAATCAACACCCAAACCATTGAAGGATTTTTCAAAGGAGATTCATAATATTCCTTTCATTTGTAGAGGAGCATGGGATGGTTCAGAATATGAAAAGATATTTCCTTTTCCCGATAGTTGATATGTGCTCTATATAACGAGAGCCAATCCATTCCCATTATAGCGTCGAATTCCACCAAAGGAAGTATTAAAAGATTCTCTAGAAGAATTTTTCCACATATGGAAACAGGATAGGAGTCAAACAATTGGGTTTCAATGATTTCACCACTTGGTGTTTTTATAGATATCTCTACTTCAAGGTTTCGGGGCTTCGATTCTATATTTCTAACAAAATTGAAAGATATAAAGGAATGCGTAGAACCAGAATAAAATAAGACTTTTTCCATTCTTGAGTGAATAGGAATTGTACCTTGTATGACTTCATTATCATGATCCAACTCCACAGTAGTGATGGCATAAGCCTTACCTTGTTCCTTTGACTTTAGTGGCTGTTGACGCTGATTACCCTCGAGAGCTCGAGGTTTAGTGAACTGATTTGCATAGTGCCCTAGCTCCCTACAGTTGTATCATTGAACTATGAGTAGTTATCTCCTTTCATCAGCTACATTCTCTTTCCTTTTCATGTCTTTTTGACACTCTTGAGCATGGTTTCCTTATTTCCCACACTTGAAGCATTTCCCCGTCCCTTTGAGGTAGTTCCCATGGTGAAACTTTCCACATTTTTGGCATGTGAGTTGTTGAGTTTTCTTCCCACCTTTATCATTAGATCCTCCATCTTGAAACTCCTTCTTTCATTTATTATCACCATGGACATGGGACCATTCTACAAACTCCATCTCCACATTGAGAGAACATAGAATAACTTCTTCATAACTCCAAAAGTCTCAAATTTCAAGAGCCTTTCGAAGGTGTGGCTTTAATCCACTAAAGAATCTATCAATTTTGCTATCATTGTTGATAAAAAAACCCGAAGCGTACCTTTGAAAGTCTTGTGAAATTAGCTTCATAGGTTGTGATAGATTCTCCTTCTTTTGGCTTGAGCTCTATGAATTCTCTCTCCATCTTTGTGCGAAGAGTTCTTGGGAAATACTTGTTAAGAAACATTATCTTAAAGTCTTCCCATTCCATCTCTTCAATTTCCTCACTTGGCTTGGTGTTCTTAATCAAAGACCACTATTGATCAGATTCTCCATTTAGACGATAAACGGCTAGGGTCACCTTCTCCCTCTCAGAACAATGAAGAACAGAAAAGATCTTCTCTATGGAGTTGACCCACTGTTCCACAACAAGAGGATCATAAGATCCACTAAACGTCGGTGGTCGTTGCCACATAAAACATTCGATATCCAGTTTCTACCTATTTAGTGAAGGAGGAAGTTACCCATTATTATGGTTATTGTTAATAACCTGAGATAATTTGGTAAGCATAGCCATGAAGTTTTGAACTCCACCTCCCAAATCATTGGGGATGTCATTCGGGAAATCGTTCCATTGGCCCTCACATGAGTTGTTGGCCTGATTTCTCCTGGTTCCCACCGTTTTCTAAAATAGAAAAGGTTATAACAAAACATAAGTAAACAATTCATGAATAAGTTATTCAAAAAAAATAACATATGGTATCCCTATGTAAATATTCTTGTGTGCATATTTGTACATAGTCTCATGCTAGTGGTTTTCTCTAGGGTTCACTAATCCTAATTCCCAAATTAACTAAACCTTGCCTCTGATACCAACTATAACGACCCTGCCTTTTCTTACATTACTATTACATAATTTTAAAGATAAAAAAACATAATAGTATTACACATAGAGTATCCAAAGGTTTAGTGTCTTGGGGAAACTAGGACTATAAATAACAATTACAACATCAAGCATAAACATTTATTTAATTTCTTCTTCTCTAGATTCTTATTGGCACTTGTACTCTCCTTAGTACATATAGCCACATGAGGATATACATAAAAAGGGGTGAGCTATAATCCCATTAAGAGGATAGATAAGAATAATATATAATGGGGTGAACATAATTATAACATGGGAAAAATATCATGAACATGAGAGGAAGAATAAATATAAGACTTGAAATGTGGCAATGCATAAAAATGAAACATCATGTCTTAGTGGTTAACTACCACACATAATTGTGAAACAAGATAGAATCTTGCTCACACGTAATTTAAAATTTAATCATGAGATTTATCACTTTACTCAATGCATTGGAGTGCTGTATAATTCTGGGCACACCCATCACATTCAAACATTCATATTGCGCTATATAATTCCGGGCGCACCCGTCACCTCATAATATTATCATTATCATGCATGAAACATAGAACATATATCAATAATGAACATAACTAAAGCATGGTAAGGAATGAGTTTCATCTCATAAGAACACATTCATAAACTTTGTGTTACCAAAAGAAAGAGGGAACAACATACATGATACAAGAACCATCAACCATGAATGAGAGGTAAAAGTTGAGTTCTTAAAAGAAGAGTTCTTTTGGAAAACATTTTGTTTGACATAAAATTAAGTAGAAAACATGTATATCCCATGAAATGTAGGATAATGATGAAAAAATTATTTTTAAGAAGTGACCATACCAAATTGGAGTGAAAGAGGGAGAACCCGAAGGATGAAAGTCGGGTTCGAGAATTTCCCCTTACCTTGTATCTGAATGCTTCCTTCACTTTAATGTCCTGTATAATGAAATTATATTCATTAATTAGAAATAAAGAACCTTTTTTACATTAATATGGATCATTATGGTTTCATTAAGTGATTTTATGTGCCTTTTAATGAGTTATAGAGTTTAAAAACATTGTTCAGGAATGTTTGTTTTTATGGTTTTCTTGAGTGGTTCACTTGTATTCTTAAATTGATGTTCGGGTAGAACATGGGTAAACATCCAGAACTGATATTACATGTTATTAATGATATTAAAGGATTTTTAATGATCTTATAATGAATTATATTAGATCCATGTGGATGAATCATTAGATAAGAATTAAATGATGATTGTTTGGGTTAATTTGAGCGTTTTTTCAATCATAATGAACTTGTTTTATTTTATCACTAGAAAAATGGTCATAAGTTAGTTCTAGAACCTTAAATAAGAGATAATACATATAGAATATTATGGTTCAACCATAAAAATGGTTTCATGACCAGATCTTAAGGTAGAAGTGGAAGAAGAAAACTTGTCATTCTTGAAGGTGATAAATTAACACCTCACGAACAACGTTCTCTTTAATAAAATAAAAGGAAGAGAGAAAGGGGGTTGGATGATATAATATCACATTAGAATAATACAATTCCATTAAATGTATAATATAGGAGTTAAAATACCATTTTGATGAAGATAGGTGGGGAGATATCAAGAAATAAACTTGAACTTGAAAGGAAATTAAAGGAGAAGTGGGAGAGAAATTACCTCTTAAATCCTCCTCTTGAGACCCTCCTTAAGGAAGCTAGGATTGGTCTTTTGATGAGACTAGAAGCTCTTGAATGTGGGATAGGGGATAGGGAGGATGTTTGGGCAGAGTTTATATAAGTCTAGGAGCTTGAGAGGTGTGAGGAAATGAGGGTGTGAAGTGTGGTTTTTATAGCGGAGGGGAGAGGGGTTTCCTTAATATAAAATTCATTAGTTTATTAATTTCCCCTAAGATAAGGAATAGCAATTCATAGATGACCAAGAATATTAAATAAGTCATGTGAGTTCGGGATTTGGGTGCTTACATCACTTGTGATGTCAGGAATAGTGGGTTTTAATTATAATGTATTTATACGGTAAATTAATGTATTTTACTATTCACAAAAATTCAAGTATTTTAGAAAAATTCAAAAAAATTACCCCAACCATTTTTAGACGTTTAGAATCCAAAAATGAAGTCAATTTTTCAAAAATAATTTTATAAATATGATTAATTTAATATTTAATTAAAATCACAATTTACTTAAAAAAGAGTTTTTAAAATTAAAACTGATTTTATAATGCTTTCAAAAATTACATAGGGTCTTATGAAATTATCTAAAAACTATAAGACATTGATTTGATAATTAATGAACACATTTTAAGAAAATAAATTTTCTTTTATATTAATTAATTATTTATAATTAATTATTTATGACTTACAAAATAGCAAAACATTTACTAAGGTCAAATTGTCACTTTCTAAGTTGTCTAAATTTTATTTAATTTTTTATGGGTAAGGTAACTCTTATGTTGGATGATTTACTATTAATAAGGGTAATATTACTATTCATAAGGGTAGGTTACTATTCATAAGGGTATGTTACTATTAATCGAAAATTATTTTTGTTTCATTAGACTCCAAAAATCATCTTGAACACAACCGTGTATGTTGGATTTTCAAAATTCCCAATACAGAAGTGACAAAATTATGTTTAAAGGTCACTTAGAACTTAGTAGCTCATTATGTTGTGCATTCATGTGATTTTATGACATAATTTTAAGAATGGAATTTTCATTGAAAAACTTTGGGTTGTTACACCTGCGCACTTCCACTCCCGGCCAGGCAACACCACCAGCGACCCTTGCTTCTACAGCGAAGTGGCTCTCCACTCTGACACACCAAACAATGCAACCACCTCCTGGTGCGACATGAACCTCCAGAAGCTCCCCTCCTACTCAACCGTTGGCCTCCCCACTCATCTACTCAGCACATCCGGCAGGCACCCAGACAAGACCTCCGTCCGAGACCCCCTCGGCCTGGCTCCACCAGGAGGCGCAACACCCTGCTTCAGCGGTCCTCACCCAACAACCCCTCTGCAGCCCTCGGACCTCCCTACTCCATCCGACCTGCCCTCAGCCTCCTTGCAGCAGCCCCATCACCCCTTTTCACCTCCTGCCCAGCATTCTCCATCCACCCGCACCCGCCTCCGGCCATGAACCCCCGACCAACCCTCCTCCGGCTAGCTGCACCTCCTCCATACCAATGCTTTTTTAGCTAGCCACAATCCCAACCGACCCACATCATCATGTCACGGTAACCTCTTGTCTGGCACTCACCACCCCATCAGCCTACCTGTGTGTGAATCAATTGCACCCGCTGGCGTTGCCCCAACCCGTAACCCCTCCGGTGCATCGCCTATACTGGCGTGATCCCCTGCCGGTGCGCCACTCCTTCCGGCATGAACACCACTCCCTCCATTATACCCTGCTCCCTTGTGATATGTCATTTGGCTTCGTTTTTTATGGTTATTATACATTAATATTTATTTTGGTAGAGTTAGTATTTAGGTCCTGTGCAAGGCGATTTCAAGTGGTCATTATCATCGCACCCCATATCTGAAGTAGGAATTCCATTGAACATTCCATTTCCAATTTAAGAAACATTAATTATAGGTTTTTCACACTTAGTATACATGTTAAATATTTTTGTGCAACCTTTTGGTTAGTTTCTTAGTATATGGTCTACATTTTAAGTCTTGTTGAATATGGTCTTATTGTGCAGTTAAATTTAAAGTTGTATTTTTGTGTAAAGTTGAGTGTGTTTTATTTAGAACTTTTTTGTGCCTCTGGATTTTTTTATAAATTTCTCAACATTGATTAAATTATTTTGGAAATGCGAGTTATAAAAGCGAGTGTTTCTGGGGTGCATATTATTTTAAAAATTGATTTTAATGTGCGGTATGTTTTGTTGAGTTGTGAACACTGAGTGATATATGAAGATGATCTGTAATGTTAAAAAAATTATTTAATAATTTAAACTAAATTAAGGCATGTAATTTGTGTCAATATTTCATTTGATATTAAATAGGAATTTATTTGGTAAACATTTCATGCATTGTGTCTTTTTATATATAAAAATGCATGTTTGGCCCTTCGGAGTAAAGTGTGATGTAAAATAAATTGTTGGGGTTTAGAAATGCTTCATTAGTGTGCGGAAGAATGTTTTTGGTTCTTTCTATGGTTTCCTAAGTGTTTTGGCTTTTAAAAAAGTGTGGTTTGTGTTTTAGCATGTTTTGGCATTTTATTAAAAATGGTCAGGTCTTGAGTGAGTATTCTAACTATATTAAAAAGAGTTTTACCAATATTTGGAAATTGTACCTTTGGTAAAAGTGGGTTTTGTAAATACTGTTTATGGGACCATTTATCCATTTTGAAATAAATGATGTAAAATGTTTGTCAGAAAACTCCAGCGGATGTTCCCCGTGCCTCGTTGACATGGGATGGTTGGGATGTTCTCGGTATGGGATCCTTGCGTTCTATTACGTAGGTTCCTCGGTTGGGAACCAATGTAATCTACTTATATAATGGCATGATAGTCATCCTTAGGGAGACTTGGGGTGAGACCTGCTGTGAAATATTAGTATAAATATAGATTCTGATTTGATTCTCAGTGGCATCTGTTGGCTCACCTAATTTTATACTTACGACATACAAACCTGACATATTGATAGAATTTTCTGAGATGAGTACTACACTAGTAGGTTATGGTACAGACTAGTGGCCCATAGTAGGTGGACATGTATTGGTTTATTACTATGGTATTTTCCCTAAGCCTTCCTAAGAAAGGATGGTCAAGCGTTTTGGAGTGTTAGATTTCATCATATGTGGAATGATACTGTAGATGGGGTCCCAGGTATTAGTATCATCTTGATTATTCTCAATGTTTTAGGTTTTCCTATGTCTAGTGAATTTTAACTAATGAAATATTTCTGAGATATTTTCATACCTATTTACATTTCCCTTGATATATCTGCCTTGGTACCTTTGTGTGGTATTTTTCATGAAAAGTGACATTTTGGTTTTTCCTAACTCCTATGATAATGTTTTCCAATGAAAATGTGTTTAAAACTCTATTTTTATGTTTTTTTAAATGACTAAGGGAAATGGTTTGTACTTTGTTTTCATGTAAAAATTATAGAAATGCATACTTTAATATATTGTAGTTCGAACATAGAATTGATGTTTCTTAATTTTCAAGGTAGTGCCTTGGGAATTGATATTGGGATAGCCTACTATGTTTTAATAATCACGCATATAGCTATTTTCTATTTTTAGTGTTTGTACATGCTATAGCTTGAGTACGCTCACCCGAGGAGACACTTGATCGTTGAGTCGGAGAGTGACACAAGAGGTCACATGGAGTTAGCTCAGACATCGAGTTTGGTAAGCTTTATTTTCTTTTGTTCATGTTTAGTCGTTTTATTTCGTTTATTTATTCTGCACTGCTCTGTATTATTGATGTTTCTTTATTTAGTTTTATTTGGAAAAAATCATTCCCACAACCTCTATTGATGCCCTGGCGCTTGTCGCCATCCCGGGGGGATCAGGAATGCCTCTTGGGCCTTGCTGTAGATCGGATCGGGTGACCACTTCAGGGTCGAACAGGGTTGGTTTGTGATAGGAACCATTCATTTTTCTTGTATCTTTTTCAACACACTATGTCAATAATCTCTCTAGAACTCCACAAATTATAATGGAAACCTTATTTTTCAATAAACACAATCAACCCAAATATACTGCAATGTCAAGTTGAGTGGTTTTTTCCCAATAATCACCCTCATTGGGTTTATTGTCAATTATTCACATTTTGATACCATGTTAAAGCATTATCAATATTTTACCTCCATTCGATTCATACTATTCAGATAGTGATCAATGATTTACTCAAAACATAATTTAAGACCACGTAAGCTGTGCTTGTAATGAGAAAAAATATTTTCCTGAAAAGTTCACAAATGAATTAATTTATTTATAATCCACTCAACCGAATTTATCATGACTTTATCTATCATGATATATAACCTTTGATCAATCAATTTTAGCATCATCATATTTCAAACTCCCCCTAATACACTACCCCCATCAGGTTCTTTTCCTATCTTGATTAAGATATTTTCTCCCTTGTAATTTCCACAATTTATCCCCCTTTCTAAATGAACATATAGGTAACCTCCTTGTTGTCTGTAATAGGGTAAAGAACACAGATCAACCCATTAGTCAAAAACACACCATGCCTCGAGGAATGGGGGGTCCCACATTTAAACTTATTCACATGTGGGGACTCGACTAAACTCCCCAAGAAACTTGATTCCATTCATATGACTCTTTGGGTAAGGCCTTCATCAGAATGTCTAAAACCTATAGTTCTATAGGCACATTCTCCTATTTCACAACCCATTTATCCACAATATCCTTGATAAAATGATATTGGATTTAAATTTGATTTTTCCTTGTGTGATGTATTGTATTTTTTATAAGATTTAAACCACTTGAATTATTGTAATAGATTCGGATTGGAGACTTTACTTCAGCTCCCATATCATCAAGTCTCCACTTCCTCGACAATCATTGTGTGCACTCTTGAGTAGACAAAAAGATATTCAGCTTCTAAGGTGCTCAAGAAAATGCAATATTGATTCTTATTTAGCTAGTAAATACAAAATATCCTAAGATAGAATCCCCTAAAAAATGTGGATTTTCTATCATCAGCTGATCTGGCACAATCAGCATCTGTACAGTCCAATAACTATTGTTGAGATGTTTCATTTTAGAGAAACCCAAATTCCACCATGCCCTAGATATTCCGATGTATTCTATTCACTTTAAGAAAGTTTCTTTCATTTTGATTTCTTAGATACTGTAATGTTTGGAATGTGGGAAAAACAATATCATGTCTTTTCGTATTCATGTACTATAGACTACCAATTATTTTCTTTTATTTTTCTACATTAACATCATTGCCTTTATCATCCTGTGATAGTATCATCTGGGTATCCACTGGAGTCCCCATATCCTTGGGATTATCCATTTTAAATATTCTAAAAACCTTCATGGTATATTTATATTTGTAAATTAATGTGCTATTATTTACTTATGTCACCTGTAAACCAAGTAAAAATTTCAGTTCATCAATCGTTAACATTTCGAAATCATATTTCAGGAATTATGTGAAATGAGTGCACTAGGCTTCATCTGATCCAAAAAATATTATTTCATCTATATATACCAGCACCATCATCCTTTGATGAATGTCATTGTTGACATATAGATTGTAATCAAGTCTACCATAATGAAAACCGAGATTCTTCAAAAAATAATCCTACATTGAATACCATGCTTTTAGTGTTTTCATCAACCCATATAGAACCTCCTTCGGTCGACAAACTCTGTTCTAATATTCATTAATAAGAAAAACATATGGATGATAAATATAGACTTATTTTTACAGAACACTATTTTCCAATAAGGATGAGATATCCATCTAGAAATCATTGAACATTCTTTTGACTGCTATGTCAAAGAATAATCTGATTGTCTCTAGACTTGAAACTGGTGAAAATGTTTCATCAACATTGATACTATCTATCCAAGAGTACCCTAAGAACACTATTCATTATTTGTTTCAAAACACCACACCATATTCATTCTACTTGTTTTGAAATACTCAATTAGTTAAAATGAAATTATTATCTCCCACCCTTGAAATAATCTCCCATGTATGATTGTTCTCAATTTCTTTAAGATATTCATTCATAGCCTAGACCCATTTTTCATCCCATGCTGCTTCCTCAAAACAATTATTCTCTACTTTTTATATGAACAACAGTTTTTTTAGAGTATTCATCCTCCTTTTTTCACTAGCATTGTATGATCACCTATTATGTTATATCTATCAATTCACCACTTCTCTTGAATCTTTATAAAGATACTAGTTTTTTCTCTTCAATTTCATTATCTGAATCTTATTTTGAGTCATCCTTTGAAACTATAACATTCCATGATCTTAATATATCTTCATCACTATCCTACTAATAAGGATCATGTAATTGCTGAAAATTATTCTCATTCTCTATTATAGTTAAATCATTGCTTTCAACTGCCTTTCCCAACCATTTTTTGAAGTATTTATTTTTTTTCCTTTCATTGAGTAGCCAAGAATTATTCCATCATCTACAAAGGATTAAATCATAATGTGTTTCTCTTTATTGAAAATGAAACACTTACTTTTGAATACTCTAAATCACTTCAATGTTTCCTTCATTCCATACCATAGCTTATATTGATTCTTGTCTTCTTTTGGACATAATAACGTTGTATTTGATGTGTAGACTGATGTAATCATTGCTTATTTCTAGAACATCTATAGAAGGTATTTCTCAATGAGAATTTTTCTAGCCATGTTGTTGATAATTTAATTTCTTTTCTCAACAAATCCATTTTTTGGGGAGTTATTATTGATGAAACATGGAATCTTATCACATATTTTTCGAGATAATCCTTCACTAGGATATTTTAAAACTCTATTCCATTATATGTTTCAATATTCTATATTCTTTGACCCAAAAACTTTTATACTTCCATTTTTGACATTTTTATGAAACATAACACCTCATATTATTGTGTGATGATTTAAAACCATGAAATTTTGGTAAAATCATCATGGAAGAGGGAATAATATCTCATACCATCAATAGATCTAGGAGAAATAGGTCTACAAACATCTATATTCACCAACTCAAGAACTTTGGATGACCTTTTCCCTTTTCTATTATATGTCATTTGAATGATCTTACCTTGTTGACAAGTGTCACATGTATGGGTACGATCACATGATACCCTAGGTAGTTCTTGAGATGCATAAAATTTCACTAGATATTCCAATGATGTTTAGATCATTTGTCCAAGACATTTATTCCATAACTTTTTTTTTATTATTCCTTGGTCAAAAATAACGTATCTTCTTCTCTACTTATAAGGTAGAGCAATCCCTTTTCTAAGATTTACCTACAAAACAACTACACTTTATTTTTTTCTAATGATACATAATTTCTTGAAAAGGATTATGGAATGTCTTGAGTCACACATTTTACTTACACATAGACTGTTGTGACTAAGACCTTCAATAACCAAGATATCAATACATCTCATATATTTTCCCCAAAATATGGATATTTTGATCCAATAAATTTTAGACCTTTATCTTTTCCAAATCATACAATACCTTAATTTTTGTATCTAATTCCTATCATTGGTTCCAAATGTGTTTTCATATGGGAGAGGCATCCACTATCAATAATCCTCATTCAAGTGCAATTTTATGTTTTAAAAGTAATCTATACAACCACTAACTATTCATATCTGTTATTTTTTATCCATGTTTTGGACTTCATACTTAGTAAATATTTATAATATTGATCTTTCTAGAAGTATGATAAAATTGATTCATCTTGAAATGTTATAAACTGATTTTTCAGTTTGACCTCATTTTTTGGTACAATGAATTTCTACTTATGAACACATTCATTCTACATCAGTAAATTTAACTATAATATTGATGAGAAGTATATTTCAATTTTTTCAAAGCCTCCACACCTGAAATTGTGACCATAAAATGATGTTATGGAATTTTGAGTTCAATATGGCTACCTCTTTTGGTCTTATTACCTTCAGTACCTCTTAAATATGGAAGAGAAATGTTGTGACTATCCCATATTTCCACAACAATAGCATCTAATATGGAGTCCATTCCTATATGGAAATACTACAATACTGTTTCAATCTTGCGTTCCTTGAATATTTTGGTTCTGATTCATATAAAAATAAATATTCAATCCTGGAGTAGGTTCATGTGGTTTGAATTCAACCATTACTTCTTTCTATTTTAAATCAAACCTCATACCAGTATTAATATTTGGATTTGACTGTTTCTTTTGTTCTGATAGAACTCTATAATTCACTTACATCTAATCTATTTCCTAAATGATCTACTTACCCAATGCCATACTGAGAGTCAAGAGTTTTTCATGATCCTTAACACTTCATCACAAGATGAAGACTTCCCCTTCACGTTCTTTAGATATGTTTTATTTGATCTTTTCTTTTGTTCGTCAAACTATCAATTTCTCATTTATTTGCTTAATTTTTTTGTACTCAACAACTTTTTCTGAGAACTCTGGAATTAAAGAATTTAGTTTTTCAATTTCATCATTCATCTCAGACTTCTATTCTTTATGCTACTGCATATTAACCTTGGCCTCATGAACCACTTTGTGGGATTTCATCTTTTTTTCTCTCCAATAATCTATTTCTTTAAGATCAAATTATAATTTGAACTAAAGGAAAACTCTTCCTTCAATATATCCTTCTTTATTATCAATTTTAACCCTTGTTTGGGAGTTTCTAGAAAATAACACCACAACATTTTCTACACGATACTTGTCATCCTCTAACTATTCTAACTTAGATTATTCTGAACTATCATCTTATTTTGAAATATGAGACTTCATTGGTAAGAAAGTTTTAAATTTTTTTTCTTACCTCTCATGTAGGATGAATACTTCTATGTGGGAATTTAAACTTCATCATCTTCCTCATATTGAAACATTTTAGGGAAACTTAATATAATATTTCCAACCTTTTCATGCTGAAAGAAAGTATGTGGGAGTATCCCTTTGAAATATCCTTTACCTCCTTTATGATTTGAGGAAAGGAATGAAATCACCTCATCAGTATCTTCTTCTTCATGATTATATTCAATGGAGAGATTCTGTATGGCCTCAAATTCAACTTCTTTAGAAATCCCTATTTACAAAAACTCTTTATCTTTATTTCTCATCTCTTATGCAATAAGAGTACTGTGGATTCTATCCAATTTCATCTCCTTTATATCTTTATCTTCCAATATATAAACTTTCAGAATGAACCAATGTGGAAGTCCCCTCAATATTCACATAGAAATATTTACATATTTAATAAATTTTTTGACACCAGGAATATTCCAAAACAACATTCACTATATCAAAGAATGCATCAGTAGAACCAGTAGGGTGAATGATAAGATCCTCATACTTTTTTCGTGGAACTTATAGTCCTATTTATCATTATTTTTATAACCCTCATAATTATTCAATAACTTTTCCCACATATAATGTAATGAATTAAATGACATAACCATTGTAGATATTTCATTTTAAATGTCTCCAAATAAAGCATTGATTCAGTTAGCATTAGAATCCAATTCCCTTCGTTCATCTTCTGATAAATCACCACATTCAATTTTAGCTGTAATTCCATGCATCATTGTTGTATATAAATCTATTTATAATGATTGTAAGTAGTTTTACATGTGATTCTTCTATAATTTAAAGTTATTTCCATTGAAGATCATAATCAATTTGTGATTGAAAACCTCATTTTTTTATTGATAAAGAACCACTAAATTTAAACATTTTCACTATGATAACAATTGTTATCCCAACTAGGCTAAATACACTAATAAGGGGGTGAATCAGTGTTTGACAGATTAAAACAACTCCCCCTTCGGATATTATTTCATCATTAAATAAAACACCCTTATCTCCTTCTCCCCTAGAAATGTATAAATAGAAATAAATTCATACATGAGTCACATTGTTTTTAATTGGTTCACGCTGACTGGGTTATATCCAAAGAGTATACAATAGTGATGTTCTGATATACCAAATCAACTAAGGCTCACTAAAAAAATACAAGGTCTGTGCTATATAACTTCTATCCCTTGGCTCACTGCCTTTACAATGTTTAGGGAGAACTCACTACTTCCCAAGGGTCACTCCTTAAGTCTTTTTATTTGGTTCACTACCAGTGGAAAGGATCACATTATTCCTCTTCCTTTTATCACTTTTCTAGAAAGGATTCATACTCATGTTATGGGAATGTAGGTCCTTTCATTGTCAATAATGAATACATCCTCAGTTGTAGATAGATGCTCAGTTTAAGTCCTACTTTATTTCAAATGATGAATATTACATTACCATAGGTTTTCTAGGAAATCCATTTGCAACACTTAAGTTATTCTCATGGCCTTCATGAATCACACCTCTTACATGAAGCTCAAATATCCTTCATGAATAAACCTACATTCTTGAAGTTCAAATATCCTTCACGAAGTACACTCCTTTCATGATGTTCACTTAGCCTTCGTGAACTCCATCACTTTCATGAAGCTTATAATTTTCGATCGTCTTTCATAGCCTTTGCTAACTCCCATCCTTCAAGAACTTTGTCACAAGAACAACCTTCACAAATAACATTCTAGAATCATGAGCATTAGAGTATTTGTTAAATCACACTCTTATTTTATGAATGAGGTAGAGGCCCATTTATAGGAATTTCCACTGATTTCGAAATCATTCATGCACATCATTACCATTTGGTAATGATCTCCAATATCATTTGTGGTTCACCCAAATTTTTGAAGCTCCACGGAAGTTGCACCATTCATTAATCTTTTCATATTCATGGAGATTATAGTAAAACCTTCACACATTCACAATGCTCAATCAAGATGATCCACACCTTTGTGAAACACCCTTCATTTAACCCAGTCTTCACAAAACTCATACGTTTTATATATTTTTTAAGGCCTTCAAGGACATCCAACTTTTGTGATGATAGCCATCCTCCAAATTTTGGACCCCAAAATTTTTGTAAACATAAGTAAATAGATTCTCCATGTGTAAGAAATTTTTAGTACCTCTTCTAGTATATACATTCCATTGACTAGTATCTTTACCAACATACCATGTAAAAAATAACTTTGGAACTCCACAACTGATCATGGAAACCTACTTTTTCAAAAAACATAATTAACCCAAAAATACTACAATGTTACCTTGTGGTTTTTTTCCAAAAAATAATATATGTGTGATGTTGTTGAAAACATTTATGTCATATACATTTTAAAAACAAAAATTTTGGATCCTTCTCCATAATTCAAGGTAATTATTTATATGTTTGTAGTTAAGGATCCAAAGGTTATATCTTTGGGTAGGATTCATGATACACTTATCACTTAAAAATTAAAAAATGATGGTATTAAATTAAAGGTGAAAGATATCTCATTGGGTTTTTCATTCATACTAATGAAGAAAAATTATATTAATGATTTTATAGATGAATAATATGTTTATTAAGTGATGTTTTTTCATTCCTGAAACCTCAAGAGGGGGAATAAAAAATTCAATGGAAAGCTTCCAGTTTTTTTCATATAGTGCAGTAATATATGTAATAAAAAAACTAAGATAATAAAAATATTGAAGATGATGAATATGAATTTTGTGTGAAGAAAATTTTCCAAGGAAAAAAAAATGGGATAAATCCATAGTGGAAATTCATCCAGAGGAAAATAATCATTCTCATGATGATAGAATCTTATATGTGTAAAAAAATTGGATGTGGTATGGGATTTTAGGGACTATATAGAATATGATTTAATAATTATGAATAAAATAATATAATCTAAGTATATTGATGGTAAAAATGATGAAATTGAGAGTTTATTTGTTCTTTAGGTAATTCCTTAGATGTCTCTTAAAAAATGACTAATAAAGAGATAAACCTAAGAAGGAACATTTATTTCATCATGAATCAAAAAATTTACCTTCAAAAACATGACGAAGAAATGTATGATATGAATACAAAGATCACAAATTAGTAATATAGAATTTCTAGAAACTCTAAAAAGTAATTTTATCTCAATATCAATGAAAACGAGGAACCTCAGATCATTGTTGTCTTTACTAATACCATTATAGAAAGGGTTCAAGGTATTGGTGAACATGAATAAGAACTCATGGATTGGTGATAAAAGTGTGTGGGTTAATATAAAATCACGACACTGATAATATTATCAAATTTCTCCATGAAATAATCCCTAAATAATGTTATTGAACTCCCTATTATGACTTATGGAGATTATATTACCATCTCATAGGTATTGTGATTCAAAAAATGGAATTCTAAATTAGAAAATGATCATAAGGATAATAAATTCAAGAATCTATCTAGGAAAGTTGATTTAGGAGATACTCAAAATTATTTAGAGATAGTGTAAATATATTGTATGATGACACTAAAAATTAAGGGTTATTACTATGGAATCGAAAGATAAATTCAATATATATATTCTCATTTGAAAAAAGGTTTCTAAGAGATAATAAACACCAATGATTGAAAATAATATTTCCATGATATTTTTATTTTATCAATGCTTATTTTATTTGGTGTGATTATTTTGGGACAAATAATAATTTTTGGCATCAAGGGATCTACATGAAGTATGTCTAGAGACACAAAAATGAGTAAGTCACCATTCAAGTACATGGAAAAATAAATTGAAAAATAGTAACATATTATCAATTTTGAAATATGTGAAAGAAATTGTTGAATCCTGGGAAAAATAGAAATATCAATCATCCCGAGAAGATCCATAATGTTAATAAAATAAGAATAATGATATTTCAAGTAAAACGTAGTAATAATTTCTTTGATTGTAAAAGGAAGGTAAAGTTTTTGGGTTTTATAAAGTAAGTGTACATCACAAATGAAAAAAATAAAGATCTTATAATTATCCTTAAAAATGATAAAGGAATAGTTGTTGGATTTTCTAATGATAATGTACTAAAAAATTATTGGCTCATGAGAGGACTAGGTGGATTTAAAGGACCATGGGATGATAGATGTTATCATGGTAGAAGGACATATCCACCATCTACTAAGTGTGATCTAGTTCACTAACTTTAGATATGTTGTGTAATTTTACAAATAGAAGTTCACTATTATGGTAAGTATGGTAAAACATTTATAGGGATGATGGATAAATAAAACACTTATATTATTGGTGATGAAAATTGGTGTATCTTTTAAAAGGAAGATGAAAATAGATTTTTTCACATGCGACATAGGAAACAATGACCAAAATCATTGAATATTTTTTGAATAATGATGGAAGTAATGGTTTTACATAAATAAAATGTGTTAATACCCATACATGTGAATCCTGTAAATATGGAATGATTATTTTTATGTAATTAAAGTTAATGAAGGGTAAATCATCAAGATTTTTCGATATTTTTCATGTGGAAGTTTATGGGACAATAACTCATAAATCCTTTGGTATAAAATGGTTTTATTTGTTTTTGTTGATGGTTTCAGTATAATTTATTTTGTTTTGGATGGTTACTCACAAAAAATAAGTACAAAAGTGTGTCACTTATATCGAAGAGAATCTAAAAAAAATTAGTGCACAAATAAAAAAAATCACCAATTATGGTATGGAATTTAAGAATATACTAGTGGAGTAATATAAAAAAATCCTCATATATAACACAAAATTTATGTAGTGAGAGACTTACAATAGAATATAGTTGTAGAGAAAAGAAATTAAATCATTAAAAACAATGCAAAGACTATGATCCTTGAAAAGACCTTACCAGAAAAATTTGGATTCATGTGAGCTTATTTCAGTAGTGAATGAGAATAATTCAAATAAATAGTTCTATTTATCTCTCATGGATGTTAACTTACATGTGGATCAAATGCATGGAGACTTCAATGGACCATGAGAAACATCATCACACATAATTATTAAAAAGATAATATTATGGATGATAGGATTGAAAATAAAGGGGTATAAAGTATATTAGTGCCTTTTCTCAATGTTTCACGTGATGAATTTATCGCTATATTTCAATGAGTTTATTGTAAAAAATCATGATTCTAGATTTTATAAACATTTTTGTCTTTTTAATAAAAGATACTTTTCCACACAGTCAAGATCTTACCCTTCTTCATCTGAAAAAATGATCTTGTATTTGTAGAGGAATGTGATGATGATGTTTTCTTATTAAAGGGAGTTCAAACATAAAAATGATCTCTGCTGATTTCTCTGATGATGAAACAATTCAATAGGAACATCATGTTTAAAAAATAGTTCAGTAGAGAGAGAATAACTATTAGTAATATTATAGATGATATGATATAATCAATTCAAATAAGATAAAAGAAATTTACATAGGAAAATTCATAGTATCTCATATAGAACCAAAATCATTATATTAAAATGTTACAGATGAATATTGGGTTAATTTTATTCAAGGGGGGCATGACCATGTCAAAAATATACATGGGAATTTTTTTCAAGGCTTAAAAAAATGAAAATGATCATAACCAAAATATATTTCATAAAAAAATCATAAATATGGAATAATGGCCAAGAATAAATAAATTTTAGTATTTATTGGAAATTTCTAAATCAATGGTATTAATAATATAGAATTTTCACATATTCCCTATATTGAAACTATATGACTATTTTTATCTACTACCTTTTATAATGGGTTTAATGCATTTTTAATTGATAACAATATAGTTTTTCGGAACATTATTCTTGAAGATTTATTCTATTTTTATCAAATGGATGGACTTATCAAAAAGAATAATGAGAAAATAATGGGCCAATTATGGAAAGCATTATATGGTATAAAACATGAACCAAGATCCTTGCACTCATAACAAGATAAAAAAATAGAGAATCATGGTCATATTTTAGTAGGGGTTAAGAACAACCTCTACATAAAAAAATATAATGGGAAGCATAATGAGATTCTTATAGATGTTGATGAAATCATTTTTGGAGGCTCAGATTACATGAGAAAAAGTTGTTTTCCTAATTATTTACATGTGAATTAGATTTTTCTCTCATTATTGAATCATAATTTTTCTTTGATCGGAAGGTAATTCATAGGAAGTATAGGAAATGTATATCCCATTCCATGTAATCTATGTAAGTTCTAAAAAAGACTCCGATGAATGATTCTAAAATGATGGCCACTCTAGAAGATACTCAAATAAAATTGTTAATGGAAGGTGAAGGTGTTGAAGTTAAAATGACTATAAATATATAAATTATCAATTATTTAATTTACCTAAAAAAATACCTACCATGATTTTTTTCCAAAATTTATAGACACTCTATATCATTTAAAAAAATAATGTCACCATAAAGCTGTGATATGTATACATTGCAACATCAAAAAATAGTGAACATTGGGTAATATTATCAAATGAATTCATAGAAGAATCTAATGAATAATATGAAGTAAAATTATAAGGAATAGTTAATTACTGGAAATAAACTTTGATAGGTGTGTTATATCTTAGTAGTTTTCTCATTTCATGGAAAACACAATAAAATAAGACTACATCGCTTTAATAACTAACAATGCAAAATATGTTTCCCTAACTCAATAATTTACCTAGTTGATAAGGAAGAATCAATAGCTTGAATAAATATCCATTGAGGTAGTAAATCTTATCATGATTAAGTGTAAAAACTATATTTCTATAAAATAAAAAAAAAATCAAATTCAAAACTAAATAATTAAATACATCATGATCAAATACAATTCCTTATTGGAGAATTTTGAGTATCGAGTTATGATTTTTGAGTATTTTCTTTCCCAAATTTAATTCATATTCGTTAATATAATGGATCCAAACATGGTTGTTTTTAACAACATCAGTTGTCTCTGGGAGTCTAATAGACTACATCTCCTTTATGGACTTAGAGATAACCCCCACTTACCAACAGAAAATTAATTTTGAGAAAGATATGTTTTTTTTATAAAATTTAGTGTCTATATCTGTAACTGTATCTTATGAATCATCATGGGTGTACTATTTAGGTTTATTGAGAAATGGGAAGGGATATTTTTATCATGATAACCCAAGAGGAGATATTTTTGTGATTCATTTCACCTATTGTCAATAGGGTAATTCTCCTAAGATGGAGAGTATGTTTTGGAATATTTGGTGGAGTTTTTTGAAAGGGGAACATAGTAAAGATAGTTTTATAATTAGAATTCTAAAATTTCTCTCTTATTTATCACAAAAATCCGTATCACACATGAGCTAAGTGTGTCTGATTGATGAGTTCTCAATGCAATACTTGAAATCATGAAATATATTATGGTTTTTTGGTGTCTCATGTTCAAAATTTTTCTATATATAATAGAAAATATGTCTTTGCTATCATAAATTCAACAAAACAATAGTGGTATATTATTGGTCACAACCCTATTTGGTATTTGTGTTTTTTGTGTCAATTTATAATCATATATTGTTGTTTATGTTAACATTGATTTCAGAGAAGATGTAACTCTTGCATGACATTCAGGGAAGCCTAAGGCATATTTTTTATAGAATTTTTTTTGTCATTATGATAATGATCATGGTAAAACCAATTAGGCTATGCTATAAGATCTTTCAAATTAAAGGTTTATATGGAATTTATAGTTCATTAATTTGATCACTATTAATGAAGGGAGGACCATGTTTTATGTTCTCTTACTGTCATGGATGTTGTGTCTTTGGACGGGTGATAATTTCTTATGTTTCTTAATGTCTACATGAGGATACACCACAACATTTTAGGTTATACCATGAGGATATTTATAGGGTATATCTTTGAATTTTCAATATCTCTAGAGTTTTAAGTAGGATTACAATTTGAGTAAAGGCTATGTTGTAGATGGTTTAATAATGAGTGTTAAAAATTATATATTGAATCATTGTGAAGAAAAAAGTGTGCATTTTTTAGAGTGAATTTCTTTGATTTATTTTTATCATTTTGGATCTCAAGCCCTAGGATAAGACCATGTCGTTGTTAGATTGTCAGTTCATTTGGTTATAGGAGATCATGATGTGGTCATTTTTATTCTTAAAAGGAACCTTATGCATGAGAAAAATGGACATAATAAAAGAAAGAAATTCTATAGAAAACAAGACCTTGGTAGAAGAAATTGAATGAAGCCTTATTCTATACTATTTTTCAGGAGGATAAGATGTGGTGTTGCTCTAGTCGTAGGAACTTATACTGTATAATTTGAAGACATGGAGCAATTATGTAGTAATAGTCAAAGACTAAATGTTTGAAAGGTATTTTTTATCCAAAATTTAACACTTTTATGTGAATTAAATGGTCATTATTCACCTCTTTAGTTTAAAGTGACACTTATTATGATCCCAAGAAGGAATAGAAAGATTTGTGTTATCATAAAACTTGGATAAAATAAATAATCTTTCATAATCCTTAACCACTTAAAGTATTAATAGAAACCAAGTGAGATATACCTATAGAAGTAAGGTATAGAGAAATGAAAATAGAATTGATAGGGGGTATCCAAATATGTTGTGAAAATTGAAAAGTAGAGAACAATTCAAAATTCCTAGCACCTTATCTCACTAGAACATCATCAATTAATATATAATAGACACACTATTATAGGATAATCTTCATATTCTTGGATCATAAAGAAGAAATTAATTTTGGTAATAGTGATTCTCTCTTTATGTAGAGAGGTAGTGAACCAGCTTAAATTGTTTAAATAATGTTGTTGGATGGTATGTTTGACCAATAAATTATGTAAACAAAATAAAACTAGTCTCATTTTATGTTTTAGGTATATAGGTATACTACCTTTTCATGATCCTTGGACTGGTTCCATTATGGTAAACAAAGTACAAATCAATTTTAGGCCTAACTATTTTTTTTCACTAATATAAAGGGGAAGAAAGAGGTGTTGCTTAAAATTTTGGAACATGATAAAAATCAAGGGATAATGTTTTAAATCAATTTTCTATCAATACCCCCTCTAAGAAATCTATTTGATAATACACTGGTAGATTTACACTAACCTCTTAGGTTTTACTATGATCACTGGTTCTTGATATGATACAATGATTTAATTTCCCCTATTTTTATGATAGATTAATAATTTATATTTAATATTGATCATATTATAATTTTTTATATTTATGGTTTCATACTTCTATCTATAATTATTTTTTTAAAAGAATAAAAATATTCTCATTATTTAGAGTGAAATTAATTTCAAAAGGGTTTTTAGAACTTTTTTCAATAGTATTTATTATAAATGGGAATGTTTTTTAAAAATCATTTCAAAGTAAAAAATACAACATTTTAAATTCAATTGTTTTAAAAATAATTTTTTTTAAGAATATTTTTATATAACTTAATGAAATATATTTTATTTATTTTAAACTAGGTAGGGATTTATTTTTTTATTATGTTATTAATGGTGTGTGGGGAGGATAATTACATGGATTATGGGCTCATGTAAATCACATTATAAGTTTTATATTAATTCCACTGGGATGTAGTACATAATATTGGGTCACAGTTTTCGTATTTTTGGGTGTTATGTTTAAATTTTACACCATGCATAAGGATATTGTTGGTAAAATTTTATTTAATATTAATCTTTTGTCCTTATTTTTTCTCATTACATAATGGTACACTATGTTTTTCTTACCAATTTTTTTATCTTTTAATAGTTCATTTACTATTTTTGAGTTATATTTTTATTCTCATGTCTTTTTTGGATCTATATAATTTTAAACCTACTTTTTATGATGTGCATGGATATATGACATATAGAGTGACCATTAATTAATTAAATTGGGAGGCCTCAATTATTAATATTAATTATGGGTAAATTCATTCTCATTAAGTATATGTTGATTATCTATTACATGTTCCCAAACATTGGGTATTGTGGAAACCCATCAGGACATGTCATAGACTAGCATGGAACCTTGATTGGGGGTATATATGGTCTATTCATGAAATAATGGTTTCAAATCCAACATTTCGATTTTCAATGTAAATTAATATTAGATATATGAAAATAGTAACATGATAGGTACTTATTAGTAGAGTTTATCTAACACATTCTCATTTAAAGCCTTGAGTTACCATGGTAAGATGGTTTTTATATGGTATTCTATGTTTTGGTAATGGAAATGGGAGATGAATATAAGGAATGTGGTTAGCCTTAATAGTACTCCAAGATATATAAGGAAAGTGTGCATGTTTTTCAGAAGACCATGGTAGGAAGAATGTTGTTGGTGCATAGCTTTCCAAGACAGATGGACAAGCTATAATCTTCCCCTACCCCACTATGAAATATTTTGTAGGATTTATTTAGGGATAGTTCACTCTTCGTAATGTGAGTTAACTATTTGGAATTGATTAAGAAGTGTTTTTATGATATTTTTATATTGTTTTGGCAAAACATGAATTTTAATATTAATAACATGATTTAAATTATATGGGCTTGGTAGGAAGAATATAAAAACATGTTTTATTAGATTCTATAAAGATAAAATTAATATATATATTGCGAAATGATCTCAAATATGAATATTTTATTTCAAAAAAAATGTTTTTATGAAATATTTTATCATTTTTAAATGGTGTGAGTTATTCTAGGATTATTTTAAAAAAAAATTAGGTGAAAATTTATTTGACTTATATTTATGTGGTAGAAATGTGTTTTAATGATAAATTTTCCATTTTCAAAAATAATAATTACTTTAAGGTTCATTGAAATGGAATTAAATGATTTTTTTCTTATTGTTTAGAGTAACAAGTTATGTGAATTTTTAAAATGGGGTATGTTTCAAACATTTTAAAGGTTTAACTATGGGGTATTATGATTCCACTTTTTGGTATTTATAAGTGTTTTATTGATGAATGTTTTCAAAAATAGAGCATAAAATGTTTTTATTTTGAAAAGTTTATTATATAGTTTATTTAAAAAAGGAAATTATTTTTTATATGTTACATTACTAAATGGGTTATTTAATATCAATTTTTTGGTGGATTTTGTAAAGATAAATATAATTATATATAGGACATGAAATCCCCTATTAGGGAAGTGGGAGTTTAACATATATGGGAATTTCAAATAGGATTTTACTTGTATTAAAAAATGATTAAACATTTTTAATGACAGTTTGGTTTTAGAAGGGGTTAAAATATTTTAATGTTGTACTCTAATTCCTAAAATGTGTTTTAAATAATTAATTTTATCATTGTGCTTTTAAAAGAAATTGGTTTTTTATAGTGGATTTTTTTCTTGGATTTTTATATTTGGTTTTCTAATGGTCTATAAATAGATTATTTGATTTGAATTGGAAAACATTAATTGATTAGGATTATTTATTCATTACCTTGAGTTTTCCTCTAAAAAATATCTCCACAAATATTATAAACTCTATCTTTTAGGAATATCTTTATGATGATTCCTTCTATTTTCATTTTGTGGATCTTCAGAGGTTCCATGAATAATATTATTAGAATAATAATAATAAATCATTGGTGTGACTTAGTTTGGGACACACATGATTGTTATTTTATGGTTTAGTCTTACCGAGTTTAGAAAAATTGGTGCTTTGGAGGAAATTATTATATGGGGCATTTCCTTGAATGGCGTTTCCCTTGGGATTTAAAAAAAATTCTATTGTGGATGGTTTCCATCCCCTTGATGTTATGGAAGAAATATGTTTCTTCTAGACATTAATTTCTCTTGAATGGGTATATCTATTATCGAACCATTTATTCATGAACACTGGAATTATGTGGAGACTAAAATTTTGGAATTTATTGTGATTGAGGGTCATAATTCATTAAAGTTTGATTAATGTGATAATGTTGGGTCTTATGTAAAATTGTGTTTTCATTTGAATTTTTTAGGAATCATTATTTACTGGGATAATGTTTATGACATGTGGATGAGTCTATGGTTTGAATTTACCTAAAACCCAACCTATCCATTGAGATATTATTGGTCAATGATATTTAATGGTTCTCTAGATATGTGGGAGATCCTAGAAGTTATCAATTTTTTTGATCATTGGGTTGTGTTTTCATTGTTTTTTAGACAATAAATGATTATTATAACCATTAAATTATATTCCTTATAAAATTACTCCTAGTTTTATATGATTTCTTTCAATGATCCAATTTAAATTATATATTGTTATCCTTATGGGTATAATTTTGGAAATTGTAGTCAGCTCAACATTTGTAATGGTAGTTAAATTCTCAAATTAAGGCTATGATTCCTTAAGGTTCATTTGTAGATGTTTTTTATTTTTGAGGTGTTATTTATCTAGGTTATCATGGTAGACATTAACATGGATGATGTCATGTTGTTCCTTGGATTTTGGATTTGATATGTTAATTAGTAAGATGTTGAACCACATTGATTCCTTAATTTGCCTATTGATAGATACTTCTAGGGGTAGAAAGTCTATGGTGGGAAAAATTGACACACCCCGCCAACTCTATTATTATTATTATTATTTATGTATTATGTTTCAATAATTTTTTATATTTTCATTATCATATAATAGTTTTGATTTGTGGTTGACTTCAACGTAATGTGACCATAGTAGCACCAAGTTTTCAAGATATCCTATAATATAAAATAGGAAGACCTCCCATTGAAATGCATGGTTTTATGAGGGTATTAAGAGGGATGTTTCCATATGGGAAATCACCAGGGAGAACATGCACCTAGTGTTTAAAGATTTTTCTTGACTAGGGTATTAGTGTTGGATCATAATATAGATGTAAATGTATATGAGATAGAAAAATAAAAGGTGTGGGGGTGAATTGTAGGTTTAAAAACATTGTATTTAAACTCTTAATAAAGAAAGTATTTTAATAGGTCTTCAAATAATAAAATTCACAAACAATACAAATGACCATACAGGTCTTTGATCTGATTGATATAATATGATGTAATACCACAAGTAATGAAAAAAATTGTATTTAAATTGAATACAATGATCAGAGTAATACAAATGTAATTGATTCTACCATAGAACATTTAGAATCTCTTAAAAAATATGTAATGAATCAATCGTAATTGAATCAATTACAATAGAAAAGAATATGAATATAAAAAAAATGATTCCCTTTTTATTAAAAATTTCAACTGAAATGTAAAGGTATTATAATTATTTTATCCCAAATAGTAGGGTATCCTTTCACCAAGGATAAAAGGTATATCTTACCACCACAATGGTAAGCCCTCAATACGATGATCAGTATGACTGTCTTCTTATCCCCAGAAGCCCTTGATTAAGAAGGTAATCGACACCTCTATCTTTCAATGACTTGAAATCCTTCGACATGATGATCGTAAACACATCTTCCTATCCCTAGAAGACCTCGATTGTTATCAAGAATACTTGTCCAAAAAAAAAGCAATTATAGAAATACAAGAAGTTGAAACAATCCATTCATGTCTTGTTTCTTCAAGGATTTCACACAAGGAAAGTGAGAATTCACACTATCTCTCTCTAGAACATGATAGAATAAAATTTTATTCAGTATGGTTTGAATGACCTCCTATTTAAAGGCCATAGGTTCCAATGGTCATATTTACTCCAACAGTCATATTTCTCTAGAATTTTCAGAGGGACTTAGACACCTAGCATTATAACGGTCAAAACAAATAGAATACACGACATCATTTTGATTGGTATAAAACTAACATCACAACATAATTTTGTTTAGAAAAAAACAAGTACAGAAGTATGAAATAATAAGTATGTTGAAATATAATGAAAATCATGTATACGTTATTGGAGTAAAATATGAGTGCAATTCATTACATGAGTACAATACATAAATTGGTTATTAAGCTTACCAGGGATAAGATACATGTTGTGGTTATGATTCATATTGTGGTTACGATTCATATCGTAGTTACAATACATAGAATGGTTATGATGCATGATGTGATTACGATGTATATCCTAGATACGATACATGTGGTTATGATGCATAACATGAATAAGAAACATGACCTGGTTACGATTCATGTGGTTATGATGCATAAAATGAATATGATACATGACCTGGTTACAATGCATGTGGTTATGATGCATAACATGAATACAATACATGAACTAGTTACAATTCATGTGATTATGATTCTTGATTACGATAAAATACTTAACCTGGATACGATTCATGATTACGATACATAATATGTATACTATACATAACCTGGATAAGATTCATGATTAAGATACATAATATGAATAGGATACATAACCTGGTTACGATGCATGTGGTTATAATGAAAAATAATATATGTTGTTAAGATTGAAAAAATGGCATATAATTAGAATGTTGATCAACAACATGTGCGTTTATGATGAAAAACAAAATCTATGATTACGATTGTATGTGATTATGATATATGTAATTACGATGAGAATACAACATATAAAACAAGAATTAATTTTTGATTTCCAAAACAAAAAGATCAATGGGAAATTCAAAAAATGTTTTGACTCAACAATCTCATAATTTTTTGGAAAGCACAAAAAAATTAAAAAATAAAGACTTATCTCTCCCTGATTTTAATTACACTTCTGAAAGTAATATTAAATATGAATAATTCCATCGTAATATTTAACAAATAAAAAGGGATCTTATTATCATAACTTTTACTTGTGATTTCTCCCCCTTAATAAGGTATTAATCAATTTATTCTTCTCCAAACTATTCTCCCCATTTGTGATTTTCAAAAAGAATAAGGGAAAAAATTCATTTCCTGCAAAAGGTTAGAGAAACAAAGTATGAAAAAATAAACATTACCTTGACTAAAATAGGTTTATATTATGAAAAAAGTTCATAAATAATTATTTCCCCTTTTGTTTTTACAAAATATTAAACATTGAAAGATTCTTCTTCTTGAAATACTTTCTATAATCCATCAGTTTGTTAAGAACTTCTTGCTGAGCCTTCAACAACACATCTTGTTTAGTAGTAATCATTTCTGGTTTCTGGAGACATTGTTCTAGAAGCCGATTGATTGCTTCCTGAGCTTTAATATTTTCTTCCAAAGAATTGGAATCCTCCATTCTAATTCTATAGGCCTTATTCATAATTATAAATCTATTGGATATCAAAACCACCTCATTACTCTCATTCTCCAATTTTTCCTTCAAAAGATCAAGCTCTTAAGATTTTTTTTCCTTTTGAGGTACCTAGTCTTTGAAAGACTTCATGTTTTTCATTTTACTCAGCAACATAATTTTGATAAATATAATTGATATCATTTACCCGATTCACCAATTCATACTATTTTTTGAGATGATTATTGATACTATTGTCAATATTGTATGGCCACTTGAAAACATTATTAAAAGCATTTCTGTGCTCAGTAACACATTACTTGAATATCTTGAAAACAGATTCAAGATTTTGAAACCTATCCATCAGAATTTTGACAGAGTCTGTTCTTTCATTATGACTATTTGAAATGATTTCTAACATGACATCAATTTTTTGGAAAGAACGGTATCAAATTTTCCAATCTATTCAAAGCTTGTTAAATGTATTGAATTCCCTTCAATGTGATTTTCCTTTCAGAATCTGTATCTTCAGTGTATTCTGGGAGATCACCGAAATGTGTTTCAGTACCGATCAATTAAGCTGGATGATTCTAATTCTTATAAGATTCTTCCTCTTCTTCTTCTTTTTCTGAAATATGAATGAATTTCATGAAAGAAACCATTTGAGAAACTTCCTTGGATTGATGAGGATCAAGAGATTTAAATTTTAATGATGGAACTTCTGAGTATTCAACTGAATATTTTCTCTTTTTTTCATCCTCATTCTATTCTATTTCTACTTATTGAGCCTATTGTTCTTCCCATTGTTCTTCTTGTTCTTCTTTTTCTTATTCTTCTTCTTCTACCTCCTATAATTCTTGAATGAGACTCTATAGAGATGATAGTTCATATTCATGTATTTCTATTTCTTTCTCTGCTGGATGTGATTGATTCTGAATAGGTGAATCCCTTATTACAATACCGATTATTGATTTCTCAACTATCTTGAGAATAATATCAATGTAAATTGCTTGGGAATTTCTCTTCCTCATTATCTTCTTCCTTTGTTCCTCTTTCAATGATTCTTAAGATATTATTTTCAGATCCATGTCTTCAGCTGGATCTAAACAAAACTGAGGACCCACTTCTTTCCATTCTTCCTTCATCTTTCTCCTCTATTCCGCAACCTCATTTGAAATACCTTTTGTTTCTTTGATGCCTTGGTAGTTGTAGTCCTAACTAACTTTTTTTCTTGAAGTTGTCTTGGATGGATTAAAAGGTTTTTCACTTCCTTCAACTAATTCATTTTCTTTCTCAGCAACCAGATCTTTCTCAAACATTTTCTAATCATGATTTAATTATAATTATAGCCTCCTTATCATATCCTTTCTGATTAAGGGATCTTTGAAGGAATTCAGATCTGAATTAATTGAAACATTACACAAGCTCATGAATTCCTTCAAAAACATTCTGAGAATAGTGGGAAACATGGCCAACTGTGATTTAATGGAACCGTATTTGATCTTCATAATTGTCAATAAAATGAATCCCATCATTATTAACTTCATCATATTCACCAAATAATCAAGAAAATACACATCTGAAACATGTAAAGTTTCCTTGGAACCTTTTCTGGGCACTAAAAATCCTTGCATCCAGAGGTCTATTAATTGATTATATCCAGATAAATGAATTACATTTCTTTTGTTCTCATGAATCCAAAAAAGAGATTCTTTATCTTGGATCTTATCAAAATTCCCATCCAATTCCAGTAATTTATGGGAAGGAAATAGGGCATCACCCTCATATGGAACACCTTGAAACATAGCTATTGTTTTATGGATGTTGTGTGCTTCTTATCATACATCATAAATTTATTCTTGATACCGTTGTATATCTCCAATGTTTTATTAAATTGTAACACTTCATCATGATATACAAAATCATGGTCTAAATCCGGCCTTTCAACACAAAGAGATTCCTAGCCTTTGAAACTTATTATTATTTTCAAAGATGAATAAAAAATATCATAAAAGTATCGAGAGACTAACCATTCACATTGCAAGGTCATGGAAGAGAAATATTTTGGAAATATTTCATTTGGACATGAAGTAGTTGACTCAAATATTAAAGACTAACTCGAACGCTAAATATTTTCCTGGATATGAAAGCTATGTAGATCTCTGATTATGAAAACTGAGGAAGACCTGATTACGAACTGCTATGGGTATTTATAGAACATCCGGACTTAGGAGAAAATAAGAGGAGTTCGGTGTGGGATAGGTTGAGAGGGGTTATTTAAAAAATAAATTGATGGTCAGGATTAGATCTTAAAAGATCCAATGGTTGAGAATTATTTTGAACTCTTGAGGTTTTCTTTAAAAGAAAATTGTATTCAGACTGAACATATTAGGAGTTAAATGAAATAATTGAGAAACAACTATTTGAACAACCAAAATAAGTCTTTATAAATTGTACCTATCGATTATTAGGATATACGTATTGATTTAAATATATTTTTATAATAATAATAATAATAATAATAATAATAATAATAACAAAAATGTAATACCGAAAAGCACATGAGACCGATAAGAATTCTAAAACTGATAAAATCAATCAATCTGGTACCAATGATCTAGTACCGATAGAATAATCTAATACCAATAATATAGTACTGATGGGATAATCCAATACCGATAATATAGTACCGATGACACGAAAAAAGAAACCGATAATGGTGAAACCGATTAGAATGTGAAACTGATAAAAGTGAAACCGATAAACATTTAAAACTGATAAAAATAAAATTGATACCGATTATAGTGAAATAAATAAACATGTAAAATCGATAAAAGAATAACTGATATATGAAAAACCAATAAATGAAAAACCGATAAATGCAAAACCAATAGATGTAAAAATGCAAAATAGATAAGGGTAATATCGATAAATGTAAAAACTAATAAGTGAAACTGATAATAGAGAATGTATACCCCCCCTTTGAACATAATTTACTTAATTTAAGGTGATGGTTTAAACAATAAATATATGTGAACAGTTATTTTATATTGATCATTCATATTTTATTTTTAATATATTCAAATCTATCTAAAGATAACAGTTTTGTGAAAATGTTAGCAATTTGTTCTTGCATTCCGATGAATTGTCAAATAATATCTCCTTTTTGTGTGTGATATCTCAGAAAGTGATGCCTAATATATATGTGTTTTTCACTTGAGTGATGTGATTGGTTTTTACTAAGATCAATGGAACTAGTATTATCACATAATATTTGAGTTTTGAAGAAACTCATTCCATCGTCAGTGAGTGTGTGTGGCATCCACAACACTTGAGCACAATAAATTACATCTACAACATATTCAGCTTCAATAGTGGAAATTTCTATTGAATATTGTTTTTTCATGACCAAGAAACTAATTAATCTCCTGATAAATGACATGTTCTGGATGTAATATTTTTATCCATTATACAATCACCAAAATCAGCATCTAAAAATATTTTTAAAACAATATAATTTCTTGATGAATAGAATAGTCCTAAGTCCATGGTTCCCTTTAAGTAGTGAAATATTTTTTCACTGATTTAAATGAGATTCCTATAGATTGGACTGATATCTTGCACATAAGAATAGTAAAAAAATTAAGTCAGGATGACTAGATATTAAGTATCATAAACTTCCTATCATCCCTCTAAAGGATGTTTGATCTACTGGTTTCCCAGATTCATCAAGATCATATGTATTTGAGGTACCAATTAGAGTGCTTATACTTTTATTGTTGTCATATCCAAACTTTTTATGTAAATCTTTGATATAATTATGTTGGGATATATAAGTTCCTTCTTGTTTTTGAGAGATTTCAAAACCTAAAAAAATGTTAACTCACCCATCACACTCATTTCAAACTTAGATTTCATTAGATTCACAATATAATCAGTTATATATTGATGAGTTGATCAAAATATAATGTCATAAACATAGATTGGAATAATAAAAATGTTTTTTTGTTTTCCATTTTTATAAAAAGAGTTGGATCTTCAGTACCTTTTTAATAATTGTTTTGTAAATGAAATCATGTATGTCTATCATAACAAGCTCTAGGGTCCTTTTTAAGGCCATATAAAGATTTGGTAAGTTTGAAAACATTATAAGGATGTTTTGAATTTATAAAACTAGGAGGTTGTTCTACAAAAACTTATTCTTGTACAAAACCATTAAGAAAATCACATTTTACATCCATTTAATAATGTTTAATGTTAAATAATTCTACAAAGTAAAATAGAATATAAATAGATTCAAGTCTATCTACCATATCATTGGTTTTTTCACAATCTATTCCATCTTGTTGATTATATCCTTCAAAAAAAGTATTTATTTATTTCTTATGTTGCATCCATTTTCATCATATTTGTTTCTGAAAACCCATTTTACACCAATTACAGTTGGTTCTTTATGTATTTTAACCATGGTCTGGAATTTATTCCTTTCAAATTCATTCAGTTCATATTTCATTTATTTAGTCCAATATTTATCAGCTAAGGCCTCATTTGAAGTCTTAGGATCAAATTGAGATAGAAAAGTAAGACGTTCTATTTCATTTCTTAGGGAATTTCTTATCCTTACAAGTTGATTTACATCACCAATGATATTATCAGTGGGATGATTACTAAGAAACAATTGATTTGGGTTTTGTAAAACTTTTTCATCAACATAGGATAGAAAATATTCTAGGGTAAATATTTTAGAGACATTTTTATGAGTATTTGCGTTTTCAGAAGAGTTTTCAAACAAGGGTTTATAATAAGTTTGTGAAAACGCACCATTTGATATAGGTCGGGGTTGTTTAAAATGAAAGAGGTCTTTCATCATATTTCACATGAACTGTTTCCTCAACAATACAAGTTTTTTTTGTTAAAAACTCTATAAGTCTTAGAAGTAGTGGAATAACGTATAATGATTCCCTTATCGGATTTAGGTGAGAATTTATGTATATTATCATGAGTATTAAATATGAATACTTTCCATCCAAATAATCTAAAGTAAGAAACTTTAGGTTTTTATCCAGTACACAATTTATAAGGTGTTTTTTATTAATAAATAGTTTTTCTAAAACTTTATTTATAGTATAAAATGTTCTACTAATAGATTCATCCCAGAAATGCTTAGAAATTGAGTATTACCTAAATATTTCCTTGTCATTTTCTGAAGAACATGATCTCTTCTTTGAACAACACCATTTTGCTGAGGGGTTCTTGGAGTTGAAAAGTTGTGTGTAATTTTTTTCTTACTACAAAAATTTTCATAATCCTAATTTTGAAATTCTCCACGGTGATCACTATGAATATTTAATGATGGTAGGTTTTTCCCATTTTTAACATGTGATATAGAAGTTTTTAAATAGTAAAAGGATTTAAATTTATTTTATAGAAAATAGACCCATGTAAGTCTAGTGTAGTCATCAACTAAAAAAATACATAGTACATGCGACCAATGCTTCCAACTTGTGCAGGAATAAAAATATCCATGTGCACTAACTGTAATGAATTATAAGTTGAAACTTCATTGATTGATTTAAATCTAGTTTTATGTTTCTTACTATATTGAGATGGGTCAAAAACTTTTGAAGAGTCAATTATATATTCTAGTAGATCCTTAACAAGTCTTTTCATTGAGATTTTACAAAGGTTCCAAAGGATAGAGTGTCACAAGCTTCTCTTCCATAACCATGATTGGTCTTCAATTTCACTTAATAAAAGAAAGTCTTGCTCTTAAGGTTAAGTGTACATATTCTCATGCCTATGGGTATAAATAATGAAATCACTCTTGGAATTGTAAATTAATATTTTATCATTCCTAAAATTTACAAGATAACCTTCATCACACAATTGACTTATTCTTATAAGGTTGTTCTTATTAAATTTAACAAAAAAAAAACATTTGAAATTTAAACTTTTCTTAATAGAACAATATAACCTATACCGATGATCATTCCTTGAGAATTATCTCCGAAGGTCACTCTTCCACCTTTAATTTTGATGATATTTTAAAAGAAATATTTATTTTATATCATATGTCAAGAATAAACACAATCCATGTAACAAATATTCTTTTTGTTGGTACACATTTTTTTTCCAGAAAAAGAAACAATTAGTTTTTTTAGAACCCAAACTTGTTTGGATCTGAAAATGTTAGATAAAAGAATTTTAGGAAAACAAATTTTTTTTTCCAAATGAGCATTAAAAATACTAAAAATTGGGTTTTATTAAGAGAAAAATATCTATCCCAATGTCCACCACATTGAAATTTGGTGGAGAATGGAGAACTTTGGGGATCAAAATAGTTATGACTAAAAATAGGTTGTGAATGAGAATAACCAATTCTGGAACTATTCCTTAGAGAAAAAAATTTGAGAATACATTTTTCAAATTCATCCCTTTTAGTAGTGAAATTTAATAAATGTTTCTTAAGAGTAAACATTTCCAATTTTATTCTACTAACTAAGTAATCATTATCACAAGAAATTTTTTCGAATTTTTTTTTAGTTTCAAAAAAAATTTCTTTCCAAAGGTTGATCAACGTCCTTATAAAGTCTATCATTCATAGAATTTAGTTCCATAAGGTTTTTGAAGTATTTTTAAAATCAAGATTTTTATCAATATCTTTTGAAAGATATGATACTTCTTTTGTAATAATAGTTATTCTAGAGTTTCCCGTATCATGATTTTTCTTGAGTTTGGAATTTTCAGTCTCAATAGTTTGGAAAATATGGATAATTCTTAAAAATAAGGTAAATTATCCTCTATTTAGGAAGATTCTTCAACTTAAGAGTAAGAATATTTCTCATAAGGGTAATTTTCATTTAAAGATACATATATAAGATATTTAGCATTGTGTACCTTAGAAACAAGACATTTGTTGACCTCGCCTGTTTTGATAATCCCAATTATACTTTAATATGTTTTGATAATCTCAAATAATATCTATTCTTCTATTAATTATAATCTCATAACGATATTGAGTTAATAAGAATATCAAAATAATCATTGGAATATGTTTTTCCAATGTTCATATGTGTTTATAAATGTTTTAACTTAATCTGGAAATATCTTGCATAGAACAGATAAATGTTAAGTGATTAGGTCACTGATAGACCAAGTCTTCAGGTCTACCATTACAAAGCTCACCGATATACAAAGGTCATCGGTACTGATAACTAATTGATAGACAAAGGTTACCGTTAGAGTAAGTGTTCTGTGACACAAGGTCACAGGTACAGAGCTACCGATACACTAAGTCTACCAATATAGACTTATTCTGCTTTTTATAACAAGAGATAACGGTACAAAAAAGTTAGTGATACAGACAGAGCTACTGACAGACAGCTACTGGTAAAAGCCTACTGATACAAACAGACCGAGTCACCAATATAAAATAGCTACCAGTACAAGCCAGTTACCAATGGATAGTGCTACTGACACATCCTAGCTACTAATCCAGGGAAGCTACTGATTCAGGGAAGCTGCTGATTCGATAAAGCTACTGATACAATGAAGCTACCACAACAACTTCTACTGATACACAGAGACTACTGCTATAGAGAGTGACAACTAATGATGCAACAACAGACCTACAGACACAAGTTCATCATTGCAAGGACACTGATACAATGAGCTACTGATGAATAACAGTAACTGTTTCTTTAACTCTACTTATCTTTGTTTTATCTAACAACGGTCATATTTATTCTTTTAATGAATTTGATATTAATTAAATGTTGTCTGATGAATGTCAGGGAACCATACCTCATACCTACAGAGGAAATCATCCTCTTTGTCGGACAACATGTGATATAAGAAGAAAGACAAAGGGAGCACATATAAGTGTGGGTGAAAAAGTGGAGACACGGGGGTGAACGACTGATACACAAAGGTACACCCGATCCAAATAGAAAATAACTTTTGCTGGAAGCCGAGGAAGAGTGTTGAACTGCATATTCTACTGCAACCTCGAGCAAACCTCATTCACGAAGGAGTCTGGAAGAGAACCTATGACACTCTATTTTCTCAACAAATCTCAGGACTCAAAAACCTCATCTGATCAAACCAGAAGGAGTCTAGAGATGCATTACTATCACACAAAGCATTCAAAACACATCTCAAATATTATTCACTATGTTGTGATTCATTTACTTACATTTTGAGTACTGTGTTTGTGTCTCTGTTTATTTGAAACACACACAGTCTCCTGAGAATAACTGAAGGATTTTTCAATACTCACTCAAACTTTCTAAACTCTTTCATATCCCCACTGTAAATTGTGGTAGAGGTCGAGTGTGACCTGGATAGCCTGCGTGATATTGTTTTCCCCACGAATAGCTGTGGTAGAGGTCTTAGGACCTAGACAGTCTGTGTACTAATGTTTACCCTTGATCCAGGGTGTGGATCAAAAGTTTATATAAACCATTTGAGAGGACTAAGTCTCATCTTTAGACTGAACCTCTTGGTTAACCTTGTTGTGTTATTTCAAACTATATTTTATATTCCGCTGCTAAGTACTTTAAATTCAAATCTGTTTTAAAGTAACTCTGATAGTTAAATTAGAAAGTGTTTGTAATTTTTGTAAGACAGTAAGTTAGTTTCAAAAGTCAAATTAATCTTCAGATTAAATTGACTGGGAACCAATCAATCTTTTAGAATCTAATTGAAAATTCATAACCTTTACAAATTCACTACTATTTAACTTATATGTAATTTGGGGGATTTTAATCCTAAAGTTTTTAACATGAATTTTTAATTTGAACTCAATTCACCCCCATCTTGAGTATCCACTCCGACCAACATTTGGTATCAGAGAGAGGTTTTTATTTATAATTTTTTTTCAAACCCTCTGTTTTTCAAACTGTTATTTTAGTTTTATCTTAAAGATCTTAAATTTATGTTAGTTCTAAATTTTATCTCTTTAATATATTTTCTAAAATCTAGTTATGGATAATAGACTATAAGGTGCTGCTACTAACAGGCCACCCTTCTTTAATGGTGTGAGTTATGCTCAATGGAAAATTAAAATGAAAATTCATTTGGAAAGTATTGGTTTTGATATTTGGTATGCTATAGAATCAGAATATGAGATTCTCAAAACTGCTAGATCTACCTGGGATGATGCTACAAAGTCCGACTATAACAATAACTTTAAAGCTATGAATTCCCTTTCTTCTCCTTAGGAGATTAGGAATTTAACCAAATTTCTTCATGTAAGACAGTTCATGAAATCTGGGACACCTTGGCTGTTTCTCATGAAGGAACAACCAACGTGAAGGAAATGAGATTAAATACTTATAATATCAAATATGATAAATTTAAGATGAGAACTGATGAACCCATTTCTGACATGTACCTTAGGTTTAATGATATTGTCAACACCATGAGTTCACTGGGAAAAGATGTTCCAGAGAAGGAGAAGATCATGAGAATATTGAGATGTTTTCCAGACAGATGGAGAGGCACTTCTGTGTTTATCCGAGAGTCATGTGACAATAGCAATCTACCTGTTAAGGAGTTGATTGGTAAATTAATGATGTATGAAGAAGAACTGAAGGTGAACAAAGAAGAAGATGATGAACCCAAGAGAAAATCCTTGGCATTCAAGTCTACTGCTTCAAAGAGCAAAGACAAGGAGAAAATACATGTACCTACTGAAAGTTCAACCAGTAAAGATTCAGATTTAGACAGTGATGAAGAAATGACTCAAATAGCCAGGAGATTTAAGAAGTTCTATAGGAAGAATAAATTTTTCATAAAACCAAACTACAAGGGTAAGTATGATAAACAAGGTAAGTGGAAGAAGGATTGGAAGAAATATGATAAGGAAGATGATATAGTCTGATATGAATGCAAGAGGAAAAGACACATCTCAGCTGACTGTCCGAAGTTAAAATTCAAAAAAAAAGATTATAAGGACAAGAAGTACAAGAAAGCCATGAAAGAAACCTGGATTTCTTCGAAAGACAACACAAGTGAATCAGAGGCTACTGATTCTGAAAAGAATAATGCCAACATGTGCTTCATGACTAACATATCCGAGGTACTTGTTTCCCCTGTTCTAAATGATTATTATTCTGGAAATAACAGCAATTTAGATAATGATAAAAATATGTCTAAGGATGAACTGTTTGAATATTTCAATATGCTGGAAGATACCTGCAATGAACTAAAATATAAATATAAATCTTTGAAGAAATATCATGCCTTGACTAGTACTGTTAAAACAGATCTAAGTGTAGAAAAAGAAAATAATGCTCAACTGTTGAAAGAGAACACTCAACTCAAACTATCAAATGAGAAAATTAAAAAGGATTTAGATAAATTTACAAATGGAAAGAACACATTAATTCAAATTCTTGGAAAACAAATGGTACCAAGGTATACTACCGGTTTAGGTTATGAACTTGGACAGAGACAACTTGCTAAAAATAGATTTATTCCAAAGTCTGACCAGTATGCTGCTAGTTCTAGTTCTGGAAATTCTATTGCCTCATCTATATTTTCTTATTCTTCTAGACCACACAGAATACACTATACAAAATATTTTGAACCTAATAATTATAGAAAAAAAATTAGATAAATATGGATGCCTAAAGTTTTGCTGGCTAACCTGTCTAGACCTAAGAAGATCTAGGTACCAAAATCATTTTTTGTCTAAATCTGTTTTATAGGAAACCTGCTTGAAGAGTTCTAACAAGAAGATATGGTACTGGGATAGTGTATGTTCAAGGCATATGAGTGGATATTAATCCTACTTGAAAATCTTAATCAAGGTAGATGGAGGACATTTCACCTTTGGTGATAACTCAAAAGAAAAAATCATCGGCCTATGCCAGGTTGGTAACAATGATTCAATTTTAATTTCTAATGTATTATTTGTTGATGGGTTAAAATATAATCTATTAATCATTTCTCAGTTATGTGATGATGGATTTAATGTTAAATTTGAAAATGATGCTTGTAATGTATTTAATTCTAAAAATTCTTTAGTATTTACTGCTTTAATAAATAAAAATGTATATGCTGTAGATTTGAACTCTTTAGCCGAACAAAATGTTACTTGTTTAAATTATTTTCACAAAGAGTCTTGGCTATGGCACAGAATATTAGGACACTGCAATGTTCATTCTATTAATAAATTTACTAAGAAGAATTTATTTAGAGACTTACCTCAACTAAAATTCCCAACAGACAAAGTTTGTACTCCCTATTAAAAGGGAAAGCAACATAAAGTTTCATTCAAATTAAAGAAAGAAGTTTCAACTTCTCAACCTCTAGAGTTAGTTCACATGGATTTGTTTGGACCATCTAGGATTTATAGTTTGAATGGGAAGCACTATGTTTATGTCTTGGTAGATGAATTTTCTAGATATACTTGGGTATACTTTCTTTCTCACAAAAGTGAAGCTTGTTCTTACTTTATTAAATACTCTTAGTCTGTAGATAACCTTAGTGGACTTAAGATTAAGACCCTGAGAAGTGATCATGGATGTGAGTTTGATAATCAAGATTTTTAAACCTATTGCTCACATAATAGCTATAATCATAACTTTTCTGCCCCTAGGACACCTCAACAGAATGGTGTAATTGAAAGGAGGAATATAACCCTTCAAGAAATTTCTAGACCTATGCTAAATGAGTATGGCCTACCTATTTATTTCTGGGAAAAAGCTGTAAATACATCTTGTTACATTATTAATAGAGTCTTAATTAGAAATTTTCTTAAAAATACCCCTTATGAGTTATGGAATAATAGGAAACCTAAAGTTAGTTACTTCATAGTTTTTGGTCGCAAAGTTTTTATTCTTAATACAAAGGATAATATGGATAAATTTTCTTCTAAAAGTGATGAGAGAATATTTCTAGGTTATTACATATCCAGTAAATCTTATAGAGTGTTTAATAAAAGGGCCAAATGTGTTGAAGAATCAGTGCATATCACATTTGATGAGACTAATCCACATGAGCCTAAAACCTCTCTTGAAAATCTTGAAGAAGACCTGTCTGTTTTTGAATATAATGAAAAAACAGTGGACCTTCTGTGAAACCAAGCAATTCTGGAAAATTTCCAGAACCCAATTCCGTTGGAACCAAACCCACAGAAGAACCTGAGTTTTCTAGTCCTACCTTGACCAGACCAACTAGGATTCTAAAGAACCATCCTTTGGATGCTGTTGTAGGAGATTTAGGTAGAGGAACCCAAACTAGATATTCTCTAAGAAATCAGGTTGAACATCAAGTTTTTCTTTCACATCTTGAACCTAAAAATATCAATGATGCAATCAATGATGAATTCTGGGTAATGGCTATGCAAGAAGAATTAAATCAATTTGAAAGAAACAAAGTCTAGTAATTAGTTGACAGACCTAAGGACACTTTGACCATAGGCACTAAATGGGTTTTTAGAAACAAAGTTGATGAATCTGGAAACATCATTAGAAACAAAGCTAGGCTAGTAGCACAAAGATATAGTCAAGAGGAAGTAATAGAATATGAGGAAACCTTTGCACCTGTAGTTATACTATAAGCTATTAGGATTCTACTTGCCTATACACCTCATCTAAATTTCAAGTTATATCAAATGGATGTTAAAATTTCTTTTCTAAATGGTTTTATTGTTGAAGATGTTTTTGTTGAACAAACACCTAGATTTAAAAATCCTCATTTTCCAAATAGAGTTTTTAAACTTTCTAAAGCTTTGTATGGTTTAAAACAAGCTCCACGAGCTTGGTATGATAGACTTAGTAGTTTCCTTATTTCAAAAGGTTTTACAAAAGGAATTTCTGACCCAACCTTATTTATCAAAATAATTTCAAACGACATTTTGATAGTACAAATCTATATAGATGATATTATTTTTGGATCTTCTAAAAATGCCATATGTATTGATTTTTCAAAAATATGAAAAATGAATTTGAAATGAGTTTAATGGGAGAACTTAAATACTTTATTGGATTTCAAGTTTTTCAAAAGGAAAATGATATTATCTTAAATCAAAGAAAGTATACAAAGGATATTTTCAAATGTTTTGGTTTGGATAGAAGTAAGGTTAATGAAACACCCATGAGTACCACATGTAAATTGGATGCTGATAAAACTGGGAAACTAGTAGATCAAACCAATTACAGAGGTATGATAGGGAGTCTGCTCTAACTTACTTCTAGTTGACCAGACATTATGTTTAGTGTATGCATGTGTGCTAGATTTCAAGCTAATCCAAAAGAGTCACACTTGCTTGCTGTTAAAAGAATTTTTAAGTATCTTAAACATACTACGAATTTGGGATTATTTTATCCAAAAGGACAATCATTTGAATTAATTAGTTATTCAGATGCTGACTTTGCTGGATGCAAGTTGGATATAAAAATCACTTCTGGAACATGTCACATTCTTGGTAAGTCCCTAGTATCATGGTGTAGTAAAAATCATAACTCTGTTGCATTATCTACTGCTAAAGCAGAATACATTTCTGCTCGTAGTTGTTGTGCACAGATTCTGTGGATGAAACACACATTACTGGACTATGGTTATCAATTTAGACATGTATCTATCAACTGTGACAACACTAGTGTGATTAATATCTCTAAGAACCCTATATCTCACTCTAGGACCAAACACATTGATGTCAGGCACCACTTTTTAAGAGATCATTACCAAAAAGGTGATATTACTCTTGAATTTATAGGCACTGAACTTCAGTTGGCTAATATTTTCACCAAACCCTTGAGTTCAGAAAGGCTAAGCTTCATTAGGCATGAACTTGGAGTGATTAACTGTGAATAAGTCAAACCTCACTGTTAGCCGAACTCACTGTTAGAAATCCACACCATTAGCTGACCTCACCGTTAGCCAGATCCTACTGTTAGAGAGACCTCACTGTTAGCTTTTCTCACCGTTAGGTACACCTCACTGATAGAGAAACTGTACCATTAGAAATCCTCACTATTATAAGTCCTCACTGATAGTAAAATCCTCACTATTATGAATCCTCACCGGTAGAGTAACCTTACTGATAGATAGACCTTTCTCATAGGTAGACCTCACCGATATAATGCTCACCGTTATGAATTTACGCTATTTTAAATTTCTATTGACTAAGCTGAAACTCTTAATATTTTAAACATATTTTTTTTGTTGATTTGCGATTCCTAAATGATAAAAACGAGATTTAAGTCATCCCTCAATCAACCGATCCCTCTACTTCTCTTCCTCTCTCAAACCCAACTCCTCGAATCCCCGCGCGAAAACCCTAAACCCTTCAATCCTGAAATGGCAAAAACCAAGCTTCCTAATGTCAGAGATACCACTAATAAGATGAAGGTTAAGAAGAAGAAGAACACCACTGAAGCCAACTTCAGTGGAGTTAGAACAAGAGCTGCGAAGGACACAGTGAACCCACATCTGTTACATAGAGAAATAGTCATCGAAAGAGAGCTATGTGCAGAGTGGATGATGACCAGTAAGTCGCTAGTTCTAAAGGTACTGGAGGAGCAAGGATGGTAAGATTGTTTTTCGAACAATAATGGGCCTTACAAACCGAAGTTAGTGAGGAGTTTTATGCTAGTGTTCATTATGAAAGAACTGATGTGGAGAACAGGATGATATCCTTAGTGAACAACAAGGAGATTGCCTTTTCTTCGGCTGAGTGGGAAGAGAGCTTAAAAGTCCCATATGAGGGCGATTATAGTTATTCATCCAAAACCATTCCTCCTTCCAGTGATGTTTTTATCTATGATGTTGTTTTGGAAGAGCTGACTGGAAGTGGAAAGCAAAGGAAGGTGGTAGCTACTGAAATGAATGGAGAGAACATGCTACTATTCAAATTTCTTCAACATGTTGTAAGTCCAAGAAGGGGAGATTTTTCAAACCTAAGGTATCAGGACATTTACCTGTTACATCTGCTGAGGCATGGAGTAAAGTTCAACCTGTGTAGGATGATTATGATCCAAATGGAAGATATGACCAGGGTAAAATCAAAGACAAATGCACTATTCTATGCTATGTTTATTTCAGTCATGATCAAAGGAAAGGATGCAGCTGAGTCTCAGGATGATACTAAAGTGGTTAAGGACAAATTTTGCATTACTAGCATCACTTGCAAGTACATGAAGATAAGCTAGAACCCATGGAGAAAGAAGTGGGTGCCAGATGATGGAAGAGTCTATGATAAATTCAATCCAGTGGATCACCCAAGTAGGCCAAGGGATAAGAGAGATCCAGGCCTAACATTTGATGAGGAAGATCCAGAGTATAGTGATGAGTTTGATGACTCAGATGAGGAGGATGGATCTGCAGGAGATGGAAGAGATCTGGACCTTCCTCCCAGTCCTAAGGCTATAACATTTTCTCAAGAAAAGACTGCTAGTGATGAGGAAGACCAGCTCAATTTGAACCCTGAAGAGACTGCTCAAGGCAGTGAAGTAGAAGAGGATTCAGAAAGTAGAGGATCAGGATTTGCAAGTCCTGACAAAAGCATTTCATCAAGCCTTTGTCCCTTGATAGGGAATGATGTTATGCCAGTAGAGGAGATCCCAAAAGAAGACAGGCATGAGGAAAAGGTTGAGGCAGATAGGCTTGAAGAAATTACTGAGCCATTAAAACTAGAAAAAGTGATTGAGAAAGACAAACCCGTTGCTAGTTCTCAGATACCCCAAATAGTTCCAACTGATATGGAAGAAGTTGTTGATGGTTCATTAGAATATTAAGTGACTGAAGTGGCAGCTGTTGATGAGAAAGAGGCAGTGGATGCAGTATCAGTTGATGTTGAGGAAGAAAAGATGGCTGAAGATCAAGATGGAGTAGAGGAAGCTCAAGTTGAGGGGGAGCAACCTGCTTCCCTTGGTTCATTTTCTGTGCTGCATGACATAGATGATTGGTCATCAGATCCAGGGTACATGGTACTTGGACTCAATTATGGAGATTCTGATGAGGAAGACCAGCCTCAGAGGGATTCTGGTATCCTACCTGAAAGAATTCCAGTAGTTGAGGCTGACAATTTGGCAACCAAGGAGGACCTTGAGTCCTTAAAGGTTTAAATGAAAGAGTCCCTAAGAGAATCATTGGCAGATTTTAAGAATAACCTTTTTGTAGATATGAGGAGTGTGGAGGAATCCTTGGAGCTATCTCAGGGATGTGCTGTGTCTAGTCCAGTGAAAGAAATGCGGAATGAGATTAGAATGTGCCATACTCCTTTTGAAAGCTGGACATGAGCTGTAGTTTCCCTGAGATAATCGGTTGCATCATTGACTGCCATGAGAAGTTCTCAAAACCAAGTGAATTCTAAGATTAGATACATCAAAGAGGTAGTCAAGTAGTTTGTGGAAGTTTTTGAGGATTTTAAGACATCAGTCAAAGAACATATGAACAGTCAGGATGCAGTTGTTCAGAAGGTGATTAGTAAATTGACATAGTATTTCAAAGATATAGTAGCTTTCTCGGTCAAACCCCTTCCATCATATAGCACCTCTGTGAACACTGACCAGCTCAGAAATGTGATCCAGAAAGAGATTTCTAAGGATAGTACCAGTGGCACCTCTGATTCTCAGGTAATTTCTACCACCAGGGAAGTCAATAGTTATGTTCACGAACACTTGAGAGCAACTACTGCAACTCAGGAGGCCATTAAGAATAAGGTAGATTCTTACTTTGATAAGATTTATACCAAGAAAAAAATGACCAACCACTTCAAGCTTTTAATAGAGAATATGAAGCTGCCTCTAGTGACTCAGGCATTCAGGGAGCAATTCAGAAAACTGAGAGAATTGACCCCTTATTTGGATAAATTTTTGGAGAATAAAGATGATTTTATATCTGCTATGGAGATGGGAGGTGGAATCATTATGGACTTTAGGAATTTGATGCTACCTTTCTTGCATGTGGACAGTACACTTGAAAATTTTTGTCCGGATTTAACAGCTTCAGCTCAGTCTACTTCAGTTCCTCAGATGACTCCAGTCCAAGCCATTCATAGCCTTTCACCTATGATCCCTCAGAAACCAACTAATTACCAGCCATGCACAATTTCAGTAGCTCAGGCACCTGTGGTTATCACTGGAGTCCCTAAGCCTTCTCTTGCCTCTACAGAACCCAGACCTTCTGATCCTAAAGGCAAATCCCCAGCAACCAATGAGGACGTGGATTGATTGTGGATTATATTTTTGATAGGGATCCTTTTGTAACTTTGTGTGTATTTCTCTTGTAACTTTTTGACTCAAGTAATACATACCCTTTTCTACCTCTGATCACTTTATGTTTTACATTTATCACTGATACATTTCTTATCTCCTTTTTCTAATCACATAGGGGGAGAGTAATAATGATCATCATGATATTCATTATGATGTGGATACAAAGGGAGAAAAACCTATGATATATAATCTACCTCTGATACCTGTATTTTCTAATGCTGTTAATTTTTTTCTCTGATACATTTGACTCTCTCATTATTCATACTGAGAAACTATACTATTTTACCTCTGATCATCAATTATTTTTGTGCATTACCTCTAATATATCACTAATTATTCTGATTTTCCTCTAATACCTTTATAATTATTTTGGATCACCTCTGATACTTTACTGATTGTTTTGGATTATAATATCATAAGTTGTGATTATCAAAATGGGGGAGATTTTTGACCTCACCTATTTTGATAATCCCAATTATGCTTCAATATGTTTTTATAATCTCAAATAATATCTATTCTTCTATTAATTATAATCCCATAATGATATTGAGTTAATAACAATATCAAAATAATCATTGGAATATGTTTTTCCAATGTTAATCTGTGTTTATAATTGTTCTAACTTAATATGGAAATATCTTGCATAGAAAAGATAAATTTTAAGTGGTTAGGTCACTGATAGACCAAGTCTTCAGGTCTACCATTACAAAGCTCACCGATATGAAAAGGTCACCGATACCGATAGCTAACCGATAGACAAAGGTTACCGTTAGAGTAAGTGTTCTGTGACACAAGGTCACCGGTACAGAGCTACCGATACACTAAGTGTACCAATATAGACTTAGTCTGCTTTTTATAACAAGAGATACCGGTACAAGCAAGTTACCGATACAGACAGAGCTACTAACAGACAGCTACTGGTACAAGCCTACTGGTACAAACAGACTGAGTCACCGATATAAAACAACTACTGGTACAAGCCAGTTACCAATGGACAGTGCTACTGACACATCCTAGCTACTGATTCAGGGAAGCTACTGATTAGGGTAAGATGCTGATTCAATGAAGCTACTGATACAAGGAAGCTACCACAACAACTTCTACTGATACACAGAGACTACTGCTACACAGAGTGACAACTACCGATGCAACAACAGACCTACCGACACAATTTCACCTTTGCAAGCACACTGATACAATGAGCTACTGATGAATAACAGTCACCATTTCTTTAACTCTACTTATCTTTGTTTTATCTAACAATGGTCATATTTATGATTTTAATGAATCTTCTATTAATTAAATGGTGTATGCTGAATGTCAGGGAACAGTGCCTCATACATGCAGAAGAAATCATCCTCTTTGTTGGACCAAATGTGCTATAAGAAGAAAGACAAAGGGAGAGAATATAAGTGTGGGTGAAAAAGTGGAGACACGGGGGTGAAAGGATGATACACAAAGGTACGCCCGATCCAAAAAGAAAATAACTTTTGACAAAAGCCAAGGAAGAGTGATGAGCTACATATTCTACTGCAACCTCGAGCAAACCTCATTCACGAAGGAGTCTAGAAGAGAAACCACGACACTCTGTTTTCTCAACAAATCCCAGAAGGACTCAAAAACCTCATCTTCTCAAACCAGAAGGAGTCCAGAGCTGCATTACTATCATACAAATCATTCTAAACTTATCTCAAATATTATTCACTCTATTGTGATTCATTTAATTACATTTCGAGTACTGTGTGTGTGTCTTTGTTTATCTGAAACACACACAGTCTCCTGAGAATAACTGAGGGATTTCTCAATACTCACTCAAACTTTCTGAACTCTTTTATACCCCCACTGTGAATTGTGGTAGAGGTCGACTGTGACCTGGATAGCCTGAGTGCTATTGTTTTTCCCACGAAGAACTGTGGTTGAGGTATTAGGACCTGGAAAGTCTGTGTACTAGTGTTTACCCCCGATCCAGGGTGTGGATCAAAAGTTTATATAAACTTTTTGAGAGGACTAAGTCTCATCTTGAGACTGAACCTCTTGGTTAACCTTTCTGTGTTATTTCAAACTATATTTTATATTCCACTGCTAAGTAATTTAAATTAAAATCTATTTTAAAGTAACTCTGATTGTTAAATTAGCAAGTGTTTGTAATTCTTGTAAGCCAGTAAGTTAGTTTCAAAAGTCAAATTAATCTTCAGATTAAATTATCTGAGAACTAATCAATCTTTGATAAGATTATTGAAAATTCATAACCTTTACAAATTCACTACTGATTAAATTATATGTAATTTGGTGGATTTTAATCCTAAAGTTTTTAACAGAAATTTTTAATTGGAACTCAATTCAACCCCCTCTTGAGTATCCACTATGACCGACAACATTGATTTTTAGTAGGTAGTCTGGATATAAGTCCAATATGATTTTGACCAGAAGATTCATATTCTGAAGATTCTTTTGATGAATCTCCACCAGTTTCACTCCAAGTATCATTTTCTTTAAATAAATTCTTATTCTTTGACATGTAATACTTTTTTTTTGTTTCTTTCATAATGTTTCTCCTTCCCATCATTTATTATAAGAAAAAGACAATATGGTCTAATATTAACATCTCTTTTACATTCATAACAAGTTACTTCTCAGTATTTCTTATCATTCCTATATTTCTTTTTGAATCTATACTAAAAGTCTTTATTTCAAAAAATCTTGTTCATTCTTCGAGAAAGACTGTAAAATTCATTCTCTGAATGATCACTTTCACTAGATCCTGATATAACAACAACTTTCTTAGATTTGGATCTTTATATCCTTTCTAGTGTCTTGGATTTAGATGTATTAGTAAAATATACACCTCCATTAAAATTATTATTCTTATTAAAATCTTCATCTCCTTTCATTATTGTCTCATACTATAAATGAGTACCAAATAATTCATCAAGAGTGATTTGAGTAACTTTCATTGTTTCATCAATAGCTGTCCTTTTGGATTCCCACTCATTTGGAATTATACCAATTATCTTGTCCACGATCACTTAATCATCAAGGCAATTTTCACCAATGGATTGTAGATTATTGATTATTTTCATAAATCTTTATTTCTCCTTCCATGTCGGTTCTCCACAAGGAAAAGTAAACCCATGATATTTAGCTCAGAGCATGGATATTCTTGTTTTTATAACTTTAAATGTACCAAAACATGTGACTTCCAATTTATTCCAAATACAATTGGTTACATTGCATGATGATATATGACTATATATATTCGTGATCATATAACAAAAAAAAGTATTGCATACCTTGTAATTCAGTTGATAATCTAATTTCTATTAGTTGGTGAAGGTACTAACTTCCTTGTCTGGTATCTTATACTCTCCAGTAATCATGACAATGTTTTCCACTCTAGTATTAATGACCAATGTCTTCATTCGATCTCTCTAGTAATCATTATCATTCCAATCAAAAATAGGTGGTCTAGTTTTGTTTAGATTTTCAATTGATCAAATATTCATTCCGTCGATCTTATAAAAACAATACTTTTCTAGTCCACATGTTAGTGTAGTATGTATTTATAAAAAAAAGATTTGTAATAGAAATACAATTGTGTTATAGAATGAAATAAAGAACTTAAAAATAATAATTGGAAACCTTCTCTAATACCAATTGTTGGATCGTAATATATATGTAAATGTATATGAGATAGAACAATACAAGAAGAGGGTGAATTGTAGGTTTAAAAAAAATATATTTAATCTCTTAAGAAAGAAAATAGTTTAATAGGTTTTAAACTAATACAACTCATAAACAATACAAATGGCCATACAGGTCTTGGATCTGATAGAAATGATATGATATAATACCATGAGTAATGAAAAATAATTGAATTAAAATTGAATACAATGATCAGAGTAATAAAAATGTAATGGATTCTAACAAAAAATGTATATAATCTCTTAATAAAATCTGTAATGAATGAATTGTAATTGATAAAATTATAATAGAAAAGAATACGAATATAAATAAGAAATTTTTTTTCCCTTTCTATTAAATATTGTTGTGGAAATGTAAAGGTATTGCAATTCTTTTGTACCAAAGAGTAGGTTATCCTTTCACATAGGATAAAAGGTCTCTCATACCACCAACTTGGTAAGACCTCGATATGATGATCGACATGACTATATTCCTATCCCCAGAATCCCTCTATTAAGAAGGCAATTTTCACCTCAATCTTTCAAACACTTGAAAGCCCACAATACGATGATAAGTATCATGCCTTAGAATCCCCCAAATCATTGATCATTATTACAATGATCTATCTCAAAAAGAAAAAAAAAGAACTTATTGAAATACAAGAACTCAGAACACACCGTTTATGTCTTGTATCTTTAAGGATTTTGCACGAAGCAAGAAAAGTCTCACTATCTATCTATAGAACTTGATAGAAGAAAAAGTTATTTTGTTTTGTTCGAATGACCTCTTACTTATTGTCCTCAGGTTTTAACAGTAATATTTCCTCCAACGGTGATATTTATCTAAAAAATTTGGAGGGACTTAGACTCCTGGCATTATAACTATCAAAACAAATAGAATACACATCATCATTTTTGATTGGTATAAAACTAACTTCACGACATCGTTTTGGTTAGAAAAAAATAAGTACATAACTATGAAAGAATTAGTTAGATTAAATATAATGAAAATCATGTATGTGATATTGGAGTAAAATATGATGGCAAAGAATTACATGAGTAAGGTACATAACTGGGTTATGACGCTTAACATAGATAAGATACATATCGGGGTTACAATTCACATCATAGTTAAGATTCATATTCTGGTTATGATTCATATCATAGTTACAATACATAACATGGTTATGAAGAACGATATGATTATGATGTATATATAGGTTATGATACATGTGGTTATGATGCATAACATGAATATGAAACATGACCTGGTTACGATGCATGTGGTTAAGATGAATAACATGAATACAATACATGACCTGGTTATGATGCATGTGGTTATGATGCATAACATGAATATGATACATGACCTAGTTATGATATATTTGGTTATGATGCATGATTAAATTATAGTACTTAACCTGGTTACGATGCATGATTATGATACATAATATGAATATGATACATATCCTAGTTACGATGCATGATTACGATACATAATATGAATATGATACATAACCTGGTTATGATGCCTGATTATGATACATAATCTGGTTATGATGCATGTGGTTATGATGAGAAATAATAAATGTTATTATGATTGAAAAACAAACGGCATATTATTATAATGTAGATCAACAACATGTGTGGTTATGATGGAAAAACAATCTGTTATTACAATAGTATGTGATTAAGATAAATGTAATTATGATGAGAATAAAACATAAAAAACAAGAAGTAATTTGTGATTTCTAAAACAAAAATATCAATAGGAAAGTCGAAACATGTTTTGACTGAACAATTAGGGTCTTAATTGTAGTGTTGTGGGAATCGTAAGTGGTGAAACTCATAGGATCAAATGAAACACTTAGGTAGGTTATTTTTATTGAGACTTGGGTGATCAAAACAATGTCTATTATATAGTGCAATGATTCCAGTGGTCATTTTATTAGGGGAATGCATACCTCTATGAAATTGTGATGGAATTTTTTGATGTCATGGTTCCTAGTGGTTTTCAATGTGGTTAGAATAGGGGTTTGGGGAATCTAAATTTCTTAGGGTGGCCTACCATGGTGGTTTCCTTAAGCATGATCAAAATGAAGACCTTTACATCATGGTGGATCCATGGAGAAAATTCTGGGAATTCTACTGGTTGTTCTACACTATGTTTTGTTTTTGGGTCTAAATAAGATGTCTATGTTCAAAACCATTTGAGAGGGGATCCCTTTTCCATGGTGGTCGAGCATATATGGTCCTTTAATCTGGATAGAGGGGGTGTGTCATGGTGTGGTTCGCAAGACCAAATCCTAGAGAGTGTTGTTCTAATTCATTTGAAAAATTGTGAAATTCCACTCTTTCCCTTGTAAAAATAAAACCACATTTGTTGGATTTCTTCCCCATTCCATTGAATGTCTTGATAAATGGAGATCCTGATGTGAATAACCTCTCATCAGTATCAATTTATTGATTCTCCCTTGAATTCATAGTGTTTTATTCAAGTAAGGACACTATTTATTAAATTTATTCCCCTAATTTTGTTCTCAACATATTTCCATTTACTCATATTATAGTAAGGCTTTAGAATTTCATGTGAATAAAATTTTAATTTCTGGTTTTTTCATTTTAGGTTCCTTAATAATTTGTAATCATGGATTAAGACTACAACATGTAGAAGCAATTTTTGGTGCTATGTTAATTCATTTATAGATATGAAAAAATAATTCAATTTATAAATTCCCTATTTAAATTTATGTTTTAAAATAATTCAAGTATATATGATTTTTATAATATAATTTTTATCTTTTTATGTTGGTTATCACTTAGAACTAAAAGGTTTTTCTTTAAATTTTTGATATCAAAAACAATATTCAAATTCTTTTCTGCCCCAAAAATTTGATAAAATTCATGAATAGACGATATTAAGGGATTTGAAAATTTAAAACATATACTATAATTTCAAAAATGATATCTAATTTTTTCCCTTTATAATTAATGGTGTTCATGGGTTCATTCAAATGTTGTTATCTATTCTTCTTTATTAGAGTCATGGATGGTGGTAAAGTGATTTGGATTTCTAAAAAAGAATCTTATCACATGATTTTTTAACATGATATATCAATGGAAAATATGGAACATAATAAAGATAATTTTCATGATGAAAACATAAACATTTAATGTTACTCCTAGGATATTTGTTTTAAAAGGACGAGATCATCCTTATTATAGGGCCTATTTGTTAAATTATTACCATTATTAGCGGAATGGGTCTTTTCTATCAGGGTTTTTTAGAGGTGAGGGGTTTATTCAAATGGTGATAACATCACCCATGGAATCATTAAAATGAATAGGGGAAGGCTAAATAGAAGGATTTTAGGAGAGGATGATTCTAGTCACATGGATCTCCATCCTCTTTGAATGTCTCAAGGAAAACTCCCACCACCCACGAGAGGGACAATTTTTTTTGTTCATTAAATAATCTATTAGCACTATTAATTTAACATAATATTATTAAATAAAAGTAAAGATAGTAGAAATTCAATATCATGTTATTATAAAATGAAATAATAATAATATAAATTATAGAAACATTATTTCAATTCTATAACATATTCTGACATTAAAAATAATAACAATAATATAGATGTGGATATGAATATAACAAATAATATTATCAATAATAATTATTATATTAAAAATAATATAAATATGTATATATTTTTACATACTTTAATTTTATTAAGAAAATATTATTATAATTAAACATATTTTAACAATATAATAATAGTTACAATGATGTAAAAATATATGTGTTTAAATTTTTAGAAAATAAAACTAATATTAACACGCATATATTAATGTATATATATATATATATTATGTTAATACATTGATATATCATATTAATAATGATGATGATTATAAAAAAAATATATCTTAATTTTTGTAATAATATCAATAAAAATAAGATTGCATTCCAAAAACATGTCACGTATCTGATATCATACTATCAGATACCTTGTGGTCTTCTTGGTCTACAATCACCACTACCACATTCACCATATACATAGGGATCACCTACTAGGTACCCAATTCCATAAATAACCTATTATAATTAAGTGAAACCTCTCCTGGAATTTCCATAACCATTGAACAATAAATAATATAGATAAAAATATCTAAAACCACTAAAAACATCATCCTATGACCCTTATCTAATTCTAAAAAATTTATTTCCTAATAATCACCCATTTAACTATGATTAGGGTGAAAAATTTCATGACCCAAAGTCAAAGTGGCACAAAAGGCCTAGATTTCATAGCCTATATATACTGAGGCACAAATAACTTACAATATTTTATTATCTAAATATATTAGAACTCTTGTATCCCATCACTAATTCATGTCTTTTCTGAGATCCTCAATACAAATTTCTAAAATATTTTTTTGTCTCTATTATTTCTACACTACCCAATGACGTTTCTTATATACCCCATATTCAACCTTGGGCATAGTATTCTCTTTCTATTGATTTTTACTACTTTTATTTCTTATCCTGGGGTTTCTCCATTATGGAAAACTAGATCTTATCCATGTATCATAGTCACTATGTATAAGGGCCCAACCTTAATCATTACATAATTTTGAGTTATGTCAAAAATTTAAATTGGGGACCATTTCAGGTTAATAGTCTTAGAGAATTAGGTCATAACTATTACATAACAACTTAAATATTACAAAGTAGACACTTCTACTCACTATCTATTTTTTTCACAAAATATAACTCTTTATCATAAAACATGATTTATTTTTACTGATAAAAATATTCCTACTATTCATCTTGACTTATTAATTTATATTACAAATCCTTATACACTATGAAAATGATTTCAAAAATTAGGGTTAAGAAAAAAAATCTCAGTAAGGGAATATAAAATAAGGACTGAAAATGTTATTCCATGAATACTTATAATCCCATGAAATCATACTTTTCACCCATAAAACATAAGCTGTTTTACATAACTCATGAAATAATAATAATCATGAAAAACTAATAGAAATAATAAATCATATAGGTAAAATCTTGGAATCCATATGATACTTACAATGTATCTATCACATCTACATATAGAGTATCCTTCATAGTTACATTTCGAATACCCATCACAGTATATTCCCTAAATCTCTTAGGATAAACCTTATCATTTAACTCTATCTCATTACCCAATGAATTGGAGAGATATCATAGGCCCAACCAACCTCATTTTATCATAGAACCACCTATATACAGAAGAAATGTCCAAGAACCATAACACAATCATAACACATAAAACATGCATAAATTAAAAATAACATTGTCACTTCAAAATCAAATTTCATTTTTACAAGTCGGATACTCATAAACTAATTTTTTTTTTAAAATAAAATATTAAAATTGTAAATTAAACATTAATACATGATAGAGACATGAAATCAAGAAATTCCATTCATGGTGTATATGTTAAAAACATTACAAGTTGTAGAAATAATCAATCCATTTGTAAAACACAATTAAAATATTTAAAACGAATAAATTTGAATCATAGTGTCCCATAAGACATTGAAAATTTTGAAAGGAATTAACAATTTTAAAAAATTAATTACTATATAAATAAATCCTTAAAACTATTTTGAAAACATTAACATTAAATAGAAATATTTATATGAATAAGTCATCAAAACATTAAAATGAGTTTTTGAGTTAAAAGGTCCCTTACCACTTGAGAAAAAATTGAATAAAAATAATTAAAGAAAAAAATTGGAAAAAATTATTATATCATGATAATAAAGAGATTAATGATATAATATGTCAAATGTAATTATATGAACTATATAGATGTTAAGTGGTGCATAACAATAAATAAATCTCAATTGAATATAAATTGAGAAGAAATCTCTTACTATGAGTCTGAATGATCACATATAATAATTATATTCCTGAATAATAAATATAGGTTAATTTTGAATTTCATGAGAACATTTTTCACATTTATTATTCCTTTTATATCACTTATTACCATGTTATAAAAATTACATAATTTTTTAAGTTCATATCAGACGTTCAGTTGATATTCAATACTTAATTCAAAAATGAACTTAGCTTGATGTTAATAGTCCATGTGTTCATAAATCCATCATCTCTAGAATAATATTCCTGAAATAATAACAGATTTTATACATGAATTATACTACTAAATCAAACCATTCATTTATAATATGAAAAATGAACAATGTTATAATCATGGAGATGATTGGCCGTACGTATGCATGAGTAGCGTTTTCCATTTTCCATTGATCATTTTGGAAATAAGGTAATTACTATTGTATCATTCCATAATTATCATAATATTATTAAAATCATAATAATAATTTAAATTTATATATATATATTATATAAATTAGGGGTTGAATAAAAACAATTCACATCGCTTCATGGAGGTGATAGTTCACACATATGCACGAATGATATTATCATTTTCATGTGCATGGAAATTAAGAACATAGTTGATATGTTATTCTTATAAAGTTATAAATATTTCATTAATATCATATAAAAACATTTATTCCATCATTTTAACTAGTCATGAGATATGGCTATGGAAAACGAATTAGATCGGTTCGTGGAGGTGAGAGTTCACAAGTATACATGAACGATTAATTACTTTCCCATTTAATGGAAGTGGATATGGATTTAGGTAATGGTATTAATATAATAATATCTAAGTATATTGAGGATACTAGAGTTATTATTTAATTCTGGAAGAAGAATATTTTAAGGAAGTGGAAGAAGAAATAAAATAAAAATACGTATAGAAAACGATACCTATTCTTCGGTTGATCACATTGGAAGAACACCTTAACACCTCTAAGAAGGGTGTTATGCCTAAAATAAAGCCTAAATTTTTTTATTAGGGAATCTTGGAAGGAGTTTGGGTAGATCTTGGGCGAAAAAAGGGTTTTAGAAGTGTGATTATTAGAGAAGAGTGAGTACCTTTTTATAGGAGAGGGGAGGGGAACCCTTGGAAACTATTAAAATATTAAAATAAAATAAAATAATTTTTAAATACAGAAGGCATAAAACTGAGTTATGTAGAATATAATATTATTATAGTTATAAATACTCCCATCCAATAATTTTTAGACATGATTTTATTTCATTTTTGACCTTATGTTTTCGGTTTACCCTTAATTTTCCCTTTTATTTTTAATTGGGGTAACGACATTTTAAAAATTATGTGGCTTTAATTTTTACTTATATGGGGTAAAGTTCCCATAATTTGAAGCTTATGAACATTTAGAACTTATAATATTCACTATGTAATTTTTAAATATTTTTTTTAAATAATTTAATCAAATATTATTTTTTTAAGATATCAATACGCTCAATTTTGACTCTATTCGTTTCATTGAATTTAAATAAAATCCAAACAGAGAAATAACTTTGAAAAATTCATTTAATGTACCCCTAATATGTCATAGTCACCATGAAAATTATTTTATATCAGAAAATATTTCAAATAATTTTTTTATATTTTTTTAATATCATTTATCTATTTCTTTCTTTAATAAATCTATTATTGCATCATCTTTGTGTCACAGTTATATTTAATTATTTAATTCCTAAAGATTTTAAATAAATTATCCTGATATAGGTAATTGTTTTTTATTTCCAATTAATATTTATAGTTGAAGCTATCCCCTGTATAAATCCACATTAAAATACTTTACTTTAAAAAAAACTAAAGTGTAACAAAAATTATTATTCATTTAATATAATATTATAAATGCATTAAAGTTATCCAAGTGGCTCCAAGTGGTACTAAAATCTACCAAAACATTTTCATGGCCATTATTCACTCATTAAATTAAATTATGAAGAGTTTTAGGGTTGTTTTATATTATTATAACATTATTTATACCTTTAATTAGCTATTTACCTTTAATCGAGGTAATAAACTTTTTTTACTAATGTTACTATTCATAATGTCCAAAAATAAAAGGTTTACATTTACATAATTTAGACCTTATGATTAAAAATATGGGATCCATTTTTTAAAATTTAAAACACCAATTTTGTGGTAATTAGTTTAAAATTAATCCGCATTGTTTAAATGAGAAAACAAGGTTTTTAAAAGTAAAAACCATCAAAAGCTTGACATGAATTTATATCTAATTTCAATGTGAAATAACACCCCATTCCCAAAATTTTATTAATGATAAAAAAATAACGTAAATATACTTTAAAACAAATTAAAAATATATTCTAAAAATATATATAAATTAGAAAAAAATTTAGTTTTGAATTAAAATACAGTATTATTCACTATTCATTGAAATATGAATTTTATCAGAAAAATATCAAAATTTAAACCAAATTAAATTTTGAAGTCCATATTCAAAATAAGAAGTTTTTTTCTCAAATATAACATAAAAATGTGTCAAAAATAGATTTAAAAAGGGTTCACCATCAAAAGGTTATAAAACATCATTCTTAGAAAAACACTCCTTTTATCTATAAAATTTATTTTGTTCTTATATCATGTCTATAAAATACATAGGATGAATTTTAATCATTATATTGAATTTATATTTCATTAATATAATCCAATAAGTGTGATTTGATTATTTTATAAACACAATTACTCACATTTAAAAAGGTTTTCATAACAATTCAACCTATATATTCAATTGGTTTTTAGTTTAATTTCAAGTTAATTTGGTAATCAAAAAATCGTTATATAAACATGTGTAAACCATATTTTCATAATTCAGTTAACAATATTAATTCCCTCCACTCTAAGATATATTTGATAACTACTATATTAAATAATAATATTTTGTTGTTTGTTTAAGCTCTATGTGATGTATCATGTACGCTATTGAGCATTGTGTTTCCTTTTAAAAACATGAGATGTTACACTATGGACCAAAGAAACATGACACGTTGGAGGCCTTGTGGTCCAAAGGAATAATGTTGGATAGAATTAATTTTTTCTTGATGGTCTTCTTTGACCTAAATTCTTGTGGTTTGTATAACCTATTCTATGGCCCAAAATCATAATATGATTAAATAGTTATGCAAATACAATACCTAATACAATGTTTCTATAGTACCTTCATAAATTATTCCCTCTCAGATTTGAAGTCCTGACATAGTTGGAGGATGAGTGGGTGATTACCAGTCCATAAACATATTAGTTATAACCTAGTTCAATATAAATTCACTAACCATTCTATAAAATGTTCTATACAACCTCTACACCATATCAATTTTCATCCCTAAAAAATTCAAATGTGTTTCTTACCTAAAAAATTCTATATATTCAACTTCTCAATTCAATTCTAATATGATAAATCATAAACCAATACTCTAATCATACTTTTACTATAAAACTAAAATAAATCAAGACAATCTAATAAGTACACCTGATTTAAATATGAAAAATTTATATAAATACACCTATGATTAATATAAACACTACCAAGCTTGTAAATTACAAACTTATGATGCTCCTATTCATAATAGTCACATAATACCTTTCGTTCCAACCCTATTGTATATTTTCAATTTCATAAAAACATATCCCCATAAAAAATAATTCTATATAACTTCCATTTTATAACCACTTGTAAATACCATTTCTAAAACCCCACTTTAATCAAATTTACTCATTGAAAACAATTTTTTTAAAAAAAATTATTTCTATGATTCACCTTTTAAAAAGTTTTTTTTATCGAAAACAAAATTTATTTCATAGATCAGAATTTTTTTTCCAATTTCCCCAATTCTATAAAATACATTACCATTTTACTTGAGGAAAGAATTTCCCAATTACTTTTCAATAGAAATAATCAAAAGATTACCACAACTGTCAAAAAACTAAACATGGATTTTTTTTTTCATTTTAAATGTTTTCTTTTCCAACAAATCTAATATCTCATTTATATTGGTAATTTCATTTTTAATTTAAGGTTATTAGAAAATAACCACATCTATTGACAACATTTTATATTATAAAATCAAAAAACATGCATATAATCCTAATTCATATTAATTACTATGGAACCATAATATTATAAAAAAATGTACAAGATTTGATATTCATTCATTTTAAAATTTAAAAACTCATTATCAATATAGAATTTATATTATGATATATTAGTTTATTATATAAATATTATACTATGCTTTACTAAGAGAGTAATAGATAACATGTTCAAGGATTTAATTTACTAAAAAAACAAAATAAACCATCACTAATAAGTGATATATTATTAATAGTAACATACACATATATTGGATTAAATATAACAAATTTGATATTAAATAATAAGGTATATGAGAAATAAAATATTTTTTTGATCACATTTAATATTACAATTGATATAAAAATTATATGTTTGAAAATAAAAATAAAATGTGCATGACCCACTATGCCATTAAGATACATGATGCATGAACTTAAATGAAAAATACTCCCAATATCTCCCTAGGAATTTCTCATCATTAACTTTATCATACTCAAGAAATTTAGATAACCCCTCACTAAAATATATAATTCACATTCACAACCTATAAATCCTCACATAACATGATTTTCTTTCATAAATTGGATAATCATGTTTGTCATATATGATTAAAAAAATAAGAAAGACGGCCCAGGAGAATTATCTTTATTTAATTTATCTTATTAACTGAAATTATAATTCAATATTTGGTGGAATATAATAATAAACAATTAAATCATAAAATATAAATAAAATGATCGTAAAGTGTGCACACAAAATAGAAAAAAATATAGTGCAAGTATTTTTATTGTTATTTATATCTATATGATCGTATAACTACTCTTCACTACACTTTTTCCCTAATAAGTTACACCCCCACTAAAATACTTGACTTTTAAAATGAGACTAATAAATCTTTAAAACCTACATTTTCAACACTAGAATAACAAACCTAATGTAAAACAATGATATTTTATCATGTACTTCATTTTAAAAAAATTATATGTAATCAATTTCTTCTTTCACACGCAACACTAAATAAAAATGTATGGATATTATTGATGATATAGATTTAAATTTTTCCATTTTAATATGCCTATTTAATTGTATGGTATAAGAGGAAATAAAACTATTACAATATCATAGTAGAAAAGGGGATAAAAGGGAATCATGTAGTAAATTTCTCCCATATGTGGTTTATTTATATGTTTTTTAATATGTAGCGTTGTGGGGGTTTTACCCAGAACAATTCATAGAGGAACAAAAATAATTACTAATAAATAAAAATCATTCATTTGATATGTTCGGGCTTGTGGAAATCGTTATGAGATCTATGCTAGCTGAATCACCACCTGTGACTATGGAAATTGATTATCTAAAACTTATATATTATGAGGAGGTATTGAGGGTTTATGTAAGTAGATGTTATGATTAAATAAACAATTAATTAATAATGAAATTAAATAATTTAATTATTACATGTATTTCAATAAATAAAATATTTTTCAAAATTTTTACTTTCAAAAAATGAATCAAATTATACGAGAAAGGTTGTTTTTAGTATAAATAAAAATAATGGTGTGACAAATAAAATAAACATACAACATCAAATAAATAATAAAAGAGTTATAATTAAATATTTATTTTATTATTAATGGAAAAATAAATATGTGTTATATAAAAAATAGTTTTTATTATATATTATATTATTTAATTTAAAATTAATATTTATCAACTCTAGAATGTTCAATTTAATTAAATTTATTGTGTATATATAAGCCTATAAATTATAATTTATCTAATAATTATTTCATGTTATGGATTATTAATAAATGCTTTTTGATACATAAATTTTTTTCCCAAAAAGCTATATTTATAAGTTATAAATATATTATTTTAAAGTTTTTTTTTCACATAGAGAAAATTAATTTAATAAAATGCATTGAATATTTCTAATGTGACATTTTAAATTATGAAATATTGTCAATTTTATTTGGAGATACAATAATAAATTTTCAAGATAAAATCTAGTTATTATAGTTAAGGTAAATAGTTATTTTTAGAGAATGATTTTTTTATTGTGTATTTTATCTAAATAAAAAAAATCAATAACATTTAAATGATGAATATAAAATAATGGATCAATTTATAAAAACATATATTAAAAATATTGTAATAATTATTTGATACGAATTTTGAATAAGGGAATGCATTGTATAAAAAGTAATTTTTATTTAAAAACATTTTTTCAATATATATATATATATTTTAATTTAAAATTTATAATAATATTTTTTAACAAATTATTTATATTCAATGGTGTTAAAATTTTTAATCATAAAATCAAAATTGGGTAGCATGGGTATATTATATTTTATTTAAAAAAAATTATATTCAATTGTAAATAATAAAACAACTGTAAAAAGAGGTAAAAGGGGGTAAAAGAGGTAAATTATGTGTCTTGTGTGATTTGATAATTAAAATAAAATTTATGATTTCTATATTTCCCTTGTTATGTTTAGGATTAAAAAATAAATTTATCACTAAAACTCCCTCAATTAAATCAACAAAAGCTTATGTGATTCATCATTTACGCATATCCTAACATTAGTTTCCAAATAAAGTTATGTCGATTTCAAATATAGGTTGATCCCTCTTCCAGTAACACTATACCACCCCTCTCATTATATTTTCACTTGAATCCATACCCATTTTCATCTCCTTATATCCTTTTCCACATTGGGCAGCATCTAGTCTTAATAGATTCCATTAATTCCATCTAAACAAAAAAAGATCTAAGAGGAGATATGATTCCTTTCTTATGAGTAACAAATTATTATCATTATCATTAACATATCTTATTCATACACTTATTTTAAATTGTTACTAAAAAAATAATATAATATAAATAATATAATTATATTTCATGAAAAATTATATTATCAAAATGCACTTTTAGAACAATACTCATCCGTATATTATAACTGTTTTTCAGGATAAGTTCTTCCACATACATGAATGATGCTATAAATTTCTAACAAGGATTATGATGAAAACATTATTACTAGTAATATATCGTATTAATATGTAAGAATTATTATCATTTTTAATCATAATATTAATTTTTAACTCATCCTTATGATATCACCTTTTGTTCAATAGAAACCACTAAAGTGACTTATAGAATTCAACATAGAGAAACATAGATGAAACTACCATGGAATGAACCCAGTTGTTTATAACTGATTTTGTACCTTCTATTATTTTTACTTTATTAGTTTGGAGATGAGTAACTCTTGATAATTGATGAATAACTGAAACCATTAAATAGAAACACACATGAAATGGTAAAAACTATTAATAATAGATAAGGAATATTAACTAATACTAAGTAAATAATGTGATAAATGAATAAAAATAATTAATAAAAATATTGTTTTGAAATATATTTTTAATTAGTATGTTATTATTATTCATGATATTGTTTTATCAAAAGGATTATTTCTACACTATTATTAAAAATAGTAATACAAAACTTTATTGGTCTTTGTATCATCTTATAATAAGTTAAATGTTGATAATTTGAAGTATTTTATGTTAAAATAATATAGAAATTTTGATCTATTTTACCTTAATAGAATAAAATTTTCCAAGACTATGTTTACCAATGGAAGTGTATATGTTATTTTGGTTTATTTCCATTACATTATTGTTTTGGAAGATGTTTTCATTACGTTTTTTTTCAAGAGTGTTATAGTATAACTAAAAAAAATAATCAGTAGAATAATAACATGAATGAATTCATAATAAGGATAAGTGATGTTTTTTAAGTAGTTGAAACTGAAACTAATAGTCACAAAATCCAAACACTGGATTCGTTTTTACCGTCGTCTATAAACAAAACATCAAGTTTTAGTTGAATAATAACATACGATGATGAAATGATATTTGACAGTATTATATGATATTGATGCCTCCTAAGGAAAATGATATTGAATCCCGTCTAATTAGGTGATACTAGGGTATTCCAGAAGGAATATCTAGAGTTATCCCAGTCAGTTTGATCAACAACTTCCAAGGTTTTATAATATATACCCACTGATATGTATATAATTAGGGAGAACTAATGATGGTTCTATAGAATCTATTAATACTTTTTTATAAAGTGAATAAGTCACTCATTTGAAGTTTTTTTATGAATTTGTTCTATTTTTTATAATTTTTTTAAATTATTCTCTTAGTTACATTATTTTTATAAACAATTTCACTGATACTCTATTTTACTTTTACTGATAGAATAACCATTAGATAAATTTTATAGTATATCAGAATAACCATATTCTAAAATATTTTTATCTCATGCTTTTATTTATTTATGTTTTCCAAAGTGTGAATTTTATAATAGTTTGAAAAACAATAATTCACCCCACCCTTGTATAGTACATCTTTCATTCATTTTAAGGAATCATTTGGTATCAAAGGAGGTCTCTACATTTATGTTTCATATGTAAAATGATTTTGTGCTATATAATAACATTTTTGTTATGGTAGGTTTTTTCTATCATATTAGAGAATATAAATCCTAGTACAACATCATTTTTTATAGATATGAGTATAAGTACATGAGAGATCATGCAAAATTTTCGTAATTAATACTGGATTTATAATTGTTTCATGGCGAATGTAAATTACTAAATTCATAATAAGAATGTTTTAAATTTTATTAAATATTATAAAATTGAATATTATTTAAAATATAGATATTGGAAAAATCTTTTTTTACCCAATGAAGATGAATATATATAGTCAAATATGTTCTTGTGAAACAACAAATAATATTTAGATAAATTTAAAAGTAACGCATTTCGAAACATCTAAGGATTTAAAAACCTAAATGGTCAGTCTTTATACTAATTATCTGAAATTTTATTTCATACCTCCTTATTCTATTATTCAAAATCATATTATATTTCTGAATACTGGGAATAAAATTCATTATCATAGAGATTAATTATTTTCCGATGAACATGATATTGAGAAGATCATTGATATGACCCTAAATGTATGGGAATATGACAGAAAAATTATAGAATACATGAAATGTATAACTATTCTGTGATTTGGGGATTATATTTTAATTCATATAAAATATGAAATTATGATAAAGGGAGATTCTAAAATGTATGGAAAATATAATGGGGTGGCCTTTGCATCAACTTCTGGGGAATTTACCACTAAAAATATAAGATTAGTGATTTGTTCCAAAATACTCAATGTCTAATAGAATTATTAATGACGAGTCTTGTTTTTTGTACTTATGATGAATGCGAAAATGAAAATTCTCACCTTTTCATATAAATTAACAGTATTATTGGTATGAAATATTTTAATTATAAGTATATAATGAATAAGAATAAAAAATATGATATGAAATAAACTTATGAAATAATTTATTATGAATGTTAAAATATATTGAATATCAAAATAGATATTATGACATTCAAAAGGATGAAAATCATTTTAATGAGATATTAAAATATTAATGTAATGAAGTTTTTTAATTATATAGACCCTTAGAGGGAAATTGGTAGTGAAACATATTCATGTAGTTCTTTATATGGGAGAAGTGATAGTAAAAAAATTATTGGTTTATATGATAACATTACGAAGAATAATTAACTCTATATGTATAGAGTATCTACTGAATCCATTTTTAATTTCACATTAAATATATATTACCCTGAAACATTAGATGATGAATTTAGTTCAACTTATTGGATAGAAGAAAATGCTATTACATAGTATGATGAGGATAGTTTACCATTTTTGATGAAATGACATGTTATAAAACTATTCATAAAAAATTAATGATAATGTATTGAAAGATAAATAATGTACTAAGGAATATCCAATTAAATCCAAAAGTATAATTTAATTTTTTTTTTGAAATTTCTAAACTCACACCAGAATTTGAAAACTACTCCAGTTCATGTTCAACACATGAAAATAGAAATTTGGTTATAAAAATTCATTCTAAAATTCTCAAAATGATGAAGTATCAATCGAAAATTAATTTTGGGATGGAAAATTTTATAATCTTTACTGCTAGTTGAAACCATTTAAAAACATTATTGAATGGTAATTACTTTAGGAAAATCCCTTTTTTGATAAAATTACATTATTTCTAAAATTGCACCTTATTGTACCAAATGATAAAGAAAAGGTCACGTGATAAAAATGTTCATTGAACAATTTTTAATAATTTAATTTTCAAAAAGAATTTTTTAAATACAATTATTATTTGTACAATATATATTAATTGGATATATGGATTCCTAATGTCTTGTTATAATTATTAAACTAGTAATGTATGGGTAAAAAAATAATTATTTTAATATTTTTAGGATTTAATTTTGACTACCATAATTTCATAAATGTTTACATAGATTTTTGGTGTTCAAAACACATTTTAGGACATAAAAAATAATTATGATGTTTTCAAAAATAGAATGGTGGAAAAGTATCATTTTGAAAACAAGGCATGATGAAAAATCATTGGTATTAGTAATTTTTAGTTTCTTAATAAACCTTTGATTTCAAATGTTTTATTTGATATAGGACTCAAAAACAATATAATTGGAATTTGTCAGTTAGGTGAGGAAGGTTATCTAGTGAACTTCAGGTGTGATAAATATAATGGTCCAAGATCATAAAAAAGTTTATTATTTTTAATTATATTAAGGACAATGTTTAATACTTGTACATAAAGGACAATAGAAACCAATAATTGTTTTAAATGAAAAGGAAGTTTATTCATAATTATAGCATAAAATGATAGGATATATTAATTTTTTTTCTTTAAATTAAATTTCTAATGATGTACTTCTGAGTCATTTTCAAAGGATAGGGTATAATTCTTAAAAATTTTGTAATACTTTTAATGTGGTAGTTAATATAAGTCATTACTTAAATATATTACTAAAATACCACATATAATGCTTTATGTTCAGTTCACATGTATTTATTTGGTTCTACATAAACAATCCTTATTGGAGAAACACTATTTGTATGTCTTAGTTGATGATTCAACTAGATATGCATGCTTCCATTTTCTAGAAAATATATTGATAGATTATTTTTCTTTTAATATTTTTCATCCACATTTTAGAATTGAGAGAACATAATTATGTTAAAATTAAATATGACCATTGTTGTGATATTGAACATCATCATTTTGAAAACATTTATTGAAAAAAATAATTACTTAAATCTTCATAGAACCAATAACTCCAAAGAAAAATGGTTTAGTTGAGGGAAGAAATATAATTATTCATGAAATTAAAATAACCATGGTTAGATAATACTCAATTACTAAAAAATGTTTGGATAATATTGTTATTATTTATTTCTAGAGTATAAAATATTTTATAATCTTACCATTTCATATTAGAACTCATTATGAGTTTTGGGCTAGGGGAAAATAGAAACATTCTTACTTTTTAGTTTTTGGATATAAAGTTATAATTCCGAATACAAAAGACTATTTATATATATTTGATCTAAATTATGATGAGGTAATATTTCTTTTATATTATATATATAGTATTTCATATTATGTTATAAAAAATGAACAAAAACAATTGAGGAAACACTTTAATTCAAATTTTATGAAACTATACCTTTTGTTTTCAAATTTTTGGAAGCTATTCCTTTAAAATATCCTTTTGTTTTAACTTATTTATCAAATACTAAAATTTATATTCATCCCATTTTGGAAAATTATTTGAATATAGGATTAATTAAACATATATTTTGGGAAGTTGATCTTTTGTAAGAAGTTCTACACATTTTTTAATAAAATCATTTTTATTATCCATGAAATCTGTCTATCTTATGGATTCATTCCACTCATAATATCATTGGAGATATAGATTATGTAGTCATAAATCATATTCCCTATGTAATTAATGTGAACATTTTTCATTCTTATCTAAATTTGTTCCTAAAATACCAGATGAGTCTTTTGGTGATGAATAGTGGATATGGTAAATACAATATGGACTAAATAAATTTTAACATAATTTTTTTACACTTTGGTAGATTGAACAAAAGGTCATCCTGTAATTAGAGTAAATGGGTTTTCCAAGAGAAAAAGATTAAAATTGAATTATTATTATAAATAAAATAATTCTAGTTCCTAAGGATTATATTTAACAAGAAATAATAGATTGTATTGAAACATTTTCTCAAGTATAAATACATGAATCTATTAGAATAATTCTACACTAATCAGATTATATAAATTTAAACCTTTATCAAATAGAAGTGATATGTTATTTTCATAATAGTTATGTTAAATATTTATATTTTTATGAGAATCATCCTAGTTTTAAAAGTAAAATATTTTTGTAACATGTTTATAAACATACTATGGTACTTTATGGAGTTAAAAAAGATCTAAGAGCTTCATATGATAGAATTATTGGATTTTTATTTCTAAACAAAATTTTAAGGGAGAATATTATCCAAATATACTTATAATGAATGTTTTAAGGATTCAATCATTGATAAAATCTATTTAGATGACATTATAATAGGTTCAACTGAAATATAACTTCCATTTAAAAAAACATATGAAATCTATGTTTGAAAGGATTTTGGTGGGTTAATGAAGTGTTTTTTTAGTTTTAAATATCTCAAAAACCAAAAGTTATTTTTTAATCTCAATAAAAGTAAATTTCAAAAAAACTAATAAAGTTTTTCTTTAGTAATTATTAGATTTTAGGTAATCTAATTTTAAAAACTAAAACCCTTAATGTTGCTGAATTTGGGAAACCAATTGATTATAAAAATTAGAGGGCTGACTAGAAATTTACTTTATCTCATAGTTAGTTGTCCAGATTTGATTTTTTTGTATCCTTTTGGGAAATAATTCAATAAAATTTAAATGAATCTCATCTTAATGGTGTTAAAATAATTTCTATTTATCTTTGGGTAACATAAAATAGTGATTTATTTTATAATTCAAAAATAAATTTATAATAAAAATAGTTTTCTGATGAAACAATTTCTAGATATAAAATGGAAATAAAAAGTTAATATATATCTTCATAATTATCAGGAGTTAATTTAGTTTCCTTGTCTTAAAAGAAACAATATTTATTATTACTCTCTATTTTTGATAAAAAATATATAGATACTATATGTTTTTCCCATGTTTTGTGTATGTAGCATACACTCAATGAGTTTTATATATGTTTCCCTAAGACACAAATTCGTTGGGATATTTAAAGTGATATATAATTTTATAATAACCCATCATATCACTCATAAGAAAAGAACAATGATATTGGACCCCACTTCTTTGAGATATCGCACAAAAAGGATATATTATTCTTCCAATCAATGGAACACAAGACCAACAAGTTTTATTTTTTATGATATTTATGAAACAATTATACATCTATAATTGTAAAATACATATCTACCTTCTCACCTTTCAATCCTCTAGAAAATAATAATGTCAATTGTGAATAAATTTGTACTACCATATCCACGAAGTGAAGTGATTGATATTTAAATTTAATTTTTAATGGATGGTAATAAGTTTTTTTAGGAATATATATTATTTATATGATATAATAATTATTGTGGAGATGTGAATTATTATTTACCATTATTTTGTTTCATGTGTTGAAATGTGAAAATATTTTTCATGTGTAAGTACAACTTGTGGTCTACTTGAACGTGGTAATTTATTTTTCTATCTATAAAAATATGAAAGAATATATATATAAGTAGTATAAATGATATTTTTATTGTCATTAGTATTCTAGATATGATGTAACCTTGATAAAAGCACAAAGACTAGAACTACCAATCCAATATGATATAGCTAACACTTGGAAATGACTATCTATTTAATTAATAATTAATAAATAGGTGTTGAAATATAAAAAATAGATCAAATATGATATTATAATTTTGTGAATGATATTTATGTATAATTATAATAAATTAAAATTTATTATATAGGAGGATATATCACTTTTAAAGCGTATGGAACATGAGGTAAGGGTTTGATGTTACAATCTCATTGTTTTCTAGGATTGTTCATAATTATGTTTTAAATAATTACCTTCATGATCTACATTATAAGAATATATTTTATTTTCCTCTCATAAATTTATTTTTAAGAATAAATGTTTTCCTTTCATTTTCCACTCTTTATGCACACAATAGATAGAATGAATGTTTTTAATGAAAATCGATTTTATTTTCATCTTCAGTCAAAAATACATTTTCTTCATTATCCATGTTCTCTAAAAATGTTATCAAAAATGGTTTTAATATTCACAAATTATTTTTAATTTCAATTTTACCTGTGTTTTATTTTTTAATAATGGGTTAAAATGAATCTTCTTGTCACGTTCTGAGTGTGGTGCATTATAACTTTTTTAAAAAATTGAAATGAATATTTATTTTAACATACATTGAATAAATGGAATTTACAACAATAATTATTTTTAAAAGAATTGCAGCATACAATACATGTTTCCAAGGCTTTTTTTAATGAAAATGGTTTCCATAATATTTTGAAAATTTTATATTTTAAATAAATAAATTCTAAGTGAAAAGTTTATTTCCCTTAGGAAATGTTCCAATGATATTTCCAAGACATTTTTCTCTTATATAACATTATATTATGTTACCTAATATTCATTGGTGATATAATTTATTAATACAATCCTTATTCATTATCTGGATGATTTATGATTACAATGATAAGAGGGTTATGAACCTTATTATTTTTCCACATATTCTATAATGATTAAATGTTTTTGAAGATCATCTATTTTTCACAGGTTATGATATGATTAATGTTTTACAATCTTTCGGAACACTTATATAAGATTTTCATCATTTGATAATTAGGAATAAAATTATATACCTCTTTAATTCATTGGGTAAATATGTATATCCCTTGAGATAAATAGGATTAGTATGGGGAGTGAACCTAGTTTAGTAAGGGACATTATCCACTATGATAGCTGTAACACTGCAAGATTTCATAGTACGATTTCCCTTTAATGTAATTCTGTAGATTCTGCTACACGTAACACTGAGTTCAAGTGCATCACGACTTACCAAACTATACGTTAAAAAAGTGGTTATGAATAGTATTAAGTATATTTTGAATTTTATATATATCCTATATAATTTTAACATTCATCTTCTGTGTTTCTTAGACATAATATTCAGACAAATTCAAATTTTCAAATAAAAGAAGTGTCATTCAAAAAAATGAAATTTTAGAGCCTTTTAATGGAGAACCATTTTTAAATCCGATATTTGACACATTTATATATTCAATTTGAAAAAATAAACATTTTCTTTAGAAGCATGACCAAAACTTTTAGTTTGGATAAATTTTTCGTATTTTTCTGATCACATTATTTTTTGTTGAATAGTGAAAAATACTAAATTTTAATTGAAAACAACTTTTTTAATCAAAATAATTTATAATTATAAATTATACATTTGAATGGTTTTAATGTATAACTATATTATATTTTTATCATTTAATCTAATTTTGGTCATTGGAAGTAATTTTACATTTAAATAGGACAAAAACATATATCAATCTTTTGATAATTTTTACTTCTCAAAAACTCGGTTTCTGGTTTTAACAGTAGGAATTAATTTTTAAATTAATAAATGAAACTCTTATGTTTTTAATTTGGTAAAATAGATATTAGTTTTTAATTTTTAATATTAAAATTTTCTTAGGGTGAATTTTTGGAATTTTTCTGAAATATTTTACTTTTTTATGAATAGTGAAAAACACTGCATTATTGTTTATAACTGAATTTTATTTAATAATTATTTTTTTATTTAAATTTATTATAAAGTCAAAAGATATATAAAATTTTATTGAACTTTTTAACATCTTTTACCCACCTTCTAGGCACATTTGAAAATTTGTAAAAAACATAATTTTACCGCTTCTGTGAATTAAATTTCAAAAATGGGAGAGACACGGTTGACATCAGTAAGTAAAATGTTGTTCAATAGGATGAAAGTAATTTTTAGTGAATATGAACTTTTGGATTTTATTTACCACAGTTAAAAGTAAATAGGGAAATTAAAGGTAAAAATGATATTATAATTACCATAACACATGTATTACTTCTATTAGATAAGTGTAATTAGACCAAAATCAACCTTTTTAATTAAATATGATCCTCTTTGATCCACTTGTATTATATTAGGAACTTTATTATTATTTTAGTTAAAGAAGTGTTAAAAATGATAAATTCAAAATTTAATTACTAAAAAATATTTAATATAGGGTTATACATAAGATAAATTAAACTATAAATATTCGTTAGAAAGATAAAAATATTTCCTACATAATGTAATTTTATTTATAATTTTTATACATTAAATAATTAAATTTATTTATGACACAATGATGATGAAGTAATTACCTTATTAATGAAAGATTAAAATAATTGATATTACAAATATCCAAATAAATGTAAATTGAGATATTTGATGAATTCCACAAATTTTATAGATTAATATGACATTTTAGTATTGATGTAATGTATTTTGTTTAGAGTAATCATGTTTTTTGACTTTTACAAAAACCAAATACTAAATAGTGTCAAAATTGACATAAATGAGTTTTTAAAGAAAATAATATATTATTAAATGATATAATATTATTATATTATAAGGATTGGCCAAAGGACTTATATAATGATATATATGTCATTGATGAACCACTTGGGGTTCTCTTGGAATTTTATAGTTATTTTATTAACCATATAATATAAAAATACAAGAAGACATTTTAAAAGTTAAACTATTTAACTAAGAGTTAAATAAAAAAGATAAGGTTAATATGGTGACCTAAACTTGTCTAAAACCTATTGGTTGAGATTATTTTGATCCATCCCCACCTTAGCCTCTATATAAATCCTTTATGAGCCATTATAAATCAAAAAATATTTCATAATAAAATAATATTTCAAGATTTTCCTAATGTGACCCTCACCTCTCTTACAAAATGGTACTTCCCCTTCTCTCAAAATCACACCTCAAAATCCTTTTGGCTCATTAAAACCCTTCTAAAATATACTCTAAACTACCCTCAATTAAACCTAGAGGCCTTAATTTGATCATAAATCCAACCTATGGATTCATTTTTATCAAATCAAAAGGAAGCACCCGAAGAAGAGGTAATAATATCATCATGTCTTTCAAAGTCCTTTTATTATTCCACTTCTTCTTTATTTGTTGTTTCTATTACAAAATAATAACTCCTGTAACTTATACATATTGAGATTTTATTATAAATATGGTACAACCATATTCATTATTCTAACCATCCAATGAATGACAAAGTCACCATACGTGCGTACGTATAGCTTACTGTCTCCACGTCGTGGTGTAGTTTTTTTATTCAAAACTTCTTTGTTTGGATGGGTATAATAATGAGTATAATTGATGTAAGTAATAAATATAACATGTTAATGGTTCTATATATATAATATACAATCTAGTTATATATTATTTTACCATTAATAGAATGATATTTTCGCTCGTGCGTATGTACGGATTACCATCTCCATGAACGTGATGAGATTCATTTTCCATAAAAGAATAATTTTAATTTGATGATTAATAATAATTTACAAGAACTTAATATCATTCTGGATATTAATAAAATATATCCTATCCATATAAAACATTTATTATGTAACAAAAAAAATGTAAACAAATCAGTTAACACCCGAAACAATGATATTGCTAAAATATTATTAACAATGAAATATTGGAAGATAATATATGATATAATATTTATGTATATGGTTATTGTATACTTTAATAACAATGATTTAACTATTATACTTGAGATTAACGTACCCTAAACTAAGGAAAATTACAAGGTATTGGTTAATTTTATAATCAAATTGTTATCTGAGGTTGTTTATACATAAGTATCTACTTGGAATTATTTATCATCCACATATGTGTTTATTAAAAATGTATTTAAAACCATTTTTAATATTTACTAGAACATGTGGTAATTTCATTTATACCATTGTTTGAATTTTTATAAAATGTTTGAAATTAATATTTCCATTATTTTCCAAATAAGGTACTTTATGACCTTTTCGAAAAATTAAGGTAAGAATGTTTTTTAACTTATACGGCAGTTGAAACTATTTTCTGCCATTATAACACCTTCAAAGCTTCCCTTAAAATATTGTAAACATATTTTCAAAATAACTATTTTTTTTTAATAATTACATGACTTTTAAATGATTTCAAAATTTCTCTCAAATAGTTTTGATTTCATCTATGTCAACATCCTTTGATGGATTTTACACATTTTTAAAGTTGATTTATTATGATACAATCATCCAAATTGTATTGAAGGTTTTGTGATATTATTGACTATGTATGTGTTATTTTTATACCATACATGGTTTATGGATATAGTTTTAACGTTTCATAAGCTACTTTTAATATTATGTTTTTGTTGTGTTTCAATCTTTTCATATTAGGAATGCATTGGACTTAGTAAGTGACTGGTGGAGCCCGCTATAGCTCCTCGATGCATCGATAGGTCTCATGAGACAAACTAGTGTATTGGAACAAGGTCTTGACAACATCATATTTTTAGTCTTGGTACGAGGCATTGACTATGTGGTTATTATGTCCGGTATTATGCGTTCCATCATTATGAAATTAGCTATTGATATTAAATGTGATTATTCGACTAGTAGAATATCCATGTGAATAAGAAAATTTAATTATTTGATTTGTCTTTGACATGTTATACTGAAGTTTAATTTTAAAAGTCTTTTGTTTTATTGTTATACATTGCCTTCAATGTTTATGCTTATTTATGAAATTTTATGATATATTATTATCTTTACTGAGCATCTGAGCTCACCCCTTTCTTATGTTTTATTTTTTCCCAAGATGTGAAGATGTATATTATGATTGACTTGTAGGGAAAGGTTATGGGATATAAGTGTGTTAAAAGGAGACACAATGCTATTTTTTTATTTCATAATGTAATTTAAAACTTATGTTTGTATCTTGTACTTCTGAGGCTACTAAACTAATCGGTCTTTTAAGACATGATCTATTGTGATCATGCTAATGTTATTTAATAATAAACCAAATCTAGGTAACTAGGTTTGGGGTGTTACAATAGTTATGATATTAAACCATGACAATTAAAATAGTTTGATGAGAAAATATAATCAACTATTATAGTCTTGGAAATGAACATTTACTACTAAGGAAAATATTTTCCCTCATAATATGTATCCCAAGAATATTTTTCATTTTCCAATAATATGTTGTCAATGGTTATTTTCATTGATTCCTTTAATGAGTCATGTCTTATGAATTTCCATGATTTGTTCCATGACCGAAGATTAATATCTATGATATGAATGGAATGGGTTTCAAATTTTGTTATCATGTTCTCTTACATTTATTCTCATGTAATTCTTATGTGATCATTGATATCTTCCTTGTTTACAATTAATGAGAATCTGAGACAACCATTTTCTTATGGTTTTATTCCCCATGTTATGAATAAATGTATTATGTATAATAGTTATAATATTTATTCTCTTTGTTAAAAACATAGCGGGACCATATGTAGTTCACTTCTAAACCTTTTTTTCTATGTTTCTAAAGGAACTAGACCTATAAAATTATGGAATGGATCATTATGTTATGAAATTAATATACATCTATTAATATTTATTATCAGTGTATAAAATGTTTAGTTTTTGATATTATTAAAGTCATTTGACCCATATTTGATATTTTAGAAAAATATTAAAATAATTATTTCTATCATTTTCCATGTGATTCACCATTTAAAGAAGGTGTTAATGGAATCATTATTTTAATGTAAACAACATAAAAATATTTTAATAACATCATGAAAAATCTCTACATTGAATATTCCTATAGAATTTTTGAAATTTCTTTTGTAATGAAGTTTTTTCCTTTATATTTTGTATATTTTGAAGTTTGAATACAAGTTTTTTCAAAATAAAAAAAAATTCTGCAAAAAATTATCTTGGAATTTTTTTAAAATATTTTTAATCCCTGACAAAGTTATTTGATTAAAAATATTATTTAATTGGGATTTACTCTTTGTATACTATTCACCTAATTACTTTGGATTTAGTATAAATATTTTATATTTATTGATTGGGGAGAAATTAACACTTTATATTCTAGGTTTTCAATATGAATGTTTACATTGATTATGATTCACCAATTTCATATGAGAAATGAGTTTCAATTTGTTAGTTATTGATGGGGTCCACTATAGGCCCTTGAGACATCCATAGGTCTCCTGATACAAACTAGTTTTTGTATTTGTTATATGCCTTACCTGATTACATATGGTGTCTCGGCGTAAGGCCTTGAAAGTAAAATTGTGATATCATACATTATTATTTCTACCATTATTAAAATATTTATTTTTATCTTTGTGATTATTTTTGTTGATTTTCTATTCATGGATATAGTCACCTTTAATGGAATTAGTTATATGGAATATTTTATTTATTTTTTATCTCAACCATATTATTCACATTTTATTTAGTTTATGATGGATTTTACTGTACGATTTCCCTTACTAAGAATATGAGCTCTTATTTTATTATGGTTTTCATTCTTAAGGATATAATGAATGGATCTATATATTTTTTCAAAGAAATACAAGAAGAAATTAAAATACACCCAAAATAATTATTATATTATATTTCTTGTTTTATGATTGAATCAAGAGGATTTAAGGACATGGACCACACTTAAAAAGAAAAAAAATAGTTCGATGGGAATTGGGTAGTCTATCTTTTCATCTTGGGAAGAAGATGCAGTTGTTAAATGATTTCTCATCTAGGTCCCCAATTTTTTATCATGGGAAAGATGTGACGATCTTGGTCTTGATGATTTGATTTAAGTGGGGGTTCTAAGTCTTTGTACTATCTTTTATGTTAGGATTACCACCTATTTTACTCTAATGGAAACTCCCAAAAGACCTTATATCCATAGCTGGGTACATACATGATTTCCAAAGGTAGGTGGTCCTTTGGGGTTTCTGACCCAACGATGCTTAAGAGCACATATTGGTTGAGAGTATGAGATTGTGGTCTCATCACACCCTTTTTGGGCAGAATTTTTTCATACTCATGGACACTCTAACATATTAAATGTATGATTAAGAATCTCTTTCAAATACCAATATAAGACCAGTTACCCTAAAAATGATCAAAGGACGTGTCCTTTTATATAAAAAATGGGGGATGTTATTGGTGAATCCATCTGTATGTATCTAAGTTCCTTCATCCATTCCACATTGGATGGTATATGTATATATGTTGAATCCATATAACTAGTCACTCAAGAGTTTTTTTCATCTATGGAGGTGGTTAATATTTCAGGGATGGGATTGGTCCATTATTATGATAACTATGTATCATGTTTTATAATAGGAATAAAAACCCATGTAGTTCATTAAATTCATGTAGTTTAAAATCATACAGAAATGACATATATGTGGGATATTGAGAACTAGATATTTAAACTTAAACCTCAAGGAGTCATCCTATGTATCCTAAGTATAAAAGTAATTGGAGTTATCATAGTTAAATAACCACATTTGGACTTTTCCTATGGAAGATACCCTGATATGGGGGAAATTATATCATTCAACTGATTGTGGATAACATAATGTGGTTATCCAAGATGGTGGATATTCAATATGAAAATATGTGATCATTACAACTCCCTAAGATCATGTGAGATATAATTAGTGTGAGAAACAATGGATAGAAATTAATCAGTCTCACTACAAATGGATACAGGGCTTATGTACTAAGATAGCACATAGTATGCTTAATATAGAGCTCAGGACTTAGTAAGGTGTCCTACGTATCTTGGTTATGGAAGGAATCAGAGTCATCATAGTTCTATTTGGTAGGGGATTACATAATGAGGTCGCCCTAATATTGGTGGACATATCACACTATACTGCTGATCGAGGATTACACACTAAGGTTTCATTTTGTGATATAGGTTCATGATACGCGTGATATGATAATTAAAAATTAGTAATACCACATGATCTATGCTAGGATTAAGAAATAAGGGATAGAAAGTTTTCAGTTTCACTGCTTATGGGTGTAGGCCTTAGGTTCCCAAATAGCCCCATTTAATGTTTAATATAGAGACAGGGCCATTATAAGGTGTCTTACATGGCTTGGATAGGTAGGAATCAGTTTCATAATAGTTCAGTTTGGTTAGTTATTATGAACCGATGCCTCCCTAATACCCCCCACCTGTATGAGGATATCATATCTTGAGATGTATGATTGACACGACCTGGTTGTTTTCCTAACGTGTCGGTTTTTATATTTACATGTTAGAGGATTCAGGTATATTTCCTCGTTTCATAGTGGAAATGTCTAACGAAAGTTGCAAGAAAAAATCTAACATTTCTAGAGGGAGTCACATAACCTAGAGGACTTGTTTAGGTGTTCTCATGAGACCTGGATGAATTTTTTAGAGGACATCACATAATCCAAATTGATATATTCAGAGGGTTTCACATGACCAGGATGACTTATCTATGTGTCATCGTGAGAACTGGATAACTTGTCTGGTGGATATCACATACTCAATGTGGAAATGTCCATAGGGTGTCAAATGACCTAAGATGACATGCCTGGGTGTCATCATGAGATATTGTTAACATGTACATGTGTCATCACGAGACATAAATGACATGCATGGAGGGTTCCAGGAGAACTATATGTTATGAAAAGAGGGATTTACAAGACCAAGATGAAATAAAATATGGTCGGAAAATGTTTGGGGGGTAGGTCTATATGAAATTGCATGATATAGATAGAGAGAACATATGGCTTCATGTGACTTTGATGGAATTTCTAGAGGGTGTCATGTGACTTTATTAGAGTGTCCATAGGAAATATCATGATCCAAATGAAATTTCAAGAGGATATATCATGTCTTGGGTGACAAGTTTTTGTGATGTTTCATGATCTAAATGAGTCACGCAAAGAACGTGATTGTCAACAAACATTTCTTCACATAAGTTCTCATACTTTAGTTCTTTTTATAGCTTTTATTGTGTATATACATTATATTTGTTCAGTGTTTAACTTATATTTGGTTTTATGCTACCCAACTGATATGTGGTTGTCCTTCGAATAATGTAATCAACACATCATAAGTCCTTTGTGTGATTGTATGTGATCACTCGAAGTGGCTATGCATGCTGCATAACCCTTAGAGGTCATCCCTAGATTTTACTTGTTAATAGATTTTCATGGTCATATGATCCGTTTCTTGGATAAATATTCATTGAGCTTCCATACATGATGGATCATTGATGGATGATCTTTTTTATGGGGGGGGGGTGTATCATCATCCCCTCCCTAGTTATACACCAATTTGTGAGGTTCTTATCTCAACGAATCGGGTTGGAGTCATTGGAGGAATGAGGTGTAAAATATTTTTTAAAATCCTAATGTAAGATATTCATTCCTTTTAGCGATCACAATACCATCCTTCAACACCTCATTTATAGTTTTTTTTCATCCAAAGGGTTATTTCCTAATAATGTGGAAATTCCAAGGGGTTTTTACAAGGCCAGGGTGACATGTCCAAAAGCCTTTGAGAGATCTCTATGCCTATTAAAAGGAATTTTAATGATCTAATGTGGCCTATGTAGAACCTTTCACAAGAAAAGGGTGTTTCATCATGAGGATATCATGAGATCATGCTACCATGGAAAGGGGGGGGGGGGGTCTCCAGATCAGTGGTGATCAACATTTCATCCCCTCACAAGAAGCTCTAGACATTTCCATTTTTTATTTTCTTTTTCATTTTACAAGGGTTGGGGATCTCGTGAGTTTGAACGTGTGTTATTAAAGAAAATTAATATTCTCATTGTTGATGTATTGTGTGACAAAAAATGGTCTTATTGTAATGCACAATCATTATCAAGGACAATCCCTCAATTTTTCTTTAGGGTCAGTGGGGATTGTAGGGCCGCTTGGAAATATCAAAGGCCCTTCACGTGGCAACATTGACATGTCGAAGGACTCCTCTATGAAAAGTAAAGCATGTTTCAAGTAATTTGGTGGGGTATTCCAAAACCTGAATGGGAACGTCGTATGGTGCTTTTTACGATGAAAGGATCCCACATTTTGGCTATTTTTTCCCTTGTTTTAAAAGGTTTTTTGGTTGGATTGTCAGTCACCTACTGACTAAAATGTCATGTGATCCAGATAAACTCATTTTTTAGTTGTCGCATTAACAGTGAATGTCTTGGATTACTTCATGAGAGAATAATGGATTCTCAGAGGGCCTCTATGAGATCTATTATAGTTTGTGCACTGGGCATGAGACATTCTCATAAACTTTTAAAGGTCATGTCATCATTTCTCTTATTGAAATTCATTCTACCTGGGATTCTTGGCCACCATATTCTTCCTTTTCTTTATGGGGAAAAAAATACCCATATTCATGTATTTAATTATTTTCATATTTTCCCTTGGTCATTTAGTGGGAATCAACAAATCCCCCCCATATAAATTACATCCGTATTGATAAGGGCTCATACATGTGGATACTAAATTCCCACCCAAGTCATTCGATCTTGCTCCAAATTGTGTTTTTGGAAATTCATGGTATTCTAGGTGGAGTTTGGTATTTTGAGTAATACCCAATAAATAGGGGATCAAAGGGATTCTCATTCACCAGTAACCCAACTCTCAGATATCTTGCACCCTCCCTCTATCGTGTGATCCATTCACAAGACATTCCCACGTTAACTGATTAGGAGATACTTTCATTAGGGATTTTTGAGAACACTGCATTAGAAGATTTTATTTTCCTAGTTATTGTTCAAACTAACCACAAATCAATTTTTGTCAATTAGTTAAACCATTTCTATATTTCTACATTTTTGTTTTCAAATATTTCATGAGTTATTCTGACTCAACAACATAACAACTCGACTATTACTTGGATCATCTAACCATGTTAAGTTCTTGTAATTACAAGTAAAATGAATAGTCATGTGGTTGTGATATGTATTTTGGGGTTATGTGTTCCATGATATCTTCACGAGTTAAGTGATTTATGTATCCTTTATGTGATTATTTAATTCCTTTTGTTTTTTAATGCATGTGATGCTATCGAATTTTATTTTGTTCATTTTGAAAAGGTTTTGGTTTTCATTTTTCTGACATATGCCACTTACATTTTTTTCACATGGATTCTAGTTCTCATAACAGTTCTTCTTTCATGGATAATTAGATCACCATGGATACTAGAAAACACAATGTTGACCCTTGATATTGTGTGAATTATGATTACATGGATATAAAATGGATTCACCTATTTACACTCTAGAGTTATAAATTATCATAATGAATAAATTTATATGGATTTGGGTTGTTGGATGATGTATCCATCCCTTCTATGGACTACAATATTCCATCTAACTGGGTATCAACTTCCCTTGAGTGAAATAAGGTGATGATTTCAGAGGATGGTGAACTGGTCATAGCATGGTCCCATGAGTTTTCTTATATGATGTATAAATATCCCTTGGTATTAGATGATGGTGATTGTTCTAACCATCCAATCTCTTATAGATATTCAAATATATTTGTCTCTTCTCTGGAAAACCCGGGTTGTGGATGGAGCTCAAAATGGGATCTTCAATACAGGGAAAACATTTTTGATGAATGGACATGGCCATTTAGGGCTAGGTAAAGTTGCATGGAGTTCCAACCAACTATATGATGTTCATCTTTATGATGATGTATGGGTCTCCCAATTCATCATTTATTGTTAGTATGATATTCTTTAAAAACTAGTTAGCATTTGGTGTCCTAGAAGAAATTCATTCCATATGTCCCACAATTTGATGTGAATCAGCCTATGGGATATCAATCCACTGGGTGGGATACCCTCTATTTTAGATATGTATTAAGATTTCATTACTACCACATATGTCTAGGATGACCCACTGACAACTATAGTCTTGGTGAGGAACACGTTCAAAATCATGAATGAAATGATGATAAATTAAATTACTCTAAGCTCATTGAATTCCTTCAAATATTTGATCAGAATTTTACTTTATCTTAGAGGATCTAGAATGACTGCTATAAACCCCTATCGGTACCCTTCCTGGTAGGTTTGTGATAGGTCCAGTTTGTATTGGTTCATTTTGGTTGTTTGGTAACATAAATCACGGGGATAATAAGTGAACATTGATACATCATCCAATCATATATTGGTGAACTACATGGCCATGTTCCTGAACAGGTGTCTTTTCCTAGCTGGGGATGTGCACTTAAGAATCTGAGTTAGTACGCTGCTCATGGAATCACAACTAGAATAGAGAAAACACCTCAATTTGTTTGTAAATATTCTTACAAACATTTACTACATCTTGGTAAACATTCATCAATGATGGATTCCATATTGGATCAGTTGTCCTTTCCAATTTTTATTTTACTGGATTGAGGATCATTTTCACTACTACAGATACTACTATAATATCGAGATCCCCATTACCTTATTTCATGCCAGACTACCGAAAATATATGATGATGGGGCTATGTTTTTAGGTCCTAAATAGGTTTACGATGTGTTTATTTGACTCGATCTCTTTGATTTGACACCATATCCTTCATCAACAAGGCTAATCATTGATAATGGTGGTGTGTCTCATGAAAAATGGTCAAACAAGATTTCCCTTCGGGATGGGTCTCTTTCATATATAATGGATGAGTTGATTTTTTTTATTTATATATCCCTAATTGGTTCAATCTCCATTTTTCAACTATAGGGTCTCCCCTATCCCTTCGATAGGTGTGCAAGGGGGATACACCCTAGGAACATTCATCAGTTATGGTTTATGATAGTATATGAAGATACTAATGATGAGATTATCCTACCTCGAGTTGGCACTTATTCCATTCCATTTGAGGATTGTGTCATGTAATGGGTGGAGGCTAATCTAGGTGGAGTGCTGAACAAGATGGTTTTTCATATGGAAAAAACAATTACCTCACTAACTCCCCTTATTTTAGTAATGATGGAGATAATTTGAAAACTCATGTGAGTCATCAATGAAATTTTATCATCCAAATAAAAACCATCACATTTTTGTGGGATAATTGTTCATGGAATTTGGTTATTTGGTGAAAGAAGTGGGTTATATGTCATTTTATGGAAGAACATAAGGGTCTTCTTCTCCTACATCCTCGTCAGCTCAACCAGTTATTCCTTTTTTTCCAAACCCACTTAAGAGGCTACCAAATATAATACATGACACAGATGATCATGTAGAAGATTCATACCCAGATTACTGAGACTACTCTAGAAAAATTTCTTGGCCAATAGGAACATCTTCTTTAACTATTTCCCAATTTTTGGGCAGGTAGTTTTGATCATCAGTCATTGTAGGAAATCATGTGACAATTTATCTTGACTCCATAAGAATTGATTTCCAGATAGAAGGACTTTCATGACCATGAATATGGGACTTCCTCAACCATGTTGATGAAGGAGGATTTAGAGGTGTTAAAACAGAGTATCTAGTATATGTATGAATTTTAAGCCCAAATTGATGTCATGACCATATAAATATGTTGGTATGATGAGATCCTAGATCACTCGATGTTTTAACATTCCACATCATCATTATCATTAGAAACCACATAAGAAATAGATTAGGATGAATCAAAATTGATTGATTCCCTTCATTACGGGTTAAAAAAAGAAGAATTATGGTGAGTGGAACTTCAGAATTCAATCGATGCCTCCCACCAATCCTTAGATAGCTTGGAATTTTTAACCAATCAAATCATATTGTAGTTAAATTGATGACGTCTATTTTTTTATTGAAAATTTGGAGAGGCTCCAAATTGGGGAGATCCATAATTCTTAATGTTGTTAATGATTGGATCTTATGAACATTATATATTGTTTTTAAGTCATTTTTCATTAATATGTGAATGAAATTTCACTGATATGATGTGGTATGAATCATCAACGATACCCATACTTTTCATAATATGAGGTAAACCTCAATACCTAGATTGGAATGTTTTAATTCTATCAAACTCTTCCCTATAAATTATCATGAATTCCAAACAACATGATATTTATATAGGTCATATCTTCTCCATCAATATTGAGATTACATGAATCAAAAAAAGAAAATATTGGTAGAATGTATGTTATATAGGCAGAGATCTCTATATTCTTTTGAAGTAAATGGACTGGGTGAGAGTTTCTTGATATTTTATAAGGCCACATGGTATGAAATAAAATATTTGTATCATTTAAATTATTGTATACAAAATAACTATTGTAATATAGTTTATGTTAATTTATCTCGAATGATCCATCACAATAGTTTAGGGTCTTTTATCTTGGACATTTTATTGTTGTAGTATAAGGCCTTTTAGCTCAAATCCTTTTATCACAGTAGATTATAGTCTTTTATCACATACATATTATCATTGTAGTTTATAGTTTTTTAGCTCAGACCATTTGTCTTTTTAGTTTAGGTCTATTTAGCTCAGACCATTTATTATTGTAGTATAGGGCCCTTTATCTTGGATATTTTTTTGATGTAGTCTAGGGTCTTTTAGCTAAGATATTCCATCATAGAAAATAAGTAATTCATGAAAGGGGGTAACCCATTCACCCTAAAGTTATCAATTCATACATGGTGTTTCTAGGGCTCATGAGGATCGGAGTTCCTTACCAGTAAGGTTGAGATATGGTTGACTGGTAGGTTAAATCCATTATGCGTCAATATCACAGTTCAATAGAAGTGTATCCACTCATTTATACACACCATGGAAGATTATGGTGCTGAAATAGGTTTAGGAGGATATACTAGGGATTTCAATTCAACATGGATAGTTGGATTGTTGGTTTAATAAGACATAACAAAAAAGTATTATTTGAGGAAGATGGGATGGGGATGAAATGTTGAGGATGAACCATAACACCTTGAGGTGTTTAGCTCCTCTATGGTGTTACATGATCTCAAAATTATTGGAGTTCCTTTCATTCAAGGAATGGATGCATCATGTTGGTTGATCGTATCCCATATGCATTCATAGAATTGTCAAACAGAGATGTCCCCACCCTTTTCCAAGGTCCATGAATGATTTATGAAAACTAAGATGTCTGGATGATGAAGATGGATATGTTGGAAAGGATATCTTAGAAGGGTTCTAGCATCATAGGGTACTTAAATTATAATATGAAGCTTGAGCCCCAAATCATATGGTTTTGAATCATAGGGAGTGAGCCACCAAAGGATTAGTAATGGAGTGTTGCATTCCTAATTTAAGAAAGGGCACAAAACACGGTGATGCAATGTCAATTATTTTGAACCTGCTTGAATAGCATATTTATGGGAATCGTACGTCATAGTTAAAATTTATTAGGTCATGAGTATTTTATGGGATAATCATACCTAGAATTTATTTGAAAACCATTAACTTCTAAGCTCAACCAAAGTGGTTTTAGGGCTCAGAAGAATTAGAATGTCCTTTCTTCAAAGTGACACAATTGGTTGATGACCATTGGAAAATATATAGAATCCATATCCATACATAAATTATCCAAAGAAAAATAGTCCCTTGATGCCATATATCCTTTTAAAAGGCCCATGTAAGAGTTATAGTGATCCTAGGATCACAAATAATGAAGTTTGATTTAGGGAAAATTTAATATCCAATAAGGTTTTGAGTTCCCAAAAATGTGTGTCACTACCAAAATAATATGTTCTCATGGGCAGGAGATATTGAAAATCATTACTCCAAATTTTTCCTGGACTAAGGGATCTAATGATCATAGTTGGGGTTTTACTAGGTCTATTATGTAAGACCTATCATCTTTATCCCTTATTTATTTATTCCCTAAAATTTTCCTCAACTGTAGAGATGAAGAGTTCAGTGAGAGGTGACTGGAATTTTTCTCAGCCCACACTTTGTAGGGTTTCAACCTGATTTTTTTTTCACTTTCACTTTATGTTTATGGTATTCTAATTTTGACCATCATGTGAAAAATTTTATGGTCATACATATTTGATCAAAGTATAGGAAGTTTATGTTTTTGATGAGCATGAACCTAATATGAAGAATATATTACACAAGTTCCTAGTTACAATACCAAATGAAAAAATAACTCTAACATCCTTATAAGAATGGGGTGAAATTGTTTTAAATTAAATATTGAGGTTTTTAGGTCATGGGTACTGACATGGGATATCATACCAGAGATGGCCCAGAATACCCACAGGTGCTGAGTTCCTCCACGATGACATCATTCTCATAAGGATTTGAAATACCTTCCTATATATCCATGACGTGTCTCCTTGGTAATTCTAATCCCTTGTGAATTGATATCATGATTAAGAATAGAGATCAATTTTCCTTTACCTCGAGATGTTGAAGACAATAATTGTGATTTATGGACTGAGGTTCTTGAATGATAGTAGAAGCAGCTTGTACACTAGTTCACCAGGGTAAGGATATTTTAGTCCTCTGATAAGGAATTATAATCGATGATGGACTACACATTTTAATTTCATGATATAGGGAAATATTTTTTATGATTTTTTAATTTCATGCATCCATGATGTTCGACTTGTAGTTTAATTTCACACAATAAGGAAATATCTATTTCCATCCAATTTAACATCATGCGGCAAGAATGTGGGAACCAGTGTAAAAATATTTCACAAGATATATTATGTAAATAATCAAGATGTATGAATATATGAATTGTACCTAGGTAAAATGAGCTTTTATGACTCATCCCTTATACACTGGAGGTATATTTCTTTATTGGTCCTTATATCTGGACCTAGGATTGGAGATCCAGGCATCCCTATATATCCTTTGATGATATAAATCATGCCACACATAGTTCTCCGGTGACCATGCAATTTAAAATCATATGATAAGGATATAGGATTACATACATGAAATGTAAAGGTAGTGAATGGGTCAAATAATTGAACTTTTGGATTTACTATTTGTCCAATAGTAATAAGAATCCAACCACACATTATTCTTAAACACGATCGCTCTATATAGGTCTGACCCATACGTAGGGAGGGGCATTTTTATATTTATTTATTATGAATAGACTTATAGTTATATATCATGGTGTCACTACATATCATATTAAGGGAGAAATCATGTCCCAAAAATATCATGAATAGGAATTGTGTTGTGAGGATAACACTATCTATAGCTGTTTTCTCAGGCAAGGTCTACATAAATGTGTAGTTTTATGTCATTAAAAGGACAGAAACTGTGTAGTTTAACTTCATGTGGTGAGGAATCTATGACTTTTTTGTGTGGGGGAATCCCTTACCAAAGATCATAAACCCACTAGATCTATGCTCGATGTGACAAACAAGGAATAGAAAAGGTTCCTCATGATATTGAGTAAATTGGATAAAGGATAAGGTAGTTATGTATCATGTGGTTTCTAGACCAAGATATAGGACCAAGGTGTCCCTATTTATATCATTATAATGAGAATATAGTTGTACATAATTATAGGAACCCATGCAGTTTAATTTCATACAGCAAGGACATCAATCAAGCAGTTTAACGTCTTGTAGTAAGGACATGGGTGACTCTCTGTGTATGATATAGAATGTTATGGTCGGGCCCAAGAATGGATTTATAGGAATCTCTATGTATCATTTGATGATAGGAATCAAGCCACACATGGTTCTTGGATGAATAGATTCTCTATGTGGATCATACTCCCACTAAGAGATGGGGTCATTTCATCATTCTTTCACATAGATCTAGATCATGTGCGGTGGATCATTGGTGAGATGATGCTTCCGGTGAAGTTTAGAATCATATTGTTTGGAAACCATTGGTATAGTTTAACATCATGTGGTATGGAACTTTTTTTTACAGTTTAATTTCTTGTGGATAGGATGTGAGATGTTATGTAGATTAACATCTTGCTGCCAAGATGAGGGTCACCCAATGTGAATGAAGTGGAACATTGGGGATCTATTAACTATAATTTCATGTGAATAGGATGGGATTCATATTTTTTAACATCATATGGTTACTACATACTCCATAGAGTATAACATCATGTGGTTAGAAATAATCTTACTGTATTAACATCATTAAACAAGGACATTAAAACAATTGATGGAATCTATGCAATGTATTTATTGAGAAACCATGCATCTTTGTTGCAGGGGGGTTACATGTTCTCCATCCATTATTTCAAATTTGTAGGCACCATTATAATATAACTTGTATATGATATAATTCCCTTCCCACTTGGGTTCCATATTTAGAGTATTCTTACCTAGTATCATTATGTTTCGGAGAGCCAACACCAGTTCTCCTTGAAGGAGTGAATAGAGCCAGTCCTTTTTATTAAATACCTTACAATCCTATTCAGATAGATTTCAATGTTGTAGAATGTACGCAACATGTTCTCATAGATATGATCTAGTTCATCCATCCACTTCTATCATTTCTCATCATCTGAGAGTTTTTCTCAAATGGATATTCAGAGTGAAAGTAGATGGAATTATATGGGTAACACTACCATGATCCCATACATCATTCAATGTAGAATTTCAGGTGTAGCAGTATGTGTGGTGGAACGGTAGGCCCATAGATAATGAAGGATTTGGTTCGTCTAATACATGTTTTCCTTATTCAACATATTATAGAGTAAATTTTATAGAGTTTTATTGGAGGCATATATCTATCCATTTTTCATTGCATTATAGTAACACAAGATATTGGACTTGATGTTTTAATCTTGATATAGTTTCTTTAACTCTACAGAATAGAAATTGATTCTTTTCTCTATCAATATTTTGTGTAGAGCTCCAAACCTGGTGATAATTTGGGACTTTAAAATTTTGATGATATTCTTCATCCCAAATTCAATGAGGTGTATTTACGCATAAAATTTGGTGAAGAATTCATTAAAAATAAGGATGTAATTTAACTTCTTGACTGTGGATGGGGGATATATCCTCGTAACATCCATTCCCCACATAGAAAATGGTAATGAATATTTTTTGCAATATGTAGAAATTATGGGAGGTTGATGGATGAAGTTTTCTTGGATCTATAGTGAATGAAATTTCCTAGGAAATTTCTAAGTGTTTTGTATCATATTTTTCAAATAGTAACCCATCCTCTAAATTTAGTGGGAGATATTTGTTCTATATTGATGAGAACTACCAGAGCCCACATGGAATTATTTCGAAACAGTAGGAATCTCTCATTTTTCTATGAATCTAAGGAGGATTCCATTTAATTATTTCTTGTAGAGGGATTTTTGTTCATTTGAACTATCTCGGAGGGTAAAGTTTGATTCTCTTCATCAAATTTGTTCCGTTCCTGGTTGATCTTTTGGGAGATCCAATTTTGGAGATAACCAATTATGGGATCCATCCATCTAGGGTTGGATGTCAATCCATATCACACTAGGGAATTATTAACAAAATTTATTTATTCTATATAACATATGATGATTGATGAGACCGTTATGCGGTGCATTATATGGATAATTTCTTCTTCTTGATTAGGGTAGGCCATGACTATGGATGTATTGGACACTTCATTGGAACGACCATTCTATTGTTGGGGAACATGATTCAATATTGGCTTAAAAGGCAACTCTACCATTAGTTCCATGAAAAATGTAGTGATATGGGATAGTTTGTCTTTATTAAAGGAATATTATCCATTTATCTCCTTTATAAATAGATATAAACCCCTTTTGATATTTAGGTAGGCTATCTATAGCTGTAGATCCTATTCCAAGCCTATGATGAGGGATTATTATTTTTCATAATAATTCATACATCCTTCGTATGATAAGAAATAGAGGGGAAATTTTCATTTTCCATATAAAAAAATATATTCCATAAGCTAACCTCCTTTAGTTTTTGTTTTTCCTATCTATTCCCCATGGGAATTCTTAGGGTTCTATCAATGTATATCTCCCATATATGGGTAGTGTCGTGGTGTAGAAAACCTCCTCATTTGGAATCTCAATGTTAACTAGTGTACTTTTTAGGGTGGTATTTTTTTGTGATGAAACCAGCCAAGGCTCTCCCTTTTAACGACTATTGTGACACGAAATGTATGATTTATTATTGTTTAATGACCGCCCATTGGGCCAGATTCCAGGTTAGCATGGGGTAGAAAAAGTAGTACCTAATAGAATCAAAATGAGAGAAAAATGGATTTTGTGGTACTGAAAGTATTTCCTCACCTTCTTCACAACAAATATGATTGAGAGGCAGTTCTTATTGATATATGAGTATCATGTCTCAGTTCATAGAATCTTTTAGTTGAGGTAGTAGAGACTTCTTTCACTCCCGACATCATTCTTTTGTGTATGGAGGGTTCCTAGTGAGACTTCTATGGAATCCACATATAATATGAGTGTCTTTTTTTCAACCTATGAAATCAGTACCGATGGGTGCAGTAGGTACTTATTTAGAATTTTTAAGGCTTCATGGATGTCATCATCCCTTTTATAGTTTATTCCCTTATCCATTATCTTGGTGAAGTGAAGATATTTTCCTGCCAGGTTGGCTATGAAATGCTGAATGTATGTGAGGTTCCCTTGGAGTCCCCTTAGTTATGTGATATTTCTAGGGGTTAGATCTATAAAATTACACAATTCTTCTCTGGGTATACCTCAATTCCTAGATGGTGGTACAAAAATACATGTAACTTCATTGATGTTACTCTGAAAGCGCATTTAATAGGATTCATCTTTAGACTATGTTGTCATAGATTTTTGAATACTTTATGAAGATCTGTGAAGTGATCACATCACTGTCTGGATTTGTACCCCAGGTATTTGACATTACAATTGTCTATTATTCCTAGTAAGTTCATTAAGATATGATTCATGACATGTTAGTATGTAGTGAAAATGTTCTTCAAGCTAAAGGGCATGACCTAATTGAATAAGATCCACTAGGTGCTCTGAAGGAACATTATTCTTCATCTTTAGAGTTTATATTTATCTGATTGTACCCTAAGTACCAATACAAAAAGGAAATGAACTATAGGCCACCAGTTTCATTGATTGGGAGTTCTCTGATCGGAAATGTAAAATCTTCCTTTGGTAACTATTGATTAATGTCCCTAAAACTGACACAGACCCCAATATGCCCATTATTTTTCTTGAAAAGGATGATATTGGAAATCCATTGTGAGTGTTTCACTTATTAGACAATGTTTTCTTTGATGAAATTTTCAGTATCCACCTCTACATTGGTATCATGATAGGTGTACATCCCCATAGCTATGTTCTTGAATCCTTGATGATCATCCTATAATCTGAGATGGTGAAAAATCTCACCTTGATTCAGTACGTGCATTTACATATAATTCTAATAAAACATGTATCATTATATCTTTATAAATTCTATGTAATTCTCTTTATATTTGAGGGGAATGGTGGAACTAATCATTGTAGGTTGTGGGTCTTCTTCAATTTTCAGATTTACTTTCCTAAGCTCACTAATGGTGTGGGAGAAACCTTCCTTGAACATGGGAAGGTAGTTCCTAAGTCCATCCTCTTTATCTTCCTACCCTTAGTATGTGGATTCATTTTTAGATAAAGTATTCAATCTAGGGTAATTTATGTCACAGTCGAGGTGAGAGAGGCCATGAGAAGTGTCGTGGACCTCTGGACTTGGTCTGTTACCTCAACTAAATTTATGGTGATCACATAGTCATTGTTGATCATACTCTATGGATTTGTAGGGGAAATCCCCAATCCGTTGGGGGATACAACCTATAAATCCTCTTCCACCATTGGTTTTTCCCCTATTATAGAAAACTACCTCTGTATATGTGGCTTTAAATGTCTCAAAAGGGTAACTATCACCATATATTATGCCGACATTTCCATCGATGGGGTATTTTAGACACTGATGGAATGTTTAGGGTACTGCCAGGTGGCTATGGGATAAGACAACATAACCAAGACATTGCATGTAGTGTCTTTCTAGATAACCATAATCTCAGTGTAAGATGTGGGATCCCCAAATAGAGCTTTAATCATGATCTTCCAGATAGGTATTGTCTCATGTTTATAACACCCATGAATGGTCAATTTTGTGGGAGACAAATCACCTTCGCTATAACCCAAATTTCGGAGGGTTTCAATCTAGATTATTTTTTGTCCCAAGACAATTATCAATTAAATTCCTTATGATTTTAACATTATCAATAATACGAAAAACATATAGGGTTCTGACATGATCCCAGATGAACTCTTCACGATCCTTATTTTTTAATAGGATGGTGACATTACATTCTGATGGAATGGTTTCCACTCGATAAACCTTGGTTGTAGTGTTTTTGGTCACAAACTCATGTGAGATATATAATCCTTCAATGAGTTCCTCTATAGTTTCTTTTGAAAGATGTATCACAACTACAATTGAGGGAATTGATGGGACAACCACCATCTATTTTAGAATTTTCTACTTTTGTGCTAGATGACTGCGCTTCCTGAGGTGGTGTTGCTCCTTATTATGTGGATCAAGATTTGAGGCATTTGAAGTGGATGAGACTAATGATTGTGAATATATCCAGGGAGAATCTAATTCCAATGGAACAAGTTGTGTCAATATTCCATGTAATGTTATCCAATTAGATAAACATATATCCTCTAAGCGATCATGCAAGATGACTGGGTACAGACGACCACTGGAGGGTTATGTGACAACTCCATGTCTCTTATAGGACTGGTTGAGATTTTCCCATAGTTATCAACTATATATATATATATTTCCTCTATGGGGACATGATAGAAAAATTGTGTTAAAAAACATCTGTGTTGTCCCCTATGTCCTTGAATCCTACACTTTTGGCCTTATATTCCCTATTTAGGTGTGGGGAAATCATACTCGGTGGCATACCCATTATCGAAGAAGGGTTCCATAAAGGGTATCAAATTAACATAACCAAGTATGATATATTCATCTGATGAGGGTTTCATTTAGTGGGATGGTTCCCATTCATCATATATTGTGGGGATGAAATCTACAAGAGTTAAAACCTGTATCAGAGTATAATATGACTCTTCATCTTCTATTTCATCCTACGTTTAATATCTGCGTACACCTTTAGGATTCATATCTAATGTCATCTCATTGGGTGTCAGAACTGTGGTGTGTCTATGAAGATGTACTCTTAATGTGGCATGAGTTTTTTTAATTGATTTTCGAGTCATCTAGTTGTGGAACAAATCTCCACACCTAGCTAGAACTTTATTATAATAACCTTATTCTTATAGATTATAAATTGTTATATAACCCACATGATCTGAGTAGTTTTCTAACATCACATGTATATAATTGAACATGGTTTGGAGGAAGTCCTTAAAGATGAAGAAATCATGGATATCATGACCTATCCTTTTATGGAAAGGGAAGTAGTCGGGATGATTGATGAGGTTTACATCATTGGGATTCCATGGAAGTGGTAGCTTAAGTAGGTTATTTTCCATGGATGTAAGAAAATAACTGGATGATTGTTCATTTCAGAAGGAGTGTGCTTAATTCAACTAGTCCACAAATCCTATGTTACCCTAATTTATCTGTTCTTATAACCAAGGGATATTTTTTGGTTGTTTCTACTCAACAAGAGGTGTTGGGCGGTTCACAACCTGCCTTTCTACATGAATAGGAACTGCTATGAGATTGAGGTTTACAATGGTGCCATAATCCATGATAATCCCTTTCCCCTATTCTAATGGAATGATTCATGATTTTGATTAGATTTTTTGAATAGTGTGTTCTATAATATGTGCAGTTTCTTCCAACTCACTGAACCCACTTGGATACTTCATTAGGATTAGAGGTTTCATTAACTCCACTCGGATATTTTTAGAACAAATTTCCACAACTATTATTGTGTGAGAGGGATACTAAGTGAATAGGTTAGACCCTTCAATCTAGATATGAATTCATAAACCCTATTATATTCACATTTCATGTAGTTCTTTATGCCTGAATTTTTCGTATTCCTAAACATTGATCTGAAGTGATAATATAATCGACAATGATGGTCTTCCGATCCTAAAATAGATCCTTTCAGAAGACTGTTGTACTAAGAAAATCATTCCTTAATAGAGTATGTGCAAAACACCTCATTCAGGTCACCTCCTACCAATCTTTAGGGGCCATGATCAGACCACATCGAGACACAGAGTGAGAGATATATTGTTTCGGGTCCCCAATCATTGAATGTCTACAAGGTATGATTTCCAAAATTGGGTGGGGGAACATTTTCACCCAATGATGATATATATTATTTTCAAGATTCATAGTTGTGGATATCCCTTCCATTAATTCAATTAGTGTAGAAAGGGACACGATCGTGTTGAGATGTTATGGTGATACTATTGTTTGAGCCACCTCAAATTTATAGGGAGTGGGTGGGGTTGGATGAGGTTTTTGTGTTTTTATCTCCCAAAAATTCTACATTCATTCAATGAAGCAAGGATCTCCCTATATATGGAGAGGAATCCACCACAAAGGATGGAATCCATGATTATTTTTTACTTATTCAATAATGTAGAACTATTTCTTGGATTTGGAACCGATCTAATTCTCAGATGCTACTCTTGTAGGTAGATGGGACCTTTATAGATATTTGGGAGGATTAATATTCCCCTCATCCTAAATATTATACCAAATATAGATATTTCTCTCAGTTAACTCCTCATTGTTTCCTTTGATAGTTTTTATCTCACTCTCATATCATGAAAATTGTTCCTCCATTGAAGTATTCACATATATTCAGGGTGGTGATTGGGATGTAGCCACACCATTCCCTATATCATTATGAGTGTTCCTCCATAGTGGTGTAAAATCATTATTCAGAAGTGACAGGTTCTTAAAACTCCTCTATTTTTGGGTGCATAAAACCTTGATGGGAATATCAAAATCATCCTCTTTGGGTATATTTTTCATGATCTATCCTTATCTATTTGTATCCTAATCCACATTATTTATTGTATTGATAAATATGAATTTCAATTAGGTGTATCTAGAAATGGTTGTTGTTCGATTAATTTCAAAGTAACTAGATAATTTTTCATTTTCTACATTAGGGTAGTTTTTCAAACCCTTTTCCATATTGTTCTATTTTGGATTGTGACCTTGGTAGGGTTTAATTTACTTTTCTATTAAATCCTACCATCTCAGCCTATGAGTAGTGACTTTAAGGGAGATTCTTTCCTTGATTCTTGAATGGGACCCAAATAGAGGGGGTTTCTCATGAAATTGGAGGAATAAATGGGATTGTGACAATCTATTTTGACCTCCCAACATAGAGAAGAATGATTCCATCTTTAGTGACGATGATGATGTAAATACCCCCATCCAAGCAGGTTGGGGACTATACAGGGACACATTTGGATTTTATTGATCATATTGTTGAGGATATAATGCTTCCAGGTGAAGATTTGATGATTCCTAGGATGATTACTGAGATATAAATTCCACAAAACCAGTGGGATTTGTTTGATCTATAAAATTCATGATTTCACCCTCTGAGGGGATGATAAACCTAGTGATAGTGATTGAGATAAAAATGAATCTAGCCCAATGAGATGGATTTTTTTTTAGATTTTGCTGGCATGTGTTGAACCCTCTTGGTAATTGACCATTAGACGAGTATATGTTGTGGTAGATATTCTCTAGACCCAAAGAGATGGGAATTATATTGAATGACAACTATGGGAGATATTACTATGACAAGTTTGACGTGGAAGATATGTTATTGAGTATGAGTTGAGTGTAATGGTATCCCATGATGGGAGTCAATTTTTTCAGGATTTTTTTAGTTGATCAGAACATCACCTTCCATTTCTGAAATGAATTCTAATTGTTTTGAGGGGCCCATTTTGAATATCTATCGGCTATCCTCTTCATCCGTTCACGATGTCTCGACACCATTGAATTAGAGGAATTCTATTATAGTGGTAAATAAGCTCGCACATTACTTGGTCCTCTGATTTTTCTAGAGTTTATAACATTACATGACGTTTTATCTAAGAGATTGTACTATTATGGGGACGTAGTGAAGTAAAATGATCCATATTTCACTCATCATTGGATTCTTATATCTTTAGATGCTATGGAAATCAATCGGTGGAGATTTTTTATGATGTAGAGACAAACACTAGATATGCATTTTACATGATCCTCTATTCCTAGGTTTTGGGTAATAGAAAAGGAGGCCATAACCAAATGGAAACAGAGTGCATTAATGATCTGATGATGATACCTGTATCTATAATAAGGGATATGTTTATCCTTCATTTTCTAAGGAGTTGCCCACATATTTTGGAATATCTAAGGTATTAAATCCTTTTCCAACTCATATGGGATCTCATAGTTGAATGTGGAATGTGTAAAAAACATAGGAGGAAGTGTTTTCTTGATAACTCTCTCCATATGGAAATTGTATTCTTCTTCATTGTACTTACACGCCTCCATTGGATTAGACAATAAAATGTGCTTCTTGGGGTCACCTTCTGACTAGAGTGGAGTGCTATTGTGTGAGGATGGGGAAGTATATACGGTTTACCCAAATGTTTCCATAACCTCTCCATATAAAGGATAAAAAGTTTTGAATTCCCCTAAATACAGAGGTGTCTAGGAAAGGGGAGTATTTATTTATCTATGGGAGATATCACCATGGGAAGGTTGACCACAGTAGATATCAGGAGTAGAGTCTATGTGATCCCTCTCCACACTACCATGATGAGGAATATATTATTAATGATAATCTTAATATTTTATTGAAGATTGACTAGACCATTATGGAATTAAGAATGTGTCAAGAACAACCTCAAGGACAGTTGCATCGAGCATATTGGGGATATGACCCTCATTTTGTGTCATGGATGGAAAATTACATCTTGCATTTTTGAATTGTCCAGGTATATGAGCACACAATTTGACAGTTTTTCAGACCATATTGATAACCATATAGTATTGTTGTAGTACAATCATGCAGCTGATAAGCTACTAGAATATTACAATGACAATATTCATTATTGACATGAATATGAGCTTGTCCTGAGGAATGTTTCATTCTCACTTGGTGACACTCTATTAGAACGAGAGTATGAGCCTGAACCTAAGCCTTTGAACTATTTCACTTCTCTTTTATGAAAGGTATATTATCCTATCCTGAGGTATGTGCCTCTCTCACTTTGTGAGCCCTTGTTGTAATAGGAATATGAACCCTTTAAAAATATAAATTCCCCATTAGAATATACCAATGGACCTTCAGAATGGGAAAATGGACATGGGCCTCCTCTTATATGCCTTTAGAAGAATATTGGTGCTATCATTCATCAATGGAAGAAGGGATATGTTTGTGTATTTTGTGATCTACTGGGATATGCATGGTAGATTCAAATATAGGAATATGAGCAAGCCCCAGGTCATGTTTCACTCTCACTTGGTGACCTTTTTCCAGAATAAGGATATAATCCAGATCCTATGATTTTGAGTATTCCACTAGTCTACTTTTACAATAAAATGATCTTTTTTAGGCATTCTCTACTCTCACATGGTGATCACCAGATAGAACAAATATATGATCCCCATATAAGGCCTTTGGTATATTCAGATGGGACTTTGCGACAGAGATATGAGCCTATCCTGAGGCATTTAACTCAATCACTTGGTGATCCCAAGTTGGAATTGGAATATGAGCATGATATAATGCCTCTAACATTACCGGAATATGCCAATAATCCTCCTGGATAGGATAATGAATGTGTGCTTTCTCCAAAACAACCACTTGTTCATATTGATCAGTGTGTTATAATTCCCTGGCTGAGGGATAATATTATTCCCATATCCTTATATCTATACTGGTGTTGAAATATTTCATTGGATTTCTTTAGCTATTTCTAATATGTAAAGAAGTTTAAAAAAAGTGTATGATGGTATATAATCCTACACAATTTTTTCTACACTATGTACTAAGAGACATATTCGATTGAATTATGAATATGATCCCAATGGTTTCCTCCTTATGTCACTGGAATATGATTATGGACTCCATTAATGTCGGTAGGAATATTCTCCCCCATGCTATATTGTAGGGATATGACGGCTTACTTTTTATGTGTGAGTGGGGATATGAGCCTCCTCACTATTCATCGTTAGAATATGATGGAAGAAATCATCAGTAGGAGTGGGTATATGAACCCACTCATGACTATCTAGAGCCTTCCATTCCCAATTTTTCATCCTTATTTCCCATGAATGGGGATCTTATGTGGAATTGTTTTAGGTGGTAACCTCAGTACATGATTAAACAACACCAATGGGATGGTGATGATGATGAAGTTTGATAGGAGCACTCCTCAGAGGGACCTAAACTTGAAGGGATCCATAGTTGACTCCTTGATAAACCTTCATCAATTACTGATTGTAGTGGTTTTCTTTCTCCAAGGATAAGATTCTTAAGTAGTTGCTTCTAAAAATGATCACCACTATATTTACTGAAGGATTCTCTGAACAGTGTGAAACCATCGACTTTAGTTTTTTCATACCTTCATAGGGATCCTAACATTTTAGGATCATACCATATTGATGGTATTCCAAGACCATTGTGTTTTATACATGATGTTGAATATTTCAAGATTTTTATGTTTTTTCGTGACCCATAGAGGTTACTACCACACCAGTTATTCCAAAATTGTCAATGGATGACGAAATTATCTTGGGTCTTGGTGTTGTTGGTGATAGAAGTATTTTCTGTCATGTATAAAAAAGGAACAAGTCCATTTATGAGTGGATTATCATATGCATGATGTATGATCAATCAAATATGCATGGTTAACACAATTTTCTTTTTATTCCAAATTTTTTTCATTCCGGTCATGTAGACTTGTCAAAGTGAGGATGGACTTATCCCATAAAAACCCCTTCTAATATGGATCAAAAACAAGATGAAATTAATTTTTAAGTGATCATTTTATTCATTTTAGATATTCAAGTATGGTTCAATTTTGTTTGAGGATTTTAGGAAAAATACCCCCTTATAACGAGAACAAAATGGTTCAATGAAACTTGGATGTATATCCATTCATCTTGTAAAGGTGATTTCACGGTTAAATGGTTTCTCATATATGTCATCATTTTTGTTTCATGAGATGGATGTGGATGTATTTTTATCGATTATTTGATTTTTTGGGTGTTTAATGTCTTTTTATAGTCATTAAAGTTGGGTATACAACATGTTTAACCCAAATGAAAACTCCCAACAACTCCCACATCCACAGATAGGTATAGAACATCTTTCCAAACAAAGGTGTTCATTTTAGGTTATATACCCACTTAATATTAGGATGTCACATTGTTTCAGAGCATGGGAGGTTAGGCTCATAAATCCCTTTTGAGGGGAATTTTTTCCTACTTCAGATCTCTCTTATAGATTTAAGATATATTTGAGAATCCCTTGTTAATATCAATATGAGACTATTTATCCTAACAAAAGGATCATAGTTTTTGTCATTTTATATGAAAAAATGTAAAATATTATTGGTGTATCCATCTGTATGCATCAAAGTTTCTTAATGCATTTCCCATTGCTGGGTAGCTTATTATATATTGATGTTGTATAACTAGTCACCCCAGATTCTGTTATTATATAGGGAGGTAGTTAATATTCCCATAATGGTATTGATCAATTATGAGGCATCTTAAAAATCCTCTTTTATAACCTGATTAAAAACCCATACAATTATTTAAACACATGTAGTTTAAAATCATATGTAAAGGAAATATATAGGGAACTTGGACACCATGTATTTGGGATTAGACCATGAGAAGAAATCCTACATATCTTGGGTATAGTAGGAATCAGAGTTCCCATAGTTCAATCATGCCCTTGATAATTTTACCCAATGTAGATACCCTTATATAGGGATAATTATATCATGCCAATTATTAGGGATTACACACTATTGATGCCCTAGAAGTTGGATATTCATGATGAAAATGATGTGATCATTTTAACTCCCTAAACCCGCATAAATTATACACAGTGTGAGAAAAAATGGACAGAATGTAATTAGTCTCACAACATATGGATATGAGGATTAAATGATCATATAACTGATTGGGTGCTTAATATAGAGATCTTTCCTTAAGAAGGATTCGTATGTTTCCTAGTTATGGAAGGAATTAAAGTCTTCACAGTTCAGTTTGGACATGGATTACTGACTGAGGTTGACCTAATGTTGGAAGACATTTCATACTACATTATCAACCAAGGATTACAAACTAAGATTTCCCTGTACAATAGATGTTCATGATAAAATTGATATGATCATTATAGCTCCCAAATCCCACATGATCTATGCTTGGTGTGATATAAAAGGGATATCAATTAATAGGATTACTAGTTATGGGTGTGGGCCTTACGTGATGAGACATAAACCTTGGATGTTTATTATAGATCTTAGGCCTTAGAAAGGAGTCTTCCTTATATTGTTTATTTCTAGAATTAGATTCATCATAGTTCATTTTAGTCAGGACATACAAATTGAGTCTATCGTAATATCCCCCCAGCCTAGGCCACCACATCTTGAGATGTCTGCTTGACAAGGCAGTTGTTTTATTGACATGTACTATTGTTAACAAAACATGTATGAGGAGGTGATGACTTATTCTATTAGCATTGTGGGAATGTCCAACTATAATTTCATCCTCTTGGTTGACATGTCTAGAGGGTTTCACATGATCTAGATGGGTTTTCTAGGTGCTATTGTGAGACCTAGATAACATTTAGATTAGATATCTCATAATCAAGGTTGATATGTCTAGAGGATGTCACATGACCTAGATGACTTGTCTAGGAGTATTTTTGAGACCTAAATATCTTTTCTAGATTACATTTGATAATCTAGGTTGATGGGGCTAGAGGTTGTCACATGACATAATCCAATATGTCTAGGTGTCATCATGTGATCTAGTTGACATGTATTGGTGTCATCATGAGACCTTAATGACATGCATAAATGGTACAATGAGATCTGACTAGTATGCCTGGATGTCTTCACAAGACCTAGATGATATACAATGGTTTCACCATATTTTGGGATTACAATTAAATAGAAAATCACAATATATAGATTGAAATCTGGGAGAGTTTTGTGACACTTGGGTGGAATAGCCGGAGGGTGCTGCGTGACTTTCTTAGAGTGTCCAGAGGGCATCACATAATCCAAATGACATGTTAATAGGATATTTCATGACTTCGTGGAAAAGTCCTAGTGGCGTCTCATGATCTGGATGAGTCATGAAAAGTGCATGATGATCATCATACCTATCATTGTGTACGTTGCTTTATTTTAGTCATTGTTCCTTCTTTTATTGTACATGTGCCCAAGATTTGTTCAGTGTTTAGTTTGTTTTAGGATTTATGTGACCCCTCAGATATCTGGTATGTCCATTATAAAATACCATTGGCACACTAGAAACAAATCATGTGATATTAATTTATCATGAAAATTTCCCGTGCATTCTGTATAATTCTTGGAATCATTCCATGGATTTTACTTGTTGATGGACTTTCATGATCAAGAGATTTGTCGCTCTTGGAAATTCACTGTTCACATCCGTAGGTGAGGTATCATCGATGTATGATCATGTTACATCACGAGTTGGGGTTTATAGAAATCAATTCCCTATTTATAATCTAGTTTTGTGATATATATCTTTCTGATCCGAGAAAGAGTCAGTGAAGTTATGATGTGTCACATGTTTTACGAAATCCCACTGTAAGTCTCACATGACTTTTAATGATTGAAATATCATCCTATAAACACCTCATTTATTTGTTTTGTTTCAAAAAGGGGTATTTTATGACCATTTGTATGTTCCAATGGGATTTTACAAGTTTAATCTTACATGTCCAAAAGCCTTCGATGGATCAGTATGTCTGTTGAATGGATTTCGCGTGATCTGAGTCAACCTGTCTAGGGCCTTTAGAGAGACAAGGGTGGTTCTCCAAGGGAATTTCAAAAGATATTTCTAACTTTTGAGGTGGTTTTCTCATGATCAATGATGACCATGATATCTTCCCATCACAATAATCTCCCATAATTTCCCTTTTTGTTTCCTTTTTTATATTACAAGGGTTCGAGATCTTGTGACTTTGAACAAGTGTTGTTGAAGAAAATCACTTTTCTCATCGGTGATTTGTTATATGACCAACAAGGTGTCCTATCTGTAATGTCATGGATTTTCCATGTAATGGTTTTGAATATCATATGGGATTATTTCAAGACCAGACCTTGAGATGACACACAATTTTAATTCCTAGTATTCCAGAAATAAATGATTGAAATATATTAAAATATTAAATAGCATGTGTGTGCATTATTCCTAAAAAAGTGGAATAACTACTAAATAGGTTCCCAGATCAAAAATCTGAGGGAACCATTGGATTTAGAGCTATGGGTTTACCTTAGTAAGGGCCTAACATCGATCGACATGGGTAGGCTGCAAAAGTTAATTTATGGACTTTTTAAAAGAATACAATAAACATTAAGTTTATTTTATTTTGATGTTTTTCAGTGATGAGGCAACATGTATTATTTTTTTAATTGAACATGAATCCAGGGTTAGGCTCATAACCCTAGAATTTATTGGTGGCTCTAGAGATAACCGAAGGAATATCTCTCAAGGGGAGATGACGATGGAGCATTAGATTGTTATGGTTCTAGACAGATCGCCAACAAAAGAAGGTCCTCAACATAGAATGATCCAAACTCTAGGAAGGGTTCATTACACTGTGTTTAATTTCCTCACTCTTAGTTTCAATGATGAATGCGGACCAACCAATGAATAAGTTGATCTATGGTTCGATTGTACTAAAAAATGAGATTATGTTGTAGGGATTATTATCGGGACACAATTTAATATTTTCTAATTTATACATATTTGAATCTTGATCATTGGACAAGAATTCTTTGGCAACGATGTTAGACCTTTTCTTTGTGCATAACTCACTCCGTTATTTACATTCCACACTGTTGGAACCCCATGGGTCTCAAATAGACATTTCTAGGAGGTTCTGAGTATGATCGGACCCCCAGATTCAATGAAAACCGATAGCAGACATCACAGTAAGGTAGATCGGGTCACTAGGAACCCGTATCTACGATTTAGCCAAATTCAGAGTTTCCATCGAGGAAGCACGATGGTCTAGAAAGGCACTGCGGTGGTCCGATAAGGCATAATATTGGTCTGATGATGCAAGACGATGGTCTAATGAGGTAGTAGTGGCCAGTTGCATTGGCGATGGAGAAATGGGCTGCCGGTAGGGAGGGAAGTGGCAGGCCGTAGTCCAGGCAGGATCGCATAGGAGAGCTTGTGGCAGCAGAGGCCGCCTGCGGTGTCTAGGATCGTGGTCTAGATGGGAATATGGTGGAAACCATAGTGATGGTCATGGGGTAGGAGACACTGAAGCCGACTGCGTCAGCCAGGGGAGCCGTTTGACCATACGGTCAGGTGACCATGTGGACTAGAGGGATGTGGCTTGTGTGGGCCACATCCAATAGAGAAAAGCTGGCCCATGCGATGTAGGCCAAGCTGGAGAATTGGGATGCTCTGGCAGCCCAACAGGCTAGACCACATGACCTAGTACCCCCATGGGCTGGGCCCATAGAGCTGTTTCCATATGGACCAGACCGAATTAGGTCAGGTTGGGTCAGACCAGACTGTACCATTTTTAATAAATTCGCCATATCTTCCGATCAGTAGATCACTTTGATGAGTCTCCCACGGTGTTAGGATCCATATGATGAGAAGGTACATTTGAGATAATCTAAGTGATATTTTTAGGATGTTTTTTATAGAATAATGGCATGATGAGTAGGTTTTCCTAGAACAAGCGTGCTATTAGAAGAATCATGCGGCTGACTGTGACTATGTGATCTTGGTGACTACATGACATGGGGGTTTCATGACCCATCGACGCTCTGTGCACAATCAATTATCTATAAGACATCGAATATCTTTTCACAATCGATGATCTGTGTGCCATCGAAACTCTGTGTGCTATCGACACTCCATGCACCATTGATGCACTGTGCTCCATCGACGCCTCGAGCGCCATCGATGTTCCGTGCTCCATCAACGCTCTGTGTTCCATTGATGCTCTATGCATCATCAATGATCCATGTTCCATCGACACTTCTAGTGTCATAGATACAAGGATACAGGTGGACTAAAAGATACCATAGTCATATCCAGACCCCAATATAGCTGAGGATTGGCAGTTGGTAGTAAAACATGTCCTTTTCCTTGTAAGGATACCTTATGTCTAGATGGAAGTTCTTGCAGCGATCCTTCTTCAGGGCTCAGTGGGGTGATGGTGGAGATTAGTGATCTAGATGCATGACAGGAAAAATATCTCTTGGTAAGACTTTGAGGGACTCTTCAGGGATTAGTTCTTTCTAGTGACATTATGCACAATGCGTATACAGGATATCTTTCATCTGCAGCAGGGCAGTCATACAGTAGTGGAGTACTCGACATGATTTACAGATCTTTCTCGCTACTCCATAGATATGGTGTGGGACCTATTCATTAGGGCCTGGAACGTCGAGAAGGAACTACTCTAGGATATCAGGTAATCCATTATATCCATTATAATTCAAAAACATGTTGGTGTACTGGAGCGAGATCTGGTAATAAAGAGATTTCTGGAGGAGCATACACCGGTAGTAGGAGCTACTAATGGGTGTCAGGCATCTAAATATTTGGAAATAGGTTGCTGATTGCTGATGTAGAGATAAAAGCAGATCAGAATGTTTAGGGGATAACCCCAAGACATGAGGTTAGTGGTGCGAGGCTTCCAGGGCAGAGTGAGCCTGTCGAAGGACATGTTGTGTTACTCATGCGACAGTCAGGGACATCTAGCAAGATATTGTCTGACCGGTCGTATGACCGATTAAGAGATGGTCAAGGTATCACTAAGGTTGAGGAGAGACATGAACATGGTAGTACACAATTAGTGTATTGGGAAGAGGATCTTTATGGGTAGCAGGAGGTGGGTGGAGGATCAAGGTACTACCACCACCACCCCTATGTTTTCCACCAAGGGATAAGGGTGATGATGGACATGTGTGAGGATAACTTCAGGTGATAGTGGCTTATAACCCTAAGGATCTAGGTATTGTTAGAGGTATGATCTGTTTGTTTTCCACCCAAGATGTAGTTTTGATATTCACAGGTCCTAGTCACACTTTTATCACCATGAACCCTTTTCAAGATACGGAGATTCTAGTTGAATATTTGACTCAATCCCAACACTTATATACTCCTACAAGAGTAGATTTGATGATCAAAAACTAGTTCTGATAGTGTTCCATTAATCTTGGGGATGAGATATTCAGTTGGGATCTCTTGGTGGTAGAGTCAAGGAATTACAACGTCATCCATGGTTTGGATTGGATATCCACAGTTCAAGACCATATTGAATGTTTTAGGCACAAAATACAGTGTGTATTTGGATATGGGACCAGGTTTTCCTTTATCAAATAAAAGGAAACCCAAATAGAACAGTATGGACTCTCATATAGGAGGGTATAGCCGATTATACACCAGGTGGCTAGCATGACCCTCCGTGTAGTGGATGAGATGAGTTCTTAGTTTCCTACAATGGTGGATGAGTACGAGGACATCTATAAGGAAGATGTTCCAGGATTACCTCCTTAAAGGGAGGTGGATTTCTATATTGATCTGTACCCCAAGATGACACTGATATATACACCTTCAAAATGGATGGCTCCCACATTGATTCATGATCCGAGGGTAATGTTTGGAGACATGTAGAGGAAGGGATTCGTGAGGCCGAGTGTTTCACCCAGGGCATCCCCGATGTCATTTTACAAGAAAGAAGATGGGAGAATGAGGTTATGTGTGGACTTACAATGCCTCAACCATGTGATATTGAATATTAAGTATCCACTACTGAAGAATTATGACTTCTTCTATCAGCATAAGGGAGTGAGATGGTTCTCAAAGATAGACCTCATATCTGGCTATCATCAGCTCCGAGTACGGAATGAGGACATAACAAAGATGGATTTCAAATGTTGTTATGGCCACTATGAGTACCAGTGATACAATTTGATGTGATGAATTCCATAGCAGTGTTCTTTGGACTCATGAATATGATCTTTTTTCCTTTCTTGTACCGGTTCGTGGTGGTCTTCATTGATGACATCCTAGTGAACTCGGTATCCGAGGAGGAGCACATGATACACTTGAGGAATAGTCATGGACTTTCTCCGAGAGAACCATCATTATAGAAATCTCTTGAAGTGTCAATTATGGATATGAGATGTCCATTTTATGGTATATATATTTTTAGAGGCTGGATTCACAGTATATCCAATGAAGATAGTTGTGGTGCTTCCTTGGGAGCAACATAAGAATATTACTGAGGTGCGGAGTTTTCTTGGGTTCAATGGGTAGTATCAGTGGGTTGTACTTACCTTTTACAGAGTAGAAGCATACTTAAAGGCTATGACATGAAAGGGGAAACCTTTCCTCTGGACGGAGAAGTACCAGGAGAGTTTTCAGGAGCTAAGGCAGAGGTTGACGAGCGCTCCTATCTTGAGATTACCAGAGGAGGGTGTTGAGTATGTGGTGTTCTGTGATGCATCAGGGGCTGGGCTTGGTTTATCCTGATTCATGGTCAAGAGGTTATTTTCTATGTTAATTTCCAATTGATGCAGCATGAGAAGTAATATGAGACTGATGATCTTGATCTTGCAACAACAGTCTTCACATTGAAGATGTGGCGACACTATCTGATGGGTGAGTAGTTTATCATCCACCCAAACCATAAAATCTTCATGTGTATATTCTCTAAGAATGATTTGAAACTGAGATAGAGGAATTTACTAGAGTTCCTCCAAGACTTTGACTTTGGGATAATATATACTCTTGGGAAGGGGAATGTGGTGGTAGATGCTCTCAGCTGGAGATCGAGTTCACAACTACTAAATGAGGCATCATAGTAGTTATCCTCGTAACAGATATCTTTTTTGGATGGATATGGAACAACTTATCTCCAGTTGATGGTAGTTACCATGGAACTCTTACAGTGATTCAAGGAGGCATATTTCTAAGATACCATCTGTGATACTACACAAGCTCATATGTCCATAGGGAATGCCCCTAATGGATATTCGAAAGGTGGGTAGCATGTTGTTCTTTTCAGAGTACGCACAGTTGCACTAGCAGCATTACGAGGGAAGGTGTTGAGGGAGATCCCTAAATCCCCTTTGGTGGTACATCTAGGGGTGTAAAATATGTACCGGGACCTCTGATTCCAGTTTTGGTGGTCGGGGATGAAGAAGGAAGTGGAAGAGTTTGTTTCTAGATGCCTCACTTGTCAGCAAGAAATGGCCGAGCACTAGGTTCCAGTGGGTTAGACCCAAAAAACTTGAGGTTCTAGAGTGAAATTGGGATGGTATATCAATAAAATCCATGATGGGTTTACCATGCATGTCCATAGGAAATGATTCCATCAAGGTTATCTTTGAATGACTCACCAAGTTAGGCTACTTCCTACCAATCTGTGAGCAGAGTTAAGTAGAGAGATTAGGACGCCTCTATGTGAAATAGATAGTTCGACTCAATGGAGTACCATAAATGATAGTATTGGATTATGATTCATGTTTAAATACTAGTTCTAGAAGGGATTATAGGATGAGTTTATTAATCCCTTATGTTTGATCATGGCATTCCACCCATAGACGGATGGCCATACAGAGCAAACCATACAGGTTCTGGAGGACATACTACATGGTTGCATCCTAAATTTTGGCTGTAGTTGGGAGTATCAACTACCTTTGGTGGAGTTCTCCTAAAACAATATCTATCACTCCAACATTAGTATGGAACCATTCAAGGCATTTTACAGGAAACCTACAGGTCTCTGCTTTGCTGGACAAACCCATGTGAGTCAGCACTCAAGGGCCTGAAATTGGTGTCAGGAACTACAGAGAAGGTGTAGGTCATATAGGAGTGGATGAAGACTTAAAAGATTTATCATTAGTTCAATGATGATAAGAGGTGGGTGCCTTCATAGTTCGGGGAGGGAGACCATGTGTTCCTTCAGGTATCTCCTCTGCATAAAATATGGATATTTGGATGGGGCGGCAAGTTATCTCTGAGATTCATCAACCCTTTTCAGATACATAGGTCAATGATTGGGAGTACCAATAGGATATACCTCCATAGTTAGAGTGGGTTCACGTTATCTTCCATGTATCACAATTGAGGAGATAAGTGCATGATCCATAACACATCATCAACTGGGGAGAGCGAGACATTAATGATGGGGTGACATTTACGGAGTACCCGATGGAGATCAAGGATCGATAGGAGAGGATCATTTAGGGACATTCGATTCTTCTAGTGCAAATTTGGAGGTATCATGGGAACCTCCAGGAGAGAACATGGGAGAGGGAGGCTTCAATTCATGCTTAGTACCCTCATTTGTTTGTATAGTATTTTTTTTATCTATTGAGGACGTAAATCCCTAAGGTGGGGAGAATGTAATGTCCCAAAATTTCTATGTAATAATTTCGAATATTATATGGGATTATTTCATGACTAGGAACTAAGACTGAATGTGATTCTAAGGCCTGGTGTGCTCAGAGTAGATGTTTGAAATACATTAAAATATTAAATAGCGTGTTTGCATGGTTTTCCGAAAAAGTGGAATAATTCCTAAATGGGTGCCCAAATTAGAAATATTAGGGAATAATTGTATTTAGTGAATAAAGATACCTTATGCGGGGACTAACATTGACCAATGTGATTCAACTGCAAAAGTTAATTTTTAGAGGTTTTAAAAGAATAAAATAAAGTTTAATTTTATTTTATTTTGACATTTTGCAGCGACGTGGAAACACATTTTTTTTAATTGAACATGATCCCAGGGTTAAGTTCATAACCCTAGAATTTCTTGGAGGATCTTTAGAGAATCAGATGAATCTATCTTGATGGTAGATGAAAACAGTGTGGTGGATCGTGACGGTTCTTGACAGATCACTAACGATTGCAGATCCTCAATGTCGAATGATCCAAACTCTAGGTAGGAGTTGTTACTTTGTGTTTTGTTTCATCACTCTTATTTTTAACTATGAAAATAGACCAATCCATGAATTAGTTGATACATGGTTAGATCATACTTTCGGGAGGGAAAATGTTATAGGGATTATTAGCGGGATACATTTTAATCCATTCTAACCCAAACATCTATAAATCCTGATCTTTGGCCAAGAACGCTTGGCCAACAATGCTAAACAATTTTTCTGTTCATCTCTCCCTCCGTTATTTGCATTACTCACCGTTGGAACCCCGCAGTTCCTGGGTCAACATTTCCATGCTGTTCTGAGTACGATCAGACCCTGGAATTTGAGGTGAACTAATATCATACACCATATCAGGGTAGATCAGGTCACAAGGAACCTGGATCTACGATTTTTCCTAATTATGATCATCCGGCGAGGCAACACGGTGGTTCATAGAGGCATCACGATGTTCTATCAAGGCGAAATAGCGGTCCAACGAGGAACCATGATAGTTTGATGAGGAATAAGTGACCAGTTGCAGCGGCGATGGTGACACGGGCCGCCGATAGGGTGGGTGGCGATGGGAGCGGGCCGTGGTCCCAAAAGGGCTGTGTAGGAGATCCCACGACGGTGGAAGGCGCAAGTGGTGACTGGGGCCACTGTCTTGGAAGGACTGTGGTGGATCCCGATACAACATCCATGGGGTAGGCGATGTGGCTATTGGCAGTGTTGACAGGGGGAGCTAGCTGGCCATGCTACCGGGTGACTGCGTAGACCAGAGGGACGCGGCTAGGGTGGGTTGTATGTGGTAGAGAAAAGATGGACCATGTGATGTGGGATAGGCTGGAGAACTAGGTCAGGCTAGTTCAGGGTGGCCCAAACTAAACTAGTTCTATTCGGGTTGGCTAAACCAGGCCGGGTTGGATCAAACCCTTTTTACTAAATTGGAAATATCTACCAAACATGAGGTTTGTTTGACGATCTGTCTGTGGAGTTAGGACCCTAGTGACATGACCATCATTTTAAGATAATGCAAGTGATTTTTTTGGATTTTTTTTACAAATAATGTCATCAATATCAGGTTCTCCTAGAGAAAAAAGCACTATGAGTGGAATCCTATGGACAACTGTGACTATGTGATCATGGTGACGACAGAAGTTGGGGACCGCATGACCCATTGATGCTCTGTGCACCATTGATGCTCCAGGATCCATCGAAAACCCATGCTCCATCAATGCTCCATGTGCCATTAAATCTCTATGTTCTATAGATGCTTTTTTCACCATCGACACTCTGTAATCCATCGACACTCCATGTGCCATCAACATTTCTTGCGCCCTAGACGCCAAGAGTGCCATATATGCTCTGTGCGCCATCAAAACTCCATGAACCATTGAATCTCCATGTGCCATGGATGCTCTCTGCACCATCTATGCTCTGTGAACCTTCGACACTTCTAGTGTCAAAGAGACTAAGAGATCTATGGAATACAACTGGAAATTCGTGTCTTCATACTTTAGAATTATACCTGTGTGAACTGACTATATTGACTGTACTTTGTGTGTTTCCATGGTTGTGTACTTTATGTGTTTCCTTTGTGGTGTACTTCATGTGTTTCCTTTGTGGTTTTATTAATGTGTTTCCTTTCTGGTGTACTTCGAGTGTTTCCTTTGTGGTATACCTCATGTATTTCTGAATTGTATTTTCCATTATGGTTTCAGGGTGTCATACTGAGTATTTTTCCACTAACCCCTACATGGGATTTTCCCGCAGATGTTATGTCTGGTGTAGATGATCGATGCCTTCATGGAATTATAAATAGACCAGGACCATCTGGTGCTTAGAGTGCTCATCCAGATAGGGTGTTCTTTAAAGACTTTATACAACTATCTTACACCTACCCTTCAGGTAGGGTTTTCTACCGACAAGTTTCCTGAAATTTTGCATCCACTTGTCAGACTCTTTCTTTTGGTGGGATTACATTTTTTCCCTTTTTAAATTCCTATTTTACTACTTTTTTAATCTATGGTAGGTATCTTAGTGTATGAATGCATTTTTTACATGGTGTTTATACATTTAATAATTTAGGTCTTGGAGATGTGTGCGTGTGTTCAAGTACTTAAAAAAATGCCTCCCATTTATGGAATATGCCTACTCTGTGCTAGTGACCAGCCCCTGGCCTCTTGGAGGAAGGCTTGGTGTAGTCATGGAACGGGCCCCTATGGGATGTGTTGTGATACTATCTTTATGCATGAGAGTTATTATGGTTGATCGTTTGGTTTTCCTTCAAGGAAGGAGGGGAGCGTATGACTACTTGGATAGATCTGACGTGCTTCACGTGGCGAGGGTGACATGCTGGAGGGATCGTGAGTGATAGGGTTGGCATGTCACCAGTGCCTCCTTAGTTTCTTGAGAAAATTCATTGGAGAATCACATAAAGTTTATTACCATGAATGGATCCCTCATTTTGGATATTTTTATCCATCATTGACATGGATTTTTTGATGTTTTGAAATGTTACCACCAAATGAAATGTCGTGTGATATGTAGGAACAAATCAAGAAGCAGTTGTATGATTAGTGAATATCGTGGATGCCTTTTTGAGAGGAGAAGGGCTTGTCAAAGGGGCTCTATCATATCTCTTCCAAGTTATGTAGTATGTATGAGATGTTCATATGACCATATGAAAGTAATGAAGTCATTTTTTCCAATTTCAGGCCACGCAACCTGTTATTCTTGGAATCCTTCATCTTCCTTTTCTTTTTGGGGAATATAATACTCATATTCATGTATTTATTCCTTTATGGATTTTCTGAAACCCATTTTGGGGGCTTCGAAAATTATTTAATATGAGAATCATATATACATCTAGTCTCTCATGTATTATAAACTATTAAATAATTTGGTATGTAATATCATATTTTTTTATGGAAATGTAGTTAAATTACCACTGGTTCTAGGATATTGGATTTAGGGTGTCAATGTTTTTAGTAGAGTAATTTTAATTAAAACCATGGTAACTAGATTAAGAAAATCCAAGATTATGGAAAATAATTATAAGAAATACTCTAATGATATGTATAATTGTGGAATAATATAACAATGTTTTTGGAAAGGAAGAGATTATGAGGTTTTCATATCTATAAAACCCTCTATCTATACAAAAATCAATGTGGTTTTATAAAAGATGCATCCAGGGTTAAGAACACTAAAAATAGTTGGTCAGATATTTCCTAGACTTTATTCTCATTCATAGGGAGTGTTCCATTACAACACCATAGGTTTGACACTCTAGGGGGATATTCAATGGTTAACTCATATTTTATTTACCAACCATTATGAAATATTTGGAAATATTAAGAATGATCCCAATGATATAATGTCTATGATTATAATATTATCTATGAATACATTTCCAATTTAGGTTAATTTTTTAACCAATTGTGTAATTATACATTATGATTCAGAATGATATGATCTTAGATTGTTTATTATATTTTTTAGAAATGGATTCTAGTGGTTGGAATGGTCGTCATATGATGGAACATAATCTATATAAGGATTTCCCACCTAGTTAAGCCAATGAAACTAAGATGCAATTAGAGATGGGACAAGAGCTGAAAAAATTATAACTATATTGTTGTAGATGGAATAAGTTATGACTAATAACCTTTCATATATAGAGAAACCTATTAATCCTTAGTGTGCTACAATAATGATAGATCACTTCAGCTCTAAGAAACCTTTATAATTTAATGGAAGTACATATCCTTTTATATACCATAAATTTATAGGTTCCTTAAAGATGATACTTAAATATATTAGAACTAATAAAGGGATAATTTTTCCTGGAAGTATATCATCTCATGGGGGATGTGGGTCTGTGGTGTTCATTGATTCAAAATAAAAACGATGAGATGAAAATAGAATACTTTTAGTGGAAGTATTTAAGGTAATTTTCATGGGAAAATATTTTCCTAATAGGAAATGATAGAATATTAGGATGAAATTACTATGTATAAGAAAAAAGGAAGAGTAAAATTATTATATTTAAGAATAAAACATTAATAGTTTAGAAAGGGACGCTTCATACTATATACAAAACCTAATAAGTATGATTGGTTATTTCTTTTATGGGATAAATCTATTCCTTAAAAGGGAACTAGTCTACTAAACATCCCCATTATATGATTATATAGTATCACATGATATTAATAAAGATAAATACTTATCCAAATCTTATGAATTAAAAGGAATGAAATATAAGAATATTGTTGTTGATCAGACAAGATTTTTTTTGGAAAACCAAAAGAAGGAAAGGTGGAATTTATATTGTTGTATTAATTGTTGAATGAAACATCATGGAACATTATTGTTGGGAATGTGAGTTTTCTTCATGTTTTGAGAGAGGCTATCATTATCATGATTTAATGGGAAAAAATAATATACTGATTTTCAATGCTTAAAATGTAAGGGAACGAGGAACTATGTAAATGAATACCCCTGGAATCTAGAGAATTTTCTTCATAAAAGGCCATGGGAGTATGTCCAAGCTAATGTGATCATTATAGCTAAGGTTGAAGTTCATAACTATGTGTTGGTAGGTACTTCTATCATAGATTTAAATTTATCTAATGATTTTTTATTCTTTATCTTTCCACTCTTTTATAACTTTCTTATTTTTAACTAAAATTAAATATTTTCTTACCACCATAAGATGTAGGTTATTAGTTAAGACTAAAACTGAAAATATCACCATAATAGTGGTGTGTTAGTTCGATCACATTATGACACATCAATGTGACCTATTTGTAGTCTTTATTTTTATAGATATGGTATAATTTGATATAATCCTCGGTATGGAATTTTTTATATAATATAATGAAAAATATTATTCTCTATAAAGGGAAATTTCAATTCATGATTAAGTTGTAGAATTAATTATTTTTAAATAAAATAATTTAATATATAAATCATATCTAGATCCACCTCATGTAGAACCCCTTAATGAAATTTTTTGAGAAGAAGATAATACACCACCTGTGGAAGGGAAAGATAACCTTTGGATAGAAGAAGTTATCTTTGTGAAAGAATATATTGATGTGTTTATTGAAGAACTACATAGACATAAACCTTATCATGAAGTTATATTTTCTAATGAAATTATAACCAATTAAAAGAATATATATAATACTTCTTACTGGATGACTATTATGAAGTAAGTGGAGTTAAAGACACCACAACATGAGCTGCATGATAAGGGATTAAAACTCAAAAGTGTTTTTACCTAGGGAGCTTCTATTCTATTTGTGAAACATAAGGATGTGATAATGAGTCTATGTGTTGATTACATGGAACTCAATTCCATCACTATGAATAAAAAATACCCCATTTCCCATATTTATGACCTTTTTATTAACATTATGGAGCACAATATTTTTCAAATATTTAACATTGTTCTGGGTTACATCAATTATGAGTAAGGAGGGAGGATTTTCCATAGAATGAATTCCATAGGAGGTATAGAAATTATTAATTTTTAGTAAATAATTTTACATTGACTAATTTACCCTATGTTTTTAAAATTTTTATGAATTGAGCATTTAAGTAATATCTTGATAATTTCATTGTTTAATTTATTAATTAGATCTTGGTGTACTATAATTTTTTTGAGGAGAATAATTTTTGTATATGAATTATTATTAGGAAACATAGAGAACATGAGATATATGGGATATTAATAAAGTGTGAATTCTATTTTTATGAATTTTCTTTTATTGTCTATATTTTCTCTATGTATGGAATATCAATTTATCCATCAAAGGAAATGTCATAAAAAGAATGTCCCATGCTAAAAAAAATTATTGAGGTATGTAGTTTCCATGGATTAATAGGATCTATTGGAATTTTGTTAAAAAATATTCATCATTAGAAAACTCACCAATCATGTTGACAAATATTTTTTTTTGTGTTCTGATGGAAAATGAAATTTATATAATGTTTCGAATAATTTAATATAGGTTTAATCAATGTTCTAACATAGAAGCATCCATTAGAAGGTGATGGACGAGTCATAAATGATGACATGTCAAAGAAGGATCTTGGATGTGTCCTTATGCTGATTGATAAATTTATTTCTAATGCATTAGGGAATTTAAATATATATGATTAAAACTATCCAACCCATGATTTTCAATTGGAAGCTATAATTTTCTATTTGATGATATGGAGAAAATATATTTATAGTAAAAAATGTGAGATATATATGGATCATACGATTTTGATATAAATATTTTCATAGAAGGAGATTAAATTGAGTAAAATGTGATTTATTAAGCTAAACAAAGATTATTATTTCTCAATAAACTACTACCCATGGTTGGAAAATATGGAAAGAGATTCATTGAGCTAGAAATATCATGAAGTGATAACTAAAATGAGAATTAACAGAGATATTATGTTTATGGATTTTACACAGATTAATAAATGAAATATTAAAAAAGGGGAAACATCACCTCTTTTTTAAATAATTTCCAAACCATCTTTATTGGAAATGTTAAAATTCTTAAAGAAGGATGATGATAATTTTAAAAATAAAATAAAAGTTATGAATAATAGAATATTTGGAGACTTTATTTTTGAAGATGTTGTTTTATAACTTTGAAATATGTGATGTGTTCAACATATACCAAGATAAAAAGATAATTATTATATAATGATCATATCTCAAATATATATATTCACCCTGGTAAAACCATGATGTATATGGTTTTGAAAAAACATATATTTTTGTAATATGATGTAGGAATTTAGGGGTTATGTATCATGATGGTTGGGTTTTTAATAGGTGAAGGTTGGGAGACAACAACCAAATTTATTCATGAAACCTCTAACTATATCTATAATGAAATGGGATTCCATTATGAAAGATATTTTCACTTGATTAGAAAATATCCCTAGGAGAAACAACCCAAATGGGTTATTATTTATAATCTCACTAAACCTATACATTACTGCTCTAATTAAATATTTACCACTTCTTTATATTTCAAAAATATATATTTATGAAGTTGTAATACATCATGGTGTACCTCATTCATTTTTTTGATGATGATCCGTATTTTAAATTGAATTTAGGGAAAAGTATTCAAAATTGCCTTCGTAAGAAGATTCATTTTAGCACCAAATATCATCATTAGACTATTGGTAAGTCCTTAGGGACTATTTAAACATTTGAATACATGTTAATTTTATATTCAAATTTCATTGAAGATATTTTGGATTAATATACACCATTTAAAGAGTACAATTATAAAAAATTCATCCATTAAAGTATTCAATTGGTGTTGTATGAAGAATTATAATGAAATAAATTTTAGAATATAACTTATTTTTAATAAGTTAGTGAATGTAATTTTATAGGACAATAACTTATGGAGGATACATCAGAGAAGTTTAAAAATATTCACACGCATATTAAACATGCTCAATATAGGGAAAAGAGCCATAATAATAGTCAAAAGTATTATTTGGGGTTATATGTGGCATATATGTTTTCTAGAAATATTCTCCCAGGAAGGGTGTTATGAGATTCAGTTATAAATGAAAATTGTGCCCTAGATACATTGATCCTTTTGAGATTCTAGAAATCCTTAAATTTGTGTCATACAATTTTGAAAATCCACCAAGCCTCTCTAAATAAAATAATGTGTTCCATATATCATTATTAAATAATTAGAAGATAGGTCCAATTCATGTTATCACCTATGAGTAAATATAAGTGGAACTTCATTCATCTAACTATGAAGATCATATCAAGATACAAGACACTAGAGAACAACCGCTGGGGAAGAAAATGACTCGACCAATGAATGTAAATTGGAGAAATAATTATATAGAAGATGAAATGTGGGAACCTGAAGAATTTATCATTTTAAACAACCCAAATATGTTCATGATGTGACATTATTAAAAAATTTAGCTTTAAATAGTTTTTAAGGGTGGATGAATGTATTGTATGTACTTCAATTATAGTAAGCTTTTACTTCTAGAGAAATAATAACACAATAAACATAGTTTTATTTAATAATGTGATTAAAACCAAAATTATTATATTTTATAAAATTAATTACCATAAATTACTTTCATTTTTGAAATTAGAATATCAAAATTATCTTAGGGTGAATTTTTTATGAAAAGTTATATTTTTAGTAAACAATTAAAAATTATGATTTTTTTAATTTTCAATTTAAAAACCCTATAATATTTTTAAATGGATCCTAAATTAATCTAAGATTAATTTATTAGAAATAATTTAATTAATTACAAAGGAATAAATATTATACTTGATATTTTTATAAAAACACCTTTAGACATGGAAATACATTTTTTCAAAAAAAACCTTTTTCATTGAAATATAAAACACATCACATTAGGATTTGGATTAAGTTTTTTGTTGGAATATTTTCCATGAAAATGAGAAATATAATATTTTTTTAAATAAAATATACAATGCATCACCTTATTATTTTTAAATTTCATTTATATTTTCATATTGAGAAAAAAATAAATTTCGAATTATTATCATAAGGTTATTTTGAGAATAATAAAATTATTTTCTTGTTGGTAATTTATTTATAATTTTTAGTGATTATTTAATCACAGTAAATTCTTATGAAACTATGACACAAAATTTATTCAATTTATAAAAAAAATTAATAAATGATTAAACGTATTAAAAATAATACAATTTTGGTGAATTAATGTGATCCATCAATTTTTTAGATAAAAATATTATAATAGGGTTATTTTAAAACTTTATATTCTAACTCCACTTATACATTGATGACTTTATAGTTAATATAAATGAATAGTTTAAAATTTTATATAATAATATTTTTTGAAAAATAATATTTAATAAATTATTTAAAATTCATAAAAGTATTAAAATTTTGTAATAAGTATTATATATAGTCTAAAATGCCTTGAAATAAAATTTTATGAGCCAATTGTTTTCTTATAAGTAAAATTATAACAATTTAATATTGAAAGTTTTGTCATATGATTATGGTCAAAAGGGGATTACCAGAGAGTTATTGTAAATAATAATGTATAAAATCACCTTAAAAATATCTCAAACATCATTGGATGTTTATTATTCTACCTCACCCATATCTCCTTCATATATGGGTCATTTTGGATCTATTTTCTAGAAAGTGACTTAATAATTCTTTAAAACATTGAAAAATTACAAGTATTCCACTCACCTCAATTATAAGTGGTCAACTTCTCCCCTCATTTTTTCACACCTATTAAACCATATAAACTTAATAACAAAAAATATCTCTATAACACATACCCACATTGTAGTTTTTTTCATCTTAAAGTAAAATCCTATGGTCCGTAGGAAGAGATCTGAATGAGGTTTCTCTAAGAGAATGTAATAATTTTTAAAACCCATCCAAATTTATTTTTCTTCTAATTATTAGAAATATATTATATAAATATAAAAATAATATATAATGTATTTTAAATATACAGATATATTATTATGAATTTTGTGAAATAATTTTCCTCTCTTCCATTCTATGGAAAGCAAAAAATATTGTTCATGAGTACATAAGGAATATTGTCTCCATATAGAGATGTAATTCGTTTCTAATCACCACTTTATATATATGGTTATGAAGATGGATCTAATTTTTATATATATGTTTATTGAATAATTATTCTTATGGAATAATAATTTTATATATACGTCATTTCCCTTCGACTCATTAAAAAAATGATAACGTCACTCGTGCGTGTGTGTGGACTAGTACCCCCACGAAGCAATGCGATTCAACTTTCTTGTCCAAATTTCAATGATGATTCCAAATAAATATTTAATGAACATATATTATATATATCATTATGAATATCTTGGAGACTATGTAACAATGATAGGGATTTAGGGACTAAAACTACCAAACAGAAACTTACATGAAATATGAAATTGTTAACACTCATAAATGACACATTTAATAAATTATTTTTAAAAAATTGGTAATTAAATGTTATAATTAGATAGTATAGGATATTATAAATAATTATATGGTTTTGGTATAGAAGAATAATAAATTTAAATTTATTATACAGAATGATAAGATCACTTATAGAGAAATTATGACCTATGATAGGTTTTTTTACTATCCCATCATTATTCCTAATTATTTATATATAAGGACCCATTGGGGGACTTATTTTATATTTTTATCATTAACTCAAAATATTTTCCTCTCCACTGGTCATTTCTAAAAATTATAAGTTTTATATTTTTTCTCTTATCTTATGTACTCAAGATAACAAAATATATTTTTCAATGAAAACCCACCTTATGTTTCTATGTGTTCGGAATTATTTCAAATAGTTTTCCATATTTTATTTAAAATGATTTAAATATTTTTTTCACTATTAATTAATGATTTATAAAAGAAATTTTTTCACTTGTTTGATTTTTTATAAAAAATATATAAGTATTCTCTTTTTCATTTTTGAAGTGAGGATCATTTTACAGAAGGTGTGGAAAAAATTATTTGTTTCAATGTAAACCAGATTAATGAAATTATCCATCATCAGTAATAAAATTTTCATTAATTATTTATATAAAAATATCAATATTGTTTTTTAAATAATATTTTTTCCTTAATATATTGATAATTTTTAGGCTTCAGTATAAGTTATTTCAAAATAAGAAGTATATTTTCCTCATAAAATATTCCAATGATATTTTAAAGGTATTTTCAACAATTTCAACATTTATTAGTGAGTATTTTGATTTTCTGGGGAATTATTCTTTCATATATTTTTCCATATTAATCTAGATATCATATTATTATGTTACATTTTTTTATTGTGTAAAATATTAACATCTCATAATCTAGTTTTTGAATATGAATGTTTAGGTTGATTAGCTTTTACCCATTTCTTATGATGAATGGATTAAAAATAAAAAATGAGGTGTAGAGTCTTCTGTGTCCCCTTAATTCATTATTATGTCTCATGATATAATATTTTATGGGTATTTGGAATATTCCTTACCTTTTTATGTATTTTTTATTTTTTTAAGGATGTAAAGTTATGATTATGATGTCTAACATTATGTATTATATCATTATAAAAAATATTATTAACCATGTGATAATTTATGTTGTTATGTTATATATGGGTTTAGTACCCTTTTAATAGTATTAGTTATATGTCATATTTCATTTATTTATTATCTCATCCATATTATACATGAATTTCATATTTTATATTATCTTCTATTATAAACTTTCCCATACTAAGTATATGAGGTTACCCTTTATTATAATTTCCTTTCCCTAGGATATGTAGAAAGGATATATTAATTATTTCATAAAATTACAATATGAAATAATAATAATATATTCAAAATATATACTATATTATATTTCTTGTATTTGGATGTAATGTGAGAATCATGTATCTATTTGGTATCCTGATTCTATTAATAAATTTTATCATTTATAAAGAAATATGTTGTATTTTTTTCTAATATAGTAAAATAATAATCAAATCTTGGCTATTGGAGTTGGGGTGTTATACACACTCATATAAGGGATTTTTTTATATTTATATAATTATTAGGTATATATTTCATTATTTACCTTATTAGGTATCATATTTTATTTTCTTAAAAAGAGGGAAACCCTTGGGTGTGTTCTTAGGTGATAAAGATGAGTGATTCACTAGTCATGGGTAAACAGTAATTGTTATTTTTCATTGTTTTTTGTTTATGATGTTATAGTTTCCTGGGATTGATGTCCTAGATCCCCATATTTTTTCATGTTGTGACCTTATTATATAACCCATATCTATATATTATGTAATTTTTTATTTTTTTCTTATATATATTAAGTTTTAATATTTGATGGATTTGATAGTGGGTTTTATTTTTTTGTTTTATAGATGTACCTTTCCTTTGATATATAGATTAATTTTCTTGGTTGGTTTTTATGCCTAGTAGATAACTATCATTTCATTTGGTATTAAATGATTCTCTTTCTAAAGTTATTATGTTCCATATATTTAAATATTTATTGTAATTCTAAAGGCTGAGTAGATTCATGGAAGTTATTATCCTTCCATAGATCATTAATCCCATGTTTATTGGAGAATTATGTTTGTAAATGTTTCATGAAAATCATAGAATCTTCTTTTTTTAATAGTTTCCCACTATTTTTTGTTTATTTTCTAATAAGATATTCTCTAGATCATTCCCTCACCACCCACCTGTAGGTTTTAGTTTTTGTTAAATTTTTTATAAATACCTTACCAAAATCACAAGACATTCTTAGGGAAAGGTATAATTATTGAAAGAGTTTTAAATCCATTGTGTCTTTTTTAAAAATAGATTTTAATTAAGGGTAATATGAATTATTGGATGTCTTAGGATTGTCTTTTTAAACATTTATTGTTTTCTACCAGTCAAACATTTAGTACATGGTTTTTTGAACCTATGAAGGAAAATCATTCATAATAATGAAATAAATTATAGAATATTTTTCAATTTTGGATTGTGGTTTGGTAAATTATGGATCAATGGCATGTGAGTGCCTGAAGATTATTCTGTGTCAGTTTCACTTTTCTTAGACAGTTTACCAAAATTTTTAGCCTAACCACATGAGATTCCAAGTTTCATTAAATTGTGAAATTATTGGATTTTCCCATATCATTTTTATGAATTTTATAACCTTATTCATTTCCCTAAAGCTTTTATAATAATGAGTACATTCAAGGGATAACTATCCTTTAACATACATTTTTTTAGATATATTTTTTAGGATTCCAAATAGGTTTCTTATATTAAATGCTCCTCCCTATATACTCTTCCATATTCTCCCTCCATATATTTTCATTCAGTTTATCATCGTACCAAGAACCCAAATATCTCTATAGTTCAAATATAGGGTTTTAGGTTGGTTCAACCTTAGGGATTTAGTGGTTTAGGACTCATGGAGGGGGTTCATTACTTTTTTAGGTTTCCTCCATGGAAAGTGATGTTTTTTGCTAATTTCATCTTATAATGATGTGGGTATTATTTTTCATATTTATTTATTGGAATTTAATTGTGTTTTTGGTGTTTAAAAATACTTTATTCAGTTAAATTATTCATTTTTAGTCTTTATGAATGAATTTATGAATGAACTAAATGTTATCTCACATGAAATAAATGTTTGTAAAAAGTTTTCTAAATATTGAAATTATATTTTAATTATATGTGTTTAAAACTATTATCATCCTTATATCAATTTAATTTTCTAGCTCAATGGAATTTTACCATGTTTTGAAATTTTAATGGGAATAGAAGTGGTTTAAAAGTAATAATTTAAAATAGAGTGCAATTAGGAATTATTCACTAATTTAAATGAATGTTGAAACTTATTTTTCAAATTATTTTAATTATGGTATCAAGAAGTGATTTTATTGAATGTTTCAACCTTTTATTTCAAAGGGTTGGAATTCACAAGGTAATCTATTTCAATTTAAGATAAATTCCTAATTGGAAATTAAAAAAAAAGAAATTATTGTGAGATTCAGATTTAGATTCTTTTTGTTATACTTTTTATAAACTATTAATTTTTTATTATATCTATGGAGAAAGGGGTTGTTTGGTGAAATTGGGTTGGATGTGTGATAAAATTTATTTTCTTGCATCATTATGTTTATGTTAATTTTTTTTATATCCTATCAATTTTTTATTTCTTGATATCTTAGGTAACTATGTTCGGGATGTGATCTTATCTATACATACTTTTATACATTAGGTGTTGGTTATAATATTTCTATATATGTTGGACCAATGATTTTGTAAGAAGATAATCAGATGTTGATCCCTTATTACTATTAGATATTTCACATAGATTTTTTATCATTGATGTGTATTTGAACCACTCACCTTTGAAAGTTTAGAGATTCTAGCGATACATGTTAATTTATAATGATGTTGGTATGGGGATTCCAATTCCATATTTCATTGTTTTCCCCAGTTCGATTGGAATGTCCAGTTCCATTTTATTATTCTAATTAATTATAAATTTTTTTATTATATAATTCCTTTTTCAGTGATATATTTAATTTCTAGTTAATTCAATTTGCATACTAGTGCTTTCAAAGTGGTTCTTACAAGGTTGTTCTTAAAGGAAATGGGTTTTCTTTATAAGATTTTTTTTTGAGAAAATCCTTTGAAATGGATTTTTTATAATGTCTAAAATTTACTCTTCATGTTTGAAAATGATTATTACCAATGTTTTATTTCATAATTTCATTTCAAAAAGGGTTGGGTTTTTATATAAAATATTTTTCTATAACATATTTTTAATATATTTTCAAATTGTTTTATAAATTTAGCTTAAAAATAAGTAATGAATTATCTTCTAAAAGAAATTGAAAAAACTCTATAATGGAAACCATTGAAAACATTTACACTCGCCTCCAGTATACAAACTAATGTGTTTATATAGTTACTATTTTCCATTATCATTTTCTTGGTTGTTATCATCCATCCTTTTTCTTTTAGTGGTTTGATTTGGTCATGTTGTGGCTTTGGTGACTGACTGTGTATAAGGCCCCAGCCTTAATCCTTACTTAATATTGAATTAAATGAGTAATTCACACTGAGGATCTTTTCAGGTTTAGAGTTTTAGAGAATTAGGACATAACTATTACATCTCAAAATATTACAAAGTAGTCGCTTCTACTAAATTTACATAAAATAAAAACTCTTAAAATGAAACATGTCTAGTTCCATGTCTTATATAGCGTGACATTCCATTGATCCCATCCTTGACCTTATTCCACTTTAATTCCTGTGAAAAACATTTCAAAAAAACTTGGGATGAGCATAAAAAGCTCAGTAAGGGATACACAAAGAATAAAAACTGTTACTTTTTCAAACATCAAGTAAACCATGTATACTCTATCAAAGTAATACCTTCACCTTCATGAAGTAGTAAAAACTCTTCACTAAATAAAGTATCATTACATATCTTTTTGTAACCAAGGAATTACCATAAAACCCATATAAAGAACACATAGCATATATAAAGGTAACTTGGGACATAAACATACTTAAGTGGAATAACCATGTAGTCGACTTCCACACATATCACTTAATGGAATAGACATACGGCCAATTTCCATACATACTTAATGGAATAGCCATACGGTCGAATTCCATACCCAATGCATTGGAGGTTATAACGTAACCACCCGTCCTGGTATTCACGGCACCACCAGTCATATGGTTTATAACGTAACCACCCGTTAAAATGTCCAAGTACCAGTATAAAATCATGAAACATAAAACCAATATAAAGGAATGATAACATTTCCACATTTCAATCACAATATATCATAAATATATTGACATAATAGAATCCTTTTTCAAAACCATTTTCAATACCAAAATACATAAAAGAGTATATGGTATTTATTTTATTCTAAAAACATTACGGCTTGTTGAGAAAGCCAAAGACCAAATAATACTCGCGGCGGCGGAAAAGGTCGTTGTCGCCGCGTACGTTAAAAAAAACATTCTTTTTTGTCGTTTAGTAAAACGCTTCGTATAAAAAGATTCCTTTTGTATAAAAGTAAAAGTCAAAGGTGTTTATACATCGTATAAAAGATAGTTGTGTATAAAATGAAATATGCCTCAATGAAAGGAGATTGAGATGAAGTCCCTTACCTCGGGTCCGACTTCACTCGATCGTTCTTTAACGTCCTGAATAATAAACTTGAGTTAATTTCTACTTAATTAAGATCCTTTTTAGAGTTAATTATTCCTTTTATATCACTTATTTCCATGTTATAAACATTATGTAACTATTTAAGTTAATAATGTTTGTTTTGTCGATATTTGGTTCTTAAGTCGAAAGTGGACTTGTTACAATTACATGTTGTTCGTGTGGTCAAAGGTTCTTTATATCTAGAATGACATTCCTGATTTGGATATCATATATATCATATATATCCAGAATATACATGTATTTATAATATTACATAATCATTTAGAGGTAAGAAATTAAATGCACCGTTCATAGAGACGGTAAGCCATACGTACGCATGAACGCTACTTTCATTTCTTTGTCATATTAATGGAATTAAAACTAAATGAGAGGTATGTATATTTTAATTCCAGAATTATATTAATCATTTAGATATATCATTAATTATATATATCCATTATATACATGTACTTTTAATCGTACATTACATTTGGGGATAAGAAATGAAATGCACCGTTCATGGAGACAGTAAGCCGTACGTACGCATGAACGCTACTTTCATTTCTATCTCATACTTTAATGGAATGAAATAATAATTATATAGAGGTATATTATAATTCCAGTATAAAATAATATATAATAACTTTAAATCCATCCTTTACACATCCCACATATGGCATTAACGAATCACATCACTTTGAGGGGGCGGTAGTCCGCACTTCCTAAAATGAAGATATCGCGTATACCCATAATGGAAGCCATAAAGGTAAGACACAAATGAAAAATATAGAAGAATAAGTAAAACATAAACATATTATATATCATATATAAAAATAGTGACATCATAATGGCCACCTTTGAAGGTGTTAAATGAGTATTGAACAATCATCGTTTCGGGAGGCATAATTTCGCCATCCACGGAAACCGTGTGTTCTTTAACCATTTGATGTAGTTGTGTGAGGGTGTAGCTCGAATAAATCATATAACAACATCCTAGTATATTGAAGATACTGGTGTTGTTACAAAATAAATAAATAAAAAGAGTTTAGGGGGTTGGAGAAGCAAAATAAAACAAATGAACATGAGAGAATGAATTACCTTTAAAAGTGTAACTCCTTTTGATTTGAGCCTAAAGGCTTCCTTTGAAAAGATTCTTCCCAAAGGGAATACTCTAGGATGAGGAGAGGGATGTGGATAGAGTAAATGGGTAGGGGTTGGCCGAGCCAAAGGCTTAAGGAGTGTGTGAAAGGAGGTAGAGGTGGGGGCCTTTTATAAGAGGAGAGGAGGGGCACTTTTGGAAAGTAAAGAAATATTACATTATTTGAAAATGTGTTTCGGTTTTAAAAGGTCCCACATTGATATAATTCGTGTATAAGGTGATATGGGTTCGAAATCCACCCATCCAATAAGTTATGGACATGTGTAGTTCATAGATTTTACAATATCTTTCCATTTTATTTAAATCGTCAAATAATGATGTCATCGCTGCATCATTATTATGTCATAAATAATTTAATTTATTTAATGTCTAAAAATTATAAAAAAACTACTATGATGTAGTAAATCTTTTTAGATTTCCAATGACTATTTATAATCAAAAATCCGATCTTTATAACCCCATGTAAAAATTGTTTTCGTAAAACATATTATGTTTGTGTCATTTTTTACTTTTACATTAAATAAAAAGTTATTTATGTCATTTCCCAACCAAAGTGTCTCCATGGGGTCCCCAAGTTGACCCATGGATTGTCTTGGTCGGCCATGACACAACCAATGAGGGTAGGACATGTGTCAAGTTCATTTAATACTATTAAAACATTATTTTTACCTTAAACTACACTAATTACCACTAATCGCGATTAAGAACTTAATAAGTTACTATTCACCAAAAAATTATTATAACCTCATTGAACCACATTTTACTTCATAATGACAACCATGTATGTCGGATTTTTGAAATTCAAAACACAATGATGGCAAAATTTCATTTAAACAGAAAATCAGTCTTTATAAGTATCACTTAGTGGTTTCACTATTCATTAAAAATTGAAGTTTTTCAGAAAATTACCAAAAAATCACCCTAAGCTATATTTGATATTACGAATTCAAGAATGAAGTATATTTTACAAAATTAAATACATATAAGTCAGATTAATTAATTTAATAATTAATTCCCGCTGTCAAAGCAAATATCGTGTTTTTATGAAACAATAAGTATCAAAAGATTGACACTAGTTTAAGTCTGATTTCAAAGTGAAATTAATTCCAAAGACCACTATTGGATTTAATGGTAAAAATATATTCTAATTTAACTTGAAAACCAATTCAAAAGATAATCTAATAATATAAATAAATTAGATTAAAAAGGGGTTTTGAATTAAAATACAACATTTTACACTATTCATTGAAAAAAATGAACTTTATCGGAAAGATACCAAAAATTTACACAAAGTAAATTTTGATGTTCCAATTCTAAAGAAGAGTTTTATTTGGTCCAAAATAATGTATAAGAGTGATCAAAACTATATTTAATGACAATTCACCATCAAAAGGTGATAAGTGAACCTTTAGTGAAAATTATGGTATAAAAGCCGAAAATTGAATTCTTTCCGTATTTTAAGCCATTATCTTTTATTGGATAAATGTAAAAACATTTAAAAACATATATAATCATATTTTATTTATTTCTATTCATTCCCCCCAATACAACGGCTACATGTTAACTACCATTTAAAATAATATTATTTTATTATTAGAGTGCAACGTAAGATTCCCAAGAAACTCGTTGTTGCGTGTTGGGTACGCCATCGAGCATAGTGTCCCCTTTAAAGTCATATTAATATTTTATTCACAAGTATGGATAAATATGAAAATGTCATATTCTTTATTTACCTGGGGTGTTACATCCTTCCCCCCTTTTGGGAATTGCGTCCTCGCAATTTTAAAATTGCTCTTGGAAACATCCTTGAAAGTCCCACATCGGAACAAGAGTCGGTAAAACAATAACTTTAAAATGAAGAACGATAAGTACAGAGGTCACCCGAGTTAACCCATACTAGGACTCCATGTAGGAAAACATGGACATGGAGGAGAAAACATAGGGTCATGTTCTGATTGAGACTGATAGAAAACATGTTTAGGTGAAAGTTAACAATAAGAAAATCACAAACTTGTGATGGGTTAAACGGTGTTGGGTTCCCTAGTAGGAAAAGTTAATAGACAAAATTTTTGTTTTAAGCTACTTTTTATTGAGGAATTTATTCATAAGGAAACATAATCAATTATCATGTTGACTTTCAACTTTTACTAGATTCCTTAATCAAACTCATATTTTTTTCAAAAGACGAGTATTTAGGGAGACTTGTTCGCATTAAGAGTACTATAATCAACTTCTAGAGAATCACCTAACCCAAAAAGGAACTACATACTTCCCATGTCTTTAGACTTTAACCAAAACAAAAACCCAAAAGATTAGTACAAGATCAGATAACCCAGAAAAGGATAACCCATTAGAAAGAAAATCTATTCATAATCTCCAAAATTTGTCCAACAAAAACCAAAGTTCAACGAGGACCATTCGATCAACAATTTGTCCATAAAATTCCTCAAAGTAAACCAATCTAAGATTGAAACCCAAACATTTGAAGGATTTAGTCACATAGTCTTCCAAGTTAAATCGTAACATTTATCTCCAAACAACATCTGTTGCTCCTAAAGTCTCGTATTGAAAAGTAATTAACCTAATCACATATCCTCCATGATAGGTTAATCATTTTCATAAATAACCCAAAATCAACTTACTCTTAATTGATAAAATCATATAACTAGAAAGAATCAGTCAAACTAACCAGGGACTTCACGTAGTCCAGTGGTAGGTGATAAATACCAGTCGCACTTTGGTTGTGGGTTCGATTCCCGCAGCTTTGTCCGACGCGACGGGATGTCACACGGTCTGTGTGTTTTCCTTTTTCCAAAACTATATAATTCTTAAAACATTCCCCAAAATGAGATAAAATCTTCAAAAATAATCATAACATATTTTAACCTCAAGTTTATCTCTTGCCTTTAATTTTCCATCATATCATAGAGTAACCCATAATTACCTAAAAAGTAAGGATCATATAAACCCTAATGGTTACCTTAATAATTATTACCTGAATTTCCACATCGAGTTGGCCATCTCGTGCATGATGCATTATGGAACTCACCAAGTTTTAAGTGGTTGATCATGACTCCTTGATAGTTTGTTTGGAATAACTATGAGATTCCTCATTGAATCCCCCATCTCATCTAGTATCTTAATCAGAGATCCACCACAGTTTCCTTCAAACCCATTGTCACTTTGGTGCCTGCTAGATCCAGCCATTTACTAAAACCAAAAAGGTCAGTGTGAGTATATCAAAAAAAAACCATCATGTACTAATGAAGAAGGTAAACACTAAGATACACTTACTCATTCACTTTATCTAAAACTAGGACCCTTTCTAAAATCCTAACCATTATGGTAATGTCACTTATGCTTAGAGGATACCCTAACCTCTAAAGTTATCTAAACCGACCTTTGATACCAACTATAAGGCCCCAGCCTTAATCCTTACTTAATATTGAATTAAATGAGTAATTCACATTGAGGATCTTTTCAGGTTTAGAGTTTTAGAGAATTAGGACATAACTATTACATCTCAAAAGATTACAAAGTAGTCGCTTCTACTAAATTTCCATAAAACAAAAACTCTTAAAATGAAACATGTCTAGTTCCATGTCTTATATAGCGTGACATTCCCTTGATCCCATCCTTGACCTTATTCCACTTTAATTCCTGTGAAAAACATTTCAAAAAAACTTGGGGTGAGCATAAAAAGCTCAGTAAGGGATACACAAAGAATAAAAACTGTTACTTTTTCAAACATCAAGTAAACCATGTATACTCTATCAAAGTAATACCTTCACCTTCATGAAGTAGTAAAAACTCTTCACTAAATAAAGTATCATTACATACCTTTTTGTAACCAAGGAATTACCATAAAACCCATATAAAGAACACATAGCATATATAAAGGTAACTTGGGACATAAACATACTTAAGTGGAATAACCATGTGGTCGACTTCCACACATATCACTTAATGGAATAGCCATACGGCCAATTTCCACACATACTTAATGGAATAGCCATACGGCCGACTTCCATACCCAATGCATTGGAGGTTATAACGTAACCACCCATCCTGGTATTCACGGCACCACCCGTCATATGGTTTATAACGTAACCACCCGTTAAAATTTCCAAGTACCAGTATAAAATCATAAAACATAAAACCAATATAAAGGAATGATAACATTTCCACATTTCAATCACAATATATCATAAATATATTGACATAATATAATCCTTTTTCAAAACCATTTTCAATACCAAAATACATAAAAAAGTATATGGTATTTATTTTATTCTAAACACATTACGGCTTGTTGAGAAAGCCAAAGACCAAATAATACTCGCGGCGGCGGAAAAGGTCGTTGTCACCGCGTACGTTAAAAAAAACATTATTTTTTGTCGTTTAGTAAAACGCTTCATAGAAAAAGATTCCTTTTGTATAAAAGTAAAAGTAAAAGGTGTTTATACACCGTATAAAAGATAGTTGTGTATAAAATTAAATATGCCTCAATGAAAGGAGATTGAGACGAAGTCCCTTACCTCGGGTCCGACTTGACTCGATCGTTCTTTAACGTCCTGAATAATAAACTTGAGTTAATTTCTACTTGATTAAGAACCTTTTTAGAGTTAATTATTCCTTTTATATGACTTATTTCCATGTTATAAACATTATGTAACTATTTAAGTTAATAATGTTTGTTTTGTCGATATTTGGTTCTTAAGTCGAAAGTGGACTTGTTACAATTACATGTTGTTCGTGTGGTCAAAGGTTCTTTATATCTAGAATGACATTCCTGATTTGGATATCATATATATCATATATATCCAGCATATACATGTATTTATAATATTACATAATCATTTAGAGGTAAGAAATGAAATGCACCGTTCATGGAGACGGTAAGCCGTACGTACGCATGAACGCTACTTTCATTTCTTTGTCATATTAATGTAATTAAAACTAAATGAGAGGTATGTATATTTTAATTCCAGAATTATCTTCATCATTTAGATATATCATTAATTATATATATCCATTATATACATGTACTTTTAATAGTACATTACATTTGGGGATAAGAAATGAAATGCACCGTTCATGGAGACGGTAAGCCATACGTACGCATGAACGCTACTTTCATTTCTATCTCATACTTTAATGGAATGAAATAATAATTATATAGAGGTATATTATAATTCCAGTATAAAATCATATATAATAACTTTAAATCCATCCTTTACACGTCCCACATATGGCATTAACGAATCACATCACTTTGACGGGGTGGTAGTCCGCACTTCCTAAAATAAAGATATCGCGTATACCCATAATGGAAGCCATAAAGGTAAGACAAAAATGAAAAATACAGAAGAATAAGTAAAACATAAACATATTATATATCATATATAAAAATATTGACATCATAATGGCCACCTTTGAAGGTGTTAAATGAGTATTGAACAATCATCGTTTCGGGAGGCACAATTTCGCCATCCACGGAAACCGTATGTTCTTTAACCATTTGATGTAGTTGTGTGAGATTATAGCTCGAATAAATAATATAACAACATCCTAGTATATTGAAGATACTGGTGTTGTTACAAAAGAAATAAATAAAAAGATTTTAGGGGGTTGGAGAAGCAAAATAATACAAATGAACATGAGAGAATGAATTACCTTTAAAAGTGTAACTCCTTTTGATTTGAGCCTAAAGGCTTCCTTTGAAAGGATTATGCCCAAAGGGAATCCTCTAGGATGAGGAGAGGGATGTGGAGAGAGTAAATGGGCAGGGGTTGGCCGAGCCAAAGGCTTGAGGAGTGTGTGAAATGAGGTAGAGGTGGGGGCCTTTTATAAGAGGAGAGGAGGGGCACTTTTGGAAAGTAAAGAAATATTACTTTATTTGAAAATGTGTTTCGGTTTTAAAAGGTCCCAAATTGATATAATTCGTGGATAAGGTGATAAGTGTTCGAAATCCACCCATACAATAAGTTTTGGACATGTGTAGTTCATAGATTTTACATTATCTTTCCATTTTATTTAAATCGTCAAATAATGATGTCATCGCTGCATCATTATTATGTCATAAATAATTTAATTTATTTAATGTATAAAAATTATAAAAAAACTACTATGATGTAGGAAATCTTTTTAAATTTCCAATGACTATTTATAATCAAAAATCCGATCTTTATAACCCCATGTAAAAATTGTTTTCGTAAAACATATTATGTTTGTGTCATTTTTTACTTTTACATTAAATAAAAAGTTATTTATGTCATTTCCCAACCTAAGTGTCTCCATGGGGTCCCCAAGTTGACCCATGGCTTGTCTTGGTCGGCCATGACATAAAAAATGAGGGTAGGACATGTGTCAAGTTCATTTCATACTATTAAAACATTATTTTTACCATAAACTACACTAATTACCACTAATCGCGATTAAGAACTTAATAAGTTACTATTCACCAAAAAATTATTATAACCTCATTGAACCACATTTTACTTCTTAATGACAACCATGTATGTCGGATTTTTGAAATTCAAAACACAATTATGGAAAAATTTCATTTAAACGGAAAATCAGTCTTTATAAGTACCACTTAGTGGTTTCACTATTCATTAAAAATTGAAGTTTTTCAGAAAATTACCAAAAAATCACCCTAAGCTATATTTGATATTACGAATTCAAGAATTAAGTATATTTTAAAAAATTAAATACATATAAGTCAGATTAATTAATTTAGTAATTAATTCCCGCTGTCAAAGCAAATAGCGTGTTTTTATGAAACAATAAGTATCAAAAGATTAACACTAGTTTAAGTCTGATTTCAAAGTGAAATTAATTCCAAAGACCACTATTGGATTTAATGGTAAAAATATATTATAATTTAACTTTAAAACCAATTCAAAAGATAATCTAATCATATAAATAAATTAGATTAAAAAGGGGTTTTGAATTAAAATACAACATTTTACACTATTCATTGAAAAAAATGAACTTTATCGGAAAGATACCAAAAATTTACACAAAGTAAATTTTGATGTTCCAATTCTAAAGAATAGTTTTATTTGGTCCAAAATAATGTATAAGAGTGATCAAAACTATATTTAATGACAATTCTCCATCAAAAGGTGATAAGTGAACCTTTAGTGAAAATTATGGTATAAAAGCTGAAAATTGAATTCTTTCCATATTTTAAGCCATTATATTTTATTGGATAAATGTAAAAACATTTAAAAACATATATAATCATATTTTATTTATTTATATCCATTCCCACCAATACAATGACTACATGTTAACTACCATTTAAAATAATATTATTTTATTATTAGAGTGCAACGTAAGATTCCCAAGAAACTCGTTGTTGCGTGTTGGGTACGCCATCGAGCATAGCATCCCCTTTAAAGTCATATTAATATTTTATTCACAAGTATGGATAAATATGAAAATGTCATATTCTTTATTTACCTGGGGTGTTACATCCTTCCCCCCTTTTGGGAATTGCGTCCTCACAATTTTAAAATTGCTCTTGGAAACATCCTTTAAAGTCCCACATCAGAACAAGAGTCGGTAAAACAATAACTTTAAAATGAAGAACGATAAGTACAGAGGTCACCCGAGTTAACCCATACTAGGACTCCATGTAGGAAAACATGGACATGGAGGAGAAAACATAGGGTCATGTTCTGATTGAGAGTGATAGAAAACATGTTTAGGTGAAAGTTAACAATAAGAAAATCACAAACTTGTGATGGGTTAAACAGTGTTGGGTTCCCTAGTAGGAAAAGTTAATAGACAACATTTTTGTTTTAAGTTACTTTTTATTGAGGAATTTATTCATAAGGAAACATAATCAATTATCATGTTGACTTTCAACTTTTACTAGATTCCTTAATCAAACTCATATTTTTTTTCAAAAGACGAGTATTTAGGGAGACTTGTTCGCATTAAGAGTACTATAATCAACTTCTAGAGAATAACCTAACCCAAAAAGTAACTACATACTTCCCATGTCTTTAGACTTTAACCAAAACCAAAACCCAAAAGATTAGTACAAGATCAGATAACCCAGAAAAGGATAACCCATTAGAAAGAAAATCTATTCATAATCTCCAAAATTTGTCCAACAAAACCCAAAGTTCAACGAGGACCATTCGATCAACAATTTGTCCATAAAATTCCTCAAAGTAAACCAATATAATATTGAAACCCAAACATTTGAAGGATTTAGTCACATAGTCTTCCAAGTTAAATCGTAACATTTATCTCCAAACAACATCTGTTGCTCCTAAAGTCTCGTATTGAAAAGTAATTAACCTAATCACATATCCTCCATGATAGGTTAATCATTTTCATAAATAACCCAAAATCAACTTACTCTTAATTGATAAAATCATATAACTATAAAGAATCAGTCAAACTAACCAGGGACTTCATGTAGTCCAGTGGTAGGCGATAAATACCAGTCGCACTTTGGTTGTGGGTTCGATTCCCGCAGCTTTGTCCGACGCGACGGGTTGTCACACGGTCTGCATGTTGTCCTTTTTCCAGAACTATATAATTCTTAAAACATCCCCCAAAACGAGATAAAATCTTCAAAAATAATCATAACATATTTTAACCTCAAGTTTATCTCATGCCTTTCATTTTCCATCATATCATAGAGTAACCCATAATTACCTAAAAAGTAAGGATCATATAAACCCTAATGGTTACCTTAATAATTATTACCTGAATTTCCACATTGAGTTGGCCATCTCGTGCATGATGCATTAGGGAACTCACCAAGTTTTAAGGGGTTGATCATGACTCCTTGATAGTTGGTTTGGAATAACTATGAGATTCCTCATTGAATCCCCCATCTCATCCAGCATCTTAATCAGAGATCCAACACAGTTTCCTTCAAACCCATTGTCACTTTGGTGCCTGCTAGATCCAGCCATTTACTAAAACCAAAAAGGTCAGTGTGAGTATATCAAGAAAAAACCATCATGTACTAATGAGGAAGGTAAACACTAAGATACACTTACTCATTCAATTTATCTAAAACTAGTACTCTTTCTGAAATCCTAACCATTATGGTAATGTCACTTATGCTTAGAGGATACCCTAACCTCTAAAGTTATCTAAACCGACCTTTGATACCAACTATAAGGCCCCAGCCTTAATCCTTACTTAATATTGAATTAAATGAGTAATTCACATTGAGGATCTTTTCAGGTTTAGAGTTTTAGATAATTAGGACATAACTATTACATCTCAAAAGATTACAAAGTAGTCGCTTCTACTAAATTTCCATAAAATAAAAACTCTTAAAATGAAACACGTCTAGTTCCATGTCTTATATAGCGTGAAATTCCCTTGATACCATCCTTGACCTTATTCCACTTTAATTCCTGTGAAAAACATTTCAAAAAAACTTGGGGTGAGCATAAAAAGGTCAGTAAGGGATACACAAAGAATAAAAACTGTTACTTTTTCAAACATCAAGTAAACCATGTATACTCTATCAAAGTAATACCTTCACCTTCATGAAGTAGTAAAAACTCTTCACTGAATAAAGTATCATTACATACCTTTTTGTAACCAAGGAATTACCATAAAACCCATATAAAGAACACATAGCATATACAAAGGTAACTTGGGACATAAACATACTTAAGTGGAATAACCATGTGGTCGACTTCCACACATATCACTTAATGGAATAACCATACGGCCAATTTCTATACATACTTAATGGAATAGACATACGGCTGACTTCCATACCCAATGCATTGGAGGTTATAACGTAACCACCCGTCCTGGTATTCACGGCACCACCCGTCATATGGTTTATAACGTAACCACCCGTTAAAATGTCCAAGTACCAGTATAAAATCATAAAACATAAAACCAATATAAAGGAATGATAACATTTCCACATTTCAATCACAATATATCATAAATATATTGACATAATAGAATCCTTTTTCAAAACCATTTTCAATACCAAAATACATAAAAGAGTATATGGTATTTATTTTATTCTAAAAACATTACGGCTTGTTGAGAAATCCAAAGACCAAATAATACTCGCGGCGGCAGAAAAGGTCGTTGTCGCCGCGTACGTTAAAAAAAAAACATTCTTTTTTGTCGTTTAGTGAAACGCTTCGTAGAAAAAGATTCCTTTGTATAAAAGTAAAAGTCAAAGGTGTTTATACACCGTATAAAAGATAGTTTTGTATAAAATGAAATATGCCTCAATGAAAGGAGATTGAGACAAAGTCCCTTACCTCGGGTCCGACTTGACTCGATCGTTCTTCTACGTCCTGAATAATAAACTTGAGTTAATTTCTACTTGATTAAGATCCTTTTTAGAGTTAATTATTCCTTTTATATCACTTATTTCCATGTTATAAACATTATGTAACTATTTAAGTTAATAATGTTTGTTTTGTCGATATTTGGTTCTTAAGTCGAAAGTGGACTTGTTACAATTACATGTTGTTCGTGTGGTCAAAGGTTATTTATATCTAGAATGACATTCCTGATTTGGATATCATATATATCATATATATCCAGCATATACATGTATTTATAATATTATATAATCATTTAGATGTAAGAAATGAAATGCACCGTTCATGGAGATGTTAGGCTGTACGTACGCATGAACGCTACTTTCATTTCTTTGTCATATTAATGGAATTAAAACTAAATGAGAGGTATGTATATTTTAATTACAGAATTATATTCATCATTTAGATATATCATTAATTATATATATCCATTATATACATGTACTTTTAATAGTACATTACATTTGGGGATAAGAAATGAAATGCACCGTTCATGGAGACGGTAAGCCGTACGTACGCATGAACGCTACTTTCATTTCTATCTCATAATTTAATGGAATGAAATAATAATTATAGAGGTATATTATAATTCCAGTATAACATCATATATAATAACTTTAAATCCATCCTTTACACGTCCCACATATGGCATTAACGAATCACATCACTTTGAGGGGGCAGTAGTCCGCACTTCCTAAAATGAAGATATCGCGTATACCCATAATGGAAGCCATAAAGGTAAGACACAAATGAAAAATACAGAAGAATAAGTAAAACATAAACATATTATATATCATATATAAAAATAGTGACATCATAATGGCCACCTTTGAAGGTGGTAAATGGGTATTGAACAATCATCGTTTCGGGAGGCACAATTTCGCCATCCACGGAAACCGTATGTTCTTTAACCATTTGATGTAGTTTTGTGAGAGTGTAGCTCGAATAAATCATATAACAACATCCTAGTATATTTAGTATACTGGTTTTGTTACAAAAGAAATAAATAAAAAGAGGTTAGGGGGTTGGAGAAGCAAAATAAAAAAATGAACATGAGAGAATGAATTACCTTTAAAAGTGTAACTTCTTTTGATTTGAGCCTAAAGGCTTCCTTTGAAAGGATTCTGCCCAAAGGTAATACTCTAGGATGAGTATAGGGATTTGTAGAGAGTAAATGGGCAGGGGTTGGCCGAGCCAAAGTCTTGAGGAGTGTGTGAAATGAGGTAGAGGTGGGGGCCTTTTATAAGAGGAGAGGAGGGGCACTTTTGGAAAGTAAAGAAATATTACTTTATTTGAAAATGTGTTTCGGTTTTAAAAGGTCCCACATTGATATAATTCGTGGATAAGGTGATACGGGTTCTAAATCCACCCATACAATAAGTTTTTGACATGTTTAGTTCATATATTTTACATTATCTTTCCATTTTATTTAAATCGTCAAATAATGATGTCATCGCTGCATCATTATTATGTCATAAATAATTTAATTTATTTAATGTCTAAAAATTATAAAAAAAATACTATGTTGTAGGAAATCTTTTTATCTTTCCAATGATTATTTATAATCAAAAATCCGATCTTTATAACCCCATGTAAAAATTGTTTTCGTAAAACATATTATGTTTGTGTCATTTTTTACTTTTACGTTAAATAAAAAGTTATTTATGTCATTTCCCAACCAAAGTGTCTCCATGGGGTCCCCAAGTTGACCCATGGCTTGTTTTGGTCTGCCATGACACAACCAATGAGGGTAGGAAATGTGTCAAGTTCATTTCATACTATTAAAACATTATTTTTACCTTAAACTACACTAATTACCACTAATCGCGATTAAGAACTTAATAAGTTACTATTCACCAAAAAATTATTATAACCTCATTGAACCACATTTTACTTCTTAATGACAACCATGTATGTCGGATTTTTGAAATTCAAAACACAATGATGGCAAAATTTCATTTAAACGGAAAATCAGTCTTTATAAGTACCACTTAGTGGTTTCACTATTCATTAAAAATTGAAATTTTTCAGAAAATTACCAAAAAATCACCCTAAGCTATATTTGATATTACGAATTCAAGAATGAAGTATATTTTACAAAATTCAATACATATAAGTCAGATTAATTAATTTAATAATTAATTCCCGCTGTCAAAGCAAATAGCGTGTTTTTATGAAACAATAAGTATCAAAAGATTGACACTAGTTTAAGTCTGATTTCAAAGTGAAATTAATTCCAAAGACCACTATTGGATTTAATGGTAAAAATATATTCTAATTTAACTTTAAAACCAATTAAAAAGATAATCTAATCATATAAATAAATTAGATTAAAAAGGGGTTTTGAATTAAAATACAACATTTTACACTATTCATTGAAAAAAATGAACTTTATCGGAAAGATACCAAAAATTTACACAAAGTAAATTTTGATGTTCCAATTCTAAAGAAGAGTTTTATTTGGTCCAAAATAATGTATAAGAGTGATCAAAACTATATTTAATGACAATTCTCCATCAAAAGGTGATAAGTGAACCTTTAGTGAAAATTAGGGTATAAAAGCCGAAAATTGAATTCTTTCCGTATTTTAAGCCATTATCTTTTATTGGATAAATGTAAAAACATTTAAAAACATATATAATCATATTTTATTTATTTATATCCATTCCCGCCAATACAATGGCTACATGTTAACTACCATTTAAAATAATATTATTTTATTATTAGAGTGCAACGTAAGATTCCCAAGAAACTCGTTGTTGCGTGTTGGGTACGCCATCGAGCATAGCGTCCCCTTTAAATTCATATTAATATTTTATTCACAAGTATGGATAAATATGAAAATGTGATATTATTTATTTACCTGGGGTGTTACACTGTGGGTCCCATGGATGTGTATGGTATCAGTTATATTTATTTGTTTATATTGGGTTATATATGTACCTGACACTTTTCCCATTTTTTATATTTTATTTTGCTTCCACTAAATTTTTTATTTTTTTCTAGATATTATTCATTTATTAAATTAGATAAACCTGTTGTATATCTTATAACTCAATTTGATGAATTAAGTTGTTTTCTTTGTTCAATTGTTGATGCCTAAATGTTTAATTTACGGATGTTTCCTTAGTGATTCTATTTAGTTTGTTCAGTTTTTATTTTGTTATCAATGATGAAATACTTCCCAAAATGTATATATTTTGAAACTCAACTAATTTTCACTGGCTTATGATGACTGGGAATTTCCTTTGGGACTTGTTTCAAAGTGGGTCGAGTGACATGTTGAGTTGAACTGGGTCGGTTCATGATATATTTTATTATATTTTATTTTTCATTAATTTCTAGATATTTTCATTTCATTTTCAAAAAAAAAACATTTCAAATTACTCTTACATAAAAAAATTTGTTGTTCATAAGGGTTTTGAATACTCAATTTCCCTTTCACTAGGTCGTAAACATTACTATTTTATTATACACCTCTTTGGTTCTTATTTTATAATATTTCCTTATTTCCATTTTTATTTTCTATTTATATTTACATATTCATATTTTCATTTCAAAATATTATACTTTTATGGACTTCATTCTTCATGAAAATGTATCATTTTATAGAATAACACTCATCCTTTAAAATAATTTCTTCTCATAAATGTATATATTATTCTGAACAAAAAAAATCATTTATTATTTTTAAATACAAATAAATTTTATCTTATGTACTCTTTATATTTAAATTTATAACTTTTCAAAAAAATAAAAATTTTCCACCTTCATAGATGCTTGTTGTCTTTAAAAAAATTTAAAAATAGAAAAAAAAATTTAATTTATTTTAACGATAATATATTTTCTTATTTCATAAAAAATTCCTTAAAATTAATTTATTTTCAAAGACCCATTATATGATATTTTTTTAAATTGATGTTTTAAAATGTGTGTAAGTCCTCATTTCTAAAATGATGTTTGAAAGTGACTTGTAACTTAAAATTTTTGTTACCCTAAAAAAATATTTTCTAAAAATAGATTTTATTACATAATTTCAATTTTAATCTCTATATCTGAAGAATCTATCTCTGATATAGTAATTTTCATGATCATCATCTATGTTCTTTTATGAAATTCTTTTTTTAGAGGTTGGATTTTGGTATTAATCAATCTAACACATGATGACATTGTATACAATACCAATTGATAATCTCATGAACATCATTTTTATTACAAGGGTTATTCATTACATGTTGTAATATTAGATTAATATAGTAAACATATGTATTTTTTTTACTATATGGCTAACTAAAAATGTGTTTGTCTCATAATTAAAGGACTTAGAGAATACATTGCCTTAAAATAAATTCCCATGAACTTTTATATTTATAGTTTTATAGGATTTGGATACAACATTAACTTAAATAACCCATATATTTTTCATAAAGAGGGAAAATTTTCAACTATATAAAAAAATTCATAATCCATAATTTTAATATATTGATATTTTTATGAAATATTTCTATTTAAATAATTGTAATTCTTCAATAGCTTACGTTTCACGCAACCATGAGTTTAAATGAACCAAGAGAGACTATTAGTATACAATGAAAATTATAACCTATCCATTAATTTTACATTAATAAATATGGATTAACAATTTATTAAATAAATATAACTTAATATGAATATATTAAGTGCTTAAAATTTCTAGTAAAATTTCATTATTCTTAAAAAATAAATTTTCTTTAAAAATGTGTTTGTAATATTTTTGTTTGTTATAAATTTAGAAGAATGTATTTGATAAAATTAACACCATTTTTGAATTCAAAATTTCAAAATTATCTTAAAATTAGTTTTTATAATTTTCCTAAAACATTTAAGGAATAGTAAAAAAATGATTTTTAATGAAAACTGTATTTTTTAGAGTCCATTCATAGTAAAATTATTTTTTTGTTTAGTTTTAAATTTTAAATATTTCATTTTGATTTAAAATAATCCAATTATGGGGTTTGAAAATTATTTTATATATGAATTTATTATAAAAACATTTTATATTTTAAAAGGGAATTGTTTTGCAAAACTATTTTTAAGGTCATTTTACGAGTTTTATTTTAAATTAAATTCGTAAAATTATTTGTTTTGTAATTTAAAAGTGGATGAAAATTCTAGATTCATTATGTCCAAATTTAATTAATAGTTCCATTTTATTTTTTTCCAAATATGAATAGTAATCTTGGTAAATTTTGTTTCCATGATAAAAAATAATTTTGTTAATTAAGGTTAGAAATAAAGTTATATAGACTATAACATGTCCCTAAAACGTTCCCAAATATTATTTTATAAATAAAATTATACCATTAACACATATGGATTGAGATTAAGTCATTTAATGGACACTTTTAAATGAAAATTACTTATATAATATTCAAATCAAAGAAAGATATTGAATGTCACTTTTTTACATCTTTAATGTCCCTTATCAGTCCACATGGGAAAAAAGTTAATTTATGAATGAATATAACATACAATTTATCTTAATAAAAATATCTTCACGAAATGAATTTATTTTTTAATTTTTATTCACTTAGATGAGATTATGGTATTTATAAATTCTTATTTATGAATGATTTAAAAATTTCGCATTAAATTTTTAAATAATAATAATAATAATAATTATAGGGTTACCCAAAAGATATATTTGACAATAAATATTATTCTAAAATATAGAACATTTATCATCATAATTTTCTTATAATTATTTGTAGAAAAATATTTATATTAAATAATTACACTACGCTGATGTAATAATTATTTTATTAATTAAAATAGAAATAAATGTTGTTAAAAATATTAAAATAAATATATAATGAGATAATTAATATGATAAATGAACTTTAAAGATCACCTAAACATTTTAAGTATATAATAAAGTATTTTTTTATATGTTAACTTGTTTTATTGATATTTGTAAAAGTACAAATAATCAATAGAGTCAAAATTGACAGTAAGGACCATTTATCAAAATAATATTTTATTAAATTATTTTAAAATCATAGAACATTTGTAAAAATATAATAAAAATACAATATGGTATAAAATGTTATAAAATTTCTATTTATGAATTAATTGACATAAAATTTGTATAAATTACAACCTTTTAATAATGAAAGATTTGTTACCATAAAAAAATAAATAGGTTACGTAAGGGTTAATCAAAATGACAAATGTTTAAAATAATACAAAAACTTTTATAAAATGTATCATTTGATTAGATTAAAAAACTTATATCATATTATATATTAATACATTTACTTTTGGAGAAATTTGGATTTAGATTTAATTTTTTATAAATTAATATTTTTTAAATTTCCAAAAGTGCCCCTCAACTAAAATATAAATAGGAACCTCCTCCCTCACTTCATTACAAAGAATTTAAAATTCATGATTGATCATACCCTACCAATTTACATTATAAACTTCCCTAGATACATTATAGATGTTTTTTTATTCTCAAAAGATGGACCCTAGTGTCCCTAAGATAATATTTAAAGGATGTTCCCTAGGTAAAAGTTTACCGTCTTTACCAACTCTTCTAAGATTATTTTTATTCATATAATTCGTATTCATGTGTTTTTTGAATTATAAAGTAATAAATATATTCTAAAATATATTCTGAAATGAAATTATGATTAATTTATTACTATATTCCACCATTTAACCATCCCAAAAAATGAAAGATCCACTTGTGTGTACGTATATATTATCGTCTCTATGCAGTGGTGTAATTAGTCTTTATCACTATATTACCTAGATGGGAATAATGATGGAAATAATAGGTATATATAATAATTATAAATTCAAATTGATTCCTAAACAAAATATAATTCGTCCACTTCTATACCCTTTTACTATTTATTGAATGATACAATCACACGTGCATACGTATGACCTACTGTCTCCACGACGCGATGCGATTAATTTTCCATATTTTACATTCATAAATGATTATATAGATTTATATAATTAATAAATATGATATATAAAATTACATAATATAATTAATGTAATGATATAACTATATCCCATTCAAATTAATTTAGACTTATATGACATAACATGTATTTGTAAATGAAGTCGTTGACATCCAAAAGAAGAGTAATAATGAAATATTATTAAAAATGGTTGAAAATATAATCCTATATGATATCAAAAACATTAATATTATTTTTAAATAAGTCTATATCATTAATTTATACATTATACAAAATTTTTAGATACATACAAAAGAAATCAGGCCTAAGGTAAGGGTTAATTTAACAATCTCATTATTATTCAAAAGTTTTTATACATGAGTATCTATTGGGGAATATTTATATTCCATGTTTATGTTTCTTAGAAATTTATTCCAAAATATTATTACTATTAATCTATGATTTTTTAAATATTTTTTCACCCATGTCTTAGTTTTTACAAAATGGTTTGAAAGGATTCGTTTGTCAATTTCCAAACGAGGTACTTTTTGACTTTTCTGGAAAGAGTATAAGAGGAATTTTTTTTCACTTATAGGACATGAAGCAATTTTTATACCTTAATAATGATTTAATGACCTGAATTTTCTCTTAAATTATTACAATTTTATTTTCAATGAAGCTATTTTATTTTAAAGCTTCTCATCATTTAATGAAAATAAAATGTTTCAATAAAGAAATGATATATTCCTCAATAATTATTTTCGAGTAATCTTGGAGAATTATTTTATATCAAAGATAATAGTATTTTATGTAACTTATTCTTTAATATGTGTTACTATTCAATGATAAAATCATTATTATTTATATATTTGGTTTATGTTTATTATTGAATGATATTTATGAAAACTTTTCCATGGGTTATGTTATGATGGAAGGATGTTTATTAAACTCTTTTTTATGGGTTCTGATATGATGAATGATTAATGTTATTATGTTGAATATATTTATAGCATTAATTATGTGAAGGGTTAGACCTATATATACTTCCATTGCATTGGGTAAAGATTTATATCTGATGAAATAGACAGTATTGGAATGGGAAATGATTTCAGATCGGTAATAAAGGATTGGAACGGGAAGTAAACTTTGTTCAGCAACACAGGGCTGGAACGAGTTCTGAACCTGGTTTAGTGAAGGAATTTATATATTATGAGGGTCTTTTAAGTGACCCTTGACTAATATGGGAATTATTTTATATGCTTATGTTTATTCCATAATTTCATGTCATATGTTGTGATCTCATGAAATATGTTCTTTATGAACTTCTATGATTTATCCCATTGCATGATATAATGATATTTAAGATGAATGACCTAATTCTCATATGTTTTTTCTTTTTTTATGTATCATGACTATGATTGGATTGATATCGCCCTTTTTTTCCCTTACTGAGCACATAAGATCACCCTTTTTTTGTTTTGTTCCTATGATATGAAGAAAGTTATTAAGTAATATGTGTCAATATAGGTTCTAATTTTGGATGAATAAGCGATATATGATGTAGATATTTTATGATTTAGTTTTTTTATACTTTCTAGTTTCCAAAGAAAGTAAAATTTTATGGTTATTTAGTGTTTTTATGTTATTTAATGAATATTCATTCATTTAGATGTAATATTGATGTATGATAAGTATGGGATGATATAGTTTGTATTAGAGAAGGTTTTAGTTTACCTTGGGAATCTATGATGAGAAATAATTAGAAAAAACCATATGGATAAGTGTTTGTTTATAATATAATCCTAGAGTTTTGTTGATGATCATAACTAACCTAGGATAAAACATACGAACTCCTAAATCAATATTTTATAAGTAACCTTGGATAAAACTTAATGAATCTTGAACATGAAGGAACTACATTAATGGTTAATTTTATGGTAAATGATATGGTTATTCTCTTGAGAAAATGATTTTTATGGGATCTAGAATTAAAAATATTTTTGTTATGATCACACGACTTCATCAACCAATGAATCTTGTTGGACATCCAAATGAGCAATGGAGGGAACACACTTTTATTGAGTCCTTTATGAGAGAACTTCCACATTATTTTAGTGGATATTCTAATGAAATAGTGTCTGAACAATAGATTAGTACTAATGAGAATATATTTCCATTTCTTCCGCATTCAAAACATGAGAAGGTCATCTTGGTAGTCTATCATTTGAAAGTTGAAGCATCGTAATGGTGGAATATTTTCTATAATATTAGGCAACAATATGACATTGACTCTATGGAATGGTATGATTTCAAGAACTTATTTTTTAATATGTACTTTCCTCATATTCATAGAACAATGAAAGAGAAGTACTCTGATGATCTTAATAAAAAGGAATATGAATAATTTGTATCTATGAAGAAAATTTTACAAGATTTTTAAGGCACTTTTCTAGATTTATCCTTATGCCAAAGGGTAAGGTTGATCGATTCATCAGTGTCTTAAAAAATTGTACCCAAATGGAATTTACGATAAGATACTTCACTAGCTATGAGGATATAATTTTATATTCCCTAAAGGTTTATATGGAGATGTTAGTCACCCATCACACATATGGTATTAATATGAAGTGGAAAATATCATTCAAGGGAATATGAAAAAACTATAGTGAAAAGAAAATGATCTTGCCTTTATGATTATATTGTGGAAAGAAACATGGATGAAACTGTCTTAAAGGGACATGTAAACGTCTTAAGTGTGAGAATTAAGATCATCATGATATTTAATATCTATGTTATGGGAAAATATATATCTATTATTTCAAATAGAGAAAAGGATACATAGAATGGACCTCTCAAACATCATTGTTACAAGTTCGATTTGAATTGGAATTATGGTATAGAATTCCCTAATCCAAGTGTTATTGATGATGATCAACATTATCAGAAAAAAAAATTCCAAAGACTAATGAATATCCCATGCTATAACTAATGTTGATGTGGAGTAAAACAATGAAGTGGTTAAATGAACACTTATCATCCACTCTAAAATAGTTAATATTTTTTTTTATTTTGGATCAACCCATGCTGTTATTTAAAGATAATTTTCTAAGGGTATTTCATATTACCTCCACTATTGGATGTTGAGTTAGTTGTGAAAAATACTAATGGAATATAAATTACATCACATGTTTATAATTATTTTCCAGTTGAAGTTTGTGGGAAACTGATTCCTAAAAATCATGTAATCTTTCCTTTAGTTTAATTTGATGTGGTGCGTGGAATAGATTGGATTTCTCTATATAAATTACATATCAATTTCCAAGGAAGGGAATTCACATTTAATATTTAGAATGAATCTATAATCATCTATCGAAGCAAGGATGAATACAAACATCCAAGGGAAACTAATTCCACATTATAGGATTTAATTCCTTTAAAGGTTATCTATCTCATATAGTTGGGGAGAAACTCAACATTAAGGATACAACTAAATTATGATAATATTTATGTATTTAATAAATAATATCCAAGTTCTCCACCTAATCATGAAGTTTAGTATTCAATATAACTCATATCGGGTGCTATGACTACTTAAAAATCTCCATATATAATGGCCCCAATTGAGTTTTAGGAATTGAATAAGAAACTCAAATAGAATCTTGATAGGGGATTCATATTCCCTAGTGCATCACCTTGGGGTTCACCTATTTTTTTGTTAAGGAAAATAATGGATCAATGATACTCGGCAATGATTATGAAGAACCTAACAATATCACTACCAGGATGAAATATCATATCCCATGTATTGATGAAATGTTTGACCAACTATTCAAATTTATATACTCTTCCAAGATTGATATCCATTTCGAATTTCATCAATTAATGGTCATGAAAGAGGATATACCCATGATGACATTATGTACATGGTATGGACCCTATGAATCTATAATTTTGCCTTTCAATATTACTAATTCCCCCCACTATATTCATGGATTTAATGAATAGATTCTTTTGAGGCAATCTAGATCAGTTTGTCATAGTATTTTCCAAATATATTTTTGTGTGTTCGAACAGAATGTAAGAATGTGACGATCACTTGAGGATTATACTAAAGAACCTGAGAAAGGAGAATCATTGTGAATAATTTTCCTAGTGTGGATTTTTTCTTCATAATATTTCATTTTGGATTCATTTAATCTCAAGAGAGAGGATATCTATGGATCCAGCAAAGAAAAACCTTATTTATCATTGGCCTAGATGAGAAGCATTAACTCAGACATAATTTTTTCTTGGTTTGGAATGATATTATCAATGTTTTGTGAAATATTTCAAATTATTTTCTAATATACTCACCATGTTCACTCAGAAAAGGGTTTTTTTTCATATATATGAAAGAATGTGAATATAATTTCAAAGAAATCAATATAATTTTAGTTAGTGAACCTATACCCACAAAAACGAGTAGTAGAGAAAGGTTTGTGATATATAGTGATTCATCTATGAAGTGTTTTGGATGTGTTATCATGTAAAATGATATGGTTATAGCTTATATCTCAAAAAAATTGAAAATCCATGAGATAATTTACCCAACACATGAATTGGTGTAAGCTATGGTAATATTTTGATTGGAGATATGCATGAGTTATCTTTATGGGGGAAATGTGTGATATATATACTAATCATAAATTTTTAAATTTTATTTTCACTCAAAATGATCTAAATATGCACCAATGTAGATTATAGAATTTGATTAAATATTATGACTGCTCAATACATTACCACCCTGGGAAAGTGAATATGGTGGTAGATGCTTTGAGTCAAAATGACCATGATATCCTATCAATGATGAGGATCACAAAAGATCCAATATTTATGTATTTGAAAAAGATGAATGTAGAAATTTTAAAGGAAGGGTGGAAATATTATCTCGATAAAATGAATGTTCAACCATCTATAAAAGTGAACAATAAAGACAGAGAGAAGGAATATATAGAGTTATAAAACAAGCTGATAAATGTTCTCTAGTTAAATATTGACTATGATGGTATAATAAAGTTCAAGAACCATATTTGTGTCCCTCCCATACCATTATTAAAGAAGTAACTTTTATAAGATGCTCATTGTTCATCATTCCCTATTATCTTGAAAGCACCAAGACATATAGCGATCTAAATAAGTATTTCTAGCGGGACTGAATATATAATTATATTATATAATTTGTTTCTCAGTGATTGGTTTTTCAGCAAGATAAAGCTAAGTGATATAATTATAAGGGGAGGTTACAACCAGTACCCATACTGGAATGGAAATGGGAAACCATCACAATAGACTTTGTCATTGGACATCCCAAAATGTATAAAGGCCATAATGCCATAAGGGTTATTTTTGATCACATTACAATGTCAGAAACATTAATTTCTATCTGATAATACATCTATATTGATGATCATTTCATAATATATATTAATAATTAGGTAATATTTCATGGAGTACCACATTCCATTATATCTGATTGGGATCCACAGTTTTCCTCGAAGTTCAGGAGATGTCTTAAGTAGGCTCTACATATATAGTTATGTTTAGATAATTATTATCTTTCTATGATAGTTTTTCATTATAATAGGATAATTAAATCTCTATATGACATGTTTAGTAATTTCTCTATGGATTTGAATGGTGGTTTGGATCAATACCTACCATTGGTAGAATATTTTTACAACAATAGCTTTCACTCAAGTATTTAGATGGATCATTTTGAATCACTCTATAGTATGATATGTAGAACTCCAACATGATGGGATTAAGTGGGGTAAAATATGTATTGGTACCTGATCTAGTTTAGGAAATAGAAGAGAAGGTTATATCTATTCAACAACACACAAAAACAGCTCAGAGATGACAAAAACGTATTGATGACAATCGATGAAGTGACATAGAGTTTGAAGTGGGTGACATAGTATTTCATTGAATATCTCCTAGGAAGAGAGTGATGGTATTTATAATAAATGGAAATATAATTGCTATGTATATTAGTTCTTTTGAAATTATGGATCGTGTTGGGAAATTATCTTATCGATTGGAACTTCCATCTAATCTATATCATCTTAATGATTTGTTCCATGTATCTCTCCTGGGAAAGTACATGCCAGATCCTTCACATATAATAAAATCATAATTCATACCATGGGAGAAAGATATTTCTTATTTAGAATAACATATAGGGATTCTAGATCATATATAGAATGTTCTATGAAACAAGACCACTGGATTGGTAAAAGTTTTAAGCGAAACAACCAATTTAAGGAGGCAACGTGGGAACCCAAGGGTGGGATGAGGTAGATGTATCCTCATCTAGGTTTATCTATGTGATGAATTTTGAGGGTGAAATTCATATTGTGTGGGGTACAATGTAATTCCAGGATTTATTTATGAAATATTTCTCTTTTAGTAATTTTAATTCATTAATAGCTTGCATTGCACGCAACCATAAGTTTAAAAGAACTATGATACACTATTTATATATTATGACCATTACAACCTAGCCACTAATTTGGAAGTAATAAATATTAATTACTAATTGATGTAATAAATATTTGTCAATATGAATATAATAAGTGCTTAAAAACTGATCACACAATTTTTAGTAAAATCACCTTATTCGTCAAAAAGACATTTAAAAAAATTATTTATCTTAATATTTATTTTTATAAGAAATAGATAATGGATTTGATAAAATTGTTTTCATTTTTTAATTATGAATGTAAAAATTTTGAAAAAATTATTTTTTTATATATTTCTGAAATCTATTAAATAATAGTGAAAATAATGATTTTTATTGAAACCCGTATTTTTCTTTTAAAATATTTACAATATAAAATTATGTTTTTTAATTTTAATTAGTTCATTTTTATTTAAATTAATCCAATTATGGTTTTTTTAAATGATTTTATACCCTATTTTAATATAAAACATTTAATTTTTTAAAAGTGATTTTTTTGAAAACTGTTTTTCGTAGAATTTTATGAGATCTATTTTAAATTAAATTCTGAAAATTCTTTGTATTTAATTTTGAAAAATTGATACTAAATTTTTATTTGGATGGTATAAATTTATTGAATACTTCCCTTTTATTTTTGATCAATATGAATAGTAATGTTGGTAAATTTTGTTACCATGTTTAAGATTAAATATAGTTTTTTAGGATAAAAATAAAATTATGAATACCATAAAATGAACATAACATATGCCATAATTTTATTTGATGTATAAAATTCACCCCAAAATAGCTATGTAATGATATTAAGTCATTTAATGGACACATTTCCATGAAAATGAATTATATAATATTTAATTCAAAGAAAGACACAAAGTACTACTTTCTTTGTCTTTATTGTCCCTTATGTGTCAACATGGGGAAAAGTTATGTTATGAATGAATCTAACTGTTAATTTCAAAATTAATAATCATAATTTACTTATATGAATTTATTTTTGACTTTTTTTCATAAAGATGATATTATGGTATTTATAAAATCTTATTTATTTAATATTTAAAGTTGTCACATTCTTGTTTTAAATAATATAAAAATTTTAATATAAGTTTAGAAAAACATATATTTGAATATAAATATTCTTCTAAAATCAATAATATTTATCATCATCATGGTTTTTTAATTTTAATTTCTTTAAATAAATAATTATATGAAATAATTACACAATACAGATGTAGTAACTATTTTATTAATGGAAATATTAAATATATGTTGCTAAAATTGTTAAAGTTAACATAATTTATATAATTAATGTGATAAATTAAATTTATATATTATATTTACCTCTTAAAGATATAAAAAAATATTTTGTTCAATGTCACCTTGTTATATTGATATTTTCAAAAGTCCAAATAATGAATAGTTTCAAAACTAACACTAATGAAATTTTATCAACATAACATTTTATTAAATTATTTTAAAATCATTAAAATCATTAAAAATAAAAAGAAAATTATATATGGTCTAAAATGTTATAATTTTTTAATTTATTATTTAATTAATATGACATAAATAATAATTACAACCTTTTAATATTGAACTATTCGTGGACTTAGTTAAAATTAAATAGTTTTTTTAGGGTTAATTAAAATGACAATTCTTAATATAATAACCAATAATTTATAAAATCTATTGGGTGATTATATTATATTTTTAAACTATAATATCTTAAAATAATTGATCATTGGGAGGTATTTGGATTGAGATTTAATTTTTTATATTTTTTTTTTAAATTCCAAAAGTGCCCTTATCCTCAATTATAAAAGGGAACCTCCTCCAACACAACTTCACAACCCATTGAGCCTTCAAGATCAATCATAACATAAATATTTATCTTCAATACTTCCCTATCAAAATTATATATTTCCTAGATTTCAGAAAATACATTCCCTAGTGTCCCTAATAAACGATATAAAGGAAGTTCTTCAAAGAATAGGTAATCATCTTTACTGACACTTCCAATATTTTTTTTCAACTTCCTTTTATTATGTAGTTTCAATTATAATGTAATAAATCTTGTGTAAACTATATTATAGGATGGTATTATGGTTATGGAATAAAAATATTCCATCTTTTATCATTCAAAAGAAAAATGAAAGCACTTTGTATTCGTATGTACGACTTACCGTCTCCATGTCACGGTGTAATCTGTTATTCATTACTAGTTTTCCTGTATGGGCATAATGATGTAAATAAAAATATATATATATATATATAATAATTATAAAATGATAATTATTCTATAAAACAATATATACCATACACTTCCATACCATTTTACCATTAAGGGAATGATACCATCACTCATGCATACGTACGACCTACCGCCACCACAGTGCGATGCGATTCATTTTCCATATTCACCATTATTGAATGATTATATAAATAGATATAATTAAAAAATATGATATATATATATTATAATAATATCAATATTGAAATTATTGAAATATATCCTATTCTAAATAATTGATACTTATACAACAAAACATTCATATGGAAATGAAATAGTTAACACCTGAAAAAAGAGTAATAATGAAATATTATACACAAACGGGTGATAATATGATAATTTATGATATAATGAATATCAATACGATTATAGAATCTGTTATAGGAATTATTTAATCAATTATAGATGAGTTTCAAAAACATTTTTTGGAAATTAGTCCTAAGTTAAGGGTTAATTTCACAATCTCATTATTATTTGGTATTATTTATATAAAATTATCTACTAGGGAATATTTATCTTCCCTATCCATGTTTTTTAAAATTTTCTCCCAAATTAGTTTTAAAATTCATCTACAATTATTTAGTTTCATTGTTACCCATGTGTGTGTTTTTTCTAAATGGTTAGAAATAAATCTCTTTTCGTTTTCTTGATGAGGTAATTTTTGAGATTTATAAAAAATGAATGAGAGGAATGTTTTTATAAATTATATGACATGAAAATATTATTTTGATTTCACGGTTCCTTAATTACTTGAAGCTTCCCTTACAAGATTACAAGGTTTTTTAATGAAAATTTTTTATTTTAAAATTGTGTCATTTTATTAAAATAAAACATTTTGAAAGTTGAAAGGATATTTTCCTCAAGAATTATTTTCAAGTTAATTTTCATATTTAATTTTTATCTCAAATTACATCATTTTATGTTACATGGTATTTATTTGGGGTTGTGATTAAAATATAGAATCCTTATTCTTTCTATATTTGGTTTATGTTTTCGATTGAATGATATTATTAAAAACCATTTCTTTTCCTTGGGTTATATTATGAGGGAATGGTGTTTATGAATCCCAATTGTTTATGGTTATTGATATGATGAATGAATTATGATATTGGGGCACAAATATGTATGGTTTTCATTATGTGACTGGTGGGACCTATATATCCCTCTAATGAATTTGTTTATGATTATATGTCTAATGAGATCGACCTGACTGGAATGGGAGATGGTCTTGGTTTAGTAATATAGGTTTGTAATGGAAAGTAAACCTGGTTTAGTAACACAAGGCTGGAATAGGGTGTGAACCTGATTTAGTAAAGGTCATTGTCCACTATTATGGCCTTGACAATGATCCTTGACTTATGTGGAAATTATTTTCCATTCCTAAGTGTATTTTACAATTTGATTTCTTATGTTATGATCTCGTGAATTATTTTCATTATGAACTTCTAAAATTTCTACTGTTATATAATATCATATTATTTGATATACCAGATATAATTTTTAGTTGTTTTTCTTACATTCTTATGTCTCATTATTATGAAAGGATTAATTTCCCACATTTTTACCCTTACTAAGCATCTAATGTAATCCATTATTTTGTTTCTTATCCTATAATATTAATAAAGGTATTAAGTAAAATGTGTGAAAAGTGGTTCTAATTATGAAATAATAATAAGGAGATGTTGTATATGGTTTATGAACATGTTTTTTATGTTTTATTTTTTCCAAAACACTAAAACTGTATGGTTCAAGCATAATTTTTCAATGTTATTTAATGAATATGCTTCTATTTATATGTAATATGTATATTTAAAAATTATGGTCTGTTATAATAATAGTTATTTATCCATTTAGAAAACTTATACACACAAGATAGCCTTCTATATGTATTATAGATATTATTTTTCATAAAAACTAGGGGAAATGAAAATATAAAAAAGGTTTTTTCTTATATGCTCAGTATGGGTAAAAATAATAGATCAAAATCAATGATCACAAGAAAGTATAATATTAGGATATGGGTAAATATATATAGATAAGAAAGTTATATCCCAAATATCAAATATCAGCATAAGTCATGGAATAACATAAAAATATTTCTTATAATTTTTTCATATCAAAGAGGAAAATAATAATAATATTGCATTGAATCATAAAACAATAATATTGATTAATGGAAAAATATCATAAAAATAAGAATATATTATAGTTAAGGTGTAAACTATATATATAATATATCATAAAAAGAATACAAACATAAAAATGTGGTAGAATCATAATAATAAGAAACCTTGTGAGAAAATTCATCATTACTAAGATATTGTGAACATAATCATTTTTTCCACTCATGAAAATGTAGGAAATATGAATATGCCCAAGATTTTGTGATAAAACTCATTATTTACACCCATTAAAATTCCATGATAGATCAAAATTATGCAATGCATTGGTGAGTGATATAGGGCCCCACCAGTTATCATATTATAACGTCCCGACATGGGTGCCACACAGTGGTTCCCTGATATGATTCACCACATGACTGCAAGCACAACTCCATGAATGCCAGAGGTTTCCAACTATCAGTGAGGTTTTTTATGTCATTTATGTTGAGACTATACCCTCATTTATTAGAGGAAAATGTAAGAGGAAATAAATAAACAAAAAGAGAAAACATATATATAACCCGAAAAATACTCTTGTCATAAGATAATCAAACAGGAAAGCAATACTCAACTGAATGGGAAAACATTCTATGCCAATATAAGTGTCATGTTTCAAATATAAAATGTAAAATAAAGACAAAATGACTCCCAAAGAGGGTCCTAATCCATGTCTCATTTCCTCCTCCAAGTTCCATACCCAATCAGCCACATTTCCCCAGGCCTTTGCCCTTATCCAGTCCTTCAACAATATAATCTATTTGAGTACCAATCGGGCAGCCTGATTAGGGTCTAAGTACAACTCAGTAGGACACCACCAATAGTTTCAAAAACAATTTTATTGAAGAGATAGTTTATGTAGCTCTATAATAAATAATTACATTGTACAAATAACTAGTTATTATATTATCATTTATTCTTATCTAACTATATTAACACAAGGGTACACAAGGTTACCCATACCTCAATACTAGCTTCATATCATACTATATCCTGACATGTTCCCTAGGTAATAACATATCATAATACCTACTTCTTACCGAATCTCATAGTATTCAAGGAGCTATGATATCTTAATACCTGATTCGACTCATGAAAAAGATGAATATTCTTGTGTGAGGACAAAACGCAGAGTACCATTATTTCCATTCATTAATTTTACATTTATAAGAAACATTTCAAAAGTTACAAATATCACACACATATGTATTATAACCATGATACCATTCATACTCCTCAATAGATTGGCCATTTTCCCATTCCCTTTAATCATAAGTATAATGACCATGTTTCCAGGTATACTTCTTAACTTAGAATGAAAATATTCCCATTCTCTTTACTCATAAGTATGCTGACAATGTTACCATTTTTAATTCTCAATTTAGAATGGATATATTGCCAATATTTATCACATAATTAATTGTTCAATTAATTATCCACCCCAATACCATTTATAATTCAACAATTAGTTAAAAAAATTCATTACATTAGTTAACTATACAATTTAAAAAGTGATTCAAACCATTAATTAATTCATCAATTAATTAATAAATATCATAATTCATTTTATATAATTAATTTTCTAGAATTAATTATTTCATTCAAATATCAACTTTCCATAATTAATTATCTCAATCATATTATCAAAATCACATAATTAATCTACAATTAATTATCTCAACTTAGCCATTTTAATATATCATAATAATCCCATGATTAATTATCTTTATTACAATACCTACCTCTTAAAATCGATTTCCCCAAGTTAATTATCTAAAAGGGAACCCCCTTAGTCTTATGATTAATTCCTCAAATACTAACATATTTCTACAATGCTTTGATAAATCAGTTGGTAAATCTAATTAACCCAATTAATGAAAATAAATTGCTAATGGATATTATAAATTTTACAATTTTGAATATACATATCAAATCCATGACTATGGGAAATAGATTTGGACCACCTACCTCGATTCATTGATGGGTGTTTTCTCAATGGAAATCCCCATAATCCAAGAAGTACAACGATGTTGAAAACATTTCTGGATATAAATCCCAAAACCAAAATCAAGATCAAATACATCTAGATCTCATAAACCTAAATCTAGATCTCACCACACAAGTTTATATCCAAGGAAATAGAAGAAATCTTCCATTAAATGATCAAGGAATGATATAAGAAAGAATGGGGGAAGCATCAGGATTAAATCTACTTACTAGGAGAAGATATGATCTTCAATTTGGGCTTCAAATATCAAGTAATAGTGATCGTAAGGCCTTGGAAACCCCCCGTGTCGATGGAAGAACCATACTTTACCCATAAGAAAGTAAAATCTTGTGTTATGGATATATAGGATGTGAAATATGTCATTAAAAGATGAAAAAGAATGAGATACTCAATTTTAGGATCTCACTATCAGCCCTCTCACAATTTAGTCACATGGTTAGAAAAATTTTCCACTAACTATGCATTTCCATTGTTTTAAGGGGTACTTTGCACATCTACCTTGCACGACCTCTTAGAATGTGCTTTAACCGTGCTGAAGATACTACCTCAAAAGACCATAGATCACATGGTATCTTCCAGGTAGTCGTACAATTTGTTCAAAATGTGAGATAATAATGATAAATACCTTCTTCCCAAAAATTATCTTAGACTTTACCCAAAAACACCATAATTCACAAATATACTCAATGTTACTTAAGTAAAAACAAAATTACCAGAAATAGATCATGAGATAACTCTATAAAAGTTTGATATCTTATAATCTCCCCACCTTATAATGGCTCATCCTTGAGCTGAACTTCCAAGACATTCTATGATTCTAACCCAAAAAAGATCGGTCCATTGATCCCTCTTATCTACTTCTCTTTACCATGTTTCCTCTTGCAAAAATCCATGTTTCCATAATGCATGAACTATCAGCATGAGCTTTCCGCACAAAAATTTCTCACTGTGATCCAACACTCGTATTAGATGCTCCTCAATGGATGAATCTATCTCACAGTCAACCTAATCCACATTAACCGCATGATAAGGGATGGGGTAATACCGCTAAAGTTTTGATACATAGAAAAAATAATTCATAGCACGGTATCTCTATAGAAGATCCACTTGGTAAGACAATATCCTGATTCTCTCAATTATCTCAAAAGGTCCAACAATCTAGGGCACCAAATTTCCCTACCTCTGTATCCTGTGGTTACCCAACATAGGAAACTACTTATGGAATACATGACCATCATTTGTAAACACTAGGGTTCATATATGTATGTCATCATATGAATTATATATATTTTGATCCATATCCATACAATTTCAAATCAATTTTACCTACTCCAATGTCTCATTCACGAGACTCGGTCCCAAAAACTCTGACTCACTAGCCTTTATCCAGCATAGTGGTGATCTACATGGCCTACAATAAAAAGCCTCATATGGTGACATATGTATAGTTTCCTAAAAACTATTGTTATAGGTGAACTCCATTAAATCCAAGTACCTTTCCAAAGATCCACTGAAGTCAAGAACACATGCTTGTATCATATCCTCAAGCACTAGTATAGTACATTCTAACTGCCCATATGTCTGTGGGTGGAAAGTAGTACTCAATGAAACCGATGTGCTAAGTGATTTTTTCAAGACCTACTAGAAGTGTGAAGTATATCACGAGTCCTGATTTGAAACTATAGTCTATCGCACTCCACGAAGATGGTCTATCTCTCAATTATATAGTTCTCCAAACTATTCTACTATAATGCATTCCTTTATATCTAGAAAATGAACTAAATTTGTTAATCGATACAAAATGAACCAAATAGTTCCATTATTCCTAATCATATTTGGGAGAACTGTCAAAAAATCCATGGTCACATCATCCCACTTCCATTTCAAAATTGGAAATGGTTGTAGGAAACCTCCATGTCACTGATGCTTCGCCTTCTCCTGTTGACTGGTGAATCATCTTGTCACAAACCCAACTGTCTCATTTTCTTGACTGACCACAAAAACTATCTTAATAGGTCATGGAAAAGTTTGGTCACTCTTGGATGAACCACCCACTTCAAGTCATGGAATTCCCATATGATCTCCTCTCTCAAGCTCATAGTTACCACAACTCAATTCTTCACATAGATGACCTCATCCTCATCTATCAACCAGTCCCAAGATGTCTCCACACCATCAAAGATTTACATAAAGGATAAGAACTAAAGATCCACATACATTTGGTCTTTGATCAATCTCAAAATTATAGACTCCACAATAACTAAAACCAGATTCATCTACTCCAGACTCTCCTGAACAACCACATGCATTTCAGCAAGGATGGTCATCATCTTCCTCTTTGCACTTGACTCATGTACCCACTGAGTCTATATTTTCCTGATCAAGGCATAAGACACACTATTTACCTTCCTAGGAATATATTCCAGTTCAAAATAGAAGGAATATATATACACAACTCATATCTTCTGCCTAAGATTCAAATCATGTTGTGAAAATATATACTTCAAGATCTCGTGATTCATATAGAATGTAAACTTTTATTCCAAAATATAGTTCCACCAAAACTTAAGATCATAAACCAATGTTTCCAAATCGAGGACATGTGTAGGGTAATTCTATTCAAAAGGCCTCAACTTCTATGACCCATACACCATAACTCAATCTCCCTGGATCAGCATAGCTCTATGTCTGATCCCACAAGAATATTAATAAATCTTATACTTCTCACCTAAGTCAAGTAGGATCAAAATTGGTGCCAACGTTAGGTGCTTATCCAACTCTTAAAAATTTATATAAAAAGCCTTTGAACAATAAAACATAACTCCATTTTTGGTCAAGCTCAAATTTAGTGCATATAGATTGGAAAAGTCTTGGATAAATATCTTATAATATCGATATAATCCTAAAAATATTAGGATATCAAAAGAATTCCTAGGATGCTCCCAAGAAACCACTTCCCAAACCATCTTTAGGTTCACTAACACACCTTCCCCTGATATGATGTTCCGCACGAAGTGTACCTAGTCAATCCAAAACAAACACTTAGATATCTAGGCATATAATTGATTCTATCTCATTGTACCCAAGAAAATGTCAAGTTGTTGGGAATGGTTGTCATGAGTCTTGGAGTAGACCAAGATGTCATCCACAAACACCACCATGAACTGATCCATATACAGATGAAAGATCCTATTCATCAAATCCATAAATACTGTTGGTTCATTTTTTAACCCAAACATCATTATAACAAACTCATAAAGACTATACATTCTTCTGAAAGTAGTCCTCAGTATATTTTAAGTTTTTACTCTCAACTGATGATACCCTGACTTCAAATCGACATTTTAGAACACTCAAGATCTCTTAAATTGTTAAAACATATCATCAATACATAGAAGAGGATATCAATTATTTGTAATCATTTTTTAAAACTTCTGGTAATCAACAGAAAATTGTAATCTATCATATTACTTCTTTACGAACAAAACAAGTGATCCCCAAGGCAACGTAATTGGATAGATAAATCTCTTATCCTCCAAATCCTACCACTGAGTCTTATGCTCTTGAAGCTCAATTGGTGCCATTTTTTATGATGGAATAGATACTGGCTCATCCCATGACATGATCTCAATAGGGAATTCCACGTCTCTCTCAGGTGGTATCCTTGAGAAGTCTCTTGGAAAGACATCCTGAAATAGTGCCACTACATGTGGAACAATATCTTGCCAAACACCCCCCATCATCCATCAAAATTCTATAATCATTGTGAGTTATCCCAGTTGCTGAGTAATTGGTCCTTCTCTTACTTCTTGGGCATCCCACTCTCCACGATGAATATAATGGTCACCGTTAGGAGACACAATAGTCACACTTCTACGATAACAGTCGATGTGGGATCGGTATCCAACTAGCCAGTCCATACGCATAATCAGGTCAAATATCGTCATATACGGAACATATAGATCCCATATGAAAGGATTTTCCCAATCTCTAGTTAACTTCCATTTCATAGATTGATATGTCTATACTGAACTTCAAACGGTGTATCTATAGTCATAACCCCACTCATAAACTCCACTGTCAGGATCAAACCCACAACAAATCTTGTTGATATACATGAATGAGAGGCACTAGTATCAAACATGGTACTAGATAAAGTAGAATATTATAGAATAATACCTATTACTATTAATGGTCTATCCTCTCTATCCACAAGTGTAGGTCGTACTGCATGTAACTGCACTTCCCCTCTTCCTTGTGATTCTATCTGACTCCCCTACGTAGCACCACTCTGTTGATGAGAGTTCTCTTGACCAGAAGCACGATATAAACTTACTCTACCACCTTGGATAGTAGAACTCCAACTTTCATCCCCATTTATTATAGAAGATCCTCTTCCCATATTCTAACTCTACCCAATTACACCTTCAGTACTGGTCTGTCGCTGTGACCTACCTAATTTTTGTAGATGTCTCATATTTTCTAAATATCGTTACTCTACTGGTGGTTAAGAATAGTGTCAAAAATAGTTTGGTGACCTACCACACTAATGACAGATCACCCAGTAAGGTCATGTCCAACCAACCCTTCTATCTAAATACTATACTTCCCACTTCCATGGATAAAAATGTCATAAGAACGCTTCTTGCTCTTGAAATTATCATATCCTAATCATCTAGTAACAACTACTAGTTCGGTACTGGAATCCTTCCTTAGGGTCCCTTCAACTATGAGAGTCTGATCCAAAACATCTATAAACTTATTTATCCTAAAGATATTTACCTAGGAATTAATATCACACATAAGTACATCTTGAAAATGTTTAACTAAAGTTGTCTCATCTCCTGATAATGTTGGAGAAAATAGTTTTAGATCTATGTAGTTTCTAGCATATCCAATCACTGATATGCTCTATTTTGTCAGATGCATGATCTCAGAAGATTTATCTTGTCTCAGCATCACTAGATAAATGTTTTCCAAGAACCTCTCAAATAATTCCTTCCATAACAAACCATCAATCTATCCAATTTGTGCTTGAATGTCTCACCAATATTTCATTGATCCCCATAGAATATATGCATCAAACATGATCGTCCTTTTATCCAGAGTCTCTAAATGTTTAATTATTTTTTCTATGGTGTCTACCCACAATCCATCTCCATTCATTCCACCCTCCCTAGTAAAAGTCATAGGGTGTTGCAACTGAAACTCCCTAGTAAACTTAGAAAAACATTTCACAACTTTCCTTGTGTCTCTTTCCAAGAATTTCATGTAGCGAGTGAAGTTCTCTTGAAAATTATCCCCATCCTCTTCAACTGGAATAATCAGTTCCTCAAGGTCCCTAACTGGAAAATCACCCATAGGGATTATCCTAGGTCATCCCCTCAATAAGTGTCATGGATTCATTCTCTCTAAAAATCCCAACACACATCTCAGGTCTCATAACACAACATTATGACATTTACGTAAGTGGAAATAATCGCAACAAATCTTTTCCCCCCACTTTGCCACACGATCAAAATCAAGGTGCTATCACTACCCATAAACATCATACTCCTTGGTTTTTGTTAACAAGGGTAAAAAACTATCTTAATCAAGTTAATCATTTAGACACCCAATTATTCTCATTTCAATAAAATTTTAAAACATTTTCAATTCATTTTAGGCTCCAATTTATATTTTAATCCCACAACAAGGAAAACAGTTCAAGTTAACTACTTACCCATAACCCATTGTCCCGTGCGTGACTTAAATGATTCATGCCACAATAAACATGAGTTCCTATAATAATGCATGTATACTCAACTCTCATTCCATTCTATCCCACAAATCAATAATAATAAAATTATCAAAAACAATAATCACATCTCACCATAGGTGCGTCACCCAATGTGAAATAATATTTAACTGTATCAACAGACAACAATAACAACAATCCCACCCTGAGTACTTGGGTTTTCCATCATACATTAGTTTGAAAATCACAAGCATGAGCTCAATACCAATCCTAGACTCGTTACAGTCTCCCATATACCATTCCCAAAATAGTAAGATAATGACAAAATAAGGAAAACTGGATCGAATATACCACTTTGTAACATCACGACTCAGGTGCCAGGAAACAGTACCTCAATATAGTTTTCCACATGACCTCAAGCATGCCTACCCATATGCTAGAGGCTGCTGAATAGTTGTGAGGGTCCGTTATGTCATTCATGGAGATACTATACCCTCATTTATCAGAGTAAAATTACTATAGAAATAAATAAACAAAAGTGAAAGAATATATATATATATATATAAGAAAAAAATACTCATGTCACTGGATAATTAAATATGAATTAAATATTCAACTGAAAGGGAAAACACACTACAAGAATATAAGTGTCAAGTGTCAAATATGAAACTGAAAATAAAGACACTAAGACTCTATAAGAAATACCCAAACCATGTCTAGTTCCCTCCTCCAAGCTCCATCCCCAATCAGCCACCTATCCCATGTCATTTTCCCATATCCAGTCCTATAAAAAAGTAATATTTTCAGGTACCGATCAGACAGACTGAATAGGGTGTGATTAAAATCAGTAGGAAACTACCAATAGTGTCTAAAATAATTCCATTCAAATGATAGTATATGATGTTATATATGAAATACGAACAATGCATAAATAATAAGTTATTTAATTATCATTTAATATTATCTAACTACATTAAATCTAGGGTTCCCAAGGATACCCATACCTCAATAATAACTTAATCTCATACCAGAGCCCAAAGTGTTCCCTAAGTACTACCATATCTTAATACCTTCTTCTTTCTGAAGCTCAAAGTATTAAAGGTGCTATAATATCTCAGTACCTCATTCAACTCATGCTGAATCCAAATATTCTCATGTGAGGCCATAACTCAGAGTACCATTATTTCTATTCTTTAATTTTACATTTATAATCCACATTTCCAAATATTTCAATATCACAAACATAAGTAATATTACCATGTTACCATGATTACTCCTCAATAGAGTGACCATGTTCCCATTATCTTTACAGTTATGTATAATTACCATGTGACCTTGTATACTTCTCAATTTAGAATGACCACGTTCCCATTCTATTTACTCATAAGTATTATGACCATGTTACCTTTTTTAATTCTCAATTTAGAATGACCATGTTCCAATTATTTATCAAAAAATTAATTTACCAATTAATTATACACCCCAATACTATTACTAATTCAATAATTAGTTAAACTTATTCATTCCATTAGTTAACTCAAAAATTAACAAATTACGTCAAAGCATTATTTAATTTATCAATTAACTAATAAATATCAAAATTAATTTTCAATAATTGATTTTCCAAAATTAATTATCCCATTATAATATAATATTTCCATAATTAATGCCATAATTAATTATCAATATCATGTTATTAAAAGAACATAATTAATCAGCAATTAATTATCTCAACTTATTCATTTTAATATCTCATAATTAATCACCCGATTAATTATCTAGATTACAACAGCTACCTATTATATTCATTTTCCAAAAATTAATTATCTAATAGGGCATCCCCGTTAGTGTCACGATAAATTCCCCAATTAATCACCTATTCCCGTAAAGCATTGATAAATAAATTGGTCAATCTATTTAACCCAATTCCAGAAAATCAATTGCTAAAGGATGCTAGAAATTATAAAATTTTGTATAAACATATCAAATAAATGACTATGGAAATTATATTTAGACCACCTACCTAGATCCTTTGATATAATTTTTCTCAACAGATATCCCCAAAATCTGAGCAGCACCACAAAATTGACAAAAGTTCCGAATCTAAATCCCTAAACCAAAATCACGATCAAAGACATTATGATCTAATAAACCTAGATATATATCCACAATCCTAGATCTAGAAATCACCAAAAAGTTTTACATCCAAGTAAACATGGGATATCATCCATGAAAAGATCACAAATAGATAGATGAAATAATGGAGGAACTATCGGGATGAAATCCACTTACCAAGGAAAGAGATGATCTTCAATTCAGAGTTTCGATCTTGAAGAAAGGTGTTTGTAAGGCCTTTCAATCCATCTGGATCAGTGGAAGAACCTTTATTTACCCATAGGAAAGTAAAATCCCGAATTAGGGCATCATATGAGGTGAAATGGGTCATTAAAAGTTGAAAACATGTGAGATCCATAATTTTAATATCTCAATATTTTGCCTCGCATGTTTTAGTCCCACGGTTAGAAAAACCATTCGCCAACTATGAGTTAGTCATTGCTTCAAAGGGGAACTTCACACAACAACCTCCCATGGCCTCTCAAACCATTGTTTAACAATGTGGATGCTACTGCCTCAAAATACCTAAGATCTCATAGTTTCTTCTAGGAAGCTGCACGGTTTGTTCAAACCATGCGCAAACCATACACATTCTCTTTTTCTCCAAAATTCTCTTAAACATCAACCAAATTCACCCCATGTCACACTCCAAATCATGGTACATAGGTAAAAAAAATGTACTAGAAATCATACCTGAGATAACTCCAGAAAATCTCAGGATTTACACATATTTACAAATGAATGCCAGTTGAAATAATTCATTCAACATATCACAATAAAACCATAGAATGGAATTGGGTTTCATATCCTTTTCCAATGGAATAATGTGTAGAAAAAAATTATATTTCCTTAAATAATACTATCAATATGAAACTATGGAATCTAAATTGATATCCAATGATATTAAGCATCTTTCAAGGTAAATACCATTAAATAAAGATTAAATATCATAGGATATTTACACCATGTAGAAACCGGGTATAATTTCAAGTCAATAACTTACCCTATCAACTGACTTATGGAATCTAGGTGAACACCCTTTAATCATTAAAATGTAATATATTGTGTTCTCAGAGGAAGGAAATTGGAAGAAATATCCAAAACATTCAATGACATTGAAGTGAAAAGGTAGTACTGGATTTCGACGATTATAATACCCTAAACTAGTATTATATATTTTTTGGGGGTAAATAATGAATGGAAATTCGTAAGGAAATAAATGAATTTTAAGTAAAAAGGAGAATTTAAGAGAATCCAAAAAATAGTTTTTAGAAATTATATTTTATATTTTCATAGAATAAGCTGTTATGGTTAACTTTTAAAATATATTTTTCTAAAAAGTTAATGTCATAACATTTCAAAAACATTTACCATAAAAAATAATCCTCAACAATGTATCTTTGAAAATATATAATGGTTATTTCAATGAAATGTAGAGTAGAAAATAAAACAAACGATCATGGAAGAAAAGAAATTTAAAATATCTTTATTGGAAACCATATTAAAAAACGTTTAATAAAGCTTCCTCCTAAAATTGGGAAAATAAAAATGTGATGGTAAATTGAAATAACACATAATTGTGTTTAAAAATATAAATAAGAACATTTTAAAGAAGGAAAATATATATAATAAATAAAATCTTATTTAAGTAGGATGAGAATTATTCTTAATCATGATATAGATTTTGGGAATGAAATTATTAAAAGGAAACTAATCTGAGTAAGAATATTATTTTACAATAATGATAAAGTTAATATACATTGAAATACAATATTATGGTGAAAGAATCTAATATTTTAATAAATATGTTCAAGAAGAAGAATTATAACTCAATTAAAAGTGTTGAGTTAGAAAAAAACTCACAACATTGGTATCTTGTGAATTGAGACCCTTTTAATGAAGGAATATCATATGCTTCTTGAAACCACATGAATTAGTTTATTATGGTAACACACATTCATTATGAAATATTGGCATGATAAAAAATATATCACGGTGCACTAAATAAAATATGTCTCATGAAAACAAATTTGAGACAAAGAACCTGTTACCCTAATTATAGTTTAGTCAAACATGATGTAACTACATTTTCAATGAACATAACAATATTAGTCACTAATTTTATATCATTATTCAAAAAAATTAAGTTTTTTAAAAATAATTTATAACAATTTATCATAAATATGTTACCTTCCAATAGATTAATTTCATCATCGGATGTTTATATTTTTTTAATTAATTGTTTTATTCATGTTTTATAGTGATAGGACTGATTCTCACTTATTGGATATAGTTTCATCATTTCAGGATTATTAAATATAGTAAAAAACAATAATTCCAAAATTCCAATTAGATTAATTAGATAAAATGAATATAGTTATTGAAAAAATAAATTTTGATGAACTAGTTTTTGTGTGTTTAATGATCTAAAAGAATTATATTAATGAATATATTAAATATTAATAAAATTTTTTCAGAATAATTAAAACATATTAAATATAATATTATTACATGATATTACAATTATACAACATTCCTTAGTAAATATGATATAAATTATATAACATCATTCACTATGGTGGTAAGGCTATCCCATTAATAATATTGTTATAATGATTTAATGAATAATAAAATGTTATAATAAAATGTTAACATAACATTAAAATAATAATAAAACTCCCATAAATATAATTTCCCTAGAATAAATTCATTCATAGAAACATCCATTTTGTGTGCTGTTTAAAAATGAAAGTCATCATCTGTGGAGGCGGTTATCCACACGTACGTGTGATTAACGATTATATTTCTCAATGAATGGGATGAATTGAAGGTATATGTAAAATTATAATTTATGAATTATAATGTTTAAATATTAAAAAAAAATATTTAATTAATTCTACCTATTTTAGTAGCCTTGAAGGATGGGGATGAAAAACTAAAAACATTTATTTGTGGGAAAGTAGCCCGTACGTACAAACAATAAATGTTGTTTTTTCGTCAATAAAAAGTATTGAATAATAGTTTATGGGTTTATATAATACTTTTTTGTTATATTAATGACCCTGATGAAATTATATTAGTGTTTATAAAAAATAGAAGAGTAAAAATGAGAATTATTTTTTTGTATGAAATGATATGGGTGACAACTTGAGATTTATCTTTTATATAAACATAGAAATGAAGTAATTAGTCTTAATAAATAGATACCAAATACTTATTAAATTGAGATAATGTAATATATGGATAATATTTTTATTATTTTTGGATAATATTAAATGTGGGTGGTGTAGCATGATGTGGTGTAAGTGATCCCCTTGAAGATGTGAAGAGAAGGATTATTTTTGTAAGTAAAATTTAATTTCAGTAATGGTATTTGGTTATTCATGGGTTAAAAGAAAAAAAATGTTTTAAATAGTAGAGTGGGTTGTTTTTTCCAATCCACCTCTCTTAAGAACACTTTTAGACAAATTTTTTAAATTTTTAGGCCATTTTAACTTAGTAAATCTCTTTTTATGCTTTTTTAATTTTACTATGAACACTAATGTTTTTTATTTTAGTTATTTAATTTTATTGAACAAATTAATTTTTTTATTTTAAAATTTAAACATTATTATTTCAAAGGTTAATATCATTTTATCAAATAAATCATATAATCATAGATATTTTAATTTAATAATTAATTCACATGATTTATTAAAATAGTTTTTAGTAAAAGTATTTTTTAAGCATAAAATTATCATGTAGGTTAAAATTATCAATTTTATAAATTTATATGAAATAAAATGGTAGATTATAAAATAAATAATGTATCACCTCAAGACTATACAATATTTTAATTTTATAATAAATTTAAATATATTTATACATTTATTTATAGGAAACACCGTGTTAATATTACTCTACACAAAATAGTGAGTTAGCTTTTGTTTCACGAAAGAATGAGTTTTACCATTAATATTTTCAAATTAACACTTATCTACTAGATTTTAAATTAGTGGTTATGAATAAGATTATATAACATATAAAAATATTTATTATATATGATATATAATGTTTTTAAAATGAAGCAACTTATTTGATAGAAATATCATAATAAGAAATATAGTTTATGCATAAAAAACTGTATTTTTCTAAAGGCAATTTTACTGACTTTTAATGGCGTGACTATTTTAATAATATTTTTTTTTGAAATTTTATAAATATTATTTGTCAAAATAAAATTATTTCTCTCATTCATAATGTAAAAATTATTATATAGTGAATTTTTGGTATTTTTTTAGATGTTTTATTTTATATGAATAGTGTAAAATACTACATTTAAGATGAAAGGTGCATTTTATTTTAATTAATTATTAATGAAAAATTTAGGAGGATCTCTCAGGAGGTCTGCACTCATTAAGGCTAACTAGGTGTTTTTATTTATGCGGGGGGTGATGATCTCCACGATGTTTTCTCACAATGGCATTAGATGTTATTTGCATGGTAGTGTTTGATCCGGTCTAGATCTATTCTTTCGAGAATGGGTGTCAGTATTGAGGCGCTTTTGATCTATGGGCAGTGTTATTGTGGTAAGATATAACTCGATCATGGGTTTCTTCCTGGTGGTGTTGGTTTTTCGGGTGTTAGTGATTTTGGTGGCGTTGTGATGATGGTGAAGTTCGTCATTGTGGCACAGTCAGTGGCGAGCTCTTCGACAGTGATGGTGGGTAGTGATGGACATTGGTGATAATTAAATTGGGCATCTTTATGGTTATATTTTCTGTGGTGTGACATTTCACCCTAAGGGTTTATTCGTCTGCATAATAGGGAGCTTCCTGGTAGTGGATCTTGAGGGAAATGACGGCGGATGGCTCAGGGGCAGTAGATGAAGGTGGGTCTAGTGGTGGACAGACAAATGAAGTGAAAGCCTAGGTGATAGCGATCTTGGATATGAAACCTAGAAATTTCAGTTGTGGAGTTATCCTCATGTGTGCCTGAAATATATGGATAGTCGATCCGGGTGATGTATGGAATTCACTTTGGGATTTGTTGGGTTGGTGAGGATGTTGGTGGTGGCAGGTGGCACTTAGGTGGTGATTTTCATTTGGGCGATGACAATGTGTTTTCCTATATTGAGTTTCCTTTCCTGGGCCTTTTGGTGATGGATTGAGACCTCATTGGGATCCTAAGCCACTTAATTTTAAGTCAATGTGACACTTTTCTTTCGGTAATGTAATGAGTTCTCCCTTAACCCATTATGAAAGGTGTTTTTTTTTATTTTTATCTTTTTAATAAATTGGAAAAAGTGTTTTCTTCTGACTGGGATTGCCTGGTATTAATGAAAAATTATATTTTTTATTGGTTTTAAAATTAAAATATATAAATTAGACATATATTAATTAAATTTAGGTTATTTAAATCATTTTTATATTAAATTTAGATATACAAATTTAATTTACTTTTGAACATTTTCAATTTAGAAACTCACCTTATCGCCATTGGTGCATGATTACCTTGAAATTCATTTTTGCTGTATCAATGAATTGAATTTTGATAAAAGGATAAACATAATGGGAATCATTATAATATTTATTTTTTAATGAGTTTAAATAATTTTTTCGCAAAAAATAATAGCAAATGTAATTAAAATTAATCACAATGATTAAGGTAAAAATATATTTACTTAGTGGTTAAAATTTGATCATATTAGGAAAATGACCTATAAACTTGTCCAAATTCCATTGGATAACAACATCTTGACCATATACCCCCTTTAGTACGAATTATATGAGTTAGTCTAAGACATGTTCATGAATGTGACCAATATAATATGTAATGTAATGAAAATGAAAAAAATTGTACCTTCCATGCTTTAAATTCATATAATGATTTTGATTATTGAAGAAGATACATAGTTTCAGTTATAAAAAATATTTTTAAAGGTAAATGATTTTTTATCATGATAATTTTACTTTAATTTTTAAAGATGATATAATTACATTAAATGCTTAAGAAACACCTACATAGTGATTATTTAGTTAATAAATAAATAAAAGATATGATACTAAAAATATTAAAATTGAATAAAATTAAATGGATTACTACGTTACATTGTTTTTTAGATGAATATTTTATTTTACATAGCTATTAACTTAATATATTTTTATTCCACAATTTTATTGATTTTTTGAAATTTTAATTAATTAAATAATGCCAAAATTGACATTAATGTCATTTTATATTAAATAAAATTTAATTTAACAATTTGAAATTTATTAAAATAATTACGTTCAAAAAAATAATTCATAATTGTTTATAAATAAAAAAATATGATCTTCTGATGGAAAAATTTATCTTTTATAATTTACATATTGTCCCCTAAACAGTGAAAATACTGTTTGTACAGTTTGAGTTAAAGTTGTGTTTTTTCACGTTACTGGAGTTGGTTTTAGAATTAATATACATCACACATGGAATTATTGTTTTGTAAATTAGATACCATATTTATAATTAATTTTGTCTATAATTTTTAATAAATCTAACTTTAATTTAGTCTTAATGGTTAAATTTCGTAGATTAGAAAATATGTCACCATAATAAAAACCCAAATTACTAAACTTTGTAAACATAGAAGATAATTATCAATATTATAAAAATAAATATATGATTTTTTAGTGGAATTATAGATGACCATAAATTAAATTTAATCAATTATTTTTCAAATTTCTAGTCACATTAGGAAAGGGATACATCCCAATAGTGTTTACTATTTTATGTTTAGAATAATTACACATTCCCTCCACTATTAAAATGAATTAATTATTCCCATATCATACACATCTCAATACACAATTTCTCTTAAAAACCATTCCCAAATAAGCTCCCAAAATACCTTACCTGAACCTAGATGCCCCACGTTTTTCCCAAATAAATCTAAATAAGTACTTTGGTTAAAACCTAAAGAAGATACTCTAAAAAGATGTAAAAATCTTCAACAATTACTTTTGTATTATTTCATTCTCAAACTATTAAATTATTCTTATTAAATGGATATATAATAACATAATTATTTGAAATATACTTATATATTTTTATGTTGAGGGTTATACATACACCTATACACACTTCTATCAAATGGTTAACAAAATTACCGCTCATGCATGGAGAACTACTGCCTCACGAAATGATGTCCTTCATTTATTCTTTACAACATATAATGGTGGGAAATTATGAGATAAACCTTATTATTATATCATATATATGATATTTATGTTTTCTTAATACATGTGGAATTTTTTATATAATATGTACCTTTATTCTTTATTTTTTTTAAATACGATAACATCATTTGTGGATGTGTGGACTACCCGCTCCTAAAACTGATGTGATGGGTTCATACAGTACAAGGAATTTATTAAAGATTAGTTTAATTAAAAATATGTGATATACAATAAAATTAGATGATATTAATTACATAATTACCTTTCATCAAATATAATATATCATTTTCTTTGTACCCTATTTACGCACTAAAAAAGTGATAATGTCATTCAATGATGTGTTGACTACTGCCTCCTTGACATGATGTGATTACTTTTAAATTACATTAAGTATATATATATAATTATATATGATTAAATAAAATTTTATTTATGATATAAAGATAATCATTTAAAGATAAAACGTTACCTACCATCTTTAAATCATGATCATTGAAAATGGGAATGTTACTCATGTGTACGTACAACCTACCTTCTCCATTATTGTAACTTGGGTTCATATTTCATAAAAAAATATCATTATTGGTTTTAAAAGTATAATTTATTTATAAATATGATAATTATTTCATGAATATTATTCTTTTTATGATTATATAATTTCAACTTTGACAATAGTCATCCTACCAAAGTTGTTTTCCACACAATAACCGAATTTGGTCAAAACACCCGACATAAACATAATTTTTAAGTATTTTTATACAACATTGTAATAATTGAAGTAGAATTAGTATTATAATTTTAAAAGGTAATCAATAAATTAAATATTTAACATAATTTTATTATTTAGGAATACAATGTTACACCTAACAAGTCAGACTCAATGTAAGGGATCCTTGCCTTAAGTTTTCATCTATGAGGAATAAACCATTTTCACAACTTATTTATTTTGTGTGGTGCATATTATTACTCGTTATACTTTAATATCATGATCCACTCATATTTTATGGTATTATAATTTTTTTATTTTAATTATCTCATCCATGTGTTTTTATTTGAAAATTTCCATGTGGTAAAAGTTATCTTTGAAATCTCACTTTCTTTTATTATTGTGAATTTTCTCTTGAAAGAATCACATTATTACAATACATTTCATTGGAATTATATTTAATTTAATATAAATATTATTTTTTGGTGGATATGATTATTTTCTAAACAATACACCATTTTTACAGATGGTATTCTTTTTGAATGTAATATGATATATGGGGTAAATGTTGATAAATTTGTATCAATTGTTCAAAATAGATATTTAAGAGGGAACATTGTATATGTTTTAAATTGGTTTTTATATATATGGAATATTTTCAACATAATGTATACAGGTTGGGGACTGGTTAATGCCAGCCCCCTAATGCATGTCAAGTCTCATGAGATGAAATTAGTTGGAAAAAACCCTTCATGTTTTTTTCTAAATAGTTTTAAATTTTCAGGAGGATTGGTATTAACACAAATCTAATGAGTTTCTACCCACAGAATTAATATTTCTTGAGGATATATTTTAATATTAACTATATTGAGGTAAGATATTGATGGAGTATATGTTAAAAATTATTAATTCCATCATTATTGTTATTCCATGTGATTATTTGATTAGTTAGAATATCCATGGTCATGTTTCAGGATAATGTGATTATTTAAATGGTACCATTAAATCATATTTCATTCTTACCATATTGAATATTCATTTTTAATTCATGTTATATTCTAATATAAATTACACTTATTTAGAATTTGAATAATCCCTTTTTTTCCTTTACCTAGGGTATGGAGATTAATTCTTGGATTGAGTTTCAAGGTTGATGATCATTTTATTTTGTTACATATTATGTTTTATTATTACCAATATAAAATGGGTTCCATTCATGTAATATAATTTTTCCAAAACTACTAAATGGATCAGTCCTTCGTGATTTTATTCCATGTAATAATTCCAATTTAATAATGTAAGGAATCAGATTTAGGCATCTGGGGTCAAGGCACTATAGTTATTATCAAAGGAAGTTTTCTATAAAACATGGGAACTAGATTTTTGAAAATATATTTTAGTGAACATAAAAATATGATAAAATATAATGGAACATCCTAAAGATTCCTTTTTTATGATTATGATATTATACATGGAATAATTTTTCCATTTATATAAGTATTTCACTTGTTTTGGGATTATACATTGTGTTTCATAATGATATGATCTAATTCGTATATATTACATTATTTAAAATTGACTCATGGAAGGAATAATGGTATCAATAATCATGGATATTTTATAGGTTTCCCAACTAAGAAATATAATATATCTTGTATTGGAAATTAGCATGTTTTCGATCTATTAGTAAAACACAATTAAGTTATGAAAAATAACATCGCCCGGATGGAGCATCCTATTCCACAGAGATATTCCCTTATGCTGGATAATATTATATAATAGAGGCCCCCATCATTTAGTGGAACTAATAATCCAATCAAGGCTGAGTAATACATTAAATCCATAGAGATGATCTTTATGGCCTTAAGATGTGGTGAAAAGGAAAATCTTACATTTGGAGTGTATTTTCTTAAAGGCCATGATGATCATTTGGTGGTCATTAATCCATAATACTAGGGAGGAAGTGGGAATAGAACACATGTAATGGAAATATCTTAAGGATCCATTATTCGAAAAAGTATTTCTATTATTATAATAAAACTGTTATGAAGAGGTAGTTCCATATCATAAATAAAAAAGGATAAAGAATGTGTCATGGAGTATGAAGCTCTGTTTATAAGGATAGATAGGTATGATAAAGATTACATATGAAACATATAATACAAGATTTATCTTTACTTTGAAGGGAATAAATAAATTCTTCAAAGGGACCAAGTTTCTAAAATAATTCATTATATGATGAAATAAATTAACGTTCTATCATAAAATAAGAAAGAATTCTCCAAGTATTATGAATTTAAAGTGAAGTAAGAGAAAAAAGATGATATAATAAATCATAGATAAATTTAATAAGGGGAAGAAATTTTTTTACACACATGATAATTGTGAAATGAATCACTCTAAGAAATGACTCCAGATATTGGGAGTTTGTTATAATTGTAGTAAAAAGGGTCACTAGGAAAAAGAGTGAAAATGGAAGAAACAAAATATATTTTAATTATTTTTACTCCATTGAAATGTTGTTCTAGGAAATTAAATGTCCTAATCATCAAGGGAAGCTACTGGATCAAGGTTATACTTCTTATATTGAGACAAACATAGTAAAATTATTATTATAATTCTGTATTTGTATCTAATAAATATGTTGTAAAATTATTTTATTGATTATTTTATCAACATATGAATTATAAAATATATAAGGATTTTACTGCAATACAATTTCATTAAGGATTTGAGGGTAGGTGTTCAATCTTATAATGAAAAGTGATTCAGTATCAATTTAAATATTTTGGAACAAACTAGGTTAATGGAAAGATAAACCTTAATATATCTTTAATGTTGAGGAAATGATGTTTAGATAAAAAGATGATTGATAATGAAAAAATAAATTGGATAATACTAACTAACTGGGAATCGATTATAATGTTTTCAATAATAATGCTTGAAAGGGTCATAAGTATTTCAATTTATGAAATGGTTTATGTTGATCTATTGAAATGTTTTAAGAGATTAATTTTTTACTTCATTATATGATGTAACCTATTACAATATATGAAGTATAAGTAGTTCATGGAACAACCAATGTATTATATCATGTATATGAAATAGATATATATCTAGTAAGTATATTTAAAAATATTCATATAGAGTGAAATAATTTATAACTCTAGGCAAAAATGTTTGGAATCATAAATTTTGTCTTATAATCTTCATTTTGAGGATATTAATAACATTTTCACACCTCCTGTTTATGGAATTTTGGTCAATAAAATTCTTATAAAAATATTCTATATTACTCTTTATCAGAACTCAATAGTAATATTTCTCTTCAATGTCCATGTTTTCACTAATATTCTCTTATTTGAAAGCCTTGTTTTTTTGACTATCAAATTTCCCTTTCCGTTTTATTTAGAATACATGTTAATAAACCTTTTTTTATGATGTGGGTTTTTCAATAATGGTATTTTTATATAACAAAACCTTATTTATTGAGATCAAGTTTAAATTGTGATGATGTTACTTAATTAAGGTGGGGAGCATGAAATACCCCAAGACATTACAATATTTTCATTTTATAATAAATTTAATTTTTTTCATGATTTATTTATACACAACACCATATTAATCTCCATCTACACACAACACTGAGTAATCTTTCATTAAATGAAAGACTGAGTTTTACCATTAATATTATGAATGTAACTGTTTTCTCATAGCTGTAAAATTAGCAGTTAGGAATATGATTAAATAAATTATAAAAATATATATTATAAATGAATCTAATTTAATTAAATTCATCCAATAATTTAGATATAAATATTATATGAATAAATCCATCTTATGCATAAAAAGATATATTTTTTAACGATAGTTTTACTTACATTTAATGGTGTGACTATATTAAAACTATATTTTTACACTTTAATAAATTCCATTTTTCAAAATTAAATTAATTTTTGAATTTGGAATTTCATGTTTAGATTTGGGTAAATTTTTGGTATTTTGATAAGAAGTTTCATTTTTTGAGGAATAATGAAAAATACTGTAACTTAGTTGAAATCTTTATTTTTATTTCAATAAGTATTAATTTTAAATTATATTATAAATTAGTTTAAAAAGTTAAAATATGTAAAATATAAATCTATTAATGAATTTTTTTCCATTAGAATTATTTTTATAAGAAATTAATATATAAAAACAAAAATAACCTCTAAACATTCTCATCTTAAAACCCTGCTTTCTCGCCATGTCTGTAGGATTGACGTTCTCTTTAATTCTGCCAAATATGTGAATTGAATTAAAAAAAAGTATATAGATCCAATGAATATATATAATATTTATATTATAATGAGATCATATTAATTTGTTACCAAAAACATTAGTGAAGGTAACTAAAATTAATCACATCAATTAAGGTAAAAATTAAATTTCTTAGTGATCAAACATTAATATTAATTGAAATAATCAACAATATTCTAGTACAAAGGCAATTGGGTGAATATATTTTGACCATATATCCACTTGGGAACAATGTTTTTGACTTATTGGGATATAGGTTCATGAAAGTGACCGATAAAATAAGTTTGGTAAAGAAAAAGACAAAAAATGTACCTTCATTGCTTTTAATTCCTACAAAGTTTTGGAGTATGGAAGAAGCTAAATAATTTTGGTTATAAAAATTAATTTAATATTTAAATGTGTTATTATTGTTATTATAATGTAAATTAAATTTTTATAGATGACATAATTACATTAAACTCTTAAGAAATGCCAACGTAGTGACTATATAAATAATAATAAAATAAAATAAATGTTAATAAAAATATTAAAAGTGAAGAAAATTAAATCAATTACTGTGTAAATTTTTTTTAGATTAATATTCCATTTTATATAACTTATAACTTAATATATTTTAATTTCATCATTTTCATGATATTTTTAAATTTAAAATAAGTAAATAATGTCTATATTGACATTACTGTCATTTTAAAAAATGATATTTTATTCAATTATTTATAATTTACCAAAAATAATATATTATGAAAATTTAATTTAAAATGTTAATAAATATAAAATATTCTATATTTATTGGCCAATTTATCTTTTATAATGGTCATATTTACCCCTAATTAGTGAAATCATTGTTAGCACAGTTCGAGTTGAAGTTTTTTTGGGTGGTACATGAGCTTGTTATTAAATTAATTTACAAAAAAATGGATTTTTAATTTTTAAAATACTTAAAAATGCTATATTTATGTTTTTCTATATCATTTCATAAATCTATGTTTAATTTAGTCTTATGTGTAAAATTAAATAGGATAGAAAACTTGATACCTTAAAAAACCAAAATTATAAAATTAGAGAAACAAAGATGTTTAGGAACAAAATTATTAAAAATCATATATTTTAGTGTTTTAGATGATTTTATATATCATAATTTCCCTTATATCCATTATTTTTTATTTTTGGATGCACATTATGTGAGGGATAGATTCTAATTGTCTCCTGCTACTGGCTTGCGTTTCGTGGTACCTCGCTGGCTGTGGAGATGCACTAAGGACGACGGTGGTTTCGGGTTCAGATCTGCAGGTGTAAGACCGGTCTCCGTCAACGGCACACTCTCCGGAGCGCCTTTGGCTCTGTTCTATGCAGCTCGCTGTCATCCTCTAGGGTGTTTCTTAGCGTTTGAGGTCTACGCTCATGCGTCGGTGTTTTGGGGGCTCCGACTCTTCTCAGGTGAGTGAGGGGGGCTCTGTTGCGTCTGATGTGGTCGATCTAGTCGGTGGCGGCGGGGTTCTCGTTTTAGGGTTTTTTGGTTCGTTTTGATTTTCTCTCTTGAGTGATTTCTGGTTTGCTGGTGATGTTCACCCTCTCGCAATCTGCTTTGCGAGCGTTTTTTGGTTTCACGGATGAAAATGGATGGGTTTTGGTTTATGAACGTGGCTGTTTTCTGGTGAAATGGTGTTTTTGACCGATTTCTGAGCTGGTGGTTGAGGGATGCGGTCTCGTTGAGGATAGAGGAGGGGAGGATGGTGTTACTTCGGCGACGACGGGCTCCGGGATGGGCACGCCGGTGATCTGAACTGGAGTTGACCCCAGTGTGACGACGACGAGATTGGCTTTCCGGCGCTATGATGATGGGAGGCGGATGGATCTGACGCCGATGCGATGGGCGTCCGCTTCGAGACAGGCACGTGAATCGAGTTGAAGGGTGATGATGATGTTTAGTTTTTGAAATTTGAATTCGCGGTCTTTGGGAACCGGATACCCCTTAAACCGGCTTTTTTCTGCACTTTTCTTTTAATAAATTTGCGGGACCAGGTTTATGCCTGGTTCAGACATTCCTGGTAGATCGTAAATAATATCCCCAAATAATCTCCCAAAATAAAACCATCAACCTATAATCCAATATTTTTTTCATAAATATATCCAAACAAGTTCATTGATGAAATTAAATAAAAGTAACCCGAAAATGAGGTACCATTCTTCAACAATCTTGTTTGTCTTATTTATTTCTAAAAACATTCAATTATTATTATTCCATGATTATATAATAACATAAGAATCATAAAAAAATAATATTTTATTAGGTTAACAGTTCAATCTACACCAAGACACACATCTATGAAATTGGTAATGAAAATACTATTTGTGTACAGTGAACTACCACCTCATAAAACAATGTCGTTTATTTTTACATTACCACCTCTTATGGTAGGGAATTATTATTGAATATATATATTTATAGGATATAAATTATATTTATGTTGTCTTATTTTTCATTAATTTATATATAAGACATACTTTTATGCTTTTTATTTTCTATAAATACATTAACATCATTTCTGAACATGTGGACTACCGCCTCCTCCAAGCGATGTGATACGTTCACAAATTTCAAGGAACGTGTTAAGGATAAAATTAATTAATTTTTTTACATAACTGAAATATATATTATATTAATGATATAAGGATCTTAGTGTAAATATAACCTACCATTTTATTTATTACCATTTCAAAGACTATAAAAATTAAATTATCATTCGAGGATATGTGGACTACCGCCTTCTCGATGCGATGTGATTCCTTTTACATCACACGAATTATATATATGAGTATATAATTTTAAATTAAAAGTTATTTTAGATATTATTATTATTAATGAAATAAAAAATGTTACTTACCTTCTTTCTATAACGATCATTGAAAAATGAGAACTTTACTCATGTGTATGTACGACCTATCGTCCCCATGATTGTAACGTTGGTTCCTTTTTCATAACCACTATTCATGAAGTGTTTTAGAATTATAATTGATGTATAAATATGGTAATTATTTCATTTTTATTATTCTTTATATAACTATATAATTACCTCTTTGACCGTAGTCGACTGACCAACATCATTTTTAACACTTGAACCAAATTTGGTTAAAACACCCGACATAAACATAATTATTTAACTAGTTTAATAAAACATTCTAATAATTGAAGTAAAATTAATAATAATCAATTAAAAGGTTCCAAATAATTTTTATAATTAAAATAAGTTAATTAATCATGAATATAAATACAGATGTGACAATTCAGACTTAAGGTAAGGGATTATTGTCTCACTTTTTCTTCTGTGAGGCATAAATCATTTTCAAAACTTATTTGTTTTATGTGGTGTATATTCAAAACCATTAATTATTTAAAAATATATAATGATATTATATTACATTTTAATTATCTCATCCAATGGGTTTTATTTTAAAATTTCCAAGTGGTATACTATATCTTTGAAATCTCACTTTCTTTTGTGATTGTTAACTTTCTCATGAAACAATCACTTTCATATAATCACTTTTCATTATAAATTTTATTTATTTTAATATATATATTATTGAATGATGGATATGATTATTTCCAAAACATCATATAATTTTTACATACGGTACTTAGTTTTCATAATATAATATTTCTTGGGGAAATGTTTAGAAATTTGCATCTTTTGATCAATGTGGATATTTGATAAGGCACATTGTTTATGATTTAAAAAGATTTTTAAGTATATGAGTAATGTATTGAACATAAAAATATAGTTTTTAGACTAGTTAATGAAATCACCATGGTGAATTGGTAGTCTCATGAGGGGAAATCAATTGGTGAAAAACCCTTCACATTTTTTCCCAAGAAGTATAAAATTACCAAGATGATAGATCTTAACACAAATTAGACGGGTTTCTACCCCCAAACATAAACTATCTAGAGGATATATCATGAAATTAAACATATTTTGGATAGATCATGATATTTCATATGTCCAACATTATGCATTCAATCATTAATATCATTCCATGTGATTATTTGATTAGTTAGAATATTCATTGTCCCGTTTTAATATCATGTAATTATTTATATGGTGTTATTAAATCATATTTTATTCATTATATATTGATTATTTAGTATTAATTCATGATATCTTCCATTATACATTATTCCTACTAATCATTTGAGCTTAACCTATTTTTTTTCACTTCCGAAGGGTATGAAGATGAATTCTTGTTATGAGTTTTAGGGATTCTAATCATTTTATTTTGTTATGTATTATGTTTTTTATTTCCAATATAAAATGGGTTCCATTTATGTAGTCTATTATTCCAAAATTACAAAATTGATTGGTACTTATATATTTTATTCCTTGTAATTATTCTAATTTAATAAAGTAAGTAAATTGATATGGGCTTCTCATTTTTGGCCACTATAGATATTTTTGTCGTTAAAATCTATCCAAAACCTATTTTTTGATAAACATTTTTAATTAATACAAAAGATAAGTTTTTAAAAAAATCGATGAAAATGATTCTTATGTACTAAAAAATAAATATAGGATTTATAAGATTAGAATAATAATTAGAATAATGAATTTACCCATTAAATAAATATATGTTTGATTAAAATTTTTAGCAAACTTATTTGTCTTGGTTATATAAGAATATAGTCGCAGAATTTACAATTTTGGTAGAAACATTATTTTTCACTATTTAATTAAAAATAAATTAACTAAGAAAAATACCACAATTTCATCATAAGATAATATTAAAATACATAATACATGAATTATGTTTATTTCTAGAAATTAGAATCATTTAATTTACAAATTTATCTTTCATAAGAAAATTAAAAATATAATGGAAATATACTTTTATTGAAAAATTCTTTTTTTTAATTTGAAAGTGTTCTTAATATAATTTTTTATACATTTAAAATTGATTACAATAATTTTATTTAATATAGTTTTATTATTATTATTTTATATTCTTAAAAATATCTATCTAATATTTTATATATTATTCATTTTTGTGTTTGAAGAAAATTATCATACATAGTAATAGTTTAGAGAAAAATATATTGTAAAATCTCAGGGTGTTGCATTCTCCCCATTTAATAAAATTAAATCCCCCCATTTTTAATTATAATAACTAATGTTATTTAAAATATATACATGAGTCAACATATTATTTCTAGATGTATATCAACCCATTAATATTTGGAAACAAGTGTTTTCTTCAAAATTGGATTATCTCTAATATTCATCTTTTCCCCAACCATTTGAGCCAAGAGTATATAATTACATAGTATAAATATACATATTATTTAATTTTCATTTAATAGTTTTTGTAATCATCCATGTTTTGAAAACTAGCATAGTTTGATATAAAATGATATTTATTTATTCCAATAAACACTTTTTTCATATAAGAATGGAGAACTAATCCATTTCCCAAAAAAACCATAAAATTCATCTAGAGGAATGATAATAATATTTTCACACATAACCCACCCATAAATATAAACTTGAGATATTGTAAAACACGATTCATTATTCAATAATAAAATCATTTTACTGGTGATTTAACTTTCTAATAAAATATCCTAGATAAAGTAGTCTAAAATTCTATAAGTCCCCCCAAAATATAATGTAGAGGATTGGTGTTACATAATTATCATAATCCACTTTTGTATTTGTGATTGGATAGTTTTTAAATTCATCTCTTGGTTTATAGGGTTGTTGATACATAATCCTTATTATACCATTAATTGGGGAATTGATTAATATAATTCCCAGGCTCCTTGAATTTGAAGAAATGATGTTTGGATGACACATTACTTGGGACTCCAATAGCTTCAATTATATTGGTTGGAAACTTCATTTCTCTTCAATAATAATGACCATATTGGACAATCCTTCCACATTTTTCACTATTTATTATTCATTAGGGACAATCCTTAGTGTTGTTATTCACACATTATTTAAACGAAGGAAATTGAATCTTCAACCCTTCAACAACTTCATCTCTTAAGAAACTATGAAACTCCATACATAGCTTCCTTGGTGTGTTTGAGTGTTAGAAAGGATTCATGTGTTTGTTCATAACCTCATATTTTTTGGTAAGAATAAACACAAGATCTTCAATATAGAATTCAATCCTATTTTTATTCCCATTTGGAACATTACTACATTATACATTACATATATTATTGACATGGTATCCCCATGATTAAACAATTACCTAAATAAGAAGATTTAAATATATTAATACTTAATTTGATATAATTATATAAATGATAAACAATTATCTTATATGGAATAAATTAAAAATAACATATGTACACTACATTATATATTTCTGGAATTCAATCAAGATTATTCATTATTTATCTCCTATTATGTTCTGTAACCATACCATTATTGTGGTTTTAAACACATTATAATTATTAAAAATGAGAATATGACTAATCATATCATATCCCTCAAGATTGTCTACCTAGCTGTACAGTATTATGCCCACTCATCATGCATAGAGTGAAGATCGATTTGATACTCAACCGTCCTTTTTGGGGTGATTACCCAAAGGTGCATCAAAACCATAACCTCATCTACTTCTCAGTATCTAGATAGGGATGTAACTTGTAACAAAAAAACCATATTGACATGGAATTTTATCCTGATAGCCCACTATATGGTGGAAAACAAAAGAACATGTCTCATGTGTATGGTTGAGTAAAGTAAAATGAAAATTGGGGTGGTGTTACTTTCAAATTTAAAAATTAAAATTAAATAATCCATGTTTAAAAAAATCCATTATAAACGATTCATGAAATTAAAATATACTACATATATAAACAAAAGAATAAATGTAGAATGTACAATAATTTTATTAAATAAAATAGTATATATGGGTCAATAAATAAAATAATTATTTAAAATGATAAAAAATTTCTAGGATATATATTATTATGTGATTCCAAGTTAATTAATGTATTAATAAAATTTTATAAACAAACAAAAGAAAGAGGTATATAATTGAAACTATGAAACATTAATGAGATAGGATGTTTGGAAAGGAATTTTGGAAATTTCTCTAAAATATCCCCAACATCTACCACCTAAATATCTTAAGTATTAAATTTATTAGTCTATTGTATTTGACCACATATAATACAATTAAACAATTCCTTGATTTTATGGTTGTATCAAGTAACCAGAAATTCAATAGTAAATATCCCTTTAACATGAAATCTTGAAACCTAAATAATAATAGTCCTTTGACATATTAATGGAACATAAATAAAACTAAGGTCCCTCACATTAATAGTAGTGAGAAATAATTATAAAATAAATATGAGGAAGATGAAGATTTATTAAGAGAAATCACCTTATATATTAATCTTGATTCTCTAAAGAAATATAAAGAAATATTATGAGAGAATATTAAATTTGAGATGGTGAAAGAATAATACAATTTTTTTATACATTCATGGAAAAAAAAAATATTTTTAAAGTGATATCTTTGAGTGGAATTATGAATTGTAGAGAATTGTAATTGGGGTTTGGTTGACCAAGTGAGATTTCAAGGCCACCAAATACACTATTTATATGCTCAAATACCATTGGTAATATAATAACACTTCTCTTTATTACACATAAATTCAGGATTCATTACATACAATTAGACATGATAAAAAATGTGATATCAATAAGTATAGTGTGTTTTGGAATTTGGTACATTACATAAAAACTTAAAATTATAAATTCATCTTCTTTATTAAAAACATTCTTAATATACTCAAACATAAAATTGTATGGGATAACATGGGGAAATGAATAAGAAAGGGTGAGGTATAAAGACCAGTAAGGTAATAAACATGGAATACAAAGAAGTAAATAATATATGTTTGAGAATATGAAAATAAATGGAGTATAAAAAGAGTAGAAACCATAAACATGAATAATGAGGCCTGATATATCATGATAACATATACGAATCATGGGAAATGTGGAAAAAACTTTAAATACTACATCCTATGCTTAGTTCAAGGCTAACTGCCAAGAAATCATGATGGAAAAAGTCCCATTATGGATTCAGTGTCCTCAAAAATCCGTTGGATGATGTATCATGAGTTTTAAACATTACCAAATGCATTATAGTGAAATTTAATTATTGGCACACCCATCACTTTCATTTCATTATCTTGCTTATGTCTTCCACACAGATCATAAAACATGGAATCATTCGTCATCACATTTTATTACATGATAATGGAATGTGGAATAAATAAATTGAAGTCCCATATAAAATAATTTTAAGTGAATTATGGTTAATTTTTTTTAAAAAAAATTGGCATGTTATTAACTATAGATTTTTTTTGCATGGAAAATGGCGATGAAATTTCGGAAGCATAACAATGTTACATGAAAATTCATAAAATTGTTTTATAGGAGAAAAATATGTATCTAATCATTTTTACATAAAATTTAATATAATAGGGACATATAAAACTTATCCCAATAATATAAATTTGAAATAGAATGTGTAAGTTAATGACAAAGCATGAATAAAGAGGAGAAAGAAAAGAACCATTACTTAATTTCAACAAGGTAACATGTGTACATAAAGGATAATGGGGGGATTAATGGGAGATAAAATGGTATATTATAATAATGAAATATAAATTAAATTAATAGGATTGTATTAAAACATACCCAAACAACAACCAATTGAAGAAATGAAGTGTTACATAAAATGGGTCCCCGAATGGAAAGTAAAAGAGAAAAACCCCTTACCTTGAGAGTGTGATTCAAAAAAATTGGGATGAGCTTCCTAAGAGCTTGGGGGAACCTTGTGTCGACTATATATATATGGGGGGGGGAGAGAATAAAGACATGATACACGGATTTTTCTGTATAGATAAATGGGATATTGTGTGGGTTTATATAGGAAAGGAATGGGGAATTATTTATCACTTCTCAAATTTAGGTTTTTTACTCTATAAAATAAAATAACCAGAACCACAATCATTCCCATTTATTTTCCAATAGTTTCAACCAAATGGTATTTTTTTCATTATTTAAAAGTTTTATTTCTTAAATTAACAAAATAATATCCTTATAGATGTGGAAGTGAGTTGTACTCTTAATGAAATGATATTAAAACCTAAAATATAGTAATTGTTTTGGAGGATTCATATGGGATTTATAGAAATAAATAAATAAATATAAAATAATATTATTTTAAAGGAAAACATATAGTTTTTCTTGGATACCCTTTATAATATTTATCATCTAATTTTTGGGTCATTATGATGACATAATACAAAAATTATATTTACACTATTTATTTTTTATCCGAAAATTCAACTTTCTCATAAAATTATGAAAAATTCACCATTAGATAATTTCAAAATTATGATTCCAAATATCTTATTAATTATATATAAATAATTTTTTATATATTTTAATTTTTTCTTATGAAATAAAAATCACAATTTATTATAAAATGATGGGTTTTTAAGTAACAATTTTTGAGCCATTATAGAAATTAAATTTGACATCATAAGAATTATAATATCAATTAAAATTATAAATCATCAAAAAATAATAATATTATATTAAAATATAATTTATTTAAAATATAAATTAATTCACCAAAATTAATATCTTAATTGAAAATGCATATTACTTAAAAATACAATTTATGTTCTATCATATCAAAAGATAATTTTTATCAAATAGATTAATTAATAATTTATAATGTAAAAGTAATGATGAATAAATATAATAATAATTTAAATGAAACAGAAATATAAATATTTATACTATTAGGGATACATTGTTTTTGGAATCATTCAAATTATTTTCCCTTTAATTAACCAAAATTTCCTTTTATCGTCTTAATAAATGTTTACTGCAATTACTATTCATATTGCTAAAAAATTAAGATGAACATATTATCTAATATTAATTATACTGATTCCAAATATTTACTAAATATTATCAAAATTAATTCAAATATGTGGAATAAATTAATTTCATATAAAACCTGCTTGGATGATGGAATGTGATTTTCCAAAAACGCATTTTTCAAGGAAAAAATGGTTTTAGATTTACTATATAACTAGTAATATTCATTAAATTAATATAAATATATAATATAAAAATTTAATTTAAATAATATAAAGTTATTTTTTATTTTAATTAATTATAATAGCTAAAAATTATGCATTTTAAAACTGTTTTAAGAAAAATGTGTTCATAATCCAAAAAATAAACTTGTATTACAATCCAGTATAAAGATGAATTAAATTTAACTAATTAAATTAAATATAAATAAATAATTATTTTTTACCTTGGATTAATATTAAAATTATATTGATACTTTTATATAGCTTAATTTATCAAAAGAAGATAAAACATTCACAAAAAACGGTATTTTTCATTATTCAATAAAAAATCTATATTTTAAAAAAAAAACAATATCTGCCTAAAAATAACATATTGTTAACCTATTTTAAATTTCATATGTTGATATAAAAATGAATTTATTTTTATTAAATACATTTTGTAAATGTTTTACGCAGTAATTATAATATTCTTTTTATAAAAATAAATAAATATTTATTGAAGTAAAGGTATTTTGAAGAAAAATGTACACTACCAAAAATTGATTATTTAATAAGAATTATAAATATATTTAAGACATATATATATATTTCATAAAGTATTTATTCTGAATCATATATTTAAATTTAAATTAAATGTTTTAATATTCATATATAAATAATCATTTTTTTGTTTCAGTTCAGTGTTTCATATTGAATACACTATCGAACATTGTTTTCTCTTTTAAAAAATCAAGGCATTAAATTATTCCTCACATTAATAAATTATGTCCTTGAAATTTAAACTTGAACTCAATTATTAATATTTTAATCCATTAGCTAGAATAAAGTAAAATGTTTTGGTTGAGTTTTTTAAACTTATAAATACATAAACAAGAATCAAATGACATGAAAGGGATAACATATAAATTAGAAGTATTTCCTTAAAATAATAATATCTAGGCTCAATCGATGTTATCCATGATCTATTTACTATTATAGAAAAATATAAGAAGTTTTCCCTTAATAATGGTTCATAAAGAGCTTTTTAATTTACCAAATCATATCCCTAAATAGTGTCAAACTAGGTGTGCAGCAAGGACCATTATCATGCACTAGTTCATGGTCGACGGTAGATCGACACATTTTTTTTTTGTGTTTTTCCCATTAGTACATTTTTTATAGAGCCGCATCCACTTGTAGTATCTATAAAGAGATATATTTTCTTGATTAACCACATAATCTATACTTTACCAATATTTATCAATGTTTCTTATACATAGAGTTATCTTGAATACTTTCGCTATTTTTTTTAATCCCAACACAAAAAATTACCAAACATTTCCATTGATACCAACTATAATCACCCTTATCTTTATTATACATTAATTCCTAATTTACTTAATAAGATTAAAAATAACACAACTGGGAATATATAAATATCTATTTTCTTTGATAATTAGGTACATTCCACAACAACTTAAAATAAGAAATACATTATCTTTATTGAAAGCTTCCATAACATGCTCGTACTTAAAACTACGTAGGATAAACAAGGGACATATATAAGAAAGGGGTGATCTATAAAGCCCAGTATGGGAATAAACATGGAATAATATGAATGAACTAATAAATGTTATCAAATAGACATATCATTGGGGTATAATAGGAGTGAGAATCATAAACATGAAAAATGAGGAAAGATATATCATGGTAACATATATATAATGTGGTTAATGTTACAACAACATAAAACATTGCATCATAAACATAGAACAATGCTAAATTCCAAGATATCTTTATGGAAAAAGTAACATGATTGATTTAGTTCACTCAAAAATATCTTATATGATTTCTTATAAGACTAAAAAAATACTGAATGCATTTTAGCGCTATATATTTCAGGTTGTACCCATCATTTTCATTCCATTATCATACTTATGTGTGGCACATAGATCCTAAAATAGGGAATAATTTAACATCACAATTTATTCCATGGTGAAGGACTGTGGAATAAATTAATGTAAGTTCCAAATCGATGAATTATATGTGTATAAATGTGAACACCCTTGATAAGAAATGGGCATGGTATTCACTAATTTTTTTTGACATTGAAAATTGTGGTAAAATTTCAACAGCACACCCATGTTACATAAAGATTCATAAAATGGAATTATGACAGAGAATGGGGTATCTCGTCATTAGGAAAGAAAATGGATAGAAACACAGATATGAAGAAACAAATCCCAATAATATTAATTATAAATTTAAGGTGTAACATAATTATGAAACTTAAGCAAATAAGAGAAAGAAAATATCCCTTACATAATTTTATTTTGTTAATGGGTATTCACAAAGGTTTGTGGGAGGGATTAATGATAGTAAAATGGAAATATCATTAAATTTACATCAAAATTATATTAATTTGGTTGTAGGAAAACATAACCAAATAACCACAATTTTAAACTAAGAAGTGTAACATAAAAGTGGTTCTTGAATAGAAATCCAAATAGAGATATCCCTTAACATGAGATTATGATTTCCAAATCATTGGAGGAGCTTCCTAAGAGATTAGTGGAAACAAGGGAGGAATATAGAGAGGTGGTTGAAGATTAAGGAATTATCTATGGATTTTTAGTGAAGAGAAATGGGATCATGTGTGTGTTTATATAGTAAATGAGTGGGGAATTCATTATCATTTTTCAAACATAGGATGTGGAATCTGTAAAATAAAATAACCAAAACCAAATTTTTTCCAATGTTTTTATCCAGTGTTTTCTTCCAAAGGGGTGATTTATAAATTATTCTATATGTCAGGGGGTTGAAATTAATTGAATAATATCCTTGCTAATTTCGAAGTGAGTCACAGTCTTAAAAACTAATTTTAAAACCATAATATATTTAAATGGTTTTGGAGGATTTAAAAAGGTTTTATGAAATAAATAAAATAATCATAAAAAACATTATTTTAAGGGGAAAAGATATATTTTGTCTTGGATTCCCTAAATAGTATTTATTACATCATTTTCCGGTCATTATGATGTGATAATATATATCTTATATTTGTACCGTATATATGTTTTCCCGAAAATACTACTATCTTAGAAAATTTTGAAAAATTCACAGTTTAATAATTTCGATGATTTGATGAGAAAATAATATTAATTTTATCTAAATTATTTTTAAAATATTTTTATTTTCTATTTCTAAAAATGAATGAACATTTATTATGAAATTATGGTTTTTTTTGATAATAAATATTTTTGAACCATTTTAAAAATTACATTTAATATCAGAGAAGTTATTTTTGATCCTTGATGTTGACTCTAAAAATATTTTAATGATAATTTTATGATCTTATATTATTTTTAAGGGTTAAAAAAATAAACTAAAATATTATAAATTATCTTTCAATGTTCCACTATATATTTATATCAAGTGAGATGAACATAAATTAAATTGAAATATTAAAAACATTAAGAGTTGTTAAGATTATTAATATCAACGAATGATTAGAATAACATTAACTACCCATTTTTATTATCATAAAAACTTGAATATTAATTGAATAAAAAATAGGAATATGAAAATATAAAGAGAAATATTTACCATGATACCATGATTTTATCAAATTTAGAAAAGAAGAGAATAATTCTCCCCCATACACATTTTTTTTACATTTCAGATAACATTTATACAATACACCTCTATAATAAAAGATAAACATCTCCTCATCACTACGATTTTGAAAGAATTTATAAAACATAACCCCTTTGGAATTATAATTTAATAAAACAATAAACATAGTTGTATAATTAAGATAAAATATCTAAAAATGGAATTCCTCATCATTAATAATATTTCAATAGAGAAATATAAACCAATGTGTTGAAAATAGTGAAAATTATAAATTTTTTAATAATATAGTTTCAATATATATTAAAAGATAAAGAATTTTTTTGGTAACAAAGATAAAATGTTAAATAGAAATTTGAAAATTACTTTTATAGAAGTTGTTTTATAAACAAATTATTTTATTTTTAGAAAATTAGTTTTAGAAAAATCCCCTTCTAGGATCATTAAAATATTAATAGGATTTTCACCCCTTAAAATAATGCATCAAAAGAGTGTAAATGGATCATTTTTATTAAAATAAAATAAAAAATTAAAACATATTGAAAATTATGTGGAAAAATAATTTATACATTATGGTTTAGAAAACATTTCATTAATAAACCATATAAAATTACCCAAGAGTGTAAAAAAAGTTGTTTCATAATTGAAAAACTTTTGTTCCCAAGATGGTTAAAGGGTTAAAACCCCAATAAACACATTTTATGATAAATCCATAGTATCATCTACATTAGAATCATCTCAACTTTTTTGTATCTAGACATGGTTTTTTCATTCAGCATCATACTCATTCTACTTATAAAAAATTATAAAAAATAGATGAAATTTTATTAATTTAAATCCATTTTTAAACAGTATTTAAGAATACTGAATATTTTCAAGTGATTAAGAGATCTGAATCACAAGGTATTCATACTAAACTATAATTTGATGAAGGATAATCAACCATGTCGAAGGGTTTTACTGGTAATATGACAAATTTATTAGATATAAAAAATCAATTTGATAATGATATAACCTTTTTGAATGTATTATCATAAAAAATGGTTCATAAAGTAAAAGTTACTAGTGTGATTGTATAATATAGAGTTAAAAAAAATACTAATCATATTATTATTATCAGAATTAATAGGGAGAGAAGTGTATGTTATCATAAAGTCCAAGAGATTATTTTTTCCTATATAACATTGTTACAAAAACACCAAGTTCATATGTGTTCCCCTTAATCCATATAAAGTGAATCAAAATATTTATTCTAACTACTCTAATAGATGAAATATTTCCCTATATGGTGGAATGTTCTTTAAAAACATTTCTAAGTCTGTTTCCATCTACAAAAACCAACATCAGAAAAAAAAGTTCCACATAAGTATCCTTAGGATAAAGTAATCCAAAGTTTTTAGTTCCTTTAAAATAATAAATAATATTTTAAATATCAATTTAGTTTGATTCTATTGGATTATAATGAAAAATACCACAAAGAAATACACTAAACATGATTTCCAGATGGGTCATAATAAGTTAAAGTATACTTCCAATAATCCTTATATAAATCTTATTATTGACTAATTTAATGGATTTATACAATGTTGGATTACATGTTTTGTTAATTGGAATTCTAATTTCATAATAATGATCAATTCTAATCTTATTCATAAGATAATTACAATATTTACTTTAGTTTAAATAAATTCCATTAGAATTTTTGGAAATTTCAAAAACAATGAAGAATTTAATTTCTACTATAAAACACATTTCATACTCATTAATCATTAAATAAGAAAATTTATGGAAAATAAATTTATGTTTTTATCCTATAAATAAACCATCAATATAATTATGAAGTTTTAATTAATCATTTGAATACATTTTAATAAATATAGTGGAATCAGATTTTCTAATTTTGAAATCATATAAAATAAATTTATTAAAACAATCATACCAATACAAAAACTCTTTTTTTAAACTATAAAGCGTATTGGTTGTGTTTAAAATGTAATGTTTAAATTTAGAATATTCATATTTGGGTGGTTTCTCATCAAAATCATTTTTAGAAATAAAACCATTTAGAAAACAATTTTTATCATCTATATGAAATGTTAAAAATAAAAATGAATAAGGAGTTACAAGAAGATTATTATGGATTGGAGTCAAGTTACTGGTGAAATTATTTCATCCTAATTAATACCTTATTTTTAATTATATCCTTTACCAATATTTCAATCCTTGATGTGGATAAGATATCATTTACATGTTTATTTTGAAAACGATTTTTTTTTCTAATAATAGGATGATTTAATGACATTACAATGGAGTTTAAATATATATCCTTTGGAATTAATTCAACTCCTCTTGAATAGAAAGTATCAAATTATCATCATTAATATAATCAAGAAGGGAATAATTTTCAAATTAAGGGAGAAAATATTTATGTTCAACCTCATTTAATATCGAATTTCTAGTATGAGGCCTATATTATAATTCTCTAGTAAAGTTTGGAATTTGATAGAAATTGGTCTGAGGCCATGATTTTGATATAAAAGTACATAGGTGTTCTATATAATTTTGAATTACATTAAATTATTGATGTCTATAAAGGGTAATACTAGTATTGTCAAAATCATCATTACATTTTTGATGCCATTTTGGAAGATTCTCATCGAATTTATTTTAAATTGAATCTTATATAGTATCAGTCCTCTTTTTATGACATGAAAGTATTTAATTTAGATAGAGTACTGAAGAAAAATTCCTTCATTTATTTTTATTTCAAAAAGTACTAAATTATACTTGTTATTTGGGATAAATAATTTACAACCTATTATATTAAAGAAACCAACATTTTTAATCTTTCCTTTAAAAAGATCGTAGGGGTTTTTTCTCACATGAGTCTTATGAGAACACAGTTAAGGATAAATAATGTACTATTTATTGCCTCACCCCAAATTAATTGAGGATGGGTAAAATTAAATCCAGATATCCATTGATATTTCATGGAGGGTTCTATATTATCTTTACGTGACCCTATTTTTTTGAAGAGTTCTAGGGTAGGAAAATGATTGATGGTAACATTGAGAAGAAAAAATACCATGAATAAATATTATGTCAAATTCAATACCATGGTCACTAATAAGGAAAATATTTATAGGTTATTTAATTTTGATATTACTTGTTAAGTTTATAATGACATTAGAATCATCATTATTACTATCTAAGAATACAACCCATGTAAATCTAGTAAAATTATCAATAATTATAAAGGTGTAAGTATTACCTCTAATACTAGTAACTTGATTTCGTTTAAAAAGGCCAAAGTAGAAAAATAATGAGGGTATTTAATATTAAAGAATATTTTTGTTATCATAAATATTATTTATGTTGGTCTCCATGTTGTAAAGGATTTAAAACTAAGTTATCATTAAAATAATTCTTTGGATAATACTGTACTGATTAGTTATAGTTATGCTTGACAAGAGAGTGAATATTATGATGTCCTAGACACTGATGAAAAAGAAAAGAATCAATATCTTGTGCACTTAAATGAATAAAATATTTAATTGTAAGATATTTTAAGTCAAAAATAATTTTTTTAAATGTGACCTGGTAAATAAGAGCATTCTTTTGGAAATTAAAATTTACAAAATAATTTTCAAGTGTAATTTTGTAATTGATATCACCTAATTCACTAATACCTAGTAATTTATGATTAAATACTTTAAAAAATATTTAATTTATAATTAAAGAAGTATTTGATAAACCAATGATAACGATACAAGAAATTTTACTTTTTGAATCATCAACAAATGTGACATATCCTTCATTAAATTCTTCCTGATGAATGGAATTGAATGGATATGCACACATTACCCTTTATACCCCTTTATAAATTTATAAATTTATGTTATATGATTTTTTTATTATTCTTAAATTGATTAGGAAACTATGTATTTTGGTACCCATATCTTGGATCCAATTAATTTACCTAGAAATGAATTTGGAATCAAAATTTGAATGTAACTATTATTTCTATTTGAAAAATGATAGATATAATTAATGATTTTTGGTCCACCATATCTATAATTTTTTAAATTTCTTTCATAAATAATATAAACATATTTATTCAATTAATAAAAAAAATATTTTTAGAATTTAACTTTATAAAATTAGTCTTTGATGAAAAATTTGATAAATTATGATGTTTCGTAAAACAAGTCAAATTATTACTTTTAATAACATTTCTATATCTCGAAAAATTTATTTAATGTTTCATTGTATGAAGGAAAGTGATAAATGGATTTTTTGATATCCTTAATTTTATATTAAAAATTTTCAAAATTTTGTCATTCTTATAAATTTAGACCAAATAAATTTTTATCTTTCAAAAGTTTATATTTAAAAAAAAATTAATCAAATTATTTTTAAAATTGTCTAATTTTGAAATAAGATCACATAAATCATCTTGAATTTCATATCTAGAGAATATATTGTGTTAATAGCATAAATAAAATTTTAAATAAGTAGATAAGTAAGAACTAGAAAATTTTGAATTTTTTTAATAACCTACCTTTACATTTTCCATTAAGGAATTAAGACTTTCAACACTTGATTTATATATTGAAATTGAATCTTTGCTCACACTATATGATGATACCTTTAATGGTTTCCTAACATGATTCTTCATTTTAGGATCTTTTTCATTGTATTATCTGGATTAATGTGGACCTTTATTTTACGACTAATACAAGAGGCTTCCATTTCCGGATTTTCTATTTTGAAGTGTTGGTGCCCCTTTTTTCCTTGTACAAGCATAAATTTTGGAAATTTGAGTAGTTTTGGATAACATTTCAAAAGATAATTTTTTTAATATCTTTGAATGATAGAGCCTTTTTATTTTCATTGAGCAGAATTTATTTTTATTCATCTTTCCCACTCATAGTAATATCTGATATTATTATAGAACCAATAATTTCACCAACTACTATGTTTTTCACATCTTTAGCTGCTTTGATCACGGTTAATTTAGATATCCAACAACTTAGTAAACCTCAATTTGTTTTCTTTAACAATGTTTCTATAGAATTAGTATCACCAAAATATTTTTTCTTTTTAAAAATATCATAAAATCTTGTAAACATTCAGATATTTATAAACTAGTGTGCATAGAAAGACATTCAATGTATTGACTAAAAATATCTAAATGGGTATCTTTGACTTTGTTTGGTCCATAAAAATATACATATAAATTTTTCCAATTTTCATGATATTATATATGGATAAATGTGATGATATTTATCTTGACCCAATCCATAATGTAAGGAATTAATTTCTTTATAATATAATTCAATTTTAGAAATTTCATTCGGGGGTTTTTATCCACTTTTTCAGTTGTAGGAGTATTGATATATATTTTAATCATATAAACCATATAGTCAATATATTTAATAAATTTATAAATGATATTTTTCCAAAAACAATAATTATTTTTATAATAAATACAGAATGGCCCATGGAATTTCTTTCATGCCACTATGGGTCTTTGAAAAGAGAAATTCTAAAAAATCAATCTTTATCTAAAAAATCGGTTATAGATATTGAAATAAATAATAATAATATTTGAAATAATAATAAAAAAAATAAATTAAAAAATAAATACCATTTTAATACCAAATATAGGTTGGATCAGAGTAAAAATAATGGGTGGTGAATAGCCCTTTACAACACATTAATAAAAAACGAATAATACTAATGGCACCTTTATAAATGATTTCCACAAATAAAAAATTTGGTAGAGATAAAAAATAATCAATGTATAAAGAGAAAAATTAAAATTAAATATAATAATATTAGTGTAAGTGTAAAAAAATATTTATTTAAAATAATTATGTGATTCAAATATAAAAAACTATTAAGAGATTATCCTTAATTAATTGATTAAACAAATTTAAAAAATTATTGAGAGAAAGTGATAAATAATATGAATTTTAAAATATAAATGTCACAAGATATTTGAAAAAAAAAATAAAAAACTCTAAAATAGATGCTATATATACCACTACAATCACTCAAGGATTTAATATATCAGTCTCTTGTCCTAAAGTGTTGACAAGTTTCAAAAACTATCACATAACTTTTAGTTTATGGAAGGAAACTATAAATCCAATATACACTATCTATATAATGGAAAAGAAATAAAACTCAAGGACAATAGTCCCTTAACATATTAATTTAAAATAAATAAATCCAGTTTCCCTTGCATTAATGGTTGCAGGAACTAGATATAGAATAAATTTGATGACGATGGAGATTTCATAAGAGAAACTACTTTTATCAAAGTCTTGATTCACTCAAAGAATCTGATCAAAAAATATGGGGGATGATAAAACATATAGTGAAAGAGTATTAATTTTTTAGCACACTATATAAAGAAAAATCATATTTTGAAAGAGATATAATTGATAAGAATGTATAATTACAGAATGTTGTCATTAGAGGATGAATGAGAAACTGAGTTTCCAAGGCCACCAGAGTCTCTAATTATAGGTTCCAATACCTTAGGTAATATTCTAGAATCCTTTGGGGACATTTTTCAATGAAATCCACATTATTTGAACATTAACCATCATAAATTCTAGGTTTGGAAAAGCTGGTCTAACAAAACTGGGTACGTAATATCCTAGACTGTGTAGTCGGTGGGCTACTTGTCTGTAAAACTTCTTTGTCTTCTACCACTGGTTGATCGAGATCATAAACTAGTTGGATAGTTTACTCTAATTATCTAGGGTGTTACTACCCATAAACACCATCTAGACAGTTTTTCTATACAAGGTAGTCAATGGGTCCCTTTGGCTTATTTTAATTACATTTAATTTATTCAACATTTTTTGTCACAAGAAACACATTTCCCAAAACAACCATGGTACATTATTATTTAATATAATAGTCATAACCTGATCATTAAATTGGATGGTATAAATATGATTAAATATATTATGGGATATATATATATATATATTAAAATATATACATATATTGGTAAATGTTAGAATATAATCACTCAATTTTAATAAATTAATTTTATTCATCAAAAAAACACATTCTTCAAAAAATATTTCGTTATATAATAAATAATAATTATTTATATATTAATATTTTATAATTGTTTATTTTAAAAATTAATGTATTTTTTGAAATATACTAATTACAATTGTATTAGGGTGATTGTTTTTTAAACATTAATTTTCTAGTTAATAGTGATCAACAATGATATTTAATGTAAAATAAATTTTTATTTTTGGTTTGTAAAAAAGTTACGTTTTTTATGAAATAATTTAAAAGTAAAATTAGTTTTATAACATTTTAAATAAACAAATTATGTTCATTGAAATATATTTTATGTTTTAATTTCGTATAAAATATATTTTTGTACGTAAAAAGTAATTTTCGGGGAAAAAAATTAGGTGTGCAATTTGTTTTTAGCATACTAAATTAAATTTATCATATTGTTTAATAGTTATAATGAAATTTATTTACCACATAATCAAAAGATAAATTTAAATTGAAAATAATTTTTCCTATTCATTGGATAAGTATAAATCATGTTTCATACGTAAAGCAATATTTCTCGAAAAAGATAGTGTAATTGCATTTTGTGCACAGATATTACAATTAATTCTATAAACTAATATGTATTTAATTTTATAAATGGATTCTATATTTTTCATTATGAGGTTAATTTTTTTTAAAATAATACTCTTTTATTTTTGGTCAATAAGAATAGTAACTATGGAAAAATTTATCTCCTCAATAAAGGATAAATAAGGTCAGTCTGGGTAAAAAATAAGTAATAATGCCATGATTTTTCATCTTAATTATTATTTAAAGATTTTAATTTTACCCTTATCACATTATTTATAAATATATTTGTTTAGTGGATATTTTTAAAAGAAAATGAAAAATATAATATTTAAAGAAAAGAAACTTACAAAATATCAATATCGTAGTTTTAAATATATATTATGTGTCCACATAGTGGAAAATTCAAGTTATGAAAGCATATAAATGAAAATTTATTTATTAATTAAATAAATTTCATGATTTAAATTTATATATAATTTTAATTAATTAAATAATTACCCTAAATGCTTGTAGAACACTAATACAATATTTATTCATTAAACAGTAAAAAAAGATAAATGGTTTTAAAAATATTAAAAGTGAAACAATTTGAATAAGTTTATTTTTAAAAAATATTTATATATCTATATGAAATATAATAGAGTATTCAATTAATTATATTATAATTTCCCTTTTTTCATGATGTATTTAATGTCAAATTAAATGAATAGTATTGAAAATGACATTAATGATAGTTTATAATAAATAATATTTAACATATGGATGTAAAATTAATTAAATTATTATATTAATCAAAATCAATGGGATATGATTTCAAAAATCAACCATGGTACATTTATGGGTATTTTTTATTTTGGGGTAAAATTATATACTATTAATATGTATAAAACAATAATATTATTGTAATTGGAAAAGGGTTAATGAAGGGTTAAAAACGATAATAGTAAAATTTCAACCAAACTTATCTAAATTTTATTATATGATAGTATTTAGATGAATACATATCTTAGCATCAAATATTTTGAATTTAGAGATTTTTTACTTCAAAATTAATTTATATTAATTTAATATTATAGGAAATTCCCAACGTTCCCCTCACGTCATTTATAAAAGCGCAACACACCTTAATCTTCTTCACACCAATTTGAGTAATCTTTTTTAGATAACCTATGATATGTTATCCTATATCCCCCATTGAAATGTTCTTGTGGTCCATTTATTCACAACAGACTATCCCAAATCCCCTTGATAGGATATCTAAAGGATTTATTTTAAGGAAATGGCCATCATCTTAACTGATCACATTATTTTTAATTATTCCTATAACTAAACTAAAATATTATATTTTTCATTAATAATATCTTAATTATAGTAAATGTACTTATATTTTTTTATGATTATGAAAATACCATTATTAACCCTATTTCCTTAAAATGGGATGAGAAAGTATCGCTCATGCGTAGGTACGTCATACCATCTCTATGTAGTGATACAATTTATTTTTCTTCGCCATATTTTATTAAAGGGTATTCTGAAGGTTTTAATTATTATATATTAAAGTTATGAAATAAGTATACTTATTTAATGATAAAATCATATATACCTTCCTAATTTCCAAGCCGTTGGAAAATGATATTGTCGATCCTGGGTACATGTGCACTACCCCCCTCCACAATGTGATGTGATCATATTTTCATTTAATTTTTACTTGTATTGTAATTAAGATGGTTTATTGAAAATATTTTATATAAATTGAATAATAATTATTCTATAAATTTGATTTATCATTTTTCATTCTTTTGATCCATCTGAAAAATGGTCAAATTTCATGCATTTGTATATCCAACTATCTACATGAATGGTGTAATTAATTTTTCTTTATTTATCATTTTTTTATGACTATAAACATGTATATAATTAATCAATATTATATTTATATTTCTAATATCATTATAGAGATGATGTTACCATGGTAAACATAGAGGGACCAAAATTATCAAACCGTGACACACATGAAAAAAAGATAATATCACTAAGAATAGTGATTTTAATAAATAAGTTTCAATAAAATGGTGATAAAATATTATAAGTAAATAACATATGTTATGAAGAATTTTATTATGGTATTTTAATATATTCATAAATATCTATATTTATTATACTATATGTTTCAATGAATATGATGGAAATCAGACATAAAGTTAGCTAATTCCAGTATGTCTTTTATTTTATGGAGAAATATTCCATATTTTATCCTCATTTATTTTGTATGGTCTATATAATTATCATTTTACATGTTATATCATTAATATATTTCATTTCATGACATTTAATGTATATTTTGATCTTATTATTTAATAGGGATTATAATTAAAATGTTTCCAAATTTGTAATAGATTATCATATCACTTTTATTTCCCTGGGACACAATCCTTATCGACAATTAATTTCTTTTTTTTGTTTATATAATTACCATTAATTTAATTTTGGATTCCTATCATGATAATTAATTGATATACATATCCATATATGGTTCTTTCTTTCATGGGAATTATGATTCAAATGTTACAAAATCAGTATGGTTTTAATTTTACAATCTCATTATTTATCAGGATAGATTATGATTATGTTATGATAATAAAATCTTATTATCTAAATCTCAATAAATTTAATAATTTTACTTCTATATGTATATTTCATTCTATATATGTTTTTATTTCATTTTACTCACAATAAGTACTCAAGAGAATGAAAATACTTTTTTATGTGAAATCATCTTTATTTCTCTTTTTTTTTCGAAAATACCTTTTCATTCATATCCATTCTTCTGAAAAAAGTTTTAAATATGTTTTTACTATTATATAATTTTTTCTGAGCATCATTTTTACCCATGTTTTAATTAAAAAAAAAATAGTTTAATTGCAATCTTCTTGTCTATTCCAAACAATTTTTTTTTTCATTTTTCTAAAAAAGATTGAAAGGAAATTTTTTAACATATAAAACATAAACAATTCCCCTATTATTGAACTATTAATTAATATAAAGCTTACATTACTATATTTGATGTCTATTTTGAATGAATTTTTTTTCTTAATAATTGGTAATTTTTTAATTTTAAAAATAGGTATCTTCATAGTGTAAAGGATATTTTCAAATGATATGTTCTCATTGATCATTAAAAATTATTCTCCATCGAATATTATATCCTTTGATGAAATATAATATTTAATGTAGTTATGATCCAATGATATCATAATTATTCTTTCTCTATATGGTTTATATTTTTATGACATGATGTTTATACAACATCTTCCATTTCCACTGGTTAAACTATAATGAAATGTTGATATGTGGATGAACCCATTTTCATTTCCATGGGCTATATTGTGATGATTTTTTTCGAAAATCCCATTTTTAGGAGTTGTTATATAATTAATGTTTTATGATATTTTGGGACCCATATGTATGGTTTTCATTATGTGATGGTGGTTATGTTATAACCAGGGATGGTGTCCACATTATATCTAGGGATTTTTGTTAGATTTTTTCCAAGTATGGTGGTCACATTATAATCAAGAATGGGTGGTCCCTATATCTATATACAATTCATTGGGTAAATATTCATATCTCATGATATAAAATATAATATAATGGGGAGTGAACCCAGTTCAGTAAGGGACTTTTTCCATTATGATAGTCTTGTGAGTGATCCTTAAGTAATATAATTGTTTGGGAAGTGAACCCATTGATCACTAATAGTCTTCTAAATGATCCTTAAATTCAAAGGAAAGGATTTTCTATTATCATGTGCATTCAAAAAAACATATGTCTTGTTTAAATTTTATACTCTTATGGATTATTTTGTTTTATTAATTTATAATTTAATTATTATAACCTACAATGTTTTATTCTGTGACTCAATATTATGATATTTCATATGTAGGGTATGATTTATTATTATTATTATTATTATCATGTTATGATACCCTTATGTTCATTTTATGATCAGGTGATCATTGGTACCTCCACCTTTTACCCTTATTGAGCTTTTAAGATCAAATTTTCTTATGTTTTATTTTCATAGGCTATGAATAAAGATACTAATTATGTTATGTCTAATAAGGGTTATAGTTATGAGAAAATTAGTTAGATATGATATTGATCTTTTATGAATAGATTTTAATTTCCCTTATTTCCATATTAACTAGAACTATAATATTATATCATGAATAATTATATTTTCTAACGAATATTAATATATTCAGATGTGATATCTATTTATAAAATGCACAGACTGGTATATTTTGTCTTAGAGAAAGGATTAGTTAATAATTTTAATTAAGGAAGATAAATATTAAGATTGAACACTGAGGATAAGTCTATGTATATGATAAAATCCTAATGTTTTGGTAAAATTAGTTTTTGAAATAGTTTAAACCTCAGGTGTTATTGAATATGGTTCAATGATTTTGGAATCATTTAAATATGATTTCATGATTATTTTATAGGTTAAATTTATTATTATAGTTTTAAACTTATGAATTTTATTTTGTTTTTATTTGGTGGATTAAACTAGAATACATCGTTCTAAAAATGAATTTGATAAACAATTCAATAATTTCCCTCCTAACAAACAAAATGAGATGGTAAAATGAAGGTGAAATATTATGTTTATGAGTAATTAAATAAAAAAACATATGATTAAATATATAAAAATTGGTTAATTTCATAGTCATCCATATAAGAAGAAAATTGAAATTTATGGAAGTTCTTCTGGAAATGATCATAGAGGTAAGAAGGTAAAATTTACTTCTTATCAAGAATATTGGAAGAGGTTCCTAGAATAATATCTCAAATGGAGAGGAAAATATTTTCTGTGATGAAATAAAGGTCACGGGGCAGTGAGTTGCCATGGAATTAAATGTCTTATATATGGGAAACCTAGGAATTATCTAAGTCAATTCCTTATCCAAATTGAAACTCATGGACCGAGAAATAACATATTCATTTATAATTATTGAATTGAAAGGATTGATGTTTATTTTTATTGGTATGAATCAATTATATCAATTATATTTTAGATGTAGGAATAATTAAATATCTAATGATTTCTCCACATTAATTGAATGGTACCAATATCCATGAAATTTTATAATTTTTGGTTAGGATAAATATATGATTAACCATAATGGGATAATATTTTTGATCTTAGAATTTCTTATTGATTAGATGAAAAAGTGATATAGGTGATGATTGATGAACATTATTACGTTTTTCAATTTATAAAAATAGTTTATTATTTTATATGGAGAATTAGGATTCTATTTTCACGTTATTCTAACTTATCATTTATGAATAAATCATGAATTTATAAGTTTATTGTAGATCATAATTTTCAAGGCTTAAACTCTATTTTTGGATTTTGTAATAGTATTTTGAGATGATTAATGAAATTTTGGGGAAAGTTATAATGGGATAAGGTACATATAAGAAATTTGTTTAATGTGATATATTATTTCATAATAATGTTATTACACTTTTGGGATATAAGATAAAAGGTATGAGATATATTTTGAGGTTAAAAAATTCATTATTATTGATTATATTAAATTAATCTTGATTATAGTGTTATTTATTTATAGAAAATATTTTCTTATTATGTAGACTATGTGACCAGGGAATATACATTTTTGGTATGTGACCTTATGTGTGACTTTTGAAGATTATAGATAAATGCTAAATTCATCTTGGAAGTGTATGAGATCAAATTCTTATGATTTTTTTTTGTTTAAAAAATGGCTGGTATTATTTTATGGATTTTTAGAATATTTATTTAGGTAATGATATTTTTTAAATTGGATTATTATTATTGAATTTTATATATTTATGTAGTATTTATTCAAATTATTTTTTATTCATTAATGGAATTATCTTACCTTGTTCTAACCATTTTGGATTTTCATAATTTCTAAAGATAAGATGAATGACGAGTTATCATTTTTTGGAATTATTTGATCTATTAGATATAAATTTATGTACAATAGGCATGAAAAAATCATCTTGAATACCCTTCTATAAGAGAAAAACTTGACATTATGGTGGAATTTAATTAAAGTATGGAATTAAACTTATCAAGTAAGAATATTTTCTTATATTCATAATCAATATGAAAAAGTAATTCATAAAATTTAAGAAAATTATCTTAAGACAATAGTGTTATCCTATAACATTCAATTCCAATGAATTGATGGTCTTTTAAATACACATAGATTTATGGTTTTTTTGTCATTGGTTTCTCCTAACCATGTTCTCTATCTCTCTCTATCATACCTTGGGAATTATTTTTCTTTTAGAAATTTATATTTTAACATTCCACTAATGCTTTCATATTTGGAAGCCTAGTTTTTTTATTTCATAATACCATCGTATTTCCCTTTCTCTCATATCATTATAATGTTTTATTTAACCTTTTTACATTGTAGTTTTCTAAATATGAGGTTTTAGAAGTAAAAACATTGATTAATGAGGAAAAGTTAAAATTTTGATGATTAAATTTATTAAAGGGAGGAAAATTTAATGCCCTATGATTTTATAAAATATTTTTTCCAGTTATATTTAATTTCTTGGATAGATTTCCTTACACGTAACATAGAGCATAAATCAACCATGGTATATTATTATTTAATATATCCAGCACAACGTAGCCATTATATTGGCGGTTTTGAATAAAATCAAAACCATTTTGAAAATTTATATAAGTTTCCTATAAAATATAAATGTATTGATAAATTATTAGTAAATAATCTCTCAATTTTTATGAAGTCATTTTATTCTTAAAAAATATGTTTTCTTAAAAATGATTTATTTTGATTTTTCGGAGAAAATATTGTGATTAATCTTTAAAACATTTGTAAAAGTTATTTTATAAAATGTACACAATTTTTTAAATCATAAAATTATAATTATATTAATTTTAATTTAAAATAATTTTTTGAAAAAGAATTATTTCCTTGTGAATATTTAAAAATACCCATCTTTTTAAAATGGTATTTTTTGTTCGGGAGTGTAAAATGTTCTATTTTTTTAAATTGGTTTAACTGTAAAAAAATGATATAATAATTTAAATATTATAATTAATTATATTTAAATAAATTTTTTATTTCAATTTGGTATTAAAAAATTGAGGTAAAAAGGCATTTTTTCTGAAAGAAAAAAACTATTTTTAGGCATACAATGTGTTTTTATATTTATAAATTGAATTGATATTTATTAGGGAATAATTTTAATAGTATTAATATATTATATAATAAGTAATTTTTTTTAACATTTGTCTAATATTTTTGTATTCATTGAAAAAGAATAAATCGAGTTTTATGCTTAAAACTGTATTTTTCTAAATAGTGTTTTTAGTTGCTTTTTGTACACTCTTCTTAGAATTAATTTCAATCAATTATTAGTATTTAATTTTAATTTTTTCCTTATTTTTAATTATGATTTTGATATTTTCTATTGAGATCCCTTTATTTTTTTTCAATAAAAATATTAACCGTGGTAATGTTAATCACTTCAATAAAGGAAAAATAAGGTTAATCTAGGTTGAAAATAAGTGATAAGGCCATAATTATTCAACTTAGTTCATATTGGATGAATTTAATTTTACAATTATCACCTAATTCTCTAATTGTATTTTTTAGAGGATAGTTTTTTTATGAAAATGACCTATATAATATTTAATGTACAGAATATTATAAAATGTCACTCTCTTAGTTTTTAATTATCTCTTGTGTATCCACATAGAGAATGTTATGAACTAATATAAATGTACATTTAAGAATTAATGATATTATTTTCATGGTGAACATTTATGTATAATTTTTATTTATTATATAACTACATTAAATGATTATACTACAGTAATATGGTATTTATTGAATTAACAGAAAATTTTTAAAATATTAATTTTAAAATATTCAAAGTCATTTAATGTGAATGTGTTGATGTGTAAAATGACTTTATAGACCCCTATAACATATTATGGAGGTGTGAAGGAATTAAATTCTAATATCCATTTTTTATTAAAGTATTCAGTGAAAAATTAAATGAATACTTTTAAAAATGAAATTAATGATATTATTATAGTAAAAAAATCAATTAAATGTTATAAAATTCATAAATTTTCTAGATTTGACTAATATAATAGGATATAGTTTTAAAAACAATCCATGGGCCTTGTATTGAGAGTTTTCATTTTATAGTAACATTATTAACCCGTAATGTGTATAATACTTTATTACTAAGGTAATTTTGAAAAGGGTTAATGAATGGTTAAAAAAAAGAAAATGAAAAAATGTTATCCAAAAATGTAAAAATAGTATTTTAGTGGATTATTTAGAATAAAACACATATTTTATACTATTATGATTAATTTTTATCCTTTTATACATCACAATTAATTTATTTAAATTTAAAATTTTATTAAATTCTAAAGGTACTCCTCACCTCAATTATAAAAGGTAATCCCCCGTTATCTTATTCACACCATATCAATAATATATATTTATCAACCCCTAAAAAGTTCAATTTTACACTCCACTACCCATATTATGGAGGTTTTTTTATTCCCATAACACAATCCCTAATTCCATTATGTGGAGATCTCAAGGAGTTATTTCAAATAAGATGTAATCGAATAAAATAATTATATTTTTTTTTCATTTTACGATTACCTTCTATAAATAAATTATATTATTTATAATATATTAAATTTTTTCTCATTAATATAATTTAATTCTACTATTAATATAAATACACTATTATTTATGTACATTCCAACAAATTGGATGTTAAAATATCACTTATGCATGCATACGGTTTACCGAATCTATGTAGAAATAAAGTTCATTTTTCTTCACCATATTGTATGGATGTTTATTATGATGGGATAATATTTATATATTATAAATATAACATATATATACTTATTCAATTATATTATATTATCTTTGATATTACCTTCAAAACCATTATAAAGTGATAATGTCGATCATTCATATGTGCGGACTACCACCTCTATGAAGCGACGTGATTAATTTATCATTTATTATTTACATCAGTGGTAATAAATAATGATTTAGTTAATATAAACGATCAATATGATATATAAATTATTATTTAATGTTGATTTATTATTTACCATTCCATCATTATGTCCATTAAAAAATGGATACAATATTCATGTGTTTGTATGATCTATGTCTCCATGAACGGTGTAATTAATTTTTATATCTTTATATTTTATGAATGAATATAAACATATATATATAATTAATATATTTTATACTTATATCATGATTAAAATTCTATAGATCATGTAACCATGATCAAAATAAAAATACAAATACTTAAAAACCAGAATATACATGAAAAATGAACTAGATATCTCCTGAAACATTTATTTCAATAAAAAAGAGCTATCAAAAAGGTGAAAAAATGTTATAAGTAAATAATATTTAGTATGATATATATTATTACAGATATTTAATAAATTATAAAAATATTATATTTATTTTATGTGAAGTTCCATTGATTATAAAATAATTTGGACTTATGGTAAGGTATTTCTATAATCTCTTTTATTTCATGGAGACATATGTAATATTAACCACTAATTTCTTTTTTGTGGTGTTTATAATACCATATGAAATGTTATATCAATAATACCAATCCTTTAATGACATTTAATGTTTAATTTTTTGTCATTATTTAATGGTGATTATGATTCAAAGGCATCCAAAGTGGTAATGTATTTTCGTCTCACTTTTAATTTTTGGGTGATATGTCATATTTACCACATGTTTCATTTATGTGGTATGAAAACTAGACATGAATTTATTTTATGATTATTCTCATTGATATTAGGTAATATACATTTCAATCTATGGTTATTTCATTCCTGGTAATTATAATTCAAAATTTTCAATGGAGGTAAAGTTTTTATGTTAGAATCTGAATATTTATTTGGATTTATTATGGTGAACATATAATGATAAAATCTTATGATATATAGCACAAAAAATCATGTATTTTCTTCTCCTATGGTTATTCCATAAAAATGTATTTTTTCTTTGATTTTTTAAGATAATTTCTCAATATAATAAAAATATTCTTCTAAGTAAAATCATATTTATTTCTCTCTTCTGTCAAAAATCATTTATCTTAAATATCATGGTTTTTAAAAAAGATTTAAATAAGGTTTTAACTATTCAATAGTGATTTATTAATGAAATTATTACCCATGCTTTAATTTTAAAATATGTTTTAAAATTAATCTTCTTCCCATTTTTTATGTGAGTTATTTTTTTACTTTTTAAAAAATAGTGTGAAAGGAATGATTTATTTTAGTGTATATGTCATGAAATAGGAGGATCCTTCAATAGAATGGAATTAAAGTTATAAGTAGTGAATGGAGAGTTTTTGGAGCTCATTCTTCACTATAAGGAGGAAATGTTAGAGGAATATTTCAATATCAATTATTCAATGGATTTTTTCAACATAATATATGAGATAACATTTATAATAGTTATTAATGATGATAAAAGGGTGTGGATAAGGAAGAATGACCGTATTTTGGTGCAAGGATTGAATGAAATGAAGATCAACGTGGAGGATGACATCCAGGTATGGGTCAAGATAACATATCATTTTGAGGATTTCCTAAATATTTTCCCAAATATGAAAGTAAGAACACTTTATTAGGGTCTTTATAGGTTGGTTGATTCAAATATTCATAGTCTTGTATATAACTATTTAGTGGGTTACTTTTCCAGTTAACACCTTCATTTTGTACTTTTTATGGTTTCCCACTTTTTACTTAAAAGTTCTTTGGGAATAGGAAATATATTTTTAGTTAGTATATGACATGATAGGAATTTCATTTCTTCATGGGTGATTACATTTTTTGAAGTTTCCAATAAGTCATTATACAGTTAATTTTAATAAAAAAATTTCCTAAATTTTTGGAAAATTATTATGTTTTAGAAAGGTTATTTTAAAGTAAAAAATGTTATTCCTGAAGAAAAGTACCATATGGTCTTTTAAAATCATTTTCCATCTATAATGACATCCTTTGATATTAGTTAATCTTTACTAGGGTAATAATGAAATAATATTATCTTCATTAATCATCTAGATGATTTATATTTATGAGGACATGATTTTTATAAAACACCTTACTTTTCCATGGGTTATACTTTGAGGAGATGATGAAAGTTTTGTGAAATATATTTATTTTTCTTGGTTATTCTATAAGAAAATATTTATGAAACCAATTTCTATTCAAGGGTTTATATATAAGGAATATGTTTATACCATTTCACACATATGTGATTGGTTTTCATTATCTAATGGTGGTTATGTTATAACCATTGATGGTGGTCATCTTATAACCAATGATGATGGTTATGTTATAATTGAGGATAATAGTCACTTTATAACTAAGCATGGGTGGGAACTATATCTACCTATGCTATAGTGGGTTATTATTGATATATCTTGAGATAAATAGGAATGGAATGGATAGTGACCAAGTTTAGTGGGATACATTTTCAACCATATAAGTATTTAGATTAAACCATGACCACTATAATGGTTTTTTGGGTGAACATATTCTTTTATTATAGTCTTGGAAATTATAATTGAATAATATGGAATTAATTATCTATTATCTTGTTTATGCCAATTTTTTTATCATATACCAATTTTATACTCCTATGTATCATATTTTTTGAATCATTTTTGAATAATGTATTATGAGCTACAATTTGTTATTCCTTTTCTAAAGATTACTATCTATGATATGTATGGAATGATTTTGAAATATTATGATCATGTTATCATACCATTATTTTAATGTTATGATTAATTGATCATTGATATCTCTTATATTACCCATACTGAGAATCTGAGCTATCCCTTTCTTATGATTATTTTACCACAATTTTTAGTAATGGTACTATGTATTATATGTCTAAAAAGGGTTCTAGTAATGAAGAACACGGTGGGATATGATGTATATCTTTTATAAAATAGTTTTTTATGTGTCCATGTATCCAAAGTCACTAAACCTAAATGTTTTTGGTGTGGATAATTATATTATATAATGAATATTTAACTATTAATATGTTATATCATTTTATGAAAAGTCTGGTTCACTATAGAACTCCAAGGCATTCCATTAGTTGGCCGATGACACTGCACCTGCTATCCAGTTCCACCTGTAGCTGTTAGACCCAATAAGTGGCTTCTCAAGTTCCTTAAAAGATCCTCCATAGTTATTTTAGAATTATTAGAAGGCATTCAAATCCATTAAAATGTGTTCATGGAACCTTTATAAGGCCATAAAATGTTTTCATCAATATTGTTACACATAAACTAAATGAAAATATTAACATCATTAAAAGTGGTTGTGATCATTAAAATTAACGTACTGTGGGAAAGAAAACATCATGTATACTAAAATAGAGATATATCAAAAAAAAAATCTCGTAGGAAAATGGTGCATACAAAAGATATGTATAAACCAAGAAAATTGCTAAAATAAAACAACAGAACAATGTTAAAAACCAAAGTCAAAACAACATATCAATGCAAACATATTTCAACACCATCCCAATCCACTATGAAGGAAATGGTATCTTAGGAAACCTAGAGACCAACATGACTCACTTTCCCATACACATATAATATATACACAAGTATAAAAACACCAAATGTAAAAATTATTTTGTGACTCATAAATATCATAAGTACACACCTAAAAATCTTTATAAATTCAATCCACATGAATTAATTAGTTATATATTAAAAAAGAAAAGATTATAAATCTATTTTCTATTTAAATAAATTTATTAATAATCCTATGGTCTTATTTAAAAATGATGAATATTTAAATAAATATCAATGAGAGGACTATCATGTATAAAAATATATGGTGTATTAATAAAAAAAATCATATCATAAATGGAAAACAATTGATTATATAAAAGGTTATACATAAATGAAAGAATGAAAATATAATCCAAAATGGGAGAATAATTTACAAGGGCTATCATCTAGAATTTGGGAGTGCCATTTCCATTATACTATAACCAGTAACTCCATGGACGTTGCTAATAACTCAAAGAGAGATCATAATGTCTATCTGAGGTAGTGAAAATATTTTTTTTATTGAAATACCCCTCTAAAAAGTGTTTTAACTCTGAAACCATCACTGAATCATTTATATTAACACACAATCTGTATAAATAATTTTTAACTATAACCCTTTATAAACCACTACAAAATATACAAATGAATTAATCACACAGTAAACCCCTCATATATGTTAAATAAATGGATTTAATGGATAAAACCAAAGGTATTTCACAATAACACAAGGTATACTTATGAGGGATCCTATTTTAGAGAAATATATCTCAATAATAGAGAAAACCATGTTTCCATTGAACAAATTGATGTTAGGGTAATAGGCCTATTCCTCAAGAACTTTTATCTACATGGAGAAAGAAAAATAAAAATGGAGTCACCCTATGACACATCTGGAAAAGAGAAGAACACTAAAACAAATTTCTTGGAACATGATTGATATGAAAAATGTGCCAATGGGGAGTGTAATTTTTTTAATAAATTTAAAATGAGTCTATTGATTCATTAAACAAACCATTAAGATAAAAAAATTCAGGATCAACTGCCCTTTGATGTTTATGGGTCAATTGGATGTTTCAAAAATTAAAAACTCATCCATGATGCAATAGGAAATTCCCTAGTTTACATGCCTTGGATTTTTTGGCAAGGGAATAAGCATTGTAAAATTCCAAGTAAATAAATAATAATACATTTTCATATTTATTAAATTTTGTGAATTAAATATTAATTTTACTTTAATGATGACGCTATGTTTTATGGCTTACCTGATACGTAACAACGAGTTCCTTTGAAATCTTACATTGCACACTAATAATATAATAATACTATTTTAAAAGGTAGTTAATGCCTAGCTATTTTCTTATAGGCAATGAATAAAACTAACTAAAATATGATTATACATGTTTTTTAAATGTTTTTACATTTATCCAATAAAATTTAGAGATTTAAAATGTGAATGAATCCAATTTTAATCACAAATACTCTAATATTCTTTAAAAGGTCGATTTACCGCCTTTTATTGGTGAAACCTTTTTAAATCTAGGTTTGGTCACTTTTATATGTTCTATTTAAAAAAAATTCTACTTTAGAATCGGGACTTCAAAATTTACTTTGGATGAATTTTTTGTATTTTTTAGATAAAATTCATTTTTAATGAATAATGAAAAATTCTGTATTTTAATTCAAAACTGCCTTTTAATATAATTAATTTATATGGATAGATTTAATTTTCCATTGGGTTTAAAGTTTAATTAGATTATGTTTTTAATATTTTATCAAATTCTTTTCATTGGAAGTAATTTCACTTTTAAATTGGACATAAATAAGTGTCAATCTTTTGATAGTTATTATTTCTTAAAAACACGCATTTTTTTTACAATGAGAATTAATTTTAAATTAATTTCTACCACTTCTGTTTTTCTAATTTGAAAAAATGGATTCCATATTATGAATCAGGAGTTCTAAATTCTGAAAATAGGTAACTTTTATTTTTAGACATTATGAATATTTACTTCAGTAAAAAATTTATTTACCACGGTTAAAGGGTAAATCTGGTAAATAAGGGTAAAAAAATATTTTTATAATAACATAAAATTACCATAACCTATATCCTAATACTATTGGTTGATACATATCTGACCCTGGGCATCCTTGGGTCGCTTTTGGGACCCCATGAAGCCCCTTGGGAGTGATAATGACACTTTATTTTAATTAACTTAATGTAAAGGAAAAAATGACATAAAAAAATAGCTTTTAGTAAATCAATTTTTACATGGGGTTATATAAGTTATCTTTTCGACTATAAATATGCATCTCAAAGATAAAAAATATTTCCTACATCATCGTATTTGTTTTTATAACTTTAATAATCAAATAAAAGAATTATTTATGACACAATAATGATGCTTTGTTTACCTCATTAATTAATGATTTAAATAAATAGGATTCCAAATTCTAAAACAATATGTAAAACCTATCCAATTATTATTGAATTATTTTATTTCTAACATTAGACATCTTATATTCTCCTTTAATTATTTTTTGACCTTTTGAAACTGATGATAAGTTTATAATAAAATAATTGTTTCAAACATTCCTAAAGAGACATTCCACCCCCTTATAAAAGGACACCACTTATAACCCATTAATCACACCTATCAAGCCACTTGGCTCATCAAACCTCTACCTAAATAATCTCCCCACATCCCTATTCTCCTCCTTTAAGACTTACCATAAGCATAAGGCACTTCAAGTTAACCTTTTGGTTCAAACCAAGGGAAGATACCCGATTTAAAGGTAACATATTCTCTTAAGTTATTTTATTTTATTTTACTTATACAACCACTAAACTATTTTTATTCATTTATTTTATAAAAAACCAGTATCCTAAATATAAAAGGTTGTTTTTATGAGAATTATTCTAACTAAACTTACATACACCTCCATATTATGGGTAAAGAACATACTGTATCTCTGGACGACGAACTACTGCCTCACAAAACGATGATTGTTCAAATATCTTCAACTACCTCTCATGGTAAACATTATGATGGAACTATATTTAAATATGATATATATTATTTTTATGTTTTTTATGCTTCATTATTTTTCATTTATAGGATACCTTTATGGTTTCCATAATGGTTAAAGGAGATAATTTCATTTGAGGAACTGCGGACTACCACCCCCTCAAAGTGATACGACTCATTCATACCTTATGTGGGACATATAAAGGATGGAGTTAATGAAATTATATATGATATTATTTGGGAATTATTATATATCTTTTTAGAATTATGTTTTCATTCTACTAAAATATGAAATATAAATGAAAGTAGAGTTCATGCGTACGTATGGCTTACCGTCTCCATGAATGGTGCCTTTCATTTCTTATATCTAAATGTTATGTACTATTATAAATACATATATATACTGGATATATATGATATATATGATATCTAAATCATGAATATGATTATGTAGATAATGTAATTTTGACCACATGGAAAATTTATAATTATAACTAGTTTATTTTTAACTCAAGTTCCGAACATCAAAAAAATGTCTGATATGAACTCAAATAATTAACTAAATGTTATAGTATGGTAATAAGTGTTATAAAAGGAATAATAAAAATGAAAATGGTTCTTAAGGAAATATAAATTAACTTATTTTTATTATTCAGGAAATTAAAGAACGAACGGGTCAAGTCGGAAAAGAGGTAAGGGACTTCGTCTCAATCTCTGTTCATTGAGGCATATTTTGATTTATACACGGCATTATTTTATATGGTGTAAATGCTCCTTTGAATTTTCATTTCATTCAAAGGGAATCTTTTTCTGAAGTGTTTTACTAATTGACAAAAGAAATATTTTTATTTTTTTGGCAACAATGACCTCTCAGTCGTCGTAATCATTATTTGGCTTCCTCTATAAGCCTAAATGGTTATTAATGAAAAAGGAAACCCCTTATTCTAGTTTTTGGGTGTTTTGGCATTGAAAATGATTTTTGTAATGGATTTATTATTTCAATATCTTGAAATGATTTCTTGGGATTGCAAATGAAATGTCATTAGTGAAATGTTTATATTGGAAATATTTTATGTTTTATGATTTTTGGTACTTGGACATTTGACGGGTGGTTATGTGTTAAAACAAATGATGGGTGGTGTCATGATAAACTAGGATGGGTGGTTATGTTATAACCTAGAATACACTGGGTATGGAATTCGGTCGTATGGCTACTCCATTTAGTGATATGTGTGGAAGTCGACCGTATGGTTATTCCATTTATGTTTGTTTATGTCCCAAGTTACCTTTATATGCTATGTGTTCTTTCTATGAGTTTTATGGTAATATTTCTGTTAAAAAATAGTAAGTAAAGATCTTTTATTCAGTGAAGAGTAATTAATACTTCATAAAGGTTAATGGAATTACTTATGATAGGGTTTTCATCGTTTAATTTTTGTTTTGTAAAACTAAGAGTTTTCCATCTTTGTGTATCCCTTACAGAGATTTTTATGCTCATCCCATGTTTTTAAAATGTTTTTCCCAGGAAATAAAGTGGAATAGGGACAAGGATGGGATCAAGGAAAATTCATACTATCTAAAACATGGAACTAGACATGAGTCTTTTTTTAAAGAGTTTTTATGGAAAAAATGGAAACTGAGTAAAAGAGTGTACATTGTACTTTTTTAAGATGAAATGTAATAGTTATGGCCTAAATCTATAAAAATATAAACCTGGAATGATCCTCATTGTGAATTATTAATTTAATTCAAGATTATGTAATATATTAAGGTCAGGTCCTTATTGTTGGTATCAGAGGTCGGTTTAGACAACATTAGGTGTTAGAATATTGTAATATTAATTTATGGTAAGATTAAAATGATATTGAATTTACAGATTACCATGTTGCATTCCCGAATATATTATTTTTTCAGAATGGTTTTCCACAGCAGAAACATGATAGTTATGTTGGGAAGGCATACAGAGGACAATAAAAAACCCAAGATGGTCAGAATCAGAACTAAACAGTTTTTTGCAGTGATGGAACATTTAACTCAGGCTATAAATGGTGGTGGTATCCATGCACGAGATCAGCCGAAACAACCACATAGGAACATGTCAGTAGTTGATAATTTCACGAGGTATCATCCCCCATCATTCATAGGATCATCTGACATTGTGCTATCTGAAAGGTGGATTAAATCTCTGGAGAAGATTTTTGATGTCATGGGGGTGTTCAGAGCATCAAAAGGGTAGTCTCATTGTTTACCGTTTTGAAGGTGAAGCTGATCAGTTGTGGTATATGGTGAAAAATATCAGGGATAGTGCGGAGATTGCTTTTCTTGATTGGGATGAATTCAAATGAATGTTTCTTGAGAAATATTTTCCTAAGGTGGTTCGTCTTAGGATGGAAAAAAATTCTTATAATTGAGGAAGGAGGAGAACTCAGTGGATGCTTATGAAAAAAAATTCACTCGACTGTCAAGGTGTTCTCTAAATCTCATCCGAGATCTTGATAGTATGATAAATATATTTTACTCCAGACTGAATCCTCAATATGGAAGAGAATTAGCCTCTCGTGAATTTAAAAATTTGAAATTTTTTTCAGATGTGCCGAGAAGTTAGAAATGGAGTTTTATGATGATTTGGTGTTCCAAGAGTGCAAACCAAATAAGATGTCCAGTTGGCAGGAAAAGGGAAATAATTCATCAAAGAAGTCTAGATGTAAGAAAATTAAATATCCATCTTTTGAGAATTGTGGTAAAAAGCATCATGGAGAATGTTTATAAAAGTCTAGAAAGTGCTTCTAATGTGGTAAGTCTGGTCATATTACTCGAAACTGTAAGGAAGATAATCAAGTAGGAAATTAAAACCAATGGTAAAATGTTTTAAGTGTAATGAAATGGGTCATTATGCAAATGAGTGTCCAACAAAGAACTTAACTGAGGGAAAGCAGCCAGATTATAATCTGAAAGGGGTTGTGAAATCTTTTGTAACTACTTCAGCAGATGTTGGGTCATCGAATGAAGTAGTATTAGGTACAATGTTTGTTTATTCAGATTATGCCAATATATTTTTTGATTTAGGGTCTAAACATTCATTCATTTATGAGATGTTTTCTGGTAAATTAGGATTCCATATCATGTTATGAATCCATAACATATGTTAAAACACTTGGAGGAAATTTTGAGATAAAACGAAAACATAAGAAACTTCCATCCCTTGTGTGCGGAGAGAATCTACCTCCACACCTTATTGTTTTGCCTCTGGTAGAGTTCGATGTTATTTTGGGCATGGATTGGATTTCTGTTTATCATGCTAATATTGACTACAGATATAAAGAGGTTTCTTTTCATAAAGAGTTTTAGTTTCTGTACAAGAATGAACCCTTACTTTTGATAACATATCAAGAAGATGAGAAACTATAAAAATATGGAAATGAATTTCACCTTACACATACTATTGAAAACAAATAAATTGTCCAGATTAATGATATTTCAGTTGTAAATGAGTATCTTGATGTTTTTATTGATTAGTTTCCTGGTATTATACCTAATCAGGAAGTTGAATTTATAGTTGAATTAGTTCTTGATTCTAAGACAATTTCAAAACCCCCCTATCGAATGGATCAAACGGAACATTTAGATTTAAAGATTCAATTTCGGGAGTTAATAGATAAAGGTGTAATTTGACCAAGAAAATCACCATGGGGTGCTCCTATCTTGTTTGTTAAAAAGAAAGATGGTTAAATGAGACTTTTCATTGATTATAGAGCATTGAATAACATCAATGTTAAGAACAAGTATCCTTTGCCTCATATCGATGATTTGTTTTATCATCTCTTAGGAGATTAGTATTTTTTGAAGATTGACTTGAGGTCGGGGTACCATCAGTTGAAAGTAAAGAAAGCGGACATTCTGAAGACTGCGTTTCATACTAGATATAGCCATTATGAATTTGTAGTTATTATTTCTGGATTAACCAATGAACCCGCTGTATTCATGGATCTTATGAATATAATTTTCTATGATTTTTTGGATAAGTTTGTGGTTGTGTTTATTGATGATATTTTTGTTTATTCTAAAAGTAAAGAGGAGCATGAAAGTCATTTAAGGGTTGTCCTGCAAACCTTAAAATAAGGGAAACTGTTTGGAAAATTCAGCAAGGGTGAGTTTTGGTTATAACAAATTTTATTTCGTGGTCACATTGTTTCATAAAATGGCATAACTGTTGATCCTTCTAAAACAAAATTTGTTAAAGAATGACCAAGACCCACAAATATAACTGAGATCAATAGTTATTTGGTTTAGCAAGTTATTACCAGAGGTTTTTTGAGATTTTTTATGGTTATCTTGTCCAATGACTAAGTTAACTCGAAAAGGTGTTATGTTCATCTGGAAAAAAGAATGTGATGATTGCTTTTAGGAATTAAAAAGAAGATTGGTGAATAGACCAGTTTTGGCACTACCTTCCAAAAATGATGAGTCTATTTTCTTTAGAGATGCTTCATTGAAACGACATAGTTGTGTCCTATGAAGAATGATCAGTTAATTTCTTATGCTTCACGTCAGTTAAAACCTCATGAGTTAAATTACCTTACACATGATTTGGAATTAGCTGCTGTTGTTTTTGTTTTAAAAATTTGGGGGTATCATCTGTATAGAGTAAAATGTGAAATATATACTGACCAAAAAAGCTTAAAGTATATATTCACTCATAAATAATTAAACCTGAGATTGAGGAGATGGTTGGAATAAATAAATGATTATGATTTCACGATCCTTTACCATCTGGGAAAGGAAAATAAAGTGGATGAAACTTTGAGTCGAAAAAATTAATGCTACGTTAACCATGATATGTTTTGAATGAGATACTTTGGTTTTTGATTTAATGAACTTTGGAATTGAAGTTGTTGGTGCATGAAATTCCTCTATTTTGTTTCAGGTGTTTGTGAAATCATCTCTATTAGACAGAGTAAATAAAGTACAGAAAGAAGATAGTGAGTTATAGAAAAAGGTAGAGTTGGTTCATATGGGTAAGTTTCCTAAATTTAACATTTATAATGATTGTGTTTTGAGGTTTAGAAAAAGATTATGCGTGCCTTGTGATTCACAGTTGAAGAATGATTTGTCATCTGAAGCTCATAGTTCTGCATTTTCAGTTCATCCTAGAATTTCTAAGATGTATAGAGATCTTCAGGAGTATTAATGGTGGGATGGAATGAAAAGAGATATTTCTGATTTTTCTATGAAGTGTTTGACTTGTCAACAGGTTAAAACAGAGCGACAGTTACTGAAAGGGATGGTTCAGTCATTACCAGTGCCATAGTGGAAATGAGAAAATATATCCATGGACTTCGTTGTGGGATTACCAAATACATCTAGAGGTAACAACACAATCTAGGTTATTGTTGATCGATTGACTAAATCTACTCATTTCCTTACTATTAGAGATAATTTGCCTCTAGATAAAATTTCTCAGTTGTATGTTAATCAAATAGTCAGGTTTCATGGTGTTCCCCTCTCCATTGTATCTGATCGTAACCCTATTTTTACTTCTAACTTTTGGAAAGTCCTTCAGAAGTCTTTGGGTACTGAATTAGATTTTAGTATAGATTTTCATCCTCAATCAGTTAGGCAGTCAGAACGAACAATTCAGACCATAGAGGATATGTTACATGCTTGTTCAATGGATTACTAGGGAATTTGTGACCAACACCTTTATTTGGATGAATTTTCTTATAATAACAGTTTTCATTCCAGTATATAGATGACTCCATTTGAGGCATTATATGGGAAGTGGTGTCGAAATCCAACTTTATTTGATGATGTTTGTGAAAGGAAACTGATGGGACTAGAAATAGTACAAGAGATGGCAGAAAAAGTTCAGTTGATTTAGAAGAACATGAGAATAGCTCAGAGCGGGCAGAAAAGTTATGCAGATAACTGGAGGAAGGATCTTTTTTTTTCGATGCTGGTGATCATGTCTTTCTCAAAGTTTCATCATGGAAAACTGTGATGCATTTTGGGAAGAAGGGAAAGTTGAGTTCGAGGTTCATTGGAACTTATGAAATCATGGAGAAAGTTGGATGATTTGTGTACAGAGTGGCATTACCTCCACGTTTATCCCAGGTACAAAATGTTTTTCATGTTTCAATGTTGAGAAAGTATATGCTAGATCCATCTCAAGTTTTGAGCCCAGTGGTAGTTCAGTTGGAAGAGAATCCCTCATATGAGGAACTACCAGTTCAGATTATTGACCAAAGAGAGAAAGTGTTGAAAAATAAGGTAATTAATTAGGTAAAGGTTTTGTGAAAAAAAACCATATGGTTGAAGAGGCAACGTGAGAAGTTGAAAATTCTATGAGGGATAAATACCCCCACTTATTTGATAAGTGAGTAAAAATTACAGGGATGGAATTTATAAAAGGGGGGAAGGATGTAACATCCCATGTAAATAAAGAGTAATAATTTTACATATTTAATAATATTTTTGAAGTAAGTATTAGTTTTACTTTAAAGAGGACGCTATGTTCAATGGCTTACCCGATACGCAACAATGAGTTTCTTTAAAATCATACATTTCACACTAAAAACATAATAATATTTTTTTTAAGTAGTAGTAAACGACTAGATGTTGTATTAGTGGTAATGAATAGAACTAACTAAAATATTATTATACATGCTTGTTAAATGATTTTACATTTAACCAATAAAATTAAGAAGCTTAAAATGTGAATGAATCCAATTTTAAGCACAAATACTCTAATATTCATTAAAAGGTCAATTTACCGCCTTTTAATGGAAAATACTATTTAAATATAGTTTTGGTCACTTTTATATGTTCTATTTTACAAAATAAAATTCTTCATTAGAATCAGGACATCAAAATTTACTTTGGATGAAATTTTGTTATTTTTCTGATAAAGTTCATTTTTAGTGAATAGTGAAAAATACAGTATTTTAATTCAAACCTACCTTTTAATCTAATTTATTTATAAGGTTATATTAACTTTTTAATTAGTTTTAATGTGTAATTATATTATTTTTTTACTATTTAATCCAATGTTAGTAATTGGAAGTAATTTCACCTTGAAATTACAAATAAATAAGTGCCAATCTTTTGATAGTTATTATTTCTTAAAAACACACCTTTTGTTTTGACAACGAGAATTAATTTTAAATCAATTTCTGCCACTTCTGTGTTTTGAATTGGAAAAAATGGATTCAATATTTGGAATCAGGAGGTACAAATTGTGTAAATAGTTAACTTTTATTTTTAGACATTATGAATTTTTACTTGAGTAAAAATTTTATTTACCATGGTTAAAGGGTAAATCTGGTAAATAAGGGTAAACAAATATTATTATAATAATATAAAATTACCCTAAAAAGTGTCCCAATACTATTGGTTGCTACATATCCGACCATGGAAATCCATGGGTCAATTTTGAGACCCCATGGAGCCACTTGGTAGTGATATTGACACTTTATTTTTATTAACTTAAAGTAACGGAAAAAATGACATAAACAAATATCTTTTCATAAATCAATTTTTACATGAGGTTATATACGTTATCATTTCTACTATAAATGTGAATTTTAATGATAAAAATATTTCCTACATAATTTTTTTTGTTTTATAAATTTTAGATAGCAAATAAATAAAATTATTTATGACATAATAAATATGCAATGTTTACCTCAGTAAAGAATGATTTAAATAAATAAGATTATAATTACTAAAATAATATACAAAACCTGTCCAATTCTTATTGGATAATTTTATTTTGAACTTGTGTCATTTTATCTTCGACTTTAATAATTTTTGGACCTTTTTAAACTCAATACAATTTTATAATAAAATAATTCTTTCAGTGTTTCTTAAAGATCCCCTCCTCCCCCTTATAAAAGGACACCACTTCTAACCCATTACTCACACCTCTAAAGCCCCTTAGATCATTAAAAATCTTCCTAAATACTCTCCCCACATCCCTATCCTCCTCCTAGAAGTCATACCTTACTCATAAGTCACTTCAATTAAACCTTTTGGTTCAAACCAAAGGGAGATACCCGATTTAAAGTTAACGTCTTCTTTTAAGTTCTTTTCATTTATTTTACTTCTCCAACCCCCTAAACTCTTTTTATTCATTTATTTTATAACATAACTAGTATCCTAAATATACTAGGTTTTTTATGATAATTATTCTAACTACACTTACACACACCTCCATCTAATGAGTAAATAACGTACTGTTTTTATGGACGACGAACTACTGCCTCACAGAATGATGATTGTTCAAATATCTCCAACAGCCTCTCATGGTGGCCATTATGGTGGAAATTTATTTATATATGATATATATTATTTTTATTTTTTCTCTATGCTTTATTATTTTTTATTTATATCATACCTTTATGGTGTCTATAATGGGTAAACGTGATAATTTCATTTCAGGAAGTGCAGAGTACCACCCCCTCAAAGTGATATGACTCGTTCATGCCTTATGTGAGACGTATAAAGGATGAAGTTAATGATATTATATATGATATTATACTGGAATTATAATATACCTTTGTAGAATTATTTTTTCATTTAATTAAAATATGAAATTGAAATGAAAGTAGCGTTCATGTGTACGTATGGCATACCGTTTCCATGGATGGTTCATTTCATTTATTTTCTCCAAATGTTATGTACTATTATAAATACATATATATAATGGATATATATGATATATATGATATCTAAATTATGAATATCATTTTGGATATAATGTAATTTCTACCACATGGAAAATTTATAATTATAACAAGTTCATTTTTAACTCAAGTTCCAAACATCAACAAAATGTCCGATATGAACTAAAATAATTAACTAAATGTTATAAGAAGGTAATAAGTGATATAAAAGGAATAATAAACATGAAAAAGGTTATTAATAAAGTATAAATTAAATAAAGTTTATTATTCAAGAAATTAAAGAACAAACAGGTCAATTCGGCCACAAGTTAAGGGATTTCGTCTCAATCTCCGTTCATTGAGGCATATTTTGATTTATACATGACTTTATTTTATACGGTGTATAAAATCCTTTTACTTTTCATTTCATTCAATGGTAATATTTTTTTACAAAGCATTTTACTAAACAAAAAAAAGAATTTTTTTAACATTTGAGGAGATAATGACCTCTCGGCCGCTGTAATCATTATTTGGCTTCCTCTATAAGCTTCAATATTTTTATAATAAAAAAGGAAACCCCTTATTCTGTTTTTGGGTGTTTTGGTATTGAAAATTATTTTTGAAATGGATTTATTATTTAACTATCTTGAAATGATTTCTTTTTATTTCAAATGAAATGTTATTATTGAAATGTTTATATTCCCAGTATTTTATGTGTTATGATTTTTGGTACTTGGACATTTGACCGGTGGTTACGTAATAAACCAAATAACGGGTGGTGTCGTAGTAAACCAGGATGGGTTTTTACGTTATATCCTCCAATTCATTAGGTATTGAAGTCGGTCCTATGGCTATTCCATTTATTGATATGTATGGAAGTCGACAGTATGTTTATTCCATTTAAGTAAGTTTATGTCTCAAGTTACCATTATATGTGATTTGTTCTTTCTATGGTTTTTATGGTAATCTTATGGTTACAAAATGGTAATCAATGATATTTTATTCAATGAAGATTATTTACTACTTCTTAATGGTGAAAATTATTATTTATGATTGGATATTCATGGTTTACTTATTGTTTTGAAAAACTAACAGTTTTCCTTCTTTGTGTATCCCTTACTGAGATTTTTATGCTCATTCCATGTTTTTGAAATGTTTTTCATCGGAAAAAAGTGGAATAGGGTCAAGGATGGGATCAAAGAAAAGTCATGATATCTAAAACATGGAACTAGACATAACTATTTTTTTCATTGAGTTTTTATTTTATGAAAAAATGGAAACTGAGTAGAAGTGTATACTTTGTAATTTTTTGAGATAAAATGTAATAGTTATGGACTAAATCTCCAAAACTCTAAACCTGAAAAGATCCTCAATGTGAATTATTCATTTAATTCAATATTATGAAATGTTTTAAGGCTGAGTCCTTATAACCATCACCACATATAATTGGGGCCTTGTTGTTTATGTTGGATAGGGAAAATACCAGCAATAAATTCACTTTTATATGAGTTTTATCCTAGATGTATCACACATGCGACACCAAAGTTGAAAATATCTTCAACCAGGGTGTGTTCCTTTCATTTTTCGCATGAAAAGTTCCAAAAACATAATTCCATCCACAAATAATGTATAATCCTCAAAGAAAAGTTTCCCAGAGTTGTTGGTTAGTTTATTACATTGTCTCTTGATAAAATCAATCGTATTACAAAAGATTGAATACTTTAGTAGTCTTAGTAAACAATATTCATACTTGAATTTAACAATCATTTTAAAAAATTGTAATTTCTTAGAGATCATATTTATTCTCTTTATAATTTCTCTTTATATTAACCTTAAACCATTTCTTATAATACTAGGGAAAGGAAACATAAAAAGTGGTGATCTCTGATGCTCTATAATGAAATTATTTCACTAGAAGCTATCATGATTAAATAAGGAATAATAAATATGGAATGATAAATAATATAAACAAAATTAATCTAATCAATTTCATGAAAATAACATTTTCAAAATAAATTATGATCAAATAATAACCTTTTAATAAACACATGAGCTTGAAACCAATCCATGAATATCATAAAATTAAAATAATAACATGGATATCAATAACTATATTTATAACTATGGTATGAATAATGGTGGAAATATGAACCATATCCTTGAGGTCTTGTGCTAAGACATATAAAATACATCCGAGGCCTTGTTCCAAGATATCAATATAAATGGGTAATGAGAAAGACAAAACCCAATCTAGTTTTTAACGCGAGACCCATCGATGAATCTAGGGTCTATAGCACGCCTTGACCATAAATTACTAATTCAAATTCATTCCTTATATGAAATGGTAGAATACCATTCATTATTAAAATTCATATTGGAGAACTTGCATATAAAATTTTAATAATTTCCATAATCAATTAATAAATTCAAAAACCATCTTGGGTACTAGGGTGAATGGTATCAAAATAGTACATCCATCTCAAACTGATCATGAACCATTTTATGAAATAATTATAAAGGTATAATTACAAAATATTCCCAAATGAGAATAATTTAAAGTGGGGGGGGGGGTTCTTCATTGATTAATATAAATATAATAAAAATACCATTAAATATATTCATGATGAATATATACATTTCACATTGAAAATGTTTTTTAAAAATTTAATCATTCTAGAACGTTAGGAAATAAAATAATTTAAAAATAATAATTTAAAAATGGAAATTAATATTAAATAAAATTATTTTTCAATATTTTGGAACATAATGGTCATGTTATACAAATGAAAATAATGATTCGTTCAACATTTTGGTTTAATGTTTAAAAAAGTAAATTGATTGAAAATTGATAGGTAGATTCTATTTTAAAAAATAAAAATCCAATCATGGGTAAAAAATTACTTTCAACCATTATGGGATATTATTAAAAACATTATTTAATTTTTCTTCCAAAAGACATGACTTTGGAAGAAAAATTATCTTCAAATCAAGAGAGAAATGAAGTCAGATTTACATTAAAACATTATCATTGTAATTTTAAATATCAAAGAGAATAAATATAAAACTATTAACTCAAAACAAAATTAATCAATAAAGGAGAATAAAATTATTTTTTTATTTAAATATATTTTATAACATTTCAATGTCAAAATCATAATCAAAATCAATCCTGAAGAACAATGAGAATATAACATAAACCTTTACCACTTTGGTAACTTCTGAATCATAAGCCCCATGAAAGAAATAAAATTTTAAGAAAAATTATATACCATAAATATGAAGTAATCCATGATATAACATATCAAAGGGTAGTTATCTATGCCACAAAAAATAACTATGTGAGGAATATGGAATACATCTCATTGAAGTAAAATTGAGATGAGAAACTGTTACCTAAGGAATGATTTCCATCATAAATGTACATACCTCATGTCTAGTAAAAATATATTTATTATAAAAATATTAATGAAACATGATAATATATATAATTATATATATGACTTATTAAGTGTATTTTATTACCTGTTTCATAACAACTCTTTGTTAAAATCACTATTTTTAGTTTTTATTGCTTCGTTTTTTCATGTATGTTTTGGTTCATCACTTCTAATATATTTACATTGATAATGATTACATAAGAAATATAATTATAATCATGATATACATATCATATATAATCATTTTATAAATATTCATAATTGTCTATAAAATATATATATTATAAAATGAGTTATTCCGTTCATAGAGATGATAAGTCGCACAGATACATGAATGCCATTTCTATTTATCTAATAGATGGAACATAAAAAAGGTAAATAATATTTCATTTTTAAAAAAAAAAATAATATTTTTTTTAATATAAATTAATTAAATATATATTTATTACCACCCCTTCTAAAATAAAATAAATAACATTTCACATTACTATGTGGATATGGCAATAGACACGTACACACAATCCTCCTCATTATTTTCCAAAAGGTTAATAGGTAATAAGTTATATGTGAAATTAAAAATCAATAAGTATATTTATGTTATAAATATAATATATAAATAATAAAAACATAATTACATCTATCCTTTTGAGGTGTTAATGGAAAATGAGATACATCGATTCGTGTGTCGGTAGTCCACCGTACACCCGATCAAAGATTTTGTTTCTTATTTGGTGGGAGGGGATATGGATATAAGGTATTAATTATTACTGATAAATTATTAGTTTTTTACACAATTTTTATTATATTTCAATTATTAAGACATGAATTAATGTGGTAATATAGGAGAGAAAAATAAATATCTTAGTAAAGAAAATAAACTACTCTTATAGAAACCCCATTTGGATCTCTTATTGAGGATCTAAGGGTTTGTATCTTTGGAAATATGGTAGCTCTGGAATGTGTATAAGGAAGTTGGGGAGGAATATGGGTAGGTTTTGGTCAATCCATGTGGATTATGAGGTGTGAATAAGTGAGGGGAGTAAGTTAACTTTTATAGTTTAGGAGAAGTTTCATTTTTAAAATTACCAAAAACAATTCAGTAATGGGATGCCACAGTCATAGAATTATTCTCAAACAAATATAATTATTGGAGAGTAAGGATTAGATGTTCTATAAAAACCCCCCTCTCTAAAAATATTACATTTTTATTTTTTTTTCTATTACGTCTATGTTTTCTATCTTTTAGAATTGAAGTATTCGCTATAGTAACAAGAATTTTTACATAGGTAATTTATCATTTAAGAAAAAAATAATTAATCATTATTAGATAAATTTTACCCTATGGTTCTAAATATTAAATCCAATTTATCGAAAAAAAATCCTATTTTCATTGAATTTTTACTTTGACATAAGCACATGTAACATGAAAAATCCCCCCCTATAATATTAAATGTTTCAATCATGTTTTTAAAATTTGTGGTCAATATAGTCACTATAATTATTATAAAAGAACAATTAGTCCCTGAATAGACTATATATGATATATTAAATCATTTATAAATCAATTCTTATATTATATGATTTTTCAAAAAATAAAATCTTTTAATAAAAAATTATTTATTATAAAAAAACATTAATTTCAATTTTGGCACTATTCATTTAATGTGAAATTATAATTATCAATAAAATGTTGGAATTCGAATAAATATTTTTAAAACCTATTTTAAATAAAATATTTGTCTAAAAAATATATGGAATACAAAAATGAATTCAATTTTTATTACTTTAAATATTTTTAGTAGAATTTATTTTATTTTTATATTATTTAAATAATTATAGAATTTGTGTTTGTTAGGAATTTAATGTAATTATATAACTACTAAAAATTTAAAATAAATTACCATTATGAAATTAATTTCATTATTCTCTAAACTAACATAAGTATTTGTTCACATCTTTCTTTTTGTCCATATAAGAACACATAATTCAAATTTAAATGAACGTGGGTGACATTTTTCCATTTTCATTAAATAAATAACAATATTTCTCAATTTCATTAAATAATTCACCACATGCACAAAAAATTAGATCATATGATAATAATCGTCGAAATATGGACCGAAAATTATTTCAGAAAATTATTTCAGTCATTTTAAAGTTTATATTTTTGGTTTAACCCACAGGTAAACATGTTTTAACTTTAACGATGGAAATTAATCTTTAACGTTTTTATTATTCATTAATGCCCAAAATTGAATTAACCTAATTATATGACACTAATTATTATTATTTAAAATATAGAATCTATTTTTATAAATTCCATTCGTATAATTTTTATTTAAAATCAAACCTGCAGACATGATTAAAAAATGGATTTCCAAAGTGGAAATTCTCATAAGTATAAAAATAATTAATATAAAAATTAAAAATTGAATTGATTAAAATTACCTAAATTGAAATAATTAAAATAAAATTTATCTAGGTTTACTTTTAAAACAATTTTGAATCATAAAGGATCCTTAAAATTCTTTCAACTAATAGGCTGTTTTCAATTAAAAACATTAATTTTCACTATTCATTGAAGAATTAATCATTTTATAAAATCCTCCAAATTCACTCTAATCTGATTTTGGAATTTTGATTTCAAAATTATTTTTCATCCATATTCTGCCAGATATTAAGAAAATATTATTCCATTATTTCTTTGAAATCTTATTAAATTAAAAATTTAAATTTCTCTATGAGTTTTTGGCATGATAATGGGGTAGAAATACCTCCTATTGATCTTAAGAACTTTCTATTTGGATATGTACATAAATATTCAAATAAATTATCATATTAATAGTTTGGAAGACTTCATTGATATGATTATACATGTAGTGATGAAATATATCTTTATAAATCTATAGAAAATAATGATATGAGAACATGATATGAATGGTATTCTCACATAATAACTTGATTTTAGTAATAATAATATTGGGAAAGTATACATTTAATTTGTAAGATAAAGAATAAAATTATCATACCCTTATAGATTCACATTGGTGTAGAGAATTGATTTCTAAAAACTTCCTCTTCTTTCTTTCCTACAATCATTGGGAAATTCATTAAGATCTAGTGAAATTTTTGTCATAGGAAAAATTAAGATTTAAATCATTTTTTTGGTGTTGTAACAATACCATAGGACTTTGATTGTTGTTATTTGTATTGTTTTATATGACACCACAAGAAATAGATTCTATCTAGGAGTTAGTAAAGGATTTTTGTTTCCTTTCTATATCTTATATGACTATAAACATATTCATAGTGGAGACTACTGAGGTTTTTCGTATCATATGGTCTAAAAGAAATAGGCCAATACATGTAAAATTTTCAATTAGTAGCTGATCTGTTATGTCTTAAATAATTGAATCTATTTAGGTGACCAATTTAATTAAAAATGATTAGTGTGTTATTTCCATAACTTACATTTGTATTAGGAAATGATTTGATATTACCTATAAGTATTATCCTCCTAAAATAACCTTATAGGATGTTTGAGCCTCTTAATTTCATGGATGGGTTATGGGAAATTTTTAGGGGGCATCACGAAGAAATACTGGTCTTGGTGGATTTGGAGCAGTTTTAGGAATCATAATGCCGATGTCATGGGTTCTCTTGATGGTCCATGTGGCATTGCTTCATCCATGGATTTTGGAATTCTATGATTGATCAAAGTGTTGGTGATAAAAAACAACATGGATAGAATAATTTATGGGTTTAATGTGATTCAACAACTATCTCTTAGGTGGTTAGATATGGTACTTATAATTTATCTTTTCTGATGACTACACAATGGATTAAATTACTAGATCTTCTATCAACCATGAATTACGTCATCACTCATATTTTTTGGAGGCAATCTACTAGGAATATGGAATTTCAAACATAGGGGTGAGAAGTGAGAGTTGAATTTCTTATATGGTTTAACTTTAAGATTTGATGACCATATCTCAAAGAGAGTATTATAAAATCCCTACCTTCATAATTTTGTATTTTTTTTATATTTCCATTAATTTAGTTTTCTAGAAAAAAATATTTTAATAGTATATTGTAGTTTTTTATACTTGGTGTTTCATTTAATCAAATATATCAAAGAGATTAATGTTTAATAGATATATTTCATGGATAATTTAATATAGGTGTTGTGTGTTTAATTTGATATTGAACATAATAAAATTATTTTAAAATATATTAGTGTTACATTCTAAACTATTTTAATTCATTACACCCTTTCAATTCTAATTTTTTCATCATAGGTCTCACATTTTTTGAAAAACCACATTTTAAAATTAGTTAATAACACTTCCTCTTAAAATTATGAAAGGGAAACATGAAAGTCATCTGGAATAACACATAACTAGGTTTCCCAGTAGGAAAAAATTAGTGGTACTTTGAAAAAATAATTAAATAATTAGGTATAGTGATAGAGACCATTGATTAAAAGAGGATTATTGATCAAGTTAAATTTAATGACAAAATATAGATAAATTCATGAAGTAAATAATGGTATTGTGTTAGAAATTTCATGTCATGAAACTTTTCCTAATTTTGATGTATTCTTTTATAATCATGATAGAAAAAAATATAAAATAAACTTTAATGATATCTTATTATTTCATAATCATAATTTCATCATTTGATTTTGCTTTGATAAATTTTTATTTAATTTCATACTCTATGAAATGAATATTAAAGATTATTTTTATGAGTGAATACATAAATATAACTTTTAACATATCGTATGTTCAAAAAAAGATTGAAAATTCCATCAATATGTCTCTATATTTTTTCCAAAACAACAATTATTAGAACGAGTTATCCAATTTAATACCTTAATCACTAAACATCATTAGTAACACCCACGGTTCAATATAATACATTCCATATTTATTTATACATAAAATGATTTAGGTAATCCAATTAAATATCAACCAAAATATCATGCAGGCCATTGGTTGGTGGTGAAACCATGAAAAAAATTGGTTATATGTTAAGTCCCCATAACCTTACTGGGTGTGAAGGGTCATCCCTCGGAATGTGGGTTTTCCTTTTTCTAAAATCTTAAATATATATTTCCTATAATGTTCCCAATAATATAATTATTATCTTAAAAAATAACAATTTTCAATAAATAAATTTTTAACCATAGGGGTTTACTATACATATTATTATTTTTTCATGAAATCAAATAATCATAATTTAAAATTATTACCATAACATTAATGTTCATATCAGTCCTATTGTTAATCAAGACCTATACTCTTATGTCAAAAAAATGTAAATGCATTTTTCAATAAATGATTTTCTTCCTTATATCATATAGTAAACAAATGGTTTTAATTTCAATAAACATTTCCAAAAACATCCTTAATTAGGATAAAACGTCCATAAAATACCCCCTAACAAAGGGGTGTTTAATATATTTAACTTATTATTAACCTTACACTCAAAAACATGTGATGGTAGCCATAACACTTAAGTTTATCTTACATGAATACATATATGATTCAATATTCAAAACAATCATTATAATTTGGATTATTTATATAACCAAAATACCATTGGTGAAATACTTATACAACATATTATTTGAATCTAAATAAATAATAAATTTTATCATTCCACTTTAGTGGTATTTATAGCATAATAATGACCTTGATCCATTAGATTCTTTTGAGGTGTATTCCCTTAATTCATAGGGAATTAATTTTCATATCTTCCTATCTCATTACTATTGAAACCTTGAACATTAGATGTTTCATTATTAGAATTTCATCCACACGCCTGATGGCATGTCTCTCAATGATTTATGCGCATAATGATTTCTGTTAGGAAAGTATAATGGAGTTTCATTAAGAAATTATCAAATTTGGTAAAATACTTCTCTCCCTTCACCCCTTATACTTTTTTCTTTTCATCCTCTTCTTATATTTCTTCCTTTAGAATCTATATGACATTGAGAATTATTTATCTATATAGATATCACATGATATTATATCCTCATATGATATGTTTTTTTAGAGGATAGTTTCCATTGATGGATAGGATTAATACCATCAAAGAAATAGAGAATCTTGCTCTTTAGATTACAATTATAGTCTGAATCATTCATTTATAATGTTTTCAGGTTAGATTTATATGTAGGAATAATTTAATGTTCTTTTTTTATTAGACATAGGAGTTTTTTCTCCATATCATCTTATTTCTCATGTGGAAAATATTTTTCCATGAAGAGTACCTTATAATCTGTCCACTTGTTGTTTTTAATTTTCTCTACACCCACTGTGTGATGAATCGTTGGACACCATTGATTTGAAACCCCTGATAGATGATAAAATTATATAAAAACTATCTCTCTTTTATTACAGCCTAGAGGTATAAATATCTTCTCTAAGAAATATATCAATTCCTTAGAAACAAATGGATTTCTACTCCCATTGAAGGAGGGGGATTTATGATGCATGATTTTATCTTCTAATGTTTCATCTCATGGTGGATATCCAAGATGCAACATATGGGTAATGGTTATTACTAATAACCTAAGTTACTATCTCTAATATGTTTATAATTTGATCATCTCTAGATATAGATCTTGATAAAGCTTTATTATCTTTACTTGGAGGGAAATCACTATATAGATGATGTAAATTGATATAGTTCCCATTTCATCTACTATAAACCATTTCTATATAATAAAATATACTTGGATACATCATAAAATTATAAAACATAATGTATAATACCAATATTATTTTAAAACTAAGCATAAATTGGAAAAAATGCATTGATAATGCTATAATCCAAAACATAATTTCATTATGAAAATCTTCAAATGATAGTTTTTTTTGAAATCCTTTATAATGGTTATTAATGTAAATGTGAATTAAACCAAAAAATCCTTATGGATTTTAAATCCAGTGGCATAGTAGGGAACATTTTCATTTACTAGGTAACACTTGATCCAATCGCAACACGCCTCTTTAGAAGTTATTATCCCAAAGTGAATCTATTATAGAACCACATCCAATTGTAGTACCCAAGTAGGGATGTATATATATGAAAAACATAATATATTTCTCAAAAAAGATTGTTTTTTATACTCATCTTCAACTTATTCCATAGTGTTATGTTCCCTAATTAAATTTTCGCTGAATATAGTTCATAATGTTTCTACTAAACCTTTCATTAATACCCACTATAAATACCTCAACCCCAATCCCCCAGAGTTTCTAGTTACTTTATTATATTGGGACACGATAAAAATGATCACATTAAAAAGGAACAAAGAGTTTAGTAGTCATTATAAAATAGATACAAACATTAATTTCACAAAAAAAAAACAACAATGTATTGCCTTTGAGATCATCTTTATTTCTGTTAGCATGTCCCCTCATATCAATCATAAAAGGAAACACCCCAAGAATTTAGAGTATGTATCATCTTAAATAAATTCAATTTTTTGATATCTTACATTTTATATAACCCTATAAAATGTTTATGATACAGGAAACAATTATCTAGCTTATGGTACATGTAATAGAATATTTCTATGATATCTTGCGTTATACGCAAGACCAAGTTTTGCCAGACAATATTATATTATTAATATATTATTAAAAGATATAACCTATCTGTTAAGTTAGAGGTTATGAATAATAGTAAACAAATTATGAAATTTAAATATATTCCATATAATTTTAAAATTCATCTTATGAGTTTTATAGACATGATATATGAAAAATCCAATTCTTTCGTAAAAAATAATTTATTTTAAAAAATGGTAATTTTACAGCCTTTTAATGGAGAACCTAAATTAAATCTATTTTTTGGAATATTTATAATTTTTTAATGAAAAAATAATATTTTTCTTTTAATTTATAATTTCAAAATTAGCTTAAGGTTATTTTTTGGTATTTGTTTTGAGAAGTTTCATTTTTTGAGAAATAATGAAAAATACTGCATTATAGTTAAAAACTAGCCCTTTGTTTAAATAATTATTATACATTAATTTTTTTAATGAAAAAATATTTCAATAATACATATATTAATATAATTTAGTTATTTTTAATCATTTTTATATTGAAATTGATTTTGAAAACATAGTGAAATTTTAAACCTTTTCTTTTACCCGCTTTCTCGCCAAGTCTGCTGGACTAGTGTTAAACATTACATAGCCAATTAAATGAATTTAATTTCAAAAAATGTACATACATGGATGTAATCAGAAGAGTATTTATTTTCTAATATAATCAAATTACTTTTTTATGAATTGAAACTTAATATTTTTTTACAATGGTTAATGGTAAATGAGGTAATTAAATTTAAAAATAATACCACAATATTATAAAATTACCCTAAAACTTTTCCCAATTTCATCAGATAAGTTGTATTAAAACAAAATAAATTTCAAGCCTAAACTATAATATTTTTATGACACTTTGGTTATAAAATGAAATTTATTATATTTTATTTAAAGATAAGTAAGAAATATTATACTCATGTTTCTAATAAATAAATAATTTTTAATTTGGGGTTATAAAGAATATAAAATAGTCTAAAAATAGTGATTTTAATGATAATAAATTCATCTTAATAAGAATAATATATTTTAAAATTTTATAGAATAAAATAATTAATTAACTTCTTGCATAATAATGATGTAGTAATTGTTCAATTATTTGAAATACCAAATAAATGATATTAAAAATATTAACATAAATATAATTTTACCAAAAAATAATTTGATACTATAATTTTATATATAACATAGACATGTTATCGATATATTATAAGGTTTTATATGATGTTATCAAGTTGTAATGACATTTTTGAAAATAAAAATAATGAGTAGTATCAAAATTGAAATAAATTATACTTTAAAATAAATGATACTTTAAAATAAATAATACTTTATTAAATGATATAAAATTAATAAAAATATAAAAACCATCCAAATAACTATAATAAGATTAATTATTTCATAAATTATCCATTTTTAATTATTTTTTAATTTTATAATAATTATATTAACCCTAAAGAGTAAAAAATTCAAGTTGTCACGATAAGAGTTAAAGGGTTTAAATAAGGGTTAAATCCAAACGATAAGGTTAATATTGTGATCTAAAATGTCTAAAAATAATTGGTTAAGGGAATTTAAACCTATACTCATTGTATACTATAAATAACTCCCTTTTATCCATTTTTAATTAAAAATAAATTTTTATTAATTTTATATTTTGAGAGTTTCTTAAGGCTCCACTCACCTCAATTATAAAAGGGAACCCCCTCCCTTGTTTTTTTCACAGCATGGAGCCTTCTAGATATACCAAACTTACCCATTTTACATATATGATTCCCTATAAACAACCTATATATTTAGGTCTTCTTAAAATACCAACCCGATTGTCCCTAAGTTGATATTGAAAGGATCTTCGCTAAAGAAGAGGTAATCATCATTACCGACTCCTTCAAGTTCATTTCATTTTCTACTAACTCATCCTATGTTTTTTCCATTATAATGTATCATCAAATGAATAATATATATTGTGATATCTTTTTATGATAACGGGACAACCATATTCCTCATTTTATCAAACCTAGGAAAAGAAATATGACCATGTGTTCGTAAGTACGACTTACCATCGCCATAATGATGTTTAATTTGTTTTTCATCGACACATTATTTAGATGGATATAATAATTAATATAATATATATAATTAATAAATATATAAATATATTTATTATGTATAATTAATATACAATCCATTTATTTAGCATTTTACCATTAAAGGAATGATATCGTCGCTCGTACGTACATACGACATACTGTCACCACGAAGCGATGTGATTCATTACCCACATTATACATTAAAGAATAATTATAAAAATTTATATAATTAATAAATATGAAATTTATGACATAATAATGATAATTTAATAATAATATATATATATTAAATTCATTTACATTCTTCCGTTTAATAAGATAATAAAATGGAAACAACGTTCATGTGTAGGTACGACCTACTATCTCCTTGAATTGTGTATTCCATTTCATATAATATATATAATGAATATATAAGATATATAAATATTGTTTTACATTATATAAGTAATTAAATTATGATCTATGTTATTGGATCAATAATAAAAATTCAAAACAGTTACGATAAACAAAGCAGTTCTTACTCGAAACATTTCATTAACTTGGGATTGTTAATAAACTAGAAATTTAAATCCATAAATGAAACATATATGATATCAGAAATATTATTATGATTATGGTAAAACTTGATTATATGTTTAAAACAAAAATAAATGAGTTTAAGACATTTATGGAGATAATTAGACCTACGGTAAGGGTTAATTTCATAATCTCATTATTATTCGGGATTATTTATATATAACTATCTACTGGGGAATATTCATCATCCATGTAAATATTTCATTAAAATATTATCCAAAATATTTTTAATATTTTCTTGCCAATGTTTTAAGTCATCTAACCATGTTTTACTTTTCATAAAATAGTTTTAAAGGAATCTTTCTGTTGTTTTCCAAACGGGGTACTTCATGACTTTTCGATGGAATAAATGTTTTTAAAACATAATGAATGAGTGGATTCCTCTATCATAATGAAACATTAACATTTTGAAGATTCCTTTAAAATATTATAACATCATTTTAAAAGGATGATTTTTCTTTCAAAATTACACTGCTTTTAGATAAATGATTTCAAAGAAAAATGATATTTTTCTCAAGATATTTCAAAGGATTTTATTAAAGTATTTTCATATATCTCAACATCCATTATTGAATTTAATGTCTGATTGAGGTTGATCACTTATGATATAATCTACCATATTTTACTAAATTTTTTATGATCAATTTTACAGTGGATGTGCTATTTTGATACTATTCACTATTTATGGTTAAAGTATTCACATTTTGTATGCTATTATTTCAATATGAATGTTTATATTAGTTATGTTTTCATATAAAGAATGAATTGGAGTTAGTAAGTGAAGGCTGGGGCCTGATATATCCCTTTGATGTATCAGTAGTTGTCATGAGAGGAAATTAGTTGGTGACAAACCCTTACCATTTTTTCCAAATAGTTTTAAATTTTTAGGTAGATAAATCTTGACCAAAATTAGAAAGGTTTCAACCCACAGAGTTAAACCGTCACAATGATAGATCTTGAAAGTAGCTATCTTGTAGATAGATCCTGATAGTAAAACCATCTGAATTTCTTTATTCCCTCATTATTATATAATTTATTGATATTCCTTATGATTATTTGACTAGTATAATATGCATGGTTATGTTTTATATCGCATTGGATTATTTTATATGGTATTATTTATTATTGCCATATTATTTTTAAGATTATGTTTAAATGAAGTGTTTTTTAGTAAAAATATTTTACTTAATATTTATTATCATTATTAATAATAGATTCCACAGTATGATTACCCTTAATGAGTATCCAAGATCACCCCTTTCGTATGTTTTATATTTCCTAGGATTCCATGATGAGTATTATGACTGATATGTAGGGTTAAACTAAGAGAATAATGGAATTATCAAATTATTTTCTATGTTTTACTTTGTGTTTTAAAATTCAATGTAAGTTTCATATATGTAATCCTTTTCTATGAATACAAAAATGATTGGTTCTTTTAGATTCGATTATTGTATCTATTCCAATGTAATATAGTAAGGCATCAACTCCAGGCTACTCAAGTCGGTGTTGTTATAGTTACTGTCAGACAATTTTTAGTATAAACCATGGAAACTATATATATATATGACATATATTATAGGATATAACCCTATGATAAAATTTTAGGATAGGTATATAAAAACATAATTGAAGTTTTTTAGGTAGATATTATGTGGTTATTTCTAGAAATACATCCATGTCTAGATACTACAAGTGGATGTGGTTTTAGAACAGATGTAACTGGGAGTATCAAATCTGAAATGGTGTGTGGGGTCAAACTTGGCGTAATCTTTTACCCAAAAATATGCCTTACTATACCCATGGTTTGAAACTCCTAGAGGATATACTTAGGATAATTCACATTTATGTTACAAACCATTATGAAGGATTTGAAAGTGGATATGTCCCCAAAAAAACCATGTTTATGATTTAGATATTCGTTATACCTAAATTTCCAATTTAGGTTATGATATACACTATTTCTGTTATTATACATTATATTTCATAATTTAATTATCTAATCTAGTGTATTCCATTCTTTACAAATGGCACACAGTTGAAGGAATTTAAACTGTAACAACACACAAAATACATGTAGTTACTTCCCTCCAATGTACGATAATGATGTCGGAGATAGATCTACAACTACTTCTAAACAACATATAACTATACTAGGAAAACTGACTTAAGTTATGAATAATAAAATTACCCATATAGAGAAACCTGATCTACAATGCGGAGGAATAATGTTAGAACGCTTCATGAGACAACAACCTCCATCATTATATGGGACTAAAAATCCATTTGAGGATAATGAAGAAATATTTTCATTAGAAAATATATTTATCACTATGGGAAGTAATGAAATGGAGAAGGCATTCATGTAAGATTATCACCTCTTAGGTGATGTAGATCAAGGGTGGTTACTATTTCAAAACACAAAGGAAAAGGAAGTAATTTAAAGGATGTGATGGATGTATTTCAAGGAAAATTTCTCTAAAAAAAATTCCCGCATGAATGACGTGCCGATATAGGAAGGAAATTCTTGAATATAAGGTAAAAGGTGGATGATAATGTTGTGAAATATGAATCCAACATTATAAGGGTAGAAAAGCATGCTACATATTATATATTCATTCTAATGATAATGATTGATCAATTATTTGATGGGTTAAAACCATTCATATGAAAGGAACTTGTCTCCCAGAATTTCTCATCCTATGAAGATATATTCTAATGTGAAATCAAGACAATGAAAAAATTCTCTCGGTATTATGAAATTAGGGAATGAAAGAGAAAAAGGGGATGGTAGATAAAGAGACAGATAAATGGAAAAAGGTAAATATGGATTTTCCCACATGTGATAACTGTAGAAAGAATCATCTTGGGAAGTGCATGAATGAATTCGATGTTTGTTATAATTTTGGAGAAAAGGGTCACTATGAAAAGTAATGAATAAAGAATAATAAAAATACCGATATTTAGTGATTCAACTATAGTTAAATGGGGCACTGCACATATAAATTTCCTATGATTCATGGAAATATAGCTCAATAAAAGAAAAGGTATGATGGTCAAGTTTATACTATTACTACAGTCAAAGTGGAATAATTAATGTATTTGTGTTTTTTAATTTATGAATTATTTTATTATATTCTATTTACAAGAATCACGAGATATATATGGATTGTAATATATTAATTATCCTTTGAGGATTTTGAGGCTTGACCATTTTCATTAATATTTTTAATGTCATCAAATATTTGATATGTGTTAATAATAGATAAATTACGTTGTGTGGGGAATCTGATGTTATGATTGATTTTTGAAATTTAGAGACCTTTTTTGACTATTAAATTTTAATAAAGCATTTTGGAAAGGTATTATGGTTGGAATGGAGTAATTTTAACATTGGATATTATTTTTTAAGGTTAAAGTATTTCTTATTAGATACATTAGGCTAAAATTATTGGTTTTAGTAATCATTTTGATGATGATGGAAATACTTGAAAACCTTAGGATTCATCAAGAGTTCTTCAGGCATGGAAAATTCATTTTGAACATTCATTTTATAGTTTACGGGATGAATTGGAAATATATCTAATCACAACCAAAGTATGTTATTATGATTATGACATGGAAACAAGTCAATTAAGTGCATATCTAAATAGTAAAATAATTTTTCAACTCTAGGGAAAAGATCATGAAACAAAAAATTTTATCCCAGTACCTTCCTTTTTAATGAACCATATAGTCCCTTAATTCAACATAGAATTATAGATTTTTATTATAAACCTTATCCTATCAATGTTCTCTATCACTCTCCATCTGAACATGACGGTTTGATTTTTCTTCATTGTCCATGTTTTCTAATATGGAACCCTACTATGTGTTGTCTCCAGTGACTTTCATACTTACCTTTATTTATTTTAATAAAGAGGCCCCAGTAATTATTTTTTTAATGTGTTATTTCAATAATGATATTTTTAGAGGTCAAAACATTAGTTTTTGATCCTAATTTCAAATTGAGAGGATGCAATTTATTGAAGGAGGGGAGAATGAAATACCCTAATTGAGAACATATTTTAAATCTATTTTTTGAAAATTTTAAAATTTTTATATGACCAAATAATCATATTATTAAAATTCCCACCTTCTCGCCACGTCTTATGGATTATCTTTAAATGTAATTTAGCTAATTCATTGAATTGAATTTGGAAAATATAAAATACATGGTTTTAATAATTATGATATTTTCAATACAATAATATAAAATTAATTTTTGGTGAATAGTTAGTTTAGTATATTTTAATTACCACATTTTAGCGTAAATCAGGTAGTTAAAGGTTAAAATAATATTATAATATTATAATATTACCCTAACACTTGTCCAAATTATATTATATAAGTGGGTTTCTACCAAAATCATCCTTAGGTCAATAATTGAGTAATAATATTCACTGATGGGCCTTTGGGACAAAATTATAGGCCTACGGGCCATGTAAAAGGACATCATGCCCACTGGGCCTATTGTCCATGTAATGGGTTTTATGCCCACAGGGGCCTACGAGCCATGTATTGAATAAATAAGGTTTTATGGGTTGGATATCCCATTGGGTTGGAGGATATGGCCTACCATTTTGGCATGTTTGTGTGTTTTGTGTGTGTTTAATTATAATTGTACCCCAAGCACCTAAAATAAGTAAATTATTTAAAGACATTCATAATAGTTATACAGTAATTGTTTAATTAATGGAAATATAAAATAAATGATATTAAAGATATTAAACTATATACAATTTTAAATAATTAATGACATACATGAATTTTATAGAAAAATTTGACTTGTTATTCATATATTAAAAGTGTTGTTTTGAAGTTATTATGTTGTTATGATATTTTAAAAAAACAAATAATGGATAGTATCAAAATTGACAAAAATGATCCTTTAAAATAAATAATATTTTATTAAATAAATAAAATTAACAAAAATATAAAATTAATCCAACTAAATATATTAAGGTTAATTATTCCATAAATAATCCATTTGGGGATGGTTTGACATTTTAAATTAACTATACTAATCTAAAAGTATAAAAAAGGAAACTGTCATGGTATTAGTAAAGGGTTTAAATAAGGGTTAAATCCAAAAGATAAGTTAATATTGTGACCTAAACATTTCTAAAATATATTTTTTGACATTATTTTGACCCATACTCATCTTAGCTTCGAAATAACCCACATGGGATCCATTTGGAATTAAAATTTAATTTATATTAATTTAATATTTTGAGAGTTTCGTAAAGTGATCCCCGCCACAATTATAAAAGGGAACCTCCTCTATCACTTACTTACAACACATTGAGCCTTAAATATTGACCCACCCTAAAAAATTACCTTTTAAAATTACCTTTACACATCATAGAGCTATTGGTATTCCCAAAACAAGAACCCTAGTTTCTCTAAGAGGATATCCAAATGTGGTTTGCTAAAGAATAGGTAATCACCTTTATCAACTCCATAAAGTTAATTTATTTTATACACCCTCTTACTATGATTTTTTCATACTAATGTAATTAATATAGAATAATATATATTATAATATGTTATTATGATTATGGAAAAACCATATTCATCGTTTTACCCATCCCATGGAAAAAATATCACTATGCATGTGTACATACGGTTTCCCATCTCCACGTTGTGGTGTATTTATTTTTCATAAACACTTTATTTTGATGGGTACAGAGATGAATATATTGGATAGAAAAAATAAATATGAAATGATATTGATTCTTTATAATTACTATACAATCCATTTCCTTAGTGCTTTAGTATTACTAGAATGATATTTTCGCTCACGCATATGTGCACCCTATCGTCGCCACGATGTGATGAGATTCATTCTCCATGTTAACCTTTCAAGAATGATTATAAAAATTATTATAATGAATAAATATGAAATATATAGAATAATAATGAAATTTTAATAATATATATATATATGTTAATATATTTCATTTACCTTCATCCATTCAACAGGATAAGAAAATAGAAAAAACATTTATACATACCTATAGCCTACCGTCTCCATAAATAGTGAATTATATTTCATATTATATTTATATAAGTTTATACTGAAGATATATTATATTTAAATCATGTCTTACATTATTCTTGTTAGTAAATTAATATCTAAGTAATATGTTCAATAATAACAATCAAAACATGTATGATAAATAAAGTGGGTATTACCTAAAACACTACTTTTACATGGAATTGTCAATATATGTGTAAAAAAAATCATAAATGAATAATATATGATGTCATAAAAAGTATTATGGTTCTAGTAAATGTTAATAATATGTTTATAAGCACTATAATGAAGTTTTGAACATGTTTGAAGGGAATTGGACCTATGGTAAGTGTTAATTTCACAACCTCATTATTATTCTGGATTGTTTATATATAAGTATCTACTATGGAATAATTGTCATCCATATCCATGATTCTAAATAAAATTTCCCAAAATATTTTTACTATTATCCTACCAATTTTTTATGTCTTTTACCAATTTTCAACTTTTTTAAAAATTGGTTTGAATGGAATCATTCTTTTTTTTCCAAATAAGGTACATTATAACTTTTTAAAAGGAAAGAATGTTTTTTTAACATATACGGTGGGAGTTAAATTTTCCATCATCGTGATGAATTAACATTTTCATTATATCATTAAAATATTAAAAATAAATTTTCAAAAGAAATTTTTTCTTTTTAAACTTAGAAGCTCTTAAATAAGTGATTATAACGAAAAGGCTATTTTTCCCAATACAATTCAAAAACTTTTATTAGAGTATTTTAATCTATGTCAACATCTTTTGTTAAATTTTATGTCTGATTGAGGATGATCTCTTATAAAATAATATACATTATATTATTGTAGGATTTATGGTTAGTTTGACTATGGTTGTGCTATTTTGATACCAATCATGGTTAATGGTTAAATTATTCACATTTAATATGATAGTTTTTCAATATTAAGGTATATTTGGGATATGTTTTTATATGAGGAATATATTGGAATTAGTAAGTGATGAACGAGGCCTGCTATTTACCCTCTATGTATTAGTTTGTCTCATGAGATGAAATCAGTTGGTCAAAAACACTTCATGTTTGTTTCCAATAAGTTTTAAATTTCCTGGAAGATAGATCTTGACACAAATCAAATGAGTTTCTACCTATAGACATAAATTAACACAAGGATTGATCTTGATTGTAGCTATCCTAAGGATATATCATGATAGTGTAGACACCTTTCATTTTTATTTCCCTCATTATTATATTATTTATTTATATTCCATGTGAATATTCATCTAGTAGAATATTCATAGTTATGTTTTTTTATCTCATGTGTCTATTTTATATGGTATTATTTATTATTGCAATAATATGCTCAAGATTATGATTAAATGTGTTGTGTTTTAATTATACACCTTGCATTAATATTTATGTTTATTATTATTAAAAGATTTTTTTGGTACACTTACCTTTACTAAGAAATTGATCTCACCCCTTTCTTATATTTTATTTTTTATAGGATTCCAAGATGAGTATTATGATTAATAAGTAGGTTTATGCTATGAGAATAATGTCTTTCTCAAAAGATTTTATATGTTGTACTTTTGATTTTTAAATTAAATGTAAGGTTCATGTATGTAATCTTTTTCCCATGACTGGTAAATAGATAGGTCCTTTCAGATTCATGTATTGTATTTATTCCAATGTAATATTGTATGAAACCAACTCCGAGCTACTGGGTTTGGGGTTGTTACATAAAAATTCCCTAGAATCCTGCTAAAAGGAAACATAAAAAAGGGTTATAGAATATTCTCAGTAAGGGTATGAATACAATGGAAGATATCATGTATAGATAAGGAATAATTAATATGTCAAGGTAAATAAATAATACCATACCATTTAATCAATTACATGAGCATAATATTGAAGGAATAAACAATGATCAACTAATTCTGTATAAATAATCAAATGATCTTGAAAATTATCAATTCATGTCATAAAAAATAAAATAATCACCTGGAAAATAATAATTAAATTCATAATGATAGAATTCATAATTTTATTCATTTTAAACAAACTATTGGGGTCTTTTTTAAAGACATCATAGAAACTATCTAGGCCTTATTCCAAGACAACTATATAAATGGGTAATCCCTCGACTAAACCTAAACTAGTTTGACTCATGAGAACTAATGACATGTAAAGAAGCTACAACAGGCACATAATTTCACATACTAATCACAATTCTTTCCTCATGTGAAAGGGGGTGGACACAATAAACATAAACATTCATATTGAAAAAATATAATATGAAATGTTAATAATTTCACCAAATCAATGAACATAGTAAAAAAACATCCATAGTAAAATGGAAAATGGTATCATAACGTTACATCCCAGTAAAACATATCATAAAAGTATAGAGAAATATTATGGATAATATAATTACAATATATTCCCAATATATCATAAGGTAAAATGATTTTTTCTGTCATTGTTGAATAAAAATACTATAAAAACATTAAAATATTCATGTGAAAAATATCATTTTCAATTTAAAAATAAATTTTAAAAATGAAAAATTTACACAATATTAAGAAAATTATTTAAATTTTAAAATAAACATTTATAATTTTATATTAATCAAAATAATAATTAGTGGTAAATAATATGGAAAAACCATTGATATTGTACATTTTAAAACAAATATTTATTCCACATTTTTGTATGAAAATAAAAAATTAATTTATTTTAATAAAAAGGAATATTCCTTTTAATTTTTTATGAAAAAATAAAAAATATATATAATATATTAAACCATAATTTTATTATTTGTAAAAAAATCTTTAAAACATTTTTATAAAATGTATATTTGTAATAAATTTTTTTTTCGTCTAAAGGTAGAAATGTAGTCGGATTTTCCTAAAAACATTTTCTCAATCATCTTAACTACCAAAGATAGTGAAAATGTAATATTACTTCAAAATTTCTTGAATAAATTTAGGGTAATATATTAATTTATTTTTGAGAAATAGTTTTCATAATATTTCATCATCAGAAAATTAATCATAAATAATCTCGATAAAAAATGACATCTTAACATAAACCTTTTCCCATTAAGTAATTTCTTAATCATAAGCACCGCAAAAGAAAAAACATAAAATGAAACTTTATTTTCCATTATTACAATGTAATTCACAATATGATATACCCAATGGGACGTATTTACCCGACAAAAAAGAATTAATTGGTGAATTTGGAATACATCTAATGGAAGTTAACATGAGATAAAAAGCCATTACATCAAGTCAAATTTCATTTTTACATGATTTTACATCCAATATAATAAATATTGATTTATTATAAATATATTTATCAACCTTAATAATATATTTAATACTACATATGATTTACTTATGGGATTTTATAACCCATTTATTGACGATTATTTTCCAAAATCACTATATCAAGTTATAATTGCTTCTTTTCCATATAAGTTTTAGTTTTTTAGTTTCAGTTCATTTATATTGATCATGGTATAATCCTATCAAGAATGTTAATGTGGATATAAATATTATTTAAAAACATTATATATATATATATATGTATAATAGTCCATAAAAGTTAGATATAGGAAATTGAGTGACATTATTCATGGAGATGATCGGTCATACATTTGCATGAACGTTGTTTTTATTTTTACAAAATATTAAAATGAATATAGTTAAATCAAATTTCACCATTTCATAAATATTATTCTATAAATTTTTTTATTTATTTTCATAAAATATATCTTAATTTCAATCAATGTGAGAATTAAATGAAAAACATTTCACATTGCCCCGTCGAGGTGGTTGTCCACACATGAAAACATTATTGTTTTCCAAAAGGTTGTAAGGTTAGATTTTATATGTGAAAATATAATTATACATGTATATTCATGTAATAAGTATAATATATAAACCTTACATTCATCATTACAAACATTCGCGATAGGTGGTGATGGAAAAATGATTACATCAATCCTTGCGGAGGTAGTCTGTCGTACACATGATTGATGAAAATGTATTATTCTATAAACATAATAAATTCTCATTATATGATATATAAATTTTAATTATATTTTAATTATCTATAAATTAATTAATGTGGTTATATAATAAGAAAAAATTTATATATTTGTGATGAAAATTACCATCGATTAGGGAAACCGCTATTGGATATCTTATTATGGTCCCCTGGGTTTGTCTTTTTTTGGAATTTCATAAGTATTATAATGTGGATAATGATGTTTTTAAGGGATTTTTTCATGGTTTGGTTGATTAAAATGGCTTATAAAATATATATAAGTGAGTGGCAGAAGTACCATTTTATAGTTGAGGAGGACTAACATTATTGTAAATACACAAAACTTATTAGTAATTTGAAGCTACTCTCAACCACATGCTTGAAAAATTTATAATTAAAAGAGTGAAAGGATGATATTGCCGATCCAAAACTCCACTATATAATAAAGAATCATTTTTTAAAAATATTTCCCCTTAACATCTAAGTATACCTACTTTTACCATTTTAGTTTCACAATGATAAAATAACTTTTTTACCTAGAAAATTTTCCATATAAGACTAAATTTTTTTTCCTTATTACATAATTTAGAACCATTGGTTATGAATATTAATTATAATTTATTAAATAATAATTCTTTATGTTTTTAAATTTAATATTATCACAAATGTATAGAAAACGAAAAAACCGTGTTTTAACCCTTCGCAATGTATCAAAGTTTTCACTCTTGAGGTGTAAATATAGTAACTATAAAAGAATAATTGTTCAATTAATGGAACATATTTGATATTTTAATACATTTATAAATCACTTGGAAAATTTAAATAATTTTACAAATTTTATGCATTTAATAATATAATTTCTATTATAAAATATCATTATAGTCAATTTCGAAAATATTAATTGAATTATAATTTAAAAATGTCATGAAAATATTGGAATTATAATATAAACACTTAAAACTAGTATAAAATTATATATTTATCTGATAAATTCTTTGAATACAATAATTCATTCAATTTATTTTACTTTTAATATTTTTAGAATGATTTATTTTATTTTTTATTTAATTAAATAATTATTGTGTTGGAATTACATAATCATTCAATGTAATTTAATTTCAAAAAAATAAAAATAAATTTATTTCATGAAAATAACTCCATTATAAACAAAATTAAAATCAATATTAGTTGTATATTTTTTCCCTATCTCAAAAGTTAATTAAAATTTAAAAGCAAGAGCGTGACATTTAGTCCTTTCATTTACATAAAATATTATATTGTTAAATTTATATAGTGTCCAAAAAGCACAAAAAACATATCATAATTTAATTGGGGTATAAATATTTAAATCTAATATAATTTAGACAATTATTTGGGCCATTTTAATCCCTTTCATTTTACTCTTACCCCTGGTACTTTTTTAACTATAACCATGATAATTGATCGCTATTTTTTTTTATAATTCAATAAGACCGGAAATTAAGTTGACATAATTTTAAAAAAATAATTATTCTGACTCAAAACATGGATTCCATTTTTCCATATTCCATTCACAATAGGGTAAAATTTAAATTTAATATTAAACACATAGATGCTACGAAATATCAGTTTTGAAAATAGAAAATTATCATATGCATAAAAAGATATAATCTCAAAATTCCTTATGATATTTGTTCCAATGACCTAAATTTTATTAATTATAAATTAATTGAAATAATTTTACTTTTAATGAAAATTTAATTCAATATATAAAAATTAAATTCATTTAATGAGTTGCAGTTGTCAATAAAAACAAGTATTTTTCCCAATCATAAAAAATTTATGTTTTTCATAAAATTTTAATCAAATCACCCTAAGATAATATTGAAATTATAATTTTAAAAATTGATTTAATTTATAAAATATATTTTTTAAAATGGGGGAAAAATTAATTATATAGTATGTTGACAATGTGAAATGAAACCACCTTTTAGAAAAATATAGTTTTTTTAAACATTTCTTTTTCATTCTAATGATTCTTATTTTATTTATAATTTATTAAAAATAATTAAATTTATTTTATAGAGGTTTAAAACATATAATTTTATTAATTTATTTCTTCATATTAATAAATCCAATTTAACATGTCACACCTTCAGTTTTTGTAAATTAATTTTGTTCGAAAAAATTAAATTTAATTGTTGGCTTCTATTGCCTGATACACCAAGTTAATCTCTATTTATATGCAAGACCAAGTTAATAATTCACTATAAAAAATACTGAATTTATTATTTGTTACATAAAATCCCTTTTATTATACACAAAATTTCTAGTTCCTTCGATAGCCTATGGTAGACACAAGACCGAGTTTTACGAACATCAATATTCTATTGATAAATATTTTAATTTTTACTGAACCATTGAAATGGAAATAATGAATAGGATAAAATTACATAATTAAATAAATATTTTTCACAATTTCATTATTTATATATTTATTACAAATAAAATAATAATCATTTAAATAATAAAAGCAATATTTTCTAAAAATAATTATCTTCTCTAAATGTCTTTTTAATCATGCTTGGAGCACAAAATTTAAAATTAAATTATATCAGATTTAGAAAATAAATTGTAAAAATAACACATAATTTTTCAAAATTTTATTTAAACATTATATTAGGGTGAAATTTTTGTATTTTTCTGAGATGTTTCATTTTTGATGAAGAGTAAAAAATACTAAGTTTTGATTAAAACCCAACGTTTCTTATAATTGATTAATTATGATAAATTATATTATAAATCCATTTTAAAGTATAATTAGTTCAATTATATATCTTTGAATACAATTTATTCCATTGGAATAAATTTAATATTGAAATTGAATATAAAAACATCGTAAACTTTTGATCATTTGTTTCGAATTAAAGTTGTCTTTCTAGTCATGTCTATGGGATAAATTTTAAATTAGATTTTTCTGCATATGTAATTGGAATTTTGAAAAATATAATCCACATGTTAAGTCATAATAAATAACACTTTCAAATATGGCCAACTTATTTTTTGACCAAAATGATTCATTGAAAAAATTAAAATTAGTCACAGTGATTAAGAGAAAAACATGTTTACCAGGGGTCTGAACATTAAACATAAGGGTAAAATGACATAAAACATTTCTAAACCCCATTTTATGGAATTATTTCCACCCTTTGTACTTTATTACCTAATACTGTGCGTTTTGAGACACTTTTACATAAATGTGGCCTATATAATAAGTTAGTTAAAGAAAAATATAAAAAATGTATCGTTCTTCATTTAAATTTCAAGAGGTTTTTAATAGGAAAAAAGTACATAGGTATAGTTATATATATATATATATATATATATATTATTTTTTAATAAATATTAGTTATTTCACCATGGTAACATTTTTAATGTTTCAGAGATGATATAATTACATTAAATGCTTAAGAAATGCTATTGTATGAATTATTTATTAATTAAATAAATAAATCAATTGATAATAAAAACATTAAAAGCAAAGTAAATTGGATGAATTTTTCTGTTAAATTGTTTTTATATAAAAATATTCCATGTTTAAATGGTTTTATCATAATATATTTTCATTCAATCAGTATCATGATATTTTTATAAATTTAGTTAAATGAATAATGTCAAAATTGATATTAATGCTATTTTCTAATAAATGATATTTTATTAGTTCATTTAAAATAAATAAAAAATCATTAATCTATCTAGTTATTTTTAAATATTAATAAAAATAAACTAAAGTCCAATCAGGGACCAATTATACAATTATAATTTCTATTTTGACTGTTAAATACTAAAAACCGAATTAGCACAGTTATGGTTTTAGTGATGTTTTTAAGCATTTAATTCACACGATTAAAATTTAATTTCCAACATAGATATGATTAATAAGTAATAATTTATTAATTATATTTAAAAATTTTGAGTCAAAATTATCTAATAATTATCACTCGTGTTTTTTCTTAATGGTAAATTACTCTTGTTAGAAAACTAGTTACTCTAATGAAAAAAATGGTAAAATAAAGAAAATTAATAATTAAGGAATTGAATGGTTAAAACATGTGTATAAATGTGTGTTGGAGTTTTGGTTCTCCAATATTATACATAAAAACATTTATGTTTTGGGGAAACATGGGGTGCTCTTGTTCTCCTAATAGTTAAAACGTTTTTGTGTATTTAAAAGAATGCCACTCTTCCTCAACTATAAAAAGTCACTCACTCCCCCTATTATTCACAAGTCTCAAGATACCATGTTAGAAAAATATCTTATGAATTCCATTCCATAAATCCTTTACCTCATCATATAATATTTTTTTGGTAATATATCAATCATTTCAAATCATTAGTGAAAACCTAAGGAGAATACCTGAAGAAGAGGCAATGTTCTTCTAAAAATAGTCATATCTAATTTCCTTCTACACCTCCTTAGTTTATTATTATACAATGCATAAATAAATACATTAAAATTTTAAATATACTTATATTTTTATATTTTTATGATACTACCTACAAATAAACACACTTTCAGCAAATGTGATATTAAATCATCATTCATGTGTACGGCGGACTACCGCCTCACGAACCGATGTCATTCATTTTTCCATTACCACCATTAAAGGATGGGAATAATGATGTACACACTATTTATATTATATATATTTTTAAATATTTTATGTTTTTATGTTTTTTTAATTTTTATATCAAATATTCCTTCATTCCATCAATTTTGTGGGAATACGATAACATCGTTAGTGAGTACGGCGAACTACCGCATCGCAAAGTGAAGTGATTTCATCACGTATTACATGGAATTTATTATAGATGGGTTTAAAAAAAGTGATATATATGAAATAATAATACTACTTTAATGACTATATATATGATTTAATTTTCCATCATTCAATATGACAAAAAAATGGAAATAGTGTTCATTCATATGTACAACATACCGTCTTCATTAACAGTGTATTAAATTTAATATCACCAAATTTTATGGATTAATATATGTAAAAATATATTGAATATATTATATATTTATTAATATATATATTTCTTTACATTATGGAGATGATGAAATCATGACCATGTAAGAGGAACCAAAATGGAAAGTTAAAACATATTAAAAAAACAATGTGGTTACTAGATGAAACGTAACTTTATCATTAAATTGATAATAAACGGGTAATAAAAGGGTCATTAGAAATTAATATATTGTATGATATATATCTATATGGTTCATTAATATATGTATAATAAATTTATATTTATTATATAGGAGGTTGAATGAGTGTGATGGAGGTTAAAAGTAAAGGAAAGGGATTAATGTCTCACTTTTACATTTTTAAGACACATGGTATATTAAACAACTCTTTCTTAAATGTGGTTTATATACTTCCCATGAATGTACCTTATGATTCTTGAAATTATAATTTTTTTATTTACATATATTTTTTAGGAAATATCTTTCAATGGGTTACTATTTCATTGTTATTAATGTGGTATGGGAATTTTTCTCAATTTTTTTTCTCTGTGACACATGTTTTGTTATGTACCTAATTTTTTTTGTGATGGGTATATACTGACCCTTTAAAATGTTATATAATTAATATACATATTTTCATGATATTTTATTCTTTATTTACTGGTATTATTTCACAGATATTATGATTCTATGTTACTATAATTGTAATGATTTTTTCTTACAATCTAATTGTTTATTAGGATTGTTTACAATTATTCATCCTCTCAAGAAATATTATGACCCATATTTCAAGAATTATTAGGAATAATATCATATGGTTATTCATGATATATTAATTTAATGTTACAATTTTTACATCCCTTGGTACTTATGATAATTAAGAAAATGTTTTTATGAAAATAAGACATTTTTTCTCTCTTCAGTCAGAAATCTATTTTAATTCAAAACAATATTTTATGAAAAAATCAGTAAATTTTATACTATTATGCTATGAATTTTAAAAATCATTTTACCCATGTTATAACTTCTATTAAAATGGGTTTCAGAGGAATATTCATGTCATTTTCTGATCAAGTCTCTTTTGGAATCTACTTATAATATGAAAGGAATCTTTATTTTTATATATCCATCATATAAGGAATTATCTACCATAATAGACACATTATTCAATGAAACGTACTTTATAATTTTTAAATAATATATTCAAAATAAAATTATTTCAATGTAATTTTATTTTAAAAAATCATTTTAAATAGTTTTCAAATTATCAATTATTAGTTTAACATGTTATTTTCAATGAAATGTTTTTAAAATATCTTTTATCATTAAATAGTATTTTAAAAGTTTTACAAATAATAATTTATATTTTTTCAGTGTTATTTTCAAAGAGAATGTTTTTAAAAAGGTTTTTCATTTTAAAATTTTTTCTTTCAATTTAGAAAGAATATTTTACTCATGAAATGTTCAAAAGTAATTTTCAAATATTTCTTCATAAGATAAAAATATTATTTTATAAACATGATTTTTATAATGTTTTCTGAAATTGAATTTCATAAAATGTCTATTTTCCTTATGAAATTTTACTTTGGAACTTTAAAAATCCTTTTCAATATAATATAATAACATTTAATATAGTTTATACATTATTAAGGATATAATCCATGGACAACATTCTTATTCCATATTTGAATGGGATTTATTTATGATTATAATATGTCTATGAAACCATTTTCTCATCCAAAGCTTATAACATGATAAAATTATTTCAAAACATGTTCTTTTTCATGGGTTATAATATGATGTAATTATTATGAATCATATACGTTTTTCATAGGTTAGATATGATTAAATGTTATTGAAACCCATTTAATTTCATGGGTGGTGAAATGATGAATATTTATGATCATGTGGAACACATAGATTTGATATTATTATGTGATGGTTAGGAATTATATCTCCTTCTAAGGAATTGTGTAATGATTTATACATATCCCGATATAGACATGGCTGGAATGGGGAGTGAACCTGGTATAGTAAGGGAATTTCTCTTTTATGATAGTTTGGGTAGTGAACACATCCCACTATAAGGGCATGGATGTGACCAATAATTGGAGTGTATCATGCCCAATGGGTGGAGCCACCATAATTTTCATTGATAATGTTTTTAAATGAGCCTTAACTTCTGAGGAATTATTTTATATGCCTTTGTGTTGGCCATAAATCTATGTTTTATGCTGATGTTATTCTCTCATGGCTTATGTTATTTGATTATATTATCATTAATGTATTATAAACTACCAATCGTTATTCCATGACTCCTTATTATGATCTCTGATATGCAGTGTGTGGTTTTAAAATTTTATTCTCATGTTCTCATAACCTTATGTTCATGTTATGCTTACGTATCACCTTTATTTACCCTTATTTATAATCTAGGATCACCCGTTATTATGTTTCCTTTAACTAGGTTATAATGAAATTTTTTATATAGGAGTACTAAAGGGGAAGCTCTTTGTTAGAAACATTCAAGATCTTTCACCAGAGCATAAGATTGGGTTCTTTGATTAACATAGGAACTAAATGATTATGGTCCCCGAGCTTGAATTTTTTGTAATTTAATTATTATTCATCTAAAAATATATAATATCCATATATGTTAAGTCTCATTTTCTATAGTTGTTATCAAACAAAAGGTTTCATCATCCTATGGAAACTAGGATGAAAACCCATAGTGAGATCTCTAGGTATATTTCTATGGATAAGTCTAGCGATGACTCTAATGATAAGCATAAATATGTGACAAAGTATTAGAAAATGTATTGGAATTTTTGTAAATGATAGGGAGTGTGGTTTTCTATAAATACATCTCTGTCTATATACTACTAGTGGATGGAGATCTTGAATATATTTACCTTGTAGCATCATGCCCCACCACATTGGCTTGAGTTGAGGCGGAATTTCTACTTGGCCTTAACCGACATCCCCAATACGCCAAAGGCTGGAAGTAAATGACAAGTGACTCATTAACCATTTGGGGATGATTTTCCCTTTGAAAATAAAAAAACTACACCAAATATACTATAACCAAATAACCACTACATGATGCCTGATTATAATGTAAAATAGCTCAATATAAAACAATTAATATCCAAATTTACTACAATAGAGTACCACAAAAGAAGACGACTAATATCAAAGTACAATGAGTAAGAAAAATCCAAAAAAACCCAAGGGATCTTTAGATATGACTCCACAACTCTAAACATTGTCAATTCTCATACTATGCAATGCTTTCCAAGTATCATGATCCACCATTAAAGAAGTTTGATATATTATCTTTGCATGTGTCTTAGTAAACAATATCTGAAAAGGTATAAAAGTTCCAAAGCTGTGGGGAGTAATGAAACTCAAAAGTTATTCCAAATATGAAATCCATACTCATACCACTAGGATATAACATGTTAGGAAATTTATATAACACATTTTATATAAAAAAATTGAAAAAATTACCTCAAAATATATAACAAATTTGATACCAAAATAGTTTTCTCAAACAAACACAATTTCAATGGAAATCCACTAAAAAAGTCATTTAACTATTTCTCAAATTTCAAAGTTGGCATCACCCATTCCATTTCCAATAACCTCACACACACACACTCTCAACCCCAAAACTGTATGGTTATCATTAGGAATTTAACTACATGTCTATACATTATCCTTTTGATGGTGTTACTTAATGGCCATTATCAACCTAATACAACTCATGCATAGATAATTTATCCAACCACATGAAAAAACAATTTTATTCAAAATATTTCAATAAAATCATTTTTTTATTTAAGAAACTTTTCCTTTTATTAATAAAAACCCATTTTGAAAATGTCATTTTAAAATCTAGTAACCAATTTTTCTTTTTTCCAAAACACCCGTTTTTCACAATTCTATAAATTTTCACCATAAAGGGTTTCCATTAAGTCTATCACAACAAATTATAAATCAATTTCATGAAAAATATTAACTTGAAACTAATTATTCATGTTCTAATATTGGGATTCAAGAGTGAAGTCACCTACCACATGATATTATAATGAAAATGAAGAATGACATGAAAACTCCCACAAAATCAGATTGAATCTCCAAAAACCCACCTTATATATCTTCCCCTAACATAAAAACGGCCAAATAAAACATTTATTTTCCTGAACCACTTTAGATATATCCACAAGTGACTCTATCTGAGGGACCAAGATATGGATGAATGTATATTTTAGAAAACACATTAAAAACTACCACAAACGTGGACTTGACAACTGAATCAGACTACAATGCATCAAGAAACACCTTAAGATCACTTTTTATTTGATGGGGAATGATTACACAGCCTTTGGGGGAAATAATTTTTGAGTTAGGGATGAAATGGAGAAATAATGAGGGGTTAAAAGTTAATCTCAACCAAGATCCACTTTTTATGGTCTAGTTTTTAAACTGAGCATAGTTAGTAACATAGTTAGGAAAATTGTGTACTAACCACATTCCATCCTGTACCTCAAGGGGAACCTTGCACAGCTGGACCACATGGTTAGAAAACCCATGCACCAACCATGAAAAATCACATTATCTTATATTTCACAATTTCTACTTGGTGGTCGCACGACTTGGAAAAACTGTGCGCCTAACAATCTGCCTCCCCACTAGCCCTTATCTGACTATGAATGGTTTCTTATAGAAGTTTCATGGTTTCCACAAACCATGATCAAACAATGAACCATTATAAAATCCCAAAAAAAGTACAAAAGTCTTCCAAACCCTCCCAAACTTCACCAAAACACATTACATACTTAAAAATCATAAAAATGGGTTACATACATGAAACCAAGTGCGCTATATCCTCACCACCATTGAACTTACCATACCAGGAAAGTAGAAAACCATCATTTTTATAATATATCTTGAGACATTTCTTCATCATATCTTTTTACCATTCTCAATTCTCTTCCAGAATCTTAACATGTTTTCCAAAAAATCACTCAATAGATAAATGATTTTCCTATGAAGATGTTATCATACCTATCCACAATCTATACTAGAAAATGTACCAAAGAAGAATCCAAATCTATGTGAATGTGATCCCATCAAATCACATGGCCAGGATTAGGCTATTAATTGTTCATCTAAGATACATTAAACACATTATACACCACACTGAACCATGGTGTAAATTTAAATGATATTCCACCACACCAACTCATTCAAGTATCTCAAAATGGCCTATGTTTTAATGAAATAACATTACATGATTCCCAAAATGATAATGTCTATGCCTTGGATAGATCCTCAAGAACACATGATCACTAACCTCAAACAAAAACATGCATCGATGGTGATACTCATTCGATTTATAATGACTTTGATCTTAGATCAGTTTCTTGATCAACTGAATCTTCTATATTATTTCATGGACAAGGCTTAGTCCAACTTGTGATATCTAACTTTCTTCCACCCAAAAAAGTATAGAATGCTAATGATTCCCATAAAATGCTTCAAAATAATCCATATGTATCAACGATTTAAAACTATTGTTATATGAGAAATTCACTAATTGCACATGATCTTCTCATGAGCAAATAAAATACATTATAGAAGCCCACAACATTGTTCTCAACTTTTTTATCAATATTTTGGATTTATCATTCTATTTTAGATGATATTGCATTCTTATATTCAACTCATTAATAAGGTATTTTGGCATGGATTTCCATAAATGACACATAAACCCCGGATCTCTATTTGACATATTCAAAACTAGTACATCATACCTCTTTATGACTTCTCATATATAGATTTTAACAAGTCATCCACCATATGAGAATCATGAATATGGATGAATTTAGAATATTTTGTGAGCCGATCTACCAACACCCATATGGAATCATGTTTTGAAACCATTCTTGGGAGACCTATTGATGAATATATGGAAATATGTTCCCATTTCCATATAGGGATAGGAAATGACTGCAACATACCTACTGGACACAAATGTTCTACCTTAACATACTTAAAAAAATTTCATTTAGAAACAAACTTAGCAAATTTACGTTTCATACTAACCCACCAAAACCATGATTTCAACAAATTATTCATATTTTATATTCTAGGATGAAAAACACATCGTTAATGGTGGTAAGCATAAAGAGGTTTTTATGACAATACATAAGTATGGACATCCGATTTTTAAATCGTAATGTTGAACTCCCATCTAGCATCCAGGCCTCAATGGTCTCCCCACCATTGAGTCTTGTACTCATAGAAACACATTAAAACATCACATCTACCTGGTTCTTTAACCAAATACAATAAATTAGAAATAAACAAAACTAGAAACAAAACTACCACATCACCTCAGTATTCAAATTCCATGTTCAGGTTAGCTATGTCTAACATCAACTTCCACTAGTTTGAATCTTATTTTTCTAACTAAGAATATGACTCTATAATTAAAGCATCATCTACCTTATTTCCTTTACCTAGTGTAAACATCATGTCCAAGTCAAAAAAATTTAGATACATCATCCATATTCTTTGTCTAATGTTCAAATCCATTTTTGAGAAAATATGTTTCAATCTCTTATGATCTGTAAAAACAGTAATTGTTTCACCAAATAGGTAATGTTGCACAGTATTCAAAGCATGGACTATAGAAGCTAACTACAAATCATATGTTGGGATGTTCTTAACATGAAAAATTAATTGTATTAATCCATAATCAACAACATGGTCTCCCTTTATAAATCACATACCAACCCAGATCTTGAAACATCATAGTACATTACATACAATTTTCTGGATTATGTAAGATTAAGATTGGAGCTGATGTAGGGAAATATTTATTCTCTTGAAAAGAATTCTAACATTTATATTTCTATGGGAATGGAACATTAATCCTTGTTAAAGATTTAATTTATGAATCATGTTATGAGATATCATGAAAAAACATCAGTAAAAACTAGCAAGACTCTAGAAAATACGTATCTCAAAGTTGTTCTTTGGTGGCTACCAAGAGATAATAGCCTATATCTTTTTTTAATCCATAGAAACACATATTTTAGATAATATGTGGACAAGGAAACATAGCTATTGTATCCAAAAATTGATCTTTGGTAATTTGGAATACAAATGATGATCTCCCAAGATTCCCAACACTATTTTCAACTATTGTTCATGCTCATCACTTGTCCATGAATAAAAAAATATGTTATCCACAAACACCACTTAGAAAGAATCTAGATACCACTAAAATATGCGATTAATCCACTTAATAAATACATATAGAGAATTTATAAGAATGAAGGGAATTAAAACATATCTATAATGGATATTTATATTTTTGAATGATGTATTTGGAATATCCTCCTTCCAAACCAACAAATAGTGATATCTTAATTTCAAGTCAATATTAGAGAACCACTGAGCTCTCCCCAATTGACTAAATAGATCATAAATCCGTATAAGTGGATATTAATTATTTATATTAACATGGATAAGCGTACGATAATCCACACAAAAACCAAAAAGTTTCTTATACCTTTTTGACAAACTAGACCCACACTTACCATGGAGATGGGATTAGTTGAATGAACTCTTTGATCTCAGACACTTCCAACTACACCTTTAGTTCCTTTAGTTCTTTCGGTTGCATCTGGTAAGATGGAATGGAAATAAGATGGGTCCCCCGAAATGAGATCAATTGTAAAATTAACTTTTCTTATTGGTGAAAACCCTGATAAGTTTTTAGGAAAGATATAATGATACTAATCAACAACCATAGGAAAAATTCAATTCTTAATCTCTTCCATCAATAAAAAATGCAATCCTACCAACTAGTATGAAATCATTCTAACAATTGGTTCCAACATGCCCATTTCCCTTGCATCTACATTTCAGTATCCTCTAAAGAGATGCTCGACGCCATCATCAGTCATAAAACAGACCCATTAGGTATTATTGTTGATGTGATCCTTGAACCTTGTGAATAAATCCATACCCATATTATTTCATAGACATCCATCTCAACCATAGGTAAATCCCATATCATCTCAACTCCATCAAAATTTAGAGAACATTCTCTACACACAATGTCTTAACATTCGCTTTGACCACGAATATTTTTTAATTTAAATATTGAAAGAATAATCTCAACATTTAAACCAATAAAATCAACACCATGTGACGAAATAAAGGAGTGAAATTTAATTGTATCAAACAAATATTTCATAAGGATAGAAGTCAAAAGAATATTACCTCCCATAGTCGATGTCCCTAACTAATCATCCACAAAAACATACTCATCTAAAAATAATTTCCTTCCCATGGAACCTTTTTTTATTTCCTTATTGAGATTTCCTCTACTGAGGAGTCATGGTATTCCTACAATTAGTAGGGATAACACTATTTTACCCATAATGATTGTTTTGATATCCTCATCCTATCAAATCATATGACATATGGGACACTTGAGAACTATTTCAAAACCCCCAACCTCAGAGCACTGAGACAATAGTGATGAAGATGTACAATCTAGTTGAAATGGTGTAATGATCTAGTTTGTGACATACAATCTTACATCAGGTTGTCCAAAGAACCACATTGAAAATATCATGTCTTGTACCTGGGTCTAGGAGGAGGATTTACTGATCATGTGGTTTTATTATTTACAATTCATTTAAATTATAAATAGGTGACCCTTTTCTCCTTACTTCTAACATTAGAGATCCCACCATTCCCAATATGTATCAACATATTCCCTCCACTCGTATCTCCTGAGATATACCTTTCAACAACTATCTCTCTATTGACCATCTCTATATAATATTTTATATAGATCATGGAAATCATTGAGTGGATATCTTTCCTCAGCCTCGATTAAAAAATGTGTTCCTTCAAGGATTCACTAACATCAACTTCCTATTAAAGGTCGACTAAATTCATGAAATTTTCTATATACACTTTCACTTTTAGACTCTCCTGTTTCAATATGAATATTTATATTATTCTTGCGATTCATAATGTGTGAGGATAGAATTATTTGTTGAACAATTCTTCAAAATCCTCTCATGCAAGGAATTTGTCTAATTTATCCTGAACTCCAATATCCCACCATTAGTGTGAATTATCATACAACAGATACATCACGAACATGATTTACAGATTTTTTGGTGTTCCAAGGAAAGAAAATATATAATTTATCCTACTCAACCACACCTCTTCCTTCTATAGTTCCAAATCACTCCCAAAATGGGTGGATTCTACTTCTAGAACTAGGCGGAATAAACCACTTTCCTTGGTTCATCCCACCTTTTCTCTCTATCCACAACATGAAAATCATGAACTATACTCTAAACTAGCTTTTGGTTAACCTATGGCTCAGGTGTAGCCTTTTTTAAACATTTTCCTCTGGTTTTTTAATATCTTCCTCTGGTTTTTTAATATGATACCTACCAGGTTATATCCCTAATATTTAAAAAAACATCATAAGTCTTACTATCTAGAAAATATATTCTAAACAACTTCAAATTTTGTCACATCATATATCATAAAATTTCTTTTCAAAAATTTCATTATCCATGATCAAACATTTTTGTGAATTCCAAAATGGTTTTGAAAATAAAACTATTTTCAAAATACCAAAAACATTACATTAATAAAAATCTTACATTTGAAAACAATTTCATTATCTTTTAAGAATTTATATATTTAACCCAAATCCTAAATCATTACAAAAAATGAAGTATGTACTCCTAGTGGGAAGACATTTCTATAACTAATGTCAGTCTCATATCATTGGATAAACCCATGAAAATAAAATTCCAATCCCTATAAGTGTCTCCAAAGCACTTATGTACCCAAATCCCTTTTAACTTGATGTTTAGCATAAAAAGGATAGCTAAATAATTTTATGCTCTAGATTTCAAGTCCCGACTATCCTAATCCATTCTACCATGCCAAAACAATAAATTGATTAGAATAAATATCAACTCCAAGACCAAGAAAAGATAAATGAGTCAAAGGTTGACCAAGACTGATACCACTTTCATATCATATATTTAACAAGATGATACCACTTGTAACATCACACCCCTTCTCATTGGATTGTGTTGAGTTGGAATTTCTACTTGGCCTCAAGCAACATCTCCAAGACTCCAATCCCTGGTAATAAATTCGAAGGGATTCATTAACCATTTGGGTATGATGTTTCCTTTGAAAATAAAACAACCCAACAAATCATAACATAACCAAACAACCACAACATTATTTTTGATAAAAAGGTAAAAAAACCAAAAGTAAATTCATTGATATCAAAACCAACTACAACATAGTACCACAACGAAAGGCAACTAATATTAAAGTACAAAGAAGAAGAAAAAACAAACCTGAATGACTCTAAAGACATTACTCCACATCTAAAAACATGTTTTATGCTATAACTCCCCAATGAAGCCTAAGTATCACGATCCACCACTAAATAAGTGTGACACCTTACCATTTTTTATGTCGTAGTAAATAATATCTGAAAAAGCACCAAAATTTTAAGGGGGTTAGTAATGAAACTTAGTAGGCTTTCCGTATAAGACATCCCTACTCATCCCACTTGGATATATCAAGTTATAAAATTTATAAAAAACAACTCATATAAAATAGTTTAAAATAATTTAATTTTGAATATAAAAAATTGTCATACAAAAATATTTTTCTCAAACAAACCCAATTTTAAAGGAAATCAACCAAACAATTCATTTAAAAATTTATCATATATATATTTTGGAATCACCCAATCCATTTCACATAACCACAAACACACGCACTATCTTCCACACAAATCTTGGTGTTACCAATTTCCGTGGAACTTCATGTCCAAACAGTGTCCCTTTGATGGTGGTACATCACGACCGTAATCCATCTCATTTAACTCATACTTACACAGTTAATCCAAACACATTCCAAAACCATATTTCCTAAAACATTTCAATAAAACCATTAATTTATTGAATTTTTTTCTAGGAAACAAAAAAATAACCATTTTAAAAACATCATTTTAAAATCGGGTTACCAATTTCACTTTTTTACAGAACACCAAATTTGAACAATTCCATAACTGTTGCTAAAGAGGGATTCAATCGAGAACATCACAAAAATTTCTCAATAAATTTTTAGAAAATGATAAATTTAAATTAAATCCATAATTTTATAAGAATAGGATTCAATATTGAAGCCACCTACCTCAGAAAATTATGGCAAAAAGAATAAAAATAAAGTAACCACAAAACCATGTTAAATCTCAAAAAATATACCTTATATCTCTTCCCCAAACATAAAATGGACACAACTAACAATGATTGACATAAATAACCTTATATCTATCTATAAAAGATTAGATATAAGGAACAAAGAGATAAAAGAATGTAGATCTTTTAAAAACCGTGAAAAACTACAAAAAACGAGGACATACCAAGAGAATCGGGCTTCAACCCACTAAGAAACACCTCGTGACCACTTCTGACATTATAGGGAAATGTTACACATCATTTTGGTGAAATAATATTCATGTTAGGGATAAAATGGAGAAAAAAGTGTTTTTAAAATCGAATCCCAACATAGATCTACTTTTTTAGGATCGTGTTTTAAACCATGAAAGGTTAGCCATACAGTTAGAGAAATCGTGTGCTAAATGACCACTATACACAGCCCCAAGGGGCACCTCACACTGTTAGCCCACATGGATATAAAAACCATGAACAATCCCTGAAAAATATTACTATCCAACTTTTCACAGTTTCCCCTTAGTGGTCGCACAATTTGGAGAAACCGTGCGGCTAACCATGTGCATCCCCTACAGATGACATGTGAAAGGAATGAAGTTTTAAGGAATAAGAAGAAGAAGCTCAGTTAACTGTATGTGATGTATGTGAGATGAATGAATTATCTATTTATTGGAAATAAATTATTATAATATAAGAATCATGAAATATATAAGTATTATTAAGTATAGGTTTTTCATTATAGATTTAAATAAATATATTGAATGATGCTGATATATTGGAGAAGTGATTTAATAACAAGATGAAATTTTGAATTAGTGATTATAACTATTAACATGTTCTCAAGGATGAGAAACTAATGTTTAGTTTTGATAAAGATATGATTAATCTAGAGAGAATAAATTGGATTGTAATTATGACCTCATAACTATTAAAGTATTTGTTGACAATTTTTTTTGACTATCATTAATAAAGATTACAACATATTTTATTTTGAGGAATATATCCAATAATCTTTGTTGTATACAAAAAATAAAGTAGAATGTTTGTTTTGAATAAGGGTTTTATCATAATTCAATTTAATACCATGTTTCAAGAGAATACATAATGAAGGTATTCACATGTTTGGTATGTGACAATCAAGAGCTACATTATGATATATGAGGGATTAATGCTATGTTGATTGTGATAAATTTAGTTACCTTATTTTTTATGTTTTGGTTTTTATTCTTGTGATTGGCTCATAAGAATGACCATTTTGTAAAGGGTTATATTGAACTTTGAATGTGGTTTTAGATATTAATTTATCATTTCACCATATAAGTATTTATGAATATAGTATAACCTATGCTTATCATTTTTCATTAATGATAACAAAAGATATATGGAATGATTTATCATTCTATATAAGGATCTTATGTTCTTTTAGTGCTTCATACATAACAAATCCTCCTCCATTTTATAAAACAAGAGATGAAGTGTAAATTGTTAAAGGAACAACCCTAGGGTGAGATTATTCTTTTGAAATAAAATGAAATCAAATAATTTTATCTTCTAACTAATGTTATTAAACTTAAGTAAACATGCACAATAGTAATTTATTGTAATTATGAGGGTTCATTTTGATGGATTCTCATCGCAAATGACTTTTTGTAATGAGTGTCTGTCACAAATATCCCATTGTGGAAGAATACATCACAAATATAATTATTTATGATGATTATTTGAGGAAAACCTTCTTTACGATGGATATAAATTCCATCACAAAAACATCCTGAAATATTATTTATAACCCTTTTACGATGATCATTCGGAAAACCCTAATGCAGAAGATAAATAATCCATCATAAATTACCTTAAAAAAAATAATTAAATTATTTATAAATAAATAAAATTAAAAATATATAGAAAAAATTTGAAAATATTTACAAAAATTAAAACAAAAATAAAATTAATACATCATTTCAAATATATTATGTCTATCATACCAAATTACATAACAGTCACGAAAATATTTAGAAATCACCAATTTACATTCATTAGAGGAGGATTGCTAAATGGACCTAGGGAAGGAAACTCTATATCAACACCACATGTAAGTATCCACATATACTCTATCATCTCCTCATCTCTCAGACACTACAGCTCATGCTCCTCCTCCCTCTTCTTATGCATCATCAATATCATCTCATCCTGATCTCTCAACCACTCCTCAAAATGTATAATGGACGATGATGTCGATGATGACTCTCCATGATCTTCATTCACGCTCACGGATGCCATCACATAAGTACCATAATAACTCTTATGTGTCAGCTGAGAACCAATACCAATAACTAAACCTTTCTCAACACCATGAAAAGTTTCATGTATCCAAGCCCCCTCATCAAAACCCAAATCAGTAGTGAAATTTTATTCGGCCTCAACATGACTCTCCTATGATTAAGAAGTTTTATCCTCATATGTTTCCATAAAATATAATGACAAATTAGAATCACAATAAAATTAATATTGATAAAATTGTTCAAAAAAATCACAAACCACAATACGATGTTGTTGTTCGTATACAACTTTTCCTGTATAGGTATCAGAATACATCTTCATATAAACACAAAAATCAATAATAGATGGGTCAGTAGTGGCATGTATAATATAACAAAAATGTTATAGTTAATGTAAATATTCATTAAAAAAATTTCACAGAATTTCAACCATGGCTCGGAAAAACAATTTCTCAGAATTGCACCAGCATGGCCGTGGTCTAAATGTAAAAAACAATGAAAATAGAAAAAATAATAATAAAAGATTATTATCAATTTTAATACACATAATTAATATAAAATATTTTTTTTAATAATTTAACATACCTATGTAAATGTAGATCAAAATAAATAGATGGTCGTCACTCTTGAATAGGATCCAGAATCAATAATCATGCAAGAATGTGCACCCTCCTAGTAGGTGCACCAACCTTAGGAGGAAGAGTTGAATCAGGATCATCATCAGGAAGTCTAACATCAGTGAGAGAAAATATTAAATCACCATGAGGATCATATCCAGCTATCTCAAACAAATGTTCTCACCACAAAGAGATTTTTAAAATAGAATTAAAATATAAAAAACTAACATATGTCAAAAGAAAATAATGTTACCTATAACAGGTTGTTAATACAAATATGAAATTTAAAATAATAATAAATATCATAATATGATAATTACCTATAACTAAATACCTGAATGTAATACATCAATCTTCATCTTCATCATCATTTTCATTGGCATCAATGTCTTTATCCTCATCTTCATCTTTGCCAACATACATATGAATTTCAATTTCGTCATCCTTTATTACATCATCAACATTATCTATATCATCATCCCCTAACTGGGGATTCTCATTATCGATATTTATATCCCATTGGGTAATAGTTATGTTTTTGGGAGGTTTCTTGAAAATTTTCAATAAGTTTCACTTCAAAAAAACCTTTTTCATTTTCAATAAACTAATTTTTACATAATTTCATTTTTACAACACTCCACCATTCCTTTGAATCTCTCAAAACATCAATGTAATTTTCATAGTAAACTTGATTTTCTTGATGTTCTAACATAAATGGTTCATTTGAATAATGAAGACGGTTATATATTAAGTTAACAACTCCATATCGGGGATGAACTTGCATCCCCGATCAGTATCAAACCAATTACATTTAAACAATGTTACATAATTTGATCCTTGATAACATAAATCTAATATTTCATCTAGAATACAATAAATATCAACATCACATTCTTTGTGATGGTATCCTTTAAAACAAACACCACAATTCATTGATTTTTTGAGTCACCATATATGCATGTATGGAATCAAAATCCATTAAAAAAATACCCATTATAAGATCTTATAAATTTTAATAGAGGGTTTTTATGAACAAATAATCGACTGTCAATTTGATTTTCATGTTGTGTTACCTATAAACAATAAAAAATATTAATAATAGATATCATTGAGAAACTGATTTATTATTCAATTGAAAAAAACTTTACTTACCTGTCTTTGAAACCAATATATAGAATTTTGTTGGCAACGTTCCTCAAGAGTAGTAGATGTAATTCATAGAAACTGATTTTTGATATGGTAATCCTATAGAATACAAAAAAAATTAATTTAAAAAAAGAGATATGTTATAAATATTTAACAAAATAATAAAAAAGTTATACTTTACGCACAAATTGTGTAATTTCATTACAATTAAGAAGAACATAAGTATGAGCTCTTTGTAGTTATTCATCTATAAGCCATCGCTCATGATAACCACTGAAACCGAGATCAGGATGATTAAAAATTGATAACTGATTGTCTTTTAAATCATCAATATTTGTCTCATTCCAACCCATTCGATTATGTTTTGAAGGATATTCCGACTGAAAATATTAAGAGTAGAAATTTGAAATTTTCTCCTGGAAGTATGCTTCTACAATCGACCATTCAATAGATGCTTTGTTACGTACTTTCATCTTCAATTTTTTCATACATATATCAAATGGATACATCCACTAGAATTGTACCAGCACCTCACATTTAGGTTCATATGGGAGATTCAATATTAAATGTTCTATGGAATCAAAGAAGCTCAGTGGGAATATTTTCTATAATTTACATAAAAGTAAAAAAAACATATTTTTCTAGGGAATTCAATGTCTTATAATCCAATATTTCCATATAAATATATCATAAAAACGATATTTCAGTAAACATATCCAAGATTAAAGAATTCAACAACCCTCTAAGACCAATAGGTAGTAATCCTTCAATTATGACATGACAATAATGTATTTTTAACCCGATAATATGCTTATTGATGATGCAACAAGACAAATTAGAAGAATATCCATTTGGTACACTCAAATCAATAATCCATTGACAGAATAATAAATGGGTTTCTTTACTAAGTGAGTAAGATTAGTTTAGATTCATTAATTTGTGTGATCTTTCATATATAAATAATTCATGTTCAATATGTCTGTAAATCTATACAAGATATAACCATTCCTTTATATTATATTTTGTCTTACCTGGTGTGTCCAACAAAAAATAAAACATGTTATCAAAAACATTCTTCTCAATATAAATCACATCTAACATGGGACAAACCAACAAATCAAACTAATATAGAAGATCCTTAAAAATAACCCTCTTTATCTAATTATGATCTCTCCCAAAACCATTTATCTTTTTCTCATTTATGGTTGGTCCAAAAGATACATGAGGTAATGAACAAACAATATATTTTACATTATTAATGAATGAACTACTAGAGGTGTGTCTATTTCAATTCAACCTTATGTAAAATTAATTCTTTTTCTTTGAAAAGGGTGATCTGTGGGAAGAAATTACTGATGACAATTAAAATAACTATCCTTTCTCAAATTAAAAAGCTTAAACGCTTTTTCCTCAGCCATGCAGTATGAATATGATTTTAGTCTGTGTGTGCTCCATCCAGATAACATATCATATTCTAGAAAGTCACTGATTGTCCATATCAATGCATCCTTCAATATAAAATTCTGATATGCAGTTATATCTAATGTAATCACATCGTTGTTCCATAATAAAATTAACTTGTTAATTAATGGTTTCAGATAACCATCAATATTATTCTATGGATGTCATATAATTAACTATATCAAATGTATATACGGTTCCTTCATCAATATCAAAGGAATAAATTTTTAAGGAGTAATGAAAACAATACAACAAGAATATTTACTATTGTAATCCCCAAATGGACAAATAACATCAGTATAAAGGACCAACTATATGTTACGAGGTTCTCCAGCAAAAGAAGCATGTGTATAATCAAAATGATTCCAGGATTCACCATCACATGGATGATTTATGATTTTTGTGATGGAAATATTTTATTAATTCCATGACATAAATTCAGCATGATGCAAGACATAAATGAACACTATAAATGAGGTGTAATTTGAAAATATATCAATTGTTTCAAGGGATCTCTGGACTTTCCTTATTGTGTCTCTTTATACCTCAATTATCCACATGTTGGAAATTTAACTAAAGATTCATTTTCACCGTAATATAAGATGTAGTCATTTAATAAGGTATGGATCATTTTATAATGTAGACCCAAATTATGAACAAACCTTTTACATTCAAAAAATCATGCAGGTAATGTATTTACATCAGGAAACAATGACTTAACCTGAAGATAATATCTGATCAAAACAACTATTTTCATTCCAAAATCTGATTTAAAATACCTAAAGTTTGTAATAGCTTCATGTTTTCTCATATGGATTATCGGATATTAGGCCTCCTTAATGAATTACAAAAATTTGAAAAACTGAGAAGGTTCTAATTTAGGGTTTGGAATGTCATCTTGAGTTCTTGTTTCAAGAAAAGATGGAACAGTTTCCTCATGAACTAAATTCTAAAATGATGGACCTGGAACCAAGTTTTTTTATTTTCTACTGATCTCTTTTCACTATTTTGATACCAAAAATATAATCTTTAAAAAATCCTCAATGCAATAGATGAATTCCAACATTGTCAAATGTTTCGAATTCCCTAAGACCGCATTTCTAACATTGAAAATTAATTTTTTCCTTCAGAAAAAAATATAGATTGAAGGATGAAAATGATATTAAGGCTTAAACACCATCAATGTAGACAAGATTTGAACTAGATCCCTTTGTATTTTTTTGATTATTTATCCAATCACTATTACATAATAGATTCTATTGTCTACTACCTGATCTCACAGTTATCTAAAAACAACATGAATAAGAATAATTATTACTGATCCTTTTGACTAGTTAAAAATTATTATTATGTTTTACCATCTTGAAATATTCTATGAAATATGATATGAGAGAGGCAATGGGTTATCACTAGTTTACGGGGCCTGTAGAGGCTCAGTGTAGATAAAAATAAAAAAAGTATATATATTATATATGGCACATGATATTTTTTGAAAATAATAGAATATCTCTTGAACAATGTCACATATGATAAATTTAAGATCACCACTAGGTCTGGTATGTGGGGTTTATCTTATACAAAACATTAGATTTGTGAGAATTGGGTAGTTAAATTGTAGGTAAGGATAATTTATTTAATATTTGTATTGTAAATTTTTATAAAAATAAATATATATTTCAATCTATGTATCGTATGATAAATCAGATATCACTATTGGGTCCGGGATGTGGGCTTTACCCTTTGCGTGACATAACATTTGTCAGCATCGAAAGTTTCGTTACATGGCACGTGGGGGCATCATTTTTAATCATTTATTACTATTATATATATAAGTATATATTTTTTAATACAGATATATATTAACTTATTAATAAATATTATTAATACATATTATTTTATTTAATTATATATTTATATAAAATGATTATTAATTAATTAATAATTAATATATATATCACAATTAATTTTAAATTATGTGATTAATATTAGTAATTATGTAATGATTATTGTTATAAATTATGTAATGATTATTATAAATTATGTAATGATTATTATTCATTATTAAAATTATGTAATGATTATATATATATATATATATAAATCCAAACTTCTTAAATTACTATTGCAATTTTATTATGACAATTTTATTAGGTAATAATTATTATTATTACAATATGATAAATTATCTAAATTATTATAAATTATGTAATGATTGATATTAATTTTTTTAAATTATTATTACAATTTTAATAATTACTATATATATATATATATCATAATTTCTTAATTAATATAAATACAACAAATATATTCTACCTAATTGTTAAAAAAATATAAAAAAATCCAATATATATAAATATATATAAATAAATAATTTTATTACATTAAATTTATAATTTATAAAAATAACTTATAAATAAAATTGAAATCATATTTTTGAATTAATAATTAATTTGAATTCAAAATTATTTATAATTAATAATTTTTTTAGTTAATAATTTTTACCCTATATGTTTTATTATAGTTGTGTGAGTCCGATGTTTTTATAATATTTATATGAAATATTAATACTAATTATTTTAATTAATACAACATTTTATACGAATTATTATGAATTTCTAAACATTGATATATTTTACAATAACTTATTTTACTCATTATTATATTTTCATAATTATCACTAGTTTTTAAAATTTATTAATAACAAAGAATCATTAATTTCTTATATATTATAAATTATTTATTGATTTTTAAAAATTATTCAAATTAATTCAATATTTTTAATAATTAATATTTTTTTAAGAATTTATGATAATTAGTTATATTTGTTATATTTTTCACAAATTGTTTCAAAAAATTATCCTAATTAATATTAAATAAATTTTTACTAAATATTAAATATTTAAAATTATCATTTATTTCCAATTATACATGTTTTTAATGTTTTTTATATAAAAAAATTCTTATAAAAACGTTTTGTTAAAATGTTTTCTTTAAATTTATTTTATCATCATTATGAAAAATCCATCAACTATATTTAGAAATAAAAATATTTAGGCATACATACATGCATGCACGTGCGCCAAAATAATTATTATAAAAAAATATTATTATACACCAATAATATTGTAAACAAATATTATGCATGCACAAATATAATTATAAACCAAGATTATGCGTGTGAAAATATTATTATTATGCACGCACACAAAAAAAATATTATAAAAAATATTTAAGCATACGTACATGCGCACACAATAAGTAATTTGGAATAAGAAAAAATTAATGGAATAATAAAACCAAAAAAACAATAAGCAATAAAGAACGGGTAAAATTATATTTAATTTCCAGAAACCCTAAAACTGTAAGAAAACTAAAAAATATATAAGTGTTGAAGAAACTAGTATATTTGTAAACAAACAAAAACATCCAACATATTTTAATAATATTCATATTTCAGATAATATAAAATAACAATGTTTCAACAACACTAAACACCCAAAAATATCTATATAGTTTAAAGATAAAACATTGTAAAAAATACTGAAAATCAAATCAAAACAATTTTTTTGTAATCAAAATACTCAAATATGCAATAATAAATTTAGACTAACCCAACATGTCCAGTAAATCATCAAAATAGTGTAAACTTTTATAGCTAGGTTTTTTCAAATTGTCAATCTAATGAAAACACACAAACAAATTGACGAATGATAGAAGAAGAGTCCATACCATCGATATTTTGTGCGAAATCACCCAAAAATCAGAAGAAATGGAGCTTTTAGTGGTGCATGAAGAGGGGTGGCCTATAGGGTTCGGCTGTGCTCGGGATAGGGAAGAAAGAAAGATAAGAGGAGGAAGAAGAAAATAACGGTGCGACCTATTAAAACTCGATACATTTTATAATGGTATAATAGCGATGATATAATAGCGTCAGAATTAATTCCATCACAAAAAATATTTTCATTGAAAATTATTTGCAACAAAATTCAATTATTGTCACAAATACTATCGAATTAAAGGGAATATCTGAAATATTATTCAATATGTCAGAAATTCCCATCGTGAATTGTATTCACGTTAGGCGGTGGGAAATCCCACCATAAATATTTGCTACGGATTTATAAATCAATCACATAAAGTTACTATTCATGATAAAATTCAACCACCATCGTAAATAGGTGATGTCTGTAGACTATTTGCGATGGGAAATTTGTCCAACTCAAATGTCCTATCGCAACTACATCAAATTCTAGTATTGATATATTAAAACAAAAATATTATCCTATTAACTTAATTTTAGATGAATCAAATTGTCCATTAAATCATCATAGATTTATGGTTATTCTGGTATTTAACATTATATGGATCTCACAATTTCTTATGTTAAGTTATCTTTATCACTATATAAATTTAATTTCTCTTTTTATTCATTATACACATCTTTTCATTCCATACATGATCTCCTGTTTTTATACATAGTAATGAGTTACTTTCGGTAACAATTATGTAACTAACATTCCTTTTTTTTAAAATAAGTATTATTATTAATTTTTATGAAGTGCATTTATATGAAAGGAACATTCAAGTATTAAACATATGATGAACCATATGAATTTAGAGGGATCACATCATTTTAATAAGGGTATAATGCAACACCCATAATTTTTATGAATTTTTGTTTTTGAATTATTGAAATTTTATTTGTGGGATTTTTTTGAATGATAAACAATTTAAATGTTTCTTTATAAAAAAGTGAAGTTAATATTGTGATACAAAAAACATAGTTTACCTTCAATTACATTAAACACTAATTTTTTCTTATGTTACACACAATTCCGCGTTATTCGGATAGCTTGCGTTACACACATGACCGTGTTTTTCTAAACTACGATATTCTATTAATAAATATAATAGTTATCATCTATCCATTAGAATGGTGGAAATTAATTTGGATAACTAGATTATAAAAATATATAGTTTTTGAATGATTATTATTTATCAAAATCATTATAAATAATATAAGAATCATTTTAAAGAAAAGGAAATGTTTTCTGAAAATTGGTATCTTTTCAAACAAGTGGTTTAATCATCCTTGGCACACATAATTTAAAATTATATTTCACCAATTTTAGAAAATTTATTATAAAAAAATCATTTCTAAATATGGAATATCAAAATTATCCTAAGGCGAATATTTGGTATTTTTCTAGGAATATTTATTTTTTGAAGAATAGTAAAAGAATACAAATTTTAATTGAAATATGCCTTTTTGTATAACATATTCACAATTATAAATTGTATTTTAAATTGTTTTTAAATTATAATTAATTATATTATATACCTAGTAATAAAATTTAGGTCATTGGAATCAATTTCATTTTAAAATTGATTATAAAAACATTATAAAATATTGAACATTTTTCACTTTAAAAACTCACTTTTCTATCACGACTACAAGATTAACTTTCAATTAATTTTTGTACAATATATGATTGGAAGTGGAAAAAATGGATTCCATATTTTTAATTTGAATAATTTTTAATATCTAATAAGGCGAAATTAATTTTTGATAATAATTATTGGTTAAAATAGGTAAAATTAATCGTAGTGATTAAGTGAAAAAAGAGTTTACCAAGGGACTTAAAATTATACATAAGGAGAACAATGACCTATAAATATGTAAAAAATTTATTGGATGAGAAGTTTTAGACCCTTAAGAACTATTAATATAATATTAGGAGTTTTTGAGACACTTTTCAATGAATGTGACCCATATAATATGTTAATTAATCAAAACAACAAAAATGTACCTTTCTTTCTATTAATTTTCATAATTGTTTGAAATAGGAAAAAAATAAGTTCTATTATAAATATTGTTTTTGGAAGATTAATTATATTTAATTATGGTAATTTATTTTATATATTTAGAGATAATATAATTACTTTAAATTCATAAGAAACTCCAACGCATGAATTATTTCTTTATTAATTAAATAAATCAAATGATACTTAAAACATTAAAATTGATGTAAATTTAAGGAATTATTGTGTAAAATTATTTTTTAAAATAATATAACATATTTAAAATGTGTGATCATAACATATTTTAATTCCATTATTTATTTATTCTTTTTAAAATCCAGTTAAATGAATAATCTCAAAATTGACATTAATGTTATTTTATAATAAAAGTTATTTTATTAATTCATTAAAAATTACATAAAACCCTATATTATGTAAACTAATTTAGAAATATTTTTAAAAATCAAATATTTTCCCTTTATGCATCAATTTTTCTTTTATAAAATCTATATTGACTATAACATTGTAAAAACTCAATTATTACAATTAAGGTTTAAGTAGAGTTTTTGTGTGTTACATGTTCTCATGATAAAGTTAATTTCCAGATAAACATATTATTTATTCATTATAATTTATAATTTATATATATAATCAATAATTACCTATTATATAATAATTCTTACTAAATTTTAGTCTTGTTTTATAAGTTACTCAGGTTAGAAAACAATTTACAACAATAAAAAACAAAAAAAATGGTAAAATATAGAAACATAAGAGTTAAGGAATAAAATGATTCAAAATGTGTATAAATTATTTTGGAGGTTTGGAAGAAAATATAATACCTTAAAACCTTTAATTATCTATTTTAGATAAACTTGAGGTTTGCTTGACCTCCCAATAGTGACTAATTTTGATTATTTACAAGAATGCCACTCCACCTCAACTATAAAAAGGAATTCACTCCCCCACTTATTTAAACCTAAAAATAAATTTTTATTGAACAAATACATTCCAAAATTCCTGAAAATCATCTGATAAACCTTTTTTAAATTATATCTTTTAATAAGTTAGTCAAAACCTAAGGTGGATACCCGAAGTAGAGGTAATGTACTTTGAAAAGCATTTTTATTTTATACCCTTCTTCAACTCCTTAAATTATTTTTATACCATGAATATATAAGAACCAAAATATAATAAATATGTTGATATGTCATTACTTTTTGGGTAATACCTACAAATAAAAACAATTACATCAAATGGGTTATGAAATCATTGTTCGTCTATACGGAGAACTATCGCCTTGCAAACCGATGTCGTTCATTTTTCCATTACCACCTTTGATGGATGGGAATAAAGATATATACTATTTATATATGATATTTTTGATATTTTTTATTTTATTGTGTTTATTTAATTTATATATAACACATACCTTAATTATTTCTATTTTTTGGAAGACAATAATGTCATTCATGTGTTTAGTGGACTACCGCCTCACGAAGCGATGTGATTCTTTCATGCTTTTTAAAGAATTTATTAAAAATAGTTTTAATAAATATAAATGATAAATATTGAATAATAAAACTAATATTATTATAATATATATATATACATGATTTACTTTTCTATCTTTCAATGTTACAAGAAAATGGAAGCATTATTCATGCGTATGTACGACCTACTGTCTCTATAAATGGTGTATTGTATTTATATTACCAAATTTTATAGATTAATAAAAATACACAAATAATTAACATATATTATATTTATATCATGTTTTACACTTTTTATATGATGAAACCATGATCAAAGTAGGAGGACCAGAATTGAGGAGCCAAATCATATTTGATAAAGAAAGGTGTCATTACCCGAAAAAGTAACATTAACAAAACATTGTTAATAAATATGTAATAAAAGGATCATAAGAAAATAATATATGGTATTATATATATGAATATTATTCTTTAATAGATTTATAATAAATTTTTATTTATCATATATTAGTTTGAATGTGTACGACGAAAGTCAACACTTAAGGTAATGGATTTACATATCACTTTTACTTTTGTGAGAATCATGCTATATTCACAAAAAAAATCATGTTTTTGTTATATATACTACCCATGAATGTACATTATGATTCTTATATTTAGTATTTCCAGTATCTTCATATCCATTTTAGGATATCTCTTTCATGGGGATATGGTATAAAATTTTCTAAATCAGTAAGGGATTTTTTTTCAATTTTCCATCTTTGAGAAAAATGTTATGTTGTGGACCAATATTATATTACAAGTAGTATACACAACATGATGGAAATTTTATATCATGAATCTCCATATTTTTATGACATTTTATGATTCATGTAATTTTATTCTTTCATGGGTATTATGATTCAAGGTTTCCAAAGTGGTAGTGATTTTATGATACAATATCACTGTTTATCAAGATTGTTTATGATTATTCTTCCATTGATGAAATATTATGATCCATATTTCTATAATTATTATATCTCTTATTATACTATATTTATTCATGAAATCATAAAGTAATGGTAAAATTTTTCCACCCATTCGAACATTTGATAATTAATAAAATGTTTTTTTTGAAAATCCATCTTTATTTTTCTCTTCAATAAAAAATATTATTACCATTTTAACAAAAATATAAAAAATTTTGAAAAGAAATTTCAAAACAATTTCACCATTGTTTAAATTTTAAAATAAATTTTTTACCAAATATTTTTTCATTTTAAAAAATAGTTTTTAAATTAAAATTGTTTCCATTTTCTTATCAAGTATCTATTTACTAATACCGACAATGTGAAATGAATGATTTTTTCATGTATACGTCATGTATGAAATTATATAATTTAATAACCACTCCATTTGTTGAATCTTTTTTTATAAATAATAAATAATTTTTTTAAAAAAAAATTCAATGATTTTTGTTGTTAAAAAAAATTTAAATTGTTTTCAAAGAATAATTTAAAATTTTTTGTAGTTTATATTGAATGAAAATTATTTTAAAGGTGTTTTATATTTAAAATGTTTTTTTTAATTTTTTTTAAAAATAAATTATAAGTTTTGAAGGGTATTTTCAAGTAAAATGGTTTTCAAAATGTTTTACAATTTAAAAATATTTTTTCCAGAACAATGTATATTTTCCTCAATAAATATTTAGAATGAAGTTTCAAATCATTGTTTATATGTTTCCAATGTTATTTTCAAATAATGGGAATTTGAAAATGTTTTGTGACAATTATTTTTAAATAAAGGATGTTTTCTCTAATAATTTTTTTAAATGATCATTCAAAATCATTCTCTATCTAAGGTTATATACTTTCATATAGTTTATTATTTACTGGGGATATGATCCAAGGACAACATACATATTCTTTAATTGAATATATTATGTTTAAGATGAGTTTATTTTTATAACCAACTTCTCTCTCACTTTTTATGCCATTATAAAATTCATGTGAAAACTACTTCTTCTAATTTGTTATGCTATGATGATATGATTAATAAAACCTATATATTTATTATAGGGTAGGATATAATGGAATTTTTATGATACCCATTTTATTTCATCGGTTATGAAATGATGAATGTTTATGATCTTAGGGAAATCATATGATTGATTGAATTATATGATGGGTGGGAAATATATCTCCATCTAATAGATTGTGAAATGATTTATATATCTAATGTGATATACATTATTTAAATGGGTATTGAACCTAGTATTGTAAGGTACCTTTTTCCATTATGACGGCCGGGGGATTAAACGCATTCCACTAAAAGAAAAGGGTTTCCATTGGAGATAGGGGTGTGTCTCCCCAAGTAGGTGTATTCCCCATGATGTGTCCTGATATGTTTGAGGAATTAGCCTTGAATTTTCATGAATTATTTTATATTCCTTTGTGTAGCCCACAAATCTATGTATTATTCCGATGTTAAACTCTCATGGATAGTGTTATTTGATAATATTATCATTCAGGCCTTATAATCTTCCAATATCTATTCCATGACTCATGATTATGATCTCTGATACGCATAGTATGGTTTTAAAATATTATTCTCATATTCTCATTCCCGTATTTTAATTTTATGATTACGTATCTCCTTTATTTAGCATTAATGACAATTTGAGCTCACCCTTTCTTATGTTTCCTCTCTCCATGTTATGATAAGTGGTTTTATGTAAGATTGATAATAGGAATGATCATTGTGGGGGAAGCTGAATATATTTTACTAGACGTGAATATTGTGTTCCATGTTTCCAATAGTACTAAAGTATTGCATCCTTGGCCATGTTTTTGTGTAAGCTAATGAAAATTCATCTAAAAAGAATCAATATCCTTGTATGTTAAGAATGGGTCACTATATAATTCCTTGTTTATAATAGTAATACTAAATAATAATATTTTAGTATTATATAATTGTTCAATTATACTTGTTATTTTGTATAATTATTACTATCAAATAAGTTAAATTTTTATAAATATATCTCGTGTATTGTTTGAGATCTGTTTTTTGTGTCTTATACTCTATCAAACCCAATGTCCATTTTTATAATCTCTTAGTTTTACAAAGAACCTATGGATATTCTAAAAAAATAACAACTAAAGGATAAAAATAATGTTGGGTAAAATAAATAACATACCTAAAATAAAAGGTTGGTATTGTTGAATTCTACCCACCCTAAATTCTTTCATCCCCTGGAAAGGCTTAGGATTCCAGGATCATTAAAAGAATGGTCATTAATAACACATCCATGATTCTTTATCCCCTGTCTCATAGATATCATCTCTACACTACCAAAATATAAAAACGAATGTAACTATTTTACCTTAAAACATATTATCCTTATTATCCATTACTAGGACTAGTTTTTTAATGACCCAGGGGTTATGATAAATATAAATATACTCTAATTTTACTACATGGTAGGATTTGAATGATACCTTTCCAACTGGGAAATATAAAATGTTTCCCAACTGACATCAAGTTATATTGAAATTCCAAATAATAGTCATCCTTTCCACATATTTTAACTATCACAAAAGGGATAAAAGTCCTCAATTCCAACAAACCCTAGTTACCCAAATGAAAATGATACGAGTAAGGTGAAAACCAGGGAATACATGGATCAGAAACCTAATCATCCAATGGGTGAATATAGTGGTCATTTTATGATTTATTTATGACTCAAGAAATCATGAATATCATTCATATTGATATAGACTCCTTCATCATCTCCTAAACATAGTTCAAATAAACCAAAGGATGTTCTCCCATGATTTCCCCATATAAATGTATCCTCATAAAAAATTCATGGGATCCATTTTAATCATGTTCTGGTACCAATTGTTAATTCAAATCTTTACCAATGGTATATTTTTCTCCCACAAACAATTGTAACCAAGGTCACACGATAGAAACAAATCCCCAAGAATCTAAATGGAATGATCAGTCTATCCATCTGTCTATAGGTTAAATGTTATGATTACCATTATTTTGGTACCCTTTTACCCTTTGAAACCTATCCAAAACCTAGATGTAAACAATTGGTCCTTACGGAAATAAAAACCATAGGAACTCCTTGGATCATCATACTCTCTCAAATATAATGGTGCCTGATATTTTCTTTCTTTATCATCATTTTAATAGGGAAAAAATAATCTGATTTTTCAATTAAATCAATGATCGCACAAATCAAATATATTCCACTTGGATTCTATTGAAAACTGAAAATGATGCCTGTGTATATTTTTTCCGATTAACACATTGGAATTGGTAAAAGATATTGTAGCCCAGAAGGTCTCAAATGGTCCACCTTATATTTTTAACAAGAATGGATCCATGAAACTAATTGCGCAATTAAACACCCCATCCCTAATAAACATTATCAATGTCTTAAATCATGATACATTGTGGTATTACTGGGAATCATTGAAAAATATGAATGATGTATTTTATCCATCCACTATTGTATTAAAGATAACAAAACAACCAAACTACATTGTAAACCCAAGACATCATTGAATGACTAAGCCCAGTCACTGAGGGGTATCCCCACAGTTAATGGTTTAAAAAAAATTGAAATGATTTTTATTCTTTCATAAGACAAATTATATCATGAAGTTATTACCCATATGTTACACAAGATAAACACACATTCCCATCAGTCTCCTCAACATAAAAAAAAATTATAGTGAACAAACTCATCAAGGAACACTCTCCTCCATTTATTCCTTCAAGGATTGTGATGATAACTTTTTTCTTATTGCATCAGAAACCACATTCACATTACTATGTGTATATGAGAAATCAAAAAAATCTTAAAGATTCAAAACCCTAGATATATCCCCCATATTTAGGTCCATCATTGTAAAAATATACTTCAGACTCTTGTGATTTCAATGTATACTGTATTATTAACCAATGATATAGTAGCCCCATGTTTTGAGATAATTCATTACTCTATCCAACATAAGACATGGGTAGGATAGTTCTTTACTTGAGGAAATGTTTGGTGAGATCTATATGCCACCACATATTTCACCTACACCATAACACATATTAATACCATACACAATGCATAATAGAAGACATTATAGAGTAGAACAAGTTCTAGAAGAATCAGAACATGAGTTAAAGTCAATGGATCCTTTAGTTCCTCAAATAATCTCAAAAAATTTTCATTCAATTTAAACTTAAAACCCCTATTGTTCAAAACAATAATTAGAGTTATATCCATGGAGGCATACTGAAAAAAACATCGGAAAGATCTTGTTAGACCTTAGAATCATTAGATCCAAAAACAATTTATGGGGTATTTTCTCAGAATCAACTAGAACATCCCTTTATGATATATGATTCTACTCACCCTGAAATATGTGAGCCACCCCATTAGTAGATAAAAACTAAATGTGACAATGATAAAAATTGATATGCGCTATAATGATAACTATACAGTCTATGCCAGTGATGAGGTCAAAGATATCATGATTAGAAACTTTAAATTCATACATAAACTAATGGTCAGTAAACATAACATGACACTCAGAACATTTGAAACCATGTTCCTTACTCCCTCTTATGGGTGTGGAAAGTAACATCAGTAATGGAATAAGCTTTAAGCATAATCCTGTCATATCATAAAATGTAGATGATATAAAATAATAAGATTCACCAATATCACTCAAAGATAGGATTATGGAGGATGAAACAACCATCGTACCCAACACACATTCCATCTTAGATTTATATTCCTCTAGTGCATATTATACTGTATATAGATGTCCAGTCTGAGTTCCTAACTGAGATTTCTTTACAAAAATAGTGCCAAAAGTTACAAGATAATTACATCCACCAATGTTTTATACATAAAAAGTATCATGAGAGAATTAAATAGGAATGTATACTGGTTTATTTCCCTAGGATACCTTCCTGAAAAAATGTGTAAGATGAATAGATTATCCACAATAATATAAATTTTTGGGTTCTGCAACATAGAATAGATTAATATATCAATGTTTTCTACACTAATAGTAAACTACCTAGTAATGTACCAATGAATCCTTAATAATTTCCACTAATACAAAATAATCATCCTTCCTATGCTTGTTTTTTGTCAAGATAAAAAAATTTGGATACCTATTTAATTAATCAAATATACACTTATACCCATCTTACTAGATAAGTATTTCTTATTTACATGTGATTTATCAACAACCTAAAAAAAGTTGATTGGAACAAGAGTTTCAACATCGACTAAATATTAGATCTCAACTTATTTTGAGCCTCTGAGAATTAATGTTTTAGTTAGAAATAATCTTGGGTGATAGGTGAACTATCATAGGAAAATGGGTTGTGTAATTTATAAATAAATACCCCCCTTGATCCACGGTGAAAACTATGAAGAAATCCCTTATCACAAAATTTTAGGTCAGAACTATTTATTTTCAACCATAAAATTGATCTAGGTAAGGTCCTCATGCAACATTTATTTCCAGTGGAGTGCGACAATTTCACTCCCAGTGCATCAAATATAAAATTGGTGAAACAATCAATTGAGTCCTCTGTGGTATTCAAGAAGTGGAAGATCCTTTTAATCTGTTTAAAACACTATCTAGTTTCTCAGGGTCCCTTATCACAATAGAATATAGGTGTATTATTCATATTAATTTATGAACCAGGATTCAATGTTCATCATATTTTTACACATCTTTATTTCTAAATTTTTTTATTATGTAGCCATATTATCCCTCTAATGAGGATTCTAATTAAGGGTTTTCTTGAGGGAAATTTCTCATAGCTCCCCCTCCTGAATTCTAAAGTTATTTTCTCAGGGTCATTATTTATCTAACTATTTTAAATGTTGGTTCCATAGACCCAACATTAACATCAATTATTGATTACTATATCATTTATACAATGATTTATACCTAATGTACTCTTACCATGATAGTGTTGATATTTTTTATTAACTATTTACATGTTAATGTCCACATATTATTTTCATATCAATATCTTATTAAAATAACCTTTCTAGAGTGCTATAATTGAAATACCATGACATTAATATTAAACATATGTACTATGGTGAAGATACATCATTCTAACTAGGCATAAATGATGTCTGACTTTTATATTCATGGGGATCATAAGCATTCAAAATTATTCACCTGAAATCCAAACCTGGGTGATCTCGAGAAGATTAGACCACGAGGACTAACCCGAAAATTGTAACAACACATTTTTTTGGCATTTTGGTAGTTCCTTTCTATGAACATGTGTAATTTCATAATACATTGAGATAATTATTAGTGTATATTACTGGAACTCTTACTTTGATGCAAGGAAAAAATATGGAATTTATTTTGTAGTTGGGTCACTTACATTGGGCTCATCATTGGTAGAATCATAATGATTGATTAATCATGATAAAATTTGACACTTTGTAATAAATAGATATCTCGAACCCAGTTTATTAGGATTGTAGAACCATTACTAAATCCAAAACCATGGTTTAATAAGGTAGGTTTTTTATAAGGGTAAATAAATAATAATGAAATAAATTATGATGACACTGATTGTGTATCACGCCTTATGAAATATCACATGAAAAATAGATTATATTACATAGTGTGTGTTTATAAAATTATTGGTATTGGCATGTCTACATTTTTTCACTTTAGGGACCTATATATCTTGCTATAATACACTCCTGGTCTATGAATATTATTTACTATTATTGAGATATGGGAATAGAGGGTCACACACTATGCATTTTCAAAGATCATTCCTATTATGGGTAATAGTGGTTTAAGACATGGTGGGGCACCCAATGGGTTGCATGGGACCCACAACTGGGGTCCAAGAATTTATATGAATATATTATCACCATGACACAATGAAATTCATATTATTGAAGTTTGGAATATTTGGTAGAGAATTTATTTATTAAAATTATCCAAAAGTGTTAAGTAAATATAAGGATAATATATTTTATGAAAAATAATATTTTAGTCATGGTTCATTAATATTGGTATTGGAGAATCAATTCATTTTAATGTCTATTTTTTTATCACATAACACTATATAGGTGTTATATTTTAGTGAAAAAATATTTTTGACATTTATTACATGGATACATAGTTGTTATTATTATTAAGGAAAAAATTAAAGGGTTTTGTTTATTCAAGGGTAATGTTGTATTTACAGAAGAATAAACCATTATATATAATTAGTTATTGATTCAAATTCATAGTACTAATCATAGCTTTAAGATTTAGATCATCTCTCTACACTATCTCATGTTCTAGAGAGAGAAGAGAGAGATTTGAACACCCAGATCCATGTACTCTCTCCCTGATTAAAGAATTGGTGTTGTTATGATCGTGTCGAAGATAAAGGATAGTTTAATTTTACATGATAGCACACAGTGATGAAATATCGATGTTAAAATAGGATTTTGGAATGTGTGGAAAATCTAGAGAGATTCGACATCAGACCCTTGGAGAAATGATCACTGGCCATGATCAGATGTTTAGAGCAACTTCAGATTGAATAAGGTAAATATTCATTTTAATTTTTTGCATACTTATTCTAGGTGAATATCAATGGTTTTCAACTAGAATATTATTATGCTTGATATTAAATCACAATTTTGATCACATCATAAAGTTTTGTTTTCCTAAATTTTTTGGACTTCCATTGTATGCCTTGTACCAATATAAACTCCACAAATAACATCAGATAAAATAAAATTCACTAATATACAATAAATATCAAATATGTTTAAAATATAATGTATAAAAAAACTCAATAACAAAAAAATAACAGAAAAAATTCATCTAAATAACCTTAAACCATGTGTAATTATTTGAATAAAGATACTTACCATCAATGGTAACTCAGAGTCATATAAAAAGGTGAGATATCTAGGAATGCATCCATATATACTACCCATGTTCTAACGATATTAACTCATGTCCACCAAAAAACCGAAAACAAAAACAGGTTCTTTCATTACACATTTTTTTCTAGGTATTCCCTTTGATTCAATTTTATAAAAAACCAACTCGGGTTGAAAGGAACTTTCTTGATGATATCCCTCCACTTGTTAGAAAATGAAAAAAAACTAAAACATGTCTCATGTATACATGAAATGATATAAACCATCAAAAAATTTCATAAAATAAAATTATAAATATGTTTTAGACATACAAACCATGTAAAAGGATAAACCAAAAAAATTGGACAAACTCAAAGACCAAATATAAAACCACATCTCCATTTGAACATTAATCACCAACATCATAGATGACTATGAAGAAAAAAAATATGAGGAAATATGGTGAGATATATGATATTATTTCCCTTACCAATATCCTCCATGATCAATTCTACAAGTTACCATATAAAAATTTTGTGTCTAAGAATTAAATCACAGTATGATACCATAATGAAAATATATAATGTCAACCCACACTAATCCTTCATTTCTAGATTAAAAAAAAGTTTATTAATCAATTTCATTTGAAAAAAAATTATAAGGAGTCTATTATTCTTATTTAAAAATCATATAAATATAATTCCATAAAATTTAGAGTATAAACAAGAATTAATATATCGAGGGTAATAATAAAACAATTAATATCTTAAAATTTAACTATGTGAGAATATAAAACCTGATACACAAAAAAATGGAAATAATATCCAAAATGGGAGCATCATGTCAATGAGTCATAATGTAGGATTAGGGATCACCATGTCCATGAATCCCTAAATGAAAACAACATGACCATGGTTAACAACCCTAAAGAATATAACAATGTCTAGATCAAGGATTAATATAATCATTTAAGGAAAACCAACTTTAATTTTTTTTTAACATTAAACAATCATTGAAGAAATTAAAGAAACATATCATGTAAATAAATATATAATTAAAACTAAACACATTAAAAATTAATAAAAAATCCAACAATGATGTATTCTCATAAATAACCCTTATATATCCCAAATTAATGGATTCAATATATCGAACGAAATGAATTTCACTAGAACACAAGGTAAAAATGGATATATCCATTGAATATAAACATCATCATTAATAAAAAATAAAACCTTATTTCTATTTAAAATATTTATGGTAGAGGAAGATATATAGTCCTCAAAATCCTCAATCTAGGAGGAGAAAATCAAAGAATAAGGGATTAACCCTAATCTACAGTTGGAAAAGAAAAAAACCTCAAAAATTCTTCTTATAATGTGTTCAAACTAAAATCTAATAAAAAGTGGAGTGAAAAAATGTTTTAATAGATTAAATAAAGGTAATAAATACTTCAACCCCACATTAAAATAACACTTGAAATTATTAATACCCCCAAGATGTTTGTGGTTCAATTTTCCATTTCAGAAAATGAAACCAACACCACCACACCCTTCCCAATCCCTAGTGCATAAGTCCAAAATATTTTGGCCTGGTCAAAGTATCCCCAAGGTATTAGTGGAGTGTTTTTTTCATGGTATATAGGGAAACCCCCAAAAATCCATTACAATGGCCACACTATTCTCTTTGTGAATTTTTCTGTCCATTTCACATAAATGAAAACCAGTTGAAAAATGACTTGGATGGTGGAGTGGTCCATGTCATTTTACACTCGAAAAGATCCAAAAACCTATTTGAAGCCACCGAGAACCTCCAATGCTTCCAAAAATAAAAATAAAAAATCAAGGACCAGAATTAGACAATAAAAATTGAAGAACATACCTAAAATAAAAGGTTTATATGTATCATAATTTCTAGTAAATGAAATCAACTTAACTTTAACAAAACATCATGATGTTATCCTACTCATAGACTTATCCATAGTATTTTCACTAAATTTATTCTATCATAATCTATAATAATATAAAAATAGGAAACTGATAATAACTATGATAGTCTATAAACATGCATGTCACATAATTATATGAATCAGATAAATTATTTCATTACAATAAATTTCCAGCAACATTTATCTTTATAGTTTTATATAATTAGGACCAAATATTAATTAACAAAACCCATTTATTTTTAATCTAATGGTATTTTTTCTTCTATATATGAAAATAATTAATCCATAATTTGTTTAAACCTCTCCCACAAATTCTACACACATGATACTCTTCTATAAACAATATATGTTTTAATTTTCTTCAGAACCTGGGAAATGAAAATATAAGAATGGGGTGATCTCACTTTCTCAGTAAGGGTAATCATAATCATTAAAAATCAAAGAAAAAATGTCACTATATGATAATAATATATGTATAATGAGGATACATTAGATTTTTATACCCAATAAATAATATATCATATATCATGGAATAAGGTATGGAATATCATAATAACATATCATGTGATTTTCACATATGAAAGAGGCAATGCTAGCCAGTCATTAATGCAAGGTGGGGAGCTAGGTTATCATTGATGAAGAAGCTGGGGAGGGTCAGTTCAAGTGGGCTGGGCCTACGGGTCATGTACGGGTTCCCCTTCAATCCTTAAAAGGGGTGTCATCCATAATAAAAATAAAAATAAAGGCCTTCGGGCAATTCTTTCCAAGATGAACCAACACATAATGTATTAAAACATAAAAATAATATAAAAATACAATGGGGACACAATAATAAGATTATGAGAACATTTAAATAAACACATTATTCCCATGACTTTATAAACAATCCCATTATGTCCATGCATTAAAATTCAAGAAAACTCATTATGACAATGCCTCTATGACCAGTATCATTATGCCTATGAATTATTATCTCACAATTCATTAAAATTATCCAAAAAAATTGTAGGGCTATATATAACCCCAACTATTATAATCCTTACATACGAGTATCACTTGAAATATATTATTAATCATATGATAAAGAAAAAATGGAATTATAAAGGGTTTGGTATCATTTTTTAAAGAAATAAATTATGGAAAAATTCATAAATCCATAAATAATTGAAACATGATATTCATATTAAAAATAAATATGTATAGAAATATATTAAATAAAATTATTGATAAGTACCCTTCAATAAATATAATAGGGTATAAGGAAATTAAGAAATATAGATAAAGGGTATATGGTTAAGTTAGTAATTTCTCCAATCAATCAAATTATTAAATTTAGGTGAACAAACCTAAAATAAATCTAATTAAATATTAAGTGTTCATAGAGTGAATTCATTATAATAATAATAATAATAAAATTCAATACAAAATAAAGACAAATACAATAATCTATTTCCATGAGTTTAATACCCCAAAAATGTATAAGTGAATTCAGAAGGTAATTCAAGAAAAGCAAGGATAATTTTTATAGAATGGGGGAAATGGAATTGAGACTATAAAATAGTTCTTAGAAAACATTTTTTAAATTTTTAATAAGAGAAGAAGTTATAGGATAATTTAAAAATACCTCTTTTTGAAATGGTGATGTTGAAAACTGATGATACAATTTACCCTTAAAAATAATCCTTAATATGTGATACCAAAAAAAGACATAATGGTTATTTCAAGGAGATGTGGTGTGTAAAATAAAACAAACAATGATGGAAGGAAAACAATTTAAAATATCATTATGTAAACCCACAATGTAAAATGGATATTAAATCATAATTTTGAATATTTATAAATAGAAATATTATCATCGGATGAAATAACCCAAAATTTGGTATTGAAATATTACCAATAATATTGGAAGGAATAATATTGTGGATAAGGAGTGGAAACCATTATTAATGAGGATGGAAATTATTCTCTATATTAATACACTATTTGGGAAATAAATTTTATATAGGTAAAGGTTTTGAATTAAATATTACATTTTCACTTGAGTGAAAGCTAATGTACTTTGAAATCATGTATTATGGTAAAAAATAGTATTGTAAGAAATAAGTTCATGAAGAAGAATTATAACTTAATTAAGGGAGTTGATTTAACAGAAATCATTAAAACATATGTATCTTTTGAATCAAAATCAATTTAAAAAATGAACATGATATGGTTCTTCAATCCTCTTAAATTAAATGAATTTTGTAAAATAAATTAATCCTTCAAAAATAATACCATGTTACATATATAATGGTTCATAATAAGAAATATCTTTCATAAAATTAAAATTTAGAAAAAAACCCCTTATCTTATATAGTACGTACCCAAACCTATTTAAAATAAATTACAATGAAAATAAGTTAAATAATTACTATTTCGATTGATATATCCGAATACAAAATATTTTATTTACATCAATTATAACAATCTGTCACAATATGATACTTGATAGTATTTTATTTTCATTATCGGATATTAGGATTTTTATTTTATTTTATTTTTATAAAAGTTTCACAGTGTTGAGGCAGATTCTCAATTATTAGTTCACAATTTATCATTTGTAGAGTATTCGTGATATTATAATAATTATTTTAATTATTACTTTGCTACAATATCATTTGGTTAATGAAATTAATATCATTATTGAAAAATATATTTTTGAATAACTAGTTTTGGAATTTTATATAATCAAAAGGTTGTATATTAATAAATATATTTATTATTACTAACATTTTTTAAGAATAATTAAACCCTCTAAAATAGATTATTGTTATATTATATTACCATTATAAAACATTCTTTAATCATTCATGATATAAATATTATAACATCGTTCATGTAGGTGTTAAAACAAACCCAAATGAGAGTGTGTTGTAGTGATTTAATATTTGCAGACCAGATTTTATATAATGTTCATATGACTTTTATAGAGAATTAAAAAAAAATTAAATATCATTTAAAACAATTAAATTAATTAATACAACCATTAATATAATATGGCAATGGAAAATGAAAATTTTCATTTTTTTGGAGTTAGTAATCTCATTGTATGCATTATTAATGATTCCATTTCATGATTAATGTGATGGAATTATGGTATATGATAATGATTCATTTAAGAATTAAAATCTGGAAATATTTATCATATTATTTCATAAAATCCATTATTTCTACCAGCCTTGATTTTCAATGGTATAAAATGATCTACATTAGTTCATGAAGGTAGTTCTTCACACATACGTATGATCGATATTATTTTTTAATTTAGTGAACTAATAGGATTTTATAATGGTTTATAAATTAATATAATAAAGTTTAATTATATTAATAAAACTTATGTAAATATATTTTGGTGAATAGAAAATTTTTGGAACATCAAAATTAAAAAGAAAGGCAGAGGGGTGATAAATGTTCACATTGAGAACATGAGACTTCACAAGGATATGTCCTTGGAAATGAAGGCTTTACTATAACAAACTGATACTAGAGGGTCCTTTAATTTAGAGAGATTTATGGGAGGAGAAAATATTAAGTAGTTTCAAGATGAAATTATTTGTTTATTTGAATAATTAAGTGGTGGAAGTGACCTCCTTTCCTAAGTGAATAGAAGTTTAATTTTGGATGTAGCCATTACATTTCAATACTGATATAAAACTATTAAAGATTTAAATCCTCAAAAGATAAAAATAATTAGTCTATGAAATTTTTTAATCCACCTCTCATCTGCATGCTTAGAGGAACTTTTTTAAAATTTTTATGTCTTTTACATTCAGAAAAACTCATTTTGTGCTTTTAACTTTTACAATGGTCACTAATGTTATTAACCTCACAATTTAATTTTAGTCACCAAAACTAAAATTTTCATTATTTCCATATATTAACATTAAAATATAAAATTTTAATAAATTTATAATAAAATCTCTTTGTTTTAGAAAAGATAATTTATTAATTAATTCACATTATTTGAAAAAATAGAATTATATTTAAGAATGTGATTTAAATATAAGGTAAAATTATCTATGTTATTAATTTAAATTATATATTTTGGTTGGATATAAATAAAATACATGTTTTATATTAAAAAGGGAGATAAAAATAAATTTCACAATTAATTTTTTTAATTAAATGTTAAGATAGAAATCATTTCAATATTAGAATAAAATGTTACATTTGATTTAAAAGATACAAATCAGTACTCTAGGTTCAGAATAATATTTATAATGCATAATTTTACCCCTTAAATGTTTAATTTATTAAATAAAATGTTTCATACATTTCTAATTATATATTGTGTAATTATATAGTCATAAAATTTATAAATTTAGTAAAAACTATATTTTTTCTATTCACATAAAAATATACTATTTTATAATAATAAAAATAATTAATCGTAATCAAATGTTGACATGTTTAATAAAATAATTCAATTTTAATATATGAAATTTATAATATATATATATATAATTTAAATTAATATAAAAAATATAAATGAAAATTAGTTTTTATTGAAAATTCCATTTTAAAACAATAAGTGTTCTTAATCTTATTATGTATTAATTCATAATAGATTAAACTATTTCTATTTACTATAGATTTTATGAGGCTCATATTTTCATAATAATATTTATAAAAAATGATAGAAATCAATTAATTCTGTGTTTAGTTTGTAACATGGTATCAAAAGTTGTGTTAATATTTTAAAAAAAATATATTCTAAAATGTCAGTGCTACACATTGTGTAAAATATGTGGTTTTATACAGTTCTCTAATGAATTGATTAAATAAATTTATCTCATGAGATAATTTTTGGGGTAGTATTTTTAATGGTTCATCCACTATTGGACCTATGTAGTGATGTGTGATCCACATTTTAGGGGACGCAAGGAGTGATTCCTAATACACTAGTATATGATGGTCTTGGTAGTTAACCTTGACATATTAAATGATTTACTATACATATTATTGTTATAAAATCCTATGTTATAACACATTTCTAGGTTACAAATTATTTATTTTGATTAAAATTTAATTCTTATATGATTGCATATTATTTATTTTATTAGATTATATGTCCTCATATCGTACCTTTTAATTCCATGATTCAATATTCATTTTAATCAAATATTTCTCCCTTTCTCTTGTTCTCTCATATACATACCATGAATCAATTTGTAACATGCTGATAATTTTTTACCTTCCTAATAATTTGAGCTCACTCCTTCTTTTTTCCAATTTTATAAATAAATTATATGCATGATTATATGTATAACAAAATCTTTTATAGAAATGTTTGTGGATGATGTTGAAGTAATAATTTATAAAGAAATATTTACTCGATTTATCTAAAAACAAATAAAAGTAGTGGGTTCTGGTATTGTGGGTTTAATTATGAGATTAATTGTTAATATACTAAAATGATTTAAAATATATTGATGTTATGTTTGGGTAATCTCACCTTACCCCTGCCTTTTACACAACTGGATGCACAACCATGAACCATATTTTTAAAGAAGATGAAGAGTTAACATCGCATTTATAATGAACCCTAGAATAACTGAAACTCCATTCCTTTTAACATACCAAGGTAAATACAATGTATGTTTTTTTGAACAACTAAGAATAAACAACACACATACCTTTTATAGAATCTATAACCACTAGAACATGACTGAAAACAAATTGTTAGAACAAAAAAATGAAGTAAAATAAAGGAATAAATAGAGTAAATCGCTATAGTAATTAAATAGTTATTGATGGTTCTGAAATAGGGAATAATCAACCATTCAAGATAATTTTTTTTGGATGAACCAGAAAAGTTAATGTGAAACAATTACACGTGAGAACTATAGAATTATGAATAATGTCCCTCTTCATGTGTTACTACTTGAACTCATCCATCCTTTATATATTATATTTTTTGTTTTTTGTTTTTTAAAATTATTTACAAATGTTCCATCTTAAATTATCATTTATAATATTTACATGTATATTCTAAATATCTTTAACCTAAAAAATACATTATTTAAAATAATAATTAATAACAACATTAAATGTCACTATAATAATTAATATTTAATATGTAGAATAATCATAATTTAATCACATGGAATACTATAGGACCCTCGGTTTCTGGTATGTAACCCTTTATTTATGTTTTTTATTTATATAATGTATAATGGAGAAATTGGGAGAGTTTGGATAACCTTTTGAGAGTTTTTTGGGGAAAGGGGGTTTGAGAGTAAGTGGCGCACAATTTTTCGAAACCGTGCAACCCTAAGGAGAAATAGTACGCTTTGAATAATGGATTTGGTAATTTTGTGGTAGGTTATTTGACATAGTTAAAGCATGATTTGAAAACTATTTGAGATGACCATGCAAGGTCTATCCTTTAGAAACTGGCAAATGCACAGTTAGCATGCAATTTTCCTCACTGTGCAACTAAGTGATGCATGGTTCAAAAACACATCCATAAAAAGTGGATCTAGGTCATAATTAATTTTTAATGCCTCATTCAAACTCCTATGTATCCCTAAATCTGTATTTTTCTTCTCCAAAGGTCATGTAAGGTTCATCCATCTATAATGAAGCGATCTGAAGGCTCTACTTGGTGATTATAAGTTGATTTCTCATAGTAAGTCATCATTCTTGATCGTTCTAGATGTTTTCCTTAGATCTACATCTCCATTCCTATTGTTTTATCATATCTATGCCTTAGGTGTGAATATCTATGGTTTTGTATTCCAGATATTTTTAGACTTGGTCTTCACTTTGTTAGGGGAAGATTTCTATAGTGGGTTTGTGGAGATTTAACCTGGTTTTGTTGGTGTTCTTAGTCCGTTAATCATTTTCACCATAAATTTTAAGGTAGGGGGATTAAATCTCAAATCCTATTGCGAAAATTAATTAGATAAGTTTAAAATTGGTTTATTGGATTTCAATTGTACTTTAAATCTTGGTGTGAATCATGAGATAAATCTTTATTAGTGACGATTTAGGGTTTTCAATTTTTTTTGGAATTATGGTGATTTAATGTGAAAAGTGATATTGTATTCATGATTTTAAATTGGATGTTTTAAAATATGACATTAATTTATTTTTTAAATGGTTTTTTGGAAAAAAAATCAATAAAATGGGTGTTTTATTGAAATGGTTTTGGCATGACGGTATTGGAATAGTTTTTAGGAACTATTTAGTACATTTGTTCTTATTAAAATTATAAGGCTTGGTTGAAATATGAAATTGTTCTCAATGAAAATGGTGTAATGGATCATGGGAAATAATTAACTTGGTACTAAAATATAGATCGATGAGAGACCACTAATGAGCATCAAAGTCTTAATGAAGAATGAATAGTTTTAATTGTTGTTGTGGGGACTAACATGATTATGGAATATAGTGTTTTTAGAATGGTTATAAAGGTATGGGTTAGTTGTTTTCTTGGAAATAGATCATTCTATAAAATTTATTGATATAGAACATATTTATATTTTGTTATGAACTATTTTAGAAGTTGTTTATATATGGTTATAAACTGTTTTAGAAATTATTTTATATAAACTATTTATATAAATATTTCTAACTCTTATAACATAGTGGCATAAGTAGGAAGGTCATTGGGGAAATCCTACCATGTTTTAGTACTTACCCCTACTGTGGTACGTTAGTTATTTTGTATATTTCATATTCCAGGACATGATAAAAGGTAAATCATAACATGTATTAAGCACTACTTCGTGATACTTGGTATGTTTGGTGATGTTGGAGCATAGAGAATGTGGTTCATTGAGTCTTGTGGGAGTCTGTGAGTTTTATTAGTCAACCTCTATTGCTAACATTGATGTTAATTTGGTTTCCATTATAGTAAACTTTGGTGGGTTTTGATATAAAAAAATTGTATGAGTTCTCATTCTTTTTGTCATGAATCATATATTAGTTTATTTGGCTTGGTTTATTTGGTTGATTTGATTTATTCTTCAAGGGTAAATTGTTCTGTACATATATTGAAATCCTTTAACATTTATTTCCATTATTTGGCATCTTGGGGATGAATATTAATGAAAAGTATCATCTCACCTCCTTCTCAAGCTAATGAGATGAAGGGGGATGTTACAAATGGTATTAGTTTTGTTCAGTAAAAATGTTAGTTGAGACAAATGGTATCAGTTTTGATTAGTCCAATAATCAGTTTGAGATAAATGCTATCAGCTTGTTCCTTCCCTTGTAGAACAAGTTGTCATCATTTTTCATTTCCTTGGAATTGAATTCAGTATTATCTATTCCTTGGGTTGTGATCATAGAAAGGCATATGATTGTTAGGATATGAAATGTAGAGCATAAAAATACTTAGATAACATTTTTATGTCGAACTTCAAGTTACTAGAGAGTTGCGTAGAAAATTGTTTTGGAGACACTTATAGGATTTTCAATCTCATTTTCATGGGTTTATCCAATTATATGAGCATGACATGCATTATAGGACTGAATGACCACTTGTATTTTTTATTTCATTTTGAGTAATGATATATGATTTGATGCATTTTTTTGATTTTTGAAAAATGTTTTATTTTTTTCAAATGATATAATTTGAAAAGAGTATGGTTGTGGTATTTTGAAAATGGGTTGATTTTCAAAAAGAAAGTTGGAAGTTTTCAAAAAATGGTTGAACAAGAATATAATTGATTTTGGAAAGCCACATTGTGATAGTTTATGTGATAGAATTTGAAAAGATAATCCTTTAATTTCTAGAGAGTGAGACTTATGAGGTTTTTTTTTAGAAAATGGCATTCATAAGGAATCATCGAAACCAACCAGAATAAGAAATGGAGAACGTGGTTTCACCTGATCCACAAGTGAACCAATAGCGGGTTTAGATTATGGTCCAAGAATTTCATGTTGTGTACACATGGAACTAGAGGGATGATCCAAGACAAGTGGATCAGTCCATCAAATTCTAGGAATAAGATCCACTCCTCCTTTGGGGTGATTCTAAAAAATTAAGGGAAGAGGTGTGGCTAAACATGATGAATCATATCATCAATTTCATCCGCACACTATTAGAGATGAAAGTCAAGATAGAGACATATATGCAAGAGGATCTTTCACGCCAGTGGTGAGATATAACAGTACATGAAATAGTGGATCAAGTCTTTGGTTGGGATTATTTGGAGTAGTTGTTCAAGAAACAATTCTATCCCTATATGTTCAAGATTCAATGTAAAATATACTTTTTAGCATAGAATATGAAAATATATCTTTCATTGAGTATTAAGATAAATCATGAATTTAGTGCGCTTTGTAGCTAATGTTTTTTCTATTGCAACCTTGAAGGCTTGAATATTTGAATCGGGTATAAGGAAGGAGATTCTATTGAAGATTACTGTGCATAATATTACCGACTATACAAAGATGGTAAATAGAGAAATGGTGGTTGATTGGGATATCTCACAATCTGTGGGAGGAGGACTTATTTTGATACCCATGGGATGTCAGGGAATCTATAATGTTTTATATAAGAAAAATAGGGACACCTACTTAAAATGGTCGAGAAGGAATCAGAATCAGACAACTAGATCCGTAAATATTCCTCTAAAACTGAAAAAAAGTAGGATATTTCCAATGTGGTTCCTTTGAACACCTGAAGAAAGAGTGTAAAGCACCACCAAGATCATTCCATAATTACAACAATATGTTACATCTAAAGTGATATTTCTACAGTGATCCGAGGTCAGGTGCTTGAGACACTTCTCATGTGTCTTAAGCATCGAATTCATCATTGTGGAATGGATAGACAAATCAGTCTCATTATAAATGTAGAGATAACCATGGTGATTCTTGTATTACCATGAATACTCATCAAGGGAAATCTCAACATGGAAATATGTAACAAAGAGTAGTGACAAAGAAATTATATGGAGCCGAGTAGATGATTATAGATGATCAGGATGGACCATCTATAGATAGAGGAACAATTCTTTTGAATTCTACCATCATTCAAGTGTTATTTGATATTGGTGCATCTACTTACTTTATTACTTCTTGTGATTTTTTTTGGATATGTTCAAAACAAGAGATTATTCCTTCTATGACAAAACATAAAACTCCTCTTAGTCAAAGATAATGTCGATCCGTTGTGTGTAGCGCATGTTCTATAACTATTGATGGAGCTTAGTTGAAATGGGATTTCTTTGTACTGGACATGAATGTGTATGATGTAATCTTGGATATGGATTAGTTTACAACATTTAAGGCTTACATAGACTATTATAGAAGTAAATTTAGTTTCATTTTAGAGGATGGTGTTGACTATCTCTTTAAATGAGGGAGGGTTGTAAAGATATGTGAAATGGGATTATAGGCACCATCAATGGGAATTATCTCTTAAAAATTACTTGTGTTTAATTTGGAATAGATGTAAGAGATTGAGGATCAAAATTTTCCAGTAGTCATGGATCAATTCCCAGATATTTTTTCTTAATAACTTCTCAATGTTTCCGACTATAAGGTAAGTGGATTTTATGATAGATCATCTTTTAGAAACCAATATAATTTCCCTTATGTCTTAAAGGATTTAACCAATAGAACTAAGGGATCTAAAAGTTCAGTTGTAAGAGCTATAAAGAAAGGGTTTCATTTGGCTAACCACATCTCTATGGGTAGCACTATCCTTGTTTTTAATGAAATCCAAGAGAACTTTTTGAGTTTGTGTCAATTTTTGTAAGCATAACGAAGATATGAAAATGCATAGAGACCCACTTCCAAGAATTGATGATCAATTTTATATATTAAGGGGAGATCAGTGGTTCTCTAAAATTGACCTACGATCATGATATCACCAACTATGAGATCGAATGGATGATATTCTGAAAACATCTTTCAGAAGAAGATATGGCCATTATGAACAGGGGGTAATGACTTTTGGTCTTATGAATTAACGATTAGTCTTTATGGAATTTATGAATCAAATATTTTAGAGATATTTGGATTCATTTGTTGTGGTGTTTGTGGATGAAATATTTTTTTTATTGAAGGAAAAGGGTTGAGTATGAGCAACGCATGGTGATGGTGCTAGAAATGATGAGAGACCATCGTTTTTATGCCAAATTATCAAAGTGTAATATTTGGATTTAATAGGTATGCTTTATTGGCAATATAATTTCTAAAGGAGGTGTTTTAGTGGATCCAGAGAAGATAGAAGCTGTTATCTCTTCGAAACCACCAAATAATGTCTCTGAGATATGAATTTTTCATGGGTCAGCTGGATATTACAGATGATTTGTTCATGAATTTTCACATCTATCCTTGCCAGTGGTATCTTTTATTAAGAATAATGTTCCATTTGAATGTACTGGAGAATTCCATAATTCATTCCATTAGTAGAATATTCATCTTACATCAGAACCTATTTTGATTTTTCCATAATCCGGATAGGGGTATGAGGTGTACAGTGATGCTTCAAGATTTGGGTTGGGATGTTTTATCATGATAGTAGGTCATGTTGTGGCTTATGGTTCATGGTAGTTGAGGGTGAAAGAGAATAATTACACAACACATGATTTTTATTTAGTGGAAATTTTACAATCCTTTAAGACTTGTCATTATTATATCTTTAGTGAGAAATTTACTGTGTTCATGGATCATAATAGTTTAAATAATATTTTCTCACAATAAGATTTGAATCTGAGGCAAATAAGATGGATGGAGTGTCTTCAGATGTTCGAAATTGACTTGATGTATATACTAGTTAAAGGAAATATGGTGGAAGATGGATTAAATAGAAATTTGTATGCTCAATTGGTGAAAGAATACTTTGATGAGTGGAAGTTGATGTCAGTCCTAGTCGATATTCCTTTGGAATGTGAAAACCTAGGTGATGTTTTGGTTTTCTTATCGATTTTGGTAGTTATTGATTAAGTAAATATGGTTAAATATGCACAAACATATGATGCGGAATGATTGGTAGTGAGTTTAAAACTCAATGGTGGGGAGGAAATTTAGAGGTGGAGGCTGGATGGGAGTTTTGTGTTGTCGTTCAAGAATCTGATGGTTGTAAATATGGTTTGTCCTAAAAAAATTCTGAGTGCTTATCACCATTAAATATGGGTTGTTCATCATGGAGTAAGTAAGATGTATAAGTCATTGTAGGAATAGTTTTGGTGGAATAGTATGAAATAAAATGTGGAAGAGTTTGTTTCAAAGGGTTTAAATTGTTAGCAAGTTAAGGAAGAACATTAGCAACCAACGAGTTTATTGTAGTCATTACCCATCCCAATGTAGAAATGGGAGAAGATAACTACAAATTTTTTCATAAACCTCCCAAGAATGATTTGGAAACACAATACCATATGAGTGATTATGGATTGTCTTACCAAGTCAGCTCATTGCATCTGTATTCATGAAACAAACATGGTGGAGGATCTATCCAAAATATATATATGAGAAGTGGTAAAGTGACATGGCATACTATTTTTGATTTTATTTGATAGGGAACCTAGGTTCACATATCATTTCTAGAAATCTTTTTAAAATTCCCTCGAGACTCAATTGACTATGAGTACGACATGTCACCCTCAAATGGATGGGAAACACAAAAGAACGATACAAATGATGGAAGACATGTTGTAGGATTATGTAATGGATTTTGGCGTCTCATTAGAAGATCATGTTCCATTAATGGAGTTATTCTATAAAAATATATAAAGCCTCAATACATATGGATCCTTTTAAAACATTGTATGGGTGTCATTTTTGTTCTCCACTTTGTTTGGTAGATATTGGTGAAACATCACTAGTTGGGCTAGGCCTTGTCTAAGAAAAAATGGAGAAGATTAAATTGATTAGAATATTAATGGATATGTCATAGAGTCATGAGAAATCATATGTATGTCATTTTCTATGGTCTTTGTACTCATGATGAGTGGTCATTTGTTCTTAAGGATTTCTTCCAGGATTAAACATCTTTATTTTGGGATGTAGGAAATGCTATCTCCTCGATACATAGGCACTTTTGAGATACTGGAGTAGGTTAGACTAGTGGCATATCAGTTGGAATATCCACAACGGTTCAGTACAATGCATACTTTGTTCCAAAAATCTCAATTGAAAATGTATCAACCTTATCCTCGCCATGTGATCAGATGGGATCACATAGACCTAGAGTTTGATGCATCGTTGGTGCATATCTCGATGTGGATTGTGGACAGGCAATGGAATGTCATTTGTAAAAAACACCTCAGTCTAGTGTGGGTTTTAGGGGAACATGGTTAGATTCAGGAGGAGACTTGGGAACACTAGAGGAAAACAAAAGTGCAATGGGTAGAACTCTTTCAAGACAACGATGGTTTTCTACCTTTTAGGGATGGAAAGACCAATGGTGGTGAGAATTTAGCACTGTTGGTTTTTAGTATGTAACACTTTATTTATGAATTTTAGGCATATAAATTATAAGGGTAAAATTGGGAGAGTTTTGAGAACCTTTTAAGAAATTTTTTTGAAAAAAGGGATGGCGCACAAGTAGTGCATGGTTTGTCGAAATATTGCATCCACTAAAGAGAAAATATGCGATTTCAAAAATGACTTTTGTCATTTTGAGATAGATTCCTCAGAATGTTTGGAGAACAGTTTTAAGACCATTCAAGATTATCGTTTGAGGGTTATCCTTAATTTAGTGTCTAACACTTGGTTGGCGCATGGTTTTCCCAATCATGTGACTAACCTATACATGAGTCAAAACCACCTCCTTAAACATTGGATATGGGTTTCCCTTAATGTTTAATGCCTCATTCCTCCTCCAATGAAGCCCTAAATCAGTTTTTTTATTCTACAAAGGTCAGGAAAGGTTCTTCCATTTATTCCGAGGTGATCTTAAGGCTTCACTTGGTGATTAAAAGCATATTTCATGTAGTTAGTCATCATTCATGATCATTATGGATGTTTTACTTAGATCTACTTCTCCCCTCCCCTTGTATTCATTGATCTTTTCATGAGGTGGATATATCTAATGTTCTGGATAACATATATTTTTATATTTAGTCTTGACTTTGTTATGTGAAGAGATCTAAGGCGAGATTGTAGAGATTTAACCAGGTTTCGTTGGAGTTCATTGTCCGTTTATAGTTTTCCGCAAAACACGTGAGGTAGGGAGATTCAATCTTGACTTCTATTGATATAATTAATTGTATTAGTGTCAAAATGGTCTATTTTATTGTAATATAATTTTATATCTTGGTGTGAAGCATGTTATAACTCTTCATTAGTGAAGATTTATGGTTTCTGATGAAATTTTAGAATTGTGGTGATTTAATGTGAAAAGTGATTTAGTTATCATGATTATAAAATTGATGCATTAAAATATGTCTTTTCTGGATTTTTGAAATGGTTTTTTAAACAAGGGTTTTCAATAAAAATGGTTTTTTTTAATGGTTAATGGCATGATGGTATTGGAATAGTTTTTTATGTGTAATTGGTATGTGGGTTCATATTTAATTTATGTGGCTTGGTTGAAATATGAACTTGTGATTAGTGCCAAAGGTGTAATGAAACATGGGAAATAATTACCTTAAGATGATATGATAGATTGATGAGAGACCACTCATTAGTATGGAACTGTCATAACAAAGCATGCATAGTTGTTATTATGATTGTGGGGAATTAAATGGTTTTTTCAAATGGTGTTTTTGGAATGGTTTTAGATGTATGGTTTGGTTGTTTTCATGGAAATAGCTCTTGCTGTAAAACTATTTGATATATAAGATGTTTATATTTAGTTATGAACTATTTTAAAAGTTGTTTATATTTGGTTATAAACTGTTTTAGAAAATTTTTTATATAATGTTTTTTATATAAATGTTGCTAACTCTACCATCCTAGTGGAATGAGTTGGAAAGTTATTGGGGAAAACCTACTCTGTTTTAGTACCCAGTCCTACTTTTTTTCTTTGGTTCTTTTGTAGATGTCATCTACGAAGACATAGAAAAAGGTAATGTATCAAACATTTTTAGCACTAGTTCGTGATGCTTGGGTTGTTTGGTGATGTTGGAGCATGGATATTGTGGGTCATGGAGTCCTTTGGTAGTGGTGGAGTTTTATTTTTCACTATATGATATTTAATTTGATATTATATTGGCTTCCATTTTAGTACACATTGTTTTGTTTTTATAGAAAATAATTTGTTTAATTGTTGTTTCATTTATCACGCATCATAGTGGTTAGATTGGTTTAGTTTTTTTCATTGATTTATTTTATTCATAAAAGGAAAATCATCCCCCCATGTTTTGAAACACTTCATAATTTTATTCTGGCCATTGGAATATTGGGGATGTTTTTTAAGGCCTAGTAGTATCCTCCCACATTCTCACGTCCTTGAGGAGAATTAGGGATGTTACAAATACTCCCCATAGTCATTCAATCCACCCTATTTGAAAATACTAACCGTAATTGAATTTGAATATCAAAATCTAAAATATTAGTCCTAAATAATATACCATACTACATTTGATAATATTTAGTTTTTTTGGACTTAGAAAACATAAAACTCTATATAACATTTTAATTGTATGTAATATAATTATCACTTTCAAGAAATGTGAAATATTTTTTCTAGAAATCAATAAAATGAATAATATATTAATCTTTTCATGTTTCTAAATATGTAATAAATTATTAAACATATATAATATAATCTTTATCTTCATATATAATGCATAATATTTTATAATTATCTATATTTCAACAAACTACATATTTATTATCCTTTACTCAAAACACAAATTCCTTCTACTTAAATTTTGATGTCATTTTAAGTTGAGAAAAATATTAATATGTCAGATACTTATATGCATTTTAGTGATAATTAATTCCCACTATTTCGGATGTATATAAATTGACTAAAAATTTTCAAGATTCCAAAGCATGAAGATTTTTTACAATTCAAAATATATCTTTTCCATCTATAATATTCTGGATATTTCCAATATCTAATCATAATGTTTTTTATCTTGTGAAAATGAAATTTTTTTGATGCATAATATTCTAGTAATAGAAAAATTCCCTTTATAAAACTTGAGAACAACATGATAAAAAAATTATATTAAATAAGAATAATATAAATGAAAGAATATAATTATTTTCTTTTAAAATTAGAGAAAGATTCATTATAATATTAATGAATAATAAATAAATAAAATAATAATTGTTTTCTGGATTTGTGATTATCAAAATATAATCAATGTTGACACATGAAACTAATTTTTTTTCCATTTATAATAATTACAAAACTAGAACACACTCCTCTTTTTTATATGAATCAAAATATTTCGAAATTAAAGATCATTTGATGCATAAAAATTATAACGAGAATTGTATTATAAAAATATCGTCCCAAGAAACCATAAATTTTTTTTAAAATAAATTCCCATAAAATTATAAAATAAACATTCATTACTCATGTGAATTAATAAAATATCGAGAAAACACCTGTATGCATCACTTGAAATATAAATTATTTAATAAACAACAGGATCAACAGAATTAATAACAAAAGATTAATGAAATATCACTGTAAAAAATCTAGAATAATAAATTAAATAACCAAGATAATAGAGAAATAAATATAAAAAACAATAAAAGTTCCCCATTAATGTGGGATTTATCCCTCTTTATGATAATATAATAGTGGATGCTTATCATTCATACACCTCTTATATAAAAACCCAAAAAACTAAATGGATGCATGAAACTATTAAATTAATATAAATAATTAAAAAAATTTCAATGATTTAAAAATAACCAAATATGATAATTCTAGTAAACTAAATAATAAGTTTATATATTAATACACACATATTTAAATAAATGTGGTGAAAAAAATTACTCAAAATAGAATTCTATATAATAAAAATATAAAGGCATATATATATATAAGATATTAAAAATGAATCACCTAGGTAAGTATATATGTTATGTTCCAATAGAATATAAAATTTAACCATTAATAAATCATTCTACAGAATGGTTAGATTCATTGAGATTAAATTTATATTTCGATAGAAAATTGTTCTTAGGTCCCAAATATTAAAAACGATTAAGGAATAGTCAGACCAATTGTGATTTAAAGAACAACATTTAAAATAGTTAGAAAATGAATCACATTCAATTTAACATTTCATAAAACTATTTATAATAATTAAAAATTAATAATATTATTAAATATATGAATTATAAACAATAACTATAAAACTAATTTCTTTAAACAATACAACTAAGACGAAAATAATTTATTTGTAAAATAAGAATATTTTGTATCCATGACATATTAACCAAATTATTTCTCATTATGATATATCACAATAATGAAGACATAAGTATAACATTATGAAATGGTATAGTTATATTTTAACTTGATCACCTTATAATTATCCATTAATCATGGTAGTTTTATGTTTTGTTCGGTTTGACCACCTAATTGAAAAATCTTATGAAATTTTATTTTTGATGATTATGAATTTATCATTACACTTATAATAAAATTTAAATACAAAAATAATTATTATTTACCTATTTTTGAATAGAAATATCAATATTTATCTCATTAATGAACAAAACAGGCTTTGTAGGATAAAAATTACTATGAAATGTTTGCTGTCGATTTCATCTTCTATGATAAAGAATAATGTACTCATGAAAGGAAATTAAAAAATCACAAATTATTAAAAATAATTCATTATATAAATAATAATTATTTAATAAAGATGAAATTTTTCATAATAACAAATACTTACCCCACTTCTATAAATCTAGTATAACCTTTTTGAATTATAAAACACCCAATGTGAGAATAATGTAAAAAGTAACTGAAAACATTAATGGGATGATTATTATTTCTGATTTTAAATGATTATAATTATAAATAATTTTATTTGGTATGTAATTAATAAAAATAATTTGATTATTCTTGATTTTTTTTTGAAAGTGCATAACGAATCAGGACCATGTTAAGGTTTTTTCATAACAAAATTCTCTCTTTAAGACCTATTTTTTATTACGCATTAAATTCTATTATAAATGGTGTATATAATGCATAATTGAAAATTATTATCATAAAATACCATATAGTCATGATATTTAATGTTCAATTCCATTCTTTATCACCTTAAATGGTATTAATTTGAATTCCACCGAAGTCGTAAGGTTTATATTTTGAACCATAATTTAAAATTTAGACCTCTCTATTATAATAACATGCATTGGGAGTTTATATTGACATTAATTTTAAGATAAAATTCATTTTTATTCACCTATAGTTATAAATTGTGATACTTTACTTCTATTTACCTCTTTTCAATATATATCTATAATAATTTTATAATGAAAAGTGGTTTTCTATAAAAGTGTTTTAAAAAAGGAATAATTTTTATTCTATTGTACACATTTTTTTTGGTAAATCCATCAACCAATTAAAAAATTGTGAAAGGGTTATTTTGAAATACCTTGAACTTCAATATAAATGTTTTAATGGAAAATAACATAAGGTTTTTAATAAGGTTTATTTAAAAAAACTCGCATTTATAGTTTTTGGGTGAATGTATCTTTCAGATATATATTTTTTTCTTATATAGACATCCTCAATATATTTCTTTGAAATCTAAAAGAATTTATCATTCTCCTAGTGTGATAAAATATTTCATTTAAAATTATTTGAAAATATGATGATTATTTCTTATTACCAAAGATTAATTATTTCTAAAAAGATTAAAAATGTTATCCATATAATTCAATATCTATTGATGTATGTTATACATGACCAAGGATATTCATCAAATGATACCACACACCATATTTCCCTAGATGGATTATATATTGATCTCCTCCATCGAAAGAATGATATATCACAACATTTATCATGCCTGATTTTTTTCAGTATATAACTATAATATTTCTTTTAATGACTTTCTAATAGGAATACACTTTTCATGATTTAATAGATTGAATTATTTCACCTAATTTTGATACATAAATTCAATATGGAAGATTGTTTTCCTAACCAAATACCATTTAAATATATAGTTTAATTAATATATGATGTATTATAATTGTTGATTGTAATTTTCATTGAAATTTACTTAATTTCACTGGATATCCATTTATATTCCATGGGTTTATCATGTTATGTTTATTAAAGTAATTTTGAATGATTTTGAAAGGGATATTGAAACCCATTTTCTATCCAGGGGTTCTTCATAAAGTGTGAATTAAAACACATTTTCTTTTCGTGGTTTCTTTATGATATTATGATTATTATTTTTCAGTTGACACTCAAATGTATGAATAATTATAAGAGTGTTTATATGTAATCCTCCAATTCAATGAGTAATGTTTCATATCACATGTTATTAATAAATGTTTCATTAATGAGAAACATAAATAATTTTTCATAACATTTTTATGTGTTTGAGGTGGCGGAATATTTTGTAAAAAGTAATTTTTTTTTCTGAATGGGATGTGGTAAGATTTTTCCACAAGTAATAGTTTCAATGTGATGTGGGAATATTTTTTCACAATATTTTCTATGATTAAATACATTATTTATTTTAAGGATGGTTCATGCAATTTTTTTCTCATGAATATAGTATTCTCGCATCTATCAGGTTCAATGACTTTGTCTTTTTATTCAGATATTATTTTATTCCAAGACCAATGCCAATATTTATGACCAAACCTTTTTTGGGTATGATTTTATAATGTATCTAGGTTATAAAAATATTCCAATTTTATTCCCCCTTTGGATTTTTTAATCTTTTCACTTAGGATTAAATTACTAAGAATATAAGCTCACACATTTCTATATTTTATTTTCCCCAGGTTATGAAGAGAAGTAATTATTATGATTCTTGTATAAGGGTATCATTTTAGAGGAATTTTTGGAAGATTTTTAAGACTTTTTGTGGACTAATTTGTTGTTTATATATAGAAAAAATTTCCATTATTTGGAAATAGAATTTGTTTTATTAGTTATTGTTTTTTTCATAATTATCTAACACTATATACCTTAATGTATTCAAAATTATTTGTAATAAAATATTTTCTTATTTTAATGTAATTATATTTCTTTGTTTTATGGAAATTATAGTTGTTATCTGAGTATGGTTTAGATAAAATTTTATTTTAGGATGATATTGTTTGAGGATAAATTTCATGCTTTAAATTTTCTAAAAGGCTGATACGTTAAGGATGATTCTAATTATAAAGTTCAAGATAAAACATTAGGCCAGTTGAGGTAATATTATAGGGATTAAGATATTTTATCATTATTGAAATCCCTAGGAATATATCTAGGGGTTATCTATATATATTTGAAAATATTATGAAACTTTGTAAAAGTGCATATTGAGTAGTTTTCCTTGAAATAATATATCAGTCTAGATACTATATGTAGAGGAATTCCCTAGCATAGATACACCTAGGGGAAATAACCCCAATAGGGTGGATTGAGAATTAAATAGATCAACCCATGGTTTATGATAAAGAGTCACGACTTTACACTTGTCTTGACACTCCCATGGGATATGATTTAGAAAATAACTTTCTACTTACTAACCAATATGATTGATTTGTTTTATAATTATGTTAAGAGATTATATTATGATGAATGGGAGGATAGAACATAATATAACTAAGATATACACAATAGAGTTAAGGGATTAATCATGTATATCATAGTTGAAATGAATTTATCATGCATAGAAATGAAGTTATCATTGGAGGGGACCTATCAGGATAAAGGATTTATAATCCCATACACAAATTCATTAATATATTTTAATAACCATTTTTGATTTAGTATTTTGTTGAAACATGATCATATAAATGATGATGATAATGGTACATATCTAGAAACCACTATGTCTTATAATAAAACATTGAATCATAATGAAATATTTTGGAATATTGGTATACTCCTGTTATGATGGAAAAGTAGAGTTTCCTTCTCCTGCATAAGGAAGTGAAGTTTCCATCATAATTGAAATTAATTATTTAAACTCTTTGATATTTTATTTATTAATTGACACTTATGGATGATATTATGTTATATTATGAATGTATAAGGATTATGTGAAACATCTGAAGATTTTTCTTCAGTATTTTTTTCAATGGTTTGGAAACATATATTAAATAGTATGAATAACCATGAAATGTGATTTTTTGATGGCGATATATTTTTACGGATCATTATTTAATAATTAATTAATAAGGAATAAAAAAATATAAGTATTAATATTTTCTTAATATTTAATTAATCTAGAGGTTTTGGATTTTAAAGATGTATGTTAGAAATTATTGGTATCCTTGGGATTGATATTTGATTCATGATATTTTTGGTGAAGTTCACCTCATTTTTTGGGATTTTATTGACAAGAGTTTGATATTATGAATCATTTTTTGAATAAAAGATTAAATTTAATAGTAGTAAATGATTTGAAAATCTTTTAATGTATTATATATTCAAAAAAAATTGTAAGGATATATTCTTTAGAAAATAATATTATGGTATAAATAGGAAATTGTTTTTGAGTATTGATGTGTATATTGATCTATTATAATATATAATCATAGATTTAACAAATAATGTTACATCTAGAATAGTAAATACTTAATGAATGCTCTCTCCAACATTAATTAGTAGGTAATAATTAAAATATAAAGGATGCAGTTTATTTAAGGGGTTCGAATGTAATGTCGTAATATTTTCTATCATTTTAATTAATATTATCATCAATAGCGTATATTCAACACCGAATTAAAATTAACCATGATAAATTATAAAAATGAATAATACAATCCTTAGTAAAAAATATTAAAATAATCAATTAAAATAATTATATAATATCATTCTCATTGATTAATATTTTTAAAAGGCTTTCTTTTGAATAACTATTTAAAAAAAATTATTGTATACTACATTGTTATATTTAACAATTTTTTTTTAAATTTTTATTATAATATAAAATATTTATAATTAAAAACTAACATATAGATATTCTATTATTTATAAATATATATGAAATATGATTTAAAACCCATGATGTTTAAAAGGGTCATTTTTTAATAAATGTATAATTTATTAATATATTGTATTTTAATTTAAAAGATAATTTATAAATTTTTAATTTTTAATTTAAAATAATTCTTTTCTCATTTAAATGTATCAATATAATCATACAATGATTTATTGGGATTTTTCTATAAATATTAATTTTAATGTGATAGTGAAAATTTCAGTTTTTACAAATAACATGAATTTTATGGAATTATTATTATATATGTATGAATTCGAAATTAATGAATCCTTTTGAAATGAAAAGATATTTATATTATAATTTAATTTATAATTTTGTTTAATTCTAATTTTAGAACCCATATATGAAATTTTAGAACATAATTTATATTTAAAAAATGGATTTGAATACTATATGCATTTAGTTTTTAACATTAAATTTATCTGGTTAGAAATTGAATGAAAAAAGGGAAATTAAATTTAGAATTAGTTGATATAAATTATATAATAATTTCCATTTTGTGTTAAATAATTGATAAGTTAACCACGATAGACACTAGTTACAATGGTAAACATTAAAATTGAAATATAATATTAAAAGGTCTGAAAAATGTTTCCAAAATAAATTTTATTGATTTTTTAGTACTTTATTAACATTATATCATATTTTATATACTATATATATATTTTTTTGACATGTTCCTTGATATTTAATTCCCATTATTGAAAATTTATTTGTATTAAAAAAACACCATCCCTTTTCACTTATAAAAGGGGTTTGTCTCTCCTCTCTTTCACTCACTCCAAAACCCCATTAGTACATCCCAAATAATGCCCAAACCTCTTCTAAAAAAAATCATATTTACATTAATTTGGTCATTATTGTCACGACCCGCCTTCACCAAAAGAAGGGAAGGTTCAGCAGTTTTCCAGGCCCTTCCTTCTTTAAGTTGAAGGAGAGATAATGACCCCCGAAACCCGCCTTCAATAGGTCCCGGAGTGGCGACTAGCACCAAAGGTATAGAAAATTCTCGCAAATGGAAGGAATTACCCTTTTTATTTTTCAGGATTGGGAAATAGGACAAGTTAACCACCCAAAAAGGGAAAGAAACAGGTGTAAATAAATAAACCCAAACAAATCCCCATGCATGTTTAAACAGTTTACAACAAGGTGCAAGTACAAAAAGAGGCTCAAGGTACAATACCAAAAGAAAACAAAGGTACGACAACAACAATAACTCCAACTGTCTGACTAGTAGGGTCCCGCACAGCCCTGGTAGTCCTCCTGGAAACCTGAAAGTAAACATATAGTGAGTATACAAGTACACTCATTAGGGAAAACCAAGACTCTCGTGCACAAGTGGGGGAACGTACTAAAGTCCCGTGAGAAAAAAAAAGTAAACCAAACACCTAACAAGGCAAACTATCCATCCCAGGCCTCACCAAGGCTCACTCCCCAAATAATGCAAGTCAAGTAATATATATAATAAGAGCACATCGATGTTTGGGTACCCCGCGCCACTTTCCCACTAGTTATTGAGACATCCTACGCATCAGACCAATCCCGCCATTCTCACCGCAGTCCCACTGCCACACCCGCCCGCACACACCTGGGCCACAACCACACGCAGTCCCACTGCCGAAATACCGCCCGCACACACCTGGGCCTCAACCGCACGCAGTCCCACTGCTGAATCCCACCCACACACACATGGGCCACAACTGTCACATGTAACCATGCCTGCAAACACCTAGGCCAGAACAACCACCGCCACGCCCGAAGACACCTGGGCTAAAGGATCCACTGCCACGCCCGAAGACACCTGGGCCTCATCCCGAAGACACTTGGGAAACCACCTGCCACACACACCTGGCGAACCACCACAAAGTCCCACCCGATGGTTCTTGGGCTAATAATGGACTTCAGGCCATCACAACCTGCCCGAAGGTACTTGGGCTATCCGGGAAAGGGAGCAGAAAAGGAGCTAATAACCAGCCACTAAGGATAGTGTTGGGAAAAACACCCTTCCCCCATAAATGGGGGTGTTCGGCACTGAGTGCTCAACTTGGGTGGGGCGCGAATAAGAAACACAAAGCTACAAGTATAGATATAGGTAACAAACACTCACCCAAAGCTTAGGTTTTCCTAGCCAACCTACAGAACACAACACCACTACGTCCGAGTCACAGTTCACGACCCTTGCCCACAAAACCATTTGTCCCATTCTTGTTTCATGTTCAGTCAAATGTTCAATTAATTTTAAGCACTACTGGGCAACTACCATAAGCATAACCAAGGAAAGCGTCAAAAGCAAGGATCAACCAAAACACTCACACCCGGTTCTGTCAACAGAGGATCTCTCGCCAATTCTTGATATCAACAAGTAACCACTCGGATTTAAAACTCACAACCACCGAATCCATACCAACAGGAGATCCCATCCCCCAAATTCACACAACCACCGAGAGTATAAAAGAACAGGGGATCCCATCCCCTCCCACATTTCCAGAAATCGGCCTGAAAGGAAAACAACCAACTACCACTACCAACACAAGTCAGGGATTTTCAGATTTAAACGACTTAACACACTCCATGATTTCAAATTCCGTGTGTTCTAACCGGGAGTTATCACAGAAGGGTTGATCCTGGTGCTTTCAATTATTCAGCCGGATATACGTGATTAACCAATTTCACAGCAGGAGTTCACAATTTCAGCAACCCATTTAAAACATAACGAGGGGATTCATCAGTGCACATACTACGATCACCAATGACCTCAGTTTTCAGAAAACATAAACCAGCACAACTAAAAAGGATGATCACAAGATAAATCATAAACAACGATCACAACCCCTTCCCTTTCTTTCTTTATAACTTCGTTTATTATCTTTATTACGGTTCGGTTCAACCAATTTCATAGGAAAAAAAATAACGCCCACCCCGCATGATACACAAAAGTGAGAGACGAGAGAAATTCCCTACTTGTTGATAGATGATCGACATTTGGGCCGGGGGAGCGGAACTTTACGGATAACGATGCGGCGGTCCCGATGCACCAGAAGAGCCACGATCGAAGAAGGGGGAAACCACGGCGTAACCCTTAATCTATAAGAGCTGGGGACGGTTGAGGTGAAAACGCGAAACCGCGTAAGACGTGGAAGTTGTGGGTTGACCACGCGGCTTGACTCATCATTAAAGGTGCTGAGTGGTTTAAACCGACTCATGAGTCGATTCAGTATCTAATTAATACTTTTGTGCGTGTTACTGGAACAACTTGGCAAGGCCGGGTGACGTCGGCCGGTTCCGCCGATCGGTCACATCGATCGGTCTCACCGATCGGTCTCACCGATCGGTCTCACCGATCCGTCTCACCGATCGGTCTCACCGATCCGTCTCACCGATTGGTCTCACCGATCGGTCTCACCGATCGACACCCCTTAAGGATCCGGATTTTGGCAAAGGAAGGGACCAAGGGGGGTCTAGGTCATCACATCAGATACCTCTTAAATGATTCTCATCCTCGAGAATCACAACAAACCAGAAGGAAAGAGAGGGTCCGAACAACCATCTTCGAAAGATACCTCTTAGGAGTGAACCTCTACTAACTAAAAACACTCCCCTGTCAAGAACTAAGCAACATACCACGCCAAACTGCCCGGTCATGTGGGTTTGGAGAGTTTCCCTCCCCCATGTCAAGATATTATCCGCTTTGGGCGGCACTGACTCACCCGCACGGGTTTAATCGCATCCACCTTAATGCGTCTTGATTAGGGGTCGGGTTCCCTCTTCCCTTTAGCTGGGGCTTTTCACACACAACAGAGGAAATAAACCAGTACATTTCATATCCAAAAGTCAAACGTCCCACCATAACAGGTACAAAAGGAACAAAGCTCAAAACAACCCGGGGTATTGGGAATGCATCTGTGCTTCCCTCTCCCACGTACTCTCTTCTAGCCCGCCATGTCTCCACAACACACGAACCAAGGGAATAGCTCGCCCACAAATCACCTTCTCCTTGCGATACTCGATCATCACTGGTTTTTTCACAAAGGTTACGTCGTCCTCGATGTCCAGTTTACCCCAATCAAGGACGTGTGAATCATCGTACAGATAACGACGGAGCTGGGATACATGAAAGACATCATGTATCCTTAGCGGCGGAGGTAACGCTAGCTGATAAGCCACTTCACCGACCCGCCGTAACACTTCGAAGGGTCCGACGAATCTGGGGGAAAGCTTATCCCCCTTGCCGAACCTCCATTGCCCACGCCGCGGGGAGACCTTCAAGAACACGTGGTCTCCAACCTCGAACTCCAAGGGCCTTCTCCTGGTATCAGCATACGACTTCTGCCGGTCCTGGGCCGCCTTCATCCTTTCCCGTATGAGCTGAATTTTCTCTGTCGTGTTCAGCACCACCTCCGGGCCAAGGATACCTGCCTCTCCTACTTCGGTCCAACACACAGGTGAACGGCATGGCCTCCCGTACAAGGCCTCAAACGGGGCCATATCGATGGTAGAGTGGTAGCTATTATTGTAGGAAAACTCTACTAGAGGCAAGTATCGCACCCATGACTCTCTTGAGTCCAGAACACATGCCCGTAGCATATCCTCCAAGGTCTGGATGGTTCGCTCCATTTGTCCATCTGTCTGGGGATGGAAAGCAGTGCTAAGGCGTAACTGGGTGCCAAACGCATGCTGCAATTCTCTCCAGATTCACGAGGTAAACCGTGAATCCCTATCCGAGACTATAGACCTCAGAACTCCATGCAACCTCACCACCTCATTCACGTACTTTCGTGCCAAAGCATCCACAGTACTTGACTCCCTGATTGCCAGAAAGTGAGCCGATTTCGTCAACCTGTCCACCACCACCCAGATGGCGTCGCACCCTCCTTGGACCTTGGGTAGTCCCGCGACGAAATCCATTGAGATGTCATCCGACTTCCACTCGGGAACAGCTAAAGGCAGCAGTAGGCCGCCTGGAACCCGGTGTTCAGCCTTCACTTGCTGACATACTAAGCATTTAGCCACAAATTCTGCCCCCGCTCGCTTAACTCCTGGCCACCAGAACTGCCTTTTCAGCCCCTGGTACATCTTGGTAACTCCTGGGTGCATCGCTAGGGGTGAGTTGTGGAACTCACTGAGAACCTTGCCACAGATCACTCTTGGAACAAACAACCTTTTCTGGAAAAGCATCCGGTGCTGACCGTCCTCTGTCCATTCTCTTGGAGCATCGCCCTGGTCAACCTGATCACGCATCACTTCGCACTCAGGGTCTCCCCACTGAGACTCCTCCACTAGTCGAAACAGGGATGAATGCACTATCATCTGATATAGGAAGCCTATGCCACTATCCATCTTCGCACCCAGGTGTAAGGCAGCCAACTCCTCCATTGCCTTCCAGGCATTTGCCGACTCTCGGACCACATCCTTCTGCGTCCTCCTGCTCAAGGCATCGGCCACCACATTGCCCTTGCCCTCAGTATAAGAGATTTCAATGTCGTAGTCCTGGAGGAACTCCACCCATCTCTGCTGTCGCACGTTCAAGTACCGCTGGGAGAAGATATACTTCAAGCTTTTGTGATCTGTGAAGACCACAAAGCATTCCCCGATGAGGTAGTGCCGCCATAACTTTAGCGCAAAAACGACCTCTGTAAGATCCAGGTCATGGGTGGCGTAGTTACGCTCATGGGGGCGTAGCTGCCTGGACCCGTAAGAGATCACCCCTCGTTGTTGCATCAACACGCATCCCAGGCCCTGTCCTGAAGAATCACAAAATACCTCATAGGCCATCCCCTCTTCTGGTAATCTCAACACTGGGGCACTAACCAGCTTTTCTTTTAGGTAGCTGAAGGATGACTCACATTGCTCGCTCCACACAAAAACCTGGTCCTTCTTGGTCAAAGCTGTCAAAGGGGATACTACTCGGGAGAAGTTGGGTACGAATCTCCGGTAGTAACCTGCCAGTCCGAGGAAACTCCAGACTTCCGCCACATTCTTGGGTGCTGCCCAAGAAACAATTGCCTCAACCTTTGATGGGTCGACTGCTACCCCCTACTCAGACACTACGTGCCCGAGGAAGTGCACTTCTCGTGCCCAGAACTTGCACTTTGACAACTTCCCGTAGAGGTGGTGCTGTCGGAGGACTTCCAAAACTGTCCTCAGGTGCTCTGCATGGTCCTTTTCTGACCTTGAATAGATCAGGATATCGTCGATGAATACCACCACAAACCGATCCAGGTACTCCCGAAATATGGAGTTCATAAGCCCCATGAACACGGCCGGGGCGTCCGTAACACCAAAGGGCATGACCACGAACTCGAAGTGCCTATACCTGCACCTGAACTCTGTCTTCGGGATGTCGCTCTCCTTCACCCAAAGCTGGTGGTACCCAGACCACAGGTCGATCTTTGAGAACCATCCTGTCCCTTTCAGCTGGTCAAAAAGATCATCTATCCTCGGAAGAGGGTAGCGATTCTTGATCGTTACCCGATTCAGCCTCCTGTAGTCGATGCACAACCTGAGGCCACCATCCGCCTTCCTTGCGAACAAGACTGGAGCGCCCCACGGTGACGCACTTGGACGAACATAACCCCTCTTCATCAGATCGTCAATTTGTATCCTCAACTCCCGTAGCTCCGAAGGTGCCATCCGGTAAGGAGCCATCGAGATTGGACGAGAGCCGGGATGCAGGTCTATCCCGAACTCGATATCACGTCGAGGGGGTAGAGTCATCACCTCCTCAGGAAAGATGTCCATAAACTCACGGACGATCTCTGGCACTTCCACCATTTCTGCATCTACTGATTCTACCGTCAGTTTGGTCAACAAGGAGAGGAGAGGTTCCTCCCTCCTGTTTCCCTTCGGACAGCTCCGCTCGCCGGTGAAGGTAACACGCTGGCCGTCCAAACCTGAGAACACCACCCTTCTTTGGAAACAGTCGATGACGGCACACACAGAAAATAGCCAGTCGATGCCTAGGATGACATCGTACGGCTGAATCTGTAGCAGAAGGAGATCCCTAACCGACTTATGTGGCCCTAACATCAGTCTACATCCCCGAAAAACGAACAGAAAGTTGGTCTGACCTCCAACTGGTGTGCTCAACACCAGGGGCACTGGAAGTCTCTCGACATCTAGACCCAAGGAACAGGCTAGACTGGGTGCAACAAAGGATTGAAAAGCTCCGGTATCGAAAAAAGCATAAGCAAGAGTGCTAAACACATTGATCGTACCTCGAACAACCTCTGGCCCTGCTGGAACTGTTGCCTCTGCGGCGTGTAGCTGTCCACGCCCATCTCCCCTGCCCCTCGGCTGTCGGCCACCTCCCCGACCACGCCCTGGTCGAGGTCCCTGAGGAGCGCCCTGAGGTCGGCCTCCTCCTCCTATGTCTGCCTGCGGAGGAGCGGGAGCTCGCTGTTCCTGCTGCTGCTGCCAGAAGGGTCTGGCTGGAAACTGCTGCTGCGGCGGATGCTGGGGATGACTGCCACTGCTGTACTGCACCCGATCGGGGCACTGACTCCGGAGATGTCCAGGGCTCCCGCAGATGAAGCACTGTGGTCCCGAGACTGAAGGGAAGGAACGTGGGCCAGGGGATCGAAACTGAAACTGATGCGGTCTGCTCCCTGTGGGTCGGAACCTGGAGGGTCCCGATGCTGGAGGCCTGGTGCTGACGGCCTTCCCCTTCGATGGTCCCAGCTGGATCCCTTCTTGTGACACTCCGCCCAGAGCATGCATCCTTTCCACCACTTCGGCCTTCTTCTAGACCTCTAAGTATGTCGGAAGGGTAAAGGGGGTAACAGCATACTGGAGGGAGGGTCAGAGTGCCTCCTCCAAACGTCTTGCCCGAGACTCCTCATCGGGAATGAGGTCCGGAGCAAAACGTAGGAGGTCCTTGACCTTGATTCCAAGTTCCCTCACGGACATGCTCCCCTGCTGGAGGGAGAGTAGCTCCTGCCTCTTCTCCGCCTTCATTGTCGAGGAGAGGAACTCCGCCCGGAACTCCTTCTCGAAATCCGCCCAAGCAACCTCAGACTCTTTCCTATTCCCCAGGTGAAGCATCCACCACTGACGTGCTGCCCCTCGCATCTGGCTAACAGCCAGAGGAACCCAGTACTCGATCGGGGCCCGAATCAGGCCGAAGGCTATAACTAGCTCCTCTAGCCAGCCTTCCGTCTTCATATCGGAGGTGCTTCCCTCATACTTCTCGAGGGCCTGTCGCTGGAAGGCTCGAAGAGTCTTCTGCCACTGGTCGTCCTCTTCCTCTCGATCAGCTCTTTGTCGATTGGCCAAAGTAGTCTCAGGGGCCTCGATCTCCTGTACCACATGTGGTCGCCTTCCAGGTGCCATAGCTGCAAGGTAAACAAGGAATGCCTAAGCCCAAGTAGTGCAGAATATAGTTCTTAAAACTTATTAAGATTTAATTTATTCTTAATTCCCAAGACATCCCAGAAACACAAGAACACAAGTCATTATGATGCATGTCCCTTTCCTAGGGTCTCTACCCTGCAATCAGTGTGGCCTCACTTGGTCGTTCGGTAGGTCCAGAGTCCTTGCATCGGATCACGGGGGGCCCTAAAATCTCGTGTCCTAGCCGGTCTTCCCTGGCCTAATTCACGCTCCAAGGTCACCCAACATCGTTGCCTTACCATCCCATGCAATCGTCACTGTGCCTAACTCCAGACTCCGTCCTATCTCTCAACCTCCCTCTGATACCATTCTGTCATGACCCGCCTTCACCAAAAGGAGGGAAGGGTCAGCAGTTTGCCAGGCCCTTCCTTCTTTAAGTTGAAGGAGAGATAATGACCCCCGAAACCCGCCTTCAATAGGTCCCGGAGTGGCGACTAGCACCAAGGGTATAGAAAATTCTCGCAAATGGAAGGCATTACCCTTTTTATTTTTTAGGATCGGGAAATAGGACAAGTCAACCACCCAAAAAGGGAAAGAAATAGGTGTAAATAAATAAACCCAAACAAAGCCCCCATGCATGTTTAAACAGTTTACAACAAGGTGCAAGTACAAAACGAGGCTCAAGGTACAATACCAAAATAAAACAAAGGTACGACAACAGCAACAACTCCAACTGTCTGACTAGTAGGGTCCCGCACAGCCCTGGTAGTCCTCCTGGAAACCTGAAAGTAAACGTAGGGTGAGTATACAAGTACACTCAGTAGGGAAAACCAAGACTCTCGTGCACAAGTGGGGGAACGTACTAAAGTCCCGTGAGAAAAAAAAGTAAACCAAACACCTAACAAGGAAAACTATCCATCCCAGGCCTCACCAAGGCTCACTCCTCAAATAACGCAAGTCAAGTAATATATATAATAAGAGCACATCGATGTTTGGGTACCCCGCGCCACTTTTCCACTGGTTATTGAGACATCCTACGCATCAGACCAATCCCGCCATTCTCACCACAGGCCCACTGCCACACCCGCCGGCACACACCTGGGCCACAACCACACGCAGTCCCACTACCAAAATCCCGTCCGCACACACCTGGGCCTCAACCGCACACAGTCCCACTGCTGAATCCTACCCGCACACACCTGGGAAACAACTGTAAGATGTAACCATGCCTGCAAACACCTAGGCCAGAACAACCACCGCCACGCCCGAAGACACCTGGGCTAAAGGATCCACTTCCACGCCCGAAGACACCTGGACCTCATCCCGAAGACACTTGGGAAACCACCTGCCACACACACCTGTCCAACCACCACAACGTCCCACCCGATGGTTCTTGGGCTAATAATGGACTTCAGGCCATCACAGCCTGGCCGAAGGTACTTGGGCTATCCGGGAAAGGGAGCAGAAAAAGAGCTAATAACCAGCCACTAAGGATAGTGTTGGAAAAAACACCCTTCCCCCATAAATGGGGGTGTTCGGCACTGAGTGCTCAACTTGGGTGGGGCGCGAATAAGAAACACAAAGCTACAAGTATAGATATAGGAAACAAACACTCACCCAAAGCTTAGGTTTTCCTAGCCAACCTACAGAACACAACACCACTGCGTCCGAGTCACAGTTCACGACCCTTGCCCACAAAACCATTTGTCCCATTCTTGTTTCACGTTCAGTCAAATGTTCAATTAATTTTAAGCACTACTGGGCAACTACCATAAGCATAACCAAGGAAAGAGTCAAAAGCAAGGATCAACCAAAACACTCACACCCGGTTCTGTCAACAGAGGATCTCTCCCCAATTTGTGATATCAACAATTAACCACTCGGATTTAAAACTCACAACCACCGAATCCATACCAACAGGAGATCCCATCCCCCAAATTCACACAACCACCGAGAGTATAAAAGAACAGGGGATCCCATCCCCTCCCACATTTCCAGCAATCGGCCCGAAAGGAAAACAACCAACTACCACTACCAACACAAGTCAGGGATTTTCAGATTTAAACGACTTAACACACTCCATGATTTCAAATTCCGTCTGTTCTAACCGGGAGTTATCACAGAAGGGTTGATCCTGGTGCTTTCAATTATTCAGCCGGATATACGTGATTAACCAATTTCACAGCAGGAGTTCACAATTTCAGCAACCGATTTAAAACATCACGAGGGGATTCATCAGTGCACATACAACGATCACCAACGGCCTCAGTTTTCAGAAAACATAAACCAGCACAACTAAAAAGGATGATCACAAGATAAAGCATAAACAACGATCACAACCCCTTCCCTTTCTTTATTTAGAACTTCATTTATTATCTTTATTAAGGTTCGGTTCAACCAATTCCATAGGAACAAAAATAACGCCCACCCCGCATGATACGCAAAAGTGAGAGACGAGATAAATTCCCTACTTGTTGATAGATGATCGACGTTTAGGCCGGGGGTGCGGAACTTTACGAATAATGATGCTGCAGTCCCGATGCACCAGAAGAGCCACGATCGAAGAAGGGGGAAACCACGGCCTAATCCTTAATTTATAAGAGCCGGGGACGGTTGAGGTGAAAACACGAAACCGCGTAAGACGTGGAAGTCGTGGGTTGACCACGCAGCTTGACTCATCATTAATGGTGCTGAGTGGTTTAAACCAACACATGAGTCGATTCAGTATCTAATTAAAACTTTTGTGCGCGTTACTGGAACAACTTGGCAAGGCCGGGTGACGTCGGCCGGTTCTGCCGATCGGTCTCACCGATCGGTCGCACCGATCCGTCTCACCGATCGGTCTCACCGATCGGTCTCACCAATCGGTCTCACCGATCGGCACCCTTTAAGGATCCGGATTTTGGCAAAGGAAGGGACCAAGGGGGGTATGCGTCATCACAATTATATTCCAAAAATTCCATCTCTAAAATGGTTAATCCCATTCATCAGGTAGAAACTATAAGAAGTTAGGTGTAAGTTCCTAACCATTCTTTTATTTCTCAATTTCATCACACATTTTTTTCATCTATAATTTTATTTGTACCATATAAAAATTATTAAATAAATATAAATAATATACTTTTATATTATTATAAATTTGTTTAAACAATTAAATACCCTCCCCATCTATTTTATGAAAATCTAAAATTTAAATATCTGTTATGCGGACTACCACCTCTACAACGTAATGTGTTTCGTTTTCCTTCACCAACATACTGGGATAGTCCTGGTAGGGAATTTAAAATATAATTATGATATTTATTTAGTTATTCATATTACAAAATAATAAACCATTTTACTCATTTTTTCAATTCTTTGGAAAAGTAAATCAGCATCCATGCGTACATGTAGACTACCACCTTGATAGAATGATCGCTTTCCATATTTCATTTAACCCCCTCATTACCTAGATAGTAAGAAGAATTTTTTAAAGTAAAAAATATGATGTTTATGATATGAATAATTATTTGGTAATTCAAATTGAATAATCCTTTTTTGTGATATGAATAGTAAACCTTTATCTTAAAATTAACCATCTTAAACAAAGGATCTAAAGGTAAAACAATTTATTTATACTTTGAAATTTTTTGGAACAAATTTTTTTAAAATTATAATATACCACCCTAATAAAAACTATATTTTATCATTATTGAATAGGTTTTTTTTTTGAAATTTTAGATTAATCACTAGAAAATCTTCCACTAATCCTAGTTTCTTTATGTTTGGGTCGGTTTCACCACCTAATTGAACAGTGTTATGAAATTATTTCATAAAATATTATAAAAAAGTAATTACTAGTATAATAAGATATAAATAATAAATTTTTATATAAGAAAAATAATTAAATTTAAAAATTATTTAGGAAAAATTCATTTTCATGGTAAAAATTCCTTAAAAATGATTGTTATCAATTTCATCTTGTAGTATAAAAAATAATATACTCATTAAAGAAATTTTAAACGCCATAAATAATTTTAAGTCATCCATTACAGTATCATTAATGATTTTTCAAGTATGATATTTGTATGAATAACAAACACCAACACTTTACATAGAAACTAGTATATATTATAAAATTATATAACACCCAATATAAGAAAAAGGTAAAATGTAAATAATATATATATATATAATGAATATAAATGGGTAGTATAAATGGTTATAAATATAAATAATGTTCTTAGGAATGTAGTAAATACAGAAAAATAAATTATTCAAGATGTTCTTTGTAAGTGTAAAATGAATTAGGGCCAGGGTAATAGTATTTCGTCTCAAATTTATCTCTTTGATACATGATTTGTGTTATTCCCCTAATTTTAATTTAAGTGGTTTATGTGATGCGTAATTGAGATGTTTAATAATTCAAGCCATATATTTTAGATATTTTATTTTCTATTTGATGCTATCTCCATCAAGGGTTATAATTTTTTTTCACTGAAATATTATGGATTAAATTTTGAATAACATTTTAAAATTGGGACATGCAAAATATGATAACCCATCTAGAAAATTTATTTAGATATCCATCATGTGAACATAATAATTTTATTCTATAATGGGTTTCTTTGGTATGAATTTTCTTCTCTTTAACTTCATTTAAACTATAGGCTTTTTAATCATTTTAAGTGATGCAGTTTTCTATAAAATGGTTTTAAAATGATTATTTATTTTTATGAAAACCTCTACATATTTGTTTTCACATCCCTTTATCTATTTTAGAAAATGAAAAAGTACATTATAAATTAACATGATCTTCATTTCAAATGTTTTAAAGTAAGGTCACATAATTGATTCTATATATGTATTTTTTGAAAAAATTAAAATCTTTGAAGTTTTTGTTTGATCATATCTTATATGAAACTTACTCAATATTTTTTCATTATTTTTAAAACATATTACTTATATATTAGTTTTATAAAATATTTATTTGAAATTATAAAAGGTATTTCTTATTTATAATGTGATTTTATTTTTAGATTTCATATAATATTTCAATTATGTCAATATCCCATGATATATATTATTCTTGATCGAGTATATTCATTAAATGACATTATCAATATTCTTTATCTGGTAGGATTTTGTTTCTTTCTTCTCTTTTCAGGGTACGATCCATCACCCACACTGTCTTTCCTAATTGTTTTTAGTGTATTACTATAATATTTCATCCAATTCATTTCATATTTCAGTACACTCTTATTAATTCCATATATTTATGCTTGATCATAATATTATCATGCATTGATTAGTTAGAAAAAAATTGTATTAAATATAAAACATTTAACTATAAGGTGTAACTACCATGTTCTTTATTATCATGATTGAATGGTATTTACCATTAATGTTACTTGTTTTCATTGGATGGCCATTTATTTTACAATATTTAATCCTGTTATATTTATGGATGGAATTTTGAATGTTTTTAAAAGAGATTTTGAAACTCATTTTCTTTCCATGGGTTATTTATGATATAATGAAAGAAACCGATTTTATTTTCAAGGGTTATTTTTAATTTGATGAAGAATTGTTTTTAAGTGGAACTCATATATATATGGATAATGATGGGTGGGGTCCTATATCAACCTCCAATAAATTTTTTAAAGTTTCATATTACATGATATAATAAAATTTTGTGTGAATGATATGTGGGGTTCCTTCTTCCTAAAATTATTGTAAGAAAGAGACATGGGATGAGTTGATCACTTTTTTGTGTTAATGATGTGTGGGAATATTTTTTTTTTGACAAATGAGGGGGATAACATTTTTATTAAACAAAAAAATATCTTTTTTAAGACTAGGAAAATAAGGAACCCATTACAATGACCAAATGAGAAAAAAAGAACCAACAAGTCACAAAGGCCTAACATGAACCCAACCGCTAAATGAGAAACAAACATCAAAATGTGTGGGGATATTTTTTCACATGTTTTTTATAAATGTTATGTTGGAATATTTATTCATAATATTTTTTATATAGGTTTCAGTTTTTAAGGATGCTTCTTAATTTTATATTTAATCTCATGTCTGTTTTATGCACAAATGAATATTTATTTTGAATCAGTATTTTGATTTATGGATTTTTATATATTTATTTATTCCATGATTTATGTCCTAATAATTATGGTGCATTATTTTATTATGTATCTATATTATAGAGAAGTGCTCATATTACACTAACTAATGAGTTTTTTTGTTTCTACTTATGATTACCCTTACTGAGCATCTGATCTCACGACTTTCCTATAATTCCATTTCCCCAAGTTATAAAGATAAGTAATATGTCAACTGTGTATTAAAGGGTATATTATGTGAATATTGTTTTTGATGTGTTTAATAATTTTTATGGATTATTCAATTATTTGTATAGTTGAAAAAATGTCCATTAGTTGAAAAGGACATGATTTTTTTGGTTATTTTCTTATCGTAATTATCTAAAAAAGTAAAAATAAATGGTGTTGGGATATAATATTTAACGTTATATTATAATTTGAAACATATATATAACACTTTAGGTTAATTATTGAAATATGTTTTGGACTAGGATAAGAGAAATATAGTGAAAAGTTTAGGAATGAGTTTAAGAAATAATTTTATACAATGAATAATATTCTAAAATATGGTAAAAAGTATATATTCTATGGTTTTCTAAGATATAATATAATTTTATAAATACTAAAATTAGATAAAGACTTTGGAACATATTTTCATTGGAGTAAAACCCCAAAAAATGGAAAATTGGGTATTAACATGATTGTCACCAAGTGTATGGAAAATATGGACAACTGTACAATTAATTTGAAACTCTTATGGGATAGGATTTGGTCAATAACATTCACTTTAAAAATAATCATGAATGATTTTTTTCCTATTTAACATAATGTAAATGGTTATTAAGTGTGAGAGAATAAAAAATAAAGTAACCAAGGTACAACCAAGAACATTAAAGGATTTACAGGGTATGAAATATTTGAAATGAATGAATCATAGATTGAAGTGATTGTGTTATTGAATAAGACATTTCAGGATTGATATATCATATTTATATAGTCAATATATTGTGGTATTTATTCTTTATTTAAATAGGATCTTGGAAATGATGCCGACAAAGGTGTGTATCTAGAAAACCATGTGCCATATAACAAAATAAAGTGACATACATTAATGGTTATGATAATTTTTATATACATGTTATAATTGAAATGTTGACATTACTTATCTCCTATAAGGTAGTGAGGTTGAAAGTATAATATAAATTAATTCTTTATATTGATTGTATCATTCATTAATGATTTTTATTTATCGATTATATTATGGAATTTTATAAGAGATATGAGGATATTATCAAACATCTTACTATTTTTTATTCTATATATTAACTTTAATGGTTTGGAAACATTTACTTAATCATATTAATAACCATTAAAATTAATTTTTTAGAATGATTTTTTAGGATAACTATTTAAGAACACAATATTGAAGAATAAAATACTCTTAGGTTTAGTATCTTCTTAGGAATGATTTAATAAAGAGATAATTTTTTTAAAAAATTATTCTAGACATTGTTGGTAACCATGGTACTAATAATTAATTAATGATATTTTTGTGAAGTTTATCACAACTTTAGGATAGTATTTAATGGTGTTTGATTTAATGAACTAGTGGTTGAACATAACAGTTAATTTTTTTTTGAATATCTAATTTTTATATATTTTATTGTCTTGAAGATTCTAATGGATTTGGGAAAGCTAGGCTTCGTAAAGTATACAGTCTTGGTATAAAAATAAACATTGTTTGATGAAATTTAACTATTTTGATCTATATTAATACTGTAAGGTATATTCCACAAATAATGTTATATCTTGAATAAAAAATATGTTAAGAATGCCCTCTCCTACATTCATCTATTGGTTATAATTATAACTATTATGATGTAATTTATTTAATGGGGTTGAATGTAATGAAATGATATTTTTTCCTTTAAATTGTAATCATCATAAATAGCTTGTGTCATAGACACTGTCAAATTAACATAATACCCGACTAAAATTAGCCATTATATGTTAAAAATATAACAATAAAATAATAATTAGTATACAAAAGGATAATTAACTATTAAAATAGATTTATATTATTAGTCTCATTGATTAATTTTTTTAATTTTTTTACTTTACATGAACCAATTGAAAAATGATATTGTATTTATCAGTAATTAATTCAATTAATCAAATATGAATTTTTCATAATAGGTAATTGTTATATTTCAAAAATAATATATCAATATTCAATTATATAGAAATAAATTTTAAATAAGCCAAAATATTTAATGTCTAACAATTTCATACTTTAATAAAATAAATTTTTGTTAATATATTATATTATCATTAGAAAGATAATTTATAAATTTTAAAAAATTTAAATGGGGAAAATCATATTTGGTTTAAAATTTACAATATTTTCTCAAGACTGATTTTTTTATTCTTCTAAAATGGTTTATTTTTTTGAATTGTGGAAAATAACTTTTTCTAAAATTACATAACTTTTATTACATAATTATTATATAATAATGAATATTATGTTAATTAAAATAAATTTAAAAGAAAAAATTTGAATCATATAATTGAATTTATAAATTTTAAGGTGTTATTTCAAATTTAAAATATTATAATTTACATTTTAAAAATTAAGTAATATTTTAAAAAATATATATATATTTTTTTATACATTATATATTTACTTTTTAAAATCAATTTTTATTACATTTAGAAATTAAATAATAGAAATGGATTTCAAATTTGGAAGCCATAAATGCAAATTGTATAAAAAGGTACATTTTATTTTTGGGAACAAAACATAAGTTACCAATGAAAAAAATAACTAAGTAAAAACTATAATTGTTAATGTAAAGTAATATAAAAGTAGAAGACCCAAAACATGTTTAAAAATGCGTGGTAATGTTTTTTTTCAAGAATTTCTCATCATTTTCCCTTATTATATCAATTATTTATTGGTTTTGCAGCTAATGCTCTTAATAATGACTTCCCATTATTCAGATGTTTTGGTTTTTTAAAAAATTACATCCCTTTCTAATTATAAAAGGGTATCTCCTATCCTAAATTCTAATCATTACCAAATCCACTTAGTTTAGAAAAAAAATGAACAAAACTCTCCTAAACACCATTATAATCTTTAAAGAGATAATTTTTTTTTCTCAAAATACCATCCCTCAATGGTTTAATCCCCTCCATAAAAAAGATAATCCAAAAAGTGAGGTATATGTTCCTAACCTCTCTTTCTTTTTTTTATTAAATTATATTATTTTCTACCTCTATAGATTTATCTTTACCATATAATAATTATAAAATAAGTATAGTATAATTTTATTTTATTATAATGAATTTAAAATCATTATCCATGCTCCCATTTTTCATTAATATAAAAAAAATGTGAATCGTGTGTTGTGTGGACTTCCACCTCCATTACGCAATGTGTTTCATTTTCATTCAAAACATTAAAATTGTAATCCCAATAGTTAATTGAATATATAATTATGATATTTATGTAATTATTTATTTTATAAAATGATAAACCAGGTGACTCTTTTTCCTTTTTCTATGGAAAATGAAATCATTATCCAAGTGTACATGTGGACTTTCGTCTCCATGGAAACGGTCAATTTAAAATTTTCATATTATATATCACATGCATGAATGGCAATGGGAATTATTTTAAAGGATAAATATGTTGTTTTAAATATGTGTAATGTTCTAGTAATAAAAATTGAATAATAGACTTTGTGATTATAATAGTAAATAATTGTTAAAAAAATAACTCTCTTAAACAAGTGACCAAAGAGGAATACAATTTATTCATAATATGAAATTGTTTTGTATCCATTAATTATTATCTAAGTTATTTATAATTACAATATATCAAAATAATAAAAGCTAAATTATACCATCATTTTTTCATATAATTATATTTTAACATAATCACATCATTGCCATATGTTAATCATTGTATTTTTTATTTTTGGGTTGATTTGACCACCCACTTAAACAGTGGCATAAAATTATAACATAGATGATTTTAAAAAATTAACTATTAAAATAATAAGATATAAATATTTTAATTATTATATTTTTGGTTATGGAAGGGATAAATCAATATTTGACTATCACGACCCCCTCCCTCCAATGATACTCTTCCTAGGCTGGTATTGATGAAAGAGAGATAATGACCCCCCGAGTCCTTCCTCCAGTAGGCCTCGGGGAGGCGACTAGTACCAAGGGTACAAAGATCCCACAACATGGGAGGATTTACCCTTTATAAGAAAACAAGATCAGGATATAGGAGGAATGAACCATAAAAAACTTCATGAGATATATAAAATAAATTCAATTCATCCCAAAATGCATGTATAAATCAAAACGGATACATATAAAAGTCTCCAAAATAATTCACAAAAATAATAAAAGCTAAGTGGAAAAAAGATAACTCCAAAGGTATGGATTAGAAATATCAAGCATGGTCCACAAAGTCCTCATGAAAACCTAAAAATATTTTTTATATACGTAGGGTGATCATAGAGGTATACTCCATTGGAAAACAAATGTCTCTCATGCACATTTGAAAAGAGACAACTAATGCAACCATGTGAAATAAGTAGAACCAAACAACACCTAGAACATGTATAATAACCATCCCAAACTCACCAAGCCATGATAACTAAATTACGAAAGTCTAGTAATGTAATATAGTAAGCACATTGACGATAGGGTACCCCACACCACTTTCCCACTTATTATCCACTCTCATGACCTAATAGAAAACATCATGGTGATCCCACTTCTTCCTAAAATACAGCATTAAAACCCACCCACACACACCTCATCCTCATAGCTAGTCCCACAACCTTGGAAAACTAAGATCGTCACATCCTGCCCACAGACACCTAGGCCACAACCACATCACACCCAATATACAATAACCTGGGCCTCACAACTCCATATCACCCACAGAAAGATGGGCCACATACCACATCACATCCTATCCTGAAGACACCATGGAAGAAAAACACACCTCATCACATACCACAGACACTTGGAAAAAACAACATATCTAATCTCATCCCGAAGAATTCTAGGAAACAAAACCCACCCTCACACACATGAGCCTCATGAACCACAACATGTCTGAAGGATCTTGGTCTACCACAGCATGGAAGAGGAAGCATGGAATAACAAGTTTCCAACCATCTATTCTCCTAATGGGATTTTTGGGAATGACACTATTCCCCATGACAATGGTGGTGTTCAACATATATTTCTGAACTAGGGTGGGGTGCGCATATAAATCACAGTGAAAATAGTGTGTATATAAATTACGAGTTATATCACACAAGCTCATCCTATGGGTTTATAAAATTGACTAACCATCTCACATAGTTCATACAATAATTTCCACCTCTAAATGCATATCACCCGAAAATAAACCAAAAAACCCATTTCACATTCCAAACCTGTATGTTTATACACAAACATTAACAAGTGAAACAACACAACCCATCATCAATTAATTCATTATGAATATCCATTTGGATTCAGTAACATACAAAACTAATTCCATTAATACTTTGGTATATAGAACATAAACAACCACATAACATAAGCACAATACCATACAAGTAGAACCCAAGAAACAAGTCACATTACACTTTTAATTGACATTTCACCACTTAACATATTTCATAATATTGAATAATACCATATTAACAAAACATTGGTTCATTAAATTCCAACCCATTATCATTCATTCATTAGCTATTCACATTATACTTTCCATTTAAAATAACCCATTTTCCAGATTCTTCCCAAGAAAATAATATTCCATTTTAGTTCCATACATTCCAGGAATCTAGATTAAATTTACACAATTAAATAACCAATACAAAGAAAGTGGCACTACACAATAACTATTACATTCTTTCTAATAATCCCCCATCATCACCAATTTATAGCCACATACCCTTCTTCCATCATTTCTACCGAACCACACTATATCCATCCTACAGAGCCATTGTATAACGATATGCATTACAGCCCCACTATATAACCATATGTATTATTACAATAATTAGAACCCCACTCCCTAAAAAATCTCATCCACTACCCCCACCCACCAAAGCATAGTCATATTCCCTTCAACATACCACCAAATCAAACCAACAACACACAATCATGACCTCAAAAAAGATACAACACATAACAGAGAAATACATGCTTCCTCATTTAGAAGGGCATCCCTTATTCAATTTTACTTAGTTTAGGGGGTTATCACATAAACCATATAATCTTGGGGAATCCATTTTTTTATCCGAATATATGTGGTTACCATATTCCAATAAATTTTTTAATAAGAATAAGACAATCATATATTCATAAACATTCATTGTGAAACCAAGTACCCCTAACGATGATAATTTTCTGTAGACATGTAGCCCATAAATTCACAATATCAACAAATAAAAAAGAAAAACATATCACTTTTCTTGACCTTGAATTTTGATCTTTAAACTAACTCTATTATTTTTATTATGTTATTAATCTGTTATCTTCACAGGGGATACATTCATACACCTACCCCACATGATACTTAATTAAAAGAGATGCGAAGGAATCCCTACTTTGATGAAGAAGTGATCGACACTCCCTGGTTGTACCAAAATAGGGGCGTCCATACAGAAGGAAAAACTCCAGGAAAACCTGAAACAACTCCAACATATTAGCCACATGGATCCTATGGGATGAATAATTTCTAATTTCCTATATCAAGATAAAGGAGAAGGAATGAACTAAGGTAAGGTGTCCGAATTTTAAGGATTAAATATGGAACTCATGATATTTGAAATGGTAGATAATTTTCATTAAGGTGGATCTGCTTAAATAAGGTGGTTTGACATTAAAAGTATTTGGATATTTATAAAAATCAAGGATATAATTTATATCCCTTAAAATGGATTCAACCCCATTTAAATATGACATTAAACTCATTTTTCATCCAAAGGGGCGTCAAAAGGGAAAAATGGAAAACTATGGAATCTTCTAGAAATTTGGAAAACTATTGGAATGAATCAAAATTGGACCTACCATTACGAACTACCAATCTTAACTCACCATTGTGACCTACCAGTCCTAACTCACCTTTGTGACCTATATTTCATGAATCACCCCTACGACCTACTGATCCTAACTCGCCATTGTGACCTACCGATACTGACTCACCATTGTGACACACCGATCCCGACTCACCGTTGTGACCTACCAATCCTGACTCACCATTTTGAGCTACGGATCCTGACTCACCATTGCAACCTACCGATCTTGACTCACTATTGTGACCAGCTGATCTTAACTCACCATTGTGACCTGGAAAAATTTTCAAAGTGTTGGAATAATTCACATTGACCCCCAGAACACTTCAAAAATTATATTTTATTATAAAATAATTGACCTATGAGGTCCAGGACATCACATCACATACCTCTCAAACAATTATTTCCATCAATAATTCAAAACCAACCCAGAAGAATATATGGAAAGGGGCCAAACAACCACCCCTTGAGATATCTCTCAAGTTTCTCAATATATTTAGAACACAAAGGCCATTAGGGAATGAAGGTCAAATCTACACTAAAATAAACACAATATCTCAGGAAAGATATGTCTCAAACAAGAACCTGACCACATGGATAGGTATTACAAGCCGTGTATGTAATTCATAGCACTTAAACAACTAAAATAACACCAAAGAAGGGATCATATTTAAACAATTGTTTCACATGATTTCAAATGGAAGTGATTATTTCCTATCATAGAAAACATTTTAATAGATTTTATATCAATAAATTCACTTAAACGTGACATTTTATGAAAATATATACATTCTTTTTCTAACTTTTTTAATCCATAAAATTTAAATTCAAATTATTTAAAACATTTAATGCTTAACAAATCATGAAGGAATAAAATACCATGCTCGAGTAGAAATTTTATTACTTTTTATACATGTTTATTAACATTTTATTTTGAAGAATTTTATATTTCAAAACATTCCAATTAAATCATTTAGGGGGAAAATTTTAAAAAAAGTCCGTTGGTTAAAAAAAACTTTTAGTTAAAACTCATTTTGAATCCATTTTGTTTCATGGAATTTATGAAAAAACATTTTGTGAAAACACATTCAGAAAATTTTGTAAAACCAAATTTTTTCCGAAATGTTTCCCAAGACAACTTACATTAATTGGAAGGTTTCATGTTTTCACAAAATTTACAATTTTCTACAAATATAACTCTATAATGCTCTTTACCATGTTAAGGTAAATATAATGTTTACATTACATTAATTGAAAAATGGAATGCATCATTATTTATGAAATGAGTTTTAAATATACATGTTTATCTAAGTTTAATGTTTTCATGTTTTTTCATCAAAACATTAATTACCTGGAACATATTTATTCACAGACAACAAATGGTTTCCACATCTCAAATTTCTATTTTTCATAATTTCGTGTCATTACTTGTAGTAGTATCAAATAACATTCCTCTACCCACATGAAAACTTATATTAATATAGACCGAGCTACCCAAAGCTTATAAATCAATTAAACCCATCCATCACACCATAATATTGTCTGCTTTAGGGGGTACTAACTCACCTGCATGGTTTTAAAATATATCGTAATATAACACGTCTTAGTGATGGGAAAGGGTTTCCCAATCATCATATGTTTGAGGTCATATCATGCCCTATACATATAAGATCAATCACAATGATCTCAACCAACAAGTTAGTATCCAAACATTTATGTCACTTTTATTATAAAATAATTAGCCATGGGATGCATGCCTATCATTATTGTTTTCTTATCCTCCAAAATAACTAGTTTACATTATTACCGACTTTAAGTGATTAATCATTTTTATGAGAGGTGAGGTATTCCATCAACATAATCACAACACATCACAAAAAAAAATTATTCTTACCAAAACAGCCAAACACCCCCGCCGCTGGACATCACCATCACTACATAACATGACCATTGGCCAAACATCCCAACATACAAAATTTTACCAGAAAATTCACATAACCAAATCACTGCACCAAATTACCATCCATAGGAAAATATCCAATTCACATAAGCACCTACTCCATCTCATCCTCCACACATCCCCAACCAATTATCCCAATCATCATCACATACAAGGCCCCAAGCACAAAAATTGAGAAATCCCCCCTCCCACATTGAGATATTATCCTCTTTGGATGGCACTGACATGCCCTCAAAAATTTATACATGTAATGGTATAATTCACCTCAGTTAGGGATCAGGTATCCCCTTTGTTATACTTTATGGTTTTTAAACCACAAGTCACATAAGAAAATTACAATAAGAACAATCACACATAGCACCAATAAAAACACATCTTCCATAATTACCTAGAAGTTTATATTTATTCATTTTATTATTTAGGAAGGGTACTTTCACACAAAATTAAATTTTTCATGGGGAATAATTTCATTATCCACATATTAGTTTTATCCTTCTAATACATGGTTAGTTTAAACAAGTAGTCATATCAAGGGTCTCATTATCTATAATAATCACAACAGAACATGTTTTCCATCAATTTCTACTTTTAGAAAGGCATATCAACACATTAATGCAATGATAATAATGCAACCATAACAAAAATAAACATTAACAAATAATTTCAAGTGAAATATTCTTCCTTTCATTTTAAATAGTCATAACATGAATCTAAGATAATGAAAAAATTGTACAAATGTTATCTCACACACTATGATTATTGTTCTTAAACAATACATTATAGATTAATCATATTATCAAGGAAATAAAGCATCAATATTAATTTTAAAGTATTTAAATTCTAGGTTCCTTTGTTAAATTTAATTACTACATTACATAAACAACATGTTTTCATAACCATGAAGGTAAAACATGCTTTCTGGGAACAAAAATGAAACTGCACAGGTTGTATAATAATGTTCCATGCATTATCAAGCCCAAAATAAGTGGTCTTTAGTCATTTCATTTCTACGAAGAAAATTATTATATAATGTATTAAGAATAACATGAGTATACATATATATTTAAATACAACTTATTAAATAAGCTACATGCTCAAGTCCTTTATACTAGGATTTCCCTAGTTACCAAAAAAATTACTTCAGCTTTGTACATGCCTCCCATGACAAACTACTAATGAATTAACATGTGAGGTAAGGTTCTTTCAATACCTAAAAATTATTATCATTCATAAAATAATAGGTTTAATCACATAAATAGTTTTAAGTCTTAAGAATTTATCAAATTGAATGCTTATCAGTTTCCATGTTTTTAAATAAATGTTAAAAGAATTTATATGCTAACACATGCTTACATAATATAGTTATATCCATACAATAGATCTGAAACCATGCCAAATAAATAGAATTTTATTCTTTTCATGGTTTCCTAATTCAAAGGAATTATCAATAACTAATATAGACATTTTCAGGAATTTTATAAATTAAATGTCTAAAGACACATTTTACAATAAGTCAACAACACATGGTTCAGATAAAGAAATTGAAGAAAATGCATGGAATATAAACTCTCATGGGGACATTAATAAATCTAAGTATGAATTAAAATAATAATTTATTTTATCATGACAATGAAAAATCTAAACAAAGGAGACAAGTTTCACAAGGGGGTCCAAAATTTAAATATTTGATCGCAATAAAATACTCTAACCATGCTTCACTAATAATTTCAAACATTAGAAAAACTATATAGCATGTTATAAATTTCTAACAAAGGGAGAATATTAATATTTACCAATAATCATGCTATAACTGGGGAGGAAAAACACATTAAATCCTCAAGAAGTTTTCAAACAAACAATTCAAGCCAGTTAACCATCATATTACTCTTTCCTCCTCGTTATAAGAAATATTCAGCACAATACTAATGAATTTTATTCGAAATAAAATCCTCGGTAATGTTAGAGAAGCATACATAAGATGTCACGATTCTTTAAATTAATCTTCATTTCATAAAATCATCTAATTGAAATAAGAACACAAGTCATTATGATGCATGTACCTCTACTAGGTCTCTACCCTGCAAGTAGTGCCACCTCACCTGGTCACACGGTACACTCAATGTCCTTATATCAGATCACGGGGGCCCCTAGAATCTCATGTCATTGATGGTTTTCCCTAGACTATGTCACACACCAGCATCACCAAGCATTGTTTACCTACCAACCCATGTAGGATTCCCCATTCCTACCTCCAAACTCTATCCTATCTCTCAACCATCATCTATGATACCATTCATTCATTACCCCCTCCCACCAAAGATAGCCCACCTTGGCTAGTAGTGAAAAAAGTGAGATAATGACCCCCATGTCCCGCCTCCATTAGTCCTTAGGGTGGAGACCATCACCAAGGGTACACAGATCTCACAATATGGGAGGAATTACCCTTTATAAGAAAACAAGATCAAAAGATAAGTGGAATCAACCATAAATAACTCCCTAACATATTTAAAATAATGTCCAACCATCCCATAATTCATGTATAAATCAAAATAGATACATATAAAAGTTCCAAAAGAAATCCCAAAAAGAATAAAATCCAAGGTAGTGACAGCTCAAAAGGCCTGAAGTAGAAATGTCCAACACTGTCCACAAAGCCCCCCTAGAATCCTGAAAAAAAATTATATACATTGGGTGAGAATATAGGAATCCTCATTAGGAAAACCGATGTATCCCATGCACACATGAAAAGGGTAGACTAATGCACCCATGTGGAATAAGTAGAACCAAAAAACACCTAAACAAGTACACTAAGCATCCCAACCTCACCAAGGAACGCTCACCAATTAATGAAAGTAAAATAATTTAATATAGTAATCACGTCGATGATAGGGTACCCCGCACCAATTTCCCACTGATTAGGAACTCTAACACCCTAATAGAAAATGTATTAGTGCTCCCACATCTTCTGAATATACCACATCACAACCCACCCATAGACACATGTGCCTCAAATCTAGTCATGCAAAATGGAAAAAATAAGGTCATCACATCCTTCCTACTTACACCTGGGCCATAGCCACATCACACCACACCTGTGCACACTTATTCCTAACAACTAGATCTCTCTCATAGACTCTTGGGACACATATCACATAACATCATATACCAAAGACACCTGGGAATCATATGAAATCTCATATCATCATGTAGAAACCTGCAAAACATAACACATCTCATCTTAACCTGAAGTCTCATGGGAATCACAACTCACTCACGCACACATAGGCCTCACAAACTATAACCTTCCCAAAAGATCATGGGATACCATTCCTGGTAGAGGGATCTGGGAAGAATGGGCGTCCATCCATCTGTCCTACCATCAAGATGTTTATGAAATACACCCTCTCCTTTTAAAATGGGGGTGTTCGACATTTAGTGATCCATTAGAGTGGGGTACACATATAAATCACATGGAAAATATAGTGTATATGCATTAAGTGTTATAGAACACAATCCCATCCTATAGGTTTATAATGTGGACTAACCATATCATAGAGTTCACACAATCACCGCCAACTCTAAATTCACAAGACCAGACAATAATCTATAAAACCCATTTCATGTTCAAAACCAATTTTTTATACATAAACATTAACAATTGAAATAATAAAACCCAACATCAATTTATTCATTAAACATATAAATTTAATGTCACTAATATAAAGTATTAATTCCATTAATACTTGGGTCGATAGAATAGAACCTGTCATATTTCATAAGCACAACACCATACTAGCAGATCATAAGCCAATATTCACATTACAATTTTAATCCACATTTAGCTACTAAACATATTTCATATTATTGAATAATCCCATATAATCAACACATTGGTTCATTAAATTCCAACCATTTATCATTCATTAAATATATATTCACATTCCACATTCCATTTCAAATAAACAAATTTTTTGAGATTATTCCTAAGAAAATGGAATTCCATTTTAGTTCTATGAATTCCAAGAATGTTGATTAAATTCAAAAAGTTCAATAACCAACACACATAAAGAGGAAACACACCAAATCTATTACTTTATTTATAATAATCCCAAATAATTACCAATTTATAGCCACTTCCCATTTTTTACATCCTTGCTACCCAACCCCACCATAACCATCATGCAACCCCATTGTATAACCATACCCATTGATTCCCAACTATAGAACCATATTTAACATTACAAAAATCTCATCCACACTGCATGAAAAATCTTATACACTACCCACCACAAACCACAACACAGTCATATTCCCTTCATCATACAACTAGAGCCAACCCAAAACACAGAATCATGTTAAAAAACAAGTTAAAACCCATAACAGATAAATACATGTTCTAGAATTAGCATGGAATCCCTTATTCAATTCCACTTAATTTAGGGTGTTATCCCACAAACCAAATAATCCCGGGGAACCCATTTGTTTATTGCCTAATATATGTGATTAATAGATTCCATTAACTTTTAAACCAGAACCAGAAAAAAATGCATTCATAAACACTCTATGCACAACCAAGGGTCCCCAACAGCCATGATTTTTAGTAGGCATATTGCCCATACATTCACAATATCAAAATATAACAAAACATAACATATTACTTTTCTTGGCCACATATAATGATATTTAAACCATTCAATTTTCATTATTTTGTTGGTAATCTTCTATCTTCACAAGGGATAGGTTCATAAATCAATCAAAAATGATACAAAATTAAAACAGAGATGATGTAATCCGTTATTGGAAAAAAAAGTTATTGGAACTCCCTGGTTTCACCAAAATAGGGGTGCACATGTAGTAGGAAATCCTATGGGAAAACTAAAACCAACTCCTACGACCTCGCTGCATGGCTCCTATAGGATGAAGAATTTAAATCATCTTGTATCAAGAGAAATAAAAAAGAATGATATAATGGTATTTTCTCTTGCATTGAAGGATTAGATTCGAAACTCATGATATTTGAAACGTACTAGAATTTCCATTATGGCAGATCACCTTAAACCACACTATTTAACTAATTAAAAGTATCCAGATATTTATAAAAATCAAATATTTGTTTTATATCCATTAAAACAGCTTCAACCCCACTTATATATTGAATTAAAAACATTTTACATCAAAATGGTCATCAATATGGGAAAAATGTAAAAATCTTGAAAAATCTAGAAATTTGGAAAGCTATTGGAATGACTCGCTATTGGACCTACCATTACGACCTACTGATCCCGACTCACTATTGAGACCTACCAATCATGAATCACTATTGTGACCTACAAATCCCGACTAATCATTGGGACCTACCGATCCAAACTCAGAGATACAACCTATTGATCCTAATGTTCCATTGCAGCCTACTGATCCTAACTCACCATTGTGGCCTACTAACTGTAGAACACCATTTCAAACTACTAATCTTGACTCACCGTTGTAACCTGTTGATCCTAACTCACCATTGAAACCTAGAATTTTTTTCAAAGTGTTTGAATAATCCACCTTGCCCCCCTAGAACACCAAAAAACCATATTTTTTACAAAGTAATGGAACATGGAGACTTGAGCCATTACATTAACTCATTAATTAAGAAAAACCATTATAGGATAAAAATAACTGAACACTGTTCGTTTTCAACTTCATCTTCTTAGATAAAGACCAATATACTCATTAAATAATATTTAAAATTTATAAATCTTTCTAAATAATCACATATTTTATCATTAATGATTTATATAAGTTCTCACACCCCAAAGGTTTACTTAGGAAGAGGTAGTGTCTGTTACTATCCATAGGCGACATCCCCAATACTCTAAAGGTTGTAAATAAATACAAAGTTCCACAAGAAAATTTGTGGTATTATTTTCCATTTGAAATACAAAATTTTAAACCATAGGAAAATAAGAAATCAAAACCTCAATATATTACATGAGTATAAAATAAAACTCAAAATATGACCAAACTAACAACTATATATAAGTACAAGTTGAATCAATGATACGTAACCAAAGGAGTCAGAGGATAAAAAACCAAAAATATAACAAAGACATCTAAATAGAAACTCCCAACCTGCTCCAAAATCAACCTTGATGAGCCTCACCTAGAGTATTAAAAAGAATCAATAAATAAAAACAATAATTTGAAATTACCTATATCTTGATAGATGAAATCTGATATACAAAGTAGTGCCAAAGAAGGGGGTGACTATAAAAATAGGAGGATTTCTCCCAATGACATCCAAAATCACAACACTAGGAGTAAACATGTCATGAAATTTATATAAAATAGTTTTATAACAATTTATTGTAGTTTATAGTAAAGATATCCCATTTATACAAGACAAAATAGTTTTCCATGAAATAAAATAAAATAATCCATTAAAAAATTTCTCAATTATATTTAGCATACCCATTCCACATACCCACACATTCATTTCTCTGGTGACAAATCCATACTCATGAGTGGTGCCTCATCAATATAACAATTCATCACAAGGTAGCCAATACCAAGTGCCCCAGTGGCACAAATACCTTCCACAGGGTCATGTCTAATGAAAATGAACCCATGCCAACCATGTATAAAAAATTCAATTCCATTACATTTCACATAAACCATTTCTTATTTACACCATTTCTACATCCATTTTACATGTATCAAATCCAAACCATAATATTAAAATTACCTTTTTAATATTATCATGATTTAATATTTTTTTAAAAAAAACATCCAATTTCCATAATTCTTCAAACCCATTATTAAATTTTTTTCCCTAAAAAATAAAAAAAATAAAAAAAATTCCATAAAATAAATTAGTTCAAGATAAGACTTCAAGTTCCAATCAAGTGGAATCGTGGGAGAAGCCACCAACACCAAATTTGTTTGAGAAAATGAAGAACAAACACCATGATTCCCATGATCCAACCAATAACCACATTTAATTCTCATGATCCGACAAGTATTAATCAATATATTATAAAAATTTATCAACGTACATGATTCTATTCCCAATGTATTATATCTAAGGATTCAAGAAAAATAATGTGTAGAGATCTAAGAAGTGTGGCTTGGAATGGGGAATTACTAGAGAATCCAGATCTCTAATGAGCTTTGAATCACTAAACAATACTTCTTGATGAAAGGGAATCACCTCTCAATCATTGGGAGGAATATTAATTTAAGATTATGAGATATTAGGAAATTAATTGGGGTCCTGAGACTTAATTTAAAAATGATTCCAGTTTTTTGGTTCTAAAAATATATGGTGAAAGGTTAGGCGATACAGTTAGAGAAACAATGGACTAACCATAAAAGAGATACTATCTAAATCCACCACTAACATAATTGGTTAACATGGTAATAAAATCCTTGAACAAACCATTTTATTCCCTTTGTCTAGCATAGCACGGTTTGTCTTTGGCATCCACATGTTTTGGACAAACCATACGCCAACTGTGCACCTACCCAGTGCATATCGTCTTTCCTTGTAGGGTTTTCTAAATAAGATAAATGGTTTCAACTATCCATTATCAAACTGCAGACCTCTATAAAGTCCTACATAACATTCCAAAACTCCTTTTAACCACCCAAAAATTAACCAGATCATTAATATTACTTAATATACATATATAATGTGTCAAGTATCTAAAATTTGGGGGAGGGGATGATAAATTATCACCACCATTGGAAATTTCATCCTCGGAATATTGAATACTAGAGTTTTCCTTGAATAGTTTGGTCTATTCCTTCAACATTTCCTTTTCTCTCTCCTATATTTCATCGTGAATCCTATAATGTTTCCATAAAAATTGTGGAAAACAAATACTTCTACCATATAATTATTTATATTACCTATCCACAGTCCATACTAGAACATGAACCAACAATGAATCAAGATCTAGGTCAATGTTATCCCATCGAATCACTTGGTTAGTATCAAGTTGGTGCTTCTTTAATTAAGATAAATGAAATGGATTATGCACTGAACTGAACATTAACAAAAAATCCTTCTGATATTCCACATCGCTAACTCTTTCATGTATCTAAAAAGGGATTATTTTTAGGGGGTTAAATTTCTCTATTTACAAAATTAGCGATGCCAAAGCCTTGGAGAGATTATCAGGAACATGATATGACAAACCTAAAATAAAAAAATTCATCAAAGATGATCCGAAGAACATTTTTAAGGAATTGAGTCAACTCTATCCTATTTACGATCAACCTAATCTTCTCTATGTTCTATTGCATAAGGATTATTCCAACCAGTGATGACATGCCAATTTCAACCAAACCAAGTGGGGAACGACAAGGATTATCAAAAAGTGATTCAAAAGGATCTATTTATTTGGAGGTCAAATCAAAGTTTTTGAATGAGAAATCTAGTAATAGTATGTTCCCCTCCCATGATCCACTAGAATGCATTACATAAGCCCTAATAATGTCCTCTGATGTTTGGATCATTGTTTCCTATTTTATATCCATTTTGGGATAATATGCCATGCTCATAGTCCACCATTTAGTTTGGGAATACTTAATGGATTTCTAAAATAGATACATAAATAAACAGTCTCTATGATATACCATTGAGACTAGAACCCCATTTATCTTTATAACATCTTATATATACATTTTAAAAATTTCCTCCACTATTTATGATTCATGAATAGGGATAAATATGATGACTTCGTGATCCACTCCACAATTACCCATATGAAATTATTTTCCTAACATTTATTTGTAAACATTTCACAAAATCCTTGTCTATCTGATCACTTTTTCACAAGGGGGTTAATAAATACCACAACATACCTACTACTTTTTGGTGATCCACCTTGACCTATTGATAGGCAAGGGATCTTGAAACAAATTTTCCACATTAATTTTATGCCAACCCACAAAAACTATTCATTCACCACTCTATACAGATTTTTAATTATAGTATGTATAACCCATTTTGAATAGTGGTAAGAATAAATAATTTTTCCTAAAAAAGATACTATGATCTGATCTCTAAAGTAAAAAATCAAACACACATTCATATTTCATCCCTCAATAGTCTCTCCACAATTTTGGTTTTACCTCACGGAAACACATTCATAGTTATTTATCTAATCCCCATTCACATGTTAAACCAAATCTTGAACAAAAAACCCAGGATGAAAAATACAACATCACCCTCAATGGTACAATCAAGGTGATTTTATTCTATAATCGACATGAAGTATAGCTAATATTAAGCTTCTCTCGACAACTTACTTATATGAAATCATGTTTACTGCATGTTCCACCAAATTTACTTTACCCATTCTATTAATTAAGACGATGTTGAAATTTTAATGTATTCCATCCATATTTTTTACATTTTATTCAAATATCATTTTGAAAAACGTTTTCCAAGATCTTATGGTATGTAAATAATTAAAATGTCCCACCAAAAATATAATATTTCAATTTCTTCAAATAATACACTATAATTGCTAATTCCAAATCATGTGTTAGGTATCTCTTCTCATGAAACCATACATATCTTGAACTATAATCTAGAAAATGATCTCCCTGCATGAGAACACATCTCAAACTAGATCCCAATGGATCATGATAGACTGCATAACCCTATCTAGTCCCAGGAAACATATTTATAGGTGCCTATGTAAGATTATCTTTATGATCATAAAATTATTACTGACATTCATTGTTCCATCGGAAAGGAACACGTTGACTCATCATCAATGTAATCAGCGAATCCAAACATGAAAATTCACATAAAAAAGATATAATATCCCGTTAATCCATATATATTATGTATATCAAATATATTCATTATTGGTTTCCTAGAGATAACAACTACTATCTTTTTAGGGTCTATAAAAACATATTTTCTAGAAATTACAATGATAAAGGATAATTACCTCTTATATCCCAAAATCATGCATTGATAACATAGAAAATAGACTATACTCCCATAAGATACCCAACACTATATCTGAGTGTTTCTCATGATCTACATTTGTCCTATAATTTACCATTATGTCACCCATAAACACCACCATAAATGGTACACAATACCATTGAAATAATCAATTCATCAATTCCATAAATACGGTTTGTGAATTCATATGACCAAAAGGCATAAGAATGATCTCATAAAGTCAATTTCTTCTTCTAAAAGATATCTTTAGAAGATACCACTTCCGAACTTGTAGTTGGTGATATCCCAAATTAAATTAAATTTTAGAGAACCACTGGGATACCCTTAATTTATCAAAAAAATAATCAATGAGAATAATAAAAGAAAAATTATATATCGTAAATTGGTTAAGAATAAGGTAATATATGAAAATATTAAGATTTATGTACTCTGTATTCATAAAAAATAGTGCTACCCCAGGAGACATACTCAGTCAAAAAAACCCTTTACTTTCCAACACATCCAAGTAATCCTTAAATTCTATTAATTATGTTTTTTTTTCATATAATAATATGGAAGTAAAATAGGTATGATCCTTCGTATGATAAGAATACTAAACTCCAATTCTCTTTTGCATGAAAATACTAAGAAATATTAAATAAAAACGTTAAGTAACTGGTCTACTATGGTTTAAAAATATCAATTTTCGATCCCATTTTCTTATACAAAAACAAATTCTGTTAATTGTTATGAGATAGTTCCAACTGATTATACCAATCATCATTCTCAGTTTTTATTCATTATTCAATATTTTTTTAATATATTTTTAACATCATCATAAAATTATAAAATCTACTATCATGTATAAAATTCAATATGAGAATCTATGTTCATCTACGAACCCATTCCCAGAATCAATATATATAATTACATCCTTATCATAGAGAAATACAACAACAATTCTATCACATTGATTATTGTTAAACACAGTGCACATTTCATGGATTTACACTCTCAATTTTCCAAAGTTGATTGAATTTACAAAATAGAAGGATTCATCTCAACATTTAAACCCCTTAGATCAAATACATGATAAGTAATAAATGAGAAGGATGCACCCATATAAAACAAATATCACATTAGTGTATAATTAAATATTGTCATGCCTGTCACCATTGAAGGTCATGATTGTTCAATCATGATCACATTCTCGAATCCATACAATTTCTTACTCACTACACATTTCTCTCTGTTTCCATGTATTGAAGGAATATTTTGAGGAGTCAATGTGTTCCTAAAATCACACTGGATTAATCAATTCTACTAAAAATATCTATTCTACTTCACTGATCCGATACAATTCTTATGAGGCGTGAGACGTGTCTCCAACACCCATCTCTAGATCACAATAATAATAGCACTGAATATGTACCATATGGTTGTAATTGTGACATGATCTACGTGGTGTCAAGAAATCTCACTTCAAATTCTAAAAATATCAACCAAGAAAACCATTAGGCTTACTCTATTTACAATTTGTAATTTTGACTAATCAAATAGTTTGATTCTGAGATATACCATCCTCTTGAGAATTGTTGTCCCTTCTCTGCTTATTTTTTGCATTAGTGATTCCAGCTATTCTCTTAGTGATAATCCTTCTACCTCTAATAATTTTTCCTGAGATTTATCTTTCTCCCTCCCATTATCTATTGACCACATATATATAATATGTAATTTTGAGAAGGGAAATCATTTAGATAATTTCCAGTTCCAACCCTGATGTAAAAATGTTTGTGTTTAAGGTTGCATTTTCAGTAACTTCCAGTGAAAGAGTTCTAAATTAATAAATTTATCCACATACTTTGTTAATGAGATATTCACTTGCATAAAAGTAATAAATTTAATTTTTCTACCAATTTAGATAGGGTGAGGGTATAATTATTTATTAAAAAATTATCCAAAAATCCTCCTTTTCCATGCCTTGGTATAATTTAGTAAGAACTACTAAATCCAACCACTAGGCTTCTAGATCCTCCCACATATATTTTTCCAACATTACCTATAGATATACTAGTGTCTAAAGTAAATATAGGATTCAATTCATCCCATTCAACCAAAAATATTCTTTTTCCAGGTCAGAATCCACCTAAATGTTCCGCGGGTTCTGTACTCAAAACTAAACATAATGATCCAATTTCCATGCATCATAATTTTTTACTTCTATCCATGACATGGAATGACTTGACAATTCTATGGACTAATTGTTAGTTCCCCTATGGATCAATTGAAAACACAATGTCAACATCCTTATTCAATTGGTTTCTACAATGGCTATCTGATTCCATTTTCTATATCCAAAATGAAATCCATTTACACATAACATCTAGAAACTGAGGTCTTTTATATTTTCAATTACCATTTAAACACGTTCTACTATCATTTTTATCCACAATATACTATTTTATCCATTTTTAGAACACCACCATCAATAGAATTAATGTCTCACCATTTGAAAACATTTAAATGAATTTAAAAAATCATTAATTTTAACTATTTATATAAATCATTAACTCAATAATGAACAATACAGTACTAGTGGAAATTCTTACTATCAACGGATGTCATGAAACTCCCATCTGCTAAATTCATTATGATGATATTTTTAGAACCAATGTTTTTCAAAGTTAAAAAATGTGTTTTTTTGTGTTTTTCCCAATCTATAATGGGTGGATCAAGGAGTTTTCTAGAAATGTTTTTATTTTGAAAATGGAATAATTGTTGAATTGGAGTTGTTACATAGTGTTTTTAATCTTTTTGGGGTACAAAATTTGGAGGATGAAGAAATTGATTTTGGAAAAGGAATGGTTTTCAAAGAAATGAGAAGAGTTTCACTGAGGGGTTAATATATTTCAAAAACTTGCTCCCAAGTGAAATTTCGAGACTAGCACATTAATATATGGAAAAGGAAAGAGTTGGTAGAAAGATCATAAAATTATCAAAAGTAAGAGTTTTTAATCACGGGAAGAGTTTCACACACCCATGAAATTGATATGGATTCTGTGAGCTATTGGGGATGTTGAAACAAGTAGTTATATAATGGAGGAATGTTTCATGAATATTTTATGGTGCTCAATGAACTTTTCTATAGGTTCTTCAATGTATATAAATTGGAAGATATAACCCTTCATTCAAAGTAACATTTCAAATGAAGATATGGATCCTCTACCACATGCTAGAGTTGTGCAACATAGAGTTATGTGAGGGAGACTTGGACACAAAATGTAAATTGGTTCTATCAAGACCAAGTGAGGCTGCTGAAGAGTTTTAATGAAAGATAGAATTTCAGGACAAAACCATAAATTTGTGTGCATGTATGAGTGTTGTGCATAACTGCATGAGTTTCACAAATAGCATGTTTTGAATATCTAGTTTAATTGATCAATTTATACAAGTTTATCAATTCAAGACTATAATGAATTTAGTGTCTCGTGTTTATTAGGGATAAAGGATAAAATTCCCAATCTACAGAAGAGATCATCGTGTTTATAACTAATTAAGACTTGTCTCACAGTAGTGAGATATGGGGTGTCGATGGAAGTGTTCTAAGAGAGGTGGTGTATTGTCCCTAAATATCTTCAAAGGAAGTGTGCCTGCAACAAAGTTATTATTTCTTATTTTTTATTCCATAAAAAATATGGGATGCATAGTGGATTTAGGTACGACCGACAAATTGTCTGTGTATGCTCCTTCGACTTTCCCTTATTGGGGATCCATGTAAAACTATTGTATTCTATCTCTGCATTTGAATGATTAATTACTTTATTATTACATTAGAGATATTTGACAAGTGACTACCAACATGGGAAAAGTATCCATCATTTCAATAGAATATGATAAAAACCTAATTCACCCCTCCCCTCTAAAGGTGTTTTGGGGTCCTAAAGAGGAGACAACTCACCTAGAAGTATCTTAAAATACAATTTTACCCAAAATCATTGGTATCATGAATTTAAACATAATGAGGTTAGCCGTGAATTTTTATTCTCTACAATACTTTTTTCCATAGTCTAACACCTTACTACCATCCCAATATAAATATGAACATATCAATACTGATTCCATCTCCAACACTATGAATAAACCCAACTATTACCAAATGGTCGAATAATTTGATTCCATTTGTAAAATAATGACAGCACTACCACTATCTTCAAAATAGGTGGTGGGAGTTACTAGCCTTAGATATAATAACCCATACAAAAAAGGCTATAAATCAATGTAAAGGGCCTCAAGAACATTTGGGTGATCATTTTCCCTTTGAAATATAAACATCTAAACCCTAAAACAATTACAATTCCAAACATCTATATGATAGATGAGTACAAAATAAAACTAAAAAATATAACCATACCAATGACAATATTAGGGTAAAATGAAAAACCACGTGAAAAACCGAAGGATTCAAAAGACAACAAAACACAACGACACAAATGAAATCCAAACTAGAAACTCCCAATCTACTCCAAGATCCATCTCCATGAGCCACACTGATGGTATAAAGAATCATGACTAAATAATTGATATATCATTCCATTACCTGTGTCATGGTTTATTACTTTGGAAAATAAAAAATAGTTCTTAAGAATATGGTGACTCTAAAGTTAGTGGGATTTCACCAATGACTTATCTACTCATCCAATTAAGAAAAACAATATTTGAATATTTTTAAAAAATAGTTCAAAAAAATTAATGTAATTTATATCAATACCAAAAATATTTTTCATGACATAATAGTTTCCCAAATATAATAATAAAATAAGAAATTAAGACCTTTCTTGATTCAATTAGGCATAGCCACTCTACACAGCCACACATCCACACATGCATTCCCAAGTGATTGTTAAATACCCATGGGGGTCACTTATAAAAAAACTAAGTTGAAAAAAGTTAACAAATACTAGTTGCCCCATTGGCACATGCCTCATCCATAAGGTTATGTCTAATGAAAATTAATCCACATTAACCATGAATTCCATGAATAAATGACAAACAATTTCACATATAACCTTTCTTTCATTAATAAAATTTAACAAAAAGTTTCAATGTATCAAATCAAAAAAATATTTTTTAAATTCCAATTTTAAGACTATCATCAATGAAAAATTTCCCAAAAATGAATTCAATATTAGGAAATATTTGGAACTTATAAGGGGATTGGGAATTAAATTGAAATAGATCAATAATTGTTGATCTGAAATTGTATGGTTCATTGTTAGAAAACACTAATTTAAAACCATGTGTGAATCATGAAAAAGTTTCTATCTCAAGACACCACCCACATAGTCGGATCACACAGTTAGATAAAATGTGCGCCAACTATGCTTTCCCTTTATCCAACATTGCATGGTTTCCCCTGGGAATCCAAACGGTTTGGACAAACCTTGCACTAACTATGTTCCTACCCAGTACCCACTACTTTACCTTGCATGGTTTTATAGAGCTCATTTATGGTTTCTAAAAACTATGATAAAATAATTTACCAATATAAAAGCCTCCAAAGCATTCCAAAACTCCTCTGAACCCCCAAAAATTTTCCCTGATCATTATAAATACATAAAATACATATATAATAGGCCATGTACCTGAAACTAGGGGTTTTATATTTTAGGAAAGATTATAATTAGAAGAAGGAAAAATACCAACACTTCTCAAACGAAAATACAATAAACCATTAGAATTATAAAGCACCGAATATGTGAAAATAGGTAAAAATTAAATAATATATATTACTATGGAATGATTGTAAATAGGTAATATAAAGTGTTATAGTTTAACATAGAATGCCTATATATGTAATTAATAAATATAATTTAATTAATCAGGATGTTTGGTGAATGTGAAGAACAAATCTAGACCATGATAAGGGGTTTTCATCACATATTCTTCTCTATGAGACGTTTTTTTAAATTATGTACCTATTTTTCATCTAACTAGTTTATATTGTACATAATTGAGATGTTTTATAATATAATACCCCCAATTTACAATATTTGAAGTTCAATTTCATGCACAGACTTATTAATTTTTTTTTATTTTAATGTCACCCAAGTCTTGGGGTTTTTATTTTGAACCAAATTTTAAAATAGACACCTCTAATATTTGTTAACCAATTTGGTGAATTTTTATTAACATCCATTCCAAGATCACAGTCCTTTCATTTCACCCAGTTATCCACAGTGATAATTGTATTATTTTTACCTTGTTTTAAACAAGATGTATTTTAAATATTTTAAAGAGATGTGGGTTTTAATAAAGGATTTTTTAAAAAGGAAAATCATTTTTTCCAAATTCAACCTTTATTTGGTACATCACGATATATATTACTAATATTGAAAACAATAACCCCCTAAATCTTATTTGAATTTTTTTTCAAGGAAAATCATCAAATTACATATATATGTTTCAATTTATAAAGCATTTAATCCCCATTTATATTTTCATGGGAATTTATCTTTCTTATATTTTTTCTTTTTATATGATTATTCCTCTTTATATATTCATTATTTCTAAAAGAAATTATATTTCTCCTAGTTTTATAAATATATTTTTTAAAATTATATCAACATATCAATGGAATTTCAATTTTTTCAAGGAGATATTATTTATAAAACTCTTAAAAAATTCATCTAATTAGATATATCATTATATATCTCTTGGTTCATCAATAATTTTCATTAAATGATATAATCCACATCCTTTCCCTAGATTTATTATCTAATGATCTCCTCTATCATAGGAATGACACATAAAAAACTATGCGTTGACTAATAATATAATATCTATAATTCTAATATTTCAACAAATTATTTTCATCTATGAATACAATATTCTTTATTTATTTGAATGAAGGGTGTTCTCTTTAATTTCAAACATTGATTGATTACAAAATATTATTAAATTCTACATATAACATTTATCCATAGGGTTTAAATACCATATGCATTATTATCAATAATGAATAGTACATACCAGGAATATTACTTTATTTCATTAGATACCAATTTACATCCAACAGGTTTATCCTATTAGGTTTATTGATTTAGTTTTAAATGTTTTTAAATGGGATGTGAACCCGATTTTCTTTCCATGGGGTCTTCATGATGTGTTCCATGAAACCCATTTTATTTTCATGGTTTCATAATGAAATGATTAACAATCATTTTAAAATGTGACTCGTATGTTTAGAAAATTATGGGTGGGGTCTTATATCTCCTTCCAATGCATTGGTTATGGTTTCAAATCAAATGAAATTATAAAATGTTGTGCAAATGAGTTTCATGAATCCTTGTTCATAGGATTTTTTGTGTAAAATAAATATGAGAATCTTTTTTCACATTTTTTGTATGTGAAATAGTTTTCAGAATCTTTTTTCACAAGTTTTTGTGTAAAAATAATATAATATGATTTGTTCATATGATTTTATATACTCATGTGTGTTATATATTTTAATTACATTCTACAATTTTATTCTAATTCTCATTAATATGATTTTATGTAATGGGTCTTGTTTATTTACTTGTTATTTTGGTTAATTTATAATTATTTTTTTCATGATTTATTCAATGAATTTAGGAATAATTGTTTTTATGATTTCCTTATATTGCGTTATTTTACCCGTATTCTCATCATATACCAAGTCATGATTTTTTTATTTCCACTTATGTTTACACTTTTGGTTCATCTAAGCTCATCTATTTCATATGTTTCCATTACTAGATGTTATAAAGGTAAGTATTACATATGGTGAGCCATTAAGGGTATCTTAAGAGAATTTTTTTTGGCAATGTTGAAGAATTTTTATGGATTATGTAGTTTTTATATGGTTGAAAAACTATCACTTCATTAAAAAGGAATGTGTATTGTATGTTAATTGTTTCCCAGATTCTCTAAAACTATAAAAATAAATGGCCATGGGAATGTGTTGTAATGAAATATTTTCATAAATTCATGCATTCAGATGGTAACATTTTTAGACAGGTATAGTTTTACAATACTTATGATTACTAACATTATTTTGATCATCCGAATGGATAAAATATATTGATGTTGAGACCATATCGACTGTTACTGAAGACCTATGCCTTTCACCATGACTAATGGATAATAGTATGTGATGATTAGTGGGAGGGATCATTGGGTAGGTAGGATGAGACTTGACCTAGGTTATATTAGGGCTATTAAACATAGGTAGCATAATTTTTACTTAAAATAGAGCCAACAATATCTTTCTCTATAATTACACTAATAAAGTATAGTTCTCATGATATTTTTCAAGGAGAATTGTCAGGTATTTCTCCAGAAATAGGTATTTCATTTGATATTTATATTGTTCCAAGGGTGAAACTGATATTGATTCCTCTATATAATATAATAAAAAATAATTTTATGTAACTTAAGTTATAACTTTAGGATTTGTAGGCAGAGGGTTTCACCAAAATTATTACATCTCCTTAGGGTTTCAATGTGTTGTTCTAAAATTTTGAAGATAGTACTATATAAATTCATATGGACTAAAAAATATAAATTAGATTATAGTAATGAATAGAAACCCTTTACATAGGATTAATGACCTCCTTGATTAGTTATGGGGAGCTTGATGCTTCCCCTTGATTAATATTTGTTCAAGATACCATTATCTATGTCACATAGAATAGAACATTCCTACAAAATCATTTTGTAGTTTGTATAGACAATATAAGTTTATTAACATTCCTTTTGGGTGAAAAAATATTCTAGTAATGTTTATGGCTCCCATGAGCATGATTTTACACCCATATCTTGATACTTTAATCATTATATTATGCAATGATATCCAGATATATTATTAGTCTTTAGATATGCATGGTAGGCACATTGAGATTAGTCTTAGAACACTTTGAGTACATTATTCTTATATAAAAATTTCAATGTTTCTTTTATATATTGATGAGGATTATTTCCTTGTACATATTATTACTATGGTTGGGATCTCATTGGATTGAGTGAAGGTAGTGGATTTTATTTCTTTGGCATGACCCTAGAATGTGCATGAGATCATTTGTTTCCTTAGGCTAGTCGGGTACTATTGATGATTCGTCAATGAATTCTCCTATTTGGTAGCACTAATGAATAATATGACCATAATGTGGATAATGTTTCTATGGTGTGAAGAGTTTGAAGAGATATTCCAAATCTAAATAAGAGATTGATGATTACACTAGTTTTGATCATTCTAGAGCATAGGATGGGATACGATGTATATTTTGATTCCAAAATAGTTGGTTTGGGAGAATTGTTTATATTAGGGGACTATGTAGTTACTTATAGGTCATGCCATCTCTATCCCCAAGATTGGAACTTATTTATTTCAGACATAAAGTTGGAAGTTGTGGTCTATGCTATGAATCTTTTTGTAGTGGTATCTCTTTGGTGAGAAAATTTTCATTTAAATAGACTAAAAAAGATTATTATATATATTCTCTTAGTAATATATCAATCTTGATAAAAGAAATGAAGTGTGTATCTTCAGAAATTTGAATTTAGATGGACTATTCTCTAGGAATGGGTAATATCATTGTAGATCCTCTTAGTTGTAAAAAACAAGAGACATAGGATCTCATAGAGAATCCCGAACATGAGGACTGAAATCTAATGAGTTTGATGGTGGAGTGGATATGGGATGCATCAGAATATCATCATCTGATAGCATTTTTACCCATGGTTTCGACATATTTTTTGGTAGACTATGTGAAACTGAACTAAGAGTCAGATTCCGATTGTGTGGTAATGCATGAAAACTTTTAATGGGATGATTATAACACCCTGATATTTTAGTATAATGAAATTTTTTATATCATATGATACATGAAACACTAAGCATAATCATTCCCGTAATTATATTTCTTCGAATTTAATCTCATAGATATCTTGTTGAACACGCAACCCCATGTTGAAATAAATAGTATTATAGTATACCATTATAACCAAACCATCATATTTGTGTGTATTAATAGTACTAAATACGTAATTTAATTATGTTAATATATTAATTGTATATAAAATACTAATAATTTAAAATAATTTTTTTGAAGAACTGTATTTTTCTAAAAGGCGGTAGCGTCGTGCCTTACACAGATAATTTATAATTATATTTTACAATTCATAGAAAATTTAATTGATAAAATAAAATTTATTTTTGAAATAATAATATCAAAAATTTATTATGGTGATTTTTTTGGATTTTTCATAAATACTTCATATTTCCATGAATAATGAAAATATTGAATTTTAATTAAAAATTTACATTTCATTTAAATAATTTGTAATGTTTAATTATATTTTTCATTAGATTTCATGTAGATTTAGATAAACTATATGTGTATTAATCCAATTTATTTCATTATAGTAATATTCATATTTAATTTTTATATAAAAACATTGTTTACTTCTGAACATTTTCTCTTTAAAAAAACTATTTCCTCATCACATATGCAGGATTAATATTAAAATAAAATTTTCCACCTCTATGAATAGAATTTGAAAATATTAATTCTATATTTGGAATAAAAAGGAATATTATTTTTTAATAAGGTCAACATAATTTTTGAGCAAAATGAATTGGGGAAACACTAATAAATTAATTATCGAGGATAAGATAAAAATGGATTTAGCGGGGGTTAAACTAAAAATATAAGGATTAAAATGACCAAAAAACTAGTATTAAGTATATTTTATGTAAATATTTTGACACTATATTGTCTATTTATTTATAATAACCCATTATGTACCCTTATGTAATATGAAAAACATGGGTACATATTTTTAAATCCCATAGTTACAAGTGTTCCACACACCTCATGTATAAAAGGTCACACCCTCTCCTCCCTTGTTCACATATTTATTCATTTTTAGTTCAAAAAATCACTATACAAACAGCTTACCAAATTCAAACCCCTCATCCTAGAATACTTATTTATGTAACAAAACTATCCTAGTAAGGATTTAGTGAGAATATAAGGAGGATACCCGAAGAAGAGGTAGCATTCTTCAAAAAAAATTAAATTTTATTTCAACCTCTTCCTATATAGTTCGTTATTATTATATGATGATAAAATATACTCATTATTTTTTATATAAGTATATGTTATTATGTTATGTGATATAGAAAAAAACCCTACATCGATTTATTTGGTCACGAAATCACCATTCATGAGTACGTTGAACTATACCCTCGCAAACCGATGTCATTTGTTTTTCTAATACAACATCACGGTTGGGCATAGTGATCATTATAAATTGTATTTATTATATTTATATAATAATTATAAATATATGTCCTATACAATATATATAACATTTTAAATTCTATACCATATCAGATATGATAACGTCACTCGTGCGTATGGCCTACCACCACCTCGAAAAGCGATATGATTTGTCTTTCAGTAATGATTTAATTGGAAAGTCATATGTATAAGGTTATTGATTATATTTGTTTAAATGAAATAATTTTGAAATTAATTAAATTATTATAATTATAAAAAAAATAATATATATCATTCAAAAAATATAATTTATATCATTTTCTTTCATACCTTTTCACTCAATGAATGATCATAATGTCATTTAGGTATGTGTGACTACCAACATCAAAGAATGATGTGACTCTTTTTCGTCACCACACATAAATTATGATATATATATATGTATAATTAAAGTAATAATATGGTATATATAATATTTTTGTCATTATTTAATGATAAAATATTACTTACCTTCTCGCCATAACGATCATTGGATAATGGAAATGTAACTCATGTGTATATATGGAATAATGTCTCCATGATCATAAAATGAATCATTTTTAGAAATAATCATTAAGGACTAGTCTTTAAAGTATAATTGATTTATAAATATGATTATTATATCATGATAATTATTCTATAGATTATAAAACTATATGAAATTCAGTAGAACTGTATCATTCTTAACAAATCATAAATGAGAGAATAATGAAATTGACAAATGAATCAATGAAAATAATGAAATATTATTGACCAGTAGATTATATTATGTTATAAAAGAATCATATATTATATTATAAAAGTCAATATGATTATGTTATATGTAAATAATATGCTTTAAACCTCTATATTGGATGTTAAGTAACCTTCAGAAAAAAGGAATCATGGGGAAAGGGACTTTGTCTATATTTATGTTCATTAATGCATATTGTTATTCTATGATCCTAATTCTTTTAATAAGGTTTATATACATCCTATTTTACATTTCTATTAATTATTTCATAATTAGTCATGATATTTAATATTTCAATTTGATATAATTCATCCAAAGGTATTTGGACATAAATTTTACCAAGTGGTAAAGAATTTCATAACATGTTTTCATTTAATGATATTATATTACTCCTTCATTGTCATCAATATTGTAAGAATATGTGTTTAAATACTTTTGATTATATTATGTTTTATTTCTACTTATTTTATTTGGATTTAAATTTGATATGTGTAATCGATTCATTTACCAATTCTCACATCAACATTATGATAACTGTAAGGATTTATTTCATTATACCATTCTAATGGATATTTTTTATTATTTGATATATGTCTAATAAACCCATTTAATTTTTTAAATATTATTAATTCATGATATTTTAATGAAATAGTACAATTTTTAAACTCTTTTTTGAATAAATTTTTTGATAAAATGTTTTTAAGAAAATATATCTTTTTTATCTCTTAGGACAAAAATATCCGTTCTTTCGAAACCACGTTTTCTAAAAATGTTTAATTTTTTTTAAACATTTTCAATGGATTTATTATAGTAATTTTTACCTATTTTATGTTTTAAAAAATTGAAAAGAATATTAATTTCATTTTCTAATCAATGCCCATTTGTCTTTTAAAGAATGAAATAAATGAATATTTATTTTAATGTGTCTCGTATGAGTAGAATTTTCGGACACATAACCACTCACATATTTTAAATAATACTTTATAAACTTAAAATCTTATTTCTAAATAAATTGACTCTAATTATTTTGTGAACTTTTAGTTTTATAAGACTATATTTAAAATGAAAATTATATTTTACATAAAAATATTCATAATGATCTTTTTTTTATTTGTATTCATCAATGAAAAAAATTTATTACTCCAAAGGGTATATATTTTATTGATACCATCCTTATTTTTCCTCTATATGGTTTATTATCATCTTGAAAAATGATTTTATTTATATGCACTTCCTTGATATATGTTTTTATTAATTAACTTTACCTTGTGTTATTCAATTTCTCGTGGACATTAAATTTCCCTTAAATATCCATATTATTTTTCGTGGATGTGTTTATTAAAAAAATATATCATTTATATATATGGTGGTATGAAAATATATCTTCTACCTTAAAATTGATAGTTACCTGGGACTAGATGGGTTCACATATAAATTATTTATGGTATACTGGGATATTCTTTATGATGAGGAGGCCAATTCCATCAATGAATTTTTTAATCATTCATCCATGACTTATAGAATTCAATCTAGCTGCATATCCCTTACCCCTAAGAGCGAATGTTCCATTTACATCTAGTATATTAGGATAATTTCAATGGAAAATAAAGTACCTAAAATAATTTTCAAAATTTTTATGACCTGGTTAGGGTTATCATGAGGGAAATTATCACTCAAAATCGGTTTGGATATATATTGATAAAGAGTATTAAAAAAATTATTACCTCATAAACTACCAATCTAATGAGGAAGAAAGTGAAATATATGAACATTTCTATAAAAAAATATTAAAAAAATTACACAATGTAGTGGAAGTTAATTTTTTATATTTTTAGGGAGTATGGTTTCCCCACTACCATTATTGGACTCATCAACAAAATCTGTATCTTGGTGAGAATATTCATTCTAATAATTACATCCCCTAGAGGACTATTCAAATGCACAATGTTTTTGATACAAGATGACCCCCTCTTAGGTATAATGATTTTTTAAGATTATATTTTTAGATGTATTATTGATTTGACTAAAATTGGCCATTAAAAATGCATAATAGTGAGAAGGGACATGTACACTCCTCATTTTCTTTATGCTAATGATATCCTTATTTTTGGGTAGGGCAATAAATTATCATTTGTAATATAAAAGTCATTTTCAAACACCATGATGAGGTAATATGATATGACATTAGTTGGAATAAGTATTTCATTGTATTTTGAGATGGAATTTATTCTAACAGTAAGAACATAATTTCTATGTATCTTGGGTTGAAAAGATAAATAATACCTTTCATCAATCTTGGTGGTCTCCAATTTTAGGTAAAAATCAAATGTAGCTACATTGAAAATTGTTTTTTTAGAATCATTAATCAATTGCCTAGATGGAAATGAAAATATATGTCTTAATCTATTAGAATCTACTTGGCCACCTCTTTGATCATTTCCAAATTTTTATATGCATTCTCATTGCAAAAATGGACATTATGCCTTATTAATACCTCAAAAAACATTATTATAAATTTCATATGGACTAGCCCTATACATGAAAAGAGGCATACAATTTTCACCTAGAAGGAATGCATAAAGACCATTTACAGGAGAGGACATGGAATTAATGATTGAAAAATATTTAACAATGTCCTTATTATGAAATTATCTAGGAATAATATTACCTATAATGGTTATTCTCTTAATTTTTTCAAATAAATTTATTTCAATGTAGATTGGTAGATTCTATCAATAACTTGAATCATCCATTTGTCCCAACCTCATAAACTCATTCAATGCTATTATGCGAAATTACATGTGAAAGGTATTCTAACAATTCAACAAGAACTGATTTAGTATACCCTAGCATGATAGGCCACATGAATTCTACATGTATTTTCCATCAACCCTTAAAATTATTTCTATTAATGAACTAATTCACAATAATAGGAACATAAGTATGTTAATTTCATTACATGTTTTCTCTAATCTGTAAATATATAACTTTCTTGATAGGGATACTCTAGTATAGAAACCAAATTTGGTTGGACTCTTCAACCCAAGGGATCATTACAAACTCAACTATGAGGGAATCATTTCAACCCCCACATGGAAACTAATGTTCAAAACACCCTTCATATATGATTCTAAATGGATACTTATCTATATAATATGTAGAGGATGCATGACTACTTATAGTTGGATGCTTGTAGTTGGAATAAAAATGTCCCCAGAATGTCATTTTTTTTGTAGAATGATTAAAACTATCATAATATTTTCATTAGCTAAAAAATCATACTTTATTTTGGGAGCACCTATATTATGGGTATGGATTTACCACATACACAAATAAACTAGTCTCGAATCTCCTTCAATATGTCAATGTTTCTCACTTGAGTGAATATGCTCATAATCTCTTTATGGAAGATGTTATCTCTAATATCAATTATATATGGGAATCTCAGTATGAGATAGTTTTTGACATTGTTACTCCTTGCTTTCAAATGGTAATGATGAAAATATACACGGATGTCTTTCGGTAATTAATGATACACAAATTTGTGATGAAAAATATAATTTTAAATCAAATTAATCGAAATATGGTGGTTGATAATGGAAGGCCTAGATAACCACTATTGGAAAAATCCATATGGTGGATTACTCCAATTCCCTCATGGATAAAGGTGAATGTTAATGGTGCTTCCTCGAGCATCTCGATACCCTTTGGTTATGTTAGTGTATTTTATAGACATCAAAGATTCATCAAAGAGTGCTTCTACCAAAACAATCATTGGGATAATTCATGCATCTGAGTGAGGAACTGGTGAGTCTTATGGCCAAGACATACATCATATTTGTACAAATAAGAAATGGGTTCAACGAATTTTTGGCTTTCATGTGTTATGCATATCACTAGCATTCCTTAGGAGCCAGTATCACCCTCATGATTTCACTATAAAGTTCGACATGAATGTTTCAATTTAATCCATTAATTATCGATATTTAAATGTTCATTTGAATGTTCTTCCATAGTGGATTGCTTGTCCTTGTGCTACTAATCAAATCAACTTTGTTGTCTCGTATTTTTACAAGGACTCCAATCATTTTATAGATGCCCATTTGAAAAAAAAATCATGGAAATAATCTTCATATGATCATTTGGGATATTGTATTTCTGTAAATATCTTGTGGATTTGGATATAGTGGTGATATTCACTCCCACCTTTGTAAAACCCCTTATAACATCTTACCTCGGTTTCATTTTATTTTCTATAATAAATTTTATGATCAGGCTCTCTGAGAACCAAAACCATTTAAAGAAAATTAATAATTCAATATACGATGAATGATTTATATATTCAAACAAGAGTATATCCCGGTTATGTGTTCTCCATAATACATCAGTAATATCATACATAGAATTACTAAACTAGAATAAAATCATTTTCCAAACTTGATGATTTTCTACCCATTAGTTTCAAATTTGCTTATGGATAGATCATTATAGTATAGGTTTTTTTTTATAAAATATAACATCTAAAAATTAACAAATTCCTTTATTTAGAATTAAGTTATTATTATCCATGACATTTTTTCAATGATATTATCTCTGTATTCATTTTATTCTAAGTTATTGATTAAATAGAATGTTTGTTAAGTTATTTTCGTTTACATATTGATTATGTCTTATCTAGTTAAAAATTCCATGATATTGATTAAATTTAATGTTTTTCAGTTCTTTACCATCCCATATTTATTATTGTCTATGGAAATTTCTTGTTGATATTATATCTGGATGCACTACCCTCTTAGTTTATTAATTATATGGGATATGTTTGCAGTTATTTACCTTCCATTAAAATTATTCTTATTAATTAATTATTTCTTCAGCAGTACCTAATTCTTACAGAGTATTTTAGCCCCACAATATTTTTTTACTTTCCCTATAATCCAATAAGTTTACTATGAATGATATGAATATATATTCTAGATGAAAAATGATATTCTTAAAAAAAATATGTCTTAATTTGTGTTTTAAAATGTAATACAAGACTCAAGTATGAATCTATTTTACGAAGACTGCTAAAAAATTCATTTATTGGAGATGTGATTCCATGTATATTATTCTAAGGTAATAAAGTAAAAAAACCATCTTTCAACTATTGGGGCATGGGTCACTAGATTTGGTATCAGAGAGTTCTTAGTAGAATCATTCATTACTAGATTTAGGAAAACATTGATTGGGTATAGTAATCCTATGAAGGACTATGAGGATAGGTATATAAGTACATCATATTATTTAGATACAAAACATTTTTATTATGAAACATTATGAATTATTTGAATAGATGATTAATATGAATGGATTAGGATAAACCTATGGTGTCTCATATTGAAAATAATGTGTCATGATTTGGAAATTCTAAGAATGATTCTATAGTTTTCGAACTGGTTATTTACACTCACATAATGATTTTGTATTTTAGTTAACGGATAGAACCCAAAAAAATCATGTTTAAGTTGAATATAATGGATAAGGTGTTGGTTGTGAGAAACCAAATGGGATTATTAATGGAGTGAAAGATATTTTTATTGTGCATAATCAGTTTTCTGAAAATATTACTAACAATATAAACCTTAACCAACTCTTAGACACACTATTAAAGAGAATAATGGAGTTCACCAAGAACTTGATTGATGGAGATCATGGATGAAGGAACTTTTGATTTCCATCACATACAAATTTTGGGAGGATACACCTAGGAACATTCCCCAATAGAATGGGAAAACTCGGTTTTTGGAAATAAAGGACATAAACAAAACAACTTCCGAGGAAAAATGAAGTGTATGAATGAAGGATATAAATCTCATCTAGGGATTTATTTATAGTTTTTTTATTAAATGATTAAAACATGGGAATTATCCCGGTCAATTACATCATCTAATGGATAAAATCTAGAATAAGAAAGGAACAATATGAAAATAAAAAAAGAGGAAGTATTTATTTAGTGGGGTTCAAGAATTAAATTTTAGAAGTTTTTTTTACCTATGGTATTTTGGTTAGAAGAATTATGAAACATCTATGGATTGTGTTAAATTTTAGTAGAATATATGTCTACATTAACATAAGAGTTATAGAAACAATCATGTGAATTTTAATTTAAGATTTATCATGTGTTCAATGTCATAAACACTGATTTTTTTGTGATGGGACACTATAAAGATTAAGGATATTTTGGAAAAATATATGGAAATAATACCCATTGGTTTATTATATTTTTTAGTGAACTAGTTTTTTGAGTAATAATTCCTTTAAATTTCAGTGAAATATTTTCATTGGTAGTGAAACCATTTAGGATTAATATTATGATTAATAACATTATAATAACAGTAAAATGGGACTATTAGAATTTGTTAAAAAATGATGTATTGAATATCATAGTAAAAATGATATTAGATGATTAATTTTATTTCAAATATTTCTATCATATTTTTATGGTAAAATAATTGTTATGTAATTAATATAGTTTAGAAAAAGTATACCATGCATCCTGGGTGACGACCCATTTCATCCAGAAAGACTGCAAGGCTTGAACCCATGACTGAAAGATGATAAGGTTTTAGCGCCTAACACTGGTATACGTAATGTATTGTTTAATATTAAATTATTTTAGATAATTTTTTTAAAAAATATATATTAATGATAAACCTGTGTTGTTACATATTAGGTTTACTAACTAATTAATCATATTGCATAACTTCTTCTATCTATATTTGTTCTGGAAAATGCATAGATACATATAGAAACTATTTACACTATTTTATGGATCCTAAAATATTTTAAAATTTAATTTTTGTGATTTATGAACAAAAATTATTTTTTTGATATTAATTTCTTAGAGAATGGGTTTAATTGGAAAGTTATTAAATCACATCCAAAAGATGAAATTTTTCTTGTGAAATAGATACACATCAAATAAGTACATTTAATTATATTGTTAGATTGTAAGGGAATTTATAAAAATTAGGAAATGGATCTTGAAAAATAATTCTATCCTATATAAATTCAATTATAATAAATAAGATATTATTTTAAATCATCATGTATTTAGGGTTTTCATGCCCTTAACATTCCATTGATCATTCACTTTCTTGTTATAAATGACCTCAATCACTCCCTATAATTTTTTTCTCTTTTGTTCTATGTCTAAATCACATGAAAAAAATATTCCCCTACATGGAAGCATAATTATGAGTTATTCCATATGACCTTTTTACATACCTTTATATCTTATTAAGTTGATGTTTTATAAACCCTATTTATGTTGTGTTTTTTCAACAATTGTGTTTCCAAATACGAAACCTTTTATTACTAAGATCATGTTTAAATTGAAATAAAACTAAAAAAGGTAGGGAGAATGTAACATAATATGAATTTAAAATAATAAAATTGTATTCTATATCTTAGGGGACATGAAACATCGAGCTTAAACAACACATGAAATATATTTCATTAAATTTAATCTATTTGATAGCTTGCAGAACACACAACATGGAGTGGAAATGAACTATGTTATAGTATACTGTTATAACCTACTAATTATATTAATGGTTTTTGATGGAACTAAATAAATTATGAAATTATGGTTATCTACTGATTAAAAATAAAATAATAATCATTTAAAAGAATTTTTGTTTCTAAAAATCTATATTTTCTATAAAAAACAGTTTAGTCATGCTTTCCAAAAAATTTAAAATCAATTATTACCACTATCAAAAAAAATATTTCACAAAATTTAATTAATTTTTAAACCACAATATAAATATTATATTAGGGTTAATTTTTTTTTCTGAAATTTTATATTTTTCAATAAATATTGAAAAATAGGAATTGCAATTGAAAAACACCATTCTATTTAAATTATTTATAAAAGATAATTATGATTTTAATTTTTTTACAGAAAATTTAGTACAAATATATGTATATTAATCAAATTTATGTTGTTTTAATAATTTTTATATTTAATTTGGATATTAAAAAATTTTCATCTTTTGAAAACATTCTCTTTAAAACATCGTATTCTCGTCATGTCTGTGGGATTAATTTAAAATTAATTTTTTTCAATTATTTAAATTGAATTTGGAAAAACTGATTCCATATTTTAAAGAATACTAATTTAAATTTTCTAATAAGTTTAACTTATTATTTGAAAAAAAATGAATAGTGAAAACATTAAAAAAATAATTGATGCGGTTAAGGTGAAAATAGATTAACAGAGGGTTAAAAAAAATATAAGTGTTAAAATTTAATAACAAAATGTCTAAAATATATTTTATGGTCATATATCTACCATATCATATCTAATTATATATAATAATCCATTTTGGTCCCTTTTTCCATGTAAAAAATTATGGTTCACAATTATCTTTCAAAAAATTACTAGTGTTCCACTAAACTCACATATAAAAGGTCATCCCTATCTTCTATTATTAACATCATAAAACTAATTTATTTTAGACATTACCAAAAAAAAATAAACTCAAAACTTTAATAATCTAATCCTAAAATCCATATTTTTGGTAGAACATCAACCTAGCATCATTTTATTGCAAACTTAAAGAGGATTTGCAAAGAATTGTTATCTTTCTTCTATGAGAGTTTTTATTTTATTTATTTATCTAACTTATTCAATTAATATTAATCCATGATGATATAATATAAAAAATATATTACATATACATATATTTTTTAACATATGCGAATGGACTAAAAACCCCAGCACTTACATCAAATGTTTTGTGAAATCATCATTCAAGTTTACGGTGGACTACCGCCTTACAAACATATGTCAATAATTTTCCATTACCACCTATCTCAGTTTTGTAGGATGATGGATATAAAGAATATATATGATATTTATAATATAATTATACCTCTACAGACATTATATCATATTACCTATTTACATTCCATTCTGTGGGAGATACGATAGTGTCGTTCATGTGTATGACGGACCACCACCTCGTAAAGTGATGTCATTACTCTTCCACTAACTCTTTACATGAAAAGTGATAAGGATAATGGTAATGATTGTTAGTAATATGCATGAAATAATTATTATATTCATGAATGGGTGACAATTATAAATAGATAATATATATCATTTTCTTTTTAACCATTTCAGTAAATGAAAGATGATAACGTACTTCAGGTACATGTGGGTTGCCGCATTCATGAAATGATGTGACAATATTTTCATCACAAAACCACATTGATTATATATTTAAGTATATTTGAAGAAATATTTTGGTATATATGATTTAATGATCATTATTTAAATATAATTTATTTCTTACCAACTTTCTATAATGATATTGGAAAATAGAAACATTACTCATACACACATACGACCTACCATCTCCATGATCCTAAAATACATCATTTATCAAGATCATCATAAATGGTTAGTATTAAAAGTATAATTTAAGGATAAATATGATAATTATTTTATTATTATTATTCTTGAGATGATGGAATGATATTATAATCACATTAACTAGATCTTTTGTAACAATGTACGAATGAGAAAATAAGGAAATTAACACACGAAACAATGAAAATAATCAAATTTTACTAACAAATGGGTGATAAAATTTTATATAAAGATACTATAAGATATTATAAATATTAATATGTTTATTTAATAAGGTAATTACATGTTTAAAACCACCATACATGATGTTAATCCATGTTCAACCAAAAGGAAGCGTGAGGCAACAGACTTCATCTCAATTTCAGATCATTGAGCAATATTGTTATTTTATACACCTAATTTAATTTATATGGCGAATATAAAACCAATTTAACTTGTAATATAATGATTACAAAATATTTAATTTTAATTTACTTTTTAATTTGACTTATTTCATCCAATTAGATTTTGAATAAAATTTTACCATGTGGTAAGTAATTTCATAACTCAATTTAAATTATTTGGGTTATATTACCGCATAATTTACATTTATATTATAAGATTATGTGTGTAAATACATTTATTTGTCTAATATTGTATTATACCTTATGTTATATGAATTTATAATTGATATAGATAATCGATTCAATGAATAATTTTCACTACAATGTTATGATCATTGTAAAGGTTTATTTCACAATCTAATTCTAATTAAGAATATTTATTATTTGATTATTGATTAATAATACCATTTAATTTTACCCTCCTCTAGTAATTTAATATATTTTATATTAATTTTTCTATTTTACCACTTTGTTCAACTAAACATGTTTTAGAAATTGTTTTTAATAAAATCTATCTCCATTTCTCTCTTCGATCAGAAATTTGTTTTATTCCAAATTTGTTTTATTAAAATGTTTTAAAAATGGTTTTTACCTTATTCAAATGATTTATTAAGAATATTTTTAAAAAATTTGACTTAAAAAAATTAAATTAATGTTCTTTTAATTTTCCAAACAATACTCGTCTTACTTTTACCAAAAAAGGAAAAAGGAACATTTTTCAGCGTGTATGGAAGAAAAAAACTTTATAGACACCATCTACCATAAATTTTTTGAAATATATATTTATATGTTTTAGAGGTTAAATCCTAAGAAAATTATTTTCAAAATGTTTGGTGAACTTTTAGTTTTAAAAGGAAATTTTTTAAATGAAGAGGTTATTTTCATCTAGAATTTTTTTAAAGATATTTAAAATGTTTTGTATTCATCAATGAAGGAAACCCTTTACTACTAATCCTATGGTTATATGATTTATTTATTCCTTCCATATTCTTCCATTGGATTGTATATGATCATTTTGGACAAAATATGTATTGTTATCCACTTCCTTGATTCATTTTGGTAGTCATTAATTTTCCCCTAAACTATTGAATTTCCTGTGGTGATTAAATTTCCGCTAAATATCCTTATTATTTATAATGGATATTTTTGATCAAAAAAATAATATAACATTTCAAAATATGGTGTTCTATATTGAATGTTATTTTTTATCTAGGGAAATATTGAGAAGTCTGTATTCCATACTCAATACAAGTATTTGATGATAAGGCACATTGTTTATTAATTAAATATATTATTTAATATATGAGGAATACATTTGGAATGAAAACATAGGGGTGGCCTAGTTAATGATAACCCCATGATGCATCAATAGTTTCATGAGGTGAATTAGTAAGCTTTCATAAAATTTTTTGGAAAACTCTGACGTTCTTGTACCGAGTAGTTTTAAAATTTCATGAGGATATATCTTAATGGTAGAGGTATCATGTTTCTAAGATATGAAATGAAATAATTGAAAATTTACTTCATTATGAATTCATTTATTATTAACCATGGTATTTATGAAATGATATTATCTCTGGATGCATTTAATTCTCTTTTATTGATTACATGACATGTATGTTGAGTTATTTACCTTTCCATACTGATTATTCTTTTTCTAGTTATGATATCCTTGTTATTGATTAAATGAAATATATATTTATTTATATATATTTCTATATCGATTATAATTTTTTGATATTTTCTTATTTATATTATCTCTGGATGCACTTCCTTCTCAATATATTGATTGCATGGATTATGTTTTCATTTTTGTATCATTCCATATTGATTATGCTTAATGATTCCTGATTTCATATGTTGTACTTTACCCTTAATTAGAATTTCATCTTACTCTTATTTTTTTTAATTTCCCAGGAATCTAGGAAGTGCACTAGGAATTAAATTCTAGGAAATTTTATCAGGAATAAAGATATTCTTATAATGAAAATTATTTTGGATTTTGGATTTTTAAATGTAATGAAACACACAAGTATGTATCTATTTTTACAAGACTATTAATATATTCGATTCATAGGGATTTTATTCCTTATATCTTAAGACAACATAATAAAGTAGACATCGGCTCCATTCTATTGGGGTCAGGGCTGTTACAATTATTCTTCTCCAGTGTGGTCCTTAGATAATGATGAAATGATAAACATATATTATAGGGTAGTTTTCCCAACATACTTGAGGGAGTAGATGATGATGAACTCTCATTTATTGAAATGTGTAGTTCATCCAGGTTCAATAAAGAAGTAAATTGACATTTGAAGTCATTTATCATCGTTTGGTATGAGGCGAGATATCACTTGTTTTTTAATGATTCCTTACCATCTAGAAGGTAATGGATGAGCATTAACATCCCAGTGGATTCCATCAGTATCTTCTGATTTCAATGTTGATTTGGGATGACTTGATGATCGAATTTGTGTTGGGATTACCCCAAACCTTGAGGATTTGTGATGTGGTTTTTGTTATAGTTGATTGTTTGATGGAATTATATCACATCTTTTCAATATAGGATACTAAATCTATAGATGATTTGGTCATTCTTTATGTCTAGGATATTTTTTTGACTTCATGGAGTACCTTCGAGTATAATATCAAATAGAGACACACAATTTACATTATTGTTTTTGAAATCCTTGTAGAATGGTTTGGGGACTCAGTTGAAGCCTTATACAATATATCATCTATAACATGATGTAAAATTGTAGAGGACAATTAAAATCAAAGAGGATAGGGAATGATCTTACATCCTAATCTTTTGGGGAGCATTGCATGAGTGCCTATCCTTGATATAGATCACATATAATAATAGTTTCTAAGATTAGATTCTGATATTACCGTTTGGGGATCTCTATAGACAACAATGAAACTCAATTATTTGTTTGAATATAGAAGGTGAGGTTGATGTTCACGGGATGAGTATAGTACTAGAGACCTATAATATATTTTAGTTGATTATGAAGTGATTGGTAGCTGCTCAGAGTATGCTGAGATCATATGTCGACCAAAGGAGATTAATATTGGAGTTCTACAAAAGATAATTGGTTTTCCTATGGGTGTCACCATAGATAGGGAATCATTATTTTTGGAATCAAGTTATGAAATATCCATGGTTTGTGTAACCATTTTATATCAATGAATGTATCAGAGAAGGTTGTAATGTCCTCTAAATTCCATGTAATTTTTTTTGGAAAAGTATATGGGATTATTTGGAGACTAGGAAGTGAGATGAAAATTGATTCCAAGGCTTGGGGTGCCTATAAAAAATGTTAAAAAATAATTATGTTACTTAAAAATAGCATGCGTTCTTGGTTTTAGTATCATTAAAATGTCTTCTCGTATTTGAAATCCAAGAAAACCTTTGTGTTCCGAGTAGCGGGGTTTTCATAGGAAGGGCCTAACTTCGACCAGTGCAGATAGACTATGGAAAATATTTTTCATTCATTTTAAAGAAGAATAAAAATACACTTAAAAGGATTTTTTTTAATGTCTCAGAACGATGCATCAATGCTGCGACACAACGACAAAAAAACTATTTCCTTTCATAAATGAAATAGTGTGGCGACGCTATTTCAAAGAGATACAGTAACAATGAAACACCTCTTTAACTATTGGTAGTGATTCAGGATTAGGATTACTGATCCTTCCCTATGAATTTTTAAGGAGAACATAGTGATTTCTTTCCATTAGAAAATGACAAACACTGACAGATCTTGGATCACAATTCGAGGACCGAGGATCGACGAATGACAGTGGTACAACTCTGTTCTTCTCCAATGATAGATCCAAACTTATAGGTAGGGGTTTTATTTTTTGAGTGATTTCTTTCTCTATTATTAGGTTTAACAATTATTGTGGAAAACCCACACACAGTTTGACCCATTGTTGGATCATTCTTATGGGATGGTTAAAACTATGGAATTAAAGGGACTAGATCTTGGTGATTATACATATGTTGTTTTTTGTCATTTTACTAACATGAATGAACCAAAATTAATAAGGGTAATTTCCATTGTATGGGGAGTTCATGTGCTTATTCTTTTCCTCCATTCATATGTTCTTCATTGGTGGACCGTCGTGGGCGCGCCATTAATTTTTAAAGTGGTTCCGAACATAGATTGACTCACAGAGTAATGAAATGACATTTGAATCCCATAGAAGATGATTTTATGACCTATGTATTGTTTGGAATCTTTCGGTTTTTAGAAAAGACCACTACAACATTAGTGGAAACCCGTAAAAATGGAGCTGCCACCGGTGTCATGGGTGGCGCCAGCGGTGGCGTGCAGCGGCCCGACCACCCAGTGGGTGGAACCTACGAAATGTCAGCCATGAGGTGGAGGATAGGGGCTGCCGGTGGGACTTGGCATATGCAGAAAGAGGCCGTGGTATATTTGGACTGTGGGGTAGTCACTCGATGAACCACCATGTCAAACACGGTGGCTTCCCCACATTGACGGTGAGTAGGTGTGGCACCCGCTGTGTTCGAGTAGACCAAACCGGACCGCGTTCGAGTGAGACGGGCTAAAGATGATAGTTTTCCAGACCCAAATGGGGTGGGTCAGACCCAGCAGGTCGTCTAAGGTGGGACCTGGGTCGGGAAAGACTGGACCCAGACCCCCCATCCCCTTTTCACAAAAACATCCCTTAAATCTCAAACTATGTATTCGTTTGATGAGTCATGTGTGGCATTGGGATCCTTGCAATGAGGTTGTCCCTTTGAGATACTCTAAGTGAGTTTCTATGGAAGTTGGCATGGGTTCTATCGGCTTAAAGATGAGTCTCCCCCGGAACAAGCATGCTATGGACAGAATCCTATGGCTGGCTACGACCTAGTAACTATGTGATTATATAGAAATCATGTATTACATAGACTACATGTCTAAACTACACTATATGTCTTATCTAGACTTTGTGTCTTACCTAGACTGAATTGGTACTTCCCTGTCCCACTAGGTTTTGATTCCTCTAGTATTTGACAACAGTCCTTATGTTACCAACACTCTGTGTGTTACCTACACTCCATGTGTTACCAACAATCTTGGTGTAAATGACACTCCATGTGTTATCAAATTCCTTGTTTGTTACAACGTGATGGTACTGTGGATTATTAAGACAATATTTTTTACGTACCATAGACCTGTACTTAGTGTGATCAGACTCAAGTGAATCTTTTAACTGTACCTCTTAGAGGCTACACATCTTGTACCTCTTTGGTGATCTACATGGTGTATTTCATAGTTGTCTTTTTTGGTATACTTTCTGTGATTCCTTGTGGTTTACATTGGGTAATTCCTTTGTGGTTTGGGGTTCTTAATGAGTATTTTTTTACTCACCCTTGCACGAGATTTATCCTCACATATCGTGTCTTGTGCAGATGACTGACAGCTTCGATGGAGTCCTCAGTGGGCTGAGGCTAGTTGGTGCTTGGAGGTCGACCAGACAGATGAGTTGCACTTCAGTGAAAACCGACAATCGTTTCTTTACCTACCCTTTAGGTAGGGACTTTGGTGGATGAAATCTAGGAGCCTGCCCTTTCCATTTCAATTAGGCATGTATTCTAGCCCCTTTTTCTTTCAATTTTTTACATTAATATGAGTGGGTTTTCATAGTGGTTTGCATCCATGTTTACTTAGTGTTTTCAATTTTAGAATTTTCTTGAAGATTGGTGTGTGCATACAAGTACTTGGGAAAATGAATCCCACTTGTGGGGTATGACTAATCACCACTAGACGTAAACCCCTAGCCTATGGGAGGTTACCTTGGGGTAGTCATGGAATGGGAATCAAGGGGCAGGTCGTGACATTGGTTATTAACAACTTGATGTTTATCCATGTTATTGAGTAATTCATGATGTGTTCCATATATCTCAACTTGATATGTACATTCCAAACCCTATACATGTGCTAGAATATGAGGACATTGATATGGATCCTAAAACATCATTTACATAATGATTGATGTGAATAATATAATGGTGTAAGAATGTATTTTTACGGAATATGATTCCAGCTGTTTGAGCCTTGTAGCAGTATGGGCTATCATAGGATTAATCTTCAGTGTGAGAGTTTTCTGTTCAAGATCCATATCATATGTTATTTGAACAACACTGCTTGATATGGTTTTTAAGGATTAGAATCCATAATGGGGTATATTATAAATCCCCAAAAAATTATAATATGTTAATCCTTATTTCCATCTTCTTTAATATTTTTTGATATTCAATTCTTGGGTGGAACCTTGGGATATTTTGGTTACCTTTTGATTATTTTGGGAATTTTTAGTTTAACATAGAAAACAGCATGACTATGGTGAAATTAATATTTTTATATGTTGAGAGCCTATATAAAATGGTCAAGAAAAAATAGATGGAAAAAAATAATGCCATGAGTGTGGATCATTCATGAATATCCTATGGAAAATGCATATATTGGATTTAAAATGTCATGCTGATTGAAAGAGTGAGCTAAAAATGACTAGGATTATAAAATCACGATGGGTGGGTGCCGTGTGTGGATGGAATGCTTGAATAATCCATGGACATAGTGAAGACCATGGTTGTGGTGATTCTAATGGTCGGGATGGAAACTGAATGGTTGAAATAGCCAACATTGTATTTGGATATTGATTATTTCATAGGGGAAATGAACACAACTTAAATAAGGGGTCCGAAATGTTATTTTAATTTTTTTCTTCACTCTATTAAATGATCCATGCCCCTATCATGATCATTAATTTGATACAAACACTATATGGATAAACCTAGGTATATATTGGTTAGTCCCTCTTGTGATTATGTTCCTTCCATAGAGAACATCAATCCCCTCAACCCTCTTTACATTCCATAGTTGGAAAATTTATCCTTGGGTGTTCTGGATGTATTATTTTTAATAGGAACTCCTGATAGTGAAAAACTATACTCTTGTATTGTTTTTATTGGATCATCAAGGTTTTTCTTCTACAAACAAAATAGAATTATTACATTGTTGGAGTTAAACATTGGGAACACCTAGAATGTGGGATTTTTCAAATTATACTATGAATATAGATTGGGTGTTGATGCTCCTGGGGAACTACAATGTTTATGTTGACATTATTTATATAGAAATATCATACCATATTGTTCGTCTATCTTGAGTTGGATTTTGTGTTTTATTTTATATGTGTGAATAGCCCTAGGTTTCTTGTGATACATGCCATTTTGGAATGTGTTTAGTCATATCATAGGGGCCCATTTTGTAATATTGTATTCTTATGTGTACATGTGTAGCCTCTAGGACCCATGAATGTTGTTATATTCCTCTTGATATATGTGAATGATATGATGATACTCCACCCATGTGATGTACTTTGTATATGATATATTAAATACATTATATTCATGGTAAAAATGCGATTGGTGGACCCATCTTGGATCGATGTCCCCAGGGGTGGAGCATTTTCAGACATTGTATGTGACACGATTATAGGATTGGGTTATATCATGTGGCATGATTTACTTTTGTTCCTTGAACTATGGGAATTATGGTCCTTGGTTACATGAACAGATAATTTTCATTGAAGAAAATCCACAAAATTATTATATGGATAAACCTGTGGTTAGTTTCATTATATGATGCACGATATCATATTATTTCTTGACCAATTTCCATGGGAATTTTTTGGGACTGAGAATACTTGGTTTTGAAAAATACACATATGAAATTCCCATGACGACTCAGATTCTATTCTAACATGAAGTTGAAATAGGTATGGTTGGGGTTTATGACATCTTGGTCAGCCCATGGATGCTCGGTGTAGTATAATTTTCATTCATATGAATTAATTTTATTATCTTAGAATAAAAAACTATTTAAATGTGAACATATGTTAAACATTCATTGGTGGTGTCCTACTGGGTTATACATTCTCCCTATCTAGTAATCTCAATGTGCATGTATATCACAAGGAAAAAGATCTAGTGAAGGGAAAGGGAATTATGAAATGGTGTTGAGTGGAGGAAAACCTGATGTTTTAGGTTATGTTGAAAATACTATAGACTATTATTACTGAATTTATTTACTTTTATATTTCTCATTACTTATATTAACTCTATAAATTGTGGACCTATTGATTACATTTCTATGACTTTGAATAACATATTTTATAGAATTCATTGATATTTTTCTTCCAATTTAATACTTTTTTGTCTTATGGTTATGTTATACTAACCTTCACTGGTTATGATTAATGATTTTATATTCACCCCATGTTTCTATAGGCCGTCATCACTAGCCGGTCTTCTATTTCATATGTTGAGATTCCCAAGAGGTCTTATAACATCTATTCATGGGTATTTTTTGGGGAAATCTAATTAAGGGTGTTATAAACTTCTCCTAAATAATGTCCTAGGAATATCATCCCCTAAAAATCTTAATGATTGCTACCCTAATTGATGATCAATCCTAGATACCCATGAGGATCTCTAGATATGATCAAATAGGTCATATATCCTTAGAAAGTTATACTTATTCTTAACAGTCACATGTTTAAACTATTGATAATCATTTCAAATAATGATTATTCAATATTACTACAATACAAAGGGAACCAGTGTACCCCATGTTTAAATAGTCAAATGAATAATTCTATTAGCCTCATGATCCTCAAGATGAAATTTAATTTCATTCATCTCAGTGGGTTCTATATGATAAGATGTAAAAGAGAAGGGTACCATCTCTTGAAGTAGAGAAATAGTAAACATGAACAATATCTGGGTTGTTAACCAAGAATATATCATTAGGAATGACATCATGATACTTATTCACAATAGTATGAAGCAAACTACTTAAACTCTAGCCCACAACATTAAAAAAATTCTCCAAAAAATTTAAAGGGATCATTTTGGACATAGGAAAAATTGGGCCTACTCCCCAACATCTAGGATCCGACTAAACCTAAAAGATATTTGTATCCCCATTGGATGATGGAAACTAATCCCAATGATGATAAAAATCAATCTAGTCCTTAAAACAAACCACCCAATCAATTCCAATGATTAGTTTATTTTTATTAAGATCATGGATATGAAATCTCTTAAAACCACATGGTCAGATATAATAAATTAATACTAGTTATTTTTAAAATAATGTTCCTTCCTCCTTACCAAGGGATTGGATAGATCCATTATGAATGGAATAAGATTTCAGCATAATCCAAACACAATAATCATGTTGGATGATATAAAATAACAAGTTGTGCCTGTATAAAAAGCACATATCATATAATAAGAAATAAACATTGTAAATATTATAGTATAAAGACTAATTTTCACTCCTATAGTTCACAATCCATTGCATAAAGATATCAAGCCTCATCCCCTCCATAATATTTCTTTACTTCATGAGTGTCCCCCTTTTCCTTAGAATCATAACAACCACCTATCACTAAATACAAGAAAACATTGGCACCACTGGTATGGGTGGATGCATCTCTACTACCCTATGACATTTCTCCAAAAAAATTCGTAAGATGATCATATTATCCAAAATGATTTTATGTCATGGGTGATACCATACTCACATCTATAGTATATCTAAGTATTCTACACTGGAATCAAACCACATGGTTTTTTTCCAAGGAATCCCTTATAACTGATCCCCATGCAAACTTAGCACCCTTAATGTGCATCCTTTTTTTGGGTAGAATCCAAACTACGGATTCCGCTTTTATCAATATAAGCACTATTAAAACATATCTTTATAGGTATATCTACCTTAACCATAGTCACTTTATCAACTACCTCATTGAAGGTTGAATGGTACATGAGAATAATAATCATTAAAATTTCTAAATTCATGCCCATCTCAAACTGTCCAACCATGATGTATTCATTTCTGGGATATTATAGAGATAGATGAACTAACTTGATGAATCAAGTATCATAATCCATCACATTATGATCTTCGTGATCTAATGTCACAAACTCCCAAGCCTTTACGACACTAAACATATTAGGATATAATGGATAATTGAATTAATTTTTGACAGTGGTAAAAGTGATGTCCTCATATAATTTATCTTACACTATAGAATCCTCCCATTTCCATATAGATACTTCATTAATAAAAGTGTAAAATACCACTATATATTCCTCTAAAGTATTCATAAAGATGAAAATATTTCACATTCATTCAACCAATTCCATGGGTTCCTGGGGTCATCTGTCAACAAAAAATATTGGTGGGTACTTTTTGGTAAACATCAAAGAATATTCCATTGTGTATTACCAGTTTCCATAACCTTATTGACCTATATATTGAATAGTAAATATTATTGTTTCTACTAATTACGGTTTCACTAGAGGGTTTTGGTGTGGAATATTCTTTTAATTTCATCACTATGATTCAAGGAGGTCCTTCTAGGAGACACTATCTATTAAAAAAAAATGAAAAACCCAGATTAGATTAAGAATACATCCACAGATCAAAATTTAAAAATTCATAATATATTTTATAATATTCAAAAACCAATAGAAAACATTACCATGTTCTTTAAAATAAACCAAAAACTCACGTTCAACCATCAATGAAAATTCCTTGAACACTCATGGTACCTCGAGATTAGGTATGAAAGTGAACTATATATGCACCCTCATAAACATATAACATATGTTTTTATTCTCCTAACTCTAGTATAGAAATAAACCCCAGTAATAAAACCTTTCTCTAATACTATTTCATAATTATCCAACCTAGTTTGACATAACACATCATCAAATCTTGCATGCCATAAGGCCTAACTCACAATCCTGATGTCCTTGGTATAGGGACACGCACCTTGATAGGAACATACAAAATAATGGGAATGAATTAAAATTGATAACACAACAAAAATGTGTCATGTGTTATATGATAATGAAGAAAATTACAGTATATCACATATAGATAACTAAATAACCATGAGACATAATGAAAACCAAGCCACAAGTCTAAAACCTGAAGCATAACTAGTCTCAGGCCCTAACAAAATCCACATGTGACCATCCATCCCCACCATATCAAAAAAACCCTAAAAGAAGCACAAACTAAGGGAAATAATAAATATACATGACACCCTTAATTTTAACTATATCTGAAAAAAATTCTACATTTGATACAATGTGTATGTTGGTTGTGAGGGAAATGGTCAAAATGATACTATCATGAATCTATACAATGTATGGAACCATGTAACTATTATTTTATTCTTTAAAACAAAAAATTTTTGTAAATTACTATTATTAGAATTATTTTTTCATAAAAACCCATTTTTTCCTTTTAAAAATTTCATATTCAAATATAAAAGAGAATGAAAATAAATATGAATGAAAAAATAGATGGTTAAAAAAAATAATCCATTTCATATAATATTAAAAGTGTGCATTAAAAAATGGACAACACTATCAAGAATAAAACCAATCATTATTAGGCTCTAGCTTATTAGAATACATAATAAGGACAGAAAAGGAACACTAGACTACATATTATGGGACCTAATGATATAAATTTCATCAAAAGATTATCCCCATCATAATAATAATCCTTAGTGTTTCCACATGCACTATGGTTTTGACATGTCCATTACATGCTGCAGAAAAGTCTCCTAGAGTACAATGTTTTCTAAAAACATTTCTTGTAATCCATTATCATGATTTTATAAAACATTTCTATAAGAAAATAATTACTACTCACATGTTTAAAAACCCTTTTATAGCCAAAACCATACATGAGGAATTTCATTCAATATCTGTAACGAATAAATATTTTTTAACAAATTTATTTCCCATTCCAAAAAAGATGTATTTACACAAAATATCCTTTATATATCAAATCAATGATTTTAATAAGATAGAAAAAAATGAATAAATAAGAACAATATTTTATGTAATGAGAAGTAAACTCTTTATAGAGACACCTACCTTATAAATTGATAAAACAAGGTTACCTTTAATAGTAGTCATTGGAAACAAAGATGCTGAGATCATCTCGATCCTCGAACAACATGGACAGGTCTATGAAGTAAGGAAGCACACATTATAATAGAGAGGAAATAAAATTTAATATTCATTATACAACACCTCTTAGTAATCAGACACATCTTGATTCAGAGATATAAGATCAACAAAAATATCAATGACCTAATCAACTATTTTATATTGTAAAATAACAACCACAGTGGCATGGTTATTCCAATCGTGGTGGGCTGGAAACAATGACACTGACCCATAGAATCAAAATTGGATGATATACTATGGAGTAGAGTAAAAACAATGGGTTTCTTTACCCAGAACACCAACCACCATTGCATGGTGGTGGCCACTCTTATTTTAGTCCATATGAAGACCTCTAACATGAGATGTGCGAGGCCCTGTCCCACCATGGGAGTGTTGGATGTTGATATATCAAATAGGTGGTCTCTAGGGTCATCATGGCTTGGACCGTGAAGTGGTCCTGCCTCTATTTGGAAAAGATATTTTGAAAAACATTTTTAATCCATCACAAACCTCTAAAACATATAGAACTCGCATTTAACCAAAAGAGAGAGAAACGTTTCTCAAAATAAAACATACAACTCATATGGTAGGTGTCATAAGAGCCATGCCATGAATCTTTATTCTTGAACCCATGTTTTAAAACAAAATCCATAAAATAAGGAAATCCTTATGTTATAATATAACATAAGATTTATTTGGTGTCTCTCCATGGAGAATATGATATTGCTGGTAGTGACAAAGCCTAATACTTGAGTTTTTCAACATATCATAGGGTATTATATGGGGATGTTAGAATAAGTTATATTGCTAGTTCTTGTTTCTAAAAACACATTATTGAATTATAAATACAATATATAGTATATCATTATAAATGATATCATAGTAATTTAAGGTTTTAATGATAAACATAAACCCTATCATAATCCATGGATCATAACACCATGTATTATTAATCTGACAGATTAGTTGATTTAATCTCACATATCATTCATGTTATTATTATTCATGATATATTACATTAAAATTATTCTTACATGAGAAGTTGTTTAATCCAATATATTTTGGTTATTTTATGATCTATTTTCCAAGAGCGATCTCTTCCCGGATGTAGTTCAAGTGTAGAGTTAATACTATGAAGTGGGTTGTTTTAATATGATGAAAATATCATGAGTCGTGTCTATTAATAATTATTAGAGGGAAAATGTTTGCATTGATAAACCTAGGAACATGGTCTATCCTAAGAAATAAAAACCAGTTCATACTCTTGTAACTTTGATTCATTTTCCAATAGGTAAATTGTATTTAATCATTAATTTGGATTAATGGTATTTAAAAGGGTGTCATTCACTCCTATTTATCTATTATATGTTACAACACCATCCATATCATTAAAAACTATATTCTTAAAAACAATTTAGTTCAAAATTAAATTATTATCCTAATTTTATAATTAATTAACATTTTATTAATTATATGAAATTTTAAAATCAGATATTTGTTAATTTATAATAGTGTAAATACATTGATCAATTTAAAATGTTTATAATTATTTATCAAATTTTTATAAAATTTATAGAGAATAAATAACCCTTAATATTAACTTATAATATTTAAAATACATTTTCCAATTATATGTAAATCCATATATTTTATAAATAATGTGTTTATTTGGAAGATATAATAGTAATTTATAAAATGTTTTTAAATTACACAATATAGAAAATATATAAATGAATTTATTTATAATTAGGAATTTTTCATAACTACTTAATTTGAATTACAAAAATTAAAGTCCTTATTTGAGAAATTATGTTAAATATTTCAAAATGAAATTTAAAAATAAATTTGATCAAAGTTTTAATAATGAAGCGATATATTCAACACATAAATTGGTACATAATAGAATTAAAATTTAAAATGATTTTATTTTATGTAATATCAAATATTTAATGTAAATGAGATATAATAAATAAAATGAAATGTTCAAAATAGTTTAGGAATATTATAATTTTATAAATAAATTAATTTGTTTGATATAATAAATAACAACAATATAAAGTGTTTATTTATAGCAATACTTTTAAAAAATTTATAAATTTTTATCACCAGTTTAAATTCTTAAAATTTTCATTTGTTATATGATTCCCTTGTTTTTTTATTTATATATATATATATATAAATTCATTATGTTTTGAATATATGTGTATATTTTAGTATAACATTGACTAAACTAATTCTATTAATTATCACACTTTCACTTATAGAGTGACATTCATGGTATAAAAGTTTATTTAGTATTCTACTACCTTGATTTTGGATTTTATTAAGTTATAAACCTAAATTATAAATTTAATTCTGATTTATACAAAACAGGAAATGTTTTCATGTATATTATGAATTTTTTTCATTCAGATATGTATAGATAAAGTTGGATTTAATTTTTTTTTAGTATAAATGATAAAATTTCTATAATGAGTTTCACATTAGAATGTTTGATCCATATTTTTTTAAAAGAAGGAATGAGATTCCAAAATAAATCAATAGAAGCATCCATATATGAAGTGAATGGCATGATATAAGATGATGAAATTGTAAATCCCCCTTAAAATACAATGCACTTGTTTCCTTCAATAGTTACAACATTTGAATATATCTATCATTCCATCTGGTAGGTTCCTCCTACATAGGGGGACCATATATAATATTGGGTAATGAATGGTAAAAATGAATAATCGTAAGGGTTATGTAACAAAACCCAATTATGATATTTGGGATACAAGTAGCTGGGAAACCCTAATGAATGATATTTGAGGAATGGAGTGGTATTTTTTACATATGATGGATTAGGGAAGTAACGTCTTCTAAAATATAAAGGAATCATATAGGATATGATTAGAATGATTCCCTACCAAAAAATAACTATGTGGTGAGATTAATTCCATATTTTAACTATTTCTTTAAGAAATATATATCTTATCGTGCTAATGGATATTATTAGTTCAAAATGTATTTTTTTCGGGATCACATTTAAAAAAATTAATAATTAATTTTTTATAAAATATGATACTCATTAGAAAAAAAGATTATGCTTTATATATATTAAATCATTATAATAAACCTCTCTTTGAAATTAATCCTTAAAAATGAAAATCTAAATGTTAAAAACTCCTTATACTAGTAACTTAATAAATTTTCTTATGTAATAGAAGGGGATATATGTTAGCTCAACACATTCATAAGTAGCCAACTATTGATGTAGGTCAACAGAGGAATATAAATTTTACAGAATAATATAGTCATTCACTTATGGTTTTAATGGAATTAGATTACAACTAACCTATGAAATTTTAGTCTCTACTTATATACTTAGTGTGATTTTGTATAAAAGTGACTATTTCAGACTAATGATATCCTATAATGCTTGTTCCTTATATGAAATCCATTATATTTTCATTAATATAAATGTCCCAAAAAAAGTTTAAATTCATGAAATATTTTCCATTTTTCTAAATATTTCGTTAAGAAATAGTCTATACAATGTGATGAAAAGATTATGCTATTATATTGATAATATAAGGGGGTAAAAGCTTAAACCATAATACAAAAATTCAATAAATAGTGAAACATTTTTTCTTCCAATTTTCAGTCCGGGACATTATATCTTAAAGGTGGTGTTAGGAAGGAGGAGTAATGATATTATATGATGGAATTTTTCAGAATACCTTCTCGAGTTTTGGAAACTTCATGGAATGTCAATTTTAAGCATCACTCTTATAGAAATAAATTATTTATTTTTGATTTGTATATAATTCTAGCTATATAAGTTAAAAATGATATAGATATAAAGGTGTATTAAATCATTTTAGGGATTGATAGAGCTCATATTTTTGATCAATTAACGGATCCAATTGTTATTGCATAAAATATTGTAATGTAAATGAACTTTTCAAAAATATAGGCACCTAAGGAAAAGATATTTATAGTCATACTATTTATATTATTTGAGGATATACGTTATCCATTAACAAAGAGTTTTTATTAAAAAAATTGAAATGTTACACATGGTTTACAATTAATCAGATTCTATAACATTTTTTGAGAATAAGATACAAAAAATAATGTTTCATCCATGTTAAAGGTTATTATATAGATCATTTTTAAAAATTGAGGATTTTATATTCCACCAATAATAATGGAAAAATTTAAATAAAATATTTCATGAAAAAAATTGTATAATCCTCAAAAATACTATATTGTATATTAATTCAAAAAATATTTTTTATTTTCACAAAATGAAGTAAGAGTTAATCTGAAGGCATAATGGATTATTTTATCATATAATTATATTATAAAGAGAATATAGTGTCTACAAGTCTAGTAAGAGTTTGTTTGGACTTTGAGAAGTTAAATTTAAATAAATAATAGATAATTTCAATATGATTTTTAATGTGAATGATTCTATATCCAAAATGAGTTTAAGATGAGTGGGTGAAGTAATAATGTAAATTATTATATTATAATCAACAAATGATTAAATGTAATGAGTTTTAATAATGATGATGATGAAAATATTATGAGTTATAATTAGACAATAGAAATTATTAATATCATAAAATTTGATATTGTAAAGTTAAGGATTTTAAATATTATAATTGAGATGAACATTAGGATTATGATTCATAAGCCTCACCATTATTCAAAATTTATTTCATCATAGATATGACTCACTATAGTGTTTATTAGGACTATTTTATCTTATTGTCACATAGGGATGTGGTTGGAATTATATAGGGATGAAATAAATTTAATAACACTTGAAAATTTAGAAATCCTTTGTTTTATTTGGAATTAAATCATATTTTACATGTTGTGTTTTTTCTTATGTGTGGGTATCTTAATTATTATTAAAATATTTTAACAATATCAAATATTTTATTTTTTATAAAATAAAATCACAATATTAATATTCTTTCATAGTAGATTCATATATAATAAATTAATTTACATTTCATAAAGTGTAATGATAATATAACTACCAATTTATGAATTTTAGTTACCCCTATCTGGTGGTTTTAAAGGATTAATATAGTTTATAATTAAATATTAAGGTTATCATATGTAAGATTCATGTATCGGGATACAATATATTCTTAGAATGAAAAAGTGGGTTTTATGTGCATGATGACCCACAAAGTATACCACAAGGAATGTCATGCACTATGAATTTGTTATAATAGAGGATTTTACACTGCCAAAAATTGGTGATATATATAACATAAGAACCAACACACATTAACATATTTATAACTCAAGACATGTGTCTTTGCTATGGCATTCCCATCGGATTGTTCAGTAATATTGAGAGTGTGGTTAATTAGGTTTGAAAAACATTTAATTAATCCTTTCAACATAATCATATAACTATCTTTTAAGTTGTTTAAAAATTTATCCTAATAAATATATATGGATCAGAAATATGTTTCTTCACCAATTATTCTCACATGTATTATAGATATGGAAAGGAATAACAACACAAATATATTTTATAAATGTTCAGTCCCATTGGGGGGAAGTACTCTTTTTTCTGTCTGGGAAAAATATGTAACACATATTTTCCACTGATAATCTTATTATCAATTAAAATTGGTGAGGGAAGTTATTATCGTCAACTCACAGTTACAATATTTCTTACGTTTATATCCACCATCATAAATAATTATTTAAGTACCACTCCCCCATGGGTTCTTTATGTCATGACCCAGAAGAATTTAATGGTTCTTCCCTAAACCATTGAAGGAATTTGGGTGACGATATAAAGAACTCGTTAAGAAGTGGTACTTATATAATTAATTATTGTTGCAGATATTAACATATGACATATGGTAAAGGCCCGTTAATGATAATAACTTCCCTCACCACTTGTAATTGATATACTACAAAATGTATCATATAGTACAATATACTTCATGTTATATTTATTCTATATTTCTAGTAATTTATTTTTGTATCACTCACTTCCTCCATAAACATAAATGTTATAATATTTTAGATATTTCTATTAACATTGATATGGCTGTTAACTTCTAATCTACTATCTTTGAAAAACCACTTATTTTTCTCATATCATAAAATTAAAACTCATTAACTATTAAAACCAAAGGAACTTATAGAATGTGTAAGGTGGATACTCCATCTCATATTCATAGTGAATCACCACATATAGTTAATTCACAATGATATATAAATTATCTTGATCATTAATATACACAACCATTTGTGATATGATAAGAGGCATGTTATCTTGAAAATCCATGACTCATGCTCCTTAATATTTTTTAAAATACAATACTAATATGATTAATGATATTAGAGATTTTACATTAATAAATACTTCATAAAACTCAATGTCCACTTTATTCAACTCTATAAAAAATCTTGATGTGAGTCACAAAGTTCCTTTTATGAATTTCACAACATTAAACATCAATCATTGCATTATCAAAATGTTATATATGCTACAAAATTGTAAAACCCCTTCTTATCTACAAAACCTGTTACTTATATATAAATAAATCCCCAAAATCTAGTTATTCTTTCTCTTATGAATCACTCACACTCATATTACATTTTCAATCATCAAACGAAATATAGCATGAATCATGTTCTTGTAGTAATATTCATCTATTAAAATAAATTATAATTAAACCAACAATTTTCATATTCCTCTTCTGATAAACTTATATATTTTTTTATTCATCATCTAATATGTTTTACTAAGGAATTTATTGATTTTTAATTTCTTTTGACGAGTTTATCTTCTAATAAACTAAACGAATGGAATTAAAAGACATATATTTTAGAATCTTTGTAATGAATTATAGATTCCTTCAACCTTTACTTTACATTCTAAACACAGTTCTTGATCATTAAATTTTATCTAATGTAAATTATATTATCATGTACTATATTCAATAATATAAAGGACTTCAAAAACTTATACTGTTTGAAACAAATGATTTACTTAGGCTTGGTCTTATATATTTTGATCATCCTAAAGTTGAACTCCAATTTTGTGTCATTATATAACTCAAAAAATATTGATCAAATTATCAATTAATAAAACTTTCTTCTAGTTAACAAAACCTACAATAAATGGTGGTTATCCCATAAATATACATATTTCATGACTTTACTACTTTCTCATCTATCATTTACATAACTTTTGGGTCCAACAAATCCTCATTATGAAAAAATTATTTAATATATTTAATATAATCCTTTGTTTATTCAAATTGATCCTTGACCCTCTAATTAATGTAAATATTCAAAATTAAAATTGTTGTTTTGTATTCAAATTATAATATAGAACTTCAAAAATTGTGTATCATCAGGCACTACTTCTTCCATAGATGTAACATGATTTACACTGCAATCAATGACATTATGAATTTAGCATCTCCACAGAGTGACTCTTAAAAATATCATCATTATGTATTTAGGACATACCAATTTTTTTTAGATTCATTGAATTATTTTTTTCATCTAACCTAACTACTTTACTTATTTACTAAGTGACTCATTAACATCATAAATACATCCATGAGAAAACATCCTTATGGTATTTTTATTCTTCAATCTCCCACAGATGGTCATTATTTGGTAGATAGTGTCATCTTATGGATGATATTTTGGCTCTGAGTCAACTTAACAAACATTAATAATGTCATAAAATTTCATATAAATAATATAGTTTACCATTATTCTCAAACCTTCACCACTATTTAGGTATTCTCATTTATACTCAAATCAATAATCATTGGATATGTGATCATCTTTCAGATAGTGTTGGGATTTTAAATTCAAATTTATCCATCAGTTCCATGAATTCTATTCTAAATTATTAATTCTAAGGATATGATCCCTTTAATTTTCTGATTAAAACATTTTACACCTCTTCAATATCATCTACTCTTGGTAGAACTGAAATCCACTAGTGTTCCATATTCTAGTGTATGTACTTCTAGTACACCCATAGGTAGATTCAGCTTCATCAGTCTTCATTACTATTGATTCAAAATACCATTAAATGTAGTTAAAAAATCATTAAAAACAAATAAAATCACATCATATTCATAATGCAATTTTATCTTTTATCTTCCCCTTTTGATTTTTCTATCAATTAATAATCAAAACTCAAATTGATGACATTTATACCCCATAATGAAAATAAATTAAATGTTTTCCTATCAGGAAATTTTCATATTCCACATCATCTGATTTATTTTTATACCCTTTTCATAAGTGGTACCGGAATTAAGAATCAATTTCTATTAATATATTGAATAAATACATTTTCTTAATTAAATGAGCTAAAAATAAACCACCTCTAAATTTATGTGATCTAAGATTGAAAAAAAAACTTGAGTTATTTACATATAAATCATAAATTTCCATAAATGATGTATCAAGTGACACCAATTACAAAATTCTTATTTTTGTATTTTTAATGTAATTTTTCATTCAACAGAATTCCTAAATTCATGCGGATTAGTTGATTAAAAAATCTCATAAACTAAAAATGACTTAATTACCCTATTAAAAGAACATTCTCTACATTAGTGTTTCTGACACTTTCTCCAGGGTGCACTTTTGTCAGTCGAGGACGCACTGACTGTTGCCCCACATTCACACTTTCCAAAGGCGGGTGGTATCCATCACCTTTTTAGGGAAGTTTTCTTCTTGATCGAAACAATATAATGAGATATCAGTTCCTCCTTTAGTGGATTCCTCCTCAGAACTCGTTACCTATTTCGGGTCTCAATTAATGATTTGAGTTGTAGTTCATGAATCTCATTCTGGATTCCATGTCTTCAGGGATGCTGGTTAATTATGATACTTCTGTCATGAAATTCCAAGTGGTCTAGTCTGGGTAGAAACCTTTATTCAGAAGAGTAGTCAAGTTGGACATCACTGGCGTGTATGGACACTAGAACACTGGAACGTCTAAGATTCATCCCCTTATGATAGGGTTTCTTGAGGGAAAGGAATCCCGAGGCATCCCACGTTGAATGCGGGGAATTATATTCCATAGGCATGTCTCTGAAGTTTTCCTCAGTATCCCATATTTAGAATAGGGTATTTCGCGAGCTTAATGCCCTGAAAAGATGGTATGTGAGTTATCAGAACACCCCATAGAGATGGATCAGATTACTACATCCATAAGAAAGAAAACCTAAAATTTCTACCACATAGATGGATTAGAATGCCCAATAATGATGGATTCGAGGTGGTGTGTCCCATAGAGGGGAGATGTCACACCGTGATGGATAATCCTAACACCATTAGGGGAAGATCAGAAAGAGTACACCCTTGAACGGGGAATTCCATATGGATAGGTTACAATGCCCAATGAAAGCATATCTAGGGTGGTGTGTCCCATAAAGCGAATATGTCACACCATGAAGGATGATCTTGACACTACTGAGGGATGATCCGGGAGAGTACACCCAAGAATGGGGTACATCATGGTTTACTATTGGCTGAGATTGATCCTTATGGAGGATTCCTATGTTCCCTGTGTAGACTAAAGGGATCAAAACCCACATAGTTCGAATAGGTGATGAATCAGGGTGTACACAAAGGAAAACGACTCAGATACATGTTGGGGATTACACATGGATAGCGTCCCATGGAAAGAGGAGCACTCTTGGTTAATGGTTTTGGATTGTGTGGGGATTTGGCATGGTTAGCTTCCCAATTGCTACTAAGAGCAATGGGGAAGTGGGTGACATGATATCATCGGGATTTGGAAGCCCGTGTAAGAATCAGGATGGATGATAAAGTGTTAAATGAAGTGTTGGGGAATGAGATAAAGGCAACGCGAGGGTAATCGTGATGTTGGGATTGATCCTCAAAGAGACATCTTATGTATCCCCGTGGTAGGGAATCAAAGTTTTCATAGTTCGTGGGGCGATGTGGCACATGAGGAGGCTGCCCATATTGATGAGACCTAGAGGATGTGGAACCTACAGGATGGGGAATGACCTTCCTGAAACGCATAGGATTGAGGGAAAGCCTAGGCTGAGACGTGGGTGATGGGCTTGAGCCTCAGGGAGGCTTCCTACGTATCCCCATTGAAAGGAATAAAAGTCCATGTAGGTCAATATGGGGGTATAGATTCGGGGTGTGAGCAGAGGACATCGACCCTAATGATATATTGGGGCTTAAATGTGGTTAGAAGCTCGATTTGGTCTGATACCATGGGGGTGGAACAAAGATATGGATCCCAACGAAAAGGAAAAAACGGCTTACCACAGTGCGAATATCACAACGGCTTGACATCAATTGGGGAATGCAACTGCTTACCATTGTTTGGGATACCACAATGGCTTACCACTGGTTGGGGTTCCAACAGCTTACCACTAAATGGGGTTCCAATGGCTTACCGCTGGTAAGGGTTGACAACCTCTTACCACAGGGTGAGGATCCAATTTCATACCACTGAATGGAGTTTATGACAGCTTACCGCTGGTCAGGGAACACAACAGCTCACCGCTGGTCAGGTTTGGACCTTCGGGAGGCATCATATGTACCTTTTCTAGGAGAAAAGGATCAAATCCCTCGTAGTTCGATTGGGTACATTTTAAAGTCTTGATGGACAAAAAAGGGATTTACGGTTTAACATCCTGTCAGATGAGGGTGGACATACGTGAAGTGGTCAGGACTGATGGGTGTTGGGAATGAACCTTTTTAAGGATTCCTACATACCTTTACTTGGATACAATGATCAATTTCCATTTATTTTAGAAGTTTGGTGAGCCGACTGAAAGGGGTCAGAACCAGTAGGAGTTGGGAATGAACCTCGGGGAGCCTTCCTACATACCATTCTTTGTCAAAGATCAATGTCCCCATAGTTTAGTATGTTGAATTGGTTAACATAATTGAAGGGGGATGAGACCAATAGGTGCTGGGCTTGAACCTCTTGGAAGCTTCCTACATACCTTTCTTTTGTAAGGATCAGTTTCCCCGTAGTTCAGAATGGTGTATTGGTGAACCGACATGAAAGGGGTCAGGACCAATAGGTGTTGGGATTGAACCTCAGGAAGGCATCCTATGTAGATTTCCTAGGAGACAAGGATCAATGTCCACGCGGTTCATATGTTTGGTGAGTTGACTTGAAGGGTTCGGTTCTAGTAGGTGTTGGGCTTGAACCTCAGGGATGCTTCCTATGTACCTTGCATAGGAGACAAGGATAAAAGTCCACGTAGTCCAAGAATGGTTTGGGGATTACACTCTAGGGAATCCCGAAGAGGATTTCATTGTCATTGTTTACTCTATTATCACGTGAGTCATGATCAGTGTGAGAAACAAAATTCAACATCAGATCTGATGATTGTGGTGAAAAGGTGCGGCCACGAAGGGTGGTGAATGGGGCTTATGCATGGAAGTTTCCCGGGTGCCACTAAAGAGGGGAAACAGTGGATGGGGTTTACACTAGGAAGCTTCCTAGGTGACTCTAAGGCGCGACTATGGTTCATGGGGCTTAGCTGCCCAAAGAGGAAATAGGGGCTTACACATGGTTTACATCCCAAAGAGGAAATAGGGGCATATGTATTGTTAGAAGCCTGAGTGCGGCTAAGGAGCGGTAATGGATGGAATGGGCATACTCATGGAAGATGCCTGTAATGTCTTCCTCATTTCTGGCCATGAGGAATCCCAACTCACTATTGGGTTGAGGCATATAATTGAGGTCTATACTTATGTGCTAGTGTACAAGCGGGAAAATGCCATGGGTGTTGGAATTAGTTCGAACAAAGGGAGACACAAAGTTTGAATCACATAACTGACATATGGAACATTCTGAGGGTGGCGTCACGATGGATGATAACTACTGACCATGTTCAAAACACAAAATCCATATCATGTTATCCTGAAATGGGTGAAAACAAATGAGGGTCGACTGTTGACCGTGTTCAAAACACTGGACCTGACGCGAAGTGTCCTCTATATAATTCTGGGGCATTGGCCCAGAACGGTAGGTGAGCTGAGCCGACATGGGACCAGACTATTAAGGGGTCCCTTCGACCTAAAGGAGGATAAAGATCTGAATGAAGGACATGCGAAGTATGAGGTGGAGTGATGGAATGTTTGAATGGGTTCCAACGCTCTTGATATTATGACAATGTACTCATGGAATGAGGTATCTTATGCTTTTCACATAAGGCATATCTTATTTGGAACAAGGGGAATCATATTATTGATTTATAGGGCATACTATAGTTTATAGTCATATAGATAGGACTTTTAGCATCTTATGTATGACACATAAGGCATTTCTTTTTTGTAATAAGAGGCATCCTTTATTTAAAGAAAGGGAATGATACAATTTAAAGTCATGTAGAGAGGACTGTTGGCATCTTATGCATGGAGCATAACGCATCTCTTGATTAGAGAAAAAGGAATCCTATGTCGGTCGTATGGGGTGTACTACAGTTTATAGTCATGTAGAGTGGACTATTAGAATCTTATCCTCGGAACATAAGGCATCTCTTATTTAGAGCTAGATGCAACCTATATTTGGAACATAGGGTGTACTATAGTTTAAAGACATATAGATAGGATAATTGGAATCTTATGCTTGGTGCATAAGGCATCTCTTGTTGGGAGAAAGAGGAATCCTATGTGTGTCACATAGGGTGTACTATAGTTTAAAGTCATATAGATAAGATTTTTGGCATCTTATTATTGGCGCACAAGGCATCTCTTGTCGGGTTGAAAGTGGAATCCTATGCTTTTCACATAGGATTTAATATAGTTTAAAGTCAGGTAGATAGGACTATGAGGCATAAGACATATAGAAATGGCTGGTGTGGGGAATTACGCAAGGGCGTACCTTTCTGGTACATCTTGGTATAGAAGTCAGGTGATGGGGTTCAGATGAGTTGCTTGAGTAATGGTTCAACTCAGGGTGCTCAGGGAAATGGATGATGAGACTCTCAACTTATGACATGGGAAACGAACCAAGAAGAATATTTTGACTCAAGGTGTTTCATAGTGTGTGAATGAGTATCTCAAATCATGGTATTCCATAGATGAAAAGTGGGTGCGCATAAGGGTGCAATGGAAAATGTCGACATCCCGGCATGGAAAGTTCATTATGCGACTGTCAATTTTTCATGGGGGTCAGTGACAGAAGTGAAGGGACCAGCCCTGAGGGCTGGGACCACAGCTGGGCTGTGAGCCTGAGTGGGGGTGTGAGGGGGGCATAGTATGGGCTAGTGGGTGCGAAGGTAGGATATTCACGAAGGAAAAGGGATTCATGAAGTAGATTCGCGGAGCAAAGCGTCTCATGGAGCTACTTAGCGAAGGAATGACGCTCTAGGAGCATAGACTTGCAGCGCATAGGTGATCGCGAAGCAAAGGGGCTCATGGAGAAAAGCATCTCATAGAGTAAAGAAGCTCATGGAGAAAAGTGGATCGCAGAACAAAGCGGATCATAGAGCAAAGTAGATCATGGAGCAAAGCGACTTGCAGAGCCCAGAGTAACCTGAAGCAACTCCCTCCTTCACAAAGGGTGGATCCCTTAGCGATAGGCATCACCTAGCGGTGCTCTGGAGATCTGCGAAATGGGAGATCAGCCACCCAAGGGGCGGCTTGACCATCCATATAGGGGGGGGGGTGAACGAGCTATTTATAGGTGATGGGGGTCAACAGAGCATGCCGCGGAGCACAAATACACACTGTGAAGAGAAAATGATGCCGCAAAGGACATCACACCCCCCAACTGTAGGGAGTTACCTCAAGTTTCTTGTAATTGTGGAGTCGACCATCATCAGGCTTCGAGGCACTCATGGAGGCTCCGGTCAAGTTACCTCAATTTTTTTGTAATCACAGAGTCAACTGTCATCGATCTTCATGGAACTCACAAAGGCTCTGGTCATGTTCCATCAAGTTTTTCATAATCGCGGAGTCAACCGTTAGCGACCTTCTCGGTGCTCGTGGTGGCTCTGATCAAGTTCTCTCTGCTCTGCGATCACCGAGGGAGCTTTGAGAATGGGCTCCATGAACCAATTTCACAAACCAACTTCAAATTTCCACAACTCATATTCTGTTACTATGTTCGGGCTCTACGACTCGTAAAATCAAAGCTTGCGAAACGGGCTACAATCTTGGATCATATATTGAAGCATTTGGAATATTTTGGGGATGCGCTTTCTAGTGCCAAGAGTCTGAAAATGTTAAGATTATAGTTCATTCACAAATATTTCTTTGCTCAATTTAAGGGGTGGGAGAAAACATCATCATTCAATATTAATTAATTTTACAACGATCTATGGATTTTAAATAGTAGGAACAACTGAAATATTATCCAGAGATTCTTCCTTCGATTAATTCATTATTAAATCCAACATAACCTTAAACTTCTGTTTTCCCATTATTTTTTATCTATAATTTAACCTTTTTATCTATACTAATGGATTCTATATATGTACCACATATATTTTCCCTCCCATTAATATAATAATATTTATTCAATTTCCTCCTTATGGATGAAATAAATAGAAATGTTGTGGTGTTTAAAAATTGATGTGTTTCAAGAAGGATCCATGATTCAGATTATAGTCATCCACAATGGATTTATTCCATAGTTCTATAAGTTTATTTATAGCACATAATAGTTATTTCACCCCAAAAAATTCATTACAATTAATTGCATATTCAATGAAAATCATTAAAACATATTGAGAGAGTTTTTTCAGTCTACAAACTCCTTTCCATTAATCATTACATTTCTTTATTCTATCACTTATGACATTATATAAACTATTATTTTTGTTAAACATGGAATTATTCTATCTATATTTATTTTCTATAATGTGTGAGACTTCCCTTTTCATTGTTTCGATCACATCACACACACTCCTCATTTCCTTCTATTCCACCTTCCATGACTCTTATAAAAGTTCAGTACAAATTTTAGTGAAAACCATCAAAACATGATCAAATTTATTATTATTTTGACGTTTAAGATTAATAAAAAATTTCATGAGTAATATTTTTTTATTCCTTTTTTTCCTTTCATTTATTAGTTTATCTTATCGTAGTAACAATGTGATACATTTTTCAAGAGTATAACCATATTGTTTATATCTCCCATGCATCTAGATAACATGTATTAAGTTACTAATATATAGTAACATAATATAATATTTAATTTCTTATTTATTGATGTACTTAACCAAAATAATATGATTATATCTTCCTTGAATTCATTTTTTTCTCCAACATTATTTTTATAATCCTGATATTAAATTCACCTTTGTAATTTCCCTTGATGTGGCCCTTCCTTCAATAAATGACCATTTTATAGCTATGAAATCTTCATTTACCTTCTTCTTGGGTTATTTATTCTTATTAATTACAATTTCCCCACACCCCAATGATGAAATAAGATATATATTCCATTTACCTTTCAATATATTTTACTATATGCTTCTATTAGTTGTAATTGAACCATTCTTGGGAAAAGTGTACTGGAACATCACTTCTTTCATAATATTCCAAAAATCATTTAATGAATTGAAATGTTTTAGATATCAACATATTTTTATTCTTCAATGATCTACCGTTTATATTAGCTAATCTTCTATTAATATTCATTTTTATCCCCCCTCAATGCATGCATTATTTTTTTCCCGATAACTAAAAGCTGGTCTAAAAACAAACAACATGGTTTACCTTCGACAACACCAATAATAGAGAAAAAAATATTCCCTTTGTCCTTTGAATTTTAATTTTTCTAGTTGAAGTATCTTCTTTTTCATTGATAAGTCATTATTCTTTCAAAACACCTCTTGGGGGCAATACCAAGATTTATTCTTTTCTTCCCCCTTTAGAGAATTAGATTGTGTCCAACTAATTTTCCCCACCCATAAATTTCTTGAACATATATTATAACCATTACTATTAATTTAATCATAATTAATGTATATATTTTTACTAAAACAATGGGTTACAATTTTCTTCAACACTTTGGAATATGTATCTTATGAATCTTTCAAATTTCTTCTACCACTAGAATAACTCTTTTGAGAAGTGACTTTATACTTAGGAATGATGGAACAACATCTTCAATTAACTTTATATAAGGATTAAACTTTAGATGTTTTTTAGTATCTCATTTTTACTTTCTACTCAAATAACATTATTTTTTTATAATCTTCAAGAGATTTTAGTTTAGATTAACATTAAACTTTCATCATTTTAATATTTTTGTAAGGAAACTAAATTTCATCGATTAGAAAGGAAAAGATCTATTTTATTCTTTTATCTTTAACATCAAACTATTAAATATTTACAAAAATGGTTTCTCTAGGAGTTTATTCCAATTCACATAACTCCTTAGAAGCATATTATATTACAACATGTTTCTCACTATTACACCTCATAATTTCCACTTCTACTTTATAAGATATTTTATTATAAAGTAAAGAAAGATTATTCTTTTACATTAATGAGTATAGTGAGAGTGTTATATTTTATATATTTTTAACCAATTGATCTTCCATTACATCATGTTATTATTACATATGTGATTTTTCTACATTTAGTTCCTTTATGTGTATAAGTATATATTTGAAAACATCCATAGAAATGATTTCAAGATAATTCCTAATTTCATAATAAAAAACATGAAGTGATTCATCATTAAACTAACCATAATATTATTCATAGGTTTGGGAATAATCATTTTTAATTGCTATATATAAAAATCCACTTTGACTAGCTTAATATTCTGGTTCATACTCTTTATGCTGACTTTTAGAATTTAACTTTCATTTCTTCTTTAACTCTGTTTTCAACTAATTTTTCAAAGCCCTATAAAAACATCAATGTTACTTCAAATAAGGACATATTCTATTTTACCATCTTCTGATGAAATATTTTATCTACTAGTGGAGTAATATCTATAATTTTAGTAAATCTACACATTATATAAACATGTTAAAAAAATATAAGAATATAATTTTTATAGAATCATTGTAAAACTTCCTATGATGCTAATTTATATTCAAGATGGACCAATGCATCACGCTGAGTGCGGAGATGAATTATTTGTGACTATATTTTACTAAATTATTCAAAATTAAACTTATTACCTATTTTTAAGTTGTTCTAACCTCTATATTAGTTATTATTTATTGATATTTATTATGTTTCCTCCCCACATACCCACTCAAGTAATGAATATAGGTCAAGGAATAGAAACACATAGATATTTGTTTATGGTTCATTGCCATTGTGGGTTAACATTATTATCCTTATATAGGATGCATATGTGAAATAGATTTTCTATTAATAATTATATTATCAACTAAAATTGTGACGGGATGTTATTTTTAAAAAACCATGATAACGATATAACAAAGGTGAATATCCACCATATTACACATGTGAATATGTGTCAGCACCTAATGGGTTCTTTGTATTGGCTCCTAAAAGTCTTCAATAGTACATCCATGAACTGTTTTTGGATGAAAAACTTATCTTATGATACAATGTCTTGAAAATATACCTTATTTTTATCTATCATTTATCTCATTCTTGATCACTCACTTCCATTAATAATATCCATATTCCGATATTCTATAGGTTTCCAATGAAAATGATCTCACTCTGAACAAGTGGTCTCATTTCTGGGAAAAACCTCTTGTAGTTTTCAAAACAAAATATTCAATAATCTCAAATACTCGACCAAAATGAACTTCCAATATAATAAGGTTATCTACTCCCACTTATATTCACACTATATCTACCTATATCCTTAATGAACCCCGAGCTATGAACAATCTTGGTATTATATATACTTGTTATTTAGTAGACATTTTTGTGGAATATTATATTAAAACTCCAAGACATATTAAATTTTCTATTACTAGTCAACCAAAATTATTATCCTTTAATATATTTAATATTTGAATTTTAAAATAATCTACAAACCTAGGAGTCATCATTCATTAACTTTTTCAAAAAGATTAGTTTGAAACATTAACAACCCTTTATGAATTTCACAGCTTTTAATATCAAACTATGAATCAAAAAATTATTTAGGTTTCACATAAATGTAATGTCCAACGATATATTTTTATCCTTTAAATTTTATAGAATTCAATAAACTCCTGATTTTTCATCCTTTTCTTCTACATTAATCAATCTCTCACTACATTTCACACCTTTATACTAACTCTGGCATGAATCCTATATTTCTGATGAACATTAAATTTGAAACAAAAATATATTTAGAAATTTTATGAATATATTCATCATTCGATAAAATAATATTTAATTAATCATTTTCATCTCATATATTGTAATTATAAATTTATGGATTGTTTTCATCCTTTGGTGAGGCTATATTTCATCCAACTAAACTCCATTTCTTCATTGACTCTAAATATTCAATGTATTTTCTAACAATCATTGAATCCTTCAACTGCCACATTTTATTATGTGCACCACCAATTCTTGATCAATCAATTACCTTATAATTACATTGGATTATCCTTAGAAAATTTCCATTGTATAAATAATTACCTTATTTTATGATGAATTACCATTCATTCTTACTTAGGCCAGTCTTCTATCATCCAATAAACCATCCTTCAAAATATTTTCATCAATAATTATGTAATCTCAACACATTCTGTGATCAAAGTATATTTTGGTAACATTGTCTTCTGGTCAACACAACTTCCATGCATCAAAGGTTCTCTTGTAACTATGCATCTTTTGGTTCCTTTACTACTCACTAAAATGTCATTGACTAATCTTTTGGATACTTTATTATCTCTTTCCATCCACCAACTTTCAGAGAATCAATATAAGACTTCATCTATCTATGATGATCTTATAACATTTTAATTTATCTCAATATTCATAACAAACTTATAATATTAATCTTTTAGAGATCCTCCAGTTCATACCTTCCATTACATCATTATGTAGTGATTCTTCTATAGACATAACATGATTTTTCGTGTGTTCCATGACTTTATTAATTTAACTACTCCATAGGATGACCCTTTCAAAGTATTATATTAGGTTCTTGTGACTTATCCAATTTTTGTTGAGCATTATCCACTTCATTATTCAATTCATCATGAATTCATTCCTTTATTACTCAGTAACATTCAATAATCTTAGTATCACCCCTAATAAAATTTCCTTCTAGTATTATTGTGTTTCATTCTCTACCAGATCATATTTTTATGGTAGTAGTCTCATATTTTAGAGGATCCTTCCAGGTTAAATACACTTTTCAACCATTCATTTGTTCATTAACTTCTGATGTAATAGTGTAATTAATAGTGCCTCTCCAACCTTTAGTATTATTAATGAATTCACCTTTATGATCTGATTGAAAAATTCCTAATATTTGACCTACATCTTGAAAGTATTGGGATGGTGAACTCAACGTTAGGTTTTTGCAGTATCAAATCCATTATATTTTATCAATTCACCTCACACTAACCTTTTCAACTAACACTATCCTTTTCAACTTCTAGGTAAATCGTCTAGAAATTATCAGTATATATCTACTAGTGGTAGAATTGATATTTATTAATGTTCTATGTTTTGGATTATTTTTGTCAAAAACACCACAATAATGATTCATCTTCCTAAATATCCTTTTCCATTTAATATAATTAACATTAAATATAATTTATAAAAAACATTGAAAAAAATATAATAACTTCATCAGCATAATCCAATGAGATCATTAAGAAAATTACGGTTGTTTGGGAATATTGAGGATCATGTTATTAGTTGAATTATAAAATGGGATGGGATTTTCCCCCTCATATGATGAGTATTAAATTATATCCCTTCATTGAGATAAAATAAATATTTGTAGTTTTGTACCTTAATAGTATATATTATGTTATTATCTATTCATGTAAGGGGAATGTGATGTGTTTATCCATAAAGGTCAATTACATTTGACATATCAATCAACCTAGCTAGTCTATACACAATTAATATAGATATATGGAGTTAGATATTTGGAATTGACATAATTATTTTCTAAAAGTAACCCATTGTATTAGAAAAAGGTATAATATGAAAATTTATGTTTACATATGATGCAATTGAGTGAAATACATATAAAGATACCTATGTTTGATAAACATCATGCCAGATCCCATTCATATTGAGTATAACTAATGATTTTAAAGAAAATACTCTTTGAAAGTATTTATAATTATAGAAATTCATATTTTTTTGTTAATTCTATAAATACACATGGGGTCACACTTTGTTATTGAAAAAATCATGATTAGGTTTGACTCAAGATGCTACTATAACTTCATTTTATTGTTAATATAAAATGATATTTTCTTTTGAATTCACATGGTATTGTGTATGATGTTATACATTGTGATGTTAATGATATATTTCCAAAATGAATTTTTGTAGATATCTGAGAGGATTTTTGGATTTGATTTACATGTTATTTTATATGATACAATATAGGGTGAGATGGATATAAGACTTCCTAGAATTATTGATAGTGGTATATTTTAGGATATATTCCCCAAAGGAAAATTATAGTTTATTAATGGTATAATAGATATTTCATAAAGATATTATATAGGATTTCATGCATTCTTTCCATTCAGGTCATTTTATATGATCAACTATATTGTAAGTAACTGTATATGAATCAATTCCAATGTTTACTATATGTTTGGTGATTGAATGTTAAGTGTTAACTTCTGACTAATATTCTAATAGATAACATTAATTATGTTTTTCACAATAAGAATATTTTTAGAGTTTTTTTAGTTGACATATTAAAATGGATTTGTAATAGAATTTATCCAATCATGTGTTTATGAAATGCATATGTAAATGCATAAAACGTATCAGGAGTTGTATTTATTGATATATAAACATGTAAAACATATTTGATAAGGTTATATAATTTTACCAGTAACATGTTGAATCTCTATCCCTATCATTTCTCCCTTAATTATTTACAATTTTCAACATGAGATAATAGTATATTTTGTTTGCATTGTTGATCCTACACCAACATTGAGTGATTAATGTACAATTCATGCATACAATTCAAATGAGGAATTATATTAACATTCCTAATTATGAACTCCATCATTTATGGATGAGTAACTTTTTTTAGTAATCAACAGTGTCAAGTATGAATAATATAGTTTTTTAATTCTACAGTTTCCATGATTTTGGGTTTTATACAAGGATTTCTTGGTTTTTTGGTTTCTAATATTTCAAATGATTATTTTAAACATTCCATGGTCATTAGAAACATTGTAAACCCAAAATGCATAACCCAAAAATACTCTTTTTGGAAGTTCTTCAATGAAATATAATCAAAAGTTAAATCTTTTGTTCCATTATAAATCCTCTAAAAATGTTTTTGTGGTCTTCATTATGATTAATTGAGTTGGTTTTTTGAATGTACACCCATAAAATGTATGACCCAAGTGGTATCATATTTCATAACAACCATTACACAATTTAAATTAATATGAAATATTCACATTTAAATTTTCAGTCTATCTATGATCTTTTTCCCCATAATTTGGTTATCTCCCCCAAAGATATTTTTATATTTATATTTTATAAATATGACAAATTATTCAATTGAATTGATGTCACATTGAAAAAACATCACCGCCAAATTAATTTTTTTTATTATCAAAATGATTTTAATGATTTTTTTTGAAACCAATAAAATGAAAACCTAAGCATGTTAATGAAAAAAGGAACTCACAAAATCATTACAAACAAATATATGATTGTTAGAGTAACTAACATTGTATGAGCCACATTTCATCAAAGATACCTAAAAATAGAGATTATCCATAATAGGTTCTACCAAATGGTTTTCCATTATATCCCAATCCTGGATATATTCATCTAAATTAATCATTCTCTATTTGATTACACGTGAAAATATACGATCTTGTTTGTTGACCCATTCTGATTGTTTGGCATGAAGAGAAACTCGGATCGATCTTTTGTATATTATGTCTACCTCTTCCATGGACACATTAATATTTAAATATTCATCTAAAATCTCTTAGTTAGAGTGGTGGAGAATCACAAGTCCTACATTTTCAACAGAATTTGATGTTTTCCTCCCATAGAGACAAATTTCTAAACATCTGTCTAGTATTTTCATTGCCTTAGTTATCATTAATTTTCAAGCTGATCTGGTGACCACAGGCTTTGGAATGATGTATTAGTCTTTGCAAGGATATTTTTTTCTTTTTTTTTGAACAAGAGGTCCCCATGGACCTTCCGTATATTTCCATTCCTTGAGTTGCACCCAGAGGACATCAATATATGGTGATCTTATTCCCATTCTGAAATAGATTTTGAGTGTAATTATTTATCACTCATAGAGCACTTAACATCATGAACCGGGCCCTCTAAAAACTTTAACAATTTCAATGAAGTGTCCTTAATATTCCTTTTGGAATTAACTTTCCCACATACTTCATAATTTTTCCTACCCTATCCTTGATCTCCTAGAGTTTGGAATATTTTATCCATAATAACACATGGGATCCCCATATTTTTGGTACCAACTATTCCTAATTGTATTGTTCATTCCACTGGACCATCAATTTAAAACTTCCAAGCTTCGTATTAGAATACAAATTCAAGGCTTCATAGAACCTGCCTTATGGATCTACAGCAGTAGAAAAATTCACAATAAGTGGCAGTGAATTAATTCATGGGATGTAAATTACACCAACTACCTTAGAAGATTATATAGTTCATGCCTCTACTACCCTTGAGTAGTGATCAAATAGCTCAACACCCTTCCATCCAGTTCCCTACACTATTTGTGAATAGTAGGTAATTTTATTAGAGAAACCTGAATCTAGAAGAACCTTCTATGTCCTTTCAAAGAGAAATTATCCTTGAATATTCCATCTAGGTCCAGTTGACCTTTCACAAGTCCAAAAGAACTACTATCCCCAAACAACCCCCTATCCTCTTGTTGACTAGTGAAAGCATCCTCACTGCTTCAAACAGAATAGATATGCTTCATCTCTTCTGCCTCAGGAGCAAACTCTAAATACATGTAGTTGAGCCCTATATCCAACATCAGATAAATTATCATACTCTTACACTCGAAATCTACTATTCAATAACCCATTACTTTTTGCAAGGAATATAAATCATACCACAATTTTGGGAAAATATCCTACTTGTATCAGAATTCTTACCCTATAGTGATCTAACGAAACTCTATCATTGGTCTAGAGAAATAAAACTCCACACAAATTCTTAGAGAAATTGGGTGGGACACTACTTTGGTTCGACTATCAGAACATAAATAATGTCAAAATAGATTCCCTTGCATCTGTAAAATCGATGGATTCTGGAAGGGAAGGAGGAGATCAGGAAACATTAACCAAATCATCATTGTCTGGGTATCATGTTGTTGGGTTTCAACTTGTTTTTTAGAAGTAATAGAACCTCCATAATATGTGGACATGTTTTTGAAATAAAGAAACGTTGGTCAAAGATGTTTGAATTAAATTCACATGGACACACATATTTTGACGCAAGAATGAGGGCCTATTAAAAGAAGGAATCAACCCTGCTTCTTCATCCACAATACCAATATTAGAGGGGTGCACATACAACAGCATAGGGTAGAGGCTTGTGAAAAAAAAAATTGTACAACGGTTTCATGTGTGGGTGGTAGCTAACAACGACAAATTGGGTTGTGCAACAAGGTTCTACAACAACGTTGTTTGTCCGTTATTGTTCTCTGAAGGGTGAAAAATTTTCATGAACTATTATTAGATAGGTGGAAAAGGCATATTCGGGTGTGAATTTCACACTAGATTTTCTATTTTATATTTTTAATTCATGTTAGGCCTATTTCTTGTATTCATTGTATACTCCAATTCATAGTGAATATTCTCAGTGTTTCCCCATGGTTTTTTAATCCTTATCATGGATGGTTTTTCTATGTAAAATTATATTTCCCCTTTATTATTTTTCTATTTTTCTTGGCTCTTTGTTTACATTGTTGATTCTCACAATTTTGTTTTGTCATAACTAAGTTTATCTTGAAAAAAAATCAGCTTCTGACCCAACATCTGGTGTCAGAGGAAGTTATTCATGTTTCTTGTTGACTAAATATGGATGATTCATGCCGTGAGATTCCTTACAATATTGAATATTTTTAATAGGATAAATGATTTTACACTTTGGCTACGAAGAGTTAAAAATATTCTGGTTCATGAGAAGACAATGAAGGCATTGAAGAAAAAATTAGATAAACTAGATACAATGAGCATTGATGATTGGAAAGACATGAGAGAGTTAGAAACAAGCCCGATTCAGATGTTTTTGAGTGATAATACACTATGGGAAGTGATGAATCTGACAGATCTGGATGAGATTTGGGAGAAGCATGAAATTTGACATAAATCCAAACTCCAAAAAAAAATTATATTTGAAGAAATGAATTTATTGTTTGTGAATACCAGATAATGGAGATTTAGGTAACCATCAGGATGAGTTCACCAAAAATCTGATGGAGCTATCCTTAGTGGAATTCAAAAATAATGATAAATGTAACATGATATCTATTGAAATGGAAGAAAAAGATAATAATTTACTTTTTTTTGGGTTTGGTTCTTTATTCATATGATAATATCATCACCACACTATTTTTGGGAAAGATTCTCTATTGTTGGATGATTTGATTTCATTGTTTATGATGAACGAGACTCGATGAAAGACAAATAATGGTGAATTTGTGGGTAATAGAAGAATTATGGCTATTGTAGGATACGATAGTCAGAGAGGTCGGTCAAAGACAAGAATATTGGTCAAGTGATTCTTTTGAAACAATGAGTGTCATGTTAAAAGACAATGATATGAATTTGACAAAGATTAAGTAACAAAATAAGGCACACAACACTGATTTAGAGGACACTGGAACAAATCCTCTTTAGGGTGAGGGTGATTTACTGTAAGTTGGCGTTGATTGTCACGGGTCAGATTTGTACACTGAATGAGTGGTTTATTCAGCAGTGTCGTACCATATTTCCCCAAAGAGGGAACTATTTTCTTCATATGAAGAAGATGACTTTGGTAGAGTGAGGAAGGGAAATTGATATTCGGCTGATGTAATTGGTGTTTGTGATATTTTTATCATTATGGATGTAGGTTTTACACTGAAATTGATGGATATGTGACATCTGCCAAGTATTTTCCATAATTTTTTATCTATGTGTTCTCTTGATACTAATGGATTCATGATTTCATTTGGTGGTGGAAGATGTAATTTTTCCAGAGTATCAGATTTAAGCATAATCGATCATCGTGCATGAGTCAAAGATCATCAAATAAGTTGATGAAGGTTTTGAATTTGAATCATGTAAGGTTGGGTGTTTTAGATCGTACACCTAATTATTTTTCTTCATTGAGTGTCACTATTTAAAAAAGAATGAAAATAAAAAATCAGGGTGTTGGTCTGAGAGTTCTCTACTGCTCAGAGGATGTTTAGTATTGGGATCAAGTAATTCCTACTGGTTCTCCAAATTATTTGGCGATCACAAGTATGGGGGAGCCAGATATGATTGATACTGGAATATATAGTGCATACACAAATAAGATAAGGACTCCAGAATTTGGATTTCCTTTAGAGGGGTAACTTTTAGGTTTCCTTTAGAGATGAAAAATAGGGATGTCATATATTCTATAGAGGTTAATGGTTGGTTCAATACCATTCATGTTGCGTTCCAACTAAAATTCTGGATGTGATCTATTGTTCGATGGGTTCAAGGGGGAGATTATTGAAGTTCAGGCCCCATTTTTTAGAAGTAAGGCGCCTCCTCAATATGAGGACATGTTTTTGAAAAAGAGAAATGCAGTTCACATAAAAATGAATTATAATCACACTGATACACATTTTTTATGCAGCAATGAGTGCCTAAAAAATGGAAGTTGTGGCCATGCTTCTTCATCAACAATAATAAGAGCCGAGGGGAGCATAGACACCAGTAGAGGGAATAGAATTGTTCGAAAAAAACGATTACAACGGTTTCAAGTGTGGGTGGAAGCTCACAAAAGTGAATTGGGGTTTGCAATGAGGTTCTACTACAATTTTATGTGTTAGGTATTGATATCCTAACGATGATGACTTTTCATGAACTATTATCATAGATGTGGAAAAGGCATTTTAGGGTGTGAATTTCCCACAGGTTTTTCTATGCTGTATTTTTAATTTATGTTTGGGTTATTTCTTGGATTCTTTTTATTCTCTCATTCATAGTGAATATTCTTGATGTTTCCCTATGTTTTTTAATACTATAAAAGGATATTTTTCCACATTAAAATATATGCCCCATTTATTATTCAACAGTTTGGTTTGGCGATTCGTTTAAATTGGTGATTCTAACAATGTTTTTTTCTTCAACTATGTTTATTTTGAAACCAACCCACTTCCTACCCAATATATGTTTCATATAAAAATCATAGCTCCACCAGAAAAGGAAGAAGCGAGATTTTTTTGATGCGTGGGGGGGGGGGCTCTAGTGCTCGCATGAATCAATTTGTCCTATAAATATAAGAATATCATGATATTATTACTATCAAGGTGACCCACCATTGTGCATTCCTATAGACCACATGAGTTGAGGAAAAACCATTTGAAGGAGTCCACTAAGGGACACCGTTGTTTATGGAAAGCAATCAGTGTGAGAATTAGAAGATAAGAGGCGTTCCTGAACTCTAATAATGAGAGCGTGAGATAAGGAAAATAATTGAGAATGTCTATCACTTTAGGGAAAATGGATATTTGATGGAAGGAAGGGTTAAAGTTAGGGTTATAAATTGGAAAGAAAGGGTGAGGCTGAGAATCATCGTCGACCGGCGAGGGTCCCCCCCCCCCTCAAAAAGGGAAGGGACCTCCTCAGTGGCTATTATTGTTAAGGAAGGATAGGAAGTTCCATCGCTATCACCATTCTCGTTTTTCTTATTTCATTCTCTCTATGATATTCAGTTTATCATTTTACATACTTTAACCCAATTCAAAATACATTGAAACAACCTCATACCCACTCCAACACTAATATTAGTAATATAATACAAATTATTTTTTAAAATATATATTATCTAAAATGAATTCCATATTGATTTTTTTATTTTTAGAATTATATCAAACTATTATTTATATAATAATTTTTCTGATAGTAAATACCTCTCCCTCTTAAATACATATGTTTTTTTTTAATTTTTTATACCAATTTTTAGAATATCTTTCATTAATAGTTTAAATTTCTAGTAATAGAAATTTTTTATATTTATCTATAAAGTAAAAAAAATTAATTCCATGTTTTTTGATTTATTTATATCTTTATTCATGTATAATAGGTATATCTTGGGAACATATTATGTGTTATCATTATAACTGTAATTATTTATCAATAAATCTGAATGAATTAAATATTTTTCACTAAATTTGGATTATCTACTAACTTCATGAAAAAATTCCCAAATATGAAGTTAAACATATTCATTTGATTCATAGAATCAATTAAATTTTATTTAGTCATATCATGTTTATCCCTTTTGTCTATTATATACCCTTTTATTACTTTATTAGTTGTCCTCTTGTATTCAAGAGAATACTTTATTCATTCAATTTCATTTACCAAGACTTATTTTTTTATCAATGTCTACGTAACAGCTCATTATTTCATAGAGTTTCATGAAATTATAACCCCCACATATATCTTAATTATTTTTTACATAAACACATTAAATTCATGTTTTAACATGAATTATGCCTCCATATAATTTTTTATTTATAGAAACATTCATCACCACTTAATGAATAATCAATGTTAATATTAGAAATAAATATCTTCTCTTCATGTAACTTTGATAAACCTTCTAATACTAAATATTTTTTTGTTGTTTCTTCATCCATTTTAGATTGAACATTACTACTATATATCTTAAAATATATATTTTACTTCTACATTTCGTAATATTTTTTACTAATTGTTTTAATTTATTCATTTAATTATTTATTGAGGAAACAAATTTAAAATCATTTTCATCACCATGAAAGTTTGAAAATTCACTAAAAATTATTTGATACAACCATAATTGAAAAATATTAAAGGAAATTTACCATGAAATGAATTTTTAACTATTTCATTATATAAAATATTATATCATGTTAAACATAGAGTCAATATTGTCTTCCAGTGAATCTAATTTTTTACTATATATTTGTAGAATCTGTTTTCATCATTCTTAGCATTAATGGTCATTTATTTAAATTTCATCTATATAGTTATGCCCACATTCATATTTTATAAAATAATGATATTATAGAAATCATCATGATGAAATACGTACAAAATGAAATATTCAAAATCAAATACTTAAAAAAACCATGTAGTTGGATTCTAATTATCTTCTCGATGATGGTAAAATATTACAACTTCTCTATATACCACATTATGGTGAGGGAATAATGTATCCATCATACCATAATTAATCTTAAAAACATCCTCAAAATTTCACTACCAAATTTATTGGTTAATATCTTTGACCCCTTTATTAGCTTCATAAATATTATTTAAATTGTCTCATACTCTTTATATTTCTTGATTATGATTAATTTTATAAAATATTTCTAATATAGTGATCATAAAATTTTATTATTGGATCTACAATCATTCTCAACTTTTCTCTATCCTACAGTCATTGTTGTTACCTCTCTATATGTTTGTATATAACCACTAGTCACCATATACCGTACATAATGACCCTTGGCTAACAAGAATGTAATAATTTTATATTTATATATATAAATGTATTCTATTGAATTTAGTATTTCCATTAAAATTTCTTGAATTTATGTGATTGATAATAATTAGTAAAAATAACACTTTAACTTATAAAATTCAATAGATAAATATAACATATATGTATTTAAAAAGTATTTCAATAAGAACATATAACCTACTATAATAATTTTTTGGGGTACTAGTATATATGTAAACACAATAAGGGAGGGGGAATAGGAGTATAATTTTAGTCTTCTAAGTAAGGATCACTTACTATTGATTTTTTTATTTATTACATAAATAGGATTTTATTGTTTATTTCATCTGTAAGTCATTTCATAAACATCTAAACAGTAGGTGCAAAAAAATTTACATGGTCCACAACTCATTGTGAGTACCTATTACTTAGTGTGTTATGGTTGCAATCCAACTTTACATATTTTTACTCATCTTATCAGGTATAAACTAGGAGGGTATGGGGATAACACTAATATTTTACATAGATAATTTTTTTGATAAAATAATTGACCTCCAACTAACATAATAATGAATTAGATATTTGAATCATGAAATATGTTTCTAAGTATACTAGAGTGGTTTTTATTAATATATATTTATATACCTATTATTTATCTATATGTGATATATACCTAAAATATTCTTTATTTTGATCCCTTATTTATCTTATAAACTATTATCCAAAATATTCCACTATAGTTTACACTTCACCTTATAATACATGGGGTTTTATCTTTCAATATGTTTTATATTGGTCAATGAAAAAAATATCTACAACGTACTTCCTCTTATTTTTCTATTATGACATCTCTTCCAATATTTCATAACTACAACAATTATTATCCTATAATTCTTAATCAAAATAGCCATGTTAATTGGTGTAAACGACTTTATCCAAGACCATAATGATGGATTTTTTAAAGAATGGTATATTTCATGATTTTTAACTCCTATTAAAACACAATGTTTCTCAATTCATTTATTACAAAGAATTTTCTAATACTTATATATCCATTACACATAATCATTTAATCATATATAAAATTGTATTAAAAATTATGAATTCATAAAGAATATTTATTTGTCCTTTTGAAACCTTATATTTACCATTATACAATCTTAAAAAATATTTTTTTACTCTTACACATCATTCTTTCGTATAATCGATTTCTACACAGAAACATAGACATACTTTAATTTTTACAATTCACTATAACTCTAACACTAACTATTGATTATAATATATATTTCCTTATTATTCACAGAAATTCATCCTTTGTAAATCATCAATAAATATTATGAAATTATTAGGTAACTATTAAACAATTATTTTTTCGAAATCTATAATTATGTATCCAATATATTTTTTCCATCATTATATTTCCCAAAAAAATATTACGCAATCTCAAAAAAGTCATTTCCTTATTATAGAAGGCCTTCATTTATTTTTCCATATCATATATGAACTTCTTTATAATTTCTTCTTTGCCTAAATTGTGATTATATTCAATTAATATAAACTTTTGAGTATAAAATACTGCTTATAATTTCCCAAAATTTCTTCCATCCACTTAAGCATATATAAAACCAATTCATATTATTAATATAGAATATGTTGATGGATGTAATTTTAGGAAAAATTAACATGGGGATTTTTATTCATTTTTATATTATTTTGGATTTTTAGACAATAGCCACAAATATTTTACATCTAAAAAATATCCTCTTATAATAAATAGAGGATTATAAGATCAAAATATTCTTATAATACCACAAAAATTCCACAAGAATAAATAATTTCATTCATGGAATGTGTGAGGTTGTAAATGGATTATGAAATTTTCAAATCAGAATTTGTGTTTTTTATACATGATTATCATAAGAAACAATAAGAAAAAAATATGCAACACTATGAAATTCTATTAGATGAATAAACTTATATAATTCAATATGTTTGACGATATTTTCTATATAAAAATAAAAAAAGTAACCAAGAAATATTTTTATAAAATATAATTATTTAAGTATGACCAATAAATCAAAATTATTAAATTAGGACAAATAAATTTGAGTAAACTATTTATGGATTATATTTATATATAAAATAATGTGTAATAATAATATGAATAAAATTCAGTTAATTTAACTAAAATTACTAATATTGAAATTTATTGTTAAGAAAAGAATTATCTAAAAAAATATATCTTTTTATTTTATTGTAATTTATATTTAAATAATCTTATGATTAATGATAAATTATGGTTGATATTAAAAATTTTTTAAACCAATTTAGTTAGTAAGTGATATGACGTAATAATTAGAACTATTAATATTTGAAAATTTTATTTTATAATTAAAATAGTTTTTATTATATATATTTATACAATTTTATTATAAAACAGAATTTATAAATAATGAAATATTAAATTAATACAAATAAACATTATTTTTTAAAAAATTCATATTAAAGTTGACTTAGTATGATTTTTTTGAGAATTTTCATAAAAGGTTGGTTCTTAGTTAAAAATATGGTTTTTCATGAAACATATAAATTTTAGGAATTATTATTATATTAGAATGATCTATAAGATTAAAAAATTATGTGATAAAATATGAATCTATTAATTAAATTAATGAATTTTTAAAAATTATTGGAACATAAAAAACCTATGGAAAATATTTTTATAACTATTTATCATGTAACTTTAATATAACAATATCATTCAGTCTTTTATTTCAATCAATTAATTTTAAAGGGGTTTTTTGGTTTGTTCTATCCTTAGAAGGCCCAAATCCTTTTTTATAATCCCTAAATTTAGGACATTAAAATCAGTTTCAGAGATAATTTATAAATTATATAAAAATAAATATCAGAAAATATTATTTCATAAAAAATAGTTTCAACTCAATTATGTGTCCTTATTTTAAAATTAACTTTTCACACCTTTAAAAATATTAATTACTATGGTCAGAAATAGAATACTACAATAAAAGTAAAAGGGGTAAATTGGTTTTGAACTAGTATGAAATTCCTAGTGGAATAATAAAACTTAATTGAATTGATTTTTCATATTTTAATTATCCAATAATGGTTTCCCAACATGTTATTTCATTTTTATGCCTCGGTCCCCTGAAAATTACATTTCATTTTTGAAACATTTAACTGTATTTTCAATGTTCCCTTACATTCACATATAAAAATATACCACTTACACCCTTCAATGATACACTTCCTCTTATAATTAATCCTTCAAACTCTACCATTATATTGTATATATAACCCTATTCCACAAATATAATCCATTTTGCTCATATTTAGGAAATTACATAGAAATTCAACGGTACTTATAAAGAAAATTCAAGTCCCTGACATGGGTATTATAAACTACATATTTTTTCTTCATAATTATAATATTTAAAATTAATTATTACCACACTAATATAACTATATTATCATCATTTATATACCTTAATGTTTCTATATTTAGTGTATAATCATTATTTATTCATATAACCCTTCAAATAAGAAATCTTATATCATCCATGCATTATGGAAACTAAAAATTCCCTGATGTAACATGTCTCATTTTCCTATAATATCTTATAATTATCGATTTAGGGATGATATTAATTGATAAATATTACATTTAATTTATCGTTAGTTTTATTTTATGAAAAATTAGAGAACCAATTAATGATATGTTCAATAAATAATTATCATAATTCAATCTTTTTACACTAGTGAACTAATGGTTAATGATAGCATTTTTTAATTTTATGACTTCATATGAATTATATTATATTTTTAATTATTTACAATGATATTATTTCTCACTAGAAACACTAAATATAATCATTATTCATCTGGTATAATGATATTACTGCTAAACCATTTCTGAGTCTTTTATTAATCATGGCATATATATATTTGGGTGGGCTTAACAACCTAATTGAACAATATTAGTAATTTAGTTCAGGGATGACTACGAGATCATATTTTATATTTTAATAGAAAATTAATATGTAAACAATTATTTTTACGGAAATTGTATATAGATATTTAACTCATATGGTTTCAAAAAAAAACATTTGTTCTTTAAGAATCTATGAAACACGATCAACAGTGACTTCATCTTCATGGTTCGTCACAAAAAATATCATTAATTAGAATTTGTGATTTATAAAATATCTTGAAACATATGATAAAATACCTTATATGATTTAATATTGACATAATTTCAAAAAATAAAAGACACCAACATGACTATTATCAAACTAGTAGAAACGATCAAGGCTATCAACACCCGATGTAGAAAATCAGCAGAATTAATTTAGAGAACTAATATTTTTGATAATTATTAATTAAAATGAACATTATTAAGGTTAGGAATTATCTTATTATGATATATATATTAGTGATATAGGAGGTTAAAATTTGTACATGGAATTTAGGATAAGAGGAAAGGATTCTCATCAAAATTTCCATTCATTGAGACATTTTTTTTCATTATTGAACCTCATTTATTTTATATGGTGTATATAATACATATTTTTGATATAATATCATGAATTATATATTAATAATTTCATTTTATGTTTAACTACATGACCTATATTTCAAACGGGTTTGATTCAAATGTTTCTAAAGTGGAAATGGTTTTTTTGGTCTCAATTCAATTCTATGGAACAAAGTGCATTTTGTGTACCCAGATTTATTTGTAAGGTGTACTCAAAAACCATGGATATATTTTTTTTATATTATTTTTATTTCATGGGATTTACATTGTAAATCATTTTACCTTATTCAAGTAGTAATTAATTCAGTTGTCTCCCTAGCAGTAAGTATTTTGTGTAACTATTTTTTTCATTGAGTTATGATCATTCATGAAAATATTTATTATATTTTTGGTACATTGTACATTTTAAATATATTATGTGGAATTATATTTTTGTTACATTATGATATAAATTTATAACACATTAAAACATTGATATATATTTCTCACTTTCAATGTTATTTTCTTTTGAAACATTCTACTTTGTGTCTCTAGATAAAATGTGATCATACAATTTTAGTATTAAATATGTTGTTTTCTTACCTTTATATACAGTGTGAACATCATATTTTACATAATTCATATTATATTATTTTAACATAGAAAATATGTTATTCTATTAACATTGTAAAATTTTTTGTAATATCATATTTGTTTATCCAAAATGGATTATTATTGGAAAGATGACTATGTGTGGTGTGAATATCCACCTTATTTCTATAGATGAGTTATAATTAGGTTACCAATTTTGTTTACCTAGGAAATGTATTTTAATTAATTTTTATTATTTACTACAGATATATGTTTATTATGTGTTGATTTTTCCCTCATTATATGGAGTGTCATATTTTATTAAGTAAGTGTTTCCTTAGGGAATGGTATGAAAGGTCAGGATGACTTGTTGGTGAATGAATTGGAGTTAATCGGGTCTTAGGTGGGTCATAGAGTTTTATATACCCAAGATCCATTAACATGTATCATAATACAAAACATGTTTTATTTTTATTTTGTGTATGTATATATGATTCATCAAGATATATTGATTGTGGTGTCGATGAAAATTATTGTGCCTTCGCCTACGTCCTTGATAATTGGTTTTTGATGTTTGGGATTATGAATTCAATTAGTATAATAAAAATATAAGTGATATCCATGCAATTATTTATTGTCATAGATATATAGTCCTACCATTTTTATGTTGATTACGGATTCATGTTTGTTTTCCTATTCCTGTCATAATATAAATTCCATGTTTATAACCTGACTATATCAGTTACTAGTGTCCCTTACTGAGCATTTGAGCTCACCAATATTTTGGGATTTAATTACCCATGTAATGAAGAAATTCTATAAAAAATACATGTATATATGGATAGCATATGTGGAATAATTTTTGAGAGTTTTTTAATACTTATAATGAATTAAGTAGTTTCTTAGTTATGTATTGGACAAAATATATTTTAGTTAAGAAAGTTAGGGGATCTGTTAGTTCATGTTTTGTTTTAGTTGTCTAATTATATAATCATTAAATAGTCTTTCATATGTACGATATTCAATAATAATTTATTATTTTTTAATTAATGAATCTTATTTCAAGGATTTTATTTCTAGTATTAATGTGATTATGTTAGTATATCATTATGACCATTAAATTCGATTGTTTTTTTGGGGAATCACTGTTGGTTTGAAAGGAAAGTTTTCAATAACATTTTAGATTAATATTTATTATTTGGTAATTATTTATAGATTGATAATTTAATTTTGATCCCAATGTCAATAATATAGATAACCCTTTATAATAGTTGATTATTTATTTTTTCGAAATAACACACATTTTATTTAGGTATTGGAGTTAGAAAACCCTAGTTAATACTCTAAATATGATCCAAAGCATAGGATGATATAAAAAAGATCTGGTAAAGTCTTGAGTAGGTGGATTTACTTGAAATAAATTCAAGGTATAGATATTATAATTTAGTTTAAATTGTGTCACTGATACACATAGGGGTAGTCACTCTGAAATGGGTTAGTTGAGTATTGACTCAATGATCACATTGATGCGTGATGAGGGGTCATAAGACTACACACCTAGCTAGACACTCTCAATGGATATTCTTTGGTCCGTAAAATTATATTTATGAACCATTATTAAATGTATAAGATTATTTTTTCTAATTAGGTTGGGGAACATAATAGAAAAATTTCCATATATAAACAAGGATAAAACAAGGTAGTCAAAGGGAGATCCAAAATTATCATATATTAAAAAATGTTTCATAAGTGAAGAAATATTCATATTTATGTTTTTATATTCATATTTTGAATATTATCATAACCATTATGGTTTTAGCATTTTGTTAAAATAGGATAAAGGAAAAAAAGTTATGAAAGGTATGTTTTTAGAAATCACTTTTTCTTATAACTGAATAAGGGAGAATACTTAAATAGTTGATAACCATATTATATTCCTGTTATGATGGAAAATATGAGTTTTCCTATCTTACCTATGTTATTTAGGGTGATATATGAATCAAAAATAATACATGATACATTTAGTTATCCTCATTTGTGAGTGATATATATTGGTGATTTTCTATGGTATTCTAAGTGTTGTTATGGATTATGTGGGTTATATAAGAATCATTATTCTATAGTTTTACATCAATGGTTTTAAATTATATATAAAATTTCCAAAAAAAATTGATATATGATTTTATGGAAGGGTTATATCTTTTGGGATAATAATAGATGACAAAATATATGAGGAATGGATACGTTTTAGGATTATTATAAGTTAGGTGTTGTGAAAATAATGGTTTGGGTGATTTAGAAAATGTTAGTTATGCAGTACCAATATCTACGATATAGATGATAATTAAGTGGTAATGGTTATCTAATTTTTAAGATTATGATAAAAATTCAATACTATGTAACCTTATGAAATAATTGTTTATATAATTTTAGGGTTAAATATATAGTTAATTTTTTACAAAAATATGTTATATTTGTGGTTTACTTTCATGGAGGGTGAAATATGTTTCGGTAAATGTATGTGGTTGAGAGTATATGATCAAGGTGTGTACATACTTGGGTATGTGATTATAGGAAATATTCTATTCATTTAAAGAAGGGTAAGTTGGTTTTTTAAATCATATGATTCAATTTTTATTGGGATTTGAATATTTTAATATATTTACTAGAAATTGTGGATACCTATTTTAACGATTAAGGTACTATTTATTGGAGAAACCAAGTAAATGTAACATAGGTTAAACCAATAATGATATATTTTAATCTAAGATTTGTGTAGATTGAACAAAATTAATTACAACCTAACATGATGATAAAGATAAAATCTGTTAAGGAAGAATCCATTTTATGTTGTTAAATATTAAAATACCTCCACATTGATAATGTTTTTTCAATAATGTAAAATATTTTGGTTTTAGTAATATCTGGATCTAGAAGTAACAATGGGTATGATGGAAAATATGGAAACTATCTCAATTAACTACTCAATGGAATCAGTGTTGTAGTGAGAAATATTATTATTATGTGAAACTATAAATCATGAACTAAGAATAATAATGTGAATAAACATGAAGTCACAAATAAAACAAGGAATATAAATATGTATTCTCATGAATAATTAATTAGAAAGTATTAATACTGAAAGATGATTCAATTTATTATAAATAAAAAATATGGAAAAAATCAAGGAGGGAAATTACCTCAATAGAAATGTAAAATTATATAAATGCAGTGGTAATAATTATCATACTCACAAGAGTAAGGCAAAGAGAAAATGTAAAAAAAATTTACTTTAATAGAAAGAGAGTTGGTAATTAAGTTACCCAATGTACAAATCAATGGGCCAATGAGTGGGATAATTACCAAAAACCATGCAAATAAGGAAAATCCAATGAAACTACTACTAATGAATACGATAGTGAGTTTTCAATCAAGATTTTCTAGTGTCATATTCCAGATAATGTTTCAATAACTACTAGATATTGATTTATACAATAAAAACTCTAAGTGGTGTGATTATTTTATATATCATTTTCATGTATTTTGGGTTTTATTCCATATAGATAAACATCAACAAACCTTATAAAAAACAATGTTAAATTATGAATGGGTTATATATCTCTATAAATAACTTATAATGATTCTTGGGGTAGATAAATCTATTTAAAATCCCTAAAATAATCCAATCATCATCTAGTGGTGTATGGTAAATTGTGATTTCCCTATATGAATTACATTGATTTTATAAGTCAAATTGTGAGGATGCAATTTTTTAAGGGGGTGTAACAATAAGAGGGGAATGATCACTTTTTTTTTGTGATGAATTTTTATAAATTTTAATCTCATTATAATTCATTAAAATTAATTTACATCATACTAATAAAAACTAAATTATATAATTGTTCATCTTTTATAAAGATATTACAATAAAACCATGTCAAAATCATCCATTAATCATGGTAGGTTCTTATTTGTGTTGGTTTAACCACCTACATAGAAAATACTATCCATTTATGTAATGGATGAATATGATAACATATTTAGTAGTGTTATATGAAATATATATGTCAATTTGTTTTTTAATTTTATTTTAATATTTAACTCATTAATTATGAAACCTCATTATGTTTCTTAAGAATAAGAGAAACAAGACTATCACTGATTTCATCTTTAGGATTCATAACTAAACATGACATGAGAAATATTTATAGATTTAAAAAATTTCATGAAATATCTGTTCTAGTAACTTATATTACAAAATTGTTATTTAGTTTAGAAAAATACCTAATACATTCACAACTACTATGAAACTAGTACAACCCCTCAAGACTTTAAACACTCGATGTGGAAAAACAAAATAGTTCATGTAGAGCATTCCTATTTATTAAAATATTAAATGAAAATATATATTAGTAAAGTTCAGAGTTAATTTATTATTATATTTATGTTTCTGATATAATATAATTAAATATGTTTCTGATATTTAGGATAATAGGAATGGGTCTTCTTCTTAGTTTACCTTTGTTGATATAGGTGTCATATTTATTCACCCAATTTCATTTATGTGGCATATATATGACCTATTTGAGATATTATATCATGAATTATCAATTAATCAGGGTATTTATAGTTCAATTACATGGAATATCATTAAATATGTGTTTATGTTAATATTTTTAAAGATGTAAGGGTTTTCTTGGTCTCAATTATGAATCATTATGACCCAATACTTTTTTCACACCATGTATTCTAATGGTGAATTCACTTCCCATGGATATAAAATTAGTATACTCTATATATTTCATGGTACATACTATCCAAATAATGTTCCCTTAATCAATTGGATATTAATTTAGTTGATTCCCCAATATTAAATATTTTTGGTAACTCAATTTCTATTCATTGAGTTATGATCATTATTTAATCAAAGTTCATATACTTTTGCTACATAATAACCTTTTATTAAAGGGGATTCTCTCATTGAATTCTAGGGATATAAATTACTACCACATGAACCGTTTGAAAAATATTTCAAAATTCATGGGACATCTTCTTTAAAAAAATCCACTTTCATTTTCTGTATAGTTCATGATCATATTATTCTTGTATTTTCTAAGATATATACACATTTATATATATGGCGTAATCATTACATTTTCAATAGTTCATATTTGACCATGTTATCCAAGTAATTTTGTTATTCAATTAACATGGGAAAAATTGTTGGTTTTATATATATTGTTATTCTAAAAAATATGATTATTGTAAAGTTAATTATGTACAATTTGATTATCTTTATTATTTCTTAAGATGATTTATTATCAGGTTATCCCTTATGGTAATGTAAAAATAATTGACATTTTTTTATTATTGACTACTAATGCAGGTTGCATATATATTGAATATCATTTTCAAAATCATACTTCGACCCATGTTTTATTTATTAGGATATTCATATAAGAATGGGATGAAATATCTTTATGAATCGTACAGTGAATCCATTTGACTCAATCAGGAAATGTGTTAGACCTGGAGTTATATAGCCCCTTAATGAATCAACGGGTCTCATATTGAAAAATTGTTTTGTGTATTTGGTGTATACCATTCCAATACAGGAATTTTACTTGAATGTAGTCTCCATAATAAATAATGTATCTAGGCATAAGGACTTCAAAACATCTTTTTTATATTTATAATTATGCATTAATTTTTTATGAGATACACATTACTTATATATATGTTTTAATTTATTTTCATGGATATAAAATTCTCTCAGTTGTGATTTGATCTTGTCATTATGTTGTTTACCCATTAATTTTATTATATTTATTCAAGGTTTATTCTATCTATACAAAAGTTATATGTTTCCCTTAGAGATTATTTAAGATCAAAACTTTCTTACATTTCCATTCCCTAGGTTATGATAAAAATTAGTACATTTGATATGTTTGGAATGATGGATCTCAAAAATTTATTGGAGATGTTGATGTATTATTATGAATTAAGTAGTTTCTTATTTATATAGTGAAAAAATATCCATCAACTGAGAAAGATATGAGATATATTTTCTTTTGTTTTTTCATAATTCTCTACATCCTTAAACCAATAAATATCCATTAGATATGATAAATTAAATAATCATTTCTAGTTTTGTAACAAAGGTTTCTTATATCGATTATTTTAGAGCTAGTATTAATGTGAGTATTTATTTTTGTATTTATGAGCATTAGATTCAGGAGTGAGGGTCTAGAGAATTATAAAGTATAATTCATTAAATTATTTTACATCATAAAAATTAGAATATGATAACACCCTCAATTTGATTTGTGATTTTTCTATTATTTTATGGTAAATTTTATATGAAAATGTTTTTTTTAGATAAATTAAGAGGAAAATATTTGTTAGGAACATGGATTTTCAGATTATATATAGTGGAATTGGGATAGATGAAAAACCAGGATTAGTAAAACCATATAGTCCACCTATTCCGGGATGGTATTGATACATGGTCCAAAGAACACCTATATACATTGTTAGTAAAACCATGAAAATAAACCCACCTCATTTGGATTAATTCTTTATTTTAGTTTGTTAGAACTTAGATTTTCCTTCACTAACTATCAATAAGACCCTAAATAAATTTAAACTAAATTCACTAATTATCTTATAAAAGTTTGAGAATAATCCACTATTTTTTTATTTCGATGATCAATCTTGTGTGTCAAAGATAGATCAACGATTAAAAAACCTATATTTATTCTCATAAAAACTTCCCTTAACTACCTTTATCTCTCTCTCCCTCTCATGAGATAGGATATATTTGAAAGGGGTTAGATGATGATGGATTTGAAACATTGTTATTACGTGATATTATATTTTAGGAATCGTGGGATTCAATCAAGAATGTTACTAACAACTATATATCAATTTAAATCGAAAATTCTAACATCTGTGTAAGTGGATTCGATTTATTTATAGGGTCTGTCGAAATTATGGTAGTGATGTTGAATACTATTTAATAAATTTTTATAAAAATTTTTATAATAAAAAATTATATGTTTTGGATTTTGAAAATAATATTTATTTAAAAAAGGATTCTTAAGAGATTTGGAGATTTATAGAATATTCTTAATTAAAAAAACAATATTTTTTTATCTAAATTTACTATTTCAAATTGATGATTTTTTATTCCTTAATTATTTGTGATTCAATTATTTATGACATAGTTGAGATATTATATTCATGGGAAAATTATTCCTGAATGTCAGCGTGTTAAGTAATTATTAGGATTTGAATTAAAATGTTTATTTTTGATGATTTTTCTAAAGTCCCCAACCCTAGTTGCCTAGATTCGGTGCAATTTTTTTACATTGGTAGATTATTGAAGGAAAATCATCCCATTGAACCAAAAAATTTAGTGATTTGGGAAAAATTTGATACAAACATTTGTATTACATTACATCATGAAATGAAAAACAACATAGTGTCTCCTATGAAAACACTCATATCCATTACATGATCTCTATAGGTAAATCATAATACACCTCTTCACATCCTAGAAAAAAATGAAACATATGAAATGGGTGAGATCAGATTCTCAGTAAGTGTAGAAAATATAGCATAAGATATAATAAATAAGCATAAAATTTTAAGGAAGGATATAAAATAGAAACAAATCCTTTTAAACCTAATCTTGTGCATTATATGGAATGAATAAATAAATTAATACCATTTAAATATTAACATGGATATTATAATAGTCTAATAATCACATGTAATATCAATAATTAATATCATAATAATAAAATTCATAATACTGAGCATCATAACCATATCGTTAAGGTCTCATTCCAAGACCATACATAAATGGGTAAAAAGTTAGTAAAAATCCAAACTAGTTTACCTTATGGAAACTACTAATGAATCATGGGGATTTCATTAACCATTCCCCAAACCATAGGGCTTTAATTAAACGGTCCCCAACCCATAACTTACTATGTTAAATGCACTCCTTATATGAAAAATTTGAAACAGAACCAATATAAACATTCGTATAAAAATTAGTTTAAAAAATGTTAATATATTAACAATAAACCATAAATGATATTAAAATAGAGCGTCCTCAATCAAACATATCATAAAGCCTTCAATAGAATATGGTATATTGTATTTTAAGAAATAAACCACAATTAAACAAAAAATCTAGAAAAGGATGTTAAAATAGATTAAAATAATCTAATAAAGGCATTAATATTTCTTGAGAGAAATATCACTTTTAATTGAAATTATTTTATAAAGGGGAGTGTACTTTTAAAATATTAAATTTTTATTGAAAATAATAATGTAATCTTGTAAAGGAAGTGTCACTCATGGTATATATGTCAAAAAAACATTCCGTACTTATTTTTTTGAAAAGTTCATAAAGTGCCTCATCTTGAAAATAAAAGAAATATTGTTTTAAAAAAATTATAAAAATTAAAACATGGGTAGAAATGAATTTAAAAAATTGTTGATGAATATTTAGAATATTTTGAAATAAATTTATAGGAAACATGGAAATGGATGATAAATATTACGGAATAGATACTTATGTATAAACAACATCATATAGTAATGAGATTGTGAAAATAACCCTTACCTTTTAATTTCCTTTAGTAGAGGGTGATTTAACCTCCTGTATAATGTCCAAAGCATGTTTTTAATTATTATAAAATATATAATTGAGTGTTAACTGCTTTATTTTCCTATGAATATTTTTTCATTTAAGTCATGTTTATTATGTATAGGGTGTATTTTTTTTATATCTAGAATGATATTAAGTTCATAAATAATATATTAACTCATCATATAAATTTTATAATAAATCATGAATGGTTAACATAGAGAATGAATCTCATATCTTCGTGGAGATGGTAGGCCGCATGTACACTTGAGCAATTGTATCATTCCCTTAATGTTTAAATTATATTGAATTGGATGGTATATTAATTATAAATAATCATTACCATGTAATATTAATTATTTATATCCATTATATTCCACACTATACCCATAGAAATATAATTTTGATGAAAAAAAATTACACCACGATGTGGAGACAGAAAGTTGTACGTTTACACACAAGGATATATTATTTTTTGTATGTTTGATAAAAGAAGAATATGGTTTTGAAATGATAAGAATAAAATATCAGTATATAGAAGATACTGGATTTGTTACATTAGCATGGAAATAATATAGAAAGAGGATTTAAAATAATAAAATAAATTGAATTGAATTGGTAAAACAACTACATCTTCTTCGGCAGTCTTCCTTTGGTTCTCCTCTTGGGGACTGTAGGGAAGGTATTTTTTGAAATCCATAACCTCTATAAGTTAAATAATAAATATTAAGGGTAAATTTTCTAGGTTCTGATAAATCTAGAAGGCTCGAGGTGTTGCAAGGAAATGAGGAAATAAGTGCCCTTTTACACGACAGGGAAGGGGGACTCTTGGAATCCTTTAAAATGATAGATTAATATAAATTGATTTTCAGTTTTGAAAATATTAAAAGAGATTTATTTAGAATATAATATTAGTATGGTTCAAAATATCTCTAACCATTTTTTTATACAGGTTTATGTAACACAATTAACCTTATTTTTGGATTTAATTATTAGAAAAACCCTTTAACTCATACCGTGACAACATGGTTTTTTACTCTTTAAGATTAATATAGTTACTATAAAATTCCAAATGGATCCCTAGTGAATCCATGATGATATAATTAACCTTATTATAGTCATCCATTCGAATTATATATTTTTATGATTTTTATATCATTTAATAAAATACTATTTATTTTAATGTATCATTTTTTTTAATTTTGATACTATTTATTTTTTTTCCTTTTAAAATTTTTTTAACAACATGATAACTTTGAACTAACACTTCTAATATATCTATAATATGTCTAATACATCTATATAATTCTTTTATGTCATAAATTATGCAGGATTATATTTATTTTAACATTTGTATTATCATTTAATTAATCTTTATTTTCATTAAATAATTACTACATCATTTATGTGAAATTTTAAAGTTAAAATATTTCAGCTATAAATTTTCAAAATTAAATCTCATGATGAATATAAATTTATTATATTTTATATGAATATTTATAGTTGAATTTATCTTGTATATAACCCTATATTAAATATGATTTAGTTTTTAAAATTATGAGTATGAATTTTTTAACTTAACTTTAAATAAAATATAATAAAAGTATTATTCTTACCCATGAGGCATAAAAAGATCACAATTTTAGAATAAGGATGAATTTTTATGAAACACACTCATCCAATAAAATTGATAAAAGTTTTAGGGAAACATTATAATAATATTAAATTATTTTTACCTTTATTTACCAAATTTACCCTTATCAATGGTAGATAAATAAAAATTTACTAATGTTACTATTAAACAAAAAAATTAAGTTGGCCCTTTAAAACTCTAAATATCATAACTATTACAACCATGTACATATTTTTGTATAAATACAACTCATATTGGTGGTTAAACTATGTTTAATGCTAATGTGGTGAGAAGGGAGGTAAAAGAGACGTTTAAAAGTTCCGTAAGTTTTTATATGTAATTTAAATGTAAAACATTTACAATGAATTAAATTAGATTAATATATGTATTTTAGATATATAGTGACTTTAAAAAATCAATTTATTGTATAATAATTTTATAAATGTATAATTCATCCTTTTAACTATAATGTAGAATTTTTCATTATTCATCAAAAAATAAAACTTTTCTGAAAAATACCAAAAATCCCCCCTATGATAATATTGATATTATGAATTCATAAATGAAGCCTATTTTAAAAAATTAATTTAGAAATTTCATAATGTGGTTAATACTATTGATAATCACTTTTTAACAACTAGTTTGATAGATCATGGTGCACTTGAACTCTGTGTTGCATGCAAAACAAGCTATTGAATTTATTTAAAAATTAACATATTATAGAATATTGGGGTGTTATATTCTTCCCTCCTTCAAAAATTTCATCCTCAAAATTTTATAACATCACCTCATAAAAATATTTGGGTAGTTCTTCATCATAAATTCCTCAAATCCCCACGCCACCTATTCTATTTTATGGGTTATCCAAATAACCTTTACTGGTCTAGTCATCCAATTAATCAACACTTGTTCTCTAGTATTAATAATATTCATAGTATCTTCACAATAAGACAAATTGAGTTCTAGTTCTACTTCTTCATTGGTGATTACATGCGTTGGGTCTGACATGTATTTCCTTAATAGTGATATGTAGAACACAAAATGATCTTTGGAGAGACTTGTCATCATTTCTAAATGCTTAGCTAAAACTCCATTTCATTCTATAATTTCAAATATCTGGTGTACATGGGACATAATTTTCCTTTCTTTCAAAATATTATTACACCCTTCTATTGAGATACATTAAAAAACATGATTTCTCACTTGAAATTCCAAATCCTTCCTTCAGTTATTGATATAATGGTTTTGACTAATTTCATCTTGTTTGATATGAGTTTGAATAAAATTTACCTTTTCCATTATTTCATCATTAATTTCTAGGACGATGAGTTTTCTTTCACCAACATCATCCCAATAATTTGGTGTATGACATATCTTTCAAATAATGCTTCATATAGTGCAATATGAATTCTAGAATGGAAGTTATTGCTATAGGAAAATTATAATAGAGGTAAATATTGATACCACCTACCTTTAATATCAATTGAACAAGAAATTAACATGTATTATAAAGTATGAATTTTCTTTTTTGATTGTCTATAAGTTTGAGGGTGGTCGAAAATGCTCAAAAGAAGTTCAGTATCTAAGGCCTTCTAAAGACATTTATAGAACATTGATGTAAAATTGGGATCATGATCTGATATAATCGATATAGGTAAACCCTGAAGTCTTTCAAACTCATTATTATAATTTCTTGCTAAGCATTCATGAGTCCAAACTTCTATAGAAAAAGGAAAATTTGTTGATTTGTTAAGACGGTCAACAATAACCCATATCACATTAGTTCTTCTAGGAGTATTTTGTAGCCTCATGAAGATGTCTGTTGTAATATAATATAATTTCCATATAGTTATAGGAGTAGGTTACATGAATGCTATAGGATGTTTACTTTCAGCATTCACTTGTTGACAAACCAATCATTGTGAAACATAATCTAAAATCTCCCTCATCATATTTTCCCACCAAGAATTTTCCTTCAAATCAATATACATCTTACTAGTACCTGGTTATATAGATTAATTTGAGCTATTAGAATCATCCAAAAATTCCCTTTTTAGATCAACTATACAGTGAACATAAAGACTCTTCCCAAATTTTAAAATCCCATCTTCATATACGAAGTCTATCAATCTCCAATCATTCACAACTATAATTTTCTTTTGAAATTTCTCAACATTATACTAAGATCTTTTAAAACATTATAATAGATATGGTTTGGAAACTATTTGAAAAAATTATTCATGTTTCCCCTTCTATTATAATTCCCATATACATATTTACAAGATCAATGATCATTGGATACCTTTGAACTCTCATTTTTTTTCAAAACTCTATGGTCCTTCATACACAAAGCATATGCCACATTATTTTCCATACCTTGGAGGTTGTGTATTGTGACATAATAATAATTGAGTAGCTTGTCCATATAGTTTGCCTCATACTGAGTTTTGTCATTGAGAAAATATATTTTAAAATCTTATGATCATTATATATCTCACATAATTCACCAAAGAGATAGTGTCTCAATATCTTCATATGATATATTACATATTCTAACTCAAGATCATGAGTAGGATATTTATTTTCAGAAGTTTTTAACTACCCTGATTCATTTTTAATAACCCTATCAATTTGAATAATGACACAACCAATTCTTTTCATTGATGCATCACTATAAATCACAGAAGCTTCATTTCCAAATGGTAATGTCAATAAAGAAGCATTGAATAATCTTCTATTCAATTATTCAGAACATTCTACACACTCTTCATTCCTAAATGAAATTAACCATTTTACATGTGAGCTAGGTTAACAGGTTACCCAATCGAGCTTAATTTTAGACGAAACACTTATAGTAACTTGATAAACCAATAAACCTATGTACCTCCATTATTCTTGTCGGTGACGTCCATTCATGGATTAAATTTATCTCTGTAGGATAAAAATAAATTCCCTCCGTGGAGAAAATATGGAAAAGAAAAGAAATTTCCTAATTCCAAAATTCACACTTGATTAATTTACCATATAATTACCCACTTATGATAGTCCCAATAATTATTTGCAAGTTATTATAATTGTCTTCATAGATTTTAGAATATATTAGAATATAATAAATGAATACCATACCAAAATCATCAAGATATTACTTGAACACTCTATTTATAAGATCTATAAAAATTGGGGGTACATTAGTCATTCCAAATGTTAATTATTGTAAATTTTTAATGTACATTCCTCGTCTAAAAAGATATTTTGGAATTTATTCCTTATTCACTCGCAATTTATGATATCCCTGATGAAGTTCAATCATCGAAAATAATTGAGATCCATGATGATGGTCAAATAAATCATTAATGTTAGGGATAATATACTTGTTATTTGTAGTAATAGAATTTATTTCCCCATAATCAATATAATGCCTCATGGATCCGTCTTTCTTCTTGAAAAAAATAGGGGATCCCCATGGAGAAACACTAGTGTGAATACATCTATTTTTACCCAAATACTCATGTTGTTTCATCAACTCCACTCATTCCAATGAGGCCATTATATATGGAGTCTTTTATATTGGTCATGCATTAGGGATTAAATCAATAGAAAACTCAACTTCACGCTCTGGGGGGTGTCTAAGTAAATCTTCAGGGAAAATATCGATGTTTACCTTTACAATAGGTACATCCTCAATTTTAATATTACCATATTCATCCATAGATGTTATTTTATATACGTCCATAATAATTTTATCTAGTAACGCTAATATGGGTGTAACTAGATAACAATCGGGTGCTGATGTTTCTTATTTAATGATAATGGATTCTTCTTATTTAGAAAAAATTGTAATTTCATTCTTCATAAAATAAATATTCACATCATATTTTGAAAGCCAATCCATATCGAGGATTATATCAAATTCAAACATAGGTATAATGATAATGTCCACAACTAAATTAAGTTTATGTTTTGTAAAGGGGATTAACATACATATATTTATTGTAATGAGTCTTCCCTTAGGAGTTTTTATTTACAAGTCCTTTGTAAAATCCATCGGGAAATGACAAATTTTCATAGAAAACCGAGAAGATAAAAAATAATGTGATGATCCAGAATCAAATAAATAATTGGATAAGTTTTAGGAGACAATAAATATACCTACCATGACATCATTTGGAACCTAAACCTCAATATTTGTGATCATATAAGCCTAGATTTACTCCCTTGACCTTTTATGGGAATGTTTCACTAATGATTGGGACAATAATTTTCATAATGTCTTATTTCTATACAATTGTAGCATTGATCATGGGTTGATTATTTCTTCCTATTACAATAACGGGATTGGTGGCCTTTTTCTCCACACTTATACCAAACTCTCATTCCATTCAGGAAAGTACCGAGGTGTTTCATTCCAAAATAAGTATAGGATGGAATGTCATATTTTCCCTTCTTCCCCTTATTTATTTTTCCAAATAGTTTAAATGAACTAATCTACTCATTCTTTAATTTAAATACATAAGACATATATAATTCCTTTTCTGTCTTGAGAAAACATGAGACTATATCTTTGTACGATTATAATGTTTTTGGGTCCAGTGTCTATTAGAGGAATGGTTTTAACCCATAAAATAATCAATTAATCAAACTTATTGGGTCCCATATATTGTTTGTTTCATGCCTTTATAACCTTGTGAAGTTATCTACATACTTTGAAATATTCTCACCTTCCTTTTTCCTTCGACTTAGAAATTAACTTTCAATACCCGCTCTTTATTCACGAGGAAAGTATTTTTCTTAGAAAAGTTCTTGAAATTCCTTCCATTCCATGTTTCCAATTTCTTAATCCTCCTCCTTTTTTGAATCATGGACCACCATTGATTTGAATCTCTTAGAGATGATAAATTTCCATGAAAACCTTCTCCCTTTTGTTACTTCCCAAAGAAAGAAAAATGTTCTCTACGGAACATATCCATTTCTCAGCTATAAATGGATTTGTAGTCCCATTTAATATTGGAGGTTGATGTCTCATGAAGTGGTCTAACATCGTTCCTCCATGTTGTGGATTAGGGTGCTATAGATGGGTTAGGTTATTGTTTATAACTAGACTTATCTCACCTAAAAAAGTTATAAGATATTCAAAAGCATTTGTATCCCATATCTGCTATAATTATATTATATAGTAGGTAAATCCCTAAATGTATTAAGTTTGTGTATACGGTTTCCATTCCTTCCCCTAGGTTCCCATTCTAAAAAATCATACACTAGATTAGATTATGAATAATAATGAATAATTATGAATTAGTAAAATACATAACATAATGTGAAAACATGATGCGTATCTAATGTCATAACCATAAATAAAGTTTATTTTGGGATGTATTTACTAATAAATCTATCATGATGGGTTTTAAAGAAAACATGAATTATCCAATTAATATCCCATATGAGTGTCGAACCATGTGTGCATTAAGGATCATTTTCGTGCACCAGGTTACCCCAAGACAAGCCCGAAACACATTTTCAGAGTTGTTACTCTTATGTACATTTGTACTGGAATCCCATCTACTTATAGTATTCAAATAGGGATGTATTTACTTTCAATACCCACATAATTTCCCGCATACCAATTTTTTTTTCTCATTCTTACATACTTATCCTCAAATTATATCATTGGGTTATGTTCCCTAATCTATGTTTTATAAATCTAGATTACAAGGATTCTAATAAACCTCATTTGATACCAACGGTAAAAACCTATATGCTAGTTTCCCAAAGTCGGTGAATAATTTTATTAAATTAGTATACTATACCAGGAAACACATCCCAAAGGACTAAACTGTTTAGTAGTTTTGGAAAAACAAGATACAAATATAAGTATTACATTGAATCATTAAATGAAAAACAATGTAGTGTACCCTTTTAAAACACTCATATCCCTTATACTATCCCTGTAGGTCAGTTATAATTTACCTTTAACATCCTAGGTAAAAATGAAATATAAGAAAGGGGTGAGCCCAGATGATCAATAATGGTGAAAAATATAATGAAAGATATCATAAATAAGCACAAAATTTTAAGTCAAGGTATAAAACTAAGACAACAGATTTCTAAACATAATCTTCTTGGTAATATGGAAAGAATAAATCAAATAATTCCATTTAATCATTCACTTAGATATTATATTGGTTGAGTAATGACATGTAATATCAACAAATAATCCCATAATGTGGAAATTGATAATTTCAGACATCATAACCATACCATCAAGGCCTTATTCCAAGATCATACATAAACAGGTAAGGTGTTTGTCAAACCGCGAACTATTTTGTCTCATTAGAAATACTAATTCATCGGGGAGGATTTCATTAAATATTTCTCAACCAATATTTATTTAATCAAACGGTCCCCAATCCGGTACTTACTAATTCTAATGCATTCCAATATAAAAACGGTGAAACATAACCTATATAAACATTCATATTAAATCTAGCATACAGAATATTAATAGATTAACCAAAAAAAATTAATGGTATCAAAATACCACATCCACAGTTAAACATATCGTAAAACCTTCAATATAATATGGTAGATTATCATATGAAATTGACCCTAATTAAACATAATATTCAACAAAGGATGTTGATATAGATGAAAATATTCTAATAAAAGCTTTCAAATTTCTTGATAGAAATATCAATTTTTATTGAAATTATTTTATAAAGGAGTGTATAATATTCATAAAAAACATTTTTAGTGAAAAGAGTACTCTAATATTGTAATTGAATCTTTTCTTGTGCTTTATTAGTTAAAAAACATTCCTTCCTTATTTTTTCAAAATGGACAAAAAGTAACTCGTTAGAAAAATTAAAGAATGATTCCTTTCAAAACGTTTTATAAAATTTCAAACATGGATAAGAATAAAATTAAATAATTTTTTAGTAATATTAATAATATTCTGAAATACGTTTTTAAGAAACATGGGAATGGATTAAAAATATTCCCCATTAGATTCTTACGTATATAAAACTTCGGATAATTTTGAGATTGTGAAATTAACCCTTACATTATAATTTCATATAGTTGAGGGTGTGTTAACCTCATTTATAATGGTTAAACCATGTTATAAAATTTTTATAGACTCATATTAATATTTATGATATCACATATGATCCAATTATATCAATTTGTTAATAATATATAAGTATTATCATTATTTTGGGAGTTAACAGCTTCGTTTTCCTATGTTTCTGTTTTCATGTAAGTCATTTTTCATATTATAGTATATATTTTATTCATATACCAAAAATGTATTAAGTTCATAAATATTATATTTACTCAGCATATAATTTTTATAATCAATCTCGAATGGTCAAGATGGATAATGAATCTCATCGCGCCGTGGAGACGGTATGCTGTACGTAAGCCCGAGCGATGGTTTCATTCACTTAATTGTTAAATGGTACAGAATTGAATGATATATTATTTATAAATAATCATTATATTGTTAAATTAATTATTTATATCCATTATTATCATCATTATACCCATCCAAATAATGTAGTGGTGAAAAACAAATTACACCATGGTGTGGAGATGGTAAGTCATATGTACTCACGTATGATGATATTGTTTTTTGTAATATTGATAAAAGAAGATTATGTTAGTACCATATTAATAATAACATATAATTATATAGGTGATACTATATTTAGAACTATATTATGGAAAAAACATATAAATAGGAAGTTGAAGAAGAAAATAAATTGAATTTAATTGGTAACACAATTACCTCTTTTTAGGTGGACTTCGATTGGATATCCTCTTAGGGACACTAGGGTTGGTCTTTTTGAAAAAAGAGGACCTCCATATGTTAAATAATTATTATTTTTATAATTTTACAGGGTTTGGTCAAGATAGATGGTTCATGATGGTGTGAGGAAGTAAGGAATGATGTGACTTTTTATTGGAGAGGGAATGGGAACTATTGGAATCCTTTAAAATATTATATTAATATAAATATATTTTCGATTAAAAATATCTAAAAAGGGAGTTATTTAGAATATAATATGATTATGGTCCTAAATAATCTCAATAAATGATTTTTATATATGTTTAGTTCATAAAATTAACCTTATCATTTTTATTTAACCCTGAGTTAAAACCTTTAACTCTTACCATGATGACATGGACTTTTACACATTAAGGTTAATATAGTAACTATAAAATTACAATCAGACCCGGAGTGGATCATTTTTTCCCTATTTAACCTTATTATAGTTAGTTGGAAGAATTATATATATGTATTAATTCTATTTCTTTTAATAAAATATCATTTATTTTAAAGTATCTTTTTTGTAAATTTTCATACTATTTATTATTTGTCTTTTTAAAAGTATATTAAAAACATGATAACTCTGATATAACACATATAATATATCTAAAAAATTTATAATTTATATATAAAGTTATTTTCTTTATTTTAAAATTTTTAATATCATTTATTTGATATTTATTTTAATTAAACAATTACCGCAACATCAATGTGAAATTTTTAAATTAAGATATTTATTCTCCTAAAATTAAAAATAAATTCTCATGATGAAGATAAATTTATTGTATTTACAATTAATATTTATAGATTAATTTATCTTATTTATAAACCTTTATTTAAAATGATTTAGTTATTAAAATTATTAGTAAGAAATTGTTTACTTACCTTATAATAAAATATAATAAAACTATTATTCTTTCCTAAGGGGATTAATAAGATCATAATTAAGGCCTAGGTTTTATTTTGGTAAAAAACCACTCAACCAATAAAATTGGTATTGGTTTAGGGTATCTTTATTATAATAACATATTTTTTACCTTTAATTAATCGATTTACCCTTATCTGTTGTCAATAAATAAAAATTTACTAATGTTACTATTCAAAAAAAAATTAAGTCAATCCTATTAAAATCTAAATATCATACTCATTACAATAGTATATGTCAATTTTTGTAAATTCAACTCACAAAAGTGGATGAATTAAGTTTAACACTATTGTGGCGAGAAGGTGAATAAAAGAGAAATTTAAAAGTTCAGTAAATTTTTATATATTTTAAAATATTTACAGTGGCCTATATTTTAATAATATATATATTATTGATATATTGTGACCTTAAAAAATCAATTAAATTTATCATAATTATTTAAAATAAAAATGTTGTTTTAACTAGAATCCATATTTTTCACTATTTATAAAAATTGATACTCTCCAGAAAAATACAAAAGAATCCCCCAAAGATAATTTTGATATTTTGAACTAAAAATGATGTCTCTGAAAAATAAAATTTAAAATTTCATAATGTGGTTAATTCTATTAATAACTACTTTTTAAAAGACTTGTTTGATATATCATTATAAGCTAGAACTCATTATTGCGTGCATCGCAAGGTATTGAACTTATTTAAAAATAAATGTACCACAGAATCATGGGGTGTTACAATAAGTTTCAAATGGGTTTTTCGGTTGATTTAAAATTCTCAAACCAAGGTCATTGTGGCCCATTATAGTGGAAACATTGTGCAATTTGTATAATGGTATGCGTAATGATTAGTATGATAGGATCTATGGATATAACTATATTCATAGGCCTCTATTAGTTATCAGAATATATAATATGGAATTTATATATGAAATAGTGAATATGTGGTCATTGAATTAGGTTGGGTGAGTGGAAACTTATTCCATTTGGGTTTCAACACTAGATAAAAAGTTCCATTATTTGATTTCTTTAGATATCTCAATGCATATTTTCATTATTGATTGATTATTTCTTTAATGTGATGTCATATTTGAAAAGATGGGCGAGTTTTAAAAATTGTTTTTAATGTGTAAAACAATAAATTTTATTTTAAAATGTTTTTTAACAAGAATTAGTATTTGTTTTATAAAAAGTAGGGTAATGAATTTTTCGAAAAGGGAAATATCTGCAAAAGTATTGTTTCGGGTTTTATTTCTTAATAAATGGTTTTTGAAAATGATGTTTTTATATTCCATGTTTTAGAAAAATATAATAATATATTTTCATTTCTTAAATTATTTTGGAATATATGTAAATATTTTTTAAATCATTAACATTATATAGTGTATTAAATTATTCATGGAAATAATATTCCCACCAATCTATTTAATTACATGAACAAAAACTAAATGGTGTAAATGAAGGCCTCATTCGTTATTATGTGAGTAAGGTGATGATATAATTCTTTTATAGTGAAGATTAATTAATTATAGGATGTAGATTTTTAGTTTGAATTCACATGAAGACCGGAGACCTTTTATATTTATTTAATATATGTTACATGATCGATTTGAAAATTTTAACTTTTTAGTGACGTTTTGATTTACATCACATTACCTTTTTTTTGGCTTGTTGGTAAATTTTATTTTTACATTAATTAATTATACAATATATTTTAGGTGAATTAAATCCATAAAAGTATAATTGTATCCCTTGAAACTAGTTTTTTGCCTCTGATAATCAAGGTATTTGCTTCAGGGCTTGTGAAAACATTTTGTTAATACTTCGGAGTCAGGTATGTGGGTTAGGGAATTATTAAATGATATTGAATAAATCTTTTGATTCAATTTATATGAGTTATAATATAAATGAAGACTATGATGTGTGGTTCTCAAAACATATTTTTAAAAATACATGGCTAAATTATTTATTGAAATCCATGAGTTACTATAAATTCATAGTAGAATTATAGGTTGATAATAACTTTATAATTTTTTCTAATTATTACCAGTTATTATCATACATGAAATGGGATGATATGGGGAATATTTCACGAATAAATTTATACATTTTAAATGTCTAGATTTAATGATCATGGGTGTAGTTTTAAAACATATTACTTTCAAGGAAAATAGATTTCCAAGGACTAAATGGTTTTTATTTTGAATGAATCTTTAAAAATAGTTTCATAGTAAATTAATGAAATTTCCTTGTTATAAATGAATAAAATATGGATTATCTAATAAAATAAATTTTCAGTCACTTAGATATGGTATTTATAGGGAAATATTATTATGATATTTTTTTGTTTTTTATGAAAAGAAATATTGTGACTTATAATAGGATATATTTCAATGATGTATAGAAATGTAATTACCAAGAAGAAATTATATGATAAGTTGTAGGGTAGATAATAAAATTTCCCCTATGGATTCTCAGTATATAAGCATGATCCCACAATCCATCTAAGCAATTCGTAAGGATTTCAATCAAGATAAATTGATATATATTTATCCATACATTACATTTTTGAGGTATAAACAACCCTTCTTTATAGGAAATTTAGGACACCAATAATCTGAATAATGGTTGGGTAATATTAAATATATATTTTTATTCCTATTATAAATGGAGACTTATAATATTAGGTTTTTCATACCTTTTATATTTTTGGGAATGTAAATGGTCCTAGAAAGTGACAAAAGGTGAAGTACATACAAATATTTTATGGAAATGTTTATACAAGATTTTAAATTTCTAATATTGACCTTCAATTCTCATTCTATAATTACTAAATGAGTTATTAGACATTGAATAGTAGATTTATTTATTCATGGAGTATATAGTTATGATAGATGAGAATGTTAATTTTTCATTAAATTTTATAACTAATGAGAGGCTGAAACCATAGGGGATTTAAATGAAATAAAGACCTAATATCTAGTAATGGATCCTTTTTCATGGTCTATTTTCAAGAGTTTCTAAGGATATAATAACACATTAAACATAGTGTATTTTAATTGAGACCTCAAATTCCCTAATCACTTTTATCTATAAAACTAAAATCATGTATAAAAAATTTAAGAATACATAACATAAACCAAGATAGTTGTATTTTTGTCTCTAATCAAATCATGATGATGATTTCAAGGAATTACCTATGAACTCTTCTATCTATAGTGTATCTATAGGGTACAATTAATTATTTTATGCTCATGTAATAGCCAAATCAAGACAACAATAAAATAGTACCTCAGGTACCGAAATATGGGCGAGTAGACATCTATGAAAAGGTGAATCAATAGGACGCATGGAAAAAATTTATCCACCAACATATTGGAATCAAACAATTTATATATTTCCCCAGGGTGAACATCCCATTAATCTATAGAATCTACTCATATGTTATGAAAGTTATGAGTAAATGATATGTGGTTACAATACCTATATTATAATGGCCCAAACATTTATTAATGAAAATTCCTCTAGATATGATTAAATGTATTATAATTTAAAATGGTTATAAAAGACATATCCACCTCCATGGTTTTATGTTTTTTGATATTAAAATACCGTTTTGATTTTTTACCGTTGATAATATTTCCATTGAACAGTGATCACATGATTAGTATAAATAAAGGGTATTAAAAATAAAATTTATTCATACAAAGGAAGCGATTGCTGCATCCAGCAGAATTTCTCTACACGAATCCCATTTTATGGAGCTTGGAAAGGTGGTATCATTACTGGGATTCTATGTTCACCAAGACCAAGCCATGATTCAACAAATTAATCTCAAATGGAATAGCATACAGGAGAAGTGGAAGATAATAGAGATTACCCCCAGAGAGTTGTTATCCGAGCCATGCCAGGAGTCTGTCACCATCGTACACTATACCCTTAGGTCTGATGCAGGGGTTATAAGGGGTTGTGTAACAAGACCTTATCACAATGATAATGTTCTTTATTTTTTTGTTAAAAAAATTTGCATTCATTGTTACTTTTAAATGTTTTTTAAAGAACATGTAGTATTTTTAGTTAATATTCAATTAAGAAATATATTTTGATGAATTAACGGATTTTTGAATTAAATAATACAATAAGAAAATATTATTACTAAATTGATTTTTATTAAATATAAATGATCATATAATTTCTTTTGAATACATTGATAATTTCTATTAAGGATTGAAAGGTGTTTTTTTCCAAACCCCTGAATTTTCAATAAATATCAGTTTTAATTAAAAATTTAAAAATAAAATATTTGAAAAATTATTTAGATAAAATGAATATTATTTTTGTATTCAAGACGTCTAAATTATCTACCAGTGAATTTTTCATAATTTTCTGAGATAGTCGAATTTGTGGGTAAAAATTAAATACCATTTAAATATATAATGTGTTTTATGACATCATAATGACCCAATAGTGATTTAATAAAATAATATAAAAGTTATTTTCTACTAATATATATTTTACCCATAAAATAATGTGATTTCACATTTGTTTGATTAATTTTAGGTTGCCTTAGTGGACCCTTGAAGTCTTATAAATTATTTTATCCTTTTAAAATTATTTCCTTGAGAGTGTGACTCACCTTCATATAAGGAATCCTAATATATTAAGAATTTCGGCCATTGGACATATAAAATAATGTTTTCCACTCACCTTTTTCAAAAACCATGTGAAAAAACCATGGGATGGTTTGTGGTTTTGATTAGTTTAATATGTAGAGTCGAAAACCTAAATAATAAATAATTTTATCTCCTTTCGTATATAAACCCACTCAATCTCCCCTTAAATTCACTCAAAACCTTGAGATCTCAACCTAACTCTTCCCCCCTCTCTTTAGAATCCTTTTAAGGGGGCCCAAGCTCCGAAGAAGCCTCTCTTAAGCCTCTCAATATCCTTTGCGATAACAATTCCAAGTAAGGGATTTTATCTTTTCTCATTTTTTCCAAATTTATTTATGTTTTTATACCCTTTTATTTTCAATTAAAAATGTTTGTGTAAGATTTAACACTGACCCCATACTTCACTCCTTATTTTTGAATGATTATAGACCTATTTATCTTTCATTAATTCATCTTATGTACACATGTTACCATTCTGAAATTATGTAAGAAATTAATCTCTTCTCATTTACATTCAAACAATTAATTTATATTATTCATATAAATTCCATTACATATGATGGGATATTATGTTACACGACCCTCTTACTTTCCATTCCATGTAAAGATGATCAGAGGCCCCTTTATCTCTTATCAACCCATTTTACAATTTCTATTTTACATCGGTATGCTGCTGAAGTTACACAAAAACTTCCATGCCAAAATCATCGTGTAAGTGAATACCACACCAATTTATATATCTATGTTATTCACCTTTATGAACATTTACTTGTTGATTGAGGATATACATTTATTTATTCCACATCTATTGTTTGTGGAATAAATTTTTATGTTTAATGAATCCATGTTGTATGATCTATGTGGAACACTTATTCATGAAATGAAATGATTAATAAGGGTATGCCTTGATAGCACTCCAATGAATTGGGTAATGATTAGTATCATGATACATCAAGTGCAATGTTGGTTTACTCATGCTAATTCAAGTGAAATGATGGTATACTCATGATAATGAATGTTCAATGAGGGTTTAATTGTTCCCCATGTGCAATCAGCCATGATGCATTCCAATATCATGTTAAATGTTGTCGCCACATTTCCATGTTATGATAATCATGATATATCACTAATTTATGTTAATGTTTCACTTGTGATCCATTATTATGCCTATTTCCAGAAATCTTCTATATTCAAAATGTTATTTCTTGTTTACTACCTCAATGGGCTTTATAGCTCACCCTTTTCTTATGCATGTCCTCAGGTTAACCAATGTTATGCTATATATGAATGAATGTTGGTCATTAAAAGAAATTTTCAACAAAGATGTTGTGTTTTATGTTCTCAATTTTTATGTAATGTTCCTAATTTCCCAAGACACTAGAATTCTCGATCCTCAAAGTTGTCTTAAATGACATTTTATGTAATAAATCATGTTTATGTGTGTAATAAAGAGAAGGTTTGTTATAGTTTGTATCATTGGATAGGTTTAGTTATTTTTGGGATTATAATTATCAAACCCTAGTGAAATCCTTAGTGAAAGTCTAATCATCATAAAAACATCGTTAAATTTTGGTGATTATAGAATAAGTGTTTTATCAAAAAAATAACTCCATGTATGGGTATGAACAAGTAGGGGAGGCTCCAGAATAGATGTATCTTGGGGTAAAACCTGAAAACACTACTTTGTGCAATACTCGAATGGGAACTACTTCACAACAGTGGGACTTCATGTACTATTGGTTATGAAAATCCTAGGGGGATATTCTTTCTTAAATTCATATGCTTAGTATTAACCATTTTTATGGGAATAAAAAAATTCCCCTAAGAATATATGTTGGCATGTAGATCATGGGTAACATAGATTGAAGACCGTAAACTCATAGGTTAAGGAAATAAATGTAATATATAAGTTATCCGTTTTTGTATTAGGATTCCCCTTTACATGTTCCCCCTAACTTTCCTTTTAATCCATCTAATGTTTGATAATAGGAGGACTCGGGCTAACAACTGATGTGAATATCAATTTGATGACTATTCTAATGAGATTTCTAATCAGATGGGACCAGGAATCACAAAATTTTTCATGATACTCTCTCAGTTAGCTCAACTTTTAAATAAAAAAATGGGTCAAGAGGAATGTTCAACCCCTCCCCCCCAATAAAGAACAAGACACAAACGAGAGCTTCATGAGACAAAGGCCTCCTACTTTTAATTCATCATCCAATCCCTCAATCGAAGAATAATGGATAAACCCCGTTGAGAAGATCTTATCCATACTTCAATTTTCTGAACAAGAGAATGTACTTCTGGTTGTTTATCGTATGGAGGGTGAGACTTACCAATGGTGGAAATTGATAAAAAAATATGAAGCCTGAGGAGGATATTGAGGCATTGGAAGGGAACTATTTCCATTAAAAAAATCGATAAATATTTTCCTTGCACCCTCTGACTTAAGATGGAAAGGGGATTCCTGCCCCTCAAGATAAAAGATGATGAATCTATAGGAGCGTATGAGGAAAACTTCACAAGGCTTTCACGATATGCCTCCGGCTTTATTGTTTCCCCTGAATGCTAGGTTGATCACTTCTTTGGTGGTCTAAAACATAGCCTACAGAAATCCCTAGTGGTCCATGACTTCGAGATATATAGAGAAATTACTAGATGTGCCCTCAAAGTTGAAATAGAGATCATCAAATCTCATGGGTATCATGGGGATAAGGATTATAAGGTGGACTATAATTTTGTTAGTCTGATGGATAAATCCAACGGTGCTAAGAAATTCCAGAACCACACTTTCCAATGGTGCCGAAAGAAGCACCCCATAAACTTCCTGAAGGGGTTGAGAAATGCGTTAGGTGTGGAAGAGAAGGGAACATGGACATTAAATGTCGGAAAGAAAAACCCACTATTGTGATAGAGGAGAAAAATTATCTTTTCGAACCACAATGCATTGTTCATTTCTTCAATTGAAAATAAACAAGGCACTTTTCAAACCATGTCTGTAGAGACCCAAAGCTTGACGTACATGGACATTACATTACATTTGCGGAATACTTAGTACATAACAAAAACACACACACAAGGATCATAATAGTTTAGTGTCTTTGGAAACTCGGAACGTAATCTTCTAATCGTGGTGAAAGATCTTCAACATCTTCTATAAAGATGTTCCACTTTTTTTTTACCTAAAACCTTTCTTTATATCCTGGGGAAAAGAAAACATAAAAGGGTGAGCTCAAATGCTCAGTAAGGGTAAACAAAAGAAATATCAATCACATCGTATTCATAAGAACATAACATTTTGGAAATATTAACCTGCAAAAGAGAGAATAATTTCATAACATGGGATAAATCATGGCAGTGAAATGTAATCACAATAATCATAACATAAAACATGAAACTTTTTGGAATTCACACATAATCATAGATAATCATTTCTTGTTAGTCAAGACTCATTGCCAAGACTATCCTAGTGGACAAAGTCCCTTTCTGAATCGAGTAACCCTCGTTTCTGTCCTGTTTCACTGAACCGGTATAACCTACCGTTCCAGCCCTGTCTATCTCATGAGATATAAAATCTTTACCCAATGAATTGGAGTGAGATATAGGTCCCACCCACCTTATAATGAATCCTTTCTTATGTGTTCCACATAATCAGAAATCATACATCATCGCATAACACATGTAACAAAAATGGGATTCTTGAAACATCATGACATCATAAAACAAATCATATAAGGTAAATGACTTCATAAAAATAATTCCCTCAAAACATAATCAAATCAATGTAATAATAGGGATAAAAACAGAACCCTATATTATCTTAGATGGAAAATAATTTTGATAAAACACTTGAACTCCATTCTTGAGGAAAATATCCTTTCTACTTCAAATACATTTTTCCTCTCTTAACATGTCATACAATTTTAATCTAAAAGAAGTTGATTAAAAATAAGCTTGAAATATTTAAAAGGAAGCTTCTTGGAAATAATGTTTTAAAAATCCATTCATGTCGTATAAGTTAAAAAAAACATTCTTCGTACTTTTGTCGGAAAAGTCAAAAAAGTACCTCGTACGAAAAACGACAAAAGATTTCTTTCATATCTTTTACTAAAAACTCACCGAAGGGTAAAATTTGATTTAAACAATTGTAGGTGGATGGAAATAATATTACATATTGAGGAAACATGGATTTGGATGATAAAATACACCCCAGTAAATGCCAAAGTATAAACAATCTCGGATAAAAATGATATTGTGATATTTCCCTTACCTTAGGTCCGATTTGCTTCGTATGTGTCCGAACCTCCTGTATAATGATTTAAATAATGTCATTGACTTATTACAGAATCATATTCATTGTTATGATATCATATATGGTTCACTTATGACATTATATTACCCGTTCTTTTGTAAATTCCATGTTAAAGAAGCGTTTTGGGTAAAATCGATTCATTTATCGTAGGTGTTTTGACTTGTTGTTATTGACATTATTTTTACATATATCATGATTTACTTACTTCCAGAATATAAAATATGATTTATATATCATATATATTCAGTATATATATATATATAATAGATAGATAAATGAAATGAAAAACACCGTTCATGGAGACGGTAGTCCGTACGTACGCATGAACGTTGTTTTTCTTTCCTCATTGTCTTGAATGGAAGTAAGTAGATGAAATACATATATATATATATATACATAAATACAGTATCATAATTATGTCATATATTTCATTATTACTTATTATATATACTTTATAATCATTCATGAATGGTTAATCATTAAGAATGAATCTCATCGCGCCGTGGAGACGGTAGTCCGTACGTACGCACGAGCGATGATATCATTTCCATAATTATTGAATTGAATTGGAGTGGATTATACAATATATAAGAATCAATATGATGTTGTAATGACTATGTATAGTTATTCTTTACACCATTATACCCATCCATGTAAGGTGGTGGTGGAAAATAGATTACACCACGGCGTGGAGACGGTATTCCGTACGTACGCACGCGCGGTGATTTCTTTTTTCCGTAGGATGGATAGAAGGTTAATTAGAGTTGTTTCATATTTATAATAACATGTCAGTATTTAAGTAATACTGATGTTATTATTTTATCATGAAACAACTAAAGAAGAAGAAGTTGAAGAAGAAAGAAATTGAAAAGATCAGTAATGGATATTACCTCTTCTTTGAAACGCCTCTTTGAATCCTTCACTTAGGGAACTAATATTGGTCTTTGAAGAAGACCAGAACCTCTAGGATTATTCTAGGGAAGTGGACAAGGGATTTTGGCAGGGGTTGGACGAGCTTGAAGGCTCAATGTTGTGTGAGGAAGAGAGGGAGGAGGTGCCCTTTTATAAGGGAGGAGAGGGGCACCTTAGGAATATCTCAAAATATTATTTTATATTAAAGTCAAAATCGGTTTATAATGGTTCCAAAGGGTCTTATTTAGAAGGTAAAGTGGGGATGGGTCGAAATACTATCAACCAATAGGATTTAGACAAGTTTAGGGTATTATTTTAACCTTATCAATTAGATTTAACTCTAAGTTAAATAATTTATCTTTTACCGTGTCTTTTTGTTTTCTTTCACTATATGGTTAATACACTTACTATAACATGCCCAACGAACCCCAAATTATTTATTATTAATATATATATCCTCATCTAAGTCATTTGGCCGAACCTTAGATTTTTAGGAATAAAATAACAATTAATAATATAATATTATATTTAAAAACTATTTTGTGTCAATTTTGACACTATTTGATATATGATTTTTGTGAAAGTCATAACAGAATTATATGTTCGAACCAAGTTGATTAAATCAACACTAATATATCATAGTAACCTAGAAAATTAGTGTAATTCATAAAAAGTCTCAAATTACATTTATTTTGGTGTTTATAACATCAATTATGTCAATATTTCATAAATAAGATAATTACTGCATCATAATTGTGTCATAAATAAATTAAATTATTTAATGTCTAAAAATTATAAATAAAATACCCTTATATAGGAAATCTGTTTAGATTTCTAATGAATATTTATAGTCGAATTTATCTTATGTATAACCCCATATTAAAAATGATTTACTTAATAAACTTTGATTTTAACTATTTTAACCCTTCTTTAAATAAATTAATAATAAATGTCCTAATCTAACCCAAGTGGGCCTAAATGGTCATATTTTATTCATAAGGTTGTTTTTTGTCGAATTACACTTATCCAATAGAATTAGGACACATGTTAGGGTAATAGTAATATCATATTTACCCTTAGTTACCCTATTTACTATTAACCGCGGTAAAAAAAATAAAAAGTTACTATTCACCAAAAAATTATTTTTATATCATTGAACCACATTTTACTTACTGATATCAACCGTGTCTTTCGGATTTTCGAAATTCCATTCACAGAAGCGGTAAAATTAAGTTTTATGCAAAATTCAGTTTTTAACTACCACTTCGTAGATTCACTATTCATCAAAAATTGATGTTTTTCTGAACAATGCCAAAATTTCATCCTAAGCTATATTTCATATTCCGAATTGAAAAATGAAGTCTATTTTACCAAATTCATAACATAGAAGTTGCATTAATTAATTTTATAATTAAATCCCGTTGTTAAAACAAATAGCGTGTTTTTAAGAAACAATATCTATCAAAAGATTGACACTTGATTATGTCTGGTTTAAATGTGAAATTACATTCAATGACCAAAATTGTATTAAATTGTAAAAATATATTCTAAATATACTTTAAAACCACTCAAATTATTAATTTATCACTATTAATTATTTCGATTAAAAAGTTGTTTTTAATTATAATTTAGTAATTTTCATTATTCATCAGAATATGAAAGTTATCCGAAAAGTACCAAAATTTCACCTTAGGCTAAATTCGATACTCCGAATCCATAAATGAAGTCCATTTTGAAAAATAAAATTTAAAAAATTTCAAAAAGTGGTTATTACTATTCACAACAGCTAGTTTTAATAATATCTTAATAGCATATCATTGTTTAGCAAAACTTGGTGTTGCGTACAACACACACTATCGAGGAAGGTCGCGATTGCGTGTAATGCAAGGCAAGTCAAGGATGTGTGTTGTGCAAGCTCCTTTTGGTGTAGCGTACAACACAAGACATAAATAAAATTAAAAGGAACATTTTTCATAAAATCTCGGGCTGTTACATTCTACCCCCCTTAAAATGAATTTCGCCCTCGAAATTCGTCGGGGTTATAAATGGTTTACTATTCGAAAGTTTCTTTAATAGAAACCAACATCGTAAAAAAATACCAAAACCTGGCTTTAAAAACTAATGTATGAAATGTAACGATTACCCAAATAAACTAATCACTGGGTTTCCACATAGGTGGAAATATGGATATGGAAGAGAAATCTAACCATCATGTTCTGATGGAGAGTGGTAGAGAACATGGCTATGGAAAAGCCAGTAATCACAAATCCATAGATTTGTAATGATATAAGGTACCATCTGATTCATCAGGTATAAGATCACTAGGACAACATTTTTGGTTTTCAAGATCATTTCCCTAAAGTTGAAAATTTTCATTAGAATAAATAATTACTTTATTTTGGTACAATCTCACTGTTGTTCGTGCCTAGAACAATTTCCACTTCATCTCATAAATAAATGAAGTTGAATTTGTTATTCGTGAAGTGTTAGAAGATCATGTGATAGAATGTTCTGTCTCAAACAAAAGGTTAGCAAAAATTATATACATAAGTCGATCTATAGTGAGATTAATCATATATGGTTCCTAAAATGAACTTATACTTCATATATCAAACTGCTTAATATAATAAAACTAGTTTCTACTAATCAGGGACTTCCTGTAGGCCAGTGGTAGGCGATAAAGGCCAGTCGCACTTCGGTTGTGGGTTCGATTCCCACATCCTTGCCCGACGCGATGGGATGTCGCCCGTCCTGCAGGTTGTCCTTTTTCTAAAACTACATTACTATAACATCCCATCAATAATATCGAAAATCTTCTATCCTTAAACAATACTAACTTATGTCCAACATAATCCATTTTAATCTTTAGGCTTATCCATAATACTGCATTCCACTCTCATAATATAGTGAAAATGATTACCAGAGATTTAATACTGTCGTTGATCCCCATATATCATAAGATATGTCTTTTTGGTCACATTCCAAACATTCAAAGGCCTTAATCACGTATTCTCTTGAATACCCATTGAACCTTAGTGAAAACATGAATGCAGTTAAAATTTACCTCTTTCCACATACCAAAATCCAAAAATTCTATATACTCAAACCATGATATAACCTTCTCCTTATATCAGTCATGAGCTCATGAATACAATCAAATACCTCATTATCTTATTATTCCTTCATTATGCGCATATCATCTACTTTCCAAAAAAATATCTGAATAACATTTCATGGTTACTAGTACCATTAATCATACACTTTAAAAACATAGGAAATACAATAGTGTAACAATCCTTAGATGTCCCTTTATTCCATAGTACCATGAGATTACTTATACAACATTACACTTGATAAACATGTAATCATTCCACTACCTTCTTAAACCATTGACCGAGCTTCAACAATTATTTCATCTCACATATCATTTGTAGTCTCTTCATCATCATCAACATAAATACTTCCCATACGACTATACTGATTCTCTTCATGAGACTTTCCCTTAGGGCATTGGTTTGCATAATGCCCATACATTCCACATTTAAAACATTTAACCATTGTTGATGTCGTAGCAATACCATTATCCTCATCCATGGTGTTAACTGAACCTTTTCCTTTGCACTTACTTGCTTTGTGTCCTTATTTTCCAAACCCAAAGCATCTTCTAGTTCCTTTGAAACATTCTCCTTGATGCCTCTTCCCACATGATTTACATAGGGGAAATTGAACTTTCTTTCCTCTATGATCATCATGAAACTCCATCTTTCTCTTATTAGCCGAGTCGGGAAACTTACCAAATTTTACTTTATTGATCATATTATGAGATTACTGATTCGGCATAATAATGATGTTTGGACTTCCAAATCCCATTTCATTTGGTTGCTCATGAATAATATCATTCCATTGTCCATCATATCCTCCATTATCGTGAATCATCTTGTTTCCAGCCATTTTCTAAAACCCAAAAAGAATAGTGTTAGAGGCAAAAATCATAATAACGGGGGAGTAACTTCAATATCTAACATCTTAGGTTAAATTCTATGATCGTTACCATAGTTCTAGGACTATATCCTATACGTATACTTATCCTTATAGACATCCCTAGACATACCTTAGAAATATCTCTAGGGATCTCACTAACGTTTTCGCATCCTAGTTTCCAAAGGTTGACTAAACCTTTTCTCTGATACCAACTGTAGAGACCCAAAGCTTGAAGTACATGGACATTACATTACATTTGCGGAATACTTAGTACATAACAAAAACACACACACAAGGATTGTAATAGTTTAGTGTCTTTGGAAACTCGGAACGTAATATTCTAATCGTGGTGAAAGATCTTCAACATCTCCTATAAAGATGTTCCCTTTTTTTTTACCTAAAACCTTTCTTTATATCCTGGGGAAAAGAAAACATAAAAGGGTGAGATAAAATGCTCAGTAAGGGTAAACAAAAGAAATATCAATCACATCGTATTCATAAGAACATAACATTTTGGAAATCTTAACCTGCAAAAGAGAGCATAATTTCATAACATGGGATAAATCATGGCAGTGAAATGTAATCACAATAATCATAACTTAAAACATGAAACTTTGTGGCATTCACACATAATCATAGAGAATCATTTCTTGTTAGTCAAGACTCATTGCCAAGACTATCTTAGTGGACAAAGTCCCTTTCTGAATCGAGTAACCCTCGTTTCAGTCCTGTTTCACTGAACTGGTATAACCTACCGTTCCAGCCCTGTCTATCTCATGAGATATAAAATCTTTACCCAATGCATTGGAGGGATATATAGGTCCCACCCATCTTATAATGAATCCTTTCTTATGTGTGCCACATAATCATAAATCATACATTATCGCATAACACATGTAACAAAAATGGGATTCTTGAAACATCATGACATCATAAAAAAATCATATAAGGTAAATGACTTCATAAAAATAATTCCCTCAAAACATAATCAAATCAATGTAATAATAGGGATAAAAACAGAACCCTATATTATCTTAGATGGAAAATAATTTTGATAAAACACTTGAACTCCATTCTTGAGGAAAATATCCTTTCTACTTCAAATACATTTTTCCTCTCTTAACATGTCATACAATTTTAATCTAAAAGAAGTTGATTAAAAATAAGCTTGAAAACTTTTAAATTAAGCTTCTTGGAAATAATTTTTTAAAAATCCATTCATGTCGTATAAGTTAAAAAAAACATTCTTCGTACTTCTGTCGGAAAAGTCAAAAAAGTACCTCGTACGAAAAACGACAAAAGATTTCTTTCATATCTTTTACTAAAAACTCACCGAAGGGTAAAATTGGATTTAAAAAATTGTAGGTGGATGGAAATAATATTACATATTGAGGAAACATGGATTTGGATGATAAAATACACCCCAGTAAATGCTAATGTATAAACAATCTCGGATAAAAATGAGATTGTGATATTTCCCTTACCTTAGGTCCGATTTGCTTCGTATGTGTCCAAACCTCCTGTATAATGATTTAAATAATGTCATTGACTTATTAAATAATCATATTCATTTTTATGATATCATATATGGTTCACTTATGACATTATATTACCCGTTCTTTTGTAAATTCCATGTTAAAGAAGCATTTTGGGTAAAATCGTTTCATTTATCGTAGGTGTTTTGACTTGTTGTTCTTGACATTATTATTACTTATATAATGATTTACTTACTTCCAGAATATAAAATATGATTTATATATCATATATATTCAGTATATATATATATATAATAGATAGATAAATGAAATGAAAAACACCGTTCATGGAGACGGTAGTCCGTACGTACGCATGAACGCTGTTTTTCTTTCCTTATTGTCTTGAATGGAAGTAAATAGATGACATACATATATATATATATATATACATACATCCAGTATCATTATTATTTCATATATTTCATTAGTACTTATTATATATACTTTATAATCATTCATTAATGGTTAATCATTAAGAATGAATCTCATCGCGTCGTGGAGACGGTAGTCCGTACGTACGCACGAGCGATGATATCATTTCCATAATTATTGAATTGAATTGGAGTGGATTATACAATATATCAGAATAAATATGATGTTGTAATAACTATGTATAGTTATTCTTTACACCATTATACCCATCCATGTAAGGTGGTGGTGGGAAATAGATTACACCACGGCGTGGAGACGGTATTCCGTACGTACGCATGCGCGGTGATTTCTTTTTTCCGTAGGATGGATAGAAGGTTAATTAGAGTTGTTTCATATTTATAATAACATGTTAGTATGTAAGTAATACTGATGTTATTATTTTATCATGAAACAACTAAAGAAGAAGATGTTGAAGAAGAAATAAATTGAAAAGATCGGTAATGGATATTACCTCTTCTTTGAAACGCCTCTTTGAATCCTTCACTTAGGGAACTAAGATTGGTCTTTGAAGAAGACCAGAACCTCTTGGATTATTCTAGGGAAGTGGAGAAGGGATTTTGGCAGGGTTTGGCCGAGCTTAAAGGCTCAATGTTGTGTGAGGAAGAGAGGGAGGAGGTGCGCTTTTATAAGGGAGGAGACGGGCACCTTAGGAATATCTCAAAATATTATTTTATATTAAAGTCAAAATCAGTTTATAATGGTTCCAAAGGGTCTTATTTCGAAGGTAAAGTGGGGATGGGTCGAAATACTATCAACCAATAGGATTTAGACAAGTTTAGGGTATTATTTTAACCTTATCAATTAGATTTAACTCTAAGTTAAATAATTTAACTTTTACCGTGTCTTTTTGTTTTCTTTCACTATATGGTTAATACACTTACTATAACATGCCAAACGAACCCCAAATTATTTATTATTAATATATATATCCTTATCTAAGTTATTTGGCCGAACCTTAGATTTTTAGGAATAAAATAACAATTAATAATATAATATTAGATTTAAAAACTATTTTTGTCAATTTTGACACTATTTGATATATGATTTTTGTGAAAGTCATAACAGAATTATATGTTCGAAACAAGTTGATTAAATCAACACTAATATATCATAGTAACCTAGAAAATTAGTGTAATTCATAAAAAGTCTCAAATTACATTTATTTTGGTGTTTATAACATCAATTATGTCAATATTTCCTAAATAAGATAATTACTGCATCATAATTGTGTCATAAATAAATTAAATTATTTAATGTCTAAAAATTATAAATAAAATACAATTATGTAGGAAATCTTTTTAGCTTTCTAATAAATATTTATAGTCGAATTTATATTATTTATAACCCCATATTAAAAATGATTTACTTAATAACCATTGATTTTAACTATTTTAACCCTTCTTTAAATAAATTAATTATAAATGTCCTAATCTAACCCAAGTGGGCCTAAATGGTCATATTTTATTCATAAGGTTGTTTTTGGTCGAATTAAACTTATCCAATAGAATTAGGACATGTGTTAGGGTAATAGTAATATCATATTTACCCTTAGTTACCCTATTTACTATTAACCGCGGTAAAAAAAATAAAAAGTTACTATTCACCAAAAAATTATTTTTATCTCATTGAACCACATTTTACTTACTGATATCAACCGTGTCTGTCGGATTTTCGAAATTTCATTCACAGAAGCGGTAAAATTAAGTTTTATGCAAAATTCAGTTTTTAACTACCACTTAGTAGTTTCACTATTCATCAAAAATTGATGTTTTTCAGAACAATGCCAAAATTTCATCCTAAGCTATATTTCATATTCCGAATTCAAAAATGAAGTCTATTTTACCAAATTCATAACATAGAAGTTGCATTAATTAATTTTATAATTAAATTCCGCTGTTAAAACAAATAGCGTGTTTTTAAGAAACAATGTCTATCAAAAGATTGACACTTGATTATGTCTGGTTTAAATGTGAAATTACATTCAATGACCAACATTGTATTAAATTGTAAAAATATATTCTAAATATACTTTAAAACCACTCAAATTAATAATTTATCACTATTAATTATTTCTATTAAAAAAGTTGTTTTTAATTATAATTTAGTAATTTTCACTATTCATCAGAATATGAAAGTTATCCGAAAAGTACCAAAATTTCACCTTAGGCTAAATTCGATACTCCGAATCCATAAATGAAGTCCATTTTGAAAAATAAAATTTAAAAAATTTCAAAAAGTGGTTATTACTATTCACAACAGCTAGTTTTAATAATATCTTAATAGCATATCGTTGTTTAGTGAAACTTGGTGTTGCGTACAACACACGCAATCGAGGAAGGTAGTGATTGCGTGTAATGCAAGGAAAGTCAAGGATGTGTGTTGTGCAAGCACCTTTTGGTGTAGCGTACAAAAAAAGACATAAATAAAATTAAAAGGAACATTTTTCATAAAATCTCAGGCTGTTACAACGTCCCTATGACAAGGGTTTTCTGAGGCATCTAATAACCTCTAGGGTAGCAAGGGTGATCCTTTTCCATCACTACCGCCTAAGAGAACCTCGAAAAAAAATTGGTGACAGGTATTCTAGTTATTAATTCAAGAATAGTGAAGGTAGTTTTTTATTCTGCTGCTACACATTCTTTTATATCCTGAAAGTTTAGTATTACAATCTAACACCCCCAAAAATCAGGGAAGTAAAAATGTTAGTGAGAATGGAAAATGGGGAAATCATTTAAACCCATGAATATAAATTCTCCCCTACCAAAATTTTTCTTTTAAAATTCACGATGAACAACGTTATACTCCTTCAAGTGTGATTTGATGCAATTATTTTCATGGATTGAATTTACCTATATAGATCCAACATAAATTTCTATGAGAGGGAAATCACTCTCCACATAGAGAATCAACCTCTGATTTTGTATAAGTGCGAGGAGGATGATGAATTTTCCTTGTCACTATCATCTCAATCATGGATATTACGACCCTATGAGCATGCATATATTTCTCAGATGATTGAGTCTATTTAAGAAACCATCCATAATGAAATTCCTACTATGAGGGAATTTTTTGTAGTGTTTGTCGATGAATTGCCTTGTCTTCCTCCTAGAAGTGATGTAGAATTCAGGATTGATCTAATACCTAGGGAGTTTCCAATATCCAAGACACTATATAGAATTATTTTTGTGGAGCATGAGGAGTTAAAGAAACAACTAATAGAGAGTCTAGATAAAGGGTTTATACGCCCAAGTGCTTCACTATGGGGGGCACCAGTCCTCTTTGTCAAGAAGAAGGATAGGTCAATGCGCATTTGTGTTGATTATTGTGAGCTCAATAAAATCATGATAATGAACAAGTATTGTCTACCCCAAATTGATGACTTGTTCGATAATCTACATAGAGAACAATACTTCTCCACGGTGGATATGTGGTCTGGATATTACTAAGTAAGGGTGAAGCAAGAGGACATCCCCATGACCGCTTATCATACAAGGTATGAACACTATGAATTCATAGTAATGCCTTTAGGACTCACTAATTCTCTAGAAATATTCATGGACTTGAAAAATAGAGTATTTATAGATTACCTAAACATATTTTTTTGTAGTATTTATAGATGATATTATAAGCATTGCACTAGATACCTTTCTAAAGGAGAAGCTCTATGAAAAGTAAAGAAAGTGTGAGTTTTGGTTGAAGGAGGTCTCATTCATGGGCCATATCATCACATGCAATGGGATATCCGTGGATCCATCCTTGACAGCTGCAATTGAGTCATGTTTTCTTGGAGTGATGAATGTGAATAGAGTTTAAAGGAGTTGATAAAGGAGGCTTACCACTGCGCCTGTTGTCACATTACCCACAAGTGGATAACTTTTTGTGGTATTCAGTGATGCTCTGAAGAAGGGCCTAGGTTGTGTGATGATTCAAAATGAAAAAGTCATTGCCTATGCTTCAAGGTAATGGAATGTTAATGAGAAAAACTATCAAATACATGATCTAGAGTTGGTTGTATTAATCTTCATGTTGAAAATTTGGTGGCATTACATCTTTGGAGAGAAGTGTGAAATATATACCGATCAAAAATGCCTCAAGTATATATTCACACAAAAAGAGATTAAAATGCACCAATGAAGATGGTTAGAGGTGATCAAGGAATTTGAATTCTAAATCCATTACCACTTAGGGAAAGAAAACAAGGTGGATGATTCTCTAAGTAGAAAGGAATGAGTGATTCTATCACTATTTAGAATTTAAAAGGATCTACTCTTCATAGAATTGATAAATATGGATATGAGAATCATCAAGAAGGGAACATCATACATCCTTCCACAAATGATTTCTCAGTCATATCTTTTGGAATGTTTAATGGATACTCAAAAGCATGATGTGGGAATTCAGAAAAAATTGGAAACTATTAGAAAAGGAAAATACTCAGATTTTAACATTAATGAAGAGTGAATTATGAGATTTGGTTCACGACTATGCATTCAATCAAATCTGGAGATAAAGGAAGAAGTTTTCGATGATTCCCATTATTGGAATTTTTCCACTCAACCAGGAAACACAATGATGTATCATGATCTCCGAGATCATTATTGTTGGGATAACATGAAGAAGGAGATATCTTAGTATACAACAAAGTTCCTGGTATGTCAGCAAGTGAAGGGTGAGAGGTAGAAGTCTAAGTGGATGATACAACCATTACCCATACCAACATGGAAATGGGAGAAGATCACCATGGACTTTGTTACTGGAATTCCAAAGATATCCAAAGGAGACAATGCTATTTGGGTTTTTGTCAATCATCTTACAAAGTCTGCACACTTCATTACAATTTGATAGGATTTCTCATTGGATCAACTGGAACTGATATACATCAGAGAAGTGGTAATGTTGCATGGAGTACCACTATCTATTGTATCTAATTGAGATCCAACATTCACCTCTATGTTCTGGATGAGTCTCCTACACACTCTAAATACTGAGTTGAACTTCATTATGGATTATCATCCTCAAACTGATAGCCAATCTATGCGAACTATCCAAACACTTTACAAAATTTTGAGAGGATTCTCAATGGACTTCCAAGGAGGATGAGATCAACATCTTCCTCTGGTTGAGTTATCTTACAACAAATATAACCAATCAAGCATCCAAATGGATCCTTATGAATCCCTTTATGGGAAGAGGTGAAGAAAATAAGCTTGTTGGAATGATATTGGAGAGTGAAAACTCCTAGGCCTCAAAATGGTCGAAGAAATCACAGAGAAGGTTAAGACCATCCATCAACACATTAAAGATGCTTAGAGTCAACAAAAGAGCTATGCTGATAATCATCGATGAGACCTAGAGTTTGATGTTGGAGACATGGTATTCGTCTGCATATCATCGTGGAGGAGAGTTTTGAGATTTGAGAGTAATGTAAATCTTAGTCCAAGTTACATCGACCATTTTGAGATCCTTTAATGCATTAGAGTAGTGGCCTATCGACTAGCACTCCCACCAAACATATCACAAGTACATGATGTATTACATGTATCACTCTTGAGGAAGTACATACCTAACCCATCACATTTACTCAATCCCGAGGTGGTACCATTAGAGAATGACCTCTTCTAGGAAGAGAATATGATGAGGATCTTAGTTCATAGGGAAAACATTCTATGAAATAAGACAATGCCCCTCATCAAGGTTTTGTGGTGAAACCAAAAGCATAAAGATGTAATGTGGGAATTAGAGGAAGTGATGAACCAGAGTTACCCTCATCTGTTTTTGTGTGGTAAAATAAAATTTTGAGGGAGACATTTTGTAATGGGGGAAGATTGTAACAACCCAAGATTTTATTAATGAAAATTCCTCTTGATCTGATTAAATGTATTATTGTGTAAAATGGTTATATAAGACATATACACTTCCTTGGATTTATCGTTTTGGATTTTAAAATACCATTTTGAATTTTTACCGATGATAATATATCAATTGAACAGTGATCACATAATTAATATAAATATAGGGCTTTTACAAATCCAATTTGGTTAGACAAAGGAAGTGGTGGCCTGATCTAGTAGAATATCTCCATTCAAATCCCATTTGTCGAAGCTCCGAAAGGAGGCAAAATCACTGGGATTCTCTCCTGACCAAGCCCAATATGATCTTCAACAATTTAATCTTGAACTGAATTTCCTATGGAGGAAGTGGAAGTTAATAGCGATTACCACTCAAGAGATGTTAGCCAAGCCACACCAAGAGTCTGTCACCATCACAAACCTTACCCATATTTCTTATACGAGTGTTATAAGGGGTTATGTAACAAGACCATAGCATTGCGATTATGTGCTTCATTTTTTTGTATAAAGTATATACATTCATTGTTAATTTATAAATGGGTTTTAAAGCACAAATAGTTTTTTAGTTAATATTAAATTAGGAAATCTATTTTGATGAATTAATGGATTTTTGAATTAAATAATATTTTAATAAAATATTATTACTAGATTACTTTTTAAAAAATATAAATGATCGTATAATTTCTTTTAAATACAATGGTAATTTTTATTAATATTTGAAATCTGTTTTTGTCAAAACCAATGAATTTTCAATATATGTATTTTTTATTTTAAAATTAAAAATTCAAATATCTAGAAAATTATTTATATAAATTGAATATTATTTTTGGATTTGAGGACATCGAAATTATCTAGTGGTGTATTTTTCATAATTTTACGAGACAGTCGAATTTTTGGGTAAAAATTAAATACTGTTTAAATATATAATGTGTTTTATCACATCATAATGACAGAATAGTGAGGTAATAAAATACTATAAAAGTATTTTAGGCCAATATATGGTTTACCCTTAAAATATTTTTATTTTATATTTTTATTATTAATTTTATGATGTCATAGTGGACCCTACAGGGCTTATAAAATATTTTATCTTTTTATAATGTTTTCCTTGAGAGTGTGACTAACCCCCACATAATCATGCCTTATATTTTAATATGTTTAGACATTGGCCTTATAAAATAATTTTTTCCACTCCCCTTTTCCAAAATACCTGGGTAAAAACAATGGGATGTTTTCTGGTTTTGATTATTTTATTATGTAGTTTCCAAAACCTAAATAATAATAACTTCCAACTCCATTCCTATATAAACCCACTAAATAACCCTTTCCTATTCACTAAAAACCTTTGGAGACGGGCCAAACTCTTCCCTTCTCTTTCTAGAATCGTCTCAAGGCTCTCCAATCTCCCAAGAAGCCTCTCTCAAGCCTCTCCTAGGCCTTTGGGATCACACGTCCAAGTAATGGATTTCTTCCATTTTCATTTTTTTCCAAATTAATTTATGTTGTTATACCCTTTAATTTTTAATTAATAATTTAGGGGTATGATTTATCACATCCCCCATACTTCTCTCCTTATGTTTTAATGAGTAGATACAATTTTCTCTCTCATTAATGCCTCCAACGCACACCTGTTACCATGCCGAAATTCCTTAAGGGATTTCTCTCTTCTCATTTAAATTCGTGCAATTATTATATATTATGAATCTTAATTACATTACATATATTGGGATATTATGTTCCATGACCCCTTACTATTCATTTAATGTATAAATGATGAGATACCCCTTTCTCTCTCACCAACCCCTTTTATGATTTCTATTTGACAACGTTATGCTACTGAAGATACCCCAAAATTTCCATGCCAAAATCATCATGTAAGTGAATACTATACCCATTTCCCTATCTCGGGTATTCAACTTTATGCACATGTATATGTTTATTGAGGAAATAATTTTATGTATTCCACTTCTATTTTTTGTGGAATAAATCTTTATTTTTAATGAATCCATGTTGTATGATCTATGTGGAAATATTATGTATGAAATGAAATGATAAAGACTAGTGAGTCATGATAGCACTCCAATGCATTGGGTAAAGATTAGTATCATGATATGTCAAGTGCAATGAGGGTTTACTCATAATAATTAAGGGAAATTAGGGTTTACTCATGTTAATGAATGTTCAATGACGGTTTACTAATGCTTCTTGGGCAATGTGCCTTGGATCATGCAAATATCATGTTAATTGTTGTTTCCACATTTCCATGTTTTGATAATCATGTTATATCATGCCTTTATGTTCATGATTCTCTTGTGCTCCACTGATAATTATATTCCCGTACATTTATTGTATTCTTCATGTTATGCCTTGTTTACTCCCTTACTAGGCTTTATAGCTCACACTTATCTGATGCATGTCCCCAGGTAATCCCATGCAATGCTAAGTGCGAAGGAATGTTGTGTTCATGTAAAAGAACTCATCCATAATGATTATGTGTTTTATGTTTGAAGTTGTTATTTAATGTTCTTAATTTCCCAAGACACTACACCTATCGATCATTGGAGTTGTCTTAAGTGAATGTTTATGTAATAAATCATGTTTATGTTTGTAATAAAGAACATGGTTGGTATATGTAACCTTCATCCAACCATTATCCCAAACATTTCATCATGCGAAACATTATAATCAATGATATCCATTAGTGGAATATTCTTGAAAAATTAAAAATAACAGTTTACTTCCATTTCTAACTATAGAGTGTTTATTTGAATTATACAAAATAATTATACTCTCAATATTTTCATATGATATATTTCAATCATATTCTAAAATTGAATTAATTATATAATGATATATGCATATTCATAATTTATGATTTACAAATAATAATGCATAGAGTATGGATTCTTTCCCATATATCAAACCACATGATATAAACATGCTGTATAAAATTATATAACATAAATTTTAAGTTTGTTTCTAGTAGATTTATGGAGTATTTCATCCACTCCCTTAGTTTCATTAAATCCTCATATACTTATTTTCATTTCAACTTATATCATATCATATAAAATAACATTTGAAATCTTGTTCCAACATCCTTTTGGATATATTTTAAATTTATTTTGGAATCCACTATCAAAATTCATCACATATTACGTCATATTAAAAAAATATGAATACCCCTCTAAAAATATTTTTTGATAAACTATAAATGCTTTTGGATAATCCCTGCACATTTGATAAAAATCAATCCCTATTTGGTCAAACATAAAAAATGGGCCCACATACCTTCTTATCATTAAAAATAAATATTAATCCGGAATTTATAAATGTAGGAAAAGAGAGACTTTTTGAGAATCATCAATGCTACTAAACTTGTGGATGGATCTGGTGTGATCTTCATCAACCACATATATCCATATACCTATATATACTAGATGTACCATATATAATAATTCATATTTATAAGATCTATTTTCCAATTATATAATGTTATTATACAAAATAATTTATATCAATATTTTATAGTTACTCATATGTTTTCATTTCTCTCATTATAGACTTTCCAGGTAGATGAATACAACAAATTCCATTCACCCCTATGGATAATAAAATCACATTTCTATCATCCAATAGATATGTATAGAACATTTATTATCTACATATGGTTGTACCATCCCTTTTTATATCTTAATTTCAGTCCCAAATATCATACTCGTCATATAAGAGGGAAAATATCATCATGGAAAAGCATTATCCAAAAACATGATCATTAACATTCCCAATTACTCTATAATCCACAAAACCTCGCTAATTTCATTAGAAATTTACAAAATAATGAAGGTTTTAATAATAGATATATTTCCAAATATATTTATCAATAAATAATAACCTAAATAATGTACCCCTTCTATACTATAGATCAAGTGTTTGACTCTGTACATTGTTTACATGGGGGGTCTACTTGCACCAAAACTCTTGTATTCCTTATGAGACTATTTTATAACACTGTATGAAATCCAATCAAATTTAACCTTATCATTTAATAAAAACAAATATAACCCCCTGATTAAAATCATTTGGGGATAAAATAAAGTCATACACTAAGTTGATAATTATAATTCCCCTGAATATATCAGATGTAGAAAACAAGAAATAATGGAAAATTGGGGAATACTTTTTTTATAACAATTTAAATTTTATATTCTTAAAATATTTTAAAAAAACATACCAAAAAATACATAATGACCCATATATTCATATCCCATATGATAGACTAGTATATAGGTCTTATGCTCACTACACTTTATGGTTTTGTGGTAATTAAAACTCTTCAATTCCTGAAACATATCTATGAGAAACAATGATAAAATCTCCCATTAAACAAATTAAAAAAAATTGAAAAAAAAATAGTTTGAATATTTTTTAGGATTAGTAATCAAATCAATAGATTTCAAACTCCTTAACTTTATAAAATAAAAATTTAATATGTTAATAAAATTTTTCCTCTATTTAAAACTCCTTCAATATTCATCATCATCAACACTATTTGAAATATTTCCATCAAAAAACTTCTTGAGATATTTTATATAACATTATATGAAAAAAATTATTTTATAACACTTCACAAAATCATTAAGGATATAAATTGAATTTTTCACTTCATTATAGATTCCAAATGTATATCTATAAATTTATCTTTACCAAAATTCTCTCAAATCTATTTAGATATTGACTCACATTAATTTTACAATTTTACTAGTATAATGTTTTATATAATCATACTTAATAAGAAAATAAATACTAAAATTCTCCCATAATCCTCTAAGAGATTATATAGTTCTCATAGTATCATAATAAGATACAAAAACTCAGTTAGGTTTTAGAAATTAAATTCATTTTATTTATTTGAATAATTAAAAATAATTAATATTCATATCTTATATAATATTCTAATTGGTGGTAGGATCACATCCTTTTATTTTAACTAATATATAGATAAACTCTTTTTTCCTTGAAAAAACTATTTTTATCCCTGTCTCATTTTCAAAAATGTTATAGAAATTAATGAATCATAAACCAAGTGTAATAAAACATAATCATATATTTTTTGGAACCACTATTTATTTAAAAAAAACTTCCCTTATCATATAAAATAAAAAATATGAAAACATACTTCCTCTACTTATATCCTCATGTGTTTAATATATATGTATTTCATTCAAATCCATGATTTAGAAAACCTTTACTTCATCAAATAAATAAAAAAAAAATCTCAATCAATTATTTCCCAGATTTGGAACTCCATTATATTTACAACATCTTTGAAATATAAATTTGGAACCATATTACATTTAAAGAAGAACAAATAATTTCTATTGCATGAATACCTCACATGGATTTTTTTGGATTTTCTCAAGCCCCTTTTGGTATCTCAGAAAATTCCATCACATATGGAACCATCTAACTTCTTTACTTCAACCAAATTTATTTTTCCTTTACTAAGGATTACTATTTTACAAGTCTATAATTTTATTCTAGTATTTTTTGATTTACTGTTATCTACACATAACTATTTCCAATACATCCCATGGAATTCTCATTTATCATCAACACTATAAATAAATAGGGAAAAAATATCTTAAAATCAATCTCATTATGAGAAAAGTTCCATCAATGATTATAAATATAATTTCCTAGTCATAATAATCCTTAGTAAAAACCGTTATCCACTTAAATATATAATCATAACAAATCACATTGAGTATGTGAATAAATAAGATATTTCCTTGGGTAATTTTCCATATAATTCCATTGAAACCGTAACTAAATATGTAATATCCAACAATAAGGCACCCTATCAGGTGGCTGAAACTTATTGGTTACTTGAATTTAAGTGCAAATCACCATATACAGAGGCTATGACTAGTAGTGTAAGTGTGATAAGGATAGTGGGGAGAGTATACCCCTTAGATAGTGATTTACTAGACAAAAAAAATAAACGTACAATTAATAATTCAATTAAAATAAATTTACAACAGCAATAGAATCATTATAATATAGAGGAATAATAAAATCAGGCCAACTGAATAATCCGACAAATAAAAATGGAATTATGTAATGAAATAATGGAAAGTAACTAAATTTCATGATAGAAGTAATACAAAATAAAATACTAGAAGACTCCAAAAAAGTCTCAAAATTCCATAGTACCAAAACCCATGTTGGTCCCATTTCCAAAATCCGTCCCATATAGAAAAAAAAACACTTTATAGAAAGGTCTCATTCCCTTGTCAAATTTTTCCTCCATATAATCTTCTCGGGTACCAAATGTTCAACTGTATAGAGTTTGGGTATAACTTAGAAGGTTGACACCAATGTTTTTAAACATAACAACTCTAATAATTAGTGTATTCAGAAATTCATTAAAAAAGTTTATTAATTAATTAAATAATTAAATAAATACCACATGAACCTATTCAAAACCATCCATAATTTCTTTGAACCTGTCATAACATTCCATAGTGGGGCCTGTTCTGTGACTCACCAAGAGAACCCCAATAGGCGAAGGGATAGTTACTAGGGACGAGTAGGAATATCACTAACATAAGAGGACTTATCATAAGTATATGTACACGTGAACACATCTCTAAGCCTATAAAATGCTGAAATGTTAAAACAAAAATACACCAATTTATCCATACATATGAATCCCAAAACCATATTATGATAGGAAGTAAAATAAGTATACAAGGGAAAATAAAATCCCACCACAAAGAGTCTGAAACACAAGTCCAACCAGACCCAAAAAATGGGACAATGGTCAGAATACCATTGGAACACACCTTGACCTATCCAGCCTCACTAAGAACTATCTGGTACTTTTTCTTCAAAGACTCTTTCAAAAGTTTGATCATCTTCACAAGACATGATAGGTTCTTGAAGAAATCATTTAGGGGTGAGTATAACAATACTCAATAGGTCACCTTGAGACTAATAAGCATAAAAAAGGAAATATAGTTTTCTATAAAATGGTATATATATATAACACATATAAAAAATATATCTAGAAATACTCAACAAAGCCACACAATCTATAGGTAAGAAAAAACTGTAGTATTCTAGCCTAGGATTCTAGCTAGAAGATTCTACAAATCAATCATCTAGGATAACACACTCCGGAGTCTGATAGCACTGATGACGTCTATCTGAGAGTTAATTCCCATTAAGTCTTGCTATTAGAAGAACACTCTTATGGCCTGAAGGGATATGATATATAAATGAGGATCACACCCAAGTCCATGGTGTTTACCAACAACTCAATATGGATTAACCCATTATGTATAATATTATCATCCACATAGTGTAGGACATGATGTTAACAAGAAATCCACTAAGGTCATGATGTTGAATAAGGGATCTCACTCCATGCCTATTGAAGGGATTCCAATAACTCTATCCAATAAGTCTTAATAAAGGGATTGTAGTTTGAGGAGTATTAGTTGATTCACCTCTAACCCTTAGGGAAAGGATAAGATGAACAAACCCTAATAAAATATGCCTAAAAAATAGAGAACAAGGGATCCAATCCATGTAAAATGAATCACACAACATGAAGAAGTGTTATACTCCATTTACATGAACCCAAGTTCTGCCCGTGCAAACAACCCATGTATCAAGCTGTGTATGTGTCTATGTAGAAGTACAAAACATGTAGGATGACCATGTATTCAACATATTTTCCTATACAGAATTTATCCTAGGTAAATGTTCCCATGTACCAGTACATAGTATATCTGGTGCACTCTAGTCCAGGCCATGTCCATTCAATAGAGTACACGACGTGGTCCAACCAATGTTTGTATGTATCAAAACCATATTCGCTGCACAAGGAGTTCGACACGGCATGTGTTTACCTATTACAAACCATGCAGTACAAAATTTTCCAAAATTATAGATCTTTTTTCACATGTCTCAACTATTCCTACAGCCTTTGATCTAGTGATCACCATGCTAGATAATCATGAAATAGGCATCAATTAACCTTTCCAACATCGATCAAAAAATTACGGGCCTTCGATTCAATTGGAAATTAGTCTTGTTCTTAATTATTCATTGAGCACTGAAGAACATGAAATTGGGAATCCAAGCTCATCTAATTCATCACTGATCCCATATTTGCATGATCCCATATCAATGATATTGAATCTATGTTATAAGAAACAAGTTCCAATTATTGACTTCATTGGTAGATGTTGAAATGTATACTAAACGAAGAACACCCATGATGATTGAAGAATTGGGGGAGAAAATCACTAGAACAAAAAAACGTAATGAACATAGATATATGTTTGTTTCTACCTCAATACATTTCCCTAAGAATAATAATGAATAATTAATAAACATAATGTAATTCTCCAAATAAAATCCCAAAAAATAAACCCATTCGGCAATATGAAAGATCTAAAAATCAAACCATTCACCGATTGATTTGTGTTCATCATAGAAATTAAGAATGGGGGAAGAAAACATATCAGAAAATTTTACTATCCTATTTTGGATCAATTTATAATATTTAATGGAGGTATTCTATGATCTTGTCTAGGATCCTTCAATTATATTGTGCATCAATCATCGATCCATGATCTGGTCCTTGTTTGTCTAAGAGATATCCTCCAACACTATCGCCAACAACCCTCTAAAGGTTACATGGTTATGTGGATAACCATGTAATTCCAACATAACTATCAATTTAAATACATATCTGTGGCAATAAAATTGAAATAATATAATATAATTAATTATTTTATTCATTATGTGCCCGTACTAAAATTTTCCTAAATGACCCACGATGACTAAGGTAAAGTAGCACCTAGGGTAAAACTCGCATAGTGAACACAATTGTGCACTCATATTTCTGATCCAAACCCCAATTTAGATGTAATTTAACATTTTAGTAAAACTATTCTCACATGATATTTAATATATTTAATATATTTCAAACATTTATTTTGGCCACGCAGGGCCTTAGAATCACATGATGTATTAGCACATAGTCTCAAAAATAATCCATACAATATCCAAAAATATATATATGAAATATTTGAGTGATGAAATTCTCCCCAACATGGGGATTTACGTCATAAAAATCTAATTCAAGGTATACACAAAGAGATGTGGGTACTGAGCATGAATCTGGTCCTCCCACTCCCTTGTACTCTCTTGGAAATTCTTGTACTTCCACACGACATGTATTAAATTAATTCATCACCCAAAAAAGACACTCTCCTATTGATACTTTGTCCTTAAGGTGTACTCATCAAAGGTTTCTCCAACATCAATATCTAGTTCACTCCAATAGATAATGTGTGATAGTTCAAGTACATACCTCCTTGGCCACGACACATGGGGGATGTTGTTTACCTAGTCTACCTACATAGGTAGAGACAAGACATACACCACCCCTCCAAATATATGAAATATTTGTATAGGGCCAATGATCCTTGTAGATAGCTTCCACCATAGCCGAATTTCTATCATCCACATTGATGTGAAACTTTAAATAATGAATTGTCTCCTTATTCAAACTCCAAATGCCTCCATCATCTATCATCATAAGACTTATGATGAATCCATGCAGTCCTCATCCACTCCAGGAAAATATAAACCTGTTTGAAAGTTTCTCACACCATCTATGGGACCCTGAGTGTTGACTCTCTTTGATCAGTCCAGTAATTTGGTGACCTATAGTATTACCATAAAAATCCTCGAATGGTGCCTTACCGATGGTTGTATGGTGTTTTTTATCAAAAAAAACCTCCATTGGTTGGTGTTCCTCCCAAATACATCCAGATTATATATTAAAAGCTCATAGAATATCATTTAGAACCAAAATGATTTGCTTAGTCTGACCATCAATTTGGGGTTAGAATACTTCACTCAAGCATAACTAAGTCCTAAAAGTCTCCTTTAATCCTTTCAATAACTGGTATGTGAAGTGAGCATCATGGTCAGAAATAATTGTTGATAAAACTCTATGGATCATGATTATCTCCTAAACATAGAGGCATCCAAATATATTTGATGAAATCTTATCCCAAATAGCATAAAAGTTGGATGACATGGTGAGTTTCTCAATGATCACCCATATGGAATCATGTACCATGTACATATGTGGCATGCCCATCATGAAGTCCATGGATATTCCATCTCACTTCCACTATTTCACCTCAATGGGTTGAGATAATGATGTTGAAATTAAATTCTCCACCTTCAGTTGATGATAAGTAAGGCATCGAGAGAAAAATTATGAAACTCAATTATTCACACCTTGCCCCAAAACTGATGTTAGAGGTCCGAGAACATCATTTCAATAGTTGAATGTACTGCTAAAGGATACTGATGAAACCCTCCTAGAACAACCTCCTGGAACATCATTGGAACCATCATGCATCCTATGAATAAAACTAAATTCCCCACTCCTTTATAAAATCCAACATGAGCATATTTATTAAATATATTAGTATGTAGGGTCTCACAGTCGACAGCTCTGAGTTCTGCCCCTAACTCTCTACAAGAGAGAAGTGGTGACAAACATCGACTGAAAATAAGCTGCTCTATCTCCATCCACTTTGGGTAAATGTACTGAGGCCAACTTCTCTAACGCCTCATTTAGAAACTACGAACAAGATCTATTACTGAGAGAATCTCCTTCCATGTTCCCCTTCTTAGGAATATAGTTAATTTTGAAGTCATAATTTTAGAATAACTCTAGCCATTACCTATGTCGAATGTTAAGATCCTTATGAGAGAAGATATACTTGAGACATTTATGATTCAAATAGATGATAAACCACTAACCCGTCAGGTAGCGTATCTATATATTTTGTGAAAAGACAACCACTGCTAACTCAAAATTATAGGTCATGTAGCTCTACTCAAGTGGTATCAATAGATGTGAACCATAAGAAATCACTACCTACATCTACATTAGAAAAAAACCATTTCTGGTTCATAATTAAGCACAAAAAACTAAACACTCGATAACATCCACTGGTAATCTCAATATGAGAGCGATTTTCAAGCTTAACCTCAACTGGAAAAAGTCCTATTGGCACCTCTCTCTCCACACAAAATGCTTTCCATTTTGAGTGAATGTTTTCATGGGTGCCTATATCATAGAGAAATCCATTTTTAATCTTTATAAATATATTGAAAATGAAATGAAGTTCTAAACCTATGTAATTCAATTGGGTGGATCCCTCGCTAACACAGTCATGGACATGGCTAGGTCTACTTCCACTCTATCTACTGAGATTACATGTCTCATAAAGTGAACCTCTTGAATCTAGAAATGGAATTTCAAGATAGTGCTCTCAGAGTATGTCCATAACTCTCCTAAATTGTCTCATGTTCTCCTCCATTGACGTAATGTACACAAGGATATTGATGAAAAAGACTACCAAAAACCAATCTAAAAAAGGATGAATTTTCCGGTTCATGAGTACCATGAACAATGTAGGGGTTTTCATTATTCCAAAAGGCATCACTAAGTACTCATATTGACTATAGCGACATCAAAATGTTGTATTTGGTAAATGATTGTTCCATACTCATAGCTGATGATAGAATGACCTAAGGTCAAACTTTAAGAACCATAAGGCCCCTATAAACAAATTGAAAAGGTCCTTGATCCTTTGTATTAGACAATTTTTCTTCATGATCACCTATTTCATGCACCAGTAGTCCCCACATAACCTCAAGATCTCATCTGCCTTCTTTGAGAACAAAACTAGGGATTCTTTGGGTAAAACACATGGTCTAACAAATACCTTCCTTTACATGTTCTCTATATAAACCCTCATCTTTTGAAACTCTATAGGATCCATACAATATTATGGAATATATATTAGTGTCATCCCAAGGAGTAGATCAACGCCAAAGTTTATCTCTCAATATTGAGGTAAGCTTGGAACCTCCTTAGTGAATATGTCCTCACACTCCGCCATCACTGCCGGAAACTGGGAACTCATATCATCCACTACACTAAGGGTTAGGTTATCCAACTGATGAGTAATCATTTTCACTATCCTAATACTGATTCCCTCTTACATTGTATGGGTTTACATTTCATCGAAAGTAAAGAACCTAGTTCCATCAGTGAGGACTCACCACATACTTTTCCTAAAACATTCAATCTGGGAATGAACAATGAATAACCAGTCCATACTGAAGATTTCATTTTAAGGACTCATCAATTCTATAAAGATATCCTAATAGTAACTCATGCCTCCTAGATTTAGGCCACCTCTTCGAAACAAGTGTCTGATCACCGAGTCTTCCCAAATAAGAGTCTGCAAGCACAAGATTCAAGACAAGGGCTCCATTGAGATCTCTAAATCATGAAAAAAATATGTGGTAAGAAATTAATGACTAGAACCCGTGTCTATCAGTAGTACAAAAAAGGTAGAAAAGACCTATATCGCACCTCAAATCATTCTCAGAGCCTCTGGGTTGTAAGCTCTATCTTCTAGAATCAATCATGACCCCTCTCCACCAGCTCCTTGAGCCTCGAATAGACCACATGGGAGTTGTGGTGTTAACAAGTCAATGTTTCAGCAACGTCCCACTGTTCTCCTTTCTCCTCTACCACATCTACTTCCTTGAGAAGCTTCATGATTCTATAACTACTTCTTCCTCGACGACCCATCTACGGTCTCTCTATCTGTTGTATGGTGGTATGGAAAATCATGGGCAATAAGGTTGCTACCATCACATGAGTAGCACCACCTCTCTCTAGTATTATTGGAAAAACCCTTTGAGTCGTTAATTATAGATCCAATATCATGGGGGATCCTCCGAAAACATATCACACTTTCAAGTCAATGTAAATGACGTTGACTCCATACTGATGAGGTATCTACTCCAATTTTCCCACTACCAACAACAACTTATTTTCATCAAAATTATCTTTAAGGATAAATTATATTTTTAATTGGTTTCAAGGTTTAATTATATAATATTTTTTATCAATTAATCGAATTTAGTTCATTGGAATCAATTTAATTTTCAAATTGATTATAAAAAACATATAAAACATTTGAACATTTTTACTATAAAAACCTGCATTGTTGACCCGACTGTAGGATTAAGTTTCAATTAATTCCTGCCACTTATATGTTTTGAATTTGGAAAAATTGATTCAATATTTAGAATCAGAATAAATTATAATTTATAATATGGTCAAATTAGTTTTTTACCAAAAATAATATTTATCCAATTAAAATTAATTACAACTAATAAGGTTAAATTTTTCATAATAAGGGACTAAATCATTACCATAAGGCCCATAATGACTTATAAACATGTTAAAGATAAATTTTATATCCATATTTAGACCCTATAAACTAGTTTCTTAACTCAGGACCATTATTGGTTCCACTCTCAAAAATAAAATGTTGGTGGGGTTTCTCTTTTCCAAAATATTACAAGAGTCCCACCCCTCCTCCATTATAAAAATAATCATCACCTCTCACTTAATCACCCCTTTCAAGCCACATTGGATAGAAAAAACTCTTCCCAAATAGAACTCCAACATCCATCAATTATTCTTTATATCCTATCTTGGGATGAAATCCTTCCAAGGAATTTTCTTTTGTGAAAACCAAAAGAGGTTACCCGATTAAGAGGTAACACCCTCTCTAAGAATCCTTTATTTTGATTTCTTTACCCACTTCAAAAAATATTCTTATTCCATTATTGTATAACAAAAAATTTAACCTAAATATAAAATGGTGTTTTTATACTAATTATTATACCTACACTTACACACACACTCTTCTAATGTGAAAAAAATATACTATTTACATGTATGACGGACTACTGGCCCACTAAAATATTATTGTCCATTTTCTCTTTAATGCCTCTCAAGAAAGAAATTATGATGTAGACTCTATTTATGTATGGTATATATAATATTTATTATTAATTTAATCTTATATAAATATTTTATGACACACATATTCATACATTATATTTCGGGTTAATACGATAATTTCATTTGAGGATGTGCGGACTACTGCCCCCTCAAAGTGATGTGATTCATTCACACACAACATGGAATTTATTAAGGCTGGGTTTAGTGAATATATATGATATATATGATATAATAGATCAAATTTAATAATTATATATATATATATGTGTTTTTTCTTTCTTTCTTTCAACATGCTAATTAAATGGAAATAGTGTTCATGCATACATACAGATTACAGTCTCCAAGAACGGTGTATTCCATTTGACACTTTTATATTATATGGATTATTATAATACCCATATACTGAATATAAATTATTATTAAATCTTTGTTTACTTTTTGGGAATCCTGAAATATGTATAAAGACCAAATATATAACAGATTAAGTCACATGCAAAAAAACAAAACAGATATTACCCGTAATGAAACTTTAACATATAATTAATTAAATTTAGGTAATATAAATCAATTATAAAACCATATATGGTATCAAAAGTTAGAATATGGGGTTTTATATATTTATAATAAATTTATATTATTTATATATTATTATTGAACTAGTACTATGAGGGCCAATCCATATGGTGACGGAATTTCAACTCAGTATTTATTTTTGTGAGATACATGCCTTATTCACCACTCACTTATTTTGTGTAGTGTATATACATACCATGAATGTATTATATTCCAATTTTACATAAATATATGGGTATTTGAATAACAATTTTATGATATTTTAATCATGGGGTTTATGTTTCAAATGTTACCAAATTGGGAATGTAATTTTTGTCTCAATTTTTTTCATTCAGCCACATTCCATGTTATGCACCTATATTTTTAAATGAGGTTTATATACTAAAATTGAAATGATATAACATAAATATAATTAATTTATTAATATTATGATTCATGTAATCTCATTTTATTACATGGTGAGTATGGTTCAATGTTACCAAGTTATAAGAGTTTATTTAAATAATCTCTATGTTTATCAAGATTGTTTATGATCACATTTTCATTAATCAAATATTATGATACATATTTCAAGAAAACTCAGGAATTTTATTATCCCCAGGTTAGTCTTGATTTCATCATGTATTCGTACCATTTTTCTACTCTTTCGTACTTAAGATAATTATGAATATTTTTTAAGAAAACATTATCTTAACTCTCTCTTCGATCATAAATCCATGTTCCTTCTAAACCAAGCTTTCAAAAAATGAATTACAAGAATATTATAAAAATATATTATGATCATTAAATGAAATTTAAACCCTTTCTTTATTTTGAAATTTTTTTTCAAAGTAACATTCTTTTAATTCTTTGGTTGTGGCACTTTTATAAACTTTTACAATGTAAAAAATAAATATTTTTTTACCTTGTAGAACATATTTGAATTCACCTTACATAATTTCTTTGAATATTCCTTTTCATGTTTGAAAGGTATATTTTTAAGATTTTTTTTTGAAATATTATTTTAAAGAAAATCCTTATAACTCATTTTCAATACTTATTTATGGTTTTCAAATTATTTTTCAAGGAATGTGGTTTTCAAAAATGTTTTTAGGATTTTATTATAAGTTCTCAAGGAAAAACATATTTCCAAAGGTTTTAAACACACTCTATATGTTATCAAAGGAAAAATGATTTTAAAAAGTTTTCAATGATTCATTTATACGTTTGAATATTAATTTTAAGGAAAATTATTTTCAAAAGGTTTTACATTTTAAGAATCCTTTTCAAAGGAGAAATGATATTTTACAAAAGAAATGTTTTTATCATATCAGTCAAAATTATTCTCCACGTAATTTATCATATGTTGGTTTTACTCATGCATTTATAGGAAAATTATGTAATGTTCCATTAATATTCTATCTGTAAATTGTTTTCATTTTATTGAATAGTGTTTATGAAATATTTTTCTCTTCCACAATTTATACGGTTTTAAAACCTACTCCTTTTCGTAGGTTATGATTTGGATGAAATGATAATGAAACCTTTATATTCTTCCACAGGTTATGATATTATTACATGTTTTTTAAAACATTTTCATTTCATAGGTTAAGATAAGATTGATTATGATTTTTTTGGAACATGTATGTAGTGTTTCATTATGATATGGGTGGGACATATATCTCCATTAAATTCATTGGGTAATGATTTGTATCTCATGATAGAGGCTATGATGATATTGGGAGTAAACCTTGACTGTTATGATAGCCATGAGAGTGAACCATGACTACAAATATGGTATGAGGTGTGAATTCATGCTTCTAATATGGCCATGGGAGTGAACCATGACTAACATGCTGGTATGGGTAGTGAACCTATACTACCAAGATGGTCATAGGTGCAATGCCTTGGATACTATAGAAATCATATTATATACTTATCTGTTTGACACAATTCCCTATTTTATTCCCATGTTATGGTTTCATGGATTATGTTCTTTATATCCTTATAATTCATGTCTTATGAACTATCAAGACTTATTCCATGATTCATGTTTATGATCTTTAATATTAAAGGTACAATATTCCAATGGTTTGATCACATTATCATACTTATATGCCTATTTTTATTCTTATATGTCTCCCTTGTTATCCCTTACTGAGAATTTGAGCTCACCCCTATGTTTCCTTCACCAGGTTATGAAGATACATATTATATTTTATGTATCTCAAAATGGTGATAGTAAAGAAGAACCTAGTTGGAGATTATTTAGCTCACTTATAGACTAGTGTTTATGTTTCCATGTTTCCAAAGGCACTAGACTAATATGGTGTTTGGGAATCTATTTTTATGATGTTTTAATTATTATAAAAAAGTTATTTAATGTTAATTTCTATCAATACTGGGTTGTTATAATAATGAATATATAATATAAAATATAAATATAGATTATATTAATAGTATTTATAAAAAAATTAAAAAAAAGAAAAAAAAAGAAAAAAATTGATGTTTTACCCTTATAAATGGTGTAAAAATTTGATCTTATTGTCATGAGCGTCAATTTCAATGTTTAGTTTTACTTGAATTTCTACAGTTTACAGGAACCATAAGATGTATCTCAACGGATCTATAGATCATTAATTTAAAAATATGTTTTTTATTTTTTTATTATCAAATAAATAATGGAATATTGTTTTTTTGGGTTTAATATTTATAAAATAAATATTGAAACTACAATAATTAGTGAGAAAACCTGGGTGGATAAATCAAGATCATTATGGATGAGTTTCCCTTGATGCTCAATCATCATCTATCTCAAGTTAAATGGTAAGGTTGATTGATTACTTGATTTATAAAAATTGTAACCACTATTTTATATGAGTTTTTACTAGGTTACCACTAATCATTTGATCAGTCACTGATATTGATTATTATTAATACCCACAATCAATAAAACAATGTCAATGTATGAACCTAAGTAAATCAAGTAATCAAATACACAATAGGATGAAATGTCCATATTTGGGTCTATAAAAAATAATTCTTAATAAAAATAACGTTGTAATAATCTCTTATACCTTCTAGATTACATCAAATAATGTAATCCATAAGAAAACTAGTGAAAGAGGAGGTGAGAAAAGATACAAACACGTTGTAATCATCATAAGATCCGGTTTATGCATGGAAGCATGAGGTTTCATAATCAATTGATTTTTATTATATCAAACAAGAATAAACAAAAAAATGTATAAATGAATTAAAATAGAAAACACCCCTATAAATCCAGTTACCTTCCAAAGATTACAAACATGATGATAGGGATTACAAAAAATACACCCCCCTAAATCATAAAAATCATCACTAAGTGGATTAGAAGTACATGATGCATAAGAGGATTAAAATTGAATTAAAAAAATTAGAATCACCCTTAACCATGGTAACTAAAACTTGGAAAATGATCTATGGAGTCATTTTAATGGGAAATTTTGAATGATGGATCCAAGAAAAGTCAAAGTCGATGGGTGTAGGTTAGTTATTCATGAGATATTTTTCCACCATGTTGTTTTGGATGGTTGACTGACCAAAATGAAATAAATTGTAATGGAATTTCGTAGAGAAGTTTTAATTATAGTATATTTTCAATGGAGGTGGAATCGACACAATTTTAGGTCTAAGGCATGAGTTATTTCCCAAAAACAGATGTGAGGTTCAATGTGGCCCACCCAAGATTTCTTCACACTATGGGGACATTTTGGTCCTCCAAATGGATGAATTTGGTTAAATGGTCTTATAGAGAAATGTATACCACATATTTTTGAACTATTCTAAAATGTTTTATAGTAATACCATAAACATATATTCCAAAAAAATTAATTCCATATGTATTCTTGGGATCTTGTGCAGTTTGGGACCATTTTTCTTGACTTCCATCATGGGCTCTCTAAATCAAATCCACGTACAATGAAATTATAAAAAACTAGTGAAATTACCCATTTAATAGTAATAATTATTCAAATATTTCATAATTAATGAATTTAATTTTTTTATTATATTTTAAATTTTCATTACCAAACCATCTTTTTCAATGGTGTACGGGCAGAAATGAATAGTGAATCGTTGTAGATTTTTCATGAATCATGATCACATAGATGATTGAAGATTTTTATAATAGAAATATTTATGTTAGGATATTTCATAAATTCATCTACTATATGGGCATAAATATATGATCTAAACATGAATTAATTGGAAGTTACTCAACTATTTTATAAGAAATCAGGACTTCCTTGTTGTGCTTCTTTATACCTCTAATCTCCACATGATTGAAAACTGACTAATTATTAGTAATCACAAAAATATTAGGTGAAATAATTTGAATGTTAATGTATATTCTTATAACTAAGGTCCATATAATGGATTGACCACTTAATTTCATATAAATTCAATGGTAATGTATTTCTACAAGGAAACAATGATTTATCCAATAAAAATATTTGATTATAAAAACTATTTTTCATACCAAAATCTATATTAATGGCCATAAATTTTATAAAAAATTAATGTTTATTTTATTTTTGATCCCACATATATAGTCTCCTTATAATATCTCAACTAATTGTAAAATTTAGATGCTTCTATTTCAATATTTTTAATATAATTCTAATTTTTTCCCATAATATATGGGTTACTAGACTAAAGTACTGAAATCTAAAATGACTGATCTATAATTAAATTTTTTTTATTTTATACTGAATTTTATTCAATATGTTGTTACCAAAAAATAAAATCTTTTATAAAAAACAATGAATATATACTCTAACATTATCAAGCCTTTCAAATCCCCTAAGATAACATTTTTTATATGGACATTTGTTTTTTTCCATTAGAAATAAATTATAAATTTGATGATGCAAATGATATAAATGTTTCAATAACCTCAATGTATACATGATTTATACGATATCCATTGGGAATTCTGAAATTATTCAACCAATAATGATCAAGTATTAGATATTAGTGTCTATTTCCCTTTTCAATAATTGTCTAAAAAATGTTGAAATAAGAATAATTATTACACATTATGACTAATTAAAAGTTATTATTATATTTTAATTATGGATAACTAATAACACTTATCATAAATTCTTAAAAATATTTAATAAATATTATAAACATTTTTAAAATTTTACTAATTTCCACAAATATTTATTATGTAAATTATTAATTAATTATTACCGATTTTTTGATAAATATTTCCATATTTTAAAAATAATTATTATTTCATATATTTGTTTTACAATTTATTATAAATTATCATATTTTTCTAATATTTTCAAATTAATAATAATAACAATAAAATTTACTAATTATAACTAATATTAACTAATTATTTATTAATTATTAAAAATTATTTGATGATTTTACTAATTATTTTAATTATTACTATATTTTTATTAATTATTTAGAATCTTTAAAAGTTATTAGAACGTTTTATATTTTTTACAAGGTATTACAAATTTTTTACTTATTAATTTAATAAATATTTATTATTTTTAATACTTATTATTTTTTTTTTAAATACAATTTTTAAATTTTTTTTAAATTTCTAAAATAAATTATAATTTGTTTGTTTAAACATTACCTTTAAATTTATGTTCTCATACATTTTTAAAACACTAATTTACTATTTATTTCAAACATTATACATATATATATACATATATATATTATTGGATTACTTAATCAAATATATATTTACATCTAATATAATTTTAAACTTTTTTTGAACAAATATTCATATCAAATCTAAATATAAAAACATATAAATATATGTCAAAAACCTAACCCATTTTTTTAATGTTTATTTACGTATATTAACATGTTTATATATATAAACAGTTACAAAACTATATTCACTTGTTCTAAATAAATGAAAACTAATCATAATATAACATTCGATCATGGTTTAACATCATAACCACAATCCAATCATTATCGTGATTCATTCAAAATTATATCACCATAATAATTCTTCTAAAATAATCACAATAAGGAAAATCATTTAAGAGTCTACTAAAAATATTAAATAACATTCACAATGTTTTAATTTAAAATGTTATACTAAAATTAGTTTTACTACCATTATGATTTATTTTATATTTATTTTTATAAGGATACAATCCTATTTTTTCCCCTTCATGAAATCTTATATTAAATTATTCTAATAATTATTTAATATTTATTAAATACTTAAATATTATTCATAATATGTTAAAATTATATGGAATCATCATCCCATAAAATAAATTTCATATTTTATATTTTATTCCATACTAATAATTGACCCAATAAATAGATTTATATAAAAATTTTGATCATTTAAAATATATAATTCACCATAATAAATACTTCCCATAATAACTATATTTAAAACCATAACATAAAACAATAAATTATTAATTATTTTCATGAAACAAAAAATTTAAATTCCACAATATGGTATCACCATTAATATCTACCACATATATAATACTAATTATAAAATTAAAATCTTAATCACCAAACATCAACCTATAATAATCAATCAAGAATCATATTCATCATGTCACCATTTAAAAGGTATTCCACATTTGGCACGATTATATATATATAAATGTTACAGAAAATTATATATATCTATATATAGTTCTAAATAATTAATCAATATATATATATATATATTTTTAAAAGTTTTTCGTGTTAATATAAGTATATATATATAACATACAATATTGTTCAATCATATAAAATTCATATATATATATATTACTAGATACACACACAAACACATATATATGGTTATATATATATAAATTGTGTCTATGGGATGTTATAATGTGAATGCACATTGGGGTTCAATGGGTTTGCTAAATACATTAAAATTAAAAAAAGGGGGACAACCAAATAGAGGGATACCTTAGATATAAAGGTTTAAAACTAGGAAAAATCCCTCAATTCAATTGAAATGAACATGCGTGGAGTAGAAAAAGGTTTTATTTGATGTTGGATCACTAAGTAGGGAATAATAAACATGAATTACCCTCAAATTCCAAATAAATCATAAAAATTGGGTACATTTTTTGACCTAGGGTTGAACCAAACAAATTTCAGTGTGAGGGAAAGGGAAATTTCAAAAGGAAGGAGGGAGGATTAAAGTGGATTATAAAGATGGTAGATTCAAATATCCATCAGCAAATAATTAGGTGAGACTGATGAATCTGGTGGATGATTTATTTGATGGGTGCGTGATGGGTGTTTTCTACGAATGAGGAAGGAATAATCGGAGAGGATGGAGGAAAAAAGGAATGTTTTGTGTAGTTATTTAATTAATGATTTTGTGGTGAGGTTATAGTAATGTAATATATATCACTAAAGATATTGTTAGTATGAAAATTTTCAAAGGTTAATGTTATTCATTGAACAAAAACAATTCAAAAAAATCATTTTTTATGGATCGTGTTATTTGATACAAAAAATAATTTCAGGAAAACCCTTTTCATTGGATAATGTTGTCTACCACTATTACCCGTAGTAAATAATGATTTCTAGATGGATCTAAATATCATAATTTTTTTTGATTATTCTTGATTATTTGTGATGTTTCCACTCCATAAAAAATAACCCATTGATCATGTATACTTTTATATTATGGTTGACACATACACCCTAAGAGAAAACCCTAACGTTTCCCATATATTTTTGAACCCATATCAGTTACACTAATATGGGGTGATTCCAACGACCCAATAGGAATCCTTAATTCCTTAAGAAAACCAATTTTTTTATTGACCAAGTTTATGTTCATGTAATATATATAATTGTTTTAGTTTTACCAATGAAATACACACACATAGAAAACAAAAAATACAATTCATATACTATCACACAAGTGATGTCATTATGTGCTAACAAGGACACCATGGAACCTGGCCTTAACTAATTCAGCTCCATGATGGAATGTATATAAAATCCATATATTGTAACCTAACCCATTCTTCAAGATATATGGTAGGGTACTAACTGGTAAGATGTGAATCATACACACAAAGGCTCATTGTGGGGAATCATCAAAACCTTGACCCACTACCTAAAGGGATATGGAATGATCGCATGTCCATAATGATAAACTCATCCTGTCTCACTCAAACAAGTTATATAATTTATTAATCATATCAATCCATGACCCATACCACAGGTCGGTCCTCTTATAATTCCTAGTAAGGGAATCTCCATAGCATTCATAAAACCCATGACTCAAAAAGTAGTGTCTAACAAGTACACAAAGGCATCCTCATATACTCAAGGGGGGTCACATATAAAACAATATACCATCCTAGTACAATCAAGGGATGTTATATATGTGCACATAAGAAAAAAAATGGAGAATGTAGCTCAGTTCACTGCTCACTGAGTCACCATTAGGGAACTAGTCCCTCAATAACTAGTCCAATGTCTCGAAATCATTGGAAAACCATATTGACACTACTTGAGGAATGCCATGTATATTAGAGTAAACCAATATTGTGTTACCACAATGTTATTATCATAGGATTAATGACACAAAACATCCATCATCATTCATCAATATACACAATCTACAATCATTCCTAAACATGAATTACAAGAAGAACACAAGATTTGGAAAGTAGGGAATCACCCTTATGTAGGTAAAATAGTCTAAAACAAGTCAATGAAGCACTTACAAATCCCCTTTAGACACCATATAAAATCTCCATTTTTCAATCCATTTTTGAAAGGAATTTTTTCTCTCTTTATTCACATTATTCCATTTTCCAAAATCCAAACCAGTTCCAAAACCAATTTTTGAAAAACATTTCATACCCCATTCCAAAATTACTTATTAAACTTTGATATGTTATTTAACCGAAAAAACATTTTATAATAAATTTTAAAAATATAAACTCCTTTTTCTTTTCGAAAAATAATTTCTTCCTATAGAAATCCCTATGTAGGACCACCTAAACTCATTCGACTAGGGAACCATTTTCAAACCATTTAATAAGATATATTGTCTATGTGAACTATTAGGCCAACATGAGCCTACCCCACCATTATTGGAAAACTATCACAATACACATAGTATAGAGGAAGATATACTAATTAGGAATAAAAGTAAAAAATTACCAATTAATCAAGAGATGAAAATCAAACCAAGTTCTCCTACAACATTTGAAGCCACACTCTTTAATTTATCACTAAACAATCACTACCTAGCCTCATTCGACCAATAGATCTGCCCCCAGGGCACATTTCTCAAGACCAAACAACACATTAAATTAATCATGCACATTATAATTTATTATATATCACAAAACCATAATTAATAAACATATAAGAAAAACCCAATGTAGCATAATAGGTTCCAAACACACAAGATAGCACAACGATGTAAAAATCCTGAGTAATTAGGTTATATCACCTCCTAACACACCCATGAACCTTCAAACAAAAACCAAAAAATTAATACTAGAATAAAAAACTAATTTCAAAAAAAAAATTATCCAAAATACTAAAAACCCAATTTCAAAACATACATCATTTAAAATGTTGAACGAAGTTTTGTTTACAGCCTATCGAGATATCTTCTACGCACCACATATAAAAGCATCCTTAGGTGAGATTATTTCACTATGCTCTAAGGAAATTGTACATAAAAACCCTATTATCCATCTATAAATTTTTTTGAAATGCGGGATGATTTAGAAATAGTGGCTAGGAGGAGTCCTAACAAAAATTGGTTTGATTAATCTCCGAGAAACGGCCAGAAACAAATGGGAATGAAGGGAAAAATGGAACTTATGTGCTCCCCTTAATGTGTGTGTATTGGGAGGAGAATCATGAGGGTTTTTAAATTATAAAACCCTATAAATTTTTTAAAAAACTACTAGTATGGTTTAATTTTTTAAAATCAGTCCACACTATGAATGACCCTCATGGGGAACCCCCTAGTTTTTTCCTTGCTTCCATCACATCATAAACCAGTGTTTCATGTCAGTAATGGAATATAGATACTTCATCAATTAGTAGGGACACTTTAGAAATTCCATGATATTCCTTGGAGCTGTAATGATATCCCATTATTAACAATACATATCCAAAAACACATATTAAAGATATTCATGCACTAAAAAACCCATATCGAGCCTAAGATCTCAAAATGAAACTTAAACCAAATATAACATTCATATTCATTCAAGGAATTCAATATAGTAATGGAATGGGTCATTAAAAAACCCCCAATATAACCCTTATCATCCTTGATAATCAATTGTAATCCTATAACCCTGATTTCTAACCCACCATAGTTTTCATCCTAGCAATAACACTTTTTTATTTCATCTAAATATACACAAAACACAATCAATGGGAAACTCCAAACACCAATACTCAATACAGAATATTTTCTCAAAAAAACATTCTTCAATGCTCAAACCACATCAGTCATATCCAAAGTGAATTTTCTATTGAAATTACTAACTAACCACAGTCCATTCCAAAGAAAACACCAGTTATCCCTCCCCTTTCTGAATTTTTTTTGAAATAGAATAGCCTCAACCCATGATGCTCGTCCACATCACCTAACCATGATTACATAACTCTATAAGAAACATCAAATTATCCAAACACCAATATCGAATCCCAACCACATCTCTTGTTATAATTCCCAAATCAATTATTCAACCAGCCACATAAACCATCCTAATCCACCCTGTGTACGAATGAAAATCAGGTCTAACTCACTCTCCGATCACATTAAATTTTACTATGAGCCCAATTTTGATTCATGGACTCCATATAAAAAATTATTGAAATCTACAATCTTGTAGTCTCTATGAAACCATATCAATCAGATCCACTGGCACACTGAAATTATGAATATTCCTCTTGAGTATCCTTATAGAGTAATCCTTGCAATCACAATATTAGAATGGGAGGTGCTCAAATTCATCATCATTTATTCTACCTTTATGTCCAAAATATGAATTTAGTGCTCTAGAATGACACCTTCACACATTTCATCCCATGATCTACCCACTGAATCATTCAAAAAATAATCGTTCAACCCCTAAAAATGTTACAAATCCTATTTCATCACATGAATCATGTCACAAATCATTATGGATCCCAATAAAAGCCTTAGAGATGAACCAAACCTTACTATGCTGGAAGGATCCACTGTATCACACATGATTTCCAAACATGAGAAAATGACCACTACACAATGATATAGTTCTCAACCACAAAAATTTATTCTAAAAAATGAATTTAAAACATCTAATTAATCCGATATTATAGTGCTACTGATTATAAGTTTCCACTTCTAATGGTTGATTCCACATAATGGTTCTCCACACTATAAAAATTTATGAAAAAAAATTCACCTAGTATTATCTTGGGAACCCTCATATCTACATCAAATAGTCTAACATGGGAAACCATTAAATAAAATTTCAAGTGGTTTATCCATAAAAACATCAAAATAAATTTTTGTACTCGATCCCAAAATCATAAAATATATGCCTCACACAAGAAGCTAACTAAATTGATCCACCTCATGAAAGTACTGAACATTTCTCTCTCAAACATCCTTGTTTTACCTTCTGAACACACAATCTAATAACATGGTTAATCAAATTCAGCCATTGAATATCTAGAAAACCAATATATAGTGGCATAATCTTTTTCCTATCATCCAACTAAAATCGGTATGCACCCACTAATCGCACATGGTTGTTTCCAAAAACATTACAACACCCAATCCAAGAACACCATAAAGTCATATAAGACTCTTCAAACTAATACAATAAAATCTAAATATACTAGTTTATAGAGGCGCCAATTTCCTACTTTAAATAAACGTTCAAAAATCATCACCTACCAAAAATCACTTACGAATTTGAAATAAACCTTGGGATCCGTGGGGTTTTCTCTAAAAATTAATATCCTTAAAAACACATTCTATGAAATAAAATTCCAAAAAACAAATACCATTTCCAAAAAAAGAATTTTTGAAATAATTCCCACAGCCAATTTTAAATTCATTTAGAAAACAAATTTCTATAATTTTCAAAGATAAAAAACCAAACTTGTTTCAAATCTAATGTTCCATGAGTAGTTTCATGTAAAACTGATTTACAAAACCATTTGACAACATCTTTATTCCATTTTATGATATTATATATTAAAAACATGGTCTTTATAAAACAAATGTCCATAATAAAAACCATTGGTCTATAAAATCCATCATGAAAAATCATATTCAATCATGCTAACCACGTGTATCCATATTAATCTAATTAGAAATTATAATATAAGTGAGTAAACATACATTATATTATATGTACAATTATATAATGTGGAATCTAGCAAGTTTTCCTTTGAAATAACATTTCCCAAAGGTGTGTCTATCATTTCCCCTAACATGGCACTTTCATTTTGAAATTACAACTCAATAGATCTCTGTCAATCCCTAAATATCATTCTGAGTTTCATATATGAGAAATTAGGATTCTCTATATAATCCAACACCTTACTCATCTATGTATTCCTATTACTAAAATGAGAAATCCCCTAGAAACATGGGTTTCATCTGATTTCGTGTTGTCCAATAGTGCATTTGATCCACCTCATGAGTCCTAAAAACAAATTTCCATACCAAGTTACACTATAGATCACTAATGATGGCTCAGATAATATTTTCTAATTACCTAGTTCAACCCCCCCGAATGATGCTCACACTAGAATAATACAACACCCTAGGCACACATCCATGTATTATAGAGACTTTTTAATATTAGTGAGGGCCTAAAATAGTCTTCGAGAGACTATTAACTTATTGATAGGCCCCATGAGTCATGCCTAAATTATATTGAAAATTTAGTATGACTTGTCTAAATAGAAAATATCCCAATCCATTTATACATAATATAGGGAGCCCCATAGTCCCATACAATCCATAAACAGATGTAGTAAAATAATATATACAAATAAATAACTATAATTGAGTAATAGAAGTATAAAATTATAATTATTAATCATATATATATATATAAAGGAACAATATATAGTACACATGTTGAACCATAAATAAAAAATTAATATAGTTGTCTCTAGATCAACTCATATGATCCAACCTACCAATCCTTATCATCCTCAACTACTAACTAACCACGTGTTCAGATCCATTCAAAACTTGTACCAGAGAAAATATAAAAGCCCACATACATACATAAAAACCCATGTCATGTATAATGGAGGTGGGTAAGTCTATAAACCCATTAATAATAACCAATTCCCTATAAATAATGACTTTTTTGTGATCATTTGGGTGTTAATGAAATATATATAATGGCTATAATCATTTTAGTGAAACACACCAACCTTGAAATCATACAATACAATGAATATAAAATCCCATAAGATGTTTCATTATGTGTTTACTAGGGCATGATTGAATTTGAAACTACCATCTCTAGATCCGTAATATAATAAAGAAAATCACCACATACCATAAATTCATCCATTACAAAAGACACGATGTTGTGTGCCCACTGAAATGATATCTATACCGCACCTGAAGACTCATGGAGCTGAAATGTCGAACCATATACCCACTACACAAATGGAAGAGGCATGGTCAAACATCTATAATATTCAACTCATCCCTTATCGCTTGAGGGGATTCTATAATTTATTTTTCATTCCAAACCATGATCCAACTCCCCAGGGTAGTACTTAACCTAAACATACTATGTAATGCTCTATATCACACACACAACCTAAGAATCTGAAGTCAATATCTAATATGCACACCAAACCATCCCCACACACTCAAGGTAGGTCACGTCATGCACACCAAACCATCCATGAAAGCTAAATGGCGGTAAAATCATCAAACATAGGAAAAAGTAGACTATAAATAAAAACTATTCCACTTCTCCCCAACTCACTATATGGTCACAAGTCCTTAGACATGGTCCCTCATCTCAAACACAATTGAAACCCATATAAACCATCCATGGGGTTTTTAACATCCATTAGAACCAACAGTCACTGTGATACCCTAAGAAAATTTCTCAAAGGGTGACCCAAAAAACAGATTCATCATCATAAATCAACATTCACAATCCATTAGTACTCAAAAAAAAATAACCACAATAACTACAAAAGCATTGGAAAATAAATTAGTTCTCACACAAAGAAAATGAAAAAAAATAGTCAAAAAAATTCATTCTAGATCCTATTTAAAAAAAATCAAATATACAATTTTTATTCGAATTTAAAAAGGAACCTCATGAAACTTTCTCATGCTATACCCTTGGAGAAATTCATATCATGTTCCAAAAACGTTTTTGAAAAAAATCTTAAAACCCATTCAAAAATCACATCTTTCACATTGAAATTCAATTTAAATGATTACCTTTGGTAAAATAATTTTAAAAAATATTTTATTTTTAAGAAAACTTATACACATATCAATAAAAATACAAAAAGAGGGTCTCGAACACTAATTCAACAAGGGATCCACCATCGAACCATTTAGAATGTTATATAGTTCATATTAAAAATTGTTATGATTTGATCCCATCCCAACCATATAGGTGAAATAGCACATGGAAATAATAATTAATAAAGATATAATAATGATTAATAAAAACAAAAAAATCACTAATCAACAAAAACAACCAATTAAATTTATGGCCCCCTAACTCAATTGAAGCCACTCCATTTAAATTTATTCTTTGGCATCACTTCTTAGACTATTAGACCAACTCTGTTCCATCTAAGTCAACTATCTCATTCTTCAATATCAAATTTAGTTTATTATACTATTTATAATTAATTAACAAATAGAAACAAAACTAAATAATCAATTTATTTGAAAAATACATTAGCAAATTATAGGTTCTAAAGTAACATAGAGGTGAAATAATGTTGAAATCATAGGTAACTGAGTGAGATCCTATTTAAACACACCACAGAAACTAAGAAACAAAAAAACCCCAAAATTAGTACTCAAAATAAAGTCCCATTGTACTAAAATCTCGATGAAACCCTAAATAAATTAATAACATAATATACCTATTTTCAATAGATGAATAATGGGTTATCTATAGCCTCACATTATTTCCTATATGAGCAACATATAAAAGACACATCATGATAAAAAAATTGACAATGATTTATTTAAATCAATCCTAAAACCTGACTATTAAAACAAAAAATTAGAGTACATGATGGGATGATAACTATTAGAATATAGGTAGAGAAAGTAACCTTAATTAGTTAAATTCAATAACTAGATCAAATGGGATTGAAGGTGTATTGGGTGTGGTTTGGCCTCCCCTCTATGTGTGTTTCTGAGGAGGAGAATCCCAAGGGGTTTCTAAATTAAAAACCCACCATGGATTTTTAAAAAATAGGGTACAATTATTTCTCATAGTGAATATAAGTTCACACTATAAATATACACTAAGAAGACCCCCCATTCCCTTGACTAAAATATTTCATAGAATGAACCATAGGTTCAAACTCTAATGGATATTCCCTTTATACTTCTAGTATCTAAGACACTATGCCTCTTACCCAACATCATATAGAACCCTCAATATATCCCCAGAGCCCTAAGAAACATCCTAAAATAACTTTTAAGCATTTAATTGTTCTTGAAGAACTATTATGTTCCATAGTAATAAAAAACCATACACCAACATTAATTTCCAATTTCCAATTTGAATTTTCAATCCATAATGACATTGTTCATTACAACAATCTCAAAGAGAACCCATGATGAAAATCCTATATACCTATATTATTAATAGAAAAAAAAACATTTTTCCTAGTTACCAATGAATAAAACAAATTGTATCTGATGGTAAAACAACTAACCACGCACATTCATAACCACAAAAGTTTCAACATTCCATAATAAATATAAATGAAGACACAAAATAAAATTCAACATGAACCTCAGTGATTTGATCAACAAATAATCAACCAAAAGATAAAAATACCCGACTTCAAACCAAAGAATTATTCTAAGAATCAGCAATTAAAAATTATAGAGATGTGCTAGGTTTTCATGAATAAGACATTTATATAGGACATATTAAAGAAAACACAAGACCTTATTGTAGTATAATTCAAATATTCTATCTCCACCAACTCACTCCGAATTTGTGAAGATTTAATTCCTAGAAAGGAAAATTTAAACAATAAAAGGAGACACACATATATATTAGAACTCTAATTCAATTTATATACTTATATGAGTTATATAATAAAAATATTTGGAGCTCATCATGTCCATTATTCACTACTAAATTCATGTGGTCCCTATATCAAACAAAGGAAAAGTTTGAAAACACAATCCACTAAAACATGATTTTTTTTTCAAAAAATATCTATTATTTAGGTATAAAATTTCATTTAAACTCAAAAACTCTCAATTAACTCTAAGAGTGTTGATAAAAATTTCAAATAAACATTTGAAATAATTTTTAAATAGACTTATTTCATAAAAACTAAATTCAAATAGTCTGGTAACATCCTAGAGACAACATTGAAAACATAAATCTATTAAAATTATGAATATAATAATACTTCACTCCATTTAAATTGATAATTACTTTTTAATAAGTAAAAAACACCTTTTACCGAGGTGTAAACCAAGAATTGAACAATTTACTTTAATGATCAAACTAACATTAGGAAATTAGCTCAATATTCATTAAAAACAAAATGGATTAATTTAAAAAGGAATAATTCATTTCTTAAACATAGTGGGACAAATGAAAAACATTTATAAAAGGGAAGCTTTTATTTCAATTTTTTTGAACAAAATAATAGAATGAAATAATTTATATTGTACCTCAAAAAATAATTGCGACTCATCTTCAAAATAACTGCTAATTTTTGCATGTCAATAAATATTTTATGAAAATCCCCATTTACACCAAAAAAAATCCTTCAAAAATTATTCATGAAAAAATAAATATCCCATATCAAACGTGTAACACCCTAGGTAAATAAAGAATATGACATTTTCATATTTATCCATATTTGTGAATAAAATATTAATATGACTTTAAAGGGGACGCTATGCTCGATGGAGTACCCAAAACGCAACAACGAGTTTCTTGGGAATCTTACGTTGGACTCTAATAATAAAATAATATTATTTTAAATGGTAGTTAACATGTAGCTGTTGTTTTGGAGGGAATGGATAGAAATAACTAAAATATGATTATATATGTTTTTAAATGTTTTTAGATACATGAAATAAAATATAAAGGCTTAAAATACGGAAAGAATTCAAATTTAGGCGTATATGCCCAAGTTTTCACTAAAGGTTCACTTATCGCCTTTTGATGGAAAACCGTCATTAAATATATTTTTGTTTACTCTTATAAATTATATTGGACCAAATAAAACTCTTCTTATGAATCGGGACATCAAAATTTACTTCGTGTAAATTTTTGGTATCTTTCCGATAAAGTTCATTTTTTTAATGAATAGTGTAAAATGTTGTATTTTAATTCAAAACCTCTTTTTAATCTAATTTATTTATATTATTAGATTATCTTCTGAATTGGTTTTAAATTGAAACCATAAAATATTTTTACCATTTTATTCAATGGTGGTCTTTGGAATTAATTTCACTTTGAAATTCGACATAAACAAATATCAATCTTTTGATATATATTGTTTCTTAAAAACACGCTATTTGTTTTGACAGCGGGAGTTAGTTATTAAATTAATTAATTCTACTTATATTATTTGAATTAGGTAATATAAACATCATTTTTGAATTCGGAATATCGAATATAGCTTAGAGTGAATTTTTGGTAATTTTCTGAAAAACTCCAATTTTTGATGAATAGTGAAACCACTAAGTGGTAATCAAGCAAACTGATTTTTCAGTTAAATAAAAGTTTACCACTAATGTGTATTAAATTTTGAAAATCTTACATACATGGTTGTCATTAGTATGTAAAATGTGGTTCAATGGGATGAAAATAATTTTTTGGTGAACAGTAACTTTTTTTCATTAATCGCGATTAGAGGTAATTAGTGTAATTTAAGGTAAAAATGATATTATAAAAATATTAAAACACCATGACACTTGTCCTAACCCTATTAGATGAGTCATGTCCGACCAAGACAACCCATGGGTCGATTTAGGAGACCCTATGGAGACTCTTGGGTGAGATAATGACTTTAATGCCTTTTTTTAAATAAAGGTGAAAATGACACTAACATAAATTGTTTTACTAAAACAATTTTTAAAAGCGGTTATACTAACCATATTTTTGTCTAAAAATAATATTTGGAAATACAAAAAGATTTCCTACATCAGGATAGTTTTATTATAATTTTTAGACATTAAATAAATTAATTTAATTATGACATCATGATGATGCAACGATGACCTCATTAATGAACTGTTTAAATAAAATGAAACGATAATATAAAATCTAAGACCTACACTTGTCCAAAAACTATTGTATGGGAATATTTCGAAGCCTTATCATCTTATCTTAGAAATATATCAATGTGGGACCTTAGAAATTCGAAACACTTTTGAAAATAAAATAATAGTTTCATGATTTCCAAAAGTGCCCCTCCTCTCCTCTTATAAAAGGCCCCCACCTCTACCTCATTTCACACACTCCTAAAGCCTTTGGCTCGGCTATCCCCTGCCCATTTACTCTCTCCACATCCCTATCCTCATACTAGAGGATTACCTTTGGGCAGAATCCTTTCAAAGGAAGCCTTTAGGCTCAAATAAAAAAGAGTTACACTTTTAAAGGTAATTCATTCTCTCATGTTCATTTGTTTTATTTTGCTTCTCCAACCCCCTAAACTCTCTTTATTTACTTCTTTTGTAACAACACCAGTATATTCAATATACTAGGATGTTTTTATAAGATTTATTCGAGCTTCACTCTCACACAACTACATCAAATGGTTAAAGAACATACGGTTTCCGTGGATGGCGAAATTCTGCCTCCAAAAACGATGATTGTTCAATACTCATTTAACACTTTGAAAGGTGGAAATTATGATGTCACTATTTTTATATATGATATATAATATGTTTATTCTTTCCTTAACCTTCTGTATTTTTCATTTATGGCATACCACTATTGTTTCCATTATGGGTAAACACGATATCTTCATTTTAGGAAGTGCGGACTACCGCCCCCTGAAAGTGATTTGATTCGTTAATACCATATGTGGGATGTGTAAAGGATAAAGTTAATGATATTATATATGTTACTATACTTGAATTATAATATACTCTTATATCATTATGATTCCATTCCAGAAAATACGAAATAGAAATGGAAGTAGCGTTCATTCGTACGTACGGCTTACCGTCTCCATGAATGGTGCATTTCATTTCTTACCTCTAAATGTGATGTAATATTATAAATACATGTATATGATGAATATATATGATATATATGTTATCCAAATCATTAATATCATTCTGGATATAACGAACCTTTGACCAAATTATCAACATGTAAGTGTAAGAAGTCTATTTTTGACTTAAGTACCAAATACCGACAAAATGAACATTATTAACTTAAAAGATTACATGATGTTCATATAAAAGGAATAATGAACTAGACAAAGGTTCTTAAGCAAGTAGAGATTAACTCAAGTTTATTATTCAGGAGATAAATGAACGGTCGGGTCAAGTCAGATACGAGGTAAGGGATCCTACTCCTCTCTTTCTTTTTAAGTACACTCTTTTATGTAATTCCTTTAAAGCTCATATTTCTTATGATTGGGATGTTATTTTATATTAATCTTACTGTAATTTTTATGTTCATATGATGAGAGTCCCTATTCTCTCTCATCAATCCATTTTGGAAGTTTTTAGTGGCACCGTTAGGCTGCCGAATTTTCGTAAGAGATCTAACCTCTCTCTTTCTCTTTAAGTACTCTCCTTTGTGCCACTTCTTTTAAGATCCTCTTTGTTATGATGGGGGATGTTCTTTTATATTACTCTTTCTGTACATTTTATTGTAATGTGATGAGATACCCTATTTTATCTCATCAATCCATTTTTGGAAGTTTTAAGTGGCGCCGTTAGGCTGCCGAGTTTTCGTAAGAGATTTTTCATCTCACTTTTATTCCCGTGAGATTTATGCTACATTTGCCACAATTTCCTTTGAATGGTTTATGTACTGACCATTATTACACTAATTTTGTAATATAATTCCATTTATGGGTATTTACATATTCATTGTATGACACTTCTTTGATGGGGTGTACTTTTCGAAAGTTACCCAAGTCGGTAAGGGAACCTTTCACCCTCCTCTTTTTAAAAGACTTCATTTGTTATTCACATACTATTATGTTGGGATATGTTATTCTATATCCTGATTGATGTAAATTTTATTTCCAAGTGATGAGGCTACCTTTTTATCTCTCATCAACTTATTTTCTGAATTCTTGAAGTGACGCCGTTAGGCTGTCGAATTTTACCAAGGGAACTTTTTAACCCAATTTCGATTTCTTTGGGTTCACATGTAGTTATTGAATATGTCATCCTTTGAATATGTGTGAATGAAATTTTATTGTTTTAAACTTAATATCCAATTATATTGGGTGTATTTATATTTTTCACACATAATTTTGAGATTGATTTACCCTTAATTTAAGGATACCCTCTTTATAAGGGATTTCATCACATTTTACATCTCTATTGAGACTTCATTGTTGTTATGCACCAATTCACTCATATATGGTGTATATACTGTCCTTTGGAATATTATATCATGAATCCATTTATTCTCATGATATTATAATGTTCTGATTAAATGTTATTCCCCAATTATTGTATTCAAGTGTCTCTAATTTTGGTAAAACCCCTTTAACCAAAATATAACTTTAAATGTTTTATTTATTTGTTCTTATTAATATCCATGTTTTCAAAATGGTTTTAAGGATTTATTTATATGGATATTAATGGTTTAAAATATTAAAATCTTCAAGGTGGTATGGGACTTCGTCTCAATCTCCTTTCATTGAGGCATATTTTGTTTTATACACAACCTTTTTTTATATGGTGTATAAACTCCTTTGACTTTTACGTTTATTCAAAGGTAATATTTTTTATAAAAAGCATTTACTAAACGAAAAAAGGGAATGTTTTTGTCGTACATATGCGGTGACAACGACTTCTCCGTCTTCGTGACCGTTATTTGAGTTTCGGATTCCTCTATAAGCCATACCTTTTTTTTAAAGAATAATAAATATCATGTTTTACTTTTCTTTTATTTTGGTATTGAAAATGGTTTTCATAATGTTTTTATATCAATGTGTTGTATTGATATCTTGTGATTGAAAGGTGGAAATGTTATGTTTCATTTATGCATGTTTTATGTGATATGATTATATTAAGGTTCTTGGGCATTATTATGAAAACGGGTGGTTTTGTGATAAACTAAGGGCGGGTGAGCCCGATATAGCTCTCCAATGCATTGGGTAACGCAAAGGAGTGAAACGTTAAGGTTTCTATGAAGATATTTAGGGAATATACTGTGATGGGTATTCCAAACGTAACCAAGAGGGTTACTCTCTACATAAGAATGTTATGAATGCCTCATGTTACCTTTATGTCTTATGATTTCTATGATTTATTCATGATTTGATGAGGTATGTTAAAGTGCTTATGTTTTATGGGTAAAGTATGATCTCATCCTTATGTATTTATGTACCCATGTTTCCTTTCCATATTTTTATATCCCTTACTGAGCTTTTTATGCTCATCCCAAGTTTTTGAAATGTTTTTCACAGGTCGAGGGAATGGTACATGATGTGATGATAGTGTCAAGGATGTGTCAAGAAAGAATCCATGTTTTATTTTCAATATGTTTCCGTTGATGGGAAGAATGAATACTGTCTTTTATGTAACCACTTTGTTTAAATGTGGAATGTAATGCAAGTTTCATGATCTAATTCTCTAAAACTCTAAACCTGAAAAGATCCTCAATGTGTAATCTTGTAATAACTGAAGATTAAGTAAGTTTTAAGGCTGAGGCCTTATATTTGGTATCAAAGGTTGGTTTAGATAACTTTAGAGGTTAGGGTATTCTTTAAGCATAAGTGACATTACCATAATGGTTAGGATTTCAGAAAGAGTCCTAGTTTTAGATAAAGTGAATGAGTAAGTGTATCTTAGTGTTTACCTTCCTCATTAGTACATGATGGTTTTGTTGATATACTCACACTGAAATTTCAGTTTTTAGTGAATGGATGGATCTAGCAGGAACCAAAGAGACAACAGGTTTGAAGGAAACTGTGGTGGTTTTATGATTAAGATACTAGATAAAATGGGTGATTCAATGAAGAAACTCGTGGTTGTTCTAAACCAACTATCAAGGAGTCATGATCAACCACTTGAACCTTGGTATGTTCTGTAATGCATCATGTACAAGATGACCAATCCATGTGGAAGTTCAGGTAATAATTATAAAGGTAACCATTAGAGTTTATATGATCCTTACTTTTGAGGTAATTATGGGTTATTATATGATATGATGGAAAATGAAAGGAATGAGATAAACTTGAGGTTAAAATATGTTATGATCATTTTTGAAGATTTTATCTCTTTTTGGGTAATGATTTAAGAATTATATAGTTTTTTTAAAAGTACAACACGCAAACCGTGTGACAACCCGTCGCGTCGGACAAAGCTACGGGAATCGAACCCACAACCAAAGTGCGACTGGTATTTATCGCCTACCACTGGACTACGTGAAGTCCCTGGTTAGTTTGACCAATTATTTTTAGTTAGATGATTTTATGAATTAAGAGTAAGTTGATTTTGGGTTATTTATGAAAATGATTAACCTATCATGGAGGATATGTGATTAGGTTAATTACTTTTCAATACGAGACTTTAGGAGCAACTGATATTGTTTGGAGATAAATGTTATGATTTAACTTGGAAGACTATGTGACTAAATCCTTCAAATATTTGAGTTTCTATCTTATATTGGTTTACTTTGAATAATTTTATGGACAAATTGTTTATCGGATGGTCCTCGTTGAACTTTGGGTTTTGTTGGACAAATTTTGAGATTAAGAATAGATTTTCTTTTTATAAAGGGTTATCTTTTTTTGGATTATCTGACCTTGTAATAACCTTTCTAGTTTTGGTTTTGGTTAAAGCCTAAAGACATGGGAGATATATAGTTCTCTTTTGTGGATTAGGTGATTCTATAGAAGTTGATTATAGTACTCTTAATGCGAACAAGTCTCCCTAAATACTCGTCTTTTGGAAAAAATATGGGTTTGATTAAGGAATCTAGTAAAAGTTGAAAGTCAACATGATAAGTTATTATGTTTCCTTATGAATAAATTACTCAATAAAAAGTAACTTAAAACAAAAATGTTGTCTATTAACTTTTCCTACTGGGGAACCCAACACCGTTTAACCCATCACAAGTTTGTGATTTTCTTATTGTTAACTTTCTCCTAGACATGTTTACTATCACTCTCCCTCAAGAACATGACCCTTTGCTTTTTCTTCCATTTCCATGTTTTTATACATGGAATCCTAGTATGGGTTAACTCAGGTGACCTATGTACTTATCTTCCTTTATTTTAAAGTGATTGTTTTACCGACTCTTGTTTCGATGTGGGACTTTCAAGGATGTTTCCAAGCGCAATTTTAAAATTGCGAGGACGCAATTCCCAAAAGGGGGGAAGGATGTAACACCCCAGGTAAATAAAGAATATGACATTTTCATATTTATCCATATTTGTGAATAAAATATTAATATGACTTTAAAGGGGACTCTATGCTCGATGGCGTACCCAACACGTAACAACGAGTTTCTTGGGAATCTTACGTTGCACTCTAATAATAAAATAATATTATTTTAAATGGTAGTTAACATGTAGCCATTGTTTTGGCAAGAATGGATAGAAATAACTAAAATATGATTATATATGTTTTTAAATGTTTTTATATATATCCAATAAAAGATAAAGTCTTAAAATACGGAAAGAATTCAAATTTAGGCGTATATGCCCTAGTTTTCACTAAAGGTTCACTTATCGCCTTTTGATGGCAAACCGTCATTAAATATATTTTTGTTCACTCTTATACATTATATTGGACCAAATAAAACCCTTCTTAATAATTGGGACATCAAAATTTACTTTGTGTAAATTTTTGGTATCTTTCCGATAAAGTTCATTTTTTTAATGAATAGTGTAAAATGTTGTATTTTAATTCAAAACCTCTTTTTAATCTAATTTATTTATATGATTAGATTATCTTTTGAATTGGTTTTAAAGTGAAACCATAAAATATTTTTACCATTTGATTCAATGGTGGACTTTGGAATTAATTTCACTTTGAAATTCGACATAAACAAATATCAATCTTTTGATATATATTGTTTCTTAAAAACACACTATTTGTTTTGACAGCGGGAGTTAATTATTAAATTAATTAATTCTACCTATATTCTTTTAATTAGGTAATATAAACATCATTTCTGAATTCGGAATATCGAATATAGCTTAGAGTGAATTTTTGGTAATTTTCTAAAAAACTCCAATTTTTGATGAATAGTGAAACCACTAAGTGGTAATCAAGCAAACTGATTTTTTAGTTAAATGAAAGTTTACCACTAATGTGTATTGAATTTTGAAAATCCGACATACATGGTTGTCATTAGTATGTAAAATGTGGTTCAATGGGATGAAAATAATTTTTTGGTGAATAGTAATTTTTTTTCATTAATCGCGATTAGAGGTAATAAGTGTAATTTAAGGTAAAAATGATATTATAAAAATATTAAAACACCATGAAACTTGTCCTACCCCTATTTGATGAGTCAGGGCCGACCACGACAACCCATGGGTCGATTTAGGGGACCCTATGGAGCCTCTTGTGTGAGATAATGACTTTAATGCCTTTTTTTAAATAAAGGTGAAAATGACACTAACATAAATTGTTTTACTAAAACAATTTTTAGAAGGGGTTATACTAATAATATTTTTGTCTATAAATACTCTTTGGAAATATAAAAATATTTCCTACATCAGGATATTTTTGTTATAATTTTTAGACATTAAATAAAATAATTTAATTATGACATCATGATGATGCAAGGATGACCTCATTAATGAACAGTTTAAATAAAATGAAACGATAATATAAAATCTAAGACCTAAACTTGTCCAAAAACTATTGGATGGGAATATTTCAAATCCTTATCATCTTATCTTCGAAATATATCAATGTGGGACCTTATAAATTCGAAACACTTTTGAAAATAAAATAATAGTTTCATGATTTCCAAAATGCCCCTCCTCTCCTCTTATAAAAGGCCCACACCTCTACCTCATTTCAAACACTCCTAAAGCCTTTGGCTCGGCCATCCCCTGCCCAATTACTCTCTCCACATCCCTCTACTCATACTAGAGGATTACCTTTGGGCGGAATCCTTTCAAAGGAAGCCTTTAGGCTCAAATCAAAACGAGTTACACTTTTAAAGGTAATTCATTCTCTCATGTTCATTTGTTTTATTTTGCTTCTCCATCCCCCTAAAATATTTTTATTTACTTATTTTGTAACACCACAAGTATCTTAAATATACTAGGATGTTGTTATAAGATTTATTCGAACTTCACTCTCACACAACTACATCAAATGGTTAAAGAACATACGGTTTCCGTGGATGGTGAAATTCTGCCTCCTGAAACGATGATTGTTCAATACTCATTTAACACCTTGAAATGTGGACATTATGATGTCACTATTTTTATATATGATATATAATATGTTTATTCTTTCCTTAATCTTCTGTATTTTTCATTTATGGCATACCACTATTGTTTCCATTATGGGTAAACACGATATCTTCATTTTAGGAAGTGCGGACTACCGCCCCCTGAAAGTGATTTGATTCGTTAATACCATATGTGGGATGTGTAAAGGATAAAGTTAATGATATTGTATATGTTATTATACTGGAATTATAATATACTCTTATATAATTATGATTCTATTCCAGAAAATACGAAATATAATTGGAAGTAGCGTTCTTGCGTACGTACGGCTTACCGTCTCCATGAACGGTACATTTCATTTCTTACCTCTAAATGTGATGTAATATTATAAATACATGTATATTCTGAATATATATGATATATATGTCATCCAAATCATTAATATAATTCTGTATATAATGAACCTTTGACCAAATTAACAACATGTAAGTGTAAGAAGTCTATTTTTGACTTAAGAACCAAATACCGACAAAATGAACATTATTAACTTAAATGATTACATGATGTTAATATAAAAGGAATAATGAACTTGAAAAAGGTTCTTAAGCAAGTAGAGATTAACTCAAGTTTATTATTAAGGAGATTAAATAATGGTCGGGTCAAGTCGGATACGAGGTAAGGGATCCTACTCCTCTCTTTCTTTTTAAGTACACTCTTTTATGTCATTCCTTTAAAGCTCATATTTCTTGTGATTGGGATGTTCTTTTATATTACTCTTACTGTAATTTTTATGTTCATATGATGAGAGACCCTATTCTCTCTCATCAATCCATTTTTGAAGTTTTGAGTGGCGCCGTTAGGCTGCCGAATTTTCGTAAGAGATCTAACCTCTCTCTTTCTCATTAAGTACTCTCCTTTGTGTCACTTCTTTTAAGCTCCTCTTTGTTATGATGGGGGATGTTCTTTTATATTAATCTTTTTGTAAATTTTATTTTAATGTGATGATATACCCTATTTGATCTCATCAATCCATTTTTGGAAGTTTTAAGTGGCGTCGTTAGGCTGCCGAGTTTTCGTAAGAGATTTTTCATCTCACTTTTATTCCCGTGAGATTTATGCTACATTTGCCACAATTTCCTTTGAGTGGTTTATGTACTGACCATTATTACACTCATTTTGTAATATAATTCAATTTATGGGTATTTACATATTCATTGTATGACACTTCTTCGATGGGGTGTACTTTTCAAAAGTTACCCAAGTCGGTAAGGGAACCTTTCACCCTCCTCTTTTTAAAAGACTTCATTTGTTATTCACATAATATTATGTTGAGATATGTTCTTATATATCCTGATTGATGTAAATTTTATTTCCAAGTTATGAGGCTACCTTTTTATCTCTCATCAACTCATTTTCTGAATTCTTGAAGTGACGCCGTTAGGCTGTCGAATTTTACCAAGGGAACTTTTTAACCCAATTTCGATTTCTTTGGGTTCAACATGTAGTTATTGAATATGTAATCCTTTGAATATGTGTGAATGACCTTTTATTGTTTTACACTTAATATCCAATTATATTGGGTGTATTTATATTTGTCACACATAATTTTGAGATTGATTTATCCTTAATTTAAGGATACCTTCTTTATAACGGATTTCATCACATTTTACATCTCTATTGAGACTTCATTGTTGTTATGCACCAATTCACTCATATATGGTGTATATACTGTCCTTTGGAATATTATATCATGAATCCATTTATTCTCATGATATTATAAATTTCTGATTAAATGTTATTCCTCAACTATTGTATTTAAGTGTCTCTAATTTTGGTAAAACCCCTTTAACCAAAATATAACTTTAAATGTTTTATTTATTTATTCTTATTAATATCCATGTTTTCAAAATGATTTTAGGATTTATTTATATGGATATCAATGGTTTAAAATGTTAAAATCTTCAAGGTGGTATGAGACTTCGTCTCAATCTTCTTTCATTAAGGCATATTTTGTTTTATACACAACCTTTTTTTTATATGGTGTATAAACCCCTTTGACTTTTACATTTATTCAAAAGGAATCTTATTTATACGAAGCTTTTACTAAACGGAAAAAGGGAATTTTTTTGTCGTATATATGTGGCGACAACGACTTCTCCACCTTCGTGACCGTTATTTGAGTTTCGGCTTCCTCTATAAGCCATACCTTTTTTTAAGAAAAATAAATACCATGTTTTAATTTTCTTTTATTTTGGTATTGAAAATGGTTTTCATAATGTTTTTATATCAATGTGTTGTATTGATATCTTGTGATTTAAAGGTGGAAATGTTATGTTTCCTTTATGCATGTTTTATGTGATATGATTATATTGAGGTTCTTAGGCATTATTATGAAAACGGGTGGTTCTGTGATAAAATAAGGGCGGGTGAGCCCGATATAGCTCTCCAATGCATTGGGTAATGCGAAGGAGTGAAATGTTAAGGTTTCTACGAAGAGATTTAGGGAATATACTGTGATGGGTATTCCAAACATAACCAAGAGGGTTACTCCCTACGTAAGAATGTTATGAATGCCTCAAGTTACCTTTATATCTTATGATTTCTATGATTTATTCATGATTTGATGAGGTATGTTAAAGTGATTATGTTTTATGGGTATAGTATGATCTCATCCTTATGTATTTATGTACCCATGTTTCCTTTCCATATTTTTATATCCCTTACTAAGCTTTTTATGCTCATCCCAAGTTTTTGAAATGTTTTTCACAGGTCGAGGGAATGGTACATGATGTGATGATAGTGTCAAGGATGTGTCAAGAAAGAATCCATGTTTTATTTTCAATATGTTTCCATTGATGGGAAGAATGAATACTGCCTTTTATGTAACCACTTTGTTTAAATGTGGAATGTAATGAAAGTTTCATGATCTAATTCTCTAAAACTCTAAACCTGAAAAGATCCTCAATGTGTAATCTTGTAATAACTCAAGGATAAGTAAGTTTTAAGGCTGAGGCCTTATAAAACTAAAAAAAATTCAAAAACCTCAAAACATTATCTAATAAAATAAATTCTCTACAATAAATCCCCACATTCACCTCATATCAATGTTAGGAGGCATTAGAGTCAATTAAAAATGAATTAGATCCAAAATAAAAAACTTGGGTAGAAATATCCTCTATGATGGAAAATGGATCCATTTACATATGATCTAAATAGTTTTCTGAACTCTGTATGCTGACCGTGTTTTTGTGGTTCTTACCCTATTTTCACCCACAAAGATCAATTGTTCCCCCTATTTATGAGTATAATAATGGGGGGTAAAATATAAAAATATAGTATCCAAAAATAAACAATAAATTAAAAAAAAATCTTAACTAAAGATTTAATCGTTAATACTCATGATAATTCAAGACATAGGGTGAGAAAGAGCTCACAACACTCTCCTTGATCCTACCTCTCAATGTTCTAAAATCCTTATTTTTACACTACTTATAAAACATCCCAAAACATTAAAATAATTTAATTTTAGAATAAAATAAATATTTATTTATAAATAACACCATTTTAATCTTACACTACAAACAATACAATGTTATCTTGTGTTACACGCAAGGTCAAGTTTTACCACCTTTTAATGGAGCATATATTTTAAAACTATATTTAGACCCATTTAAAAATTATATACTTCAAAATAAATATAATTTTTTAAATAATATTTTCCAAATTTTCTTAAGGTAATTTTTTTTATTTTTCTCTAAAGTTACATTTTTTGATGAATAGTGAAAAGTACTGAGTTTAAATTTAAAACTGTTTTTTTTCTAATTTATTTATATAGTTAAATTTAATTTTAAATTGGTTATAAAGTCACATTATATCACTAATACATTAAATAATACAATTTATGTTATTTTATTAGGTTTCACACTCAAATTAGATTTTGAAACTTAATGAACTTTTGAATATTTCCACTTTAAAAACCTGCTTTCTCGCCAAGTCTGTGTGAATAACATTAAATTTAATTTTTCCACTTTTGTTAATTTAATTTGTAAAAATGAATATACGCATTTTTAATAATTATAATATTTTGATTCTAATGAGATAAACTTAATTTATGACCAAATATATTTTTGAATGTAATTAAAATTAGGCATAGCGATTTAGGAAAAAGTTAATTTACTTAGTGGTTAATCCTTGATCATAAGGGGTAAAATGACCTAAAAACATATAAAAAATTCATTGGATGACCATATCTCAACCATATTACACCTTCTATTCAAATGTATGAGTTAGTGGGACATGTGTTCATTAAAGTTACTAGTATAACAAGTTGAGTTGATAAAATGACAAAAATTATATATTACTTGCTTTTAATTCCTATAAATATTTGGAGTATGGAGGAATCAACATAAATATTGTTATAATAATTATTTTCACATTTTAATTTAGTTTTCTTTCATAATTATTTAACTATAATTTTTAGATATGGTATAATTACATTAAATGCTTATGAAACGCCAATGTAGTGATTATTTAGTAAATAATTAAATAATATTAATGATAATTAAAATATTAAATGTAATGAAAATAAAATGAATTATTGTCCTCCATAATTTTATAGATGAATATCGCATTTTAAAAATCTATTAAATTAAGCTATTTATAATAAAGGATATTTTATTTAATTATTAATTTTTTTATTAAAATCCTATCTTCTTATGATAGATTTATAAATGTTAATAAATACAAAATATGTTCTACTTATGAATCAATTTACATTTCATGAAAATCATATTGACCCCTAAATAGTGAAACCAATTTTTGCATGGTTCGAGTTAAAGTAGTGTTTTAAGCGCTACACATGCTTCTGTTAAAAATAATTACTAAAAAACATGGGATGTTTATTTTTTAAATTTTATACCTTAATTATAATTAATTTTTTATATATTTTATGATAAATCTTACTTTAATTTATTATTAATGATTAATTTAATTTGGTTAGAAAACTAGCTTCATTAATAAAAAACCAAAATAGTTAAAGTGGTGAAACAAAATAGTTAAAGAAAGAATCATAAAAATATACTTATTCTTGTGGGTTGGAGCTTTTGAAGGAACATAATTTAACTTAAATATATTATTTGTCTTTTTTTTGGAACATTAGGTGAGGGGTAACACCCAATAGTGTTTAGGTTTTTATATTAATAGGAATGCCACTCCCCACCGCCCAAAATACAAATGCATTCACTCCTATCACTTATTCAAACCTCTAAATCACATTGTATCAATTATAAACTACCCAAATAATCTTCTAGAATCCCTATTTTAAACTTATAATCCTTACTTAGGTCATATATCAATCCAATGAAGTCCTTTGGGGAAAACCGAAAGGAGTTACCCGAAAAAAGAGGTAACATTCTTCAATGATCAGTTTTGTTTTATTTTTTTCTAAACCCATTAAATTATAATTATTCTTGGATTATATAAACAATAATTCATCATCCAATGAAATTTCATAACATGGTACAATAAGAAGAATCAAATTATACCTAAAATAATGGCCATCTTGGATGATTCATCACATCTAAAGTTTTCCAAAAAACATAAATCAAACAACCCATGAACCTCTATGAAACCCAACATTAATACCCACTTCCCAACTCACCATCATTGTACCAAGTGAAACATAAATCAATGTGAATAAAAACCTAAAACCTACATATAAAATTAGTTCTTCATACACACATAGACATGTGTTTATATAGTGTCTGAGCTAAAGACCAGTGGGATCTCATTATGATTCTATGTAAATATTTTAAATAAGTTATTTATAAATATTAGTGATAGATATTATAGGGATTGTGTTTTATGATTTAACAGGCCTAAAGAAATCCAAACACATGACCTTAATCATATGGAATGAAAAAATAATCTTTAAAAATCATTTTAAATCTCCACATAATAATTTAAGGCTCCATTCTAATTATCTAAAGGATGACCTTTTAAATGATGAAAACCAAACAAAACCCTTTGTTCTCATTTAAAAAATATTCACAAAACCCATTGATAATGGAAAAAATTTTAAATCTATTTCTCAAAACCCTTTTAAAATATCATTTAAATTATATATAAGAATCCAAAACAAAAATAATTAAATTGAAGGACATAAAACTTTCCGCCAAAAAATCTATAAGTGTTAACAAAAGTAACAATGATAAGGTGAGTTGTTACATAACCTAGAAATTTTACTTTTATTTGTAAAAACACCTTCAAAATATACTTTAAATTATACATTATAATTAATACCATCTATACATAATGTTATGGACATAAAAATGGAAACAAAAAATCAATAAGTAATAACAAAATTAACAATGATAAGGTTAGTAGTTACATAACCTTAACAATCACATGTGGATATATATAAGGATCCCCACAATAAGAACAACCATTTAATGAAAAAGTGTCATGAGAAACAAAAAAGGTCCAAAAGTTAGATGATCCTAATAAAATTATAACCATGGAAGAAACTACTGGCCTATATTTCCTCCTAAAAAATATACAAGCCATCTTACTAGCCTACATTATTGTTATAAGTAGAACTCCTAACCTAGACTTACATCGTACTAGAGGAGAAAATATCCCATGTGTGTTCATAACTTGTGTAGAATATGTTAAGATTTCCATCTTAGTTATATGAATTCTCATGACAACTATAAAGTAGAGGTGTGTAAAAAATTAAACCATGATCAACACATGAATCCTTATAATAAACAATAAATCTCCCCTCACCCAAATCACCCTCACACAAAATGTACTTTTCCATAATATATCAGTCACATAATTATAAGAAATCCATAATAGGTTAAATAGTAATAAGGGGAAACCACTAAGGATCTTACAACTACCACATATTTATTTTATAAATTTCTAGTAGTCCTTTGAAGGAATATGACTGGGATTTTTAAAACATTCAGATTTCACATAAATTATAAATTGAAATACCCATTAGAATAAATTTATAAACACATCCTCCTCTAAAATAATTGTTTAAACGAGGTTTCCTTTCATTATAATAAAGAACATGTCATAATCCATAAAATTTCTATTTGATATGTTTGAATAATCTTAATTATAATATCTATTAAAAATTAGCATAAAGTGAAATTTATTTTCAAATAGGAACTTAAATTCCACAAGTAGAACATTTTGTGCCAAGAATAAAATTCATGGAATCAATTTATAAATCAACTTTTGATGTAAAATACATTAAAAAATTAATTACAGAACTCAATAACTACAAGAATGAAAAAATAAATTTACTATAAAGAAACAGATAAATTAAAAAAGTAGCAAACACATCATAATGTGTTTCCTTCCGTAAAAACCCAAATTATAAATGACACAACCTATATCTGCCTTAGACAATCAAAACCCTAACATAGTACCATATCATCCCCAAAATATATCTCACAAAGTGAGTTAGAATTCTTGGGGAATGAATAACATATGGAAAATAGAATATGAAATGAAAATAGGAGAATATTGAAATAAAATTGAGACATACCATGAAAAATCACATTCAAAGCATGAATAGATAACAAAAAATTAAGGGGAAGAAAAGAACAACTATCTCTAAGTCTCTGAGGGGTTAACCAAAAGGTAAGTGAAATAAAAAATTCAAAGTGAAATAAAAATTCAAAGGGAAATAAGTGAAATAAAAAAATTCCCTTTTAAGAACTATGTCAAATGCTATGAGGGGAGGTGAGGATAACATGAATAAAAAATCAAAGGAAAATAAGTGTATTTTAACATTAAAATGAAATATGGGTTGATTACGTGGTTTTGAAACACTATAATGACCAAGAATTTTAATAAATACTTTTTTCTAAAATAAATATCATGAGGAGCATCTTCTCATACACGCAACAAAAAAAATAAAAAGATAACTCATATAATTTAATAAAATTAATTATTTAATATGAAATATTTAATATGACCGTTTAATTTGAGGGTATAAATTGATGTAACCACCATATATAAACATTTTAGGAAGGTACATTAATACAAGAATCATTTAATGATCTTAAAAAAAATTCTATATATTCATTTTTTATTAAAATTATTTCAAAAGAGATTTTAAAAATTAATTTTACAAATATAAAATATTCTTTTATTTCAAAATATCATAACTAGGATAAGACATATTTTTTTTGTTTTCTGAAATAATTGATTTTTAGGCGAATAGTGAATAATACAGTTTTTACAAATATCCACCATGTTTATAAATCTATCATGAATAAAGTATAAATTAACAACTAATAAAATATTTTTAAAGATAAAAATATATTTATTATGTGAAAATATTCATCTAAAAATACTTTTTTTGAATTTATAAAACCCATGTTTAGAATCTTGAAAATTAAGAAATAATTTTGGAATAAAAATTATTTTTATCCTCTCATTTGATTAAGTTTTCATTGGGAAAATTAAATTTTATATTTATTTTAATTTAAAATAAATCTATTTAGATTATTAATAAAAAAATTAATGCTATTAATTTCAACAATATTCTTAATATTTTCCTCAACATAACATTTATGATTAAAAATACACTATTTCTAAAAATATGTTTAAAAGGGTTTCATGCGCTAATGTTAAAATTAATTTTTATTAAACATAAAAACATTATTTGTTTAAATTTATTTATTATTTATAATTAGTAAGTACAAATAATTTAATAAGGATAATTTTTTAATTAATTAAAAATAATATACATAAAAAAACTTAATAACCACGGTAAAAATCAAAAAAAAATTAAAAGTTTAAATTCTAATAGTAAATGACCTAAAAATATGTGTAATACATGTGTGAAAGTGAACAGTTAAGTGATTATCAACCTCAAATTATCACCCAGTATATTATTTTCCACTTTTTATCCACTCTCCATGTGAATCATGTGTTGTCTTGGTATTAAAATTATGTGTATATATATGTCATTAAGTTCACTTATAAAAAGGGCTCACTTCTCTCCCATTTATCCGCTAATTATAATTAATTTTCATGACCAAAACATTATCTTATTCTCTCATAAAATTCCTCCATAGATCCTAAAAGCCTTTATATTTCTAAAATACCAATATATGGGGCCTTTAAGTGTCTCCCAAGTGAGGACATCCAACGGGATTCGTAATGTTACTAATCGAGCTATATTTAATTTTTCCTTGTTTTAGCCAATGAAAAAAAATATATAGATAAAATAATGACAACATATTAAACAATATTATTATAAAATTTTATTATATATATATAATATCCATTATTATCTTCCTCTAAAACAATTTTAAAAAAGAAGATATCAACATGCGTATGTGTTGACTACAACCTCCATGAATAACATGGTTCTTTTTTCACAACCACCACACATGAATGGTTATAGGAGAACCTTAAAAGGATTATTATGACATTTATATAATTTTTAATATAATTAAATTAAAATTGATTCCTTATCTTCATTCTAGTTTATGGAAAATGAACACATCTTTTGTGTATTTGAGCGGACTAGTGCCTCCATAAAAGTGATACATTTCTTTTTTTACTCTTTTCATTTATTTTTTATAAAACTCTATTAAAATATTGATTATTATTTAATAAAATATAAATAATATCATTATTTTGTATTTTAATGATATTATTAAGAACTAATCTCTTTCTTAACTATACTCATCCAACGATTATAGTATGTTATTATTTGGGTCAATTTAACCACATACATGAATAATTTTATAAATTTATATAAATGATGACATAGTAATCCTAATTACTATTTATACTGAAAAATAAAAATTAAATAGAAATTGTTTATGAATTTTAATTTAAATATATAACATGTTATTAAGATACTAGCCCTCATTCATTAAAATTAATTAAACTAGCTTCATTGTCAAGATTATTTTCATGAATTGCAACTATAATACTTTTGAAATGAAATTAAACCATTATAAATATATATAAAATAAGAATAAAAATAAATCTACTAATCTCAAAATTATTAAGTTTGAATCTATAAACAACAATACACACGTCGATTACAATGATAGTATAAAACAATCTATTAAAACTGATAACATTTGATGATTAAAATAACATATAACTAAATAATGTTTTGGTAATAAATTATATAAATAAAGATTATAAAAGGATTTTTGTGTTAATATCATTATAAAAAAGGTGATTAATATATTTTACCTTTTCTATAAATGTTTATAGAGAATGGTTGACTAAATAGGAATAATTTTAGGGGAATTTCTTAACTTAAATTGTTTCCCATGGTCATAATCACTAATATCTATAGATGATCTTTCAAGATTGATATATTATACCCTATGATGATTATATGTTTTATTACCACCTTTTCATCTAGGTAATTTTTGTTTAACAAAAAATTTATTCCCTTGATAGATCCCTTGTTTGATAAAATAGTAATTTCATTAATAATGACTCTCATATATTAAATGGATACCTTTTTCTTCCATATCCACGATTTAACTTTAAAAAAATGTTATCATTTCATATTAGGAATGATAAATTTGTTTTCCCTATTTTTAATTTTATATTTTTCTAAAAAAATCATATGAATGATTTTTAATCGTTTTCATTGATAAAGGTTTCATGAAATTTATTTTAAAAATATTAACAATGAATTATTTTCCCAATATTTTATTTTATCATTATATTTTTTTATTTAAGAAGCTTAATATTAATTTATTTTACATTCATGGGAACTATATTGAAAGAAGTGTTTTATGAAATCTCCTTTTTTCCATCATAAAAAAAGATTTCTTGAAACGATAATTTTTACTTTTAATTTTAAATAAATGATTATAAAATACATTTTTATAAAATATTTATCATGATATGGTCTTAATTTTAATATCTATATCCAAAAATATATATATTTATTATACTTATTTATCATATTTCAACCTCTATTTTTCTATTATAAATTGATACAATTTGGTTGATCATGTTTTCAATGTAAAATGATTTAATTTCTGATGTTATTTTATACCATTTATAAATTTGATAAAACTAATTTTCTTTCCATTGGTTCATTTATGATGTGAATGGTGAATGGTTTAATTTTTTAGTTTTTATGAAGTCCATTCTAATTCCTTGTTTTTTTTGTGATGTTAAAAGTGAATGGTTTTTAAGTAAAAGATTTATTTATGGATGAATGTTATGTGAGGTCATATATTGACCTCCAAAGCATTAGTTAAAAGATTATCACCCCTGAAACATATATACATGAAAATATTGCATACCCTTAAGCATGGGTTCATGTGTACGAATGATGAAGGTTACCTTTCCCTATAACGATGGCTGTGAAATAATTTTCAATCATCCATTGTTTCTATGATATTCCATTTTTACATGATATATTTTTGTATTATGACACATGCATGTGATCTATTATTTTAAGATCAATGATTATGGGCTTATGTTTTGACTCCCTTATTATTAAGGTTTCTTGTTAAGAAAATGTATTATAAAATAAAATTTTTCTGATCTAATCATTTCAATGTATGTTTGTATTTTTTGTGATCATGTATTCTTATTATGTTCTCATTATACATTTTTCTCATATTATAATCACTTATGTTCACCAGTAGTAATATTCTATGTTTAGCCTTACTTTGAATATGATATAACCTCTTATAATATGATTTTAACATTCTCTTCATAATGAAGATATGTATTTCAAGTGATATGTTCAGAAAAAAAATATTTTTTTACAATTATGCTAAAATTTTCAAGAATTTTTTAAAATTATTTGTTTATGTAGCTAATATCCTAAGACACTGAACCATGGGTTCTCTTTATTTTTCTTCTATTTTTATGATAAAAGGATTATTGATATAAAATAATTAATTAATTGTGTTTATTTTTATGGGATTTCTTAGTTTGTATCATTTAAAGGGTTATTTATGTTAGTGATTATTCAAGTTATTTTTGGGATTATAACAAGAGAAAACTAATGAAATCCCTTGGTACAATTCATACGTTTATGTATATTTATATTATAACATCCCATAATATTGGTGAATCAATGATTATGTGGTTTTTATAAAAATGAAATCCCTATCTTGGATCAATAATGTTGTTGTGGTTACAGAATAGAATCACAAAGGGGTAATCACCCTAAAAAAGTATAGTCCTGTATCAACTTGATCTTTACTTAGTGCTTGATGAGTATTCCAAAAACTATATAAATAGAAATAAACTCACCGGGGGTATTATTTTGTTAATTAAAATTCAATTTATAAACCATTATTAATGATTTTAATATGTTTAGATAGGATGAACTTTTATAAAAATTACTCATGAAAATTTATAATGAATCCTCATGATTCATAAGATATGGTGTTCACATCATTTATGAATTATTATTTCTAAGACCACTGTTTTCCTCATTAAATTTATTAATTTAATTATTCTAGTCAAAAAACATAATTTATATAATTTAATAATTTGAGGAAAAAGGAATATTATTTACTATAGATGTTTAGGATAATTCAGCCATTCTATTAATGAACTACCAAATGGGATGGGAAATAAAGTAAAAATTCATGTAAAGATACTCACCCAACTATAAAAAATAAGGGATATTTAACATTTATAACATGAATTTGATAAAATTTAAATTATTGTTTCATTTCACATATCAAAATTATCATAAATTTGAATTACTGGTATTTTTCTATAATAATTGTTTTCTATTAATAGTGAAAAATATATTTTTTACTAAAACCATAGTGTTTATGACTCTGTCAACAGGAAAGTATAACATTAAGAATTATAAAACATTTTTTATGATCAATATGTATCATATATTTATATTATGAATTTAAAAATACAATATTGAATATAGAAATATCATGTTTAACAATTTGATAATTAAGATTTTTTTATAAAAAAACTATTTATAGTCTTTCATTTTTAATTAAGATTTCGGTGGGTGAAATTTGGTTTTGGATTTATTCTAAATCCAAAAAAAATTCCTTTTAATAATAATAGTAATCATAATTAATGTCATTACTACTAAGAACCCCAATATTTTTTCCCTAAACATAACAATTATGCTTAAAAATACACTTTTATTAAAAATAGTTTTCTAAGTGTTTCATCTACTAATGTTAAAAAAGATTTTTCTTACAAACAAATTTTTGGAATACAGTGGATTTATTAATTTGGATTATAAGGGAAATTTTATTTAATAATCCACATTTTATTTGTAAGTATTTAAAATAAATTACTCATGAGAAAATTAATTACCACAATATAAAAAAATATTGTAAATATCAAAAATAATACATAGAAAAGATTAAAACATATGTTTGAAACATGTGTAAAAATTAATCTTTAATGAATTTTCCACCTTACCTCAACACCCAATCCATTATTGTCTACTTTTTAACCAATTACTTTATAAAACATGTTCTATATTTATATTAAAATGTAATATTTTCAAAAAAAGGTCATTCTCTTCACTTATAAATAGATCCCACCTATGCCTCATTTATACAATAATTCAAAACCATTATAATGTTGAAAAATATAAATTAGTATATCATCGAATATCTATATATTTCATAGAACACTAGAATTTCAAAAAAATCGTCCAAAGGAGCCTTATGGTGTTACTAAAGGGGAAACATTAAAAGTGAGAGGTAATGTTATTAACCATACAATCATAATTATTTACATATTTCACCCATAAAACCCATTATATACAAAAAATTATTTTCACTTCAATATTAAAAATATTATAAAAAAATTTATACTAATTGGATTTTCAATTGTTACCTGCCTCTAAATCCATTTAGAAATATGGAGATGTTTTCATACGAATTTGAGGACTACAACCTCTATGAATGGTGTACGTATTTTTCACCAGAAAGATGGTTATAAAATACAACTCAATGGATTAATATGTTATTTATTTCATTATTATGATTATTAAATTATAGTGCATTCCCTATCTTCCTCTAAGACTATGGAAAATGAACATATCAACCACGCATAAGTGTGGAATAGTGCCCCTATGAATGTGCCATATTTTTTTTCTCCCAAGTATTTTATTATTTATAAAACTAACATAAAATGTGGTTTAAAATTTTAATAACATATAGATAATATAATTAATTTTTTGATACTAAAATATAAACTTTCTTAAACTTACTCACCCATCGATTATAGCATCTTGTTGTTCGGGTTGGTTTAATCACCTACATGAAAAATGAAGTAAATTGATACCATGGATAACTAAGGAAATATAATAGCTAGATATAGAGTAAAATAATTAAAATGATTAATTTTTGTCCCAGAATGGTAATAGTAATATGAAAAAGTTTATAAAGATACCATTGTGTAGTCGTTAAAATATCTAAAACGAGTTCATCACCGACCTCATTGTCCATAATCAAAACTATAATACTTCTAAAATTAAAAAAAAATTATAAATGGTTATAAATAATTAAACATATTACCTCTAATGATCTATATATAATAATTGACACGCCCTTTATAATTATAGTACAAAATAAAATATCGAAACTAATAACATCTAATTATGAAAATATGTTATAAGTAAGTAGTATATTTTTATAATTCATTATAAATGAACTTTATATAAGTATATTTATATTAATAATGTTATTACAAAGGTGATTAATATAATTTTATTCTATATAGGATTATAGAGGGTGTTTTATTAATAAAGAATAATTTAAAGGGGTTTTTTACTTAAATTTATTCCTCGGATCATAATCATTTGTATTTGACTATAATATATCAATATTGATATATTATACCATATTATGATGTTATGTTGTATTCCATCTTCTTCATCTTGTGAATTTATATTTCACATCAAATTCTATAACTTGATAAATCCCCTGTTTCATTTTATTTAATTTATTTAGACTAATTCCCATGCTTTCAATTTCTCTTTTTCTTCTATATCACTTTTCTTATGTCGAAACAATTTTATACTTTATTATTTAAAAAGAATATTATTATTTTTATGTTTTTCTTTATATTTATATTAATTTTATTTCACACGGAATTTTTATTATCTTTTTCAATGATTTTGGTTTCAATATGGGTATTTTAAAATATATTCTTGAAAGATGATGAGATATTTTATAAATCTAAATGTATCCATTATCAAACAAAAGCTAAATAATAGATGTATAAAGGAAATAGTTTTTTTAAAAATAAATTAAAAACACACAAAAGTTCTTATTATAGAACATTGGATGTAATGAGAGCATCAAAACACATGCCATTTATTTCATGACCATCTTATAAGAAATTGGATTAAAAATATGCATGTTTGATAAGGTAGCTCATGGATTAAAAAGCCACATGGAAATGATCCAATTAGAAATAATCTTCCATGAGAGATGAATCTGACCCATTCTTATAGCCTGTACTATGATAGCAGAGTCTCATTCTAGCCATAAATTTCTCTCTCCTTGTCATTCCATGTAAACCACAATAATCAATTCAAGAATTATAGCTTCAAGATATGAATCAATTACAAAACGAAAATAGAGAAAACCCATCATATCACTAGTGTGATCTCAAAAGACTTATCCATACCCCACAAAACATAGATTATATCTTCATCCCCATTAAGAGTTACAGTTTATCCATATAATAAATAGTTATTTCAATAAAACATTATGATTTTCAATAAGAGGATATAAGATAGCTACAATACTAAAACATTTCAGAACTAAAAAAACATTTATGGATTTATTAAACTAATCTTGCTGACTAGATTTGGAATTCATCACCATCACCATGATTTGGGTTATTACAGATTATGGATTAAAGTTGAAATGATAATATATCTAATTGTTTTGTCTCTACAAAATTATATTGGTTAATTCAACAATAGCTACTTGAAATTGATTGAATACCTGGGGAGAAAGAGGGAGCAGAGTGAAGGCATTGAAATGATTCCAGATGGTGTGAACCTTGGGAAGATGTACTCCAATGATATTAATAACTATATACCATAATGTAAATATAGTGACACATATTAATAAAATATTTTTGTTATCCTCTATGTGATGATGTAAAAAATTACACATAGAACATAATGTAATTCCCATGGATTGGACGCATGATTCCGCAAGGAGTTTTAAGTGAATAAGCTTCCATAAGATTTTATATTTGGTTAGAGTGATCCATTTCCGTAGGCGTCAAATCTAGCTTTCCAGTTCCCAATAATCATATTCTAATAATACAGTCTAGAAGTTAGTATAATATTCATAGTTAGTTCCCCAATCATCATGTCATCAGAGTTAATAAAGTTATAATTCTAAACTATAGACCTAAACAAATCATGTATCATATTATAGGTATTATCTTATTACTCTTTAATCATAATTTTTAGGTCCATAATTTTTTCATGGGATTGAGGAACCCACAAAGGGAATACCAATCCAATTATAAAACAAGAATTTTAGATAGCCGTTCTAATTAGATAGCCAGTGTGATTGAGAATATATGTTAGGTAATGAAATATTTAAGGGTGGCCAAATTGAGGATTCCGTATAGTATAAAATTACAGATACCATATTTCCTAAAATAATGATCTCCAAAATACAAGGGACTCGTACTTCTCATTGAAATTACTCAAAAAACATTATCATGGTGTGAATGATTAAAATTTCCAAGATTCATAATTCTGAACCCTTTAAGAGCAACGGTCTTGATGAAAATTTCTCAACGATCATAGATGACCCCTCTCTTCAAAATAGTTCCATTCCAAAAGAAATATTTAATGTATGTGTCAATACGTTTTAGAAGTGAAATATGATATTTATAAACCCTAAAAGAATAAATAAACTTAGATAAAATAATATATTTCACATGACATACCACCCCAGCCATTGAATGGGACATTACATTAAAAATAAGCCAGTTTCCATTGAATTTGAACTATGATAAAAATAATGTGAATATTAAGGGGTCTTACAAAAACATGGGAACACCAAGGATTCTAAATGGGAATACCCTTTCTCTGATTCCCATCTCACAAAAGATAAAAATTTTCCTAGTATTTTATAGGTTTTCCCCAAAATATATGAATTATTATATCCAACTAATATCCTATCTTGAGACACTTGCATAATAGAGGATTTTATATTTATATTTCATCATTTTAATTTTCTCTCATTGAGTGAAACTAATGATTTCATCTTTCTATAATTAGTGAGGAGGGAAAAACTCTCCAAAACATCTTATAGGAGCATTTAATGATTTTATTTTCATATTACACTCTATCTCCAAAAAAAATCTATCTATAATGGATTTATATTTCATGTTTCATCCACCAGTTTTCTCTTATCATGTGGTCCATTTTTCATGATCATGTTGTCGAAGTCATTTGATATAATTCATGAAATTATTTTATACCATTTGAAAATATTATGAAATCCATCTTCATTAAATGGGTTTTTTTCAATTTGAATATAAGATGAACTTAAATCCTTAGATTTATGAAATCAATTTTATTTCCATGGGTTCTTCATGATGGGATAAGTGACTAATTTTCATGTGGCATGAATATGTATGGATGAATGACGGATGGGGTTCTATATCACCCTAAAATGGATTCTTTAGAAGTTTATATCTCATGTGACATGTAAACTTGAGAACAATTTTGTTTCTCTCAAGAATGGGTGCATGCGTGTGACTCATAAAGGTGATATTTCCATATAATTATATTTTTTTACACAATTAACTTTAATTCCGTGTTTCCATGATATGAGAAATTTTAATCTTATATTATATTTTTATGCCACATGCCTCTGTTATATTATTTATTAAGACATGTGATCGTTGGTCTATATTTCAAATCTTTTATTATTCATGATTCCGGATATGCTAATGTTTTCGTCCATTAATATTTTAATAACTATGGTTTGTTAAATTTTTTCCTCTTATATAGGATCATGTATTCTCATTATGTTCTCATGCCTCTTTTTTAAAATATTATGCTCACTTATGATATCTAGTTATTACCTCACATATTTATCCTTACTGAGAATTTGAGTTCAACCATTTATAATATTTCCCCATTCCCTAAGTAATGAATACATTTAATTCATGTTAAATTTTCGAAGGAATTTTAGATTTGTAAAATAATGGATAAATATACATGGGTATTGTAAAATATGTTGTCTATCTAGAGATTATCCAAATACACTAAACCATTCTTTATCTGAATTGTGAATATTTTTGTAAGATAAAAGTATTGTTGATGTAAAATAAAAAATTGTGCATTTTTATTTTTCTTGGGACAAATAAAATATGGTTTGGAAAACCATGTACCCTTCGTGTGGATTCTACTAGAAAACACCAAGGTGCCTACATGGTTTTGTATCTTAGTTACTCCTAACCATGAGACAATCATACATGTCACTCCCAAGTATAAAATGGGTCACACAGACACCTATAATACCCCTCTCAATTTTGATAATTGTAAAATATAAGTGAAAAATTACACTTTCAATAATTTTAGAATTGTCTCACTGTTGTCTCATGGTTATGACATACCACATTCAAACCATGTAACACCAAAAAATATATAAATTTTAAAAATAAAGATAAATAAATTTATGATGCTAAAATTAAAATATCATTAATAAATAAAAAATCATAATAGAAACCTTGAGTTTTAATAAATATGTAAATGTGTTATTATATACACCATATAAATTAAAATATGTGCATGATATGAAACATGCCTCAAAGATGGAAATATGAGATCAAAATCCTTTACCTTAGACTTCTGCTTAGTAAAAAATTATCTAACTCCCAGTATAGTAAATTTGGGTTTATTATTCTTATATATAAGAACCTTATTAATATATATTTTACTCAATACCATCATTTAAAAGCCGTTATTACCCATAGATTAATTTTTTATTTCTAAATTTAATATTTAGGTGTCATTTGTTTGTTTTTCCATGCATGATTCAGTTTGGAGATTATTTTCATCACTATTTAGTGATGGTTTCATAAACTACATAATAATCATTTAAATTTAATATTTTGTTTCATATCATTATATAATATCATTTTCTTTATAGGGAACTTATGGTGAGGGTTTTCATAGAACACTTAAAAATATTATTTATGTAAATTTTGATTTTGTAAATAGAATTGATTTTATTAATAAATATAAATATTTATATTACATCCCTATAATTATTATACAAATAATAAATTAATATTTATTAAATCCAATTAATATAATTTATGTTTCATTTCATTAATATAATAAAAATTATTTCCTCATTCATGTAGGTTGTAAAACTGACAAAAAAAGAACGTGTTATAATTACTGATTGAGTAAGAATATATTAATTTATAGTAATAATGTCAAATTTATAGAATATTAATGATATAAAAAACAAATTATTAATTGTATAAGTCATATTATGGAATAGTTATTTTAATATGTTCAATAAAATATAATGATAAGAAATTATTACATAAAAAGAATAAATCACATCCCCCAATAGAATCCTTCTTTGATTTGAAGTATTTGAGGAATCTGTTTCAGGCATGGGGATAAGAATGTGTTTTAATAATCCAAGGGATTTAAATTTTTTAATTTATAGAGATTAATTATAAATTTATAATTTTCTTATAAGTGGTGGATGAGGGGTCCTTTTATAAGTTAGAGGGGTGACATTTTTTAAATATTAAATTGATAATATAAAAAGGAATGTATTATTCATGGAATGTGGATCCAAAATTTACAATTATTGAGGATAATATTAGGGTTCGTCTATCGATACCTCATAGATCAATTTAGAGATAATTTTTTGGGATATTTTAGGTCATTATCCCTTTATTTAATTCCTTTAACTTATTTTAGCCCTTACTATTTTGACGACCTTTTACCTCGGTAACTTATTTTTATGAATAATATTTTATTTGAACATATTAAATTGATTTTTCTATTCTTATTTAAAATATTATATCAAATTTTTTTATTAAATTGATTAAATATAAGAAAATTAATTTTAATGGAATTGCACATAATGAATAATAATTTTTTTTATAAATGTATCATTATGATAAAAATGAACTTATTTGGGCCCAAGTTATGAATAATGATAATTTAAATGAAATTTATTAGTATATTATTACAAAAATGTGGTTTATTTTACTTTATGACATATACCAAACCTAATTTTATCTTTTGAATAATTAATTGAATGAATAAAATCCAAAAAAATTATTAGAATAAAATAAATCTTTTTTTCAGAAATTTCAAACATAATATTCTAAAATTTATAAAAAATTAGTTTTAAATAAATTATTTTACTATTTCAATACATTTTTTTCAAATCATTGTTTTATAAAATATTATGTTATCTTTATATCTTTATGATTTCAAAAAATTTATGGTTATTTGTTAAAAATATATTTTTACTTTTAAAAAAAAATAAAAATTTTAAGAACTATCTTAAAAAATCACAATCATACAAATTTGACCATCTGATAAAAAAAATAATGTTAATTTTATCAAATTCAAATTAAAATATTTATAAATATAAAATTAAATGACAATATAAAATATAAATAAAACACAATTTTTATAGAAATAATTAGTTTTATAAAATTTTGTGTTATTAATATAATTTATTATCAATTAATAATTAAATTATTTCTAATATATAAATTTTTATATAAAAATATTTTATTTTAAAAATCATATGAAATTGGTAAATTTAATTTAAGATAAAAATAAAAAATTCATTAAAATATTTTGTTGAAAATATACCATTTTAACATTAAATTATTTTAATCACATACCATTAAAATAATTTATTTATCTTCTCACCATTAAATTTTTAGATATTCATTCGTATTAGAACATAAAAAATAATTATTTAAAAAATAAGGATAATAATATTTATGTAATTAAAATACATTTTTTAAAAATTAATCATTATAATTAATATTTATCCTTTTATTTACTTGTACATTTACACTTCATGAAATTTTTTATAAAATCATTAATTAAAATATAATGATGTTTCACATTGTAATATAACATGTTTAGTTTTAGTTTAGTGTTATGTGTGATATAAGATATTTCATATAGTATTTATTTAAAGATAAATAAATAATATTATTTTGGCATGATAATAGAAGCATGTTTGACAATACCGTTTGTAGAAGGTAACTCTAGCCTTGAGATTATCTTCAATTTCCTTGATTTGTAGCACTATTTATCCATATGATTTTTCGAAACTCCATGGTTCAAAAATAAAAATAACATATTCTAAGAAACATATGATCACAATTATAATAAAAACCAAAGGTCACAATCAAAAAAAACTTCCCCAACCATTCTATATTGGATGTAGAATGATTTAAATTTGAGCTAAGGTATTCATAAGGAAAACCTCAAATAATTTTACCTCTAAGTGAAATACATAGAAAGAAAATGGTGATATATATATCTCAAAATAAATGAGAGTTTCACAATATCAAAATGATCATGAGCTCTCTCAGTAGTGCATCAGTCTCCTTCCATTCCATAAAGTTGCGGGAAAAAATTATAGATTCACTTCTAATGACCATCTCTACAAACATAAAGTACCGTTGTAACAATATGAAAAGTTAAAAACTATCATCTAGTAAATGTTTTATACTGTCATTGTGATTCTATATTATGGCTGTATTTAATTCTATAAAACACCTCGATTATCCTAATTATAGATTAGTCTTTTTTATTCAATGATGTTTCAGTAACTAGATTTTAAATATTCATAACACAATACATAACACAATTGAATTTATCTCAAAAAAGTAATATGATTTTGTTGTTAGTTGTCAAAATAAAAAATATGAACGATATTCTTTAAAAAATATAATTAACAAGAAACCAATTGGTGGTAACCACCCCACACATACTTACATTTTAGATACACAATTTTAGGTCAAAACATGAAATGGTTAATGTAAAAGTGATAGAAAACAATGGGCATGAAATTAATTTTAAAAATAATTATATAAAACAAGAACAAGTAACTCCCTATATCAAGAGGTTTTATACTTGTAACTATCAATTTTGATACATTCCAATTATCAATTTTTTAATTTCATAGATGTTATAAGAAATTAAAAGAATATAGAATCCCATGAACTTGTAAGTACATACCACATCTCCTCCAAGGGTTGACCCATTCCACATCTGATCCATTACAATTTTATGGCCAAAAAACATTAAGAATAAAATCCATTATATGGCTCAAAATACCCCTTCACCATGGCCCAAATTCCTCTCCTTACATCTATTACTTATCCATCAAGTACCTAGGTTTACAATGCTTCCTACATCACATTATATGTCAGTACATGTTTCATAATTCATAAATATCAAATAAATCCCCCCAATAGGAGGATTCCATGGTATAAATAACGTTCATATATATAATAAATTCTTTGAATATGTTAATATCTTGGTAAAGGGGAAATGTTATTATATATAAATGGAAATAATTCATCTTATTTCATAGGGAAAGGGGGGAGGGGTATACAATGTCAAGGAACTTTTATCCCGTCCCATCTACAATTATAAAAATAATATTTTTCTCATACTTGATTATTTAAACAATAGTTTCTACCTCATGTACTATACCAATAAATCATTAGTTTAAAGTAAAAATTATTTATCTAGGAAAATAATTAATTTTAGAACAACTATGAAAGAAACTAAAAAATTATTATTTAATTAAAATGTTTATTTTAATTTTAATAGATCGTTATGGAATGTATAAGAAAACAATCATGGGAAAATAATAATTAAATAACAAGGAATATTTTAGAAAAACATATATCAGGTAAAAATCAAAACCTAGACTTATATAAATAGAATAAAAATTATGTATTTTACTACTATTTGAAAAGAATTAGGTTATATTCATTCAGATATACTTCATTGTGAATTCATCCCTTTTAGATTATGAGAAAAAATAGGGGTAAACTTATCAAAATTATGTTTTTTAGACACATTGGGCTCCATGATAGAAAAATATTATATTTAATGATTTTTTTGAAAAACCTCAGAGAAGGGTCGATTTGGGCTTGAGCTACCTCCAACATAAAAAATCAAATTGAGTATATAGAACTAAGGAAATACCTTAACATTACCAATTATAAACTCCCACAACAGTACGAAGTTATTAAGATCAACGAAATAATGAAATCCCAAGAACATGTATTTTATAATAAATAGAATAAGGAAGAAGATTATTCTTGTTGGTTCATGGACATACCGTGCTAAATTTAAGGCTTTCGGAAAAATCACGGGAACTTTGTTTATGTTAGATGGGTGTTTTTGGAGAAGATGATAGGAGAGGGGAAGGTCCCATGAAGGTGCTAAAATGATTAATTGACAACTAATCCCAACTACATGTCAATTTAAAGGTTATTTAAGGATTTAGATGACTGAAATAGACCCATAATTAGGAAAAAAAAATTCAACACTATGTGACCATTTTTATGTTATTGAGTACTAGGTGGATCTGACAGAATACCACATATTCCTATGGTGTGTAATGTACAGACCTGGGTGACACATGCCCGTGTCCCAATTCTTTTCTTCATGTAACCTCAGGCATGCCACCCCTTATTCCAATGGCTACTGAGTAGTAGTGATGTTTTAAAAAGTAAAGTGGGGAGACTATCCCTTCTTTATCAAACTAGTACAACAATGTAAAAAAATAAACATTAACCAATGATAATAATCAATAATAGACCAAAATCACCTGAATAATTCCAAAATAGGTGAAATGACCATAAACCAAAATATTATATAAGTCATTCCATATAAGTGTCAACTATCAGATGAAAAACCAAAATAATGACACACTGAAATCTCACAATTAATTCCCTAAATCACATCTAGTTCCCTCAACCATTCTCTATTATAAATCCCAAATTGTACATTAAATATAGGGATTGTTTCCTTATACATTCTTATAAATATGATGCCCATTCGAGTACCTATCAAGTATCCCAGGTAAGGTGTGAGTGGAACGCAGTTGACCACCACCAACAAAATGTAAAAAATATTCTATCTGTAATAGTGTATTCAGTTGTATAAGGGAAAAAATAAGTATACATCACATTTAACTATTATTTAATTAACCACATAGGCCCCCAGGTTTAGAGTGACATCTGAACTAATCATACCGACATTTTCCCTTTCTAGATTCTGAATCAATCGCCAAAGTAATGTCACAACTCATTCATTTATTATATTTAATTATTCATTTTGAATTCCTAGTTTCACATTACTAAATTAGGGGTCACAAACCATCCTAGAGTTTCAACCAACCCAACACCTGACCAGGTCTGTGGAATGGCCCAAGAGGCCTTCTCGATCCTCCAGGGGTGAAAACTATTGTTGGGAATCATGATAAATTTTTGGTAATGATTTGTAATATATAAAAAGATATTTAAATGAAAAAATAACTGAAAAATAATAATAACCACTCATAGAGGAAATAAATTAAAAGTTACACATACCTCTAAGTGACCTCATGGGTTACCAAAAACCACAAAACCAAGCTCAGTCCAAGAGTGATCTAAAACTGGAAGAACATGAAACTAAAAAGATAGAGATGGAGTGAGCACTTAAATTATCAGTAATAATGACAAATACACACAATTTCATATTCTCCACCACTAATGTGAAATCCATTATTTCTAGTTTAAAAAATAGTATATATAAAGTATTTTTTTCAACAATTTTATCAAAATAAGTTACAGGATTTTATTTTTAATAGAAATAACTTTTCCTTTTACTTTATAAAATAATTTTCATAACATATAATTAATTTAAATAATTTTCATTAAAATAAAACTAATGATAGAAAATGTGTATTAAATATGTAATGAAAAGTAATGGTGTCAGGAGATCCAATATCCAAAAGTTCAAAAAAAAAGAAACATGAAAATTCAAGTATGTAATAATGGGAATTTACTAAATATATCTTGAAGAAATCCCTAGATGTACTTAGTTAAGAACCACCTTCTAGAATATGGTGAATCTAAATAGTCAATAACCAACTATCCACCCTAAACTAACCAATCTAGTTGAACATCCCACCCGACCACTCTACTAATCTAGGGGGTACCAACCCATCTAATAGAGGTTGATAAGAAACCATCACTCAAAACTCCAGATGAATCCTGGGAATCCCATGATAATAATAATAATAATAATAATAATTGGAATAACATGGTCTAGTAACCAAACCAACAATGTTCTCATACATGAACCACTATGCATGAGCCAAGAGAGAGGATCTAATCTAGAGTTTTTGTGGAATAATGATAAAATACAAGCATCTCTTGAGTTTCAAACCACCTTCTAAAGCATATCACAGTTCCAACTGGGAATTTACATTTTTCCAAGCCCAATTCACATTCCAAATCCATTTCCAAATCCAGGATAAAAATATACAACACAGAAAAAGGGTCCAAACATGCCTTCATATCAAGTAATTATCAAACTACACTTTGAGGATCCGAAAAATCCATTATTTAGATAAATCATTTACCAAAATCCTTTAAGATTCAAAACACACAATTAAAAGTATGATCTTTTTGGAAGCCATTCTAAAACCCTTAGGATACATCATATTTAAAATCAACCTATAAATAGGCTTTGACATGATTTTTAATTAAATAGGAAACCAATTCAATGATGTGAAATAATATTCACCAATAACATAGTTATGTAAATATATATACCACATAGACATTAAAACACACTTTTAAAATGCTAAACAATCCGGGAAATCAAATTAATGCCCTGTGCATAGGGAACATACCTCAATGGGGGGCAGAAAAAGACGAAACACATTTGATCTTGAATAGTATAATGAATATATCCCCACACATCCATGCAAAAACATTCATATATATATATATATGAACTTAATCCAATTTAATATTCCTCGCGCCATGATGGAATATGTGCAAGTAAGACATATATATACACATATACCTATGTTTGTGATTGAAACCCTTCAAGAAGCCACTGATGCTCTAATTAATTATACTTGGGGGCTCAATAATCACTAAAGACACAAATATAAAGGTGTTCAACAAAAAGAATGAATAAAACCTTACCCTTTGCAGAATTGGTAAGACAAGGTGAGCTGATCTATTTTTCCTTTGATGGATGATGTAGGAACACAGAAGAAGATGACTCGAGGACCCCATTACATGCCCTAGAAACCAGAGGGACATAAAAAATATCCTTATCTGATGTCATATGGTTTAGTTGAATGAAATGGGGTAGTAGGAAGAGGGTTAAATCATCCAATTCAATAAGGAAGTGGGAGAGAGGGGCTTACCTCAAGGTTTCAACCACGAAACCAGAAGAAATCTAGTTGAAATTTCCATTAGAGCGGATCCATAGGATGGGTGGCACACAACCATGGGAGGGGGGAGGCACACCTTGCATGTTTAATATGAAGGGAAAGGGGTAAATTAAATAGGAGAAATGAAAAGAAATAGAAACATAAATAAAAATTTAGTTTTAAAAATTCTTGGAAACCCACACGGCTTGCACATGGTTTACAAAATTATACACTAACCATGCATGGGGCATTTCATAGGCCTAGAACCCTTGCACAATTACCTGTAGGTAGATGTATGATTGATAAAAATTTATTCCAACCATGACAAATAGAACTGTCCCAATAAAAGACCCTCACACTCAGTTGCCGCAAGGATGCTCTTAACTATGTGCAACCCGTGCGTAGGACACCTACTTGCTTAAAATTTTTAAAATTTAACCTGGGCCAGACTGTAATAATAAATGATGATAGAAATAAAAAAAATAAAAAATAATTAAATATTTGAGGTTGGGGTTTTACAATTATCCCCACCACAAAAATAATCTTCCCACATAAATCCACCTAGTCAAATGAGGAATCAAACTCAAGGCCAAAGAAACCACAATCTTAGTGTGACTATTCATTCTACCAGTCAAACCCGACCAGCTCCAAGGGACACCCTATTGAGAAGAAACATGATGGAAAGATGAGGTGTCTCCCCATAATAATAACTCATCTAGTACTAACTAATGAAAAAAAGAAACCATAATGGGATCCATGGTGGGTCTCCCCACCATTTAAGTACCGACCAACTTTGAAAAACCTTGGAACGTCTAGCAATGGAAAAATATAGAACTACCAATGTGAACTAAAGTAGGAAACCCCAACACAGACCCACCCTAGAACACCCGTACATACCAAAATCCATCACAAGGGGATGCCAACAAAAAACCCCAAAGAGGGAATTGATAAAAACCATGATTAATCAACTCTAGAGGATGTAAGCATCTCCACAATGATCACTACTAAATTCTAAAACTGAGACCGACCCACACAATGTTTAATCATATTTAGGAAAGGGAAAAAAATAAAAGATCTATATTCAGGTAGACACAACTACTCATATTAAAACTAAACAAGTTCATCATAGTTTTTACAATGAAATGATGAACATACAACAGTAGGAAAACTACAACAGGGAAACATAAAAAAAATTACATTCTTACATGGGAAAAAAGATGAGTCAAATGGTTTCCCGAACCCCCCACATGTTACTGAATGTGTGCAAGCTTCACTCTAAGGCCTTTGGCTAGATCCCTAATGACTAAATCATCCACCTCCTCATAATAAGGTGATGAAATCCTCCAGCCAAGACATTCTTATTTAAATGATTCCACTTGAATAACTTCCCCAAGTGACCTAGATTGACAAATAATCATAAATAATCAATAGAATTTTCAGAAGATTGCATTCGAATGCCCGAACTGACCACAATGGAAGCAAATAAGCGGTCGAGCCAGTGAATGAAATGTTGGGATCAATAAAAGATACTTCTGAGGGTCAGTTTCTCTGATATATACCCTCCAGCCGATAGGGAATCCTCACCAGCACCATGAAAAAAAAACTGAACATCCAAACACCTATATTTTAGGATCGAAATCGACCAAAAATATCACATTCTCCAACTTTAAAAACTGATCTTCCAATGCTACTTACAAAGAAAAGTAAATCCAATACATAATTTATTCAACATGATCATTCATCATCCAATGACCTTTCTGAACACCCATGAACCCCAACTCATTCCTCTTCATTACCTCCTCAGAAAAAAATCACTAGATAAAAGTTGTCATAAATACTCCATATAACACCCAAACATGCAATGATACTAGAATTACAAGCCACCATTAGTCCAAATGCAGACCTCCAAACAAAATCAAAATAGATTGTACCATCACTGTATCGGGAGTTCCTAAAAATGATTTTGACTTCTTCAAGCTACTCAAATACCTATAATAAAATTTTATCAAAAATTAACATGGGAAACAACCAAATAAACTTGATCCTACCACTCCACAAGGAGTCTAGGAAACTCCAAAGACAAAAAGACACAAGAAACATCTAAGACCTTTTTGGGTAATGTACTCTGAATAACAAAAGAATACAAAATTGAATCCACACCTAACCACAGATAAAAAAAGACATCTCCAACCTATATAAAAACTCATATACCAACCCATCACAAACTAAATCCTATCCAAATCAAATCTAAACCAAAATAAAACCACATAAAAATCACAAAACAATCCAAGAATCCTATTTTGACAATAACCATTTTACATATTCACCCACTTTAAATTTTAATCCCATCTTGAAATAAAAAATCATTTTCCATTTCAAAAATTATTCCATCACATACACTTATCAAAACATATAATTCCGCTTTTCAAAAACCATTTTTATAAATCCCAATAATCTAAAAAGTTTGGACACTTACCTATGGTATTTCATGAAGCATCAAACATACACATTACCATGAAAGCTCAGGCACCCATCCATATATACCAATAAATATCCACTCACCACATACATATGTAAAAGTGTGAATCCATAGGATTACGAAGGGTCAAATGGAAAAATCACTTTCCCATCCACTCTTTAAAGCATGACCAATAAATTTTACAAACCTCCCCTCTATAATTCAGAAAAACAATTACAAATTCACAAGAAAATTTTATCCCATTCATTACAAAACCTTCCAAAATCCAAAATCACTATCCAAAATGACTCCAATTTGTTTCAAAACAACCCATTTCACTACCAAAAAGATTCAAAGTTTTCATTTTTGAAATCCATATTTTATTATCTAGTCACCAATTTAGTATCCAAGGTAAACACCACAAAACCAAATCAATCCACTACTAAGAACAAATATAAGAAACCCAAAACCATTTTAAGTTCACACCTACCCAAATAATACCAAAGAACCACCCATGCCAAAATAACAAAAATAGGGAACTAGTGGTCATGAAAAACCAAACCACAAGTTTTAGCAGACTATGTACTAAGCATACACCAACCATTGGAAGCATATTGAATCATTCACGTGAGATACCCATGGTTTTCTATGCCGTGTAATTTTTCTATGAAACACCAGATCTCTCCCTTGGTCATCCACCATCTCTATAAACCAAAAACAAAGACTCAAATCTGGGACTACCCTTGGAAAGTCAAGGAACAAAATGGGAAATAGTTCGCAATGATCATCCTGTGTCTACCTCTTGGGTCCCGACAGTCTAAGAATCCCACTACCTAGAATCCCAAATAACAATGTAACTAGATTTGATAACTTTTTTTCATGAACCATCGAGGAGTGTCAACCAACCCGACACCATAACTGAGATATGGCAAGGTCCGAGAGGTATTCATGATCCTCCTGGGATAGTAACTAGTTCTGGGTATCAAGATAACCCATTGGGAATGATTTTTCCCATGAACAATAGATTTGTAAATAAAAATCAAATTGTATAAAAAAAATAAGGGCTCATAAAGTATATAAATAATATTCTACACATAGCTCTATTTGACCTAAAGGGTCACCACTAAATAAGAAACCAAGCTCACTCTATGTGAGATCTAAAACTGGATGAACTTAAATCTAAAAAGGTAGAGTAGATGTGAGCACAAAAATGCTCAGTATGGATGCCATATATAAAAAACTCTTTATTAGCACCATCTAAACTGAATTCCATTATTACTAGTATGAATAATATGATATATAGAAGAAAATGTTTTTCAATCTTTTATCAAAAAAGTACCATACATCTATTTTTAAGAAAGACCCCTTTTCAATTAACATTCTAAAAAAATATCCAAAACATAATTCATTTCCAAAAATTTCCTTAAAATTCCACAAATTCTAGAATAGATATTTTGAATATGAAAAGAAAACTGAAGGTTCCATGATATGAAACAACCAAAAGTTCTCCAAAAAATGAACTAAAACATACAAGTATTTAATAATGGGAGTTTCCTAATAATCTCTAGAATCAATCCCTATATGTACTCAGCTAGGAACTAATTATCAGCGTATAGTGAAAATACATAGTCAATAACCAACTGGATGCCCTATATTTACCAATCTAGTGGAACATTCCACATGTCCACTCAACTAATCCAAGGGTATCAAACCATCTAATAGAGGTTGATAAGAAACTTTCACTCATCCCCCTAGATGACTCTCCTAAATCTTATGATAATAATAATAATAATAATAATAATAATAATAATATCACTTGGCGTAATGTAGTCTAGTAACCACAACCAAAAACATTCTCATACATGAACCATTGTGCATGAGCCATTAGAGAGGATCCATTCCAAAGTTCCAGTGGTCTCTAGATATAATCCAAGATTCAAATGAGTTTCAAACCACTCTCTAAAACGTCTCAAGGTTCCAACCAATCCTTTACATTTTTCAAAACCAAATTCACATTCCAAAACCATTACCAAATACAAGTTAAAAATACACAACACACGTAAAAACATCCAAATAGGCCTTCACATCATGTAATTGTAAAACTACACATAAAGTTATATGTAATAAGAGTTTTAGATAACCCATTTAAATAATGCTTTTAAGTTCCAAGAAACACACTTCACAAGTATGAATATTTTAGGAAACTACTCTAAAGCACTTAGGATACATAAAATTTAAAGGAAACTAGTAAATTGGATTTAATAGGGTATTTAATTAAATAGAAAACTAATTCCAAGAGGCACAATCATTTTTACCAAACACATAGGTATATATTCACCTATACCACATAAATACAAAAAACACTTTTAATATGCTATGTAACTTGGGAAATAAAAATAAATGCATGAGCTTAGGGAACCTACCTCAAAGAGGGGGCGGATCAAGCCCAAACACTTAGGCTCTTAATGCTTTTGATGAAGATCACCCCACACTTGCACACACATAAATTAATATATATATATATATATAACCTTAATAAAATTAAATATTCCCCATTCCATGAATGAATATGTGAATTATATATATATACACACACACAAACACACACACACATGTACCTATGTATGTGAGTGAAATCCTTCAAAGAGACACAGATGCTATAATTAATTAAAGTAGAGGGTCCAATAATCACTAAAAACCCAAAATAATATTGTGAAACAAAATATTGGAAGAAAAGCTTACCCTGAGTAGTTTCAACAAGCCGAGAGTAGCCTGTCCATTATGCCTTCGGTGGGGGTTGTCTGAACACACCTGAAGATGACCCATGGAGCCCACTGTATGCCCTAGAAATAAGAGGGGCATAACAAATAACCTCATATTAAACCGTAGGGTTTAGGCGTATCAAAAATAGAGACATGAATTGGGGAAAAGCATCCAAATATAGAAGGAAGAGGGATATGGGGGCTTACCTTGTGGTTCTGACCAAGAAACAGGAAGAAATATGGTTGAAATCACCATTGGAGGGGATCCGAATGAGGGGAAATACACAACCATGGGAGGGGGTAGGGGAACATCGCACGACACACAAGAATGAAAGGGGTAATGGAGAGAAGGATAAATTAAAAAAATAAAAATAATAATAAAAATAAAATAAAAAATCAGTTCTTAAAATTCATGGAAACCCACATGGTTTGTGCATGGTTTTCCATACTATATTCTTACCATGATCTAGACACTATCTATGCATGGAAACCTCACAAAATTACCTATAGGCAGATATACGATTGAGAAAATTGTGTTCCAACCTTTCCAAATGGAATTTCCCCGATAATAGACCTTCACGCATAGTTTCCATATGGTTACTCTTAACCGTACGCAAACCTAGCCCAACCCTCAATCAAAAATGATGATATAAATAATTAATTTAATTAAAATAATTAATCTTTTGAGCTAGAGGTGTTAAATTAGGGGCCTAGTGATGCAGTCTAGCACCCCTTGTGTATTTGGGGCACCAGTCCTAGAGCAAAAACTCATTTATCAATAACATAAATAACAATTTCACAAGCACAAAATGGGCCCTAAAAAGAAATCTAGAACCCCATGGGTATTTGGAGTAGTAGTGCTTGACCCACAACCCATTGACCAAGATGACACAAAAATCACATTAATTATATAGATAATAATGTTCATCATCATTAACCTTCTTATCAAACATTACAATCATAGTTCCCAATTTCATTATAAATTAAATCATGGTTCATTACATAAATCAAAAGTAATAATATGGAAAATTCACCATTGATCCATTTACTATCAATTAATCATGTATAATTAACCCTTATTATGGTTATTCTAAAAAAATAATTTATTTAACATTATCATCCATGCATTTTGGATTTAGTTATATTACATACTTAGATTATTCCCATTTCAACAATTCATGAATTATCATTTTAAGTGAATTTTAACACCCTATGGGTTGACATCAAATCTGATCTCATAACCTTCAATGGGACCAACAAGATCTGTACAGTTTTTCAAATTCTCATAGGGAACAATTCCTTAATTAAATTTAAAAATTAAATTTCATAAAATGGGAAAATAATTAAAAAGTTAAATACACACTATATTAATCCAGATGATGGTAATTATAATATAGTCCTCCAACCTCATGATCATTTATGGATGCCCACCAAATTGTAACCCTCAATTTGACACAGAATGTTCGAAAACACAATGGTGGTGGATATCTTGGATCAAGACTAAGGACCAAAATTACAAGATACAAGATCAATCAAAACAAATATCTAAACCAATTTCATGTACGGTAAATCATCTCTTTAATAGAATAGATATTTAAGAGCGAGGTAGGAAACCAAATAATAAGAGATCACATATAGTAAGAGAGGCTGAATCATTCCACTCAATAGTTGATTCATAATGTATGGGTTTCATGGAGCCTTGTAATTATCTTAGGAGACTCTATGACCAAAAGAAAAAATATTAGGTACATTTAGTGCAACTAGGTGTAAAAATCGGGGGTATGGTAATTTTCAAATAAAAATTCAGGGGTTTAATGTCCCTCACAAACAATATCCTGGGTGGGGCATATTTTTTTCGAAGTTGTGCTCCTTAACTGCATTTCCTTACATATATAGTGCACAATTACACCTTGGTAGGAACATGGTTTGAAAAAGACATTCCCCAACTATGAGAACCCTCTCTATCCATTAGTGTATGGTTTGGCGAGGGAGGTCGCACTGTTCGGTCAAACTAGGCACCACCACATGTGGCTCCAAAAAGGGGCGTAGAGTTTCTTGGGTCAAACTGCATGCTTTTACCTCAGAGTGGGAAAACCGTGCACATCACCATGAGCATAAAAATTTCTCAACATTTACTTGAAATAAATCCAATGAAAAACCCAACCAATTTATTACCGAAACGTGGGTACAAGAATACCTTAAAATGAGCATGAGACATCTCTAGGAAGTTCTGGATTTTAAAATATCCTCACCTTATAATAGTTTGTCCTCAAGCTATACTCCTAAGAATAATGAGGTCCCTAAGTTAGATATATTGTTCTAATGATCTTTGATATATTATTCTCTCTCCCATGTCTCCTCCTGAATGCATCCATGTTCCCACAATACATTGACTATTAGTATGTTCTTTCCTTGTAACACTTTCTCACTACGATCCATAATACAAATAGGATGCTCCTAAGATGATGCATCAACCTTAAGCTCATCATCATCATCATAGATCACAAGATAAGGATCAAGGTAGTACTTCAAATGCTATGACACATGAAAAACATCATTAATATTACTATATACCAAGGGATGAGCCAATCATTAAGACACCAGTATGATCTTCTCCACAATATCCAACGGTCCCACAAAACAGGGTGCCAAATTGACCATCCTATAAATCCTATGGGGAACCAATATCGATGAAACACGAAAGAATATATTTTCCCCCACTATAAATTCAATGGTTCAATGATGTGGATCAGTATAGAACATATAACTACTCTAGGCACTACCCCTAAATTTCCAAATCTACTAAACCTACTCTAATTTCTCCAACATGGGACTTGAACTCAACAGCACTAACTCTCTTATGTCTAACCAACATAGTGGTGATTTAAATGGCCTTCCACCAATTTTATCATACAGTTCCATCTGAATAGTCTCTTTATAAATTTTATTATAGGAAAACTCAAAAAGGTATATGTGATTCTCCAAATATCCCCCAGTATCTAAGATATATTACCAGAGCTTGTGCTCTATAACCTGAATAATACGCTATGATTTCACATATGTCTATGGGTGAAATCCATACTCAGAATTACCATTGTACCCAAATCCTTCAGTAATACATTCCATAAGAGTGAAATAAAGCATCAACCATGATCTAAGACTATTCTTCATAGAACCTCATTAAAACAAAATATATCTGAAACATACATATCTCCCAACCGATCTACCATGAGAGTTTCCTGGATAAGAAATAAATGTGATAATGATTTCAACCAATACATAATAACCCATATCATTTCATTCTTTTGAGGGATCCTTATAAGACTCACTACAAATTCCATGGCAACGTCATCCCGCTTCCAATCTAGAATGGGAAATGGTTGTAGTAGACCACTAAGTCTTTGATGCTTAGCCTTAATATACTAAGATGTGTAACATCATTTCATGAAACCTAAATTCTTTTTTTTTCATTCCCACCACATAATATTGTCAATTTAGTTTGAGGAACATAATTGTTAAACTAGGGTTAACCTCCCAAAATGAGGTAGGAAACTCATGTATAATCTCCTTACACATATAATTAGGCACAACAACAAGGTTACAAACATAGATTATATCATCCTCATATATAGTCCAATCGAATGTTTAATCCATTCCTTCATCTCGTTCCCTAAATGAAAAAAGTCTAGATATTAATATTGAATAACTCTTATCCATCTAAGATACTTGGACTCAACTGAAAAGGATATGAGGGTCATGTGTTCCTATCCCTCCTAAACCTCAATATGCATCACAGTCAATAAGGTCATCATATTCCACTCTGAACTAGACTCTTGAACTTATTGTTCTTGTGTACTCTTACAAAAGAAATCTGCAGCATTGTTTCCCATTCCTGATGTATAGTATTGCTCAATGTCAAATTACTACATATACTCAACCCATATCCCTTTCTGGATGTTAAAATATTCTATGATAATATGTACATTAAACTTTTGTGATGGATATACACAGTAAAATTTTCACCCAACAGGTAATGCCACCAACACATTTAGCCATAAACCACCATAGCCAACTTGAGATCATGAATAGGTGATTTTCATTCATGAGGCCTCAACTATAAGGAATCATATTCCATGACTCAATCTTCTTGCATAAATATTTCTCCAATTCCAATCCGGAATTCTTCACAAAACAGAATATACTCCACACCCATCTAAGGTAGGATCAAAATTGGTGCATTAGTCAAACACATCTTCAACTCATGGAAGGCATTATGACATGATCGAGGACTATCAAACATGAAACCCTTCTAAGTAAATTCTGAAAGTGGTGCTTACAAATGGGATAATTCATGGATAAACCTCTGATAATAACATACCAACCCAAGAATGATTTGAATTTTTTTAAAAAAAATATTAGAATTATCCTAAGAAACAACTTCCTCAACCATCATTAGGTCCTCTAATACACATTCCTAAGAGATTTTGTGAAAAAAAAATATACCATGATGATCCATAATTGATACATAGATATATTGGAATATAAAATATTCTCTCTTAGTTTACTTAGGATGATTTCAAGATGTTAGGAATTATTTTCATGAGTATTGGAGTGCACATAGAATTATTCCTAAAAAACAACAAACTAATCCTAGTTTGGGTGAAATATTTAGTTCATCAAGGCTATAAACTCAACTAGAGTGTTCATCATCCAAAATGGAATCCGGATAAACTCATATATTCTATACCTATTTTTGATAGCATTCGGTAGTATATCCTATGTTGTAATGCTCAAATTATGATACCATGATCTCATGTTGGTCTTGTATAACGCTCAAGCTCTTACCAATTGGTCAAAGATATTTTCAATACTTATAAGAGGATACTAGTTCTTCATATCCATTAGGTTCAATATTTGATAATGAACACACAATCATAATGTCTCATCATCCTTCTTAGAAATCAAAATCAGAGAACCCCGAGGTGATGTACTTATAAATCCATTATCCATAAAATATTCCAAATTAATCTTGGGTTCTTGAATCTCCATCGGTTCCATTCAGAATGGTGGACTAGAAACCGGTTAAACTCTAGTCATTAACTCAATTATAAAATCAAAATATCTCTTAGGTGGTAGCCCTAATAAGTCCAAATATAACACATCCTAAAACCGGTCAACTATGGGTAGAGAGAAAATATTATTTACAGCCCCAATATCCAAAAAATGCCCTGAATCCTAGGTGGTAATCTACCCCAGTAACTGATGAATAGTCCCAACACGTCTTTCTTAGATATCCAACAATCCAAGATGAATATAATTGTTCCCCCATGACCTATAATGGTCACTCTACTACTGTAAAAATCGACGTGGGGCCAGTAAAATACCAACTAGTCCATACCCCAAATCAAGTCAAAAGATGACATATAATGTATGTAAATATCCTAATGGAAATGACACTCACCAAACTTAAGAGTACACACCTTGCATAGATATTTTTCATTTGACCGTAAAATTTGTAGTGTGTCGATCATCATAACCACAATAAAAAATTATACCATTAGACTCAACTCATTAAAAATATATGTAGATATAAAAGAATATGGTGTTCCCACATGAAATAATGAGCTAAAATGGTAAATGATTTAATAAAAGTATATATTCCTTTTAATGGCCTCACCTTGAAATCCATAAGTGTAGGATAAACTGTATTCCATTTCCTAATCCCACTTCCATGTGATACTTTATAAGTCCCATGTGTTTCAATACTAAAGATGATATAATTAATATTTTCCTAAAATATAATGTCTACTTCCTTGACCTATATTTTTATTAGAACTCCAACTATATGACTAGGATGATGTATAAGTCCCCTTATCATAGTATGGTTCATTTTAGATCCTCCAAACTACACATATATCATTGGTTCCTATATAAAAAATGTATATGTCTCATATTTCCAAAATATCAGAACTATAATGGTGGTCTAGGGTACTAGTTTAGAAAGTGACCAGACCTACCGTACTGATGGAAGTATAATCTATTAGATTTCTGGGTAACTGATTCTTCTCCGCAGACACTCTATTTTCCACTACTCTGATTAAAATTATCATATAGATGCTTCCAACACTTTGAATATATATCTCGTTTTCATCCATAAAAAATCACCTCTACTGCACTGGAAGCCTTGTTCAGGTTCTCCTTATAAATGGGATCCTAATTCAGTACCAATGAAAACATCATGCGTAGAAAGATATTATCCTAGGATATAATCTAACATTTAGGACCATCCAAAACATTTAGGGCCTCATTTTACTCATATCTAGATAATTATAGAAGAAAGAACTACATGTTGGTAAAAAGACCTACATAGTACATCAACGAGATTCTCTCATGGGTCAATTGCATAAAATCTTATTGTCTCTCCTACCTTGGTATCTCTAGATAATAGTATTCCCTGAACTTATCTTGGAATCCCTTACATAAAATGTTCTCTAGATTATCATATAGAGATTGAATATTCCACCAACTCCCATCTTGAATGCAGAACATATAAGAAACTGACATGACCCTTTTCCCCATTGGAGCCTCTAAATGGTATAGAATTGTATTGATATACTCAATCCAGAACTCAGCTAAATGATTTCCACCCTCTTTAATGAAGGCCAGAGGGTTCTAAAACTGTCACTCCTATGTGATATCCAACATATTCTTCACAACCCTCCATGGTTCTCTCTATAAACTACATAAACTGAGAATAGATCTCACAAAAAATATCTTCCATCCCTTTACCTTGTACTAATAGGGACTCTTGTCCCACTGCCTGAGGCATATTTTCAGCCATGTATTCCTATTGTCCAATCACCAAATTTCATAATGGGGTCATTATCTACCTTTCCTACAAAAATTCATAGGATCATAACACATCATTAACATGTTTAAAAAATATGGATTCACATATGGTCGTAAGACAACATCCCCCATAATCTACCACGCTGTCAAAACTAAGGAATTTTCACAAATCTCAACCATTCTTCACATGGGCCATGACTACCATAAGGTAAAAAAATACATAACATAATTTTAATAATATATTCCATTTTACCTATTTCAAATTACCAATGTTAGAAACATTGTAAACACTTAAATTCATCATTAGGCACCATTTATTTTAAATTTTCCAAGAAAATAAAATCATTTTAATATCAAAAACACACCCAAAAACCTATTTTCTATTCATGGATAAAATGATTCATGTCACATAAAATCTTGAGATCCAAAAATGATGCATGTATACTCACTCTAGTGCCATGATAGGCCATGAGGAGAATATAAAAAAATGATAACACCACACAACATGTTCATCACTCATGGTTAAATAACATCTAACTTTAATAGAAATAATCAAGGGAAACAGCCCCACCATAAGTAATTTGGATTTCTCCCACACATGGTTTATATACTCCTTTGCATGACATCATGTCCACAGCCTAACATATCCCATTATCATATATATTTTCCCAAATAAAAAGAAAAATGATATGAAAAGAAAATACCCTTTGATACAACATTATAACATCCTAACCAGGATACCACATGAATGTTACATAAGCCCGATCATCAGTAGAGATCAGCGAAACCTCCCTATACACCAGAGTCCACCCACTAGACTTGAGGTTTTACTATCTAATTTCGATATATAATACCCTCTTTATCAAAGAATAATAGTATTGTGAAATAAAAAAATAGCCACTGATAATAAAAAACAATCAATACTAAACCAAAATCACATAAATAAATCCAAAATAGGTTAAATGAAAATAAACCATAACAATAGATATGTAATTCCATACAAGTGTCATGTGTCAGATGAAAATCCAAAATAACGATACACTTAAATTTCCAATGTGGGTCCTAACATTGTGTTTAGTCTCAACATCCATGTTCCCTTCCAAATCCTTAAATTATGATATAACATATGGATATTTTCCATAACATATCAAGTAAACATGATTTATATTTGGTTATAGATTAAGAATCTAGAATAAGGTGTGAGTATAACTCAGTAGGAATCTATAAATAGAATATAATGAAATTTCATGTCAATAAATACGTATGATGTCCTATAAAGAATAAATATAAAATTACAATTTAAATAAGATTCATATTTAATTATTATATAATTAAAAATCTAGGACCATTGTTTCACATTGATACCCATACTAATTATACCTCCTTTGGACCATGTCAGCGTATAAACCTTATGCCAAAAGAATATCACAAATCATTCATTCATAGACTTTCATTAATAATTTAAATTTCCAATTTGGCATTATTTTCGTTAGGGCCTAGAAAAGAAATATGGAAACCCATGGGTATTTTGAGCAGTAATCCCTGAACCAAATCTCATTGATAAATCTTACAAAAAATCACATTTATCATATACATGTTATGGTTCAACATCATTATCATTCTTATAAAACATTCACATCACAGTTACACATTTCATTATCAGTTACAATTTTGGATACTTAATTTAATCTCATGTATTAATAAGAAAAATTCATCATTATTTGATTTCCCATAAATTTTTTCAAAAATCATTAACCCTTTTTAGTTTAGTATAAAAAACCCCTTTATTTCACATTATCAACCATGCATTAAATATTTAGTTCAATTCAATTAACTCGTGATTCCTCTTTTAAAAATTATTGAATAATCATTTCAGGTGAAATATAATAACCCATATTTTCCATCAAATCTGGTCACATACACTCAAACCATTTTGACTGGATGCATGAATAGTTTCACATTCACAAAAGGATCAATTTAGTAGTTTAATAAGAAAAATAAAATTTCTCATTGTAGAAATGCTATTTCACAATTAAATACACACAATTGAAATTGATACTTGTTGGAACCAAAAAAGAGTCCATTTAATTCAACGAATGCTTCCATATATGATCGAGTAGCGTAGCTCGTTCCAAAAGATTTTATTTGACTAGTCATGGAGCCCTAAGAGAGTTACAGATCAGACGTTATGGCTATTCTAAGTCAGGCTGCTGGAAATGGCCTTCCAGGATGGTTTTGGGGCAAAGTATGGGTTTTCACGTAAAATGGGAATCCTGTATGTAAAGATGGGATTATGCATAAAAAGGGAATCTTGCACATAAAAATTAAATCTTGCACTTAAAATTACTTTGCATGGAAAATTGGAATGGTATTTTAAGTGCACTGACATTCCAGGATGCGTCTATAAATACAAGTGCACCGCCTTCTTCCCAGAGGGCCCTCAGAGGTCGGCCGCTACTCTAATGTGTGTAAGTCCATATTTTCCACGTCTATGCACAAAACCCCCCATCTTGCACTCAAAACATATCTTTGGTGCATAAAGGTGCCAACATGCCCAATTTTCCATGAAAAGAATATTTTTTGCACGCAATAGGGCCATAGTGCCCAATTTTCCATGCACCAGTGTTGCACCTATCTATTTGTGCACACACCATCCCTATTGCGTGAAAACCCCTCATATTGCATGAAATTACATCCATATTGTGCGCAAAACTCCCCAATTGGAAGAAAATTCCCTATTTCCCACAAATATCCCATTTTGTTTTCCAACCTCCCCTATTGCGCGCACGACCCCCTATTGCATGCACTCATGCCCTATTGCGTGTTGGCCTTCCCTATTTCATGCACTTCTGCCCTATTTCACGCAACCCATCTTGTGTGTATCCTATATTACATGCAAGAGTTCCTAGGAATGCGCCTGCCGGTCAATATCACGGGGGTTGCAACCACGCACCCCCACTTGGCCTCAGTGTCGGGCTACGGTCCCGGCCATCTGGGCTGGTCCCTTTGCTACCGTCACTGACCTCCAGGAAAAATGTAGAGTCCCACCACAATTTTTCGGGCCGGGACGATGACATTTTCCATTTCTCCCTTATGCGCATGTACCTTCTACCAATGGAATATCGTGATTTGAGACAATCCTCTCCAAACCATGAAACACCTTGAGTTAACATATTCCCCTTGGATTGTTTCCCATGTCGATAGTTGAGATTCTCATCATCAATTTCCCGAGTACCTTGAGTCAAAACATTCCTCAAGAAACTCATCCAAGCCCCATCACCTGACTCCAATACCAGGTTGAACCAAAAAGGTTCGACCTTGCGTAAGTCCCAACACCATCCATTGCTAGGCGCCTTATGCCTAGCAGTCCTATCTATGTGACATTAAACTGTAGTAATCTCTATATGAAAAACATAGGATGCCTCTTACTCAATATAAAATATGCCTTGTGCGCTAAGCATAAGATGCCAATAGTCCTATATACATGACTTTAAACTGTAGTAATCCCTATATAAAAAAATAAGATGCCTCTTACAAAATATAAGAGATGCCTTATGAACCAAGCATAATATGTCGATAGTCCTATCTAAATGACTTTTAATTATAGTAATCCATATATGACAAACATAGGATGCATCTTAATCAATATAAGATATGCCTTGTGCGCCAATCATATGATGCCAACAGTCCTCTCTATATGACTATAAACAACAATATTCCTTATGTGATAAATATAATATTCTTCTTGCTCCAAACAAGAGATGTCTTATTATCCATCCCTAAGATGCCAACCATCCTCTCTACATGACTATAAAAGGTAGCATGCCCTATCGTTCAATAATAAGATTATTCTTGTACTAAATAACAGATGCCTTATGTTCCAAGCATAAGATGCATTATGACATGATCACAGTGGAACAACATCAAGAGCATTGGAATCTATTCAAACATTCCATCACACCACCCCACGCTTTTTGTGTCCTTCATTCAGATCTTCATCCTCTTCCATGTATGAAGGGACCCCCTAACCGCCAGGTCCCATGACACCTCATCTCCCCTACTGTTTGGGGCCAACGCCTCAGAATACTTTGGACGACGCTTTGAGTAGGGTCTTGTGTTTAGAACACAGTTAGCAGTCGAACCTCATTTGATTGTCCCCATTTCAGGATAACACGATATGGATGCTTTGTTTCGAACATGGTCATCATTTATCCTCAATCCTCACACCACCCTCACCACATTCCAAATTTTGGGCATGCGATACACACATTTCATATCCCTTTGTTCAAAATGATTTCAACACCCCTGGCGTTATCCCGCATGTGCACTAACGCATAGTTTTGGACCTCAATTATATGCCTCAACCCACTAGTGAGTTGGGATTCCGTCATGGCTAGACATGAGGAAGAAATTACAGGAAGCTTCCATGTGTAAGCCCTATTTACCATTGTCGCTCCATAGCGACACCTGGGCTGCTTCCATGCGTAAGCCCCATCCATCATTTCCACTCCTTAGTGGCACCTAGTCATGATAACGACTATTGCTTCTTCGCATAGCCACGCTAAAATGGACCCCCAATAGATCGCTCTATAACACCCCCTCACCACGACATTTTCCATACCTTCCTTCCTTCATGTTCGGGCGGGTATCGGTTATGTAAGTCCTTGGGGTGTGGAGCGAACCCACCTCATCCGAGCTGCAGGATATTAAAATTCCAAGCACCATTGTCCTCAGCACATGATGTTAAACTATGGAATCACCCCGTGCTTTGCATGCATGGTGCCACGTATCCGACATTCTCTATACCCACTAGTCTCCACGGGAGTGAGATCAATCCTTACATGGAATGACATCCTTTTTATCAGAGTGACGTCTGTCCACGGGGAATGGGAAACCACCCTGGTATAAGCCCCTATATTTTCTTGCACGAGGTAGCACCCATGCTCCTCCTCTATTCCTAGGTGCCAAATCCCTCTCCTGCTGGGCTTTGTCACCACCTGAGACTCCATCTTGGAGTAAGTCCCAATATACACCTCCTTGGGATGCTAACCACGCGTAATCCCCTGTTTTCTTTATGGGATACAGACCCCATGTAAGCCCCGGTTTCCTTTTTGGGCCGCTAGCTACGCGTTATCCCCACTCTACTTCCCAAGGACGCACCTTCCATGACGTGATCGTCAAGTCTTTGCTGCCTCTTATTTCTCACACCGAGCATGACCCACATGGGCTTAGAGCATGCATCAACCATGACATCCTTTCTGGGCATCCAAGAGTGAAATCCCCCATAACCCATCCTGAACTACAAGGTCTTTGATCCTTTCCAAGGAAGGGTATGTAGGAAGCCTCCCTGAGGTTCAAACCAATTTACCATTGGTCCCGACCATCTTCACATAGGTTCACCAAACTAATCATGAACTACGAGGACTTTGGTCCTTTCCAAGGCATGGTATATAGGAAGCTTCCCTGATGTTCAATCCCAACAACCATTGGTCCTGGACATCCTCACATCAGTTCACCAAACCCATCATGAACTATAAGGTCTTTAATCCTTGCCAAGGCAGGGTATGTAGGAAGCCTTCCTGAGGTTCACGCCCAACACCCCATTGGTTCTAACCCCCTTAATTTTGGTTCCCACCACGTGAACTATGAGGTATTTTATCCTTGCCAAGGTGAGATATGTAGGAAGCATCCCTAATGTTCAAGCCCAACAACCATTGGTTTTGACCCCCCTTCATGTCAGATAACCTTTGTCCTGCATGACATTAAACTGTGTGCCCCTTTTCATCCTGCACAACGCTAAACTGCATCCACCATCCTGAACTACAAGTGCTTTTATCCTTGTCTCCTAGAAAAGGTATGTTGGAAGACATTCTGATGTTCAACCCCATCCAGTGGTATGTTGTTGCGACCCCATCCAGATGTAAGCCGTTGTGACCCCATCCAGTGGTAAGCCGTTGTGACCCCATCTAATGGTAACCTGTTGTCAATCCCAATCGATGGTAAGCCATTTTAAGGGGTGAACTAGGAGGATATTGATTCTATGTCATAGGGATTCGTAGGAGGTCTCTTTGAGACTCAATCCCAACATCACTTTCATCCTAAAGTCGACTCCATCTCATTCTCCACCCACTTCACTTCACCATCCATCATCCATTTTGGTTCTTACCTGAACCACCACATCCCATTGAGATCACTCCACCCCATTCCCCATTCAATTTAACAAAAATTGGGTAGCTAACCATGCGTTAGCTCCAATATTGGTGTCCTGCCCCCCAAGGGTTACATTCACATGATCTTCTCTAGTTAGTGTTCCAATCTGTCCAATCTGTCTCCGCTAGATGTTAAACCTGTGTCATACCCTATGATAAACATAGGAAGATGAGGAAAACCTCAGATACATTCCTATGACATAAAAATCCCCACGTTTGACATGGGATTCCTTGGTCTTCCGTGCCCTCGAGAATCCCTATAATAAGGGGAAGAACCCAGACGCCCCGGTGTTCGAGTGTCAAGACATGGAAGTGATGTCCAACGTGACTACTCCCTCGACTAATGTTTGTTGACCTGACTGGACCCCTTTTAATTTCCTAACAGAAGTTGTGTAATTAACTTGTGTCCATGAAGATATAGAACTAGGAAGAGTTTCAGAAACCATATATTAAATCTATAAGGGAGACCCGGACTAGGTGACGAGATTCAAAGTGGAATCCGCGGAAGGAAGAACCGAAATCATGTCATCCCGTTTCGATCAAGGAGAAAACATCCCTGAACAAGGAACAGTTGTTACCCACCTTTGGAAAGTAGGAATGCGAGGAAAAAAAAGCACAGTCATCCTTGAACAAGACAGAAGTGCGCGTCCCGACGAATGTGTCAGAAACAATACTATTAGAATTAACAATTTGACCACCTACCTCAAGATTTTTGAGAGACACTCTCTAAAATATAACTCTCAATTTGACAAAGAATAGTCGAAAATACAAAGGCTGAGGGAGATATAGGATCAAAACCTATGAGGAAAATCCAATGAAAAAGATCCATAAAAACCATGATCTAATTGAATTTCCAATAGAGGAAATCATCCCTCTAAAATAAAATATTAATACAAGAGATTGAGGGATATGAAAAAAATTGAGATGAGATAACATACTAGAAGGGAGGTAAAATCCTTCCAATGGACCATTGATTAGTATTAAAAGGGGTTCTAATAGATTTTGAATCCTCCAAAGAGCCTACAAGACAAATGTAAATCATATTAGGTTGACCTGTGGTTATTATGAGTAATAATCCGGGTTTTATGAATTTTAGAATACAAAGTCATGGGTTTTAAATCCCTCGTGAATAGTTTCAAGGTTAGGGAACATGTTTTTTCAAACCATGTTCCCCTACTTATGGGGTTCATGATTACTCCTTGGTGGGTGCATCATTTTCTGAACCACACACCAACTATGAAAGCACCCTCTTTCCTAGGGTGCACAGTTTGGGGAGGGGTGTCACATGGTTTAGTCAAACCATGTACTAACTATGGTGGGTCCAAAAAAGGTACACTGTTTCAAAGGGAAAATTGTATGGTTTTCCATTACCATTCACCACCTGGTCACAACCCCATGGACTTCCAAATTTCTCTAAATTCACCTGAAAGATCCCAAAGATAAACCCAAAAAAGGTATTACCAAAAATGGTAAAAGAATACCTAAAAAGGAGCATGATATGTCACTAGAATGGTCGGGATATTTCATGGGTCCACCATGTACCCAATTCTATCCCATGGTCTACCCCAAGCCACAAATACTAGGTAACAATCATTTTATCCCAAAATACTTCCAAAAATATTCTACATGCCTCTCCCTTTCACTTAAAAAAATAATGGAGATAAAAATCAAAAAAGTAATAAAAGGATCCAACTAGGGAGGTCAGGGTATTTATAACCTCCACATCACTAGGATTATTTTCTTTATTATTCATCAACTTAAATTATGATTAAATTTTATTGGCCACAAATATTTAATTTTTTCCTACCTATCATATTTCTTTTATTATATTTTCATATGCCGCCACCAGAATATAATGGTGGGAATATTATTTCCCTAGGAAACCATTTCTAGCCAACCACAGACTATGATTAAATGATTTTTATATGTCATATCATCCTAATGTTCTATATAATCATATCTGATGACTTGAGATAAACACCCTAAGGTTTTATGAAATATTTTTTATAGCTTATGTTACATGCAACACCATGTGAATGTGAATAGTGATAAGTTATTAAAATATTATTATTTTACTATTATAAACATACCCTTAAATTAGTGGGGATGAATAAGATTAAATACTATGCGTGATATATAAAAATATCCTTCTAAATATAAATTTATTGATTAATTCTTAGTAAATAAGTATTTATTTTTTATAAAACTTATATAATTCTTAAAAATAGAATTCATTAAACGTTATTTTTATTTCAATTTGTGAGAAAATATTATATTTAATTATTCACACTTTAAAAAAATATTTAAAAGGAAAATATTATTTTTTAAATAAACATATCAATATTATATAAGGCTGATTTTCATGTATTTTTCTAAAAATATTGATTTTTCTGTTAATTTTGTAAAATTCTGATTCTTATTGAAAACTTTATTTTCGTTTCAAGAATGTACAATGTTTCATTAAATTTTAATTTTTTTGAAAATTAAAATTATTTTCATTACTTTTTAAATAGTCCAATTTAGTCCATTTGAGTCAATTTTGTGTTTAAATTTAGTATAAAATATCTTGTATACTTCAAAATTCATTTTTTAGAAAAAATTATTTTATTCATGCAATGTATTTAATCTTACAAATTCATTTTTATAACTAATGATTAGGGATTTATATATATATATATCTATATATATATTATAATCAATAATATGTTTTAACATTCATCAGATATTTTTATAAGCATGGGATAATATTAAATCCCATTTTATGATTAAAAAATATAATTTTCTTGAAGGTGATTTTCGTCGTGTTCTACACAGTAATTTTAAAATTAATTTCTTCCACATATAAATGTTGATTTTGGAAAAATAGATTCTATATTTTTAATCATGATGTAAAAATATTTTAAATAGTCCCATTTTATTTTTTTCCAAGAAGAATAGTAATCATGGTAAGATTTATCACCTTGGTAAAGTGTAAATCTTTATAATATAGGTTAAATAAAAGTGATAAGGCAATAATATTTCATCATAATTATAATTTTATTAATTAAATTATACCATTATCACCTTATGATATGAATTTTTTTTCTTTAACGGACACTTTTCTATGAAAAATTCTTATGTAATATTTAATGTAAATATAGTTTAAAAATATCACTCTCAAAGTTAAAATTTTCTATTTTATTTCTATATATGATCAAAAGAAAGTGATAAATGAATCCAAATTTTCATTTTGATCATATTTAAATTATTTTCCTTATATAAATTTATTTAATATTTTTATAATTTATAGAATTACTTAAAATACATATACAACACTAATACATTATTTATTCAATTAATTGAAAAAAATAAATGATTTCAGAAATATTAAAAGTGATAGAATTTAAATGAGTTAATATATTCTAGGAATTTTATAGATCTATATGACTTAATAAGAAAATTTTATGGAATTATATTGAAATACACCATTGTGATGGTCTATTTAAATTCAAATTAAAATAATAATATAAAAATGAAATTAAGGATATTTTATAATAAATAATATTTTATTAAAAGAAATAAAAATCATTACAATATTATGTATAGATCAATTGATTTTATATGGCCATAACCACATACTATTTTCCATTTTCGGGTTTTTTTTATTTTATAGCAACATTATTAACCATTAAAAAGTAAAATTGTTAAATAAAATGATAATTGTCAAAAGGGTTAATAAATGAATAAAACAAAAAAATAAGGGTAAAATGAAATATGAACTTGTACGAATATTATTTTATGATATGATTTTGAATCATAATCATATTAAAATAAAATTATGTCAATTTAGGTCTATTTTCAAGACAAAATTCATTTATATAAATTTAATATTTTTGAAAATTCCTCGAGTGCCCCCCCCCCCTCAGTAACAAAACCGCACCCCTCATTTCACTTCTTCACACCACAATTTAATGTTCTCCTGTACACTCCCATAGACACATTAAATAGGTGTTGGTATTCACAAATATCGAACCCAAATCCATTAAGATGATATATAGAGGACTTATTTTAGAGAAAAGGAGGATCCAATGCTTATAACTGAAGTCAAACCTAGGGTAATGTGTTTTTATATCACTTTTATTTCTATAGGAAACATGACTTATAAAAACTCATTTAATTTATGTGGTTTATATACTAAAAATTAATTTATTTTATAATTATTTTTTAAATAAAATTGGATATACATATCTATCTGAGGTTCTTTCATTCATGGGTCTTATGATTCAAATGTTACCAAAGTAATAAGGGTTTTATCTTAAAATATCATTGTTTATTGAGATTTTTTTTATTATGATTATGATGATTAAATATTTTCATCTACCTATCAAGAAACTTATGATTTTTATCTTCCTTTTTATTTATTAAGAATAATTTTTTTCCTTTCATTTAACTCATCTTAAGTACTCAAGATACATAATTTCTGTTTTAATGGATATCGATTTTATTTCTCTCTTCGATTGAAAAACCATTCTCCGCTATATACATATTTTCTATAAAAAAAGTTTTAAATGTGAATTTTTCTATTCCCATATGATAGTTTATTTTCATTTTATGAATTTTTACATCACAATTTTTTTAATGGAATATGTTTTTAATTTTCTAAATAAATTATTTTTTAGCTTTCATATAATAGTTTGAAAAGAAATTTTTTATTTTAATATATATGACCTGAAAAAATTTCCCACAACCACGAATGATCAATTATTTGAGTCTTAATTTATATTTTTTCAATTTTATTTTCAAAAAAGATCATAATAATTGGGAAATATTTATACTTTTAAAAGTGTTATTTCATAATGGAATTTATATCATTATCAAGAAATTTTCCATGTGATCTTGTAAAATAATCTTCCATCTAAGATGAAATCATTTATGTTAATTGTGATTTACAAAGGATATGATCCAATGATATCATTATTAATATTTCTCTATATATTTTACGTCTATGTTGAATATATGTTTATGAAACCAATTTCTTTTCAATTTATTATGATATAATGGATTGTTGAAATATTACTGAAACCCATTTTTTTACAGGTTATGATTTGATGATATAGGTAATGTTTTATAACCTATTGGAGAACATTTGTATGGTTTTAATTATGTGATATTGGTTGCATTATAACCAACTATGGTAGTGATGTAATAACCATGTATTGTTGTTATGTTATAAAAAAAAGAAAGTTGTTACGTTATAACCAAGGATGATGGTCATGGAATAACCCATGACTAGTGGGACCTATATCACCCTCCAATAGATTAAGTAATGAATGATATCTAATGAGATAAATTAAGATACAATTAAGAGTGAACCCAATTCAATAAGGGATTGTTTCAACTATTATAGTATTGTTAATTGGTCATAGACTACTATGATGGATTGGGGAGTAAACTCATTCCACTATGACCGTCTTAGAAATTTTCCTAGACTACAAAGGAACGTACTTTATATGATAATTTTTTTCCAATAACTTATGTTTTATATAAATTTTATACTCTCATGGATTATTTTCATTTATTCCATTATGATTCATGTCTTAAAAAATGCTTTGATTTATGTGATGGCTCAGGATTATGATCTATATTATTTTGGGTAACATTTTATAATGTTATGGTCATGTTCTCACACCCTTATGTTCATTTCATGCTCTAGTGATCAATGATACCTTCCTTGTTTACCATTACTGAGCATATGATCTCAACATTTTCTTATGTTTTATTTCTCAAGGTTATGAATAAATTAATTAGAATGATATTTATATGAAGGGTTCTAGTTGTTGAGAAATAAGTGGGAGATGGAGTAGATATTTTATGCACCACTTTTCTATATGTAAAAATTTCAAAAAGCATTGGACTTGTGTGATTATAGTTTGGATAATTTTATTATCTAATTAAAATTCATCTATTAGGAAATGTTATCTATATCTGAGATGTTTGGTTCACTATAGTTGGTATTTGATAAATTATAATATATCCTTTCGAAATAAGGATAAGATAACATTAGTGATAAACATAAAGATAAGATTCAATATAGTTTTAAATTCTAATGTTTTTTTAATGATAATTGATGAAAAATGTTAAACCTAAGGTTTTATAGAAGAATTTGAAATTATTTATAAATCCAATTTGTGATTTTTCAAGATTATGTTTTTTCCACTATGATTATTGTTACTCTCAAAATGACTTCTGGTTTCAATTGATGGATGGAAACTAAAGGAATCGTTTTAATGTCTAAGAAAAAAAATTGATGAGATTTGGGATGAAAAATCTCATTACTATTCTCATAAACTTTTCCCAATCTATGAATCATTATAAACATCCCATTGAAAAAAGGAATTAACAACTTTTTTTATGTCCCTTATTAATAAATTTCTACCTTTTTTCATAGGGTCCAACAATACACTAGTTTCTACGGAATTTATAAATATAATTTTATTGATATTTTCAATTATCTAGAGTTCAGAACCCAAAAAAGTCATTTTGGATTTCTATCATTTAAAAGTAGTATCATATCAGGGGTGGAAACTTAAAAAAAATTATGCAAAATAATAAATTGATTCCATGGATTGGGTTGATTTTAATATTCACTTAAGTAAAACTTACATCCCTCATATTATACATATGAAAATAGTGAATTAATTACATGAGTTAAATAAAAATTATGATGAATTTTTTGGAACCTATGAGGAAAATTTTACAAGACTTGAAAGTTATGATTCTGGTATTATCATTTTACCTTGATGTAAGTTTTATTGATTATTCATTGGCATAAAACCAAGTCACTATATGGAATTATCCATTAGTGAATTTAGTAGCTATTATGAAATCATTTTATGTTCTATCAAGGTGCTGTTGGAAATTAAATTTACCAATAAATTTAATGGTTTTAATAATAAAAAATATGGTATTCAAATAAAATTTTAGAAACCATTAATATAGTAATATGATCCTCACTTAAATCTCAAATTGTGGAGTGAAACATGGAAGAAATTTTCATAAGATAATTAGTATATATATAATTTATGTAAAATATGTTCATTGGTATATTTAATGTTGAAGTTATGGTAATAATTTATCTAATGATGTTAATATTGAGAAAGATCCACAAAACAAACATCCCACACACCAATGATATATATAAATATTTTGGGATTTTTTTTTAGTAATCTAATGAAGTTAATATGCCATAAAAACCATCAAAGTCAAATAACCAAGGGAATGATTATTCAATCAGGATAGTTGAAGTGAATGATGATAATTATGGAAAATATATCCTCCACTCCAAGGTTGGATATTTCATGTTAATTTCTGTATGAATACACCATATAAAAATCTTATTTATCATCCTTTAGTAAAATATAATACTATTATGAGAACTGATTAAATCTATCTATATAGATTATGAAATAAATAAATAAATTACATTTGATATTCTAAATCAACTTTTGATTTTCTATTTGAGATAGGATGAACATAGACATCCAATGGAAATGTTTTTGTTTAATAATGGAGATTATTTAATAAATAAAAGGTGTTTTATATTTTGATCGATTTTATAATTTTATTGTGACATCATTTTAGGAAATTATTAGGATATGGACATTATTTTATGTGATTTTATGGGTGAATACAATTTTTTCAAGATAATCATTATATTTATATTGGAAGGATATGATATCAAATCATTCCAATATTTTTGATTCAATATTGGATCGTCCTATTTTGAAGGATCCATGTGGTTAACTATTTGTGGAATGGATTATGTTGGAAATTGTCTATTATTTCATAAAATGTGCTATTCTTTATGGTTTTTTAAAATATTTATAGGAATATAGATCTTATGATTAATTAAAATTTACTTGTGGTGCTTTAAGAATGAAAAAAATTATTTTGGAATATTAAATATTTTGAGTAAGAAATAAATGTTATATTGCTAAAATCCCAAAAAAATGATGAAATAAGGGGTAGAAGGATAATAGGAAATGATTTAGAATATGAAATTATAGAGTAATTCCAATCTATTAAACATCATTTCAATGTAGCTACGAGTCTATCAAAATTTTAAACTAACAATAATTTTTATAAAAATGAATTTGAAGATGCAAAAGTATATTTTTTTTGAGATTTTATCCATATAAGATTTTTATGAGACTAAAAAATAATTTAAATATGATACCTAGATATATTTTCCCTCCAAAGATTTTTGATCGAGTAGGGATGGTAGTATATCACTTGACACTTCTACTGAACCACTCTCATGTTCACAATCTGTTCCATTTATCTATCTTGAGAAAGAACATACCAGATTTCTCACATATACTAAAATCAGATGTCATACCATTAGAATATGATCTATCTTATAAGGACCAGCTAGTGGAAATCTTTAATTAAAGGGATAAGGTGATACAAAAAAATAATTCTCACTTGGTGAAATTTCAATAGAGAAATAAATTTTTTTATGAAACTACATGGGAACCTGAGGGTTTAATGAAACAAATATATTCTCATTTTTTATACCATATTGAAAATTGTTAATGGATAAATAAAAATTAAGGAAGTTATAATGTAACACCATGATATTTAATGAATTATTTATTTTGATATCTATCATTACATGCATCACAGAGTTTAAATAAATTGAGATATGTTATTAAAATACTATTATGTGACTGTTATTACCTAGTCATTAAATTTTGGGGTATGTATATAATTAAATAAATTGTGACATATGTAAAAATATATTATTCTAAATTAAGTTATATATGAATTATTTTGGAATAACTATTCAATTTTCAACAATGTTATATTTTTCATAAAAAAATAGATTTCCTTCAAAAAAAAAATTCTTCTTATGATAAAATATTTTTATTAAATTATTACACTTTAAAAAACGTTATTTAATAAAAAAAATAAATTCTAAAATAATAATATCAAACTTATATTATGATTAATTTGTATAATTTTTTGAAAATATTGGTTTTCTAGTGAATAGTGAAGAACCCTAATTTAATTAAAAAATGTATTTTTGTTTCAAACTCATACCAAGGTACTTTTCTTAAAATGGAATCAAAGTAAAATTATATTTTTAAAATATTATGTAATACAATTTTTATATTAGAATCTATTTTACGTTATAATTAGTATAAAAACATTTTTATATATAGAAATACATTTTCTTGAAGAACTTTTTTTATGTGTGCGATGTGTTTTTCTATTAATAAATTAATTTCATAACTATTTATGAATGATTTGAATTAAATATATATATATATATATATATATTATACACAATAAAATTTTATACAAATCAACTAATATTTTTCTAGTCATGGAATAAGTATAACATCGATTTTCTTCTTAAAACTATATTTTTTTAAAAATGGTTTTCATCACATTTTGCGCACTTATTTTAAATTTAATTTCAGCCAATTATTGGTGTTTTTTTATAATATATTACATATTTTTAATCATTGGATTCAAATTTGGTAAATATTCAACTTTTATTTTTTTCAATAATAATATCAATTATGGTAAAATTTATCACATTAGTAAAGGGTAATTCCATTAATCCAAGGATAAAACTAAGTGACAATTCTATAATATTTCATCCTAATTATTATTTCATAAAAGAAATTCAACCTATATAACCATAGATTCTATCATGAGTTTAATAATGGCACCTTTCCAAGGAAAAAGGGAAATTTAATATTTAATACAATGAATGTTAAAAAATGCCACTATCCTTGAATTTAATATCTTATATATATCCACATGGGGAAAAAATTAAGTTATGAATGAATCTAAATTTCTATATTGAAATTAATGAAATTTTTTACAATATTAAAATTTATTTTTAATAATTTTTTTATAATTACCAAAAATTCTTGAGCAACGCTAATATATTATTTATTCAATTAATATAAAATTAATATATTTGAATTTAAAATTTTTAAAAGTGATATATTTTGAATGGTTTAATATGAATGAAAAGTTTATTTGATCTATATAACATATTGGGATAGTTTTACAAAATTATATTCTAAATTTTAATTTTTCTATATGTATTTAATGTTAAATGAAAGGAATATTTTTTAAATAATTACAATAATGGTATTTTATAATAAAGAATATTTTATTAAAAGGTATAAAATTCATAAAATTATTATATTATTAAAAATTAATGGTATGTTGTTTGAAACATACACCATGGTCCATTTATCTATTTTTTCATTTTACAGGAACATTATTAATCCTCAAAGCATTGAAAACTTTAATAAAACATCAATTATTAAAAGGGTTAACAATGGATTAAAACAAAAATATAATGGTAAAAATGTGATCAAAACGTGCCTAAATTTTATTGGATGAGTGGATTTCAACTCATACTCATATTCATATCAATTATTATTAATTTTGAGCCATTTTGGAATATGAATTATATTAATTTAATTTAATATATTATGAAATTCCAAAATATCCCCTCCAAATAATTATAAAAGGGACCCCCTCATTTCTCTTCTTCACACCACATTGATACTTAGATATCTAAAAAACTCTATTAAGATTTATTCTCCACTCCCCTAGATAAATTCATTAGGTTCAGGTCTTCCCAAATAACTAACCTTAAATCCCTTAAGTGGAGATTTATAGGAGTTTAATTAGTGAACAGGGGGGTTCAATGCGTACAAAGGAAGAAGGACCTAAGGTCATGAATTTATTTCATACTTTTAATTAAATAGGAAACATTTTTTACACCACTTGTTTATTTTTTAATGTGTATATATCACAACCCAACTTGGTTCATCCTAAAAATGGTCACCCGAGCAGATCTGTGGCATGACCCGATGGGCATTCCCAATCTCCACGGGCTGGAAACTTGTAAAAGACATCAATAGAGTACACCAAGGGAATGAATTCCCCCAAGAATAAATAAATAAAATTAATAGTGGAAAGGAACAAAGAATCCCAATACATAAACATTATAAACTGAACATATTTTACATAAAACTGAAAGGTACAAAAACTATACAAACAAACCTACCAAACTAGAAGGCTACACAAAGTCCATGTCACCCTGTAGATCGCTCTCCAACAAAACAATCATCCATCTCCCAAGGTGATTGAACTCAATATGGAACCTACACCAGTGGATAAAAACAAGAAGAGCTATAGGCATTAGTATTAAAACCCATTAGGCTAGAGTGAAAATCTATTCCCAATGCACTTTCTTTATAATAAAAGAAACATCAACTTCAATGTTGGAAAGCAATTTATAAAAGTTATATTTTCCATATTTTTTACTTGAAAACAAACTACAGTCCATTTTCATATTATTACCCAAACCATACATAAACGTTGAGGAGGAACTAATATGTTTTAAAAGGGAAAAAATGAAATTTTATTTATGATAGAGAACGAGTGAAAAAAATTTCCAAAAACCTTTTCCATAACACTAGAAATCAATTTTCCATTTTCACATAAAACCACACCACTCATGGAGTAAGAACAATAATCCAAAAAATGATGGAAATGGAAAATAAACATACATTTGTCTCAATCATTACTATAAATAGCTAAGTGGTAATAGACTTGGGTGAACCTAGGAGATCCTGAATAATCTAGAACACACTAATACAAGAGACCCATCACTAGTAGAATGTAATACATGATAAAATCAAGAAACACTAATACTCCTGGCCACCATAACTAATGACATGCCGATGGGAAAATCTCATACTAATATGGGCCTCCGGCTAGTGTGTAATCTTTTCAATGTAGTAATCTTTCATAAAAACTTATCTCTATATTATAGGTTCCCATGTCTCAAGTATAAATGGGGTGAGCCAACATATTCCCTTCAAGAATTAAATTACAAGTATTTAATAATAATAACAACCCAACAACAGGTCTCACCCTGAGTCAATCTAAGGACCAATCTCATGCCATAGAAAAAATAGAATAGAAGGATTTCTTATAGAGGATCTCCAATAATGGGTCCTAAGGAATCAAAAGTGATTAAATCCCATCCATTAAATGTAAACAAGGTATGAGAATCATTCAATAGAGGTTTTCATAACAAACACCATCAATATTTTTATAATTCTTTAAAATGGGACTTTAAGCATTTTCACTAACCAAATTTCAAAAAAGATACAAATACACCTTTCATAAAGTGTGAAAACCCACCATTTTCCATTTCAAATTCATTTTCAAACCCATTTAAAACATTTACATTTAATTTTCAAACAAATACCGTTTTTTATAAAAATTTCAATCGGGCCACTAGCCGGAAATACGTCCCAAATCACAATAAAGCCAATACACATTCCTTTATAAAAATCATAACCACTTGGGAAACCTATAAAAGGAACCCAATACCTAATTTCACATGAAACTAACATCATTAAAAATCCAAAACATTCATTTTATATCAAAATTTCCACATAAAATAAAATCGGGTTTTTAATCGAACACATTGTGTGCGCAATATAACCAAAACCACACTATTTATCATATATTAAGGTATAAAACACCATTTTACAACAAAAAAATTAACCAATGGATCATAAATCAATATTTATTAATAATAGGTGGTGTGAAAAGCATGAAACAAATTAATCCTAAATTAAAAAGTGAATTGCGAACGAGACGTACCTCAAATCCAAGGCACACCAACAACGCGAACCCAAATCCACTCCACGAAGGTTCCTTGATCGAATATCTACTATGATAAAACCTAAATGAACAAAAACCCCAATATAAATTAAGGTTAAAACTAAAAACATTGTTTACATGACCATGGGTAAAGATAAAATCAATAGTAAATGAAAGAAGAAGGAAGAGGGAGAGGAGAGGAGGAGAAATACTTTGAAGATCTAGCCAAACCCTTGAAAAAAACCCTATATTCTCACCCAAGGGGGGAGTAGAAGGCTTGAGTAATAACGTGAGAGGACCCACTGAATTTTAAACACCAGGGGGATCCATAAGTGGATTTGGGTTAAAAATCCTGATCGGGAATAATTTTAATTTCATACTATTTATGATCTAGAAGCTCGCACGTTTGTCTTTACAGTTTACCAAACCATGCGCCAACCATGCACCCCTTACTGGACACACCTAGGCAAGTGCACAATTTCCAAACCATTTTTAATCCATGCTAAATGGCTCCATCCCAAAATGACTTCTTCCACACAATTACCTAAGTTTGGCCGCACTGTTTACCAAACCGTGCGTCAACCGTGTACATGACACTACCAATCCAAGAATCCAAAATTTTGTCTAGGAACTCCTAAACAAACTAACGATAAACCATTATATTAAACTAGAAAAAACACTTCAAAATTTAACTCCCATCACACACATAACTCATGATAAAGGCTGATATTCTAAATGAAAGGGAGCATTAGACAAGACATTAAAAATTGTGTTTGACAATTCTGCCCACCATAAACGCTTTTTGCCCCCGAAAATCCATAACATTCTCAAGTTGATCGTTCAGTGGAAAAGTATTACATAACCACAAAATCCAACCCCTTAATCCAAGGAAATTCTATCCACTGCTGGTGGAACTTATGCTTCTTGTCTAAAACAAAACAAAAACATAAAACCACTTTCCAAGAATCAATAAGAAAGATAAATCCACAATATCTACAACTATGTCGAGAACAAGAAAATTGGTCCTTCTCCCAAAAATTACAATGCTTACCTAAACCGATGAGCACACACAGAAGCCAATGATTTCATGGGAGGTTGGAATGGACTTACCACCTTTAGAAAAAAACCATAACCCAACCACATCTTAACTGAAAACTCGACAATACCAACAATGGGCCTTCCCACCATAAATAACTAACTAGCACTAACCAAATAAGAACTCATATTGATCCAATACCAGGACCTTTCCACACCGTCAAACCAAAAATCTTTCTAAACAACTTACCAACTAGGGATAAAAAGAACACAACACAACTTTAATTTCACGTATTTGCGATAGAAAAATGCCCCGTCATAAATAGTACCTCTGTGTAAACTATTTGTGACGGATGAATAATTTCATCCCAAATAGTTATTAATTGCGATGGAATTCTTAATCTATCTCAAATAGTTTTCATGAGGTTTTCGTCTGCCCAGTGAAAAAATAATTCATTATGGGAAATTTAAACCGACTGCTTAGTCCTTTTCAAATTCCTGTAGAGTCGATATTATTTGTGATGGAATTCAATGCCCATTGCAAATAATGGGGACCAAATTTTTTTTCTGAAAGAATTAATTCTGTTTCAATTACTCCATCGCAAAAAATGTTTGAGTTTAATAGTGTGTGACCCATCCTTTTTTTTCCTATCTTCTCTTATCCCCTCTCCCAAACAGAGATGAAACCCTACAGCCGACCCACACAATGTAGCCACAATAATGTATATTTTTCCTTATTTTTGGGTGATTTCATATCAAATCTCCAAGGTATGGACTCAGCATCTATCCTCCATTAGTTTTTAGATGTATTTTGGTTAGATGTTATAAATACTTATTTAACAAAACCTATGTTTATAAATTTACCCTATTTGATTATTTAATTGACACATTGGGTTAATCAAGAGTTATTATTACAGATTTGAGTCTCTTGATTACACACAAGTTATTTTAATTTGATTTACAATATTTTCACATTGATTAATATTTAAACACTAAAGGTTTTTTGGGTGTTTAGGGTTGCTGAAAATTATTATGTTATAATATTATCTGAAATATGGTTATTATTGAAATAATCTAGAAGTTTATATTTTTTTGAAAATATGATTGTTTTGTCAACACATAGATTTATTTTATTTTTCTTGATATTTTTGGGCTGCTGGAAATTTATTATAATTTTACCCGTTCTTTATTTCTTATTGTTTTGTTTTTATTTTTTTATTTGTTTTATTAATGTCCTTGTTCTAATTTTTTTTTCGCACGCATGTATGTATGTCTAAATACATGTTATGTTATTTTGTTTATAAAAATTTATTACTAAATTTGATGTTAATAGATTTGATTAAGAAATTATGATATATATATATATATATATAATTTTAAATAAATATAATTGATTGATTTTTAATAATAAAGGGAAAATTAATTTAAGAAAACATTTTAATAAAACATTATTTAGAAGAATTTTTTCTATAAATTTGTTTTAAAAATTGGTTTAATGAAAAACAATGAAAATTAAAAATATGTAATATTTAATAAATCTTAGTTAATATTAATTAGGATAATGTTTTTAATACTTGGTAAAAAAATTAATTCAAAAATTAGGATTTCAAAATAAATATTAATTTAAAAAATAGAACTCAAAATTATTTAAAAATTATTTATATAAATTATTAATTATAGGTAATCAAAATTATTTATAATCAAAATTAAGTATAAGTAAAAATATTTATAATATATATATAAATATTTTTATATAGATTTGATATTTGTATATTTTTTTACAAATAAGTTAGAATATATTTGATGTATTTGTATTAATTAAGAAATTGTGATATATATATATATATATAGTAATTGATAAAATAGTTATAATAATTTAAAACTAATAATAATAATAATTAATTAATATATTTTAATTTAAATAATTTCTGATATTGTAATAATAACAAATATTATATAATAAAAATGTAATAATAAAATTTCAGAAATAATTTAATAAATTCTGATATATATATATATATATATATATATTAATAATTACATAATTTTTAATAATTTGAATGATTAACAATAATCATTCCATAAAAATAATCACATAATTTATAATAATTTATAATAATTTATAATAATCATCTCATAATTTATAATAATTATAATTACATAATTAATAATATTCATTACATAATTTATAATAAATTTATATATATATGGTAATTATTAATTAATTAATAATCATTTCATATAAATGTTTAATTAATTAATATAATAGGTATTTATAATTTGTATAAATATGTTAATATATATTTATATATATAAATAAATAATTATATAAATAATATTAATAAACTATTAAAAATGATACCCTCAAGTTCAATGTAACGAAATGATAAATGATAACAAATGTTATGTTGTTCCTAGGGTAAACCCCACATCTTGGACCAAACAATGGTCACTGATTTTTGATACGATATATAGTTATGGAGATATTAAATTTTTAATAAGAAATTATAATAAAATATTAAACAATTTACCCTCACGTGAAATCCAACAAAACACTCGACGCTAACAAATGTTATGTCGCACCTTGGGTAAAACCCACATCCCGGACCCAACGGTGGTCTCTGATATTTCATATGATAAAAAGTTTTGGAGATACATTAAATTTTAATAAAAAATTATAATAAAAAATATTTAATGAATTAGCCTCGTGTCCAATCTAATGAAACACTCAATGCTCACAAAGATTATATTGCACCTAGGGTAAACCCCACATCCTGGATCCAATGGTGGTCTAGGATTTTTTATCTGATAAATAGGTTAGGAGATACATTAAATTTTAATAAAAAATTATAATAAAAATATTAAATGAATTACTCTCCTGTGTAGTGACCTACACTCACAAATGTTATGTCACGCTTAGGGTAAAACCCACATCTCGGACACAACAGTGGTCTCTAATTTCTTATATGAGACACCGTTCAAGAGATATTCTATTATTATTTTTAAAAAATATATGTGTCTTATATAATATATATATAATATTTTTACTCTATATGCACTGAGCCTTTATGGGCCTAGTAATCAAGTCGTAACTCACAACATCACTTTGATTATACTTCATATAATATTTCAAGGTGTTCAAATATAATAATAATTTTCACCTAGTCAATGTGATTGATAATAATTATTCTTATATTTTGTTTTATTAGATATATATGTACTTAGGAAGTAGACAAAGGTTTCTATTATGCAATTGTGATTGGATAAATCATTGTAAAAATCCAAACGAATCTGGTGTAAATCCTATCTACATTGATGGTGTTAAAACCATTTTATCATTTGCATCATCAAATTATGATTTTGTTTCTGAAGGAACAATTAAATTTCCATGTCAAAAATGGGATCTAAGGATATTCTAAATTTTTGATAATGTTGGACTTCATATATTAAGTTTTGGTTTTTAGAGAGATTATATTTTTTGGTTTCAACATGGTGAAAATAATTTAGTATAAAATAAAAAAAATTAGTTTAAAATACATAATTTCATAATTTAGTACATGAGGCTGTGAACAAGATTTCATTGGTGATTTGGATTTCGATGATAGGGCTTGGATATAGGTGACTTTGCAGGGTGTTGAGAAAGGTCGGGTGATTGGTCTTTGTTCTCGACTAACACCTACGGGTTATTATGGTACTTCTACGTCGACATCAGTGAGCATGAAGTGAGCTCGTGGAGAGTCGTTATCATCACTTATTAGACTTTATGATGAGAGGTTGGGGGCTCATGATGAGATGATAAAGCAGATATAAAAAGAACAGGAGGAGGAGCATGAGCAAAAGTGTGTGATAGATTGGTAGATGTTGGAGTATATGCAGCGACTTGCACGTGGAATGGACATAGAGTTCCCCCACCTATTTCTTCGAGTGATCCTCCCATGGTCCTTCGAGTGATCTTCCTCCACATGATGATAATTGATGGTTTTTGATGTTTTTAACTGTTTTTTAATTTGGTATGACAAACATATCATGTTTGAAATAATGTGTGACTTTTATGCCTATTTTAGTTTTCTTATTTTATTTTTTATTTTTTTAAAATAAATTTTAATGATTTTTGAATATTTTTCAATTTAATAATTACTTTTAAATATTTGAACTTTTTTAATTAATTTAAATTTGTATAATTTTTGAAAGAAAATTTATATTGTTAATGATTTCTGTTATTTTAAAATATATTTAGTTTTCTAAAATTAGTATTATTATTTTAATTATTTCTAAAATTTTTATTTATATTAATTATTTTTACCTATATTTTCTTAATTATTTTAAATTTTTAATAATTTTTTTATGAAATTTTAAGATATATTTTTAAAAAATTTCAAATTAATTTTCATTATTATTAATTTGTAATTTTTTTAGAAAACTATTATTTGTGATGGATTAACATTCCATCATAAATAATTAATTGTTAAAAACCTTCATAACTTTTTATTTAAAACTATTATGACACTTATTTTTGATAGATCATCCATCTTTAGAAAATAATTAATTTTTGTGATGGCCAGTCACAAAATACTACAATTGCAATGCCTTTTTGTAGCGACATATTCATGATAGACTCCTTTCGAAAATGAATTTTTTCAATGGCCATTATTAGATAATATTCCTTTTTAAAAATTCAAATTTATAGTACTGAAATAAGAACACTTTAACCACCTAATCTCAAACGAAAGGGAAAAACTAATCCAACACTCCCCGCACATCTGAGATTCCTGACTAGGAACTAGCTTAACTCAGAGGCCTATGGTTGGGGCTCTGATGCTTGAAGAATCTTATTTATCATAGTCAAGAGTTAATAACCCAAACTAGGAACATTAATCTCCTAATTAGATAAAATGAATGACCAAGAATTCTGAAATAAAAACCACACTTTCATTGAAAACCAATGTTCATCAAAAGACCCATTAAATCTCTTACAGTTCAAACACCAAAACACCACCTGCACAATAGAGAAAATTAATGAACCCTTACATTTAGTGACACTTATAACAAATAATATTCAAAGGTTTTCCCAATATAAAATCACTTATGAGAGTTGTCTCCATGAAAATTTCTATCAATTCCACAAAACAACGCTCTATGTGACCTAATCATCCACAATCATGAGAGGGTTTTGGAGTATTAGGCCATAATGGATTATTGTGACCCGACTCATCACACTAATAACACACAAGTATATCATTCCAAAAAGAGGTTTCTCAAATATCCTTAGGACTTTTGATTCCATGACCCACTCCATCAAGTTTCAAATGCATTCTCATCTACATATTGGAATTTTCACCACTACTTTCCGAGATTAGGGGAGGGAGGACTTCCTCGAGCACTCCCTCCATCATGGATTCAACATAATTTTTTTCTTCCCCACGTTGGAAAAAGTGGTCATAATGAACTCAGAAACCTTCGACTGTGGATCAAGATGAAGCCCAAACACTAAATTTCGAGCTTTCATTGAATAATCTATGACACATTATGGAAAGTAATGAACTAGGTCCAGAAAATGACCAAAATACTCCAACAGGAATCCATCACCCTATTGGAAACAACACATTTCCATCCCATTTCCCACCAGTTATTTCTCATAAAATTACTGACAGATGAACGAAGCCTTTTAGAACTCCCATGAAAGATCTCCATGAGTCTTATTCTCAAATACCAACTTCCACCATTTCTATGGTGAACCTTCAAGCATGAAATTTGAAAGCATAAACTTCATCAAATCGGGATACTCAATGATGTACAAAGTTCCATTCGATATTTCACATCCTCTCTTGTGCTTCAAGAGGGTCAATATTTCTATAAAATAGAGTTGGATTTAGCTTTTTAAACTCAAGAACAAAATCATTAGGTTGATCAAATGGAAATCCCGCTAATGAAGAATCAACCGTAGCCACACTACGATCACCCATCGAAGCTCCATGTGGAAGTTTGTTCTAATAAAATAAATTCAAGAACTACATCATAGAGAACTCAAAAATCTAGATCCTCAAGGAAAAAAATCGTATAGGTTTCAAACATTGAACATTGGAAAACAATCCCCTATTAACATCAAAATATTTTTTTTGAAAACATTTTTGATTTTATAAAAAACCTTAGTGCGTTGAATATTCACCATTGGCATTCCTTAGATTCTCACTCACATTCATATTTTTGTGCCACCTCGGACACCCATACACCATGGCATATTGGGAATCCTTCCAAATTACCATATACCACCATGCATGTGAGAACCCATGTGAACACCAAGGCTAAAACAAAACATCCTCATTTTACAAAAAAATAATTCAAAACAATTAAAAATTCATGAACCTTAAAAAGAAACACTAAACACCCAGTCAAAAACCATTTTCATATTCAAGAAGTCAAACCATTTTACCATGATTTAAAAATAAACCCCATAGATTTTTCATCAAAAATAATTTTCATTTCATTCAAAAATGATTTCTAGGAATTCAATAAATATCATTTAAGTAATATCCATTTTCTTAAAATCTAACTCATTTAAATTTAAAACAATTTTCCAAATCAAAGAATTGTTTTCTATAAACTCCAAGTATTGTTTATAAAATAAAAATTTTGATAAATTATTTCACATTGTACCCCAATAGGTAATTTTATAAAATCTCATTTTCCTAAAGTCTTTCAAAAAATTAATTTGAAAATCCCATTTTCCCACTTCCCAAAATCTCAACCAATACCATTAAAACCCAATTTTAATAAATCCCACACAAGGGTTTTGAAAGCAATTATGATAATTCAATGGAGACACATAGAAAATCACAAGAGAGAACTAGTGTCAGTGGGTGACTTGACTATATGGTTGGCGGACAAATGCCAAACACAACACCGACACAGAGAGCCTTCTAAAACTATGCCCTCAGCTCCACATGGCTTTCTAAACCCTGTGATCTCATAGAGACCATTATTCCAACTCCCCTTTCCATACCCAAATCACCAAAAAATCATTAAAGACCAAAGAATCTAAAAAACTAGAGTTCCCTTGGATTCTCAAGGTTAAAAACGATTAAGAGTTCTCAACGCTCTTCCCACACCTAACTATCGAGTCATGATAATCATACTCCATCTCCCTTGACAAACCTAAGTAAAAAAAAGGTTTTCTAGAAAGAAAAGTACTTTAAAATCCAACTTTTCTTTGATACCATTCTATCATGGGCCAACCTGGATCAACCCAAAACCGATCACCCGAGCCGACCCATGGCATGGCCTGAAGGGTGTCCTTGATCCCCATGGGTAGACAACCTCTAACAGGCATCAACAAGTCACACAAGGGGGATTATTTCTCCAAATAATAAAATAACAAAATTAATAGCCGAAGGAAACCAAATATCCCAATACATAAACAATAAAAACTGGACATATGTTACATAAGGATGAAAGGTATAATAACTATACAAAAAAACCATCCAAACCATAAAAATACTAATACATCATGTGACCCCATATATCACTCTCCAACATAACAATCATCCATCTCTAAAGGAAATAAAACTCAAGCTGGAACCTATACTAATGTCTAAAAATAATAATAACTATAGGCATGAGTATTAAAACTGTGTAGGATAGCTCGAAAATCTATTCCCAATGAACTAGCTTTTAAAATAAATGAATCATAAACTTCATGATTGAAATACAATTTTTAAAATTAATATTTTACATATTTTTACATGAAAACAAACTACAATCCATTTCTACAGTATTATTCAAACCATACTTAAACTTAAAAGAGGAACCTATATGTTTTTAAAGGAAAATATTTCATTTTTGTTTGATTGGTAAAGAGTGAAAAAAAATTCCAAAACTTTTTTCCATAACACTTGAAAAGAATTTCTCATTATCACATAAAACAACACCACTAATGGATTAATTACAATAATTTCAAAATAATGTTAATGGGAAATAAACATACAATTATTTAAATCATTACTACATGAAGCGAGGTGTTAATAAACATGGGTGAACCTACAATATTTGGAATAATATAGAACATTATAATACATGATACCCATCCCTGGTAGCATACCACACATGATGAAATATAGACACCCTTACACTTCCATCCACCCTATCTCAGGATAGATCGAGGGGAAAATCACACAGAAATAAACCCAATATATCCACCTACTATATTCCAACATCTATTGTGTAATCTAGAAAGTGAAGCAGTCATTATCATAAAATTATCTCACTATACAAGGTTCTCATGTTTCATGTATAATGGGGGTGAACCAAGTAATGCCAACCGAGCATCCAATCACAAGTATACAATAATAATACTCCAACATCATGCCTCACCCCGAGTCACTCTATTGACCGATCTCTGGCCATATAAAAAATAGAACACAAGGAGTCCATACTGAGGATCTCTAAAAATGTTTCCCACGAATTCCAGAGCAAGGACATCACATCCATTAAATATAGAAAAGGCATGATAATTATTCAATGTATTTTTTTATAATAAATACCTTCACCAATTTCAAAACGTTTTCTAATTGGCCTTTAAGCATTTTTCACAAACCAAATTTTATCAATGATACAAATCCACCTCTCATAATGGGTGTAAACACACTATTTTTTATTTCAAAATCATTTACAGAACCTTCTCAAAAATTTACATCACACTTTAAAACTAAGACCTTTTTTTAAAAATTCAAATCAAGCCTCTAGCTGATAATATGTTCCAAATCAAAATATATCCAATTCCCATTCCTTTAAAAAACCAAAACCAATTGGGAAATCTATAAAAGGAACCCAAGAAATCATTTCATAATAATAAAAACTCTACAAATATAAGAATTATTTTTATATAAAAAATTCTTCATAAAAGTAAACCAATCATTTAATAGAAAACATGGTGTACAAAATATATCCAAAACAACACTATTTATCACAATTAAAGGAATAAAAAACCACTTATCACAAAAACAAATTAATCATAGGATCATAAATAAATATTTATTAATAAAAGGATGTTCAAAAAGAATGAAATGAATGAATATTAAATTAAAAAACATGTGAAAGGGATACCTACCTCTAATCCATGGAGCACCAACAACACATGCCTAAAACCAGACAAAAAAAGTTTATAGATCCATGATCTACCAAGAGAAACCATAAATTAAAAAAAACCCTAGAAACATAAATTTAGGGGAAACCCAAAAAATAGGTTTATATGACCATGTTATAATAGACACTCTAGAATAAATGGATAAATAAAGAAGAGGTAGAGGAGGGCAGTAGAAATACCTTGAAGATCTAGCCAAAATATTTAAGAAAACCCTATATCCACACACAATGAGGGATGATAAGGCTTGAGAAAAAAATGGAGAGGAATATTTGGGTGGAACACACTAGTGGGTGGATCCTTTGGAGGATTTGGGTTAAAAATCCATAGAAGGAATAATTATAATTTCACACTTTTTATGATCTAGGAAGATCAAACGATTTGGCTGCATGGTTTACCAAACAGTGATCCAACAGTAAACCCCCTACTAGATACACCTAGTCAATATCATGGATTGTCTGCATTGTTTCAGAACTGTGCGAAAACCATGCCAAATGCCTCTATCCCAAAATTTCACCTGCTACACGGTTACCTCAGTTTGGATGCACGGTTAATAAAACCGTGATCTAATCGTTCACATGCCACTAACAAGTAAAGAAACCAATATTTTCTCCCTGAAAACCAAAACGATCTGATGATGAACCATGGGATAAAACTAATCAAATAACAAATTGAAAATTTAACCCTCGTCACACACAGAACTTGAGAGAAACACTGAGAATCACAACGTACTAGAGCATAAAGAATGAATTGGAAAATTTGGTGTGACAGTATATACTACCCCTAAATTTATTTTATTATTCTTATCATGAAATTTAGAGGAAATACATATCTTTTTAATGTTAATTCTTTCATGGGTCTTATTATTCAATGTTTTCACAATGGTAAGTGTTTTATGTTACAGTTTCATTTTTTATCAGGATTGTTTATGATATTATTTCAGATGATGAAATATATTGATCTACATCCCAATAAACTCTTTAATATTTTTAGCCTCTAGTTATATATTAGAAAGAAATTTTTTTCCTTTCATTTTCCTCATATTAGGTACAAATGATATTGAAAATTTGTTTTGAAATAAATATATTTTATTTATCTCTTCAAATGATTTTTTTTGTCAAATGTCCTTGTTTTCAAGAAAATATGAAAAAATTTATTACTATTATGCTATGATTTTTTAATCCACTCCTTCTCTTTTTAATTTTGGAAAAATTGTTTAAAAGGAATCTTATTTTCATTTTCTGAACAAGGTACTTTTTAAAATTTTCTACATAAGTTTGAAGGGAATATATCATTTTAAAATATATGTTATGAATGTAATTTCACAACATCATGACCGATTAACTCTTTGAATATTACTTCATATTATTTCGTGTTTTTTTATATGAAATTTTTTTCTTTAATAATTGTGAAATTCTTCAGTTCTAGTATGGTTATTTCAAAGTGAAATGGATATTATTCTCAAGAAATGTAATAAGGGATCTTTGGAAATAATTTTATATATAAGATGATATCATTGATGTTAATTAGGATTTATTGGGAATATGATCCAATGATACCATTCTAAATCTTTCTCTATAAGGTTAGTGTTTTTGTTGATGAGTAATTAATGAACCCCATTTTTTCCATAGTTTATGTTATAGTAAATTGATGAAATTTTCATGGGTTGTGATATTATGATATGATGAATGTTTTATGACCTTATTGGGCACACATTTATGGGTTTCATTATGTGATGGACGTTATTTTATAACCAATGAATGTGGTCATGTTATAAATAATGATGGTGGTCACATTTTATCAAAAGAATTTTGATACTTTATAACCCAACAATGTGGTCACATTATAATGATTGATGGGTGGGAACTAAATCTCCCTCCAATGCATTTGGAAAATATTGTTATATCAAGAGATAAAAAATATGTCAATGTTAAGTGAACCTAGTTCAATAAGGGAATTTATCCACTAATATTGTCTTAGGAACTGACTACTATAATGGTTTGGGGAGTGAAACAATTCCACTATGATATTCTTGGAATTAACTATGACTACTAAGGAATGTTTTTTTTAAAGTTATGTTCATGCCACAAACTGTTACCTTATACCAGTGTTTTTCTATCACGTATTATGTTCATTGATTCCTTTTTTATTAATGTCTTATAAACATCTAATATTTATGAAATGACTATAGATTACGATATATGATTTATAGGTTATGATTTTCGGATGTTATGATCATTCTATAATACCTTTATGTGAATGTTATGACCATGTGATCATGGATATCTCACTTGATTTACCCTTACCGAGAATCCAAACTCACCATTTATTATGTTTGCATTCACCATTTTATGAAGAAATGTATTAACTATGATATGTCAAATATGGTTTCTAGTTAATAAGAACATAGTTGGAGACTATGTAGAAATTTTATGAACTAGTTGTATATATATATATATGTTTCTAAAGGCATTGGACCTATACAAATCAGTTGTGGATCTCTATATTATGTAAAGAATATTCATCAATTAATTTGTGATGTATATATATATATATATATATATATATATATATTTAATTTTATGGGTTTCTATCAGAAACATCCGTGTAATATAATTCTTCAATTATGAAATATGAAAGGTTTTATTTAAGGTTCCATATCTTGGTGTAAGATCAATCTAATGTGTTATTTAATGGGTCTCATATGATGTTAATTATAGGTAATTTTACAGCTTCTGTAGTAACTAACAATTTTGGAATTAATTTTACTTAATTTATTTTTTCCTAAATAAATCCAACAAAAATAGTAGATGACTCTCCAATTTTTTGCAATAATAATAAGAATTATGATTACTTATAACATCACTTCACAAGGATCCATCAGAAAATATGATTAGTAATTATTATTGTATGAAAAATATTTCAAAGGAATGTGATTATCCTATTATCCACCAAAATCATGGACACAATCCCATAGAATATAATTTGATATCTAGAAATTCCTATTCAACATGAAACTATTTTATGGATAAAATGTGGTATAAAACTTTACATGGGAATCTATTACCCATGGAAACTCTTGAAATATGTTATACATGAACCATAGATACCTATTCTAAAAAAATATTAGTGGGTACAACAAGTGGATTCTAAATTCCAGTAACATGAAAACAATCAAAATAATAAACTTAAGAGTCTTCTTATATGTGTAAAAAATAAATATCATAGTTAAACGATCGAAAATCACCTGAATTGTAATCCATGCTGTAGAAGATCTATGTAGAATAACTAAAAAATAAATAGTGATCCAATCCCAATTTCAAATTGAAAATTATATTGGATGAAAATTTACCATAATAATTTTTCATGTTACTTTTACCCACTAATGGGTAAATCAACTAGAAAATAATCCAGTGATATTGTTCTTCATGTAATGCAACAAAAATAAGTGATGTATTTCATGATTCACCTCTATGATTCTCACATGCACAACCCATTTAGATGAGTAGAACTATTTTTTCACATATTCCCTTAAACTATTAAGGGAAATTTATCTTATATGGATATCTGATTTGGATCAAGAATATTGAAAATATCATTTAAGGATCTCCCCATAATTATGTCTCTCAAAAAATAGTATATAATTAGAATCACATATCTTGGATGCCCTAATATAGTCCAAAATGAATATTACAGGATTAATGTTGTGTAGATGTACCCCAATTCAATCCTTAAACATATGTAGGTGGATTTCTATGGGAAATAACATCAACCACCATTACATTTTAACTTCCAGTATTTTTTAGCATAAAAATCCTACTACGTACATATTTGACCATATTTCCTTTACCAACAGTATACTATATATTAAAATTGAAATACTGGAGATATTCAACTTAGCGACACTTTATAAGATTCAATTATAATTGGGAAAAAATATATATATCATACATTATTGTTTTATAAACAACCTAGAGTGTTTAGAAAATAGTTAATTTCTATAACATTTAATATCATAAAAATGGTGTCCAATTCCGAATCATATGTCGGATAGTTATATTCATGAAGAAGCAGTTGATTATAACCATAATTCACTACTCAAAAATACTATAAAAGGTCACAATCAAGGCCCATATATGATTCATCCTTGTATACATCAAAACAATTTTTGAGAAGAGGTATACTAAGAAAAATAGTTTTAGTATACTATAAATTCAACCCCTTGAATGAAAATACACATCTATCAGACCATAAAAAATTTGGTCTTTTATTCCTTAATGTTTTCATAAGAATATATTTTTAAGAAAATCCAAAATAATGTTGTGGTAGTAATTTATAATCGTAAGGAATCACATTATTTAAATTAGATTCACTGTAACTTTCCAAGACATCATCGATTTAACTATATTATGATATACTGAGATACTGACTTTAGAAATTAAATTCTTAAGGAATTTCATATTTAGATTTATAATTAAAACATTGATTTATTTTCATACAACTAATGTTCTCACAATTCCTCTAAAATTATTTTTAGATGTTGTCCAAGATCATTAATATACCTGAAAAAAAGAATATCATCCACAAAAAAATATAATGAATGATTTAAAATATGTATGAAAAAACCTAATCATTAGAGAAAATATAAAATGGAAGCATTATTTAATCCGAAATGAATAAAAATATAGTTAAAATTTTCCAACCAACATTAAAAAGTGATATTTGGATCATCTAATGTATTTATATAGATTTGATGATAGCCCAAATGAAAGTTTTTCATTCAAAATCACTCTATCCCTTTTAACTAATCAAATATTTCATTAATTATTAGTAACAAATACTGATACATCATTTTATCCAAGTTCAATTCCAAATAGTCCACACTTAAGCTTATTTATCCATTGAAATTCATGGAAAAATGAATTCTACAACTCCAAAGAGATGTTATAGGTCTAATAAATCCTTCAACCTCTAGATCTTATAGTTTTATATTCGATTCTATAAACTCTATTAGAGCCATATGACATAGAGAAATGAAAATGTTTTCCCTAACATAATGAAGATCTATGAAAAATTGTGCTTTCTATATAAGAGGAAATCCAAAAAGTTCTTCAACAAACAAATCAAGTTATAGATACTCTATATATATTATCATTTATTAATTCTCAAATTCAATATCCTGACATGAAAACCAAGATATTTCATTTATAATATACTAAAACTAACCCTGAACTGGACTTACTAAATAATATTATTGTTCTTAATACCCATGGAGAGTATTCTAAGAACCATCTTATGATAGAAACGATACTCTCATATTATATCAATAAATAAATACACTACATTTGGTCTACCAGTTCAATGAAAAAATGAAGAAAAATGATTCTACATTCAATACCATGTGGTCCCTAAAATTATGATAATAAGACAAAACTAATGCATGTGATATACACATTCTATTTTATTTGATATTAAATTCAAATGGAGTTTCAAGGATCATTTATAAAAGCATGTTCTATAAATTAATAAAAACTGATTCAAATTGATTAGTGATAAATGTTATTAAATGAAATCTTTTAAAAAAAATTCATCCTAAAGTATATGATACTAAGTTAGTTCCTCTAATAGTAGAAGGCCCCAAATTGGTTACAAAAGGTGATTTATTTGTAGAATATACCCACATTAATCATAATTTATACCATGAGAAGAAAATATATACATATAATATTGTCTAAATATTGATCAAACATGAATGTTATATCAACCTTCCAATCCTATCTTTCCATAATTTGGTCAACTAGCCTAGGTAGATTGTGTAGAAAATGATATTTTTTTTCTATGGGATGGTTGAGGTCACTACATGAAAGTTACAAATTCACATTATTATAATATCCTATGTTGATGGTTGTACTAAAAAAATGAATTATATTTCATTTACATAATTGATTAGTCTGAATTTATATTACATGTATACATGCACTTATTATAGTGGATCAGTTGTATTCTAAAACTATGTGATATGTGAACCTCACTCACCTAGATTCCCTAGTGAGAGTGACCACTTCCTCTTATCATCACCACTTCTAACCATCGAAATAAAAAACACTTTAAAATTAAAATGGTAATGAGCTACCCACTCCTGAACAACTCATTGACCCTATCTCAGTGAGAATTGATTGATTTTTTTATTCTTATAATGTAGGTTGGTTGAAAACAACAAGATAGGTGAATAATAGTTCTTTGAGACCCATTTCAAAGCACTATGCTTTTGATTCTTCATCACCACTAAAAGTTTGGTAATATAGGATATGATTTGTGAATTTATACTTATAATCTACAATAGGCATAGATTCTTGTGATGGTTCATGATGTATGTTACCGTTTTTTTAAGGTACGTCCCTCTTTGAGTTTTTCATTTAAGTCATGATGGGTGATATGGATAGAAATTTTTGTATAAAATAACATAAACTATAAGGGTTTATGTTTTTTTAATTAGTTGAGTCTAGGTATAAATGGGTCCAGTGTTACCAAGGGTACCTGGTAAGTTGATAATCCTTAAATAGGATTGGGATTTTATGAGGGAACTCCATTAAAAAACTATACGTAGAATAGATACACATCATGTAACTACAATACATGCCATGTAATTATTGTGAGACACATGTTATGAATGGTTTCTGGTCATGAAATGATTCATGACATGAAGAATGTACATGACGTGTAATTATATTACATGTTGTGTAATGTTCGATCAGAATAAATAATAATAAAAGGAAATAGTTTTTTGGCCTATCGCACTTAAAATAATTACATAAATGTGTAACTATATTACACTCCATGTAATTCCTTGACCTGTAGTTTTAAAATGTTTATTGTAGATAAATTTTATTTCTAACACATGTAATTATTTATACACTCGACCCTATGGAACATTCCAGTAATTTTTGGTGTTCCTATTTTAATTCACAACATCCCATTTGTAAAATCGATCCCCAGGTCAGTGGTTTTAACTTGGTTCTCTCTTATATTATAACGTTATCTGACTGTCATTGTGTAACATCTTGATTGTCTGTGTTGTTCGCTTTCATCTTGTTCAGTTTTGATCTATGAAATTTATTGTGATTATCTACACCTTCTTCCTCATGGGTGTTTTATGTTGGAAGAATTTTTAGACCGTCGGTTAATAGTAGGGGTAAAACCCTAAACCCTATAGTTTTAATAATTGTCATAAGTGTTTAATATTGAAATTGTGAAAATATAACATGTTCTAGATAAATTGAAATAATTAATTGAATTATTACTTAGAGTATCATTGGATCCAATTGGTCATTGACCTGGATTGTGGATACCATTCAGTTGAGAAAATTCCTAAATCTAAATGATTTTTAATGGATTAAATTGTGTTTAGAATGACAAGGATTTTGAGTCATTTATTGATATATATTCACTGGGTTTTAGCTAGTTTATTGAGATAAGTAACATTTAAATGGCTATGAAAAATTGATATATGAAATATGTAATTAAAATATAAATGGTATTTCACTTAATTAACCATTAGGATATATGATGGGATATTATGATATCCTTATTTCTATGACTTGTGTTGTGATTAAAGGGTGAAATTATTATAGAGTGGGCTCAGAAAAATGATATAAGATGAAACGATTATATAGTGGGAGTGTCCCAAAGATACATGATGAAATGTATATATAGCGGGTTTGGCCCAGTGATACATGTTGAAATGATTATATAGTGGGCATTCCCAATGATACAAGTTGAAATACAAATATAGCAGGCTGGGACTAGTGACACATGCTGAAATGCTCATATATCGGGCATGACCCTGATTAAATGTTGAAATTCATATATAGAAGGTTAGGCCAAAATTAATATGACATACACCTTGGTTATATGGTTCAGGTTAGCATGGTTATGAGAAATGATAAGAGATATTTTTTCATGGACACAAACCATGTTAATGTTGTATTAATTTGATTTTATTTATTTATTTAATACACTTTTTTATTTCATTATTGCACACACGTTTAATCAGACTGGTTTTTCATAAACATGGTGGTGTCGACCTTCTAAGTTATATACACACCCAATTCGGGAAAACATTTAGTAACCATATAGATTATAAATATGCATGTTTATAAAAGGTAAAAGGACATTGTTGTTGATTATTTTCTTCCTAGATGAGTTGGAGTTTGAGTGTCGGGCCGAACAAGGGTTCGGGACCAGGGACATTGGAGTATTTTTTTGAGTCTTCTAGTATTTTTTGTGTTAATTATATCATGATATTTAGTTACATTCTAGAAAATCATTACATTATTTCTTTACTATTAATTGGATTATTCAATTGGCTTTGATTATTAGTATTCTATTGTGTTTTTTGGTTTACATTGTTTCTGTACTCCAATATTTATATTATTATTACTAGTTTTGGTTTGTTCTACTATATTTTAACTTTGTAACACAGGGGTATAGTCTCCTCACAATACTTATCCAACCCCTATTTCTAGTTGATAGCATATGGCATACAGGGAGGAATTCTAGAGGTCTCACAACCAACCATTTTCATCAACGTGATAGAGTGAGGGATTGGGGGACAGTACAATGTGGTATTAGTGGCAGGTTTGTTTTTTATTTATATTCTATTTGGGGAAGGTAAAACAGAGATTAGAATGTGTCTGGACTCAGAAATGATCTTTTTCATGGGGGATCTAACACGTGTATGGTGGTGGGGGGGGGAATTCAATTTCCCATTGGTGGATTGATTTTTATACAGTGTTATTGTTTTTGTTTTTGTTATTTCAAACTAATTGATCCTCATGTTCTGTGAGCTTATCGTTTTTTGATTTTATTGTTTTTTAGATTTATACTCATGACCTGGTATGGTGTTGTTTGAGTATTCATGCATCATAATAAGAAGATAGAGATATATATTGGCAATCATTTTCCATGATAGTGGCATATTTATTTTGAATTTGATATATACTTTCCTATGAAACTATGATATGATATATTTATCATACCTAATAAATGAAATAAATGAACTATTAAGTCATTCTAAACCTCTTGTAAGGCATGTTTATAGAGACAAATAGTCAGTTGTTCTCTATTATGGACACCTATTGATGTTGAATCTTATATAGATAGTGTTAAAAGGATTGTGTTTTTTATGTAGAAAAAAGGCCTCCTATTCATCATTGACTTGAGAATCAGTAGAGGGGAAATCAGCAAAATCCAAATGTAGGTTAACTAGAGATTCATGTATATCTTGAGGATCATGTGGATATTTTTCTTCATGATTGCTTTTAGAGGGTCATGAGATCCATATAAAGGGAGAATATTTTCCATATTAATTTCATGGTTGGGCGAACAAGAGAGTTTCAACTATAAAATCTTCTTATGCTTACAGGTGAGGGAGGCCCCTAGAAAGTTGAGTTCTAGCACAAGTCTGTCCAGATGATCCTTATGTATCCAAAGGCACACTTAGATAGAAGGGTGAATCTTGTTACATATATGCTTCACAGACCAGCCAGGCATTGGTGGTACTTTATGAAGAAGGTAAGGAAGCCGTAGGAGTTATCTAATAAGAACATTGATATGAATTTCCAAATCCATTTCTATCCCAATACATTGAGTAATGAGAAGGAATGTCAGTTCATTCACGTGACATAGGATGGAATGTCATTGTTGGACTATTCCAAACATTTCACTAACCTAAAACTATCACAAACCAAGCCAGGTTGTCTTCCAAACTGGCACCAAAACTAGTTCATGGCATGGACCAAAGGGCATTCCCGATCCCCATGGGCTGGCAATAAGTTTCCGGGTATCAATAATAAAACATGGGAATTATTTACCCTGTTTTATAAAAAAACAACACTCAAATAAATAAACTGAAACTGAAAATCCATAACCAAAAAATGCCTTAAACAATTTTCCATATTTGAGTATACAAAATTTAAACAAAAACCAAAAATACTACTACAAAATGAGAAATAATACTATCTCAAAAACCACATCATTGGAGGAAGAGAATCTCCCTCAAGCCACCTCCAATAACACCACACCGAGGAAAACCTCTTGAAGCCCAAACCACCATCTCCAAAAGCCTTTCATTTACCAATGTCAAAAATATCCAAGTATACTAACACATTAATGTGTAAGTATAGTGTGATCCATATCATAGTAGTATTCCACATAAGAATAGATTTCATGCAATAAACATAATAAGATAAATAACTTGAATGTTTTATAAAAATAAATCTAGAGGAAAATTTATGGAAAACAATTTTAAAGAAAGACCACGCTTGTTTTGAAATGAAAAACTGAGTAAAATGTATGCTAATGGTAAGAGAGATATAACTAAAGAAAGTCCATGCTTGATTTTTAAATGACCATCCAAGTATACCATATGATGATGGTAAGAAAAATATAACTTAATATCACTAGTCATAGGAAAAAACTCTTGGCACTTGCTAGAAATGGGACACTAGGTACCTCACATCATGGTGAAACATGGAATAGAAACCAAAACTAATAGAATTCTTATGAATGATACACTAGTATGGTACAACCCAATGGACTAGTGGTCTCCAATCATCATAATTATTTAGATAGTGTGGTCATCGTCAATCCCACTAAGTGAAACCAGACTGAATGCACTTCTGTATCACTATCATGCTAGTCATAGTATACCCCCTAGTTACCAGGATTCCCTTCATTATCATGTATGTTCCAAAGTCACATAACAAATCACCATCACACACACAATCTAAGAAATTAAACACATACAATATTCCACCACTTGCACACAAAAATTAATTTTTAAAAAAAAATGCACACAAAAACCATTTCAAATCATGATTCACATAACTTTCTTAATATAATAATCGATTTTCACATTATATAAAACACTATCAAGATGCATGACATGGCTTTACTGAAGAAATACACCCAATTTCACATAGAAACCCCAATTTCAAACCAAATGTGTACCAAATCCCTTCAAAACCCACTTTCTCAGTGGAAACATAAATCATATAACATACTAAAATACTCCTGAAAGTAATCAAATTTCACCAAATAATTTTTATGCCTGTAATGACTTACCCTGAGTGTTGAAATCCCCAAAATCTGATGTGAAACTCTAACTACACCTCAACCACACCACAACGAATAAAGATAGAAACCTAAAATTTGATATTGACCCCAAAATTTCAAGATTGAACCCCAGAATCTGAACCCTAGCCACTAAAGAGGAGAAACCTAATAAAGATGGAAATAAAAATGTAACACCTGAGATTTTTATGAGTAATATTTTGTTTTTATATGATATATATATCATCAAAGGAATCTTTCACTACACACTAGCTTGACTTACTTTACATGCAATCATGACCTTCCTCGATAGCTTGCGTTGTACGCAATACCGAGTTTCACTAAACAACGATATGCTATTAAAATATTATTAAAACTAGCCGTTATGAATAGTAATAAACAGTTTTTGAAATTTTATGAATTTTATTTTTCAAAATGGACTTCATTTTTGGATTCGGAATACCAAAATTAGCCTAGGGTGAAATTTGGTATTTTTCTAAAAACATTCAATTTTTGATGAATAGTGAAACCACTAAGTGGTAGGTTAAAAACTGAATTTTGCATAAAACTTAATTTTACCGCTTCTGTGAATGGAATTTCGAAAATCCGATAGACATGGTTGATATCAGTAAGTAAAATGTGGTTCAATGAGATAAAAATAATTTTTTGGTGAATAGTAACTTTTTATTTTTTTTTACCGAGGTTAATAGTAAATAGGGTAACTAAGGGTAAATATGATATTACTATTATCCTAACACATGTCCTAATTCTATTGGATAAGTGTAATTCGACCAAAAACAACCTTATGAATATAATATGACCATTTAGGTCCACTTGGATTATATTATGACATTTAATATTATTTTATTTAATGAATAGTTAAAATAGTTAAAATCCAAGTTTAATAACTAAAACATTTTTAATATGGGGTTATACATAAGATAAATTCGACTATAAATATTCATTAGAAAGATAAAAAGATTTCCTACATAATGATATTTTATTTATAATTTTTAGACTTTAAATAAATTAATTTATTTATGACACAACAATGATGCAGTAATTACCCTTTTAAGGAAATGTTAACAAATGCTCAAATAAATGTAATTTGAGACTTTTTATGAATTACACTAATTTTCTAGGTTACTATGATATATTAGTGTTGATTTAATCAACATGGTTCGAACATATAATTCTTTTATGACTTTCACAAAAATCATATATCAAATAGTGTCAAAATTGACACAAAATAGTTTTTAAATCAAATATTATATTATTAATTGTTATTTTATTCCTAAAAATCTAAGGATCGGCCAAATGACTTAGATAAGGATATATATATTAATAATAAAAAACTTGGGGTTCGTTTGGCATGTTATAGTAAGTGTATTAACCATATAGTATAAGAAAAAAAAAAGTCACGGTAAAAGTTAAATTATTTAACTCAGAGTTAAATCTAATTGATAAGGTTAAAATAATAACCTAAACTTGTCTAAATCCTATTGGTTGATAGTCTTTAGACCCATCCCCACTTTAACTTCGAAATAAGACCCTTTAGAACCATTAGAAATCGATTTTGACTTTAATATAAAATAATATTTTGAGATATTCCTAAGGTGCCCCTCTCCTCCCTTATAAAAGGGCACCTCCTCCCCATACTCCTCACACCAATTTGAGCACTCAAGCTCGGCCATACCCTGCCAAAATCCCTTCTCCACTTCCCTAGAATAATCCTTGAGGTCCTGGTCTTCTTCAAAGACCAATCTTAGTTCCCTAAGTGGAGGATTCAAAGAGGCGTTTCAAAGAAGAGGTAATATCCATTACCGATCTTTTCAATTTAATTCTTCTTCAACTTCTTCTTCTTTAGTTGTTTCATGATAAAGTAATAACATCAATATTACTTAAATAATGATATGTTATTATAAATATGAAGCAACCCTAATTCACCTTCTATCCATCCTACGGAAAAATGAAATCACCGCGCATGCGTACGTACGGAATACCGTCTCCACGCCGTGGTGTAATCTATTTTCCACCATCACCTTACAAGGATGGGTATAATGGTGTAATGAGTAACTATATATGATTATTATAAAGTGATATTGATACTGAAATAGTATAAATACACTTAAATATAATTCCACGATCATTGGAACAATATCATCGCTCGTGCGTACGTACGGAATACCGTCTCCACGATGTGATGCGACTCGTTCTACATGATCATCATTACATAGTAATTATATAAATGAACTGAATGAATAAATATGATATATGTTACAGTAATACCATTCTAGATATAAGGTATCTATAACCTTAAAAGAAGAATAAGAATTTATTCGGCAAAACACGCATAAGAACAAAAGGCAATAAAGACCCGAGTGACAAGTAACAATGAAATATTACTAATAAGAATCTAAGAATATGACCATATATGATATGATACCAATATTTATGATTCTGGAATAAGTCAATAACATTATTTAAACCATTATACAGGATCTTTGGACACGTACAAAGCAAATCGGACCTAAGGTAAGGGAAATATCACTATCTCATTTTTATCCGAGATTGTTTAATATTTCAGTATTTACTGGGGTGTATTTTATCGTCCACATCCATGCTTCCTAAATATGTAATATTATTTCCATTCTCCTAAAAAAATTTAAATCCTATTTTACCCTTCGGTGAGTTTTTAGTAAAAGATATGAAAGGAATCTTTTTTCGTTTTTCGTACGAGGTACTTTTTTGACTTTTCCGACAAAAGTACGCGAAGAATGTTTTTTAACTTATACGGCAAGAAATGGATTTTTAAAACATTATTTCCAAGAATCTTCCTTTATAAGTTTTCAAGTTTATTTTTAATCAACTTCTTTTAGTTTATAATTGTATGACATGTTAAGAAAAGAAAAGTGTTTTTTGAAGTAGAAAGGATATTTTCCTCAAGAATGGATTTCAAATGTTTTATCAAAATTATTTTCCTTCTAAGATAATATAGGGTTCTGTTTTTATCCATATTATTACATTGGTTTGATTATGTTTTGAGGGAATTATTTTTATGAAGTCATTTACCTTATATGATTTGTTTTATGATGTCATGATGTTTCAAGAATCCCATTTTTGTTATATGTGTTATGCGATGATGTATAATTTATGATTATGTGGCACACATAAGAAAGGATTCATTATAAGATGGGTGGGACCTATATCTCCCTCCAATGCATTGGGTAAAGATTTATATCTCATGAGATAGACAAGGCTGGAACGGAAGGTTATTTCGGTTCAGTGATACAGGACTGAAACGAGGAGTGAACTCGGTTCATAAATGGACTTTGTCCGCTAAGATAGTCTTGGCAATGAGTCATGACTAACAAGAAATGATTTTCCATGATTATGTGTGCATGCCACAAAGTTTCAAGTTTTATGTTATGATTATGGGGATCTCATTTTCACTTCTATGATTTATACCATGTTAAGATATTATGATCTCTTTTGCAGGTTATGATTTTCAAAAAGATATGATATGATTTTTATTTCTTTTATTTTCCCTTGCTGAGCATTTGAGCTCACCCTTTTTTTATATGTTTTCTTTTCCCCAGGTCAGGAAGATGGATATTAAGTAGAATATGCTAAAAGGGACCCTAGATATGATGAAATAAATGGGAGACACTGTAGAAGATTTATGAACCAGTTGTTTATGTTTCCCAGTTTCTAAAGACACTATACCTATACGGTCCTTTGTGGTTTTGTCGTATGTTTTAATAAGTGTGCTTCAATTTTGAAGTATTAACAATGTATGTAAAGTATGGGTCATTATAGTTGGTATCAGAGGAAAGGTATAGTCAACCTTTGGAAACTAGGATGTGAAAGCCTTAGTAAGAACCCTAAGGATAAGTCTAAGCATAGAACACAATATTAGTGTTTTAGAAATGGCCATGAATAACCTTGGGTAAGACCTTAAGTGTGAAAATTTTATTCTTGAATTATGTGGTTTTCCTATTATAATTAGTGTTGCTCACACTATTCTTCTTGGTTTTAGTCAATGGATGGAACCCGAAGGAACCGTGTTAATGCGGAATGCGATGGGAAATGCAATGATTGTCCCCCCGGGCAACCAAACGATATAGGAGCTGGAATGAAAAATCTTGTAGCCATGCTCACACAACTTTCTCAAGCTATGAATCATGCAGGACTTCCAAACGAGAAAAGGAAGGAGCAACATTCTGTTGAATCCTTCATGAGGCAGCGTCCACCTTCTTTCAGCGGGTCTACTGATCCATTAGTTGCTGAACAATGGATTAGTACTACTGAAAAGATATTTTCAGTTCTTCAATGTTCTGAACATGATAAACTCATCCTATCAGTGTATCGTTTGGAAGGATATGTTGATCAATGGTGGAATCTTATTAAGAATACGAGGCAAAGGGATGAAATTGAGTCCATGGAATGGGACGAGTTCAAGAACTTATTTTTCAATAAGTACTTCCGTCGTATTCTCTGAACAAAGATGGAGAAATAGTTTCTTGAACTGAAACAAAGGGATGATGAATCTGTTGGTACCTATGAAGCAAATTTTACAAGACTTGCAAGTTAAGCTTCTGGTATTATTATCCAACCTGAGAGTAAGATCGATCGATTCTTTAGTGGCTTAAAACCAAGTCTTCGAAGGGCGTTAGCCATAAGGGACTTCAATAGCTACGAGGAAATCGTTCGATGTGCTCTCAAAGTCGAGATAGATATTGGAGTAACCCATCAGTCATATGGGTTTGATAAGAAGAGGAAAATGGAATTCAAAGGAAAATCTAAAGAGCACACTGAAAAGAAGATGAGCTTTCCCTTATTCTCAAAGTGTGGAAAGAAACATGGAGGGAGTTGTCTTCAAGGGAAAAGTAAATGTTTCAAATGTGGAAAGGAAGGTCATCGGGCATTTGAATGTCACAATAATGGGAAGAAGATGTCTAATGATGCAAACAAAGGAAGGGATACACAGAATGAACCTACTACACTTCAATGTTTCAAGTGCAAGGAGATGGGGCATTATGGCAATAAATGCCCTAATCAAAGGGTTGATGATGATGGTTGACGTCAACAAAATCTTAAGGCTAAAGACAAAGGAAAGTCACATGCAATTTCTATCAGCGATGTGGAGTACGATAACGATGTGGTGAAACGTACACTTACCATCCACTCTAAAGTAGAAAATGTTTTATTTTATTCTGGATCCACCCACTCTTTTATTTCTGAAGAATTTTCTAAGGGTATCACCGTATTACCTCAACAATTAGATGTTGAGTTAGTTGTGACAACACCTAATGGCACAATAGTCGCATCCAAAGTTTATAATTCTTCTCCGATCAAAGTTTGTGGGAAAGTGCTTCCTTAAAATCTTGTGATCCTTCCTATAGGGGAATTTGATGTGATTCTTGGCATGGATTGGCATTCTTTATATGGAGCTCATATCAATTTCCAAAGAAGGGAAGTCACATTTCATATTCAATATCAATCTATGATTGTCTACCAATGCAAGGATGAACATAACCTTCCAGTGGAAATTTCATCCATTTTATGGGTATTGATTCCACTAAATGAAGGTTATTTATCTCAAATGGTTGGTGAGAAACTCACGATTAAGAATATGACCATCGTACGGGAGTTTGATAATGTCTTTCCAGAGGAATTACCGGGTCTTCCACCAAATCGTGAAGTTGAGTTTTCAATAGAACTCATACCGGGTGCTTTGCCTATTTCAAAGACACCTTATAGAATGGCCCCAATTGAGTTGAAGGAATTGAAGAAGAAACTCCAAGAGAATCTTGATAAGGGATTCATATGCCCTAGTGTGTCACCTTGGGGAGCACCTGTTCTATTTGTTAAGAAGAAAGATGGATCAATAAGACTCTGCATTGATTATTGAGAACTTAACAAGATCACTATCAAGAACAAATATCCTCTCCCACACATTGATGACTTATTTGACCAACTACGCGGAGCTCAATACTTTTCCAAGATTGATCTTCATTCAGGGTATCATCAATTAAGGGTCAAAAGGGAGGATATACCAAAGACAACTTTCCGTACAAGGTATGGACACTATGAATTTATAGTGATGCCATTTGGTCTTACTAATACCCCTGCTATCTTCATGGATCTAATGAATAGAGTCTTTAGAGACTATCTTGATCAATTTGTGGTAGTCTTTATAGACGATATTCTTGTCTATTCAAAGATAAGGGAAGATCATGAAGATCACTTGAGAATTATATTGAAGACCCTGAGAAAGGAGAAGCTTTATGCCAAATTTACCAAGTGTGAATTTTGGCTTCAAAAAGTTGCATTTTTGGGTCACATAATCTCAAAAGAGGGGATATCTGTGGATCCAGCAAAAACAGAGGTTATCGAAAGATGGTCGAGACCAACAACAGTAACTGAGATCCGATGTTTTCTTGGTTTGGCTGGATATTATCGACGTTTTGTAAAAGATTTTTCACGATTATCTAACGCACTCACCAAGTTGAATTGGAACGGAGTTAAGTTTGTTTGGACAGAGGAATTTGAAGAGAATTTCAAGGAGTTGAAAATAAGGTTATCTAGTGCACCTATGCTCACACTTCCTTGTAGTGGAGAAAGGTTTGTGATCTACAGTGATGCATCCAAGAAGGTATTGGGGTGTGTTCTTATGCAAAATGATATGGTGATAGATTATTCCTCACGACAGTTGAAAATCCATGAGCAAAATTACCCAACACATGATTTGGAGTTAGCTGCGGTAATATTTGCATTAAAGATTTGGAGGAATTACCTTTACGGTTAAAGGTGTGATATTTATACTGATCATAAAAGTTTAAAGTATATTTTCACACAAAAGGAGATGAATATGCATCAAAGAAGATGGTTGGAGCTGATTAAGGATTATGACTGCTCAATCCATTACCACCCTGGGAAAGCAAACAAGGTGGCAGATGAATTAAGTCGACAAGACCATGCTAGTTTATCAATGATGAGGATCATAAAATATCCAATATTTATGGATTTACAAAGGATGGATCTTGGAATTATAATGGAAGGGGAAAAATCTTATCTTTCTCAAATGAATGTTCAACCATCTATACATGTGAAGATTAAAGAGGCATAGACAGAAGATGTCGAGTTACAAAAGAAGGTGGGAAATGTTCTTGAATTCAACCTTGATTGTGATGGGATAATAAAGTTCAGGAATCGGGTTTGTGTTCCTCCCATCCCCGAATTAAAGAAGGAGCTGCTGGATGAGGCTCATAGTTCTTCATTCTCTATTCATCCTGGAAGCACGAAGCTGTATAGGGACCTGAAAGAGTACTTCTGGTGGGATGGCATGAAAAGAGATGTTGCTGAATATGTCTCTCGATGCTTGGTTTTTCAATAAGTTAAAGCTGGGAGACAGAAGTCTAAGGAGATGTTACAACCATTACCCATACCTGAATGGAAATGGGAAAACATCACTATGGACTTTGTCACAGGACTTCCTAAAACATCCAAAGGCAATAATGCTATCTGGGTCATAGTTGATCGTCTTACAAAGTCTGCACACTTCATTGCTATTAGAGAGGATTTCTCTCTAGATCATCTTGCCAGGATATATGTAAAGGAAGTGGTAAGATTTCATGGAGTACCACTTTCTATTATATCTGATCGGGATCCGAGATTTACCTCGAAGTTCTGGCGAAGTCTTCAGCATACTCTGGATACAGAGTTGAGTTTTAGCACTGCTTATCATCCTCAGACAGACGGTCAGTCTGAGAGAACAATTCAAACCCTCGAAGATATGTTGAGATCTGGCTCTATGGATTTCAAAGGAGGTTGGGATCAACACCTACCTTTGGTGGAATTTTCTTATAATAATAGCTTTCACTCCAGTATTCAGATGGCTCCTTATGAAGCTCTCTATGGAAAGAAATGCAAAACTCCAACTTGATGGGATGAAGTTGGGGAAAGAAAGATATTAGGACCTGATCTCGTTGATGAAATGGCAGAAAAGGTCAGATCTATTCAACAACACATAAGAACAGCTCAGAGTCGACAGAAAAGTTATGCCGACAACCAAAGAAAAGACCTAGAGTTTGAAGTGGGTGATAAAGTGTTCTTATGAATATCTCCCTGGAAGAGGGTTATGAGATTTGGAAAGAAGGGGAAGTTGAGCCCTAGATATATCGGTCCTTTCGAAATACTGGATTGTGTTGGAAAGGTATCTTACCGATTGGCGCTTCCACCGAATCTCTCTCAAGTTCACGATGTGTTCCATGTATCTCTCCTGAGAAAGTACATACCTGATCCTTCACATGTACTCAGCTCAGAAGTTGTACCGCTGGAGCAAGATCTTTCTTATCAATAACAACCGATAGAGATTCTGGATCATAGCGAAAAAGTCCTACGAAACAAGACCACTTGATTGGTGAAAGTTTTATGGAGGAACCACCAACTTGAAGAAGCTACATGGGAGCTTGAGGATATGATGAGGGAGAAGTATCCTCATTTGTTTGTTACAAAGTGACGAATTTCGAGGGCGAAATTCTTTTTAAGGGGGGTAGAATGTAACACCCGAGATTTTTATGAGTAATATTTTGTTTTTATGTTATATATATATCATCAAAGGAATATTTCACTACACACTAGCTTGACTTACTTTACACACAATTGCGACCTTCCTCGATAGCTTGCGTTGTACGCAATACCGAGTTTCACTAAACGATGATATGCTATTAAAATATTATTTAAAAAAGCCGTTATGAATAGTAATAACCACTTTTTGAAATTTTATCTTTCAAAATAGACCTCATTTTTGGATTCGGAATACCAAAATTAGCCTAGGGTGAAATTTTGGTATTTTTCTGAAAACATTCATTTTTTGATGAATAGTGAAACCACTAAGTGGTAGGTTAAAAACTGAATTTTGCATAAAACTTAATTTTACCGCTTCTGTGAATGAAATTTCGAAAATCGGACAGACACAGTTGATATCAGTAAGTAAAATGTGGTTCAATGAGATAAAAATAATTTTTTGGTGAATAGTAACTTTTTACTTTTTTTTACAGCGGTTAATAGTAAATAGGGTAACTAAGGGTAAATATGATATTACTATTACCCTAACACATGTCCTAATTCTATTGGATAAGTGTAATTAGACCAAAAACAACCTTATTAATATAATATGAATATTTAGGTCCACTTGGATTAGATTATGACATTTAATATTATTTTATTTAATGAATAGTTAAAATAGTTAAAATCAAAGTTTAATAACTAAAACATTTTTAATATGGGGTTATACATAAGATAAATTCGACTATAAATATTCATTAGAAAGATAATAAGATTTCCTACATAATTATATTTTATTTATAATTTTTAGACTTTAAATAAATTAATTTATTTATGATACAACGATGATGAAGTAATTACCCTTTTAAGGAAATGTTAACAAATGCTCAAATAAATGTATTTTGAGACTTTTTATGAATTCCACTAATTTTCTAGGTTACTATGATATATTAGTGTTGATTTAATCAACTTAGTTCGAACATATAATTCTGTTATGACTTTCACAAAAATCATATATCAAATAGTGTCAAAATTGACACAAAATAGTTTTTAAATCAAATATTATATTATTAATTGCTATTTTATTCCTAAAAATCTAAGGTTCGGACAAATGACTTAGATAAGGATATATATATTAATAATAAACAACTTGGGGTTCGTTTGGCATGTTATAGTAAGTGTATTAACCATATAGTATAAGAAAACAAAAAGTCACGGTAAAAGTTAAATTATTTAACTTAGAGTTAAATCTAATTGATAAGGTTAAAATAATAACCTAACTTGTCTAAATCCTATTGTTTGATAGTATTTCGACCCATCCCCACTTTACCTTCAAAATAAGACCCTTTGGAACCATTATAAACCGATTTTGACTTTAATATAAAATAATATTTTGAGATATTCCTAAGGTGCCCCTCTCCTCCCTTATAAAATGGCACCTCCTCCCCCTCCTCCTCACACCAATTTGAGCACTCATGCTCGGCCAACCCCTGACAAAATACCTTCTCCACTTCCCTAGAATAATCCTAGAGGTCCTGGTCTTCTTTAAAGACCAATCTTAGTTCCCTAAGTGGAGGATTCAAAGAGGCGTTTCAAAGAAGAGGTAATATCCATTACGGATCTTTTCAATTTCTTTCTTCTTCAACTTCTTCTTATTTAGTTGTTTCATGATAACGTAATAACATCAGTATTAATTACATACTGATATGTCATTATAAATATGAAACAACCCTAATTCACCTTCTATCCATCCTACAGAAAAATGAAATCACCGCGCGTGTGTACGTACGGAATACCGTCTCCACGCCGTGGTGTAATCTATTTTCCACCATCACCTTACAAGGATGGGTATAATGGTGTAATGAGTAACTATATATGATTATTATAAAGTGATATTGATACTGAAATAGTATAAATACACATAAATACAATTCCACGATCATGGGAACAATATCATCGCTCGTGCGTACATACGGAATACCGTCTCCACGATGTGATGCGACTCGTTCTACATGATCATCATTACATAGTAATTATATAAATGAATTGAATGAATAAATATGATATATGTTACAGTAATACCATTCTGGATATAAGGTATCTATAACCTTAAAAGAAGAATAAGAATTTATTCGGAAAAACACGCATAAGAACAAAAGGCAATAAAGACCCGAGTGACAAGTAACAATGAAATATTACTAATAAGAAGCTAAGAATATGACCATATATGATATCATATAAATATTTATGATTCTGGAATAAGTCAATAACATTATTTAAACCATTATACAGGAGCTTCGGACACGTACAAAGCAAATCGGACCTAAGGTAAGGGAAATATCACAATCTCATTTTTATCCGAGATTGTTTATAATTTAGTATTTACGGGGGTGTATTTTATCATCCACATCCATGATTCCTAAATATGTAATATTATTTCCATTCTCCTAAAATTGTTTAAATCCTATTTTACCCTTCGGTGAGTTTTTAGTAAAAGATATGAAAGGAATCTTTTGTCGTGTTTCGTACGAGTTACTTTTTTGACTTTTCTGACAAAAGTACACGATGCATGTTTTTTTAACTTATACGGCAAGAAATGGATTTTTAAAAAATTATTTCCAAGAATCATCCTTTATAAGTTTTCAAGTTTATTTTTAATCAACATCTTTTAGTTTATAATTGTATGACATGTTAAGAAAAGAAAAGTGTTTTTTGAAGTAGAAAGGATATTTTCCACAAGAATGGAGTTCAAATGTTTTATCAAAATTATTTTCCATCTAAGATAATATAGGGTTCTATTTTTATCCCTATTATTACATTGATTTGATTATGTTTTGAGGGAATTATTTTTTTGAAGTCATTTACCATATATTATTTGTTTTATGATGTCATGATGTTTCAAGAATCCCATTTTTGTTATATGTGTTATGCGATGATGTATGATTTATGATTATGTGGAACACATAAGAAAGGATTCATTATAAGATGGGTGGGACCTATATCTCCCTCCAATGCATTGGGTAAAGATTTATATCTCATGAGATAGACATGGCTGGAACGGAAGGTTATTTCGGTTCAGGGATACAGGACTGAAATGAGGAGTGAACTCTGTTCAGAAATGGACTTTGTCCGCTAAGATAGTCTTGGAAATGAGTCATGACTAACAAGAAATGATTTTCCATGATTATGTGTGCATGCCACAAAGTTTCAAGTTTTATGTTATGATTATGGGGATCTCATTTTCACTTCTATGATTTATTCCATGTTAATATAATATGATCTCTTTTGCAGGTTATGATTTTCAAAAAGATATGATATGATTTTTATTTCCATTATTTTGCCTTGCTGAGCATTTGAGCTCACCCTTTTTTTGTATGTTTTCTTTTCCCCAGGTCAGGAAGATGGATATTAAGTAGAATATGATAAAAGGGACCCTAGATATGATGAAATAAATGGGATACACTGTAGAAGATTTATGAACCAGTTGTTTATGTTTCCCAGTTTCTAAAGACACTATACCTATACGGTCCTTTGTGGTTTTGTGGTATGTTGTAATAAGTGTGCTTTAATTTTGATGTATTAACAATGTATGTAAAGTATGGTTCGTTATAAAAACCCTAGTTTGGAGGAAGTAAGTAAGGTATAAGCTCACTTAATTTAAGAATCTTGAAGATCTACCACCAAATACACATCAAAGATAGATGTCCAAGGAATATAGAGGGATAAATGGAGGATATTAGGTCTGAAAATACCTAGTGGGGAAGAAGAGGGTCGGATATGGGGTTAAATATGAGAAGGGAAGAAAAATATAATCCACATTTTTAATGACATGGATAGTCCACTCGGTTAGTCTGCATTTTTTTTCAAGCCATATGATGGTTGTTCGATTTCCACTGTTTACCCAATACATGCCATGTTGTAATCCTACACAGTTTACAAACAATTCTCCCAACATCTGAGAAGCCTCTGTCCAAAACCCCACTTGGTGGCATAGTTACCTAGGTATGGCACATAGTTACTACTAACCATGCACCAACTGTGTTCCATTGTCAGTCCACCCAAAAAAATTATTTTACTCAAAAACCCAAATGAAATATAATGGAAAAGGTAGAAAAAATATGAATGAAAAATTCCTCTAAATAAAATCACGGATGTGACAATTCACCTCACCATGAAAACTTTCCGTTCTCAAAAATTTAATTTGTAGTTTAATCAGAAAAAAAAAAAAGAATGGGTACTCTTGCTCAACCCATGACTTATAATCCCAAGTCTGATGAATATACGTACCATTCTTACAAAGGACACATACCAAAGGAATTGATTTCCCATGATGTACCTTCTCTTGGGAATCCATTATCCACCCTGGTTGTTCAAACATGGATAAATCAGGGACTATTTCAAATTCATCCAAATTTAACACATAAGATGGATCTGGATTATATTTCATCAATTGGGAGACATTAAATATGTCATAATTTGAAGTCAACTAGGATGGAAAATATAACATGTATGTCACATTTCCAATCAGGTTGGTAACTTTAAAAATCCTGACATACATTGACATTATCTTTCCGTGATTTCATAAAGGCTAATGACCCAAACACGGTGCCACATTCAAGAACACTTGGTCACCCAAATAATACTCTATATCTATGTTCCCATGATACTCATAAGATTTTTGGAGACTTGGAGCTGTCAATAACCATTTCCTGATCAACATTACATTCTCAAACATCTCTTTCACAATGATCGATCCCACTGGTGAGGTCTCGCCAACCTCAGCCCAACACATAGAAGAATGAAAAGTTCAACCATAGAGTTCCTTAAAAGGATCCATTTGAATTGAGTATTGGTAGCTATTATTATTGGAATGTTCAACCAATCCCAATTGGCTATCCCACGATCCCTAGAAATCTGAAACACATGCACGAATAAAGTCCTCCCGAATTTGACTTTCCCACTCCTTCTGGCCATCCATTTGTCGATGGTAGGTTGTTATCATCTTGATAGGTAACCTTAATGACTTTTTAAGTCCTTCCCTGAACCGAGAGGTAAAATGGGGGCCTCTATCAGAAACAATGGTTGATGGCACACCATGATGTCTCACCACATCATGAACATATAATTGGCCCAAATCAACTACTTTCAAAAAATTTATGGTCGGAATAAAATGGGTCGATTTGGTCAGACGGTCAATCACCACCCAAATATTGTTCCTTCCCCAACATGTATAACATCTCAATAAAAACCAAAGAGCCTATAATGCTCTGCATACACCTACTGACATTTATAACATATTGATACAAAGTCTGTTATATCATTCAATATACATTTCCACTAGAACTACCGACAATCATCATAATACATATTCGAAGCTCCATCTTGGACTTCCTATTGAGAATGGTGGATACCCTACATCAATACCTTCTTTAGAGAAAACGACAACACAAAAGGTCCTTGAAATGAATAAATCTCTTAGGAAACAACAACCAATCACAGTAAGGCTCCCACCATGAAGAAACTACAAAGACTACTAGAATATCTCTTCACCAGTATGCTCCCACAGAATCAGCTCTATAAAAGAATGAGTCAACTGAACACTCTCCAAAAACACACCTCAATAAGTTCTATGTTGCCTCCAAGTGATTCTAGGTAAAGATGTCTATTAAGGTCCAGTCATCACTGAACTCCTTCCATGCATTCATTGGCACTTTCCTACTCAAGGAATCAACTATAATGTTACCTTTTCCTGGGGTATAGAAGATATCAAAGTCAAAACCCTGTAGATACTTGATCCAACAGTTCCGCCTCAAGTTAAAATCCTTTTGGAAGAAAATTTAATCTAATCTTTTATGACCAGAGTAGACCACAAATATCCCCTAAAAAATATAATAATTTTTCATCTTCATGGAATGCATCACTGCTGCTAACACCATTTCATGAGTCGGGTAGTTATTTTATGTGTTCAATGTTTGAGAGATCCATATTCAACCAAATTATCATATTATATGAGAACAAACCCAAGCCCATAACTGAAGCATCACAATTAATCATGTACCGCTTTCCCAACTCTGGAAAAATCAACACAGAATATGTAGTCAATAGTCACTTCAGCTCTTCAAAGAATGCATAAAATTGTTGGCTCCATTCATACTTCACCCCTTTTAAGGTGAGTGCTATCATGGATGAATCAAGTAAAGAGAAATCCAAAAAAAACTCCTGTAATAACCTACTAGTCCATGGATACTCAAGATTTCAATAATGTTTTTTGACTGCTCCAATGACATAACTGCAATAATCTTCTTAGGGTCCACCGAAATCCCATTCACTAAGATCTCATGGCCTAGAAACTTCACTTACCTAATTCAGAAAGTAAAATTTTAAAACATTTCATATAGATAATGATCTCAAATATTTCCCAACATGATCCAAAAATATTTCTTATGCTCTTCCCTATATCCAAAATAAACCAGGACTTCGTCCATGAATACCACAATGAAGGTGTCAAGATTGTAGTGGAACACCCTATTCATGAGTTCCATGAATACCGCAGGGGAATTTTTAGGACAAAAGGAAATACCAAATACTAAAAATGTTCATACCTACTTCTGAAATCTATTTTCATGATATTCACCTCTCTCACACTTACATGGTGATGATTAGAACATGAGACTATCTTGGAGAACCACTTTTAACTTTTCAATTGGTCGAAAAATTCATTGATCAATGTTAAATGATAATTTTTCATAATGATTACATTGTTTAGCTTACATTAATCAATAGATAATCAGAGAGATCCATCAACCTTTTTTGAAAATTTTTTGGGGCGGAACAAGGAGAGACGCTTGGGAAAATGAACCCTTTGTATTCCAATTTTTCTAGATATATCATTAATTCCCTCCACTTGGTGGGGGATATATGATATGATGGAAGAGATATAGGATGTATCCCCAACAACAAATTAGTTAAAACTGTATTTCCCGCTCTAGGGGTAAAACTAAAAATTCATCTGGAAATACCTATGGGAACTCATTAACTATAGTATGTAATCCACCCTTAAGAGTACATCCATTTTCATCCAACATAAGTGACAATAACTAAAATAAAATATATCCCAACACCAAGATAGGAGGTCCAAAATGACCTGACCGAGGATCCCATTCTCCCAGAAAAAAACTGAGTGATCCCTTCAGGTTCCACAAAGCTTACCCACTGCCTATAATAATCAATGTGCACTTGGAAGTGCACCATCCAATCAATTCCAAGGTTTTTTTTCAAAAATGTCCACATCCAGGACTAGGGAATCCCATTCAAACTCAACCCTTGACAAAAAGATTGAAAAATATGGGCACATGATGTTACATCCCGACTCGAACAGTGCCAGACGGGTTGGGTATTACTAACCATAGGCGCACCTCCCCAAATTCAAAAGTCTTTTTACTTGTAGAAAGGGTTTAGTAGGTATAGTATGGACGATATACACACTGGAAAGGATGAAATAAAGGTATTGGTCCAACTATAATAATAAAACACGCATCATAAATAAATGATGTAGCAGGCTTGAACGAGACACACATATAGGAAGCACATCAAATATTAATAAACAGTATAATCTATATATAAGAAAGTGTAGTGGAATGTAAATAAAACATCATGAAGAACATCACTCGTAACTACTCGACAAACCAAGCATTCATCCATAACAGGTCAGGCATGTCAATATAAAAAGCTCCCCAATGTCTAAACAATAGTAGCTACAATAGTAAAGTAAGCATGCTGATATAGAATGAAATCTAAAATTTAAGTAAACTCTATATTGGTGAGACATCAAGGTCTATACCATCTCTATTCTAAATAACACAACGATCCAACTCCTGAGGCTGATGCTTTACATTTACGTACAACCATAAGGTCTACACGTGTCACGAAGGGAACAGGTAGGGTATGAGACGAATCTCAATAGGATACCACCCAATGTTGAGTACTTAGTATAGATGATTTAGAAGGTATGAATCTATCTGGAAAGTAAACAGTATGATGCATAATGTAAGAACAACCTCCACTGGTTCTCAACAACAACCATGGAGTGTAACCTGCTTCGACCAACAACAGAATCTATGTCATGTGAACCAAAATTATGTGCCTCTTAAAACTGTGTGTCACAAGTACCGATGTCCCGAAGGTAGGCCCAAATAATAGTAAACCGACACCATGTGCATCCTGAAACCTTCTGTCTCAAGTACCTAGGTCCTATAAGCCTACCCAAGAAATAGTAACCCAACATCATGTGCCTCCTAACACCTTGTGTCTCAAGTACCGACATCCCATAGGCGCTCCAAAACAATCAGGAGTCTCCTCACCTTCTACATGGCCTCCTATTCAAGCACCCCCAAACTATAATCACCTAACCGAAACTACAGGGGCCTCTATCCACATGAGTTGTCAAAACCAACTCATCACGGATCCATCTGTGTGCACACGACCCAAATCATGGGTGAGAAGTAATCATAGAATTTAGAACCCAAGACACATCCTTTATGGCCCCTCATTCCCCTAAAACTATGTCTCTTAGAATCTGATGGCATTTCCATCCATTTAATGTCGTCCATGCCCAACATGACTGTCACACTACCTCAATTCGACCTCCATGATGCCCAACTTTGTTGTTAAACCACGTATATAATCCGGTCCAAGCCCAACCTGTGATCAACATCACTCAAGAATATCCAGGAAACACCCAACACAACCCAAAAGTTCTAGAATATTCTATATAAAGCATCAAATATATATATATATATATAATCAAAATAATAACATTAAATAGAGAAAATTTTAAATAGTTTAATTGCACTAGCCATGTATTGTTCCATACCATCACATAGGTCTTTAAAGATGATAATAAACATAAACATTCTAAAATAGTTTAAACACAGATGTTTAATCAAAACAATTAAACTATAAGCATTTTTGAAACCTCTTCCAAAATTTCCCAAATGAGCAACGACTTCTAGCCCAGCCTCGCTCAGGCATAACAAGGTAAGGGAATGCCCAACGACATCCCATAATGCATATAGTCAATTCAATATAATGAAATATGGGTCTCTCTCAATACCCAACATTTCTCTAAGAATCTGCAACCCCCAAATTTCCACGAAAACACCAATCATGGAATGAACTACCTACCTTAGACTCATAGATATAGGCACATCTAGTATCGAGCTCCAATTCGAAGACGATCTTCGTAGATATAAATTTTTGTTGAATTCTATAAATTCTACTCAGATGGAAACTACAGCTAGTGAGATTATAGAATAAAAACAAAATAAGGTGCATGTGTTTAGACTTCCTAGTGTGATCCCGTATCCAGCAAGGGACTGATGAAAGGACGTTAGATGATTAATCTAGGATAAGAAGTGTTCTCAGCATCCTGGAACAACACATTCTGGAAATGGAGAAGAAGAATCCATTTTTGGAAATGAGATTTGATGCTCTCCCATATAAGCAATGAAAAATAAAAGTACATGATGTGTGTTAAGAACTAAATTTCTTGTAGTATCTTGTGTGTACTCCGACTTAAATGGTTTCCCAGTTCATCACATGGTTTTAGAGGCATCACATGGATTAATATATGGTTAGGACTCATCCAGTAAGCAGAAAGTAAAATACATAACATGATAAGGAAAACTATACATTTTGTAGTATATTATTTTTACGTAGTCATCAAATGGGATATAATTAGTCATCATGTGGTCAATACACGACTAACATAAACACGACATATATTTGGTAGTACATGTTGTGTAACCTGGATATTTCCAGAACTATCTAGTTTTACCCCTTTTTCTAAAAAACAACATAAAAATAAATTGAAAAAAGAAGGCATGTACCTCAAAGGAAGAATCGGGTTCTTAAACCTGATACCCTTCTCCCTTTTCTTACCCAATGACGTTAAAAAATCCACCGCAAAAGACATAAGCTTGATTTGAAAATTCAACAGATTCACAAGGTTGGAAGTGATAGATGAAACAGAAGCATAAATATAAAATAAAAAAAATTCTATAAAAGATTCAATCAAAATTGTACCTCGAACTATCGAGGGCATTGAATCTAGTCTCGTTGATGCTCCATGCCCAACATGAAGATTCCTAGTCTCTACCTGAGTCTAAGAACGATAGCTGAACCATGGATATACCCTAAACTAACTCTGACTAGAAGAATATATGGCCCAATTTCCATGAACACCATCTTAAGATACCACTTTCTTGGATGGCTTTGACTGCGCTGATATTCTTCTGGATGCCACAGATGCCGCCCCACTTTGTATGGGCACATCACCATGAAAACATTTCGCAGGTGTCCCATAGATTCTTACCGAGGATAAGGCTTCGAATGAGATTTACACATAGTTTAGATGTGCCCTACCTTCAAACAATAAATATACACCATAAAATCTTCATTAATAATATCAACATAGGTATTTAACTTGAAAATACATACCTAATAGTAGATCTCTGACTAAAAACCTATTCAGAACCTCTGAGACTTCTTTTTCTCATTAGAATCTATTTTGGGTGCGTACCGAACTAGCTCAAAAAAGAGGTTGGTTTACTCCATTACTGATTGGTCCCCTTGAAAAATATCAACAAACTCCCATGATCTAGCATAAACCTAGAGCTCAGAGAAGTATTGTTCATTGATGACATCCTTGAAGTCTTTCCTGCTAATCTTCTCGTTCTTCCCTACTTGGACTACTGAGTTCGACTACCTCCTACTGGGAGCCTCTAGTAGGAACAAAGTGTATTTCACACTAAATTCATCAAGAGTGTCTTGTAATTTAAACATGAAATATATATTCTTGAGAAATTCCTCAGCTTTCAGATGCTCTATGCTATCTCGTATGAAAATAGGATTTCTCTTGAGAAACTTCTAGGATTTTTCTTTCCTAGGAATGGATTCAGATTCCCAATCAGGAGTAGGGCCAAGACCCTCTCCTTGTCCCTGATCCTAAACAGCTTGAACCAAAACATTTACCAACATCTGATCAAGCAGTGAGTAATAAATCTCTTCGGATTCTTCCAGTGGTTTCATGGGAAATCTCTAAGGAGGCATGTTACTTCAAAAGGAAACAGTCACAAGAGAAATCAATAATACAACCAAATCTAAATTTTTTCAAAAATACAACATATAAAAATAAGTCAAACTCATCATGACAATGCAATGTCCAAACTACATCACCCCCACATGATGTACACATATCGTTTGCAACCTGCACATCCCACAAAGAAGAGATTTCAAAACAATATCCTCACATCCCATGAAAATAAGAGCTTTGTTACAAGGTGTGACAGCTAGGCACCCTACTCGCAACAAGAACTCTGAGCCCCAACAGTACTATCCCCAGTCTATCTGGACTCATCCCAAATAACATGACCCAATGAGCTAACATTCTTTGATATCATTTTTTCACTAACCAATATGTGTCTTCATTCAAACCGGTGCTCAACTCGGTATGCGACATGGCCCGAAGGGTGATCCTAATAGCAATAGGTTGGAAACAAGTACAAAAGTATCAATAAAAATACATGGGAATTATTTACCATATCTTTTAATAACAATGAAACCAAAAAATAAGAAAACAAAAAATCAAAATCCATAAAAAAATGATGCCTTAATTATTTTTCCAAATTTGAGTTTACAAAATTTACACAGAATCCAAAAAGTCTACTACAAAAGGAAAAACAAGACAATATCAAAACCACCATGTTGTAGGAAGAGAATCACCCTCAAGCCACCTCCAACAACACAACGCCAAGGAAAACCTCTTAAAACCTGAACCAACTTCTTCAAAATCCATTCCTTTACCCATGTCAAACATAACCAACTCTACTTAGAAAAAAATTTGTATGTAGGGTGTGAACCAAAGACCAGTGGGATTCAAACCAATAATAGATTCCACGCAATAAACAATATAAGATAAATAGCCTACAAGTCTTATAAAAATAAATCTATAGTAACATTTATGGAAATCAATTTTAATGGACGACCATGCTTTCTTTTGAAATGACCAATCAAGTATATTGTATTCTGATGTTAAGAGATATATATCTAAGGAGCACTAGTAATGGGAAAACCCCTCTAGAAACTATCCAGAAATTAGACACTAGGTACCTCTCATCTCTATGAAATGTGGCATTGAAACCACAACTAACATTTTTATCATGCACAACCCACTTGGAGAGGACACTCCAATGGCCTAGTGGTCTCCAATCATCATCAATATTTAGTTATTGTTGTCATTGTCAATCCCACTAAGTGAAACCTAGAGATATCCACATCTGTATCACTAGAATGCAAGTCATAGTCTACCCTCCTAGTAACAGGAGCTTCCCATTGTGCTCAAGTATGTTCACATTTCACATAACACATCACTTTTACACACACAAGCTAATCAATACAACACACAGACACACACACACACACACAATATTCCACCAATATCACACCCAAATTCCCTTTAAAATCAAATGGCCAAAAAAACCATTTCACACTATGATTCACATCACTTTCATAATTTTATAAACCATTTTCACATTATCTAAAACACTACCAAGGTGCACGACAAGGATCTACTTATTAAATACACACAATATCACATAGAAAATCCAATTTCAATGTAACGAACCAATGTTTTATCAATGGAATTCCCTTATTATAATTATGCCATATATTACAATCACATTGGGAAGAATAATTAAATAAAATTAAAATAAATACAATGTGATCATTAAACATAATTTTACTACATATGTGTTTTGAATTTCAAAAAATCAGACATACACGATTGCGATCAGTAAGATGTTTGGATTCAGATACGAAATACATTATTTTTGGTGAATAGTGACCTACCATTATAAATAGTCACCTACCCTTATGAATAGTAATATGTCCCTTATGAATAGTAAATTGAAAAAATTAAGAGTAACTGTACACATAAATTATTAAATAATATTTAGGAATCTTACAAAGTGACAATTTGACCATTGTAAAAATATTGGTATTTTTGTAAGTCATGAATAATTAATTATAATTAATTAATAATTTTAAAATAAAAATTTATTTTTCTAAATTTTTTTCATAAATTAACAATTCCATGTCTTCTGGTTTTAGGATAATTTTATAATACCTTATTTAATTTTTAATAGCATTATAAAATAAATTTGTATTTTAAAAACTATATTTTTCAAGTAGATTGTGATTTTAATTAAAAATTAAATTAATCATATTTATAAAAATATTTTTGAAAAATGGAATTATTTTTTAGATTCTACATATCGAAAAATGGTTAGGGTGAAATTTTTTGATTTTTCTGAAATACTTGATTTTTTATGAATAGTAAAATACGCTAATGTAAAAAATAAGTTAAATTCATGAATTATAGAGTCATGGGTGATGTTCAGATGATGTTAGGACATATGTTTTGTATTATCATTATTAAATAACTATAAGTAGTTTTATAAAATACACTATTTCTTGTCTTGTGCAGAAATACTAAATTAATGAATATTATTTTGAGAAAACCCCTCTCCCCTCCACTATAAATACCACCATTCAAACCCTCAATTCTTCACACCTATCAACATTTAATACTTGTCTAAACTCTACCCAAACATCTTCTATATCCTCTCCCCCACATTAAAGAGCTTCTGGTGTCATCAAAATACCAAGACTAGCTTTATTAAGAAGGGTCTAAAGAGGAGGATTCAAGAGGTAATTACCCCCCTCTCTTTTTCCTTTAACTTCCTATCAATTTCAAGTTCTTTTCTTAATGTATCCCAAACTATCCCCAAACACATGGTATGGTAATTCTCGTATCTCAAATATAAAATAATTTTATGATACTAATGGGATAATATATCATACAACCCCCTTCTCCTCTTCTTTTTATTATAGAAAAGAAAACATTGTCTTTGAGGTGTTAATTTATCACCTTCAAGAACGAAAAGTTTTCTTTTTTTTCCTTTACCACCTTCAGATCTATTCATGAATCTATTTTTATAGTTGAACTAGATTCTGTTTTATGAAGTATATTCTATTTAATTTTGTAGAACTAACTTGTTTACATATTACTAAATGATTAAACAAAACATGTTCATTGTGATCCAAAAACCAGCCAAATTAACCTTAAACGATCATCATTAAATTTTAACTAATGATTCATCCCCATGGTATATAAAATAATCTATTAAAAGATCATTTAAAATCCAGGAATATCATTAATTACATGTAATATCAGTTTTGGATGTTTTTCCTTGTTCTACAAGAACTTTTATTTATGAATACAAATAAACCATTCAAGAAAACCAAAAAAATGAACATTCTTGAACAATAGATTTATTCTCTATAACACATCCAAAGGAACTTAAAATATCTTAATGAATCCAAAATGAACCATATTAATGTAAAAAATGTTCTTTAATTATTAATTAACGAATCTAATGTGCTTATATAGGACATTAATGTGAAGAAATCATTTGGATACAAGGTAAGGAGAAATTCTCAAACCCAACATTCTTTCTTCGAGTTCTCCCTCTTTCACTCCATTTTTGGTATCGTTACTCCCTAAAAATCATGTTTTCATCATTATCTTACCATTTCTAGGATATAAATGTTCTCTAATTTACTTTTATAAAAACACAATGTTTTCCAATAGAACTCTTCTTTCAAATAAACAAACTCTTTTTACTTCTTGATTATTGTTTCACACTTCAATCATGGTTAATTGTTCTATGTCAATGATAATAATCCCTCTTTATTTTGGGGACAAAATTTTTATGAATGTATGAAATATTTGGAGAAACTCATTTATTTCAATTGGTTATTTTATGTTCATGTTTTACCTATTTTCAATGTGGAATTCATGATAATTTAAAAATTATGATGTGAAAAGTGTGCCCAGAATTATATACCCAAAAAGCTTAGTCAGAGGAAAACCACTGACCATTTATTAAAATAAAGGAAAGGTACAGTAATCAAGTCCCACAAGATCAAAACAACAACTACATAACATCAAAATCAAACATGTCACCACCTTTATGAACAAAAGATTCATCCACAGTCATTGATTCCCTTTCCGAGATTTCATAATGCTATAGAACCATGGCGTACTTACTTCTAAGATTAAACTTCTCCAATGAATTGAATCTATTATAAGATTTCATACCTTTATTAAAGGACCTAGTGGACATCATCTTTTTCCAATAATAATAACCCTTTCCCGACCTCTTTTGCAACAAAGCAAGCATATACTTCTGGTTCCCAGCCAACACCTTCGTCCCTCCCTGGACAAAATCACTATATGAGGGCCTAACCATGCCACCATCATTTTCCTTATCACAATCAGTTATATCCCCCCCCATTTCTACATATCCCGATAACTCTCTAGCTGGTTCTAATGTAGATGAATGTTAGTGTCAATCACAACTAAGCATTTTGGTTGTCCTCCACTTCCTTACCTTCGCATATCACTTTTTTTACTATCTCATTCACTGCAGCATCCACCTACAAAGATACATTAGTCTGCATGTTTGCACTATCTTTCATAACCTTCTCTACACCCTCCTTCTCCAGCCCTTGAAACCAATTTCCCGTGTGAACAGTGACCATCAGATCATCCTTATCCGACCATTTAACCCCTCAACACAAACTTTTAAAATCCCCACCAAAATATTATCACCACATAAATCAGACTCCAAGTTGCCTGCTAACCTAGGTCGCTGCCCCTCAGACCAAACAACATCCTTGCTGCTACTACATAGTCTTCCTTCAAGACCAGGGGCACCATTACTAGAGACAACCTTGATAACCAAATTCTTTGCACCCCCCCCCCCCTCATATTAGTTTTAATCCTATCAAAAACTACAGCTACCAAAAGATTGGAAGAGTCCACTGCCTTTGTTCCCACTGTAACATCATCTCAGTTCTAAGTACCAAAAAACTTATCTTTATCCACAATGGGAAATTGTCTCTGCCCCTCACCTGGCCTCACCTTTGGATTAGACCTCCGACTCCTACCTTCCTCATGACAGTGTCACACCAGATGCCCCAAATGATAATAGTTTGAGCAATAGTTATCCTAGGACTCAAAAAATACATCCTATTTCCATCTAAACTCTTCACCAACAACAATAAGAATCCACTCCACTTGGGGTTTGGACATATCCACCTCAACAAAAATGCAAGGTTTGAGTGGGTGAATCACGGTATTGGTCACAACTATGTATGGTAGATGACCACTAAGACACGATATTTCATTTTTATGTATTTCCACATTTCAGGTCTTCTATTAATGATTCCTCTCATGTTCATGATCCTTTTCTTACATTATTATTATGTTCATCCGATGATATAATTTTATTATCTATCATCTTAATGTTCTTGTATCTCACCCTTTTTTATGAATATATTCAAGTGATTACATGCACTAAAGAGAGATCAAGTGCCAATAAGAATCTAAAGAATAAGGAATTAAATAAATGTTTCTGTTTGATATTGTAAATGTTATGATTGGTCTTAGTTTTCCCCAAACACTAAACCTCTGAATTCTCGTGGAGTAATACTATTATATTTTTTATCTTTATTATTATGTAATAACAATGTAAAAAAAGGTAGGATCACTATAGGTAGTATTAGGGGGAAGGATTTGTTAATTTGGGAATTTGGATTAGTGAACCCTAGAGAAAACCTCTAGTATGAGACTAAGTACAAATATTCACACAAGAAGATTATCATAGGGATACCAAAACATATTATTTTAGTGTAAATTTTAAAAATAAATTCTTTATTCATGTCTTTTTTAATTATGTTTTGTTCTAACCTTTTATATTTTAGAAAATGTTGGGAACCTGGAGAAACCAGGCCAAAAACTCATGCGGGGGCCAATATAACGATTTCTTGAACGACATCCCCAAGGCTTTGGGAGGTAGAGATAAAAACATCATGGAGATGCATACCCCAATATCTCAGGTTATGTAGAATAAATAGAATAATAGAGAATGTCCTCCTTCACAAAATATGGAGAAATTGGCTATCAAATATTTTATGAGGAAACGACCAACGACGTTTAGTGGGTCTTTTGATCGACTAGTTTCGGAACAATGGGTCAAATCCACGAATAAGATCTTTTCTATGCTTCACTGTTCTGAGACAGAGAATGTGACACTAGCTATTTATCGTCTAGATGGAGAGGTCGGTCAATGGGGGGATTGGATTAAGAACACCAAGCCATGGGAGGAAACTGAAGAGATGAAATGGGAAGATGTTATAATCATGTTTCTTAATATGTATTTCCCACTAACTCTTCATATGAAGATGGTGAGAGAGTTCATAGATCTCTTGAATGATGAAGGGTAATACATCACTCCCTATGAAGAAAATTTCACATGGATTTCAAGGAATGCCTCAGGTTTTGTTATCAACAATGATAGAAAAATTGATATATTATTTAGTTCATTAAGAACACACTTTTGAAAGGCACTTTCAATTTGATACTTTTGGAGTTATAAAGATTCTTTTTGATGTGATCTCAAAGTGGAGATGGATTTTGGAGAATGGTCCCATGTCTATGTTGATAAGAAACCAAAGATGAATTTTCAATCTGGAGGACCTAATGTTAAAGGTGGGAAGAAAACTCAATGACCCATATGCCAAAAATGTGGGGTGTTCTTTCATAGTAACTACCTCAAAGGGAAGGGGAAGTTATTCAAGTTTGTGAATGAAGGAAACCACACACAAGAGTGTCAAAAAGACATGAGAAGAAAGGATAATGTTGTGGAAGAAATGGGATCACCACTCATGGTTCAATGCTACAACTATATGGAGAAAGGTAAGTATTCAAGATAGTTCAATAAACTCGAGTCCTTGAGGTTAATCATCATCAGTAGCCACTAAATGAAAAAGAACATGGGAAGGCTTATGCCATAAAAAATGTGGAATTTGAGCAAGATAATGAAGTCATACAAGGTAAACTTCTTATTCACTTGTGAATGGAGAAGGTCTTATTTGATTTTGTTTTTAGGAATTCCATTATATTTTGCATGTTTTCTAGAATAATAGAATGGAATCCCAGAAACATTGAAGTAGAGATATCTATAAAGACACATAGTGGTGAAATCACTGCAACCCAAGTGTTTGACTATTCTTTTTTGGCATTTGTGGGATGATTCATTCATTGAATCTCATAATACTTTTCTTGTTGTAATTTGACGCTATAATGGGACTAGATTGGTTTTTGTTATATAGAGCACATATCAGTTGTAAGGAGAAATATATCTTTTCATATTCTGATTCATTCCATGATCCTCTAAAAATGAAAAAAGGATCTCCAATATCCTTTGAAAAATCCTTCAATGGTGTGGGTGTAGATACCCTATGAAGAAGCATACCTCACCCAAATGGTTGAGTCAAAGGAAAATGACAAACTTGCAGAAATACCCATCATGAGGGAATATGGTGATGTATTACTCAAAGAGTTACCCGAACATCCCTCAGATCGTGAGGTACAGTTCTCTATATAACTCATATCCAGAGCTTCTCCAATCTAAAAGTGTCTCAATTGGGAAGATCTTATCGAACTGGTGGTGTTAAAGAAATAGTTGAAAGAGAATTTGGAAAAAGGGTTCATATGCCCTAGCACATCACCTTGGGTTGCGCCAATTCTATTTGTGATGAAGAAGGATGGAACAATGCAGTTGTGTATCGATTATCGATAACTCAACAAGATCTCCATAAAGAACAAGTGTCCACTTACAAGGATTGATGAATTGTTTTATCAGTTAAGTGGAGATAAATACTTATCAAATGTTGATCTTCGTTTGGTATATCATCAGCTAAAGGTGAAGAAGGAATATATTCAGAATACTTTCTTCCGTACAAGGTATGGGAATTATGAGTTTCTGGTGAGGCTCATTCAGACTTAATAATTCCCCTACAATCTTCATGGATTTGATGAATAGAGTATTTAGACATTACCTAGACAATTTTGTGGTAGTGTTTGTTGATAATATTCTCATATACTCCAAGCGCAAGGAGTAACATGAAGAAAATCTAAGAATTTTTTTAGCAACATTGAGAAAGGATATGTTGTACGCCATGTTAAGAAAGTGTGACTTTTGGATAAATAATGTCACATTCTTGGGACCTGTGATCACACATGAGGGAATTTCTATGGACCCTTCAAAAACAATGGTGATTAAGGAATTTCCCAGGCCCTCTAGTGTCATAGAAATCCATAGTTTTTTTTGGATTAGCTGGGTACTAGTGACTTTTTGTTAGAACTTTCTCATAAGTGTGAGGACCACTAACTAAGTTAATAAAGAAAGGGGTAAATTTTGTCTAGACAACACAATGTGAGGGATGATTCAATGAGCTAAAGAGATAGTTGATTACTACACTTGTACTCACATTACCAAAAAGTGGAGAAAGTTTTGTGATATGCAGCGATTCTTCAAAGAAAGGCCCAGGTTGCATACACATGAAAAATGATAATGTGATTTCCTACGCCTCACGACAGTTGAAGATCTTTGAGCAGAACTACCCAACGCTTGATCTAGAGCTGGAAACTGTGATTTTTACCTTGAAAATCTGGCAGCACTATCTTTATGGTGACTAGTGTGACATATACACCGACCACAAGAGATTAATGTATATATTCACACAAAAGGATGTCAACATGCATCAAAGGATATGGTTAGTGTTAATAATGGACTACGATTTCTCTATTCATTATCATCCTGGAATGGAGAACAAGTTATATGATTCTCTACAAAGAAAAAAAATCTACAAATCTATCCATTTTATGAATTTAGAAAGACCCTATATTATTAGATATGCAAAGGATAGATTTGTAAATCATAAGGGTTGGGGATAAATCCTACCTTACCCAAATGATTTCATAACCATCAATCAAAGAGATGATTAAGGAGAAACAAAGGGATTATATGGAGTTAAAAAATAAGGTAAATGTAGTAATGGAAGGGAAGCTTCACGAGTTCTATATCAACAATGATGGTGTGATTTAGTTTGGAATATGGATTTGTGTTCCTCCACCACCCAAGATAAAAAGGCTATATTAGAAAATGCAAGCAGCTCAACTTTCTCTATCCATCCTAGTAGTACCAAGATATTGTCACGACCCGTCCTCGGGGCCCGTGTCGTGACTACCCCAAGCCCGCCTTCCATAGGCCAGGGGCTGGCGACTAGCACCAAGGCGTAAATCCCAGTAAAAAGGGAAGGCATTGCCTTTGTAAAGTAAACAAGCACCACAGAGTAAGCAAGCGGAAAAGTAAACACTAAGTAAAAACAGAGTACAACTGTAAGTGCGGAAAAGTATGGGGGCCAGTATACAAACCCAAACTGAAAGTAAAGTACAACTCAAAAGGGAAACAACAACAACTGAAAAGTAAAAGCCACTACGCCGAGCTGTCCACTGGAAATCCCACCTGAAGGGTGGGTACAGATATCTCCACTGCTCCTCGGGTCCCACCGTCCGCTCCGAGTATGTCCCGCCCAGTGGTCCACCTCCAGGTACCGTCCCGCTCTGCAAGTCTCAACCAAGATCAATGTTGTCCGTCGTCTGCAACAAACACAACGTAGTGTGGGCATAGCCCGTGCAGGGGTGAGTATAAGCTACTCAGTAGGGACCCCGAGACCCCCGAAGGTCTCTCAAAATCCACAAAGGATAAACCACAAAGGAAAGATACAATCATGAAGTAACAACCGACACTGCTTAGGTATATGCCCATACATATACCTAAGTCATCAATTCAAATACGCTCCAACCTCCGAGCCCAAGTACAACTCAGTCCACACAGGAAAGTATACGTATTCCACATAGGAAAGAAAAACGTAATCCACACAGGATAGCACAACACAATCCACACAGGAATGAAAATAGGTTTCAGATCACACAGGTATACATCTTCGAAGACGATAGAGATGATCACTGATCCATCTAATTCATCGGACCCACAAAGGATCGATAGGTACTAACCCCCGCAAAGACCCACATAGGATCGGACCCACACAGGATCTATAGGCGCTGGATCACACAGAACCGCTGAGCGCTGACCCACACAGGATCAGACCCACAAAGGATCGGTAGCACTGATCCACATAGGATCGCTGAGTGTTGTAGTCGTCGTCATCGAATCCACTGAGGATCTCTGCACAGTCGTCGTCGCAGTCACAGTAGCAGTCGCAGCCAGCACTAGGGTTCCCGCACACAGCAAGCTCGTTCGGGAGGGTCCGCTCCACGAGCCGAGAGGCTGATACATCAACTGTCACATAGTCCATAGTTGATGTATCCAAAAGTTCCGTATCGTCAACAGGAACTCAATGCAATAGACGGCGCATCAATCGGACGCCCGGTCTGAGAGTTATTCGCCTTTTCGTCCCAGGGGCCTGGTTAGTTTTTAAAGTAAAACCAACCAGACCATACTCCACCTGCATCCAAACCTCGGGAGGAGTTTTCCAAAATATTTGTCTCACTAAGAGGAACTCAACAAAGTTGACGGCACGTCAATCGGACGTCCGTAGCTCAAGATATGAGCGTTTCCACTCCGAGGGCCTGGTCGGTTTCGTGTACGAACCAACCCGGTCGAACTCAAAGTATTCCGAAACCTTGAGTGAGATATACCGAAACGACCTTCTCGATCCGAGGATCGCATCGCCGCTGACGGCGCATCGTTTGGAGGTCCATTTCCCGAGTTATGGGCATTTGAACCTGAACAGTCCGATAACGGGGGTTTCGGGCTCGGACCGACTCGGCCCGAGACCCCCCGGTTGGCCCGAACCGGGTTGACCTGCCCCAGACAGGGTCGGCCCGGACCGGCGCGGCGCGGCCTGGCCGACCAGCCGGGCGCCGGTCCGGCTAGGGACAGCGCGCCCAGCACACTGTCTGTCTCAGCTTTGGACGAGCTGTTCGGCAAAGGGGGGGGGGAACTTGCCCCCTATGTAACCGAGGCCCCCCCCAAAATTATGGGGGTTCGTTTGAACCGGCCAGGGGAATTTAATTCCCCCGGCCCCTTCCCTTTCCGGCCGGCCCGACCTGGTCGGCCGGCTCCTTCTCAACGGGACCGGTGGTGGCCGGTGTAACACCCGAGATTTTTATGAGTAATATTTTGTTTATATGTTATATATATATCATCAAAGGAATCTTTCACTACACACTAGCTTGACTTACTTTACACGCAATCGCGACCTTTCTCGATAGCTTGCGTTGTACGCAATACCGAGTTTCACTAAACGATGATATGCTATTAAAATATTATTTAAAATAGCCATTATGAATAGTAATAACCACTTTTTGAAATTTTATCTTTCAAAATGGACCTCATTTTTGGATTCAGAATACCGAAATTAGCCTAGGGTGAAATTTTGGTATTTTTCTGAAAACTTTCAATTTTTGATGAATAGTGAAACCACTAAGTGGTAGGTTAAAAATTGAATTTTGCATAAAACTTAATTTTACCGCTTCTGTGAATGGAATTTAGAAAATCCGACAGACACGGTTTATATCAGTAAGTAAAATGTAGTTCAATGAGATAAAAATATTTTTTTGGTGAATAGTAACTTTTTACTTCTTTTTACCGCGGTTAATAGTAAATAGGGTAACTATGGGTAAATATGATATTACTATTACCCTAAAACATGTCCTAATTCTATTGGATAAGTGTAATTCGACCAAAAACAACCTTATGAATATAATATGACCATTTAGGTCCACTTGGATTAGATTATGACATTTAATATTATTTTATTTATTGAATAGATAAAATAGTTAAAATCAAAGTTTAATAACTAAAACATTTTTAATATGGGATTATACATTAGATAAATTCGACTATAAATATTCATTAGAAAGATAAAACGATTTCCTACATAATTATATTTTATTTATAATTTTTAGACTTTAAATAAATTAATTTATTTATGACACAACGATGATGCAGTAATTACCCTTTTAAGGAAATGTTAACATAATTGATGTTATAAATGATCAAATAAATGTAATTTGAGACTTTTTATGAATTCAACTAATTTTATAGGTCACTATGATATATTAGTGTTGATTTAATCAACTTTTTTAGAACATATAATTCTGTTATGACTTTAACAAATATTATATATCAAATAGTGTCAAAATTGACACAAAATAGTTTTTAAATCAAATATTATATTATTAATTGTTATTTTATTCCACAAAATCTAAGATTCGGCCAAATGACTTATATAAGGATATATATATTAATAATAAACAACTTGGGGTTCGTTTGGCATGTTATAGTAAGTGTATTAACCATATAGTGTAAGAAAACAAAAAGTCACGGTAAAAGTTAAATTATTTAACTTAGAGTTAAATCTAATTTATAAGGTTAAAATAATAACCTAAACATGTCTAAATCCTATTGGTTGATAGGATTTAGGCCCATCCCTACTTTACCTTCTAAATAAGACCCTTTTGAACCATTATAAACAGATTTTTACTTTAATATAAAATAATATTTTGAGATATTCCTAAGGTGCCCCTCTCCTCCCTTATAAAAGGGCACCTCCTCCCCCTCCTCCTCACACCAATTTGAGCACTCAAGCTCGGCCAACACCTACCAAAATCCCTTCTCCACTTCCCTAGAATAATCCTAGAGGTCCTGGTCTTCTTCAAAGACCAATCTTAGTTCCCTAAGTGGAGGATTCAAAGAGGCGTTTCAAAGAAGAGGTAATATCCATTACCGATCTTTTCAATTTCTTTCTTCTTCAACTTCTTCTTATTTAGTTGTTTCATGATAAAGTAATAACATAAGTATTACTTACATACTGATATGTTATTATAAATATTAAACAACCCTAATTCACCTTCTATCCATCCTACAGAAAAATGAAATCACCGCGCGTGTGTACGTACGGAATACCGTCTCCACGCTGTGGTGTAATCTATTTTCCACCATAACCTTACAAGGATGGGTATAATGGTGTAATTAGTAACTATATATGATTATTATAAAGTGATATTGATACTGAAATAGTATAAATACACTTAAATACAATTCCACGATCATGGGAACAATATCATCACTCGTGCGTACGTACGGAATACCGTCTCCACGATGTGATGCGACTCGTTCTACATGATCATCATTACATAGTAATTATATAAATGAATTGAATGAATAAATATGATATATGTTACACTAATACCATTCTGGATATAAGGTATCTATAACCTTAAAAGAAGTATAAGAATTTATTCGGCAAAACACGCATAAGAACAAAAGGCAATAAAGACCCGAGTAACAAGTAACAATGAAATATTACTAATAAGAAGCTAAGAATATGACCATATATGATATCATATCAATATATATGATTCTGGAATAAGTCAATAACATTATTTAAACCATTATACAGGATCTTGGGACACGTACAAAGAAAATCGGACCTAAGGTAAGGGAAATATCACAATCTCATTTTTATCCGAGATTGTTTATACTTTATTATTTACTGGGGTGTATTTTATCATCCACATCCATGTTTCCTGAATATGTAATATTATATCCATCCACATACAAATGTTTATATCCAATTTTACCCTTCGTTTAGTTTTTAGTAAAAGATATGAAAGGAATATTTTGTCGTTTTTCGTACGAGGTACTTTTTTGACTTTTCCGACAAAAGTACACGAAGAATGTTTTTTTAACTTATATGGCATGAATGGATTTTTTAAAAATTATTTCCAAGAATCTTCCTTTACAAGTTTTCAAGTTTATTTTTAATCAAATTTCTTTAGTTTAAAATTTTATAACATATTAAGAATGGAAAAAGGGTTTTAAAGTAGAAAGGATATTTTCCTCAAGAATGGAGTTCAAGTGTTTTATCAAAATTATTTTCCATCTAAGATAATATAGGGTTCTGTTTTTATCCCTATTATTACATTGATTTGATTATGTTGTGATGGAAGTATTTTTATGAATTCCTTTATCTTATATGAATTGTTTTATGATGTCATGTTGTTTAAGAATCCCATTTTTATTACATGGGTTATGAAATGATGTATGATTTATAGTTTTGTGGAACACATAAGAATGGTATCATTATGAGATTGGTGGGACATATATATACCTCCAATGCATTGGGTAAAGATTTTATATCTCATGATATAGACATGGCTGGAACGGTAGGTTATACCGGTTCAGTGAAACAGGACTGAAACGAGGGTGACTCGGTTCAGAAAGGGACATTGCCCACTAAGATAGTCTTGGCAATGAGTCTTGACTAACAAGAAATGATTCAATATGATTATGTGTGTATGCCACAAAGTTTCATGTTTTATGTTATGATTATTGTGATTACATTTCACTGCCATGATTTATCCCATGTTATGAAATTATGATCTCTTTTGCAGGTTAAGATTTCCAAAAGTTATGTGCTTATGTATATGATGTGATTGATATTTCTTTTATTTACCCTTACTGAGCATTTGAGCTCACCCTTTTGTATGTTTTCTTTCCCCAGGTCAGGAAGAAGGTTATTACGTAAGATATGCCAAAAGGGACTAGAGATATGATGAAATAAATGGGAGACCGTGTAGACGCTTTATGAACCAGTTGTTTATGTTTCCCAGTTTCTAAAGACACTATACCTATACGGTCCTTTTGTGGTTTTGTCCTATGTTGTAATAAGTGTGCTTCAATTTTGAAGTATTAACAATGTATGTAAAGTATGGGTCGTTATAGTTGGTATCAGAGGAAATGTATAGTCAACCTTTGGAAACTAGGATGTGAAAGCCTTAGTAAGAACCCTAAGGATAAGTCTAAGCATTGAACACAATCTTAGTGTTTTATAAATGGCCATGAATAACCTAGGATAAGACCTTAAGAGTGAAAATTGTATTCTTTAATTATGTGGTTTTCCTATTATAATTAATGTTATTCACACTATTCTTCTTGGTTTTAGTCAATGGTTGGAACCCGAAGGAACCGTGTTAATGCGGAATGCGATGGGCAATGCAATGATTGTCCCCCTGAGCAACCAAACGATATGGGAGATGGAATGAAAAATCATGTAGCCATGCTCACACGTCTTTCTCAAGCTATGAATCATGCAGGACTTCCAAACGAGCAAAGGAAGGAGCAACATTCTATTGAATCCTTCATGAGGCAGCGTCCACCTTCTTTCAGCGGGTCTACTGATACATTAGTTTCTGAACAATGGATTAGTACTACTGAAAAGATATTTTCAGTTCTTCAATGTTCTGAACATGATAAAGTCATCCTAGTAGTGTATCGTTTGGAAGTAGATGCTGATCAATGGTGGAATCTTATTAAGAATACGAGGCAAAGGGATGAAATTGAGTCCATGGAGTGGGATGAGTTCAAGAACTTATTTTTCAATAAGTAATTCCCTCGTATTCTCCGAACAAAGATGGAGAAAGAGTTTCTTGAACTGAAGCAAAGGGATGATGAATCTGTTGGTACCTATGAAGCAAATTTTACAAGACTTGCAAGGTACGCTTCTGGTATTATTATCCAACCTGAGAGTAAGATCGATCGATTCTTTAGTGGCTTAAAACCAAGTCTTCGAAGGGCGTTAGACATAAGGGACTTCAATAGCTACGAGGAAATCGTTCGATGTGCTCTCAAAGTCGAGATAGAGATTGGAGTAACCCATCAGTCATATGGGTTTGATAAGAAGAGGAAAATGGAATTCAATGGAAAATCTAAAGAGCACACTGAAAAGAATATGAGCTTTCCCTTATTCTCAAAGTGTGGAAAGAAACATGGAGGGAGTTATCTTAAAGGGACAAGTAAATGTTTCAAATGTGTAAAGGAAGGTCATCGGGCATTTGAATGCCGCGATAATGGGAAGAAGATGTCTAATGATGCAAACAAAGGAAGGGATACACAGAATGAACCTACTACACTTCAATGTTTCAAGTGCAAGGATATGGGGCATTATGCCAATCAATGCCCAAATCCAAGGGTTGATGATGATGGTCGACGTCAACAAACTCTTAAGGCTAAAGACAAAGGAAAGTCACATGAAATTTCTATCAGCGATGTGGAGTACGATAACGAAGTGGTGAAAGGTACACTTACCATCCACTCTAAAGTAGAAAATGTTTTATTTGATTCTGGATCCACCCACTCTTTTATTTCTGAAGAATTTTCTAAGGGTATCACCATATTACCTCAACAATTAGATGTTGAGTTAGCTGTGACAACACCTAATGGCACATCAATTGCATCAAAAGTTTATAATTCTTCTCCAATTGACGTTTGTGGGAAAGTGCTTCCTGAAAATCTTGTGATCCTTACTTTAGTAGAATTCGATGTGATTCTTGGAATGGATTGGCTTTCTTTATACGGAGCTCATATCAATTTCCAAATAAGGGAAGTCACATTTCATATTCCAGATCAATCTATGATCGTCTATCAATGCAAGGATGAACATAACCTTCTAGTGGAAATTTCTTCCATTTTATGGGTATTGATTCCACTAAATGAAGGTTATTTATCTCAAATGGTTGGTGAGAAACTCGTGATTAAGAATATTCCCATCGTACGGGAGTTTGATGATGTCTTTCCGGAGGAATTACCGGGTCTTACACCAAATTGTGAAGTTGAGTTTTCAATAGAACTCGTACCGGGTGATTTGCCTATTTCAAAGACACCTTATAGAATGGCCCCAATTGAGTTGCAGGAATTGAAGAAGCAACTCCAAGAGAATCTTGATAAGGGATTCATACACCCTAGTGCATCACCTTGGGGAGTACCTGTTCTATTTGTTAAGAAGAAAGATGGATCAATGAGACTCTTCATTGATTATCGAGAACTTAACAAGATCACTATCAAGAACAAATATCCTCTCCCACGCATTGATGACTTATTTGACCAACCACGTGGAGCTCAATACTTTTCCAAGATTGATCTTCGTTCAGGGTATCATCAATTAAGGGTCAAAAAAGAGGATATACCAAAGATGGCTTTCCGTACAAGGTATGGACACTCTGAATTTATAGTGATGCCATTTGGTCTTACTAATGCCCCTGCTATCTTCATGGATCTGATGAATAGAGTCTTTAGAGACTATCTTGATCAATTTGTGGTAGTCTTTATAGATTATATTCTTGTCTATTCAAAGAGCAAGGAAGAGCAAGAAGATCACTTGAGAATTATATTGAAGACCCTGAGAAAGGAGAATATTTATGCCAAATTTACCAAGTGTGAATTTTGGCTTCAAAAAGTTGCATTTTTGGGTCACATAATCTCAAAAGAGGGGATATCTGTGGATCCATAAAAAATAGAGGTTATCGAAAGATGGTCGAGACAAACAACAGTAACTGAGATCCGAAGTTTTCTTGGTTTGGCTGGATATTATTGACGTTTTGTAAAAGATTTTTCACGATTATCTAATCCACTCACCAAGTTGACTCGGAAAGGAGTAAAGTTTGTCTGGACGGAAGAATGTGACGAGAATTTCAAGGAGTTGAAAAGAAGGTTATCCAGTGCACCTGTGCTCACACTGCCTTGTAGTGGAGAAAGGGGTGTGATCTATAGTGATGCATCCAAGAAGGGATTAGGGTTTGTTCTTATGGAAAATGATATGGTGATAGCTTATGCCTCACGACAGTTGAAAATCCATGAGCAAAATTACCCAACACATGATTTGGATTTAGCTGCGGTAATCTTTTCATTAAAGATTTGGAGGCATTACCTTTATGGTGAAAGGTGTGATATTTATACTGATCATAAAAGTTTAATGTATATTTTCACACAAAAGGAGCTGAATATGCATCAAAGAAGATGGTTGGAGCTGATTAAGGATTATGAATGCTCAATCCATTACCACCCTGGGAAAGCAAACAAGGTGGAAGATGCATTATGTCGACAAGACCATGCTAGTTTATCCATGACGAAGATCACAAAAGATCCAATATTTATGGATTTACAAAGGATGGATCTTGGAATTATAATGGAAAGGGAAAAATCTTATCTTTATCAAATGAATGTTCAACCATCTATACATGTGAAGATTAAAGAGGCACAGAAAGAAGATGTCGAGTTACAAAAGAAGGTGAGAAATGTTCCTGAGTTCAACCTTGATTGTGATGGGATAATACAGTTCAGGAATCGGGTTTGTGTTCCTCCCATCCCCGAATTAAAGAAGGAGCTGCTGGATGAGGCTCATAGTTCTTCATTCTCTATTCATCCTGGAAGCACGAAGATGTATAGGGACCTGAAAGAGTACTTCTGGTGGGATGTCATGAAAAGAGATGTTGCTGAATATGTCTCTCGATGCTTGGTTTGTCAACAAGTTAAAGCTGAGAGACAGAAGTCTAAGGGGATGTTACAACCATTACCCATACCCGAATGGAAATGGGAAAACATCACTATGGACTTTGTCACAGGACTTCCTAAAACATCCAAAGGCAATAATGCTATCTGGGTCATAGTTGATTGTCTTACAAAGTCTGCACACTTCATTGCTATTAGAGAGGATTTCTCTCTAGATCAACTTGCCAGGATATATGTAAAGGAAGTGGTAAGATTGCATGGAGTACCACTTTCTATTATATCTGATCGGGATCCGAGATTTACCTCGAAGTTCTGGAGAAGTCTTCAGCATACTCTGGATACATAGTTGAGTATCAGCACTGCTTATCATCCTCAGACAGACGGTCAGTCTGAGAGAACAATTCAAACCCTGGAAGATATGTTGAGAGCTTTCTCTATGGATTTCAAAGGAAGTTGGGATCAACACCTACCTTTAGTGGAATTTTCTTATAATAATAGCTTTCACTCCAGTATTCAGATGGCTCCTTATGAAGCTCTCTATGGAAAGAAATGCAGGACTCCAACTTGCTGGGATGAAGTTGGGGAAAGAAAGCTATTAGGACCTGATCTCATTGATGAAATGGCAGAAAAGGTCAGATCTATTCAACAACACATAAGAGCAGCTCAGAGTCGACAGAAAAGTTATGCCGACAACCGAAGAAAAGACCTAGAGTTTGAAGTGGGTGATAAAGTTTTCTTATGAATATCTCCTTGGAAGAGGGTTATGAGATTTGGAATGAAGGGGAAGTTGAGCCCTAGATATATCGGTCCTTTCGAAATACTGGATCGTGTTGTGAAGGTAGCTTACCGATTGGCGCTTCCACCAAATCTCTCTCAAGTTCATGATGTGTTCCATGTATCTCTCCTGAGAGAGTACATACCTGATCCTTCACATGTACTCAGCTCAGAAGTTGTACCGCTGGAGCAAGATCTTTCTTATGAAGAACAACCGATAGAGATTCTGGATTGTAGCGAAAAAGTCCTACGAAACAAGACCACTCGATTGGTGAAAGTTTTATGGAGGAACCACCAACTTGAAGAAGCTACATGGGAGCTTGAGGATATGATGAGGGAGAAGTATCCTCATCTGTTTGTTACAAAGTGACGAATTTCGAGGGAGAAATTATTTTTAAGGGGGGTAGAATGTAACACCCGATATTTTTATGAGTAATATTTTTTTTATTTTATATATATATCATCAAAGGAATCTTTCACTACACACTAGCTTGACTTACTTTACACGCAATCACGACCTTCCTCGATAGCTTGCGTTGTACGCAATACCGAGTTTCACTAAACGACGATATGCTATTAAAATATTATTTAAAATAGCCGTTATGAATAGTAATAACCACTTTTTGAAATTTTATCTTTCAAAATGGACCTCATTTTTGGATTCGTAATACCGAAATTAGCCTAGGGTGAAATTTTGGTATTTTTCTGAAAACTTTCAATTTTTGATGAATAGTGAAACCACTAAGTGGTAGGTTAAAAACTGAATTTTGCATAAAACTTAATTTTACCGCTTCTGTGAATGGAATTTAGAAAATCTGACAGACACGGTTGATATCAGTAAGTAAAATTTGGTTCAATGAGATAAAAATAATTTTTTGGTGAATAGTAACTTTATACTTTTTCTTACCGCGGTTAATAGTAAATAGGGTAACTAAGGGTAAATATGATATTAATATTACCATAACACATGTCCTAATTCTATTGTATAAGTGTAATTCGACCAAAAACAACCTTATGAATATAATATGACCATTTAGGTCCACTTGGATTAGATTATGACATTTAATATTATTTTATTTAATGAATAGTTAAAATAGTTAAAATCAAAGTTTAATAACTAAAACATTTTTAATATGGGGTTATACATAAGATAAATTCGACTATAAATATTCATTAGAAATATAAAAAGATTTCCTATATAATGATATTTTATTTATAATTTTTAGACTTTAAATAAATTAATTTATTTATGACACAACGATGATGCAGTAATTACCCTTTTAAGGAAATGTTAACATAATTGATGTTATAAATGCTCAAATAAATGTAATTTGAGACTTTTTATGAATTCAACTAATTTTATAGGTTACTATGATATATTAGTGTTGATTTAATCAACTTTGTTCGAACATATAATTCTCTTATGACTTTCACAAAAATCATATATCAAATAGTGTCAAAATTGACACAAAATAGTTTTAAAATCAAATATTATATTATTAATTGTTATTTTATTCCTAAAAATCTAATATTCGGACAAATGACTTATATAAGGATATATATATTAATAATAAACAACTTGGGGTTCGTTTGGCATGTTATAGTAAGTGTATTAACCATATAGTGTAAGAAAACAAAAAGTCACGGTAAAATTTAAATTATTTAACTTAGAGTTAAATCTAATTTATAAGGTTAAAATAATAACCTAAACATGTCTAAATCCTATTGGTTGATCGTATTTTGACCCATCCCCACTTTACCTTCGAAATAAGACCCTTTGGAACCATTATAAACCCATTTTGACTTTAATATAAAATAATATTTTGAGATATTCCTAAGGTGCCCCTCTCCTCCCTTATAAAATGGGACCTCCTCACACCAATTTGAGCACTCAAGCTCGGCCAACCCCTGCCAAAATCCCTTCTCCACTTCCCTAGAATAATCCTAGAGGTCCTGGTCTTCTTCAAAGACCAATCTTAGTTCTCTAAGTGGAGGATTCAAAGAGGCGTTTCAAAGAAGAGGTAATATCCATTACCGATCTTTTCAATTTCTTTCTTCTTCAACTTCTTCTTCTTTAGTTGTTTCATGATAAAGTAATAACATAAGTATTACTTACATACTGATATTTTATTTTAAATATGAAACAACCCTAATTCACCTTCTATCCATCCTATGGAAAAATGAAATCACTGCGCGTGCGTACGTACGGAATACCGTCTCCACGCCGTGGTGTAATCTATTTTCCACCATCACCTTACAAGGATGGGTATAATGGTGTAATGAGTAACTATATATGATTATTATAAAGTTATATAGATACTGAAATAGTATAAATACACTTAAATACAATTCCATGATCATGGGAACAATATCATCACTCGTGCGTACGTACGGAATACCGTCTCCACGATGTGATGCGACTCGTTCTACATGATCATCATTACATAGTAATTATATAAATGAATTGAATGAATAAATATGATATATTTTACACTAATATCATTCTGGATATAAGGTATATATAACCTTAAAAGAAGAATAAGAATTTATTTGGCAAAACACGCATAAGAACAAAAGGCAATAAAGACCCGAGTAACAAGTAACAATGAAATATTACTAATAAGAAGCTAAGAATATGACCATATATGATATCATATCAATATTTAAGATTCTGGAATAAGTCAATAACATTATTTAAACCATTATACAGGAGCTTCGGACACGTACAAAGAAAATCGGACCTAAGGTAAGGGAAATATCACAATCTCATTTTTATCCGAGATTGTTTATACTTTATTATTTACTGGGGTGTATTTTATCATCCACATCCATGTTTCATGAATATGTAATATTATTTCCATCCACCTACAAATGTTTATATCTAATTTTACCCTTCGGTGAGTTTTTAGTAAAAGATACGAAAGGAATCTTTTGTCGTTTTTCGTACGCGGTACTTTTTTGACTTTTCCGGCAAAAGTACGCGAAGAATGTTTTTTTTAACTTATACGGCATGAATGGATTTTTAAAACATTATTTCCAAGAAGCTTCCTTTACAAGTTTTCATGTTTATTTTTAATCAACTTCTTTTAGTTTAAAATTGTATGACATGTTAAGAAAGGAAAAAGGGTTTTAAAGTAGAAAGAATATTTTCTTCAAGAATGGAGTTCAAGTGTTTTATCAAAATTATTTTCCATCTAAGATAATATAGGGTTCTATTTTTATCCCTATTATTACATTTATTTGATTATGTTTTGATGGAAGTATTTTTATGAATTCCTTTATCTTATATGAATTGTTTTATGATGTCATGTTGTTTAAGAATCCCATTTTTATTACATGGGTTATGAAATGGTGTATGAATTATGATTTTGTGGCACACATAAGAATGGTATCATTATGAGATGTGTGGGACCTATATATCCCTCCAATTCATTGGGTAAATATTTTATATCTCATGAGATAGACATGGCTGGAATGGTAGGTTATACCGGTTCAGTGAAATAGGACTGAAAAGAGGGTGACTCAGTTCAGAAAGGGACATTGTCCACTAAGATAGTCTTGGCAATGAGTCTTGACTAACAAGAAATGATTCTATATGATTATGTGTGTATTCCACAAAGTTTCATGTTTTAAGTTATGATTATTCTGATTACATTTCACTGCCATGATTTATCCCATGTTATGAAATTATGATCTCTTTTGCAGGTTAAGATTTCCAAAAGTTATGTGCTTATGTATATGATGTGATTGATATTTCTTTTGTTTACCCTTACTGAGCATTTGTGCTCACCCTTTTGTATGTTTTCTTTCCCCAGGTCAGGAATAAGGTTATTAAGTAAGATATTCCAAAAGGGACTATAGATATGATGAAATAAATGGGAGACAGTGTAGACGCTTTATGAACCAGTTGTTTATGTTTCCTAGTTTCTAAAGACACTATACCTATACGGTCCTTTTGTGGTTTTTTAATATGTTGCAATAAGTGTGCTTCAATTTTGAAGTATTAACAATGTATGTAAAGTATGGGTCGTTATAGCCGGTCCCCTTCCAGCTCTGTCGTTGGCGGCCCGGTTCGGCCGCCGGTCACCTTTTTTCGCCGCGGCCCGGAACCGGCCGCGACCCTTGTCGTCCGGCGCGGTGCGACGGCACCACGCCCCTTCGCCACGGCCCCGCTCTGGCCGTGGCGCCTTCGATTTTCTTTGACATGGAACGACGGCGTCGCGTTCTTAACTTCTTTCCATGGCGCGGCGCGACAGAACCGCCCAATACCTGTCGTGTGATTCCCGCGTGGTGCGACGGCACCACGCCATTCCGTTCCATCCAAAAAGAATCAAACATGAACATAGGAGGGGGGTTCGACCGTGTTTGTGTGGTCCGGCCCCCTTCTTTTTAATCGATATCATCTAGTCGAAAATACACGATAATAGATAAACTGGAATCATGGATGTAAATAAGTAAATAAAATAACCCCCTACCTCGGTTCAGGAACGGTGTTCGTCAACGAGCCGCGGAAGACGAGCGTCGCGAAGGTCGGGCGTCGCGGGAGAATGTTGACGTCGCGAAGTGAGGATTAGAAGTTGTTGACTAAGATTTCATTGCGGAAAACCGTCGCGGAAGAGACGATGTGGAAGAAGAACGTCGCGTCGCGGATATGGCGTCGCAGAAGAACTGTGTTCTTCGGCGGAGAAGTTCTTCGTTGAAGAATGGTGTTCTTCGCGTTCTTCGTCGAGGTTGAAGAAGAAGAAGAAGATGCTTTCCCAATCCTCTCAAGGTTGCAAAACTCTAACATAATAAAATAAGACTATGTCTTATTTTATTAACACAACCTACCAATTGAATTTCAAAAGTATGAAATTCAATAACCACACACAACTCACCTCATTAAACTTATTACATTTAAGTCATAAGTTATAACTTAGGTTAAAAAAATTAAAGTGGGAGTTGAGGGGGGTTTTAGAGGATATGAAGGGGTGGGGTTCGTGTGGGCCCCACCACCCTCATAACCTCCCAAGGGAGGTTGGGTGGTTACCCAACTTCCATCAAGAACTAACACTTAGAGTAAAATAATAAAAATTGTAATGTAATTATAAAATAAACTTCCACAATTTTTATTATCAACACTCGTGTAAACGCAACTCCGGAACAGGAGTTCCTAAGCAATTACTGGTGTTGCGGTTCCATCGGTGCCCTCGGAATTTGATTCTGGGCACTGGTTCAAAAGTTAGAAAAACCCGCTCGTTCGTTCACTAAATGTACCCGAGCCAAACTTCGGAAATTGATTCCGGGCACACCGGGCCTCGGAATCAGGTGCCGTCAGAAACCGCACTCTTGTAAAATTCCAAAGAAAATTAATAAAAAAATTTCCTTGAATTTTACGGGTTTTTACATTACTCCCACCTCAGGGCTTTACGTCCTCGTACAGATACATCAAAACTTGGGGAAAAAATGAGGGTACTGAGCACGCATCTGAGCCTCCCGCTCCCAAGTGCTCTCCTGGAGGTTCCCGTGCTGCCATCTGATGTTTACTAGAGGAATCGACCATCCACGTAGGACCCGCTTCTGTCGATCCATGATCTCCACCGGGACCTCCGTAACAGTCTCCCCATCATCAACGTCAATCTCCCCATGTTGAATGATGTACGTCGGGTCGTTCACGTATCTCCTCAGCTGAGATATGTTGAAGACGTCGTGCACTCGGTGAAACTGAGGTGGTAGATCCAAATGATAAGCCACCTCTCCAATCCTGCTGAGGACCTGGAAGGGTCCGATGAAGCGCGGAGATAACTTGTCACCTCGGACAAATCTCCGTAATCCACGTCGAGGTGAGACACGCAAGAAGACGTGGTCACCATCCTCGAACTCTAGTGGCCTCCGCCTCCTGTCAGCGTATGACTTATGCCAGCTCTGAGCTGTCCTCATCCGCTCCTGGATGACCTGGACCTTCTCTGTCGTGGCCTGGACCATCTCCGGTCGCACAAGTGCTGACTCCCCAGGGTCTGTCCAGCACAAAGGAGATCTGCAAGGTCGGTCGTACAACGCCTCGTACGGTGCCATCCCGATGGTGGAGTGGTAGTTGTTGTTGTACGCAAACTCCACCAAGGGTAGGTGGTCCTCCCAGCTATGACCAAATTCGAGGACACATGCGTGGAGAATGTCCTCAAGAGTCCGAATGGTCCTCTCCGTCTGACCATCCGTATGAGGGTGAAAGGCGGTGCTCAAACGTAGCTGCGTCCTGAACACCTCCTGCAACCCCTTCCAAAGCTGGGACGTAAAGCGAGCATCTCGATCGGAGACAATAGATGATGCCACACCGTGAAGCCGAACAATCTCCTGAACGTAAAGATGTCCCAAGATCTCCACTGAGCCCTGCTCTCTGATGGGTAAGAAGTGAGCCGACTTGGTGAGTCTGTCGACAATCACCCAGATGGAGTCGTGACCTCTGGAAGTGTGTGGAAGTCCAGTCACGGAGTCCATAGATATGCCATCCCACTTCCACTCTGGAACCTCCAAGGGATTTACCAAGACTGCTGGTACCTGATTCTCTGCCTTCACCTGCTGGCAGGTGAGGCATCGAGAAACAAACTCGGCCACAACCTTCTTCATGCCCGGCCACTAGTGCTGTCGTCTGAGATCCGGGTACATCTTCGCCACTCCAGGATGTACCACCAAAGGAGAAGTGTGAAACTCTCTGAGTACCTCCTCCCGTAAAGCGACTGGTACCATGGTACGTCCTCTGTAAAGGATGTCATGCTCTGCTCCAAAGGAGAAACCATCAGGTGCCTGTCCTGAGGATATCTGTGCATGTCGTGTCTCACAGTCAGCGTCCCCACGTTGTGCCTCTCTGACCTGCTGTAGAAGTGGAGGAGTGACTGTGAGAGACTGAAGGAAGGCGGCTCCATCTCTATCCACAAAGGATATCTGCAAAGCGGCTAGCTGCTCTGTCGCCTCCTCAGGTAGCTTAATGCCCGTCCTCCTGCTGAGGGCATCAGCTACTACATTCCCCTTCCCAGGAGTATAGACTATCTCAAAGTCATAGTCCTGGAGGAACTCGAGCCATCGCCGCTGTCTCAGGATCAGGTCCTTCTGCGAGAAGATGTACCTGAGACTCTAGTGTTCATAAAAGACTGTAAAGCCTCCCAATGAGAACACCCTAGAAGACGGGAAGATGGGAGCTCTCGAACCCTTCTCCAACGGGTGACTTCAAACCCTAGCCTTCGTTGCTGTATCTACGTGATCTTTCGGATGGCCGGCTTCGATCCGGAGTGGGAATTGGTTTCCCCTCCTGCTCTCTCTTTGACAGATTCTGATGTCTCAAAAATCGAAGTCGGGAAGTTTCAAGTTCCTCTTCGATCTCTTCCTGTCTCCTTCCGTGATGCGCTGAAAGGTACTGATCTTAGTAGCGTGAAGGACTGTATGCAACCGCTCTATAGAAAGCTAGAAGATGGTGGCTTCTTGGTCGACGCTGATCCGGAAGCCCTGAAGCAAAGAGAACAAATGTGCAAGTACTCTGTCCTTGGCTGAGTTTCATACAACGCAGGGGATAGACCCTGGCCTCTTTCTGAGCTTAAGAGCAGGATTGCACACTGCTGGAATTCCTCAAAATGGAAGATGGTCCCCCTTGGGAAAGGATACTATCACATCCTCTTTAGTTCTCAAGATGAACTCGATCAGGTATGGAAGCTTGGTAACCTTCGTTTGCAGCCTGGATTTCTTAGAATTTTTGATTGGGACCCTACATTTAACCCATACACACACAAAAATTATATGGCGCAAGTTTGGATTAGAATTCATGGGCTTAATTGGTTTTATTGGCACTCGAAGATTTTAAATGACATTGCGTCTTGCATTGGATCCCCTATTAAAATTGACCATAAAACTTTGAATGGGGATCTAGTTCTTTATGCAAGAATTATGGTTGAAGTAAATTTAGCCAATGAACTTCCTACTAGCATAGGTTTTAATGCCCCTGATCATAGATTAGAACTCAGCATTGAGTATGAAAAGAAGCCACCCTTCTGTGGAGTGTGCAAACTAATTGGGCATAACCTTGCAAGATGTAGGGTCTTTAGAAAGAAAATGGATCCCCCCATTAATAATGATTGGCACGAGGTCAAGAATGCTAAAAAAGGGAAGAATGTCACAATAAACACTGAGCCCCCACAAAAAAAGCAAAATATTTGGGTTAAAAAATCAGGTGACCTTCCTTCCTTAGAAGGAAAATCCTGGGGAGATTTGGTTACGGAAGAAGAGGCCCCACAACACAAAGACAATCCAAATGGTCTCGAAAAACCAGTGGTTGAGGGCACCAGAAGTAGTTCAGCTAAGAGCTACCCTTTAACTTTCTTCAATCCTCCCAATAATGCCCCTGCCTCTGGTACTTCATGTTTAAATGAGCATATTTGCAGGGACCTGGAGGACACTTTGCCTTCAGCTCTCATAGATAATTCTGCTGCACCTAGCATAACACAGGGTAAGGCTGTGAACACTGCTGATCCAAGTACCTCTGTGTCTTTCAATTCAAATGAGAACCCTGTCCCTTCTGTTTTCAATGCTCCTGTTATAGAGAATCAAACTGATAATCTTGCCTCTCCTGGATTTGTTTCTGCTCACACTTCATCACACACCACTGATTCTGCTCCCATATTGCATACAGAACCTGTTTCAGTCGGCAAGGTGGGGGTCAATACTCCCCTTAACATGCAGACTTCTGTGTCTTTCAATTCAAATGAGAACCCTGTCTCTTCTGTTTCCAATGCTCCTGTTATAGAGAATCAATCTGATAATCATGCCTCTCCTGGATTTGTTTCTGCTCAAACATCATCACACACCACTGATTCTGCTCCCATTTTGCATATAGAACCTGTTTCAGTCGGCAAGGTGGGGGTCAATACTCCCCTTAACATGCAGAATTCTGCTCTCTTGCAACGCCAGGCTGACATCTCTTCTTCGATTTCTGTTGAAAAAACTGCTAGTCCTCTTAATGAATCTGTTTTACAAGTGTCTAGGACTGATCCTGCCGATCTTTTGACTCCTAGTAGAGCACACACCACACTACCTGCCACTGTTTCAGACCCTGAATCTATTCATAATCTTGCCTCCTGTTCGATGTGCAACTTGGTTCCCGGTACTCCTGCTGGCAAGAAGGATTTCGTTGATATTCCTAACTCTGTCTTAGATTCCTCTATACCTGATGCACCTGAATCTGTCCAGCTTGAGTCTGGCACGTTTTCCTATCCTGTGCAACCCCCTACTCAGGCTGATGCTCCAGGGTTTGTCCAGTCAAGCCCCATTTTGCTTCCTGCTTCTTCAGAATTCCCCCCTCCTGTTCAGATTTCCCCATCCCTCTTCGCCCCAGATAGTGGGATTATTCAGTCTAGGGATGAGCAACAGCTCTCAACTGAGCTAGACACAGTTCACGGACCGGACAAAAATCACACTTTGAACTGTACTCAACTTTTGAATACTCCAGTTGCTGCCCCTAACCCAAAATCAGACCTGAAATCATCTCCCTCTCAAACACCTAAAGATCATGCCAGCCAATAGGAGTCTACCTCCTCCGCAATGGTTACGAGATCCCAAAAGAAGAAAGGATCTAGTAAATCTCAAAAAAAGAAGGGTTCAAACCCAGCCCGCAAATAGTAATGAATATTCTTTATTGGAACTGTCAAGGTATAGCCAACAATGACACCTCCACAACTCTTAGGAGGTTTTTAAACACACATAAACCCCAACTCTTAGCCATTGCTGAACCTAAAGTCAACTTTAAAATGAACTATATGAGATTTGGCTCTCTCAATTACAACTTTTTAGGATCTTGTAAAAGTAATCCTCATTTTGACACTTTGTGGATCTTCTTCCACAACTCTTTAAAAAATGTCAACATTTTTAGAGCCTCTGAACAACAACTTACCTGTGATTTCTTGTGGAATAGTCGGCATATCTTTTGCACTTTGGTTTATTCCAAGAATAGATACCAAGATAGGAGACCTTTATGGCATGAACTCCTTGATATGGAGAAAAACATTCAAGAATCCTGGGTGGTTATGGGTGACTTCAATGCCATCCTTTCCCCCTCTGAAAAAATTGGTCCCTCACATCTTACTATTTCCACTAAGGAATTTATCTCTACTATTGATGACTCTAACCTTTTTGAAATCACTCTCATTGGTGCTAAATACACTTGGTATAGGAGGCATCACAACAAAACTGTTGCTAGTAAACTTGACAGAGCTTTCGTCAACATGAAGACTCTCGACAACTGGGACAAAATAACCAGTGTAACCCTCCCGAGGCTCAATTCTGATCATCATCCTATCCTTGTTAGCATTCTTACGAATGATCGTAATCCTGTCATCCCCTTCAAGTTTAATAACGCTTGGTCCTCGAACTCTGAATGTGTCACCTTTATCGATGTAACCTGGAACTCCATGAAACATCATAATGATCCTTTTGCCTGTTTACGCAAATTAAAAATTCTCAAACAGGCTCTGAAAGGTTGGTGCAAAAATTCTAATACTCAAATTGATTCTGATATCTCCTATCTCGAAGAGGAACTCAATCGTATCCAGACTCAGAACACAAACTCAGATTTAAATATGGATCCTCAATTGGAAGCTAATATCTCTTCTAAACTTAATTCCCTTCTTACTTTCAAGGACAATATTCGTAAACAAACTTTCAGGACTAAATGGCTAACCGATGGTGATCGAAATACAAAATTCTATAACTGTCTTCAAAGAATTAGAAAGGTCAACCGCCCCTTACTAGGCTCATTAAAAATGACCTGATCATTGATTCTGAAGAATCGATTGCGGACCATGTCACCTCGTACTTTTATAGCATTTTTAATGGTCCTGATATAAATATTGATCTTGAACCGGATATTATTCCTTTAATGGTGGATGATCAAGACAATGAGACTCTTTTAAGCATCCCTCTTGAACATGAAATCAAAGACACAGTCTTTGGTCTTAATCCTGACAGTGCTCCTGGTCCGGATGGATTCAACAATGGTTTCTTCCAAAAGCATTGGCATATAATTCGCAATGATGTTTGTAACCTTGTTAAGTCCTTTTTCACCCACGGATATCTTCATCATGGAATCAATGCTCAATTTCTAACCTTAATTCCTAAGGTTGAGAATGCTTCTGAGATTCACCAATTCAGACCCATCGCTCTGATTAACACTATCTATAAAATTATTACTAAAATTTTTGCTAATAGACTTGCTCCTATCTGCAATAAAATTGTCTCTTGGAACCAATTTGGCTTTATTAAAGGTAGGTCAATCCAAGACTGTATCTGTCTTACTTCAGAATGTACCAATAGTTTAAATAGAAGCACAAGAGGGGGCAATGTGGCAATCAAACTTGATATCAGAAAGGCTTTTGATACCATTGACTGGAATTTTATCTTCAAAGTTCTAAAAAACTTTGGCTTTAATGATTCTTTCATTGGTAGAATTAAGACCCTCTTTCACTCGGCCTATATCTCGATCCTGATTAATGGTACTCCTAGAGGTTTTTTCAATTTCTCCAAGGGTGTCAGGCAGGGTGACCCTCTTTCTGCTATCATTTTCGTTATTGCTGAGGATTACCTAAGTAGACTTCTTAACAAGCTGGTTGATCAACATATGCTTAAACCTATTCAAGTTGCCAGGAATTTAAATGCCCCTACCCACCTTTTATATGCTGATGATATTATCTTATTCATCAAAGGGGATAAAAAAAATATTCATGTTCTTAAGCAAGCGATTTCTCACTATGAACAAATCTCTAGGCAAGCAATTTCTTGGGACAAATCGTATATCTTCTTTGGAAAAAATTTTCCTGTAAGAAGGAAATCTAATATCACCACCTATCTGGGTATTAAAGAGGGTTTCTTGCCCTTCAACTATTTGGGTGTTCCAATATTTTGGGGTAGTCCCAAAGCTACCTACTTCGCTAACATCATTGATCAAATCACAAATCAACTCGCTAGCTGGAAAGGCAAAACTCTCTCCATGGCTGGGAGAATCTGTTTGGTTAAATCGACCATTGTTTCTAAAATGGTCTATTCCTTCATGGATTATAAATGGCCCGTCAGCGTTTTAAAAAAAATTAACACTTATATTAAGAACTTCATTTGGTCTGGAAACATTTTTGAAAAGAAACTTGTTACCATACCTTGGAACTCTTGCTGTAAACCCATGGCTAATAGTGGTATTGGCATAAAAAATCTAAATCTGTTTAATGATGCTCTTCAGGACCACCTCACTTGGCACATTATCAACTCCACCTCTAACGCCACTGATTTCCTACACCATAGATTCCTATTTAAGCTCTTAAAAGGTAATCTTAATTTCATCAACTCATCCATCTGGCCCTCTATCCGGGACTCTTATCATAGGATCATGCAAAACTCTAGATGGATCATCAGTGCTGATTCTTCCATTAATTTTTGGTGTGACAATTGGTGTGGTACCCCCCTGATATCCTTGTTACCCTCACATAATCCTCCTGATGATACTAATCAGACTATAAAGGAGGTTTTGCAATCTCACCATCATGATCTCCCTGACAATATTGCTCAAATTATTGACAATCATCTTTTTTCTCCTAATGATGATTTCCTTGTTTGGGAGCCTTCTACCAATGGCATCCTGGATTCAAAGAATTATTATAAGCATAATTTCTCTGATAATGACTCTAGTTTCCTATGGGTAAATCAATTTAACAAACCCTGGATTAAACCTTCTAGGCTCACCCTTATTTGGCGCATTGCCCATAATAGACTGCCAACGGAAACCTGTCTCCAAACTTTTGGTATTCAACTCTGTTCTAAGTGTCGCCTGTGTAATCAACATAGGGAGGATGCCAATCATCTCTTCCTATCTTGCGCGACGGCCTCTGCTCTTTGGAATTATATTTCTGAATTATTTAATAATAGATGGTTCTTTACTGACTCAATTTCCTTGTTTATAAAAAATTGTACTAGATATGATATTTCTATGCAGATAAAAAACCTTTTCCTGACGGCAGTGGCGGAGCATCTTCATGAGATCGGGTACGTCAGAAACGCCCTCATTCACAACAATCACCGTCTCAATCTTAATGCAGGGAAAGCTCGGATTCTTCTGGCGGTTCATGAAGCTGCCTCAATACAAAAAGACTGTTGTAACAACTCAGTTGGTGACTTTGTGATTCTTCGACAGCTCCGTGTTCCTGGCATCTACCCAAAGCCCAAACACTCATTTGAAGTATTCTGGAAATCTCCAATGCCAGGATGGATTAAAGTGAACGTCGATGGCACCTCCAAAGGCAACCCTGGACCTGCCAGTTGTGGTGCCATCTTCAGAGACTCAGCTGGGCAGTGTCAGGGCTGCTTCTTTGTTGGTTGTGGTCACTCTTCTTCTCTGGAGGCGGAAATGTTGGGGGTCATTCATGCTGTTGATTTTGCGCACCAAAGAGGTTGGAGAAAGCTCTGGATAGAAAGTGATTCAACCACTATCATTCATGTCATCTGGAATGGAAACATCAATCTGGCCTGGACTCTTACCACACGTTGGATGAATTGTCTGAATTTGCTTCACGGGATGGACTATATAGCTACTCATGCCTACCGGGAAGCAAATGTTGTTGCTGATGCTCTTGCCAACAAAGGAGTTAATCAACACATGACTTGGATGGACTCTATTCCTTCTGATTTATTTTACCTTCTTGATAGAGATTGTAAAAAAATCCCATCTTTTCGCCTCTTGTAACCCTGTTTTGTTTATCAATAAATTGTGCTATGGTCTTTGACCAAAGCACTACCATTAAAAAAAAGACTGTAAAGCGCTCGCCCATCATATAGTGTCGCCATGTCTTCAGAGTGAAGATCACTACTGCTAACTCCAGGTCGTGGGTAGCATAGTTCTGCTCATGCGGCCTCAAATGACGTGATCCATAGGCGATCACTGCCCGTTCCTGCATTTGGACACATTCGAGTCCTCTCCCGGATGTATCACAGTAGACTACGTACCCTACTCCCTCCTCAGGCAACCTCAAGATAGGTGCGCTGGTCAATCTCTGTCTCAGCTCCTGGAAGCTCTGCTAACATCTGTCTGACCATACGAAGGGTTTCCCCTTCTTTCTCAAAGCATAGAGTGGTGCCGCAACTCTGGAGAAGTCTGGCACAAATATCCAGTAGTATCCAGCTAGACCCAAGAAACTCCGCACCTCTGTCACGCTCTTGGGTGGCTCCCAAGCTAACACTGCCTTGATCTTCGCAGGATCCACTGCAACTCCCGCCTCAAAGATGACGTGTCCCAAGAAGTGGACCTCACGTATCCAGAACTGGCACTTCGAGAGCTTACCATAAATTGGGTGCTCTCGGAGTGTGTCTAGTACAACCCGTAAGTGGTAGGCGTGCTCCTCCTCAGTCGTCGAGTAAATCAAAATGTCGTCGATGAAGACCACAACAAATCAATCGAGGTATGGCTGAAAGATCCTGTTCATGAGGTCCATGAACACTGGTGGAGAATTGGTTATTCCGAATGGCATAACCAAGAACTCATAGTGTCCATACCGACATCTGAAGGTTGTTTTCTACACGTCCTCGTCTCGAACTCTGAGCTGATGATAGCCTGAACTGAGGTCTATCATCGAGAACAACTGTGCTCCCTTGAGCTGATCAAAGAGGTCATCAAACCTCGGTAGCGGATACTTGTTCCTCACTGTCACCTGGTTCAGGCGACGATAGTCAACACAAAGTCGCAAGCTCTTGTCCGCCTTCTTGGCGAACAAAATCGGGGAAGCCCAGGGTGAAACACTGGGTCGGATGAACCCCTTGCCCTGCAAGTCCTCCAACTGTACCCGCATCTCTCGAAGCTCAGCGGGGGCCATCCGATATGCTGGAGTCGATATCGGGGTTGTCCCGGGGTACAGGTCAATATAAAAGTCTACCTCTCTGTGAGGAGGTAACCCTAGAATGTCGTCGGGGAAAACGTCCGCAAACTGATCCACCACTGTAGGAAATCCAGGACTCCGCATGTAAACTGGTCCTAGGATGAGGCTAGCCAACTGATGAGTGATGGGCTGTCCTCTCCTCCGCAGAAGTCTATCCTGTGCTGCAAAGGCTCCTTTCTCATCGGTGAAGGTGAACCTGCTCCCGTCGGTGCGTACACATCGCACCTTGCGCCTAAAACAGTCAATCTGTGCATTGACCGTAGATAACCAATCCATGCCCAAGATGACGTCGTAAGGCCTCGACGCCGCTACAAGAAGATCCCAGTCGAAGCTCTCACCTCCTAGAGTAAGCTCACACTGCCGGCACCAGTGCGTAATCGTCGAGTCTGCTTCTGTAGGAGTCTCTAGCCGTAAGGATCGAGCCAACGGCTCTATCAGAATCTCTGAGCTCCGAACAAGGGCAGCGGCTATGAAAGAGTGAATCACTCTTGTGTCTATAAGTACTGCAGCAAGGGTGGAATAGACACAGATAGTACCTCGAATCATCTCGGGCGCGCCGTGGTTATAGGCCTCCGCTGCCTGGAGCTATGCCTGTCTCTGCCCGCCAGCTCCCTGTGGTCGGGGTGGACCTCCTGGTGGTGGTGGTGGTGGTAGATCCTCAAAGCGTCGCCCACCACCTGCTGCTCGGACAGCTCCTCTGCCTTGTCCGCCTCCTCTCTACGGACTACCACGGTCGACCCTCTGCCTCTGCCTTAGTGGTCCCTCAACCGTCTGCTGCTCCTCGGAATGGCGGGTTGGGCAGTCACGAGCCGTGTGGCCCTGCCCACCGCACGAGTAGCACTGCCTGCCTCTCGAAAGACTGGCTCCGCGCTGTGTTCCCCGTACTGTTGAGCCAGTGTCCTGAGGTCCTCTGCCTGAGGGTCTGGTCTGCCTGGACCCAAGAGTCATCCATCAACTGCCTGCTACAGAAGACTCTGCTACGTGCCGCCCTGCGGTGGGTCTCGGTGCTGGTGTAGACTCAGCAAGAAAACTCTTGATCAAAAGGGCTCGCTCCAGTACTCCTGTCGGAGTCGGAATGCTGAGGGAGAACAGCGATGCCCTGATCTCATGTCTCAATCCCTGCTTAAAGGTCTGGGCACGGAAGAATGGGTCCCATAACATGTCGGTCGAGTATCACGAGAGATCGGTAAATCTTGCCGCGTACTGAGCGACCGTCATGCTGCCCTGCCGCAGCTAAAGAAGCTCCTGAATATGCACCGCACGGATGGTGGCTGGTACGAACTCCGAGCGGAAGAGGCTCTCAAAGTCTTTCCAAAGTAGAGATGCCTCATCATGCACCTGGAGCAGCAATCTCCACCATCGACCCTCTTCTGCGTGCAGTAGGCTCGTAGCGAGGATCACCATGAGGTCTGCTGGTGTCCTCACTAGCCTGAAAACTCGTACGACTGCCTCCAGCCAGTCCTCGGCTGCCTGGGGGTTCGTCTCCCCACGAAACATGGGCGGTCACTGGCGCTGGAACTCATGAAGTGCGCTGAGGCGACGTGCATCGTCAGCGGCTGGTGCTGGAAGCATCGGGGGATGGGCGGGTAGAGCTACCGCTGGTGCCACTGCTGACAAAGGGCCCTGCACTGAGGCCTCGTCGCTCGGTGGGCTGTCGTCACGCTCGACACTCGGAACCTTAGCTGGCTACCGTCGTGGGGACATCCTGAAAAGGAAACAGGTGCGCCACGGTCAGAACAGTATACCTGGTGAGATGATACAAAGTAATCACAAAGAAAACTTGAAACACATAGGCAATCAATGTTTTCGTGCATTAAGTCGGAAATCAGAAGTCAGGGTCCTGGTGTACGGATACGTCGGCCACCACACCAACACTGGACTCCCTGGACTAATAACCACACTCAATACGCTAAACACTATTGCTTCACATAGAAAAGATCAGAGTTTGCGGTAGAACTGAACTCCTATGATACCAATTTGTCCCGACCCGTCCTCGGGGCTCGTGCCGTGACTACCCCAAGCCCGCCTTCCATAGGCCAGGGGCTGACGACTAGCACCAAGGCGTAAATCCCGATAAAAAGGTAAGGCATTGCCTTTGTAAAGTAAACAAGCACCATAGAGTAAGCAAGCGGAAAAGTAAACACTAAGTAAAAATAGAGTACAACTGTAAGTGAGGAAAAGTAAGTGGGCCAGTATACAAACCCAAACTGAAAGTGAAGTACAACTCGAAAGGGAAAACAACAACTGAAAAGTAAAAGCTGCTACGCCGAGCTGTCCACTGGAAATCCCACCTGAAGGGTGGGTACAGATAGGTCCACTGCTCCTCAGGTCCCACCGTCCGCTCCGAGTACGTCCCGCCCAGTGGTCCACCTCTAGGTACCGTCCTGCTCTGCAAGCCTCAACCACGATCAACGCTGTCCGTCGTCTACAACCAACACAACGTAGTGCGGTCATAGCCCATGCAGGGGTGAGTATAAGGTACTCAGTAGGGACCCCGAGACCCCCGAAGGTCTCTCAAAATCCACAAAGGATAAACCACAAAGGAAAGATACAACCACGAAGTAACAACTGACACTGCTTAGGTATTTGCCCATACATATACCTAAGTCATCAATTCCAATACGCTCCAACCTCCGAGCCCAAGTACAGCTCAGTCCACACAGGAAAGTATATGTATTCCACACAGGAAAGCAAAACGTAATCCACACAGGATAGCACAACACAATCCACACAGGAAAGCAAACAGGTTTCAGCTCACACAGGTATACATCTTTGAAGACGATAGAGATGATCACCGATCCATCTAAGTCGTCGGACCTACAAAGGATCGATAGGTACTAACCCCCGCAAAGACCCACACAGGATCTGACCCACACAGGATCTGTAGGCGCTGGCTCACACAGAACCGATGAGCGCTGACCCACACAGGATCGGACCCACACAGGATCGGTAGCACTGATCCACATAGGATCGCTGAGTGTTGTAGTCGTCGTCATCGAATCCACTGAGGATCTATGCACAGTCGTCGTCGCAGTCACAGTAACAGTCGCAGCCAGCACTAGGGTTCCCGCACACAGAAAGCTCGTTCGGGAGGGTCCGCTCCACGAGCCGAGAGGCTGATAGATCAACTGTCACATAGTCCAGAGTTACTGTATCCAAAAGTTCCGTATCGTCAACAGGAACTCAACGCAATAGACGACGCGTCAATCGGACGCACGGTCTGAGAGTTATTGGCTTTTTCGTCTCAGGGGCCCGGTTGGGTTTTAAAGTAAAAACAACCCGACCGTACTCCAACTACATCCAAACCTCGAGCGGAGTATGCCAAAAGATCCGTCTCAATAAGAGGAACTCAACAAAGTTAACGGCACGTCAATCGGACGTCCGTAGCTCAAGATATGAGCATTTCCGCTCCGAGGGCCCGGTTGGTTTCGTGTACGAACCAACCCGGCCGAACTCAAAGTATTCCGAAACCTTGAGTGCGATATACCGAAATGACCGTCTCGATCCAAGGATCGTATCTCTGCTGATGACGGATTGTTTGGAGGTACATAGCCCGAATTATGGGCATTTGAACCCGAACAGTCCAATAACGGGGGTTTCGGGCCCGGACCGACCCGGCCCGAGACCCCCCCGGTTGGCTCGAACCGGGACGACCCGCCCCGGACAGGGTCGGCCTGGCTGGGCGCGGCCGGGCGCGGCCTGGCAGACCGATCGGGCGCCGGTCCGGCTGGGGACAGCGCACCCAGCGCGCTGTCTGGCTCGGATTTGGACGAGCCGTTCGACAAAGGGGGGGGGGGGGGCGCCTGCCCCCTGTGTAACTGTGGCCCCCCCAAAATTATTGGGGGCCGTTTGAACCGGCCGGGGGAATTTAATTCCTCCATCCCCTTCCCTTTCCGGTCGGCCCAACCTGGCCGGCCGGCTCCTTCTCAACGGGACCAGCGGTGGCCGGTTCCCTTCCAGCTCCGTCGCTGGCGGCCCGGTTCGGCCGTCGGTCACCTTGTTCCGCCGCGGCCCAGAACCGGCCACGACCCTTGTCGTCCGGCGCGGTGCGACGGTACCTTTCCCCTTCGTCGCGGCCCCGCTCCGGCCGCGGTGCCTTCGATTTTCTTCGACGCGGCGCGACGGCGTCGCGTTCTTAACTTTTTTCCATGGCGTAGCGTGACGGTGTCACGCAATACTTGCCGTGTGATTCCCGCGTGGTGCGACGGCACTACGCCATTCTGTTCCATCCACAAAGAATCAAACATGAACATAGGAGGGGGGTTCGGCCGTGTTTGTGCGGTCCGGCCCCCCTCTCGTTAATCGATATCATTTAGTCGAAAATCCAGGATAATCGATAAACTAGAATCATGAACGGAAATAAGTAAATAAAATAATCTCCTACCTCGGTTCAGGAACGGTGTTCGTCAACGAGCCGCGGAAGACGAGCGTCGCGGAGGTCGGGCGTCACGGGAGAACGTGGACGTCGCGAAGTGAGGATTCAAAGTTGTTGACGGCAATTTCGTCGCGAAAAACCGTCACGGAAGAGATGACGCGGAAGAAGAACGTCGCGTCGCGGATACGACATCATGGAAGAACCATGTTATTCGGCAGAGAAGTTCTTCGTTGAAGAATGGTGTTCTTCGCGTTCTTCGTTGAGGTTGAAGAAGAATAAGAAGATGCTTTCCCAATCCTCTCAAGGTTGCAAAACTCTAACATAATAAAATAAGACAAAGTCTTATTTTATTAACACAACCTACCAATTGAATTTCAAAAGTTTGAAATTCAATAACCACACAAAACTCACCTCATTAAACTTATTACATTTAAGTCATAAGTTATAACTTAGGTTAACAAAATTAAAGTGGGAGCTGAGGGAGGTTTTAAAGGATATGAAGGGGTGGGGTTTGTGTGGGCCCCACCACCCTCATAACCTTCCAAGGGAGGTTGGGTGGTTACCCAAATTCCATCAAGAACTAACACTTAGAGTAAAATAATAAAAATTTTAGTGTAATTATAAAATAAACTTCCACAATTTTTATTATCAAGACTCGTGTAAACGCAACTCCAGAAACGGAGTTCCTAATCAATTACCGGCGCTGCGGTTCCATCGGTGCCCTCAGAATTCGATTCCGGGCACCGGTTCAAAAGTTAGAAAAACCTGCTCATTCGTTCAATGAACGTACCCGAGCCAAACTTCGGAAATTGATTCCGGGCACACCGGGCCTCAGAATCAGGTGCCGTCAGAAACCGTGCTCTTGTAAAATTCCAAAGAAAATTAAGAAAAAATTTCCCTTGAATTTTACGGGTCTTTACAGATATATTGTGATCTCCAAGAACAGTTCTGGTGGGATAACATGTAGAAGGGCATTGTGGAATATATACCAAGGTTCTTGGTATGTCATCAAGTTAAATATGATTGAAAAAAGACTAAAGGGATGATTAATCCATTTCATATACCAATGTGGAAATTAAAGAATGTTACTATGGACTTTTTCTTAGGTCTCCTAGAGACGTCAAAGGGAAATAATGCGATATGGGTTGTGGTTGACCGACTCACTAAGACTGTCCATTTTATCATTATTCGGAAAGACCACATCCTTGAAAAACATTCAAATATATACATGAAGTAAGTGGTGAGAATGCGTGGTGTTACACTCTCAATTTTCTATGTTCATAATCAAAGGTTTACATATAAATTCTGGAAGAGTCTTCAATATGATTTGAGTACAGAATTAAATTTCAGCGCAACCTATCTCCCCCAAATTGATGGCCAATCTGAAAGGACTTCTCAGGCACATGAAGACGTTATAAGAGCTTGCTCTCTAGAATTAAAAGGTGGATGGTATCAACATCTCTCAATGGTTGAGTTCTCAAACAACAAAATCTTCCATTTGAGTACTCATATGGATCCATATGAAGATTTGTATGGAAAGCGATGTAGAACTAAAACCCGTTGGGATGAAGTTGAAGAAAGAAAACTACTTGGACCTGATCTTTTGCATGAGATGACAGATAAGGTTCATGTCATCCAAAAACACATCAAAGATGCTTAGAGTCAAAAAAAGAGATATACTGACAACTTCCAAAGGGACATGGAGTCCAACGTTGGAGATTAATTCTTCCTTTGAATATCACCATCGAAGAGAGGAATGCGATTTAGAAAGAAAAGGAAGCTAAGACCAAGGTACATTGTCCACTTTGATATCCTTGACCGCATAAGAGATGTGGACTATTGGTTCGCACTTCCACAAAATATGGATCAAGTGCATGATGTGTTTCACGTATCACTCTTGATGACGTACATACCAGATCCCTCACATGTACGAAACTCAAAGGTGGTACAACCGGAAGATAGTCTCTCTTTTGAGAAGTAGCCAATAAATATTCTGGACAGGAGAGATAAAGTCCTATGCAAAAACACTACCTATCATGTCAAATTGTTGTGTAGGAAACATAAGTTTGAGGAAAAAACATGGAAACTAGAGGAGGCAATGAAGGAAAAGTACCCTCACCTATTTATTTAAAACGAAACTTTGAGGGAGAAATATCTTAAGGGGGAAGAATGTAATGAACCAAAGTTTTATCAATGGAATTCCCGTATTATAATTATGCCTTATAGTATAATCACATTGGGAGGAATAATGACATATCATGATACTAAATACAATGTGATCATTAAACATAATTTCCCCACTTCTATGTTTTGAATTTCGGAAAATCTGACATACAGTGTTGTGACCAGTAAGATGTTTGGAGTCTAATAGGAAAAACATAATTTTATGTGAATAGTAACATTCCCTTATTAATAGTAACCTACCCTTATGAATATTAATATGACCCTTATGAATATTAAAGTTTCCAAAATAACAGTAACCTTACCCATGAATGTTTAAATAAAATTTTGGCATCTTATAAACTGACAATTTGACCATAGTAAAAGTATTGATATTTGTGTAATTCATAAATAAATAATTATAATTAATTTATTAATTAATTTAATAGAAATTTTATTTTTCTAAAATGTTTTAATAAATTAAAAACTCTATCTATTCTGGTTTTAAGATAATTTTATAAGACCATATGTAATTTTTTAAAGCATTATAAAATCAGTTTTAATTTTAAAAATTATATTCTTCAAGTAGATTATGATTTGAATTAAAAATTAAATTAATCATATTTGGAAAATTATTTTGGGAAAGTTGAATTAATTTTTAGATTCTAAAAATCAAAAAATTGTTAGGGTGAATTTTTGGTATTTTTCTAAAATACATGAAGTTTTTATAAATAGTGAAATACCCTCATTTACAAAATAAGATAAATGCCTGAATTTTAGAGTCATGGGTGATGTTCTACTGATGTAAGAACATATGGTTCAGAATCACATGAATAAATTACTATAATTAGTCATTGAATAATCACTATTAATTGTCTTGTCGAGAAATAATAAATTATTGAAAATTATTTTGAGAAAACCCCTCTCCCCTCCACTATAAATACCACCCTCCACACCCTCATTTCCTCACACCTATCAAGCATCATTCCATGTCTAAAATATACCCAAAAATCATACCTAAACCCTCCCCCATGTCCAAGAGATTCTGGTCTCATCAAAAGACCTAGTCTGGGTTCCTTAAGAAATATCTCAAGAGGAGGATTCAAGAGGTAATTCTACTCTCTCTCTTTCTTTTAACTTCCTTTCAATTTAATGATCTTTTCTTAATCACTCCCCACATATGCCCATCAACATGGTATAGTAACTCCAGTATCTCACATCTAATGTAGTGTCATTATACTAATGGGATAATATATCATCCAACGCCCTTCTCCAGTTCTTTTTATTTTAGAAAAGAAAATGTTGTTCGTGAGGTCACTATGGGAAAAACAGGCTTCTGCGACGAACTACTTACGACGAGAATAATTCCCGTCGCAAATAGTCCATCCCAGAGGTTATTTGCGACGGGTTTTGGTATCTCGTTGCAAAAAGTAATGCGCGGATTGGCACGGGTTGCACACCAATGTGCGAGAAGGTTATTTGCGATGGGGGGATCCCCCCATCGCAAATAGTGTGTCAGTGTGAGGGTATTTGCAACGGGACCCGTCCCAAATACTGACAGCGGAAAATGGGCTTTTGCGATTAGATGTTGTCTCGCCGCAAAAGGTGTGTCGACAGGTCACTTTTCACGATGGGGCCAGTCCCAAATACCCGCTTAACCATCGACCGTAATTAATGCGGGCGAAGGTATTTACGACGGGGACCGTCACAAAAAGATCCTTTTACGACGGGATAACCGTCGCAAATAGACTTGTCACAACTTATCTAACCCACATATACCCCATCTTTTTTTCATTCTCTTCCCCTCATTTCTCACTTTTTCTCTTTCTCTCTAACCTCTATTTTTAGAGTGAAAATTTCTATGACCTAGTTTGTTTACGGGGAAGTTGTCAAGTTGCTTATATCAATAGGAGATCAAGTTTAAAGATATTTATATTTTATTTAATATAGTATTTATTTAATTTTTTAGGTTAATTTTAATTATTGTTGATTAGTTGTAATTAAATTAGATTTAAATTGTATTGTTATCTGTATTTATTTGTAATAATAAATTGAAATTATTAATACTAATTCTTAATAATTAGTAATAATTAATAATTAGGAATAAATAATAATTATTAACGAAAATTAGTATTGTCTATAAATAATTACTTGTAATTTGTAATTAGTTGTTGTGAATTGGAGTTATTAATATGAATTAACGCTAATTAGTAATATTTATGAATGATTAGTAATAGTTATGTTTAATTAGTAATAATTATGGTTAAGTAGTAATAAATAGGAATAATTAGTAATAAATAGGAATAACTAGAAATAAATTGGATTAATTAGTAATAAATAGAATAATTACAAATAAATATGTATAATTAGTAATAAATATGAATAATTAGTAATAAATTGGAATAACTAGTAATAAATAAGAATAAATAGTAATAAATAGTAATAAATAGTAATAAATAGTAATAAATAGTAATAAATAGTAATAATTAGTAATAATTAGTCATAATTAGTAATAATTAGTAATAATTATGAATAAATATGAATAATTAGGAATAATTAAGAATATTTAGTAATAATTAGTTATAATTAGTAATAATTAGTAATAATTAGTAATAAATAGTAATAAATAGTAATAAATAGTAATATATAGGAATAAATAGGAATAAATAGAAATAAATAGTAATAAATAGTAATAAATAGTAAAAAAGGAATAAATAGGAATAAATGGGAATAAATAGGAATAAATATAAATACATAGGAATGAATAGGAATAATTAGTAATAAATAGTAATAATTAGTAATAATTAAGAATAATTAAGAATAATTAGGAATAATTATGAAAAATTAGGAATAATTAGGAATAATTAGGAATAATTAGGAATAATTACGAATAATTAAGAATAATTAGTAATAATTATTAATAATTAGTAATAATTAGTAATCAGAAGTAATAAATAAAAATAATTACTAATAAATAGAATAATTACTAATAAAAAAATTATTAATAATAAATAGTTATAATTAGTAATAAATAGGAATAATTAGTAATAAATAGGAATAATTACTAATAAATAGGATTAATTAGTGATAAATAGGAATAATTATTAATAAATAGAAATAATTAGTAAAAAATAGGAATAATTAGTAATAAATAGGAATAAATAGTAACAAATAAAAATAATTACTAATAATTAGTACTAATTCCATACAGGAAAAATACCACATACAAACAGTTTGTAACTATTGGTATAGGCCTCCAAACCGTTGGAATAACCTATACCAACTGTTTGGAGAACCGTTTCCCAGTAAGTCGTGGGGATAGGTCTATACCAACAGTTTTGGGAAAACCATTGTTATAGACCTATACCAACGGTTTTGAAAACTGTTGGTATAAGTAATATAAAAATCTATACCAACGGTTCTATAAAATCATTGGTATATGTAATTCAAAAAATAATCATTGAGTAGGTTTTGATCCTAGCACCTCCCGTTTGTGATTGAATGACCTAACCACTAACCTAACTTACATTTGTGAATATAATTTCATAAATATATATATATGTATTATCATAAGTATTTTAAATTTTTATTTATTTAATCTCCTATGTAAGAAGATTCCATTAATAATACATGTACCTATACCAACGGTTCTCAAAACTGTTGGTATAGACCTATACCAATGGTTTTGGGAACCCATGGTATACGTTCTTTTATTTTGGGACCTATACCAATGGTTTTGGATAACCCATTGGTATAGGTCCATATAAGTGACCTATACCAACGATTTTGGTCAAACCATTGGTATATCTCTTAATTAGTGAACTATTCCTACGGTTTTCCCAAAACCGTTGGTATAGAACGTATTTCCAGTAGTGATTAGTAATAATTAGTAATAAATAGTAATAATTAGCAATACTTAGAAATAATTAGGAATTAATATGAATAATTAGGAATAAATATGAATAATTAGGAATAATTAGTAATAATTAGTAAAAATTTGTAATAATTAGTAATAATTAGGAATAATTAGTAATAATAAGTAATAATTAGGAATAATTAGGAATAATTATAAATAATTAGGAATACTTAGAAATAATTAAGAATAATTAGGAATAATTACTAATAAATAGTAAAAAATAGTAATAAATTGTAATAAATTGTAATAAATAGTTTTAAATAGTAATAAATGGTAATAAATAGTAATAAATAGTAATAAATAGTACTAAATAGTAATAAATAGTAATAAATAGTAATAAATTGTAGTAAATATTAAGAAATAGTAAAAAATAGTACTAAATAGTAATAATTAGGAATAAATAGTAATAAATAGTAATAATTTGGAATAATTTGGAATAATTACGAATAATTAGTAATAATTAAGAATAATTAGGAATAAATAGTAATAAATAGAAATAAATAGGAATAAATAGTAAATAGGACCAATTAGCAATAAATAGGAACAATTAGAAATAAATAGGAACAATTAACAAAAAATAGGAACAATTAGCAAAAAAATATTAACCATTAGAAAAAAATAGCAACAATTAGCAAAAATAGTAACAATTATAAAAAAATAGTAACAATCACAAAAAATAGTAACAATTAGTTACAATTAATAACAATTAGTAGAAATTATTAACAATTAGTAACAATTAGTAACAATTATTAACAATTAGTAACAATTAGTTACAATTAGTAATAGTTATTAACAATTAGTATTAATTAGTAACGATTAGTAATAATTATTAACAATTTGTAACAATTAGTAAAAAATAGGAATGATTAAGAAGAAAATCAATTGTAATAAATTGTAATAACTTGTAACAACTTGGCACAATTTCCAGTGGATTGACGACACTCATTTTGCTTGATGACTCTTCTCCTTTCAACTTTCACCGACTCAAAACATTATGAAAAGTATGCTTTTACGTATGAATATAAAATCTCTTATGCACGATTTTGAATATGAATTTGTAGGACCACATTTTTCATAATGTGTTCAGGCAGTGGCAGTTGCAAGAAGATGATTCATCGACGAAAAGGGGGATCTTTTGTCTGATGGATCATTTACCTACATCTTTCTCACACAGAAATCACAATGAAGAATATTCTTGGTGGTACGCATATTCATTCTCATTCATTTAATGTAAATGAGCCGTCAGACAAAAGAGTAACCGTCAATCCACTGGAAATTGTGTCGACCGTAAGTAATGGTAATTATTAAGAATTAGTTGAAATTATTTATCTTTTTTTCATATAGTGTTTTTATAATTTCAAATTATTCAAAAATATTAATGATTGTATATTTTGTAGAAAAATATTGAACAAGGAAGTCGACAATAATCATTATTAGATGATTGCACTTGGATTAATCAGCGTTGAGATCCAAATAGTTCTGGTTTAAATCCTGTATATATTGAGGGTGTTGAAGAATTCTTATCATTTGAAACATGAAACCTAGAATGTGTTTCAGAAGGCACAATAAATTTGTCTTGTAAAAAATGTGCTCTGAGAACATTTGACACATTTGACAAGGTTTGGGGACATATCTTGCGGTTTGGTTTTCAAACAGATTATGTTTTTTTGTATCAACATGGTGAACGCAGTTCCAAAGAAGATACAAATAACATGATTTTGGATCCATCATGGTTTCAAAATTTAGTACATGATGTTGCAGGTCCATCTGTTCAAAAAAATAAAACTCAAGATGATATTGATTTAACTTCTGAGTTGCCATCATTGGAATTTTATGTGTTGTTGAGGTCTGCTGAGAATGTATTATATCCTAGTTCCAAGATAAGAAAATTAAAAGTGGTTGAAAAATTTATGGCTATTAAATAAGATAATGAAATATCAAAAAACTTTTTTTGATCAGATATATTCTCTGGTTAAAACACTATTACCTGAAAGAAATGTGTTTCAGGCAAATTAATATGAGATCAAGATGTTGGTTCGTAATCTAGACCATAGTTATTGGAAGATTCATGCCTATCCAAATGATTGAATATTATATTCTTGTCAAAATGATTCGTTGGATAGTTTTACCACATGTGGAGAATCGAGGTATAAAGAAGCACTACTAGGGAATTCTGGATCGATTCTAGTAAAAAAGTGGAGATATTTCCCCCTTACACCCAGGTTGCAGCGTTTATTTATGTCTCAGAACACTGCGTCAATGATTTCATGGCACAAATCAAAGATTTCAATTTATAAAACCTTGAATCATCCATCTGATGGTGATTCATGGAAACATTTTGACCGTATGCATCTGTCTTTTACTTTAGAATCCTGAAACGTGCGATTGGGCCTTTCTACTGACGGTTTTTGTCCGTTTGGTTCTTATGGTAGTCAGTATTTATATTGTCCTGTCTTTATAACTCCGTACAATTTACCTCCATGGATGTTGATGAAGGATCCCTATATCTTTTTGACCTTATCAATCCCAGGATATCCGAAACTGAATATTGATGTTTATTTGTAACCATTGATTGAAGACTTAAATGCATTGTGGAGTGATGGTGTTAGTACATTTGATGTTGCTGCAAAACAAAAATTCACATTAAAAGCTGCATTGATGTTGATGATTAGTGACTTTCCAGCATATAGCGTGTTATCTGGATGGAGTACACATGGTCCGAAATTATGTCCTTATTGTATGAAAGACAACAAAGCCTTTATGATCGTTAATGGAAAAAACCTTGCTATTTTGACTTTCACAGCAGATTTCTTCCAATCGATCATCCTTTTTAGAGGAAAAAAATCTCATTTTAGAAAAGGTACAATTTAAAGGGATGAATCTCCAAAAATTATATCAGTTATCGAGTTAAAATCAGTTGTATTTTCATTAAATCCCATAACATTTGGGCCAACAGTAAACCTATAGAAAATTAATGGCTTTGGGAAAGAACATAATTGGATAAAACGAATCATTTTTTGGGATGTTCCATATTTGTCATATTTTTTGGTCTGCCACATGTTGGATGTCATGCATATTGAGAAGAAATATTTTGATAATTTATTTCATACCATTTCGGATACACCAGGTAAGTCCAATGATATTGTAAAGGCACAATTAGATCTTGCCCAAATTTGCAGGCAACCAGAACTTGAACTATTTGAAAATGTCAGATCATAAAGGTTAATGAAGCGAAAAGCATCTTATTTACTCTCCAAAGAGAGTATCTTATTATTTTTTCATTGGATTGTAGATTCGAGACTTCGAGACGGTTATGCTTCCAATTTGGGCAGATGTGTTAATAATGGTTATATTATCGGATTAAAAAGTCCTGATTGTCATGTTATAATGGAAAGACTTATGCCCATTGGATTAAGAGGTTTGTTGAATTCTATTATTTGGGATTCTATAACATACATATCATATTTTTTCGAGCCATTTTTTCAATGACAACAAACTATGATGCACTAAGCAAACTGGAAGAAGATGTTGCTATAATTATATGTAAACTGGAAAAAATATTTTCACCGGCGTTCTTTGACTGAATGAAACATATGATATTACATTTTCCACATGAAGCTAAATGTGGAGGTCAAGTACATTTTTGATGGATGTACCCATTCGAGAGATGGGTTCAGAAATTGATGAAAATAGTATATAACAAAGCATCAAATGAAGGCTCAATTGTTGAAGAATATTTTTGTCACGACCCAACCCTACCCAGGCTTGAGCCGCAACTACCCCAAGCCCACCTACATAGGTAAGGGGCTGGCGACCAGCGTCGAAGGCACAACAACTCGGGGAGGACTTTGCCTAAGTACCTGTACACACCCACACACAGCACACTCAATGCAAAAGTGCAGAGTAAAAAAGGAAAGAACAAGAAGAGTAAAAAGAACAACTGTTATATACATATATCACAAATGCATCGACCTCTACAAGTAATGTGCTAAAAAGGGAAAAGGGGAAAAACACATTCCCAACCAAAAATTTCCACAACCCGACAACATGTAAACAAAAGAAATAACTGATGGGTCTCCCACCTGGAACACGACCACGACCACCGCACGCGGTCCAAGCTCCCAAGCTCCTATGCTCCACGGAAGTCACGCTCCATCTGTCCGTCGTCTGCAAGGGCACATCAAGTGAGGGAAAAGCCCAAGCAGGGGTGGGTATAAAAATACTCAGTAGGATACCCCAAAGGCTCGAGGGAGCAACAAAGGAGGTACCAAAGGGTGATCAGTTGAGCGAACAGGGAATAGTAGAGGAGTACAACTGAAAGTGCAGTAAAGAGTCCAGATCAACCCAACAAGAGGAAAGAAGGTAGGCTCGTCCAGACACAAGGAGCTAGAAACGGTGAGAAGACGAACTTCCCGTCGAGTCTTCGCTACCTATAGCAGGAAAGTAGACTCGTCCAACCATGAGAAGCTAGACAAGGAAAGCACGTGGCATACCCCGCGAGTCTTCACCTCTCCTGGAAGGAGAGTAACCAAACCCAAGGAGTGGGTACCAGAAACAAGGTATATACATATATGTATGCTCGACAAGAAACCCAAACAACGTCGTAAGGGGTTCTGCGTCCCATAGCTCAGCCCAAGAAAAGTGTCTCTAACAGTCCCAGAAGTAAACACCATTGATGCCCATCTTCCCGCACGTCTTCCCCGAACCGAAAGCCAAGGGGTCAATCACTACACCTCGACACGGTCTGCTTTGGGAGGCACTGACTCGCCCGCACGGTTTTAGATCACGTCACAAGAACGCGTCTCGGTGGGGAAAGTGCCCCTCGTACTTGAGAGTTCTAGGAAAAAGTCAAACCACACCTCGTCACTGCCCTGAAGTCGAGAGGTCTCGTCAAAGTCAAGGTCATCACAACACTGACCCGTAACCAGGGGTCCCGATCCGGTAATCACGGAGGAAAGCCACATGCTAGCCTAGTAGAAAGGACTGAGCCTAAAATCCCAACAGGTGTCCCACTGCCCAGCCCTGTTGGAGGGTAATTCATAACCAAATATCGGGTGACCCACTGCCCAGCCCTGCTGGAGGGTAACCCATAATATATTGTCAGGCGACCCACTGCCCAGCCCAACTGGAGGGTAGACCTGGAATAAGTCGACAGGCGACCCACTGCCCAACCTTGCTGGAGGGTAGACTTGGAACTAAATAACGGGCGACCCACTGCCCAGCCCTGCTGGAGGGTAGACCCTAAGAGGTCGTCGGGTGACCCACTGCTCAGTCTCTGTTGGAGGGTAAACCATAAGTGCATCGGGTGACCCACTGCCTAGTCTCTGCTGGAGGGTAAACCATAAGTGCATCGGGCGACCCACTGCCCAGTCTCTACTCGAGGGTAGACCCTAAGAGCGTCGGGTGACCCACTGCCTAATCTCTGCTGGAGGGTAAACCCTAGAAGTCAGCGAGCAACCCACTGCCCAGCCCTGCTGGAGGGTAAACCCGAAGTAGTCGATGAGTAACCCACTGCCCAGCCCCACTGGAGGGTAAAACTCAGAACTACTATGGCCATCTCTACTGGAGGGTATAACACTGGCCAACCGAACACGGAGTGGGTATCACGCAACCACCCCACTCTAGAACAACTCTCCCAAAAGAGGTTCAGTGCTTGTTCCATCACCGGGTGACACTAGCCCCGCTACCGGTCAATCCATCGAGAACGAAACCAGGGGGAGACCACTCAACCCTGCTGGTCAAACAAACGAGTACAGAGCCAGGGGAAAAAATCCACCCTGTTAGTGAAACAAACACACAGAGGGACCCTCTACGTCGCGAGAGGTCAAAATATGCAAAGCAGATCATGACACACACGTGGGGCCCACACGACATGTGGCCCCATCTCATCCCCAACCAAGTGCACAAACATTCTTTGGTACAAACAACCACATGTACCTCCAAGCGCTCCCATATACTCCCAGAGTATACCTCGTTCCAGCCCATAGGCTATCGTGCACACGGCACCCAACGTCAACGCGAAGGCGTGACGTAATAACTCCAACCTTCAACCTCATCGGTTGAGGCACAACCAACCACATCTCATGAACCATTTATATCACTCTCCCAAGAGTGCGCGATCACACGCCAAGGGTCCGCTACAAACAAAGTAGGGCGAACCACCACTGGAGCACCTTCCATGCTTCCACATTTAACAAGATCGCTCAAGAGGCTCCGTACAGCCAAACGGATCACACTGTTGTAATCCTTGCACAAAAACACGCGAGTTAGACTACTCACTCGCCCGAAACGGTCAACAGGTGAAAAAGGTACTATTCACCGTGACCAAACCCGTGTAGGGCCCACCCCAAGATCCCGAAACTGAACCAACAGATCACGCCAGTGTGATCACCTCGGAAAAACACACGGGATTGAGTAATCAAACGCCCAAAATGAACACCCGGTGAAAAAGGTACTATTCACTGTAGCCAGGTCGGGTGGGTCCCACACCACGTCCCCAAAAAAGGTCGGGCGGACTGCGCCATCACAAATCTCTCAGAAAATCATGTCAAATTGACTGCTTACTTGCATGGAATGGGTACCCGGAGAAAAAGATGCGTCCCGACACACCGCACATGAGCGGCACCACGTGGGACCCGCATCTCGGTCCCGAAACTCAACGAACGAATCGCACCATTGCGATCCTCTTGAAAAAAGTACACAAGATGGACTATTCACTTGTCCAAAACGGTCGCCCGGTGATTAAGATAGAAAAATCACCGTCGACGTCGAAACGACCCTCGTGGGCCCCGCACCATCGTGCCGAATTTGAGAGGGCGGATTGCACCATTGCAATCCCCTCAGAAAAACATCCAGAAACGACTGCTCGCACGCCCCAAACGGACGTCCGATGGAAAAGTCGTGAAACGCTGCACGCAGCTCAAGAGACGGCCCGTGGGACCCACGCCTCAACTCCGGCTTCAATGCCTGAAACCGCCCTGGAAACCTCCGCCTCAGTGCTAGGGCCCCAACAATGCTGACGGCGCTCAAAACGGACGTCGGACGCGTCCGCGCCGTCCAAGAAAAGTTCCCCCGGAAAACGACAAACCACTTAAAGACGCGTCGCGCTGCCGCGGCCCCTCGTTTCACAAATTAAAAATTCCTGAAACCATCTCAATAGATCTTCCTCTGTTCCAGGCCCACGCCGCCGCAGACGGCGCGCAAAACGGACGTCCGTAGCGAAAGCTACGGACGTCGGAAGTTAGAAGGGGGGGGACCCCCCTTGGGTCGGACCGGCCCGGACCGGCCGGTCCACCCACAGCCGGCCCGCTGGGACCGCGGCCCAGCCACCTCCTACGAGGCCACCTCACCCGCGATCCGCGCGGGCGCCTCTTCCACCGACCGGCCGACACGGCCGGTCGGCTTTCCACACAGAGACCCGCGTCGCGCGGGTCTCTGTCCAGCCGCGGGGTCGCGCGCCTGCGACCCCGCTGTCTCCTCTCGCCGGCTCCCGCAGCCGGCGCCCTCAGCTGGCGAGCCGAGCCGCCCCACACCGTGGAGGTTCCGCCCAGCCGGTCGGATGGCCGGCCGGCCTTCCGCCGCGCCCGCTGCCGCGCCGCCGTCCCGGAACCACCGTTCGCCGCCAGAAACCGCCGGAAAACCAGAATTCTGGCCGGAACTTCCCGGGACTGTCCCGGGCACCCCGGGACTCGGATTTTTGATCCGAGAAGAGCGTCGGAAACCTTATAACATATACTACACATCTATGGGCTTGGATCTAAGATCGGACAGTAATTATACACTAAATTTAGGATTCAAAAAGGGGTTCAGAATTTAAAACGCAAACGAACACCGCCTACCACGCTGGGCTTCGCCCGGAGCTTCGCGTCGATCCGCCGACACTACCGCACCTCTCTGGAGTCGCCTCGCCGGACTGTCTCGCCGGAGATGGAGGAGGAGAGGGAGAGGAGGGGATGCCAGGGGGAAGGGGAAGGAAAAGAGGGAGGGTGTGTGTTAAGCGTTTAAATAGAAAACGCTTAACCACCCACCCATCGGCCCGAACCCGAACTCCCGACGGGGTCACGGTTAAGCCTACCTTAGGGTAAACACCACCTACCGAGAACAACGGTGGTCTCATAATTTTAATCCGAGACCCCATTCAAAAGTTATTACACTTAGCGTCCGAAGCCGCCAAATTACGAAAACGCCCCTGGGGCCATTTTTCATAGACGGCCCACGCCCGTGAAACTTATACCCCTCTTAGGGTAAACGACATGCTCTGAACTCAATGGTTCCCTTGGTTTTCCAATCTGTGCCACCGTTTAAGAGATACTCGAGTTTCACCATTAAACGAATTAATTAATTAATTAATTTATCCGTTTAACCTTCCGAAAGCGAGCGAGAGGTCCAAACATCCCGCACCGACAAGTTTTATGTCATTCATAGGGTAAAAACCCCATTAAAGACCCATCCGTACACTCTGATCCCTGATCCGGTGCACCATTTAGGATTTATCCCATTTATTTAGCGTTTCCAGTGTGAACGCACTGAAAATTAAATTTCGGCCACTCCGGGGCTCGGAATCGCACGCCGTCTTAAGGCGCTGCTCTGTAATATCATCAATAATATTCCAAAGTCTTTCACAGCAAAAACCGGGTTCTTACAATTTTCAAGAGGAAATTTATTTTTAATTCTCTCATTATTTTGAATCTCAATAACCCTTACAACACAATCACATGGGACTAAATGAGAGGAATGTTAATTATGTAATGGAAAATAAATTATCAGTTTTTAATCATCCAAATATTGATTTCGGTGGAGTTCATGAACGATGGCTTTCATATGATGAACATCATAGAGCTCAAACATATGTTCTGCTCAACTGTGAAGAAATGATATCATTTGTACTGTGAGTGCTTCTACCACTTATTCTATAATTTATGTTACATCATGTAAACTTATTTTATTTTTAGGTTATATGATAATAATATCAAGAAACAACTTCCAAAAATTACATCAGCTGCTCATGAAGAACATCGACAAAAAAAATTCTCAATAGTTTCAAAAACTGGTAACATAAATTATTGATGGTTTAATATAAATTATGTTTATTATTTATTATATTGATAATTGTGTTAATAATTTTTAGGTGTCTCAACATGATGATAAAATTGATAAGGGGTTGTGTATATTGAGTAACCCACCATCAAAAATGGTTAAATCTTATAATGCATAGGTGGTGAATGGTTTTCGATTTGATACACGTGCATATGGGGAATAAAAAAACAATGAAAAGTGTAGTTTTCATGAGTTGATCGCATCACAGAGAAATTGGAGTTGACTTTTATGGCATTATGTATGAAATTATTGAGATTTGTTTCCTAGGAATGTAATATATAACGATGTTTAAATGTTGGTGGATGGATACTGAGAGAGGATTGCATTTTCATCCGACTCATGGAATCGTCGATATTAATTATAAAAGTCTTATGGCAGTAAATGAACCATTTTTTCTGGATCAAAAGGCACATCATAATTATTTCAAAAAGTACTATAATACATCAAGAGACTTGAGTGATTGGTGTAGAATAATAAAAATGAAATCTCACGAAAATCAGTTTACTCAAACTGAATGTGTTTCTGCTGAAGTGGAAGGAATTGAAATTTTTCAAGAGACTGCTTAAAATCCATCTTCACAAAGAGACATGAATATCGATGATGATACTCCACAATTAAGGATCGATGAAGAAGAAGATGTTAATGATGTTATATATGAGTTAGAAATGAAAAGAGATGATGAAACTGAAACTCATATGGATATTCATGATGCTGAGGAGGAAGATGAAGACATTGACATTGACAACTATGGAGATGAGGATGAAGATGGACATTGACATAGTTAAATGTTGTTTATAATCATAGATAATATATATCTATTTATAATAGTTATTTTCAACTATCTGCTAACAATAATCATTTTGTGTTTTAGATGGATCTTGATCTATTTCGCAAGTAACAGGAGGCTGATCTAACATTGGATGCAGGGAATTGAGGACCATCTGACCGTCAGCTTACTTAAGGTTCAAGGGGTGCAAGGAGGGGGTGTGGTCTTGTGCGACTGATGATTACAGACTATATCCCTGAGGGAATTCCATGTCTTGTCTTCGTTCCATGCACACAGAGGTATGGTAACATGTATTTTTTAGTTAGATTTCATTAATTTATTTTTATATATACAAGTGGTTTTATTATTTATTCTTTTTTCACAGTTTTGCGCATGTAGCTATTGGAAAGGGGAGAAATATCTGGAATAATTATTTTTCATAGCCATTGATCACTTGGGAACAAATTCTTGTTGATGTGTGGCGCGACATGTTCAATCATTGGATGGTACGTAAATAAATAATATTTATTTTGAAATTTATTTTATTAATAACTTGATATTATAAATTATTTGTATGTTTTATGGTATCTCATCAATTATCGCATGTGTGACGCTCCCCACACGGCATGGTATGTGTCTATGTGTGACCGTTTCTATTAGTTTTTTCAAAATTGGAGAAGAACAACCATTAAGGAAGCGGGAGTGACAAAATTTGATGAGTCAGATAGAGCCCACCGACCAGAGTACATTTCATATCACGTTTGGGATGGATTATGTTTACACTGGTTGGGTGGTGGATTTCAGAGGAGATATTCAGTGGGATGATAAAACCAGGGGAGACAGGAGGTGACACATCGAGCTGGTAGCCATACATTCAGTACGCATAGAGAGCATCTGGTAAGTATATTTTTTAAATATTTTATACAACTTTAAATATAAACAGTTTATTTTATATTTCTATAGGCAGTCAAGCATCCTGATATTATGGAGTTTGACGTTTATCGAAGTATGTACAGTGATCCAGCCATTGGAGAGATTAGTGGTGATCGCCAGTATCAAATTGTGGTTAGTATTTTTTCAGTTTGACAATTTACTGCATATTATATTTTCACAATTTTAATTTCAAATTTGAATTGAAGGAGTCAAATGAGGCTGTGACCACTCAGACACAGGATGAGAGTCAGGATGATATGACTGAGCAGATAAGTGCCCATCATTTCGATGAGGCAGCATGGATGCAAGTGACTCAGTATGGTTTTGATAAGGTCTGAGTAGTTGGTATTGGCTCTCATTTGACTCATGGTAATTATTATGGTACTGCTACGATGTCGGCGTCCAGCTTGAGAGGAGCTCGTGGAGATGCATCATCTTCTTCCTCACAGTATCTGGAGCAGTTGCGAGCTCAGGCTGAGCTTATAGAGCATTTGTAGAAGTAGCATGAAGAGATGTGTTAGTGGCAGCAGCAGCAGCAGCAGCACAAGGAAGAGAAGCATCGATGGGAGAAGCAGCAACAATAACAACATCAAGAGGAGATGGAGTACATGGTTCATTTGAATCGTAGTTTAGGGATCGAGTTTCGTTCACCATCTCGTACAGCTCCTCCACCTCTTCCAGAAGATGACCCCCCCAGTAATTTCTTTCTTATGTCAGAAACATTCGAATTCAATATTTGTTGTAATAAAAACTATTTACAGTATCTATCTTTTATATTGGTGCAAATATTGCATAATTTATTTATTTTTTTAATATTTTACTATTTATTATTAGTATTATATTTTTAATATTTGTTTATTTTACTATTAATAATAATATTTTATGATTTTTTTATATTTTTTTGTAAATATTGAGAATTTTAATAATTTTTTATTTTTGTATTATTTTAATAATTTTAATATTAAACTTTTATTAATCATAATTGTATGAAATATTTTTTTTTTATTATCTTTTTTAATTTTTTTTTATTTTAATAATAATAATATTTTTTATATTTTTTATTATTTTAATAATAATAATGTAATTTTTTCATTAATCATAATTTTATTAATTATTTTTTTATTATGTGTAATATTTGCAACTGGACCTTTTGCTACGGGTTCCCATAACAAATAATGTAAATATAATTTTGTATTATTAGTGTTTGTGACGGGACGACGATCCCGTCGCAAAATGTTTATATATATATATATATAATGTATATAATAATAGGCTTATTTGCGACGCTGTTTTCTGCAGTGGGCTATTTGCGATGGGGCTCCGTCCCTAAAACTTATTTTCGACAGGATCCCGTCACAAATAGCCCATTGCAAAGACCTCTAATTCATTAGTGGGTGTTAATTTATCACCTTAAATAATGACACATTTTATTTTTCTCCTTTACTACCTTCATATCTGGTCATTAAAAAAAATTATTGTTGAACCAGATTCTCTTATATGAATTATATCCTATTTATGTTTTTGGTACTAACTTATGTACATTTTGTTAAATGATTAAACAAAACATGTTCATTGGGATCCCAAAACCACCCAAATTAACCTTAAATGATCATCATTAAATTTTAACTAATGATTCATCTTCATGGTATATAACAAAATGCATTATAAGATCATTTATAATAATCTAATATAATTAATAACATGTAATATCAGTTATGGATATTTATCCATGTTCTACATGAACTTCAATTTATGAATACAAATGAATCGTCCAAGAAAACCATAAAAAACAAACAATCCCGAACAATGGTTTTAAACTCAATAACTCATCCAATGGTCCATAAAATCACATAATGAAACCACAATGAACCATATTCATGTATAAAACTTTTTTTAATTTATAATTAATTAATATAATGTGGTTATACAATACATTATTGTGAAGAATGTGTTTGGATACAAGGTAAGGGGAAATTCCCGAACCCAACTTTCTTTTTTCAAGTTCCCCCACTTTCACTACATTTTTGGCATGGTTACTCCTTAAAAATAATTTTTTCATCATTATATTACTTTTGTAGGATATAAATGTTCTCAAATTTATTTTAAGAAAAAACCAATGTTTCCAAAATAACTATTCTTTCAAATAAACACACCCTTTTTTACTTATGGATTATTATTTCACTCTTCACTCATGGTTAATGGTTATATGTCAAGGATTATATTACATCATTATTTTGGGGAAAGATGTTTATTGAAATATGATTTATTATGAGAAACCCATTTCATTCCATGGGTTATGTTGTGTTTAGGTTTTACATATTTTCAATGTGGCATGCATGATAATGTAAATATTATGATGTTACCAGTGTGCCTAGAATTATATTGATCAATATGAATGTTTGAATGTGACGGGTGCACCTGAAATTGTAAAACACTCTAATTCATTGGGTAAAGTGATGAATAGTTTGAGTAAAAGTGAAATGAAATGTGGACATGATGCTAGTATTGTTCACAACTACGTGTGGTAGATGACTACTAAGACATGATGTTTCATTTTTATGCATTAAAACCTTTCACGTCTTTAATTAATGATTCCTATTAGGTTCATGATCCTTTGCTTATGATATAATTATGCTCACCCCATGAAATATTGTTCTTATCTATCCTCTTATTGGGATTTTACATTATTCCTTTTTGAGGTATATCATCAAGTGACTACCTGTACTAAGGATAGGTAAAGTGTGAAAAAGAATCTAGAGAAGAAGGAAATAAATAAATGTTTTTTTGGTTATATAGTAAATGCTATTTTTGGTCTTAATTTTACCAAGACACTAAACCTTTGGATCATTATGGTGTAATACTATAATGTTGTTTATCTTTATAATGATGCAAAAGTAATGTACAAAAAGGAAAGGTCTCTATATTCAAACCAAATTCATACCACATCCTTTCAAAAACCACATTCGCACTGCACACATAAATCATAGAACTTGCTAAAATATCCCAGAATGAAATATAAATTCATAAAATAATGTTTAATCATGGAATACCCTACCTCGGGTGTAAGAATTCCCAAAATATGATGTGAAACTCCAACCGTACCTCGACCACACCACAATGAAGCATGATCAAACCCTAAACATGGTTATTAAACCCAAAAATTCAAGATCAAACCCCAAGATCAAAACACTCAATGATGAAGAAGACAACCCTCAAGTAAAAGAGAATAAAAAACCAGATTGGAGGAAGAAAACATGGGATAAACTCACCTACATGAAGAATCTTGAAGATATCCCACTAAATCCACCTAAAAATGCAGTTCCAACAAAGAAAGAGGGAAAAATGTAGGCTTCAAGGGTTGAAAATACAAAGTGGGTAAGAATAGGGGACGATTTGTGGTTAAATATTAGAAGACAAAAAATAGTAAAATCCACAATTTTAATAACCTAGAAAGGCCACATGGTTATTCCAAACATTTTTTCAAAATATGTCGTGATCATGCTGTTGCCACTATCTACCCCGGACATATAACATGGTTAGACCACAAGTTTTACAAACCATGCTCTAACAATGTGATAATCCTATATCGAAAACCACACTTGGTCTCACGGTTACCTCGAAAGGGTGCACAATTACTACAAACCATTCACCAACTGTGTGAAAGGGTCTGTCCACCCATAATTTTCAATTTTACTCAAAAAAACCCAAAGAAATATAGGTGAAAAAAGGAATACCAACAATGAAATAAAAATATCTCAAAAGAAAATCATGTATGTGACAAAAACAATTTTCTCTATCTTTGGAAGATGATGAGATTTCCAAGATAGGAAATTTCAAATGTGGTCTTTTCTATGTGATCATGTCATAGGTGAAAATTTTCATTCTATCTTATTTTATAGACATTATAAATTATAAACTCATCACATAATGTAACATAAAATAGTTCCCAAAAAGTTTCTAGGATATTTCCGTAGGGAAAACTGTGTACCCTTATTCTAGTGGAAGATGTGTCACTATGAAATTCACTAGGGGAGTAGCTATTAGTGTATTCAAGGAAATATGCAACCATCTCATTACTGTGTTCCATTACATTTCCATTAGTGTTTTAATATGGTACAAAAGTAGCCTAAATGTCTATACCCTATTTTGGAATGTCATTATTATTGTATATTAGGATTCCAAAAGATTTTTTATACAGGAATATTGGATTAGAGAAGTGGAAGGGTAACATGACATGTAACATAGTATGGGAATGACTTAACTACCCCTCAATAGGTATGTATTTGGAGTTCCATGGGATGTTGTAGTCGAAGTAGGAGATGTGGTTCCCTAGTAAATGAATGGAGGTACTAGGAAGAGGGTATAGCTCAGGGGAGTCAGACTAGGGAACAGGGGAGAGGGGCTGGTCCACTGCATGTTTTGAAAACTACGCCAGCTAGTGTGGATGTTGGAACACATACTTTCAAAGGTACGATTCATGTATCATAGACCATTTCATGTTTTATTTTCGATATATTTCAATCACATTAATTTTCATAATCCCTCTTTTTAAATGGTTTGGGTTTTTATGTGGAATATTTAGATTATTTTTTTACCATAAAAACATCTTTTGGAGTGTGGTCAGTGCATATCAATCATTTCAAGGAATTTTCTCTAAATATTAGTGGTTACCATTTCTTTTTGGAACTATTCATGTTAGAAATGATAGGTTCCAATTTCATTCTAGGTATGAACTGGTTATTTTAATAATATGTTTATGTCGACCTCTACTAAAGTAGAGTTACCTATCTATCACTAGAAGGAGGTGGCTATTCTCACCAGGTTGAGTGGTATCTTCCTGATAGTCATGCATGACCAGTTCCGTTCATATTTGATTGTCTCATGGCTCAAATAAAAGGTTATTATCTATAAGATAGTGGAATATAACATAATTATTTTTCTCTAATGGTATTCCATTTTCTAGATATCTTTCCTAATGAGTTATATTACTTTCCACCCGAGCAATAGATCATATTCATAATCATGTTGGTCTCAGGAATAGATCTAGTTTCAATCCCACCTTTAAAAAATGGAACTAGTAGAGCATTAGGAGTTGAAATACTAGTTGGATGATCTGGAATATAATGTTTTCTTATAGCTAATTAAATATCCTGGGGTTCTCCAATTCTCTTCGACAAGAAGTTTTATGGGACATTGCACTTGTGTGTGCATTATCAATAGTTGAACCAGATGATGGTTAAGAACAAGTATCCTTTTCCCTACATCGATGAAATTTTCGATCAGTTGAGGGGTGTTATTATATTATACAAGATCAATTTGATATTAAGATACCATCAATTGAGAGTGAGCCCCTTAGACCTACCTCATGATTCTTTTATGAGTAGGAATGACTTGTGTGAGTTCTTTGTGATGTTATATTGTTTGACCAATGCATCGGTGGCACTCATGGACTTGAAGAGTCAGATCTTTCATCCTTTTTTGGATTTTTTGTGGTGGTATTTTTTCATTGATTTATTCTTTTGTAAATTAATAATGTTTCAGATTAACTCCACAATATCTAAATGAAATTTCTGGATTTATTAATTGAAATTCATGGATCATGTCATCTAAGTGGTAGGAGTTTCAATAGACTAAGATAAAGTTGCATCCATTAAATCTTGGAAGTATCCCAGGAATTTCTCTTTGAATAGGAGTTTCATGGGTTTAACAGGTTATTATAAACATATTATCCAGGAAATCTCCTCTATGGAAGCACCAATGTCTGGGCTGACCAAGAAATTGGTGAATTTTCTTTTGTCAGATTCTTATAAGATGGATTTTCTGGAGCTAAAATCTTGGATAATCTCAAAACATATCCTCATGTTACCTATGTCAGGTAATGATTATATAATGGACCATTAGGTGTCATGAGTTGGGCTTAAATATGTTTCAATGTAGGAGAATTGGGTTGTTTATTTTGGATCTGGATAGATGAGACCACATGAGGGGAATTACCCTACTCATGATTTATATTTAATAGTAGTGGTACATTCCCAACAAGGCTAAAGAAACTATCTCAAGGGATATAGGTTTATGGTGAAAATTTACCCCATGAGCCTTAGGTATAATTTTTATCATTAGGATCCAATCCATCGGTAGAATGGGTGGGGTGAGTATATTTATTCATTTGACATTGAGTTTCCTTATACCCTGGGTGAGGGAATTTTCATTTCCAATGATTTGAGATGAAACACATAGGAAGAGGAATTATGGGGGTCCTGCAATGAGTGGAAGGTGATTTATCTCTTTACAGACATACATCTATATTTTCATGAGTCTCCAAGATGGGTAGCTCTATCATCGATATCTATTATACTCATTTTTTGGTTTGAATTAAGACCAAGATATTATCTAATAAAGATGGATTAGTTATTAGAGATATATTATATGGTGGAGAGACACCATTAAGATTGTATATTTCTAGTATAAATTCTATTATATTCCATGGACAAGTATGTCTTCCTATGGGTTTTCCTGGGGATATGATGAGAGGGTTCCATGATTCTAATGGGAGGTACATCTGGCCTTAAAAATATCTATAAAGATTCCCATAGATAGTATAGGTAGTCAAAAATGAACAAGGATGTAGAAGGCTATGAAGTGAGATGTTTCACTTTTTAGTAAGTGAAATTTGAGCACAAAAGTCTATATGTGATTTTGGAACATTTTTCACATTAAAAAGTTGAAATCGGTTGATTTCACTATAGATTTTGTGATAATATTACCAAGTAGAACCTGTAAGAATAATGTTTTATAGGTTATTTTTGATTGACTGAAAAATATATCCAAATTATTTCATATTAATTATATATTCACAATTTATTATTTGGGATGTATTTATATTTTTAAGTACGTTTATTTTCACATTGTTATGAGGAGTATCATTTCAGATATAGATCCTTGTCTTACTTCATGTTTCTGGATGGCTCTTCAAAAGTCTCTAAGATCATAGGTTCCGCTATGTACGACCAATCATTGTCAAACCGATGTTCAATATGAGAATACTATTCAGGTTCTAGACAAAATTTTATGAGCTTGTGATTTAGATTTCCAAGGTTTGTGGGAGAATCATATAGAAATCCTGGAGTATTCATATAATAAAAACTTATATTCATCAATACAGATGGAACCATTTTAGTATTTTAGTGTAAGAATGTGTTTTTCCTCTTTAATGTTTGGTGGCATGTGAGTTAGTGCCTTTTGGGCCTTGTCTCATGCAAGAGATGTTTGAGTAGGTTCAGTTGATCAAATAATGTTTGGTGACCATGAGGAGTAGATATAAATCATACAATGACCATCAGAGATATCCAATGGGGTTCGAGGTTTTTCATCATGTTATCCTTTTGGTCTCACATAGGTTAGAGAAATTACATATTAGGAAATAGGGGAATATAAAAACCTGGTTTGTTAGGACATTCAAGATATTGGATACGGTCAGTCCAGTGGTGTAATGTTTATCCATTCCATAATACAGTAGTTACATGAATGATGTTTTCTACATCTCATTGCTTTGGATTTATTTTCAACACCCTACTCATATGATAGATGTAGAAAATGTTGATCATAATGCAGATGTGTCCGTTGAGGAGGATCTGATATGGATTGAGGAACATAGTGAGAAGTATTTTTAGTGTAGGACTATACTTCTAGATCTATTATAGTGGTAGCATGGGCGAGTCTGGGAGGAGATCCAAAAAAGAAACTTCTATGTGTGAGAAAAGTGGAAATAATTTTTCACTGAGACCCCATAGTGATACATTGAGTTTCTCAGGGATGAGCTATTATATGGTGGGGATGTTGTAGGCTCATTTCTTTTTCTAGGTATATCACTCCTTTAGTTTTTCAATTAATCCTTGGTGGTCTTTTCTTGTTCGGAGAAAGGGATCATTTTTTTGAAAAATGACATTATATATAAGGGTGGATGTATATATGAATTATTGGATTCTAGGTACAAATGAGTCTATTGTTACCAAGGGTTCTTATTATATTTATAATAAATAAGTGGTTTTGGGTTTTTATAAGGTAAATTTGATGAAAAACTATCTATATAATAGTTACACATATTATAACTATAATGCATGCTATGTAACTATTTCTTGAAACATCTCATGAATGGTTTTAGGTCATTAAATGATTTAAAACATTAAGAGAGTATTATAGACTATGTAATTTCCATACATGCAGTTTTAATGTGTGTTGTGTGGTTGGACATTATTACTTACCCCAGATACCTCTTTCTCCTCTTGACCCTAGGACACCTTCCTAGAATTTTGTGAGTTCCCATATTAATTCAATATATACCTTTATTTAAATCTATACCTAGGTAAAATTTTCATCATTGGTTCACCATTATCTTGCATCATTCTATGACTATCACGTTTTATTCTCTTAACCGTGTAGGTCATTTGTTTGGTCCTAGATCAGTTTTGATCTAGGAACCTTCTTATGATCATTTTCACCTTCTTCTTTATAGGAATTTTCAATTGGAATCATTATTAAATCATTAGTTAAAGGTAAGGGGTCTAAACCTTAACCATATTTTTTAGAATAATTTCCATTTGTGTGTAATATTTTAATTCATCCTATATATAGTGTGTATAATAAATTGAATGAATGTGTGGAATTATTCCGTGGAGTCCCATCAGATCAAATTTGTTATTAACCTTGGTTGTGTCTACCGTTTGAGTAAGAAAAATATTGAATATAAATAAATTTATTAATTGATTAATGTATGTTTAGAATGAAATAGATTTTGGGTGTTTTCTTAATATATATTATCATTGGTTTGGATTGTTTACTGAGATAACTATCATGTTATTGGTTATTAAATATTGATAAATGAAATTTTTAATTGAATGATAAATGGTAATTTACATAATTAACCATTTGGTCACATGATGTGATATTGTGATATCCTTGTTTCTGTGACTTTTTTGTGATTAAAGGCTGAATTACATATACATCTAGCTTGGCCCAGTGATAGATGATGAAATATATATATAGCGGGTGTGGCCTATTGATACAAGAATAAATTGTTAGTATATGTCTTGGCCTAGTGATACATGAAAAATTTCTTATATAGTGATCTATGCCCAGTGACACATGGTGAAATTTATATATATTAGGATATTCCTAGTCACACATATTGAAATGCTTATATACTAGGAATATCCCTGATTAAATGAAAAAATGATTATATATCATGTTTGACTCAGATTATTGTGGCATATTTCTTAGATATATGGTTACAGTTATCGTGATTTTGATAAATGACCAGAGTCATTAGGGCATGGTTCTGAAGTAGGATGATGTGGTATAAATTTAATTAATTAATTAGTTAATAAACATATTTATTTAATTATTCTATAAACATTATATCAGACTTGTTATCCTTAGAAAGGGTGTTTTTGACCTACTAAATTATACTCACACCTTATTTTGTCCACTGTTTGGTACCTAACAAGATTATTTGGATATAGGTTTGGAAAAGGTAAAATAGACTTTCTATTGATTATTTGTTTTCTCGATGGGTTGATGTATGGTGGTGGGACTGACATAGGGTTTTGGACTGAGGAATTTTGAGTATTTTACTGATTCTTGCTGTCTTTTAATTTATATTAATTCTATCCTGACATTTGGTTACCTTCCATCACATCATTACGTTATTCCATTATTATCTATTGGATTATTCAGTTGGCATTGATTGTTTTTTTCCACTGTATTGATTTCTTCCACTATTTCCACACTCTAATATTTATATTATTATTTCTTTTATTATTTTGTTCCACTATGTTGTTATGTTGTAACCAGGGGTTATAGTATCCCCATTATAGTTACCACACCCCTACTACTTGTTTTTATCCTCTAGCATATGTGAAGGTGCGCTTGATGTCTCATAACCAAACAATTTTGATGACATCAAAGCATGTTAGATTGAGGGAGGTTACACATGAATTTATCAGACATTACTTATTTTTACATATCAGGTTAAAATTATTTAGTTACTAAATCATGTTTGTTTTTCAAGGTAATACCATGGTATTTAATTCATCAATCTTGATATCCTTCTACTTATGGTCTTCCCCTTCCACCATAAATGTTGTTAACCAAACCTATTTATTATTTGAAGTCTATGATCTTTAATATATGGTGGACATTGTTAATCCACTCCATTTTTCCCGTAGATATGAATTTCCTCAAAATGTTTGTTGATAGCGGAATTTAAAATCTTTCAAAATTTTATAATTCAATTTCTCTTTTAGGGAAATGCCTTGACTAACTTCTTACAGAATTTGAGAATGTATTTCAAAGACCTAGGGGTCAACCATGGGTTGAGCTAGTAGTTTTTGATCAACAATCCCATCCATCATAATATGATGTGGTTATCTTGGGTACATCCTCTATAATAAAATATATAATAATATAAATCTTATTCCACTAGAATATTATTCCCCAATGTAAAATTTCACTAATAAAGCTATATCTAAACTCCAAACTTTTATGGGACCCTTTACATTAAATTATTAAAAAAATGTCCATTTAAAATAACCATATATAAATCTTCTTAAAATAGTGCCCCATGTTCAAGGTATAATTTTAAACAAAAAATATCCCAATGAATTTAATATGGAAAATAGGTACTCTATTAATCATAAAAAAAATAATCTCAACAAAATGGAATCATTTTTTACCCATATTAACCTCTCCATTAACAATAAATGCATATGCAAATTTTATTTACTTAATGTTATTATTTATATTAATATATAACATCATTTGGTGCCAATAATAAACAAGTAAGAATGTGAATGAAATGACGCTACTAGAATGAAATCCAAACTGTTCCTATCGTGAAATTTCTAGCATGATGCATGAGAGACTAAGACATAACATTGATTCAAAAGATAATAAAATAAGATTATGTATGACCCCTAATAGCTCAATCATACATGAAAATTATATTGTCTAATAAAATTTATGTGTTACTTCTTGAGTCTTAAAGGTCTAATCTCTTCGATAATATTAATCCCAAACCCAAATTCTATTAGGTATCTAATACCATTTTTTTATTTCCATCACCTAATTACTTTAATAGTAATGGGTTGGGTTTCCACAAAACCTTAGTCACAAATTCTTATCACTTGAAGTTGGTTTAAATATTATATAAGGAATAGAGGTTGTGTGAGAGTTGTTTTTCCCCATTCAATATAATAAATTAACCTTGGGGTGTCATGTAGACATTTTGGAATGAATCTTAAGTAAATCATACTCAAAAAAACTTGATGGAATCAATAAGTGGAATTCCCATTATCGAGATACTTATAAAAAAAATGATACAACATCCATGTACACAGGTATTTGTATACATACCAATCCAAAAACATGTTCAAAGTCATTATTTTTTTATTATAATGCAATGAGTATAGATGCATAAATGGTTATAGAAAAACATGAAATAAGTTGAAAATGGATGAAACCATGTATAAAAATTAATGAGGAGAATGTTTATGATAACCCTCATCCTAATAGAATATTCTTCCCATAAACCCATAAAATCCTTCACCAATTCATCAAAATCCTTAGGAAATTACCTCCAAATAATGGGGTAACAATCTTACCTTTTTCATAGATAAAATTATCTTCATGTATCCCATGGGTTTATGTATATATAATTAGTAAAACAATTATAGCATGAGGTTGAAACACCACCCCAAATTGCATATCATAAACACAAGTGTATTTAACAAAAATATATGTCTATAGTGAATGTAAAGAAATTAAAAAAACTGGTATAAAACTTCATTTTAAAAAATTTATATAAAACTTGAATAAATAAATATATATATTAGGAGGTTTTAGAACTAATTTACCTACTTCAAGACATTCCTAGTATCAAGTTCATATATAAAGGTGGGAAATAATCTATCCCATCCAAGGGATTGTTTAATTGATTTCAGGTATAATTCCAACCAATGGGAAATGGGAAATGGTATACCAGAGTCAACAAAATCATTTATCTTATACCATTTGAAAGGGTGAAAGTGTATTCAATGTTAGGGAATTATGATACGATATCATCCATTATAGTCTTAATCAGTTTTGTTCCTACTTAATAATTTCTTCCATAGTTTCATACCCATTATACTGTTCTAAAAAATCATCATTTTCATATAAAATAGTTATACACATAAAAAATAATACAATTTTGAACAAATGGGATGAGAAATAGAACATTCAATTTAATTAACATGTTTATCATTATTTAAGAGATTAATATAACTTTTTAAAGAAAAATAACTTGGTAAATTAATTATGAAAACACCCTTGGAATGTTTGAAAAAAATATTGGGGAAAAATAAAAACCATTCATTATATAATGTGAAAAATAAATATGGATTTTAATTACTTTTGGAAAGCATTTATTTAGGATAAATTTAATCACTATTCTATTATTAATAGACTCCATATTATTGAGAATAAGAGAAAAAGTTGTTCACCTACTGAAATTAATTTTCATACCTACTTTAGGATCTAATATGGAATAAGTTATTACTTACAGATTACATTGACCAACCATATATAAGAGTATATTGGGGCTTGGGTGAATATTGACATAGAAAATTGAATTGCGGACAAATAAATAAGTAAATTCCTTATTATTTATAAAACTAACCTCTTATAACAGCATATTTAGAATATGGTCAATTAAATAAAGTAGTTCCAAAGTGATATGATTAGAGAAATAAATATTACACATGTTTTGGGGAAAAATAAAAAAGATGGGAACGATTATATGTAGTTCATGAATTTTACATTATTTAGTTGTTTCTTTGAAACCAGTTGGAGGAACATTGATAAAGGTTGAAATATGGGTTTTTTTGGAGAATATGGGGGGATATGAGAAGCTCCCGTGGAGGTTATATGATATTTAATTGAACGATAATCCACATCACATGAAATGTTTGATTTTATTTTGGTATTTAAATTATGAAAAAATCCCCATAATTAAAAAAATATATAATACCATAGAGTATGAGGCCCTAAGACAATAATGATCTTGGTGGGGGTAAAATATACTTAAATCACTTGGTTTCATACAAAATAACTAGTGTTGGACCATCAGGTATCCCATTCATATATAACTTGGATACCATTCTCCTTTACCTAACATTCTTCCATCAATGACATCCCATTCCTATATCATTTTTTTAATATAAAAATAAAAATAAGTATTAGAAAAATATTAAATATTAATGGGAGAATATATCCCAAAATGAAGAAGTTTTTAGATGATATATTAATAGTTAATGGTGGAGCACCAACATAAATTTCTATTGTAGAAACCTTTCTATACACTATCATAGAAATGAGATGGAATTTCTATATACATCATGATAAATTTTCTTAGATAACCACAGTTGTAAGATACTCTTCAGTGTGTAGTAGATTATCTTATAAATCAAAGTAATTTCTCTCATATCTAGGAAACACATTCAGTTTAAGGAATTAATAATTTATTTATAAAGGAGGTTTTTATAATTAATAGTTTTCTAAAATCTGTGATCTTAGATAGTGATCCATATTTAAAACCATGATTTTATAAAAGGACTAAGAATGATATGGGTACTCAATTGAAGATTAGTAAACTATATCATCCACACTAGGATGTGAAAATGGAGTGAATTATATAGATTTTTTACGATTTGTATCGAGAGTGACTGGTTTATTTTTGGAGACCTTGGGAATATCATTTATCTTTGGTAGAATCTCCCTATAATAACTACTATGATTCATCAAAATTTATGTCATTGTATGACTAATTTTTTGAAAATCCTAATTTATCACCTTAATAGTTGTAAATAGGTGAGAATAGTTATTTTTAATGACTATTGTTTCAAAAACTAAATTTTGAATTATGGTGATTTAGAGAACCTAGAGAATACACATAGTAAATAGAATTCTTATAAAGATAACCATCAACTATCCATCACATATGATATTTTTTATCATGAATTTTTACATATTTATTCTTGATTTATAAATTTTTATCTTTAGAAATAAGGGAAACAATTTTTATGCTTTTAGTTTTGGTTCCAGGAGGTCATGTTTTTTTAGGTAAAGATGATGGTAGGATGGAAATGGTTTTGTATTTTTTTGTTAGGATTTTTTATTGATGGTTTACAAATAATCATATGACTATAAGGAACTGATTGTGAGGAAGAGACTGGATGAAGAAAAATTGACATGCATGGTAAGTCAATTATCCATAAGGAAGCGAATGCATGATGAAGTGACCACATAAAAAAAGTCAAGTATACCATTAAATTAAAACATATCAGTTGATAAAAAGTGAATTTATCTTTATGTGATTAAATATCATAAAAAAACTATAATTCTTGAAATGTTTTTGATAATTAAACTTGAAAAAATGAATTACTTAGCGAATTTCTACATAATCAATTTGAGAAGTGACCACATAGAATATTTCTATGAATGTGTTTTGGGAAGTATCTATATATTCAATATCTACATTATCATTTTATGAATTAACCAAATAGAAAATTTATATGTATACTTTTTAAGAAGGATCCACATAGTTGATATCTACATAGGCATTTTACTAAAGAACAAGATAATTATTTTCTACACAACTATTTTGAGAAGAAATAAATGTATTTTATTTCTATGTTAGAAATCTAAGATTAAATTATGTTGGGGATATATGTATAAAAATAAATAATAAGGAAATTAGCTTTTTACAATGTTTCAACAAAGATGATTTATAACCATTTTCAGTGACATAGTAAAATTAGTTAAGGAGATGAATTATTCTCTTATATTTCTTATAATATACTTGAATTATTATTTAGATAATTTTTAAGGTGATTCATTTTTTATAGGATGAATTCCATGATTAAAGATGGAATAATTATGTCTCATTATCAAACATAAGTTAATTTTAACATGCGGATTTAATGATAGTGAAATGAAGGACTAATAAAGATTGTTTAATCTATGTTATTTTAGGATGACCCAATATATATATTTACAATTATGATAGTCATTTCTAATGGAATTTATTTATATGAAAAAATATTATGTTTTTAGTAGTTTTTAAATAAACATATGTACATTATATTGTCAATTTTTAAATTTAGAATAAATAAAAATGTGGAGAACCTGAAATAGAGAAACTGAAATTGCAGTTATCGATATATAAAATATTAATAGTTTTCAAAAAAACTATTACTGTTTATTTGTTGAGAAATGGAAGAAATAGGGATAATTTAGTGATGAAACGATGGTTACTTGTAGTGTTATGCAAGTGAATCTATGTAAAGTATTACCTATTCTATGAGAGAATAATTACATGATGATCTCCTCACAATGGAGAACAAGATTACTATCTAAATGAGGAAGATGTGTATATTTTCTCTTATCATTTAATTATTTGGTTATTGTGGGAAACAAATAATGTGTGGGAAGAAAAACATTTGAGGGAATGATAAGTGTGTTATATGTATTTTACCTTCTCACAGCTGTTCATAGAGAATATTCAGTGGATCATATGATCATTGGTTTTTTCAAACATTTTAAAGACTACATACTCATATTGATTAGTGATCCTTATAAATCACCTTTTATCTCTCTATGTGTTGTTGTGTTTTGATCAAAACTATATTTCAAACTAATTGGTGAAAAAGGTTTTTAGTAAGTTAACATACAATTATTAAATAACTAATTCACCCCTATAAGTGATTCATTAATCATGTGTTCATACAAGTGTATCAAAGTGTGTCTCCCTTCATTTATGTTTTCTTTTAGAAATCCAAAGTTTTCACTATTATTCTATTACCCTAGATGGATCATTTAAATATAATAAATATTAGGGGGATTCCCCTTTTTGAGTTAAAGGATTTTCATATAAAGAAGGATAGAATGAAACCATATCTCTTGTTTATCTATTAGGTTGTTCTCTAAGATAAATAATATATATTTATTCAACATGTTAATTATTTTTCCAATTTAGTTGAAGATAACAAGAATTATCAAAATAGAGGTGATTCTAACAATTCCATTTTATAATCTGTTTCATAAATTGAATATGAAAATTTTAAAGGGCTCAAAAATGAAAAATATAGCTAGTATAAGCTCCAAAATATATATGATGTAAATAAAAATGTGAAAGGGGATAATTTCAAATTTGGGATACACAAATATAAAAATGATAAAATTAATTATTATAAAACTTTTCATACTTACTTGATAATATTAAAAGAAGTTGGGAATACCATTAAATGTTACGGTGAGAAGTTGGACGATTTTTTTTGAAAATATTTGATGCATAATCTGAGAAAATTTTGATACAAAAATATTATCTTTGGAATAAAAATTGTCTGGTAATATTACTCTTGATGATCTACATATTATTTTAATTTCATTTTAAATTAGGAAATAAAATGTTTTTAAGAAGAAGATAAAATTTTAAAAAGAAAATTTATTTTAATATTACAAAATTTGAGAATGGAAATAAACGTGTTTTTGAGGATGATGAAGATTTATTTTTAATGTTACTTATATGATGATTTCTCTTATCCAATGAAACTTGGGAAGAGGAAAATTATGTTATAAAGGTAATATAAAACATAATTTCTTCCATTATGGTATTGTTAGACATTTTATATCATATTTTCCAAAACTGTAAGAAAATGAGTCCAATGAAGAAGATAATTATTGTATGAGAAGTTATTAAAATAATAAATTATATTAGTTAATGTTCATTCCTATATGAGAGGCTTATAATTTATCTATAAATAGATGGATAAATTTTATAGAAATTTTTTTATAAAGTGAAAGTGGTATGGAGAATATAAGATTGATAATGGAACGGATGTTAGTTAAAAGATTCTTATTGTTAATGTTATTGATAAAGAATTCACTAATGATGAAAGTAGTAACTCCGAAATTTAATATAATGAAACTCAATTATAGTTTTTGTTAAATTCAAAAGTGAACGAATATCTTATGAAAAAATCAAAACATGAAAAGGGGAATAAGATGTTAATGTAATATATATAGTCTAATAACATTTTTAGAACATCCCATGAATAATATAAACAAATACTCTAAAAAATATTTATAATTTTATTAAATTTATTAACAAGGAGAAGACCTTGGAAAAAATATACAACATAACATTAATGAACTTTAAAATCATTATGATCATACTCAACTAAAACATTTAAAAATATAGTAAAAAGTAAAACTTTCATGAATTCTATTTCTAAATTCTATTCAACAAGATAAGGAATTTTAAATGAAGAATAAATTCATAGAATCCAATATTGTGGTAAAATATGTTTAATCCCAAAAATCAAAAAATGGGACTGTTTATATTGATTCAAACACTTATACTTTTGAAACTCTAAAAGGGTTGAGAAAAGTCAATTATGAAGAGAAGTAATTTAGGAGTAAAACAAAACCATGGATTTAAAATGGAATCCATGATTTTTGATCAATATAATGGAGAAAGATATAGATATAATTCGTGATATCATGTTGTATACAAAGGTAGATATTATTTTTGTGGGTATTTCTTGTTCCATAGAGGCTTTGGGAATAAATCAATAATGTTTTAGTTTAAATGAAACTATCATGATGATTATAATAAATTTCAGAGGCAAAATTTTATGGGGTTTCATCATAATCTAAGAAGATAGATTTAGTATATTTTGATGAATAAAAATATATTTATTATCTTGGAAGATGTATATTAAATATGTGATTTTCCAAGGTCATCTTACAAAATAATGTCTCATTATAATTAAATTACAATAGGAAAAGTGGTCTTTGGAATATGTAATGAAAATGAACTTGTTATATAAGATTCTCATGAAGACTCAGAGGAGTAATTTCTATTGATATTTGATAATGGATTATCTTCTCATATGAAAGGGAACTTGTTTTTTTGAAAAGTGTTGTTATTTGAAAAGAAGGTTTGGTGACCATTGGAAAATAAGTGCCACCCAAGATTAAAGGAGTGTTTTTAATGTAATTGGAAAAGTAACATTTAAATCCAAGAATCCATTAATCTTAATGGGAAAAGATAGAACATGTTATGTGTTTCATTGCTCTATGTTGAAAGGGATGGGGTTGTCTTCATCATTGATGGTTTTCATGTAAAAAGAGTTTAATATAGAAAGAATTTTACAAAATTTCATTGAAAAAATAGAAATTAATTTCAAATTTGAGATGCTAAAAATTCATGCTATTTAAGAATGAAAGTTATAAATAAACTCTGGAAGATATGGAATGGTCATCTTCAGCAATGTAATATGATCAATATTTCTCAAAGATAAATTATTTGGGACCTTCCAATTTTGAAGAGGTAGACTGACTTGATTTTCTCTACATGTTAGAAGTCGATGATCTCTAATTTCTTATAAAAAGGTTAATGATTCAGAATTCAAATACATTGGAAATAATAAAATTTAAATTTTTTAGGCCCTTGAGTATGTATTCAACACATGAAGATAAGTAATTCAATTTATTTTTTGTTTTATTCACTCACATCACATGTATTATGTATATAAAACTCTCATCAGAGGCTCTAATAATGTATACAAGTTTCAAAAGAACTGTTGGAAAAGATATTGGTTACTCTCTAAATAGGTTTTATATTGATATTTTTTTTAATAAACTAATAATATATTTTATGTTTTATCATAAAAAACATGAAAATTAGAATGAAATCAATTCACCATACACACAAAAATTATTTTTTGTATCTGAATGGAAGAATATAATCTTAGTAGAGATGTCTCGAACAATGATGATTTATAGTGATGTCGCTATAAATTTGTAATGGAAAACTATTAGATAAAATGCATGTTCAAAATAATCATTACCATAGACAAAAATATGGAAATGAATCTCTATGATATATACATCAATAAGACTCTAGGATGAAAGTATCTTGTATTTTTTATAATCCCTTGAATCATCAAAATTAAAGGTGAAAATATAGGTAAATTTAATCCAAGAGGTTCTACATGAATATTTCTTGGTTACCCACCAAACAGAACAGGATTTCCCTATTATAATAATGACAATAGTAGAATTTTTGATACATATACTCTGAAGATCATTGAATGTCTAGAAAGGAAATTATTGATGATGAAACAATATCTAGATGTAATGTTTCTAAAAATTATTCTAAATATCTTAAAGGAAAAGAATATAATGAAGAAAATATTTAATATTGTAAAACTGAAGTAGAATATTTATCCATCTCTTGTGATAAGGAAAAATTCATTTAACTTATCATAGACTTAGAAGAAAGTTTAAAACTAAAAATATCATCCAAAAACAAGAATTATATGTGCAGACTATAAGAATGATAATAACCTCATATCACACTTAATTGATTTCCCAACATTAATATAAATTTGTTGAATAATTTTATGAACATCAAGAGTGGGTTATAACTATGAATGAATAATTGGATCAAATTAAGAAGAATGGTCCCTGGTAACATCTTCCAAGACATAAAAATATTAATTTCATTTGGGAAAAGTTGGATTTCATGAACAAATTAAATAAAAAAATAGATGTGGTGTGATATAAAGAAATATTAATCACTAAAATATATTAACATATGGAAGGAGTTGAAATTTATGAGACCTTTTCTCCAATATAAATGCTTGAAACCATTTTAATGTTCATAGATACTATCACAAAGGAAATATAAGATCTACCAAATGGATGTTAGTTATACTTTTGTAAATCAAGAATTAGAGGTACAAGATGAAATTAAAAATCCATATATGATTATACTCAGGGAAGATGAAAATTTTATTTACGAGTAAAATAAGGCCATATATAATCTATAAAAAGCTCTAATGGAAAGTTATTCTAAGAATAAGGCCTACTTGAAGGGGATGAATTTCAAAAAATTAATATTGGACTGTAATCTCAACATCAAAGATGAAAAATGGCTTCTCTCATTTTTATTATTTATATAGATGATATCATTTTTTATTGAAATGATAAAGATATGCGTGATATATTTTCAACATATGTGATGGATTCAAGTGAACTTTAAATTCTTATTAAAATGAGGTACTTTTTTGGTTTGATAATTTCTCAAGAGAAAGATCAATTTTTTTTTCTAAAGAGATGTATAAAAAAGAAAGTCTTGAAAATATTTTGTATGCATGATTAATAATCATTTTCCCAATAATTTCAATGGGATCAATGAATTATAAAGGTGAATAGGGAGTATAAGTTAATCCAATAGGCTTTAGAAAGTGGATTGGATGTTTCTATACCTTATAGCCCAAAGTCCATATACTCTATATATTGTCACCTTTTGAACAAGATATCAAGGTGACCCAAAATAATCCTACTTTATTATAGTAAATAATGATTTTAATTTATATAGTCAGTGTAATAGTATTTGAATAGAAATCTGAATTTAAATACAGTTTGGATCTATTTATTTATACTGATGCGCATTGGGAAGGTTGTAATGATGAATAAAATCCACACCTAGGGTATTTTTCCTTCTAAGTTATATTTTTGAGTGCTAGAACCCAAATAAGAAACTTTTTTTAACATTGAGAACTACAGAGGTAGAATGTGTTGTTTTAACTGATTTTATAACTGAAATATTTTGGATGAAAACATAGTTAGAAGATCATTAGGTTTGTGTAAATAAGCTACATGTACTTTTATGTGATAATTTGAGTGTTATAAATATTTCAAATAATATGATTCACTATTACAAGAGTAATCTAATTGATATTAATCATCACTTCATCATGGAAGTTGTATAGAAAAATGAATTTAAGTTGTAATTTATTCCAAAAATATATATTTTAGATACATTCATAACAAAATTTCTTAATTATTCTTTCCGTATTCTATGGTTTCATATGGGTGGTCAAATTCTATGCAGAATACTAAGGTAGATCTATAGTATCCACTATCAATTAATTTCATTGGATGTTGTTCTCAAAGGGGGAGAAATATGAAAATATAATCATCACATTGATATGAGTTTAACCCCTTTAGAGAGAGTTTATTTTTAATGGGATATTTTAGAAGGGTTAAGCTATGATTTTAGCATGTGTGGACTATTTTAATAGTTTTTGGTAGTAGATATAGGAACTATCATTGTATAGGTTGAAGTGATTTTTTTGAGAGTTTCTATTTTGATAGTTTATGTTATAAATGTGTTTTGAAGAATGGTTTTATGTTTATACATCATTAATTTTTTGGAGAACATGAAATTTTTGTTCATTCACACTATTTACTATATCGAGTATGCTCATGTAGACATATAATTGTTAGATATTCATCCTTTCTTGAGTTTTACGATATTTAGTGACTTATTTTCATTGTTTGATAACAAAATCCAATGGTATCTATTTTTGTGACCAAGAAGTTCAATTTTTTTGGTTGAGGTAAAGAATTTGGTATATAGTAAATGGTTTTGTATTTGTCTGGGTAATTTTTTCCATAGCTTAAATAGAATAAAGTGACCTTGCATAATTGACTGTGAAGAAGGGACTATGAGAAAGTGACTATATGATGAAATGTGGACATGCCTGGTAGGTCATGTGATTGAGAGTAAGTAACTATATAATGGAGTGAACACGTGAATAATGCAATGTAATCAAGTGAAGTAGAACATATTACTCAATAAAAAATCAATTGATGTTTCTATGATGATATATCACAATAAAAGTTATCATGATTCATGAAATGTGTTTTTCAGTGAATCATGAACGAAGGAACCAGGTGGCTGATTTATAAATAGGTGTTTTGAGAATTAACCATATAGTTGGTCATGACGTAGTCGTTATATGAAGGAACCATGTATCTGATTTCTGTGTAGTTGTTTTGTGATGAATCCATGTTAATGATTACAATGAATTTTTTTTTTGAGAATGAACAATGTTGTGGATTTATAAATATAATTTTTTCAAGGAACCATGTAGCGTATTACTACTTATTCATTTTGAGAAGGTACCATGTTATCAATTGATACATATGAAATCTTATAGTTAATTATATAGAGGATATACATATCCAAATTACCATAAAATAGATTCACATAGCCGACTATTTCAATATATTAGTTTGATAACAAAGAAATTTTCAACCACCAAACTAAATTATTTAATTCACCAAATTCTTCTTGTATGTGTTTTCTGCTACACATGAATTATGATGTAGATGAGTTTAAAGGTGGTTCATTTTTTATAGGATGAACACCAATATTAATTTTGGAGTAATTAAATATATTTATCATTCCTAAATAAGATCTTACCATTGGATTTAATAATAATGATATCGATTTCTAAAAGAGGTCAAATAATCCATGTTATTTCTACAAGACCCATTGCATTTATGAAGTCATAAAACCAATTTCTAATGGATGTTAATATTGTAACTAGATATGATGTTTTAGGTTATTTTGAATTCATATATATATATATATATAGTATAGTAAATATTTTATTTTTTAATAAATAAAAAAATAGAATATTGTGAAAATTATAAAATGATGTTGTAATTATCATCATATAAATCTTATAGGTTTCTAATGATAAATATGGTTATTTAATTGAAGATAAATGAAAAAATATTGGGGGAATATAGTGAAGGAGAAGTGGTTACATGCAGTCTTGTGTATATAGATAAAGGTTAATTCCTTCATGTGTAAGAAAAGATTAAGAAAAAGAAGATATCATCTCACAATATAATAATCTTACTGTCTATAGGAGTAAGATGAACCTGTTGTCTATTATAATTTTAATTATCAAATTAGTATGAATGTTTTGGATCTATGGGATTCAGTTGATGTACAAGAGGAAAAAATAGCTAGGAGACTTGATTTATAATGATTTTCTATTCTAATTTTAGTTCATAATGAAATTTTATTTGATCAAATGATCACATGTTTAAAAAGACCATTCCAAGGACAAGATACTCACATTTAGTAGTGGAACATATATATTTCATGTTCTCCCTCTCTGTATGGTTTTTTTCGATCATCACCATATTTCACTCGAAACCGGGATGATGATTATTTTAAACTATGTTTACTTGAAATTTATAAATCACTTGTTGATCCCCTCTTCTCATTGATTCATTGATCCTATGTTCATAAATATAGTTCTATCTATGATTATAAAAGAGATTGGTAAAGTGTTTTATAAGTTTGCACAACCACAATGTTATGTGGTGATTCATAATGTTATCCAGGATTCCCAATTAAATAAGCATCGACTATAAATGTCACATATCTTAAATTAGAGTATGTTTAACAAGGATTCCAAAAAAAACAACATATTTAAAGAAACCCATTCAAGTCATCGGTCAATATGGAAATGGTTTTGAAGGGAAATATTATTTTCATGGTGTGGGTTCTCATAGAAACACAGATTGCTAATAAAATATATACATTGAAAATAGGGAACGATACATGACTCCAATGGAAAAGTATATTCATGGGATATGGAGATCATGAAATTTATAGAGGAATAAATTCCTAAAATGGAAATATTTATAACTCCCGCAATCTGATAAATGAGTTCTTGTGTTTTTGGGTGATGATTGGACTAAAATGATGTTTTGTTATATATTGAATGAAAAAAATGACTTACTACATGGTTAGAAAAATTAGTACAACACAACTCTGTGTGGTGGTTTTTGGGAAAAAAGGGAAAGAATTGTTAGGCACAAGACTATTAAAACAATTTTACCCTACAATGTAGGGTGGGTTTAGAGGGAAATGTTGTACCAGAGTTAGATGCACAACTGTCATAATTATGAAAGATAACACTATGTTTCTAGATTGATTTAATGATTTGGGTTTTTTAAAAATCTAAAATTATTTATTATGACCATGATTGACACTATAAATCATGGTTAACTTATCTTAGACATTCACTTAGAAAATTTTACGAATTTAATACCATTATTGGGCATAATTTTTATTACTGGTTAGACAAATGAATGATAGATAATGGTTGAGTGAAACTAGATCTATTCATGTTGAATATATCCTCATATTTATTTTTATTAATTTTTTTGATCATCAAGAAATTGTTTATATATAAATAGATTTATATATTGTTATTTAAAATAGGTCTTCAATAATAGGAATTGAGGGATTTGACAAAGAACGTGACGAAATATCATTGATTTGTATAAATCCATAATATTTACATTATGGAAGGTGGCTTCAATTTAGTTATATGTTATTAATAAAATATGGGTGTGATGTTTATTACTATTAAATTGAATTTTTTTAGAAAATTGGTTTTTGAAAAATCATATGAGAACAATTTTGGAAATAATGATTTTCAAGAAAGTAAGACTTTCCAAAAAACATTATTTTGAAACAATTTCATGATTTCAAATAAAAAACATGATTTTTAAGATTCAAATTTAATATTTAAGACTAGTCAATATATTATATAATTAGAGATTAAATCATTTTCTATATAATTGTTATATTTATTTAATGGTAGGTGATATTCATGAATAAAGATTATTAAAATGTTTATAAGAATTTGAATAAAATATTATTTTTGGTGAATCGATTCCATCATCTATGTTGGGTTGATTTTGGAACTGTGAAACCTAGGCTGGGGTGGATTATTAATGAAAAAATAATAAGGATTGTATAGTAAAGTATGAAAAATACATAGTATAACCAAATTCTTACGTCAACTTTTTTAGGTTGGGGTGGTTGGTTATAAATGATAAGATGGATGTGTTTATGGATAGGTGATGACTTAGATCACATATATCATTGTGTAAGTGATAACTCAATTGGGTCTTAGAACTACCTAGTGGGTTTACTAGTTTAATTTCTATTATTATTCCTATATAGATGTTCATTATTTAGTAAATATTTTATCAATGTTTTATCATGTTATTTTAAATATGTGAGTTTTTAAATTATTTTTTTAATCTCTGAATTTAAGATTTTTCCCAACGAAGGGTTCCTGAAGAGGAAATCATGGTTTTGGATAAAATAGAAAATAAATATTTCCCTTTAAAAGTGATTTACTATTAATGTTGAAACACTCACCATCGTTGGATAAAAATGGTTTTTTTAATAAATTATCAGTCCATATTCTATATTAAGAAAAACAATGTATTTAAAATGTTTTAATTAACATGATATTTTGAGTGTGGTTTTTAAATATCTTTCTTATCATTGAAATTTCATTTTAGTTTTTTTATGAATGGAAATAATTTTGATTAATTGTATATAACATGAATTGTTATGTTCCCACACCCAATATATACAACATTGTGGGATTTTTTACTTCACTGGTCTAATGAACGTAAGTAAAATGAATCATTATTTATTTGTAGTTAGTTATACATCCTATGAAAAATAAATGATATAGAGTGGGAATCTAATTTCTAATTGGGATGGGTGGTATTTTATTTTTATTATTTCCATGTCATGAATGTTTTGTGGAAATTTTCACTTGTTAGACCAAACATTATTTACATCACATTAACTTTCTGGTTTTGTTGATATTTTTTTTTTAAAATAAGATAAATATTTTAGATATCAATAATTTCTTAGTTTAGGTATTTGAGATAAAATCATTCCAAAAAAATTAATTTATACTTCATCACTAATTTTTTCTTCAATTAATCAAGGAATGTTCTTGAGGCTATGTGTCTACCATATCATAAATCTTATTATTCGAGTCTCCAAATTTGGGTGTCATATTAGATTTCCCCATGTATGAGAATAAAGATCATTGATTGGGGGTGAATTAAGGATTATAAAAACTTATTCTAAAAATTTGTTTCCCCCTTTTTATTAGTACAATGTATAAATGGAAAAATCAACTTTGGGATAGAATGGTTAATAGAGAAATGCATGGAAGCCAAATATTTTTACAAGGTTCTACAACTCTTTATGAGTGGCTAATAATTGGTGATTTATGTGTAGTATCCCACATAAAAAATCATTTTTAAATTATTAATGAAATGATTTTATATGTTGTAGTAGGATAGTTTAGGACTTAATAAATGTATAAAATTTATATCATAGGGGAACAAGGATCAATAATTATATTGAGAAAGAATGAATGATCTTTTGTCATCCTTCTCAATTTCCTATGATCCAAATATTATATGTTTACCATTCACTATTCATAAAGATAACTCATTACTCCCTAAAATTTTCTATTTAAATTTTTTTTAGATATATCTCACATTCTCAATGTGAAACTCTAAATATTTTTTCTCAAATATCAAATAATAGCACATGGTATTATGGTGTAATCTTTAATCAAAATCAAATATAAAAAACAAGGATCAAATCATATTTTAAATTCTATAATATATCAAAAATAATATTTTAAATCTTTATAAGTCCTCAATATAACAAAGTGTGATAAATTTCATCATGGAACAATTAATTTAATCCTTTCACACCTCATAAAAACTCTATAAATTCATTATGAAATAGTATATAACTAAAACCTAACTCCTAGAACTCCAATTTTAGTATATGATCCATTTTTTCTCAATTATTATAAATAATTTTGGAAAATTAAATAATATTAAAGAAATATATAAATTAATGATGGATAATTACATATCTTATCAACTCTAGTAGATTAAACAATTAGCAGTTATTGAACTATTCATTTATTTTATGGATTTAGTGTAATGTAAGAAATTATAAAGTAATTTAATTAAATAACATCCAACTATTAATCACTCTTAAATTCATTAAAATTCAATAATTTTATAAATTAAATGAAACTAATTTACATAAACCAAAATATAATGTCATAAAAATATTCATAAACTCTGACTGCCCTGTATAATTTTCCCCTTTTAATTTTCATTAAGAAACTATTATAAAAAATTCTCATTAAATAAAAATGATACAATTAGATTTTTTTTGTTTTCTATTGTATGTAAAATTCATTCATCAAATTGGTTATAATTATATAATGAATTCTCAATCATTGTATGATTTATTACAATTTACGAAAAATTTATTACTTTTCTCAAGTAAAGATCCAATAAAAAATAATTATATTGATGAGGATATTAAAAATAATATAAAAAACAAAAATTCAATAAATCATGAATCAATAACTAAAAATACAAATAATAGTACACTCCAAATGTGACAATTATCTAAAAACCAAATTACATGATAGATTAATTTTTATGAGAGAACTCCAATTATAAATGTCTAGAATGATCTACATTGACCATGTCTAATTGAGGGATTGTCATCACTCTCATTCATCCTTTAATCTCATTGGTATATCATCAATACGACACATTTTCCTCTTAAAAAATGGATTCATCTAAAAATTGTGATAACTAACATATTTACATGTCTCTACCTCATGAAAATTGCTACTAAAATTTTAATCCCACAATTTGATTCTCACCCTTTGGAATAAATAATACACACTGTTATGAAAATGAAAAAAAATATTCCACAGGTTTTTCTATAAATAAATAAGACTGGATGATGGGAAAATATAAATCATGAAATTATATGGATTTTGGATGGCAATTCACTCCAGAAACGCGCGATTTTTTTGGATGAAAAATATCACTAAGGGATTTATCTAGAAATTCATGATGTGTCCTTTTATTTTAACATACATAAAGTTTATCTAACCATATTCAACCTTTTAATTGATGAAGTTGTATTTTATTTCAACATGTTTTACCCTTGAAAATTGAAATAGATTCACCGACTAGTAAATTTCTCTTTGGATGTCCCACTTAATCAATGATGGATACAGGACTTCTATTCTCATGTCTTCGAATAATTATTTTATTATAACCACAAGGACCAAAACACCATAACAGTGGGTGATCTAGGGTATCTAATTTCATTTTTTCAAACAGATCATGTCCTAATGTTTTCAATAACATCTTGACCCTGTTGATACCAAATAAAAAATCATAATATCAAAATATTAAATAAATATGATGACTCAATGATTTTACATTGATCTCCAAAAAATGGATATGTTTAAGTTTCATGAATTGATTATATTTTGATGTAATAAATAAATCACAACGAAATATCATAGATGGTATGTTTTTGGATGAAATCAACATCGATTCCAAGGAACACTCCTTTTATTTGACTATACAGTAACTACGTTAAGATAGAGTTATAAGAAAAAGTAACTCATATCTCACATATAAAAATATCAAAATAATTTTTAAAAAAAATCTACTAAATTATTTATTTTTCAAGTCTATCTTTTGGATGAAATCTAAAAATTCAATAATGTTCTCCAAAAAACCTCTCCAAAAACTCCAGATATGAAATTTTCCTCCCTCAAAGTGTTATGTTATTATATCATCAAAATTAATCTAGTCTTACTTATTCATATTTTCAATCGTCTATTTTTAAATTATCCTTCTTCATATAACATTTAACTCAATCTATGTTTCCAAAAAATTCGTCTTCCATTTTCATATTGTAACTCATAATTTCATGGATAATCATTCCAAATTTAATGAATATTCCGACCACCATATTTCTATATTATTACCAAAACCATAGTTTAATAGAGAACATTGTGTTGTAATTTTATTTCATTACTAGATATTCCAAAAAATAAATTCATGATATCCTAATTAATTTCATAAAATCACATGGTAGATGTCTCGAATATATTTGAGGAAAACTTATTGAAACATAACATTAAATTTTTAGTGATACCTTTAGTCCTATACCATAATATGAATTTTAGTTGTAGTGTATCTTTTATTTTATAATATACATCCCCAAGAATTATTCTAAAAAATATCATAACTCAATAATCATGGGGTCTTTTTATCATGTCAATTATAACCATAAGAAAATAATCCAATTTGAATAATCACATTTTTTATATGTTTCAAGGAACAAGGGCTTGACTTCCATAATATTTTCAACTCCCCAATAATAATGAAATAATTAGTATTAATTTCAATGATATTATACCTTCATAAAAACTTATTCCCTATTATCACAATACACTACAACGTATTATCAAACCCAAACATCAAGTGTTCCATAATTTTCCATCCTTCAACCTAATCACAACATTGTGTTATATTTTCAAAGTATAAAATTTATCTTTTCAATTAATGACATAGATAAAAAATACATAATATATATCCAACATAATTTGGGAGTTATTTTGTCATTAAAAAAATATATTCACCAAATATCCTTCTAATGTACAAAAAATCATCCAACATTCCAAAACTATTCACACCCCAACTAAACATGATCAACATTTAATACCCTATTATGAATTATTTTCATTAAAATTCAAAAAAACAAAGCAAACATAAAGAAACTTTCATCAAATATATTCCCTTGAAAAACATTTATTTTATCAAACACCTTTTGATTAACCAAGGTTATAATATTCTCCACCATTGGATTTGTTGGAAATCCTATGGTAAATTTATGCAACTTGATGCTCTAAAACCCAAATTACTATAGAGATATTCATATATCAGACTAACTCTTTGTGAGAAACACTCAATGAAAGAAAAAAGGTTATTAAAGAATTCAATGCTTGGCATAACCATTTAATGCTATTCCACAACTTATTAATCACTCAATTGGATGTGCCTCCCATAGTTTTTATAATTTTATGATGCTAAATCTATATGTTTTGTGCCTCCTATGGCATGTTATACTAAATACTCCCCATTAAGAGTATATTAATGATCTTTCTCAATTTTCCAAAAACATTCACAACATTTAAAATATAAAATAACACAAATATTTCAAATTTAACAAAATTATTATCATTTAAAAAAACCAAATAGATAAATTCCTCTAAATAAAAAACCATATTAAATAATGAAATCATATAAGGAGAGGAGAATGACCAAACCACCTCATGATTCAGGTAGTGACTAAATACCATGATTTGATCAATGTTCATGGACAATGGTTTTAATAATATTCCAATCACTTTTTATTATTCATAGATATTCTCAACCTTGAAAATTTCATGTTATACGTTATATTTCATAAAGTGGAACCTTATTTAAATTTTTTCATATGTGAGTGGTGTGGTGTTCTTTATAATCTCTATAACACATTAATTATCACATGACATCACAATAAGTATGTTCACCTATTCATAAAGATCCATCAATTTTTCTTCATTTATCTTAATTTAATACATTTCTTCATCTATGAAATAAAATCTAAATTAGTTTTACTAAGAGAAGTGATATTTTACATCTGGTTTATCCCTCCAACACATTTTATTTCAATGAATAGTTTTTATCCAATTATGGATTTTATGTCCAAAACGTCTCCATTATTATATTAATTAGAATATTTCATCAATGTTTTTTATTTTCCTACACCAAACAAAAATACATAATCGAGTGTACGTTAAATAATCCTAATTATCCATATTCATATATTGAGTTGTTTTTCTTTTTATTTCTTTGAACCCCCATAGAAAATAATATCAAGTAAACAATATCCAACCTTCTTTAAAATATAATAAACTTCAAAAATTTATTTGAAGGAATATCTAATTTACTAATTTTACATATTCATAACTATTGATATCTTTTCAAACCATGATTTTAGTTGGAACTATCATGAAATGTTTCATTAAAAAAATTTAGCAACTACTTTACACATATTTCATGATAAATAAATGTATAATCACCCTTATGATTTATATGTAGCCTAATGAAATAATTTAAATCAGATATAATTGTTATTTAATACCTTTATTTCATCAATTTAGAAGTATGTTCAACAAAATATATTTTATTACACATAATATGATATCATTAATATATAGATGTACCATAAAAGAATCTACCTTTAATGGTTTATAATAGAGGTTTTTGTCAAAACAACATCTCTTATTTTCAATCATCTTTATATAAGAATAAATGATTCCATACCATTCTCATTGTGATTTATTTTAGACCCATATATCTTTATTTAAAATAACATTTATTTCATTATCACTCATTTTAAATCCCTTTTTTAATATAGAAATATCCTTTATTAACTTCATTAAATACCTCCCTATTTAAATATATTTGATATATCTTGAATCTTCTATAAATATAAACCACAAATAATAATAAAATTTAATCATTAAAATTGAACAATGAAAAGGATTCATTCACATATATTCCATTAATAAGATCATACCCTTTTCATAAAATTTATTTATATTTTGGATCAAAATACAATTTTTATCATATTTATTTTCAAACACATATTTAGTTTCATTGACATTGTGGTCATTTGAATTTTTCATAAGAAACCATATTTAGTTATTTTTTTACAAATATATGCCACTTTTAATCCATGAATTTCAACCATGATTCATCCTTTTTTCTTTATCAAATCATATTATCTATACCTATGATAATAGAGATATGTGTTAAATAATCCTTATTCATAAGAATTTTGTTAGATTTTCAAAAAATTGAAATATATTTATTAACCTAAACACTTAATTTCATTTATTAGGTTAGTGGTTGACTCTCTTTATAAACCATTCCATAGTCTTATTAGACATTTGGGTCATCCTGATGAGATATGATTTCTTCATTTTTATAATTTTCAATAAGGACATCAACATATTCACCAATCTCCTCCGTATATAATTTTTTTGCAGGTTAATAGATTCTTCTTCAATCACATCTACATAATTTCTTTATATTATTTTTTATTCTCTTAATACAACAATTGTATAATTTAATCCAGGATCTTTGGAAAAAAATATTTAATTAATCACATCACTATATTATTATTGAGTTTCTTATTTTTTGATTAAATAACTTACTTTTAAAATCAGTAAAAATTTTCAGACTTTTATTCCATATAATCCATATCTCATATTGTTATCTTCTTATCAAGACATTAAAAATCAATGTTTTAGGTATTCACTACCACTTTCACCAATTATGTATTATAATGATATGGGATACCACTCATAACGAGTAGTATTGGTTTGATTTTTCTAACCATTTTTATTTTATTTCAATGAATCATGTATCTAGGGATTTATTACTAATGGAAGGTTATGTTTTATTATATAATTCTCTAGAATAATTTTTACCCTCAATGGAAGTATACTCCATTCCATTACCCAATCATTTGATTTTTATCTGGATCATTATTTTATTTTTTTTCTCTTATTGGGTACCTTAAAATGCATTCAATCAATTCTATTTTAATATTCACAAACATAATAGGACACTAAATACTATAATAATATACAAAAAATATAAAATATTATTTCCCCATATTTTGGAGTGTGTCTTAATACCACACAAAAAAACGTGAACTGAATAAAGAAAGTGAAGTTCTCATTTATTCTATCTATCTATAGGGATATATCAAAATATATCCTATCTTGAATTAACTCTCACGTCTTTTCCATATATCACCAAAAATTTAGAATATAAATTATAGCATTAAGCTTCGAGATATTTTTAATACATTACTATATAATATGAAAAAATTGATGATGGAATTAGTTATTCTACTCATATAGTGTGAGGAGGAAAGAGTTATTCTAATTGAATGGGACCCAATCCCTATGTCAGGATGTTAGATTACAAAAATGGGAAGGTTTCATGAGTATTAGATGTCAGTCATGTCCATACACAATGATGTTTTTTGATTTTATATAACAGAAAATACATAAGAACAAGATGAAGAATAAAAATATCTAATGAATACAACCAAAAAAATTGATGAAAATAGTATCATAACATCGAGAGAGAAGATCTTGTCATATTAAATTTATAATTAATTTTATAATAAGAATTACCTCATATTGATAATTCTTTATTCAGTGAATATATTGGTCCACCCAATCATTGATAGATTTATACCATAATTCGGTTGTAAGAAATAAACACGAATCCCTCTATATGTATCCATAAATTCTACATAAATAATTGTTTTTCAGTAATAGTGTTCTGAGTGAAAATGTTGATGAACCAAGATCCTTGAATTGTTCATTTTTGATCACTTTAATTATTATCACATGTTTTCTCAGTATTGTGTGTGGTGGAGGATGGTGATGAAAATAAGTCTACAAATAATTATTGAGAATTATCAATGGATTTTGATAATACACATTTGAGATAATTAAGGTTATGTACCAAAATTATATTATTCTATTGAAATGAAATAACTTGATATTTATACATAGGGTTAGGTTATTAGAAGTTGAATAATATACCATTATCTTATTATTTATCCTAAATAAACCATATATAAATTATTATTATTATTATTATATTCTACAATAAGATCAAACTCCATTAAATTTAAATATTATTTTATTTGATAAATATAACCATATTTATTTAATTTTTATCACCGGTCTGATAAAGTTTCTTATCCATCCACCTTGAAATTTATTGATTCACTAAATTTCAAGACTTTATGTAAATAAATACATTTCCTTCAATAATGAACTATGTATATATAATATTGAATTACTTTTAAATACATTTATTAATTCTAATTAATATTATATTAAGAGACTTGAAAATAATTATTAATTGTTGTATTCAAACAAATAAATAAATTCATAAATTACATATTTAATTATCTAGAAAAAAATAATGTATTTAATACCTTATAAGTAATAATCAAGAGATAAATAAATATCATATTCATCAAACAAGTGAATAGAGTTTTATTTAATATTTTACTCACATATATATTCTTACATGAATATAACTAGAGAGTAAATATATATGATTAATGAATCTAGAAAAATTATTATTCCACAAACATAATAAAAATATATATTCATAGTATTAAATTTAAAATATAATTTAATATAAGATTCATGAAAAAAATTAGTGTGTGACACTCTATGTATCTTTCTCAGTTCTAATAGGTGGTCTTATCTAATGTCCAATATTTTCATCTAGTAATTCATTGAGGCATCCATAGATAATGAATATATTTCACAATGAAAATAACCTCCTACAAATGCTTATCGTGTAATATTGTCCCTTCATCTACATATCTCATCATGAAAATTGTATACATGTGACATAAACCTATATTATTGTTCTATCATTCCTTTAATACCTATAGTTAACACATCAATATACTACCATGGACTTGGATTTAGTTTGATAGTTATTTTTCAAAGGGCTTAAGGTATCAAATTTCATTAACTCAAAAGGGGGAAATCCATTTTCCACACCCTATCCCAGCTCACTCTGAACTATAGCCAGACAAGACAACCATGTGTCCTCAGGAACACCTCCTCATATGATAGAGGCTCCTAACTAGTAGTGGGGGTCCATTCTGGTACTATTCGGAGACTATTCCCTCTGTATTAGAGTATGAAATTAAGAAAAAATAACCCAATAACATCCACATATTCGCTTTAGAGTATAAAGATGTGATAAACATATCAATCAATAATAAATTAACAAGAAATAAATATATACCTAAACATTGATGTCAGAATACAAGACTAACTTACTACTAGAACAATCACATATTAGAGTTAAACAAAAAAATATAAACAAGGTTAGTAAAGATGTCCCACCCCAACCACATTCCTCACCTCTAATCTCCTGATCCCACTCTAGATGTTCAAAATCAAACACATAATATTGTGTATAAACTCAACCAATACATAAAACCATGTGAGAGTTCGTGTAAACTCTTTTTCAATTGAAGATCAAGTATTGTGTGAGTAAAAAATACAACAGGGATCTACTAATGTGGTCCTATACTAATGGGTATAAGATGTGATATGTGCATATGGAATGACTTTCTGAAATATATAAACCATCTACTATAAAAAATAGGTAAATAAAAAAAAACCCACAACACCAAATTATTCTAATACAATAATTTATCTAAGAACATAATGTTGGTCTTATCTCTACCATAACCACTGAGGGGTGGTATGTCCTACCCTGAACATTGTATCTAGTGTCGATCATCATGCATGAGACTTGAATTGACCATACCTACTTCATCCAATTTCAGAATGTCTATAAGAATGATACTCTCAATAGGTAACCTTTATCCACTTTATAGGGATTCCACATCCACCCCTCTATCGATGAAAAGTGTATCCAAATGTTTCACTAAGAATCCATCATCCTTGGGCACTAAAGTTGAACATCATGGTAGTACCTCAATATTCACAATGTCAAGTTGATTCTATATTCCTAAGAGGGGGAGGCCCTAATAAATTTCACATGTATATAAATAAATGATTCTTGGGTCTCCATTGAAATCTAATGTAATTCCATTATGGATCTCATAATCAATCTCCATGGAATCCAATATCATATGAATCCTAATCCAAACCAAACTAGGGAATCCAACTGATCCAAAGGGTTCTTCAAGGCATAAATCTTTGGGAACTAATAGTCTCCCACAATATTTATAACATCAGTGCTCAAGGATACATTACCAAATAGAACCTCATACAAACATATAAATCATGGGAGTCTCAAGAATTATAAATTTCATAATGGTACCACTAATGAAATCATAGGAACCCTGGGCATTCGTAATGGCCTCAATGTATCAAATGAATCCCACGCATCTTGGGAATTATTGTATCAATTCCCACTTATAGCTAAAATGTTTAATTTTAGGTTCCCTAACTAGGAATATACTTATTAATAAACATTATATACTATATTCTAGTTGAACTGCGAATATTCCCCAAATATTTCATGAGACCATATCAAAAATACAATGGTAATCCTTCAGTCTCGTCCTTTTTAACCTGTGGTTCCCAAGAATCTTATGAAATAACAATAGTATCATGACCAACATATGGTTCCTAGGAATCTTATACAATCTCATTTCATCAAGAATAAACAAAAATTAAAATAAAAAAAGGTATAGACAAATAAACATGTCTTTCATCATTATATTATATCCATCAGGCTTGCATGTTGGTTCGCTTTCTATGGTGACACTCATATCCACCACTACCCAAACACAATTGAGGAAATCATGCTTCCTAATAGTGTCAACATATAAAATTACCTCTTTTATTTAAAGGGTGAGAAAATTAAACATACATCTTGTAAGATGGAGCAAGGACTATCTTAGTTCCAATGCCTCACTCGATAGGTCCACTCACCAAACCCAGTCATAGTCTTGCCTATAGTTATCCAACACAGATGAGTTTTTACTAAAGGAAATGGTGTGATCACTCTCAACCAATACTACAAGACCCTTGGCTCATTGGAAAACAAAAGGTCATTTATGTTCTATAATATCCATGGTTTCTAATTCATTCATCAAATAGATGAATAATTCTCATACTCTAATGCCACTATATCTCATAAGGTCTGGCCACCCCCCCCCCATTTTTATGTAAGTCACATGGATTCACAAAAGTCAATGTCTTAACCATTGGTGATCGAGGCATTAGAACAATGCACTAGACCCCACATGTTTCTTCATACTTAGTTCAGTTCACTCATGGTGTTCAATAAATTTCACATTTTAAATAAAATTAAACAATAAATTCAAATTAATTACTTTAGTTAACAAATGGGGAATTTCTTCTTGTGGTGAGACGTCCCACCACATCCAACATAAATGATGAATATTAACCACAGGGATAACCCATGGGACCCCAACCTTTTTTCAAAGCCCCCTTCAAATTTTTTTCTAACTGAAAATTTGATATATGGATTCACCCAAGATCTCCACAGATCAACTATCCCCATCCCATGTTCCTAGTACCTGAGACACACTATATAATAAAACAAAATTAATTATAACAATTTATAATTTACTAAACCATTTTTACCAAATGGTTATATTTATTAATTTCTCACTGAATATCATCCCCTTTCAAAAAACACATCCTACATAACCCAAATTCCCCATGTCATATCCATGTCTCTATTTAGAGTGAAAAATCTAAAAATAAATGGAAAATTAATTGGAAAATTAATTCAATTTTTAAAGTAAACACTTGAAAATTTCACACAACAACATACTTTCGATGAAATGATGAATGACAGAATGTGGACGTCATCATGAGACATCCTCTAGTAATGCTGAAACAAATCTGTATATGAATTGACCTATTCCAAAATGTTATGGTGGACTTCATAAAAAGTACCTAAATACAAAAACTATAATTATGGAAGAATGGATAACATGGAGAAAAGGAACAAATATAGGAAACAACATACCTTGAATTTCCACAGAGTTCTCTATAGAAGACCACAACGTCCAATGTGAAAAAGGGGGGAGGGGATTCAACTCCCTATTCACATATACAACTGAAAGGGAAAAGGGAGGATGAAAACATATAAAACATGGGAAGATAAAATAATATACTTCCACCATTAAATCCAACTAATAAGCTAGTGTAAGGGGATTATAGCACCAAATATTTCCGAACACTTCTAATGAGTTAGTGGTCTACATTAGTTTTAGATTAAAAAGACACTACACCAATATTGAGGATTCTTCGAGCCCCAATGACACCACCCAATCCTCATTTATGGTATTAAAATATACCTTGGAGATGTTCAAACCATCATAATTTGATTTTGAATCCTTATTCTCAAAACAACCATGCCACTAACTGAAAATTTCAAATTCCCTCATGGATTTTCTCATCCATAGGGACATGGGACTCTAAACCACCCCCATAACACTTATTGTCCCCATGTAGTCCCAAGGTTCATCTAACCACATAATCCAAACTATATGATTAACTAATTATTCATCAATTTTTCCCATTACATTCTCAAACTTCCAAATAACATACAAGGAAAAAACATCCAATTAAAGGATCCCAAACCACCAAAACCGAAGTCAACACCCATAAAAATTACCAAAAAACATAGATAGAGTTTTTTAGAGAATGTACATCAAAAAACATGATCACATAATTTTTTAATTCATTATTTGGCATATAGAGATCCACAACATAGAACTTATCTCATAACATCCAACTCTAATGTTATGGTGATTCTTAGATTCAAATTTCTTAATAAAATAGAGAACCCCCATTTGAATGATGCATCTGGAATAGTTTTCACCCTATGATTATAGAACAAAAATGATAAATTCATTTATTTATAAGTCTCATTTCTCATTTCTAAATATATATAGATTTGGACATGTGACATCCATCAACATAAATCCTAGATTGTCACGACCAGTCCTCGGGGCCCGTGCCGTGACTACCCCAAGCCCGCCTTCCATAGGCCAGGGGCTGGCGACTAGCACCAAGGCGTAAATCCCAACAAAAAGGGAAGGCATTGGCTTTAAAAGTAAACAAGCACCTCAGAGTAAGCAAGCAGAAAAGTAAACACTAAGTAAAAATGGTACAAGCTGTGCTGAAAGTAAAAAGGGGGCCGGAAATACAAGCCCAACTGTAAAGTACAACTGAAAGGAAAAAAAACAGCAACTGAAAGGAAAAACTGCAGCGTCAAGCCGTCCTCTGGAAGTCCCACCTGAAGGGTGGGTACAGATAGCCTCCACAGCTCCTCGGTCCGGCCATCCGCTCCGAGTACGTCCCGCCCAGTGGTCCACCTCCAGGTACCGTCCTGCTTTGTACGCCTCCACCTCGATCAGCGCTGCCCGTCATCTGCAACCAACACCATGAAGTGCGGGCATAGCCCGTGCAGGGGTGAGTATAAGCTACTCAGTAGGGACCCCGAGACCCCTGAAGGTCTCCCGAAATCCACAAAGGATAATCCACAAAGAAAAGATACAATCACGAAGTAACATCTGACACTGCATAGTTATATGCCCATACATATACCAAATTCATCAATTCCTGTTCGGATCCAACGTCCGAGCCCAAGCACAACCCAGTCCACATAGGAAAGCAAAACGTATACCCACACAGGATAGCTCAACACAATCCACAAAGGAGAGTAAACAGTAAATCCACACAGGATAGCTCAACACAATCCACAAAGGAGAGTAAACAGTAAATCCACATAGGATAGCTCAACACAATCCACAAAGGAGAGTAAATAGTAAATCCACACAGGATAGCTCAACACAATCCACAAAGGAGAGTAGCACAGAAGATTCAGCTCACACAGGTATACTTCTTCGGATGACGATAAATATGATCACTGATCCATCTAAGTCGTCGGACCCACAAAGTATCGATAGGTAACTAACCCCCGCAAGACCCACACAGGATCGGGCCCACACAGGACCTGTAGGCGCTGGCTCACACAGAACCGCTGAGCGCTGACCCACACAGGATCGGACCCACATAGGATCGGGCCCACACAGGACCTGTAGCACTGATCCACGTAGGATCGCTGAGTGCAGTAGTCGTCGCAGTCCACTGAGGATCTTTACACAGTCGTCGTCGCAGTCCACTGAGGATCTCTGCAGGGTCATCGCCGCAGTCCACTGAGGATCTCTGCACAGTCGTCGCTGTTGAAGTAGCAGTCGCAGCCAGCTCTAGGGTTCCCGCACACAGCAAGCTCATTCGGGAGGGTCCGCTCCACGAGCTGAGAGGCTGATACATCAACTGACACAAAGTCCGAAGTTGATGTATCCAAAAGTTCTGTATCGTCAATAGGAACCCAACGTCGCAGACGGAGCGTCAATCGGACGCCTGGTCTGAGAGTTATTGGCTTTTTCGTCCCAGGGTCCCGGTTGGTTTTTAAGGCAAAACTAACCCGACCTTACTCCACCTGCATCCAAACCTCGGGCGGAGTATGCCAAAATATCCGTCTCACTTAGAGGAATTCAACAAAGCTGATGGCACGTCAATCAGACGTCCGTAGCTCAAGATATGAGCGTTTCCGCTCCGAATGCCCGGTTGGTTTCGTGTATGAACCAACCCGTCCGAACTCAAAGTATTCCGAAACCTTGAGTGCGATATATCGAAACGAACCTCTCGATCCAAGGATCGTGTTGCCGCTGGCGGCGAGTCGTTTGGAGGCTCGTAGCTCATGATACGACCATTTGAACGAAAATCATCCGAAGATGGGGGGGGCGGGCCCGGGCCGACCTGGCCCGACCCCCCCAGGGTCGGCCGAACCCGGTCGGACCGTTCTGGCTCGGCCAACCCGGCCCGGCTCGGCTGAGCGGCCGAGCGGCCGACGCGGGGGGAGCCGCCGCCCCACGTGACACCCCCGCGGCACCCGCGGGGTGTCGGCCAGACAGCCGGACGCGGCTGAAGCCGCGTCCCGAGTGACGCGGGGGGGGGGGGGGGAGCCTCCGCCCCCGCGTGACACCCCCGCGACACCTGCGGGGTGTCTCCCTGGTGGCCGGATGCAGCTTCATCCGCATCCCGCAAGCGCCGCCACCGCGGCGGTCTCGTCCGGAGGCGCGCCGGGCACCGCCGTCGGCTTCCGCGGGCTGCCGGAGTCGCTCCGGTGGCCCGTTTTTCTTCCCGTCTGCGCCGCTGCTCCTCCCGGGACCCGTTATTCACTGCGGAATCATCAAACCTCTGTTGCGGCACGTTCCATCATCGCCCTTCAAATCCCCATAACAACGAAGAACGGCGGAGGGTCGTCAGGCCGTGTTCGTTTGGCCCGCACCCTCCACGTTAGAGATAATCAACGGGAGGAATAAAGTTCAACACATGAACGCATATCCGAAAACAATTTTTAATGAAATAAAATTGTTTTATAAAACGGGTTCCTCAATTTGAATGGAAACGACAAGGGAAAAAGATGCATTTCCAAGAAATAAAACCCCTACCTCGTAGTCGTCGCGCATGAGCGTTCTTCGCGGAATTGCTTGTCGCGGAAGGTGGAGATCGTCACGTCGTCGCAGAATCCGGCGTAGCGTCGACGAACTCGAAGGACCAAGAAACAACATATTTTAATTATAAATAATTAAATCCGTGTTTTGTTTTAAACCACAAAGAACTTTTAGAAGAAACCCGAAATCACTCACCTCAAACAGTTGGTGATCGGAGATCGGGGCGGGGAAGAACGTCTCGGATTGGAGCGTCGTCGATTTCCGCAGATGACGGCGTTCTTTGCGTTCTTCGCATTCTTCGCGTTCTTTGCGAAGGAGAAAGAAGGTACAAGGATTCTGTCAAATCCTCTCAACGCGCAAACTTTCAAAAGACTGGTTGGTCTTATTTTATTATTATGCCAACACAGGAAAAAGGGTAAGTAACGACCCATCAATTCGTTTAATTAATTCAACGAAAGAAACAACTCATTTAATTTATGAAATAAACCACCCAATTAAATGGTCTGTTAAGAAATTAAGAAAACGCGTCAGTTGACTTTCATAATGATGGGTTTTCGTGGGTGCGTTACTTAGCGGAAAGAAAGGGCGGGGCTCGTGCGGGCCCCACCTCATAAATATCCTATCGAGGGGGTAGGATATTTTCTGGATAGCATCCTATCTGGATCAACTCATTTTAATCCATCTTTAAGTGGCTTCAAGTGGCTTCCAAGTGGCTTAAGTGAAATAAAATAAAGTTGTCGTAAAATTATTTTATTTCTTAACTTTAAGCCCGAAAATTAAAAACCACACCCGAGCAAACGCAACTCCGAAAGAGGCGTTTATAAGAGAATACCGACGCTGCGATTTCATCGGTGCCCTCAGAATTCGATTATGGGAACCGGTTCAAAAGTTAGAAAAACCCACTCATTCGTTCACTGAACGTACCCGAGCCAAACTTTGGAAAATGATTCTGGGCACACCGGGCCTCGGAATCAGGTGCCGTCAGAAACTACGCTCTTGTAAAATTGCAAAGAAAATTAAGAAAAAAATTTCCTTGAAATTTACGGGTCTTTACATTACTCCCACCTCAGGGATTTACGACCCCGTAAGGATACATCATAAACTAGGGAAACAAATGTGGGTACTGAGAACGCATCTGAACCTCCCACTCCCGTGTGCTCTCCTGGAGGTTCTCATGCTGCCATCTGATGCGCACAAGAGGAATCGATCACCCACGTAGGACCCGCTCCTATCGATCCTCTATCTCCACCAGGACCTCCACAAAAGTCACCCCATCATCCACGTCTATCTCCCCATGGTCAATGATGTGTGTCGGGTCGTGCACGTATCTCCTCAGCTGAGATACGTGGAAGACGTCGTGCACCCGGTGCAACTGAGGTGGCAGAGCCAGGCGATAAGCCACCTCGCCAATCCTGCTGAGGACCTGGAAAGGCCCAATGAAGCGTGGAGACAACTTGCCGCCTCGGCCAAATATCCGCAAACCACGTCGAGGTGAGACCCGCAAGAAGACGCGGTTGCCATCCTCGAACTCTAGTGGCCTCCGCCTCCTATCAGCATATGACTTTTTCCGGCTCTGAGCTGTCCTCATCCGCTCCTGGATGACCTGGACCTTATCTGTCGTGGCCCGGACCATCTCTGGTCCCACGAGTGCTGACTCCCCAGGGTCTGTCCAGCACAAAGGAGATCTGAAAGGCCTGTCGTACAATGCCTCGTATGGTTCCATCCCGATGGTGGAGTGGTAGCTGTTGTTGTACGCGAACTCTACCAAGGGTAGGTGGTCCTCCCAGCTGCGACCAAAGTAGAGGACACATGCGCGGAGCATGTCATCAAGAGTTTGAATGGTCCTATCCGTCTGACCATCCGTCTGAGGGTGAAAGGCGGTGCTCAGACGTAGCCGCGTCCCGAACGCCTCCTGCAACCCCTTCCAAAGTTGGTAAGTAAAGCGAGTGTCCCGATCGGAGACGATAGTCGATGGCACACCATGAAGCCGTACAATCTCCTAAAAGTAGAGACGCCCCAATCTCTCTACTGAGCCCTACTCTCAGATGAGTAAGAAGTGTGCCGACTTGGTGAGTCGGTCAACAATCACCCAAATGGAGTCGTGACCTCTGGAAGTGCGTGGAAGTCCAGTCACGAAGTCCATAGATATCTCGTCCCACTTCCACTCCGGGACCTCCAAGGGCTGTACCAAGCCTGCTGGTACCTGATGCTCTGCCTTCACCTGCTGGCAGGTGAGGCACCGTGAAATGAACTCTGCTACAGCCTTCTTCATGCCCGTCCACCAGTGCTGTCGTCTGAGATCCTGGTACATCTTCGCCACTCCAGGATGTACCGCCAATGGAGAAGTGTGAAACTCTCTCATCACCTCCTCTCGTAAAGCGACTGGTACTAGGGTACGTCCTCTGAAAAGGACGTCGTGATCTGCTCCAAGGGAGAAACCATCAGGTGTCTGTCCCGAGGATATCTGTGCACACCGTGTCTCACAGTCAGCGTCCCCACGCTGAGCCTCTCTGACCCGCTGCAGTAGTGGAGGAGAGACTGTGAGATATTGAAGGAAGGCTGCTCCGTCTCTCTCCACGAAGGATATCTGCAAAGCGGCTAGCTGCTCTGTCGCCTCCTCAAGTAGATGTATGCCCGTCCTCCTGCTGAGGGCATCGGCTACCACGTTCCCCTTCCCATGAGTATAGACTATCTCAAAGTCATAGACCTGGAGGAACTAGAGCCATCACCACTGTCTCAGGTTCAGGTCCTTCTGAGAGAAGATGTACCTGAGACTCTGATGGTCAGAAAATACTGTAAAGCGCTCGCCAATCAGATAGTGCCGCCATGTCTTCAGGGCGAAGACCACTGCTGCTAACTCCAGGTCATGGGTGGCATAGTTCTGCTCATGCGGCCTCAACTGACGTGATCCGTAGGAAATCACGGCCCGCTCCTGCATCAGGACACACCCGAGTCCGGTCCCTGATGCATCACAGTAGACTACGTATCCAACTCCCTCCTCAGGAAACCTCAAGATAGGTGCGCTGGTCAATCTCTACCTCAGCTCCTGGAAGATCTGCTGACATCTGTCTGACCACACGAAGGGTTTCCCCTTCTTCGTCAACGCTGAGAGTGGGGCCGCAACTCTGGAGAAGTCTGGCACAAATCTCCGATAGTATCCGGCTAGACCCAAGAAACTTCGCACCTCTGTCACGCTCTTGGGTGTCTCCCAAGCTAGAAATGCCTCGATCTTCGCGGGATCCACTGCAACTCCCACCTCAGAAATGATGTGCCCCAATAAGTGGACCTCACGTAACTAGAACTGGAACTTCGAGAGATTTCCATAAATCTGGTGCTCTCGGAGTGTGTCTAGTACAACACGCAAGTGGTAGGCGTGCTCCTCCTCCGTCGTCGAGTATACCAAGATGTGGTCGATGAAGACCACGAAAAATCGATCGAGGTATGGCTGGAAGATCCTGTTCATGAGGCTCATGAACACTTCTGGAGCGTTGGTTATGCCGAAAGGCATAACCAAGAACTCATAGTGGCCATACCGACACCTGTAGGCCGTATTCTGCATGTCCTCGTCTCAAACTCTGAGCTAATGATAGCCTGACCTGAGGTCTATCTTCGAGAACCACCGTGCTCCCTTGAGCTGATCGAAGAGGTCATCAATCCTTGGTAGTGGATACTTGTTCCTCACTGTCACCTGGTTCAGGCGACGATAATCGACACACAGTTGCAAGCTCCCGTCCGCCTTCTTGGCAAACAATATCGGGGAAGCCCAGGGTGAAACACTGGGTCAGATGAACCTCTTGCCCTGCAAGTCCTCCAACTGTACCCGTAGCTCTTGAAGCTCGGCGGGGGCCATCCGATATGCTGGAGTGGATATCGGGGATGTCCCGGGGTACAGATCAATGTAAAAGTCTACCTCTCTGCGAGGAGGTAGCCCTGGAACGTCGTCGGGGAAGACGTCCACATACTGATCCACCACTGTAGGAAAACTAGGACTCCGCACGTCCACTACTCCAAGGATGAGGCTAGCCAACTGATGAGTGATGGGATGTACTCTTCTCTGCGTGAGTCCATCCTATGCTGCGAAGGCTCCCTTCTCGCCAGTGAAGGTGAACCTGCTCCCGTCGGTGCGCACACATCGCACCTTGCGCCTAATGCAGTCAATTTGTGCATGGACCATAGATAACCAATCCATTCCCAAGGTGACGTCGTAAGGCCTCGACGCCACTACAAGAAGATCCCAGCCAAAGCTCTCGCCTCCTAGAGTAATCTCACACTGCCGGAACCAGTGCATAATCGTCGAGTCTGCTCCCGTAGGAGTCTCTAGCCGTAAGGATCGAGCCAACGGCTCTGTCGGAATCTCCGAGCTCCGAACAAGGGCAGTGGCTATGAAAGAGTGACTCTCTCCTGTCTCTATAAGAACTGCAGCAAGGGTGGAATAGACACAGATCATACCTCGAATCATATCTGGCGCGCCGTGGTCGTAGGCCTCTACTGCCTGGAGCTGTGCCTGTCTATGCCCGCCATCTCCCTGTGGTCGGGGCGGGCCTCCTGGCGGTGGTGGTGGCAGATCCTCAATGCGTCGACCACCACCTGCTGCTCGGCCAGCTCCTCTGCCTCGTCTGCCTCCTCCCTGCGGACCGCCACGGTCGACCCTCTTCCTCTGCATAGGTGTCCCTTCCACCGTCTGTTTCTCCTCGGTATGGCGGGTCGGGCAGTCACGAGCCATGTGGCCCTGCCCGCCACAGGAGTAGCACTGCCTGCCTCTCGGAAGGCTGGCCCCACGGTGTGTGCCCCGCACTGCTGAGCTAGTGTCCCGAGGTCATCTGCCGGAAGGTTTGGTCTGCCTGGAACCCTGATCCATCCGTCGGCTACCAGCTGCCGAAGACTCTGCTACCTGCCGCCCTGTGGTAGGTCTCGCTGTGGACTCAGCCAGGAAGCTCTCGATCATAAGGGCTCGCTCCAGCACTCCTGCCTGGGTCGGGATGCTGAGGGAGATCAGCGACGCCCTGATCTCGTGTCTCAATCCCTGCTCGAAGGTCTGGGCTCGGAAGAAGGGGTCCCGTACCATGTCTGTCGAGTAGTGAGTAAGGTCGGTGAACCTCGCCGCGTACTGGGCGACCGTCAAGCTGCCCTGCCGCAGTTGAAGAAGCTCCTGGATGCGCACCGCACGGAGGGTGGCCGGGACAAACTCTGAGCGGAAGAGGCTCTCGAAGTCCATACAGATGAGGGTGGCCTCATCGTGTACCTGGAGCATCAAGCTCCACCATCGTCCTGCTGCTGCGTGCAGTAGGCTTGCCGCGAGGATCACCATGAGGTCTGCTGGTGCCCTCACTAGCCTGAAAACTCGGACGACCGCCTCCAGCCAGTCCTCGGCTGCCTGGGGGTCTGTCTCCCCACGGAACCTGGGTGGTTGCTGGCGCTGGAACTCGTGCAGAGCTCCGAGGCGTCGTTCATCGTCAGCGATCGGCGCTGGAAGCATCGGGGGCTCGGCGGGTAAAGGTATCGCCGGTGCCTCTACTGTCAATGGGCCCTGTACCGAGGCCTCGTCGCTCGGCGGGCTGTCGTCGCGCTCTACTCTCAGAACCCTAGATGGCTGTCGTCGTGGGGCCATCCTGAAAAGGAAACAAGTGCGCCATGGTCAGAACAGTATACCTGTTGAGCTGACACAAGTAATCACAATGAAAACTTGAAACACACATGCAATCAATGTTTTCATGCATTAAGTCGGAAATCAGAAGTCAGGGTCCTGGTGTATGGATACGTCGGCCGCCGCACCAACACTGGACTCCCTGGACTGATAACCACACCCAATACGCTAAACACTATTGCTTCAGATAGAAGAAAGATCAGAGTCTGTGGTAGAACCGACCACCTTTGATACCAATTTTTCACGACCCGTCCTCGGGGCCCGTGTCGTGACTACCCCAAGCCCGCCTTCCATAGGCCAGGGGCTGGCGACTAGCACCAAGGCGTAAATCCCAACAAAAAGGGAAGGCATTGCCTTTGAAAAGTAAACAAGCACCTTAGAGTAAGCAAGCGGAAAAGTAAAGACTATGTAAAAACGGTACAAGCTGTGCTAAAAGTAAAAAGGGGGCCGGAAATACAAGCCCAACTGTAAAGTACAACTGAAAGGAAAAAAACAGCAACTGAAAGGAAAAACTGCAGCGTCAAGCCGTCCTCTGGAAGTCCCACCTGAAGGGTGGGTACAGATAGCCTCCACAGCTCCTCGGTCCAGCCGTCCGCTCCGAGTACGTCCCGCCCAATGGTCCACCTCCAGGTACTGTCTTGCTCTGTACGCCTCCACCTCGATCAGCGATGCTCGTCGTCTGCAACCAACACCACGAAGTGCGGGCATAGCCCGTGCAGGGGTGAGTATAAGCTACTCAGTAGGGACCCCGATACCCCCGAAGGACTCCCTAAATCCACAAAGGATAATCCAAAAAGAAAAGATACAATCACAAAGTAACATCTGAAAAGGCTTAGGTATATGCCCATACATATACCTAAGTCATCAATTCCCGTTCGTCTCTAACGTCTGAGCCCAAGCACAACCCAGTCCACACAGGAAAGCAAAACGTATACCCACACAGGATAGCTCAACACAATCCACAAAGGAGAGTAAACAGTAAATCTACACAGGATAGCTCAACACAATCCACAAAGGAGAGTAAACAGTAAATCCACAGAGGATAGATCAACACAATCCACAAAGGAGAGTAAACAGTAAATCCACACAGGATAGCTCAACACAATCCACAAAGGAGAGTAGCACAGAAGATTCAGCTCACACAGGTATACTTCTTCGAATGATGATAAAGATGATCACTGATCCATGTAAGTCGTCGGACCCACAAAGGATAGATAGGTAACTAACCCCCGCAAGACCCACACAGGACCTGTAGGCGCTGGCTCACACAGAACCGCTGAGCGCTGACCCACACAGGATCGGACCCACACAGGATCGGGCCCACACAGGACCTGTAGCACTGATCCACGTAGGATTGCTGAGTGTAGTAGTCGTCGCAGTCCACTAAGGATCTCTGCACGGTCGTTGCCGCAGCCCACTGAGGATCTCTGCACGGTCGTCGCTGTCGAAGTTGCAGTCGCAGCCAGCTCTAGGGTTCCCGCACAAAGCAAGCTCGTTCGGGAGGGTCCGTTCCACGAGCCGAGAGTCTGATACATCAACTGACACAAAGTACGAAGTTGATGTATCCAAAAGTTTTGTATCGTCAACAGGAACTCAACGTCGCAGAAGGCGCGTCAATCGGATGCCTGGTTTGAGAGTTATTGGCTTTTTCGTCCCAGGGGCCCGGTTGGTTTTTAAAGCAAAACCAACCCGACCGTACTCCACCTGCGTCCAAACCTCGGGCGGAGTATTCCAAAAGATTAGTCTCACTTAGAGGAATTTAACAAAGCTAATGAGACGTCAATCGGACGTCCGTAGCTCAAGATAGTAGCATTTCCCCTCCGAAGGCCTGGTTGGTTTCGTGTACGAACCAACCCGGACGAACTCAAAGTATTCCGAAACCTTGAGTGCGATATACAGAAATGACCGTCTCGATCCAAGGATCGTGTTTCCGCTAACGTCGAGTCATTTGGAGGCTCGTAGCTCAAGATACGGCCATTTGAATGAAAACCGTCCGAAGACGGGGGGTCCGGGCCCGGGCCGACCCGGCCCAACCCCCCCTGGGTCGGCCGAACCCGGTCCGACCCGGTCGGACCGGTCTGGCTCGGCCAGCCCGGCTCGGCCGAGCGGCCGACGCGGGGGGAGCCGCCGCCCCGCGTGACACCCCCGCGGCACCCGCGGGGTGTCGACCAGACAGCCGGACGCGGCTGAAGCCGTGTCCCGAGTGACGCGGGGGGAGCCGCCACCCCCGCGTGACACCCCCGCGACACCCGTGGGGTGTCTCCCTGGTGGCTGGATGCGGCTTCAGCCGCGTCCCGCGACCGCCGCTGCCGCGGCCGGTGCCGCGGCGGTCTCGTCTGGCGGCGCGCTGGGCGCCGCCGCCTCTGGGCGCCGGCGCCGCCGTGCCGCCGGAGTCGCTCCGGTGGCCCGTTTTTCTTCCCGTCTGTGCCGCTGTTCCTCCCGGGACCCGTTCTTCACTGCGGAATCATCAAACCTCCGTTGCGGCACGTTCTGTCATCGCCCGTCAAATCCGCATAACAACGAAGAACGACGGAGGGTCGTCAGGCCGTGTTCCTTTGGCCCGCACCCTCCGCGTTAGAGATAATCAACGGGAGGAATAATGTTCAACACTTGAACGCATATCCAAAAACAATGTTTAATGAAATAAAATTGTTTTATAAAACGGGTTCCTCAATTTGAACGGAAACAACAAGGGAAAAAGAGGCATTTCCAAGAAATAAAACCCCTACCTCGTAGTTGTCGCGCGTGAGCGTTCTTCGCGGAATTGCTCGTCGCGGAAGGTGGAGATCATCGCGTCGTCACAGAATCCGGCATAGCGTCGACGAACTCGACGGACCAAGAAACAACAGATTATAATTATAAATAATTAAATCCGTGTTTCGTTTTAAACCACAAAGAACTTTTAGAAGAAACCCGAAATCACTCACCTCAAAAGGTTGGTGATCGGAGATCGGGGTGGGGAAGAACGTCTCGAATTGGAGCGTCGTCGATTTTCGCAGATGACAGCGTTCTTTGCGTTCTTAGCGTTCTTCGCGTTCTTCGCGAAGGAGAAAGAAGGTACAAGGATTCTGTCAAATCCTCTCAACGCGCAAACATTCAAAAGACCGGTTGGTCTTATTTTATTATTATGCCAACACACGAAAAAGGGTAAGTAACGACCCATCAATTCGTTGAATTAATTCAACGAAAGAAACAGCTCATTTAATTTATGAAATAAACCTCTCAATTAGATGGTCTGTTATGAAATTAAGAAAACGTGTCAGTTGACTTTCATAATGACAAGTTTTCGTGGGTGCATTACTTAGCGGAAAGAAACGGCGGGGCTCGTGCCGGCCCCACCTCACAAATATCCTACCGAGGGGGTAGGATATTTTCTGGATAGCATCCTATCCGGATCAACTCAGTTTAAGCCGTCTTTAAGTGGCTTTAGGTGGCTTCCAAGTGGCTTAAGTGAAATAAAATAAATTTGTCATAAAATTATTTTATTTCTTAACTTTAAGCCCGAAAATTAAAAACCACACCCGAGCAAACACAACTCCGAAAGAGGCGTTTCTAAGAGAATACTGGTGCTGCGATTTCATCGGTGCCCTCAGAATTCGATTCCGGGCACCAGTTCAAAAGTTAGAAAAACCCGCTCGTCCGTTCACTGAACGTACCCGAGCCAAACTTCGGAAAATGATTCCGGGCACACCGGGCCTCGGAATCAGGTGCCGTCAGAAACTGCGCTCTTGTAAAATTCCAAAGAAAATTAAGAAAAAAATTTCCTTGAAATTTACGGGTATTTACATAGATAATATAAGATTTAGCTTAATTATCTCAATTTAATTCTCTAAATGATCCCATTATATCAAAAATGATATGAAAAATACATTTTTCATCTCACTACATCCAATTACAAATGAGAACACATGTAAAACCATTCCTTGTTGACCCATCCCAAAACACTTTACTCCAACTAATAACATATAACCACTCCCCTGATCTTTATTATTTCATTATTATATTCATCTTGTACTATTCTAACCATTCCCACCAATTTAAAATACCGAGATCAATGTAACTCTATAGATTTGGTAATTTACCACTGTCTAGACCATCAATAGGTGTCCAAACAAGAACTCATTGCTTACCTCAGGCACAACACCCAATACACTAGAGGATACTCGTTAATGATGAAGGTGTCCAAAGGTACATGGGGAGACTATATCCCCAATACCAGATTAAACATTTTTAGATAAGATAACCCAAAATCCTACAAAAAGCAGAATAGTGTAGATATAATCAATAAGATAGAAAATTCCATAATAAATTAAATGTAGTAAGAAATCCTAAAATAGTAATATAGTATACATGGGTGATCAATAATTGGTTTAATCACATATATAGAATAAAATAAAAAAAATAAATGAAGCTCAAAATAATTATATAGAAAGATCCATTACAATCCCAAGACTCCCTAATCCTAATCACAGAATCCCATCTCTGCTACTCCAGCTTGACCATGTAATCCTGAGCCTAAACCTAACTTTTTTTAGTAATAACTATGCTATATATACTTTGGAACCAATGTTCAATGTTAGACCAAGTACGGTTTGAGTATATAACTATGTAGGGTATCACCAAAAAGTCCCCTTACATAACGATATATATTGTGATATGTGTATAATATATTCCATAAAATCATTAATAAATAACATATTGAACATAAGTAAATAGAAAATAATCTAAAAATACCTTCTTTAGCATGATTTCAGATGTCTCTGGACATGTCGAGGGACCATTCCAACCATTATTTCACCATCACCTAAATAGTACATACATTTAACTTACGTAAATATAAAATAAAATCGTTCAAAATTAGGATTGTGTCCCACATTGACAATATATTCTTAGTCAAATTCTGGAATTTCTATGAGCATGATCATCCCCTTAAGGGGCCTCTTTACTCACACTAAGGATCTGATGACCAAACCTCCACCGATGAGTAGTGGACCAGGGGCATTGTCAATAATCACTCATCCTAGGCCCTTATGTTGGACCCCTTGTTAGTTCCTAGGAGTTCTCAATGTCAATAAAATGTTGGACTCCTAGGAGGGGGTATCCCAAGGAAATACCATAGGTCTATGGGTGGAAGATTTTTGGGTGACCAATGAAATCAATGTAATACTTCCCTAGATCCCACTATCAATATATTGCGTATCCATTATCTCATTGATCCCAATAAGAACTATCGTTGGTGCATCTACATGATCCTAGGCTGTAACATAGGAATACATTGGGGGGATCCAACATTCACCCTTATAATTTCCAACATATATGCATATAGATATACACCCACCTATTACCTTAATTCACTATTTATATCCTAATATTCTAAAGAATTCACAATGGTTTAATGGAATCACTATTCAAATCCTAGGATTCCATAGAATATGAAATTATATCACTATATAAAAGAATACCATGAATTCCAAGAATTACTATAAGAATTTATTCACATTATCTAATGCCAAATTATCGGTACTATCTCTAGGAATACAAAACTACAATATCCAACTAACCAGATACTATTTAGATAGGGTATCCACTTCTAATAAACTATGTGACCGAATCCCAGACCCACTTGGAATTCTAGGGACTCTTCTATATCAATAGCTGATTCTCAAGAATCTCAATAAATCACAATAGTGTAGGGCCCAAAGGCTGATTCTTAATTAATCTAGCTAATCACATGTCATCAACACTAAATATAAATCAATATAAACATGAAAAAGGGGTTGGTTGATGCAAGATCCCAGACTTCTTGAATGGATTATCTTTTTTAAATTTAGTTTTTAATCCATTAAAGTTGTCTAACTAAATGTTTACTTGGTGTATGAGGTTGATATGTTGTTTTCATGGGGTTCAAGACATGGAGGAAAGGGAAATATATCCATTACGTTCATTTTTCATGGTTCGAACATGGTTACAGTAAATTATAAATGGGGGAAAACCATGTGACCATGGACAAAGGCATTTTTTAATGTTGGAACATAGTTTTTCAAACCATGCAGGTTCCCCAGGTAACCATGTGTCTTGGGATCCCTTAGACTGAGGATATCTCATGATTGATTCATAGTTTAGAAAACCATCCAACCAAACCATGAAACCCATTTAATGTGGGTTTTTAACATCCCCCAGGATTTTAACTTTTTCACACGATATCATTGCTTATTCTTCCTCCTCTAGACCTAGGGACATCCCAAAACGTGCATGACCTCCCAAGGATCAAAATCTTTTGATTATAGGATATTTGGAGTGTTTTTGAGTTAGGTTCAAAGACTTGGGTAGGTCTAACTCTTCTCTTAATTCTATTTTCTAGATTATGCTTCTGGTTTTTTTCTTTGCCTTCCAAAAGCCTGAAAACCAATTTTTCCATAGGATCATATGTTAGGGATTAAAACGGATATTGAATCCAGATATAAGGCTAGTATTAGGAGAGAGATCATCTATGTTTTTGAATCAGTTGTTCAATATGATATTCCCATATTCTTGAGAATGATTTGTGCATGTGTGGTTGTGTTATTGTGTCACTCTTGTTGTGAAATTTATTCATGAGGTAATATATAGAAAAATGGTTCTCTAAATGATAATATTAACCCATCATGATCTCCATGAGAAGCATTGAGGATTACTAGACTCATTTAGGTACACCCCTGGGGTGGGATAATATTCTCCAACATTGAAAAGTGTAATGTAAGCATAAATTAGACTTCGAATAGGTAGAACCCAGGATGAACATGTTATTATGGTAACATGAGTTAAAAGTAGATTATTTATTATTGTGTCTAGAATTTGATAATGGTACAGTGGTTTTATTGGAATGTTGTTAAAAAGGGTCAAATGGATTAATTTAAATGAGTGAAATAGCTTATGAAATTGAAATGGGTACTTGTAAATGGATCACGGAATATGAATTGAGGAATTTTAAAAATGGGTTAATGCTTAGGAACTGATGAATAAGTTTAATGGGATAATGTATGATAATTGTTGATTATGTTAGATGGGTTATGATAAAAAGGGAAATTTGTAAAATGAGCTATGCTAAGTAATTGGTAAATGTGCTAATGGGTTACTACTTCATGATGACTGACATGTTGAATAAAACGTGATTTGTAAATGTAATGTGTATTTGTTGTGAATGGTTTTTGATATGGTATATGCGGTAAATCGATAAATAAGCATTTTCACATTGTTTTGTAGATATGGGGTATTGGATTGGAAGATCAATTCCAAAGGGTTATGTTAGACTAAGGCTCAAAAACCCACCCCTATAATGCACATGTTATGGAAGGGGACTAAGGCTTTATACCCATAAGAGATTCATTTGAGGAGACTACCAAGACTGAGGTTTCAAGGTAAGTATGATGTATTTATTAATTAATTAATTATCCCTAGTGAGACACAAAACTTGAATTATCCCCTAATGCATTGTAATTGTCCTTATTAGATCATTTTTTTAAATATGTAAATGCCTTCCCATGGAGAAACTGATGAAAATGAATTTAGTAATGAAGACAATATAATAGATGAAAATGGAAATAATGATGTAAATGGTTAAAGTGCATATTGTTAACTAATCTCATATGTGTATATTCTTGGTTTACCTTGTCATTTATTTCTGACTTGCATACAGAATCTGTTTAGACTGGATATTTTGTACAAAACATTGCTGGTGGCCTACTAAGGTGTACCCACACCATGCTCGGGTTTCCATTGGGAATCCGAGCATGTTTTATGGTTTCAGGTAAAAAAAGGGAAAGTTCCTTATGCTAGGGAGTTGAGTTGGGATTCAGATGTTCTTGGATGAGGATCTATACATAGATTCAGGACCTATTTTGGGGGTGTTCCTATTAGTTTTTATTTTGGGGTTTCTTCCCTATTGGACTGGTTAGCTTGAAATGGAATATATAATATTTGGTTGTGGTTTGTACCCAATTTGGGAAATATTTAGTAATTAATATCTCTGGTTTATTATTTATTTTTCTTTTATTTCATATATTATCATTAGTGGAATACTCTAGTAAATAGGGTATATTCTCCCCATGTGATCCATTAAACCTTCTCTGCTAGTCGGAAACCTCTTCCGTACGAGGAGGTGCACTTGAGGTCATGTGGAAACCCATCTAGGGGGGACCAGTTTAGTAGATTTCGGGTTAGAGATACTACAATTTGGTATCAGAGTGGTACTTTTTCATGAAAAACTATTTAGGTAATTGTGGATAGGGTGGTTAGTAAGTGTCATTCCTTAGTATTTATCTCATGCATGGGAGTAGCTAACCCATGAATGAAGTAAAACCCAAGTACCCATGGTGGGAATTGTTTTTTATGTGCTTTTTTATAGTTTAATGATATTTCACTATTGGGTGATACACATGTAATGTGATGTGACTATTTAATGATATTTTTCTCATGGATGGAATGACATGAGTTTGTGTATTCATTCATCATGTCAGGATACCAAGGATATAGGTTTAATTCATCTTATTAGTCACAGGAGGGATGGGTGTGTGGGACATGAAGGGAAGGATGCATTATACATTCCTCAAAATTTGAATAAAATAGTTTATAATAAATATTTTATAAATGGGTAAATGAAAAGGTTTTGAAATAATGTTTAAATAATTTTTCTCAAGGAAAGTTTACAAATGATTTAAAATATTGGTTATAATTAGTTAAAGAATAGTAAAGGTTCCTAAAGGAGATATATTTGCATTGTAAAAGTGGAAATTGGATTAACAAAGGTGGTTTAATGAATGGATTTTGACTATTTAACTTGGTCCCCCCAGGTTTTTTGTGACCCACTGTGGGGATGGTTTAGGGTGGTGTTCTTACTATGACTTTTTCAGTTGGTATATTTTATATAGAATGGGTTGTTTATGTCTATCATAGGGCCTTATATTTTACAAAAAGTTGATGTTTTATGTTATGTGATATGGGGTGTGTTTGGAATTATACAGATTTTTCACCACGATGTGTGATTTGGTTAGAAAAATTGGAAGATATTCCTGAGAATGATCCTCTAGAAGTGGAGCAAGAAAACCTAGAGAATAATGTTAATAGACGAGAGGAGTGGTTCCCTGAGAAATACAATCATTTTATGAAAATTATGGAATGATTCCCATAGTGGGTCATTCCATGTATGTTTGATCTAACTGTATAGTTTTGGTGGTAACACCCTTAGATGATTTCTAGATAGGATGGACTGGAATTTCGATCATGTGATAGGTTAAAACATAAAGGGACATGGGTTATAGGTAACCCAAGTTGTGTGCATATATTTAATGAGCGGATGGTTGGGGAAGTGAGAGTGCCTTAGTTTAGAAACCTTGGCTAGTTTGATGTTTTGGGTAGAGGGGTTACCCTTGGTGTTCCTATAGTTAGGTTGTGGCCTTGAGGTCGAGAGGTATTCTCTAATAACATGGATGAGTTTACCCTTGTGGGTTGTGATCAGGTAGGTTGTGTTGGATTTGGAATGGATGTCTTGGTTCATGGTTTCAATGGTGGTGGTTGTGTTTTTATGGGTTTGGAACCTAGAGTAATTTTTTTCTTGTTGAATTGGACACAGTGATCCGAAACAATGGCAGGAGAGATACCCATGAGTGGCCACATGTTATAATTTTTATGTATATGTCCTAGAGAGAGGGTTTTGTGACTTGTAACCCCGAAACATAGTTTTGAAGTGGGTTTTGTTTGTCCCTTGATGATGTATGTGAGAGAGTTTAGTTATTACATGAGTTTGTGTGGGGTTATGAGGTATAGGTGGTGTTTTGGTTTTAGACAGGTGTGGGAGTGACCAAGAGGAATATGTTGAATGTTCAATGGTTTTGGGAGACGTGATTTGGGTCATGAAAATGAGTTTATAGTCATAGAAAGATCGAGGGTTACCTTGAGGTAGGATATCATAGTGTTGCAGATTCCTTGGGATATAAAGCATAAGAGATGGTTTATAGGTGGAATCGATGCATAATAAATACCATAGAGATTTGGTGAATGGTATATTTGTTCCCTGGTTCATTCAGAAACACACATGAGTGAATGAAGATGGATGTAATGTTGGTTTCAATGGGTTGAATCATATTTAAGTCTAACCCCTCTATTTGGATGATGATTAGTAAAGGCCTCAATCTAGATTTTTAGAGGATGAGACAAGGGTGGATGAAGCGTGCATGGAGGATTTTATAATGAAGGATCCACATGAGGTGAGTATGGTAACATAGATAGTATTTTTTATGAATGATTTGTTTTTTGTAAGAGATGTTAAGAATGTCTTGAGGCTAACAGAGCAAACAGACTAGGTGGTAGTGTCAGGTGAGTAATTAGGTGTTGGGCTAGGCCTGGTAATGTATGGATGGTAAAATCTATGGTTCATTTTAATGTGTGGTTGTAGGAAATTGTAGTACCTTGAGGGATCTAAAGAGGTCTAGATGTGGGAATGTTCTGGTAAGTCATGGGTCCGTCAGAATGGGAAAACAGGTGGTGTGGGATCGGTTCCTATCATTCTATATGGAATGAAAGTTGGATGTGTTGCTATGCGTGAGACTATTTCTTTTAATTAGTTTGATGGACCATTGAGTCTCGGTTGCTAACTTCAAGGGTCATACCAAGTTATCTCGAGTGTTGTGGTGGAATTAGTGCCAAGGAATCACTGGTGGAGCGGTGGTGAGTTTTGGTTGGTTATCACGCCTGAGTTGGGGTTGTTATTTACTGATGGAATGAGTAGGGTATGGAAGCCCAATACTTTGGAAGGTCATGGTGCCCCATGGAGTAATGTGACTTCAGTGATGGATAATTCATGGTTGTTTTTGAAAATAACTTCATATAATACATTTTTCTAGTGATGATCATGTCCTACATCTTGACATCACCCAGTGTACACTGAGAAAGCTCTATCTTTACTTCTAGAAATTGGAATGTGTTTCATTGGATATAAGACATCCAGGATGTTACACTCTTTGGTGGTATGAGGAGCTAGATTGTGGGACCTACACCATCGATCATTCATGGGTATGTTTCTTAGGATGGTCTGGGTGTCGCCGAATGTCATGGATTCCTTTCCTAGAAGCCAGGTATGGGTATCAAATTATCTCTGTTTTGTTATTTTGGGAAGATTGAGAGACCAAATCCATTTTTTTGGGTTTAGATTATAATCGAGTGCGAGCCATGGTGGTTGGAATTCCTTTATCAAAGTGATGGTACTGACACTCCTAAGGGGGAGTGATGGGTCAATCTTGGGAGGGTGGAGTAGAGCATAAAGTTGATATAGTAGAATCAATGTACCAATGAAAAACCTACAGGGAGCTTGTGGGGGTCCTAAAAAAAATCTAGGTAAGCCTTGGATGTAGTGGTTGACCAATCCAAACATTTTCATGGGGTTAAGGTTTGTTCCAAATGAAATTCACGATTCCTGTGTTAAAACATATGATGGGTATGGTAAGACATGAAAACGGTTCATGGCATGTGGGTTTGGGATTTTTAACTATATAATAGGTCATGTATGGACTATGGTATTCATTTTTGGGGAACCATGGAGTGTTCTTAGTTTTGAACAAATCTTGTAAAATTAAGGTGTTAGTGTGAAAATGGTGAATTTAACCGTTTCTAGGGTGAGTCCACTAGGGATAACCCAACATGGCTAGGAGTAAGGGAAAATGTGTTGAGTTGTAAACCAACTTCAAGGGGGTATTTTGGAATGAAACATATGTTTAAAAATAAGGAAATGGGTTTTGAATAAGAACCAAGATGTCTTTTGTCAGTGTATGGATGGTGGGAGTGCTCCTGTTAGGAATGTGTATGGGTGGAGTGGAGTAGGATGATGGTTTGGAGGGTAGAGGATTTCATGATGGTGGTGATCTACTAGAATCTAGGGAATGAACTTGGTAGGTTCATTAAGTGTTAGTGATAGGTCATAAATGAATAGGTGTTGTGGGAAGGTGAAGGGGGTAGTTTGTAAACAGTGGAAGATGGTTTTTCCGGGAAAATATAATAAAGGGTGGTCCGACATGATATGGAAAAGGGAACAAATGTGTTAATTTGTAACCCAACTCTATTTTGATGTTCATAGTGACAAGGGATTTCTAGAAATGAAGTCATAATTGATAGAGGTTAAGTTGTTCATATCCCGCAATTGGGTTTTGTACGATTTTAATTTTGGGTGGTATTGATTGAAAGGATGGATGAAAATAATGGGTGGGGTCCTTATGGATGTCCGAATGTGGAAAGTAGGGAAAAACATCGGGTATGTTGTGAAGGATGAGTTGATGTTCTGATGTTCATTCCTTTATAGAATAAATTCCAACCACTGGAAGGTATGTGGGTTAGATAAATTGTTTGTTGGGGGCCACCATAGTGTGAGAGTGGTTGGTTGATGACGTGATTGGTTTTTTGGGTTAAAGGGACATGATTTAGTACCATTTTTTGTGATTTAGCCTTAATAATAGACATTGACTCAGGTTTGACTGGTAGAGTACCTTGAGTTTTTTTGTTGTGTTTTGGATGTTTTATTATGGAATGGAACCATTGGGCCTTGGGTTGTGGATCAAAGATGGTCGGGAAATGTATATGGGTAAAACGTCTATTTCTCCAGGTTTCACCATGGTTGGGTGAACATAATATTCGGAAACCGGGCTATTAGGTTCCAGGTAGTTGGGTTCGTTTGAGATTTTGGAGAGCTTCAGATAGGTGGAATATTGACTGTCTAATCCCTAATGATATAGTGGTATGAACAATGTTTTTCTTATGTTACAACTTCAGCGGTATCACCCAAACCGATCTCATGTGATTGATGTTGAGGATGTTGATCATGACAGTAATGTGACATTTAAGGAGAATTTGGTTCATATTGTTGATCATAGTGAGAAAGTCTTATGGGGATGCCTTTGGTTTGAGTATCATGGAAGTACAGTATTTTCTTGGAAGAAACGAGGGAGAAAGAGATGGATATTTTGGCCTAGTGGCCCGATCTCATTGCTTCAGAAACTCGTTTAATATTGGGAGTGCAACTCAAGGAATAACCATTATAAGGTGAGGAGTTTTTAAGATCCTGGAATTCATGAAAGAGTTTTCTTATTTAAACATGGATTATATCCCTTAATGTTAAGTAATTAAATTTTGACTGGGTTCATAAAGAATCATGGGGTTTCTTTGAGGGTTCATGACATGAAAGAAATGGAAATCATTACATCCAGCGCATGTTGCGCAGAACATGGTTAGATTAAACTTCACAAGGGGTATAAACAGTGGAATCTTGGATAGAGGCTTTTCACATGATTCGATAAAGGTTTATCAAACTGTGGGGGATCCCCAGGTAACCTTGTGACATTGACCTCCTTAGATAGAGGTTGTCACATGATTGGTTCACGGTTTGGAAAACCATGCTGCAAAATCATGCAACCCATTATAAGTGGGTTTTTACCACCCCTATTCATTTTAAGAGTTTCTCCTTATTTCCATCATTATTATTCCTCCTCCAGCCCTAGTGATAAATCAAAACGACAAAGACCTCCCAAGGATCAAAATAATTTGATTCTATGATGCTTGGAGTGTTTATGGGTGTGGATTTATGCTCTAGGTTCGTCTAATGCTCCTTATTATTCACTTTTCTTGATTGAGGATTTTGTTTTTGTTATTCTTCATTCAAATCCCAAGAACCCTATTTTTCCATAGAATCATAGGTTGGGTATGAAAATAATTTTTGAATCTAGATCTAATTCTATGGTTAAGAAACCATTCATCTACTGATTCAAGGTAGGTGGACTACAAGTTACATCCCATTCTCTTGAGGATTATTTGTGCATGTGTGGTTGTTTTCTTTCATCTCTTTTGTTGTGAAATTGATTCCTTTAGTAATAATTTTTAAATTAGTTGGATAAATGATAAAATGAACTCCTCATGGTTCCTATGGGATTCATTGTCGATTATTAGATAGGTTTATGGTGACCCATGGGGTGTTCCAATATTCTACGACATAGAAAAGTTTAATTTTAATCATAGATTTGACTTGTGATAAGAAGATCCCATGATGAATATTTTTTAAAGCTAGATTCTGTTCAAAAGTAATTATTAACATTTGTGTCTATACATTGATAATGGCATAAGGGATTTTTGAACATGATGTGAAAAAAGGTTAAATGTATTAATGTAAAATATTAAAACGGAATGTGAAATTAAAATGGGGATATGTAAATGGATTAAGGTTTATGAATTGATTAATATGGAAAATGGGTTTATTCTTGGAAATTGATGAATATGTTTAATGGGATACTGTATGAGAATTTTTTGTTATGAAAAATATGTTATGTTATATATAGGGAAATGGGTTAAATGGGATATGCTATGTAAATGTTAAATGTGGTAATGGGTTAAGGCTTGATGATGATTCACATGTTGAATTCAATGTGTATTGAAAATGATTTTTGTATTGGTTGTGAATGGTTTTTGATATAATACATGTGGTAAATGGATAAACAAGAAATTTTTCATGTCATGGTTGTTGTGGGGTATGGTACATGTGGATATATGAACAAGGGTTAGGTTTGGCTGAGGTTCTAAACCCCACCACAATAATGCAAGGATGAGGGAAGGGTTCTAAGGATCTATACCCCTAAAAGATGTATTTAAAGAGACTACCTAGACTTAGGTACCAAAGTATGTGTGATGTATTTATTTATGATTTTTTATCCTTAGTGAGTTAGGGAACATGACTTATCCATTTATACAAGATAATTTACCAACATAGGCCGTTGTGTAAATATTGAAAATTATTAACTCATGGAAAAAGTGAAGAAAATTAATTTAGGAATGAATGTGATATAAGTGATGAAAATGTTAAAAATGTTTTAAATGGTTAATGTGAATATTTTTAAGTAATGGCACCCAAGTTTTATTATTGGTTTACATTTTCGTTTATTTCATACATGTATACACTATCTATTAAGAAAGGATATTTTTTAGACATTGTTGGTGGTGAACTATAGAGTTGTACTCACACCCTACTTGGGCTTTCATTGGTTACTTGATTAGATTTAATGGTTGTAGTTCTATACAAGGAAAAGGTCCATGTACATTAGAGTTGTGTTGGGATTGTGATTTGAATTCATGAGGATTCAAAATTAAAGTCCTGACCATTTTTGTGGATTTTACATTGGTATTTTTTTTGGGTTTTCATAACATTATTGAATTCATAGAATGACATTGAATATTTATTTTTTGTTGTGGCTTGTACCCTATATGAGAAATGGTTAGTAATGAATTTATCTGGTTTATTTTTTAGGTTTCTTTTATTTCATATGCTATCTACTGTCGAATACTCTGGTAAAGAAGATAAAGTCTCCCCACAAGATCCATTACACCCTTTTTACTTGTCAGAATCCTCTAGAAAACAAGGTGGTGCATTTGAGGTCATGTAGTGACTTGGCTCGGGGCACCAGTTCAGTGGATTCTGGGCCAGGGACACTACAAAGTGGTATCAGAGCATTTATTTTCTATGACATACTATTTGGTAATGGTAGATAGGGGGATTAGGAATTGTTTTTCCTGTGAAATTAACTCATTAATGGGAGTAACTAACCCGTGTATGAGGGAAACCCCATGTACCTATAGTGGGAATTTTCTTTTTTATGTGTGTTATTACAATTGAATGATATTTCACCATTGGGAGATGCACTTATTTTCTGAAGTGATTTTTTATGATATTTTTTTCATGTAAGGAATGTCATGATGTTACACATTCATATATCCTGTTAGGTACCTAGGGATATAGGTGGAATTCATCATGTTAGCAACATATGGGATGGGTTTGTGGGACATGAAGGGAAGGATGAATTTTATTTTCATTAAAATTGGAAGAAAATGGTGTATAATTAAGATGATATAAATGGTTAAATTAAAATAATGTGGAATAATGGTTAATGAATTGTGTTCAATTAATGGTTATAATTAAGTTAAAATATTGGTCACAAAAATTTGAAAATTGCGAAACATGCCTAAATTGATAATAATTTCATTGTAAAAGAGGAAAATGGGATATAAAATAGTGTATACTGAAGGTCCTGTGACTACGTAAGTTGGTTCCACCCATGTTGACCTTGACCCACGATAAGGATGGATGAGGGTAGTTCTATTGATGTGACTTTGTTATTAGGGATAGTGTATGTGTAAGTGTTTATTTATGGCTTATGGAGGGCCCTATTTTGTATAAGGAGTGGATTTTTTATGTTGCTTGCATTGGGGTTTGTTTGTAATTATAGAGAAATGTCACCATGATGTGTGATCTAGTTTGGAAAATTGGATGATATCACCCAGAATTCTCCTATATAATTGGAGCAAGAAAACCCAGAGAATTAGGGTAATAGAGGATATGAGAAGTTATGTGATAACATTTCCCATTTTATGAAAATGATGGAATTAGACCTAGAGTGGGTTGTGTCTAGTATGTTTGATCTGAATAGATAGTTTCGGTGGAGACTCCCTCCAATGATTTCTTAAGAGGGTTGACTTGAATTTCAAGCATGCAGATTGCTGAAACATGAAGTGACATGGTAGATGGGCTTCCCTAGTATTGTGAATAAATTTTGGGTGTGTATGGTTTGGGAAGTTATAATGACTTAGTTTGGAACCCTTGGATAATTTCATGTGTTGGGTAGATGGTTGACCATTGGTGTGCCATTGGATAGGATATGGCCTTGAGGTTGAGAGGCATCGTCTAATAACATAGATGAGGTAACCCTTGTGGGTTTTGATTGGGATGGTTCCATTGAATCTAATACGGATTCCTAATTTTTTGGTGATGATGGTGGTGGTTGTGTGTTTATTGGTTTGTAACCTAGAGTGAATATTTTAAAGGTTCATTGGATGTAGTGTTCCAAAATGGGGACAGATGATCTACTGATGAGTGGTGACATGTTAGACGTTCGATGTATATGGACTTGATAGAGATCCTATTTACTTGTTACCCATAACCCTAGTTTGTATGTTTGTGTTCTTCAACCCTCCAAGGAAACCGTGTGAGTGTCCGGTCATTACGTGTGTGCTTGGGTGTGTTTGTGAGGAATATTTGGGTGTCTTGGTTTTGGAATTATATGGGATTGTCCTAGTAGGATGTGTGGGAAGTTCAATGGTTTTGGGAGATTTTATTTGAGTTGTGACAATGATTTGATAGTCTTGGAAAGATTGAGGGTGACCTTGAGGGAGGTTATCCTAGTGTGGCCTATGCATTGGGATATGATTCATGAGAGTCAATTCATAGGTGGAATTGATAAATAATGAGTTACATCAATGTTCAGAAAATGGTATGGTTGTTCCATGGTTCTTTCAGAAATTCATATGTGTGCTAGTAGTTGGATGTATGGTTGGTTTCCAAGGGTTGAATCGTTTGGATATCTAGCCCATCTGTTTTGGACAACGTTCATTTGAAGATTCAATGTCATTTCTGGGAAGATGATACAAGGTTGGTAGAAGTGTGGTGGAGTATTTTATTATGAAAGTGACACCTGAGGTGAGTATGGTCATTTGGATGTAATTTTCTATTAATTTCTTGTTTGTTGGATGAGATATGGATAATTTCTTGGGAATAATGGGGCAAACATACCAGGAGTTAGGGTGAGGTGAGTGTTGGGATAGTCCTCGTGATGATTGACTTGTGTAATATGAGGTCAATTTTAATGAGTGGTTACAGGAAACTGCAGGACCTTGAGGTCTCTGATGAGGTCTAGATATGGACACATTTTTGTAAGGAATGTGTTTTTTGGGATGGGAAAATAGGTGGCCCGGGATAAGAGCCTATCGTTCTATGTGGAACCAAAGTGGGAAACATGGCTATATCGAGACTATGGGTTTTTATTGGTGTGATATACAGTTGAGTCTCAATTTTCAACTTTCAAGGCTGTGAAATGAGATCTCAAGTGGTGTGTGGGTATTAGTGTTAAAGAAACATTGGCTCATGACTATTTATCATAAGGTCGTGGAGTGGTTCTGAGTCTTTTTTGGAAACCATGCCTGAGTGATGGTGGTCATGTTCTAATCAGATGTGTATGGGTAGGGAATCCAAAGACATTGGTGGGTCAAGGTGTCCCATAGTGTTAGGTGGCATTAGTGATGGATAATTCATAGTGGTATTCGTTGATGAATTCATAGAATACTTTTGGATATTGAAGATCATTCCCAACATCTTAAAATCATCCCAAGTATGCAGATAATGCTCTAGATTTATGCCTAGATACATAAATGTTTATTGGATATAGGAAATCATGGAGGTTACTCTATTGGGGAGGTATGATTATCTAGATGGTGAGATATACACCATCAATATTCTATGGGTTTTTTCCTCGAAATAGATAGGTTGTCGAAGAATTCCATTGTTCTGTTCTCAGATGCTGGGAATGAGTATCTTGTGATCTTTGTTATGTTGTTCTGGGAAGATGTAGATGCCCATTTCTATGTTTTTGGGTTCATCTTATGATTGATCATGACCCGTGGTGGTTATAATTCCTTGATAAAAGTGATAGTAATGACACACCTAAGGGGGAGTGATGAGTAAGTCATGGGAGGGTGGAGTAGATTTTGGAGTTGATGTGGTGACATAGAGATTCCAATGAGAACCCTGTAAGGTGATCATGGGTTTTCTTAGAAAAATAAAACTAGGACCTGTTTGTGGTGGTTTAACGATCCAAGCAGTGTCTTGGGGTTCAGGGTGGTTCTACATGAAATTTGAGATGCATGTGTTAAAATAATTAAAGGGTGTGGTAAGACATGATAGTGGATTATGGAAAGGGGTTTGGGTTATAGAACATCATTAGAGGTCTTGAATGGGCTTTGGTGGATTTTTTTGGTGACCATGGAATTTCCATAGGTGTGAACACATATTGTACATGCAAGGTATTGGTGTGAAAATGATAAAGCTAAGTGTTTTTAGAGTGATCCAACCAGGGATAGTCTGACTTGGCTATGAGTAATGGATAAATATGATGTGTTGTAAACTTGATCGGGCCACTGTTTTAGTGGATTTAGGGTTGGGGATTCTATAGTCGAACACCTACTAATGTATTAAAATTCATAGGCCCTTTGAGGTTACACACAGTTTTTCATTCTATGGTTAACCCCACAACCATCACCACCAAAAAAATATAAACCTGTTCATGTTAGATAATTTAATGGGGAACACTCAAATATCCCATAAGGTCATAGAATAGAATAGAAACACTCACATGAGTCCTCCATAAAAAAATGGTCTTCAGTCATCACATGATGCTAAAAGAATTCCACATCACTCAACATTATTAATGGGATTACAAACCCTCACTGGTTACATGGTTTATGCCACATAGGAAATTTTTTTAGAGATTACACATGATCCATCTGAATCCTCAAGGTCTCACTAGTTTAGTATACTCTCCCAACACATGCCCATTATTCCTATGGTGCAACCACAAGGGCTAAACATACCCCAATTAAGAAATTTCACCGATCCATTTCTCATGGAAATCATACCATCATCTCTGAGGTTTCCCTTGCATCTTTACTAGGCCCACTCATATAAAACCATGAATTTTACTAGAGATGTATTTAGCTTATTTAAAGGTAATATTTTTCCTTGTTTGGAGTACTTTTAGTTTTATTTTTTTTACCTTTCAGTGTTTTTGGGTGATTTTCTTTAGAAAATTGTAATAAAGAGGGCAATGCATGATTGGAACATGATTCTCCCTAACTATGGTCCCTGGCCTAGAAAACTATGCAACACTTGAAAGATAGGTTTTACATGGCTAGTTCATTGTTTGATAAAATGTGTTCCCTATTAGGAGAAAATATTAACCACTCCCTGATGAGCCTCATGGTTAAGGTCCACAATTAGGGGAAACTGTGCTTCTCGAGTAGAAAACTGTGTGTTCGAGATTTTAATCCCCTTAAAATTAGTTTTAAAATTTGCTGACCCCCTATTTTAACCCATATTTGGCCCCAACTCAACCCTAACATGTTCTCAAAATTTTGGACCCTCTCCAAAATATTACTGATGTTATTAATATTTTCATGACTTATTATATTCCCCCTTTACTTATTTTATATGAAATGTGCATAATTTGTGTGAAATATTAATGTTTTAATATTAAGTATAATATTTGAGCATTTTTAGAAGTAGTCCAATTGAGTCAGTTTAATGTTTTAATAAGAACTGTCACTATACTGATCCAAATTGTGTGGCTCTTGTTTTTTAGGATTCTCCTTTGAATATACAACATTTCATTATAAGGAACCATGATCTAATTCTGCCATTTGAAGGGTCATATGGTCCTCACAAACAAGACCAAAGAATCTGTGAATAAACTAGACCATCCTTGAAGATTGATTTACTGGGATCAATCCAGAAGTCCAAAAACATTAACTCTCCACCATAATTCGGGGGACACTACATGTCATCTTGGATAAAAATTTCAAGTCCCAAATCCAAGTACAAGGGGCCCAAATAAATCTTTGAAGTCCAGCCCACCATTCTGGCCTAGCATTAAAATAAGTATAGTATGCATGAAATATCTCCTGATGTAAGCATCAAACCGAGCTTAGATTTTTCAGTGTGAAAGAGGAGATATAGGCGGCAGACTTTGTTGAAGAAACCATTAGGATTTGAAGGCATATTCATATTCAAAAACCCTTTCACATTATGGACTTCAAAAAGACTGGATTGAAATGGACAGTTTAACTTTGTTTAATAAACCGGACATAACTTTTGATCCTTAAGTCCAAATGACTCCATATTTTGAGATTATTTGGAAAACATTATTTTCTAAAACTTTTAAGAAGGAGATATTTGAAGATTCGGATTTCTGAATAGCCAAATTGGCGATACAAGTGGAGGGACAGATTGGGAATGCAAACAGTCCACTCCTTGGGCTATAAATACTCTCCCCTTCTCTCCTTGAGAGGGGTTGGCATTTCAGAAGAGAGGATATCATATTGGCACGACCAAAGCCTTGCCAAAGGCTTGGGAAGACCTTACATATTAAAGTTTTCACTTAAGAGACCTTTCCTCCTCTCTTTGTTTTCACTTACTTTTGTGTTCTTCATTTTTGTAATCTTGTAATTCTCTTTCTTTGTAATTCTGTTTTAATGAAAGTTACTTCTTCAATATCTCTTATTCTCATCCACCTTCTGTATTTTAATATTTATGTTCCTAACATAGTTTAAATTCAGTTGAATCCCCTTCCCTTCTTTTGCTTCCTCATTCAATCGAAAATCCATTTTTAATTATCATCATCGTTCGTGTGTGTGTGTCAACGTACCACTCTTTTCTAATCACTTTCTTTTTCTTATATTCTTAATTTATCATCATAATTATTTTAACCAGAATATTAAACATCCAAATGTCTGAGTAAATCTCTCATTGGGGTGAGTTATAATTCGGGGATGTTAAGTGATTAAGAGTTTTGCTCGATGAGTATTCTTTAAATTAATATTGTGTATGTTAAACTTAATATGACATGGATTAATGATATGTTTTGTTTAACGAGTGGTTTCCATGGATTATTGGAACCATAAATACACTACCATAAATATGTTTTGATTGAGATTAGAACCCTAAGTTAATTTAAGGCTTGTATTAAAGCCTTCACACTTAGAAATTCCAATCAACGTCAACTTATGACATGGGTGTTAATTTAATGCAATACAAAGTAAGACTCAAGGATATCACGTGCTTAACTCCCCAATGATGAACTCACCCCAATCTTTATCAATTTGGTAAATCAAACATCATCCATAAATCATTTCAATTAAACTCTGCAAACAAACCCCCCTAATCAAAATACAATCAACTAAAAACAAACGACTATTACAAAGCATCATCGCCGAGGATTCTACCCGAGTGCTGCTATACACATTAGCAGAGCACCGGAATTTTGACCGGTCGATAGGCGACAATCGGCCGCGTGTTTCAAATGGCGCCATTGTTGGGGATGGTGATTTATGTAGTCATTAGTTTCTGGTTATTGTAAAAAAACCAAAAAAATCAAAAATTTTGAAAAAAATTGAAAATAAAACACAAAGAAAAACCCGTTGTAGACGCCGGAAAAGTCCGTTGTTCCCAAACGAAGCTCCGGATGCGGGAAGTGAGGTCATATTTGGAGTCTGAAGCCCGTTTTGGAGGGCCCGGAAGCCTTGCGCGGAATTTTGGAGACCCGCGCGCAAAGTTGACGAGCCGCGCGCAAACCTCCCGGGATGCGCGCAATGCGCTGGGCCGGCGCGCAATTTTGCGCGCCCGTGACCCGCGCGACTCCCTTGCGCGCCGGGCCCGATTCCGCGCCCGCGAAGAGAATTCCGCGCCCGCAATCCGGATTCCGCGCCTGGGGTTGCCTATAAATATAAGGCGACCCCCGGCGTTTTAAAGGTTGCCGGAATTCGAAAGGTCTCTCGTGCGCGCAATCCAACCCCTTCCGCGCAATGCCGATCTTCAGGTAACCTCCTTTCTTTCGCGCAAGAAATCCTCGGGGTTCGCCTTCGCGCGCAATCCCTTTGGCTCCTTTATTTTTGAATAATTCTTCACCCAAAGGCCTTTGCGCGCAAAAGAAGCCTCTTGGGCGCAATTGCCCCCGGGTGCGCGCAATCCAGCCCGATTGCGCGCACCCCCCTTTTTCAAAGAGGTCATTCGTTAAAGAATGAGCCGTTGGCCCCGCGAGCTATCCGAAGCCCGGTGCGCTCAATCTCTATCTTCTTCACGCAAAGCGCTGGCCCAATTGCGCACCAGCCTGCCCATTTGCGCGCCGACCCGCGGTATTGCGCGCCAAGCTTCTCTTTTGCGCGCAATCCGCCGGGGTCGCCCCCTTTGACCCCCTGAGGGTACCGGCCTGCGTGGCGCCCGATTATCTTCATCCTGGGTGCCCGCACCGTGCGTTGTCTTCCCGTGCGGCCCTCCAGGCTCGCGCGAAGTGATACGGACCCATCGGAGGCAGTATCGTCCGAGCTACAAGACGTTAAACTGTTCAGCATTCGTCCTGCAGGACGCTAAACTGTACTTCGTCCGCGTGAAAAGACGTTAAACTGCCAAGCATCTTCATCCGCACTGCAAGACGTTAAACTGCCAAGTGTTTCGTCCAACATGACGTTAAACTATACCACGTCCAAGCTGCACGACGTTAAACTGCCTAGCATATCGTCAGTGCGACAAGACGTTAAACTGCCAAGCATCTTCGTCCTCAACAAACGACGTTAAACTGTACTTCGTCCGACAAGACGTTAAACCGTCCGCATCACCCGATCCCGTGTCTCGCACGCAAGATCCCCCCGGTTTGGATGTGGCCCCCACCCGCGCGTCTCTGCAGGGATGTCGGGATTGGAGTGGCCTTCACCCACGGGGGTAGAGTGTTACAGACAGAACGAACTACGTGGACTTTGATCCCTATCTTCTAAACAGGGTACGTAGGAAGCCTCTCCGAGGTTCAAGCCCACCACCTGGTCGTCCCGGTCGTATTCACGTCGGTTTGTCCAACAGTGGACCCCTCCTGGGTTCACACTCGCGCCGATTCACCTATGAATCTGCCCTTGTGGGAGACTGCACATGTGTATCTCCATTGTGCTTCCCCACTTCTCTTTTCTCCTTTCAGCGTCCAGCATGACGTGAAACTGTGATCCACCCGGCCGTTCCATCCCCCTCTGTGCGAGGTGGTTCGGTTCAATTCTCCACCCGACGGCCTCGATCTCTTCGTGAGTCGGCTTGCCAGCGTCCAGCATGACGTGAAACTGTGATCCACCCGGCCGTTCCATCCCCCTCTGTGCAAGGTGGTTCGGTTCAATCCTCCGCCCGGCGGCCTTGATCTCTTCGTGAGTCGGCTTGCCGACGTCCAGCATGACGTTAAACTATATATCCGAACTACGTTGACTTTGATCCGCGCTAACGCGCGGTACGTATGAAGCCTCTACGAGGTCCAAGCTCTTCACTCCATCATCCATCCTGATCCTTACCCGGGCCGCCACATCCCGGTGGGGTCATGCCACTTCATTCCACTCCACTCGGGAAGCCGCCCATGTGCTGGCGCCAGCGTCGGAGGTTCCCCGCAAGGGGTTCTGTCATCTGATCCACTTCTCGTGTTGATCAGTCCGATGCCGTCCCCGCTGGACGTTAAACTCGCGGCATACCCCGTGTTAAACATGGTAAGCTGAGGAAAACCTCAGGTAACACAGTTCCCCGCACCCAGCGCGGGATGCCTCAGGCCATCACGCCATCGAGAAGCCCTTTTAGGGACGGAAGGCAGACATGCATAGTCGTAGTGTTAAGACACGCCCCCGACACCCAGAGCCACCCGGTCTCCTCACCGCAGGTTGCTGCCCCGACCAGACTCCTTGGAGCGTCTGGGCGGAAGCAGCGTAATTAACCGGTGTCCATGAAGATATGGCGCCGGGAACGAGATTCACGAACATTCTTAAATCTATGAGGGAGACCCGGATTAGGCGACGAGTTCCGAGGAGACGTCCACGGAAGGAGGAGCCGACATCCCATCATCCCGGTTTCGATCAAGGAGCAGACGCCCCTGAACAAGGGACGGATGCCGCCCGCCTTTGGAAAGCGGGACTGCGGGCCACAAGCCGCGCGCCCATCCGCTCGGGTCGACGGGTGCACGCGCGAACGCGTCCTGGCGGAACAGCGTCGGAACAGAAACCCGACGCACATCCGCACCGAAACAGAAAAATGGTGAACCCGACGTGAATCTCTTCTCCTCAATACGAAGACCGATGGCTTTCAGAGTTGTTGGAAGACCAGCATGCTGCTCGACCAAGCATTCAACACTGGGGCACGGAACCCGCCAGGGGCTGGGGAAGGGAAATCGGGCACTCCGTCTCACGATGTCGAGGGCCTGGGTTCCCCCCATGGAAGGCGTCGTGGCACTAATGGTTGGTTGTCGATTCCTTTTCCTGTCAGTGTTAATGGGTTTTTCTCCCTGCTTTCAGGAATCAAGTCGCCCAATCCAGTGCCCGATCGCCACCCGCCCACTGGCGCAAGGGTAGGGGAAACACCGACGCAGCTACTCCGCGCGGTCCCGCCCGTTCCACAGCCGTCCCAACAGCCGCAGCTGCGGGGCAACCACGCCCTCTCTCCCCCTCGGAGGTCATCCAGAGAAGGGTGATCAACAACTTGGTGCGGAGATATGAGGAAGAGGGAGTCATCCCCACCAGGGACATGGCTCGCCTAGACCTCGAGGAAGCTGCACCTCGCCACCAACGCCGCCCCCGAGGGCCGCGCAGGGAGGCACCGCTGCCTACCTCGACGTCCAACCGCTTCGGGAGCTTATCCCCGGAGCGCTCTGACAACTCCTTCCCCTATGCGGATGAGGTGGAAGATGTCTGGGACCACCCTATCCGAGATTCGTTCTAGGGATCCGCGATAAGGGCTCCTGTCAGGCCACGGCGACACCGCCGCCAGGCCTCTCAAGTCGAAGAACGGGCTCTCCACCTGCCCGCGCCGCTCATCCCGACTCGTTTGTCCCGACGCCAACGTCGGGCACGAGCGGAAGAGAATGCCCACCTTGGGTCCCTAGCAACAGCGGCCGCGTTGGCTCAAGCCACTACTGGCTCCAGCCACCAGGCCCCTGCGCATCCTGAGCAGGGGCACTTCTATGCCCGACCTGGATCGAGGCCCCGACCGCCCCAAAGGCAAGTTGGGTTGACTCTCCCGGTTGCTGGTACATGCAATAGCCACCGCGGACCACCTCGCGGTAGCGCTATTCACCAATAGGGTCTACTCCGTGTGGCCGATCCAAGAGGCATGGGTCACCCCACCTTTCGATCCCGGCCCGGAGGCCTTCCCGGAATCATCTCTCCCCGCGTCCCCTTTGATATCTGTCCCGGTGCTCCTCGCACCTTGGTTTCCAGTCCTCTTGGCCCCAACACCGGTGCGGCCGGAGGACGCCAGGACAGAGATCAGCCATGCCCCTAAGAACCACCCAGGGGCAGGAAGGCGAGGCGTCGACGTCGAGGGAAGAATGTTAGGGAATTCCGGACAGAGATCCGACCGGTTCGTTTCTCTGATACAGAGGCGGAGTACGATTCGGCGACGGAGCCCTCCCCCCGATCCCGCCAGTTAGGGGAAGGGGTAGGAATGCGGCACGTCGGCCTCGTACTTCCCGAGAGCGAGATCGATACGATCCCCGCTTCTCTCCGAAGGTATATCCGGAGTAGTGAGGGCCTGGTAGACCCCCAAGGATCAAGCTTGCGGTTGGTACCGGCCCCTCTGGAAGCGCCTTCTGCCTCGATCGAAGAAGCCGGAGACTTTTTCTGGGGACCGACGGTCGAACCACAATTTAGTGCACCCTCGGCGAGCACCGACGCTACGGCAGGATGTTCGCTCGCCGGCCCGTCCTATCGTGATGTGGTAGCTGGGACACCGCCACCCTCAGAGGGCGGCCCGGGATATGGAGGCCAATCGGCCTGCTCGCCGTATTCACCGCCGGCCAGCCCGTCGGCCCGGCGGCCCGCCTCGGCACCACTTCCGGTTCCCCGTCCATTCCCAGTCATTTAAGAGGACCAAGGAGACCTGGGTCCCGAGTTTGAGTCGTGGAGCTTCTGGACCGTCCTTGTAGAGGGCCACTTCCCTGAGAAGTTTTGGCTAGTCGCAGGACCGGACTTTGATGCACCCGAATCGCTCACCCCGGATGAGTTCGAATGCTTCCGCCGAACTCTCCGGGAGACTCACTCCCGTCTTCACCGCCTACAAATGCCATATCCCGGGATTCAAGTGTACCTGGAGGATATTGGTGAGCAGTGCCGTCAAATTGACCTGGCCACGCTCCCCGCGGTTCGGCACCCCGGGTAATTTGGGCACCACGAGTCCCTCCAACAACGATGCGTTGAGTGTTTTCAAGTACTCCGCAAGGTTATCGAGGAAGCCACCCCCCACGTGTATATCCGTGGATGGGGGCAGTACGCTGCCCTACGCTTCAGTGAGATTCACCGACAGCCTGATTCACTGGGTGGCCCTGAGAGTACATCCCCAGGGACAGAAGCGGTCAATATGGCTGACCTGTCGGGGGAGGGGAACGGCTTGGAACTTCTCGACGGGGGATCTCCCCCCGAATACAAGCCGTTGTTGGATCCATCGGTGAGAGTTACTCGTCACCAGAGGAACCTCCTGGGTCTCCCCACACCCACTGAAGCACTGACGTTGAGCCGAAACGTCAGCAAAGGTAAAGAGCACGGCGGGGCTATGAAGCCCGCCGACCCATCTGCCTCCACACAGAGGGCGGATGAGGATCCCGAGAAGGCTATGCTACGTCAACAGCTCGCCGAGCAGAAGAAGCTAGTTGACCAGCTCCTCGCCGAGCGCGCTGCAGAGCAGCGGCCTGACTACGGTGATCCTAGGCCAGGACAGCAGGGACAGGAACAACCACCCCTCGATGAGGCTCTCCCGGGCAACCGTGATTACGCCGTGTTTGCCGACAGGGGAGAGGCCATTGCCTATGGAAAGAGGGCGCGGTATGTTTCACCACACCCTCCCGAGCGGCGTGACTACCTGAGAGACCCCGCTCGGATTCCTCCCGCTGCCCCAAGGGCCGCTCCGCCCGCCATCCCACGAGCTGCCGAGTTCGACGACCCGGTCGACGACCCGATTGAAGGACCATGCAATGCGCTCGTGGTTAGAGATCCTTGCCAGGACTGGAACCCATGTCAGGACGATCCGATGGAGGCACTCATCGCCCGCTTGGAAGCCTTGGAGACTCGGCAAGTGGCAATCCCACCGGACGGCAAGCCATACCCAGCATGGGTGGATGACATGCCGGCACCTCCGGGATTCGGGAATCCCACTTTCGCCCCCTTCAACGGGACTGGAGATCCGCCACAGCATTTGGCCCATTTCAACTCGAGGTGCGGGCCTCTGTTGGGGACTCCGGCGCAGCAAGAGGCCGCTAAGCTTCGCTGCTTTTTCCAGACACTGGAAGGGCCAGCATTTGTCTGGTACAGCCAGCTCCCCGTCGGGTCGATAACTAGCTGGGAGGACCTTCGTAGACAATTCCTCTACCAGTTCAGTTCCATGACCCGGAAGACGAGTATCGCAGACCTCTTCAAGTGAAAACAGAGGCCTGATGAGCGAGTCGCGAATTTCGTCGCCCGATGGAAGGGTCTCACGTATTCCCTTGACATGCCATTGACTCAGGAGCAGTTGCTGACAATGTGCGTCGGGAACGTCAAGACCGAGCTGGTCCCTTCCCTGATCACTCAGAATTACCCCGGAGGGTTCAGGGACTTCTCAGACAAAGCTCAACGTCTTGAGGAAGCCCTACAACAGGCCAGTCAGGCACACCCGCTGCCTCCTATGATTCCTACAAGGAGAGCCAGTAGGGCTGATCCCGCTGCTGTTGCCCAGATAGAGGCCCCCAGGCCATTGGAGCTGCTGCTGGTGAGGCTAGCTCCACAGCCTCACAGGAATCCGCCTCCACGGGCTCAGTTCCCGGCCCAGCAGCGGCAGCCCCCGAACCGGCCGGCCCCTCCGCGTAATGTACCGCCACAACCCAGGCAAGATAATCAGGGTCCACCTCCTCGGCAGGCCCCTCTAGCCCCTCGTCAAGACCACGCTCCCAGAGGCCCGCGATACCTGACTTACTCATTTCACGAGGATCAGGTCCCCGGTTATTTACGGAGCGCCCGGGAGTAGAGGATTGTGCGACTGCCTGAGTGTTGGAGGCCAGAGGAGGCACATCTCACAGATAACCCCCACTACTGCCCTTACCATCGGGCCCTGGGGCACACCATCCAGCGGTGCTACGTGTTTAAGGAATGGCTCAAAGACCAGATTAACAACAACGTAATCAGGTTGGGCCCAGCTCCAACACAAGTGGCGGGCGTGTTCGTGGGATCAGATGATGATAGTGGCAATGAGGACGAATGGCAGCTGGTCTCCGACCGCGGATCCCAGAAGTATAAAAACTGGATGGCCCGCAAGACGATTATTCGCGCCCATGGGATCATCCGTGCGTGCTTGAATCAGCCTGAGCCCCCAGAATCTGCGGGTGCTGCTTCGGCATCGTCATCCCAGCCTGCCTCTTCCGAGAAGAGCAAACGGCGGTGGCGCAAGAAGGAAGAGCGCGCCCCACCAGTTCCGCCACTATCCCGCACTCTCGGCGATTTCATGCCCCCGGAGATGGGGGTCCCTCCTCGGATCCGCCCGGCGATGGATGATTCGTCCGATGACGGTGTTGGGTACGCTTCGGTTAATACCGTCGAGATGGTAAATCCCTTTTCGGTTCCCGACGTTGAAGAACACCAGGTGGACCTCCCTAGTGTCCCCAGTCGTCGCCACCGTCGGAGGAACCGCAACAACAGGAGTCGCCGGGGCACAACAGTTGGTACCTCCAGCCAGAACGTGAACGCCACTGAGACTAGGAAGCAGGCTCAAAACCGAGTTCAGCGCGCGCAGCCCCCCCATCCGGGGATGACGGATTCGCCTCCACCACTGTTTGTGGTGTGGGACCAGGCAGAACCGCCTCAGCCGCGTCGCGATCAGCTCCGCCCTGCCGCAAGTCCGTCCCGGCCTCCTAACCCCAGTACGGTGACTACATCCCGGGCTTCAACCAATGAACAGCGGGATGCGCCAAGCACCAGTCTGCCGCTGGTCCAATCAGCAAGGCCCGTCATGCCTCCAACCGCAGAGCAACCTCCTGCAACCAGGGGCTCGCGCTTGGCCAAAAAGTATGATGTCCTGAAGCACTTGGCCGACATCCCAGCAAGGCTCTCCATCCTTGAGGCTCTGCGCATGTCACCTGAGATGCGCGAGGCGCTCGCTGAAGCCCTGAAGATCCCCCTCTAGTTTGAGACAGAGGTTGCGTCTGTAGAGGCCTTTCACGCCGAAACGATTGAGGACGCCGAATGTCAGGCAGTTATCTCGTTCTCTGGTAAGGATGAAGACCCTCCTATACAGGGACACATTCGTCCGCTGTATGTTACTGGCTAGTTCAATGGCCTTGAAGTCCGGCGTTGTCTTGTCGACACGGGGTCCGGGATTAACTTGATTCCCACTCGGACGCTCCGGAGATTGGGGTTGTCTGAGGATGACTTGATTCCCTCCGACCTCAGGATCCAGGGGTACGACCTCACCGAGCAAACTCCGGTCGGCAAGATACGTTTGAAGACCCAGTTCGGTGACTTGGTTGCCAACACCGAATTCATGGTAGTCTCTCAAGACACTGCATACAACGCATTGATGGGCAGGCCATGGCTCCACCTTCACGCGGAGGTTCCCTCATCATACCACCAATGCCTCAAATACTCCCTTAATGGTCGAGTAGGCGTGCTTCAGGGAGATGCCTCTCCTTTTGCCTCATGTGAAGCCCGCTATCTGGACGCGGACTATTACAAGAGCAAGGACAAGCAGATCCTGGCAGGTGAGGTTGATCCTGTCGTCGTTGCAGGTGATCCCTGGGCAAGTTTGGATGACGCTTACGTCCTCTCGATTCATCGGTTGGATGTGGACATGGTCTCGACGGCCTGTGAGTCTCCTGATGAGATGACCGCGACCGCCCATGCCAGCACCAGCGGCCCAGCAGGATATGGTAGCCTCGATGCAGTTTCCAACGCAGTCTCTCCCATGGACGATCCCTCCCCGAGTGGAGAGGACGTGGAAGATGCACCCCCAGCCTTTGAGGAGGGCGTCTCCGCCACGGTCGATGAGTTAGTACAGGTGAACCTTGGAACCGAAGCAGATCCAAGACCCACATTGGTCAGTGCCGCCATGCCCTCTGAAGAGCGGCAGCAGTACATGGACTTCCTCAGACAGCACCGTGATGTGTTCGCTTGGGGCTATGACGAGATGCCGGGGCTAGATCCTTAGGTAGCCGTCCACCGCCTTGGTCTCCCGGCGAACCATCGCGGGTTCAAGCATCCTCCCAGGAAGATGAACCCATTCCACGGTGCCATGGTTGAGGCCGAAGTTGACAAGCTTATCAAAGCCAACTTCGTGAGGGAAGTTCAGTACCCCAAATGGCTGGACAACATTGTGCCGGTCAGGAAGAAGAACGGGCAGATCAGAGTTTGTATCGACTTCCGCGATCTCAACCGCCACTGTCCGAAGGATGATTTTCCCCTTCTGGTGACAGAGCTATTGATTGACGCCACGACAGGGTTCCAAGCCCTCTCCTTCATGGATGGATACTCCGGATACAACCAAATCCGGATGGCCCCTGAGGATGAGGAGTTCACTGCCTTCAGGGCCCCCCAAGGTATCTTTTGTTACCAGGTCATGCCCTTCGGCCTGAAGAATGCAGGTGCCACCTATCAAAGGGCGATGCACCGTATATTCAAGCCAATCCTCGGCACACTGGTGGAATGCTACGTCGACGACTTGGTGGTCAAATCGCGCCAGCGTCAAGACCATCTCAAAGATCTTGAGAAAGTGTTCGGCTTCCTCCGGTCTCGCTGCCTGAAGATGAACCCATTGAAGTGTGCCTTCGGGGTCACCTCCGGAAAGTTCCTTGGATTTGTGGTAAGATACCGGGGTTTTGAGATCGACCCGGAGAAGATCAGGGCGATTAGCCAGATGCCTCCCCCAGGTAACATCCGGGAACTGCAAGGGTTCCAAGGCCACTTAGCCTATATACGCCGATTCATCGCGAATCTGGCCGGCAAGTGTAAGCCCTTTTCTCAGATTATGAAGAAAGGTGCCACCTATGTATGGGATAAAGAGTGTCAGACCTCTTTCGAGGAAATCAAGCAGTACCTGCTTCAACCTCCGGTTCTGATGCCGCCTGTATCCGGGAAGCCGCTGGTCCTTTATGTGACCGCCCTGGAACGGTCCCTGGGTGCCCTTCTCGCCCAGAAGAACAATGAGGGAACAGAGAATAGACTCTATTACCTCAGTCGCATGCTCCTCGATGCGGAAGTCAGGTATTCCCCCATCGAGAAGAGCTGCCTGGCGCTCGTATTTTCCATACAGAAATTACGACACTACTTGCAGCACCATGAGGTACAATTGGTTTCTCGGGTAGACCCGTTGAAATATATCCTGATCCGGCCTATGTTGACTGGCCGTCTAGCGCGGTGGGTTGTGATTCTCCAGCAGTTCAACATCAGGTATGTGTCTCAGAAGGCCATCAAAGGGCAAGCATTGGCAGACTTTCTGGCTGCTCACCCGACCTCCGCGGATCATCCGCTGGATCTAGGCTTTCCTGATGAGGCCATTCTCTCGGTCGATCATGCCGATCCGTGCTGGCAGATGCACTTTGACGGTGCCTCCCGGATCCCCACCGGTAGAAGGCTTGACAATCCTAAGCTCAACAGAGTGGGCTTGGGTATCGTCTTCATTACCACGGAGCAATCCGTGCTGCCATAATCTTTCCTGTTGTCAGAGGGCTGTACCAACAATGAGGCGGAATACCATGCCCTCATCACCGGCCTCGAGTTAGCTCTCGAGATCGACGTGCCCCATATGTGTGTGAAAGGGGACTCTGAGCTGGTCGTTAAGCAGATCAATGGCGACTATGTTGTCAGGAAGCCGGAACTTGTGTCGTTGCTGGAGTGCACCCTCCTTCTGATGGCCCAGTTCCCTTCTCGGCCAGAAATTGTCCATATTCCCCGGTCGCAGAACGGTCGAGCAGATGCTTTGGCCAGCCTTGCTGTGTCACTTGCAGAGCCTGAACAGGATAACCTGATCGTCTGCGTGACGCACCGCAGGCTCATCGCTCCCGTTATCCCGGAGGGAGATCGTGGCCCGTCGGTAAGTAATCTCACCACAGTTGCCCCTATGCCCGGAGCCCCGAGTACCCCAGATATGGCAGTCGAACTAGCCCCTGATTGGAGGACGCCTTTGGTTGAGTACCTCCAACATGGCATTCTCCCGTCGGATCGGGCCGAGCGTGAGCGAGTTCGACGCCGCGCATCGCAGTTTGTCCTCCAGAGCAGTCCCGGCCTGGAGCAGATCCTCTATAGACGCGGATTTGATGGTGTTCTCCTCCGTTGCCTTCATTGAGTTGAGATCCCACGAGTCATGCAAGAGGTTCATGCTGGTTCATGCGGTGCCCATCATACTGGGCCAAAGCTGTCCCACCAGATTCGGAGGTTGGGATACTTCTGGCCCTCCATGATCCATGACTGCATCGAGTATGCCAGGAGGTGCCATGCGTGCCAGGTTCATGCGAACTTTGTACATCGGCCGCCGGAGCCTCTCCATACCACCAGGTATTCTTGGCCCTTTGTAGTCTGGGGGATGGACGTTGTGGGACCTTACCCGCCGGCGACGACTCGCCAGTGCCGGTTCATTCTGACCGCCACAGACTTCTTCTCCAAATGGGCAGAGGCGATTCCGCTCAGAGAGGTCAAATCCTGTTCGATCGCTGACTTCGTGACCTCCAACATCATTCATCGATTTGGAGTGCCTCACGCTATCCTCACGGATAACGGAGCCAATTTCCGAGCAGCCGAGTTGAAGAAGTTGTACGCCAAGTAAAACATTCGCTCGAACCATACATCTCGATATCATGCGCAGGCGAATGGACAGATTGAGGCGTTTAACAAAACCCTCTCTAACATTCTGCAAAAGATGGTTGGTCAGAACAAGAAGAGTTGGCCGGACAAGCTCCCCAATGCCCTCTGGGCTTATCGGACGACGACTCGCAATTCCACCCAGATGACCCCTTATTCCCTGGTATATGGAGCTGAGGTCGTCCTGCCCATCGAGATCCAGTTACCGTCCTTGCGCACTGCGGTCTACGACCAGCAAGCGCCAGACAGAGCTGCTGAAGCCCGTCTAGTCGATCTGGAAGCACTGGATGAGAATAGACTTCGCGCTTTGCATAACTTGGAGAGGCATCAAAGCAGAATGGCTCGAGCTTTCAATAAGAAGGTTCGCCTCCGCTCCTTCCTGCAGGGTGACCTAGTGCTGGCCCTAAGAGCGCCAATGATCCCCGGCAGGAAGCCACCCAAGTTGGAGCCCAAGTGGGAGGGACCTTTTGTTGTCCACAAGGTCTATCCCAATGGCGCGTACTCCCTAGAAACTATGGATGGTGAGCGTGTCACTCCTCCCACCAACGCTAGGTTCCTCAAGCAGTACTTTTCCTGAGTCCACATCGTCCGTGCTGCAAGACGTTAAACTGCCCAGTGTTTCGTCCAACAGGACGTTAAATTGTACCTCGTCCGCGCTGCAAGACGTTAAACTGCCCAGTGTTTCGTCCAACACGACGTTAAACTGTACCTCGTCCGCGCTGCAAGACGTTAAACTGCCCAGTGTTTCGTCCAACATGACGTTAAACTGTACCTCGTCCGCGCTGCAAGACGTTAAACTTCCCAGTGTTTCGTCCAACATGACGTTAAACTGTACCTCGTCCGCGCTGCAAGACATTAAACTACCCAGTGTTTCATCCAACATGACGTTAAACTGTGCCTCGTCCGCGCTGCAAGACGTTAAACTGCCCAGTGTTTCGTCCAACATGACGTTAAACTGTACCACGTCCGCGCTGCAAGACGTTAAACTGCCAAGCATCTTTGTCCTGCATGACGTTAAACTGCCCCTCAAGAACTACGTACGGCTTGATTCCCATCCCTATGGGATACGTAGGACCGCCTGAACATTCATGTTTCAGGCCCAGCCTTATCCTTCGGGAATTTCCATCCCATCTCGGGCCCTTGGCCCAGTTGCCTCCGGGTGTGCGGCGTATGGTGTGAACGCGGGGCTATGCCCTCATTCACGTCGGTTTGCTCGCCACGCTGTACGCCCCCCACATTTGGGGATGCCTTCTGCTCCCCCCTTTCTCTTTTCGTCCTGCATGACGTTAAACTGCACTTCAAGAACTACGTACAGCTTGATTCCCATCCTTATGGGATACGTAGGACCGCCTAAACATTCATGTTTCAGGCCCAGCCCCATTTCCCAGGAATCTCTATCCCGCATTGGGCCTCTGGCCCAAGTTCCCCTCCTTTTTGTGCGAGGTGTAACGCGTGAGCGGGGGATTATGTCCTCATTCACGTCGGTCTACTGGTCGCGCCGTAAGCCTCCCCCGTGTGTGAGACTACCTCACACCCCTCATCGTCCTGCATGACGTTAAACCGCCTCTCAAGAACTACGTACGGCTTGATTCCCATCCTTATGGGATACGTAGGACCGCCTGGACGCTTGTGTCTCAGGTCCAGCCCCGTATCTTGGTTGATCACGGGGATCTGCTGTCTTTTGGTTGCTCTCAGGGTGAGTCCTCCGACCCTTTCCGGTGATCTGTTAGCATGTTTTGGGTACTCAGGCCTATGACCCGTGGCGTCGGATTCAATCCCGACAAGTCCTGTGTTGCTTGTCGGGCCTCGCGCTTCCTCTTGTTCGAGCCTTCACTCAAAGGGATCCTCGTTAGCGGTTTGGGTACGATGCCTCAGTGCTCTCCTACCACTCCGGGTCGATTTACCGTCGGGTCCTGGGCCGCAAATCGATATGAATCCTGCGCTTGAGCGGTTGATGCTCGTTTGCTTGCCCCGTCCTAGGCTGACGCGATCGGATGTTGTGTTGCGAATATGGTCAGCGACATCCTTGATCGCCATGTCGGCTCTTTCAGGCTCTGAACATTGGTTGCGCGGTCCTCATCACACTCCGCCTTTGTGCGTTGTAGTGGAATCTCGACACTCTCTTCATACTGACCTTCAGTACACCTTTACACGTTAGGCAGGCTAACCAGGGTAATGGTGTCTGTCGAGGCTCCCACGATCTGAGCACCAAGGATATATGCTGATGTCCTCCCTAAGGGCCATGTGTAGCTGGACCCTCGTCCCCATAAGGAGGAAGGAGTCACCCGAACAATCGCGTTCTGGGCCCAGTATAACTGGAGGCTAGCATCTCTGCCCCTCGGGTGATGGACATACGCCGGCCCCTATCCCAGGATCCTTCTCCTGGAATCGTGCGTGACCGAAGGGCTGGGTATGTTCCCACCTCCGCTGGGTCCGCCATATCGCAATAAGCGGATTCCTCCATGGTCCGAACCACACGACCTTAAACTGTGTTGTCCGGTCCTACCACACGACCGTAAACTGTGATCGTCTTGGCCGCCCGACGAGAAACGGCACTGCATCGTGATGTTCTCCTCAGAGGACACTCACGTTGGGCGCTGGTTACTAACCACGCCATTTGTCAATGCCTTTTATGGCTTGATTATTGTGGCGACGCCAGGGATTTCCTAATCACAGGCATGTCGCTGCACAAAGAAAAACCATCCATCTTTAAGGACAAACAAGAAATATCAAATACCGCTTCTTCTGTGTGCGAGGGTCAGACCCGCACCCTTCCCCACGCTGGTGCCCGATTGTGTTGCGCCGCGCTTCTAGAACTACGTGTGGCTTGATTACCATCCTTATGGGATACGTAGGAACGCCCGGATGTTTGAAACTTCGGGTCCATCCCCCCACCTCTTAGAGATTCCCCCTTCTCTGAGGAATCCGCCGCCTTCGGGTCACCCTCAAGGCGTGTCCCTCGACCCCTTGCAGTGGTCCACCGGTGTCAAGAGTACTCTGGTTTATTGCCAGGAGGGTCAGGTTCAGCTTGGTCAGGTTCCTTCCACTTTTCAGGCTTCGTGCTCCCTTTCATTCGGACCCATCGCCTACGCCCTGGGTGGAGCCCCCGTGAGCGGTTTGGACACAATGCCTCAGTGCTCTCCCACCGACTCGGGCTGGTGCCCCCAAGGGCCTCGGGCAGCAAATCGATATGAATCCTGCGCTTGAGCGGTTGATGCTCGTTTGCTGCCTCATTTCATCAGCGGTCAGTGCGATATTGATGCTGCTTTTCCGCCACGGTCGGCAGTATTCTTATATCGTCACGCTGGTGCCCCCAGTCCTTGAGTGAATGGCCGCATGACTCACATTACATTTTCCACCTCCCATTCTGACCAGGCAAAATCTCGGCACTCTTGACACTATCCCTCAGTGCATCTTCGCATATCCAGGGGATAGGACCACGATGTGGCGTACTTTGAGGTTCTTATGGTCCGAGCTCTAAGACCTTAAACTAAGATCTGCCTCTATGGTCCAAGCTCTACGACCTTAAACTAAGATCTCCCCGAACGGGGTTCTACGTCCCGCATGACGTTAAAACTGCACTTTCAGAACTACGTGTGGCTTGATCTCCAGCCTGATGGAGTATGTTGGAACGCCCGGGCATCTCGACTCGGGTCCAGCCTCAGGGATCGCTAAGTCCCGCCCCTCCTCGTCGCCGGCCATCTGGCCTGGCTTCTGGTAGAGTGGTGCAGTTGTGATATTCTCCCCGATTCAGCTCGGGATGCCCCATTACAATGATGGGAAGCGACAGTTTCCTCGTCAGAGAGGTTCTGTCTGAGAATTGGGGTGATTCACGGCCAGATTAGTGCATCCGCCTAATACGCTTTCCCCACGGTGGCGCAATTTTGGGAGCGTTGGATTCTGTCCGAACAAATCATCACTTCGCCCCACGCTTCGCATGCCCTGTTGATCTGGATTTCCACCCTTGTGTCTGAAGGAACCCCCAAAGCGGCATTGATGATGACATGTGATCTGCCTCCTGCAAATATGAATGATGACCTTCGGTCCGTCTATTGCAGTAGTATGGTCGATTGATCCATTGTCCGCTTACCGTCTTGGGCATTTCCTGGAAGGCCGACTGTTGTGGATTTCTAAATTCGGGACACGCGGTTCATCCTTTCTCATTTCCCTATGTTCGGATAAAATCTTAACGCCCCTAGCGTTGTCCCGCTCGTGTGTCGGAACAAGTTGGGGGGATGATACATTGATTAGGTCTGAGGTCTCCTTTCCTAGTAATGATCTCCCTCTTTTCTTTAGAAATCTAGTCCCAATTACGGATGCCTGAAGCTTGGTTAATGCTCCCGCGAGACAATGAATTTGTGGTTGAGCATGTTAAGCCAAAAGATGCAGATAAATATATTGGTTCATACAAATGGATTGAAATATCGAGTAGCAGAAGAAAATGTTCTGGGAGTGGCAAAAACAAAGCCCCTAGGGATTAGCGTGCTGGATAAGTCTTTCTAACGCCGCTACCCTTTGGCTGGCAGCCTCCAGGGCTGCTTCTCGCTCTCTGCGTGCCCTCTCCTCATCGGCGGTCGCAGCACGCAGTTCGTCGATCCTGGCCTGTGCGCGCTCCCGCTCGACTTGAAGTGTGACCATCTGTTGGCCCGCCTCCGTCAGCTGTACCTGGGCGTCATCCAGCTGGGCCGTTAGTTGCTCCACAAGCTCAGTGCACGTTGCAACGAAGGCCTCCTTCTCTGCCGCCTGCCCTTCGAGACGCCGGACTTCCTGCTCCGCCACGAAGAGCGCCCGCGTGCTCTCCGACATGTCCCGACATTGTGCGACGTCGGCACGCCGGTGGCTCTCACGCATCTTTTCGGCCATGAAATCACGGACCGTCAGATGGAGGCGTTGAGCATCAGCTCCCCCGGCACACAGGAAGCGCAACTAGGTTTGAAGGGATCCCATGCGCCCCAGCCACTCCGATGGGTCTCGCTTGAGGAAGCGCTGGATACACTTCCACCCCCTGCAGCGCGTTATCCGGCTCTCCTCGACCGCCTCCGCGTCCGAGTCTCCATCTCCTCGGGGTCGGCAGGCCGGTAGGCAGGGAAGGCAGCCAGCAGGTCTGCTGCAGGGTCCGCCCCTGGGATTTCCTCATGGGGAATAGGTTCCCCAACATCTGGGCGACTTTCTTCTCTCGCCCCAGCGGCGTTGACACCCTCATCAGCCCCCGACCTCTCTCCGATGGCAGCACCGCCGGCGTCCGCAGCCCCCTGATCAGCAGTTGGTGGGGCCGGCTCGGTTTGGGAAGTCTGTTCCGGAGCAGGCGGCAGGTCTGCCACTGGTCCACTCGTGGATGGCCCGGGTTCGACAGCCCGACGAGCCTCCAGTGTTGAGATCACTGCGCAGGGCATGCCGTGGTTAGTCACGGATCGTCAACGACAAGCACCGATAGTAAGGTAAGGAGACTTACGAGAATCCAAGGCGTCATCTTCCGCTATCCCGGCCGCCGCAGGAGAAATTGCAGCAGGGGACCCCTCAGCGCGTGTCAATTCAATGATGGGCGTCTGGCCCCCGCCTTGTCCTGCTGACGCCTCTCCTACTCCTGCCGAGGATGCCTGACCAGCATCCGTGCACTCCTGAGAAAGGTGGAGAAATGGGTTAGAAGCTGCATAAGAGAATGGATGAAGCAGGCTGAGTAGGGATAGAAGCGGACCTCAAGGAGCTCAGTGATATCAATATTTCCAGAGCCGTCCACCTCGCCGCTCTCTCGCGGGCTCCCCTGATGGGACCTTCCCTCGGAGCCTTCATCCTCCCCCGTCTCCTCCTCTTCCTCGGAGTCGTCGTTACTGTCATCTTCCTCCGGAGGCATCTGTTCTGGAGCAGGCTCTAGACCAAGCATCACCTTCACCAGAAGGGATGGCTCCGCACGCTGACCACGTTGGCGCGCGTACTCGTCCATGGCCGTCATATACGCATACTGCCGGTTGAAGTTCACCCTGTCGGCGATCTGGAGGCGCCCGACCTCTGGCAGATGGATTCCTTCTCTGAGTATCTTTCGCCAGATGGCTTCGGTCCTCAGTGACTACCGCAGGGTCATCCAGGCCGACCACAGCGCCGGGAAGACTGCATCGTGGGAGGGTTCGAGCAGACACCTTACCTGCTTCCCGGGCCGCTCCCCGACCGCCGCATGTGCCCCCTCTCCGGGCGCTGAAGTCGTGGCGGCAGCTTGCGATGTGCCCGCCGCCGAAGTCCCTGCCCGTGCCGGCTCCGCTTCTTGGCGCGCCTCCGTTCTCCCATGTGTGGCGGCGCCTCGCCTCCTTCCTTGATGCCCGGTCTCCGCACGAGTGACCTCGAGCCGCCGAACTGGCTTCCGTAGAAGCCCCTCGGGGTACGCGATGGCCCAGTGTTCGGCGTACTCGGTTGCCAAGCCTACGTCGACCCCGGTAGGAGGGAGAGTGATGACGTCGCCAGAGCCAAAGGCGGCGAACATCAGCCACATCTGGCGAAGGACGCCGGGGTTCGTCTCCTCCCGGACAGCAGTGAATACCCTCTTCGGCATCCGTTTAAGGCACCCGAACTGCCTGGCAAACCAGGTTGGCACGTAGGGCTCGCAGATCACCTTCCCGTCGATCCGAACCACGAGCACCCCGCCCCGCATGTTCAGGAAGTACTCGTACTGCTCCAGCGGACCCTGCCCGTTGTCGATCATCTGGCCAACGGGAGTGGGGAACAGGCTGAAGTTGAAATTGGCACGATTGCAAATCCGAATCCTCACGCCCTCCTCATTTAGGGTCATCGGAGCGACCCCCGCAATGTTCAGCAGGGAGGGTCGCAGGCCGTTTCCCGGAGGAATGATGGCGTTTGGAAACGTGTACCCACCAAGGTGAGCAGCCACCCAGCCGTGGAAGAATTGGAAGGGCCCACAAATCCTTCGTGGAGACCCCCCTCGCGAGATGCGTCCCAGGATGGCGTACAGCTTAGCCAGCACTGGGACCCCGAGGTTGTATCTTTTATTGGCAGCCATGGCGCCCGCCATCGCCAGTGTCGTCGGGCGGACACCCATTCTCGCGTCCCGCACTGGCAGGAGCCACCCACTCAGAAAGGCGGCCAGGAACACCGCGTACCGGACATTTGGGTCCCGGGCCTCGATGACGCGGTACCCCCATGAGCGGTAGTCGCCCGTCTCCAGGACCCGCCAGTACGACCCGTTCCGGCTCCTCTGAGCCGCGGTCGGGCACCGCTTCCCCCTGCCTGGCATCTTGACCGCTGGTTCATGCTCCAAGAACTGGCCGAACCACTCCTTGTAGGCTATGTCCTTCTGGAAGTCCTTGACCCCGAGCCACTCTGTAGCCAGGTCCAGCAGATGCCATGTCAGGATGGGAGTCCGTGACCTGTCGCCCCAGGTGTTCCTCGGAGGCAGGAACTCATCATATTGGTAACCCTCCAGCGGGATACCTCCGATGCAGTGGATGTCCCAGAGACCGATACCGACCTCCCCATGGTGAAGATGGAAGGTGTTGGTATCCGGGGACCAGCGGGTGAACAGCTCTGGCCCGAGCTCGGACTGCTGGTAGAAGTGGAACTGCGACGTCCACACCGCCTCAAACAGGCCGATGTACCGCAGCTCCTCCACAAAGTGATCGCAAGTGTGACGTACCCAGAACGCCCAGGCCCACTCACTGGTGAAATTGCCCCCAGACCGCAAGTCCCAGTCCTTCAGCCAGCCCTTGGTGTCGTCAGTAACACTCTGGCGATATGTGCTCGAGTAGAGGGCTGGAGAGTTCTCCGCAGTAGGCTCACCCCCGGAAATGGTTCGCGTCCTCGGGTTCAGGACATAGACATCTAAGTGTCTGGTCTCCCTAGCAGGATGCCCATTGTTGGTGATGTTATAGCGGGGAAGCTCTTCCTCCCGAGTCACCCAGGTCCGTGGCGCATCAACCTCGAACCCTGGCACCGGAACCTCATCTAGGATGCCAAAGTTCCAGAGCGGCAGGTTGTCCGACAGCGGATATGTCTTCTGGGCCGGCGTCAGCAAGTCGAACAAGGATTTATTGTTGGAAACAATCTCCTTGGCTCCGTAGACCTCCTCGTTCGTTTCCATCTCAGCTCTGCGAGTGGCGGCATCCCCTTCATTTCCTTGATTCGCGGCCATCTCAGAAGCTCCGGGAGTCGTGCGGGTTAAGGGGTGAAGTGTGCGGAATCGGACGAGGCTGGTAGAGAAGTTTGAGAGTTGGCGCGCAATCCAAGTGGACGGCGCGCAATCAGGAAGTTAGTCGCGTAAAACCCCGGGTGTTCGCGCAAAAACAGGCCGAAATCCGGAAAGTTTTGCGCGACGAACGGGTGAATTCTGCGCCGGAAAGGGCAATTTCGCGCGCGAGAGCTTGAATGCCTATCGCGCGGAAGGCCAGTGTATGGTGCGGGGGACCCAGAGCCCCTATTTATAGGCGAGGCCGGGTGTCCGCGCTGCGCAGAAAGCGCTTTGCGCGACCGAGACAGCGAATTTCGCGCCCGACGCCCCTTTTTGCGCGCCACAGTCCCGCGCCGCCCAGGACTTCGGCATTCCGGCGTCTCCCTCGGAATCCGATCGTTGCGACCTCTCGCCGATTAGATTCCAAGGGGGGGGGCTTTTGTAGACCCCGGAAAAGTCCGTTGTTCCCAAACGAAGCTCCGGATGCGGGAAGCGAGGTCATATTTGGAGTCGGAAGCCCGTTTCGGAGGGCCCGGAAGCCTTGCGCGGAATTTTGGAGACCCGCGCGCAAAGTTGACGAGCCGCGCGCAAACCTCCCGGGATGCGCGCAATGCGCTGGGCCGGCGCGCAATTTTGCGCGCCCGTGACCCGCGCGACTCCCTTGCGCGCCGGGCCCGATTCCGCGCCCGCGAAGAGAATTCCGCGCCCGCGATCCGGATTCCGCACTCGGGGTTGCCTATAAATATAAGGCGACCCCCAACGTTTTAAAGGTTGCCGGAATTCGAAAGGTCTCTCGTGCGCGCAATCCAACCCCTTCCGCGCAATGCCGATCTTCAGGTAACCTCCTTTCTTTCGTGCAAGAAAGCCTCGGGGTTCGCCTTCGCGCGCAATCCCTTTGGCTCCTTTCTTTTTGAATAATTCTTCACCTAAAGGCATTCGCGCGCAAAAGAAGCCTCTTGCGCGCAATTGCCCCCGGGTGCGCGCAATCCAGCCCGATTGCGCGCACCCCCCTTTTTCAAAGAGGTCATTCGTTAAAGAATGAGCCGTTGCCCCCACGCGCTATCCGAAGCCCGGTGCGCGCAATCTCTATCTTCTGCGCGCAAAGCGCTGGCCCAATTGCGCGCCAGCCTGCCCATTTGCGTGCCGACCCGCGGTATTGCACGCCAAGCTTCTCTTTTGCGCGCAATCCGCCGGGGTCGCCCCCTTTGACCCCTTGAGGGTACCCGCATGCGTGGCGCCCGATGATCTTCATCCTGGGTGCCCGCACCGTGCGTTGTCTTCCTGTGCGGCACTCCAGGCTCGCGCGAAGTGATACGGACCCATCGGCGGCAGTATCGTCCGAGCTACAAGACGTTAAACTGTTCAGAATTCGTCCTGCAGGACGCTAAACTGTACTTCGTCCACACGACAAGACGTTAAACTGCCAAGCATCTTCGTCCGCACTGCAAGAAGTTAAACTACCAAGTGTTTCGTCCAACATGACGTTAAACTGTACCACGTCCAAGCTGCACGACGTTAAACTGCCTAGCATATCGTCCGCGCGACAAGATGTTAAACTGCCAAGAATCTTCGTCCTCAACACACGACGTTAAACTGTACTTCGTCCGGCAAGACGTTAAACCGTCTGCATCACCCGATCCCGTATCTCGCACGCAGGATCCCCCCAGTTTGGATGTGGCCCCCACCCGCGCGTCTCTGCAGGGATGTCGGGATTGGAGTGGCCTTCGCCCACAGGGGTAGAGTGTTACAGCCAGAACGAACTACGTGGACTTTGATCCCTGTCTTCTAAACAGGGTACGTAGGAAGCCTCTCCGAGGTTCAAGTCCACCACCTGGTCGTCCCGGTCGTATTCACGTCGGTTCGTCCATCAGTGGACCCCTCCTGGGTTCACACTCGCGTCGATTCACCTATGAATCCGCCCTTGTGGGAGACTGCACATGTGTATCTCCATTGTGCTTCCCCACTTCTCTTTTCTCCTTTCAGCGTCCAGCATGACGTGAAACTGTGATCCACCCGGCCGTTCCATCCCCCTCTGTGCGAGGTGGTTCGGTTCAATTCTCCACCCGGCGGCCTCGATCTCTTCGTGAGTCGGCTTGCCAGCGTCCATCATGACATGAAACTGTGATCCACCCAGCCGTTCCATCCCCCTCTGTGCGAGGTGGTTCGGTTCAATCCTCCGCCCGGCGGCCTTGATCTCTTCGTGAGTCGGCTTGCCGACGTCCAGCATGACATTAAACTGTATATCCGAACTACGTTGACTTTGATCCGCGCTAACGCGCGGTACGTAGGAAGCCTCTACGAGGTCCAAGCTCTTCACTCCATCATCCATCCTGATCCTTACCCGGGCCGCCACATCCCGGTGGGGTCATGCCACTTCATTCCACTCCACTCGGAAAGCCACCCATGTGCTGGCCCCAGCGTCGGAGGTTCCCCGCAAGGGGTTCTGTCATCTGATCCACTTCTCGTGTTGATCAGTCCGATGCCGTCCCCGCTGGATGTTAAACTCGCGGCATACCCCGTGTTAAACATGGGAAGCTGAGGAAAACCTCAGGTAACATAGTTCCCCGCACCCAGCGCGGGATTCCTCAGGCCATCACGCCCTCGAGAAGCCCTATTAGGGACGGAAGGCAGACATGCAGAGTCACAGTGTTAAGACACGCCCCCGACACCCAGAGCCACCCGGTCTCCTCACCGCAGGTTGCTTCCCCGACCAGACTCCTTGGAGCGTCTTGGCGGAAGCAGCGTAATTAACCGGTGTCCATGAAGATATGGCGCCGGGAACAAGATTCACGAACATTCTTAAATCTATGAGGGAGACCCGGATTAGGTGACGAGTTCCGAGGAGACGTCCACGGAAGGAGGAGCCGACATTCCATCATCCCGGTTTCGATCAAGGAGAAGACGCCCCTGAACAAGGGACGGATGCCACCCGCCTTTAGAAAGCGGGACTGCGGGGCCACAAGCCGCGCGCCCATCCCCTCGGGTCGATGGGTGCACGCGCGAACGCGTCCTGGCGGAACAACGTCGGAACAGAAACCCGACGCACATCCGCACCGAAACACCCATCTTCCTCTTAAAAATCATAAACTGAAAAAATAAAAAGGAAAACCCATCTTCCTCATCCTTTCTAAATCTCTCTGAATGCCTCGCAGCCTCCCAAACAATCCCTCGGATTTGTTTGACCCTGAAATTGATAGAACTCTTCGTCAACTTAGGAGGACCATTAGGGATAACCAAATCACCCAAGAACCAATCATTGCCCTACCAATTGAATTAGATATGGCCAATCATAGGGAACAAACATTGAAAGAACTTGCTGCCCCTGATATGAATTACCAACCTCTTGGTATTCAATATCCAAACATTGAAGCTGACTTCGAACTCAAATCGGGTTTGATTCATCTTCTCCCTCATTTTCACGGGCTAGCCGGTGAGGATCCACATCTTCACCTTAAAGAGTTCCAAGTAGTATGCTCTACTATGAAGCCTCAAGGGATTTCTGAAGAACAAATCAAGCTTAGAGATTTCCCCTTTTCCCTAGCGGATTCTGCCAAGTCTTGGATCTACTACCTCCCACCTGGTTCCATAAACTCACGGGTTGACATGAAGAGACTTTTCCTTGAGAAGTTCTTTCTCGCTTCCCGAACAGCTTCTATCCGAAAGGAAATAAGCGGCATCCGTCAATTCCCTAATGAATCACTCCATGAGTATTGGGAGAGGATCAAAAATCTTGTGGCAACTTGTCCACACCATCAAATCCCTGACCAACTCTTGATCCAATACTTCTATGAGGGGTTATTGGCTATGGAGCGAACTCTCATTGATGCCGCAAGTGGCGGTGCTCTTGTAGAAAAAACTCCTGCAGCTGCACGAGAACTCATAAGCAACATGGCTGCAAACACGCATCAATTCCATACTCGAGCACATGCTCAAGTGAAAAAATCCCAAGAAAATCAATCCATAGAGACCAACAAGATGACTGAGTGGATAAGTGAACTTACAGGTCTTGTGCGTCAACTAGAGGTGGCTACCAAAGCCCCAACCTCATCTTCTCCACAGTCACTATTCCCTGGACATATCAAGAATTGAGGAATCTGCAACTCTCCATCTCCTCCGACTGACACATGTCCACAACTTCAAGATGATCTATCTGATTCATCTAGTCCAATGGAGCTCAATGCGGCATATGCTCAGCGAAGCTTCAACCCTCAACAATCAGGTCAGTTTGTTAGAAACTTCAACCAACCCCACTCTGAGCCCTTCTCTTCTACCTTTAACCCACCTCTGAGGTATGGTAATCCCATTTCTCATCCTCCTCATTTCCCTCATCAAAATCCAAACCAGTTCCAATATGGTCAAAGTGGTGGTAACATCCATCAAACTTATCCTTTTGTTCCTCAACCCCAAAGGAACAATCCTCCTCCTGGATTCCACTATCCTAACGAGCCTTCCCAATTCCCAACCCAATACAATCACTTTCCCAAGAACCAAAATCAAGGCCAACCCAATTTGGGACAAGCCTCTTCTTCTAAACAACCATGGGAAAGTGCTGTAGAGGATCTTGCTTCCTTCACCCGTTCTAGCCTCAAGAACATTGAAACCCAAATTGGTCAACTTGCATCCCACCTTAGCCAGAAACAACCATCCAATTCATCCCAACTCCCAACTCAACCATTACCCAACCCTAAGGGTAATGTAAGTGCAATTGCACTTAGATCGGGAAAGCAAATTTCTATGCCCCATGCTGATTCCTCTACCTCCCCTTTCGATGTTGATCTAGAAAATGAAAAGAACAAAAAGCTGGAAAAGGAACTTGAATCCACTCCTTCAACTCATTCCATTCCTCTAAGGAACCCAATTCCTTTTCCTCAAGCCATCTCCAATCCTAAGAAGTCCTTTGAACCTGATCCTGAAATGCTTGACATGTTTAGACGTATTGAAGTGAACATCCCCCTATTATATGCCATCAAACAAATCCCTAAGTATGCCAAGTTTCTTAAGGAATTGTGCACCTATAAGAGGAAACTTAGGAACATTGAAAACGTTTCAACCCAACAGTCCATTCCCATGAAGTGAAAAGATCCAGGGACCTTCACGGTTCCATGTCAAATAGGGAGTTCCAACTTTGATGATGCACTCATAGACCTTGGAGCCTCAATAAATGTCATGCCCAAATCCATTTTCTCCAACCTTGGTCTAGGTCCCTTGCACACAACGGGTGTTTTCATTCAATTAGCCAATCGAAGCACTGCCAGTCCTGAGGGGATAATTGAGGATGTTCTTGTTCGGGTCAATGATCTTATCTTCCCAGCTGATTTCTATGTCCTTGACATGGAAGGTGAGATAACCTCTTCTCGATCTCCCCTAATTCTAGGAAGACCATTCCTCATGACTACGAGAACCAAGATTGATGTCCATTCAGGCATCTTATCCATGGAATTTGGTGACCAACTGGTCAAGTTCAACATTTTCCAAGCCATGCGATACCCATATGGGGATCACTCTGCAATCTCAATCCATGCTTTTGAGGAAACTTCTAAGATTCAATCGAACCCCAATCCACCATGTACTTCATGTTCTAATGAAAAAGGATCTTGTGAAATCTTCACCATGATTAACAAATTCATAAATGGTGAAGTTTATGTGGACCTCTCATTCATAGACTCCATCAATCTAGAGAAACTTGAAAACTCTCTTGAATCCCACATCAACTCTGATCTCTACTACTCCACCTTGGACAGTGTTTAGGAAAATGATCCAAACCCATCTGGAATCCGTTCTCCTGCTCCTAACTTGTCTAGCTCTCAAATCAAGGCTGAAACTGATCTAAAACCACTTCCTTCACACCTCAAGTATGCATTCCTTTTACATGATCCCTCCTACCCTGTCATTATCTCTTCTTCACTTTCTGAAACTGAGGAGTCCCAACTTGTTCAAGTGTTAGAGGAAAACAAAAATGACTTAGGTTGGACCCTAGAGGATATTATAGGAATCAACCCTGCCCTTTGCATGCATCACATCCATCTAGAGGAATCATCCAAACCAATTAGGCAACCTCAAAGAAGACTCAATCCACTCATACTTGAGGTAGTTAGGGAAGAGATTACCAAGATTCTTCAAGCTGGTATAATCTACCCAATTTCTGATAGTGAATGGGTTAGTCCAATTCAAGTCGTTCCTAAGAAGGGTGGGATAACAGTTGTCACAAGTGAACATGGAGAAGTGGTCACAACTCGAGTGAAAAACAAATGGCGTGTGTGCATAGATTATCGCAAATTGAATGCTGAAACACAAAAAGATCACTACCCACTTACTTTCCTTGACCAAATGCTTGAGAGATTGGCCGGAAAGTCACACTATTGCTTTCTTGATGGTTACACCGACTACTTCCAAATTCCAATCGCACCTCAAGACCAAGAAAAGACCACATTCACTTGCCCCTTTGGAACCTATGCCTATAGGCGAATGCCTTTTGGCCTTTGTAATGCTCCTGCAACATTCCAGCGGTGTATGATGAGTATCTTTTCTGAATTAATTGAGAATTGCATGGAGGTCTTCATGGATGACTTTACAATTTATGGCGAGTCATTTGAATCTTGCTTACATTCACTCTCTTTGGTCCTTCAAAAGTGTGTCAAGTGCAACCTTGTGCTGAATTTTGAAAAATGTCACTTCATGGTTTCAAATGGGATTGTTATAGGGCACATAATTTCTCAAGAGGGTATCCAAGTTGATCCAGCCAAAATTGAGGTGATCCAATCACTTCCTGAACCCAAATTAGTTCGAGACATTCGGTCCTTCCTTGGTCATGCCGGTTTCTATCGGCGATTCATTCAGAACTTCAGCAATATTTCCCTCCCACTCACTCGTTTACTTCAAAATGATGTCACATTCAATTTTGATGAGGCTTGCAGGAGAGCCTTTATTGAACTCAAATCTGCTCTCACATCTGCTCCAATAATCCAACCCCCAGATTGGTCCTTACCATTTGAATTGATGTGTGATTCTTCTGATAGGGCCATTGGGGCTGTTCTTGGTCAAAGAAGAGAAAACATTCCTCATGTAATCTTTTATGAATCAAAAACATTGGATGAAACTCAATCACACTACACTGTAACTGAAAAAGAACTTTTAGCTGTGGTTTTTGCCTTGGATAAATTCCGACCTTATCTCTTAGGTGCCAAAATCATCATCTTCACGGACCACTCAACATTAAAGTTCATACTTAAGAAAAGTGATTCCAAACCAAGTCTAATAAGATGGATTTTAATGCTCCAAGAGTTTACCCTTGTGATAAAAGATAAACCTGGAAGAGAAAATCCTGTGGCTGACCACCTAAGTAGAATTTCTAATTCTTCTCATTCTGAAATAATTGATCCTGAATTTCCAACTGAACACCTCTCATATCTCACTCCAAAGTTACCATGGTATGCCCCAATTGTCAATTACTTGGTTTCTGGTGTTTTCCCTGAATTTTTTTCAAAAGAACAAAAAGAAAAGATGAAAAGTGATTCAAAGCATTATTTTTGGGAAGATAATAAACTTTGGAAAACTGGGGATAACATGGTAATTAGGAGATGTGTTGATGAAACTGAACAATCCTCCATCTTGGAATTCTGCCACTCAATGCCTGGAGGTGGCCACTTTGGACCACAAAGGACTTCTCGAAAGGTCCTACATTCTGGATTCTTTTGGCCTTCACTCTTCAAGGACTCACACGAGTTCTATCAATCATGTCCCACTTGCCAAAAGTTTGGCACAATTTCCAAAAGAAACGAAATGCCTCAAAAGCCATTAATCTTCTATGAGCTTTTCGATGTTTGGGGCATCGATTTCATGGGACCTTTTCCCCCTTCCAATGGATTATCCTACATTATCCTTGCTGTTGACTATGTTTCTAGGTGGGTCGAGGCCAAACCCTCTAGGAAAGATGATGCTCAAACTGTGAGTGAGTTCCTCAAAACCCATATCTTCCATCGATTCGGAACACCACGTGCATTGATAAGTGACTTAGGAACTCATTTCTGTAATAGAACCATGGAGTAACTTTTGAAAAAGAATGGGGTTGTATATAAAACATCCACTGCATATCACCCTCAAACAAATGGAATGGATGAACTTTCTAACAGAGAAGTGAAAAGAGTGCTTGAAAGAATTGTTAAGCCCACAAGAAAAGACTGGCATGATAGACTTGGTGAAGCACTTTGGGCCTATCGAACAACCTATAATACACCCATTGGGATGTCTCCATTTAGGCTAGTTTTTGGTAAAGCCTGTCATTTACCAGTTGAAATCCAACATAAGTCATTTTGGGCTGTCAGAACTTGTAATTTTGATTGTGAAAAATCTTGTGAAGAAATATTGTTACAGTTGATTGAATTGGAGGAGCTTCAACTCGATTCGTATGAGAACTCCATTCTCTACAAAGAAAAGGCAAAGTCACTCCATGACAAGCACATTCTTCAAAAGGTATTTCATGAAGGTGAAAAGGTAATGCTCTTCAATTCTCGATTTCGACTTCACCCAGGTAAGCTCAATTCTCGTTGGGATGGACCTTTTATTATTACTAATGTTTACCCATTTGGTGCAGTGCAAGTCCAAGACCCTTCTTCAAAAAGAACATTCACGGTTAACGGACATCAGTTAAAGCATCACCATGAGTGGTCTCACAATCCAGGAACCACGTCGACTTCCATTGAAACCCCATCCACTTCAATAGAACCACCACTGGATGGAGACCCGCCAAATCCAAACCAGGGGGCACCTCTTTCCCTTTAACTCTCTCTCTCCTCAATCTCTCTTCCCTCTCTTCTTCTCTCTATTTCTTCTTCTTCCTCCCTCCCTCTCATTTTTTTACAACATTCTTCCACAACCTTTTTTTCTATTTTCTCTTTTGTGTGGATGTGTCATTAAAAATAAAAAAAATTTAAAAAAAAATTAATTAAAAAAAATGAAAATTAACAAAAAAAAGGGGTGTCATAATTACTAATAATCCAATATTGAAATTCTGTCCAACCATTTTGGGGAGTCAAAAGGCTTGTTTTAAACTAAAATATATTGAATTTTTATCTCAAACTTGAGTAAACAATTTTGTGTCAATAACAAACATTTTGAATGAACAATTTTTGGTGGAAAATGATTCTCCCCTACCGTGAGGAATAACATTAGCCTTCATGCCAAGGTCATCTATGACCATATTTTTCATTGTGTGTCTTCACCACTGATTGTGAGTCTTGAGTTTGTGGACCTTCGAGTTGAATTTCAATCTTTTGTGTGCATTAATATGATAGAGGCATTTTCTAAGCCACATGAGAATCAGAATAGCCAAATAGCCTCCCGTTAACCTTACATTGATCCTACTTTTGAAATCACCTTTTGAGCCTATGAAAACCATTCTTTTGATATCCACATTCCAAGCCTAATACCTTCTCCCACCCAACATCTTCATGGATTTTCATTGTACAATTTATTGAAATTTAAGTGTGGGGGGAATGGACTTCATTTTTGGGCGTACTTTCATTGATTTCCAATGTGTCATCATATGCTTGAGGGCAAGCATCCATTCAAGTGTGGGGGAGCGGTTTTAATTCTGTGAGCTTTGGGGTGTATATGTTTAATTTTAATTTGTACAAAATTCATTGAAAAGTGTTCAAAAAAATGAAAAAAAAATTATATTAAAAAAAATGAAAAAAAGGAATGGGTTGTGTCTTGGGTGGGTCAAAAATAATTCATCATCAACCTTTGATCGTGTTATAACTACTAAAATTAGTTCCATGAGGAGATCAAGCATGGGTTGGGAGATGACTCTGAGACTTGTTTCAAGCACAACTTTCGAAAAAAAGAGCAAAAAGAGAAAAAAAAGAACACTTGAATCATCTTGTATTGTGTCATTATTGGAAGTCTTCCATGTTGTACATATTCCATCATCTCACCCTATTCCATTTTCTATCTCCCTCACTTTTCATTCATCACACATTCATGCCCTTGTAAATATGTGTTTCTATTTCCTTTCAAATCAAATTTCAAAAAAAAATGTGCATTGATTTTTCCATGTTGGTGTTTTTAACCCCTCTTTTCCTTTGGACATTATATACCTACCATCCCATAGCCACTGAAAAACCCCTTAAAATACCTCTTGATTCTTGTACACATTATATTTGGGAATGGAAGCTGAGAGCTCTTACAAACTCTTGATTTTCACTTTTTGTTGGTAAATGAGTGAACCTCCTAAAATACATTTTTATCATCTTGAGAGGAGTAAGTTTTGAGTGCCTACATTTTCTAATTCAAACCTTGAACATGAAAAAATGAATTGTTTCTGAGGCATTATTGTGATCCAAATTTGTGATGGAATTCAATATGGATGAGTGAAATAGTCTAAACCTCCCCTGATTGGAGAAAACAAAGTTTTAATATTTGTTGGTGAGTGAAAATGATTTTGTCATGTTTTTATATTTGTTGCACATGAGGACACGCGCAAATCTAAGTGTTGGGGAGTTGATGTTATTAATATTTTCATGACTTATTATATTCCCCCTTTACTTATTTTATATGAAATGTGCATAATTTGTGTGAAATATTAATGTTTTAATATTAAGTATAATATTTGAGCATTTTTAGAAGTAGTCCAATTGAGTCAGTTTAATGGTTTAATAATAACTATCACTATACTGATCCAAATTGTGTGGTTCTTGTTTTGTTGGATTCTACTTTCAATATACAACATTTCATTAGAAGGAACCATGATCCAATTCTGCCATTGGAAGGGTCATATGGTCCTCACAAACAAGACCAAGGAATCTGTGAACAAACTGGACCATCCTTGAAGATTGATTTACTGGGCTCAATACAAAAGTCCAAAAACATTAAATATCCACCATAATTCGGGGGAAACTACATGTCATCTTGGATAAAAATTTCAAGGCCCAAATCCAAGTACAAGGGGCCCAAATAAATCGTTTAAGTCCATCCCACCATTCTGGACGAGAATTAAAATAAGTGTAGTATGAATGACATATCTCCTGATGTATGCATCAAATAGAGCTTAGATTTTGCAGTGTGAAATAGGAGATATAGACGGCAGACTTTGTTGAAGAAACCATTCGGATTTGAAGGAATATTCATATTCAAAAAGCCTTTCACATTATGGACTTCAAAAAGACTGGATTGAAATGGACAGTTTAACTTTGTTTAATAAACCGGACATAACTTTTGATACTTAAGTCCAAATGACTCCAAATTTTGAGAGTAGTCGGCCAACATTATTTTCGACAACTTTTAAGAAGGAGATATTTGAAGATTCGGCTTTCGGAATAGCCAAATTGGCGATACAAGTGGAGGGGAAGATTGGGAATGCAAACAGTCCACTCCTTGGGCTATAAATACTCTCCCCTTCTCTCCTTGAGAGGGGTTGGCATTTCAGAAGAGAGGATATCATATTGGCACTACCAAAGAATTTAAAAAGGCTTGGGAGGAACTTCCATACTCATGTTTTCACTTTAGAGACCTTTCCTCCTCTCTTTGTTTTCACTTACTTTTGTGTTCTTCATTTTTGTAATCTTGTAATTCTCTTTCTTTGTAATTCTGTTTTAATGCAAGTTACTTCTTCAATATCTCTTATTCTCATACACCTTCTGTAGTTTAATATTTATGTTCCTAAAATAGTTTAAATTCAGTTGAATACCCTTCCCTTCTTTTGCTTTCTCATTCAATCGAAAATCCATTTTTAATTATCATCATCGTTCGTGTGTGTGTGTCAACGTACCACTCTTTTCTAATCACTTTCTTTTTCTTCTATTCTTAATTTATCACCATAATTATTTTAACCAGAATATTAAACATCCAAATGTCTGAGTAAATCTCTCATTGGGGTGAGTTATAATTCGGGGATGTTAAGTGATTGAGAGTTTTGCTTGATGAGTATTCTTTAAATTAATATTGTGTATGTTAAACTTAATATGTCATGGATTAATGATATGTTTTGTTTAACGAGTGGTTTCCATGGATTATTGGAACCATAAATACACTACCATAAATAAGTTTTGATTGAGATTAGAACCCTAAGTTAAGTTAAGGCTTGGATTAAATCCTACACACTTAGGAATTCCAATCAACGTCAACTTATGACATGGGTGTTAATTTAATGCAATACAAAGTAAGACTCAAGGATATCACATGCTTAACTCCCCAATGATGAACTCACCCCAATCTTTATCAAATTGGTAAATCAAACATCATCCATAAATCATTTCAATTAAGCTCTGCAAACAAACCCCCCTAATCAAAATACAATCAACTAAAAACAAACGACTATTAAAAAGTATCATCGCCGAGGATTCGACCCGAGTGTTGCTATACACATTAGTAGAGCACCAGAATTTTGACCGGTCGATAGGCGACAATCGGCCGCGCGTTTCAATTACATGCCATTCCAACCTTAGTTCTTAGTGATTTCAAGACTAAATTGAAGATCTTCACCCCTACCAGTTAGAGGATATAATCCCTTATGGTTTTCTTTGTCCTTCCTATTCCTATCCCTTCCTTAAGGAATTATTATTTATAAGTTTGGTTAGATCTGGACCTTTTTTTTGGATTTATATCTAGTATTGTTGATCATATCTAGATTTAAGGTTTATTTATTTTTTAAATTTTTGATTTAGATTTTAGATCCTTATCACATGTTACATCATTATTCCATTCCAATTTAGGGATGTCTTTTGGGTAATAGCTCATAAAATAATTGAGGTAGGTGGTCTATAATTCAAATCCCATATCCTTTATTAAAATTATGTTTATATTAATTTAGAATATCTGTTACATGTTATCAATTGATTCATTGATTAAATTAATTAATTTGGTGAATTAATTAATTTTGGGAGATATGAAATTGGTAATTTTAGAATTATAGGTTTTTAATAATTAATTGTTGATTATTTATGATGAAATTGGATTGATAAATTGAAAAATAAATTACTAAGTTAATTGTGAGGTTATTGGGATTAGAAATAATTAATTGATGAATTAATCATGGAGTTATTGAGATTATTGAAGAATATTAATTAGTTTTTGAATTAATTAACGAGAATAGTTTAGATGATAAAATTAATTGGATTGGAATAATTAATTTTTGAATTAATTATAGTCAGATTGATACTACTGAAATTGAATAATTAATTGTTTAATTAATTATTATTCTATTTATGGATTTGGACTCGAATAATTAATTTTTTAATTAATTATTGGAGATTATAGTGATTAAAAAATTTATTGAGATGATTAATTAATTTGAATTAATTAATTTAATAGATTTGAGTAATTAATCAGTGAATTAAATAAAGGGGAGAATGTGATTAATTAATTGAGGTGATTGATCTGACAAAATAAATGTTTAATTAGTTATGATAAATATGTTATTAATAAAATGTTGTATTGTGATATATGTGATATCGAAATGATGAATGGTAACAATGGAATTCATATATGATATTTAAATGATGAATGGTAAAATTGGAAATAATATGTTATATTTAAATGATGAATGTTAACAATGGAATTAATATGTGATATTGAAATAATGAATGGTAATAATGTCATTCATATGGGATATTGAAATGCTGAATGGTAACAATGAAATTCATATGTTACATTGAAATGATGAATGGTAATAGGGTAAATAATATGTGAATTAAAATGTTGAATGGGAATAGTGGAATTTATATGTGACTTGAAATAAGGAATTGTAACAGGGGCATTCATACGTGAATTAAGATGTTAGGTGTTCTCATGAACTTGAGGATATATGTCGTTAAATAAATAATAATTGATAATATTATTACTATTTACATGTGCATTGTATTTATTTATTTATAAAACTGCATACACTATTATTAATTGGATATTGTTTTAGACCCCACTGGTTGTGGCCAATTGAGGTTTAATATCACCCTACATAGGATTCTTCATAGGTACCCATATAGATTTTATTTTTTCCTGATAGGATAATGGAAATGGAAAAATGTTAGATGGCTAAGTCGAGATGGATTCTAGATGAGGGATCATGAGGTGATTTGTGACCCTATTAGGAGTTTTCAGTGTCTTCACTTTTGATTTGTATTTTTATACTTAGAACACACATCATCATGTCATATATACTATTTATTAATGAAATTGTATTTCTAGTTTTGGGATATCTTGTGATACTGGATAGTTCGGGTTAGGTTATATCATTTCTTGGTTATTGTTTTTTCTTATTTATATTGGTGTATAAAATTGATAAAGATGGTATAGACTACCCATGACTGATATTATACCATTACTACTAGTCGATAGCTTCTTTTGTATAGGGAGGAATGATTTTGATCGGTTAGTGGTCCGTCTTGGGGAACCAGTGCATGGTACTTAGGTCAGGATGATACAATGTGGTATTAGATCCCAGGTTTCTTTTCTTTTCTTTTGTATTACTATTTGGTAATTGTAGACATGATACTGGGATGATTCTAACCTTGGTAATGAGCTCATTCATGGGAGTATCTAACCCATGTATGGGGGAAAAACCAAGTAACCAGGGTAGGATTGTTGTTGCTAATATTTTTTGTTACAGTTGAATATTATTTCACCTCAAGTTTCAAACATGTTGTGTGAAGTGATAATTGATTAACTTTTTTTTGATATTTGACTTTTTCAATGGTATGGAATGATATTTGAGTTATATGAATCATTCTAGGAACATAGGGTTTATTGTAACATGCATAATTTTAAACACTATTAAGAAAATGGGTTTTGGGTAAGTTGTTGAACTTGAACAATTTTTACATGCTTATGAAAATGAAATGAAAATGTACCTAATAAGAAGTAGATAATTGTGAATTGATGAAACAAGAGAATAAATGGTTTTATAATGAGAAACATGAATAATAAAAATGTGTTTTACCTTATTAATCGTGACCAAAATATAGGATGGTTAAGGGTAGTGATAGCGCCCTGTTTTTGACAGTCTGGTAGGGTTTGGAAAATGTATTGTCGTAGCTTATTATGAGAACCCTCTTGTGAAATGTGTAAAAATTTTATTATGTGAACTAAGATGTTTTTTTAAATTGTTGAGATAATCCTCCATGATAATTCTTGTAGAGAGGATGACCGAGGGTTATGGATGGAGATGATCTACCAATAGTTGAACCTGGGGCACCAATAGTGCTTGGTGAAGATGCATTAGATTAGTTCTATTAGAACATTTCTCGGTTCATTTAGTTCATGTAAATAGACCTAGAACGGGTTGTGAGGAGTTTTTTTGACCTTAAATGGGGGTTTCAATTATAGAACCCTCTGAATTTTATTGGAAGGGGTTTACCAAAGGTAGTAGAGTTACGGATTGAGTCTATCCAGAAAATACTTGACCATTTACATACTCCTTCTGATAACAGGGTAATATTTGTAGCTTATATGGAATTAGGATCAGCAAAGAACTTCTGGGACATTTAGGCTTGGACTAGATAGGTAGATGGTATGTTATGGAAGGAATTCTTGGAGAAGTTCCCATAGTACTTCTATCCAGATATATTGAGGCAGAATAGAGGAGTTGATTTCATGGGGTTGAATCTATGGAGTATGTATGTGAATTACTATGTAGGATGATTTACATATTTTTAGAGCTTTCTCCAGCATTGGAAGGGTAAGAGACAGCTGTAGTGAGACATTTCTAGGGTGGACATAAATGTGAGGTTAATTCCCATGTTAATATATTTCATTTAAAGAAGATTGATGCGGTAGTGGATCAAGATCTCATAGATACGGGGTAAGAGAAGGAGGATTATTTTAAAGGATATGTGGTTACTGTTGTATTATCAATAGGTACTTTATCTGGGAATAGGAAGAATCTCTATGAGGGAGTTATTCTGAAGGACATTGGGAAGGGTTTCCATGGGGAAGGATCAGTTACTAAGGAACATACCCATATTTTCTATTATCAGTGTTGTCGGGAGGGTCACAATCATAGAATTTCTTCCCAACCATATGTAGAGTTATGATATTATGCCAATATTGGATATCTATATAAGTTATATAGGAACCTACGACGTAATGTTAGTGATGGAGGAGCTAGATTTAACTAAGGTGCGATAAGGGGATCTTCTGCATCATATCAATCATGAAGCTAGAGTTTTATTTTCCTTCGTAGTAGACTTAGTGGATACAGTAATTATGGAAAATAGTTCCCATTTTAGCAGAGTTGTAAAATATAGGGAGATCTGACTACATCGTAGGGAATAGCGTAAGGAAAACTACATTCTATTCAGCCAAAACTTATTGATAAATAGAATATACCATCGATAGTGAGAGGTACTATTCTTGTAAAGTCTACATTACCTAGTGACTTATTTGATAACTGTTCCTCTCATCCCATTATTTCTGCAAAAAATATGAATGGTTTTAGAATATTATCAGATTTTGTGAGTAGGGTTTTGATAATAGATATTCTATTGGATGTTCAGACTAGAGACATCTATTTGTGCAAGGGGTGTTCTCTCAAGGTTGGGGACTATCGTTTACTATGGGATCTATAAATTCATGATTTTTCAGGATTAGACCTAATTATTGGTATATTATGGTTCGTATTATACCAATAACACATAAATTTTTATCTGAGGATAGTGAATTTTATGTCTCCTAAAGGGAAAAATTATATTAACCATTGTGAGTGGGATATCAAGGTGGGTCGTGTCGAGCTAGTTCCCCAGCAACTGGGGGGAGATTATCACCCAGATTTCTAGTTTGTTGATGCATGTTGGAGGAGTAAAGCATGATTTCTTTCAACCCATAGTGGATATGATTCAGGATGTGATTCATAAATACTTCTCTAGACTACCATCTGAGAGAAACATGAAATTTATTATTGAGCTCATTCCAGGTGTTGATCCATTTTCTATTCCACCATACTGAATGGCACCAAAAAATTGTTGAGATATTATGACTCAACTGGAGGAGTTAGTGGATAAGGGATTTATTTGTCCATGTACGTCTCCATGGTATTCTATAGTGTTGTTTTCAAATAAGGGTCACGAGAGTTTACACTTGAATATCGATTATCTAAAGTTGAATCGGATGATAGTGACGAATAGGTATCCTATTCTACATATCAACAATATATTTGACTAGTTAAGGGGAGATCATGTTTTCTCCAAGATTGACATGATATTAGGGTATCATCAGTTACGTTTTTGACCTTTTGATATACATAAGACTTCTTTCAAAAGAAATTATAGATTATTGGAGTTCGTCTTAATGTTTTTTGAGTTAAATAATGAATCTGTATAGTTACGGCATTGATGAACAATATCATTCATCTTTACCTGCATCAGTTTGTGGTAGTATTTCTAGATGACATATTGGTGTACCCCAACACTAGTGATGATTATTACCAACATATTAACATATTCTTGAGTACATTGAGAGATCCTATACTATATTCCATTATATCTAAGTTCCAATTTTGCGTTGATCGACCACACATATGGGGTCAAATCATATCAGAGGAAGGTATGAATGTGGACCTAGAGAAGGTTTGGGAAATTGTTTCATGGGAGAATCCATGAATTTTTTCAATATCTGTAACTTTATGGGATTAGCTGTATATTATTGGAGATTAATTCAAAACATTTTAATTTGAAAGTTCTATTTTTGATCTTGACCAAGAAAGGGATAATATTTTAATTGATGGAATCATGTGAGAATGACATCTAGGATATGGAGAAGAATTTTAAATCAACAACAAAATTTATCATACCTTTGTCTAGTGATTAGTATAAAGTGTTTTTTGATGCCTCTAGGGTTGGAATTTGTTTCGTGTTGATGCAAGGAGTTAAATTTGTGGCATATGGGTATCAATAGTTGAGGAAACAAGGAAAAAATTACCATACACCTGACCCTGAGTTTTCTACAATTGTTTTTGATTTGATGTGTTGGAGAAATTATCTCTCACTAGAAAATGTTACATTATATATGGATCAAAAGATATTAAATTAAGTCTTTTTATAAAGATATTTTAATCACCTGTAGCGGAGATGGGTTGAGTTTATGTATTTAATTTATTTTGAGGTAGCATATATGTCAGGGAAAGGAAGAAGTGTTTTTGATGCTCTAAGTATGAAAACTCAAACTCATGATGGGTATGATTCTAGTGCTAAGTATAAGATTATGGATTTACTGGATGAGACGAATGTTTTTGTTTACAAAAGATAGGATCATATGAATATTAGGTCTGTTTTAGTAGATTCTATACTATTGAGCCAGATTAGAGATTGGAATTTGGAGGATCAACAGTGTTTAACCATGAGAGAAATCCTTGATAGTGGGGAATCACCTCCAGTTGGAGAATAAATGGGGATGAGATCATATATGTCAGGAAAGGGGTTGTTTTGTAGACAATAATATGGGGGAAATGATGAGGGAATTTCATGCCTTGATCAGGGTGGTGCATTCTAGTGTGACCAAAATGTATCATGACCTATGTAGACAGTTTTGTTGGTTGGGAATGAAAAAGGAGATAGGAGAGTTCATTAAATGATGCTAAAAGTTTAAGTCGGTGAAGTATAAACATCATTGAAATAGTGGTTTGATATATACATTTCCTATTTTAAAATGTATGTGGGATGATGTGACCATGGAATTCTAGGTGGGTCTTTTGAGGTGACCACAAAGAAATGGTTCTATTTTGAGTATTGTGGACTATTTGACAATGGTATAACAATTGTTACTAGGAAATGCGACTTTCTCAGCGGATCGATTGGGAGAACTATATGTTCAAGAAGTAGTCTATATGTATAGGAAACCACATACTATTGATTTAGACTGTGTCTTTTGTTTTGCTACATGCTTCTGGAAGGGATTTCAGAAGGTGCTCGGAACACAGGTTTTGTTGAGTATTACTTTCCAACCACAGATAGAAGGGCTATCAAAATGTACTATTCAGGTGCTTGAGGATTTTTTGTGAGCATGTGTTCATGAATTTGGTGGGTCTTGATAGAATCTAATAGATTTGGTAGATTTCTCCTTTAAAAATAGTTTTCAATAAACTACTCATTGACACCATAAAATGCCCTTTATGATCGGCAATGAAGATCCCCTCTATGCTGGATGGTGGCAGGTGAGTCCATATTGCTGGGACAAAGTCTCGTGCGGGAGACATCTAAGCAGGTTCAGTTTATTCAGTATCGAATGACTATAGATTAGAGCAGGAAGAAAAATTTGATAATACATGAATATGACCCCTTGAATTTATAGATGATGATCATGTATTCCTCCAGGTTTCACCTAGATTGGGTTACCGTAGGATATGGAGATATGGAAAGATGATGCTATGGTTTGTTGCATGATTTTACGTGGTGGAGAGAATTGTACTGGTGGAATACTGATTGACTCTTACATAGAGATACAGTTATATGCATGATGTTTTCCATGTGTCACAACTATGATAGTATCACCCCAACCCTTCTCATGAGATTGATTTAGATGTTGTTGATCTTGAGACAAATGCATCCATTGAGGAGCATCTTATACGTGTGTTGGATCATACTGAGAAAGTGTTTTAGGGAAAGACCATGATGATAGTTTGTGTATTATGGAAACATGAGATAGAGAATTGGATATGTGGGATTAGAAGACCATTATTTTGGACTTAGAATATTATATATACTTTGGAGTACATATTGAGGATGAGATTTTATAAGCTGGAGAGATTGTAAAACCCAGTCCTTTTCTAGATATATTCGGCGATCATTTACAGGAAATATTTTACCTTGTGTTGAGTACTATTCATTTGTTATTTACATTGGGGTGTGTTTGGGTGAGAAATTGAGAAAAATATATGAAATATGGAAGTGCATGGTTGGTGCATGGTCTTCCCTAACAGTGTACACTGGCCCAACAAATCATGGAACACCAAACTGAGTTGTTTTTCATGGATTCCCCATGGTTTTCAAACCATGAACCCTATTAGAAGAAACCATGCTCTCCCCCATTGATGAGGAACATGATTAAGGTTCATGGTTGACGGAAACCATGCAGCCTGAGTACCAAACCATGCACACAAGATTATAATCCCATGAAAATTAGTTTTGAAATTTTTCGAGCCCCCATTTTAAACCCTATTCAGCCCTAACTCAACCCTAACATATTTTCAAGATTTTTTCGCCTCATGGATAGATTAAAATCAATTACATCCTATGTCCATGGTGATTTAAAGCATGAATTAAATACATTAACCCCTCCCATTAAGATGATATAATCCCGTGTGGTTTAATTTTTCCTTCCCATTCTTCTCCCTTCATTGAGGGATTGTTTTTTAACAGTTTTGTTCATAACTAGGCATCGTTTTTGGCTCTAGATCTAGTATTGTGGATATAGTCCAATATTTGATGTATCTTAATTTGTTTGACCAATGATTTAGGTTTTAGGTCTGAATCTCACTGTATGCCGTTATTCCGTTCAAATTTGTTGATTTCTGTTGGGTGATTGCACATAAAAAATTGAGGCTAGTGGTCCATAATTCAAATCATGCCTTATGTACTGAAATTATGTTTATGTGATTTTAGAATTGAAAATATATCCTTAGAAATTTATTTCATGACTAACTAAATTAATTTAGTGAATTAATTATTTGGGGAAAATATGAAATTGGGAATATTAGAATTATAGACTTTGATTATTTAACTTTTAATTAAGTATGAGAGAATTGGATTATTCAATTTGATAATTAATTATAAAGTTAATTATGAGGATATTGGGACTGTGATTATAAATAATTAATTGTTGAATTTGTTACGAACTTATTAATATTGTTGATCTTGATTAATTAAATTTTGAATTAATTAATGGGAATTGTTGGGATGATGAAATTGATTGATATAGAATAATCAATTGTTGAATTTATTATAGTATGATTGACACTTTTGAAATTACATAATTAATTGTTGAATTAACTATTTTTGTATTGAAATTGTTGAATTTGAATAACTAAGGGTTGAGTATTTTATTTTATATTGTTGCAATTATAAAATTGATTGATATGATCAATTTATTATAATATTAATTAATTTAATATATTTGATTAATTAAATGGTTAATTAAGTAAATATGCTGATTTTCTTAATTAATTGGTAAATTAATTACAGTTATTGGTGTGATAATCTAATTGCCTAATTAGTAATGATGTAAATTTGATTAGTTAATTGTGGAATTAATTAATGTTTTATTGTGTTATATGTGATATTGAACGGAAGAAGGGTAATATAGAACACCGTATTTTATACTAAAATGATGAATCGTAATAGTGGCATTCATATGTGATATTGAAATGATGAATCATAACAACAGAATATATATGTGATATTTAAATGATGAATGGTAATAGTTACATTAATATGTGATATTCTAATGATGAATGGAAATAAGGGTTTCATATTTGATATTGAAATGATGAATAATATCAATGGCATGAATATGTGAATTGTAAGGATGAATGGTAATAGTGGAATTCATATGTTACTTTAAATGGTGAATGGTAATAGTTGCATTCATTTGTGAATTAAGATGTCGTGTGTCCTTGAGAACCTGGGGGTTTATATTTTTAAATAAAGAATAATTGATAATATGATAACTGCTTGCATATATATTGAATTTATTTATTTATACAAGTGCATACATTTATATTGATTGGATATTTTTTTATACAGAATTTGTTGTGGCCTACTTTGTCGTACTAACACCATTCTCCGGCTTCCTGATTGGTACCTGAATAGATTTCATAGTTGCAGGATAGGATAAGTGTAAAGAAAATGTGTTAGATGGCTGAATATATATGGGGCATGGATTAGGTAACCAGACGTTGTTTAGGATCCACATGGGAGTTTTCAGTTTCTTTAATTTTGAGTTTCATTTTCATACATGACATAAAATTTAGATGGGAAAATCTATTGGTTAGTTATTATATTGTATTTCTAGTTTTGAGTTTTCTTGTGATATTGGATTTTTCATGTTTGGTTATATCATTTCATGGTTATTGTTTTTTTATTTGTATTTTTGCATTCCTCTAATTAAGTTGGTATAGTCTCCCCGTGACTGATATTAGTCCCTTCCTACTAGTCGATATCCTCTAGAATATGTGGAGGTGGTTCTAAGATTACATAGTAGTTTGGCTTGGGGAACTGGTCGGTAAAACCCATTTCAAAAAGTGACAAACCAAGAAAACCATAAAAGGTCCACCAACACCTTATCATAAAGGAGTTTATGGCTCTCATGGAGGTCCACCAGATCATGACCACTCAAACTAAAAATAAGGAGCACCACTCTTGGTGGTGGTATGATTATTAAATCTACCAATTCTCATAGCCATAGCCAGTAATGGAAGAGGCAGCATACCGATACCCTAAAAAATGTTACCTAGATTCAGACTCATTTTATTCTAGTTATCAAATTAATTAATGAATGTATAATTAAATAGATAATTATAATTAATAATTATAATTATATAAGGGGGGACTACCTATCGTGGATATCCCTCACATCACATTCTATATAAAAAACATAAATACCCTAGGCTTGTACACAAGAACACATACCCCATTTAGAGTTTTCCCACTTATTTCCATAGGTCAAAATCCCTTCCAAGGAACATTGAGTTCTTTTTTCCTCAATTGAACATACTCAAACCATCCATCATCTTATCCCAAGCCATAAAATATAAATAATTATTTGTTAGCATTTATAAATAATAATTAATTATTTACCAATGAGGAATAAATGTCAAAAGAATCCCTGAGTACTACCTATCATCAAAACCTCGACCAACCATACCTAGAGAGTCCACAACATACCCCATACATCATTATATGCAAAGCACCCAAGCACTGAAACTTGGTTTTTCAACAAATAATTTGTTTTAAGGAAAAATACACCCCGACAACATACATCAGTAAAATAGAAAACCATAGAATGTGGAAAGATTCTCTAGATTCCCTATATCTAGTCTACATAAAAACCCCATCCTAATCGGTTAAATTTCAACCATGACTTGGTGGAAATCTTTGCAACCCCTTAAAAAATCAGAAAATAATCAAGGATGGTTGAAGGAAAATAAAACAAAATTGGAGAGTAGGAAGAAACCACTCACCTTCACAATTAATTTCCACCTAGAACCACCACAAAAAATTAGGTAATGGGGAAGGGGGATTCCACCAATATATCTTCATATTCCTGGATTTCCTATGGTAGAATGGGGGGTTGATCCCCCTATAATTTTTTTAAAAAATATGGCTAGGAGATTCCAAAGTGTGACCATATGTTTAGTGGTATGAATTCTCATTCTATTTTCATCTACCCCTATTTTAAACCTTAATTCACTCTGGTGCACCCCCAGAAAGATACTCATATCTTGAATGACCAATTGACGATGTGAATAAAAAAAAGTTACACTTTTCAGAATCATGGACCCTCGAAGACTACTCCATCACCCTCTCAGACCCCAAGAGATCCCCCCAAACATTCAAAAACATCATTTTTGATGTCCAAAACATTTAAACCTCATTATGATTCATGGTTCTCAAAACAAACCAACCATAAAAATGAAAAATTAAAATTCCCACCAAATTTCATAACATATTTGGACATGTGGTATTACAATCTACCCATAATAAAATTTATCATAAATGTGAATATTCACTTACCATTAAACTAAACAACCTAACATAATATGATTTCAAAAACACACTCAATTCATCATGTTCTACTCTATAACTCTGAACGGGAATCTATTTTTAAACTCCAATCGTGAGGTGCATCATCCACCAAACCTAAGACACTACTCACTATCACTATGTACAGATCAAGATAGTGATCCATGATTCCCATATATATTATAATACCATTGTGTTTTCCAACATTAATCACCTAACTTATGGTTCTCCTCAAAATAATATTCATCTCAAAACATGTGATTCTGATCCACTATACTCCTCACCACCAGTTCCATTTACAAAAACATTTCTTCTACTAGTCCAACGACACATTCGGTGTGGTTCCCATATCACTTCACCATAATAGGTATAAAAACACCAACTAGACTCCAATATTTCCTCTCATATCTGATTCTAAACCAAATTAGATAAGTATCAATCACTGAGATTCATGGTTCATATATGTTGGACATTCCTCTAATTGAATTAGCCAAGCTGCTATATTCAATCATCATACCAAATTTATTTTACATAAATAATGGTACCAACAAACCAAGATTTCCAAATCGTTATAATTTCCATAAATACTTTTATTTTTTTAAATGATTCATCCCTGAATCACATGATGAATTGGGTTCACCTTTAGAAACTTGTCACAAAATGGTTTCACCCACTATAAAATGTCATGAATCAGTGGTACACCACCTAAAAATTGCAATGAAATTGGTTCCCTCCATGAACCATGCCAAAAAATTGAGTCTACCCACTGAAAATTTCATGATTCTTTATTAACCTCATGAATCATATTTGAACCACTCAATAATCATCTCATAATCAATGAAACTTGATTGACTTTATCCAATATCTCATTTGAACCAAAAATTGATAATTTAACAAAAGGCCATATAAAATAAAATTCACTAGATCTAAGGATTCCATGTTCCATATTAATTGTTAAATGACTGGTCATAACACATCCATGCTACTAACAACATGGGGTAATTTACCTATAATTGAAATATCACTCCCCAATACAGAAGTGTTATTGTTGTTTCCCCACTGGACCAATTTCCACTCACAACATCCCATATTCCACCCATTACAAAACATCATGGTTACACATGGTTGAAACTGCTAACACCAGAGTGCTATTAAGAAACATAATTTTATCACACATTCATAACACAATAGAATATTACTGAAACCATTTTAATTTATTTTCAAAAATATAATCATATGTTCATCTGGTTATGGTTCACATCCCACCATTTGACTAACCTAATATAACTCCTTGAGGGAAACATCCATAGTTCCATTGGTAAATGTCTGTCACTACTCTTGAGACATGATAATTTCATCCTATTCTTCTCCTACCTATAATAAACTTTTGGATTGAATGTTACAACACACATGATCCATTTCTAGTGTCTCTTCTACTACAGATATACATTTCTCATTTTACCACAACCCTTGGGAAACCAGGTGAATGATAATTTCACCAGAACCATGAGTCATTGGCCCACAAAAAGCCACTTCATGATTCAAAACAAAACAAATCTCATGTATCCAACATGTTATACCTTGAAGTCATCCAATAGACATGTGTATACTCTCCCATACCACCTGGTCACTTATCCCAGCTCATGTTCTTGTGAGTAAACATGTCATAGAACTAGGTTGGTACACCATAACAACTGACCATAATTTCAGGAATGTCAATACATCCAGACAAAAACACCTCATATACTCTCATATAAAATACCAATATCTTTCCCATGACGTGGAAATCCATAATTTTAGACACCATTTCGAATAATTTCAAGTCACAATCATCTACACATGCTCTCACCACATAATACAACTCATTTTAGGTCAATAGAGTTAGGAACCCAAATGTTCATGCACATCAAAATTGTCCTTGATACCATGGAACTAAAATTAATTGATTTTTCTTTATAAAACCCCATGGAATAACCATGACTATCCCATAACCTCGATAACACATTCCATTCAACGATCTGAAACACAATCACATACCCATCATTTCCATTTGTAAATCACTAACCAACTAGGGATGGAAATCCTAACGTGGAACCCTTACATATAAAATGGAATAAATATCTAAAATGATGAGTCATATATTAATGGGTCAATAGTTATCCCTCATATCCCCATTCCAAAAATTTATGTTTCAAGTGTGGTGATATCCCATTGGATTTCATCCATGTTCCAATCTTGAACAAACCCCGACATCCAACATTCGAAAATTCCCGCTCTAGGTTTACAAATACATCACTTGCATCATGTTCTAAGAATCACCACCCTTGTCAAGGGTACCAAAAAAATAACCATTTTCATTACGAACTACGACACCAGCCTTCCCAGTAATTTATTATCACTTGGAATCCTCATACAATACAACCCCATCAAGAATCATGATCCTGTCCGCCAGGGTCAAAACACATATGGACATATTATCCAAGGTTATATGTGTAAAAACCCTATATAAAAAGGTTAATTCAGATAGATTTTCATTCCAATATATATTTATCTATAATGATAGAAAATTAATTTTTTATTGGAATAAAGGAGTGACTGACAACTAATAAAGGGAAAGAGATGATAAACAATTCATTGTGGCAAAAAATGATGCAATCCGAGAGAAAATCCTTTGATAATGAGTTCGAATTTATTCCAAAAAGTCCCCAAGATGTATTATATATGAATTAAATCATCCTCATTTCCTTCTTGAGTAAAATATTCCATTTTTAAGTTCCATTATCTCTAGATATGACTGATATTGGTGTTCTGGTCGATCTCTCTTATGTAATTCCTCACAAAATAAACCAGATCCCATGGAGGGTCCACTCTCTCTTGGAGAATCCGTACTATGGTCTCTGGGTCAAATTAAATATCATCAACCAAAATTTTATATCATCTATACATTGTGATTCCTGAGTGAGTGGAACTAATATCAGCACCCATGGAGCTCTATGGATAGTAGAAGGAAGTAAAGCCAAAAACCACCAATCTTTTATTGTCTAATTCCAGACAGCCACCCCTAATCTCCCCTTACATGTTGAAACAATCCTAATTTAGATTTAGGCCCCTACTCAGTAGATACTAGAAAATCTGTCTACCCTGGGTGACGGGGTACAGGCCCATCCCATCAGTTGAAACATTCCTACACAGTGAAGTGGTGTTCTAAATGCCTCCAACGGATAGAAAAATTTCATACCTAAGATCTTATATCTGCACTAGATAAACATGAATGATGGGATCTATCCATTTATATCCACATTAAATTCTTTACATAGGTTCCAACATACATCTGAAAAGGTTAAGCCTTACAGCTTCCAGAACGATACATGGGTCTTGGTTCCATGAAACCAGCTAGAGAGATACTCGTGCAGGGAATTCCAATTGTAGTAAAAGTTCTAGTTTTTTCAGCATGAAATAATATATCAAACTCACCCATCCACCTTGATCAAAAAGATATTTTCATAGATTCTGAATTCGGTTTGGCGCAGTAATAGAACCAGGAAGCGATATTGACCCTTATACAATAAAAATTCTCTTCTATCATAATGGCTTGGTTCTTGATCCCCCATCCATGGAAATTCTTCTTTTTAGGGATCTCTTTTCACCCTAGCTTCTCAACCCAATCATTTAGTAAACTCAAATAATAGAAGATATTTATGTAGTCATGACTGCTAAACATACCTAATACCGAACTTGTGAAGAAGAATTTATCTGAGACATCCATGAAACTGGTTTTTTTAAATATTCCAATTCTTTTCATCCATAATAGAATTCATTAGTTTTGGGTGATGCTTTCATCTTTATAGGAGATGAAAATAATAAGACATCCTGAGAAGAATAATTTACCACCCATTGAATTATCCTTCAATGGTTTGATATCACCCTTACCCACTAGCCAACGTGTATGGTACTACAGATCCTCCATGTAACTAAGAATGCACTTCAACAAGTTTGAATGTTTTATTATTCTTTAGGGATAATACTCTCATCTAAATCCATTCCTATATCTCATAAATCTCTCTCAATGAGAATTTCCTTCAATAAAGTCCCATGTGAGTCGTGCCTTCAGAGAGTGCATTATTTTGGGTACACTATGTAGTCCCACACCACCCTCCTCAATTGGAATAGCCATGAGCTTCCATGAGGCCTAATGACACCATTTCATCTAGTTAGCATCCCATTAGAGTGTCGATATAATATTTTCAATTTTGGTGGTCATCCCCTTAGGTGGGTTGATAATCGAAATAACTTGCAGTGGGATCAAAGACAACCCATTATTGATCAGCATTACCCTCCCTCCACAGGATAAAATTTCATTCTTCCACATCTAGAATCATCCCGTGATTCTATTTATGAGGTCATAAAAGTGTAATTATTTATTTGACCATCAGAGATGGGAGAACTGAGATATGTCATTGGAAGTTTCATATATTGTATACCCAACATCTCATAGATTTATCCACATCATCTTCAAGATCATTTTTTGTATATAAAAACTTTTCTCTTCCTTAGTTTAATGAGTTTTCCACACACTTTTCCATAAACTGAGATGACATACATGACACTCTCTATTGATATGTTCTGTCCATTTATAAATACTAACTCATCATAAAAAAACATAATATGGGATATAATAATACTCCCATATCTGTTGGGGTATGGAATCATCTTCCTTTCTTCTATGATTTGTTGAAAATTTCTTGAGAGAGCCTCCTGATCCATAATAAGAATATAGGAGGATAAAATATCTCCTTTCCTAACACCTCACACATTATTGGGAAATCCATAAACATTTCCCATAAGATAAATGGATAGCCATGTATATGAGTATCCTATATTGGAAAGGTCATAGAACCATTCTTTAAAACCAAATATTTTCATGACATGAATAATGAAGCTTAATTCTAGTTTGTCATAGGCTTTTAACATGTCTAATTGAATAACACCTTTTGACTCAACTACTATCTAGTAGATACCCCCACCATTTATTTTCAATACCAATTTCCCCTTGGATACTCTTTAAATTAACAAATATATGTTTCTCTTATTAGTAATGTCATGGAATAATTCCTCTAAGCCTCCTGGAGATAATTTATGCAAGGTTCTTGTAATATAAATTGCACAAAAATATTGATTGGTACTAGATGAGGAACATAGGGTCCTAAACTTTTTCAATTAAGATCACCCTTGAATAAAACACCCCCTCGGAAGATATCTACCCCTGAAAAAGTCTTTTACTACTCCCACAACCTGAACATTCACAAAATTCCATGTTGCAACATAAACACCACCTTGAAAATCATATGGTCCTGGTACAATGTAATTCTTAAGGTTGGATATAGTCTCTTTGATCTTAGAATCCTTTGGTACATCCACTAGAAATTCATTTTCAATATTCCCCACATTGAATTTTATGAATCCCATAATTATATCAACATCATTATACCTACCATGGCAATTATATTTGGGAAAACTCACCAATTCCAGAATGTTATGAAAGAGATCAAGGGCTAGGCTCCACACAATGTTCTCATCCAAGGTGAAGAATCCATCCTCGAGTTCAATAATTATTTTAATATTGTTATTATTAAAATTGAAGAATTAATGAAATAATGTGATGTTACGGTCCCCCTATTTAAGCCATAAGGCTCTAGAGTTATTTCTAAAAACCATCACAATCTCTAGCAGCTTCTCATCCAGCAAGATAAGTTTTTCATTAAGAAGAGTAAAACAATCTTCCACCCAGATGTCCTGAAGACGATCCTCAAAATTTTTAATGTCCCCTTTGAGATCTTCCAAACCGATTTCCTCTATTCGGTGATCCAAAATGTATGAATCAATTCTCCTATACATCCATTGAAGGCGATTAGAGTGGTAATCCTATGTATTTATGGTAACCGTACTATCCCATGAATAATTAATCATCTGCATAAATACTTCCCTTCAATGATATGATGAATAATATAAGAAACATTGAAGCTGGAGAACACCTCTATTCAGAAAAACCAAAATTGGTATATGGTGAGAAAATAATTTAATGAGATGAGAAACTGACAAATGGTCAACAGAATCCACTCCCAGATGGTTTGTTAGGCATCGGTCAAGGTGACTCTATATGCGATTGATCCCATTACGATTGTTTCACCCAATATATTTTCTTCCATTGAATCCCATGACCATAATCCCCTTCAAGCCCATGATATTTTTTGATGTATTTAATGGCACACGTGGAGCCTCCAATACCACCTCTCTTTTATAACACTACTACCATAGTATTAACCCCCCCCCCACAAAAAAAGTTCTATTACCCAGCTGAAACAACACCAGATGACTCCATATATCCATTCTTGTCGAAGCCTCACAAATTTCAGAAATGATTATCAAGAATAGCTCAATTCTACAAGATATGATCATTGTGTAAATATAATGAGATGTATCATTTAACGATTTAATATCAATATATTTCTTCCAAATTTCTAAAATGTAATTGTTGTAGGGGGAAGCGTGCATAAAATGAGGGAATCCCATCCTCCGGGCAAACACTAAAATAAGGTCCTCCTATTTCTTTCGCTCTAAAATATCCACAATGGAAGAATGATCTTTCCTTAAATCAAATTCCATGAATTCACATTTTTTCTACACCCCCATACCCTTTGCATTGAAAATAATTACTCATATTATTAACAAATGAGAGATTTGGCCATGCAGATGGGGAAAAGAGACGATCCAACCCTGTTTTCAGACATGGATTGGGAGAATATGATTGGACCTATAGATATATCAGGAGACAGAAGAATGGCCTTGTTCGCCACATTAGTAGTTGACCACACCACTGGAGCCCTCACTTCTGAGGGCTCCTCTATGACTATTAACCTATTAGAAAAGGTTGTGAAAGGTGATTCAAGACTAAAATATGAACCCTCTGGGAATATGGATATGATAAGAATCCTTCCCAATGATGATTGAACCACTCAAATTTCCTTCAGCACACCCTTCGATATAGACAGCTGAGGAGGAACCTCCATGTCACTTGAAGGATCACCATCAGAATTCTATATCGCCAGTGGAAAACTCTTCGGAGCACACTGAGCATCATATAGGGTCAAAATCAGAGCATCCAAAGAATAAGAGCTGGATAAAGTCTCGACAACAACCGGTTTCCTACATCAAACCAGATAATTGACACTTTGGGGTCAGGATTGTGTAAATGGAAAACCTCATACTAGCATAGATTGGATGTTCTCAGGTGTGGAAATAATGAGTTTTAGAGGATAGGGACCATTCGGGTCTGACACCTATACAGAGCCTGTAGGGATGTTATGTATCTCTCTAATTTTTAAGTGCATGAGATAATATTTTTGAATAGGAAAAACCCCACCTAAACTGTGCCACTTCATTCTAGAGTATAAGTGGATATCAACAAAACCTTTACCACTAGAAAAATCTCATTTGATTTTTCTTAAGGCCTCAATGAGAACACTGTGGAAGGATCTCCTTCCAGGATGATGATATTTTGACTCGAATCTTCATAACTGGATTAAAACTTATGAAAAAAGTCCATAGAGTGGCCCTGAAATCCACACACCACAAAATCTATAGCCTCATCCTAATATGTGCATACTCTAACCATGTGAGAGTTACTCAGCTGACCATGTGAAATGGTGGAATTAGCATTGAGAATGTACATAACTTGATAGAGTTCCATAATCATTCTACCATATTAAATTTTAAATGATATGATATGTAAAAATGATTTTCCCAAACTTAATTAATAACAAAAATATACCGCATAATTCAAAAAATAATTCTCCAATAATACATTCTTCAACTCGATGTTGAATATCTCTTAGCACATCATGGGGACCGTACAACAAAATGTATCACTATCACACTAAGGTAATACATATGTGACCGAGTCCAATCCCAAAAGATATAATAAATGATTAAGTCTATGACCTCGATCCACCATGTCAGCTGTGCCCAGTTGTAATATAAATCTAAGACTGAGTGTCACCCATGGGATCTCTTTACTCACTATTGGGATCCGACACTCACATCTCCAAAAATGTGTAGGAGACCCCGGATAATAACAAGGAATTCATCTTCTATAATCTATCAGGATAAACCCCACAATATTTCCAACCTAATATCAACGTAAAGTTGACTTCTAATTCCTATGAGGGAGGGCCCTTAGAAAATAAAATAATTACATTCATAATTGATTATTGGTTTACCAATTAAATTATTTAAATTCACTCCCTTGATCCCAGAGTAAATCTCCTAGGAATCTAATATCTCACGATACCTCAGAGAAACCATCACAGGTGTGTCCACCTGATCTGATAGGGTGTCCAAGGGATCAATCTTGGGGATCTAATAGTCACACTTGGGATGTATAACTTTTTCTTACAGGGATATATTCCTACATTTCTCCTCATAATTCCATTAAAATCATGGATATTATTGCCATTCAATTCACATGCTCCCCATGAATTCACAAGGGTATCACTATAGGAAAAGAATCCCAATAATCCTGGGAACTACTACATGAACATCATCACAAGCTATAATTCTCAAACCTAGGTACTATATCTTATAATCCACGACTATATCAACCATATCACTATATTCCATCCAAACTAAGAATCCACCCCAAATAGACAATGTGAAGAGATCCCAAACCAACTAGGTATTCTAGGGTCCCATGTTTCTCATTGGGTAATTTCTAGGAATCTCATGAAATCACATCAACACATAGACCTATGAATCATTCCAGGTAATCCTACGTAATCACATGTCATCAAGCATAATCATATATTAAAATAAAATACAATAAGGGATTTTGTAATTCTTACTCCCATCATAGACATCATAAACCCTTGGGGATTTAATGCAAGTTCATGTTCTAAGGTTTCACTAGTAACCATCAGTTCCAAATGACATGAACTTATTTAGGGTTGGTCTACTCATGGTGCTCCCTCCACAGACCCCTATTGTCATAGTATAGTAATGGAACCCTTTATTGGGTCCTTGGTATCAAAAATGGTCTTGGATCATTCCTCGATTCTCATAGAATATTGTATTCTGGAAAAAATAAACATGATGACATGAACTCATATGATAAATGGGATAAATCAAACAGAAATGACTATGAGAGATGTCAAAAATACTATATCAGTCCTTAAGGTCCCACCAGAACAATCAAATCAACCAATCTATGTCTATTATACCTATTTTATAATCACCATTGCTATACACATCCCAAGGGGAAACGTCACCTACAACTTTCTCATGGAAATGATCCCATAGGCTCTACGGTATTCCTTAGTTCCTTACTATGAACACATAACATTGTATTAACAAGTCATCCCACACCTCACATTAAAGGATTCTAAGTCTCACACAAGGAGCCACTACACTGTAACCACTCAAATTTTAAATAAGGAGAAACCCAAACAATTATGGTGTCAAGGCCGACTCAACCAAATCTCAAGATCACAGTCAATGAAAACTAAGGTCTCAAGACATTGCCCTAGAAAAACATTTCCTAGGTTCTTACTCATTTGTTCAGGAAATTCAAGTACTTAATCACCATATAATTAAATATTTTATTCACAATAGTTATTGTAATTAAATTATAAGGAACTACCTATAGTGTTGAGCCCAAAATTTACATTCTATATAATAAAACATAAATACCATGGACATATACACAATCCCACAAGAATTATTTTGAGTTATTTCCACTTATTCCTATAGGATGAATGATCATCTATGCCTCATTGAGGTCCACTCAATTTCAACCATGCCTACACCAACCTCCCAGACTCCAATCCTAAGCCATACACTATGATTAATTAATTATAAAAAATTATATTTATTTATTAAATTTAATCCAATTAATCATATACACCAAAAAAATCACTAATCACTATCATGTCATCGAGGCCTTAAGTAGCCATAGCTGGAGGTTTCCTATCACAACCACGGAATTAAAAAATGTAACGCTCCAAACTAAGGGAACCCATTTTATTTATAAATAAATTTAATTTAATCCAAAAACATTAATAATACACCATTAAAACATACCTCATGAAAAGAGAAAATTATGGTATTTGAATAAAATATTCAGATTCCATCTATCCAGGTTATACAAAAAAGAAATCCAAATTTTTAAAATTTCCCCCATGCTTTTGTGGAAATTAGAAAAAACCATGAACGAAGTCAGAGCAAAATTAGGATGGATAAAAATAAAATGAACATGAAGAGGATAAAAGGAAGAAACTCCCTACTCAAACCACCAAACTACATAGGGAAATGAACCATAATATTTGATAAGAGAGGGTATGTGGGCTCCAACTAAGCACTCCTTGAATTCATATTTCTTCCAAAGAAGATAGTTGGTTTGTTCCCAATTATAATTTTTTTTGAAAAAGTTTCAAGAAAATTTTATAATGTAACCAAACATGCCATGTTTTGAATATTCGTCATATATTAAAATACCTCTATTTCACACCTTGAACCACCATAGTGCACCCCATGAATCAAATTCATGGTGTGAATTATCTATTCACCCAATGAATGGCATGTAGCTTCACCTTTTATATCCAAGGCCCATGGAAACACCTCTATAATAAATAGGGACCCTTAGGATTTTTTATAAACCATAAAATACATCCATAACATCATTTTTGGATGTTTAAACCCTCTAAACTGAATTATGATTTCTGATTCTCAAAAAAAACATCCAGTAAAAAGAAATTTCAAATTAATTATGTATTTCATAGCCCTTGGAAACATGGGGGTATTAATGTTAGATACTTAATATTCAAAAAAATCTGCATGTCAATCCATACACACTAACTCAAATATGATCCAATTTTTATTAGATTATACCATTCCTTCCCAATCCCAAATCCATCACTTGCTTTTGATCCATGATAATATCCAATTACCCTATGGACTTCCCTAATAAATACATTTATGAACTAATTTCATCAAATCCATAAATCTGAATTCATTCCCAACTAATCCCTATAATAAATCTTCCTTTATACCCGTCCTGAAATATAAAATCAATAAGAAAATATTGTTCACACCATTGGGTCCAATTTCCAAAACTTTAGTGATGATATCAGTAGGATCACATCATCAAACGTCGATACCCACACCCTACGACATAGTTATCCAATATTTTTTACGCCACATTCCCTTGGTGCTTCTCAAAAAAATTCAACACCCTAAAAATTCTATAATTCATCAGTCAACCTCCACCACATAATGTCATTCCAAAACCTGAAGTATCAACTATCACAATATTCATATAAAAACCCCAACTAAAACCTACATGGTTAGGAATCCAATAGATCATTCCCTTCATACCAATATTGATACCCAAGATCTTTCACTCATGGGCCATTCATCAAGAAACTAATTAATCTCAATTATTATATCACACACTCTATAGAACATATGTTCATTAATCTCATAAAAAAACAACCAATGGTTTTTTATACCACTAAGTCATTATTAGTCCTTGGATAACTCCTCACATGAGTTTCCCTAAAATAAATGAACAAATTTAGTAAAAATGAGTTTGTATTACACGACAATCACTAGGGTCTCCCACCTATCCCATAAAAATGGTCCGACAAGAATCCATGATCACAAGCAACATCTCATGTTCCCATCTATAAACAAAATTTCATCCCATGTGCTAACACCACCATAAGGGTCTCACTTATGCAACTAACATTTAATGCTAGTCCATAGTATATAAAGAACTAATTCTCATAAAGCATCCATACACTAGACTAACCCATTGAGAATCAAAACTCATGTTATTCCTCTATAGAATCATATGATTCTATCCATATTAAGGGACCATGGTTTAGGGATTATGTTTATTAGAATGTCATTCTATGTGATTTAGGGAAAATAATGCATGTTGTTACATGCACATTAAATAAACTACTAATATTTAATCCACCCATATGGGGAGTAAATCAAAGGAATATAATACCTACATAGATAGTAACACCCCAAGATTTCACAGTATTTTATCTCATTAATGCATTTCAATAGCTTGCGCTATATGCAACACCGAGTTTCTAGCGCACCAAAACTTACCAAACTAGCCATTAAAAAAGAGGTTATGAATATTATTGACTGAATTTTGAATCTTATATACTATATATAATTTTAACACCCTTAGTATGTGTTTCATATACATAATATGAGAATGAATTCTACTTTTTAGATAAATGAAGTATTTTTCAAAAATGCAATTTTACTGCCTACTAATGTTGAAATTTTTTTAAATGAAATATCTGACACTTTTAAATTAAATTTGAAAAAATAAACTTATTATTTAGAAGTGAGAAAAAAAATTATTCTTTATAAATTTTTCCTATTTTTCTGATAACTTTCATATTTTGATTAGTAGTAAAATATGCTAAATTTTAATTGAAAATAGCTTTTTTAATAAAAAAAATTTACAGTGTTAAATTATAAATTTTAATGGTTTTAGAGTATAATTAGATTATATTTTTATCATTTAATACATTTTATGTCATTTTAATTAATTTTACATTTAAATTAGATATAAACACATGTCAATCTTTTGATATTTTTTACTTTTTTAAAACACACTTTTTGGTTTTGACAACATGAAGTAATTTGAAATTCATTAGTGAAACTTATATGTTATGAATTTTTTGTAATAAAATTAATTTTTGAATTCAGAATATAAAAATTAGATTAGGGGGAATTTTTTCTATTTTTCTGAAAACATTCAATTTTTATGAATAGTGAAAAACACTACGTTATTGTTTAAAACCGACTTTTTATTTTAATAATTATTTATATTATTTAAATTTACTTTAAGTAAAAATAGATATATAATACCTATATAAGTTCAATGTAACTCATTAGATTCATTTTATAATAAAATTAGATGTATAATGTTATATTGAACTTTTTACCGTCTTTTACCCACCTTCTTGGAGCATTTTCAAATTTGCATAAAACATAATTTTACAGCTTTTATGAGTTGAATTTCAAAAATAAGAGAGACATGGGTGACATCAGTAAGCATGATGTGGTTCAATGAGATGAAAATAATTTTTGGTGAATAGTAACTTTTGACTTTTTTTTACCAAGGTTAAATATAAATAGGGTAATTAAAGGTAAAAATGATATTGTAATTACCCTAACATATATCCTAATTCTATTGGATAAGTTTAATTCGACCAAAAAAAACCATAGGAATAAAATATTATACTTTTGGTCAACATGGAGTAGATTAGGACATTTGTTATTTTTTTTATTTAAAGAATATTTAAAGGTATTAAATTCAATGTTTAATAACTAAATATTGATTAATATAGGGTTATACATAAGATAAATTCGACTGTAAATATTTATTAGAAATATTAAAATATTTCATAAATCATGGTAATTTATATATAATTTTTAGAAATTAAATAATTGAATTTACTTTTAACACAATGATGATGCAGTAATTACCTTATTAAAGAAAGAATCAAATAAATGGTATTATAGATATTAAAATAAATAAAATTTCAAAATTTTTATGACATAAAAGAATTTTATAGGTGAATATGACATGTTGTGGTTGATGCAATGTATCTTTTTCAGGGTAATCAAGTTGTGATGACTTTTACAAAAACAAAATACTAAATAGTGTCAAAATTCACATAAATGAGGTTTTAAAACAAATATTATTTTATTAAATTATATAATAGTCATAAAAATATATGGTTCTGAAAAAGAACCTATAAAATGATAGGTATGTAATTAATGAACTCCTTGATGTTCCCTTGGGTTTTTATCGTAAGTTTATTAACCATATTATTATAATAATTTAAGAATACATGGTAAAAGTTAAACAATTTAACTAAGGGTTAAATATAAATGATAAGGTTAATATGATGACCTAAACCCATCTAAAACCTATTGGTTGAGTGTTTTTCTACCCATCCCCATATTATCCTAGAAATAAATCATTTTGGAGAAATTAGAAACCGAAAATTATTTTATTATAAAATAATATTTCAAGCTTTTCCTAAAGTGACCCTCACCACTCTTATAAAAGGGTACTTCCCATTCTCTCAAAATCACAACTCCAAAGCCATTTGTCTCGGCCACACCCTACACAAATATGCTCCCAAAATCCTTTAAATCAACCTAGAGTCCTTATTTTGATCCGAAATATAACCTAAGGTTCCCTTTTGATCAACTCAAAAGGAAACACCCAAAGAAGAGGTAATAATTTCACCACCCTATTTCAAGTTATTTTCTTCTTCCACTTCTTCTTTCTTTGTTGTTTCCATAAAAAAATAATAACCCCATTACCTACTACATACTGTGATGTTATTATAAATATGGTAAAACCATATTAATTATTCTATCCATCAAATAAATGACAGAGTCACAATACGTGTGTACATACAGCTTACCATCTCCACATCGTGCTGTAGCTCATTATTCAAACACATCATTATTTGAATCGGTATAATAATTAAAATAACAGATATAAATAATAAATATAATATGTTAATAATTCTCTATATATGATATACCTTCCAATTATATATGATTTCACCATCAATATAATGATATTGTCGCTCGTGTGTATGTACGGATTACCGTCTCCACGACGCGATGAGAATCATTTCCACATTCACCATTCAATGATGATTTTAAAAATATATATTATTAATAAGTATGCAATATATGACATAATAATTCCACTTAATATATATTTATATGTATTTGTATTTACTTACATATATCTTATTCACTTACTTCCATTAAATACAATATGAAAATGGAAACATCGTTTATGCATACGTATGGCCTACTGTCTCCATAAATGGTGTTTTCCATTTAATATATATATCTATTATACATATTTATATTATAAGAATATATTATATATAAATCATGTGTTATATTCTGGAAGTATGAAAATCACGATCTAAAGGATACGATCAAGAATTACAAGTTAAAACACGTACGATAAATAAAGCGATTATTACCCAAAATGTTAATTTAACATGAATATAATTATTAAATGGGTAGTATAAAGTCATAAATTAATCATTTATGATATAAGAAATATGAATATGGTTCTGGTATAATTTAATAACAATATTTCAGGTATTATAGATGAGGTTAACATACCATCGACTAAGGAAAAGTGCAAGGTTAGGGTTATTTCTTTAATCTCATTATTATCCGAGATTGTTTATGTGTAAGTACTTTCTGAGAAGTATTTATTATCCTTGTACATGTTTCAAAAGATAAATTTGAAAATTATTCTTTTAAGGTACTCTTTAACTAAACATCATTTTAAATGTTTTAAAGATTTATTATTCTAAACCATTCTCATTAATGTCCATGTTTTCAAAATTATTTTATGGATTTATTTATATAGACATGAATGTTTTAAAATGTTAATTCCGTTCAAATGATTCAAAGTGGTATGTGAAACTTTAATTCAAAAATATCTTTTAAATTATGTACTTTATAAATTATGTGACTTTTAAATGATTTCATTAAAAATGTACATTTCTCTCAATGCTTTTTACTGATCATTTTCAACTATGTAAACATCCTTTATGATATATTATTCTTGATGGAGGTTAATTTATTATGATACAAAACTTTTATATTGTATTGAAGGTTTTGTGATATGTTTGACTATGGATGTTTTATTTTTATACCATTCATGGTTTATGGATAATGTATTGACATTTCGTATGCTAGTTTTAATACGAATGTTTATGTTATGTTTAAATTTTTTCAAATGAGAATGCATTTGACTTAGTAAGTGATGGGTGGAGCCTGATATAGCTCCTCGATGCATCATTAAGTCTCCTTAGACAAACTAGTGTCTTGGCACAAGGCCTTTAAAAAATATTATTGTTAGTATTGGTATAAGGCCTTGACTATGTGGTTATGAAGTCTGGCATTATGAATTCCATCATTTTGAAATTGTCTATGGATATTGCATGTGATTATTCAACTAGTTGAATAACTATGTGAATAATTATATGGAATTATTTGACTTATCTTTGCTATATTATGATGATGTTTAAGTTTGAAAGGATTTTGTTTTAATTTTATACATTGCCTTAATTTTTTATGCTTATTTATGAAAGTTTCCACTATATTGTTATCCTTACTGAGCATCTGAGCTCTCCCCTTTCTTATGTTTTGTTTCTCTAGGATTCCAAGAAGTGTATTATGATTAATAAGAAGGGTTAAGCTAGGGGATTATTGGCTTCATCAAATTATCATTGATGTTTTGTTTTAATTTCTAATGTGTAATGTAACGTTCATGTGTGTAATCTATTTTCCAAGACCGCTAAACTGATCAGTCTTTCGAGAATTGATTCCTTGTAATCATGAAAATGTTATGTAATAAAGCATCGACTCTAGGTAACTGGGGTTGGGGTGTTACAGTTGGTATAAGACGAAGTTTAGTACAATCCTTGAAAACTAGATTTAGATAATCTCTTATTAGAGAAAATTACCCTAAGATAGAATTTGGGGATTAGTATAGAAGGACTTCCAAGAATTTTGGTAATGTAGAGATTATGTGGATTTTCCAAGAAATACATCTGTTTTGGGATACGAGCAGTTAGAGGTGGCTCTAGCACAGATGATCCTAGGAGTGAAAACTCTGACAAAGAGTTTTGGGCTTGATTCGGGGTATCCGGGTACATGACAACGAGCCTTGCTACACTTTTGGTTATGACACTCTTGGGGGATATGCTTACCATAATTCACATTTTATTTACAACCCTTTATGAAGGATTTATTAGTATATACCTCTATAAAGAAAACATCATTTATGATTATGGATTATATCCATAAACTGTTCAATTTATGTTAAGTATTTTACAAGTTTTGAATTATGAATTATGATTCATAAACTAACATATTGTATTCCATTGTTTAGAAGTGGCACCCAATAAAAGGAATGAGAACTACAATAATACGCATGATCCAAAGAGTAAGAAGGATCATATCTTTCATGCTATTAATCCAACAATTAGAGAGGAAACATTATCCCATGTATTATCATCATCTGAAGAAATAGTATCATGTGTTAATAAGATAAGTTAATAATTATTTGAGTCCAATGACTTTGAAGGGAATCTAGAGAAGAAAAAGATGGTAGAGAGAATGATGAATAAAAGGAATAAGGGAATGAATGATTTTTCCATATGTGATAACTGTGAAAATAATCACCGTGGTAAATGCTTGAATGGAATGGGAGTTTTTTTATAATTGTGTAGAAAAAGGATACAAGTACGGGATTGAAAAGGTAAGAAAAATGTTTCAAATGTACAATGCATCATCTGTAATGAGTTGGGACACTACGCGAATCAATGTCCCAATCATCAGAGTATACCGCAAATGATTCTATTGGATAATAATCAAGTTATGATATAACCACATATGAAGAGTAATTACAAGTTTTCTTATTCTTATATTAATTAATTATGTAATTTGGGTGTTTTATCAATGATGAACATGTTATAATAATTATATAGTATATAAGGATTGTACTGCAGTACTATTTCATAAAGGACTTGAGATTGTGTGGAACCATGAAAATTTACTCAATAGAAGGTTAATATTTTTGTATAATATATGGTTGAAATAAAGATAAACCATAATATGGTCATGATACTAAGGTAGTGATTTTGGAATAAGAGATGGTTTATTTGGATAAATTATATTGGACATTCTTTACTACCATGGAACAAATTAATGGTTTGGTTTTTCCATCATTGTTGGAATATTCAAAAAAATTTGATATAAGTAATATATCTAGTATTCTTTAACGAATAATGGAGAGTGAATGTAATCAATAAGGTTTTATGGTAGTTTATGGTGTTAACATGTTCTAAATAAATACACGATGAAGGTATTCATATGTTATTACGTGGAAAAAGAGATATTCATTGTGTTTACCTTCCATATAAATATTAGACTGTGAATTTAGAAAAAAGTATTTTGGATAAGTCTAAAGGTTGGAATGGATTAAGCATTAAATTAGATACTATTATTATGGTTAAATAATTTCTTAAGATTATTTTTCGATTGTTTTAAAAAAGACAACTCGGAGGTCAGGCGATAACCCGTCACGTCCGCCAAGGCTGTGAGACTTGAACCCGCAACCGAAGGAAGACAAGGGTGCATCACCTACCACTGGCCTACGTGATGTCCTGGTTTGTATAATGTTTATTTTTTTAAATATTTTGACAAATGAATTATAAATTCATTATTTTTGGAACCCCTTATGATTAGGATAAATATAATATATTTGAATTCTATTATCATTTGGAGTTAAAGATGAATTTGTGGTAGGAATTAGCTGAAGGATGAAACTCAACTTGTCATGTATATTTTTTCCCATATTCTATGAAGAAATTAATTCTTATTCTTTAGGGAAGAGATCTAAAAAAAATTGTTTTCTTAATACCGAATGTTTTGTTGAACTAATCATCATAGATCAATGGCTTTGAGGCCCTCAATTGTACACATGTTTGTGATTGATGACTTCAATATCTCGCTATAAATATTTTAGTTTTTCCTCCAATTATGTGTCTCTAATTTCCACCAATGTTCTCCAAATAGAGATCATAATTTGGTGGTGACATTTTTCATTTCCCTTTCCCTCTTTTTAAGACTAAATTTTATTAACCCAATTTTTGATGTGGGTTTTCCACAATGGAATTTTTCTATTTTTAACCATTTATTTTTGAAATTTTTTTCAAATTTCTAGGATTCAATTTATTGAAGGAGGGTAGAATGTAACACCCCATGATTTCACAGTATGTTATCTCAGTAATGTAATTAAATAGCTTGCGCTACATGCAACACCCAGTTCGAGCGCACCACAATTTACCAAACTAGCCATTCAAAAAGAATTTATGAATAGTATTAACTTCATTTTGAATCTTATATACTCTATATAATTTTAACACCAATATTATGCGTTTCTTAGACATAATATGAGAACAAATTCAATTTTTCAGATAAAGGAAGTATTTTCCAAAAATACAATTTTACCGCCTACTAATGTTGAACTTTATTTTAATGTAATATCTGACAATTTTAAATTAAATTTTACAAAATAAATTTATTATTTATAAGTGGGACATAAAAATTTATTTTGGATAATTTTTTTGGTGTTTTTCTGATAACTTTCATATTTTGATGAATAGTGAAAGATGCTAAATTTTAATTGAAGACAAATTTTTAATCCAAATAATTTATAGTGTTAAATTATATATTTGAATTGATTTTAAGTATAATTAGATTATATTTTTAACATTTAAAAAAATTTAAGTCATTATAAGTAATTTCACATTTAAATTTGACATAAAGACAAGTCAATTTTTTGATAATTTTTACTTTTTAAACACCCGCTTTTTGGTTTGACAATGAGAATTAATTTGAAATTAATTAATGAAACTTCTATGTTTTGAATTTGGTAAAATAGAATTTATTTTTGAATATGAAATATCAAAATTATCTTACGGTGATTTTTTTGAATTTTTTTGAAAACATTATATTTTTTATAAATAGTGAAAAACACTACGTTATTGTTTAAAATTGACTTTTTATTTAAATAAATATTTATTTAATTTGAATTTATTTTAAGTTATAATAGATATATAATAATTATATAAGTTAAATTTAAATCATTGGAGTCATTTTATAATAAAATTAGATGTATAAATTTTTATTGAACTTTTTACCATATTTTACCCACCTTCTAGGACAATTTACAAATTTGCATTAAACATAATTTTACAACTTCTCTCAGTTAAATTTGAAAAATCCAAGAGACACGGTTGAAATCAGTAAGTAAAATGTGGTTCAATGAGATGAAAATAATTATTGGTGAATAGTAACTTTTGACTTTTATTTTCCACGGTTAAATATAAAAAATGGTAATTAAAGGTAAAAATGTTATTTTAATTACCCTAAAACTTGTCCTAATTCTATTGGATAAGTTTAATTAAACCAAATACAATCTTAGGAATAAAATATTATCCTTTTGGTCCACTTGGATTAGATTGGGACATTTATTATTATTTTTTTTAAAGAAGAGTTAAAAGTGTTAAATTCAAAGTTTCATAACTAAACCATTTTTAATATAGTGTTATACATAATATAAATTAGATAATAAATATTAATTAGAAATATTGAAATATTTCCTACATCATGGTATTTTATTTATAATTTTTAGACATTAAATTAATAAATTTATTTTTGACACAATGATGATGCGGTAATTAACTTATTAATGAAAGAATCAAATAAATGGTATTATAAATATTTAAATAAATAAAATTTCATAATTTTTATGACATACAAGAATTTTATAGGTGCATATGACATTTTTGGGTTGATTCAATGTTTCTTGTTCGATGTAATCAAGTTGTGGTGTGTTTCAAAAAAACCAAATACTAAATATTGTCAAAATTGACAGAAATGCGTTTTTAAAACAAAAAATATATTATTAAATTATATAATAGTCTCAAAAATCAAAGGTTCTACCAAATAACGTATAAAATGATAGGTATGTCATTAATTAACCACTTGAGGTTTTCTTATATTTTTATAGTATGTTTAATAACCATTTATTATAATAATACAAGAATACACGGTAGAAGTTAAACTATTTAACTATGGGTTAAATCTAAAAGATAAGATTAATATGGTGACCTAAACCTGTCTAAAACCTATTGGTTGAGTATTTTTCTACCCATCCCCCCATTATCATAGAAATAAATCATTTTGTAGCCATTATAAACTGAAAATTATTTTATTATAAATTGTTATTTCAAGATTTTCCTAAAGTGACCCTCCCCACTCTTATTAAATGGTACTTCCCCTTCTCTCAAAATCACACCTCAAAATCCATTTGGCTCAGCAAAAACCTTCCCAAATATCCTTTAAATATCCCTCACATCAACCTATAGTCCTTATGTTTATCCAAAATCTAAACTATGGATCCATTTTGATCAACTCAAATGGAAACACCGGAAGAAGAGGTAATAATTTCACCACCCTCTTTCAAGTTCTTTTCTTCCTCCACTTTCTCTTTCTTTGTTGTTTCAATACAAAAATAATAACTCCAGTACCTACTACATAATGTGATGTTTTTATAAATATTGTTCATCCATATTCATTATTTTATCCATCCTATAAATGACAAAGTCACCATATGTGTGTACGTACGGCTTACTGTCTCCACGTCATGGTGTAGCTTGTTATTCAAACACTTCATTATTTGGATGGGTATAATAATGAGTATAACTGATGTAATTAATAAATAAAACATGTTAATGATTCTTTATATATGATTTAACATCCAATTATATATGATTTCACCATTAATATAATGACATTGTCGCTTGTCCGTACGTACGGATTATCGTCTCCATGACACGATGAGATTCATTTCCACATTCACCATTCAATGATGATTAAAAAAATATATATTATTCATAACTATGTAATATATAACATAATAATGAAAATTAATAGATATATATATTTATATATATGTATTTACTTACATATATCTTATTAACTTACTTCCATTCAATACGATACGAAAACAGAAACAACATTTATGCGTACGTACGATATACCGTCTCCATAAACGGTGTTTTCCATTTAATGTATCTATATATTAAAAATATTTATATTACAAATATATATGATATATAAATCATGTGTTATACTCTATAAGTATGAAAATCACGATCTAAATGATACGATCAAGAATAAAAAGTTAAAACACGTACGATAAAGAAAGCGATTATTACCCGAAATGAAACTTTAACATGGAAATAATTATTAAATGAGTAGTATAAAGTCATAAATGAATAATTTATGATATAATAAACATGAATATTGTTATGTTATAATTTAATTATAATTTTTTAACTATTATATGGGAGTTTAACATACCATCGACTAAGTAAAACTGAATAGTAAGGGTTATGTCCACAATCTCATTATTATCCGAGATTGTTTATGTGAAAGTATTTTTTGAGACATATTTATTATCAAATTTAATGTTTCATAAAAGTCATTTCAAAATGATCTTTTAAGGTACTCTTTAACTAAAACAACATTTTAAATGTTTTAATGATTTATTCTTCTAAACCTTTCTCATTAATGTCCATGTTTTCAAAATGATTTTAAGGATTTATTTATATGGACATGAATGTTTTAAAATGTTAATTCCATTAAATAGTTTGGAAGTGGTATGGGAAACTTTGATTCGAAACTATCTTTTTAATGAATGCCTTTATAAATTATGTTACTTTTAAATGATTTCATGAAAAAGGGATATTTCTCTCAATGATTTTTACTAATCATTTTCAACTATGTCAACATCCTTTACGGGATATTATTATTGATTTAGGTCAATTTATTATGATACAAATCTTCTATATTTTATTTAAGGTTTTGTGATATTTTTGACTATGGATGTGTTATTTTTATACCATTCATGGTTTATGGATAAAGTATTTACATTTCTTATGATTTTTTTAATATGAATTTTTATGTTATGTTTAAACCTTTTTGTATGTGGAATTCATTGGAATTTGTAAGTGACGGGTGGAGCCCACTATAGCTCCTCAATGTATCGGTTGGTCTCATGAGACAAACTAGTGTCCTAGCACAAGGCCTTGACAAAATCTTTTTGGTAATATTGGCACAAGGCCTTGACTATATGGTTATGAACTCTGGAATTATGAATTCCATCATTATGAAATTGGCTATGGATATTGCATGTGATTATTCGACTAGTAGAATGTCCATGTGAATAAGTAAATGGAATTATTTGATTTCCCTTTCCCATATTATGTTGAAGCTTATGTTTAAAGGGATTTTTTTTAATTTTATACATTTCCTTAAATATTTATACTTATTTATGAATGTTTCTACTATATTGTTATCCTCATTGAGAATCTGAGATCACCCCTTCCTTATGTTTTATTTTCCCATGATTCCAAGAAGTTAATTATGATTGATAAGTAGGGTTAAGCTAAGGGATTTATGGATTTATAAAAGGATCATTAATGTTGTGTTTTATTTTATAATTTGTAATGTAATGTTCATGTATGTAAACTATTTTCCAAGACTGAAAAACGGATCCGTCTTTCAGGACTTGATTCCTTGTAATCATGCCAATGTTATGTAATAAATCACCGAATTTAGGTAACTGGGGTCGAGGCATTACAAGTCCACCAAGGTAATCGAAATGGAACCATGTGCCAAATCTGACATACCATGGCCACTACTTCTCTTATACACATGGACTAGGTAACATCCCAACCAAAGTCATTGGGCCCATCCTGGAATTGAACACAAACATGGGCATGCCTCCCCATTTGTTAGAGGTTGATGAATAGTAGTAAGAGTCTCAGGTGGAATCATGGGGGTACTATACAATAAATTATAGTTTTTGATAACAATTAAAAACCAAACATATAATTTTATAAAATAAGAGTATGTTGATACCAACAATATATCATCAGTAATGAATGAATTTGAAAACAACATACTCAACATTTCTAATTTGGATAGAAAATTTTACACCCCTCGTGTGATGATTAAATATACAAATAAATAAAATAAAAAAATCACAAGAGGATCTATAAATATAATCCTCACCTCATTCTCATCTAGAGAATCATAGTGAGATATCCCATTTTACAATCAACTTTGGAATTATACCATCATATACCAACAATATGTGAGGACTTATCAAATATGATAGGCTCAGTAGTAATTAAATAGGGAAAATAAATTTATGTAAGTATATATATAATCACCAATGACAAAACAAGTAAACAAACACCAAATAGAAAGTGTTCATGTGATTACCAAGACACCATAAACACCATATAATACATTCATTTTTTTGATGGTGGTATGGATGTAAAAGTGGATATAAAAAATCTATCTCCACATTTTACAATATGTGTCACAATACCCGATGTCAGTTGTCACCCTACACATATCTGTCCAAGTTCCACCATTAAGGAACCTCTGCTGCCCCACCCTGAAGGTAATCATTATAAAGAAGACCATATTCCCCTCATTAACAGTGGTCCTTGTCAAGAACTCTACACTCCCCACCCAAACGTAGGTTGTTATTCTTGAATTTAGGTATGTCCCACCAAACATGCATAATATAAACTAACAATCACATTACCCATGGAAGGAATTATACCACGAATACCTATAAAGGATGGATTCTTGACCATTTCATGGTCTAGTCATATGTAAAAATGTGTATATTATCCAAAAATGACTATTAAATGAGCAAACTGTGTATACATATTTATATCATCATGTCCCCCTCCAAGGGGTCTTCTATCAAGAATAGAAAAAGATAATAATCTTGATACCTAAATAAAGGATCCAATTAAATTTGTCAGGGTTCCTTTAATTAATTAATTATTATTTAAATATTATTAATAACACATTATGAATTAAGGGTTATTCAATTAACATGTGAGACCTCAGATCTCATTCCAATGGACATGAATAACACTAAATGGTAGACTATATGGGACCACCATCCTCAAATAGAATCCATTACCATTCAAGAAAAGACCAATATCATAATCTATATTGATCCATGTCAATTAGGACTCCAATGATCACCAAAAATCTCAAATAGCACCACCTATCTATTTATTCAACCTACTATCCATGTAATGTACATATCACACTTCGGACTTTATTCCAAGAAAAATTGACATCACACGGAAAGAAGACAATATCCATTTTAATATAATTAAATTGGAACCTGTAGAAGAAAATAATGAAATGGTGGTACTTAAAAAAATTCCACTGGATATTGATCCACACTTGTAACACTATCATTATAAGATGATAAAAATCACAGACCAATTGCACGATTTGGTAGGCAAGTCAACACAAATTATCCAGAACTATAGAATAATTTTTATGTGAAATACCTTCACTGAAACACCAATAAATGGAAAAAATTAATCATCATAGGAAACCCTTTATTCATACTAATTGAATGAACTATCTATCTTAAACAATTCCCTCAGGATTCAAAGGAATTATATTTTAGTTCATTATGAAATATCATTCAAATAATAAATCAGTTATCATGATGATTAAAGGAGCCAAGATCCAAGGAGAAATATGTCATAAGTAGATTATAAGGGATAAGAATTTCCTAAAGGATTCATATATGATGAACGAAAATGTGATACACCACCAAATGATGAATAAGGGGGCCACGATCAATAGAGAACATAATATAATAGCAGTATCCACCAAAAATTTGAGTCAATATCCATTATTGATCATAGAGAGATATTGGAGGGAGGAAAGTAGAGTGGATTTTCTAAAATGATCTAAAAAAAATATGTATGGTGGGATAAAACTAAGTGGGATACAGTCGAAAAAAGGACTAAAATTCCCTTCATTCTGTTATTCCCATTGAACCCCACTAAAGATAGGTTGGGGTCCACCTACTGGCTAGTGGCAGCTCACTGAATGGACGGAGACACCTGCTGAGCAGTGAGATCACTGTATGCCTTTCCATTAGGCTTTTTTGGGATCAATAGCTAGACATTGTTTCTTACGAGGTAGTAAGGGTTCTACCCACCACAATAGTTTGTTGGTGGGGGTTGATGACTAGATGTTCCATCTTTAGAAACATGGTTATTTCCGGTGACCCTCTAGCCTCCTTCTAGGTACTTTTTAACCCAACATGATTCCTTTTATGATTTAAAACTCCCTCAAGTATTTTTATACCTAAATATTAATTTTTCCAACTTTTTTGTTAATATTTATGGTCCACTAGATGAAAAATAATATTTCATCTAATATTTACAACACATAACATCGAAAACCTTTAAAATATCCACACCATTTCACTTATCACCCTCAAGAAGTTGTGGCAGAACATGAATAAATAATTATAAACAAACTCGATCATCATTTACTAGTATTTGCCTACATTTCATATTCAAACATCCAGTGATGCTTCAAGGCTTCACTCACTCAGGAACACCCGTCATATTTTTGTTACGTGGTTCTAGGAATGATCATCATATGATAATAAAAAATCTCACTATCACCCAACATCTAGACCATGATCATTATATCCATTGTACTTGGCACTCCATTATGTCTTCCACTGAATTATTATAAAAATGTTAGATGTTATGCTCTATAGGACTCACTATATAGGATAAGACTTCACTAGTCTAACGACATTCAGGGGTGAAGTTAAGTTCAATAATGCTCGTTAAATATAAAACAGAGGATAAATCTATAGTAACCCATTATTTTTCATACATTAACTTTATATCACTTTTTCATAGTACATACAACATTACATGAATAAATACTATATTAGTATAGTGCCTTTAGGACACATATCATCAAAGATAATGGTACACAAGTGAGATGTATTATCTTCTACCTAGAACACTTCTTAGACACATCAAACAGAATACATATCTTCAAAACATAGGGAAGGAAACACAAAAAGGGGTGATACCAGATGCTAAGTAATGTAAACAAGGGATTTATTTAAGCATAAATATGCACATAGAGGTATGAGAACATGATGATAACATTAGAAGATCACACCCTTCATATCAAAATATCTGAATAATAAATCAAGTCATAAATCTTGGTAGTTAATGAGAAATTAATCATAAGTAAATAAAAATATAAGACATGAATGAATATAATAGGAATAATACATTGAATTTTGGAATAAATAAACATGTGATACAATCCCATATAAGTCAATACGCATTGCTAGAACATACATAGGCACATCGTGGGAACTGCACCTACTGGGAGGGACACACCACCATCTGTAGTCGCAGTCCATTATTTGTAAGGTATTGGGTTTCCCAAACATCCCATAGTGTATTGGGTTTCCCCATCTTCCCATATTGGATCATTGTTTCTCACTCTTCCAAAATCATCATGACCAAACCTAATGGTTGGGAAACACCACCATCCTCAGTCACAGTCCTTTCCTAGTAAGGGATCAGGTTTCCATGTCTTCCCATTATGGATCAAGCCTGTTGAATTGATTCCCATAATTATCTCATGAGATATAAATAATTACCTACTACATTTGAGGGAGATATTGGTCCCACCACTATCATAAAAAAAATCATTCATACATTCCCCATACAATAATAAAATTTTCAACATATCATGACCCATAAAAAGAGAAGTGTTTTATAAATATCCTATCATAATCCAATGAAATGAAATGGGTTTGATAAACTTGTAATCATATATTATCCCTTGTGAAAATATATCTTTAATGATAAATTAATCAAATCCTAACTCATTAAAAGAAGAGAGTTTCGTAATCATAAAACCTGTGGAAGGGGAACAAGTTCCATAAACCTATAACCCATGAAATATAAATGTGTTTCATAAACATATAACCTATAATATAGAAACAGGTTTCATAAACATCATGACATCCAATCATAAACAATTCCACGAAAGAATATTAATGGAACCATTGAATCATTGCATAAAAAGGAATGAGTAAAATAATCATATGTTATCTTATATGGAAAATAATTTTTAACTATCTTTTAATATTCATTTTTTATTAAAATATCCTTTCTATTTTGAAAATATAATTTTAAAACATAAAACCTTTTGAAAACAATTTTCTTTTAAAATAACCATGAAAACATATAAAATAAAATTTTAAAACCATAAAATATATTTAAAATCCCTTTTTATTGAAAATTATCTACAAATATGAATTGAAAATATTTTTAAAAACATTATTATTTAAATAAAATTGATTTCTGGCCAAAGAGAGAAATACTGTACGATTTTTAATAAAAAAATTTTCTTAATAATATGAAGTACCAAAAAGTGTAAATGGTATTAATACATGGATATATATTTAGTAAATATATGTTTATAATACTCGTTATTTTTATTGGGATATGAAACATAATATTTCACCAATGGAATTATAATCATAAATATTCTCGATAAATAATGACATTGTTTCTGTAAACTCTTACAACATGGTATATTTTATCATAAACCCCATAAAATTACATGGAGAAAAAAAATTAATGAAAAATAATTTTATTAATAATATAACATGTCAATTGGAAGTATATACACCTCGTTAAATAACATAGTTTCATAACAAAACATGTGTCTCATGGAAGGAAAATTAAGACAAAATAAATATGCCGATTTAGATACTTTGGAACAATAAAACTCATGAAATAAATATTATAAAATGGATATGGAAATAACCACGAATTTAATTATAATAATCATAGAATAAAAACATGGAATATATATACAACACAAAAAAGAAATGGGTGGTGAATAAGGCATGTATGTCAGGAACATAAAAAGTCAGATGAAATTCTCTTACACTGTGCCTTGACGCTCGTTGTACTCATTAAATACTTGTGTATAATAAATATAAGTTTATAATAAATCTCTAAAAAACCCATATTATTATTTGTAATAAAATATATAGTATTATTATTAGATTATATTACCTACTTAATAACATTTCTATGTTAAGGTTTCACTTCGGGTAATATTAACTTTGTTTTTATCATTTGTCATAATTTGTTATATATTTGGACCCTATACTTATATTATGATTTAAAGAATGTGAAACATGATATAAATATCATTTATATTCAGTGTATTTATATTATAATAATCTTTAGGATATAGAAGTATGAAATGGAATACAACATTCATGGATATGGTCGGTTGTATGTACGAATAGACATCGTTTCCATTTTGTTATCTTATTGAAATAAAGAGAGTAAATGACATATATATGTATATATGTATATATATCATTATTCAAGAATAATTATTATGTCATATATATCATATAATCTTAATAAATCCATCCTTTAGACATTTCACGTAAAGTGTGAGTGAATCACATCACTTTGAGGGGGTGGTAGTCCGCACTTTCTCAAACAAAATTATATTATTTACACAAAAATGAAAGAATAAGATACATGTTTTAAAATAATTATAGAATATTAAAGAAATAATATATATAATATATATAATATATAAAAAAATTCCCAATATAATTCCCAACCATTAAAGGGGTCAATGGAAAAATAAAAAATAATCGTTTCTTGATGTAGTAGTTTGTCATACACATTAACAATATGTTCATTACCCATTAAATGGAAGTGTGTGTGAGTGTCGTTAGAACACATAAAATATAAAAAATCCTAGTATATTGAGGATATTTTTTATATAATTATGCAATAATAAGATTATTGGTGGTGGATAATGGAAATAAGATAAAGGAGCTTGAGAAGGTTGTTACCTCTTCTTTGTGTAATTCATTTTTTTCACCAAAAGGATTCTTTGGATTTATTTATGCACAAAGGAAGGCTTCATGGGGAAGGTAGGGACATTGGGATGTGTATTGGAAACATATTTTTTGAACCAATGTGGGTTGAGAGGTTTTAATAATAGGGAGACGTGGTGGCCTTTTATAGGGAAGGGAGGGGACACACTTGGCATTTCTGAAAGCAAGTTAGGCTTAACCATGTTTTGGCCTATAAATGTCATAAAAACATAGAAAAATAAATAATGGAACGTTTATGTCTGAAATATATCCATAATATGGCTATTGGACATGTTTCTAGGAAATTTTGGTCCATATGTTTATGGTTTAGTTATTTGTTGTGTTAAAATTTCTCTTAATCACTATACTTAAATTTAATGCATTTTACAAATATTTTTGATTAAAAACTAATTTTAACTTATTATAAACCATAAATTATTCTATGAGAAAATATGGAAAAAAATTTCCAAATTCGAATCGTAGAAGTGGAGGAAATAATTTAAAACTAATCCCATTGTTGGGACGACACTATGGGTATTTAATGTAAAAATCAACAAAAGTTGGCATGGTTTTATATCCAGTTTCCATGTGAAATTGGATATATTGAACCATATTGTATTTAGTGATACAATTTTAATCTAATTAAACTTAAAAAAAATTAAATATATAATTTTTACCTGATAATAAATTAGATGAAAAATTCGTTTTGAATAAAAAATTATTATTTACACTATTCATTAAAATTGATGTTTCTCAACAAAATCCAAAAAATTCACCTGAAGATAATTTTTACATTATAAATTAAAATATGAAGTTTATTCTATCATATTAAATTAATAAATGTTTCTAAGATTATTTTTATTATTTTCTACAAAAGGAAGTGAAAAGGAGTTTATTTGAGAAAATTGTAATTTAAAACATATAAGGACTTTACCAAAATTATAACATTCATTATCAATTTGTTTTATTTGTATAAAACCATTAAAAATGTTTTCAAAGTAATTATTACTATTTATATTACTATGTTTAATGGATAGGTTATAATTATCTTGTTTAAAAAATTATAACAAAAAAAACAGATGCTTTGTAGAAACTCTATGTTGTGTTTTATGTACATCAGGTCGGCATTGCATGTAATATATTCCAAGTCGATACCATGTGAAAAAGAACTTTTGACTTTGCAAAATGAATGAAATTATTGGGAATTAATTTATTTTAAAAAAAAGTCGATACAAAATTAGGGTGTTACATTCTACCTCTCTTAAAATTAATTTCACCCTCTAAACTCATCATTCTGGTACAAAAAATGAGGACACTTATGGTTAATCATATTCTAAACTTCCCTCATATCTTCCTATAACTATTCATTTATATAAAAAACGTTAATAAGAAAAATTGTCATATTTTTCCAAACATTCTTTGTATTATCCATAATTCATACTGTCTGTTCCTCATAAGAAAGATTATCCTCTAGCGGTATGATGTCTGAGTTTAGTATATGTGAAGAGTCCAATATTTACTTTCTCAGGAGATATACATGGAAAAAATCATGGGAATGAGAGATACTTGGAGGAAGTACCAAGTGATATTCTACTATTCTGATACAATGAAAAATTTCAAAGGGACTGATATACCTTTGGAATAGTTTCCCTTTCTTTCTGAACCTCATACCATTCTTACATGGAGAGATTTGTAGACATACCTTCTCTCTAAGCAAAAATTATAGATCACACCATTGGTTATAAGAAATAAATTTTTTATGACTTTTATCTTCCCTGATATTCGACTGAATGGTTCTAGCCGTCTCAACCATTTCATCAGTGATCTCAGGTCCCAATATCATTCTTTCTAAAACATCATTATATCATATTGAAGCCCTAAATTTCATCCCATTGAGGGTTTAATAAGGTTCCATTCGAATGCTTGATGGAGAATTATATTTTTATGAAAACTCAACTAGAGTATGGTGTTGATCCCAAAAACCTTTTAAATCAATAGAACAATTTCTCAACATATCATCTGATGTCTGAATTGTTATTTCAGAATGAACATATATCTAAGGATGATAAGAAGTTATGAAGTTATATTCTATATCCAGTTCTTTTTGGAGGATTAAACAAAACATTATGTTAAAACTCATATCCCAATCAGATATTATGGAATGTGGGGTTCCATGAAACATTACCACTTCCTTAATGTATATACAGACAAGCTGATCTAGAGATAAGTCTTCTATGATTCCAATGAAGTGTCACGACATTGTATGGAAATTGCCTACCTCCCATATTGAATTAAACCCTTTATTTGTTTTAGGGAGTACAACGACGAAATCAATAATGATGTTCTCCCATTTACATTCGGTTATAGGAAATGGTTGCAATATCCCTTTAGACTTTTTTGTTTCATCTTTAACATCCTGGAATACCATGAACCATGATATAAACTCCACAATATTTCTCTTCTCGACATCCCACCAGAAGTATTCTTTAAAATCCCTATATAGTTTTTTACTTCCAAGATGATTAGAGAATGAAGAACTATGAATTTCCTCTAATGGATCCTTCTTCAATAATGGTATGGAAGGAACACATACACGGTTCCTAAACCATATAATTCCATTCTAATAAATGTTTAACTCAAGAACATTTTATCTTTCTCTTTCAGCTCTATATCATCTTTTTTCACATCCTTAATCTTTAGATGGATAGAAGGTTGAACATTCATTAAAGAAAGATAAGATTTTTCCCTTCCTTCAGTATTTATAGATCCATACTTTGAAAATCTGGAAATTTTGATTTTTTATCCCCATAATGGATAAGCTAGCATGATCGTTTTGACTCAAAGCATCAACCACTTTTTTCACTTTCCTAGGGTGGTAATGTATAGAGACATTGTAATATTTTATAAAATCTAACAACTTTCTCTTCTTAAATTTAAACTCCTTTGGTATGAATATATATTTTATAATTTTAATATTAGTACATATATCATAATTTTATCCATAAATATAATACCTCCATATTTTTAGTTAAAAAATTACCACACCTAACTCCAAATAATGATTGGTTACTTTTTCTCATGAATCTTAAACTACCATGCCATATAAGTGATAACCACGTTATTCATCATAATAACCCATAAAAATCACTTCATGTATTCATCTCCAAATATTATAAACCATTATCCACTATAGGGTAATGTATGTATTGGTGCACAGACTAACCTTCTCTTTAGTTCCCAGAAAATTCCTAACATTCATTTGTCTATAAGAACTTAACACCCTTCTGAGTAAACTTGGTTAGAGGTTTAGATAGTCATGATAAATTCTCCAAAAATTGACAATAATATCCAACTAAACCTATAAATCTAAGGATCTAAATCACCATGGTTGTTCTAGTATATCATTAAATAGCCTCTATCATTGATGGATATTCTATAATAACCTCTCTTGGGATTATATGACCCAAAAAATGAAACCTTTTTCAAAAAAATCACACTTCGAAAAGTTTTCATGCAATTTATCCATAGTAAAATTCTCAATTGGTTTTTATTCCCATACTTTCTCATTGAATAAATAAAAATATCATCCATAAATACTTTCACAAACTGATAGAGGTTATTTCTATAGACACTATTCACTAAATCCATGATGTTTTTAGGGGAATTAGTAAAAATGAAAGGCATCAATATATATTCACAGTTTCCATAACTTGTATGGAATGGTGTCTTGGGTATATCCACCTTCTTGACCCTCAACTGATGATATCCATAATGAAGGTCAACCTTGGAAAAGTATTGATATTTTTGAAGTTGATCAGGCAAGTCATCTATACATTGAAGAGGATACTGGTTCATGATTGTGATCTTGGTAAAATCATGATAATCAATGAAGAGTCAGATCGATCCATATTTCTTTTTCAAAAAAATAAAAGATGTACCCAAAGGTGACTCCCTTGGATGAACTAATCCCTTATCAAGGTTTTCATGGAGTTTCTTATTCAATTCCTGCAACTCAATTCAGTCCATTTTATAGGGAGTGATTGAAATATTCGTGGAAATAGGTATGAGTTTTATTGAGAACTCAACGTAATGTTTTAGTGTAAGTCTAGGAAACTCATTTAGAAATTCATAAAAAAAATTAGAATACCAGGAATATCAATGATGTATATTTTCTCCCCAACCATATGATATATATAACACTTCTAATTGGATATTAAGACACATACACACGATGTAATCTCCTTAGGAAATTTATATTTATCATCACATTGATGTACTATCATATAATGGTTTGAAATATCAAACATAACTACCCTTCCTCAACAATGTTTGTGGTATTTTTGAATATATATCCAATACATGCCAAATATGACATAAAATTCAACCATATAAAGAATGAAAAGATTTGCAGGAAGTACATTCCCACAAAAATAAACCAGAGAGGAATCATATAATTGAGATACAATCATTATACCATTAGGGGTTTGCAGTGTTAATCCCATATCAAATAATTTTTGTGGAATATTAACAACCTTTTCAATTTATTTATATATAAAAGAGTGGGTATATTTGGAAACAAATAAAATAATAATAGTTCTATAGTGGATGTTAAGTGTACCTTTCACCACTTCATTATTGTGGCCCTCATCCGAAATAGTGATCAAATGAGATTTCCCCTTTTCCCTTGGATTAAGAGGATGCTGACGTCGATCATCCTAACCAACCCTTGGTTTTGGGAACTAGTTACCATAATTACCATTCCCCTTATACATAATGAATTTTATTGTGGGAGGTTCATTATCTGTAAATTTTCCTATATTTACATCATTTGAAAACAACTTTCTATCAGTTCAATAATCAATTTCCTGACAGCCTTTCCCTTCTGCACATAAAACACTTATTGAAACCCATATGAAATTTCCCTCTGTGATTATTTCTAAACTTATAGTGTAAAGTAAGTATCATCTTCTTATATTCGAGGTTTTTAAATGGTCCTTTGAACTCAAAAATCTTTTCTTATTAAAACTATGAGATTGATATGTAACTCCAACCACCATTTATACATTTATTGAACAACACAATATCTTTTCATAGTGGAAAATGTATCTTATGGGAAATTCCCTTATGTGACTTGTCATTATGCCACTGAAGAACCTTTAAAATTTAATTTCATGATGGATTATAATTGAATAAGCATACCTTAAATGTCTTTTAAATTATCCTCATAGGTTCTAATAGATTTATCTTCCTTTTTCTTCAACTCACGGAACTCATTTTCCATATTCGTATGAAGAACACTAGGAAATTACTTATTGAAGACTAATTTCTTGAACTCATCCCAATACATGGATTCAATTTCATCTTGATTCTTAATATTCTTGATTACAGTTCATCACTTCTATTATTCTCCTGATAACCAATAAAAATCTATAATAAATTTTTCAGGATCTTAACACAATAAAACGTATAACAAAATTTTTGTGGTACCAATACAGTGTTGAGAAACAAGTGGATAAAAAGACCAACTAAAAGAAGGTGGTCATTTCCTCATGAAATACACAATAAAATTTTCTTCCCTATTTTTCTTATTTTGAAGCTCAACACGATTCATATCTTCCTAAATTTTTGTGAGCATAGAAATAGGGTTTTACATTCCATCTCCCATAGCATTTAGATGCTCAGGAAAACAATCATTGCATTTTCCATCGCAATCACCATTAATGTGGTTCCTTCAGGTTCCAACATTTGACTAGAACCAAAAGGCACAGATTAAGAAATAATTAACATAATTAGGAAACACATAATCATGAAAATTCACTTATATGATGTCTAAATTTTTACACCTTCTTAAATATATGACTCCTTAGGTTTATCCTAGTGTATTCATAGGTTAATTCTATATAAATCCTTCATGATTGTTCATGAAAATTTTGTGAATTATGAAATAATATACCTCAGGAGTATCAAACCAAGGGTGCATCAAGGCTCATTGTCATATACGAGGTTACAATATGTCAAACTAGACACACCTTATCTGAGTTGTTACTCAAAGGTATATCTATTCTAGATCCACATCCACATTTAATATACAGACATGTTTGTATTTATAGGGAATCACCCACACTATCCTTTATCAAAATTCCAAAACATTTTACATTACCTTTAATGGTACTTAGAATTATCCTATCACATGTCCTTAGGGTTATCACTATGGTTTTCTCATCCTAGAATCCAAAGGTAAACTAATCCTTTTCATTGATTCGAAATATAGAGACCCTCAGTTTTCATACATTAAAATTGCATCACTTTTTCGAAATATTTAAAACATTACAAAAAAAGGAACCCAAATATTGTATTATTATAGTTTCATTAGAAAAAGTGATACATAAACATCGGTATATAAGTTAGAGAAATTATCTTCCACTAGGTTCTTCACGATGAGAATCCTTCTTAGGCACATCAAACATAACTCAAATCTTTGTAACTGGGGGAAGGAAACATAAAATAGTGTGAGATAAGATGATAAGTTAGAGTAAACAAGAGATAAATTTACCATAAAAATTATAATAGGGGTATGAGAATGTGATCATAATATTTGAGTATCATACACTTCATATCGTAAGATCAGAATCATAAATTATTGCATAAATCTTGGTTGTTCATTAGATAAGAATCATAAAGAAATAAATAATATAATCTATGAAATCATATCATATTAATAAGACATGTAATTGTGGTATACATAAACTTAGGACATCATTCCCTATAAGTATAGACACATTTCTAGAACTTATCGAGGCACTTCATGGGAATTGTGCCTACAATGCGGGACACACCACTATCCCCTATCACAGTCCTTTCCTTTTCAGGGATCAAGTTTCCCCATCTTCCATATTCAAGGTGAAAAATCCCATTAGGTGGGACACACCACCATCCCCAGTCGTAGTCCATTCCTTATAAGGGATCAGGTTTCCCCATATTCCCCTTGTGAATCAAGCCTGTCATCATGATTCCCATCATTATTTCATGAGATATAAATCATTACCCAATTCATTGCAGGTAGATATAAGTCCCATCCATCTTATAATAAAATCAGTCATACATGTACTAAAAGATATTAAAACATTCACCATATCACAAACCATAAAAAGATATGGGTTTTATAAAAATCCTATCATAATACCATGATATGAAATGGGTGTCATAAGCATTAAATCGTATCTTAACCTATGTAAAAAAGATGGGTTTCATATTAATTTAAACAAATATTATATCATGAAAATAAGTGTGTTTCACATGCATAAAACCCATGGAAGAGGAATGGGATTCATAAACTTATAACACATGAAATAGGAATGGGTTTCATAAACCAATAAACCATGAATGAGAAACAGGTTTCATAAACATATAAACTGTGAAAGAGAAACAGGTTTCATAACAATTATCCCATCAAATCATAAACCATTAAGTGAAGGAATATAAATGGAACCTTTGAATTATTATCCAGAAGTGAAAGAGTAAAAACAAAAGATGTTTTTCGTAGATCGAAAATAATTTTGAAATATCTTTTAAAAATCATTTCTTGAGGAAGATAACATTTCTTCTTTGAAGAATTAATTTTAAAACAAAAACCATTTTGAAACCCATTTTCTTATATAATATATTTTAAAACTTATAAAATAACTTTAAAAACCATAAAAAGTCATTCAAATATTTTTTTTATTGAAAATAACCATCAAATATAATTTTAAAACTTTTTTTGAAAACATGGTTTTTGAAATAAAATAGATTTCTATCTAAAGAGAGAAATACTGTCAGATATTTCTTAAAAACATTTTCATAATTATATTATGTAACAAAGAGTGGGAAAATGGTATTAATACATGGATATATCTTGAATAAACATCAAAGAATAAAAATAAGGATTTTTATTTAAGATATGGAACTTAAAATTTCATCAATGGAATCATAATCATAAACAATCTCAGCAAAATATTTGTCTCAATGAAAATTGACATAAAATTACTTTATCGATTTGATAAATTTTGAACCATAAATCCCATGAAATAATTATAATATAGTGGATATGTAAATAAAAATTAATAGAAGTGTAATAATTATATAATACATTCATGTTTAGTATATACACCACACACAAATAAATGAGTAGTGAATAAGGCATGTATCTCATGAAAATACAAAGTGAGATGAAATTTCATTACCTTGTTTCTTGAATCTCATAATACTCATTATAAAGTGTTATATAATAAATATAAAATTATTATAAATATATCAAATAACCATATTATTATATATAATACCATATATGATTTTATTATTACTTTATATTACCCTCTTATTAACATTTCTATGTTATGGTTTCACCTTGGGTAATATTTGCTTTGTTTTTCGCATGTATCATAATTTTTTGTATATGTGGTTCTTATTCTTATATAAATATTTACATAAAAAAATATATTAACATAATGTATATTCAGTATATTTGTATTATAATAATCAATATAGTATATAAGTATGAAATAGAATACACCATTCATGGAGACGGTAAGCCGTATGTATGCATGAACATTATTCCCATTTTGTTTTCGTATTGAAAGAAATAGAGAAAATGAAATATATATATATATATATATTAAAATATAATTATTTTATCATATATATCATATAATTTTACTAGACTCACCCGTAACACATTCAATGTAAAGTGTCCATGATTCACAATGATTTGAGAGGGCGGTAATACACACATCCTCAATCAAAATTATCTTATTTACAAAAAATACAAATTTAAGGATATGTGTTGTAAAATAAATACAAAATATTAATTAAATATTAAATATAATATATATCTTGTATAAATATTGTGTCCATCATAAATTCCAACCATGAAAGTGGTTAAAGTAAAAAATCAACAATCATCATTTCCTGAGGCAGTTGTTCATCGTACACAAAAACAATATGTTAATTACCCATTAGATAGAAGTATGAGTGAGTTTAGGTCATAACCTTAGAATAAAATCATATGATTATATTTATGATACTTTTTTGTATAATCTTGTAAAATAAGAGTGCATATGGTGGATAATGAAAATAATATAAAGGAGCTTGAGGAAAGTTATTTCCTATTCTTGGCTAACTCCTTTTGGATTTCACCAAATGGATTCCTTTGATTGATTTATAACAAAAATGGATGCCTAAAAAATAATTTATCGATGTTGGTAAGTGTATTAGGTAGATATTTGGTGAACCGAAGTGGTTTCATAGTTTTTAGTAATGGTAAGAGTTGGTGGCATTTTATAGGTAAGGGAGGGGACACACTTTGGATTTTTAAAAACATGTTAGGTGTACCCATATTTTGTCTTAAAAAATGTCATCACAATCAAACCAAACTCAATAATTGATGGTTTATGAATTATATATGTCTAATTAATTGGTATTTTGTATGCGAATAGGTCATTTTATGCCATATGTACTTTTATTAGTTCATTGTTAAGTTAATTTTTATCTTAATCGCTACACATAATTTTAATAACTTTTACTCATATTTTTGGTAAAAAAACAAAGTATATCATATTATAAATTATAAATTATTTTGATTCAAAATATGGAATCCATTTTTCCAGTAGCTGCTTACTTCTTTTTTCAGTTGTACTATCTTTTCAGTTGTATTGTACTTTACTGTTGGGCATGTATTTTCAGCCCCTTTACTTTTAGCACACTCTTTTGTTATACAGTTTTTACTTAGTGTTTGATTCTGCTTGTACTCTGTTTGTGTATGTTTACATTTTATAAAGGCAATGCTTTCCCAGATATAGGGATTTGTTCCTTTTGTGCTAGTCGCTAGCCCCGGGCCTATGGAAGGTGGGCTTGGGGTAGTTACGACACGGGCCCTGGGGGCGGGTCGTGACACTGAAGGTAATATTGTAGTATTTTTAGTTTGACATTGTTTGCTAAAAAAGAGGGTTCCCTTGGTCATTTGTGGAGTTATATTGATATTTTTTATAGTGTATATTGACATAGAACCATGAAAAAGGATTGGTTGACCTAGAGGTAGTAAAAAAAATTCATATACCAGGAGGAGTCTATTCCTAGTGTTCACCAAATATCTAGTGTCCAAAATTTTGAGGTTGGATCAATCATCATGAAAATTATATTACTATGAATTCCTCATAAAAATATTGTAAAGGCATGAGTTTTTATAACACTGGGTTTCATAATGGGAATTTCAAAAAGGTATGGATCATTGTGAACAAGCATCTTGAATGCATGAAGGATTGACATTAATATCCATGCCTATGAGAATTGAAAAAATTGATAATGCATGAAGGATTGGCGGTAATATTCATGACCTTGAGAAGCTTTATGAATAGGAAATTACCCTAGGGATTCCTGAAATATGGAGCATCACGAATGAGATAGGGGAACATCATGAAAATGGGATGACATGGATGGAAGCTTCCAGAATGGGAGGCAATACCTATAAATAATCCTCTACTCCCTTAGGAAAAAATTCTAAGCCTTAATGATAATTGGTAGGATATGAATTCATGAAGGTGATTCATGAATGAGGTTCTTGAATAATTATTTTCAAAGAATATAAGTTTGTAAAGGTAATGAAATATAGAAAAAAATTATAATCATCTTGAATGTAATGATGTGAATGAAGTCTATAGAAATATGACATACAGGTGGGTACCTTTTGAAGGCTATGTGAGCTTTGCAAAAGTGTTTGAGATTTGGGATTGCATGTTTCTTCACAAAGTTGTTTTGAGCTTTGAAAAATCTGTGATATTTAAAAATCTGTTGGTGTTCCCAAAGGAAGGTTATAATTGTGATAAATTCCATAGTTTTTTAAGGTTTGTGAGCTTCACAAATTCATTTAGCATCACAAAATTGTTTGGAAGGGATTTCCAAGTGAATCTATAGTATAATAGTATTAATCATATGGATGAATGTATAAATTCAACAGATCATTTTCCTATAACATAGGAATCATTCATTAGTCATAATTAAGGGACCTACATGTTCATAATATATTTGTGAATCCTTTTTTGAGTAGTGAGAAAAGGAAGAGGAAGAAGGTGATCCTTTTCACTTGTGGTGATCCATTGATGGAAGAATGAGGGGGTGAACCTTCGAAAGTAGTGAGATATCCCTAAAATTTATAAAGTCAATGATCCTATTCTTAAAATGCATCTATAATTTACCTTGAGTTGGCAATGAGCTTTTTCAAATTTAGTACATTGACACATTGTCTTTCAATTCTCTTTAGATGTTGCACAGTGATGGTGAACCAAGTGAAATCATTGTGTCTCATTCATTATTTCATTTTTTCACACATTTCTATAGGAAAGGGAGAGAAGGTTTTTTTATTTTACTAGAAATCAATATCATAAATGGGTAGTTGTTTTAGTCATCCATACCGAGATTTACCCCCAATCAGGGTATTTAACCTAGTTGGGATAACAATTACCTATATATCCGACTCGAGACACTATAAGAGTATTTAATAATTATTTTAAAACTATAATCATAAGTATTAGGAATAAAATTGGAGTAATTAAATGGGATAGGGTTTTCATTATCTCAGTTAAGAAAACGACTTGTTCAAATTCTTTTCTGTCGTAATTGACCAGTCTAAATGGGTTAAATCTACTGAAAACCTTTCCATTTGGATTAATAAATGGACTAATGATCCTATAAATTTACTTATTTTACCTATTATATACATATAAATTTTATCAATTCTTTCTAGAACCCCTTATTATATAAATTTTTTTCTATTAAGGATTAATGTAGCATCCTTTTAAACTTATCTCAATATGAAGAGGATGGTAAATTAGATTACATTATTTTCCTTTACGGAGGTTCTCATAAGACCCTTTTTGAGTTTCTAATATATAAAAATGATCTTATTCAAATGGGTATCATTAATTTTGTCTTCTTTACATCCTAATAAGTAGATATTTATTTTTTGTAAAATTTATATGAATTATTTTTCTATTAACTTGAGCAGTGAATGAAGAGGAAATTTGATTGATTTGATGTGTTACGGTTGGGTTTTCCCCTTAAATGAATCGACATGTCAATTATTTTTACAAAGATACTAAGAAAAATTATGTTGGGTTAATTTAGAAATATTATTGATTAAATACTGATGTATTTTATGTTAGAATCACTATTGGATTCATAATATCAGTTGAATCTCATTGAAATTTCCTCATCAATCTCTAGATTATGGTGTTTAGTGAAATATATTGGGTTATTTGGAGTGGGATTCAAAATCCAAGCATATGGATGAGGAATATGGACATATTGTTTTAATATATTTGAAATAATCAATGTCAATGTATGATGAGTTATTTGTTGATTAGTGATAATAGATAAATCAGGGAAAGAGAAAGATTAAAGGAATTTTAGAAATACCAATAAAGGTTGGGGATAATGCATGGATAATTGTTATAAAATACATGGATATTATTTACTAAGATAGTTCTACAGGTTTGATATGATTCTTATTGTAGAATTGTTATGGAAACATTGGTGGTCACATGGTAATATAATTCATTATGATTGATGATGATTCTTAGAGAATTTTTATTGATTTAGTTAATGGAATTGGATGTCCGTATTAAATAATAATATATATTATGTCTAACGATTTTTGATATATTATTACATTGAAATACAAATGCTTATTTTAATTAGATAGTTCACAATATCATCAACGTTTAACAATATGAATACCATGAAAATACATATTTTCATAGAGAACTTATTTTGATGATGGAATTGAACACTCTAACTATTACATGAATACATTGAAGAATTAGAAGTAAAATTCCATAAAAAATGTTTTTCCTATGAGTTTTTTTTAATGAATATAATCCATTAAATGTTTTTCCTAATGGATGAAGTTTTTGATTGAATACTTAATGTTTTATATGAAAAAATATATTCATTACATCAATGAAAAGGAATAAGTACATTAAAGAATATAGATATAAATTATCTAAGAATGATGAACATTATAAAAATAAGACCTTTCACTTTAATGGAATGATAAACTCTATCTATATTATCACATTTGAGGTTGGAATTTTTACTTAGTTCATATACTATAAACATTTGTTGGGGCTTCACTCCAAATATTGGGGACACCCATAGATGACCATGGGACCAACCTCGCCCGATATATGGGAGGATACCTCTACCACATGGGATATATAGACCACAATGGAATACATTGTGGAAGGAGTTAATGGGAATGTGTGTTAGCCGTAGGAGAATGTTCCCAGGAGATAGTAATTGGGTTAAGTATTCGGTGGGCTAGTGAATGTTTGGTGCATCCGGTAAGGAATGGGTACATTTTTGGTAGATGTAGATCCCCTACTACCAACTCTTGGGTGTTGTGGAACTAATTTAAATATAAGAAATAGTGAACCTCGACTATATTTAAATTATGTATATTTCTAGATGTGGGTATTGTAATTGAATTGTTAAAACATAATGATATATTTTTTTCAATCTAGTCTATTGCACCTCATCTCTCAGATCATCATAGCAGTGTCACCTTCAACCTCTCAATGATGGTTCTTCCACTCAACCAATTTAGATTTGATCATCACCATAAAATCCATCTATCATGATCACACATAGATAATGAGACTAAATCAATCATCTTGATATCATGCATGCAACTAAATATTGCATGCATGTTGATAACTCTAAAATGTTGACAATGCTGAATGAAAATGAAGTTATAGTATACAATTTGAATAGTAAATGAGATCCAAATTTTAAAAATATGGCAAATCATCTGATTATTATTGCAATATTATTCACTAGATTGTGAAGAATAAAATGTGATTAATCTCAGCATCATCATGTGATAAAAAGGATGCCTTTATTCTATGATTTCAAATAACCATATATGTTTAGGCATTCAAAATGAATTAACATGGAATAATTCTCAGGAATTTATGTTAGTGGAATAATAGAATGAAGGTGGTGATATTTTCTTATAAATAAAAAATAAATGAATCTGTTTTTTCTTCTTCCTTGAGAGATATAGAATGTTTTAATTTTTAGAAAAAAAAATATGGATATTGTGTAACTATTGTTTCATTAAGAGTGTGTTCCTTCAACCATTAATCTTACATGAAAGGAGCCTCCTTTTATTCTAAGATAGAATCATGAAGGAAAATATATCATAGGATTGAAAATAGTCACATGATGTATATTTATTGTGTGAAGCAATGTATATAAACCAAATTTGTTAAATGAATGAGAAAATAAGAGAATAACATGTACACTTAAGATGAAAACGTTTATGAAGAACTACTATACAAAGCATTTGGGTTTGTGTGAAGGTATTATGTGAAGAAGATATTGGATATCATATTCCTGCTTTCAAGATCAAGAACAAAACATAGTCAATGTTTTTTGTAGAATATGTTTTTGGATATACAAATAATATTTTGTGGTTTTTGAGAATTAGAAGAGTGCGTTAAGTAGAAATAATAATGTGTGCTTGCATGAGGATAAACATGCACTCATACACACAGTCGGAAATACCCTAACATGTTTTTGTCTAATGAAATTTTCCAATTTAGGTTGGGAACATCACTAACATAAGGAGTTTCTTCCTGAGCATATCTTATTAAAGAATAAGTAAGAATTTAGTGTGTGGATGATTCTTCTGTTTCTCATTTATAGGAAGTTGTAACACCTCATTATTCTTTTTTGGTACACCCTTATTTATGCTTTTCTTATTTTCCATGTTTTGGTAAATTTCTGGGATTTTTGAGGATGGAGAGCCATTTATATGGAAAATGACTAAATGTTTAGGGATGTATGTTTATATGAATAATTGGAGTCCTATTATAAATGTGTTATTTTCTTATAGGGGTTCTCTAAGAGGTCAATGAATATCCTGGGTGCCTTGTGGTTTTTTCCTCAAACCATCAGTTCCTATAGTCTTTTGTGTATTTACACACCGCATATGGGGGTTACATGTTTTTTATTCACCGAATGATAGTGTCATGAACTTATATAGGGGGTTAAAGATTTAAATACCATTTAATAGGTTCACTACATGTTATGTTCATAAGTTGAATTTTAAAATAAAGGTGATTAATTTTTTGGCTTTTCTTAGCCTCTGTATATTACACATTGTGTATTGATATTACATGAAACATAATTCTCACATGTTTTTGTTTTAAAAATGATATACAAGTGATTTTAATTTCATTAATCCATGTATCCTCCTTTTCTCAATCCAAATCTCACCCTTGGTGATTTTGGAGAGCTCTAATACTTCTAGAAAATTGGTTTGGAGATTGATAATAATGGTTTTTTTCGTGTTCGTCACCAAGTAAGTATTATTTTTGGGTTTTCTTTCCTTTGGTTATGAATTTGGTGTTGGTTGTGGTTAAGATTCAGATTCATGATCAGATAGTGTCATATATCAATAAATTGTAGTTTATTATCATGACATGTCATTAAAAGGGTGATCTCATGGTTTCCAATCATCATTATTGAAGGTGTCTCAGTATATACCATTTCGGGTTAGGTGTTTCTATACAATGTGTTAATTAAATGAATTATTTTTTTTCTTGATAAATTGATTTTTTTTGTTCGTTTATTTAAGGTGATATTTCATTTCAAGTGATTTTGTGAAAAGAGAAAATGTTTTTAAAGTGGGTACTCTTTGAAAATAGATTTTCTTATTTTGGAAATGGGTTTCCAAAAAACAATGCATATTTTCTTGGATATAAAATTGTTGAAGAGAAATTTCAACATGTATTTGAAATTTATTTCGAGAATTATAAAATTAGTAACCTTTGGTGCATTGAAAAATAGACATAAGTGGCCTTAGTGTGTGTCATTCCACTTGGAGATAAACACTGGGATATCGATGGACTATTGAAGGACTATATATTGGTTGGCACCAAAATTATGCTTATCTAGGAAATTGGGTTACTGTATTCACTATCCCCTAGTATAGGGCCCAATACGAGGTTATTTTTGATTTATGGTTCTTTATAAAATTATTTTTTTAATCGTGGATTATTTCTTACATGTTTTTATATGTTGTTGTATCACATAGTTTCACATTATAGGTTATTTCATAGATATTTTTTTACTTGATTATCTCTCAATGAATGGATCTGATTTCCTATTTTATCGCTAATACTTTCCATATTTTTGGTTTTGAGAATATTATAAACTTTTACGTAAAATGAATGGAAAATGATTGACAATCGCATTGGAGATTTATGAAAATGATTTGTGAGACTATTATTTACTTAAAATATATAACTATTGAATTGTTTAAATTAGACCTCGTATAAACTCTATGGTGGTTTTATACATGGCTTTATTCTCACACCATACTCTTTCATATGGGAAGTTGTAGATGTTGTATTACAGGATACGTGTAAATATAAGGGAATCTTACAACATGTAATGTTATCCTTTCTTCTCTTCCTTCATTTTTGGTTGGTTTGGGGGGTGACTACCAGTCACGTGGAGACTTATTGGTCTGGTTATTTTAATTATATCAATTTTATCCATATTTTATTGAATTTTATGGATATGGATGTATCATTTTCTTCTGCATAGTAATTTAGTTTTTTTCTTGTTTTGTAATATATAAGACTTGTTCTGTTTTATCGCTTTACCTCACCATGTGATAGCTAGCATGGGTGTTTGGTCTGGTCATCCAAATTTTTTATGTTACAAATTAGTATCATAGGTAAACATCTTCTTGAATTGTGTTAACAATACCAGAGTTTGGTTTTGTTTCTTTGTTAGAAAAGAGTTAGGTCCATTAGAATTTGGATTGTATGTGTGGAAATGTGGTATATCCAGCTCAGTTTTGTGACTGGACCCAAGATATCATGGGTAGTGAAGGACTTTTAATAGGTTTGATACATGGGATTTGGGTTCATTTGAATGAACTATATGTGTTTTTTATTTATGTTTTCTTATTCCTTTTGTAAAATCCTTGATTTGATATAATTCTTAATTTCTTAAATTTTTTATTGTTTTAAAAAACTAGTTTGAATTATTAATGTTTTCTTAATATTTATGAAATTTATAATGATATAAATTTGTTATTATATTGTGTTAATTAGACAATGACATTGTGAATAACTCTTCCAAATATGAGAGTGGAATCTGTGAGATAGGTTCTGTGGGAGAATCCTCCAGTGGGACATTCTTTTGTAGAAGTTGTAATATACACTATTCATACTCTAGATGAAGTGTGTGTTGGGAACCAAGTATGTGAGGTGAATCATTGATCTGAGCTTACTAATAAGAATCTGCCAATATTATTTGGTTGCAAAGGACCACATGACTATGATAGGTGTCTTGTGAGGATGGTGAGGAACCCCAATTTCATGAAGACTCTGAAGAGTCAAAGGTGTGTTTTTCTACATACGTATTTGAGCGAACCAAGAAGGAGATGGTGGGATATTATTGTAAAATATTTGTTTTATGAGGACCTTATCTAGTCTTATTTCAAGAAAATATTAAATTAGTATTTTTACCCTAAGATTTTACATGTATTAAACACCCTATATTTTCTAACCATGGATAAAGGGGAGTGTATCAATATATAGTATTCTACCATTTTTTCAATCTGAACAATCTGGAACTAGATCTTGTAACTAATGACTACCTGATGGGTTGGAGGTTTGAGTTAGGGTTGAAATCTGATATTAAATGCATGTTTATTCTCATGCCCCTCCCAAACATTTTGGATTCATTTTAAAAACACATATTTGGAGGAGGTATACATGGTTGGGAATGCATGTTTGGGTGGAAATTAATTTAGTGTAGTTGTTATAGATCTTTCATTTTCATGGAATAAAAGGAATGTTAAGGGTGGTTGGTTCTCTTCAAGACATGTTTTAGGGGCTTCATCAATATAGTAGCAGATAGTTTACATTCAGTTTGGGTGGTTTAGTCATACTATATCTAAGCAAACATAGGATCCTAATAATTTTCATATTAGTGAATTACCATTCCATATGAATCATTTCAATGAAAGTATATACTAGAAAAGTAATGAAGGATGAAATTTCACCAAGTGTTTAAAGGTTTCTATCGATGCCTCCAAGGATAGTGGTTCAAATCCCCATTATAAGCGGGGTGTTCAGTGGTTAATATTGTACGTCATTCTATGAAAAAGTATGTGTAAGAGGAATATGATGTTGGTCCATCTACTATTAGAGATAAAATGTTTATTTTATCTTTTTGGATGCTATGATTGTTTGATATAGGTGATAATAATCCTTTTAAATCATCAATTATATTTTATTTGTTGGATTTCCATTTAGATATTTTTTTGATCTTCTGGGATCTTCCATGCCTTTGGGAAAGAGGTATGAATGGGGTTTTATGTGTTTCACATTTTGGGAGATGATATCCAAATTTATGGTAAAATGGGAATTCCTGGTACTTGATCTTGAAATATTCTTCTTGAATGTCGAGATATATTGAATGATTAGTGCACATATAGAATGTAATCAGTGACAGTTATAGTTCTTATCTATCAATGGGGTCACTCATGCCTTTCAGGGTGAGTGAGACTCTATATTGGGAAAGTAAGTGTGTATTGTTACTTATGAATGGGTAATATCTTGTCAGATGTTAGAGATATTTCATAATGAAGTTGACACATAACTGGGTGGTCTAATTCTTGTAGTTTGAGTGGATAACCCAAGTTATTTCTAAATGAATTTTCTGGTTTACCACTCTGGGGAGAGGTCATGTTTACTGTTGGACTACTCCCTTGTATGATGCCTATTTATATTACATCTTTTCAAATGAAACATTCTAAGTTGGGGGAACATGAGTTAAGTCTTTAGGACCTATAGACTAAAGGATTTATGCATCCTAGTGTGTCACCATGGGCTTCACCTGTCCTCTTTTCTAATAATTCAATAATGAGCCTCATAAATTTTGTTGATTATTAGAAGTTAGATTAGTCTATTTTTTATAACAATTTTCATTTTCCAAGGATGGATTATATTTTTGACATTAATAGAGGGGAAGGTTGGTTTTTATAGATTGACCTATGGTCAGGGTACCACCAATTGAGGTTCCATGAAGAGGATATACCGAATTCAACATTTAGGATCTCATATGGACATTTTGAGTTCTCATTTTTCCATTTAATCAGACTAACTCAACAAAAATGTTTATGGATTTAATGAACTAGATATTTCATCTGTTCTTGGAGTCTTTTTTGTTATGTTTGTAGCTGATATATTTTTGTAATACATGTTAGAGGAGATACAAATAGTCCATTGGGATATCATTCTTCAATCCTTTAAAGAACATAATCTATATGTTAATCATTCCAAATGTGAGTTCTGCATTGAGAAAGTAAAATTTCTGGAGAATTTGAAATCAGAGAGAGGTGTATATATGGATCATTAAAATATATTTGTTTTAATGTCTTGGGAGTATCCTACAAATGTGTTTTTTGTTTGAAGATTTATGTGTTTGTCTAGTTACTATAGACAGTTTGTCTAGTATTTCCTCATGATAACATATTTGATGAATGATTTAACCCATAAGTGGGTAAATTTTGAGTGGTGATACAAATTTCAGAGATCTTTCATGGACTTTGAAGAGAGGATAACTTTAGTACAATTTTTTTTTCTTCCATAATCGGGTTCGGGTTATGTTGTTTTCTATGATACTTTTGGTATGAGTTTGGGATGTTTCTTAATGTAAGGGATATATGAAGAAGCCTATTGCTCATTCTAGTTAAACCATCATGATAAAGAATACCCTACTTAGGATCTTGAGTAGGAAGCAGTTGTGTATGAACTCAAGATATGGTGAAACTACTTTTTTGGGGAGCAGTTTATAGAATATGATGATCATAAGATCGTAATATATATTTTTAATCATATGGACATGAACATGGGATAGATATTTTGGGTATAATATATTCATTATTTAAAAATTGATATTTTGTACACTCATAGGATATTTAACATAGTTTATGTTGCATTAAAAATAATATTTTTCACACAATCCATGATGTAATTAGTTCAGATGTGGTCTACGATGAGTTTGTTTACAGAGATGAGCATGGAAGTGTATGAGGTTGGTATATAGGTTTCGTTGGATTCCATAAAAGTTGACTCATTATTGGATATGTGAGTTCATCATGATAATGTAGAATAGACCATGTTCCAATTCATTATATTAAGACTTTTTGGTTGGGGGCCTTGGGTGTGCAGTATCAGTCTCCTATTTGGTCCTTTTTCTTCCATGGTAAGTTGTTTTAGTTTTAAATAAGGTAAGAGTTAATAGATGGTTGAAACTGGTCTTGTTGGTATATGCACCTTTGTGCTGCCAAAAAGTATCGTGACATTAGATGAATGTATTGGTGATCAGTGATATGGAAGTCAGTTGTGAGTTCTGTATCGAGGTGTCTTTCCTATCAGAGAATTAATTCAGAAAAACAAATACCTGAGAGTGTTTTTTATCCCTTATCCATTCTGATATGGATGTGGGATGTTATTTCCATTGATTTTATCACTGTATTTACATGGAATACTAGTGGTAAGGATTTGATTTGGTGATCATTGAGCAACTCCTAAAAATGGGGAATATACCCCTATCAAGGAGGTGATTATGGTGGAACAACTTGGGAACTTGTATGTATGATATATTATGAGAATTAATGTGGTTCCCTGTATGGTTGTATATGATAGGTACTCTAAAATCACTTCTAGGTTATTTAATTTTTTTCCAATATATTATGGGTTCCCAGATTAGATTGATCATGGCTTATCATAAACAAACCTATGGATAGATAGAGGAGGCAATCCAGGTTCTTAAGGATATGTTCATGGTTAGTGTACTCAATTTTGGATGATCTGGTAAAATAATCTTCATCTAGTAATTTTATCATATAAAAATAGTAATCATGACTTTTTGATGATAGAACCCATTGAAGAATTTTATTGGAAGGCATGTCGATCTCCCCTGTACTAAGTAGAGTTTGAAGAAGGATCCTTAGTTGGATTTAGACTTGTTCGGGAGATTACAGAGATGGTGCCGTTGAATAGGGGGAGATTGATCAAATCACAATGTGTTCAAAAATAATACTGATACCATCATCTTAATCCTTTAGAGTTTTAGTTTTGTGATTAGGATTTTCTTATAGATTTATTACAATTGGGACATTTTGGATTGTGTAATAAGGGTAAGTTTACATCACGGTTTGTGGGACCCTTTGAGTTTGTTGGTCAAATAGAAATGGTGGAATATTAATTTCCCTTTACTTATGGTTTGAATTCTATCCATGATTTGTTTCATGTTTCCCATATGAAGTGGTATATATCATATCAATCTTAATCGATTGGTTAGGATGATGTTTATCTTCAGATAGAAACCAATTTAATTGAGTAGCCAATTCATATTTTGGATTTATGAGAGAGGGTATTGTATGGTAAAATGATTCCTTTTGCCTAGATATTTTGGATGTACATATGGGATAACCATGTGACGTGAGAGATGGAATTGTTTATTACATAGTAGTGGACTTCTCTTTTTTCAATTCCATGATTATGATGGATTTTTTAGTGGGAAAGGTGTTTATGATGGGGAGAATGTAGCACCCCATTATGTTTTTTCGGTACTCCCTTTTTATGCTTTATTTATAATCCTTGTTTGGGTGATTTTGTAGGAATACTGGGGATGGATATCCATTGATATAGAAATTGAGATATATCTCAAGGATGCATATTTATTTGAATTAATGGCATTCAGTTCTAAATGTTTCCGTGGATTATAGGGGTTCTCTTCAATTTCCAATAACGTGTTGTGTGTTATTGGGTTTTTATAATTAAACATGTAGTTCATTCTATCTTATGCAGATTTAAATTTCATATAAGGGGGTTACAGTATGTGGATTTTACATTTGATAGATGTTTTGAGCTTCTATCTGTCATGAAATTATTACACGCAATGTAACAGGTTTATGACTTTTAATAGTCAAAAAATATATTTTTATAAAAAGGAAATGCATTTTTTAGTGTTTTCGGACTTTGTGAATGACACTAAATGTAATGAGATTACAAGAAATTCAATTATAATTTGTTTTGGTTTTTTGAATTCTATACGAGTGATTCTCATTTCATTCATCCTTATAGCCTCCCTCTCTTAACCGAGAGCTCACCAAAGGTGATTTTCGAGTTACCTTCCTCTTCTCAATTGTTATTTTGGCGATTGATTATCAGTATTATTATGGTGTGTCTCTCTGGGTAAGTGTTTATTCTTGTTCTTATTTATTTTTTTCATGAATTTTTCATTGGATACAGTTTGGTTTTATATTTATGATCAAATAGTGTTATATATTGATCCTTTCGAGTTTCTTTTCACACCTTCTATTTTGAAGTCTAATCTTGTGGTTACCAATCTCCAGTGTCGAAGGTAGCTAGTTTTATACCATTTTTAGGTGGGTGTTTCTATAAAATGGGTTAATTAGATGAATTTATTTTCATTATTGATATATATCATTTAGTTGTTCATTGATTTGAAGTGATATGTTCTTTTTGTGGGTTTCATAGAAAGGGAAAATGTTTTTAAAGGGGGTTCCTTTTGAAAATGTATTTTCATGATTTGGAAATGTGTTTTACAAAATAAAATGTATTGGATTGGATTTTAAAATGTTTTATAATATTTTGAGCATGGTTTTGAAATGTATCTTGACAATTGGCACATTGGGAACCTTGGCACATTAGGAAATAGACCTGGGCCGCCTTAGTGTGTGTGGCACCACATGAGGCACCCTTTGGGATTTCGATGTAGTGTGGAAGGTTTTGATATTGGTTGGATCTAACCTTACGACTATTAATGATCTTTATTGTCCAGTACACATTGAATCATGGGCTTGGTCCAAATATAAGGGGGTTTTCATTTATAGTTATTTATCGCATGAGTGTTTTTATTATGGATCATTGCTCATAGGTTTTTATATGAGGTTGTATCTCATATATTTGTATAATAGGTTATTTCATATATATGTTTTTACATTCGTAATTGTTGATGCATTGATATGATTTCCTATTTTATCAATACTTCCTTCCACATTTCAAGTTTGGATAATATGATAGGAATTTCTGAAAAACAAAGGGAAAATGTTTTACAAATGGATTTGAGTTTTTTGAAATTTTTTTGTAAAATAGATTTTTTTTAAAATAGTTAACTATTGAATTCATGATAATAGACCCTCTATAGACTCTATCATGGTACCCTACTAAATTTTTTTCTTACACCCTACATTTTCCTTTGCATGATTATATATTTTTTATTACAGAATAGAGGTAAAGGGAAGGGAATCGTGTAGAATTTAGGCTTCTCCAATGGTATATTCCTTCAATTCATATTGGTTTGGTGGTGAATATTACTCACATGAAATCTTTTTGTTATTTCTTTATTCATACAATTAGGTTTATCTAGTTTGGATTTCATTGTATGGATCTAGTTGTATCTTTTTTACCAAAATAATACTCTAGTTTTATATATTGTTAAATTATATACAAGGATTTTAATATTTTATTTCATCACCTCACCATGTGACTGACATCTTGGTAGTTTGGTTGGGTTTATTTGGGTTTTCTCTATTATAAATAAATGAGTTGAATTGGAAGCTTCATATTCCACCTACTTATGATTATTGGGCCGTTTTGAATATAATTTGGTTGATATAGTAGAATAGAAAGACTTCAATTGATGAACATGGTTATTTAGTTGATAAAAAGACATCTAATATAGTAGATAAACCATGTCTAGAAGTTTATTTAATATCATTGAAGAACTGGTGGTGGAAATATAAACAATATCATTGATGAACTAGTGGTAATAGTATAAATAACACCACTCACTCAAGAATATTGATCATTACTTGCCCAAATTGTTTCAACAATTATATTCATTAATAATTAAAATAAATTTATAGAGATAATAAATTTTTTTAACTAATAACAGGTTGATTGTGGTATGTAGTAGGTCATTCTACCAAACATTTTAAAAACATTTTGTACTACTAATTTATTTATTATTTATATTGAATGTGTATGAGAATTTTGAGAGTTTATAATAGATCTATTCCACCCAAACTAAGAAGAATTTTTATAGTAGTACAACATAATTTTAAAGAAATTATAAACTCAGAAGAAGTTGGGTATACAGATTCACCCCCCCTCAGATTCCCTTTGTGATTCATTAGGACTCTACAAGTTGTTTAAAGTATAAGTATTATTCCAATTAGATCAATGTTTTTTAGGTTTAATATGATCGGAAAATTTTTAAAATATTCAAAAGCACCTTAAGAGGAAGACTTAGTCTCCATTACTATTGAATAATACATTAAATTCCCTTTCTAGACTCAAAAAACGATGAAGGGGGATGAAAGGTGATTGATGTAAATATCAAATAAACAAGAGAAGCATTATTTATCTCTTAGAAAATTATTTGACAATGATCCTTTTGAAGAAACATGCTCAAAGTATGGAGAGTATGAGGAAGATGAGTCTATCAAAAAATTTAGATACTTCTACTATTAATTTGAAACACATTACAGTAATGTTTTTGAAGAAGTGATTTCATATATACATTGCACCTTCAAGGATATATTCAGGAAAAAGTCTGTATTTAAGAGGAAATCAATAAATATGAGGATTTACATGGTAGAAAAATCAAAATGATTAATGTTTTCAAAGACCATGTTAATGGAAATGAATAATATGTAACACATTTCAATGAAAATATTTCAATAATTGAAGGATAATTTCAATGGAAAATTTTTGGTAGAATCGTGACTAAACATGTTTTTGGTGATGTAATACGTGCACTTGAAACACATTTCAATATTTCCATGAATGTAAGACATGGTCCTCCTAAAGAAAAAACATTTATCGTTAACGAGCATGAAATGGTAGTGGAAGAAAAAAAAAGTTTCGTTAAGACTATATTCAGAATTTCCTTGAATTAGAATAATCACATAATGCTTCTATTAGTTTCAAGGTTCCATAGTTGGGTGTTAAATTCTAATTAATTAAAGACCTCTATGAATCTCTAACTAATGTTATAATATATCACGAATATCATGTTAATTAAATAACAAGTGTACAAGAAGGAAAATTAAACTCATTTAAAAAAGAGAAGTTTTAACTCAAAAGGAAATATATTTAAATTAATGTATATTTGATAATTTCAAAGGAGACACATAATAGAACTTCCTAATCTACTGAAAAGATTAACTCTATCAATCGTACATATAAAGAGTTCTATGCCTCGACAAGGTATATTCCCATAAAACCCATTGATGAGGACCATGTCTCTAAAGAGAGTAATAATGGTTGAATGAAAAACTAAAAATAATATCTTCATCATCTTTTCACAAGATCATGGAAGAAGGTAATCCATAACCAAGTCAATTTTTTTCTATTATTGTAGTCTCATCTACTAGTGTATGTTCACTGGTAAAATCTGGGAAGATGTGGGATGATAAAAATGCGGATAAATCCACCAAAACACCAATAGAAGATAATATAAGGATTGTGAAAAACAACTCCAGAAATGATGCTTCAATAATTAATGGAATATCCAGAAACAATAAGGAAATAAATATATTTAGACTAATAATACAAGAAAAATAAGGACGTTTATTATATATTGTCGGTGTTTTTGGATATTTTTGAATCAAACCATTGATTGTTCGCATAATATTTCGATTAATGAAAAAATATGGCCATTGTTGTGGGGGATTAGGTAAAATGAGGAGAGAGATCCTTCAAAATTGAAGCAGAATACATAGATAAAGTAGAATCTATCAATCAGGAATAGATGTCGGTGCCTTGAAGACTTTTATGATCATTGTAACAAACACGATCAAGGATATGATGTCTGTTGCTAAATATAAACAACTAACTATGCTTATGGTGATCAGAAGAAATTTCCACAAGAAAATTATAGGAAATGATTTATTTTGAAAATCCATCCTTGGTGAATATGAAGAAGGAAGAAGTTAAGAAAAATGTGAAGTGTGTTTCACATGAATCAACCCGGATACCTTGGTACCCTGAAAAATGAGCTAATCCTAACATAGCTCAACGAGAATTCATGATCCAATTGGTTTGGAAACTAGAACATGGAATCATAAACTATAAATATTGGATTGAATTTTCCTCAAACATATAGGATGAAATATATACATATCATTGTGACCAAAAAAACCAATGGGAGTTACTATCAGATACCAAACAGGTATAAAAAAACTAAAATATTACATAACCAAAGTATTTGAATTCTTAAAAAATACAAACTACATGTCCTAATGGACACGCCACAGTATGCCCCATGAGATCAAGAACATCAACCTCCTCTAAGATGCAACATCCCATCACTCATACCTAGTAGGAGGAAATCTACAAATGCCTAATTCAGAATTTAGGGTGTTATCTAAAAAACCTAGTTATGTCTCACAAGGTGTGGGATAATAAGATTCCAAAATGATAAAACAAATCATGCCTCTAATTTTATTCAACACAGGCATGCTAATAAATTTTCATATTTAAAACAAAACATGATATTCATTTCAAATGATGAAAAACATTTCATACATGGATTAAATAAACATTTTATATATAATTTTTTTTTATAAATCATTCGGCATGATAAAATTAGTTCAATATAAATTCAATATATATCCAAAAAATTAACACAAGAAACATGGTCATATGTCCTATAGTGTGATAGTTCCAATTTATGGGATCCTCAAACATATCATATTATTGATCATAGTAATATGTGTACACAGGTGCCTCATGCATATACCGAATACTACCCATAAATATTCCACCGGGTATAAGATATGTTGAACAAGTTTTTTTATTAGAGTTGTAAATCATCAATATGTTTCTAGGGAATTACCATCCACAAATTTTTGTCCCAGATAACCAAATAACTACCCAGGCTCGTATGTGGTCAAACAACCAATATAAAAAGGTAAATCATTTCATTTCAAAACACATCAAAATATCTCACTTTTCCTTTTCAAAATTTCAATTCAAGTTTAAAACAAAAATTAGTTTTTTCATAATTTCATACCTTTTCTATTAAACACAAATCATAGGTTTTCATCAAATCAATTTAATCCATATTCAAAAATCACTTATCAAATAAATTTCTAAATTCCATAATTTTTAAATTATACCAAAGATTACAATTCCTTTAGAATTGGGTATTTTTATCAAAATTAAATACCAAGTATATTTAAATTCCAATTTTAATCAAACTAGGTTCTTACAATTCAATTGAATGAAATTTCAAACAACGGGAAATTCAAGTTATATTCAACTGTAAAATATTAAATAAAATCTCATACCTTATCCATGAAAACCCAATCCTTGAAAATGGACTCTCTAACAGAAAATAAAGGCACATAAGATCTAAGAAGTCAACATTGAATCAATAATCATAACCATAGAGTTTACATCCACCAATCCCAATATGATATGTAAAAATCCTATAGTAAAAGAGTGAGATAGAGAGAGACGAAAGGGTTTGGAATACAGCTTACATGTAGAGACACACCACAACTAAAATGACAATTAATCGCTGAAAAAAAACAATAAAGAAGTGTTTGAGGGATCCAAAATCACCTAGGAAGAGCCTCTAGGTTGAGAGAAAGGAAAAATGGAGGGGAGAAGTAAGATTTTATGTAGAGCCACGTGATTTAAACTAACACTCTGGTGTTTACACAACGTATAATCCAATTACATGTCATGTAATTTTCAAGTCCTAGATAAGATGAAAAATGAAACACCTTTTATTAGAAAATAGATTTTTAATATTAACATGTAGTGTAAACTATTCACAGCATGTAAAATTTCACACTATGATAGGATTTCAAGGAATCTTCTAGGTGATGATTACATATCTTGTAACTACATTATAGTGTGAGTAAATCCGTATCATACTGTAGAAAATGCAGGTTTTATACTGAAAATTTAAAAAAAAATAATGGACTTCATCATTAAAGGTATCCTCCCAATTCCATCTCGACAATACCCAACCAAAGAAAAAGGCAATACAAAGAATCATAAAATCTACTAGATAGAAATTCCACAAGATGTTACAACATCACCAATATAAAAAATCCACAAAAATCCTATCATGAATATTCTATACCAAAAAGGTGTGTCCACTACTCTCTCGCTAATGCCTCACACTCCCATCTCTGATGAAAATCAGAACCGTGCTACCATAGCACTCAGACCAAAGGTATCTTCCTCCCATGAAGTAACTTTAACTCAAAATCAACAATACTTATTTGATGCTCATTCATAGATAAATAAATCACAACATCATGTTTATCTGAGTTCAAAACATGAGGTGGATTAGAATGATACTTTTGTAACTGTGATACATAGAAAAAGTTATGTATCGACCTCAACTACAGTAGAATTTCTAAATCATATTAAACATTATCCACATTATCTAAAACCTATAAAGGTCCCAAATAACAAGGACCAAGCTTCCCTTTCCACCCAATTCCATGATTTTCTAAAAGATGTAAAACTTTTAGGAACACTTGATCAATAACTGAAATTTCCCAAGTACTACGATGATGATTAACATAAGATTTCTACTTTCTTTGTTCCACCAACATCCTTTTATGAATCAAGTGAATATTTTCTGCCATCTCATGAACCAAGATTGGTCCAACAAAAAAAAAATTCATTGATCTCTGACCAACAAATTGGAGATTTACAAGTCCAACCATACATAACCTCAAAAGGAACCATTCATTCACGGACTGGAATCTATTGTTATAAGGAAATATAACCAAACCCAAATAGTCATCCCAGGATCCACCAAAATCAGGGACTTATTTATGAATCATATTCTCAAGAATATGTATAGGTCTCTATTTTTATCCATCCATCTATGGATGGTATACTATACTCAAATGAACCTGAGAACCTAGTGCCTCCTTAAGGCATATCCAAAAGATAGAAGTAAAAAAGTGGATTTCAATCAGAGACAATAGTTGGTAGAACATCATGAAAAAGAACAATATTTTTCACATATATATTTCCCAGCTCCGCAACTTTGGTTTCATCAAAAATCAATATATAGTGATCTGATTTGGTTATCCTTTTGATCAAAAACCATATCGTTTACTTCTTTCTTTGGGTACACAGAAACCCAACCAAAAAGCCCATAGAAATCTTATCCCACTTCCATGATAGAATTAGAGGTGGTTGAAGCAAACCCGAAAGCATTTTATGGCCATATTTGACCTAATAGTAAGTATTGGAGTTCAAAACAATGTAGGTGATGTCTCATATTATACCTAGCCACCAAAATCATCGTTGCATGCAATAGAACATATTTTTGGTTCTTGGGTTCACTTCCCACTGGGAATACCCACTCAAGTGGAGTAGTGATCAACTGAACACTAGTAAGTAAAACCTTTCCCTTTTTTTAGGAACTCCAATATAAAACTATGCAAAGAGATCCATCAAATTCCACTCTTCAAGTGATTCATTCATGGCCTGAGAGGGAATTTTCCTACTCAATTCATATTCAGTGAAAATACGTAATCTCGGGGAATAAGAAATATTTAAATAAAAATACATCAGGCATTCTACCAATCACCTCTTATGGAGATTAAAATACATTTTATAGAAGATATAACTCAATATATTCTTGTTAGAATACACAGTAAACCATTAATTAAAAAGGTAATAGTGCCACATCTTAAGTGCATGAATATAGCAACGAGTTCAAGGTCATGGCTCGGATAATTCCTATCTTGTGGCCTAAGCTATCCAGAGCCATAAGAAGAAACTTGATCACCTAGCATAAGAATACAAACCAAACCTAATCCCAATGAATCAAAAAACACCACATAGCCCTACCAATCCTCTAGAATAGTAAAAACTGGTATAGAAGTAAAAATACATTTCAAACAATCAAAAAAACTATCAAATTTCACTTCCTAAGAAAAATTTACCACTTCTAATTTTGAGGGGTAATGAGAGAATCAATCTTCATGAAATCCTCTATGCACTAAAGAAAATATCCTTCAAATCCTATGAAGTTATGAATCTTAAAAACATTACACAGTTCCCCCATGAAATAATAGCTTTTATATTAATAGGACCAATGAAAATACCATGTTCAAAGGCCACGTGTCCCTAGAACATCACATATAGAAATATGAAATTACACTTAAATAACATGGTATTAATTTGGTGATTTTTCAACTACCTAAAAATTCTCTCAAATTATGCACATGATTCTCCGTTGAAATATATTATAACATGATTTCATATAAAAATAACACCATTAATGTATCAAGATAATGATGGAATATCATATTAATTAAATCCATAAAGGATACAAGATCATTGGTTGGAAAAAAATGAAATGAAAATGTACTCATAATGGCCATACCTGATCTTCAATGAGGTTATTGGAAGGTCAGATTCTTTTATTCTCAACTGGTGATAACCAGATCAAAGATCAAACTTCTAGAATCATTTCACCCCTTTCAGATGGTCAAATTTGACATCAATCACTTGAAGAAAATACTTTTTATTTATTTTGAATTATTTAGGAATTTGGTAATCAACACGTAGGAAAATTTCTCTATCAGAATTATTAGAAAAAGAATAGGTTTCGCTCAAGTGGACACACTCAGTTGTATAAATCCTTTCTATAACAGTTCATCCAACTGATTCATCCAATAAATAATTTTATCTAGTTCCACATGGTAATAATAAATATAAAATAGTTGAGTGAAATGAATTAAATCAATTTAAAATTATGCCTCCCTTACAAGTGGGAAAATAGAAAAAGTAATATGGAGACACATTGGGAAACACAACGATCACTATACGGTGATCAATGCTTAAGTATTACCACTCAAGGTCAAAAGAAAACACTATTATCACCTTCCTGATGTCAATATAATAGAATCTAGTACAAAAAGACCTCAGGTCCCATTCTCCCTAAAATAACACACACCCCATTGGGTAAAGTAAAGTAGACCCCCCAAAGATAAAAAAATTCATGATTTATTAGTAAGGATCCAAACTATCCCAAAATTTACATCAATAGGTTTCATGTTGAGAAGAAGATAAACCCAGGTATGCTCTATTTCTAATAACAAGAATACAAAGACATAATAGTAAAGACCTTGCACTCTCTCTATTTTGAGGGGTTTAGTAATATCCATCACATAAGATAAAAGATTCATTTGAAGATTTATAAGATTCAAAATATGGGTTGAAATGAATGAGAAAGAGAGAAAGTATCAAATAAATCAGTCACTAAAGATGAGGCTATAGTGAAGTTACATCTCATAGTCGTTGGACCTATATCTGCTTCCTCTAGAGACTCTTTAACTGAATGAAGAAGCTTTATTCCAGATGCTTGTGGCTTTAACCCCATAGATCCTGAAGTATCTAATTTAAACATGTTACTTTATGGTGTTGATGATATGAGACCACTAAATGGTGTAGATAAAATATAACATAATTTCAGTAAGTTTCCTAAATGACTATAGAAACCAAAAATATTGGGTAGTGAAAACCAGTTTCAAAATCCCAGGATTTCCATACGGGTAGTAAGTCAAAGGTCCTCTTCCAGAAACTTTTGGATGTCAAGAATAACCCTACTATCGAGATCCACCATGAGACACATAATTATTTCTCTTCCCTTTATGGGAACTCATAGAACTTCCACTATCATAAAAATAACTCCCTTAAAACCTGATTTACTAGCAAGATCATGTTCAACCATAAATTCCCTATCTATAATGTTAGAATACAAAGACTAATTTAGCATGATAACTAAAGAAATAATATCAAATAGAAGTACTATATCGAACCATTATGTCTTAATCTACTCATTTCATACAATCTCATCTGAAACCTGGACAAGCTCAGTGAATCATTCCACATATTTTGTTATGTTCCTTTAATCCTGAGAAAAATTGAAAAACACCAAATCCATAGTTCTCACCATAGACTCTAGATAAAACTATTCAGTGAATATAAACTTTATGTTAATCCAATATATGCCCTCATTCATCCTAATTATCACTATAAATTCCCACAAACATCTATTATGTTCCTAAAGATTAAATTTAGCACATTTTACGATAATTTTTTCTAGAGTTTTCCTGAAATCATATAGAATATCTATCTTTATCATCCAATCCTTAGGCTATTAAAGATAGTTAGATCCTAATAAAGTAGGTTGTTTCTATAAAAGAAACTTTGGATCACGATTACATAATTCATCCCTCTCGGGTTCCAAATCTGGAGAAAATGTGGGTATAGGTGTAGGTGCCTTCCTAAAGTAGGGAAAACACACACAAAAACAGAAACCATATTATGGTCTATGAGAGGATTTTTTCTCTGTGTTTTATAAGAAGATTCCTCTTAGATCCAATTCAATTGTATTCTATGTGCCCAGATTCTACACAACATTAGAATGTAACAATGTAGAAATCATCAAATTACCTAGATCAACACTCAAACAAGAACATCAAGGGAATTTAACCCCATAATATATTTAAAATATATTTGGATTTAAACATATTCAAATAAAAATTACCGAAAATATGATAAATATTCTTCAATGATGAGTTTCTCAAGCCACCACTAGTGACATAAGGCTAATTAAAATGAGATCTGTCTAGGAACTCAATCACAACTACCTCCTAATTTTGTAAAAGATTATTCAATTCCATAATGAATTCAAGGAAATATGTTTCACCAACAACCATGATACCACTTTTTCATGAACTATCCCAAATACCCTGGTAACATGATAACTGGTACGATTAAGAAATATCCTGAAAGGAATTATCCATCCCCATGGCTCGGTGACTATCACCTAGCATCATAAAATATAAATGTGGAAACAAATTTTCCTCAAACTCTATTGAAGAAATAGATACATATCAATATGATCAAAAACATAAAAGGGAGATAATACCACAAACCCAATTGTTATAACCAAACCCAAATAGTATATCACCAATGTACTATAATCCTAACATGAAAAACTCTATGTCGAAAGGATATATCACTCAAATACTCAAGGAATCCAGATCATCCACCTCATCCAAGAGGCACATAACCATTACCCATGCCTAGTAGGAGTAAATATAAATTTTCTTGAAGTAAAAGGTTGGGTATGAGCTAAAAATCCTATCATTGTCTCAAAAAGTGTTCCATAAAATGATTTTATGAAAATAAAAAATCAAGCTTCTAATTTTAATCAAAATAGGTATAGAAGTACCTTTTCATTTTAAAAAAATTATTATTTTATTTTTAAATGATAGACAACATTCAAATCATGGATTAAATAATCATTTTATATAAAATAGTTTATATAAATCATTAAAATGAAAAAATAGTTCTATATTAGTTGAATATATATTTAAAAATCACTACAAGTAATATGGTCATTGGCCCTATGGTACGATAGTTCCATGTTAGGGGTTCCTCATACATCTCATATCAGTGATCATAAAAATATGTGTACATACTTTCCTCAGGATCACACTGAATAGGACCCATCAAAAACCCATCGGGGATAAGTTATTCCAAACATGGTTATTGTTAGAGTTTAAAATAATAAATATGTTTCTATGGAATTACCATCCCTGCATGTTTTTCCCAAATAACCCATTAACTACCCATGATCACATATTCTTAATCAATAAATACAAATTGGGAAAATTATTTCATTTCAAAATACTTCACAATCACCCACTTCTCCATTTCAAAATTCCAATTCCTAGTTAAAATAAAACATATTTTTTCATAATTTCATTATTTTTTTTCTTTTAAAATCAATATTTTTTTTTCATTGAATCAATTTAGACAATTTTTTCAAATCAATTAAGAAATCATTTTTCAAATTCCATCAATTTTAAACTACACCCCCAATTCCAATTCAATAAGAATTTGGGGTTTCCCAAAAATTCCATACCAAGTCAATTTCAGTTCCAATTTGAAATAAATTTGGATTTTCACAGTTTAATTAAAATCCATTACAAATAATGAGAAATTAATTGTTTTTTCAATTGTAAAATATTAAATGAAACAACATACCTTTTCCAGGAAAACACAACACTCACAAAGGGAATCACCAATGGAAAATGAAGGTGAAGAAGATATATGAACTAAAAATAGAAAAAATATTCAACAACGAGTTTAGATCCTTCAATCCCAATATAATCTATCAAACTCCAAGAGGAATAGAGAGAGAGATAAGAGATAGGAATATCACTTACTAGGAAAGATTCATCACAACCGTAATGATGATCAATCACTAAATAAAACAATATAGAAGGGTTGGATGGATCTAACATAAACTATTAAAAGATACTAGGTTGTGATAAAGGGATCCTAAAAGATAGAAATAAGACATTTAATTGATCCTCCTACTTAAAACTGACACTCAGGATTTTACACGATGTGTAGTCCAATTACACATCCTCTAATTATTGAGTCCCTGAAATATCTAAAACCACTTAGACATATATTAAAAATGAAATTAAATATTTACATCATATGAAAATCATACATTGTGTGTACCATTTCACGATATGTACGGATTTCATGGAATCTTCTAGAAGATGATTACACGTCGTGTAACTATATTACAGAGTGTATAAATCCATAGTAGAGAGTAGAAACTGTAGGTTTTATGCTGAAAATTCCAACAAATACTTTAATTCACCATTACATTCATCCCCCCAATTCCCTCTCAGATTTACCAAAACAACTAAAAATTAATGTGAAGAATATTCTTAAAATGTACCGAACATAAACTTATAGGGATGTTACAAAGATACACCCTGAGAATAATGATAAGTTCGATGATAATAATTTCATGAAAACCAAAAACAATGGTTATACTATGGAGATTGTGATCATACAATGGACCCATATAAACAAAAAAAATAAATTAATGGAATCAATTTTAAATCTTGAATATAATAAATCCAAGAGGGTGACAAGGAAATAGGATTGATTGATGAAATTTCTGAAGCAGATTTAATATGTTATCTAACAAGGGTAACTCAAAAATACTTAATAACCAATGTAGAAGATCTAAATTAGAATTTTTTAATAAGTAATGTTTAATTATATTTCAAGATCATGTAAATGATATTAGAGAAATTCAAAAACCTGAATATGATGTAATATCTATATTAATGTTAAAGGAAAACATGTAGTTCCACATCAAGTGGATCACAAATTTCATGAGTGGTTGTCAATAATTGAAAAGTCGAGTGTTTCATAGAGATTTTGTGGAAGGATCCAAATTTATATACATAATGAACTAAATTGTTTATCTTTTATAGCTACATAAAATGAGATGTTGATGATATAAAAACAAGAAAACATGGGAATTATTTCACCACTAGATGATGTGAGAATAAAGATGAACACAAAATGCATGTTAATGGAAGTAAGGATCCCATGATTACAAAAAATTCTAATGATGTGAAATGTAAAAGAGACACAAGTATGAATAGTACAAGACACTTAATAGCTGCAATGAAAAGAGTCTCTGGTTGAGGGATAATTATCATCCCTAGTTCACTTACTAATTTTACTATAAGTGTTACACCTTATTCTATTACTTTTTGGGTTGTTTTTTTGTTCTTGAAATTAAGTGAATTTATGGTGATGTTAATTATAAAGAGGAGAAAATGAAAAATTTGGAAGAAAAAAAGATGGAATGATTAATCAAGAATGATAAAATCTTGAATTTTTTACCACTAGTGGATCGTAATTTTAATATTATTGAATTATTTCTAATGAAACATTCCACAAGGTATAATAAAGATTGTTAACCCCTTTAGGGGAAGAAAACATAATGGAAATGCTCTCAGAAATTATTTCATATATATCTATAAGATGATGTAATCTCTATATAATTTGAAAATAGAGCTAACCCAATCACTCTCCTATACCTTTTCTTTTTTATATCAAATATGTAAATAATTGGGCAGTATTATTTGATGTGTTCTCTCATACAAAGGGGGATAAAATTATTCATTCACTTGTAATTTTTGATGTGAACATTGAGGTGTGTAGGAGACTATGGTTATTGGTAAATATATTTTTATACAGTACCCATTTAAATAATAAGTTAGTTATAAGCATGATATGACACACATGGTTAATAGTGGACAAAAGAAACAACCTTGGTTGTATCTCTCATGTTTTATATATTGGGTTATCCCATAAAGACATACAATAGACCAAATAAAGGATCCTTTCATGTAGAACCATGTGGTAATATTATTATTTTGTAGAAAGGGGAAGTGAATTTCATAATATCTTAAATGTAGAATAATAAATAAAAACCCCAACACCAATCCTTTTATTTTATTTTCAATTTGGGGTAAATATACATTTAATGTGTCTAAGGAAATAGTGCTGACAACAAATATAAATGGGGATATAGAAAATCTATGTGGTTGGTTGATGAATATGGTAGTTTTTGTTTTCACTATATAGGAAGGAAGCAAATTCAATATATGATTAAGGATTCTGTGGTTAGATATCATTTATTAATTATGGAAGGAGATATAGGGAAAGAATTTTAGAAATATTGAAGAACACTAGTAAGGATTCTTATAAAATTTTTATATACTCCATGGATCTCATTTACTAATATATTTCTCTATGTTTTATTTAATTATGCTTGTAGAATTGTTATGAACTCATTGGTTTTCACTTGGTAAGACAATTCCCCATGATTGGTGATGATTATTGAAGAATTCTTACAGAATCATTTAATGGAATTTCATTTCATGCATGAAACATTCTCCATGTTAAAACTAATGATTATTGATCTATTCTAGTGTTCAAAGACACATTCCAATTTCACTAGGACAGTGTACATTGTCTTCAACATTTTAAAAAGTGAATATCATGAAAATAATTATTTTCATGGAGAGCATGTTTTCATGAAGGTTGGAAATTACATTAATATTGCATGAATACTTTAAGGATGTAGAATTAAAAGGACATAAAAATATGTTTTTCGTGATTTGATTTCATTAAAGATGATTCATCCAATGTTGTTTCTCGTTGGATAATTTTTTTGAATGAATAATTAAAGGTTTCCATGAAAAAAGACAGTCATTTCATGAAGGATAAAGAATAAGGCCATGAAATAATATAGATATATATTATATAAGGATAATTTTTTTAAAAAAATAATCATATTATATCTAAATTCATGAGACACTATATCTATATACTCACATTTGAGGTTTGAATTTTTACTGAGTTAATATATTAAGTACATTTTTTGAGTTGAACCTTGAACCAATTTATGATTTTAGAATTTCATAGATTTTCAGGTTTTATTTCCTTAATATTTATTGATATATTTAATTTAATATTGATTAAATTATTTATAACTTTGATCATATCATAATATTTCATTTCTTAAAACATATTTAGATTTCATGTTTTGAATGTTCAGAACTTGTTCTAAAAGGTTTATTTAGTTATGAGGATAAAGAAGTCTTTTGGGACCTTAAAATGTTATTTTCACATGTTTTTTACTATTCCCATGTAGAAATAATGTTTTTTCCCACATAAAAAAATGCTTCACCATGTATCCAATTTGAAATTCACATAGTCATTTTTTGATCCACATAGCCGATCTTCTATATCTGTTTACCCTTTGTATTTCAACCAAATATTGAGATAATATACTAATAATTAAATGAATTGTTTTTGAAATATAAGTTTATGTTCTATATTTAATTATAATTTATCAGGTTCTGAATCAATATCATTATATCTTGAAAATGGTCTATAAGTAAGTCTATAAGTAATTAAATATTTTTTAGTATGTTATTTACAATATTTCAAAACATTTTAACTTCTGTTAATTAATCCAAAAATCAGTTTTATAAATATTATTGAGGTGATTCTTAATTATTTGGAATGACAATAAAATTTTATAAATATAATTCAAATTGGTAAAAATTGAATTCTTCCTTTATCAAGGACTTTTGTAGCTCGGAAATTTTAGATGTCAATCTATTTATAGATTTCCAAAATTTGGATACTTGAGAAAATTTCCTACGTGATGAATTTTTTATGTGAATCTCCTACATGAATCCCATACTTGATTCGACTATATTGATTCCCTTATGTTTATTCAGCAACATTAATTCACTTCTCTTAATTATCCTATATCAAAACCCTGATGTGAAATTTTATTATATGGTTTTATGATTTTCTACAGGTTTTTATAACATTCAGAAATGATATATTTTATTTAATGCTTCATATTTTGATTTTATATATGTTCATATCATATATTTAAATTATTTTAATTAATTTATAAATTCATATTAATTATTTATAACCTTTTTTATGTTTCGTTAACTTTATTGAACATATTTTTATGATGTTCAATTTTTTTTCTTTTTTCAAGGATGAAAATTATAGCTTGAAACTCAAAGATCATTTTATATTATTTTATGTTGTTTTATTCATTTCTATTGTTTATAAATTAATAATATTTTATAGTAAACTCATTAAAACATGTTTTTAATATTTTAATGCAGTGTTATTCTGTTTTGAATATCTAGGTATGTTTATTGCTTATTTTGAATAGACTTTTTTGAATTTAATATTTTCAAATTCAGACATAATATTATCATGAAATTTTTCATTGAATTATTATTATAGTGACTATTTAAATTATTTACTAAATGGTTTAAAAAAATTAAATCATTATTCATTGTTTTAAATTTGGGTCTTAAGCTGAGTGATTATTATGCATAGATAATATCTGTTTCCCAATATTTTTATATTATGGTATTATTAATTTTTGAACTATAAAACCTATATATGTTTTACAGGGTTTATTTGTTTTATAATGGAGTTTGGGCCTTCTGGTTTTACAAGGATGGATATTGAAAAAAATTCAAATATGATATATTTCAATATGAGATATCATATTTTTTATAGATTTAGTTTGAAAAGTGTTGTGTTGTGGTATTTTTAAGTGTTGAATACTTTTCTTGTATGAAACTATTCTCTATAATATTAGATTATCCATAAAGGACTGGACAAAAAACTTTTATGACTTTTTCTCTTACCTTGATGGAAAAAACTAGTTAATCAAAAACTCCAAAACAAGTATCTATATTTCATTCTTAGTCTATCTATTTCATTTTTGTTTCTTGAATATTTAACACTTCTTTTCATTTATCACTCACATTCACTATTTCATTATGATTTTATAAACAAAATCATTTTCTTTTTTGAGGATATGACTCCCAATTTCAAAACGATGGATTGTTCGGTGTGTGGCTCCTCTTATCAAATTTCTAGGTTGTAATGAGGTTTCCACTCCCCATTCAAAAGATAATTTTTTCATAATTCTTCCAATAAAAAATTTAGTTTGTAATTTGGTTATGGTTCCACTTCAAAAATCATATTAGTTTTCAATAGATCTCTCACAAAATATACATGTATAAGAGTGAAGTAGACCCATAATGGACCAAAATACTATAAAAAAATTTATCCCTTATTTATTTTATACCACTACTAATATGATCTACTAATTAACTTTTATAATTAATTTAAAAAAGTTATTGAGTCATTTAATAATTTTTAATTTGGTCTATTTTCCCATTCTAGACCACCTATCATCATCTTATTGGGCCTAATAATTGGTATCAGAGCCAAACCCTAGAATGAATTTTTTAGATCTATTATTATCTTTCATAATAAAAATAAATTGATGTCAAGGATAATTAAATTTTCAATTTATCAAATATATCTATATAGTCTATTGTTTGTATTTTATTATGCTATCATTTTCCTAGACATCACAGTCTAAGGAAAAGATCTATAAAATTGTGGGAGTGAATGAAAATGTTGGGCGGATTCCTCATAAGCCTACTCACATATATTTTAATGATTATTTTTAAATTATATCCAAATGGGATGAATAAAAAAATACATCAGCATAGATCATTGTCCAATCATTGAAATACAATAAAATATTCAGAAAGACGACCCAGATACTCTTACAAAAAAGTGGTTAGTAAATATCATTTCAATAAAAATGTTTTATATATTTTATATATTTGTATTAATAGAAGTTTTTTTATTCATGGGTTTACAAGTAATTCATATCATTATATTTATATAATTTTAAAAGTTACTCACCTAGCCCTAGAAAATCATATTTGAAAAAAACATTGAATACTCTCATTGGAATACCAAGATTTCAAGATTAGTGATGGTGAAAGTGTAAACCAAATCTTCCAAAAATTCTCAAGCCTAAATAATTGATTTAATTCCCAAGAATAATATTTTTAGAATATTCTAATTTTTGAAATATTCCAAATATCTCTCCCTATGAAGTGGTTCATAAATAAGGTTGTGATCAATGAAATTAAGAACTTCAAATCACAAACACTAGATAAAGTCCTGGGATCACTTCTTCCATAAAAACATGAGTTGAAGAATATTATATTAAAAGATAATTTAAATAATAATGGAATTTAATTGAAATATCATATAAATGATATTACTAACTCTTCTAAATTTTATGCACAGAAAAGTTAAAAATCAGAAATAAAAAATATAAGAAAAGGTATTTAAAATTTAGTGAAGAGAAATAATATGTTCAACAATTTAACAAGTATAAAAATAATTATCAAAAATAATATAAGGGTACAAAATATAGACTAGATGTAACCTATTGTTAATGAAGAAATAAAGTTCAAATAAGAAACAACTATCTAATGTAAAATAAAGAAGGTAAAGATAAGAAATAGAAATAGGAATTGAAATATACTTATAATGCTGGATGGAGTTTCACTGAAGAATCTAATTCAAATGATGTATCCATAAGTGAAAAGTATTCACCCAAATTATATTTTATGGGGATAAGTAAAAATGTTCAAAAACTCCTTGGATATTATAAAATAGACCAATGGTGCAAAGAAAGTGGTTGTTTCAAGAAAATAAATAGTGACCAAACAAATTTCATCTCTTTTTACAAATGTGATGGAGGTTCTATCACTTTTGGAGATTACTTTGAAGGAAATTTTAAAGGGATTGGTGATGCAGGTATTCCAAATGTTTTTTTAATTTCTAATGTTTTGTACACTAAATTACTAAAAAATAACTTATTTAGTGTCTCGTTGTTATTTGAACATGGTATCTAAGTGAAATTAGAAGATAATAAATGTATAGTTTTAAAAAAGAAATTTTTTTATTTATGATAATAGATAATATAATATTTATTAATTTAAATTTTCAGATTTATCTAATAAAAATAATTAGTATCAAAATTTTATTGATATAGATTATGCTCTATAGTATAGAAGGCTTATAAATACTCAATTTTTAATGATAAACAATATATTTGAACATGGAAATGTTCCATATATACCCATGTTAATTGTAAAAAAAGTATTTTTTTATATTTTTTTAAGAGGTAAACAATAGAAAAAATATTTTAAATATATAAAATCATATTTCAACTTTTGGAAATTTTAAATTATTTTATATTTATTTATTCGGTCTAATGTAATTTGATAGTTTAAGTGGAAACAATATATTTTGGTTATTGTGGATGATTTTATTAAATTTAAATGGTTTTATTTCATGTATCATATGAATGAATCCTTAACAAGATTTATTTATCTATTTAATCCTATTAGTAGTTTGAATGGAGGGTAATATTCTTAACTTAATTTTGGAATATTTTTTGAAGAAAATTTTTATGATCATAATTTTTATACTACTACTACACTAACAAAATTGGTGTTGTTGCACAAAATATTAGAAATATCCATGAGATGTCTCAAAACATTCTTAATGAATAATGTTTTGAAAAAAATTGGTATAAATATGTTAATACTATTATATATGTTTTGAATAGAGTCTGCGTTGGACCTATTTTGAATTAATCCCCTTTTGACTTTTTTTAATGAAATAAAACCAATGGTTATTTATTTTAATCCTTTTTGTTTTAATGTTTTTATATTTAATATGAATGATTATTTAGATAAGTTTCATGTTAAAACTATTTTATATATATTTCTTTGAAATTCATCTCATAGAATTGATAATATATTTTTTAGTAAGAAAACCATGAATATTAAAGAATCTACACAAATAATGCATTATGATTTTTTTATGTTCAAATTTTTATTTTGTAAAATATTGAATACGATTTATTATATTTTTATTTTTGGAAAAGAAAAAAATCTAAATAATTTATCTTTTTAGGGGGAGAAAAATGATTATTAATTTTATCCTAGATCATATAGGATTCATAAATATCATCCCATTTAAAATATGATTGGTAATGTAGGTTCATGTATAAAAAATAGAAGACCTAAATTAAACATCTTTCATAACATTTCATTTGATTTTGGCCATGTTTCTACTAATTTCATTGATTCTTTAAATGATTCAAATTAGATTATTTTTATTCAATATGAGCTTAATCAATTTGTTAGAAATATTTTCTTTCTTTTGTTGAATTACTTGGAATAAGAATGTACTTGTAACTAAATGTATCTTTATAAATATTCTTGATTAATTTAGATATATTTATAAAAATAAATTCATACTTATTTCCAATGGATAATATTAAGAATATTGTATAGACCATGAAGATTAATTTTGAATAGGTTTCCAGGTTATATGCTATTAAAATAATGAAATATTTCTCATATTTCCAAATTTTTTATGTTATATCAAATTGATGAGAAATATTCTTTTATAAATTGTTTTATAAGTAAAGAAGTTTATGTTTCTCAACCCACATGTCTTGAAAATGAAAAATGTTTTAATCATGTATCAAAAATATATAAATCAATTTATGGAATGAAACAAGTACTTATTTCATGGTATGAAATTCATTATTTGTTTCTATTGAGTAATGGTTTCACAAAAGGTAATTTTGATGCTAATTTTTTTATTAAAATAATTTATAATGATAATTTAATTTTGAAAATTTATGTTGATGATATTGTTTTTTCTTTTTCTTGTAAATTTTTTAGTAATCATCTTTCTAATTTTATGTCCTATGAGTTTGAAAAAATATTTATAGGATAATTAATGTTTATTATTTGACTTAAAATTTCTCAATGGAATGATTATATCTTTCTAAATCAATATAATTATTCTAAAGGGTCAGTTAAAATGATTGATCTTTATTCCGGTTAGTCTATGAAAAATCCTATGGGTATCACATGTAAATTAGATGATGATGCATCTGGTAAAACTATTTATAAAATTTTTTATAATAGAATGATTATTATCTTACTTTATTTAATTACATATGGAACCAATATGATGTCTATTGTGTGTTTAGGTGAAATATATAATTATGATACTAAATAGAGTCATATTAATTCTTTGAAAGGAATAATTAGATATGTTAATTTAACTATTAACTATAGTTAAGTTTACCCTAAATATAACTATTTTGAATTAAGATCCTATTCTGACTCTGATTTCGGAGGTCATATAATTGATAGAAAATGAACATCTAAAATGTGTCATTTTCTTAGAAAAATATGAATTCCTTGGTCTTATAAGAATCTATTATCTGTTACTCTATCCACTACAGAAGTCAATTGTATTTCTACTACTAGTTGTTGTGACCACTATTTATGGATTAAGAAAACATTTCATGATTTTGGTATTTATATTCATAAGTTGACTATTTATTGTGATAATATTTCATCAATATATTTTTATAAGAATCCATTATATCATTATAAAATAAATAATATTGATTCTAGATTTCATTTTATAAGATATAATGTGAACAAAAATTATTTATTTTAGAGTTTATCCCTGAGGAAAATCAAGTTACATATATCTTCACTAAACCTTTATATGTTACTGAATTTGAAGATATTAAATTTTTCCTCCAAGTTTTGGAATCTTAATTTTTTATGCTTTCTTGTGTTTAGTGGAAGGTTGAATGTTTTTACATGTTGTAATTTTCGAATTGATATGATATCTATAAAATATAGAATCTTTTTTTTCAGATTACTTGTGTTTAGTTTTGGTACTTGTTTATTTATTATATGACTATCATAAATCCTCTCACACATCCTAGATGATATTAACTTTCCATTTAAATCACCATTTTTCCATAAAAAAATATTTCTTATTATTTTCTCTCAAATAAATTTTTAAGAATTCTTCTCACATAATTTAAATATAAATTTTAATTGTATATAAATTTACAGTGGCTCCTTGATTAGTGTTTTTAACAAAATTTCATTTTTGTGAAAACTTTTATAAAACAATTATTGTTGTATTTATATATTAAATTATAAATTTTACTCATTTTTTATTTGAATCCTACTCTTTATGATTATTTCAAAAGGGGGGATATGTTTTGGAAATTATACATAGTATCTTAATTATCAAAAGGGATTGACTATTGTGTGGATTGTTGAAAAGTATTATTTTTTGATAATTAGAAGTATTTATATACATTATTTATTTTAAATATATTAATAAATTTAATTTTATATAGATTAATTCATGTTTTTCTTTGACCATATCATAAACTTCATTACATAAATTAACTATAGATTTCATTTTCTAATTGTAATAACATGTTTTACAAGTATTATTTTGAGTTCCTATGATAATTAAGTCTTTTGGGACATTAAAATATCATTTAGATATGTTTTTTAGGGTTCCCATATAGAAAAATTACTATTAACCAATTAGAAAAATTCATAGCCATGTTGACGGTTTCAAATTCACATAGACATTTTGTGATCTGCAAAGATTATTTTCTAGATAAGGTTACCCTCTATATTTTAAAAATATCATGAGTTACATAACATTAAATTGAGTGATTATTTTTTGGTTATAAATATAATATTATTTTATACCTTTCATTATAATTAAAAAACTTATGAATATATTTATTTCTTATTGTAAATTAGGAAAGAATTTGTTATATGTTTTAGTCAATTTTCGGTTGTTTTTTAAAACCATTACGATTTTATTTTTAATCATTACTTGAGTTTTTAAAATCCGATAAAGGTTATTTTTAATTACATAGAATGATAATTAAATTTTATAAATATATATGAAAAGGAAAAAAAGTTCATTATGCATTTATCAATTTCTTTTTTAGATCAGAAATTTTATAAGTTAATCTATTTAAAGATTTTAGAAGTTTTGATACATGTAAATGTTTCCTTTTTGATGGATTTTCATAATTGAATTTCCTATATAGAATGACCTATGTGAATCCCTTATGTAATTTGGTTACCTCAATTCCCTTATTTGGATTTGGTTGTGTGGATTACCTTAAGTGAATTTTTCTATCAAAAATCACCTTTATGAAATTTACTTATGTGGTTTTGTGATTTAGTACCCTTTTTTAAAAAATATTGAAAAATGATCTTTTTTATTTAATGTTGGATACTATTATTTACATCATGTTCACTTCAATTATTTTTTAATTTCTCATCATAGGTGCCACATGATGGTTCCCTGAGTCGGTTTACTACATGGCCTCCAACTTGCCTCCTGATACACTAGAGGTTGTCGACTAATAGTGATGGTCAAATATATATATCATTGGGATACTATTCCCTCTTTAACAAAGAATCACACTAGTGGAAATAATTAAAAATCTAGAAATAATAATAACCAATAACTAGAAAAATGTAATAAACCACACATACTAGTACTAAATAATAAACCAAAACTAGAAAACAATATCCAAAACCAATGCAGTAGATATGTAATTCAATATATGTGTCAAATTTCAAATGAAAAACTAAAATATAGACACTCAAAAACCTCCCAATATGGTCTCGATATCATTTATATCTTCCCCATCTATGATCCATCCCAACTTATCCATTTAATATTGGGATCCTTCCCTTATCCTATTATACAATCATGAATCCTATTTGGGTACCGATCAGAAAGCCTGAGTAGGGTGTGAGTAAATCAAAGAAGGAAACCATAAATGGCATCCAAAACAATATCCAATCTATAACATTGTATTCATTTATATAAATAATAAGTTGAAATAATAATTTACATAATTTTAAAATATATTATTCTTTATTAACCACATAAAATCAATGGTTTAACAATGACACTAAAACCATTAATACCTTCTTCAGCCCATGCCCGAGTTTAAACCGGCCCCCACAGGGATATCACATTTTATGCCAACATTGGTTTCCCTTAAAAAATTCATTCCAAATTCGTATTCAAACAATGGGGGTCTAGAGCTGTAGTCTGGACCCCATGGGTAATTAGATTAGCATCCCATATCCTACAACTATGTGATCACATATATACATAAATATATTGGGGTCCTTCAACAATAGTATGGAATTCTATGGGTATGAAGAGAAGTAATATCTCTTCTACAACTTAGTCATAGATATCACATCACATGGTTTCATATTTCTATCCATTTATCATCAATTGTCAAAATTCTTTATTCATCTCATTTTTCAATTTCATTTAATAACCAATATTAATTTATATTAAATCATTTTCATCTTATCGGCACACCCTAAGGGTAGCTACTAGTTTCAATCATATCAGCACACCGCATGGTTGGATACCAATTTTAAAAATCATTAATGAATCACTATAATAATACCATTATTCACAAATTTCCTTATCATATAATAAACTAATATCTTTATCACATGGGAAAACTAATTAATTCATTCATTCATTTTATAGTGAAATTTACCATTGTGATAATTGCAATTGGAGAATTACATAATCTCAATTATAATCAATACTATGGGTTTTACATTTAAACCGCCTACTTCAAGACCATTGATAGACATTCTCCAATCTAAAGTATCCAATTGAAATGGAAATATTTAAATCACAACAGGAATGATGATCTATTGTCAAATTCTAGGATCAATACCAAATATAACACAATCATCAATATCTAGATCTAAAACCAATTCTAGAAAAGAATAATAACTCTCCCTCATCTAGGAATATGGAAAATATATAGATGAAATAGAACATTGAAGAAAACATATACTGAAGGAGAGTCAATCCTTCAATCAGATCTTTCATTCATCATGAAAGGGGCTCTAGGAGCCTTCGAATCCTCCCAATAGCCTCCAAAATCTAAGGAATTCATGTTAATATTAATTAGGGTGTTCATGGATAAGAACTAAGGGGTTTGAGAATTTAATAAATTTCAGGTAATTAAAAACCACCGTGCATGGTTTCATATACTGGGGAACATGGTGTGAAAAATTGTCCCTCTTTACTATATGCCTCTTCTTAGAGTTGAACAGTTTCTACAATGTGGCACATTTTTTGAAAAACCAGGTACCAAATGTGAAAACCCCAATATTTTATGGTGAATAGTTTGGGAGGGTGGCCACAAAGTTTGGTCAAACCGTTCTCCAACCATTATCCACCTATTGTCTCTCCAAAATAGTATGCATGTTTTTCTGGGCCAAACCATATTGTTTTCCCAAACTATACACCAACTGTGCATAGCCCATTTGACTTCTGATATTCTCAAATTTCCCCTAAAACATGATAAAGGTAAAATACAATAATTATATAGAAAAACAAGGGAAAAAAGGGAACCTGAAAACTAGCATAATATATCTCAATAATGTTTGGGATCTTACAATGTACACACCTAATAAAATCTCATCCTCTATCTATACTCCAAAGTATATCTATGATTTTGAGGTAAAAATATTCTGCCATAGAGCACACATATATACTACTATCTCTTTTTTTCTAATAAACATGTCCATGTTAAGATATTACTCAAACTATCAGTATTGTCTTTCTCCAAAAAATCTTTCTCACTGAGATCTATAACATGAATCATATTTTCCTTAAAGGAAGAAATGGTCTCAAGCTTAACATCATCAACATCGATCACATGAAAATTTTCAACGTGATAATATCGAAGCTATGACACATTGAAAAAAAATTATAGAACAAAACATTTTTGAATGAGCCAATCAGTATGCTACTAGATTGATTCTATCCAAAATCTCAATCAGTACGATAAACCTAAGAAGAAACCTGCCTGGCCACCAAATCTAAGAGTGACCCAATCATGGGTACACCTGATGAAACTCATGATCACCCATTGTATATTCAAGGGTTCATCATCGTCAATCATCATACAACTTCTACCTAATCTGAGTCATATTCATATGTTTTTAAATCAACTAGACCTAATATAATGTATTTTTCATGAGACTCAATCCAAACTACTCTGACGCACCAACCTCCATCCAGCATATAGGTTATCTTCATGGCCTACCTGAAAGATTCGCATATGGTGCCTTCGTAATACTCACCAAATTACTATTTATATAGGAAAACACAATAATAACAATGTGATTAATCCTTGAACCACAAAATTCATGAAATCAGTCTCATAACATATCAGCAAGTACTTGAATAGTACATTGAGACTTGCCATCTATATACAAGGGTAAAGTCATACTAGGAAATACTAGTATACCATGGACCTTATTCAAGCCTTTCTAGAAGAATGGAGTGAATAGTGAGTCATGGTATGAAGCTATAATCATTGGAATACCATGAAAATTGACTATATACCAAATATACCTATCCCCAATTGATCCAGAAAGAAATTATCCCAAATAGATAAGATTTGGGCTACTTATATGAGTCGGTCTACAACCACCAATATAAAATTATTATTCTAAGGAATCATCTGAATACCCACCACTAAATCCATTATAATGTGTCCCCACATCCATTATGGAATGTGATATGGTTTTAGTATACAATATTGTCCTTGATTCTCATCTTTCACCTGTTGACTGGTGTAGATCGTGTCATGAACCATATAATCTTCTTTTTAGTTCCCAACCACTAATAATATTGACATAATTCGTGGTAAATTTTGATCAAACTCAGATGCACCACCAACATTGATTCATGAAACTCATGCATCCTATCCTCTCATATACACATAGGCAAAAAAAATTCCATTAGAAATAGATGGTATCATCATCATCTGTAGTCCAATTTGATGGTGAATCCCTAACTTTATCAATTTCCCTCAAGTCCAGACACTCTAGATCACCATATTTTCTATCTATAATCAGGAAAAAAATTCTTAACACCACTAATATAGATATGAGAGTCATATACTCCTCGCCCTTTTAATCTATAATAAGCATCTCATTTGGAAAATATGTCAACAGACACTTGGAACTAGACTCATGAAATACCTGATTCAGAGTTTTCCATTTCAAAGCATCATCAACACAGTTTCCCTTCCCGAGTGTATATACTAGATCAATGTCAAGACACTGCATATAATAAACCCATCATGCTGCCAGAGATTTAAATCTCACTATAAAAAAAATATAATTTATATTTTGTGTTTTATATAGATATTAAAATTCTCTCCCAATGGATAATTCTTCCAACAAATCAAGGAATAAACCACCATAGAAAACATGAGATCGTGGGTAGTGTAATTCCATTCTTTTGTCCTCAAATGTCATTCCCCATATAGAACAACTTGATCTCTAAGCATCGACACTACTACAAGTACTATCCTGAATGAATCACATAACTCTATATACTCCTCACCTATCTCTGGGAGGATCAAAATTGGTGTGGTTGTAAAACTCTACTTCTACATATGGAAAGAATTATCACATTCCCTAGACCAATCAAAATTGATCCATTTCTTGGACAAGATTGAAAGTTGTTCTGGAAAGAGGTAAAACTAATGGATGAACCTCGTATAATAACCCACCAACCCCAAAAAACAATGAATATAAAAAACATTCTTGGAATGCACCTAAAAAACCAATGCATTAACCTTATTTAATTATACTGACACCCATTCATTATAGATAAATTTATCCAAGAAATATACCCTATCAATCTAGAATTAACACATAGATATCTTGATGTATAAAATATTTTCTTCCAGTGTAACCATGATGATGTCATGATGTTGGTTATGATTTTCATGGGTCATCCAGTACACTGTGATTTCATCCAAAAAACAACCACAAACAGATCTAGGTACAAGTGAATGATTCATTTCATCAATTCCATAACCATAGTCGGAGCATTTTTTTCAGCCTAAACATCATCATGAAGAACTCATATAGGCCACAAATTCTTATTAATGTAGTTTTTGGTATATCAGTTGGGCTATCTCTCAACTAATGATACCTCGAACTCGAGTTGATCTAGGAGAAAATAGAAGATCCACTCAAATGGTCAAAGAGATCATCGATATGTGGAAGACGATATCAGTTCTTCATTTTCATCTAGTTCAACATTTGGTAACAATACATAAACTCAAGGTCCTATCATCCTTATTAGAAAAAAAGATTTGAGAACCCCAAGGGTAGGTACCCGGATGGATAAATTACTTATCCACCAATTATTACAAAAGTATCTTAACACAAAAAAGAAACTCCCCAATTAGAAGGGGTTATTTTGGTGATTATAGGGGGTTATGACCCCCTCTAAACACATTAGTGGTTGTTACATATGACCACCACCAATGTGAACACCACATGTTGATAGTGGTGGTTTTTGGTTACCACTGCTAAGGTAGCAATCAATAAGTGGTGGTTATGTTAGTTAGAGGTTATAACCCCCTCTAATTTCTATAGAAAATGTTAGATTATAGGGGGTTACAACCATCTCAAATCTAAAACCCATTTTAGGGGTGGTTGTAAACTTCCTCTAATGGACCCATAAGCCCCCCATATTAGCATAGGTTTTTCAAACCACCTCTAATTGAGCCCTATATTTGTTGGGGTTTTAACTGACTCTAATTAATGCCCAAATATTCTGTATTAGAGGTGGTTGTAAAACACTTTTTCTTATATTATTAAAAAAATCATTTTTTAAATATACCAATGGACCCCCCTCTCATTCCCCATTTCCCCTCGCCCTCCCTCCTCTACCCAAAATCATACTCATGTTCCCGCATACACTGGAATGTGGCTTCCCCCTCCCATTCCCAACACACTGGATAGTGGAACTCTCCCATTCTCCACGTACAATGGTCTTCCGTTAACCTAACTATGTATTTCAATACATATATTTATTATTATGTACATTAATATTTATGTATTTCAATCAATATAATCATATAATATTTTGTACATTAATGTATATTTATTTTTTATAAATTTTATTTCATATAATATTAATATATATAATATAAAATCAAAAAAATATTATTTAAAAACATATTTATTATTATTATATTAATTAGAAAACCTACAAGCTTGGGTTTTTATATGACATGTTTTTTAAATTAATTATATCTATGTATATATTTATAAAATATATTTATGCTTTTATATTATATATTATTACTATTTTATGAAATAAAATTTATTCCAATAAATAAATAAATATTATATTATAAAAATATATATATGTATACATACAAAAACAATTAAATAGAATCATATTAATATGAATTGTAATATTTTCATATAACATATTTAAATAAATTTATTTATAGTTTTTAATTATATATATATACATTAAACATTTGTTTTTTTAATTGTGGTGATTCAAAACAAACTCTAATCTTTTAAATTATACGGGTTTAAGAACTCCTCAAATTTTTAAGACATTAGAGGGGTTTTTAAATCCCTATTATTTATGAAATTTATGGCTGTTTTTCAGCCCACTCTGATATAATACATTAGAGTGGGGTTTGAAACCCAAATCATTTAATATATTAAATGGTTTGTGAACTGGTTCTAATCTCATTGATTATCCTTATTTATGAGCCCCCTATATTTAATTAATTAAGATGCGGTTCAAAACCCACCTCTAAAATACAATAGAATATTAAAAAAAATATTGTCAAAAAATTTACAGGGTATTTATAACCCACTCTAAATTTGATGATTAGTAAGGGTTGAATATAACCCCTATAATTTATATTAAAAATGAATTTAGAGGAGGTTCAAAACCATATCTAAATTTTATTATTAAATGGGTTGTGTATAACATCCTCTAATTACATAGAAAATGGATTTATTGGGTATTACACATAACCCTTTCTAAAAGACCACCTCTAATATATTATTTTGTAGTGTTTGTTCAAAAAGAACATTTGGTTTTATTCCAAATGTTTGAATAGAAACTGGTTTATCTCCCAGAATGTGCTCAATTGTAAACTCAATATCCCTCTCATATGGAATCCTTGAGAAGTCCTCTAGAAACATGGCCTGAAACTCGTCCATTATGGGTTGAAAAAAAAATCATTCTTTACACCGAATTCTACCAAAAAATGACTTGAAACCTTGGAATTGAGCTCTTCTAGTTTCTAATAAACAATCCTTGTATGACCTTCCTTAGTAAAACACTCTTCATTAAGAACATAAATTTCACCCTATGGAGACTTAAAGGTCAATCTCATATGGGTACAAACTATGTTGGCTTAGAATACTACTATCTAGTCCATACCAAAATCTAGTCAAATACTGACATGTCAAGTATGTAGAGATACCAAATAAAAATATAATACTTAAACTCCAAATAATATCCCTTAAAAAATAGATGTTTCTCACCCACACATCCCAAAGGTGTATCAATTGTAAAAAACCCAATCACAGACTCCACCTCTAGACTAAAATATTCACAAGTTGTGCAGATATAAAATAATGAGAGGCTCTTGTACCAAATAAGGCACTAGGAATCATATAATGTATATGAACATTCCCTATATCTATTGATTTCCTAACCTCTCTATCCATAAGTGCCAACTGAACTGCATGCAATGGTCCTCCCCCTCTTCCTTGTGATGTAGTATGATTTCCCTAGGATGCACCCCTTGGACGATATGGGCGTTCTTTCATAGGAGTACCATAATCACTGCATCGCTTTCCATGGATAGTAGAACTATGTCTACTAGACTGATATGGGGTACAAAATAGCCTCCTAATGTTCTAACTCTTTATGGATCCTTTTTCACTACCCATAGGTCGATGGTTTTAGAAATTCCTCTATAAGTGACCCATCCCACCACATGCTCATCACACCATATGTGTTCATGGATATGGGTAAGAACATGTCCCAAACTACCAAAAAGGGGGTAGTATATTGAGTTACTACTCTGTATAACCAATCCTTCTCCTTGGACACTATTTTTTCCATCTCCCTAGTTGGCAGTCTCATAGAGACACTTTCTACTCTCGAAATACATACCTCCATGTCATCTAGTGGAAAACACTAAAATTACATTAGATGTCCCTTTAGGTTTTCATCAGAAATTATATCCTAATTGACCACTTTATAATCTTATTCACCTGAATGATATTAACCTGGTACTTAATTCCACATTTAATCCCATCTTGAAAGCACTTTTCTACAGTATCCTCATCTCCATCCAATGCTAGAACAAAGCACTTCAAATTTGTAAGGAAACCTTCACAGTCTGATGGGACTTCATGTGTCATTAAATTCATGTGGGATGTGATTATATTATAGTTTATATTTATCCCAAACTACACATGCTATGTTGATGTAGTGTAGTGATAGTATGGGGTCGATCTTAGGAGGAACACTTCTTGAAGGCAAGGAACCAGGACATAGGACCCATTGTATTGGAGTGCTCAAAAATTTGTTTGAGTTTGGTGTTAATTAAATATATTGGGTTTGGTGTTGAATTCATTGAAAAATTAGGGATCATGATCAATTTCAAGGTTCAGGTAAAAGTATAATCATGATTATATCATGGTACAGTCCTACGCTTTGGTTGTGAAGTAGTGAAAATACCACTAGTTTCATTTCGATAAACCAACTAGATCTATATAATAAGAAAATATCCATTGGTATATATATATCTAACAACCTTGATGAATTAATACTAGCGTCTATGGTAGAAAATATTGTAGGATAATAATCATATCCTACTGTATTCCAATCATGTCGGGTTCATTAATTCAAACATCCCATGGTCAAGATTTCTTAATATAATTGAATAAAAATTATTATATAACCTTTGTAACGTCTCCGACCCAGATTCCACTAAAACGGTGCCCCAATCCGGGTGGTTACATGACCTTAAGCACGCCTCCCAAAATGCCAAAGGTTTCCAAATACCAGTGGGGGATGGAATTTTCATTTAGGGAGACTATACCACCTTTTTATCAGAGTATGACACAACAGAAGATAAAAAAAATAGCAGAATGAAAACCAATAATACCATACTATGCATAATAAACCATTCCCCAAATAGGGTACAACAATGCCCAGCAGTAAATATTCCATGCCATGCTACATGTGAAAAAGTGAAAAAAACTCCAAATGAAGAAAAACTGTAAAAACCCCAAAACAGTCCTGACACCATTTTCGGGTCCTCCTTTGTGTATACCCATGCCTACCCAAATGCCTATCAAGGGCCTTTTCCCTTCTCTTGACTTACAAACATAAATACTTCTCTGGTATCCAATTGTAGCCCGAGTAGGGTGTGAGTGAAAATCACTAGGCCACCATCAACGGTGTCAACAAAATATCCAGTATAAAAAAAATTTCATACAAAAGGGAAATGAATAATAAATGACAAGAAATGTTTAAGTGCCCTTAACCAGTTTAGGTACATTACCAACACTTATTACCCTTTCCATATCTTACAATTTCACCCCATTTCCCATCACTTACCACTTCCAACACATTATTAATGGGTTCGTAAAACACATCAAGTTACACATTCTTAAATTACATAATCATAAGCATGAGGAAAACACATTGTTATCCGATCTCAATAGGACTAACCTCCTCATGAAAATCATGTCCTCACCTAGAAGCCTTAGTATGAATGGATGAAACTGTTAGGGGAATAGAGCCTTAGTTCCCTTCTCTAACCCATTCATTAGGGGTGGAGTTCAAGGCCTCAGTCCAAATCGACCTATGGGTGTAGAACCTCCAGTCAATACCCCACTCTACCCATACATGTACATGTGCTATATATATTTATATCCATCAACCATTCACACAACATCACAACCATTTCACAAGTAAAACATAAATCATAACAATAACATGAGAGTTAATACCATGCCCTAAATCATTAACACATTTACCACATTACACATCATTTATCCACATATCCTGATTCCATTTTTATTATTATTGTCTTGCTAGGAATTCATTCATTATTCCTATCTCACGAGGCTTTGTTTGTTATTACTAACTCATTAGGTATCATTACCAGACACATAATCCATTCTATTATGGTCTTTAATCATTTCCACATATAAACCCATTTAGTCATTCATCATTCTCATGTGTCAACCCATATAAACCACTTCTATGTTAACCCAATATCCCTTAGGTTATTATTATTAATCCAATGTTCACAACCTTGCTTCTACCCTCAATATCATTAATCACATGAAAAATCTCTTCAAAGTCTCTACAAAAACACACAAAAATTTCAATTGTTCTTCACAAATCCCTAGGTCTGGGAAAGTCGACACACCCCATACATGCCCCTAGATTAGTCTCATCATCCACGACACATCCCATGGGGATCATGAGGGTTTATATTTACATTCTTAATATCCATTTTATTCTAACATTCCAAGGGTGATAAAAAAATTCCAAGAGACACCCACGAACAAAACCACACATGCAAAAATCCACAAAATAAACCATGGGATATAACTTATAGACCACCAACCTCAATTCTGTGGGTGAACACACTCTTAATCAAGCCCTTAGATTCCACTTCAATGAACCATTGAATCTTCAAACTAAATATATCCCATGTAGTAGGGTTTTAGATATTTGGAAAGATAGGAGAAGAAGGTAAAATCCCTAAACTCAAAATAGTTGTAAATATGATATTAGCCTTATCTGGAGCTTTGATCCACAACCAATGGTACCTAAAAGACTTATAAATGAAGGAGATTGATCTCTTGGAGCCCTTGGGAGATTTGGTTCATTCCGAGGGTGAAGAGGTTTGAATAGGGATTAAATCCTATGTTGGGGTTAGAAAAACCTGAGTGGAAAAAATTTTATTTTTTAAATGATTCTAGGCCACATGGTTTACCCGTAAATTTTTCCAAACCGTACACAAACTGTGTGGAGGCCACTGTCCGGAATCCCATTTCTCACAAAATTTCCTAGGTTATCCGAATGGTTATCACTAACCATGCATAAACTGTGTGCCCTACCCAGGAAACCCCCTCTTTCTTCTTTTTCATGTCCCAAACCCTTAGAACACCCTCGGGCCTCCTTAAGGACTTGGGTGAGCACTCAATTAACCAAAAAAAGAGATTCAAAAAAAAATAGATGAGAACATACATTTCCAAGATTAGAGATCTTACAACCTCCCCACCTTATAATGATTCATCCTCAAGCCAAGATCCCGAGCTTTATTGCACATCTAAATCTAAGTGATTGGGCCACTGAGCCCTCATATCTAATTCCCGCTCCCATTTTTCTCCCTAAACATTCCCGTACATCCATAGTACTCACAATAATGACACAACCTTTACCCACAAGATTTTCTCACTACAATACACAACATGAACGGGATTCTAATCAAAGGACACATCATCCTCACGCTCAACATCCTCAACATCCATCACATTACATGGGTCAGGGTGATACTGTCGAAGCTGCGACACATGAAAAACATCATGCATCCCTATATACCACTGTGGAAGATCCAATCAGTATGCCACCAGCCCAATCCTCTCCACGATATCGAATAACCCCACATACCTGGGTGCCACTTTCCTTGCTTCCAAATCCATCGGTGACCCAACCTTTCCGACACCTGAGGGAACACACTATCACGCACCTCGAACTCAAGAGGTATACGCCTCCGATACTCATATGAATTCGGCCTACTCGGAGCCATTTCCATCCTCTTCTGAATCAACACAACATTCTTGAAGTCTCCTTCACAAGACTTAGTTTCATTATCTCAGATTCATCGACCACCAACCTACCTAGCATAGATCTACATGACCTCCCATAGAGAGCCACAAATGGTTCCATATGAACCATAGCCTAAAAACTGTTTTCGTAGGAAAATTAGACAAGTGACAAATTAATCTCCCTAGAGCCATGAAAATTCAAGACACAGGACCTCAACATCTCTTACAACACTTGGATTTTATGCTCTGACTGCCCATCCATCTGAGGGTGGAAATTCATACTCAAAATAACATGAGTAAAAAGCGCCTTCTGCAACCCTTTCCAGAAGCATGATATGAAACGAGGATCACTATCCGACCCTATAGTCTGTGTTACACCATAAAAATGTACTATTTCCCAAAAATACACCCCATCCAATTGATAAACTATGTATGTCTCCTAAATTGGTAATAAATTAGCCACTTTGGTTAGCCAATCCACAAGAACCCTAATTGTATCATTATTCTGAGTCATCCTCAGAATACTCGCCACAAAATCCATTGTCACATCATCCCACTTCCATTCCAGAATGGGAAATGGATTTAAAAAAACACCTGGGCATTGATTCTCAACCTTCACCGGCGGATAAGTAGGGCACCGTGCAACAGATCCCACAACAACCTTTAATTCCTGGCCACCAAAACTGCCTACGGAGATCACGATACTTTATGGTCAAACCAGGACACAATTCCCATTTAGATGCATAGAACTCATGTCTAATCCCTTACTGCATACCTACCGGCACAACCAGACGCCCATGAACACAAACAACTATGTCTACTCTGATGTCCTAACCATAAGATAGCTCCCCAACTTTATGTCTTTCTTTCATGGCAATACATTCAGGATAATCAACCTATATTTCCCAAACTCAACTCAAAAGATTCGACTCAACAACCATAGAAGAAAGAGTCACCTGGCTGTTTTCCTCCCACACCTCTAGGTGCATCTCCACAAAAAAAATCATCACCCTACACATGGTTCTGGATTCCTAAACCATCTTGTTCTGAGCCATCCTGCTCAAAGAATCAGCAACATTGTTCCCATTCCCTAGTTTATATACCAAATAAAATTAGAAATAATGGAGATACCTAACCATATTCACTACCGAAGATTCAACTCCTACTGTGAAAAGATATACTTTAGACTCTTGTGATCGGTATACACTATGAACTGTTCCCCCAACAAGTAGGGCCTCCACCACTTTAAGGCATACACTAATGTAGCCAAATAAAGATCATGAGTGGGATAATCCCACTCATGGGGTCTCAATTGCCTTGACCCATAAGCCACAACCTGCTTATCTTAGATCAATACAGCCCCGAACCCGATACAAGACTCATCACAAAATAATATGCACTTCCTACCTTGCTTGGGTATGATCACGATCGGTGCAATCAAAAATTTATTTTTCAACTATTTAAAGACATTCCCACAAGCATTAGACCACTAAAAACTAATTCCCTTCTTGGTCAATTCCAACTGTGGTGATTTCAAATGAGGGAAATCATGGACGAACCTTCGGTAATACCTGAAGAAACCCAGAATACTATGAATATATGAAACACTTATGGGATGCTCCCAAGACACGAAAGCCTTCACTTTCTATAGATCCACTAAAACACCTACCTTAGAGATGATGTGACCTAGAAAATGCACTTCTCTAATCCAGAACTGACACTATGACATCATACCTTATAGTTGATGCTCTCTTACTGTACTCAGAACAATGTCATGATATTGGGAAAGATCTTCATGAGTTTTTGAGTACACCAATATGGAGTTAACATATAAAATCTAAAATTGATCTAGATAAGGATGAATGATTCGTTCATCAAATCCATGAACACTGTTTGTGCATTGGTGAAGCTGAAAGGCATCACCCTAAACTCAAACAACCCGTGTCGACTCTTAAAAGTTGTCAATGGTGCGTCAGAAGGCCTCACCCTCAATTGGTGATAACATGATCCCAGATCAGTTTTAGTAAACACAGATTTTTCCCTTAGATGATCAAACAAGTCATCACTTCCAAGAATAGTTTATCGATTTTTCACAGTAATCTGATTTGTCATCTGAGAATCAACACAAAGCCTTAACGAACCGTTAGAATTCTTAGAAAAAATAGAATATCCCCAAGGAGATGTAATAGGACATATGAATCACTTACTCTCCAACTCCTCAAGTTGAACCTTCAACTCCTAGAGTTGTTTCGGTGCCATTTGGTATGGAGAAATAGAAACTTGCTTCGATCCCAGCAGCAACTCAATCATGAACTCAACATACCTCTCGAGTGGAATCCCTAAAAAATATTCAAGAAGAACATCCTAAAACCGATCCACTACTAGAGGTAAGACAGACTATTCCACTCATTCATCATCAAGCACAGGGCAAACTACTGGAGTCGTGAGCCTACCCAACTACTGAAAAAACGGCCCCGCACGACCTGCTTGAACATCCAACTCTCCACGATGGACATAAGAATCACCCTAAAGTGACCTAAATAATACCCTATGATGGCAGCATTCATCATGCGCCTGATACAACACCAACCATTCCATACCCCTGATCAAGGAAAATCCCGACATCTCGATAATGATAAAATCACATAGTAAACTATACCCTCCGAATTCCAGAGCACATCCCCTACACAACCTGATATCTTTATTTCGGACCCCCAATGCAGTCTCAATCGACATAAACCCATGCAAAATCTCCATAGAAAAACCCAATGCAACCACAAGCTGAGAAGAAATAAAAAAGTCTTTGGAACTGGTGTCAAACAATGCATTAGAAAGTGTAGATGCTTTAAGGATCATTCCACAAAAAGTCGTTGGCCCCACCTCACCATCACCAGGTGCTGACTAAACTACATAAAGCTGTCCTACCCCTCTACCTTGGGCTCTAACATGTGTTCCCTACACTGCACTGCACTGAAGATGTGGGAGATCCGGTACCAGAATTCCATGTCCACCACCCCTTTCAGTACGGCCTGTGGATCTCCAACTACCTTCCTGATATAGAGAAACTGATCCCTTTCCTCCACTTGGAATATTCCTATCCCCATCATTCATGCTAACCTACTGAGGGTTCCTACAGAACCTCTGCACATGTCACAATCTACCGCACGACCATCACTCAATAGAAGGTCGAGGACACTGGCCCCACATATGCCCTGACCTGCCACACCGATAAAATAACACTGGGTCACCACCCTTAGAGGCTGACCCACTCTTATGACCACCTTTCACTCTTCTACCCCAGCTAAAATCTTCCAAAATGACACATCCATCCCTTGGAAACTGCACCACTTATATGCCCATCTAGCACGACAATCCTACTACCCGAATCTCCCTTCCGGTTTCCTTATGAGGTCAGAGCATGATCTGCTATCTCTGTAAACATCATAAAAAGAAATATATTCACTTGATACCTAATTTCATGTCTCATCCCATCTTGGAAATGCCTTATAACTGTTGCATCACCCCCCTTCAATGCTGGAATAAAGATTCACAGGTCAGTGAAGCGGCCATCATACTCCATCACCGACATCGATTCCTGAGTCAAGCTCATGAAATCTATAACCTGCTCTTTCCTCAATGTCTCTAGGTAATAATTCACAAAAAAACATTTCCTAGAAATATTTCAACAACATCCCCTCATCCTACTCAGTCTAAGCTAGGATGTCCCACCAACGCTTTCCTTGGCCCCAAAATATATAAGCTACCAAATTGACTCGCTTCCCATCCAGAGTCTCATGATGATCAAGTATCATCTGGACAAAATCTGTCCATAAATCTGCTACGTCTAGACCACCCTCTTCTATAAAGGTCGGAGGGTACTACAACTGAAACTTTCTGGTCAGCTCAAACATACTCGGTGCTACCCGCCTTGGGTCTCGATCCATAATATGCAAAAAAATGATCCAGTTTGTCTTGGAACTTCTCTTCTCTACTTTCCTGTATCACCCCATTTTTTTCTCTTATACTGGAGGAGTTTTCTCAAAAACATCCTCTAGTTTCCCCACCAGTGCTCGATGTCATGGCGTAATTTCTATATATTCCCAAACATGAGGTTTAAAACACGTACCATAAATCCTTTCCAACTTCATAACATGAAGGATCTTCACCATCCATAACAACCCACCTTACACACAATATCCCATCAAACTTTAACATTACAAAAACATCACCCCAACCATCCTTATTCCAGTCTATGGTCCACAAGGGGTAAATAACTATACACCACCACAAGGCTCACACAAAATGTTACAAACAACATTTTCAATTCATTACAAACCCTTAATTACACACATTTCATTCATTATCACTTTTAATTCTTTTATCTTCACCCAATTGCATTGATTCAATTACAGCATTTTCCATTTTAAATTTTCAAATTGCAAGGCGCATTCTATCATTCTTGCCTCACACACCCAACCCTTCTGTGCCTACCATTATGAATGTCACCTATTTCTATAGGGGCCTACAATGATGCATGATTGTACAACCTTGTGTGATTGAGTCTATGATCCAAATTTCATAAAATGATCACATCAGACAACATGTGAATCACCCAATGGTGAAATATCATCAACTGTAACATCGCACAATACAGAACAAAAATTCCCACCCTAGGTGAATTGGGTTTTCTCTGATACGTAGGTTATCTACTCCCATGAATGTACTCATTACCCAGCCCCAACACATCCTAACCCTCATATACCATCCCATATAACAATATTCCAAAGAAGGAGATGAAAAACCTCCATATGATACAACTTTGAAATCTCCCCAACCCAGAAGCCACTAAATCGGTGCTCTGATCTAGGTGGTTACATGGCCTTAAGCACACCTCCCCCTACGCTGTAAAGACCCGTAAAATTCAAGGGATATTTTTTCTGAATTTTCTTGGGAATTTTACAAGAGCGCGGTTTCTGACGGCACCTGATTCCGAGGCCCGGTGTGCCCGGAATCAATTTCCGAAGTTTGGCTCGGGTACGTTCAGTGAACGAACGAGCGGGAATTTTCTAACTTTTGAACCGGTGCCCGGAATCGAATTCCGAGGGCACCGATGGAACCGTAGCACCGGTAAACGCTTAGGAACTCCTGTTCTGGAGTTGCGTTCATACGAGTGTTGATAATAAAAATTGTGGATGTTTACTTTGTAATTACACTACAATTTTTATTATTTTACTCTAAGTGTTATCTCTTGTTGGGAGTTGGGTAACCACCCAACCTCCCTTGGGAGGTTATGAGGGTGGTGGGGCCCACACGAACCCCACCTCTTCATATCCTCTAAAACCCCTCAACTCCCACATAAGTTATGATATCTTAAGTTATGACTTTAGACTTAAATAAGGTGAGTTGTGTGTGTGTTTTGAATTTCAAACTCTTGAAATTCTAGTGTGTTGTTGTGTTAATAAGATAGAGTCTTTTTATTTTGGTGAATAGTTTTTGTCTCCTTGAGAGAGTTGGTAAGGTTCTTCTTGTTTCTTCATCTTCTTCAACCTCGACGAAGAACACGAAGAACGCCGTTCTTCAACGAAGAACTTCTTCGCCGAATAACACGGTTCTTCCGCGACGCCATATCCGCGACGTGATGTTCTTCTTCCGCATCATCTCTTCCACGACGGTTTTCCACGACGAACGCCATCGACAACGACTCTTCCTCCGAAGTCAAAGGAATCGACACCGATATTCCACGACTACGTCAACGTGCGACTATCGAGGTAGGGGTTCTTGAGTTCGTTGTTTACATTTTATTTGACATTCCTCAAGTATATCTAAGCCAATTGATAACAAACTAACGGGAGGAGGCCGGACCGCACAAACATGACCGATCCTCCTCCCATCGTGGTTTAGTTTTATTGTGGTTTGAAGCGGGGTAACGCGGTACCATTGCACCGCGCGAAAAGAATTATTTAAGGCCGGTTTGGGTCACGACGAAGAACCGCGACGCTATAATGCCGCGCCTTTGAGATCGGATGAGACCGCGGCTGGAGTCGGGCCGTGGCGGTGGGGCGCGACGTCGTTACGCTGCGAAAATCTTACAAGGACCGAGCAAGAAGGGGCGGCCGGAAAACCGGCCTCCGGCGGAAAAAGAAGAACCACAGCCGGACGGCCACGGCGGAGCACCAAGAGGCGGCCGGCCGCCGGAGATCAGAACAGCCGCGGCGGAGGAGCTAGGGGCGGCCGGCCTCGCCGGCCGCCGGGAATTAGGAAGGTCCGCGGCCCTACGGCCGCGGCGGAGCAGCCAGGGGCGCCGGCCATGCCGGAGCCGGAGATCGGGTGGGCCGCGGCCCTACGGCCGCGGCGGAACAGCCAGGGGCGGCCGGCCTCGCCCGCCGCCGGAGATCGAAGAGGAGCCGCGGCGGAGAAGAGGAAGGCGGTCGGCCGCGCCGGCCGCCGGTTTGGACAGGAGGCGGGACCCACGGGTCCCGCGTGTGTAAAGAAACGGCCGGCCTTAGGCCGGCCGAGATCCAGAAAACGGGGGGGGGGGGTTTCACCCCCCGCGTGCGGCACATGCGCGGCACGCTGGCCGCGCCGCCGCTGGCCGGGCCGCGCCGCCGCGCCGCCACCGGCCGGGCCGGGTCCAGCGGACCGGGTCGGTCCGACCCGGTTTGGGTCGACCCGGGTCGGTCCGACCCGGTTTGGGTCGACCCGGTTCGAGCCGACCCAGGGGGGGTCGGGCCGGGTCGGCCCGGACCCGGACCCCCCGTTTCGGATCAGATTCGGTCTTTTGACCATAACTTGAGCCACGAACCTCCGATTGACGAACCGTCTGTGGAAACGCGATCCTTGGATCGAGACGGTCGTTTCGGTATATCGCACTCAAGGTTTCGGATTACTTTGAGTTCGGCCGGGTTGGTTCGTTCACAAAACCAACCGGGCCTTCATAGCGGAAATGCTCATATCTTGAGCTACAGACGTCCGATTGACGTGCCGTCAGCTGTGTTGTGTTCCTATTAGTGTGAAGGATCTTTTGGCATACTCCTCCCGAGGTTTGGACGTAGGTGGAGTACGGTCGGGTTGGTTTTTCCTTAAAAACCAACCGGGCCCCGGGAACGAAAATGCCAATAACTCTCAGATCGGGCGTCTGATCGACGCGCCGTCTGTTGCGTTGAGTTCCTGTTGACGATACGGAACTTTTGGATACATCAACTCTGGACTTTGTGACAGTTGATGTATCAGCCTCTCGGCTCGTGGAGCGGACCCTCCGAACGAGCTTGCTGTGTGCGGGAACCCTAGTGCTGGTTGCGACTGTTACTGTGACTACTACTGCTGTTACTGCTACTGTGACTGCGACGACGACAGTACAGAGATCCTGTGTGGATTCGACGACGACGACTACAGCACTCAGCGATCCTACGTGGATCAGTGCTACAGGTCCTGTGTGGGCCCGATCCTGTGTGGGTCCGATCCTGTGTGGGTCTTTGCGCTCAGTGGTCCTGTGTGAACCAGCGCCTACAGGTCCTGTGTGGGCCCGATCCTGTGTGGGTCTTTGCGGTGATTATCTACAGGTCCTACGTGGGCCCGATCCTGTGTGGGTCTTTTGCGGGGGTTAGTTACCTATCGATCCTTCGTGGGTTCGATGACTTAGATGGATCAAAGATCATCTTTATCGTCCTTTGAAGAAGTATACCTGTGTGAGCTGAATCCTGTTGCTTTCCTGTGTGGATTGTGTTGTGTTATCCTGTGTGGATTACGTTTTTCTTTCCTGTGTGGAATACGTTTACTTTCCTGTGTGGACTGAGTTGTACTTGGGCTCGGAGGTTGGAGCGTATTTAAAATTTATGACTTAAGTATATGTATGGGAATATACCTAAGCAGTGTCGGTTATTACTTCGTGATTGTTCCTTTCTTCGTGGTTTATCCTTTGTGGATTTGAGAGACCTTCAGGGGTCTCGGGGTCCCTACTGAGTAGCTTATACTCACCCCTGCACGGGCTTTGCCCGCACTACGTTGTGTTGGTTGCAGACGACGGACAGCGTTGACCTTAGCTGAGGCTTGCAGAGCAGGACGGTACCCGGAGGTGGACCACTGGGCGGGACGTGCTCGGAGCGGACGGCAGGACCCGTGGAGCAGAGGAGCTATCTGTACCCACCCTTCAGGTGGGATTTCCAGTGGACAGCTCGGTGTAGCGGCTTTTACCTTTCAGTTGCTGTTTTCCCTTTCGAGTTGTACTTTACTTTCAGTTTGGGTTTGTATACTGGCCCATTTACTTTCCGCACTTTCAGTTGTACTCTGCTTTTGCTTAGTGTTTACTTTCCACTTGCTTTCTCTGTGGTGTTTGTTTACCTTACAAAGGCAATGCCTTCCCATTTTACTGGGATTTATGCCTTGGTGCTAGTCGCCAGCCCCTGGCCTATGGAAGGCGGGCTTGGGGTAGTCACGGCACGGACCCCGAGGGCGGGTCGTGACATACGCAAAAAGTTACAGACTAGTAGTGGGGGTCCAAATAATCATTTGGGCGACTATACCCCTTTTATCATATTAAGATACAACAAAAGATAAAAATTGCAGAATAATAACCAATAGTACCAGAGTATGCATAAATTAACATTCCCCAAAAGGGGTATAACCATATCTAGCAGTAAATATTTCATTCCATGCTACAAGTGAAAAAGTGAAAAAACTCCAAAATGAAGACAAACTACAAAATCCCTAAAATTGTTCCAACACCAAGTCAGGGTCCTCCTCCATGTACAACCATTCCAACCCATCTCACTAGCTAGGGGATTTTCCCTTATCCTATCCTACACACATTAAGTCTTCTCAGGTACCCAACGGCAGTCCGAGAAGGGTGTGAGTACAACACAGTAGGCCACCACAAACAATGTTTACCAAATACCTGGTATAAAAAATTGTGCATGAAAAAGGGAAATTAATAATAAATGGCAGGAAAAGATTAAGATCCCTCTACTAGTTTTGTTATATTACCAAAATTTATAACCCTTTCCATATCTTACCATTTCATCCCATTTCCCATCACAGACCATTTCCATCACATTTTTCAAGGATTCATCAAACACAACAAATTACACGGGCTTAAAGTAAAAAATCATATGCATGAGGAAAACACACTATTATCCTATCTCACTTGGACTAACTTCCTCATGAATATCATACCCTCACCTCAAATACTCATTCAGAGTGGATGAAACCGTTTTGGGAATAGATCATCAGTCCCCTCCCTACCCATGCATTAGGGGTGGCGTATAGAGCCTCAGTCCAACTCGACTTGTGGGAATAGAACCTTCAGTCAATACCCCACTCTACCAAGCCTTATTCACATGATATATATATGTATATCCATAAACCATTCACACAACATCACAAAAAATTCCGAAGGAAAAGTTAAATCATAACTATAACATGAGATTTAATACCATTCTTTAACCCATCAACACATTTACAATATTTCACATCATTTATCCACTTATCTCAATTCCCTTTTTATTATGATTATCTTACTAGGAATTCCTTCATTGTTCCTATCTCACTGGGCTTCATTCATTATGTCTAACTCACTAGGCTTCATTACCTGACTCACAATCCATTTCATTATGGTCTTTAATCACATCCACATGTCACCCCATTAATCCATTCACCATTCTCATTTGTCAACCCATATGAACCACTTTTATGTTATCCCAATATCCCTTATATTATTATTATTAATCCAAGGTGTGCCACATTTACTCTACTCCAACGTCATCAATCACATCCACATGTTTATCAAAGTCTCTACATAATCACACAATAATTTCACTTATTCTTCACAAATCCCTAGGTCCGAGAATGTCGACACACCACATGGGTGGCCCTAGATTAGTTTCATCAACATTGATGTATCCCATGGGGATCGTGAGGGTTTACATTTACCTTCTTAATAACCATTTTTCCTAACATTCCAAGGGTGATCAAAACATTCCATGAGACACCCAATATAAAAACAACACATGGAAAAATCCACAAATAAACCATTGGATATAACTTATAGACCACCTACCTCGATTCCCCTAGTGAACGCACTCTTAATCGAGCCCTTAAATTACGCTTCAACAATACTTTGAGGCTTCAACCTAAATATCAGCCATATAGTATGATTTTAGAGCTTCATAAAGATAAGATAAGTAGATACAAATCCTAAACTCAAAAAAGAAGCAAGGACGAGATTAGCCTTACCCAGAGCATCGATCAGCAAACAACGACACCAAAAACACCTTTGAAATGAAGGATATTGATATAATGGGTCCCATGGGAGATTTGGTTCGTTCCTAGGGTGATGAGGGGTGAATGGGAAGGAAATCCGTAGTTGGGGTTAAAAATCCCAGAGCAAAAAAATTATAATTTTTTAAAAGATTATGGGCCACACTATTTACCTGAATAGTTTTTCAAACTGTGCGCAAACTGTGCAGAGGCTACTATCCAAAATACCATTTCCTACATATTTTCCTAGGTTGTACACACTATTAGCACTAAATGTGCAAGAAATGTGCTTCCTACATATAAAACCCCCTCGTTCTCTTTTTTCTTGTCCCGAACCCTCAGACCCCCTCGGGCCTCCTTAAAGACTTGGTTAAGCACTCAATTAACCAAAACAAGGGATTCAAACAAAAACCTAAAACATAACATACCTTTCCAATATTCAAGATCATATAACCTGATTATTATCCTTAAGATACAATGCTATGATTTTAGAGATTCATTAAGCATAGAACATTCCTAATGTCAACCCTTAACCTTAGATGTTTAGCCACTCGTGATGGTAATAATCGAGATTGAAGCAACACTTATGAGCATTCTATATAGATTGAGAACAAAATTGAGATATGACAGTTTTCATGTAGGGTTTCAACAATCAATAAATTCACAACTAGATCAAACAATAAATTAATAAATAACCTACTTGAAATAATAAATCTACAATAAATAATGGTATATCAACTATCATGGGAAAATTGAAATGGTGAATGGATTTTGAAACCATAGAAGATTATGGATGGGATGTAGAACAATAAACAGTGTTTTTATCAAATTTAAAAGGTATAAAAATTTTCTAGAGATTATTTGGGAAAGAATATATATTATAACAATTTAGATATAATTAGAGAAAAAAGAAAGGAAATTTGATAATATCCAATGTTTTGTTTGTTGTGTGCTCACTGAAAGTAACTAATCTTGATAAAACATTTCATGTAAACATATCACGTCATGTAATTATGATCAAATATTTTATCTATCAAATTTTTATCTGGCATGAACATCGGTCTAAATATTCAATATTTGGATATTCATCTCTTCTCACAGTGTGTAATTATTCTTCACAACATTTTTCCCCATCAGATTGATCTTTGATGTTGGATTTGAATTTCAAATGTTAGACAACATGAATTGGATATTCACATAGTGTAATTATTTAATTGTTTTTAATCCCTTAATGACTTCCTTCGTGACATTTAAAATGTTTTAATGATTCTTATACACCGTGTAAGACAATTTGATGATGTGTAATGATCATTTTTTCCCTTTTCCTCATATTTTCTTTTAGTATCTCAAAAAACTATTCCCTATAAAAATCAACACATACCTAGTGATTTATCGTTTAAAAAATTATTATTATTTAATTAAATGATTTTAAAATGTCCATACTATTTCATATTATAAAATTCCCTCATACTGGAACAATTTCTTGACCTTAAGAAAAAATTATCTCAACATAATGGCCAAAGGTAAGAAATTTTCAATATTGGAATTATTCATTTTAACCTAGAAAATAAAACTATGTGAAGATGAAAAATTTCATCTCTAGAATCAATCATGAATTGATAATTAGTTATTCCTTATAGTACTGTTATTTATAAAAATTCTTAATTTTTTGGTCACAATTTATTAACAGTTCCGAGAATTCTATACCCATTTTTCAATTTACCTCACAATGAATTTTCTCTCACAACTAATTAAAAAATGAAACTAGAGATATACTCATACCCAAAATACATGTTCTTAACCATAATATTTCATTGGTCCTACCATATCAACTTTGTAAATAAAAATATAAAATTATTCACTATGGATTTGTGAAAAGCGTTCAAACTACTATGAGGATTATCGAAGGTGGGTATGAACTGAAAATCAGGGGAAAAAATGAAGGAATGTGATAAATATTAATGATTCATTTTCAAAAGTAGTACAGGGATTTGGTTATTCAAGATCATAGTTTTACCATGATTTAAACATCTCAAACTGGATCCATTGTTGTATAATGTATGTGTCATAAATATACCATGTTCCTTTCTTTTTCATTTCATTCAATTTATGTTTTGGAAATTCATTTTTATGCTAGACCTCACTTCCATACACTATCCACATATAATACTTCTAGGGATACATCAGTTTGGAAATGGTGATTTTTTACCTTCCAAATACCCAACCCATTCCTCTTTATTTACATTTTTTCTTTTTAAATGGAAAAAGATATGAGTAAAATGAAAAACATTACACATGGATCATAACAGATTAGTATGGTAAACACCTCAATAAATCTCCTCATTCAAAATATCTCATTTTGATTGGCTAGAAGACTATCCCACACATGTTCAAAGAATAATCATACATAAAACCAAGATAAGGGTAGGAAGGGAAAATTGTCTTGGAATAGATGCATCCTAAATAGTGAATTCATGAAAAGTACTGGATAAATGAAGGGAAAATGAATGTTGGGTCTAAAGAAAAAGTGGCTCAAAAAAATTGTCTGAATAATATTAATATTATATTTGTTTACTCATATCCTTGATAAGATATCAAATAATATTATAATAGGTTTACATGTCCCAAGTGTCACTAAATAAAAATGCATTGAAAATAATATGCAATCATAGGCTCAAAATCCTCTCAAAATGGGATTAAACAATAAAAACTAGCAATAAATCATGGTATAAAATCATGTAAAAATTCAATCAAGATCACCTTAAAAAAATTTAAATTCGAATTAAATTACAAAACACATCAATCTCTCAAAAAATATAAGTAGGAAAAAACAAATATGTTCAATGATTACCAAAGTAAATGTTTCTTTATTTAATTGGGAGCAATGAATTTTCAAAATTAAATCATGATTCTAATGATAAATGTCTCCTAGATAATTTAAAATAAGAAATATTCCAACTGTATTGATATTGAAACTCAATAAATACTCGCTATCAATTAAAATGAGACTAACTTTATGTTAAAGTGTTGTGGGAACGGTATGATAGGTAATGTTTAGAGAATTGAAAAGGAAATTTTTAAAAAGTGATGCTACAGATTCGATAACTCCCACTAATGAGTGTCATGCCATGAGAAAAATTATCAATCTTGATTTTTGGAATTGGGTTACCTGCATAATAGGTTAGAAAGAGAAAACATGCACTCAATAAAACATTAGTCCATAGGGTTTAAAAATTTAGAAATTAGTAAGATGGACATGTTCATAGATTTAATAGTAATGAAAGACATATTATATAAATGAACATATGTATCAGGAAATAATGTTCAATGTGTCATATGAATAAATAGAGAAATCTACAAAAGGAAAACAGAAAATATATTAAGTACTAATAATGATAAAAACAAATAAAATCTGTTTTTTCACTCATAATGAACTAAAAATGTCATTATCATCCATATGGATAGAAAATAAATTAAAATGTTAGTCCATATTTCCAAAACTCTTCTATCTCCTACTTGAAATTAGCTATTCCATTATCATGTTGTCATGGTCGCTTGGTAGGATTAATCACCTTAGAAGTGAACCGAGTATGAACCCAGTGTATAAGGAAAGTTATGTGTTCATATCATGGTGGTGATGGATTTAAATCATGTATTTTTAGTGATTTTTCCCTAAGATGGTGCTCAACATCAGACAGATGCTGAGTCACTCTTAGAATAACAGAATGTGGTGATGATGTAGGAACATCAGGGACTATATAAGAATAATAATCACTAGATTTGGATAATATAATAGTATAATGAAATGAAAAATAATTCAGGTAAAATAAAGAAAAAATAGTAACCCATATATATAGAGAGTGAAATGATACAATATTGAAAGGGAATAAAAACAGTACAAAAATGAGCACCTAGAAAGTGTAAAAATGGAGTATAATGGGGAAGAATAAGAGTAATAAAAATAATCAAGTGGATTATCTAAAATTTTATCTAGAATATAGGGTGGTTTCATATGGTCTTCCTTGTCATTAGATGAAATAGAAGAAGAGGCTATAAGATCAATTACTAAAGGTGGTCTCATAGTGATGGAAGCTATATCTATGGTTAGTGGTGGTGAGGTACCGATATGAAGTGTGGCCATGGATTTGGAATCTATATTAATGAAGGGCACATCAGAGGATAGGGTGGTTTCTGGTCCCTTTCCCCTCAGGGCCTGCTCTACGAGAACTCATGTTGGGATAGAAGGGTTAGTCAAGTTGGATGGAATGTCGAACGAGGTGGTGGATAAGGCATGAGTAGAGGATGATGAAGGGATGGAAGATGTTGGTTGAGGGTGAGAGGCTGAATAATATGGTGGTGGTGGAGATGTAGTGAAATGAGAGAGCTCTAGAAATGGGATGCCGAGATGTTGGATAATCTAAAGTAGATTCCCCTTAAGGAAATAGGTCATAGACCAAATATTTGTTGGATATGATGGGTTTTCTGGAGTAGTAGGGTGTATGGGTGGTTGTGGTAGAGGATGAAGTGTGGGTGGGGTTAGGGGTGGGTACAGAAGCTGGAGGGGATGGGCCAAAGGTGGTGGATGGGGCTAATGTGGTAGGATTTGGTGCAAGGTTCGCTACATGACCTTCGTGTGCCTCATCAGCAGCCTCAAATAATCCTAGAACCAACTGATATATGTCTTCGTCCTTGTTTAGGTGCTGTATCTTGTGAAGAAATTGTAATTTTTTGGACTCCATGGGACTGAGGGAGGTGAGTGTAATGGCAGTGTCAAAAACATCGAGATGACGGGCTAAATGGGTGATGAAAGATCCACCCATAAGTGTACCTTACATCCACTATGAATGTGCTCTGTAATATATGATGAAATATGATACCATGTTGACAGTATGACTACCCATGACAGTAAAATGGATTATGATTTCCAGTTGGCTAACACTGTCATGAGATGTGACATGACCAAACCAAGCATGTGTCAATTCTCTATCAAGAATGCGGAGTGTTGCACCCTAGAGCTGTGTGGAATTTTTAATATGAGGATCATTCTCAGTGTTAGAATATCAAGAAATCATCCTCTATATCCATTTTGAATCATCCATTCATGGATCAAAAAACAAGCTATGTAATACCTTTGATGTGGAAAAACACTTTTTTTAAATCCAAATCCCTATGTCGATCTATGTGAAAGATAGATCTGGAGTTAATCCACCTAATTGGATGTAGAGGATGTTGAAAGTGACCTATAAAGTGGATAAGAACTCCATGAACGATTACTAATTGGTATCCTCAATCACATTGATAATTGAAGAGATATGCAGGTGGTTGAGGAGTGTGATGACCTAATAGATGATGTGAAGGCATGCAAGGATTCCCATGTGATGTGTTTTGTTGGTCCTCATTAGTTTTTCCTTTTAAAAATTGAGTATAACATGGTTCTGGGTATCTAAAAAATTTACGATAGGGTGTATATGGGTGGTGGAAATCCTCATATGGCCCACTAGAGGTTGATTGGGAGTCCTCATGGACAGCTGGTGCTGTAGAATCTAGAGCAGCGACTGAGGAGGAAGTTGCCTGTGGTGCATGAGGTGTAGCACCACTTCAGTGCTTGACCAATGGTGGATCATCTCTCTCAAGGGAAGGAATCATAATAGGAGTTTAAATTTTCTTCATGTGTGCCATTTCAGGATCAAGATCGGTTGCAAAGGGGTTTAGTCAAAGGAGGGGGAGCACTATGTGGAGGCTGGAGGTGGGGGTCGAGTGCGAGTGGTGAGTAGTAGGAGAGGGGAGTTGCGTGTGCATCATGGACCCTATGGTCCAAACCAAAATTGATCTCAAAATTAAAAAACAAGTAATTAGATACATAACATGTAATTTAGGAATTAAATAAATTCAGGTAGTGAAATTTACACATCATATCTTTGATTACAATTCGTGTATTTGGTACTTTTTGTACAATTTGAAATAAGAGCATAATCCTTTTCTCCCAGCATGCTTTAATTTATTCAAAATATTATTCTAAACAAATGTATCCTAATGTGAAAAAACCTAGGTTTCCTCCCTATTAGATCATCATTTAACATCAATATCTTGACTCTTTAGTGCTTGGGGAAATTCAAGGTGATGACATAACCCTCAGAGAATTGTTAGTGAAAGATTTTGAACCATTTTTCATTAATTTATATGGGTTTTATCTTTCTTTCTAAATTTTGAGGTCCTATATGGGAATACATTTTTTACCACAAAGGGTCCTGACCACCAGGATTTTATCTTCCTAGGAAATAATTTTAAAAAGTACTTTAATAATAAAAATTTATTCCCTAGGAAAAACATTTGTCTCACAATGCGTTGATTATCCATTTCATAGTTTTCACTTTACAGATATTGGAATTATCATTAGAATAATTTTTTATCTCTTCTAATTTATCCAATATTAGAATTCAACCTCCCCAACTATTTCATAATATAGATTGACCTTCTTAATTTCCCAATATGAGTGATTCTATAGTTCTACTATCCAATGGTAGGGATTTACATTCACTAGTAGAATGAGGGTTGTACGAATGGGTGTGTTTCACATAGTTTGGTATTCCCATAGTGTGTCATCTAACATCAAAATCTAATCTTTTCGATTTTGGTTTACAGTCTTTTCAAGGATTTGTTTAATTTCACTTTTTGACCATTTAACTTGCCCATTTGTTTGTGGTTGGTAGAGAGTTATTGTTTTATACCTTATTCTATATTTATTCATCAGTACATTAACAAATTAATTAGTAAAATGTGTTCATTTATCACTAATGAGTAGTCTTGGAAATATGAATCTTCATAACTTCATTTTCTTTAAAAAATTCATGACCACATTTCTCGTGTCATGAACTATAGCTTCATCTTCTAGCCATTTGGAAATGTAGTCAACACCAACAAAGATATAGGAATTACCATATGAATTAGGAAATGGACCCATGAAATATATTCTATATATGTCAAATATTTTTACATCCATTATTGGTTTTTGGGGAATTTGTTTTCTTTTTCCAATGGTTCTAGTTGAGTGGCACTTATCACAACTTTGATAATAATATCTTACACCTTTGTGGAGTGTGTTCTAGAATATTCCACTTTGTAAAATCCTGAATACTCAATATTATGTTCCAAGATGACCTCTAATTAGTAGCATCTAACACATGTCTAAAAAACATTGGATCTCATCCCCTAGGATGAAAAACAGTTACAATCGATCATAAAAATGCTTAAAAATTAGTGGTTCATCCTAGTAGTAGTGTAAAACATCCCCTAAAAATCTATTCCGTTATTGATAAGTGAGATTTGGAAAGAGGAATCTCATATGTAGATAATTTCAAATGTCTGAAATCCATGGGTGTGCCTCTGCATTTATGTTGAAGAGTGTTTCATCGAGGAAGTCAACTTCAATGTCTAGATCTTCATAGTCCTTTATATGGTGTAGTGAACATCGGGATAGATGGTCAGGTAAAAACATTTCCATTCCTTTGGTATCATTGATCATAATGATGATTTATTATTGTAATGGAATCCATAATATTAGTCTTATTTAGGAATCCTTTTTATTCATCAAATATCATAGGGTATCATGGTTAGTGTACACAATTACTTTTGAAAAAACTAGATAGGAGAGATTTTTTTTAAATAAAAGACAAATGATAAGAACACTTTCTATTTAGTTTTATAATTCTCTTATGCATAATTTATTGTGTGACTAGAATTGTATATGGGACATAATATGTTCCAAAATTTATTTCCAAAAATATTTCCAGTAGAGAATTCACTAGCATCACACATCAACTAAAACTCTATTTCCAAATTTGGTGAAATGATAATAGGAGCATCTACCAGGATTTTCTTGAAAGTTTTTAGTTCCCACCAACATTATTTAGTGAATTTAAATGGAGCTTCCTTTGATAATAGGTATGTCAAATGGGGGAAAACTTTCTCAAAATCCATTATGAGGTGATGATAAAAACATGAATTTCTTAGAAATAAATTTATTCTTTTAATAATGGAGGGATCAAGTATATCATTAATCACCATGATCAACTTCCATACGATACTTGAATATTTTTTTCCATGGAATATGCCACATTGGGCTCTAAACTGAAATTTTTACGAATTTAAAACCAGAAACATATCTTCATAGAATTGCTAGACATACTTCATATTTCATAGGTAAACCTGAAAAGATCTTCTATAAACTAAAAAATCATCGAAGAAAATTTCACTTAATTCTTCCACCATATCCTGGAATATATGTGTCTTTCACCTTTGAGAGTTCACTGGTGCATTACACATATCGAAAAACTTGCATCTATAGGTGAAGGTACCAAATGGACATCTGAATATTGTTTTAGAGTAATCATCTAGGCTAAATTCAATCTAGTCATATCCCAAATATCCCTTAAGGAAATATTATAATTCTCGTCTTGTAAGTCTCTATAGAATTTTATCCATGAAGGGAATAGGAAATGATCTTTCCAGGTTGCTTCAGTTTCATTTCTTTAATCTACACATACTTTCCATCCAATGTTGGTATGAGTTAGGATAATTTCAGCTTCATCGTTCTTTTCAATCAGTGAGGCCACCTTTATTTGGAACAACCTATAGCATGCTCACCCACTCTCTATGAGAGAATCAAAAAATAATTTTGTCATCTAGATGATTCATAACTTCCTTCTTGACTACCTCATTCATTGGTTGAGTGAGTCACCTTTGGGGTTGGCGTTTTGGTTTTCTCCTTGATCTAGTAAAATATTATGGGTACACAAAGCAAGATTTTTCTCCTAGATGTCATCCACCCATCCAGAAATTGACTATATTTGTATTTATTAGCCATTGATTAGTTTTTCCTCTTGTGACTATGTTGGTTTTGAGTTAATTATGACTTGTAGTGTAGTAGTATTTTGAAAATAATACATGAGTGTACTTAGGAGGGGTCTCAGTTCATGTTTTGGTGGCTGGATGACTATGGGTATGAATGGTTGGATAATAACCCTTGAAAGAGGTTATATGTTACTAAATTCCTAAAATTCATACTTATATCTTTCATTAGGAGACAACTCTTCACTATCTCCCTCAATGGTCATGTTTTCATCACTTTTTTCTATGAGAAAGATACACTTGAAGTAAAAATAATTCTCTATTTGTTGTTATACTTTCACCATGATGAACACAAATAGTTTGTTACCTACCCAGAATACAATTCTCTTTTGATTCACATCAATAAGTTCCTTCATAGTAGATAGTAATGATTGAACTAGAATAATTTGTTTGTCTCTTTACCCTTTTATGTCCAAAATGAGGAATTCCACTAGAAAAACAATATTTAATAATTTGACTAAGACATCCTAGATATGTAATTTGGGATAAATTAATGATCATTAAGCTACATGGAATATTACTCTCATTATTTTTTGTTTCTTGAGTCCCAGTTTTAGGAATAAAATCATTGACTAAAGGTCAAATCTAGCTCCTAAATCACACAAAGAACATCCATAGTTGAATTTTCTATGGTCATGGAATGGAAAATAATTTAGGATCTCTCATTTTGGGTGGAATTTTCTTTTGAAAAATATTATGGAATTCTAACATTTAGTTACATGACTCTTAGTTCTATAATTTTTCATTTATTTGATAGAAATTACTTGTGAAATTTCACATATGCTGTAATTTGGCCGACTTCTTCAACATAGGGAATGTCAATCTCTAATTGTTTTAAAATATTAAAAAAATATTGTATTTTCCTAGAATTCTTCACCACCTCATTATTTCTGGAAAAGGGAGAGGTGGTTTATAATCTAGTAACACAATATAGGTGTCTTCATTAGGTTTCACTTTTTTCGGGGATTTTGAGATGGTGGTACCTCTTGATGCATCTCTTGAAAAGTTTAATTTACTTTTTAATCATAATCATCTTCTTTAACTATTTCATGTTTTTTGGGTTCATCAGCTTGTTTTTCATCTCCTCTTCATGGTCTCATAATGTCCAACACATTCCTACTCCTAAAAAACACATCATTTTCCTCTTACCTTGGGTATGTATCGGTATTACCAGGAATAGTACTTGACAATATCTTTGATAAGTTCTTTGAGATCTAACCCATTTAGTGCTTGAGGTTACAAAGATCCATCCTTTGATTATAAATTTCTATCTCTTGGGTGTTCACCCTATGATCCACATTTTCATAAAAGGATGAGAGTATATTTTCCAAATTTTATTGAAGATGAATGACTAGTTCTGGAGGTCTTGATGGAGCTAGTTGAAATTGTTATTGTACTCTAGGAGGGAAGGGATGTTGTGTTACATGGTGCAGTGGTCTAGGAACATGATTCATTAGATGATATCCCAATGTTACTAGGATACTGAATGGTTTCTAAACACATATTTTTAGTAGCAACCTTGACTATTTTGATGCTGCTACTGAACCGGCCTCTACAACTAATGTTTTTACAGTTGCAGAAATTGTTGGTTTTTTTTTATTTTAATTAATATAGTTACAATCAGGGATTTGTTGTTCCTCAACACCTACCTTGAATTATTGATATAATTGTAGGACACTACACATTTTTTAGGATTAGATCTCCATTAACAGAGTATGAGGGGGAGGTTGTTCAATAGTCAGTGTAATTGATTCAAGAACATTGGTTAAGGACTCTAATAATGTAGCTAGTCGAGTATTTTATTATACTTATAGGATTCCTTTCTAGGGTAGTCCATGATCACTCTTCCATGGACTTGAATTAAGAGGTACTTCATTAAACATTTATTGTCCTACCTTGGGTCTTTTAAATATCTTACCTCCATTAATAGAGACATAAATAATGTTTTGAGTAAATGGTTGGAGTCCTTGATAAAATATTTTGAGTTGTATCCACATATCAGGAATGTGATGAGGGAACTTTTGGGTTAGTTCCTTAAATTTATCCCATGTTTATTATGCCGACTCTCCATAAGATTGAGTGAATGTATGGATGTCATTCTAGAGATTCCATGTCAAGATAGATGGGAAGTACTTTCTAGGATTTTCTTGGCCAAATAAACCCAAATAATTATGGACTTGGGAGATTTACTTTTGAGCCAATCAATTTCTTGGTCTCATATAGAGAACGTAAATACTATTATTCTTATCAGATCATATGATACTCTATGGTTAGGACTAGTATCACAGTCTTCCAAGAAGTTGGACATATGTTCATGTGTATCTTCACTTTGAAGCCCATTAAAATGACCCATATTATAGACCATGTGAATGATTCCAGGCTTAATATTTTAGGCATGTTCCTAAACAAGAAGGAGTTTAATATTGGATTCAACACTAATGATTTTTGGTAAGATGTAATCCATAATGGCTTGTTCATGTTGTACTGGTTTTTCTCCATGTATTACAAGTTTCATATTTTTCATGTTGTCTTAATCGAGACTTATATGATTTCTACGATCAGACATTTCTGAATAGTGGCATGCAGAATAAACCTTTCGATATTTGGATTTTAGTTATGTAGTTCTTGTGAATCAAGGAACTTTGAATGAGTTTGAGGGCCCATATCCATTCAATATTCCACAAAATAGAAAGATTCGGTGGAATCCAAAAATAAATAATACGAATTGAAATGGGAATGGGTGTATGCTGACATAATCCAAGGTTCTTGTCATAGGATTCCATTCTTAAAAATTGAAGAATGGATTCCCCTGGTAATGGTGCCAAAATTTGAAAACCTCACCCTTGCCATTAAATTTCCGTGGGCTGTGGTTATATTGGAATTTATATTTATTCCAAAATTCATATTCTACAATGATGGAGTATAATGAAAGTACGCGGTCGATCACATGAGGAACACTTCTGGTTGGAAAGGAACCAGGACATTGAACCCATTGTATTGGAGTCCTCAAAATTTGGGTTGGATTTGGGATTGATTAAGTCTATTCTGTTTGGTGTAGAATTCCATTAGAATTTAGAGATCATGATCAATTTTGGGGTTTAGGTAAAATGATGATCTTGATCCAAACATGGTATGGTACTAAGATTAGGTTGCAAATAACTATAAAGATCACTAGTTTCTTATAGTCAAACCAACTAGAACTATCTTATATGAAACTATCCATTGGGCCAAATGAATATAAAATCCTATATTCATTAATCCTAGGTTTTATGGAAGAAAATTTCACAGGATAATGATTATAGTCTATAATATTCAAATAAAGGTATTTTCGTTCATCCAAACATTCCATGGTCATGTTTACATAAAATAATTGATTAAAAAAATTAATATAAATGGGTTACTAGCCTTAGGGATACCAATTTATGATTTTGTATATTCTTTATGTATGTAACACCCCAACTCTTGACCCTTAACCTAAGTGGTTTAGCCGCTCATGAAGGTAATAATTGAGATTGAAGAAACCCTTATGAGAATTCTTGGTAGATTAAGAAAATAATTCAGATATGAAAATTTTCAAGTAGGGTTTCAAGAATCATTAATTTAACAACTATATCATACTATAAATCAATCACTCATTGACTTGAAATAATAAACCCACAATAAGGAATGTTGTATCTGCTGTCATAGGGAAACATAAATGGTGAATGAAAGTTGAAACTGTATATGAAGATGAATGGGAAGTAGAACAATAAATGGTTCTTTATTTTAATTTAATAGGTATAAAAATGTCTATAGATGATGTGGTGGAGAATATATGGTAGAGAAATTGACATATAATCATAAAAAAATGAGAGAGAAATTAAGAGGAGCCATTTTTTGGTCTATTGTGTGATCGTCAGAAGTAAATAATTGGGATATTATATGATGTGTTAACATATCATGTTGTGTAATTCTGATCCAATATTTTTATGAAAAAATATAGATATGGTAGCAATATCAGCCTAAATCATTGATATTTTCTTGTTTGACTCTTCTCACAATGTTTAACTAGTCTTCACTTGTGTTTCTTCCATCGACACGATACTTAAATTTGGAATTGAATTTCAAACATTACAGGATGTGTATTAGAGATTCACGTTGTATAATAATTTTATGGCTTATAATTCATTCAAGTCATGTGATATGCGGTGAGTGATTATTTCACTTTAGGTAATCCTATTTGACGATGTGTAATGGTAATTATTGTCCCCTTTCTTTAAATTTTCCTTTAGTGTATTTAAAACATATTCCCTACAATAATCAATAAAAACCTTCTGAATTATTGGGTTAAACATTAATATATTTTAATTAAATTATTTTTAAATGTGTATACTAGTTGAACTTGTCATAGTCTATCATTGACATACTCCCTTGTTTCAACCTCATAAAATCCACTACCCTCTCCTACCTAAGCATATTAGGGTAGATGTTGTCTATGAACATCTCCTAAAATTTCGTCTACTCCACATATTCTAGATGTCCATACCAAGTCTAGATGTCTGAATAATGAATCTATTTACTATGTATCATATAAGACACCTGATTGAAACAATTATCAGCATAAATTTACAAATGGTCAAGGATTTTCTTGATAGATTCAATAAAGAATTAAATAGCATTCAGTCCACCCTCTTCGATTATTGTTAGAGGGTGATGCAACTGTAACCCCCATCTCATTTCAGAAATACTCTTCAAAAACCACCCCAATTCTCTATCATTAAACTAATATATCGAGAAACATCCTCAAAAAACTACTCTCTAGTTTCCTCTCCCACAACTATCAGATCCATTGGTTCCACTACTAGAGACACATTTCTAGCCATGTCCTTCTATCATCCTACCAGCAAGTGCCATCATGGAGGCATATCTCTACAATTCCAAACACATATCTTAAGACAAAATAAATAACACTTAAACATTTACATAATATGGATTCCCATAATTCCACAACATGTCATTACCCATACCCTACCACATGGTAAAAAATGAGGCACTATCACTACCCTCAACCATCCCTCATCCAGGTAATGGTTAACAATGGGTAATACATTTTAATATTTCTAGATTTTATATTATACACCCATTTATTGACTTAAATTTTCCACATTTTGCATCATTTACAATTATCAATTTCACATTTCCCATGGTTTTATTTAAATTATAGAAATAATGAAAAGAATTTTAATTTAGACAACTTACCGAAAACATGTTTTTTTGTGCGTACCTAAAATAATGCATGTCACAATAATTCATAAGTTCCTAAAATGATGTATGACTACAAAAATATTTTCACATTCCAGGACTTGATGAAAAAATATAAAATAATATTATTTTACAAAAATAACATCATCTAACATGAGATAATAATCAAATGTAACAAAAAAACATCAATAACATCATCCCACCATGGGTACTTAGGTTTTCCCCAATACATGGGTTACCTACTCCCATTCATGAGGTCATGACTAAGGATTTAATCGTCCTGGTATATTAACTACATTTTCCATATAGTAATAAAAAAATAAATGAAAAGAAGACATATCCTTTGATACCGCTTTGTAACGTCCTAACTTGGGTGTCATATACAGGTGCCCCAAGCTGGTTCGCTACGTGATTTCAGGAGTTCCTCCTCGTATGCCAAAACCAGTTGGCTAGTAGGGTGGGTCTTCTAGATATATCATTGTGATACTATACAATATTTATCAAAGAAACAAAATAGCATAAATAATTAACAATATCCAAATGATAATAACCAATAACTAGGACAATGATATTACAAATACAAACTAGAAAAACAAGATAAACCAAAATGAGAAAACATTATCCAAAACAAAAGTAGTAGATATTTCATGTTATATATCATTCATGTGTCAAATTAAAACCCAAAATAAATACACACTAACACCTCCCAATAAGGTATCTACATAATTTATAGTTCCCTTATCCATGCTCCATCCCAATTTATCCATCTAACATAGGGATCTTGCCCATATAATGACCTATAAAAAAGAAGTCTATCTGTGTACCGATCAGGAATCCCGAGTAGGGTGTGAGTGCAACTCAGTAGGCCACCACCAATGATTTCTAAAACAATATCTAATAAATAATTGTGTATGATGTTGTATAATGAATAAATTAAAATAATAATGTAAAAAATTCCACATATAGTTATTATTTTTTAACCACATAAAATATTTGGGTTTACAATGAGACCATAACCATAAAAACCTACTTCAGCATGTTCCACATTCTAAACCACCCAATAGGGACATCACATTTTATTACATCATGGGTTTATGTTAACAAATTAGGTACATTTTCTCATTCATAAAATGGAATCCTAGGGATAAAGTCTAACACCCCATGGGTATTTAAAGCACTGGTCCTTTGTTGACAACTCTGTGATCACATATATACTTAAATATATTGGTGGCAAGAGAGGATTTATCGAAAATCACATGTATTAGAAGTATAATTCTCAATCCCCTAACATAGACCTTGATATCACATAAAATGGTTACATATTTACAACTATTTATCATTAATTAGAACAATTATTTATTCGACCAATTTTAAAATTTCATTTACCAATCGATATTAATTTAAAATATATCATTTTCATATTAATAGAACACACCAAGGGTGTATACCTATTTAAAAAATATCAACACAGAACATTTGAGGCTAGAAATTTCACAAAACATTAATCAATTAATTTTATAATCCCATTATTCACCCATTTCACTATCACATAATAATCTAATTTTATTATCAAATGGGAAAAAAATTAATTAATTCATCTATTTTAGAGCACAATTTCCCAAAGTGGAAGTCAAATTTTAAAATTTTCATACACATAATTATAATCAAGACAACAAAATTTTACACTTAAAGTACCTACCTCAAGATCGTTGATGGATGTTCAGTAATCCAAAATTCCCAATTTTAATAGAAATATCAAAATCATAATGGTGTGTTAGATCTAGGTCAAAATCTAGGATCAATATCCAATAGAACATAATCATAAAACCCTTGATTTAAACCCAATTAAAATTGAGTAAAATAACATGTCTTCATCTGGAAAGAGGGACCAGAGGGAGAGAGGAAAGCGAATGGAGAATAAAACACATACCAAAGAATATATTATCCTTCAATTGGATCATATATTTGTCATGAAAGGGGTTCGAGGAGACTCAGAATCCTCCTAGGAGCCTTCAAAATAGAATTAATTAATTTAAGGAAGAAATAGGGTGTTTAGGGATTAAATAATTGGGGGTTATGGAATTTAAAATATATTTTTGGGTATTTAAAACCCCATATGCATGGTTTCCTTGGAAGGGGTGCATAGTTTTCTATATGGTTCACCTTAACTGTGGGCCGCATCTTATGGGTGAATGGTTCCTCTTAAGTGTTAAAAGGTTTGAAATTTCATGCACCCTCCATGAAAACCACCACTTTTTTGGGGTGCGTGATTTGGGAGGGTGGCCACATTATTTGGCCAAAATGTGCACCACTTTCCACCTCACCAAAATATGTAGTGTGGTTTCATAGCCCAAACTTTATGGTTTTCCATAACCATGTTTCCAATATTCACTGCCCATATAGTTTAAAAAAAGTATCAAATTTCATCCAAAACATCCCCAATGTAAAACCCAACCAAGATATACAACAAAAAGGGTAATAGAGTAACTAAAAACGAGCACAAAACATCTCTATAATGGTCATGTTATTATATATTTAAATTGTGGTAATTTTAATAAAAATTTGTATTAATTATATAAAAATCAAGACAAGTGTTTGGATATTTTTTAAACATGTTTTTATAAATATCAAAGGTTTTTCTATTTTCCCCCATAAAAGTTACATCTTGAAACTCGAAAAAATATTTTTTATTATCTTATGTTACTTTCTTTGTTTTTATTTATTTTAAATTAATATTAGTTGATATTAAGCACATTATAACTTGTTTAATTATTTGTAATGTGGTTTTATTATGTTTTCAATTTATATGCATGTTTAATTCATGTTTGTAATGGATAGTTTTGAATTTTGTGCCCTCAAATTCAATCTTGTTATTTTTATAGGATATTTTATTGACTAATTATTATGGAGAGTATTTAAATTATTTTTGAGTGATTTAAATTTATTTAATCAATATTCACTATTTTAAAATTTTTAATTATTTGAGAGATTATTATACAATTATTATATGTTTTTCTATCTCATTATGATATTATTGTATTATTATGTTCTGGACTCTCTAACCCCACTAAGCTGTGATGAGTTTATTTTTTATAGATTAGTTCAATACAAGATGTTGTATAGAGTGGGAATGCTATAAAATTTTGATATGATAATTTTTTAAGATAACTTTTGTATTTTCAAGGGATATATTGTGAAAACTGACGTTGTGATCTATTGGGAAGTGTTTTACATTTTACCTTTGTGGAAAATTTCTCTCTACTGCTAGAAGATATCTCAATTACTGAAAAAAAACATCTATGACTTCTTCAACTTCATTGATGAGAAAATCAAGATAATCAAATTAATAATAACTAATACCAATGTTTTATTCTTCTTCAATCTATTTCATTCATTTTTATTGAGTGTGTATCAGTTTTTCTAATATCTCACATGATAAAAGTTTCGTTTTATTGATTTTTGTACAATAGAATTTTCTATTTTTGGGTTGAGACTCTCGTATTCTAAATTCAGGACAATTCAGGTTTTGACTCTTAATATCTAGTGATAGGTTTTTATTCAGGTTATCATTCCCCATGAAAAATTCTTGTTTCTGGTTATTATTTCACTAGAAATAGTTATTTGTAGTAGGGATATCATTCCTTATAAAAATCATATTAGTTCAGATGGTATCTCTCACCGATTAAAGAGGTATAACATTAGAATAGGTCCATTATACACCGAACAACTATAAAAAACATCCTTGAATATTTTTTCACTTATTCCAATAATAATATAATCTATTAATTAAAATTTAAAATTAATCTACAACATCATTCTATTTATTAAAAATTTTATTTTGCTATTCCTCCACCGCTCTAGACCAACTATCATCTTCCTACAGTACTAAACACATTTTTTGGGAACTTACTAAAAAAATCGGTGACAACCACACAGGCCTAACAGACCAGCACAATCCCACATAAGTGATGATACAAATATCTTCTAGGATAAACAGAATTAAGGGGCCTTCATAAAATTGTGAGTAAATGGGATGTCTATTGGCTTTATGAATTCATTCCAAGGTGGGAGTGCGTGGTCCAATGTTTTGGTGGGTCAATATAGGTGTGGTGCAGCCGGTGAGGCATGTGTGCATGTGATGTGGGTGACGATCCCTCACTAAAATCGTGGGTGTTATACATTTCTAATTTTATATATTTAAGGATGAATCTTTAATGAATTTATATGTGGGATAAAATCGAATGTGGGTACCATTTTGGTGTCCTTAAAATGAAGGGAAATAACATTATCTGTCTGATCTGTTACACCTCATTAGTCTCACCTTTCCTACAATATCTTATTCAACCTCATTATGATGTTTGTTCTAATCAAACTCATTTTATATGATCATTTTAATATCTTAAATCTCTATTGATCACGTATTCAGAATTATTCTCGCTCAATTTTATTCATATCATGAATGCCACTACATATTGTATTCATACGGATAAATAATTGAAGTACACATGGTTGAATGAAAAATATATTGTAGTATGACATTTTAATATGTGATGAGTATGAGAATTTAAAATTTTGATAAACCAGTTGACTATCCTTTCATCAACGTACACTATATTGTGAAGGAGAAAACTCCATGAATCTTAGTTTTGTTGTGTCATAAAAATGAAACCCACTTTTTATGGTCTCCAAGAACCTGGGATCTTCAGGAATATAAAATGAATTGAAACCAAATATTTCATGGGTAATCAATTTAGTTGAAGAATATAATAAAATTGGTTATCTTTATATATAAATACTTAGCAAATTCCATGATTTTTTCTTCAACCATTGTAACAGCTTGAGATTTTGTGAGATATTTTTTTAATTGATTTATGCTTTTTGATATTTTAATTTTACACAAAACTGAATATATCATTCTTTATACAAAAGAACTATGTTTTTCTCGCTCTACACTAAGTTAAGAAGGCTCTACAAGCATCATTTCCTTATCCTATGTTACATGCAACACAAATTTTCTATAAAACATCTTTTATTATTTTAAATTATTTAAACAATACAATTACAACATATCCATTTGTATGAAGGGCATGAATAGGATTAAATGAATTATGAAATTATTTTTTATACATGCATAAATAATTATTTAACCAAATAATTATAAATAAATGTAAAACCCTTTTTAAAACAAAAGTAAATAATTTTCTAAAAATAAAATTTAAATATGCCCAAGTGTGTTTTATAACAATAAATAAATAAACAAATCTTCTTGTGATTATCTTAAATATATATATATATAATATTAAATATAATTTTTAACATTCAACCTATCTTTCTTATAGATATTATATAAGGCCAAATCTAATTTTACACATAATATATTAATATATATATATTTATAATAAGATTTATTTACCTTCTTTTCTTGGCGCAGTTGTTTTAAATATAGTTTTTGAACGTTTTATATATTAAATTTTAGAAAATAAACTTATCATTGTAAATAGGAAAATAAAAATTTTCTCTGGATGATTTTTTTGGTATTTTTCTCTTAAGTTTCATGTTTTTATGAATATTTAAAAATATTGCATTTTAATTGAAAATAAATTTTTCATCTAAACAATTGATTTTGTTAAATTATATTTTTAATTTTTTTAATCTTTAATTAGATACAAGTTTATATTTTAAAACAATTTTGGTAATTGGAATCAAATTAAAATTGAATAAGGATATAAAAATGTTTCAATCTTGTGAAAGTTTTTACATTTAAAACTAGTATTCTTGTTCCATCAATGAAATTAATTTAAAATTTATTTCTTCAACTTTTATGTTTTGAATTTTGAAAAATGGATTCCATATATGGAATCATTGGTTACAAATTATGTAAATAGGTTGATTTTATTTTTTAGCATTATGAATAGTATCTTTTTTAATTTTTTTAACACTGTAAAAGGTTAATCAGGTAATTAAGGGTAAAAATAATATTATAAATATTATAAAATTACCTGAAAACCTGTAATAATTTCATTTTATGAGTTTTTTTTGACAAAAATAATCCTTGGGACGATATTATAACATTTTGAGGCCACTTGTATGAGAGTAAGTCAATTGTTATATTTTATTTAAGGAAATGATAAAGATATCATACTCATATTTTTAATAACTATATCATTTTTAATATAGGTTTATACATAATATAAACTCGACTATAAATATTAATTTGAAATATTAAATGTTTTTAATTGTTAGGGTAATTTATTTTAAATCATTAAGTAATAAATAATTACTTTAGTGGATTATATAGCGATGCCATAGTAATTTTATACTTAATGGAAATATAAAATAAGTGTTATTATAAATATTAAAATAAAAAAATTATGTCATTAATGTAACAAATGATTTTTATAGAATAACATGAACCATTAAGGATATAATAAAATATTTATTTATAAGTTAACTTGTTATATTGATATTTCTAAAAATCCAATTAATGAATAGTGACAAAATTGATTCTCATGACATTTTATCAAAATAATTTATTCTTAAAATATTTTAAAATCATAAAACATGTTTAATAATAATATGGTCTAATATGTTATAAAGTGTTTATTTATTATGTAATAGATACCACATAAGTAAAAATTACAACATTTTAATATTGAAAAAGTTGTTACTTTAATTAAAATAAAAATAAGTTAATTAAGTGTTAATCAAAATGATAAGGTTTTAAAAAATACCAAAACTATTCTAAAATCTATTTTTTGATGATATTAAAACCTTATAGATTCTTAAATTTCAATATATGACCTTCTGTGGTATTTTTATTGAGTTTTTATTTGGTATATAATAATATTAATAATATTTTTTAGGGTTTCCAAAGGTTACCCTCCCCACTCTTATAAAACGGAACATATCATTCTCTGTTATTAACACCTATAATTACATTTCTCTTTGACAAACTCTACCATATTATCCTCCCAACATCATTATATTTATATTTTAATCCTTTATTTATGCATAAATCCAATCGAACAAGTCCTTATTTTCAAACCCAATGGATATACCCAAAGAAAAGGTAATGTTCATCAACAAATGTTTTTTTATTACTTCCTTGAACACCCGAATTTTTTTTATTTCATATTTATAAAATATCATCAGTACAATAAATATACATATATGTTGTTATATAAAGGTTTCTAACTATTCTTTCACACACTTCTATCTAATGGGCAATAAACTTATCGTTGGTGTGTATGGCGGATAATTTCCTCACGATACGATGATTTTCATTTTTCCTTTACCACCTATCATGTTGTGAATTATAATAGAAAAACTATATTTTTTATGATATATATTATATTTATAACATAATTATACTAATTTAAAGATAATATCATATATAAATTTTTACCATCTAACATTTTCAGAAACGATATCGTCGCTCGTGTGTACGTATGGATTACCATCACTACGATACGATGTGATTGTTTCATCCATATTTCACAAAATGGTAATAAGTGCGTATTTTATGAATATATATTATATATATGACATAATAATTATTATTTAATGATAATAAATCATATAAGTTTTATTCCTTTAATTTCATAAGAAAATGAAAACAATGTTCATGTGTATGTACGACCTACTGTATCCAGGAACGATGTATTTTATTTTTACATATAATTTTTTTGAATAAACATAAAAACATATATAATAAATATATATGATATTAATGTAATTTTTATAATTATGGAGTCGATTAAATCATGATCTATTTAATAGGATCATGGAAAACAAGCCAAAAACATGTGATAACAAACCAAATATTACTCGAAGCATAACATTAACATAGAAATGTTAATAAAATATTAATATGGATTCATAATAAAATAATATACAGTATTATGTATAAGAATATTGTTCTTTTATATATTTATAATAAAATTATATTTATTTTTCATGATTTTTTTATGAGTACTAAGATAATCAATAAATAAGGTATGATAATTTTATCTCACTTTTCATTTCAATGAGATACATGCCATATTCACTACTCACATATTTTGTGGGGTGTATATATATAACTATGAAATTTTATATAATTACCTTAATTTATTTAATGATATAAAATCTTTAATTGATTTTATTATTTTTGGGGTTCATGATTCTAAAGTAGTAAGGGATTTAGGCCTCACTTTTATTTTGGTGGGAAACATGCATTATACCCAAGTTGTTTCTTCTACATGGGGTATATACTACCCATGAATTTAATTTATGAGTCTTATCCAATATATTATTATATTTTCATACTCTTATAACTATATTTCTTCCTAGAGGAATGTTATTTTACTTATTATAACGTGATAAGTATTTGTTTCCCAATCACTTCATCTTTCTGGATTGTTTCGTTTTAAGTCTCCATTATGGAATACTTATCATCTATATCCATGTTGTTTAAAATTATTTTCAAAACAAATTTTAATATTTTCCAATGGATATTTAAATTCATTTTTATCCATTTTTACTTTATAATACATAATTTTAATGTTATTTTTATCATTTTCCAAATGTTTTACTTTGTGAATTCTCAAGAAAATGAATGAGAAGAATGTTTTATTTTAACTTATATGACATGAATGGATTTTTCTACTACAATGATGCCTTGTTTCCTTGAATCGTTTTTTATAAGATAATAAGTTTATTTTCAATGAATATTTTTTCTTTTAAAAATTTGTGAAATTTTAAAAAAGAAAACTTTTTCAAAGTAGAAAGGATATTTTTTTTAGGAAATGTTTTCAAGTGGTCTCTCAAAATTAATTTCCATATATAATAACATTATTTAGTGTTAATTATGTTTTAATGGGTATATGATTCAATGATTCCATAATTATTCATTCCAATATTGGTTTATTTTTATGATGGAATGATATTTTTGATGACCATTTCTTTTCCATGGGTTGTGGTTTGATTGAATGATGTTTATGAAACCCATGTCCTTCAATTGGTAATGATATGATGGGTAATTTATATTCTTGTGGAAAACATATTTTTGGTTTTATTATGTGATGGGTGGGACATATATCTCCCTCCAATGCATTAAGTAATGATAAATATTCTATAAGCTCAAAAAGGTACATGGGAGGTCATCCTAAGCCTACAACAAGAGGGTACACGGGAGGTCATCCTAATCCCTCAAAAAAAGGGTACACGTTAGTTCATCCTAAGCCCACTACATGAGGGTATACAAGGGGTTATCCTATGACCAAAACAAAAATGTACCTTAGATGCCATTCCAATAATGATGTAGGTATATAGGTGATTAACCCGGGAATAACATACAAAGAATTTCGTGGAGGGAATCATTGACATAAAATATTCTAAACATAAATGTATGCCACAATTTCTATGTATTTTGTCACTATTATACTCTCATGGATCATGTGAATTGATTTTCATGTGATTCATGTATTATGATCATATAATATTTAATCCATCACTTATATATATGATCTATGGTATGAAGGGTTTGATTTTCAAATTATATACTCATGTTTTTATACCCATGTGAAAATGTTATTCTTATATAACATCCATGATTACCCTAACATGGAATCTATGTTGACCCTTTCTTAGGTTTCCTTTCATATAGTAATAAATAAAGGTTTTTTGTTGGGGTACAAAAGGGGACTATCTTTATGGATTTTTTTGTATATCATTCACCAAATTAGAAGAATGTGTTCCATATTTCCAAAGGCACTAAACTATTATAGTTCTCAAGAATGTTTTTTGTAATATAATTAATATTAATCTAAAAAAATGTAATATCATTAGAAAATAACAAGTTATTATAGTTGGTATTAGAGAAATGTTTTATTTATCCTTTGGAAACTATGATGAGAATACTTTAGTGATATCTATTGATATATTTCTAAGGATATGTCTAGGGATGTCTCTATGGACAAGTCTATGTATGGGTGATAATCGTAGAGTATTCACAATGATCATGAATGGCTTAGGATTAAGCCGATGGTGTCAAAGATTGAAATTTTATAATTATTTTCCCTAGATTTTTTGGTTTTCCATCTATGGTTAGTTTTTCTCACATTATTATTTTCTATTTATGCAATGTATAGAACCCCAAGGAACCAAATTAATTCTAAATTTAATGGACAATGTAAATATTTTCCTCATTATTAGGAAAATAGTATGGTATTTGTAATGAAAAATATTATTTCTATACACACACAAGCTATGAATCAGGTTGGACTTCTGAATTAGAAAATGAGGGAACAACTTTTTGTCAAGAATTTTATGAGAAAACACCGACCTTATTTTAATGGGTCTTCTGATCCACTTAATGGTGAATAATGGATCGATAGGAGTGAAAATATATTTTCCTACCTTTAGTGTTCTAAACATGATAATGTAATTTTGGATTTTTATTATTTGGAAAGTGAAGATGATCAGTTGAAGACTCTTATTAATAAAAAAATGGAAAATGAAGAAATTGAATATATGTAATTGGAATCATTTAAGAGGATACTTTTATTTATTTAATCCCCCCATATTACAGAAACAATAATGTAGATGGAATTTCATATGCTTAATTAAAAGGATGATGAATCAATTGGTATTCATGAAGCTAATTTTACAATACATTAAAGGTATTATCCTATGTTAATCATATGCTTGAAAAGAAAAATTGACTGATTCATCAGTGGCCTAAAACCAAGTCCTTTAATGGCCTTATCAACAAGAGACTTTTGTCGATATCAATAATTCGTTTGATGTGAATTGAAGGTAGAAATGTTAGTTCAATATTCCCCCCATTACATTAGCTTTGATAAGAAAAAAAGATCAAGTATCATGAAGACATAAATAGTGGAATGAAATTTTAGTAATCTGTATGGAACAAATGTGGGAAGAATCACTCAGGTGATTTATTGAAAGGTATAAGAGGGTGTTACAAGTGTTAAAAAAGTTCATAGAGTGGAGATTTCTGATGTGATGGGAAGAAGGTAGTTAATGATGTGAATAATGATAAATATCCATAAAAGTCACCTATTAAAATTCATTGTTTAGATTATAATGAGTTTTTGCATTATGATAACAAGTTACCCAATACATAGAATAATGTGGATGATATGCCAGAAAAACGAATGGGCAAAAAGAGAAAATGAAAATCTGATGATATCACAGTGGAATAAGTGATCCATGATAGTTATGGAATCCATATCCTTCCCTCATTTGATAGGAATTTTATGTTTGATTTTATATGAATGGACCCTAGGAAATTCATATTGATCATCCATTAGTGAATTTTTAAGTGATTATCTATTAGTAGTATGTAATAATGAAATCATATACCAGTAAAATGAATATCCTTATATTCCCATGAAAATGGTTTTTTAATGAAAATAGATTATATAATTAATGAAGGGGCATGGGATTATTGAATATGTTTTTACAAGTATATATGATGAATATATTCACATGTCTAATATGGGAAAAACAAGAGATACTTTATGATATATAGAAGATCAATGAAAATATTTTTTGAGAAATTTTAGTGACCTTATTTCAAAAGTTTTGGACATTCAACTTTTGGAAGTTTTATAAGGTTAAATATTTATGTAATGGATTCTGTTAATATTTGGATGAGGTTTTAGAGGTAATATTATTATCTCACCATATGAGGACTTATCTATATTGGATAACTTATGTTAACCTATTTTTATAATGTTAAGACAGATAGAATAACCTATAATCCTATGGAAATCATGATCTTTTAATGATTTTGGAATAAGAAACTCACCTTAATTTCATTAAATAAGATATGAAGTGGAAATTGATCAAGAAACAATGAAACAATGATATATTTTTATAAAATGTAATGGAGTCAAGTAAGTATTTATTATCAGGAAAATTATTTAACTATAGGGAAATGATCTTGAAATCAAAAATGTTATCCTAATAATTTCTTTTCTGACGAATCAAATGGTCCCTTATATTATCACAAATTTATGTCCTTGTGATTGTTAAATTTCTTTTAAACAAGTTCTCTATCACTCTCTATCAGAACATGGTAGTTATATTTCACTTTTATGTCCATGTTTTCACTTCCCACCTATGTTCTCCCATGTAGAAACCCAGTTATGAGTTACAATGGCTAACTATAAAATTTTCAACATTCCCTTTTTAAAAGGAGGATTTAGTATTCATTTTTAAGAATAGGGTTTACATGAAAAGATCATTAAATAATTAAAACTTTTGTAACATGATGATCTTTTAGGGAGAAATCCATTTTAAGGGTTGTAAAATATAACAACCTGATATTTTGGGAAATATTTTTTTTTTCAAATTGATTTAATATTTTAAATATATTTAATTTCACAAAACATTGAATTTATATTTTTTAACAAAAGCACTAAGTTTTTCATATACTACACCATGTTAATATAGAGCTACACAAAACACCATATTAGCGTGCATTACACAACCACTAAGTTTCTACAAAACATATTCTATTATTGTAATTATTTAAACAAAAAAAATTACAACCTATCCATTAAAATAGTGGGTATGATAGGGATTAAATGATTTTTAAAATTATGGATTAAACATGTATAAATATTTTTTTAACCAATTAATTATAAATGAATTGGAAACCCATTGTAAACTAAAATGAAATGTTTCTCTAAAAACCTATTTAAATGTTTACAAGTGTGTTTTATACCAATAAATATACAAATAACTCTCTTTGGACTATATTAATGAAATATATATATATATATATATAATATTCAATATAATTTTTAAAATTCATATTTTGTTCTAGACATGATATGTGAACAAATCCATGTTTATGCATAAAAGATATTTTTTTTAAAGATAGATTTACATCATTTTGATGGTGTACTTGTCTTAAATAACAATTTGGACACTTTTATAAGTTATATTTGTGAAAATAAACATATTATTTGAAATAGGGATATACAAATTTACTTTTATTTACATTTTTGTTTTTCTATTAAGTTTCATGTTTTGAATAAATGTGAAAAATATTGCATTTTAATTGAAAACAGTTTTTTCATCTAAATAATTGATTGTGTTAAATCAAATTTGTAATTGGTTTTAAAGTACATTTAGATTATTTTTTATCATTTAATAATATTTATGTCATTAGAATAAATTTATAATTTAATTTGGGTATAAATTTTTTTAAATATTTTAAACATTTTAACTTTTAAAACTCGTTTTCTCATTCCGTCAATGATATTAATTTTAAATAAATTACAGTAACATCAATGTTTTGAATTTTGAAAAATGTATTCCATATTTTGAATAAGTGGTCCAAATTATGTAAATATATCTTTTTATTTTTTTCATTATGAATGGTATCTTTTGTAATATATTATTAACACAGTAAAAGGTAAATTGAGTAATTAAGAGTAAAAACTAATATTATAAATATTATAATATTACCCTAAAAATTATCCTAAATTAATTTTATGAGTCTTTTTTGACCAGAATCATTTTTTTATGATATTTTAACCTTTTTATCCACTTTTATGAGAGTAAGATAATTATTCTATTTTATTTAAAGAAAGGTTAAAGATGTAATAACCATATTTTTAATAACTATATCATTATTAATATATTCTTATACAAAAGATAATTAATACTATAAATAATTATTTAAAAGAATTTTTTTTTATGTATCCTGAAATTTATTTTACATTTTTTAGGAAATAAATATAAACCTTATAGACTTATAGAATTATGATGCCTTAATTGTTTACCTAATTGAAATAGCAAATAAGTGTTAATAATTTTTTTAAAATAAAACTAATTTGAGATAATTAAAGTAAATAACAAATTTTATTGATGAAATTAAACTGTTAGGGATATAATGAAGTATTTTTATAAATTTTAACTTTTTATATTTATAATTATAAAAATACATGTAATTAATAGTATCATAATTGATACAAATGATATTTTATAAAAATAAATTATTATTAAAATATTTGAAATTCATAAAACATATTTAAAAATTAAAAATTATGATCACATAGTCTAATATGTTATAAATTGTTCATTTATGATCTAATTTAAACCACATAAGTTAAAATTTCAACATTTTTATATTGAAAAATTTGTTACATTAGTTAAAATAAAAATAGGCTAATAAAGGGTTCATCAAAATGATATGTTTTTAAAAATTTCAAAAACATGCATAAAATAGATTTTTTTACATGATATTAAAACATTATATCATCTTATATTAGAATATACGACCTATTTTGAGGTATTTTTATTGGGGTTTTACTTATTATAAATTTATAATTCTTAGAGTTTCCAAAAGTTCCCCACCCCTCTCATATAAAAGGGAACCTATCCATCTATTTTATTAACACCTATAAATCCCCTTTTATCTACACAAATATGTATAAATATACTCCCAAAAACCTTTTATTCATCCTATAATACCTACATTAAGTAAATATCCAACCAAAAAATCCTTTTGTGAAAATCAAAATGAGATACCCAGGGAAGTGGTAATGTTCATCAACACACGTTTTTGTACTATTTATTCCCTAAAACCCATAAATTATATTTATTTCATGTTTATATAAAAAATACGTATCCTATATATACTTATATATAGTTAAATTAAGGATTCTAAATTCTATTTTACAAAATTAGATCTAATGGGTAATGAACTTACCATTCGTATGTACGACAGACTACAACCTCGCGATACGATGATTGTTTGTTTTTCAATTACCACTTCCCATGGTGGGAGTATTGATGGAAATTTTGTTTTTATGATGTATATTAAATTTATGAATTAATTTTACCTCTATAATGTCAATAACACATATAAATTTTTACCATGTAATATTTTGGGAAATGATGATGTCGTTTGTGCGTATGAATGGGTTACCATGTCCACGATGTGATGTGATTCATTTTTCATATGTATTCCATATGGATGGTAATAAGGATAAATTTTAGCCATATATTTGATATATATATCATAATAATTATTTTTTAAGTATAATATATTATTTATTTTTATATATTTTAATATGGAAAGACAATGAAAATAATGTTCATGTGTATGTACGACCTATCGTCTCCATGAATGGTGTATTTATTTTTCTACCTTTGAATTTTATAAATCACCATAAATACATATATAGTAAATATAAAATATATAGATTTATTTTTAATAATTCTTTATGAGGTTAAATCATTATATTTATAATAGGAACAATAATAACATGTCAAAACACTTGCGAAAAACAAAGCAGATATTAATCGAAGTGTAACATTAACATATAATTGTTAACAAAAGTGTAATATATATTCATAATAAACTCATATATGGTATTAGATATAATAATATGGTTCTTTAATATATTTATAATAAACATATATTTATTATACATGATTTTTTATGAGTACAATGTGAGTCAATACATAAGGTAAGGAAATTTCATCTCACTTTTTATTTGTGTGAAATACTAGACATATTCACCACTTTCTTTTTTTCTGGTTTATATACTAATTTATGATATTTTATATCATTAATTTATATTATTTAAGGATATTAAAATCATTAATTTACATTATTATTAAATGGGGTTCAATATTCTAATTAATTAAGGTATTTGTTTCTCACATTTATTTCTGTGAGGCACAAGCCTTATAAACAAATTATTACTTCTACATATATTTTTTTATAATTTCCATGAATTTATTTAAGATTTTTTTCCAGAATATTATGATATTTTCATATCCTTATAATTTTCTTTCTTTCATGAGGGATATTATCCTACTAATTATAATGTGATGAGAATATATTTTACAATCTCATTAATATTTGGGATTGTTTCATTTCAAGTCTCTGCTGGGGAATACATATCATCCATGTCCGTGTTTTATAAAAATGTTTTCAAAACACGTTTTAATATTCTATAATATTTTTTTAAAGTAATTATTACCCATTTTTTCTTTTTAATACACGTTTTTAAATGATTATTTTTCATTTTTCTGATGTGTTACTTTGAGACTTTTCTTGAAAATGTATGAGAAGAATGTATTCCTTTAACTTACATGTCACGAATATATTTTTATGATTTAATGATGGAATATTTCATTGAAGCTTCTATTACAATATTGTATGTTTATTTTCAAATATAATTTTTTCTTTTATATATGTGTGGTGTTTCGAGAAAAGAAAATGTTATCAAAGAAGTAAGGATATTTTCCTCGACATTTGTTTTTAAGTGATCTCCCAAAATTATTTTCCATATGAGAAAACATAATTTGATGTTACTTATATTTTAATAGGGATACCCTAAACTTATACCGTTATTATTATTTCTAGTAATGGTTTATGTTTATTATGGAATGATATTTATGAATCCCATTTCATTTTTATGGGTTCTGTTATGATTAAATGTTGTTTTTGAAACCCATTTCATTCCATGGGTTCTAATATTATAGATGATTTATGTTCTCATAGAAAACATATCAATGGTTTTCATTATTTTATGGGTGATACATATATCTGCCTCCAATTCATTGGTCTATTTATGTTCCAAAGGATTAAATAACAAATGAGAAGGAGGGTTGAATCAGTTGTTCACTTTTTATAAGTTTCAAAACCTTTTGAAACCTAACCACTAAAAAATGGTAAGACTTATTTCCTTATAAACATTTACTAAATACTCATGCATGAAATGGTTGGAGAGAAAGTAAATAACACTAGATTTACATGGTTTTTCCTCATTGTGAGAACCTATATCTTTTCCATAGCCACTCTAGTGGGACTATAGAAATCCACCATTCTGAGGGAGTGAATTCAACTTATACCATATCATGTTAGAGACCTTTTATATCCTAATAAGAAATATTATACTAACTCCCATAAGATTTAATTTTTTTATTATAAAACTACATATCAAAAAAATCAATAAATTCATTTTCAAACTGCTCTATAATTTCTCTGTCCAATTTGGCTAGATCCAATTTTCTTAGTCCGCTGAGCCTAGATATGATTCCCTCAGTAAGATGAGTCTAGGTTTTATTCTCTAAAATTAATGAGTCTAGATCGGATTATCTCAATACGATGGACTCAATATGATGAATACATCCTCAATATTCAAGACTCAAACTATTCTAAAAACTCATCCTGGTAAATAAATATTTAGATGTCTGAACCTCCGGACGAGATCTCTATCCGGAAATGACTTTCACGTGATTTCTTCAGCTGTCCTCATTTTACATTTGTGTGAAAAGTTACAATGAACCAATGATATGAGCACGTATTTATTGGTGACTCCTAAAACAAAAGAAGAAATTTTTTAAAAGAATTCATGCTTCCTCATATTTCAAAAACACCAAATATTTCTCACATTTAAACATCAACTTTCACTTATTCGATTATCCTTATATATCTATGAGGTTTATGAAAAATTGAATTTCAAGTATGAACTCTTCAACTCTCCATAAAACTTATAGAATTTTATTTTTGTGTAATATTTGTAATCATCTCATTACAAATTATTTTCCTTCTTTGTGATTCTGAATTATTTATCTTTCTTAGTGACTCCAAATTCTTAAACCGTTCTAGTGAATCTGTATTCTATATCTTTCTCGGTGAATCTAAATTATGGATCATTCTCAATGAATCAAAATTTCGTATCTTTATTAACGAATCCAAATTCTAAATCATTACTATTAATACAATTTCTGTATCTTTCTTAGTGAATCTATATTATGTATCTTTATTAGTAAATCCATATTTTATATCTTTCTCAGTGAATCCAAATTTTGTAACCTTTTTAGTGAATCCATATTTTGTATCATTCTCAGTGATTTAGATTGACTTCTCATTAGGATGGAATTCCCATTATGATGAAATCTACATAATAGAACATTGAAATTATTCAAACCTCTCCACCATTTCATGAAAAATATTTTTCATTAATTTTTCCTGATTTGTTATATCTTTATAACCAGAAAATCATCGTTTGACTTGTTTTATAAATTTGGAAAACTTTTTAACTCCTAACATCACGTTATTATTTCAATACTCTTCAACAACAATATAAATTCTCAAACCAGAAACATCTGTCTCAAAAACTTCTTTCTTTCTAAGCTAGAAACTTCAATCTTTCTGTCATTATAGAAAATTGAATCTTCTAGCAACCAATAAATTCTTCCTTCAATTGTTTTGATTCTTATGATATGAATCTAATGCATATGGATCTGATACTCTATGTTTGGAAAAACAATATTTCTTTAAAACAAACTTTTCTCCCTCTTTATCATTGAATTCAAATGTTCATGTACTTTCAACATTAATACAAAGCTCATTATGAGGTAATGGGTCTGATTCCTAAAAAAATTTGTATGCAAAAAGGATAGTTGTCAATAAAAAAAAAAACATTGTTAAAATAATTTATCGAAATATTTATTCAATCTACCAATTTGAATTTTTTGACAACCCTCATTAACAAATTTTTTACAACTCTCATATTTTTTTCAAAACTCGTATTTCATAAATAACTTGTGTTTTATTTTATTTTTATCAGAACAGAGCCTTTCTCAAAAGTGTGTATCCTAACACCATACTACTACACAAAGTAATGTTTTTAAGGAATTTCACCCATTGATTGAAAAGAAATTTTGTGGCCATGTGAAGATAAACTCCCCCTGACATTTATCTTTTCATCTATTACTTTTCATTATCTCTCCCCCATTATATGATAACCATATCATAATATTCACAAAATAAATATAAGTAGAAACTTCTTACAAAGTAATTTTTTTACCTTCTATCCCCCTTTTTCAAAATAATCCAAAGCTCGATGGTGAACTTCATTATGAGGTTTAGAAATTCATTGGATAAGGCTTCTTAGGAAGTTGCAGTCTCAATTCCATAAACCTTTCTTTGGGCATTGCTTTTGTAAAGATATAAACAATCTCATACTTGGTCAAAATGTATTCCTGAAAAACATCATCAATAAAAAAAATCTATTTTATAATGTGAAACATTTTAAAAATGAGTTTTGATCTTGAATATTGGACAATAATTTGAGGAAGGTTAATTGAACATTGAATATCACTAAGTATATTCAATAGTTTATAATCATTTACATTCATGTCTTCCAATTGATCTTTATTTCACAAAATTTGAGTACAAGCCTAATTAGATGAAACATATTCATATTTACATATTCTCAAAGTTACTAAAAATTTATTCTTTCTATAAAAACTCATACATAATTACTATAATAAAAATATTCATCTTGAGGTTTATTTTCTATCATTTCAATATCAGGTCTAATCAATATTAGTAAACCCACGAAACATCATCTCACTATTTCTTTTGTATAAAAACCCTTGTGACGTTATTCCTTTGAAATATATCAAAAACAATTCTGAAATAATATGTGATTCTTTTGGATTACTTTGATACCTAGAACACAAAGTCACAACATAAAAAATATCAGGCCTTCAATCTCTAAGATAAAGAATACATCCTATCGTCTTCTGAAATACTTTCAGATTCAAAATTATTCCGGATACATCATTAATCAACCTTGAAATCACTTATATAGGAGTTTAAACTTATTTGGATTTTACCATTCTCAAATTCTTCCACAATTCCCCAACATACTTGTATTGAGATAATAAAATGTAATTTTCGTTTTTTGGAGTTATAAATAAAAAAAAGTTAATTCCCCCAACATTATAATTTCAAAATTCTTCTTAATTTCCTCAATAAATTCTTTAAAAAATCTTTCTTCATCCCCAGAAAAAAATATCACCCATATAAACAATTACAATTAGAGATTCTAACTCAAAACCTTTCACATACAATTTACTATCAATGTTTCCTTTAGAAAGGTTCAAAATTTTCAAACAATTTTCAACCTTAGAATACCATGCACATGGAGCTTGTTTCATCATATACAAATATTTATAAAATTTGCAATCACTATTTTCATCCTCATCATGTATAAACCCACATGGATGTTCAATATAAATTTCTTCCTCAATATCACTATTTAAGAAAGATAAATTTAAATTAATCTGATAAAAATTGTAATTATGATATGTATCCATTGAAAGAGACATTCTAATAGTTTCTAGTCATGAAATGGGGGAAAATGATTCCTCAAGATTCATTCCAAAAACATGTGCATATCCTTTACAAACAAGTCTTTCATTGTTTCCGGAAACTTCTCCATGATCATTAAACTTGTTTCAATAAAAACACTTTGTTAGAATAAAATTTTTATATGCAGGTATTGGAATAAGTTCCCAAATTTATTTTTTTCTCAATTTTATCCAACACTTAATTCATACCATCCATTTACTCTTGCTGTTGAAGAGATTATAAAACTGATTCTTCTTCAAATTTTGGGATAAAAGAAGTTTGATTTTATAATCTCAACTTCTTTCTAGTTTGAACCGGAGCCTTATGATTCCCAATAATTTTTTTAGATTCAATATGTTTTAGTAAAGTATGAAATTTAAAAGTTTCTTTCCCATGTAGAATGTAACTCCCCGACCCCAGAAGCCCAAAGACAGTGAATTATTCTAATACATTGGCATGATTACAAAGAATCAAGTCCTGAAAGACAGATCAGTTTAGCTGTCTTGGAATGTAGATTACATACATGAATTTTACTTTAAAATTTCTAACATAAAACATAGCATAGATAATCCTTTGAGAATTCCATTATTCTATTTAACTTAACCCAATATATCAATCATAATAAAATTCTTAGAATCCTGCTAAAAAAACATATGAAAGGGGTGATCTCAGATGCTCAGTGGGTTAAATAATTTAGCAGAAGTTATAAAATTTTAAGAAAAATTGTGTGATAAAAACAACAGCCTTCTTAAACATAAACATGAACATAATATGGAAAAAATAAATCAAACATTACCATATAAACATGCACATGGATATTCTACTAGTCAAATAATCACATGTAATAACTAATTTCTTAATGAGGTAATGCCTAACGTCGGGCATCATAACAACATAGTCAAGGCCTTATCCCAAGACTACAGATAATTTTTTTTTCCTGTCCTTATTCCAAGACACTAGTTTGTCTCATGAGACCTACTGATGCATTGATGGGCTATAGCAGCCCTCACCTGTCAGTTACTAAGTCCACTGCATTCCTCATATGAAAAAGGGTGAAACATAACATAAACATTCGTACTAAAACTAGTTTACAAAATGTAAATACTTTAACCATAAACCATGAATGGTATAGAAATACCAAATCCATAGTCAAACATATCATAACTCATTTAATAAAATATGAAAGATTTTAATATAGTAAATCCACCTTAATCAAGAATAATATCATTTAAAGGATGTTGACATAGTTTAAAATGATTAGTAAAACTTTTTGAGAGAAATATCACTTTTTGTGAAGTCATTTAAAAGTCCTACATTTGTAAAGGAAGTCATTTAAAAGATATTTTTGAATAAAAGTGTCCAAAACCACTTTAAAACTTTTGAAAAGAATTATCATTTCAAAAAATTCATGTCCATATAAATAAATCCTTAAAATCATTTTGAAAACATGGATATTAATTACAAGGATTTAGAAAGATAAATCTTTAAAACATTTAAAATGATGATCTGGTTAAACAAAACCTCCCATAAAACCATAAAATATTCCTTTTGAAAACATTTTTATGAAATATAGGTATCAATGATAAATATTTCCTAGTAAATACTTACACATAAACAATCTCAGATAATAATGAGATTGAGGAAATAACCCTTACCTTCCACTTTCCTTTGGTCATGGGTACATTTAACTGCATGTTTAATGACCATATTATGTTAATGAATTATACCAGAACCATATTCGTATTTATTATATTATACATGATTCATTTATGACTTTATACTACCCATTTAATAATTATTTCCGTGTTAAATTAGCATTTCGGGTAATAATCGATTTCTTTATCATATGTGTTTTAACTTGTTATTCTTGATCATATCATTTAGATAATGATTTAAATACATCCATAATATAAAACAATATTTAGATATAATATATTTTTAGAATATAAATATGTATAAAAGATAGATATATACAAAATGGAAACCCCCGTTTATGGAGATGGTAGGTCATACATATGCATAAACATTGTTTCCATTTTCAAATCATATTAAATGGAAGTAAGTGAATAAGATATATGTAAGTACATATATATATATATAGTGGAGTTATTATTTCATATATTACATACTTATTAATAATATATATTTTTATAATCATCATTGAATGGTGAACCTGAAAATGAATCTCATCGCATCGTGGAGACAGTAATCTGTAAGCACACATGAGCGATGATATTATTTAATTAATGATTAAAAGGTTTGGAATTGGATGGTAAATTAATTGTACAGAGAAATTATCATGACATTTTATTTATTTATATACATATTACTCATCATTATATCCATCCAAATATCATAGTGTTGAATAACAAATTACACCACTACGTGGAGATGGTTGTCCATACATACGCATGTATAGTGACTTTGTCATTCATAATATGGATAGAATAATGAATATGGTTATACCATATTTATAATAACATCAAATTATGAATAAGTTACATGATTTATTATTTTTTTATGGGAATAACAAAGAAAGATAATGTGGAATAAGAAAATAACTTGAAAGATGTGGTGAAATAATTACCTCTTCTTTGGTGGCTTCCTTTTGATTTGATCCAAAGGGATCCTTAGGATGGATTTTTGATAAAAATAAGGCCTCTATGATTAATTGAGTGTAGTATAGAGGATATTTAGGTAGGGTTTGGCTGATCCAAATGGCTTTGGAGATGATATTTTGAGAGAAGGGGAAGTACCCTTTTATAAGAGAGGTGAGTGTCACTTTAGAAAAATCTTGAAATATTACTTTATTATAAAATGATTATTAGTTTATAATGGATCCAAATTATTTTATTTTGACCCTTATGTGGTTATGGGTCGACATACTCTCAACCAATCAGTTTTAGACAAGTTTTGGTTACCATTTTAACCTTATCTTTTAGATTTAAATCTTAGTTAAATAGTTTAACTTTTACAAAGTCTTGTTGTATTTTTATATTAAATGGTTAATAAACTTGCTATAAAATTCCAAGAGAACCCAAAGTGGTTCATTAATTACATATATATCATTATAATAGTCCTTTGGCTGAACCATTGATTTTTAGTACTATTATATCAATTAATAATATTTTATTTGTTTTAAAACCTCATTTATGTAAATTTTCACACTATTTTGTATTTTGTTTTATTGAAAGTCATAAAAGCATGATTATTTCGAAAAAAAATTCTTTGAATCAACCCTGACATGTCATATTAACTTATATAATTAATGAAATTCATCACAATTCTGAATTTACATTTATTTGGATATTTATAATATCAATTATATAATCATTCATTAATAAGGTAATTACTGCATCATCATTGTGTCATAAATAAATATTATTATTTAATGTCTAAAAATAATAAATAAAATAAAATTATGTTGGAATTATTTTTATCTTTCAAATGAATATTTTCGGTCCAATTTATCTTATGTATAACCCTATATTAAAAATGTTTTAGTTTTGAAAATTTGAATTTAACACTTTTAACTCTTCTTTAAATAAAATAATAATAAATGTCCTAATCTAATACAAGTGAAAAAAATGATCATTTTTATTCCTAAGGTTGGTTTTAGTCAAAATAAAACTATCCAATATAATTACAAAATGTGTTAGGATAATTATAATACCATTTTTACCTTTAATTACCCTATTTACTTTTAACGGTGGCAAATAAAAGTCAAAAGTTACTATTCAACAAAAATTATTTTCATCTTATTTTACCAAATTTTACTTACAGATGTCAACCATGTCACTCGGATTTTTTAAATTCAATTCACATAAACGATAAAATTATTTTTTATGCAACTTTTCAAATGTGCCTGTAAGGTGGGTAAAAGACGTTAAACAGTTTAATAAAATTTTATACATCTAATTTTATTATAAAATGACTCCAATGAATTAAATTGAACTTAGATAGGTATTATATATCTTTTTTTATTTAAAATAAATTTAAATAAAATAAATAATTATTTAAATAAAAAGTCGGTTATAAACAATAACACATTATTTTTCACTACTAATCAAAAATTGAAATTTTTCAGAAAAATACCAAAAATTAACCCTAAGATAATTTTGATATTCTGAACTCAAAAATGAATTCAATTTTATGAAATTTAAAACATTAAAGTTTCATTAATTAATTTAATTTTAATTCACGTAGTCAAAACCAAAAAGCGAGTTTTTTAATTGTAAGAACTATCAAAAGATTGACATGTGTTTATGTCAAATTTAAATGTGAAATTACTTATAATGACCTAAATTTTATTAAGTGAGAAAATATAATCCAATTATACTTCTAAACCATTAAAATTAATAATTTAACAATGTAAATTATTTCAATTAAAAAAAATTCAATTAAAATTTAGTATTTTTCACTATACATCAAAATATAAATGTTGTCAGAAAAGTACCAAAAATTTATCCAAACAAAATTTTTATGTTACTCTTATAAAGAAGAATTTAATTTCATTAAATTTAATATATAAAAGTATCAAATATTGGTTTTAACAAGGGTTCTCCATTAAAAGGTGGTAAAATTTCATTTTTTGAAAAATACTTCTTTTATCTGAAAAATGAATTGGTTCTTTTATTATGTATAACAAACACATAATATGGATTAAAAAATAATATGGAGTATATAAAATTAAAAATTGAGTTAATACTATTCATAACCTCCTTTCGGACGACTAGTTTGGTAAGTTTCAGTGTGCTCGAACTCGGTGTTGTGTGTAGCACATGTTATTGAATTACTTTGAAGAGATAGCGTTCTATGAAATCTTGGGGCGTTACATTCTCCCCTCATTAAATAAAATTACTCTTCACAATTTAAAATTTTTCTTTGAAAATAAATGTTAAAAAATAGAAAAAATACCTTTGTGGAAAACCCATGTCGGAAATTGGGTTAGTAAAATTTAATCTTAATAAGTGGGAAAGGGAAATGAAAAAGTCACCTCCAAATTATGATCTCTATTAGGAGAAAATTGGTGGTAATTAGAGACACATAATTGGGGGAAAACGTATATATTTATAAGGAGTGGTCAAAGTCATGAATCACAAATAAATGTAAAATTGAGGGCCTCAAATCCATCAATCTATGATGATTTAAAATATCATCATTTCAAGAAAGCATAAGGTATTAGGATAACACATTTTTTGTTTTAAGATATCTTACCTAATGTTTAAGAATTAATTTATTCATATAATTAGATGAAAAAAATACATTTGACAAGTAGAGTTTAATCCTTGAACTAATTCCTACCGAAAACTCATCTTTCACTCCAAAAGATAATAGAACTCAAAAATGTTTTATTTATCCTAATTGTTTAGGGTTCCAAAAAAATAATTTATTGTTTATCTATCAGAAAATTTTAAAAATACTAGATTATATAAACAAGGAAATCATGTAGGCTAGTGGTAATTGAGGCACCATTGTCGCCCTTCTGCTGTGGGTTCAAGTCTCACTTCCTTGCCCGAAGCGACAGGTTGTTGCCCGACCTCCAGGTTATCCATTTTATAGCAATCCAAAAAAAATCTTATGAAATGATTTAACCTTAAAAAATTGTATCTAATGTCCAAATTAATTCATTCTAACCTTTAGACTTATCCAAAATACATCTGTCCAAACTCACAATCCAAAATTTATAAGGAAGGTAAATATAATGAAGGTCTTTTATGCCACGTAATAACATGTGAATACCTTCATCATGTATTCTTTTAAAACACGGTAAAACCATAAATTACCATAAAACCTTATTGATTACATTCATGGTCTTATATTCCTTATAGAATAGTAGATATACTCCTTATATCCAAAAAAAGTTGTAAACTCCAACAATAACGGAATAAACAAACAATTAATTAGTTTCAAAGAAGTCAAGAATATCGAGTATAATTTCTCCAAATCAATCATATCTTATTCCAAAATCAATTCCTCAGTATCTAAACCATATTAAGGTTTATCTTTCCTTCAACCATGTATTTTACAAAATGTTTAGCTTTCTAATGAGTCACTTTTCTTAGAACCATATAATCTCAAATCCTCAATGAAATAGTACTACAATACAATATTTATTTATTTCCATAATTCATATAACCATTACAACTTCTACACAACACCAAAAAATTAAAACATAAGAACACTGGTCATTTCCCTTCATCTGTGGTAGTATCATAACTTGATTATTATCCAATAGCATCATTTGGGTCATACTCTGATGATTTGGACATTGATTCACGTAGTGTCCCATATCCTTTAAAATAAAGCATTGTACGTTTGAAACATTTTTTTACCCTCGCCATCATGAAGGGGGTGTCCTTTTTCTCCACACTAATAAGATACTCCCATTTCCTTCAATCATTTACCAAGGTTATTCTTTCCACAGTAATTACATGTGGTAAAATCCTTCTTTCCCCTCTTCCCTTTATCCATCTTTCTCTCTACCATCGTTTTCTTCTCTTGCTTCCCTTCAAAGCCATATGACTCAGATAATTATTTACTTATCTTATTAACACATGATTCTATTTTGTCATATGATGAGAATATGTGGGAGACTATTTCCCTTCAAAATTTTGGCATAATACCATGAAATATTTTATCCTTCTTACTCTTTGGATCATGCATATTGTTGGAGTTCGCATTCCTTATACTGAGTGCCGTTTCTAAACAATGTAATATACTAGGTTAGTTTATGAAAAGTAATGAATAATTACAAACTGGTAAAATACCTAATGAAAATTGAAAAAATTATGTGCATAATCTGTAATCATAAAAAAATATTTTCTTTTAGGAAGTATTTACTCATAACTCTTTCATAATGGCTTGTAAGGAAAATGTGAATTATCCTAAACATATCCACCGGGAGTGTCATAACCAAGAGTGCGGCAAGGCATGTTGTCATGCACCAGGATACCCTAGGTCTAGCATGAAACTCCTTGTTGGGATTTTCACTCATATGTATATATTTGCTAGATCATCCTCTGCCTGCTCGTATCCACATAGGGATGTATTTCTTGGAAAACTCACAAAATCTCTAAGTTACCAAAATTCTAGAAAGTTATTCAATACTAATCCTCAAATTATATCTTATGGTAATGTTTCAAAACTAGAGATTATCTAAATATATTTCCAAGGTTATTGATAAATATCATATGATACCAACTGTAATTCCCCAACCACAGAAGCCCGGATCCGGTGCATTATTTTAATACATTGACATGATTACAAGGAATCATGTCTCGAAATATAGATCATTTTAGTAGTCTTGGAAAACAGATTACATACATGAACATTACATTACAATTTATAACATAAAACACCGCATAAATAATCCTTTGAGAACTCCATTATTCCATTTACCTTAACCCTAACAATCAATCATAACAAACTTCTTGGAATCCAGGGAAAATAAAACATAACAAATGGGTGACCTAAGATGCTCAGTAAGGGTAAATAATTTAGCAGATGCTGTAAACATTTAAGACAAAATGTGTAATAAAAACAACAACCTTTTTAAACCTAAACATGAGAATAATATGGAAAAACTAAATCAAAAATTATTTTATAAGCATGGACATGGATATTCTACTAGTCGAATAATCACATGTAATATCTAATTTCATAACGAGGGAATGCCTAATGTCAGACATCATAACTACATAGTCAAGGCCTCGTGCCAAGAATAAAGATAAAAATTTTCTCAAGTCCTTGTACTAAGACACTACTTTGTCTCATGCAAGATACCGATGAATTATAGCAGGCCCCACTTGTCACTTACTAAGTCCACAGCATTCCTCATATGAAAAAGAGGGTGAAACATAACATTAAATTTCGTACTAAAGCTAGCATATGAAATTTCAATACTTCAACCATAAACCATGAATGATATAAAAATAGCACTTCCACAGTCAAACATATTAAAAAAAATTCAATACAATATATAAATTTTATTTTTTGTTAATCAACCTCAATAAAGAATAATATCCAGTAAATGATGTTGACATAGTTAAAAATGATCAGAAAAAAATTGAGAGAATATCCTTTTTGTGAAATCATTTAAAAGGAACACATTTATAAATTAATTCATTTAAAAGAGATTTTTTGAATAAAAGTGTCCCATACCAATTCTAATCTTTTGAAAATAATTATCATTTCAAAACATTCAGGTTCGTATAAATAAATCCTTAAAATCATTTTGAAAACAGGAACATTAATTAAAAGGATTTAGAAATATAAAATTTTAAAACATTTAAAATGATGATCTTGTTAAATAGACCCTCCCATAAAACCTTAAAATATTCCCTTTGAAAACATTTTTATGAAATATGGGTATCGATGCTAAATATTTCCTAGTAAATACTTACAAATAAACAATCTCAGATAATAATGAGATTGAGGAAGTAACCATTACCTTGCACTTTCCTTTGGTCGATGGTACATTCAACCTCCTGCATAATGAACATAGTATGTTATTAAATTATACCAAAACCATATTCATATTTATTATTTCAAACATGATTCATTTATGACTGTATACTACCAATTTAATAATGATTTCCATGTTTAACTAACATTTCGGGTAATAATCGCTTTCTTTATCGTACGTGTTTTTACTTGTTATTATGGATCGTATCATTTAGATCATGATTTAAATACATACAGAAAATAAAACATGATTTATATAAAATATATATTTTGGATATAAATTTGTATAATAGATAAATATATAGGAAATGGAAAACACCATTTATGGAGACGGTAGGTCATACGTACGCATAAATGTTGTTTCCGTTTTCCAATCGTACTGAATGGATGTATGTGAATAAGATACATGTAAGTAAATATATATATATATTTCATTAGTAGCATTATTATTTCATATATTACCTACTTATTAATAATATTTTTTTTATAATCACCGTTGAATGGTGAACCTGGAAATGAATCTCATTGCGTCGTGGAGAAGGCAATCTGTATGTGCAAACGAGCGACGATATCATATATTTAATGATTAAAATGATTGAAATTGGATGTTATGGTAATTTTACAGAGAAATTAGAATTTTATTTTCATTATTTATATACATATTTCGCTTCATTATATCCATCTAAATATTATAGTATTGAATAACAAATTACACCACAGCGTCGATATGGTAAGCCGTACGTACGCATGTATGGGAATTTTTCATTCATAGGATGGATAGAATAATAAATATGATTTTAACATATTTATAATAAAATTAAAGTATGAATAAGGTGATGGAGTTATTATTTTGTTCTGGTAATAACAAAGAAAGTGGTAGTGGAAGAAGAAAAGAACTTAAAAGTGGTGGTGAAATAATTACCTCTTCTTCGGGTGCTTTCTTTTGATTTGATCAAAAGGGCTCCATAGGTTGCCTTTCTGATCAACGGAAGGCCTCTAGGATTAAGTGGGAGTATTTGGGAGGATATTTGGGCAGATTTCGGTCGATCCAAATGGCTTGGGAGGTGTGATTTTGAGAAAAGGGGAAGTACCCTTTTATAAGAGAGGTGAGCGCCACTTTAGAAAAAGATTGAAATATTATTTTATTATAATATCATTTTCGGTTTATAATGGCTCCAAATGAATTTTTTTCAAGACATAAGTGGTTATGGACCTAAATACTATCATAAAATAGGTTTTAGACATGTTTAGGTTACTATTTCAATTTTATCTTTTAGATTTATCTTTTAAGTAAACAGTTTAACTTTTACAATGTCTTCTTGTATTTTTATAGTACATAATTAATAAACATACAATAAAATGCCAAGATAACCCCAAGCGGTTCATTAATGACTTATATATAACTATAAGAGTATTTTGATGGATCCTTATAATTTTAGGACTATTATATCAAATAATAACATAGTATTTGTTTTAAAAACTCTTTTATGTCAATTTTGACACTATTTTGTATTTTGTTTTTGTGAAATTCATAACAGTATGATTACTTAAGAAAAATTCATTGAATCAACCCTAACATGTCATTATATCCTATAAAACTAGTGGAATGCATCAAAAGTCTCAATTTACATTTATTTGGATATTTATAATATCAATTATTTTAATATTTCATTAATATGGTAATTTCTGCAACATCATTGTGTCATAAATAAATTTAATTATTTAATTTCTAAAAATAATAAATAAAATAACATTATGTTTGAAATCATTTAATATTTCTAATAAATATTTATAGTCTAATTTCTCTTATATATAATCCAATATTAAAAATGTTTTAGTTATTAAAATTTGAATTTAACACTTTTAACTCTTCTTTAAATAAAGTAATAGTAAAGGTCCTAATCTAATACAAGTGGATCAAAAGGATCATATTTTATTCCTACGGTAGGTTTTGGTCGAAATACACTAATACAATAGAATTAGGACATATTTTAGGGTAATTATAATATCATTTTTATATTTAATTACCCTATTTACTTTTAACCGTGGTAAATAAAAGTCAAAAGTTACTATTAACCAAAAATTATTTTCATATTATTGAACCACATATTATTTACTGATGTCAACTGTATCTCTCAAATTTTCTAAATTCAATTCATTGAAGTGGTAAAAGTAAGTTTTATGAAAATTTGAAAATGTGCTAGAAGTGGGTTAAAGACATTATAAATTTCCACAAAATTTTATACATCTAATTTTATTATAAAATGACACCAATGAATTACATTGAACTTATATAGGTATTATATATAAATTTTAACTTAAAATAAATTTAAATAAAATAAATAATTCTTTAAATAAAAATTCGGTTTTAACCAATAACGCAGTGTTTTTCACTATTCATAAAAAATGGATGGTTTTTAGAAAAATACCAAAAAATTTACCCTAAGCTAATTTTGATTACCAAATTCAAAACATAGATATTTCATTAATTAATTTAAAATTAATTCCCATTGTCAAAACCAAAAAGTGGGTTTTCAAAAAATAAAAACTATCAAAAGTTTGACATGTGTTTATGTCAAATTTAAATGTGAAATTACTTATAATGGCCAAAATTGTATTAAATGATAAAAATATAATCTAATTATACTTCCAATCCATTCAAATGCATAATTTAACACTATAAATTATTTCGATTAAAATAGTTGTTTTCATTTAAAATTTAGTATTTTTCAATAATAATCAAAATATAAAAGTTATCAGAAAAGTACAAAAAATTTATCCAAACTGAATTTTTATGTCCCGTTTCTAAAGAATAATTTAATTTCATTAAATTGAATATATATATATATATAAGTGTCAAATTTTGGTTTTAAAAAGGTTCTCCATTAAAAGGCTGTAAGATTTCATTTTTTTTTGAAAAACACTTCTTTTTGACTGAAAAAAAATGAATTTATTCTTATATTATATCTAAGAAACAAATAATACGGATTCTAAAATTATATGGAGTATATAAAATTCAAAATTGATTTGATACTATTCATAACCTCTTTTTGAACAACTAGTTTGGTTAGTCGTGGTGCTCTCGAACTCAGTGTTACGTGTATCACATGTTATTGAATTACTTTGAAGAGATAACGTACTGTGAAATGTAGGGGTGTTACATAGTATTTCCTCGTCAGAAGATTATTTTGAATCATTATTAGGATGTTTTGAATTACATTAACTGTTATTGGAAACCCCCCATTTATCCTCCACATGATTCCCAACAAATTTTGTTAACGATCTATTATTTTCAATTACCTTCAAATCATAAGAGTCCACCAACTTTTGTAAACATTTGTTACAACATTTTTAACATCTTCTATTTGGAAAACAACCTGTAAAATTTCCTTCCTCTTCTTTCTCATCAAACATTCCCAAATATAGATTTTTTATTTTGATAAATCATGGAGTTCCAAAAACTTTTAAGTATTTAAATGAATTATTTTCATCCTAACAAATTTCATCACGAGTCATGTTGTTATCTAATCTGAAAACCCGTCTATTTTTAAAATGTATAGTAGTAATAATGGCTTTTATCCAAAGTGATTTTGAATGTTTGTATTCTCCTAACATACTTCTTACCATTTCCACCAAACTTCTTCTGCTACACCATTTTTTGTAGAGTATATGGTGAAAAATAATAATTTTTGATAACGTTCTTTCTCAAATTAGTTTCAAAAGTATTTCTTCTAAATTCAGTACCATTAACTATTCAAAATTCTTTATAAAATCCCACATTACTTTCTCAATATATTTTCTGATAAACATAAACATTTCCACATACTCTGAATTAGGTTTCATAAACATGATGTTTTTCAGAAAAGTGAAATCATCAATAAAAGTGATAAATTATAATTATTCTATTTTTTATTAATGTCTTGTCAGCCCACATAAATTTTAATGAATAAGTAAAAGCGGTTTGGTATATTTCATTTCAATTCTATTATGATTTTTTTAGTCATCTTTCTTTTTTGGAATGTAATTAAAACTATTTCATATCTTTTTCTAAATTCATGAAAAATATGGATAGCATTAACATTAGAATGTTTATTCATGTTTTTTCTACCAAAGGATCCCAAGTATTCGGTGCTACAATTTGTTTTCATATTCAGCACTCAAGTAAAAGGAATTGTTGAATTCTCATATTTGAAAGAAATTCGCCCTGGTACTTTTAACTTTTTATAATAACTTTTCTATCTATCACACATTTTATGATACAAGAATATATTCTAAATATTAATTCTCTTTCATCCTCAAAATTTTTACTTACACTATGTAAGTTATGTTTTAGCCAATCAAAAAGAAAAACTGCCTTAGATTTAAAGTTTTTTTCTTCAGTATCTTCCATTATGATTCCTCTAATTTTTAAGGAACTATCATTACCAAAATTAACTGATCCTCCATCCTAACTGTCAACATGTTTTAGGATTTTTACATCACCTATCATATATAAAGAACAACCACTATCAATTATCTATAGTTTCTTCCTTTTACTTTCTTTCGAAGATGTATCAATAATAAAAGCTATTTCCTCATATTTCTTCTTTCCAAATTCCTTTTCTATTCTATTTTAAGAAATTTGTTCCGAAAGGTGTGTTGTATATATTTTATAAAGATGACTAACCTGATCAAATCTTACAAAAAAATCATCTAAACATTAAAATTTATTTTTTATTGGAAAGTTTCTAACATCTTGAGATTTTTCCTTTTCAACTTTCTATACGTTAGGAATTTTAATCATTCTACTTTCATAATTTCATCATCTTTTCTCAAACCTTCTTTTAAGTAGAGAAATGTTTTTCCAATAATTATAATATCTATGCCCATATATTCTGAAATAATAGAAATATCCTTAAAATATTTGATTTTCTTTTTATGAAATATATTTGTCTTTAAAAACCTTGTTGAGGTTGGTAACTTCTTTCAGCTCTAACATACTCCGGACATTGACCATCATTTCTTTTGAGTGAGTTTTCTACTTTTATTTATTTATGATTTTTCTTACATCTTTTCTCCACCCAAAATTTTGAAATATATTTTTTGGAACCTTAAATGTTAAAAGAATCATATTAAACATTACTTACGGTGAGTGAATATTTCATCAAATTCTCATATTGCGCCTTCTTAACTGCGTTGGAAGTCACATCTTCTACTTTTAAAGCTTTTTGGAAGTTTTCATTCATCTTTCTTAAGGTACATTCAGACTCAATAAGTTTTGATTAAAACTTACTATCTTGTTATTCCTTAGATTTTATCTTCTTACTATGATCTTCAAGAATCTTTCCTTTATTTCGTCAATTCTATGTTGGTAACTTAATATCTCTTCAATGTATTCTTCTTCATGCTCTGAAATATTTTTTTATTAGAAACATCTTCACTATCTTTCTTCAAAAACTCTAATTTCCTTCTTTACAATTTTTTTCTCAAGACATAAAATAAGTTATTTTCTATGTTGATACTCTATGTAAGATTCTTCACAACATTCTTCAGTATCTTTGGAAACTATTATTTTCTAAACTATTGCAATAAAGGTTTTGAATATTTTTTTAAATTTAATATTCAATAGAATTGTTATCAGTTGATTCTAAATTAACATTATTTCTAAATATAATTATTTTGATTAAATTAAAATTATTCTTATAATTTTTGGAAGACATTTATTCTTTATCAATTTCTTCCACTTCTTCCATCAATTTTTTTCATCAGAAACATCTCAATATTATCCAACTTTCTTCTTGGGGAAACTCATAGCAAAGTGACTAATTCCACCATACTAAAACAATTAGAGGAATTTTATCTCCATATTATACTATTTATATCTGGATGTTTTTAGAGATAAGAGACATAATATTATCATTCAACTCATCATCTTCTTTATCTTCTGGCTTACAATGATCTGTTTCTTCACGATATTGGATTTTTATCTTTCTTAGAGCTTCAAAATCCATTTCATAATTCATCCTAATTGAAAATAACAGAGATTTCATCATTTCATATTAAATATGAATTTTATTCAATTCATAAAGTAACAAATCATCCTTGTTATCTAAAGAAGACATTTTTGAATCCAACGTATCTTGAAAGTTTTTCATAAATTTCTTTACAATTGTATAATCCCTTCGGACATCTCTAAATAAATTGATGTTGCAAAAAAATCATTTACATAGTTATGTATTCATTAATTGTTTATTCATCTCTCATTATGATGCCTTCATACTTACTATTACATATTTGTTCTTTTTCTTCCTTAACTTTAGTATTCCCATCGAATACACTTTCCATAATCACCAACATACTTTTTGAAGTTTTTAGACTCATCAAATTGTAAAAAAAATTATCCAATCAGGACATAAGGATTTCATTTCGATCATTACCATCAACTTCTATATTTTACTTATCATTAAACATCATAGGATAATCGTTCTCAATAGGTGGAAAAACAAAAGTATCAGCATCAACAACTTCTAAGACAAGTTATAAGAGATAATGAATCATCCAATTTTTCTATCTATAATATTTTTTTACATTAAATGTAGGAATTATTTTACTATTTAGAATATTGATATTATCCACGCTAAGGGTTCAACAAGCACACTTTAATCTAATACTAATTGAAGTTCCAAATGATCTAATAAAAATGAGATGGGGTTGGGGTTGAATTAGTTGTTAAACATTAATAAGATTCAAAAAATTAGAAACATAACCCCAGAAACCTATTAAGATTTATCTCCTTATCAATTTTTTTAAAATACTCATGCATGGAAAAGTTGGAAAGCATGTAAAGCACACTAGAATTTACAAGTTTCGACCTTGGTGTGAGAACCTACATCCTTGTCATAGCCACTCACGTGGGCCTATATAAATCCATTATTATAAAGAATTGAATACAACTTTTTCCAAATATTGTCAGACACCTTCTATATCCTAATGAAAAATATAATACTAACTCCCATCAGTTTACTATTTTTGATTATAAAACTATTGATCCAAACAATAGAATAAATACTTTGATGAAAATTCTGCACAATTTCTCATTCTGAATCCTCAATCTTATTTTTCTAGATTTTCTTTTCTCAATCTAATGAGTTGGGGTATAATTATCTCAATATGATGAGTTGGGATCTGATTCTCTAAATACGATGATTCTAGAACTGATTATCTAAATATGATGGACCAAAAATGATAAAAAAAATTCAATATCCAAGACTCAAACTCTACTAAAAAACATAACCCAGTAAACAAACATTTAGTTGTCAAATCCTCCTCATAAGATCTCTTATTGGAAATGACTTTCTCATGATCTTCAGTGATCCACCTTTTATGCTTGTGTGGAAAGATATAATAAATAGATTTTCTAATAATGTATTTATAGGCAACCTAGAAAACAAAATATAGAAATTTTCAAAACATTCCCCACTTCCTCACATTTAAAAAACTCCAAAAATATGTCACATTAAAACATCAACTATCTCTTCTTTAATTATCCTTTTATTTCACTGATATTTATGTGAAATTGAATTTCATATTTGACCAATTAAACTCTTCATAAACTTGGGGAATTTTATTTTTGAGTCTTCTTATTATTTACTTCATTACAAATTCTATTTTCTTATCAGTGATTTAGAATTCTATATTTTTCTCAGTGATTAGGAATTTTGTATCCTTCTCAGTGATTCCCAATTTTATATCTTTCTCATAGAATTTTAATTTTGTATATTTCTCACTAAATCTGAATTCTGTATCTTTCTCAGTTAATCCAAATTCTGTATATTTCTAAATAAATACGAATTATCTATATTTCCATTGAATCCTAATTTCATTTATTTCTCAATGAATATTTATTATATATCTTTCTCATTGAATCTATATTTTGTATCCCTCTCAATAAATATAAATTATCTATCTTTCTGAGTGAATCTGATTGAATTATCATTACAATGGAATTCCTATTATGATGAAATCTCTGTAATAAAACATTGAAATTCTTAAAACCTATACACCATTTTTCAAAATATTTTATCTTAAACGTTTTCATTATTTTTGAGAAAATTATAATCAACAAAGCATCATCTAATTTTTTTTATAAAGTATGAAATACTATTAACTCATAACTGGACATTCTTACATTAAATCTCTTCATTTATAGTATGAATTCTTCAAATAGAAAATTTTCTCTCAATAACTTATTTATTTCTAAATCATTAACTTCATTCATTTTATGAGTACAAAAAAGACAAAATTCTAGCATCTAATAAAATCTACCATTTATTCTTTTGAATTGAATGATATAAATCTGATTGATATGGATCTGAAACTATGAGTCTGAAAAAATAATCAATCTATAAAACAAATCTTTTCTTACCCATTATCTTTCAATTCAAACTTTTAGATGCTTTAAACATTCTTACAAATCTCATTACAGTCGACTAGGTCCAATTCCTAAATAAAAAAAAATATTCTTATAAAAAAGGTTTGTTGTCAAAAACTACAAAAAAATTGTTAAAAAAATTTATCATAAAGGTTCTTTAGTGATGATAAATTTTCTGTGATTTCAAAAGGGTACTTGAGAGGTCATCCTAATACCACAAAAATAAGGTACATGGGTTTTCATCCTAAGCCCGCAATAAAAGGGTACATGGGATTTCATCTTAATCATGCTATTAGAGGTTACACATGACACATCCTAAGACCAAAAATAAAATTTACATGAGATACCATTCCAAGCCTAAATTAGGTACATGGGTTATTAACCAAGTCATAACATTTTATGACTTTATTGATAAAAATCCTTGACATAAAATTTTATAATCATAATTTTATACCACAATTTTCATGATGTTATTCATTGTTATACTCTCATAGATCATGTGATTTTATTTTGTTATAATTCATGTCTTATGATCTTCCAATATATATTCCATGACTCATGTATATGAGCTTTGATATGCAGGGAATTATCTTAAAATTCTATGCCCATGTTTTCATTCCCTTATTCTCATGCTATTCCTAGGTAACATCCATGTTTATCCTTATTGAGCATCTAATCTCACCCTTTCTTATGATACATTTCCTTATGTTATAAATAAAGGATTTATGTTGTGATATTAAATGGGATGATATGTATGGGAGATTTTGAAGATCAGTAAACAAATTAGAAGAATGTGTTCCATTATTCCAATGACACTAAACTATTATAGTTCTCATGAATGCTTTTTTATTATTGTAATGAATATTTATCTAATAATATATAATACCCATTTAAAATAAGGGTAATTATATTTGGTATTAATGAAAAATTGAATTCAACCATTAAAATGATGATGAGAAAACATTAGTGAGATCTCTATAGATATTTCTATAGATATGTCTTGGGATGTATCTAAGGATAAGTCTATGTATAGGTTTTAATCCTTGAGTTTTCATAATTATAATGAATGATCTAGGATGAACAATATGGTTTCATATATTGAGAAGTTTTAAGTAATTTCCATGTATTATGTGTTTTTTTCACTATAATTAGTGATGCTCACATTATTATTTTGGTTTCAGTTAAAGTATGGTACCCGAAGGAACCGCATTAATGTTGAATATGATGGAAAATTAAATAATTTTCCTCCCGATAAAGAAAATATTATGGGATTTGGAATAAAAAATATTTTTTCTATGCTCACAGAACTTCCAAAGGAGAAAAGGAAGGATCAACTTTCAATTAATTTTTCACGAGGAAATTTCCACCTTCTTTAGTGGGTCAACTGATCCACATGTTCCTTAACAATGGATTGGTACCACTAAAAGTATATTTTCCATCCATTAGTGTTTGGAACCTTAAAAAATTAATTTTGGATGTTTTTCATTTGGATGGTAAAGCTGATCCATGGTGCTCTCTTTTTACGAACACAATATAACAAGAAAACATTTAATCTATGGAATGGGAAGAGTTTAAGGGGATATTTTTCATTAAGTAATTCCCTCATATTTTTTGAAAAAATATGAAGAAGGAACTCCATGAGATTAATCAAAAGGATTATGAATCAATTGGTACCTATGAGGCCAACTTTACATGACTTTCTAGGTATACTTCTTCGTTAATCATCAGCCCTAAAAGTAAAATTGATTGATTATTAGGTGGCCTAAAACCAAATCTCTGAAACACCTTGTATATAATAGAATTTTTTATATATGAATATGTTTTTCTATGTTCATTGAAGGTAGAAAAAAAATTTGGATGTTACCACCATTCTTCAATTTTTTATAAGAAATTGAACATAATTTTTCATGGAAACAAAAATGGTGGATAGAAATTTCAGGTATATATATTCCAAAATGTGGGAAGAATTGGTCAATTGGATTCCTAAAAGGGGAAAGAGGGTGTTACAAGTGTCTAATATAAGTTAGTTGAGTGAAAAATGCTAAAGCGATAGGAATAAGGTAGTTAATGATGTGAATAATGTGAAATCTCCACCAAATACACATCCCATAATTTAGTGTTTACAATGAAATTAGTTTGTGAATTAAGCTAACATGTTCCCCAATCCAAAGACTAATGTGGATGATAAGCCACAAAAAACATATAGAAAATAGTAAACTCTTATGCTATCACAATGTAATAAGTGAACCTTGATAATTAGGTAATACTTATCCTTCCATACTCAATTGGGAAATTCATGTTTTATTTTGTATGAATTAACCATATGAAAATCCTTTTGATCTTCCATTAATTAAATTTCATATGATTATCTACTATGATTCTAGAATAAGGAAATCAGATATGTGTAAAAGGATTCCCCCAATATTCCCATAAAAATGTGTTTTTAATAAAAGAGATAATATAAGGAATGAAGACCATGCTTGACTTATACATTCATTTACAAGAATAAATGATACAGTTATTCACATCTTTGGTATGAGAAAATTTTTTAGATACTTTATGATATATAGGGTATCAATGCTAAGCAGTTTTAAGAAATTTAGTGACCCTATTTCTTATGTTTTATACTTTCAACATTCGAAAGGGTTATAAGTTTAACCATTTATGGAATGGTTTATGTTAAACATCAGAGGACATTTTAGAAGTTAAATTAATATATCTTCTTATGAGGATTTATGCATATTGGAAACATTATGTTACCCTTTTTGTTGTTATGTTAAGATAGATGAAATAACTTCTAATCCTATGGATAACATGATCTGATAATTCATTAGGAATCAAAATTAATTTTCATTTCATGGAATAAGTGATGAAGTGGAAATTGATCAAGGAATGATGAATGGATGAGGTATGACTATGAAATGTAATGAAATCAAGTAAGTATTTATTCTTTTGAAAATTCATTAACTATGTGCACATGATCATGAAAAAAATGATATCCTAGTAATTTATTTTCCGATGAATAAAATTGTCCAATAGATTATCACATATTAATGGACTTGAGATTGTTGAATTTCTCATGACCATGTTCTATATAACTCTCCATTAAAACATTATTGTTATACTTCTTTTCCATGTCTATATTTTTACTTTCCACCTACGTTCTCCCTTGTGGAATCCCAGTTATAAGTTAAAATGGGTAACCGTTTAATTTTTAACTTTCCATTTTCAAAAGGATGTTTTGGTATTAATTTTTAATATGTGGATTTTTATGAAAGTATATTTAAATAATTAAGCCTTTTATAATCTAATTAATTTTGAGGGAAAAATTTATTTAAAGGGACAATAATGAAATACTTCAAGATTTTGTGAATTTTTTTCAAATTGATTTAATATTTTTGATATTTTTCATTTCCCACAACACTTGATATAATTATTTTAAAATAAAAATTAATTTTTATTTTCACTACACCATTTTTACATTTCATTACATGCCACACCAGCTTAGATTGAGTTACATGCAATATTGAGTTTCTATGAAACATCATTTGTTATTGTAATTATTAAATAACATTATAACATATCCATTAAAATGGAATCTATAAATAGAATTAACAATGTTATGAAGTTATGTATTATACATGCATATATTATTCTTTGACTAGTTAAATATAAATGAATGTAAAACACTTTTTAAAATAAAATTAAATGTTTTTCAAAAAAATTCTTTATATGTGAAAAAGTGTGTTTTTTACCAATAAATAATCAAATAACCCTCATTTAATTATATTAATGAAATATATATATATATATATAAAATATTCAACACAATTTTTAACTTTCAACCGCTTTTTTCTAGACATGATATAATAACAAATCCAATTATACACCTAAAAGATATATTTTTATAAAAATATTTATTTACCTCATTTTGATGTTACTCTTGTTTTAAATCATGTTTTTGATAATTTTATAAATTATATTTGATAAGGTATAATTATTATTTTAAATATGGTGGAAAATGTAATTTGGTTGTATTTTTAGTATTTTTCTATTATGATTAATTGTTTGAAAAATTGTTAAAAATATTGTATTTTAATTAAAAAAAAATCATCTAAATAACATATAATGTTAAATTATATTTTTAATTTGTTTTAAAGTATAATTACATAAATTTTTTATCAGTTAATCTAATTTATGTATGTGGAATAAATTTCACATTGAATTTTTATATAAAAACATTTCATTCTTTTTAACATTTTTACTTTAAAAACTTGTTTCTATGTTCCATTAATGAGATTAATTTTAAATTAAATATTTAAAATTTTGTATTTTCAATTTCAAAAAATTGATTCCTTATTTGTAATTAGTGGGTAAAAATTATTTAAATAGGTTCATTTTATCTTTTATCATTAAGAATAGTAACTTTTGTAATTATTTATTAACACGGTAAAAGGTAAATTAGGTAATTAATTTGAAAAATAATTTTATAAATGTCCAAAAAATTACACTAAAACTTGTACTAATTTAATTATATGAGTGTTTTTTGACTAAAATCATCCTTTGGATGAGATTATAACATTTTTAAGGAACTTGGATGAGAGTAATACATTTATAATATTTTATTAAAATAAAAGTTAAAGATGTTATACTCAAATTTTTAAAAAATGCATGATTATTAATATAGGGTAATATAGAATATATGTTTTACTATAAATAAAAATTTTGAATATAAAATATTTTTATTTATAATGGTAATTTATTTCAAATTTTTAAGAAGTAAATAATTACCATGAAGACTTATATAATTATGATGCAGTAATTCTTTACCTAATGGAAATATCAAATAAGTTTTATTCAAAAAATTTAAATAAATAATAATTTTAGATAATTAATATAAAAAACTAATTTTATAAATTATCTTTACCCATAATATATATAATAATATAATTTTTTCAAAGTATACTAGTTATAATGATACTTTTAAAAATCCATGTATTGAATAGTATCAAAATTGACACAAATAATAATTTATCAAATTAATTTATTGTTATATTATTTAAAAATAATAAAACATGTTAAAAAATAAAAAATAATTATAATATGGTATAATATGTTATATATTTTTCATTTATTAAATAATTGGAACCACATAAGTAAAATTACGACCAATTAATATTGACAAAGTTTCTATATAAGTTAAAATAAAAAATGGTTAACTAAGGGTTAATCAAAATGATAAGATTTGAAACAATACAAAATTTTTTCTGATATCTATTTTTATGCTATTTAAACTTTATAGAATATTACCATATAATATATGATCCTTTGGAGTTATGTTTGTTGAGTTTTTATTTATTATAAATTAATATTTTTGAGAGTTTCCAAAAGTGCCCCACCCATCTCTTGTAAAGGGAACCTCTAATTATCTTTTATTGACACCTATAAATCCCTTTTATCTGAAAAAAAAAGCCCAAATATCCTACAAAATTATTTATATACATACTATAAGACTTAAGTTAGGAATAAATCCAACCATAGAAGCCATGTTTTGAAAATCAAAGGGAGATACCCAAAGAAGTCGTAGCGTTCATCAACAAACATTTCTGTTTTATTTATTCCATGAACCCCTAACTTTTTTAAGTCAATATAAAAAATCATTATCTTCAATATTCTATTATTTTTTATATTCTGTTTTATAAATTCACTTTCACACAATTCCATCAAATGGGTAACAAATATGACGTTCATGTGTACGTCGGACTACCACATCGCGATACAATGTTTTTCATTTTTCCTTTATCACCTCTCATAGTGGAAATTACAATAAAAATGATGTTTTTATGATATATATTATATTTATGACATAATTATACTTATTTAATGATAATAAAATATCTACCCTTTTACAATCTAATCTTTCGGGAAATGATGACATCGCTCATGCGCATGTATGGATTTCCATCTCTACTATATTATGTGATTAATTTTACATCTATATTTCTCATGGATGGTAAAAAGAATAATTTTATGAATATATATTATATATATAACATAATTATTATTATGGAATGATAATATTTCATATACTTTTTATTCTGGCAATATGGAAAGGAAATAAAAATAACGTGCATGCGAACGTGTGACCTACCATCTCCATGAACAGTCTATATTATTTTATACCTTTAAATTTTTTTAATCACTATAAATAAAAATATACTAAATATATAATATATTTATGTATTTTTTATAATTCTATATATTATGAAATCATGATAAATGTAATAGGAACAAGGATATCTTGTCAAAACACATGTGAAAAACCAAGTGTATATTACCCAAAGCGTAGCATTTAAATATAATTGTTATTAAATGGGTAATATATATTAATAACAATATAATATGTGGAATTAGATATAAGAATATGGTTCTATAATATATTATAATAAACATATATTTATTATACAAGATGTTTTTGTGAATACAATGAGATTCGATAAACAAGGTAAGGGAATGTCATCTCACTTTTTATTTCCATGAGATACATTCCATATTCACCAATTTATTATTTTTTGTTCTATATAAACTATGTTATGACATGTTATATCATTAATATAATTTAATTCATGATATTAGAAGTTTTAATTTATGTTATTATTTTTTTGTTAATGATTTTAAAGTCAGAGGGATTTATGTCTCAATTTTATTTCTCTGGGACACTTTCCTTATACACTATTAATTTCTTCAATAGGGTTCATATACTAACCAAAAATTTATTTTATGTATCTTATCCATAATATTACCTTTTTTTAAAATTCATTTAAATTTATTTCTTCCATGAACCATATGATTCTACTGATTATAAAGTGATGAGTGTTTATTTCATAATCTCTTCAATCTTAGGGATTGTTTAGTTTTAAATCTCTCTTGGGAAATATTTATTATCCATGTCCATTTTATCTAAAAATATTTGTAATTTTTTTTATAATATTATATTGTGTATTTTAAAGTTATTTTTACTCATTTTTACTTTTTAGTACATAGTTTTAATATAATATTTTATCATTTTCCAAACAAGGTACATTATGACTTTTCCTAGAAAGGTTGAAGAAGATTGTTTTCTTTTAACTTATAAAACATTACTGGATTTTTCTACTTTAATGATTCATTATTAACTTGAGTATTAACTTAAATTATTAAATGTTTGTTTTAAAAGAAATTTATTTTTTAAAAATGTCATGTCAATTTGAGAAAATATAAAATTTTCAATAAAAAAACATATTTTCCTAATGAATTATTTTCAAGTGATCTATCAAAATTATTTTCCATCTAATATGAAATTATTTGATGTTATATATTTTTTAATAGGGATATGGTTTAATTATACTATTATCATTATTTCTAGTAATGGTTTATTTTTATGATGGATTGATATTTATGAATCCCATTTATTTTCCATGAGTTATGGTATGATTGAATGATGTTTATAAAAACCCATTCATTCCATGGTTTCAAATACGATGGATGATTTATGTTCATGTCGAACACATATGTATAGTTTTCATTGTGTAATGGTAGGGTCATATATCTCCCTCTAATTCATTTTTCAATTATAAATTTTATATGATCTCAAAAGGTTACATAGGAGGTCATCCTAGTACCGTAATAAGAGGGTACATGGGAGGTCTTCCTAAGCCCACAACAAAAAGCATACCCAGGAGGTCATCTTAATCCTACTACAAGAGGGTACACATGATATTATCCTATTACAAAAAAAAATTATACAAGAGTCCATCATAATTCTGATGTAGGTATATGGGTGATTAACCCAATCCTAACTTACTAAAAATGTATTAGTAGGACTCATTGACATAAAATATTCTATGTTTAAGTGTATTCCACAATTTCCATGTCTTATTCATTTCTTATGCTCCCATGGACCATGTGATTTTATTTTATTATTATTAACGACTTATTATATCATAATATTTATTTTGTGAATCATGTATATGATCTTTGATTTGCATGGTATGATCTTTAATTGTTGTGAACGTTGTTTCATACCCTTATGTTCATATTATTCATATATTACTTCCAAGTTTACCCTTAATGAGAATCTAAGCTCACCATTTATTTTGTTCCCATTAAAGAGGTTATAAATAAAGGATTTATGTGTGGTTACTAAAGGGGAAGATTATTATGTAAGGTATTGATGAAATTTCACCAAATTAGAAGAATATGGTCCAAGTTTCTAATGGAACTAAACAATTATGGACCTGGAGGATGTGTTATCATAATGTAATGAATACTTATCTAAAAATATGTAATATCCATAAAAAACATTGTTTTATTAAATCCTTGAAAGATATTTATAGCTCTAATTTTCAGGGAAAAAATCCATCACAAAATTTTTTTTCGTAGAGGGAGTATTTCGCAATGCATTCAGCTTGCATGAAGAGAATCTATTAGGTGCCAGAGTCGACATCATGAAGGGGAGAAGATTCATCAATTGAAAATAGTCATGTGAAGTAAGATTATTATGTGTACCACTATAAATATCCCCATTAATTTAAATAAAATATAAAATGGTAGAAGAACCCACACATGTAAGATCACCTCTTGCAAGAAGAACTATTTCGTAAATCATTTGGGTTTTTATAAAGGGAATACAAAAAGAAGTCACAAGATATCATTATTGTGTTTTCATGATCAAGAACCACACCCATTAATGTGTTGACTTATAAGTATTTTGACATTATGCCTAACATATATTGTGTTTTTTGAAAAGGATAAGAACGAATGACGTTGGAAGAGTATTTCAGGCATGATTTAGGAAGCACATGCACTCATATTCAAAGATTGAAATACTTGAACCTATTTTTGTAAAATGAAACATTAATATTTAAGAGAAAAAATAAATTAAATATATATATCACATGACATAATAACAATAACATTATACATGAATTTTATAGGGTTTGTGGGCATAATAATTCCATGTAATTCTTTCATGAAGTGAATTGAGAATTCAAGAACATAATGTGCTAATATTGTGCATGCCTATTATTACATAAATCATTGAGGTCATTAATATAATTTATGGGAGGAGTATATTCTTGATTATTTGTTTATAAAATAACAATAGAACATGCAATGTGTTGATAAATTCATGAATTGGTCATTCTATGAAAGTAGTGATATGAAATAGATATTGCATATTCCACTTATTGATGTGTATTTGGTTGGCATGCATAAAATAATTTAAATATATAAGAAATTGAAGACTTCAGTTGAGGAACAAAGTTATTTAGTTGATTAAAAGAAATCATTTTTTGTAAATAAACACTGTTAATATGTTTATTGAATATCTTTCGATATATATGGGTGCGAGTATAAAAATTCCATTGAATAATAGGTGGTACAAGTATAAAGAATTACACTCACTCAAAAATATATATAATTTATTTTCCATAATTTTTCACTAATTCTATGAATTTGTAAACAATACAATGTTATAGTAATAATAGAATCCATGAACTAATCACTAGCTGATCTTAGCGAGGAGTTGGTATTTATACCAAACCTCGTAAAAATATTTATGTGATTTTTTTTGTTTATTATATCTATTTAATGTGTTTGTGATTATTGAGAGTGAAAAATATATTTATCCCTCTTAACTTATGAGCGGTTAGAGAGTAAGATGGGATAATTGAAAATAACTTATAAACATAATAAAAAAGTTGGGTATGCTAACTCACCCCTCTTAGGTTCCTTGCACAGTCCATCTAGTCTCTATTTGGAGGAATGAATGTTAAATTATGGGGGTTATCTAAACGCATCTTTACTAGGATATATGATTTTCAAGATGGTTAACCACCCTTAAAATGATCTTAATATTGATATTTTGACTATTTTTGTGGATATATTATGTTGAAGGGTGTTGTAAATTCAAGTTCACGCCTCCTCTATGCACCGAGGGTGCTAAAGGATCACACAAGATCTCTGTGAACACTAGGAGGGGGAGAATTAGTGGTCTCTGTTTTTTTATGTTTTCATCATTTAAAACAACCTTCTACTATTTTTAGAGATAATTACTCTAAAAAAACTAATAAGTATTTCCATAGGAACATAGAAATTTGATATTTTTACTAATCTATTGGAGTAGTTATTATTTAAAATGGTCTATAAACAATCTATGATCACACATCTACTAAAAAACAATCCATGTGGTTTATAGAGAGTAGGGTATATACATAAATTACATTAAATTATAGTCATTTGATATTGTATTTTCTCCTTACATTTTTGATAGGATAACTCATATTTTAATCCATAATGGAATAGACCATCACAAATTAGAATCAACAAATCATGAGAATGCTTCTTGAATTATTCACTCTTACACTTCTACAGGTTAGATATTCTTATTCATCAATTTCATGCACATTAGTGAGAAAAAAACCTCATCCCAATCTCTCCCTATATTCTTATCAAATCTTCACCCACACATGTTTTACCAGAACTATAAATATATATCATAGTGTCAGTAACTTCTTCTCATTCTTTATCTTTCAATTTTTTTGGAAACTAACTAAGAATTTCAAATTAAAATCTCTATAATTATTTGTTCTTTTCATCATAATAATTTCTATAATAAATTACTTTCATAATGTATTATAACTATATATAAACCTGTATATATTTTATTTCCTCTTCATCTTCTTATAAACCTATATTTATTCCACATTAAAACCCAAAAAAATAATTTCACAATTAAAACACTCTGTAAATGAACATGGAAACTCCAATGTTTTCATTAATCCTCATAAATACCATGAAATGATTATAATTTTAAAATTTTATGTATATCTGACTATATATTCTTAATATGTAGGGGTTATAGCCTCAAATTACGTACATTATAATGCATATCTCACAGGTCAATTACATACACTGAGATTTGATTACTCACATCATAAATTGCTCTATGATATAGAGAAATCCCATCATTGACTATTTCAAAATATATTAAAACATTTAAGTTTGTATATTATATTTATACATGATGTAAAATATTAAAATTCACTTATGTGATCAATTTAAATATGCATATTAAATTTCATCTGCAACAAGACATTTAGCTATGTAGATTTTCCCATGTTACTAATTTTTCTATGTGAACAATTCATGTACACAAATTATCCTACCTAAAAAAATTTACCATGTGAACATTTGGACTTTCTAAAAAATTTACCAACATGAGAAGTCACATATCCATATTCATCACATGTGGATTTCTTCTTCAGGGACCATTTCGATATGCATCAATGAATTCGGAAACACAGCTTCCTTTATATTTGAAAACTCGCAATTGGATATTCACATATTTTTTAAAGGTTGGGGATGAAGGCTCAATTTAGTATTTAAAGAAAATAAATCTATAAGACTGGGAAGAGGGAGACCCATTACATAACCTGAAGGCCCAAGGCCATGTGACCTGAATACCAGGCTTGAAAGCCCATTTTTTGGCTCAAAGGACCCCTCGGTGAACAGTATTGCTACAATACCATAATGATACAGTACCTACTATAGTACCACCACAGCTACAGTACATTCTACAGTTCCACCACCGTTATAGTGTCACCACTACTACAATACTGGTACAGTTTTGTAAATTCGTCCCTGCTCAGATTTGATCATGGGTCTTTTGGATGCCAAGTAGGATCCTTTCACATATTTAGATTTACACTTATTCAAAAAAATTCTGGACATCATATTATATACTATGACCTCTTATAACTTCATTAAAACATCCTCAAAATACTTATTTAAATAATAATTATAAAAAATATCCTGATATTTAAACCTTTTAAGAACATAATTCATTGAATTTTCAAATTTATATCTATTCCCATAAGGTAAACAAATTTATTTTTTGAAAAAAAAATGTACTAAATGAGCACTCCCACTTATTTTCTCATCTTATTCTCCATAAATATTAAAATAATATCTTTATACCTCTTTTTATAATCAATATACACCATTTTATTTCATTTTAAATAAAGAATCATAAATGACCGAATCTCTAAAACCCATTTTACAGACTACTATCCCAATATTCTAATCCTATGAGAGAGATATCTATATAGAAAACATGAATGGTTGAATAATAATACTATGTTTTCCATAAAGTGGAGATAAAAAAATCTTTCTTTCCTAGAAATTCATCATTGCATCTTCACAAACTAAGTGGAATGAAACATCTAAGAATTATTTCTCATAACCACTCTAATAGACTACTAAAACAATTCACACATACCCCTCATTTTCAAATCATATCATCATTATTTTAGAAATTCACCTACATATATGATATCCATAAATTTCTAAAGTGAATATACAAGGATATACTTATTTTTTTTTTATTTCTCCTCCATTGATAACAATATCCAATGAAAATATGAGATAAGTGGAATAAATCACATACTATAACCTTAAAGAAGGTGCGGTTGAACAACCATTATGAACTTTATCTTCTAAAGCTTGTCCTTTATCAATGGTTTAGTGAAAATATATACCAAATTCATCCAAATAGGTAAACACTCAATCATTACTTCATTTCATCCAACAAGACACTTGATGAATTTATATTTAATATCAATGTTATTTGATCTCAAATGTTTCACCATATTCCTTATGAGATTGATAAAACATTAAATATCACATCCTCAGAGAATTGGTATATCCACTTCAACCACATAGTCTTCCAACAAATCTTCATATTAATTAATTATGTTTCCTATTGGGTGGGAAATACATACTCAACTTCTACATTTCTTAGAGTCCCTGAATATTTCTTATTTGTATTCCAACACAAAAAATTTCTATTAAATAATAAAACTCCACCATATTTGAATCTTAATTCAATAATAAAACCTACCTAGTCTAAAATTTATCATAAAAAAATATTCAAGATCCCTATACATTCATGCATTATCCGACTAATCTATAATTCCCTTAATGTATCTGAGAATCAATTTTTATTTCAAAAAATGCCATATTTTTTGTGAACATAGAAATCTGGAACACATTCTAACAACCCAAACCAGACCTATTGTAGAGCCTATTAAATATAATATAATTCAAAAAATTTTCCAAAATTATTTAATATCAATATACATTCCATAATAATCCTTAAAAACATTTTTCCCATTCATATAGGTGTCACAATAGGTTTTGAGTCATTCATGCTAGATTTTTTAAGTAGTTTTTTGGCATACTTATTTTATTATAGGAAAATATGAACCTTCTATTGAGAGAATATTTTTCCAATAAAAAACTTCATTTCTCTCAACATATACATTACAAAAAAATCATCATTTATTTGTAACAAATAACCATATCCTTCTATATTCCAAAGAAATAAATTATCATCAAATATAAATAATACAAATGAAAGAAAAATCTTGAATTTATTTTAATTAGAGGTTGTTATCAACTATTCCATTATTTAGGTGAATTTTATTTAAATGGAGATATATCTCATAATTGTAATCTCATTGGTTTTTCATCAACCCCTATAAACATTTATTCAAATTACACATATAGTTATATTCTTTTACAATAAAGAAATAACTTTGTTGCTATATATATACTTCTTATTCCATCTCTCTATTGAGAAAGGTGAACATGACATCCATATGTAAAATCTAATATTTTAATTGGGAGGTAATAAAAATAAATGATCACATAGTTTTAATTATTGATACTATAACAATAATATCATTAATTTGAATCCCTTCTTCATATGAATAGCCCATAAAAACTATTCTTTCCATATTTCATAGTACCTAAATATTTTCAATCAACTTGTCTGGTAAAAACCACTTTTTCCAATCACATTTTTATTTTTAGGTTTGGGAACTATAATCAATGTCTCATTTTAATCAATAATATGTATTTCCTCATTAATTTTATTAATCCACCCTTTATTCTCCAATTATTTTTCAATTACTCTTGGCATAACCTGTGAAGAAAATTGTTATGTGAAACTATCCTCATTGTTCTTCTGGTTTGAACCAATTTTTCTTGATCTCCAATTTTATTTTAAACTAATTTTTGGTTCATTAGCCTTTTCTGAGATATATGTTATTCTCCCTCATCACTTGAAAGGGATGAATAAACATATTCATCAGGTATATCTTATAAATAATAAATTTTGCTATGACATTAACATGGTGTTTAATTGAAACAGATTCATCTTCACTACTTCTTATATCATCATATGATTGTGAAGATATTTTTTATAAATGATCCAGCACCTTCACATCATCTGAATTAATAAGTATTTATATTCTCTTAATGTATCTTTTTTATCCTCTACCATATAGGGGGAAGTTAATGAATATTACATCAACACCTATTTGATCAAAGTTACTAAGGACATCTCCTTTAACATTACTAATATTGGGGCTGTCAGACACCATTATGTACATCAAATATGGGTTCTTCATAAAATAAATCTTATATAAATAAATTTATGAATTTTTTCTATTAAATTAATGGTTTTGAATGGATACTATTGTAATAATATATTTTTCCTAAAATAACATAAAAGTATCATGGTCAATAAACATGGTTTAAACCATATCAATGAATATTCTATTATTTTATTTGGCCAAAAAAAATTATTGTACTGTGTTTGGTTAAAAAATATCACCATTAATACCATGATTCTTTATATATACTTTAATATTAAAACTTCTATATTCATCATGATTATCAGTTCTGGTATTTTTTGTAGAGTACCCACGTTATTTCTTAACACTTCTCCTTAAACATGTTAACATATTGAGAGTATTTTATTTATGATTTAGAAACATAATATATGTAATATGGGTAAAATAATCAATAAATGATGTAAAATTTCAATGTCCATTTTTTTAATCTTATGGGCCCACATATGTCAAAATAAATAAGCTCTAAGGAGTAAGATTTATGTATATTATAATTCTTATCTGATGAATTCAATAAAATTAATTTCTAGTAAATAGAACAAGACCAAAATATATTTCTTATAATTTAAGTAAAATCACAGACACATCATCTACATGTTTACTTGATCATGTTTCTCTGTTATACATGTCCAATCCTTCTATGAAATAATTGATTTTCTATATTCATTATTTGAAAACATGAATTATATACATCAAAAACCTAAAACAAGTTTCCGATGGTCTATTTTACTCTTATCAAAACATCCCCATAATTAGGTTTTCTAACAATATATCCATCTATTCTAATTATAAATTATTTTCCTTCCTCTAAAATATGTGAAAATATAATAATAGATTGTGTTTTCTTTCTAACAAAATATAAGGAACTTATGGATTTTAATTCTTCTATTCAAATGATAGAAGATCTATTTTCATTTATTCTTGGAGAATCATATATTAAAAATTAATTTTTCCTTCTTTATATTCATTAAAATTATTCAGAAGATACAAATATCTAGTCATTTTTTGAAGAAACCATACTTCCCAAAATCCAACTTCATTCTCCTTTTGTAACCTACAGTTTAGTTTTAACCAAAGAAGCCAATACTTTTACATTATCTTTTCTCAACCAGATGATTTTCAGTATTTTCATCAAAAACTTTTTAGGATGGAAGAATCATTAGGTGACTTTTTTCAAGTTTAATAGGATTATCACACATCTCAATTGAATTTTCATGAAGTTTAAATTGGTTCTCAATAATCAAATTATATTTTTCATAATTCTTTTCAGTTCATCTTCTTTAAGTGGGTTCAATCCCCAACAAACTCAACTTATAATACCTCTTGGATCCATTTTATTATAAATCATTAAAATATTAAATCATTATTGTTTAACCAATTCCTCCATAGTAACTATAATATAAATAAAAAAAATATCTTACTTTGAAACCATCATGTTTTCTAGAACTATGAATCTATTGTATGACATCATTTTCACCATAAATTTCCCCTACTTTTTTGTGAATTTTGTTTGTAAAATACTAACATATAATTCTTTGTATTTTACTACTTCTAATACTTATTATAGTATTCATTGATAATATTTTTTTATTTAAAATTTTATATCAATGAAATTCCCAAAATCGTTGAATTCTCCAGATTTTTCAACATACATGATAATTTTGACATTCTTATTCTCCATGAAACCTTTTTAAACATATTAATAGTGTTCACTATCTTTTTATTATGACATTTTCTAATTATTCTATGATTTACACTCCATATAGTGTACAATAACTTCTAAAATTAAATTTCAAAATTTAGATCTTTCTTTTTTCACCTTCATCTAGTTTATGTCATATAAGGTGAAATCCCTTCTCATTATCCCTCATATTTTCTTCAAGATTTATTTTCAATACTTTCTCTTCATCAAGTAACTTCGTGAGGTTGTTAATATCTATGGACAATAAATATTTTTCTTATTCAAGAATATTTTTTGGATTGTTAACATGTTGACCATATTTTTGTATCATCTAGTTCGCTATCATTTGATTTAAAATTTTTAGATACATTCATTCAATTACCTTTTTATAATCAATTACATTTGATATTTATTTTTTTCTTTATTATATTTTCTACTATGATCATTGTTAAAACTATCATCATTCACCTTTATAAAAATCAAATTATTAGTACCTTCATCACGAGAATTTTCAACCTCTTATTTGGAAGGTCTCGTGTTTTGGACCAGATGAAATTTCCATAAGATTTTTCAATATTCATTTAGTGGAATGGTTTATTTCATAACCAAGATTTGGAATAAAAATATGAACATAGAAACACCAAAAAGTTTTTTAATTCGATAGATGTTAAGGATAGAGAGTTTTTGTGTGTGTTATGTTGAGTTTTGAGAGAGTTGGAATTTGAAATCCTTGTTTTTGGAAAGGTTAATGGGGGAACATTCGTTACACATTGTTTGTGTAAACTTTGAACCCAAACCCAGAGGCCCATATTTTGTGGAATATAGTTTGGGATAAATGTGTGAGAGGAGGCACACAACCATAAAAGGAATTTGTAGAAAATTTTAGAGCCTATTTTTATGGTGTGTTCATGGTTTGTCAATACATTTGCAAACAAGGAAAGGTGGTTTGACCTTGAGTAAGTGTTGGTGCAGTATTGGTTCACTCTTTGGATTATTGTGTGGCAAACCATGCACCTCATTTAAATTTTTGAAATTACCCTTTCCAATAATTTCTCTTAATCTGTCTCCAACCATTCTCCTCCTCACTTGCACAATGTAATGGCCTCCTCAAGATTGTCCTCCTCTCCTCTGAGCCATGAAGATATATTTTTTATCCATTCTTTAAATCAAATCTTTTCCCACGTGTTGGATGCATATTTATAATTATTAAAATCCTTTTACTTAATTTCTTTGTTTCTCTTTCCACATCGGAAGCTATCTTTATGCGAGCTAATCCACCTTATTTTAAAGGTGATCATCCATTTCCCTATTGTTTCTTGAATTGGGTCATCTCAAATCTAGATAAGGGATGACTGAAGCGTTCTATAATTGAGGTGGGTGGTATATCAATTATACCTTTTTGTATCATTTCTTTATAAGATACACAATTATGTTGCACACTGGACATTTTGTTGATCTCCTTGTAAATATTAAATTTAACATGTAAAGATTTATTCCTAAATTAATATTTCCATTATGCTTTTAAATTTTCCTATTAGAATATGTTTACCTTTTCTCAGACTACCCCTTTGGGTGTGTCGCCTATTTGTCTTAACCCATATACAATAGATTGAACTAAAACCACCATTGAGGTGTGTTGTTTTTCCCTTTGTTGAATGAGATTCTAAATATAATTAAATGAATGGTAAGTGGTGGGGGTTTTTACCCCTTAGCATAATGGAATTATTTATGAAATGAACAATTGAGATAGAATAAATTGTGAACAGTAGGGAACTACACTTAGTCAAGTCAATTAATGAACATAATGAATGATCCAACTCACATTATAAATTGATAGTGGAAAGGACCTTCACATGGATCTCTTAATCACTAATAAATGGAATGTCCCTACAATATTATTGGATAATGATATGGCATGATTATAGACATGACCTATTAATTATTTATTCTTGAAAAATAATGTTGCATATATATTAACATGGCATAATTGTACAAATAAATTGTAATAAAACGTGGTCTAATATTAAATGTCTGTTTCTACATATTATTTACAGGCATGGAATCCCTTACAATTTATGGGAATTATGTCCCTTATTATATACATAGGCATGGAATCTCTTACTATTTACAGTCATAGAGTCTCTTATTATTTATGGGAATGGAATCCATTATTATTTATGGGAATGGTATCCCTTTTTATTCATGGTCATAAACTTATTCATTATAATACTCGAGCAAGGAGTCCCCAATTTAAATATGATATTCAGGCAATACATACCTTGTTATTTATGATACTTGGGTGTGCATTTACATTATAATGTTGAAACTGGTACATAGTGTCCCTTGGGATTTATGATACTCGGGCATAGTTCCTCCTACTTCTGATGACACTCATGCATGGAATCCCTCTCTATATATGAAACTCCATCATGGAATCCCTTGATATTTTATGATGCTATTGTTACTATGCTTAGATTCCTGAGTTACACCTCCAGTCCTGGATAATTCTACATTTATATATATATCAACATATGATTTAACTTATATAATAAAAATATATACATATATAACTATATAAATAATTATGTAAACCTATGTAAATGTGACACATTTTCAAATGTTTCTCCTCTTAGGCTGAATCAGATATGGTCTTCCAGGTACCCTTTGAAGAACCTGATCCAAACATATTTATTTTCATTTATTTATGGTCTTATTGATACACATATACACCACTTGTTTTATAATGATAGACTAGAGAGAATTAGAAAACTCTAGTTGTGGTATTTTGAGTTTATATTAAACCCTATTTAGATTGCTTCTTGGTACCTGAATAGACCTTATGCTTCCAGGTTTTAGATTATGGATTATGCTTATGCTGTTATATTTGTACATGCGAGCATAGGAGAACAACAACGACTTGGAGATCAAGGTGTCATGTAGACAATCTTTAAGTACCTTTTAATTATTTTTTCAATATTTTTTCTTTCCTAGTGTATTTATACTACTTTAATATTGTATATTCACATGGAAATTTAAATTCGTTGTATTTATCATTCAAAGTCATTTATTAATTTATTTTATTAGTCATCACTTTATTCTAATATTTTATTTCATTTATATAGATATTGTTATAAATTTATATAATATTTTACCATTGTTCAACTCTGATTATGAGGGTATAGTTTCCCTACTATACCATCATTATATCGACACTTGTAGTTAGTAGCCGATAGCATCAAGGTAGGAACACTTGAGGCCATGTGATCAACTAGATATGGGTATTATTCTAGTATCTCTCGGGTCAAGATGTTAAAAGGTGGTATCATAGGTTACTATTAATTATATTAATATTTTGGGTAGATAGATAGGATACTTGAAACATGTTCATGGTTGGTAAATTAAAATGTTTGCAATTGATAAAGCCATTCACAAGGAAAATACCAAGTAGTATGGGATGGGATTGTTGTTTGTGTTGTTTGTTATTACAATGGATTATTATTTCACAATGTGTGATTTATTTATTTTCTATATCTTATGAATTTATCATATTTATGGTATTTTACCCCTTATTTGGTATAGAAATGAATTATTATTACATTCATCTTTATAGGCATATATAGATTCTCATTCCAAGTATATGTCATTCCATGTAGGATGCATTACATGATTTCCTGGTACTTTCTTTATGAACCTTATGTGTTTTAGCATTTTGATTACCTACATATAATGTTTGGGTGATTATTTAGAAATAACACTTGTACAACATGTTGTATGATAAATTTAATTTCTCACCTATACTTATTTCATTATGATATTATTCCTTGATATAATTGTGATAAATGATTGGTTATTAAGGTTTTTTCATTAAGAAAAATTGTTTTTCCCCATTTATCTTGATGGTGGAACCATAACAAACCAATCAATACATGTTTGATCCATAGAACATTGGTCTCATGGGATGAAACAATTGTGATTGAGATTAAATGGGTTCCAATAATAATTGATAAGGTGTTTGGGCCATTATAAAATTGGTAATGCTGACACACATAATCTAACCATTACATATATAAATGTTATGTTCTAATATAAAAGGTATGTACATGGTTTTGGATTCATGAATTCCAATTATAACATATAATGGATAATACCTTTATATCATGGGAATGTTAATTTCATATAACTCAACTATTTTGTAAAGATAAAAGTTATTAAATTTTGAAATACAAACTAAATGAATACTAGTTAGACAGTGTGTCATTACAACATATAATGGAATGTACCTATATAACTTTGGAATGACAACCCATACAACTAGATTCCTTCAGGCGTAATGTGGGATAAGTTCATCATCCAATTTGTGATATGATTATGTTATTAACCCTCTTAGGGTGTGATAAATTTTTAATAAAAAACTACTATTGGGATGAATTTAAATGGGCTTAGTTTGTATTGTAAGGACCCCTATATGTCACATTATTCTTTGTGTGCCATGGTATTTAAAACCAAGAGTGTATGTTTATGCTAAATGGTATGGTTAATTGATGTTTCAATAGCCATTTATATGGGTAATGAGATTTCCCAACTAGGATCTTAGTATCACTGAGAGGAGGAGGGTTGAATCAAGGATATAATTTTTTTTATAGTTTACTTACTTCTAAAACAACCTTCACCTCCTATTAAAAATTTGTTACCTTACATACATAAAAAAAATCACACATCAACATGAACATAAAAATTTACATGGTTCACTACTCAATAATAGTAGTGACATCCTAGTTACAGTTTGGAAATAATCTAATACCACACAATCCACTAGAAATCAATCCTTTTGTGTGGAATAAAACAAGTAGGATATTCCCTTACACTCATATAGAACAATGTTAAATACAATAGTGTGTGATATTAAAGTAGACCAAAATGATGTAATATAATTTTTGTAACAAACATGTTACACAACTGCTTGATAAACATTCATAAATAAGATATTAAAAATAATTCTTCACTTTCTTACCCACCAGTTGGTAAGAAATTATTTTTGACTTCATAATAACACCCAGTCTAATTTTCCAATCTGATTCCCATGTATGATTACTCAATATGAAAAAATAACACTATCAGAATACCACTAAAAAAGTATCTACTTCTATTGGAGTCTAGATATCCCAGTATGATTATACGGTCTGTTTCCAAAACCTCTAATTATTATATTCACTTCTCCATTATTCTTCTATCCAGAAAAACATCTTCAAGAAAACTCAATCCAAAAACTTATTCCCCTTATAAATTTGTAATTTCTCTCTTTTCTTTTCTTTATGGTACCGACATCTGAAAATACAAAGTACCTCCACTATTTATAGGAGAACCAAAAGGGTTTTGGGAGGGATTCTGAAAATCATTCCCAGTCAACCAAATTTCCTGAATCATCAAATCCTCCTTAAATTTCAGGTGGATCTTGACTTATTCATTAGTTCTAAAATATTCTCAAAATATATCTAATATTCATAACTTTATCACTCCTCATACATTCTTAAAAAAAATTTATGATTTTTCATTTTCATTTTCATTTTCTCATTATAATTAAAGAATAAATTCAATTGAAAATTAATTAATATGTTTCACCACAATAATTGAATGAAAAATAATTTTCTCATTCATATTTCTTCTTTATGATGAAAACAGTAGGTGCTTCATTACGTTTCACTTCACCAAATGATTAGAAGATAGAAAATGCATGTCTTATCATTACAATTCTCCACATCAAATGATAGAAACTCTTTAAATAAATCACTTACTCTAAATTCATTAAAACAACAACATTACCTTTAAAACACATTTATAATTGATTTAAAATACCTTTAAATATCCACCTTTACAACACTTATTGAGACTATTTTGAAAAAAAAACTATCTTTTTCTTTATATTCCTCAAACTGATGATCCTTTTTTGATGGTGTTATGGGGTCAACCTATTCCTTATGGATTGGTCTCAGATACACTCTAACAATCGATTGTCCTCTATATTCAAATATTAATGACACAATAGTTAATGAAATTTATTCTTTATCTTTACCCACATGTATAGGAAAAATAGAAAAAAATTCATCTTGACCCGAATGGGTGGATACATTATTTATTGATATATGTCATTCTTCTTCACATATGTCCCATTTTTTATTCTTTTTTAAACTATTACCCATAAAAACCCCAAAAAAGAAAATTATGCCCCCATTAATCAGTGGCACACCACATCTGATGGACCGGTTCAAGTTGATTCGACTTTAGAAACTTATTTCCTCGAAGACTTAAATCTTTTGTACTATTGGTCTGATTGGAAACCAAAATCTTCATATTCACACTATCCGATGAGTCTTCCCAGTATTGAAGCGAATATGAGTTTGATGATCTCATGTAGATGGACATGGAACAAAATTATTTTTCGTCTACAACATCCTTCTTTCACAAACTTCTACTTGTGTCATGAATTCCTCGTGACTTTTTATACATTGACGAAAAGAATCAGTATCATCTGACATTCATTGTGATGTGTTTTGACATCACATTCTTTAATCATCTTATTTCTTTCTAACTAGCAACAATACGATTGGAAGCACTTACCCTTTCCTTCATAAGGGTTGTATCACATGTTTTCAGATAACTTATGACCCATAATAATTACAAAACATAAATTAATTTTTAAATTTATGTTGAAACTAGGAAGTATTCAAAGAAGCACCTCATAATGATCATTCTATCATTCTTTAACCAAGGTGAGTATGATGATCCTTTTCTTACATAAAACATATTCCCATTCCGATGGACTTTCTTCTTTTTGGGGGATGACATTGCAGAAAAGATCTAGTTTTGTAACACTACTAATTGGTTTTATTTTTTATTATATTTATGGTGATAATGACATTCATGAGTACATATCTCGGGTGAATCATGCATATGTATTGGGAAAATTTGATTTGGACTGCTTTTAATTGGATCCTTTTCCCTTTGTTTTCATTTTGACACTTCATGGATGCATGTTGGTCGTGTTAATAACTTGTGTTTTGTGGTGGATGGAGGGTGTATCATCATATGTGTTTATTTCCTCAATGAAGGATGACTAGGACACTCCTAAGTTGGGGAGAATCACATAGAATGTGTTTAGATAGTCCTTACATGTAAATGTATTACATTAGTAAAATAAAACTTGGAAATGGTCATACTTGGTCCTGAGAGACCATGAGGGTGGTACGTTTGAACTTCTAATCCTTGAAGTGATACTAGGAATAAAACCCATTCATTTATTTTGATTGATTTTGGACACTAGATTCAGGCTCAGGGTTCTTGTGAAACCTGGAAAAATTTATTTTTACCCATGAATTTCAGTGCTTGCAATGCAGTAAGAAAATATAATGGTTGGTTGTGTACACAACCTTCGAATACATTATTTTTCATGATTGAAATCACTTGTTATGATTGAACGATCTGAGAATTCCATTGTAATGACGGTGATGTGGTTGGTTAATAAACATAGGTCAGAAGCTGTAGCTGAGATTTTTCAATGGAAGTCATACAGAGGTGGTTCAATAGTTAGTCCATATGAGTAGTAGAATAATATTGGTTAGAAACCATGTCATGCTCTTTGTCTTTGATATTATTGGAGTGTCTCATGTCATGTTTCTAATCATTAGTGTCCTCTTACAGTTCCCTTGTTTCATAAATGATATTTTTCCCTATCTTTTAATCATCTTATTTATACAGGGGGAGTTGGTTATACATTTAACTAAATAAAGGAATTAAATGTCTTGTTGTATAAATGAATAGACTTTTTCAGAGTTGCTATCTGAAGGAATTGATAAATCATAAATGATTTTATAGTCTAAAGAGATATCATGCTTCCCTTGTAGGAAGTCCTTAGATTGACTCATGGACAGCTACTGATTCTCTAAATCAACTTCTTGGTGAGATACTGATATCGGGGTCATAATTTTTTCTCATTACGTGGACATTTTGGCTATGTTCCAATGTATCAATTTAAATATTTAGAGAATGTAACACCATAGATGAGCTCCTTAGACCTTGATAATGAATTTTTAAGGTTACCTTAGACTTTTATTCAGGCTTGGATGATATATTATGAGTGTGATTATCCAAGGATTATGGATCAATTACACACATATGATCATGTTTCAAAATGATGACATAAATAAATGGATTGGATGGAGGTTTCATTAGAAGTTGGTTATTGGATTCGATAATCATTGTCAAGATAAACCTTGAAATTCCTTGGTATGAAGCTATTATAATTAGATTTCAGATGCTTTCTCCTCTGAATATAATTGTTTTCAATGATAGCTGACCAGTAGTGGCATAAAAGTCTTTCCATTTTTTTTGAATGTGGTTAGTGGTCAACTAGAACTTTGATCCTCTTTATTTATATATTCAAATTTATTTATTATTGGATAATTTTTTTAAAAAATTCCAAATGATCAAAAATTAAATAATGTAAATTGTAACATTCCATTAAGGCCTTTGGGCCACCCATGACTTCAGGTCAGTAAGGCCTTTTGGCCACCTCAAGGCCATCAGGCCACATTAAGTGCATATGCAAACCAGATAACCTAGAAGGAACAAGATCTAGAAGGATTATGAGAAAGGATATTTCACCATATAAGAAGTTAAACAGATTGAATGATTGATAGGGTATGACACCTGCCATCAGGATAATCACGTGCATGCATGAGAATGCCTAGCCGAACAGACATGTGAAGGTGGAGAGATGATTTGATGATGAAGATGTTTGGGGGAGCATATCCATGTAGTTAGTCTAGGTTATATGTAATCTTTGAAGCCTATAGGGAAATGAATTCCTCTAAGGCCTATGGGCCATGTAATACATATGCCTACGGGCCTTTTAAGGGTTCCACCTCACCCCATGAAAGGTGGATTATCAAAAATCAATAAAAAATGATGGCCTTCAAACCATTGGATAATCACTGGCTTCATTCTCAATAAAAAATATAATTGAATTTTCATTCTTGATAGATTTAAAAAATATTTCAAAATCAAATTTTCCCTTTATTTTGATATCATTTTATTTTGTCATCAAATAATTAATGACAATACAATATAAGTCATCGAGTGAGATTTTTTTGATGAACCCTATCTTCTATTAATAAAAAAATAACATCATATCTATTATGAATAATTTTCTAGATCTTCTCATCATCTTTTTGGCCTTCCAATTTTTCTACAAATCTTCATAAGTTTCTTTAAAAATAATTAACCCTGGTGAATAAGTCACCAATAAATTTATCATATTCTATTTTCAAATATTCATATTTTAATATACAAATTGGTAAATTATCTTTCTTCACTTTCATTTTCCCTTAATAAACATTTTTAAACATATCTTGTTTGCCTTTAGTTATTCCAATTCCATTAACCCATATTAATTCAAATTATGATAGATATAAAAGGATATCATTTTAGGCTCATTCATTATTATCTAGATTATTCCTTTTTCATAGTTGTTAAGGTAAGAACATAAATAATATAAATGAAACCATCTAAAGTAGCTTTTAGATCATTATAACCAACAAATGATAAATATTTTATAATTGTTTCCTTACAAATATAATTGATATTATATTTAAGGACAAGAATACGATTATTATTTAACACAATCAAAACCTCCATGGAAGTCATATTGTTTTTCAAACATAAAATAGGATAGTTTCAGAGAAGGGAGATTCCCTAAGATACCATTTGAAATGACTAGTCATGATATGTGTGACCATACAGATGGTCAATTCAGTGGTTAAAAAATTTTATTCCTTTTTCTATTGAAACAAATATTTTCTCATGTTATAGAGAAATGACTTTTTTCACATAACAAACAAGAAAACCCAGTGGAACAGTGAAATTTTAAAATTCCACTACTCAATAAGAGTAGAAATTCCATAGAATGATTTTAAAACAATCTGCATTCACAAATCCACTAGTTAAAAAACCTTGTAGTTTACAAAAATTAATGTATGTCCTAAACAATAATTTATCTATTTTGATTTTATAGTTCATATTTTCCTTGCTCGATTGATACCATAAATCATGTAATTTCAAAAATGAAATGTAGGTTCACCAACAGGCTTAAACTCCACATCAATGTTCCACATGGGTATATTACACATTAACTTCTATAATTAAGCTCTTATTCTTCTCCGATTTCTAAAATTGTAGTGACAAAGAAACTCTTCATATCTTCACTCTCTCTCATCGTTCCATTTTCACACCCACTCACATCATGATTTAGTATCTACAACATCTTATTTTTCCATTTTAAAATATTTATGAAACCACATTAATACATTCAAATTTAAATCCCCTGAAATCTTGGATTATATCCTTAAAATAACTTCTATAATAAACCCTTCAATGAGACATTTCAACTACTTGTAAAACTATAAAAATATAGGATCAACTTCACCCACTTTAAATATTTTATTTATTCCACATTAAAACCTATGAAATAATCATCACAATTAAAACACTGTGTAAATGATCATGGAAACACCAATCCTGGAATTGTTTATTAGAAATACCACTGAACACCACGAATTTTAAAACAATCTACATATCCACATATTCATGTTTAATATGCAGGGGTTAAAATCATGAATTCCTTACTTTTTAGTTCATAATTTTCAGTTCCATTTCATATTAAATCCCTTGAATTCATACATTGATATTTTCTCTCAAACATATACAAATCCTAACCATGAATATTTTTATATATAGCATAAAATTATTGTACATAGATTTTATTTTAAAAGGAATCCAAATATCCAAATTCATATATGTGAATAATTAACCTTTCCAAAATCATTTTCAAATATTCCATGATATTTAGGTATGCTGATTTTCAAACATGACTAGTTTTCTTACATGAAAAGTGTGTATATAATGATTCTTTAATATATCCAATTCACAAATACAACAAGTTTTCATATGTGACTAGTTCTCCAAAAGTACCATTCAAGTATCCAAGTTTATTACTCAATAATATCTTCTTCTTTTATCATTTAGATACACAAAATTTCATTCAACTTTGTATAATCACTTAGATAAGAATAAATCATATTTCAATATTTACATATGTGGATCTGGATATCTTAAAACAATTTCCTGACGTTATCTTTCCCACTATACCTCATTTTTCCTTCTATAAAACATCAACCATTTTTTTCAATATTATTGATAACCCATATCATGATATTAATAAATTTTAAGACCAAATTTCCTTTCATCATCATATTTATAAATCTTCTTACAAGATTAACTAATTCATATATTGATAATAAAAGAGAACACCATTAGAATTCCTACCTTTGATTCATTATCTCCTTCACCAATCTAAATAAATAACTAAAACCACATGGTCTCAATATGGTGGTTTTTAGATGGGAGTATCATATTCAATGCTTAAAACTCAATACTAATGAGTTCCTATTGAATGGAATTATGGTTGCTGACGAGGTGGTTTGTGATGGTAGGTGGTCGATGGTGATTTGTTTTGTAGTTAAATTTTTTCCTATAACATAATGGTTTCTAGAGGTTAATGCATTCAAATTTTTCATATCATTATAAGTGGATTGAGGAATAAAATTTTATTATATAATGAAGTATTCCTAATTGGTATTCAAATTAACCTTATAGCCTCATCATGGAAATTAGTTGATGGATTATATCCCATTGTCTTGTAAGTAGATCTTGGAAGAAGAAATCTATTTTTACTTTGATTGGATGTAAAGGAAGTAAGTTATCAAATCATTTTCTGAACATATTCAATTTTTTTCTAGTGATACTCATTTTTCACTATTAGAATTCATCCTATGGAATGTTAAATTTTCTTGTGTTGTGATGCATTAAGTCTATATAATATATGTCATCCCTAACCCTATAGATCTATTATATCATTTGATACTAAGACAATATTATCATTACCCATTTAAAATTATTTATAGTGGATGAAAAAAAGAAGATCAGAGGAGGATCAGGCATACCTATAATAGAATATATCTAATTATGGAGTTAAATTTTTTTATAAAATAATGTGATACTACCTTGAATTTAAAAGGGGTATCTAGGATCATTTAGAGGGAGAATCCTCTGATGGTAGATATTTTTGGGTTTTAATCAAAATGATATTTGGGAAAGATGAGAACATGATGGATATTTAATCCTGCGAAAAATATATATATTAAAGTAAAAGACTTGAAATGTCTATTTATAATACTCATGGCCTAATTTTAGAATGAGGATGACACATATTGAACTGTGATGGATATCTGGATGGAGGGTTTCACACAAACAAACTTCTTCAGGTACTATGAAGGTTAATTATATAGTGATGTAGTGTGGAGATATAGTTGTGAAATTTATTTTAAAAGTGGAATTCTGATGGCTTGGTATACCTTTTCATGGTGGATGAGAAGGGGAATATAGTTTCTATATATTAATCCTTTATAAGAAAGGGTGGGTTTTGTTACCCACCCCTCTAGGTTAGGTCATGGTTTGATTCTTAATTTTCTGTTTCCCAAATAATATAGAGTTTTAATAACGAACATTTCAGTATACCTAGATTATGATTTTATATTTTCATTTGAAATTAATGGAGAGTGAATTGAAGCAGGTTTAGAAGATATATTTTTTTCCATAATAGTTGTTACCAAAATGGGTTTACTAGTGACACTATAATATTTGAAATCCATCTTAAATATGATTTTATTTCATAGTAGATATTGAGTCTATATAAACTTTTCCAATAAGTTCATTGTTTAATTTTTAATTTAGATACACTAGATCTATTTTGTGTAGTTAGAAACTTTGTGTATTCATCAAATTTTTTGGATCTTTAGAGGTAGATTTGGTTCAGGTCAGATCAGTTTTTGGTTACAATAATATTTATAATAGTTCAATGTAAGTGTCATTAATATACAATTATAGTTTCATATATGGTAGATTTCTTTCCCAATACAAGAGTCGTAATTTGGGTTTTTGATATCTTAGGTGGGTTGGTTTTTTTTCTCCAACCCTACCTTGAGGAATCGTCATTGTTCAAGTATTGAGGCTTTATTCCAACATTATATATATATGTAACTAATTAAAACAAGGTATTTATATAGTTTTTCATTGATTACTAGTATATTTAGTTTTGTTTTTGAACTAATTTGTAAGGGAGGGCTCTGTCTGTGTTGATATTGTTGTCAATAATTGAGTGTTTTGTTTCAGTTTCTCCAAAATTCTAGTCTTGTTGACTATTTTCATGTAATATTTTCAATTTATTTTAATTTAATAATAAAAAATATAAAAATAATAATCTCATCTTGGACTAAAATATGATATCATACTACTTTTTTTGATTTTAGGTGCCTTTTCTTTAAAATATCCCCTACCTTATAACAATATGTTTGGGTGTGATCAAAGTAACAACAACATTTTCACTTCATTATGGGGAATATCTTATCATGAACACTATATATTTAAATTACCTCGTAATATATATATATTTTTTAAACCCCTTACTTATTAACGATTATCAAAGTTATTTACCAAAGAAACCACCTTTTCCTCAAAGGATTGAATCCACTTTTCTTTCTTCTACACATAATAATTATGTCCATTGATTACCATATATTATTCCACAATTTTATTCTTGAAATAAAAACCATATATAGTTATTTCTCTAGAAGTGTCTTGATATTACAAAAACTCTTCTAACACAATTAATTTAGCTCAATGTTTATAAATATACATCAAATAATACTCTATAAATGCACTAATTTATTTATTATTCATCGATTAAATATCCAATTACTCTTCTTCACCTTCATGATCCGCCTAAAAATTGACCAAATATTTTGGTTTGTTATATTATATGTATATATATTTGTCATTATCAATTATTTAAATTATAATATACTTCAAATCAAAATTAAATTAGAACTATTTACATGATAGAATGGTTAATGGGTTAGATAATGGAGATTAATTTTCAAAAAATCACCAATAATAACAAGCTAAAAAATGGAACTACATATTTTAATTATACTCATTTTTTGTTCAATTTCTTGACCACCTTGATCTTTTATAATGTTGACAGATATTCCATGATTAGAGTTAATATAGCCAAGAAATGAAACTTTACAAAGCCAAAATTCACAGTTATGGAATATCCTATATTACTAATTTTCTCTAAGGGTCTAAAGAAAAGTTTGTAATTGTTTATCATGATATCCATAGATCATATAGTATATCAATATATCATTAATTTATACCCCTAAAAATTTGTCATCATAATCCTTGAAAACTCTAATGATTAGATATATGAACTCTATTGGTGATTTTTTTATTAAAAAATGAATTACTATAAATTTATAATACCCATAGAATGTAAAAATATCTATATTTCATATATCATCATTTTTAAATTGAATTAATGATACCTAAAATGAGTATTAGTCTTTAAGATGTATTTATATCCTTGAAGTTTCTTAAACATTTCATCAATACATGTAAAAGGATGCTTGTTCTTAATAGTAATGTTTTTTTCTCTATAATTGATGTATTGTCTCTTACACATAATATTGTTTATAAAAAGGAAAATCTCACCCTGAGGTGAGACTCTAGGGTAAATAGATACCTTATAAAAAATATCAAATATTTTCTTTTTTAGTTAATCCAATTCCACTAAATAAATTATATATGGTAGCTTAGGTATAGGTTTTTCATTAAGGTTGAGCTCAATTTAGAATTTAACAATAAGATTGTGTGGATATCAAGACAATTACTTACGAAATACATTCATCTAATAGTGTATAATAGATACATATTATACTCTTAGAATGTCATTATCATTTATATATTGTGTTTTACTATATTCCTCTATGAAAATATCATTATGGTGAGACACTGGAGGTGGTTCTAGAAAATGAATCCCCTCCTCCAAAAATAAATAATTATATGTAGTCCTCTCATGTTTTAAACTTTTTATCTCAGTGTTGAATTATTGAATTATACTTTGTGAGATAATTAACCCCAATATTAATTTATATTTCAATAATTAATATTATATTCAATTTTATAACTATAATACATTTATGAATTTTAATAAAAACATCCCAATACATTTACATTTTTATATGACTTCCACAAGGTGTATTAACAAAAAAACCTCTAATTAATGTATTAGGGGACGATCCAATTTTCATAGAAATATTTCAAGAAATGAAGGAGTATATAGAACTAAGATTAAATAATGTATTATCTAACTTTAACTTTATGGTCAATGTACCTATTATAACATCATAGGAACTTAAACTTCTGTCATAGTAATTTCATAACACCAACCTTTATCCATAAATATATTAATAGGTATAGTTACATGATGTTTTAGGAATTTATTATAATTTAGATTTAAATATATATTACCAAAGTATTTGAAATTAATGTATTAAATTTCTTACTTTACAGTCATGATCTTGAGAGCCATTATCTTTGTACTTAAAATAAATATCCATGCCCCTCAAGAAATATCTACTTTTTTTATTCTTATAATTATCACATGTTGGAAAGTATACCCTTCTATTTTTATCCTTTTATAATATTTTTTCAACATGGTTATCATCCATCCTATTATTATCATGATTTTCATTAAAAATATAAGAATTGGAGAGCACTTTATCAGTATTGATGCACTTTTCACTATCCCTTAATATATGAAAAACAATTGAGTGATTGTTTCCCTTTAAAGGAGAGGTTGTACTCTATAAAAGAAATTGTTCATCATTATTTCTAAATAGTATACAAAATATATATCATGTATCTCTATCCTTACAAAATTTTCAACATACATAGCAATAATTTCCTCTTATTGTTATCAAAAATTTGTTATTTTTCCTTATATATTATCTCATTTCACACAGTGAATATATTTCATATGGAATATCTATTTAAAAGAATTTAATATATTTTTTTATTACTTATACATGCAATAATTTTTATCAATGAGCACAATTTATCAATATCACATCATATCTGATATAAAATTATGAAAACCCTCTCTTATAGGCTATATCCCAATTCATGAAATGTCATCTCTTGAGAATTGATTCATTACTCCTATAATAACGGATTATTGTCCCTATTAAAATATGTAAGAAGTTATAGTGGCCCATACTTTTCATAGAAAAATAATACATCATATTAGATGAATATTCAATACATAACATTATGTTCCATGAAAGAATCATATTTGTTAAGTGTATTTGGAAACCTGAATACATAAAAGAATTTAATAATAAGAGATCTATATCATATTCTACTATGTGCATCATAAATAACAATATTATTTTACATATAATATATATAAATTTTCTTCATTACTTGGGGAAAATAAATCATATGAAAGGTTGAGCTCAAATGATCAGTAAGGGAAACAAATTGAGATATTAATGATAAGTTAAACATAATATGTTCTTAAGGGTATGATTACATGATCATAACATTTGAAACCCATGACTTGTATATCATAGATGAAAATAAGCATTCATAAAATAATTAATGTATGTTCATAATACATGATTCAAAAAATAACGTAATCTATTATAACAAAAAAAATTCAAAGGACATTATTTTATAACATATACATAAACATAGAAAAATCATTTCATTAGTCAATGCTCACTGCCATGTCTATTATAGTGGATTGGGTTTATTATCAATTAAATAATACCCTTACTCAAGGTTCAATTTCAAGTATACTATTTTAGAAAAATTCCCATACTCTACTTGGTTCACTACCCATTCCAGTCATTCTTATCTCAGGAGATATCCATATGTACCTAGTGCAACTGTGGTCTATATAAATCTAGGACGACAAGTCATATAATAAAACTCAAACATATGTGAATCCAATGATCCTAACCATTTCATAATATCATAAAACAAGGAAGGTAAGTTGGGTTCATAAACATTTTATCATTTTATAATAGCATAACACAAGGGAAAAATTGGGTTCATAATGGTTTCATCATAACTTAATTAACCCATGGAATGAAACGAGTTTAATAAAATCATCCTTAAATCACCATCATAATAAGACATCCAAAGAATTAAATTGGATGGTAAAATGTGATAACATCCCCAGTGAATCATAATTATCATCAACAGATGTTATTATAGAATAAAAATTCCCTTAAAATATCAATAGAACAATTCATGATAAAAATTCCCTTTTAACTCTTAAATCACTTATTCAAAATAAAAATTTCTTCCTAATATTAATGAAAACATATCCATGAATAATGACCTTTAATAATTGTAAATTAATCTTCAAACTATTTATTTTTAATGATGGTGGGAAATTTTTTTATTCCTTGTACATTAAAACAAATATTCCTTTCATATTTTTAGTAAAAAGTCAAAAATTAATTTTTTGAAAAATGACAGGAAGGTTATTCTTAATATATTTTATAAAAATTTAATTATGGATAATAATTAATTTATTAAATCATAAAATAATAGAAAAACATTTTTGAAAACATTTTTCGAAAACATGGATATGGAAGAACAAGTATTTTCAACCAAATAGAGCAATAACGTTGGATTTCATTAAAATAATTGTTTTAGTAAATTGAGTTATTAAATAGTTGGAAATGAAAGGAAACAATTTAATAACTATATATTATTTATTATAATAAAATACATGATTTAATAGGGATATATGTCATAAAAAACTTCATAATAATCTTAATCATAATCATTCATGATAAATGATGAGATTTTAACATAAATCCTTTACTAATTTAATAATATATGTATCAAAAACTGATTAAAATTAAAAACACAAATGGATTTTTAAATAAATATAAATTTTATGAAATCATTATAAAATAAATTCCGGGGTAGTATATACACCACACATAGGAAAAAAGTGATGAATATAGCATAATTCTCATAAAAAAATTAAAGTTAGATGAGGAAACCTTACCTAAGGTTTTACTAACTTTGAATGTTATCTAAAATCATATATAATAAAATTATATTTATTATAAATATATAGCAGAATAATTTAAATAATTAAAATATCATATATTATCCACTTATATCATTTCAACTATAATTTGTTAACAATTCCTTATTAAAACTGTCGCTTTAGTGGGTTAACTATTTCTTTTTATGAGATTTATTTTTGGTTTTTTAGTCCTTGTACATTGAACATCATTGTGTCATCTCAATAATGATAACCAAGATTTAAATATAACATATATTCATTTTATATAATTTATATATATATATATATATTAAAACTCATCCTTAGAATATTGAGATAGAACTTTGAATTACACCATTTATAGAGACGACAGGTTGTACGTTTATATGAATGATGTCATTATTTTTAGATGCATGGAATAAAATAATGGTAAAAAATAATTCACATTAAAAAGATAATTTTTATGAAATATATTAATTATATATTTGTTAAATATTTCATTATTACCATCCATATAAAAAATAAATCGAAAACAAATCGCATCACTTTGTGGAGGTGGTAGTCTATATGTGCGCATAAGTGACATTATTTCATTCCAATGGATAAGAAGAAAGTGAATTTTGTTTATTAAGTCATCGTAATAGTTCATTATATCAAATATATAGAATTAATTTCTTTATCATGGATACCATGTATATTTATGTGGTAGAAGAAGAAATAATTGAAATTTGTAGTGTAAAACAATTTTCTTCTTCTAAAGATCTCCTTTAGATTCATTCCTAAGGACCCTTATTATAGTCTCTTAAGAAGAATAAAACATATAATTAATTATTATTTAAGTTTTTAATATAATTACGTATCATTTGGTTGATATATAATCCTAAAAAATTGTGAATAATGATGGCGAGTAGGTGCCTTATATAAGTGAGGGGATGAGAACTCTTGGAATTTAATAAAGAATTAAATTAATATAAATTAATTTTTATTTGATAATAGATTAATATTGATATAATTAAAATATGAGATGTATATTATCCTTAATAATCTAGTACAATAAAATTTGGACAGGTTTTGATTATTTTTTCTCCCTAATCTTTTAGTTTTAACCATTTCTAAACACTTTTGACAATTACCATGATATTAAAGTCTTTCACAATTTATGCGGAATGAAATTCACTATAAAAGGGAATGTGAATAATAAATATACCGTGGCTGTAATAATAAACTATATTTAATTCCATTTGATGAATATAATATTTCTATCAAATTTAATTCATTTAAAAAAATATTTCTTATTATAAAATATCATTAATTTAATTTTTTTGAAATACTTGATATATTTGAATAGAATTTGTGTCTAACTCATGTAAAATTGTTCCATGATGATTTTTTTTCAGTGATAAATAATATATTATCTTAATATAATCATTAAATCGAAATTTTAATAGTTTATATATCATTTTGGACTTCATTTTTGGTTTAAGCACTTGGTTAACAAATTTTAATCTTAGTCATGGTAATAAAATATTTTAATATTAAAGGGTTTTAGTTTTAATTATTTAGAAAAAATTGCATAAAAATGTAAAAGAGATGAATTTTTAGTCCATTCATCATCCTAATTTTCCATTTTTAATTTTTTTCTGATTTTTAAATAATTTAAAATATTATATTTACCATAAAATATTTTTAATGTCATTTTAAGAACTATTAAAATAATTTGATTTTCAAAGAAACAAGACCGTAATGGAATTTGAATATAAATATTTAAAAAATATATAATATGTTATATTTATCTTAAAAATTATATCGACAATTTACACAACCCAAAAATTATTATTTTTATATTTTTAATATCATTTACATGATTTTTTTTACTGCTTGCACAAGAACTATGTCAGAATTCCATAAGCTTTTAATGTAATTGTTTCCTCACTAAAAATTATAAATAACTTCTCCCTATAAAAAATTCATATTTATAATTAAATTTTATAATAAAATATAAATTTTTTATCTCTATCATAGAATATTATAAATATTAAAATCAAGAAAGTGAAATTTTTCATTTATCTTTTACTTAAGTATTATAACATTAAAAATCAAATACAAATGGAAAAAAGGTTATATATTAAAATTTGAAATGATTATGGAAGATATAAAATCATCTAATGTTTTGAAGGAAAGTGTTTGAATGAATTTTATACCTTATCATAATAGTGTTAACCCTAATTAACTCGTTTTACTTTTAATGTGGCAATATAATTTACTATGCTTACTATTCATAATGAAAAAGATATAAGAGACCTATTAAAAAATTTCCAACTCCTGATTAAAAAAAAGGAATCCATTTATCAGGATTAAATTTATATATGTTTCATAAATTAATTTAACAAAAAAAAGTAGAAGCACAATGAAAAATAGTTTATTAGAAAATTGCCTTTTATATAGAAAAACGTTTTTTATATCAAATTAGAAAATAAAATTTATTCCAATTAACATAATTTTCTTAATCGTAATATAATAGAAATTTTTTATTTCAAAACATTTTAATATAAAATGTAACATTATGAATTCTTGAATCAAAAATACAGTTTTCAATGAAAATCAATATTTTTCACAATTTAGAAGAAAATCATTGTTTTTAGAAAATATAGAAAATTAAGCCTAATATAATTATAATGAGTTTATTAAAAAAATTATATTTTTTATGAAATATTTTTTTTTAAAAAATTATTTAAATTAATTAAAATATTTCTTTAGATAATGTAATAAAAACATTTTTGTAGAAAACGTATTTTGAGGAATTAAGATTACTTAACTAAAAATAGAGTTCTTATTTTCTATGAATTTATTAATATATATTTATTTGTGATGAATTTTATATATATTTCATAATTTAGTTAATTTAATTCCTACCTACCAATTCAATTGATGTTTTATAACGGTCGTGAAATAATAATATTTCATGGTTCATTAAAGCTCAATATTGTGTGTTGTATATACTATCAAACATAGTGTTATTTAAAAATCATGGGGCATTAAATTCTCTACCACCCTAAAAAATTATATCCTCTCAATTTGAACATGTCATTGGAAATAAAATGTATATTATTTGAAAATTACATTATTAAATACTCATATCATAAAAAAGGTAAATAAAAAATCCTCTAAAAATGAGGGAAATAGAAATATGAAGATCGTAAAAAATGACACCTAACTAGGATTCAAAATATGAGAACATTAGTGGAAAGTGAAAATATATACAAGGATATAAAAAAATATTGTCTAAATAACGATATATATTTCTAAGATAACATTGATCATAAGAAAGTGAATGATTATGAGAGGGTTAACAACAAAAAAATCAAAAATCATTGAGGTGTGAAAAAGACCATCGATTCATCAAAAATGAATGTAATAGGATAACTTTTTTTAATATCTTTTTCATAAATTTGAGGAATTACTTTTACATCTATACTAAGAACATAATTAAATATACTTTCCTAAAACAAATATTCATTATTTAATAAATTTCCATCACAATCGCATCATTTTCTACAAATGATGAGTATTTAAGATAAATTTCCAATGCCTAAAGAACTAAAATCAACATTGTAATCCAAAATATAAATGAATTTATTCCTCAAATCATAAAATATTAACTAAAACTAGATTTTTAGTACAAGGTAACATAATACCCAAAATATATAAACATTCATATAATGAAGAAATACATTTTACTCCAAAATTTCCATAATAGTTATGAATTATCCACATAGATCATTTTATTATTAACCCTATATCCAAAATAAACACAATAATCTCGACATAAATGAATATTTTAACCTCAAATTCGGTCTCATAACATTCATCTTATATACCAAAAAATATTACTGCATTCTTCCCAAATAATATTTCTTGATAAATCACATGTTAAAAAAATTACATATACATAAACCCAATGATGTATCTCAAAAAATATAATTAATCACCATAATAAATAACTATATAATATTATAATGTTGTGAAATTCTCCAAAATATCATGAATTAAATTTATATACTATCCTGAAATATAATCCTTAGAATCATAATAAATATCCCAGGAAATATATCCATGTCGATCAATCACTTTTCAACCATCAAGATTATCTATATCCCACTATCCAATTGACCAAAATTAATATTAAAAATAATATACTAACCCTATGGGTAATTTAAACTTCATTATATTAATATTCGTAAAATGTAATAAAATTTTCATACTATCACAAGATCCCATCACTTAAAACATCAAAATGTGTGTCTATTTCATTGATCTTATGCTCAAACTTAGACATATAAACCAATGAATGTATCTATAACTCATAAGTTAAACACATATGAAAACATATATGCTTCAAAAAACTAACAAAATTCTTATCCCATAAATAAAATAAAAGACTATTGAATATATTCCATAAATCCCAAAATTAAATAAACATTATCAATGATAACCTAAATCAATATGAAATTTCAATGTTACTTCTATTATCATTTTTACTTCATCTATGTCAATCCTTTTTTTATTAAAACTAATCATTATCACATTTCACTAAGTCACATATCTGGTTTATTAAAACAATTCAACTTATGTTTTCAAATTTTTAATAGAAAACTATTTAGGAACAATACTTAGAGGTATCATGATCCTCATATTTAAAATAGAATTGATATATCAATTATAGAACAAAATTTTATAATCACAACAAATAAACAATTGAATAAATTTAATTAAATTCTTGGTATAACATTAGTACTTCTTTGGTCTAGGAGTTAATCCTTGGGCTAGTGTATTGTCTTGGATAATGCCCATATTCCCCACACATGATACATTGGACAATAAATGGTGCCATGTGATGGACTTAATTTCCCTCTAATGAACTTTTACCCCCATAAATTACTTTCTTTATACCATTATATATCACATATAAAACATATACTCAGTTCTCTAAGACATTTCCCTATGTTCCTCTTACCGGATACATAACATGTAGGTAGTTGAATCTTCTTCCAATCATGGTCTTCCCGAAACTCAAATATTCCCTTATTCGGTGTTTTAGGAAATTCACACAGGTTGATATTTTTAATAATTAAATGAGATAGAGTATTTTGAATAATCACATGGTTTTTCTTTCTAAATCTAGTTTCATTTTGTTTTTCATGATGAAAATAATTCCATTGCTCGACTCATTCTGTGTTAACACAAATCCTTCTGATTCCATCCATTGAGTGAAACCAAAAATCATTCTGTGAGAAATAATAGTCATAGTGAGGAATCATATAATCATGAAAAATCATTCCTAGGATATATAAATCATTACACATTATTTTCAATCAATCACTCCTTAGGCTTAACCAATACCATATGTAACATCCCAGGTAAATAAAGAATATTAATTTTTCATATTTATCCATATCTGTGAATAAAATGATAAAATTAATTTAAAGGGGACGCTATGCTCGATGGCGTACCCAATACGCAACAATGAGTTTCTTTGAAATCTTACGTTGCACTCTAATAATATAATAATATTATTTTCAATGATAGATAATGTCTAGCCATTGGAATAGCGGGAATGAACATAACTAACTACAAAATGATTATATATGTTTGTCAAATATTTTTACTTTTATCCAAAAAATGTTATAGGCTTAAAATGCAAATGAATCCAATTTTATGCGTAAATATTCTAATATTCTTTAAAAGGTTGATTAACTGCCTTTTGATGGCGAACCCTTTTCAAGTCCACTTGTTGACAATTTTATATGTTATATTGTACCAAATAAAATCCTTATTTATAATTGGGATATCAAAATTTACTTTGTGTAGGTTTTTGTTATTTTTTTGATAAAGTCCATTTTTAATGAATAAGTGAAAAATCTTGTATTTTAATTCAAAACCTCTTTTAATATAATTTACTTATATGATTAGATCATATTTTTAATTTTTTTTAAAATTCAATTAGAACATATTTTTACTATTTAATCTAATGGTGGTCATTGAAATTAATTTCACTTTGAAATTGGACTTAAACTATTGTCAATCTTTTTATAGATATTGTTTCTTAAAAACACGCTATTTGTTTTGACAGCGGTAATTAATTATTAAATTAATTAATGAAACATATATGGTTTGAATTTTTTAAAATATACATCATTTTTGAATTAGGTATATCAATTATATCTTAGGGTTAATTTTTGGTATTTTTTTGAAAAACTTCAATTTTTGATGAATAGTGAAACCACTAAGTGGTAGTTAATTAACTGATTTTTCGTTTAAATGAAACTTTACCACTTTTGTAATTTGCATTTCAAAAATACGACATACATGGTTGTCATTATGATATAAAATTTGGTTCAATGGGATTAAAATAATTTTTTGGTGAATAGTAACTGTTAAGTTTTATTAATCGCGATTAAAGGTAATTAGTGTAATTTAAGGTAAAGATAATGTTATAATAATATGAAATGACCTTGACACATGTCCTACCCTTATTTGATGAGTCATCACCGACCAAGAAAATCCATGGGTCTACTTGGGGACCCCATGGAGCCACTTTGGTATGAAAATGACATTAATAACTTTTTATTTAAAGATAAAATAAAAATGTCACAAACATGTATTGTTTTACTAAAAAAAATTTACATTGGGTTATAAAAGTTATATTTTTTACTATAAATATTCATTGGAAAGATAAAAATATTTCCTACATCATAATTTTTTTTATAATTTTTAGACATTAAATTAATTTATTTATTTATGACACCATGATGATGCAGCGATTACCTCATTAATGAACGATTTAAATAAAATGAAAAGATAATGTAAAATATGAGACATAAACTTATAAAAAACTATTGGATGAGTATATTTATAAACCTTATCACCTTATCCTCGAAATATATCAATTTTGGACCTTCAAAATTCGAAACTCATTTTAATATAAAGTAATATTTCAATACTTTCCAAGAGTGCCCCTCCTCCCTCTTATAAAAGGCCCCCACCTCTACCTCCTTACCAACACCTCTCAAGCCATTGGCTCGGAAAAACTTTGCTCATTTTTTCTCTAAAAATCCATCTATTACTTCTAGAAGCCTCAATTTTGTATGAATCCTTTCCAAGGAAGTCTTTGGGCTCAAATCAAAAAGAGTTACCCGATTTTAAGGTAATGTTTTCACTTGTGTTCTTCTGTGTTATTTTGCTTCTCCAACCCCCTAAACTCTTTTTATTCCTTTTTTGTAACAATACCAGTATAGTTAATATACTAGGATTTTTTTATAAGAAGTATTCGAGATACACTTCCACACACCTCCGTCTAATTGTTAAAGAACATACTGTTTCTGTGGATGGCAAATTACTGCCTCACGAAACGATGATTGTTTAATATTCTTTTAACACCTTCAAAGGTGGCCATTAAGATGTCACTATATTTATATATGATATATAATATCTTTATGTTTCCTTAAGATTCTGTATTTCTAATTTATGGCAAACCTTTATGGTTTCCATTATGGGTAAACACGGTATCTTCATTTTTGGAAGTGCGGACTATCTCCCCCTCAAAGTGATTTGATTCGTTAATGCCATATGTGGGACGTATAAAGGATGGAATTAATGGTATTACATATGATATCCTACTATAATTATAATATACCTTTATATCATTATTATTTCATTCAATTGAATAAAAAAAAGGGTAAATGAAAGTAGCGTTCATGCGTACGAATGGCTTACCGTCTCCATGAACAGTACATTTCATTTCTTATCACCAGGTGTTATTTACTATTATAAGTACATATATATAATGGATATATATGTCATATATTACATATAAATTATGGATATCATTCTGGAATTATAATATATATATCTCTCATTTATTTTTAATTCCATTAATATGACAAAGAAATGAAAGTAGGGTTCATGCGTACGTACGGCCTACCGTCTCCATGAACGGTGCATTTCATTTTTTATCTCAAAATGTTATGGAATAGTATAAAATGAATATATAATGTATATATATGATATTTAAATCATTTATAATATTCTGTAGATGATGTACCTATAACTTAATGGAAAATTCTTTTCCAACAAGCTCAACTTTGACTCATGTACCGAACATCGACAAAAATGTCTGATATGAATTCACATTATTAACCAATTATTATAACATTATAATAAGTGTTATGAACAGAATAATAATATTTAAAAGAGTTCCTTAAGAAATTATAAATTGACCAAAGTTTATTATTCATGAATATAAAGAAACGAACAAGTAAAGTCAAACTTGATGTAAGGGATCCTACCTCTCTCTTTCTTTTTAAGTACTCTCTTTTATGTCATTTCTTTGAAGATCATCTTTCTTATGTTTGGGGATGTTATTTTATATTACGTATACTTTAAGTTTTATGTTAATATTATGAGAGACCCTATTTGATATTGTAAATCCATTTTTGGAAGTTTTAAGTGGTGTCGTTGGGCTGCCGGGTTTTCGTAAGGGTTTTTTCATCTCACTTTTATTCCCATGCTATTTATGCTACATTTTTCACCATTTACATTGAGTGGTGTATTTACTGCCCATTATTATATTATTTGTGTAATATACTTTCGTTTATGGGTATTTACATCAATGTTGTATAGTCTTTCTTTCATGGGGTGTACGTTTCGGAAGTTACCCAATTCGGTAAGGGAACCTTTCACCCTCCTCGTTTTAAAAGACTTCTTTTTGTTAGGTCTATTAACCTTATTATGATGAGAAATGTTATAAAACATTGATGTAAATACCCATAAACGAAATTATATTACACAAAGAGTAGACTAATGCGCAGTACATACACCACTCAAAGGAAATTGTGGAAAATGTAGCATAAATCTCACCGGAATAAAAGTGAGTTGAAAAATCCCTTATGAAAACCCGGCAGCCTAACAACGCCACTTAAAACTTCCAAAAATGGATTTACGAGATCAAATAGGGTCTCTCATAATATGAACATAAAAATTAAAGTATGAGGAATATATAATAACAACCCCAAACATAATAAATATGAGCTTAAAAGAAATGACATAAAAGAGAGTACTTAAAAAGAAAGAGAGAGGTAGGATCCCTTACCTCAAGCCCGACTTGCCTTGTTCGTTTCTTTATATTCCTGAATAATAAACATTGGTCAATTTATAATTGCTTAAGGACCTCCTTTAAAGATTATTATTCAGTTCATACCACTTATTGTAATGTTATAATAATTGGTTAATAATGTGAGTTCATATGAGACATTTTTTTCGATGTTCGGTACATGAGTCAAAATTGAGCTTGTTGGAAAATAATTTTCCATGAAGTTATAGGTACATCATCTCTAGAATATTATAAATGATTTAAATATCATATATATCCAGTATATATTAATTTTATACTATTCCATAACATTTAGAGATAAAAAATGAAATGCACTGTTCATGGAGACGGTAGGCCGTACGTACGCATTAACGCTACTTTCATTTCTTTGTCATATTAATGTAATTAAAACTAAAAGAGATATATATATATTATAATTACATAATTATATCTATAATTTAGATGTAATATATCAAATATATATACATTATATATATGTACTTATAATAGTACAAAACATTTGGAGATAAGAAATAAAATGTATCGTTCATGGAGACGGTAAGCCGTACGTACGCATGAACGGTACTTTCATTTCTTCATTTTTTTGTATTAAATGGAATGAAATAATAATTATATAAAGGTATATTATATTTCCAGTAGTATATCATATTTATACCATTAAAATAACATTTATTTACTTTCCAAGAGTGCCCATCCTCCCTCTTATAAAAGGCCCCCAACTCTACCTCCTTACCAACACCTCTCAAGCCATTGGCTCGGCCAACCTCTGCTCATTTTGTTTTCTGACATCCCTCTCTTACTCCTAGAAGACTCAATTTGGGTATAATCCTTTCCAAGGAATCCTTTGGGCTCAAAAACAATAATTACCCGATTTTAAGGTAATGTCATCACTTGTGTTCTTCGGTGTTATTTTGCTTCTCCAACCCCCTAAACTCTTTTTATTCCTTTTTTTGTAACAACAACAGTATCTTCAATATACTATGATGATGTTATAAGAATTATTCATGCTACACTTCCACACACCTCCGTCTAATGGTTAAAAACATACTGTTTCTCTGAATGGCGAATTACTGCCTCACGAAACGATGATTGTTCAATATTCTTTTAACACCTTCAAAGGTGGCCATTAAGATGTCACTATATTTATATATGATATATAATATGTTTATGTTTTCCTTAATATTATTTATTTTTTATTTATGTAATACCTTTATGGTTTCCATTATGGGTAAACGCGATATCTTCATTTTAGGAAGTCCGGACTACCGCCTCCTCAAAGTGATTTGATTCGTTAATGCCATATGTGGGACGTATAAAGGATGGAATCAATGGTATTACATATAATATCCTACTTTAATTATAATATACCTTTATATAATTATTATTTCATTCCATTGAATACAAAAAAAGAAATGAAAGTAGCGTTCATGCGTACGCACGGCTTACCGTCTTCATGAATGGTACATTTCATTTCTTATCTCTAAAGAGTATGTACTATTATAAGTACATATATATAATGGATATATATGTCATATATTACATATAAATGATGGATATAATTCTTGAATTATAATATATATATCTCTCATTTAGTTTTAATTACATTAATATGACAAAGAAATGAAAGTAGCGTTCATGCGTACATACGACCTACCGTCTCCATTAACGGTGCATTTCATTTTTATCTCAAAATGTTATGGAATAGTATAAAATGAACATATACTGGATATATATGATATTTAAATCATTTATAATATTATAGAGATGATGTACCTATAAATTCATGGAAAATTCTTTTCCAACAAGCTCAATTTTGACTCATATACCGAGCATCGAAAAAAATGTCTGATATGAACTCACATTATTAACCAATTATTAGAACGTTATAATAAGTGATATTAACTGAATATTAATCTTTAAAGGAGTTCCTTAAGAAATTATAAATTTACCAATGTTTATTATTCAGGAATATAAAGAAATTAACAAGGCAAGTCGGACTTGAGGTAAGGTATCCTACCTCTCTATTTCTTTTTAAGTACTCTCTTTTATGTCATTTCTTTTAAGCTCATCTTTCTTATGTTTGGGGATGTTATTTTATATTCCTCATAATGTACTTTTTATGTTCATATTATGAGAGACCCTATTTGATTTGTAAATCCATTTTTGGAAGTTTTAAGTGGCGTCGTTAGGCTGCCGAGTTTTCGTACAGGATTTTTAATCTCACTTTTATTCCCGTGAGATTTATGCTATATTTTCCACCATTTCCTTTGAGTGGAGTATGTACTTAAAATTATTCTACTATTTTTGTAATATACTTTCTTTTATGGGTATTTACATCAATGTTTTATAGTATTTCTTTCATTGGGTGTACATTTCGAAAGTTACCCGATTTGGTAAGGGAACCTTTCACCGTCCTCATTTTAAAACACTTATTTTTGTTTGGTATTTTAATCTTATTATGATGGGATATGTTATTATATATCCTTATTTCTATAAATTTTATGTCCATGTGACGAGATACCCCTTTTTATCTCTCATCATCTCATTTTATGAATTCTAAAGTGACGTTGTTAGGCTGTCGGATTTCTCTAAGGGAACTTTTTAACCCACTTTCAATTCATTGGGTTAAACCTATACTTCTTGATTTTATTATTCCAAGATTATGTGTGGAATATCTATGTTGCAATTTCCACAAACCTTTGTGTGGATATACTATTTCTACACATAATCGTCTCATTGATAAATTATTACGTCATTTATATGAACTTGTATGGTAAATCCTAACTCAATCTCATTTCATTGAGTTAAATATCTATGTCATTGGTTTTGTTTTTCCAAGATTATGTGTAAATGACCTCTTATTTTTTTACACTTAATATCCACTTATATTTGGTGCATTTATATTTTTCACACATAATCATGTAAATGATTTATCGTTAATATAAGGATATTGACTTTGTAAGGGACTTCGTCTCAATCTCCTTTCATTGAGGCATATTTTGTTTTATACAAAACTTTCTTTTATATGGTGTATAAACCCCTTTGAATTATACTTTTATTCAAAAGGAATATTTTCTATACAAATCATTTTACTAAACAACAAAAAGTATGTTTCATTTTAATGTACACAGTGACAACAACCTTTCCGCCGCCGCGAGTATTATTTGATCTTTGGCATCTTCAACAAGCCGTTATATTTTTAAAAGTAAATAAATACCATATACTCTTTTATGTATTTTGGTAATGAAAATGGTTTTGATAAAGGATTTTTTATGTCAATATATTTATATGATATATTGTGCTTAAAATGTGGAAATTTTTTCTTTACTTTATAATTGTTTTATGTGTTATGATTTTATAATGGTACCTGGACATTTGATGGGTGGTTATGTGATAAACCATATGACGGGTGGGGCCATGAATACCAGGATGTGTGGTTACGTTATAACCTCAAATTCATTGGGTATGGAAGTTGGCCATATGGCTATTCCATTAAGTGATATGTGTGGAAGTTGACCATATGGTTATTCCATTTAAGTATGTTTATGTCCCAAGTTACCTTTATATGTTATCTGTTCTTTATATGGGTTTTATGGTAATATTTTGGTTACAAAAGGGTAAGTAATTATCTTTTATTCAGTGAAGAGTTTTTTACTACTTCATAAAGCTGAAAAGTATTACTTTGATAAAGTATTCTTGGTTTACTTGTTGTTTTGAAAAACTAACAGTTTTCCTTCTTTGTGCATACTTTACTGGACTTTTTATGCTCATCCCAAGTTTTTGAAATGTTTTCCACATGACTTAAAGATGAATAGGGTCAAGGATGGGATCAAGGAAAGACATGCTATCTAAAACATGGAACTAGACATGTTTCTTTTTAAGAGTTTTTATTTTATGGAAACTTAGTAGAAGTGTCTACTTTGTAATATTTTGAGATATAATAGTTATGAACTAATTCTCTAAAACTCTAAACCCGAAAAGATCCTATATGAGAATTTTTCATTTAATTCATGATTATGTAATGTTTTAAGGTCGGGTCCTTATATTTGGTATCAAAGGTCGGTTTAGATAACTTTAGAGGTTAGAGTGTTTCTTAAGAATAAGTGACAGGTTGTGTATAACCACAAAGGTTAGTATATTAGATGGAGTCATTGTTTTTTTGAAAGTTATAATTAGTTTGAGATAAATTGGATAACTATATCTTAGTGTTTATCTTCATCATTATTATATGATGATTTTACTGATATTCTCACACTGACCTTTTTCATTTTAGTAAATGGCTGGATCTAGCAGGCACCAAAGTAATAGTGGATGTGAAGGAAACTGTGACAGTTTTCTTAGTGAGAAACTGAATGATATGGGAGTTGCAATGAGAACTCTTGTCTTTATCCTCAACCAACTATCTGGTGTCATGATTGACCACCTAAACCTTGGTGATTTTTATAAGGCATCATATATGTGAGAAACAAATCCTTACGGAACTTCAGGTAATAATCATAAAGGTAAGTGTGTTCAAAAACCTATGTGTCACAGATGTGGAAAGAAAAACCTAGGAAAATGTTTCAAAGGGACAAAAATATGTTGTAGATGTGGAAATGAAGGCCATAAAACAAGAACCTATCATGGAAAAAGGAAGCATCCTGTTGACTTGAGGAAAGGGACAGAAGTTCTTTCTGAGGGATCAATTGAATGTTTTAAATGTGCTGTGCATGGTCATTATGCAAACACTTGTCCTATGAAGAAGTTTCAGGAATGGGATCACCAAGATCGTACAAATATTCGTTTACCAATACCTAATTCCATTTCGATTGAGGATGAAGAAATAGGCAATGACCAATCAAAGGTCTGGATTATTTCTTAACATTTGTTTTCCTATTTTGTAATCTTAGGATATGATTCATGATTTTGTTTATAGGAAAGAATTATTTCAGAATAAGTTGGAAAGGAATGGTTAATGGATCATGAAGAATATTGAATGAGTAAGAAGTAAAAATATAAGGGCTTCAAGAGTTATGGTGAAATTCTAAAAAGTATTAAGTCTCTTTTGATGATGGGGTTACATTAGAAGACTTTTTATAGTATGTGTAACCCTGATGTTTGATATATGAAAATTTTATTCAAGGAATAGTTATCTATTCTTTTGTGGAAATAGTTATAAAGAACCATTTGGGTTTATATGATCCTTACCTTTGAGATAATTATGGGTTACTATATGTTATGACGGTAAATGAAAGGAATGAGATAAAATTGAGGTTAAATTATGTTATGGTTATTTTTGATGATTTTATCTCTTTTTGGGGAATGTTTTGAGAATTATATAGTTTGGAAAAAGGACAACATGTAGACTGTGTGACAACCCGTCACATCGAAAAAAGCTGTGGGAATCGAACCCACAACCAAAGTGTGACAGGTATTTATCACCTACCACTTGAATACGTGAAGTCCCTGGTTAGTTTGACTAATTCTTTTAAGTTAGATGATTTTATGAATCAAGAGTAAGTTTATTTTGGGTTATCTATGTAAATGATTAACCTATCATGGAGGATATGTGATTAGGTTAATTACATTTCAATATGATACTTTAAGAGAATATAATGTTATTTGGAGATAAATGTTAATTTTTACATCGGAAGACTATGTGATTAAATCCTTCAAATATTTGGGTTTCAATATTATTTTTGTTTACTTTGAAGAATTTTATGGACAAATTGTTTATTGAATGGTCTTCGTTTAACTTTGGTTTTTGTTGGAAAAATTTTGGAGATTAAGAATAGATTTTCCTTTTATAAAGGATTATCCTTTTGTGTATTATCTGATCTTGTTATAACAATTTTGTTTTTGGTCTAAAGACATGGGAAATATATATATAGTTCTCTTTTGTGGATTAGGTGATTCTCTATAAGTTGATTATAGCGCTATTAGTGTGAACAAGTCATCCTAAATACTCTTCTTTTTGGAGAAAATATGAGTTTGTGTAAGAAATGTAGTAAAATTTGAAAGTCAACATGACAAGTAAGTATGTTTCCTTATGTTTTAGTTAAGCTCATAAAAAAATTCCTCAATGAAAAGTAACTTAAAACAAAAAAAATTTCTGTTAATTTTTTCTACTAGGGAATCAAATACTGTTTAACCCATTACAAGTTTGTGATTTCCTAGTGGTTAAATTTCTCCTAAACATGTTTTCTAACACTCTCCATCAGAACATGACCATTTTTTTTCTCTTCCATGTCCATGTTTTCCTACATAGAATCCTAGTATTGGTTAACTAGGGTGACCTTTGTACTTCTCTCTCTTTATTTTAAAGTAATAGTTTTACTGACTCTTGATCTGATGTGGGACATTCAATGATGTTTCCAAGACCAAATTTTAAAATTTCGAGGACGCAATTCCTAAAAGGGGGGAAGGATGTTACATCGAAGGTAAATAAAGAATATTACTTTTTCATATTTATCCATATTTGTGAATAAAATGTTAAAAATAATTTAAAGGGGATGCTATGCTCGATGGCATACCCAATACGCAACAACGAGTTTCTTTGAAATCTTATGTTTCACTCTAATAATATAATAATATTATTTTAAATGATAGATAATGTCTAGACATTGGAATAGAAAGAATGAACAGAACTAACTACAAAATGTTTATATATGTTTGTCAAATATTTTTACTTTTATCAAATAAATGTTATAGGCTTAAAATGAGAAGGAATCCAATTTTATTCGTAAATATTCTAATATTCTTTAAAAGGTTGATTAACTGCCTTTTGATGGTGAACCCTTTTTAAATCAACTTGTTCACAATTTTATATCTTATATTGGACCAAATAAAATCCTTATTTAGAATCGGTATATCAAAATTTACTTTGTGTCGGTTTTTGTTATTTTTTTGATAATGTCCATTTTTAATGAATAAGTGAAAAATGTTGTATTTTAATTAAAATCTTCTTTTAATATAAATTATATGATTAGATCATTTTCTTAATTGGTTTTGAAATTCAATTAGAATATATTTTTACCATTTAATCCAATGGTGGTCATTGTAATTAATTTCACTTTGAAATTGGACTTAAACTAGTTTCAATGTTTTAATAGATATTGTTCCTTAAAAACACGCTATTTGTTTTGACGGCGGGAATTAATTATTAAATTAATTAATTCAACTTATATGTTTCGAATTTTTTAAAATAGACATCATTTTTGAATTCGGAATATCAAATATAGCTTAGGGTGAATTTTTGGTATTTTTCTGAAAAAACATCAATTTTTGATGAACAGTGAAACCACTAAGTGGTAGTTAATAAACTAATTTTTCGTTTAAATGAAACTTTACCACTTCTGTGATTTGAATTTCAAAAATCCGACATACATGGTTTTCATTAGGATGTAAAATGTGGTTCAATAGGATTAAAATAATTTTTTCGTGAATAGTAACTTTTATGTTTTATTAATCGCGATTAAAGGTAATTAGTGTAATTTAAGGTAAAAATAATGTTATAATAATATTAAATGACCTTGAAACATGTCCTAACCTTATTGGATGAGTCATGGCCGACAAAAAAAATTCATGGGTCAACTTGGGGACCCCATGGAGCCACTTTGGTAGGAAAATGACATTAATAACTTTTTATTTAAAGTTAAAATAAAAATGTCACAAACATGTATTGTTTTACTAAAACAACTGTTATATGGGGTTATAAAAGTCATATTTTTGACTATAAATATTCATTGGAAATATAAAAATATTTCCTACATCATAGTATTTTTTTTAGAATTTTTAGACATTAAATAAATTAATTTATTTATGACACCATGATGATGCATCGATTACCTCATTAATGAACAATTTAAATAAAATGAAAAGATAATGTAAAATATATGACTTACACTTGTCTAAAAACTATTGTATGAGTATATTTCAAACCCTTATCACATTATCCTCGAAATATATCAATGTGGGACCTTTAAAATCCGAAACTCATTTTAATATAAAGTAACATTTCTTTACTTTCCAAGAGTGCCCCTCCTCCCTCTTATAAAAGGCCTGCACCTCTACCTCCTTACCAACACCTCTCAAGCCATTGGATCAGCCAAACTCTGCTCATTTTGTCTCTCCATATCCCTATATTACTCCTAGAATCCTCAATATTGGAAGAATCATTTCAAAGGAAGCCTTTGGGCTCAAATCAAAAAGAGTTACCCAATTTTAAGGTAATGTCTTCACTTGTGTTCTTTTGTGTTATTTTTCTTCTCCAACCCCCTATACTATTTTTATTTATTTTTTTGTAACAACACCAGTATCTTCAATATACTAGGATTTTTTTATAAAAGGATTCTAGCTACACTTCCACACACCTCCATCAAATGGTTAAAAAACATACTGTTTCTGTGGATGGTGAATTATTGCCTCACGAAACGATGATTGTTCAATATTCTCTTAACACCTTAAAAGGTGGACATTAAGATGTAACTATATTTATATATGATATATAATATGTTTATATTTTCCTTAATCTTCTGTATTTTTCATTTATGGCATAACTTTATGGTTTCCATTATGGGTATACACGATATCTTCATTTTAGGAAGTGCGGACTACCGCCCCCTCAAAGTGATTAGATTCGTTAATATCATATGTGGGACGCATAAAGGATGGAATTAATGGTATTACATATGATATACTAATTTAATTATAATATACCTTTATATCATTATTATTTCATTCCATTGAATACAAAAAAAAAAAGAAATCAATGTAGCGTTTGTCACGACCCGACCTCGGGGCCCGTGCCGTGACTACCCCAAGCCCGCCTTCCATAGGCTAGGGGCTGGCGACTAGCACCAAGGCGTAAAATCCCGGTAAACAGGGAAGGCATTGCCTTTATAAGTAACCACCACCACAGAGTCAGCAAGCGGAAAGTAACTACAAGTGCAGAAAAGTAAAGGGGGCCGGAATACAAGCCCAACTGAAAGTACAACTGAAAAAGTAAAGAACAGCAACTGAAGAAAAGACGGCGGCCTCGTGTCGTCCACTAGTAATCCCACCTGAAGGGTGGGTACAGATAGCCTCCAGGCTCCTCGGGTCCCACGTCCGCTCCGAGCACGTCCCGCCCAGTGGTCCACCTCCAGGTACCGTCCTGCTCCACGCCCCAACCGAGATCAGCGTTGTCCGTCGTCTGCATCCAACACAACAAGGTGCGGGCATAGCCCGTGCAGGGGTGAGTATAAGCTACTCAGTAAGGACCCCGAGACCCCCGAAGGTCTCCCGAAATCCACAAAGGATATAGCACAAAAGAAAGATGCAATCACGAAGTAACATCTGACTCGACTTAGGTATATGCCCAAACATATACCTAAGTCCCCAATTCTAGCTCTGCTCACGAGCTCAAGAACAACTCAATCCACGCAGGAACGCAAGACTCAAATCCACAAGGAGAGTAAACAGTAAATCCACAAAGGATAGTTCAACACAAACCACAAAGGAGAGTAACATAGGATTCATCTCAACCAGGTATAATTTTTCAGATGACGTCAAAGATGATCACTGATCCATCTAAGTCGTCGGACCCACGAAGGATCGATAGGTACTAACCCCCGCAAAAGACCCACACAGGATCGGGATCACACAGAACCTGTAGGCAGTGGCTCACATAGAACCGGTAGTAAGGACCCACATAGGATCGGGCTCACACAGAACCTGTAGCACTGATCCACGTAGGATCGCTGAGTGCAGTAGTCGACGCAGTCCACTGAGGATCTCTGCACAGTCGTCGCCGCAGTCCACGAAGGATCTCTGCTCTGCCGTCGTCGCAGTCCACTGAGGATCTCTGCTCTGCCGTCGTCGCAGTCCACGGAGGATCTCTGCTCTGTCGTCGAAGTCACAGCCAGCGCTAGGGTTCCCGCACACAGCGAGCTCGTTTAGGAGGGTCCGCTACACGAGCCGAGAGGCTGATACATCAACTGACACGTAGTCCGAAGTTGATGTATCCAAAAGTTCCGTATCGACAACAGGATCTCAACGCAACAGACGGCGCGTCAATCGGACGCCCGGTCTGAGAGTTATTGGCATTTTTGTCCCAGGGGCCCGGTTGGTTTTTAGGGAAAAACCAACCCGACCGTACTCCGCCTGTATCCGATCCTCGGGCGGAGTATTCCAAAAGTTCCGTCTCACTTAGAGGAAACTACCACAGCTGACGGTACGTCGATCGGACGTCCGTAGCTCAAGTTATGAGCGTTTCCGCTCCGAGGGCCCGGTTGGTTTCGTGTACGAACCAACCCGGCCGAACCCAAAGTCTTCCGAAACCTTGAGTATAATATACCGAAACGACCGTATCGATCCTAGGATCGCGTAGCCGCTGACGGTTCGTCAATCGGAGGTCTCAGGCCCAAGATATGGGCAAAAGACCGAAGAGGGCCCGAAAACGGGGGTTCTGGGCCCGGGGCGACCCGGCCCGAACCCCCCCTGGGTCGTCCGAGCCGGGTCGGCCCGAACCGGGTCGGCCCGACCCGGCCCGACCCGGCTAGGCCGGGTCCGGTCCGGCCTGGGCGCGGCCCGGCCGACCGGACCGGCCGGCTCGGCTTCGGCCGGGCGGCCGAAGAACTGCCGCGGGTTTGACCCGCGGCTTGGAGGAACGCGGCCCGCGCGGGCCGCGTGCTGGGTGGCCGGACCGCGGACGCGGTCCGGCGGTTCGCCGCCGCCGCGGCTCGGCCGCGGCGGAATCCCCGGCGGCACGCCGGGCGCCGCCGCCTCCGGTCGCCGGAGTTGCTCCGGTGGCCCGTTTTGCCTCTCGTCTGCGCCGTTGCTCCTCCCGGGGGCCGATCTTCACTGCGGGATCAACGGATCGCCCTTGCAGCATGGTTCGTTGTCGTCCGCCAAATCCGCACAACAAAAGATCGGCGGAGGGTTGCCGGGTCTTGTTCGTTAGATCCGCACCCTCCGCGTTAGTCATAAACAACAACGGGAGGAAAAGAAAATAATCAACAACAATTTTAATTAAATTAAAATTGTTCGGAGATCAGGTTCTTTATTTTAAAAGAATAAACACGGGAAATAAAATATTCCAACATCCCTTACCTTGTCGTCGTCGGACGTGAGGTCGTCGTGGAATCGCTCGTCGCGGAAGGAGGGGATCGTTGCGTCGTTGCGGAGGAGACGTTCGTCGCACCGCGGGAAAAACGTCACGCCGACGATCTCCGGATCAAGATCAAACGGATTTAATTAATTTAAATCCGTTGATATCGAATTATAAAAAGGGGAGAATTAGAAGATTCGATTCTCACCTTTAACCGCTGATCGTAGGTCCGCCGTGGAAGAAGAGGCGCCGTAGAAGAAGAAGGAGAAGGTCGCGGAAAAGTTTGTTGACGTCGCGGATCGTGCGTCGTCGAATTCCGGTTCCGGCGTTCTTCGCGTTCTTCGCGTTCTTCGCGTTCTTCGCGGGGAGGGTGGAGGTTTAGAGGATCTCGCACAACAGGAGGATCCTCCAAAATAGACAAGTTTGTCTATTTTATTATTTTGCCAACAAATGCAAAACGCGTAAGTAACGACCCATTAAATTCGTTGAATTAATTCAACGAATGAAACAGCCCATTTAATTCACGAAATAAACCGCCCAATTAAATGGTCTGTTAAGAAATTAAAGAAAATGTGTCGGTTGACTTTTCAGTTACTTTGACGGGTTTTCGCGGGTGCGTTACTTAGCGAAAGAAACGGCGGGGCTCGTGCGGGCCCTGCCTCACAAATATCCTACCAAGAGGGTAGGATATTTCCGGATAGCACCCTATCCGCTTTAACTCAGTTCAAGTGGCTTCCAAGTGACTTCCAAGCAGCTTAAGTGAAATAAAATAAAGTTGTCGCACAAATTTTATTTTATTTCTGACTTAAAGCCCCAAAATTTAAAAACCACGTCTGAGCAAACGCAACTCCGGAAGAGGCGTTTCTAAGGAAATATCGGCGCTGCGATTTCATCGGTGCCCTCAGAATTTGATTCCGGGCACCGGTTCAAAAGATAGAAAAACCCGCTCGTCCGTTCACTGAACGTACCCGAGCCAAACTTCGGAAATTGATTCCGGGAACACCGGTCCTCGGAATCAGGTGCCGTGTGAAGCTACGCTCTTGTAAAATTCCAAAGAAAATTAAGAAAAAAATTTCCTTGAAATTTGCGGGTCTTTACATTACTCCCACCTCAGGGCTTTACGTCCCCGTAAAGATACATCAAAAACTAGGGGAACAAATGGGGGTACTGAGCACGCATCTGAGCCTCCCGCTCCCAAGTGCTCTCCTGGAGGTTCCCGTGCTGCCATCTGACGGGCACAAGAGGAATAGACCACCCACGTAGGACCTGCTCCTGTCGATCCTCGATCTCCACTGGGACCTCCGCAAAAGTCGCCCCATCGTCCACGTCCAGCTCCCCAAAGTCGATGATGTGCGTCGGGTCGTGCACGTATCTCCTCAGCTGAGACACGTGAAAGACGTCGTGCACCCGGTGCAACTGAGGTGGTAGAGCCAGGCGATAAGCCACCTCTCCTATCCTGCTGAGGACCTGGAAAGGCCCGATGAAGCGTGGAGAAAACTTGCCGCCTCGGCCAAATCTCCGTAAACCACGTCGAGGTGAGACACGCAAAAAGATGTGGTCGCCATCCTCGAACTCTAGTGGCCTCCGCCTCCTGTCAGCATATGACTTCTGCCGGCTCTAAGCTGTCCTCATCCTCTCCTGGATGATCTGGACCTTCTCTTTCGTGGCTCAGACCATCTCTGGTCCCACGAGTGCTGACTCCCCAGGGTCTGTCCAGCACAACGGTGATCTGCAGGGTCTGCCGTACAACGCCTCGTATGGTGCCATCCCGATGGTGGAGTGGTAGCTGTTGTTGTACGCGAACTCCACCAAGGGTAGGTGGTCCTCCCAGCTGCGACCAAAGTCGAGAACGCATGCACAGAGCATGTCCTCGAGTGTCTGTATGGTCCTCTCCGTCTGACCATCCGTCTGAGGGTGGAAGGCTGTGCTCAGATGGAGCCGCGTCCCGAACGCCTCCTGCAACCCCTTCCAAAGCCGGGAAGTGAAACGAGCATCTCGATCGGAGACGATAGACGATGGCACACCGTGAAGCCGTACGATCTCCTAGACGTAAAGACGTCCCAAGCTCTCCACTGAGCCCTGCTCTCTGATGGGTAAGAAGTGTGCCGACTTGGTGAGTCGGTCGACAATCACCCAAATGGAGTCGTGACCTCTGGAAGTGCATGGAAGTCCAGTCACGAAGTCCATAGATATGTCGTCCCACTTCCACTCCGGGACCTCCAAGGGCTGTACCAAGCCTGCTGGTACCTGATGCTCTGCCTTCACCTGCTGGCAGGTGAGGCATCGTGAAACGAACTCTGCCACAGCTTTCTTCATGCCCGGCCACCAGTGCTGTCGTCTGAGATCCTGGTACATCTTCGCCACTCCGGGATGCACCGCCAAGGGAGAAGTGTGAAACTCTCTCAGCACCTCCTCTCGTAAAGCGACTGGTACGAAGGTACGTCCTCTGAAAAGGATGTCGTGCTCTGCTCCAAGGGAGAAACCATCAGGCGCCTGACCTGAGGATATCAGTGCAAGCCGGGTCTCACAGTCAGCGTCCACACGCTGAGCCTCTCTGACCCGCTGTAGAAGTGGAGGAGAGACTGTGAGAGACTGAAGAAAGGCTGCTCCGTCTCTATCCACGAAGGATATCTGTAAGGAGGCTAGCTGCTCCGTCGCCTCCTCAAGTAGCTGAATGCCCGTCCTCCTGCTGAGGGCATCGGCTACCACGTCCCCCTTCCCAGGAGTATAGACTATCTCAAAGTCATAGTCCTGGAGGAACTCAAGCCATCTCCGCTGTCTCAGGTTCAGGTCCTTCTGAGAGAAGATATACCTGAGACTCTGGTGGTCAGAAAAGACTGTGAAGCGCTCGCCCATCAGATAGTGCCGCCAAGTCTTCAGAGCGAAGACCACTGCTGCTAACTCCAGGTCATGAGTGGCGTAGTTCTGCTCATGCGGCCTCAACTGACGTGATCCGTAGGCGATCACGGCCCGCTCCTGCATCAGGACGCACCCGAGTCCAGTCCCTGACGCATCGCAGTAAACTACGTATCCAACTCCCTCCTCAGGCAACCTCAAGATAGGTGCGCTGGTCAACTTCTGCCTCAGCTCCTGGAAGCTCTGCTGACATCTGTCTGACCATACGAAGGGTTTCCCCTTCTTCGTCAACGCTGAGAGTGGTGCCGCAACTCTGGAGAAGTCTGGCACGAATCTCCGATAGTATCCGGCTAGGCCCAAGAAGCTCCGCACCTCCGTCACGCTCCTGGGTGGCTCCCAAGCTAGCACTGCCTCGATCTTCGCGGGATCCACTGCAACTCCCGCCTCAGAGATGACGTGCCCCAAGAAATGGACCTCACGTAACCAGAACTGGCACTTTGAGAGCTTTCCATAAAGCTGGTGCTCTCGGAGCGTGTCTAGCACAACTCGCAGGTGGTAGGCATGCTCCTCCTCAGTCGTCGAGTATACCAAAATGTCGTCAATGAAGACCACGACAAATCGGTCGAGGTATGGCTGGAAGATCCTGTTCATGAGGCTCATGAACATTGCTGGAGCATTGGTTACGCCGAACGGCATAACCAAGAACTCATAATGGCCATACCGACACCTGAAGGCCGTCTTCTGCACGTCCTCGTATCGAACTCTGAGCTGATGATAGCCTAACCAGAGGTCTATCTTCGAGAACCACCGCGCTCCCTTGAGCTGATCGAAGAGGTCATCAATCCGTGGCAGCGGATACTTGTTCCTCACTGTCACCTGGTTCAGGCGACGATAGTCGACACACAGTCGCAAGCTCCCGTCCGCCTTCTTGGCGAACAAAATCGGGGAAGCCCAGGGTGAAACACTGGGTCGGATAAACCCCTTGCTCTGCAAGTCCTCCAACTGTACCCGCAGCTCCCGAAGCTCGGCGGGGGCCATCCGATATGCTGGAGTAGATATCGGGGATGTCCCGGGGTACAAGTCGATGTAAAAGTCTACCTCTCTACGAGGAGGTAGCCCTGGAACGTCGTCGGGAAAGACGTCCACGTACTGGTCCACCACTGCAGGAAAAGCTGGACTTCGCACGTCCACTACTCCTAGGATGAGGCTAGCCAACTGATGAGAGATGGGCTGCACTCTCCTCCGCGGAAGTCCATCCTGTGCTGCAAAGGTTCCCTTCTCGCCGGTGAAGGTAAACCTGCTCCCGTCGGTGCGAACACATCGCACCTTGCGCCTAAAACAGTCGATCTGGGCATGAACCGTGGATAGCCAATCCATGCCCAAGATGACGTCGTAAGGACTCGACGCCGCTACAAGGAGATCCCAGCCAAAGCTCTCGCCTCCTAGAGTAAGCTCACACTGCCGGCACCAGTGCGTAATCGTCGAGTCTTCTCCCGTAGGAGTCTCTAGCCATAAGGATCGAGCCAACGGCTCAGTCGGAATCTCCGAGCTCCGAACAAGGGCAGAGGCTATGAAAGAGTGACTCGCTCCTGTGTCTATAAGTACTGCAGCAAGGGTGGAATAGACACAGATCATACCTCGAATCATCTCTGGCATGTCGGGGTCGTAGGCCTCCACTGCCTGGAGCTGGGCCTGTCCCTGCCCGCCAGCTCCCTGTGGTCGAGGTGGCCCTCCTGGTGGTGGTGGGGGTAGAGCCTGGAAGCGTCGCCCACCACCCGCTGCTCGGCCAGCTCCTCTGCCTCGTCCGCCTCCTCCCTGCGGACCGCCACGGTCGACCCTCTGCCTCTGCCTGGGTGGCCCCTCCATCGACTGATGCTCCTCTGATCGGCGAGTCGGGCAGTCACGAGCCATCTGACCCTGCCCGCCGCAGGAGTAGCACAGCCTGACTCTCGGAAGGCTGGCACTCCGCTGTGTGCCCCGCACTGCTGAGCCGGTGTCCTGAGGCCGTCTGCGTGGGGGTCTGGTCTGCCTGGACCCGAGAGTCATCCGTCGGCTACCTGCTGCCGAAGACTCAGCTACCTGCCGCCCTGCGCTAGGTCTCGCCGCTGAAGAAGGCTCTGCCAGGAAGCTCTCGATCAGGAGGGCTCGCTCCAGCACTCCCGCCTGGGTCGGAATGCTGAGGGAGATCAGCGACGCCCGAATCTCCTGTCGCAAGCCCTGCTCGAAGGTCCGGGCCCGGAAGAAGGGGTCCCGTACCATGTCGGTCGAGTAGCGAGATAGGTCAGTGAACCTCGCCGCGTACTAAGCGACCGTCATGCTGCCCTGGCGCAGCTGGAGAAACTCCTGGATGCGCATCGCTCGGAGGGTGGTCGGGACGAACTCAGAGTGGAAGAGGCTCTCGAAGTCCGTCGAGAGCAAGGATGCCTCATCGTGAACCTGGAGCATCAAGCTCCACCATCGTCCTGCCGCCGCCTGCAGGAGGCTCGCTGCGAGAATCACCATGAGATCCGCTGGTGTCCTCACTAGCCTAAAGATCCGTACCACCGCCTCTAGCCAGTCCTCGGCGGCCTGGGGGTCCGCCTCACTGCGAAACCTGGGCGGTCGCTGGCTCCGAAACTCATGCAGTGCCCTGAGGTGACGTGCATCGTCAGCGTCTGGTACTGGCAGCATCGGTGGCTCGGCGGGTAAAGCTACCGCCGGTGCCACTGCTGGCAAAGGGCCGTGCACCGAGGCCTCGTCGCTCGGTGGGCTGCCGTCGCGCCCTACACTCGGAACCCTAGCTGGCTGTCGTCGCGGGGCCATCCTGAAAAGGAGAACAAGAGCACCACAGTCAGAACAGTATACCTGGTGAGCTGGCACAAGTAATCACAAGGAAAACCTGAGACTTTCATAAAGCAGATCAGTATACCCGGTGAGCTGACACAAGTAATCACGAAGAAAACTTGAAACACACACGCAATCAATGTTTTCATGCATTAAGTCGGAAATCAGGAGTCAGGGTCCTGGTGTACGGATACGTCGGCCGCCGCACCAACACTGGGCTCCCTGAACTGATAACCACACTCAATACACTAAACACTATTGCTTCATATAGAAAAAAAAGACAATCAGAGTCTGCGGTAGAACCGACCACCTCTGATACCAATTTGTCACGACCCGACCTCGGGGCCCGTGTCGTGACTACCCCAAGCCCGCCTTCCATAGGCCAGGGGCTGGCAACTAGCACCAAGGCGTAAAATCCCGGTAAACAGGGAAGGCATTGCCTTTATAAGTAACCACCACCATAGAGTCAGCAAGCGGAAAGTAACTACAAGTGCAGAAAAGTAAAGGGGCCGGAATACAAGCCCAACTGAAAGTACAACTGAAAAAGTAAAGAACAGCAACTGAAGAAAAGACGGCGGCCTCGTGTCGTCCACTGGAAATCCCACCTGAAGGGTGGGTACAGATAGCCTCCAGGCTCCTCGGGTCCCACGTCCGCTCCGAGCACGTCCCGCCCAGTGGTCCACCTCCAGGTACCGTCCTGCTCCACACCCCAACCGAGATCAGCGCTGTCCGTCGTCTGCATCCAACACAACAAGGTGCGGGCATAGCCCGTGCAGGGGTGAGTATAAGCTACTCAGTAAGGACCCCGAGACCCCCGAAGGTCTCCCGAAATCCACAAAGGATATAGCACAAAAGAAAGATGCAATCACGAAGTAACATCTGACTCGACTTAGGTATATTCCCAAACATATACCTAAGTCCTCAATTCTAGCTCTGCTCACGAGCTCAAGAACATCTCAATCCACGCAGGAACGCAAGACTCAAATCCACAAGGAGAGTAAACAGTAAATCCACAAAGGATAGTTCAACACAAACCACAAAGGAGAGTAACATAGGATTCAGCTCAACCAGGTATACTTTTTCAGATGACGTCAAAGATGATCACTGATCCATCTAAGTCGTCGGAACCACGAAGGATAGATAGGTACTAACCCCCGCAAAAGACCCACACAGGATCGGGCTCACACAGAACCTGTAGGCAGTGGCTCACACAGAACCGGTAGTAAGGACCCACATAGGATCGGGCTCACACAGAACCTGTAACACTGATCCACGTAGGATCGCTGAGTGCAGTAGTCGACGCAGTCCACTGAGGATCTCTGCACAGTCGTCGCCGCAGTCCACGAAGGATCTCTGCTCTGCCGTCGTCGCAGTCCACTGAGGATCTCTGCTCTGCCGTCGTCGCAGTCCGCGGAGGATCTCTGCTCTGTCGTCGAAGTCACAGCCAGCGCTAGGGTTCCCGCACACAGCGAGCTCGTTTAGGAGGGTCCGCTCCACGAGCCGAGAGGATGATACATCAACTGACACGTAGTCCGAAGTTGATGTATCCAAAAGTTCCGTATCGACAACAGGATCTCAACGCAACAGACGGCGCGTCAATCGGACGCCCGGTCTGAGAGTTATTGGCATTTTTGTCCCAGGGGCCCGGTTGGTTTTTAGGGAAAACCCAACCCGACCGTACTCCGCCTGTATCCGATCCTCGGGCGGAGTATGCCAAAAGTTCCGTCTCACTTAGAGGAAACTACCATAGCTGACGGTACGTCGATCGGACGTCCGTAGCTCAAGTTATGAGCGTTTCCGCTCCGAGGGCCCGGTTGGTTTCGTGTACGAACCAACCCGGCCGAACCCAAAGTCTTCCGAAACCTTGAGTATAATATACCGAAACGACCGTATCGATCCAAGGATCGCGTAGCCGCTGACGGTTCGTCAATCGGAGGTCTCATGCCCAAGATATGGGCAAAAGACCGAAGAGGGCCCGAAAACGGGGGTTCTGGGCCCGGGGCGACCCGGCCCGAACCCCCCTGGGTCGGCCGAGCCGGGTCGGCCCGAACCGGGTTGGCCCGACCCGGCCCGACCCGGCGAGGCCGGGTCCGGTCCGGCCTGGGCGCGGCCCGGCCGACCGGACCGGCCGGCTCGGCTTCGGCCGCGCGGCCGAAGAACTGCCGCGGGTTTGACCCGCGACTTTGAGGAACGCGGCCCGCGCGGGCCGCGTGCTGGGTGGCCGGACCGCGGGCGCGGTCCGGCAGTTCGCCGCCTTCCGCGGGCCGCCGGAGTTGCTCCGGTGGCCCGTTTTGCCTCCCGTCTGCGCCGTTGCTCCACCCGGGGGCCGATCTTCACTGCGGGATCAACGTATCGCCCTTGACGCACGGTTCGTCGTCGTCCGCCAAATCCGCACAACAAAAGATCGGCGGAGGGTTGCCGGGTCTTGTTCGTTAGATCCGCACCCTCCGCGTTAGTCATAAACAACAACGGGAGGAAAAGAAAATAATCAACAACAATTTTAATTAAATTAAAATTGTTCGGAGATCAGGTTCTTTATTTTAAAAGAATAAACACGGGAAATAAAATATTCCAACATCCCTTACCTTGTCGTCGTCGGACGTGAGGTCGTCGCGGAATCGCTCGTCGTGGAAGGAGGGGATCGTTGCGTCGTTGCGGAGGAGACGTTCGTCGCACCGCGGGAAAATCGTCGCGCCGACGATCTCCGGATCAAGATCAAACGGATTTAATTAATTTAAATCCGTTGATATCGAATTATAAAAAGGGGAGAATTAGAAGATTCGATTCTCACCTTTAACCGCTGATCGTAGGTCCGCCGCGGAAGAAGAGGCGCCGTAGAAGAAGAAGGAGAAGGTCGCGGAAAAGTTTGTTGACATCGCGGATCGTGCGTCGTCGAATTCCGGTTCCGGCGTTCTTCGCGTTCTTCGCGTTCTTCGCGTTCTTCGCGGGGAGGGTGGAGGTTTAGAGGATCTCGCACAACAGGAGGATCCTCCAAAATAGACAAGTTTGTCTATTTTATTATTTTGCCAACAAACGCAAAACGCGTAAGTAACGACCCATTAAATTCGTTGAATTAATTCAACGAATGAAACCGCCCATTTAATTCACGAAATAAACCGCCCAATTAAATGGTCTGTTAAGAAATTAAAGAAAACGCGTCGGTTGACTTTTCAGTTACTTTGACGGGTTTTCGCGGGTGCGTTACTTAGCGAAAGAAACGGCGGGGCTCGTGCGGGCCCTGCCTCACAAATATCCTACCAAGAGGGTAGGATATTTCCGGATAGCACCCTATCCGCTTTAACTCAGTTCAAGTGGCTTCCAAGTGACTTCCAAGCAGCTTAAGTGAAATAAAATAAAGTTGTCGCACAAATTTTATTTTATTTCTGACTTAAAGCCCCAAAATTTAAAAACCACGTCTGAGCAAACGCAACTCCGGAAGAGGCGTTTCTAAGCAAATACCGGCGCTGCGATTTCATCGGTGCCCTCAGAATTTGATTCCGGGCACTGGTTCAAAAGATAGAAAAACCCGCTCGTCCGTTCACTGAACGTACCCGAGCCAAACTTCGGAAATTGATTCCGGGTACACCGGGCCTCGGAATCAGGTGCCGTCTGAAGCTGCGCTCTTGTAAAATTCCAAAGAAAATTAAGAAAAAAATTTCCTTGAAATTTGCGGGTCTTTACAGCGTTCATGCGTACGTACAGCTTACCGTCTCCATGAACGGTACATTTCATTTCTTATATCCAAATTTTATGTACTATTATAAGTAAATATATATAATGGATATATATTTCATATATTAAATCTAAATTATGTATATAATTCTGGACTTATAATATATATATCTCCCATTTAGTTTTAATTCCATTAATATGACAAAGAAATGAATGTAGCGTTCATGCGTACGTACGGCCTACCGTCTCTGTGAACGGTGCATTTCATTTTTTATCTCCAAATGTTATGTAATAGTATAAAATGAATATATACTGGTTATATATTATATTTAAATAATTGATAATATTCTGGAGATGATTTACCTATAACTTCATGGAAAATTATTTTCCAACAAACTCAATTTTGACTCATGTACCGAACATTGACAAAAATTACTGATATGAACTCACATTATTAACCAATTATTATAACATTATAATAAGTGATATTAACGTAATAATAATCTTCAAAGGAGGTCCTTAAGAAATTATAAATTTACTAAAGTTTATTATTCAGGAATATAAAGAAACGAACAAGGCAAGTCGGACTTTAGGTAAGGGATCCTACCTCTCTCTTTCTTTTTAAGTACTCTGTTTTATGTCATTTATTTTAAGCTCATATTTATTATTTTTGGGGATGTTATTTTATATTCCTCATACTCTACTTTTTATGTTCATAATATGAGAAACCCTATTTGATCTCGTAAATCCATTTTTGGATGTTTTAAGTGGCGCCGTTAGGCTGCTGAGTTTTCATAAGGGATTTTTCATCTCACTTTTATTCCCATGAAATTTATGCTAAATTTTACACAATTTCCTTTGAGTGGTGTATGTACTTACCATTATTCTACTCTTTGTGTAATATACTTTCGTTTATGGTTATTTACATCAATGTTGTATAGTCCTTCTTTCATTGGGTGTACGTTTTGGAAGATACCCGATTCGGTAAGGGAACCTTTCACCCTCCTCATTTTAAAATACTTCTTTTTGTTAGGTCTTTTAATATTATTATGATGGGATATGTTCTTATATATACTTATTTCTATAAATTTTATGTCCAAGTGATGAGATACCCCATTTTATCTCTCATCATCTAATTTTATGAATTCTAAAGTGACGTCGTTAGGCTGTCAGATTTCTGTAAGGGAACTTCTTAACCCACTTTCAATTCTTTGGGTTAAACCTCAACTTCTTGATTTTATTATGCCAAGATTATGTGTGTAATATCTATGTTGTAATTTCCACAAACCATTGTGTGGATATACTATTTCTACACATAATAATCTCGTTGATAAATTCTTACGTTATTTATACGAACTTTAATGGGAAATCATAACTCAATCTCATTTCATTGAGATAAATATCTATGTCATTGGTTTTGTTTTTCCAAGAGTATGTGTGAATGACCTCTGATTGTTTTACACTTAATATCCACTTACATTTAGTGTATTTATATTTGTCACACATAATCATGTAATTGATTTATCCTTAATCTAAGGATACCGACTTTTTAAGGGACTTCATCTCAATATCCATTCATTGAGGCATATTTTGTTTTATACACAACTTTCTTTTATACGGTGTATAAACCCCTTTTACTTATACTTTTACTCGAAAGGAATATTTTCTATACAAAGCATTTTACTCAACAACAAAAAGTATGTTTCTTTTTAACGTACGCGGTGACAATGACCTTTCCGCTGCCGCGAGTATTATTTGATCTTTGGCTTCCTCAACAAGCTGTTGTATTTTTATAAGTAAATAAATACCATATACTATTTTATGTATTTTGGTATTGAAAATGGTTTTGATAATGGATTCGTTATGTCAATATATTTAAGTGATATATTGTGCTTGAAATGTGGAAATGTTTTCTTTCCTTTTTAATTGTTTTATGTGTTATGATTTTATAATGGTACTTGGACATTTGACAGGTGGTTACGTGATAAACCATATGAAGGGTGGTTCCGTGAATACCAGGATGGGTGGTTATGTTATAACCTCCAATACATTGGGTATGGAAGTCGGCCATATGGATATTCCATTAAGTGATATGTGTGGAAGTCGACCGTATGGTTATTCAATTTAAGTATGTTTATGTCTGAAGTTACATTTATATGTTATGTGTTCTTTATATGGGTTTTATGGTAATCTTTTGGTTACAAAAGGGTAAGTAATGATCTTTTATTCAGTGAAGAGTTTTTTACTACTTCATAAAGGTGAAAAGTATTACTTTGATAAAGTATTCTTGGTTTACTTGTTGTTTTAAGAAACTAATATTTTTCCTTCTTTGTGTATCATTTACTGGGATTTTTATGCTCATCCCATGTTTTTGAAATGTTTTCCACAGGACTTAAAGATGAATAGGGTCAAGGATGGGATCAAGTAAAGGCATGGTTTCTAAAACATGGAACTAGACATGTTTCTTTTTAAGAGTTTTTATTTTATGGAAACTTAGTAGAAGTGTCTACTTTGTAATATTTAGAGATGTAATAGTTATGACCTAATTCTCTAAAACTCTAAACCTGAAAAGATCCTCTATGTGAATTATTCATTTAATTCATGATTATGTAATGTTTTAAGGCCGGGTCCTTACACCATATTTTGGTAACATCTATTAAAAACCATCTTAATGGTTCCTAAGGAAAATGAGAGTTAACCAAATTACATCCCCCAGAGTGTCCAATCAAGAGTAATTTTTGGTTACATTCACCATGAACCATAATTATGGTGTAGAAATTATTTGATGAGCTATTTTTGAGACTATTAAGACCTGATGAATATGTTCCAAAACCACATCAACTTATAGTTCCCATACAGGGATGAATTTATATGAAAACCACATAATATCTATCTTACCATACCATTAATATTTTATCCTACACTTTGGGTCATCCTTAAGATTTTCACCAATGTTCTACAATCCTAATCTATAGTTATTTACTAAACACTTCTTTGATAACATCTATAGAAAATAAAACCTTTTACATTTAAATATTTTATCTTAATATATGAGTATTCAAATCATAACATTATGATCTGTGCCATAATTAAATAGGATTAAGGTATTTGGAAAAAATAGATACGTTGAAAACTTATTCATAAGATTTATACATCATATCCCACTAAGATATTAATAACTAATACCCTTCATGTAAATATCATAGTTAAAACAATTCCTCATAAAATGGGGAAAATAAAACATAAGAAAGGGTTATCTCATATTCTCAGTAAATTTAAACAAGAGAGATATCAATGATAAGTTAAGCATGACATAATCCTAATGATATGAGGACAAAATTGCCTTTTAAAACTATACAATTCATATCATAGATCAAAATAGTGTGTCATGGAATAAATAATGTAAGTTAATAATGAATGATTCATCAAAGAAGATGAACTATAAGAGAACAACATTGGAATAAGATATATGTTTTTGGTATAAAAATTAGAATATAAATGTATATCTTTATTCAAGGCTCTCTATCAACACTACCATGCAAGATTGGGTTCAATACCAATTCCATAATATACATAGTCATGGTTTACACCCATGTCTGTCATAGTAGAAAATGAACCTTACTAAACATGGTTCACTCTTCATTAAATTACTTTTTATATCATTAGATATCCATCATTACCTAATGCATTAGAGGGATATATGATTCTAGTCCCAGCCATCAGATAATTAAAATCATACATGTGTCTTCCATAATATCATAAAACATTCATCATTTAACAACCTATGGAAAGGAAAATGGTTTCTTAAACATTTCATAATTACATCATAACATAAACCATGGAAAAGAAGAAAGTTTTATATAGTTTTCTTCATAATGTAATTAACCTTTATAAATAAACATGTTTCATAGAATTATCCTTAAATATTCTTCATCATAATCCATCCAAATTGTAATTTTTTTCTTTCATTGGATTAAATCTTCAGTAAAAAAATTAACATCAAAGGAAAACATTATAGATGAAAAGTTATTTAAAAAAGGCCATTAAAACATTTCATGAGAAAAATAATATTTTCAATTTAAAAACAAATAATTAAAATCTATAAAAACCCCAATTATTATGGAAAATTATTCATTTAAAGAGACCTTGGAAACACATAATGTACTTTTCAAATCATTGATCAGTCATGATGGTGTTATATTTCATTCATTACATGAATGTTAAAACAAATATTCCATTAACATTTTATCTAAAAATTCCAAAGTGAATCATTCATAAAATGGCAATAAGATTAATTTTAAATTATTTTTAAAAATTCAAATAACATGTAATAGTTAATTTATTAAATAATTGGATAATATTAGAAACATTATTTAAGTCACATAAAAAACATGGATAGAGATGAAAAGGGATTTTGAATCGAAGGGAGAAATAAAATTGATTCTTTTTTACAACATTCTTTCAGTATTGTGAGTAATTAAATTGAGGAAATGAGAAGAAAAATTTTAAGATATAGAAATTATTATATTAGAACATAATTCAGGATTATATTGAGAAATATTTCATAAATTTCATCATTATAAACTTAATCATAAACAATATTGATAAACCATGAGATTGTATTATAGATCCATTATTTCATTGGTAATATCTATATAAAAACCACATGAAATATATTACTAGAAATTAATTGGTAAGTACCATTAATTTTCATGAAATCATTTTAAAATCCATTCAGGGGAAGTATGTACCACACAAAAAATTGTTGAGTATGGTAAAAAGATCATAAAAATAAAATTGAGATGATAAACCATTACCTCAAGATTGGAATAATATGAATTTTATCTAAAATACTTTATAAAAAATTTAAATATATTGTAATTCAATAGAATAATCATTTAAGTACATAAAATATCATATATTAACAACTTAAAAGATTTCATTTCCCATTTTTATATAATTCATTACTAAAATTGTCGATTTTGGGCACTAAATGTTTCTTTTTTTAGGAGTGTTTCAGTTCATTAGTCATGGTCTTTAAACTTTAATCATGGTTCAATCATCAGCAAAATTTTATGAATGATATAAAAGGCATATATATTCATAATATATATATGTATATATATTCGTAATTATATATATATATATATCCATAAGAAGTAGATATGGAAAAACGAATTTCATGGTTCATGTAGACGGTTGGTAATACGTGTTCATGAATGATGTTTTCCATTTTTGAAAAAATGGATTTAAAAAAGGTAAATTATAATTTTTAGCATCCCAAATTGAATAGTCACTCGAACAATGCTTTCGGTCCGGTGGGCCACTGAGTCCTAGGTGCACCTCCTCAAACACTTAAGGCTGCTGACTTGCAGTGAGGGTGTAAATAGCTATATTGGGGAGGCTATACCCACTAAGATTAGATATGATACTGATCCATGTAAATAAATATAATATGCAGTGGAAAAAAGACTCAGAAGACTCAAACTAGGCCTGAAAAGTGGAACCAAAGACAATAAAAGACAAATAACCGAAGCAATAAATAACCAGCAGTAGTGGAATAACAATTATATCTAAATTCCAATAATCCACTAATTTCCACTACTATAACAATCATGCATATATAATAGGTCATAAATGTCAATATACAAAAGATGGTCACTCAGGTTAGACTAATGTAGCTATATATATATATACAAACCAACATGTTGAAAACTAAAATAAAACTAAAAAAATGAAATTCCAACTAGGCAGGACCTCAAGGTTTCATGCCAGTATCCATGAAAAATTTCTACTAAGGTATAGCTCCTTAGGATGATCCTTTACATGAACATAAATACATAAGGTCTTCATGCATCTCGAAGGGACCATGTTGGGTGTGAGACCAAGTCTTAGTAGGATACCACTCAATGGTGTATTCCCAACGTAAGTGTTTAGGTGGTTGAATATAAAAATCAAATAAAGAAGCACAATGAAATAAATAACCAAAATCTCATATGGTGCTCAAAATCCACCAAGGATACTTCACCTACCTTGGATAATGTTGTAATATAAATCAAATAGGATCCTTGTCCCAAGGCCCAAGGTATCCATAAAGAAGCACATTCCAGGTGAACTCATAGGTTCCACCTCAAATCATGTGACACAGAAACATGTGCCTCCTGACACCACTTATGTAAACAAGTACTGACATCTTGAAGGCATGAATAAACATGTCACCAGTCCCTGAGAACCCTTCTTTAAAGCTAACATCACCTATGTCCAAATAACTAGATTCATAGCGATATCTTCCCTCAAAATTTATATCCAGGAACACAGCCTCAAGAATGGAAAGCATCAACACCCAACCGATAGCCTCATCACCATCAACTGAAGTCTCTACAACTTTCACATGTATTTAAATGGAAAGAACCCCCAATCAGAAGTCTTAATCCGCACTATCAAGTGCCTTTACCCACATGAGTGTTTGAAACCACCTCACCACGGATATAACCTTTGGGTACCCGACTCAATTTGGCAATTTGGTCATCACGGGTGGGCAGAAATCACCAAATAAAATACCTAATCCGCACCATTACCATTACCTCATGCCCATGTGACCATGTCACTCAAATCTAATGGCTTTTTCATACCAATTTCTTGTTCCATTCCCATCCTGATAGTCTAACTACCTTAAACAGAAATCCACGACACCCAATCCTATAGTTAAAACCACTGAAATTATCTGTCCAAGAACAATCAAGGATCAACATCACTCAATGAAGATGTACATGTCATCCTAATTTCATTGACACGCCCGTCATGACCCATTAAGTCAAAATAGTAACCATAGTAAATTATATATAAATAATTCACTTCAATTAAAAAAACAATTCAATGAAATTGAATTAAACATCCCAATTTTCAATATAAACTAACAATTCAACTTAAAACAATCAAATGGAATCTTCAAAAATCAAAAATAAAATTCAGTATATAGGGATTGAATAGCCCAATTCGAATAACAATACCAATTAAATTTAAAGAATTCAAATTAAATGAATCTGACATCCCAAGACAATTTTCCCCAAGGTGCATCAACCTCCAACCTGGCCTCACTCAAGTGAAAAAAGGGTAAGGACTTTTCTAATGACATAAAATAGGTCATACAGTTATTTCAATACTAATAAGTGAGGGTCTCGGTTAATTTTCCAAAGGTTCAATTAAATCTGCACCACCCAAGAATCCACAAAAACAAAAATCAAGATATGAACCACCTACTTTCGACTCGTAGATGTAGTGAAGTCCAATATCAATCACCAAGCTGAAGAGGGGTGGAATAGATATAATTTTATTTAAAATTACCTAAAAATAGGGTGAAATGGCTAAAATGTATTTAGCACTCTATGAGGCATAAGAGAAATGAATAATAGGATATGGTGAGGTTATCCTTACTAATGGAGTTACATAGCATCCAATGGATATCAAATCATAGAACTGATAGAGGAGGGAGTGAAATGTGAAGGTGGGGAGGAGGGGAATGTTTTTTCTAGTTTAACAGGAGACCAAGAGAAATGAAAAGTGGAGTAAGGAAAAGAAATAAGGAAAAATGATAACTTACAAAAACACCATAGTTTAACCACACGGTTTTCCAAACCGTGGAAAAACCATACAGTAGCCACTGGTGAAGAGCCTCAGGCATGCATGGTTACCCTGCAGGTTTTCCAAACTGTGTGCAAACCATGTGGTAGGCCTATGTCCAAAATTAATAGGTGGACACATCACCATGAACCTAACTCAAATGGTTCACCAAAACCATTCGTCAGTTCAGAATGACCCTCACAATTACCTTGAATGGGCTGCATGGTTTACCCAAAACCATGCGCTCTCACCTGCTATTCCAAAACTAGCCATTTTGGCTTCGACGCACCCAAAGCCTAACCAAAACATTTTATGTACTCTACAATCCTCTAAACCAAATCCAAACCATGATATAATTCTAATGTAAATCTCATAATTGAGTTCTGATCAATGATATAGAAAATGGAGCCCCCGTTATTTTAAAATTTAACAACATGAGTGGTTTTCTACCAGTTCTAAAAACCTAGGACGTTAAAATCTCTCCAACTTAACATAGCTATTCCATGAGCTATCAAACGAAACCTAGAGATGGTACTGAACATACCCATCTTGGTAACATCTATCTCAGACTACCCCAGTCTCAAGGGTATATGGTAATCAACTGAAGGGTTCTCCACACATTCGGAATTTACTCACCAGGTCTCATTCTAAAAAAATATCAATTCAAATAATGGTCCAATGAGCATTCTATGACTCAACAGTCCACCCATGATTTATCATTACTCCCACACCTCAGAAGGTGATTTTATGTCGTTCTCAACACCCATTCACATCCCAAAACCCATTAATGTCTTCCTCGAGCCCATATCACCCATGGAACAATGATTTCCCACATCACCACGAATGCTCAAATCAACCCTAGTGCCTCACACCTCAGTCAAGTACCACACCGTCATGGTGCCCAGATGCCTCAAACATCATATAACCCATATCCTCAATGTCTTGATGCAACAGAACCATAGAAACTCGCATCCATCAACACCCATGTATAGAACCTGGATCCCCACACCTAATATATATATATATAACACATCTGATATGATCCCAACATTTTGACCATCATTTGGTTAGTCCATATGTACAACTAATACAACTCATTCATCCAAAACGAACATGCCACAATATTCCATGCCAAAATGGATAGGCCTCAATAGCCCATGCCAAAAGAAACCAAAAAAATCATGAACATACCCGTGGTGTACCTCTGACCACAATCAGATCACCAGCTTGCTCAGCCCCTGGAGGCTCCATGACGTGCACCTAGCCTAAATCTAAACTTCCTAATGCATATCCTTCTTATATTGATACACCATCCATTGTCCATTGACCCCACTAATGGGTATCATTGCCTATACCATGAATACCACATGTCTTATAATCTAGACTACAATAACCTACTACCAATCTCGAACCGACCTCAGAGTCATGAGTTACCCCTGAACCTGATCCCCTATAGAATAAGAATTCCTCCTGCAGAACCTTTTAAAATGATTGAATTAACCAGATGCCTAGAACTCCTTTAGAGGCAGCTCACATTGCGACCAAACATTTTCTGGCTATCCAATGTAGATGAAAACCATTGAAGAGAAACTACATGGTGGTATACTCGATTCCCTGTCCTAACCACCCTACAAGATCTCATCTTAGCCTCACTTCCTTCTCATTAAAGCATAGCCACTAAAGTCACCTAATGTCACTTCTCAACTCGAGTAAGACCTTTTTTGAGGTTTCCCTCGGCTAAAAGTTCCTAGTTCACTTCCTCATAGAATGAGGTCAACATAAGTATTTTTACCTACATTTGAATGGTGTTTCATAAACAATACTCGAAGTACCTCACCTTGGAGGTGTCATCACTAACCTTGTCGGGTTCAATGAAAGAAAAATCAGTGAACATCGCTGCATATTCCATGACAGAAATATCACCCTATTAAAGGCTCAGGAACTCCAAAGCTCTTTCATCCCTCAATGTCTCTGGAAATAAAAAGATCGAAGAACCTGGTATCAAAATCCTACTTGTCTAGTCTCTTGTGTCTGTTTTCATGAACATACTCTTCCTGAAACTCAAGGGTTTGAACATGATTATGCTATAGTGAAACCCTTTCCTCACCTACCCGACGCTCCATCTAAGTCAACTAGGTAATAACCCACCGAATAACATAAGTGGTCAGATATCCAATATCATATATATATATATATATATAACATAGATAAGGAAACCCGTAAAAGGTATAACATTCTCCCTACCGTTCCTATCCAACACTACAAATATTCCCCACAACATCCCTCCCTCAAAAACTCCTTACCCACCCTCAACAGATCCAATTATCACATATAACATGGTAATGTTCCATCCATATAGCGAATCATTGCCTTGATACGATGTCTGAGTTTCCCAATTATAGTGGTAAAAATCACCTCAAACTTAACACATGCCTTCTCATATAAGTGTCGGGCCCATATCATCTTTTGCATGAAATTCACATAGATAAAAATAATGGAATAATGGTAGAAGTAGTTCCAACCACATGTTATAAGAAATTTCACAACATGTAATCTCACATTTTCATAGGGAATTTGTTATTTATCACATGGCATAATCACATTACAAAGCATATATGTAATTGTAAAATTGAAATAACCTAAAATATACTTATCAAAATCCAAGAACAAATGAAATTGCACATTTCATCATAGGTCCAAGGTTCTATATCTCATCCTTACATCACCATACTAAGGATCACATGTCACAACCAATAACAAACACATTTAAATTAATCTGTTGAGGTGGAAATAATAAAAACCATAATCTTAGGAAAATTTAATGAAAATTCCCATCCAAGGTAGCATGGTATTTCCCTCAAACATGGGGATGTGGGCACCAAAGAACATGTTTTGAACCCAGTTTTGACCACAACCTATTCTCTAATCCACCATATCCCAGATAGTAAACTATTGGAAATGAGAAAGGATGTATCAACATCATTAGTAACCAGCTAAAATATGATACTAAATCTCATTCAATAACTAGTGTTTGATACCACTTGTAGAATTCCAAACCAACTATCCAATCGAATAGATCTTCTAGGATGGTGGTCCTCTTGGAATTAGGTGCACCTACCTAAATGTCAAAGGTTTCGAGCAGAAGCAAGGGTGTAAATAGGTATAGTGGGGAGGCTATACCCTCTCAGAAAAGTTATGATACTTGTACGAGTATATAAATATAACATGAAGCTGAAAAAAGACTCAAAAAACTCAACCCAAACCTATACAGTGGATGCACAATAAATAATAGACAAATAGTGGAAGTAATAAATAACTAGAAGTAGTGTAATAATGAATAGATCAATATTCTATCAATCAACTAGTATCCACTACTAAAATAAGAATTCATCCATAACAGGTCATACATGTAACAATACAAAAGAGGGTCACCCATGGAATACCACTATAGTTACTTATAAATATTCAAAACATCAGGATTCAAACTGAAATAAAACTAAACAAAAGGAAACTCCAACTAGGCTCAACCTCAAGGTCCCGTACCAATCTCTAGGAAAAACATCTATTAATGTCTGGCTCCTTAGTCTAGTACTTTACCTGAATGCAATGTCCTAATTTATACCCAGATCCTAATAGGCCCATGTAAGGTTTGAGAATAAGTATTTATAGGATACCACCCAATGGTGCATACCCAACATAAGTGTTTTGGTAGGTGTATATGAAAATTAAATAACGTAACACAATTAACTAAAAAAAACCCTTCTATGGTGCACAAAATCCACCAAGGATTATTTAACTACCTCATCCATTGGAAAAATATGAATTGGAGAAGATACTTGTCCCATTACCCAAGGTATCCCAAAAGTAGCACAGGCCAAGTGAAATCTCAGGTTACACCTCAAATCATGTAACTCAGCACCACATGCCTCTTGACACCTTGTTTCTCAACAAGTAATGACATCCATATGGAACACCCAAACATGTCCCTAGACCCTCATACCCGTGCTCGAAATATCACATCGGCTCATGGCCTGATAACTAGAGGAAAAATGATATCTTCCCTCAAAATAAATATCCAATCCCACAACCCCATGAATGTTGAACCCCAACACCCAACTGATAGCCACATTATTATCGACTCAAGTCTCCTCACCTTCCACATGGATTTCAACGGCATGAACCCCCAATAAAAATTCCTAAGACACGCTATATGAGTCCTCTACCCATATGAATGGTCAAAACACCACATCATAGTGTCAAACTGTGTTCACATGAATCAATTTAGATCATTGGACATCACAGGTGAGACGTAGTCACTAAATAAATAAATGAAACCACACCATCACGGGAACCTCACACCCTTATGACAGTATATTTCAAATATGATGGCCTTACTATCCCAATTTCAGGGTCCATTCCCATCCTGACAGTCTTAATGCCTCAAACGCACATCCATGATGCCCAATCCTATGGTCAATATCACTCAAATGATTTGGGACAAGACCAAATAGGGACCAACATCACTCAATTCCATTGGCCATGCCATCCCAATTCTCTGGACACGCCCTTCATAACCCCTTGGATCCAAATAGTAATCATAAGAAATTATAAATAATAAATTACCTTCAATTAGATAAAAATTTCAGGGAAGTCGAATTGTACATCCCGATTTCCAATATAAACATAAAATTCAACATAAAACAATTGAATTACATCTTCAAAAATAAACATTTCAATTTAGTATAGAGGCCCTGAATGCATCAATTCGACTAAATAATACAATTAAATTTAAAAAATTCAGATTAAATGAATTAAATTACCATGGAGAATGTTTTCCAAGGATCAATGACCTATAACTTGGCCTCGCTCGAGTTTAAAATGGTTAAGGGATTGCCTAATGGCATCCTAAGGGACATACAGTGATTTCAACACCAAGTAGCAGGGGTCTCACTCAATTTTCCAAAGGTGTACTAAAATACGCACCACCCAAACATCTACAAAAACAAATAACAAGATATGAACCACCTACCATGGACTCATAGATGTAGTAATTTATAATATCAATCTCAAAGTTGAAGGGTATTGGATTCTTTTTGAGTTTTTATCCAATGACTAAAAAATAGGGCCAAACATCTCAAATGTATTTAGCACTTTCTGAGGTGAAGGAGAACCGAAGAAGAAGATAGGGTAGGGTTAGCCTTACTGATTCATTTCTAAATCATTTGTTAGATCTAAAATTGGAGCATCGAAGGAGTAAGGAGATAAATATGAAGGAGGAGAAGAGGAGGGTTCCTCTTATGCAGTGTGTGAACTAGGGAGAAGAAAAAGGGGTGTGAGTAAAAGAAATAAAAAACATAAAAACATAAAAATAAAGCTTTTATAGGCTGAAAATTTTACCCATATGGTTCTCCAAAATCGTGCGGCAACCAGATGGCATTCAGTACTCAAGATCATCAAGCCGACATGGTTTTCCAAATAGTTGACAAACCAGGTGTTATCCCCTTGTCAAAATTATAGAGGTGGTCTGATGACCATGTTTAAACCAAGGTTTTTCATTGATATAAATTTAAAATGGTTTGGGTTTACTTTCAATACTCATATGGAAGATCATAGAGTTTTCAAGGAAATACATATTAGAGTTCAAGTAGACAACATTATTGAAGCTAGCATTGTTTTCCAGCATTTGCCAAATTTCTGTGTCCAAAATTGGAAAATGGAGAAAAGTGTTTTGGAAAATGGATTTGTGTGCCAGTCAAAAGAGGTTTAGAAATTTTCTTGCCATACTTTTTTCAAGATCAATGCATCAAAATTTCAAAAAGGAAATAAGGGAATGCAGGTTATGGATTTGGCACGCAAGGTGGGTTGTGTGACATAGGTTTGGGAAAATGGACTAGCAGGTTTGGGGGAAAGTAGAACATCGTGTGCTCAGGGTCAAAAAAATGCCTATAAATAGGTGAGTACCCCCACTCAAGAAATACAAATCTTTTTCAATGAATATTTATTCTCTCAGTGTTTAAGGGAGTTGCATGAGAATGAGTTGTGCTGAGTAAAACATCTGTGCAAGTGTTCGTTTTCTCTCTTATTGACCAAGTGATTTTTATGGAGTAGTTGTGTGATTGATAAAGGTTAAATGATAGATTAGGGTTGTGTGATAGAGAAGGTTTGTGAAAAAATTATGGGTTGTAAAAAAGTTATCATGCACTACAATCCCCAAACCAGTGCTCTAGAAGTGGAGTTATGTGCAAGTGTAGTGTTGAGATTCTAACATGATTCATTTCTCTGGTTTTTTCATTCAGTGATTCCAAGTGCATCAATTCTGGACTTCGATGTGAGTAGGGTTTCTTTTTGGATAGATACATAGACTTAAATTCCAATCTATTTAAGATACTTTCACGCCAATAAACTAAATAAATACTTCTCTCATAGCCATAAGCAAGAGGGAGTCAAAAGAAGTATTTTGAGGGATGTAGAGATCCATCCCTAAATTCTTGTAAGGTAGTGTGCATGGAACATATTAACTTTGTCTAAACTCCTGTATTCCACACATAGAGAAGATTATTGGATTTTTCTATGACCAACACACTATCAGTGAATGCACATTGGTCTACCCCTTTGTGGTAATCCAAGTAAAACTGAAGTGTTTTCTTTCAACAAGTGAATGTTTGATTACATCATGAATCTATCATACATGTTTTAAGCGTTTTTACCAACATAGGAACAAGATTCATCATTTGAATGAAAATTTTTTCACCTTGATTCACCCCTCCCCTCTCAGGGTGTTTCAGGGTCCTACAAGATATACACCTCAATCACACTATTTACCCAAACCATGAAGTAGTTAAAAATGACATGCACGGTTACTTCGAAGGTGCCACACGATTTACGTTGAACCATAATCCCTGACCTTCTATTCCAAAATAGACCATTTGTCCTCTGATGGTCAAAAAACCCAAAAAAAAACTTTGTGTAGTCTCAAAGCCTTTAAAACTAACAAAAAACTTGATATAAATATAATGGAACTCTTTTGATTATGTTCTGATTAATGATATAGAAAAAGGAAACATCACTATTTGAAAAGTTAAACACAAGTGGTTTTTGACCTGCTCTAAAAACTCAGGGCATTATATTATTCACATTTATATGATATTTTTTTATCATATATATATATTATATATTTAGTTAATATATCCTTATTATCATCCATGTAAAATAGAAATTGAAAATTAATCACATCACTTCATTAAGGTAGTATTCCACACAAATGCATAAGTGACCTTATAATTTTCCCACGGATGGGAAGAATGTGGATTATGGCTATTCGATCATCATAATAATTAATTATATTTTAAAAAAATAAATTAATTATTTTATAATGGATAACATGGATTTAGATTAAGTAGAATAAGAAATAATTTTCAAGAGGTCTGGTATGATGATTACCTCTTCTTCAATATACCTCATTTAGATCCCTTTTTAAGGACCACTGGAATGGTTCTTTAAGAATACTAAATCCTATAATTAGTGGTTATGGAATTTTAGAGTTCATATATTCTTTTAAAAAAATATAGTTATGTTTTCAAATGAATTTTAAACCTTATCACATTATTTTTAACCAATTTTGATCCATTTTACCTTTATTATGTTAATAAAATTTATTATCATTACAATTCCTAATGTCTAAAAATAAAAGGGCCCTATTTACCAAATATGGACCTCCTGATTCAAAATATGGAACCCATTATTCAAAAATTTAATTTCTTCAAGTGGAAGAAATTTATTGAAGACAAAAAATACAAAATTAAAAATAAAATAATTCTTTCGGAAAAATACAATTTGGTATAAAAATGTTTGCCAACCAAATTTGATAATAAAATTGATGGTAATGAACCGAATTGGATTTTAAATAATATAAAAGAACTAATTTAACATTTAATACAATTGAAAAAAAAAATTAACATTACTAATTCATTAAAAAATACACTTTTCAATAACAATCGATATGTTTCACTATTCATTATAAATTCACACTTTCCATAAAATTGCCAACAAATAAACATAGGATAACTTAAATATAGTTATTTCAAATATTTTTGTATTTTTATCTAATAAAATTACAAGAATTTCTAAAAGATAATTATAATATTCTCTAAAAAATAATAAATCCCATTTTTGAAGAAACCGTATTTTGAATAATAAGAATGAATTTACATGAAAATGAGGCATCATTTCCTAATTATTTATCAATTTTTTTATGAAATTTATATATATTTCATAATTCATTTACTTCTATTCATACCTTCCAATTTAATGGCTATGTTATAATAGTTATAAAATAATAATATGTTGATGATTCATTAATTTTTGGTGTTTCATGTCATAAACACTATTAAACATTGTGGTATTTTAAAATATTGGGGTGTTACAGTTGATTCCCACAAAATGATCAAAAAAATTTACCCCATCTTTTTGTGAAATTGTTTGTTCCATATGGAAAATTAAAAATTTTAAATCCTAAGTCAATTTCTCTAATTTAATGTTTATCTACTCATCATTAACTCCAGTTTCATTGGTTAATTTGGAAATAAAATCCCTTCAATAATTATGGGTGAAACATGGTCTTTGTTAATTCCTCTTAGAACCATTCCTAAAAAATGGAATATAATAATTAGTTCATGAATAAAATATTACTGTATAAATCATATTATTTAATTTTTATTCATTTTTTACAAATTTATATATAGTATTATACCCTTTTTGGAAGATTTTTTATATTTTCATAAGGAATTATCAGAATATTGTGTTTCATATATGTGTTTTTAAAAATCTAGCCCCTAAGGACTCTATAAATCATAAAATTGTTAAAGCTAAAACAACAATGAATATATTTACATAGAGCAGGTGGTTAGTTATAACAATGGTATAAAATACATTAGATCATAATATAATGGATCCATTTTTTAATAGTCTTAGTAGTCTCGATACATACATTTATATAACATTACATTTTTAAAACCGAAGTTATATCATAAAAATATATGAAACTTTATAGTTACTCCTTTTTTTTCTTATGAAATATATTGTAGACTTCCTGTTTTTTAGGGAAATGGATAACAATATAATGGGTGAGATCCAACACATGGTAATTGGTAGTGTATAAATTAAGATAACATTGAATAATCATGGAACAAACAAAATATCATGAAAATATAAACAAATAATTCAATATAACTGAATATATATAAGAATAAAATAATCAATAGATGCCAAGAAAATGGAATAAAAAAATAATATGGATAATTATAAATGATATCAAAATTATAGAATGCATAATGTTGAACACCATAACATTAATATCGAGGCATAATGATAGGAAATAATACATAAAATGGAAAACATTCATCAAATACCCAAGCTAGATTGTCTCATGGGATGTATTGATGCATTAAAGGGGTATAGAATTTCTCCCCCAACCCATTACTCACAATATAATTTTTATTATCAAACACTTTTAAGGAAAAATTGAGAAACCAAGTCAAGCAATAAAGGAGATTACTGAGCCATTAAAGTGAAATTGCTTCCCACCAGTTTTAATATCTATAAAAAGCTTCTATGAGATGTTGTTTACCCGAGTGTTTGGTTCATCCATCAGAAGATCATAAAACCTAAAATCTATCTTGTGCCATCACTGGATGTACTCCTTTACATTGATCTTTCCATTTTTGAATCCCCTAACTAGAATCAAGTACTACTTTTTGATCCACGAGCCATGCTCCTTGTTGGGGGCCACCTTAAGAGCCCTTCCCATCATTCTTTCCACTTCATCGTTAGGAGATTTGATTGTCAAAATAGTTTTTGTCATAACCTCTTTCGATCTCAAAAGAAAATCCAAAGGGTTATTGGGCACCTCCCTCTATTGAATGTCCACCTTGGAGAGGTGGGGGCCACAATCCTTCCACTTAGCATTCAAATTCTTTGCTAACGTGGTCTCCATTGGTAGAGGTAAATATGAGTAGTCCTTTTTCTATTTCCAGATACCCTTCTTTTTATTACTCTACCTCAGACTTGGGTACCTAATCCCCTCAGCCTCATCCTCTATATCGCTTACATAGTTGCGAGAACGTTCATCGCTGGACTCATTCCTAGTGGACTTCTCCACATATGCGGAGGTTCTGACTGGGTATTTTCCAAAATTTTGGATGGGATCATCATATGATAGAATATCAAAATTGGTATCTAGGATAATACCTCCCACCTCCCTAGAACTCTTCCTGACTAAAATGTCACTCACATCAGCCTATTTCATGACCTTGCCTCCTGTTATTAATGTAACATTCATGGGGGTCACGAGGTCGCCCTCATCTACCTTATTAGAAACTCCATCAAAAATGTGTATGTTGTCACCCTAGAGACCCTCAACTAGAGGGTCAAAATCCCCAGCAGGTAACACATCAACCTAACTAATATGCATCCATGAAGACAACTCATTAGGATGATGGACACAATTCTCCTTCCCCAACCAACTATAATTCTAAGATTTACCCTAACCATTGGCACTAGTACCAGCACCTGAGCTCCCTGAATCAGTATAAGAAGTAGCCACAAGAAACATGGAACCTCCCTCATCCACTGGCTGTGGATCCCCAATGTTGATGCCACTTCCTGACCGCTCCTCCCTCCCCAAATAACCATCATGACCCAAAGAAGCAGGTGGAGGAGGCTGAGGTACGCCAAATCTTTCCTCAAACGATTGAACACTTTAGACACCAAAGTATTCACATATCGAGATCTGCATGAAATTCCCATTGTATCATTATGCTCAATAACCACACCAACCAGTTTCTGACCAGGAATGTATGTCTCCACATTATCCTTTGTTCGCTTACCACTATCTATATCCATCTTCTAGGAAAGAGTCATAGACCCCTGTTGACAAGTTTCCAGTGAATGGAACAAACATTTACAGACTGAACAGAACTCTAACCATGATTCATAGACCACATTCTACTTTCACCTAAACTCTTTACCAACTGTAATCTATACATGATTGAAAGGCACCTTAAACACATCCACTTCCATAGATACATGCGGGCTCACAGGGTGGAAAAGTGACTCATTGTGACTATCATAGAAATGGTATCTACCCACTATGTTACCAAGAATTATAATAATAGAGGGGTTTTGAAATGGAAGGGGACAATTAGGGAAACTCACCCAAAGCACCACTTTAGGGGAATCACACAACATATGAAAGTCATAAGTCCAATGGAATAGGTATAACTAGGATCCGTTGAATCTACGGGGAGCACTAGAATAGGATCTGATTAAATATTCCTCTGATGCCAATTAGATAATTAGATGTTTGTTGTTAATCAAACCCACCATCGCTCATTCCGGTAAATCCCACGACATGAAGATATGCCAATCAAAAGAATAAACTAAGGGGAAACACTACATGAATAGATAAATCAGGGTGTGATTCAATAGGGAAGAGGATTCTTTAAACTCTGAGAGCGAGAGCGAGGGATTTGGGCACCCTTCGAACAAATCCGGGACTTTTGGACAGAGCGATGTATGAGGAAAAGGGGGAAGAATATCAGGGTTAAAAAGGTGGAGAAAGATGGGCCCACACCCTTGCTGGACGTCGAAGGTCCTTCCCCTTCTAGGGGTAGAGGGACTAGCACAGAGGTCAATTCCGTCACAGAGATGTTACGAACATCACATATCCCCCCAGCCATTAAATAATAAGTACAATGCATATATCATATAAAAATAATGGATAATTAATAAACAATTTTTCCTAAGGGACTCTTACATAGACATATATAAGTAATCGATAATTATCTATACGAATATAGTCAATATAAATATTATTAAGGTTAATAGACAAACACCATAACTATTGATGTATATATGATATATATTGGATTATATCATGGTGCATGATATGGGTATGTGATATTTTGTAAAATATATATGACCCAGTAATATTTTATTCATTGGTATGATATATCATACGATATGATATATTGATATCACACCATTTCCTTTCATAATTATTAGTACATGATATAGGAATATTATAATTTGGTGATATGCATTAGTCATATTATATTATTAATAGGGAATTCAAATGTTAAATGCTAACATTTAGGTTTCCTCTTCAATATATGGTTACTATATATTATAGATGTTTCATATGAAAAACAAATTTATAAGAATAATATGAATGCATTTATGTATCAAAATAGTGAATGGTTGAGGCATTATAAACGTTTTGTTACCATATACCGTTTACTCAAAAGATAATAATTTTCATGTTAGTACATGATACCCAATGAGTTACTTGGGGAATATATGAAGGTGTAAAGGGTCATAAAAATATCATCAGGTTTGTGTACATCTTCTATTGATTCTTAGAAATATGATGCTCTCTTCTATTTATTCCTTTACATCCATGCCACTATAATACCATGGTTGCACGGAGGATTTATCCAAAATGTTGATAGATTCATCAAATAAATTATACTATGAGAGGAAAAATCCATTTTACTAATTTTAAGTAATCATTTGTACTAAAATTATATAATATGAAGTAGAAAAATAGGTTATCTTTTATTCGATGCATGGTATATTAATTTTATATTATCCAAGTATTTAGGTTCAAAAAATGGATGACTTTGGTTTAGGGTTTTTTATTTATTTGGATACTTGAATAAGTGTTACTCAATCCAAATAATCTCATTAGTGATATCATAGTAGAGTTCAAAAGGTGAATCTAATTTTGGGAAATCCCATTCCTGAATGTGTTAAAACAGTTTAATTCTCTACATAAAAGCTCCACTAATGATGTAAATAGTTCTATTTCCCAAAGATTTTTGGAAATTGAGTGCCAAGATATGTATATATATGTCTCACTATGTTTTTTCATAAAATGGATTTGATCTTACACCATAAATGGTATTAGATCCTTTCATTGATTGAATTGATTCATGAAATAATATTTAAAATGAAGAAAAATGTATATCATACTGTCAATCATTAAATATGATTTTTATTTTTAATTATGAATTATAATATGATGTATGATGTTGTAATTATTGATATCATCATACAGTATGATATAAATTATTTATATTATGAATTAATGTATGATGTAGATTAAATATGTTTTAACTAATTCTTTAAATTATCATACATTCATTTACAGAGTTGCATAATAGGTACGATAATTGATTTAGTTTTATTTTACATATTAATTATCAAATTTAGGTGTTATAATTTGGAATTTAAAGGTTAATTATAATTTATTTATATTAGGTGTTATAATAATAATAGAATTATTTACTCTCATTGGTTTTGAAACATGGGTATTGTGAATTGGGTTTTGACTGATCAGTATCTTGAGGGATTATTCTCTATCTAGAAAAATGGTTGATATCTAGATATAAAACTATGCTTTCTCTTATATATATTTCAGTTACATATGATTCTAAACCATTACATGAAAGTGTTCAATATCTCTTATACATGTATTGAATTTGGATATGTGTAAATATTTTGGGTTTTTTTTGTTTTTTTAGTAATATATGATATGAATATTGTGTATGTTTACACATCAACATAGTTGGAATGTATTTTTTTGGTGAAAGGAATATGGATTAAAAACTATATCTCTAGAAATATGTATATACGTAAAGGGAATATGTTATAAGAGGTGATGAGATAATAAAAATCCTTAAAATTAGTAATTTATAGATTTATTTTAAGGGGATAACTCATCCAAAAAGATAGCTCATTCCAAATATAAGTGCATATGGATTATCTTTTCTATGGTAATAAGGATATAAGTTAGTCAAATGTTTCAGTTCTTATTCATAGTTTGAGGTTGGGTTACACTTATCTTGGAAACCCTAATAGTTGTGGTACTAGAGTAATAGAGTTTAGATAATCCATATGATGTATTAGGAAAATATTTGTCCTCTCAACAATACAAGAGTCATATGTGATAGGATTGAAATTATTTTCAACCAAATATAGTCATCTCACATGTCACGTGATTATCTTGGATGAGTCATGATAGACTATAAATCTTTTCCCACTAATGGTTATAATGTAAAAAATAAAGGGGTCAATATTTTTGTGGGAGAATATTTAATAATTTTCCTTATCAGATGAATATAAAACATAATACTATTCGAGGAAAATTTATTATTTTAATATAAATTAAATCATTATCATTAAAAATTACTTTGACATAAATAAATTATATATATAATCACAATATAATAAATGTCATAAAACGTTATATAAACATAGGAAACATACTTAATATATAAGAAGGTTTAAATGTGATAGAGAAACCCCATTTTGAGTACCTAATTGATGATGTTATCCAATAAATAAATATAAAATATTATGATATTGGGTTAAAGGTTTCATTGGATGTCTCCAATCCTATTCTTATTTTATATATCATACATTGTAAAAAATAATAATAAAAATGAATGATTTATATATGCTATTTAACCTAAGACAAGATCTATCAAGAGAACTCAAGGTAAGATATATTTGATGATTCAATGGAATAGTTTAAATCAAAAATATTAGAAGGAACATCATTCACTTCTTTTATTCTCAATCCGATTGGATGGATCAATGACTAGGATAATATAGGTTCTCTTTTAAGGCTTGATCTAGCTAAAAATATAAGTCTATATTCATTTTAAAAAAATATTCAGATAGTTAATTTTGAATTAAAATATAAATGAGTTGAATGAAATTTTACTTGATCTCATTAATATATTTAGGATAATTAAACTGGAGATGAGAGTTCTTGGATAAAGTGTTGTTTTAATAGTGGATGTTGAAAAAAGTTTAGTCTTGGTTTAAAAAAATGTTTTCTATAAAGTCCTAAAGTGTTTCCTCTAGTGGCTAATAAAATTTATTGAAACAAAAATATGGAGTTCCGAAATAGGGTAAGTGATTTTATAATGGAAGGCCTGATCATTTTTGGATTGATTACCTTAATTATCTAAAAGGGTGTTAGAAACTCCATGGAGAGTCTTTATCGAGTATTAATGATATAAAAATAAATTATTAGAATTTTAATGATATATGATACAAAATATTCATTAAATAATTTTTTGAATATATATTGGTGTTCAAAATTGAAGAAGAGTTCGAAGTTAGAGATTAAACTATTAGTTCTTATGATTGACAATGAGATTTTTACATAAATGAGTTTGATTTATTGCATTGTGTTAATAGAATTAGTGGATTAAAATATTGATAATTTATTTTTATTTTATTTTCCTTTTATATTACAAGAGGAGTTAGTTTAAATACTAATACATACAAATAAAGGAGATGGATTTATTTGATACACATAGTTATGATAGCATATAAATATATAATATGTTATCCAAAATACAATGGGGATCAAATTAATTTATTATATGATAAAATAATTTATCTATTTTTTTTTAAAATATAAGAGAAAGAGTTCCCACCACCTAAAAGTGTCATATAGTAAATAATAATGTATTTTTTTCAAGAATATTACTCTAAAAATAGAAAATATGTTTTCATATAATTTTTTTTAAAATACTACTTGCTAAAAATTATCACTAATGGAAATAAATGTTATTTCTAAACACAAATAAGTTTTTTTCGAGTTATATTAGATAAAATATAACTTTTAAGAGGTTGTTGGGATTAAGTAATGATTTAGTGGAGTTAAATGTCTAATAAATTAAATATTACCCCAATCAAACTCAAACTGAATGTCACATTATGTTTTAAAAAAATCAGATTTTTTGATAAATAATATCATAATATAAAGAGTTACATTTTATTTAGTTAAAAATCATCTCAAAGAAAAGCATTGATTGAGAGGTCCTAAGGTGTTTCTGATGAACATAAAAGGAGTTATAAGTAGATAATAGAAAATATTTAAATATAAACATTGAATTATGTGATGTAATTAATTTTAAATAATTATTAAATGAGTTGGATAAAAATAATATAGTTTCTATTCTATCCTATATTTAATCAATTTTTCAATATAAATTCAACTTTATAAAGTAGTTCAGTGAGAGATTTTATTAGATGGACATGTATGTATGGGTCATAAATTACAAATAGATATAATTAGTTTAAAAAACCATAAAAGTACATAAAAATAATGTTTATTTGGTGTTCTATCATGTGGGATAAAATTAAACATTAATTAATGTATGGTTTTATTAATATTCATCAAATATTTTAGGAATATATAATATATCACGTTAAATAGATTTGGTTTATTAATTATCATCATTTCACATTGGTTTCTTTTATTTAGGAAGTGAGATGATAATTAACCTCTTAAAGAATAATTTTTAGTTATCATTAATCGATGTTTTCATTAAGTATTATATGTTGTGATGAACTTTTCATGTTAATGATAACCTATGTAAAAATTCATATAGAGATATAGTATATTTTTATAGGGCACAACACATGATTTTTATCCTAGTTAACTCACCAATAATACTCTATGTATTGTCATTCATTGTGTCTTTGGTCTTTTGGGGGTGCATATTTCATATTAAATATGTTATTTGGGGCTTGAAAAGATACATATCTTGTGAACCATAATTCTTTTATACCTTAATTAAATTTTCCTTGAAGCTAGGATAATGAGGGAATGGTTCAGTATGTGGATGATATTGTCATCAGATGAGGTTTAACCAAGATAAGATCTATCGTCTGTTGTGAAGATTGTGACATTTGATCTGTTGATTAAGATTGAATAAAAGAGTATACCAGAATTAAAAAATATGTGACATGTTATGGGATTATCAATTAGAAGATAAGAATGTGCATTTTTAAACCATTGGAATGAATGTATTGTGATTTATTCACCATTCATGTATGTTTATGTAAAGAGATTTGATAGAGTATAAGTTTTTATATGGGAGTGAAATATTTTTTACCTCACAATTACTCAATGTCATAAAAAAGGATTACATGATTATGAATACATTTATATGATATCATTGGATAAAATTAGTATATAGATACATGTTTTTATTATTTGTATTGCCCTATCCTTTTTAAAATCGAGATACATTAATGATTTTCTATAGGACATTATTCACATAAAATTATTTATCAGAGAATTCACAACTATTATCAATGCTACAAAGTTTGGTGGACTCGCACTATATAATTGAATAAATATGAATTGTGTTTTTAAATTTTTGGTTGGATATACAGAGGTATTAAATATTATTTCATACATTATTTAGTATGTTATATATCTCAAAATGTATTTTGCAAATATTAAAAATTAGTTTTTGATATGGTTTCATTAGATATTTTATATGATATAAGATATAGTGAAATGGAAAAATCCTATGAGGAATTAGTAAATGTTTGATATTTATGGACATATTACCTAAAGGTATATATAATATATATCATATTATATCATACTATAATTTGATCATAATTTTGAAATATACACTAATTTTTATACAATGTATTAATGGTTTAGACCATGTTGTGTTCTGTGCTAGATTAGACCACCATGTGTTGAATGTCATTACATTGTTGTGTTTTGAATAGAAGTTTAAATGTAATGTAATAACATGTAACCCATCCTTATTCTATTAACCCAAGATACCCTATTCAGTTTGATCATCATGTGATGATAATTTAAGGAGTTTGAATGATGATAATGATTATTTAATTGTTAACCAATCATTATAAGAATTTATTGATACATTGTAAAGATTTGTAAGGTTTGAAATATTGAAAAACATTTTATAAATATGGTCGAACATTTTAATTACAAGGAGGGTCTTGGAATGGATATATAAATAGGTTCAATAATTGGGAAATGGGTGTGTGTTATAATGATCTTATCATTGAAATGCCTCTAGGCCACAACACTCACTCTATTTTTTTTCTCTTAAATGTAGGTTCTCATAAACCTTGACCAGGATCCTATCCTTACTAGGTGTTTAGTGACTCATATACCCTATGTAAATCCTAGTATTAGTGATCTCATTGTCTTATCATTGGTGTTCACTATCAAGTTCATGGTAAATAGCATTGAAAAATTCATATTGATAATGAAAATGTATATTGTTATCCATTTATATTATTCAGTCCAAATGAATAGATAATTAATTTGTATTTATAGGTTTTGGATAATGATTTATATCATTTATAGATGTATTTTATCCATTAAAAAAACCAATAGTTTTATCAAAACCACTACCATATTGTTTGGATTGATTTTTTAGATGTATGAAAAAACCTCAAAAATGATAATTTCTAGTAATATGTCATGTTTTAGGAGAAAACATTCATCATTGTTGTTGTTTTATAAACCAAATCATAAATAGTTATATAAAAATATTATGGTATGACAAAATATATAACACCATATCTTGGTTTAAGAAAAATGGTCATTGAAATGTGTCAGATAAATAGACTATTATAAAAATATACTATTTTATGGTCTATTGGCCAAAATAGTCATTGTTTGTATGGAATATGATTTAATAATAATACAATGTCATAGAAAACTCATACCAAATTTTAATCTAAATAGTTGGACTTCATTCTTTTCTACTTGAAATATCTTTTAAAACATAAAAATTATTTTCTCAATATAGTTATGGTTTATCGTATAACAATTAAATTGAAATGTATTATCCCTGTCAAAACATTTATGCTTTACTATTCTTTACTATGAACCACTATTCCATAGTTAGTCTTAAAATATCCATGGTATTCTTATTATAATGAGTAATCACCAATGGAAATACCACACCATGTTGAACTTCAAAACAACTATAGTGTGTATAATTTTAAGGAAAATTATTATTATTTTAATTCTCAAAAAAACTATGTTACTTTAAACCATACCAAAATCCTTTGGAAAGATGTAATCATAGATTAATGTAGATTTTTAAGTTAAATAATTCATATTGTTCTCATAAATTATAAAATAATGTGAATTATAAAAGTGTTAAAATTTATTAATTAATTGTTCATATATGAGATTATAAAATGTTTATATTCAAATGCCTTATTTGGAAATGGTGTTATGTTTAATTTATTTGATTTTTTTTTACAATATGGATTATTTATATAATTACAAATATTTTCATAAATATCAAATATTTTTGAATATGAAAGAGTTTATGTTAAATTATATGTGAATAAAGAGTATGAAAGAGTTCATAAGAAATAAAAAGGAAATGTATACATTAATTAATTTTATAGAATATCTATAACTCATGTTAAATTATAATTTTTTTATAATAGTTTTGTTTATGAACTGTTTATAAATGTTTGAATCATGTCTATCTTTATGAAATTGTTTATTTAGTATTAATTAATTTTTTATTCATTGATATAAAAGGTTTATATAACGAATTGTTGTATATTTTAGTTTAAAATCTTTTGAAAAACTTTAAAATATAAAATTCTTATTTGAGGAGTTTTATTCTAGGTACTATAATTGAATAGTTTTCCTCAACATTGATTTTTTATTGTTCATGAATTTGGAAATTGAATTTTAATTATAGTTTATACTTATTATGATTGATAAATATAATGAAATTAGTTTCTCACTTGAATTTTTTACTGTATATAGGTGGAAATTGGTTTTGACAACTCAATGAATTGGGTGATTAGGATTCATCTAGGATAGTGTTGTTTTATTACATGTCCTTCAAGGATTTCACTGAATGGGATATTTGATTCTATATGATTCTCATACTTTAAGTGATGGATATTCATGTACCTTATACATGGGATAAATTTGGATATGTATAAATATATTTGTCTTTTAATTTGATTTAGTGACATAAGCTACATATTGTTTAAAGAGTTACACATCCATATACTCTGAATATATCAATTTAGTGGAATGAATATGGATTCAAAAAATAAATAAATAAAATAATGAATACTTTTAAAGGGAAAACAATATAAAATATTTTGTATATTTAAATATGATTAAAATATTAAGTGTGATATTCCTTCCAATGATGAACTTTTTAAGACCTTGATCATCTGCCCTGGCCATTTCATGTTAAATCTTGGTTTCTATATATTATCTTCTATGTTGAAAAAAATTTATGTGTGGCCCTAATTAGATTATGTTAAAATATTTGTAATATAATTTGGGATACATTTAATAAGGAAACATTACATTTTAGTATTTTTTGGGAATATAGATAGGATTATCTATATAATTTATTGGGAAAATAGTTGTCCACTCAACTACCCAAACGAATTAGAGAATATAATTGGAATGTCTAGATAAATAATATAGTGGTGAGGGGAAATATAAATTGGAATCAATAATCAGTGAAATATTTATCATATCCCACAAAAGGATATATTTTATATTATAAAGGTTCATCATTTTAGTGGGAGAACATTCAATAAAATTTCATCTTAAATTAATGTAAAAATGAGAATTGCTTGATAAAAGCATGTATTGTAGATAACAATGACATCATCATATTCCAAATTGTTTAAGATTAATATTTGAAAGGTAAATTCTTAATAGAAGAAACATTTGATTTAGGAATAATAATTTGAGCATATTTATCAAGTAAGAATGAAAAGTTATTGTGTTAGAGAAACCCCTTTATAAGTAAATAAATATTAATTTTTTTAATAATAAATGATCTATATGTTTAGAAGGAATATGGAGTTATTTAATTTAGGTTTAAAAGGAATTTTTTTATGAATTTTGGATGAATTAAATTCAATATCTTCATAATTACTCATTATCATTTGGTACATTAAGGACATGGAGAGGACGAGGACTCCTTTAATTATTGATCTAGCAAGTCAATTCAATCAAGAATCCATAAAATAAATATTTTGACATGTTATTTTAAATTATATCATTAATTAGTTCAATAAAAGTTTTTCTATTCTCCCCAATATCTTGAGGATAAATAACTAGTGCATGAGATGTCTAGGATATTGTGTGGTGTTGATATTATAAAAGGGAAAATGATTAAGAAAAAACAAAAATTTAGATTGTTCAATAATTATCCATTTTAATTGAAAGACAAAATAGGTCTTTTGAATTAGGTGAAATGATTTTATTTAATGTAATTTTCCAAAATTTAAAAAGTAGTTTCAAATCATCCTGGAAATTCCCAACTGGGTATTAGTGTCATAGAATCCATTCTTCCATTTTGAAAGGTACATAATCCCAAATGTATATTTAACATTTTCTTTAAAAATAATTATTTTAAATTGAACATAATCATTGATGTATCTTATAGTTACAATTTAAAAGATAATAAAAAGTGTTGTTACATTATGGATTTGAACACAAAGAATCATTTTAATGGTTTAATGAATCTAATTAAGGCATGTGTATTTTTATATTATTTGAATTATGTTATAAGGGGATTTGTTTGTAAACAATGATTAGTTTTATAAAATATGAGATGATGGTTTTAATATATATATTATGATTCATTATATTGTGTAACATGTTTGAATAGAATTTAATTATAAAGGGAGTTTTATTCAGGATAAAAGTGTTTATTCATGTTATTTGCAAGAAAGTGTGAGCAAAATTTCACATCTTCCATTGATGTAACATTTTCAAAAATAAGATATTATTTTTAGAGTATTATTAAAAAAACATATAATATAATAAAATATATGGGTATTAATAGTATATTTTTGAAATATTCACACTAATTTAAATAATTATCATTTCCTAATAGAAAAGAGTTTTTGTTCTGTTATATGATATTTTGGAGAAAATATTATTTCTGAGAGGAAAATTAGAGTAGTATTGGACTTAGATAAGTTTAGGGTATAAAAAATAAAGGATTATACTAATGTAATTTAATATGAATATCGATTAACATATCAAAATGGTTTATGGTTTATTGGTTAAAAAGAATTAACATAAAAGGATACATTTAGTTACCATCTGACTTCAAATAAATTTTTTAATTGAAATGTTCCATTATAATGATTATGAAATTAATAAATATTTAATTAAACAACTGAAGTATTTAAAATCATAACATTAGATGTTGGGGTCACAATCTGACCTATTGTGGCCCACCATGTTCATTTAAGGAATAGTGTGATAACCGCAAACCCATCTAAATTTGGTTATGTGATGGTGACAAGCATTGAGAAGGCATAAATGAAATGGGAGACCTTCACCTAATATACTTGTATGCATTCACTCATCTCTCTCCATGTAAGAGATCAGAGGAAAATAATATAGTCTGTACCATCTAATGTACTACCATGAATCAAATAAACTCTAGGTAATACATCTGAGTATGAAAAAGTAATCTAAAGTGTAAAGGGAGAAAATACATGGACAATTAGAAATGAATTCCCAACCTAAAAACAACTAGAATAAAAGTAATCTAAGAGATCCTAGATCTTGTTCTCCATGTCAAACCATTTTATACAATCTATTCTCCTAAGTATCACTGTAGTCCACCAATTTCACCACCAAACTACATTTAATCTATATAAGAAACAATACATGTGGTATAATACCATGTAGGTGTGAGTATATACATACTTAGTAGGTTTCTATAAAAACCATAAAGGGAGTAAGATACATGTACAATAGAAGATATCTAAAACCATAGAAAGAGGAAAACAAAACCAAAGACATATGCTCATAAAGAAACCAAGATGATAGAGAAGGGGGATATCCATCTCTAAATCCTAAAAAAGAATGATGATTTTACTTGAAACTCTTAGGATTCCTCTATTATGCCAAGAATCATGTGTGTATATCATAGAAATATTTGAAGAGGACCCAAACCTCGCAACTGGGATTCACATTTGAGGGGAGAAATATCTAAAAGAGGACATGCATGCTAGTATCATAGGGGGTTCCACTCAATTTATAGAGGACCTATTCTATGGTGCACATAGGGTGTTACATGGTAGATATAAGACTCATTCCCTAGATTGTTAGGGGGTCTTACCCAGTATATATAGTAAATTCCCACTAGTGCATTAGGGGAGTTCCACTAAGTAGTATGCGTAACCATGCATTAATACATTAGGGGGATTCCACTCAGTATATAGATGAATATATGGGACCTTCACCCTAGTTTGAAAATGGTTTTCAAACCCCAAAATCTCTATAATGATCTCACCTAATCATTTCTAATAGTAAAGTGTTTCCTAAAGAAGTGTCATGATCACAACACCTCATTTAATATCTCAAAAGAAAACACTAATTGGGCAATCATATTCCATACTGACAACTACTTAGGTTAGTCTTCTCCTAGGACAACATACAATCCCATATAAAAGAGATAAAATTTGGAAAATCCTAAGAAAAGTACAATGAATTCATATAGGATCACACAACATGTGACCTAACATGGACACATGGACGTGTCCTCAACTACACATGGCTTGGATGGCGATGTAGTACAACACAACATGTAATGGTACTACATAGAACACCTCTTCCACCTAGGTTGTAACACCCAGAGATTTTTATGAGATAGAATTTTCATTTTATTATTTATTTATTTATTGTTTTTTTTATTGATTTATTGGTCTGTATAAAACACCATGATAATATTATGCTACACGCAACACTAGAATATCTTGCGATATGTGAAAAACTATGCTTGACCTGTGTTATACACAATTTCAAGTACTTTTGACAAAACTCATTTCATGCAAGACCTAGTTTAGGAGAACAACTAAATATTATTATGTTACATTATAAAATAGATGTTATAATGTAGGTATGATTATTATTAACTTAATTATGAAAATATTCATTACTCTTTGGTGAGAAACTAATTATAAATGAAAATTAAACTATTTTTGAAAATATTCTCTCACTTTTTCTATAAATACTCAGCCATTACCTCATTAAATTCATTCAAAAATCCTCATCAAAAAAGCTCTGGTCTTTTTACCTCCCAAGGAGTCCTCCCAAGGTTCCCTAAAGCCCCCCAAGGTCTGAACCATCGAGCTTTCTAAGTTACTCTTCAAGGTAAGGGAAACACTAACCCTCCTCTTTTAATTCATGACTTCTTTTATGTTATGTCTTCTAGATTCCATCTTATTATTTTGGGTTATGTTCTTATACATCATTATTACATTACATTTCATGTTCAATTGATGAGATACCATATCCTCTCTCATCATCCAATTTTTTTAATTTTTAATTGACGTCGTTAGGCTGTCGAAATTTCATAAAAGAAATCACATCTTCTCTTTTCTTTCGAGTTTCATTTTCTTATGGTATTTCCATAAAATATCCATACCATGATATTATTTATTTTTTCCAATACCCATACAATATTATGGTTTTTTATGAGTGGGTGACTCATTTTCCCTCTCTTTTCAATGTTTTATAATACCCTGTTAAATAGCTGTTATGCTGTAGAATTTTTATCTCAAAACCTCCCTATATTTTTCTCAAAAATTATCTTATTTTATTTTTATGAATACACAAACCTATTTAATTTCTAGGGTTTTTAAACAAGACATAGTATTTATCTATTTTATTCTTGAATTGACATATCTATAACCCTCTCTCCCTTTCCATGGGTTATAAATGACATAATGATCTTACTTTTAAGAGATTTTAAAATGTCACAATTTTGAAATGAAACCCATTTATTTTATTCAATATGGGTTATTTATTAAAAGTTTGATATTGATCTATGTGTATCACATGAAAATAAATACATATTAAGGGTGCGCTCGGATAGCACTCCAATGCACTCGGTAAAAAATTTAATCTCTAGAGATGAATAGTTTCACGATACCTTGGGTGAATAACCTTTGTTATTTTTATGACACCATGGGGATGAAACTTGGTGAAATTTTCATGAATTTATAAATTAAATTTTTTAGCCACATATTCATGTTATTATTCATGTTACTTTCATTATCTTATTCCTCTAACTACATTGCTCATGTCATTAGGTTTTTCATCATGTTCTTATTCATATCACATGTAAACGGATTCCCTTGCTTTCCTTAGAGGGTATTCTTCTCACCCTTTCCTTTGATGTATGTCTACAGGTTATGATATTTAATAATTGTACTTTATATGAACTTTTGATGAATCCATACAAGTGTATTAGAAGAACATTTTAGGTTTTCATGTTTTACGTTCCTGATTTCCTAGACACTAGACTTTAAAGATCATGTCAATATAAAATGTAATGAAAAGTTATGAAATAAAAAAGGTGGGATGCGAAATAAAAGGTAATTTTATAATTTATTTTAGTTGAGAATTGTTCCTTGTGAAAATTTTTTATTCTTGTAACCTCCATGGTTAAATCCATGGAGTATCTCAAGTGAGTTCATAAAATTGGAATATTATTTGAAAAAAGTTTCATTTAAATGTGAACATATTAAATACAGAAAGATTTTATCCCACATGTATGATCCTTTGAATTTGTAAAATAATGTTAATGTATGGGAATCAAAAATGGTGAAGAACTTTAATGGTCCAATCTAGCCCATGATGATGATATTGTTCAATTTATGCCTAGACAATATGGTTTTTTTGTTCCCTGGGCTCTATCCCTAAGGATCCCCCAGGAAAAGGGATCATGATGAAAGAGGTGTCCACACAACATTATAAAGGGGTTCTTAATGCTCATCCTACATAGATGTGGGATTTCCATACCCCCCATAAGGGCCCAGTGTACTCACTGGAACATCGAATGGACACTCACTCTTAAACCACATTATGACATCCCAATCACAGATGCACTTAAAAGTGCCTCGATCCTGGTTGGCCACATTTCCTCAAGTGCCTCTTCCTAAAATACATTGATTTCCGACTAGTATCAATGGCCAAGGGTGTGTCAATGGGAAGAGTATTCCAACATTACTTGAGTGTGTCATAAAATATAACATATGAAAACCTGAGATAAGTAGAGAAATAAATATATATTAATAAATGGAAAAACAAAAAGAAATGGGAATAGTCCTAACTGAAAAAAGTGGGATAACTGATGATCAAATAAAATTTATGATGATATGTAGGGTATCTAGTAAGATGGTAAAACGTGTATACAAGAAGCATACAAGCATGTTATATAGAGTAGTAAAAGGAATATAAAATCAATCACAAGCATCCTATTCTCCATCTCAGTCATCTACTACCAGCTCCATCCAAAATAATTTGGTAATAAAGTATCTGAATCGTTACTCTTATCTTTGTCAATTCCTATATACATAGTGTCTTATTGGGAACCCAATGAAGACATGTTTAGGGTGTGAGATAAATCTAAACAGGCCACCACCAATGATGTATATAACGTCATGTCTTTGTAATATAAAATGAAATAGTGTGAAATCTTGCATATATAAATATAAATCATTATATTAACTTAAATACCCAAGTACCTAATTCATCCCTTGGATGAAGAATGAAAATGTAACCAGTTCATTAATTAATTAAGTTCAAATTTATATATTTATGTCACGTGAGGCATAACCATCACTAACATCACCTTGTGATATAAATAGTAAACGTTCCATGATGTAACATGACAACATGTAATCTAATTGTTAATAAAAGGGTTCCAACGTATCAACCAGGGGAACCAAGATGATTATAACCTAAATAGGTTCAAATTTAATAACCAAGGAAACCTAGAACACAAGGGTAACGAACATAGAAAGAAGTATTATATCCTCCATATGGCATAAGAGTGTAAACCAAGAAGCATCATACATGGAAATCCAAAACATAATGATCTAATGATATCAAACGAATACATCTAAGGTAAAATATGATAATTTTTGTCAAGTAGCAAGGATATAACCAAATATCCTCATGTCTGCTGAAGCCCAGTTAGATCCAAAGAGTGTATCAAAGGAATACTAGAATTGTAAAGGAGGGATCCTATGGTGTCATACTGGGCATCCTCTAATAGATGGGGATTGGGTTTCAAGTGGGTATCAACCAAGGCAACTGACATCCTTGAATTGGAATGAAATCCATGAGTTATCAATGCATTCCCTCAGGAACCCAAAATATAACACATGTATGACCAATCCTATAATAATGATGTCATGGTCCTTTTATAATTATGCTCCTTACATTTAATTCAATTAATCAATTATTCCATATTACAATTATTCAATTTAACAAATCATAAGGTTCAATCCAGTGCCCTTGATTAGTTGGACAAGGGAAACTGAGCGTGAAACTATTTGATAATTGCATATAAGTCATATTCATTTTCTTTTTTAAATCCAAAACCTTCCACCATGAGTGGAAAGGGGTGCTACGACTTTCCACCAAAATTAATTTCATTTAAGAAGTCCAATTCATATATATATAGTATACATTCCATTTACATTTACAATTTTTTAATCAAATTTATGCACTTACATTAGGAAAGAAAAGGGTAAAGGAACCATGGTAATAGCCATTTATCAATTCACAATTAAATAGTAATTTAATATTAGAAGTTTTACCATTAGAATGGACAAGCTCAAATACACCCATATAGTGGATCAGAGGTGTCAATAAACCAAAACCCAAATATGGAATAACAACCTAAATGGGGTGGTCAATGTTTTGGAAGTATCCACTAATAATAAATCACATTTATGTAAAGAGTATTACAATACAGTTCTAACAACCACAAGAATGACATGTATGTTTAACAACTGATTCTAGATGAAATTGTCGTGATGACACAACAATTTATAAAACAATGGAAATTGAGGAATAAGTTATAGACTACCTACCTCATAATCGTTGGACTCTTGTTATCCAATATCAGCCTATAATTCATCCCAGATTAAAGTTAATCTGAAAAGGGCAATTCAATCCTACACATTGATAACTTCATTGGGGGAAAAAGATATGAAGAAAGACTCAAATTGACTCATGTACAAACCATTGTGCATCCAACCGAACAAAAAAATCTCGATTATATCCCAGATGAAGGAGATCTCTCAATCCCCAACATAGGCCTTCAATGGTCTCCAAAGGGAGAGAAATGTATTTTCTTACCACTAGAATTTCGAATAGGGAATTAGGGTTTGGTTAATTAGATCATCAATAAAAATGGTAATATCGCCCAAAATTATCCTATGCACGATTTAGCTGCATAGTTTTCCAAACCATATGTGAATCATGCATAGGAACCTACAAGAAAAGTGGAACATGAATAGTTAAGACACGTTATCTAAGAAACCAAGCGCTAGTTGTGTGAAATGGATCTTTCAAAAAATGCAGGCCATCCACAAAGTTATATCTAACCATGTTCCAACCCTGCACAGTTTACACTAACCATGTGATAGGTCAATTTCTCCCACAGGGTGGGTTTTTGAGCTCTAAACAGTCTCTATAAGCTGCCCTTACCATTTTGTACTCATTAGGAATCCATATTAGATCCCAAAAAAGAGTTATACCAAAATTTAAAAGGATCCATACCTAAATCAAAAACAAGGTTCTTATAAGAAGAAACCATGGTGAAGATATGGTGGCCATTTTGAAAAAATAATTAAAAAATCATGGAGGCCATGTTTCATATAATTAGAATGGAATTGGAGAAGTCTGAGGTTATAAATATGGATTCCCACACTGTGGAAAACATTTTTTAGTGTGATAAAAAGATTCTTTTGTAGAAATGATGAGTGGAGAATACACCATAGTTAATAGAGTTTTAAGGGAAGTTTTGAAGCATTTCAGGGAATTTAAACAAAAATGGATGAAAACATAATATGAACGACTAATTGAAAATTAGTTTTTTATTAAGAAATACATCATTTTAAGGTTAAAGGGGGAAAATTCATGATATCAAAGACATAAATAAGCCAAAAAATCCCCCAAAATCCAAAATTATCAGGGTAAAAAACCCACACTACGTGATAAAAACACCTCCCAACATTAAGATACATAATTTCCAGCTTCCACCTTCTACCAATGATCGACTATCTGTCTAATGAAAAAATTTACGAGCTTGGTACCAATGGACATAGCCATGGCCTCTCAAACATCCAATTCTGAAAAGCGATGGTATAATGGAATCTCTTTTCCCTAATTCTCATCTAAAGTAGCCTCATGTAGATGATATGAATACAGAATCCCCTAAACTATAGACCACTGAGGCCAAAGAATAAAAAATCACCATGAAAACCATCCACAAAGCTAAAACAACCACTGAGAACCACCACTGATTCACAACTTCAACCTTCACTGACTCTGTGATCATCAAACATGTTCAAAATCAATTTGCACCACGCCTGAAACCAATGTGATTATAAAATCCATAACAAAGAAATGAATATCCTTCAATACATTCAAAATCAATTGGAACCCATCTTCTAGGAACACTCGTGAGTAAGAAATCAAAAAGAGGAAGCGTCTTATCCTCGACCACCATCACCTTCGATCACCGCGATTCACATCAAACACCGAAAAACTTCATAGAAGCTCACAAACACCAGAAAGAACAACAAATCACAAAGGAATCAGTCCCCAAATGACATCAAAACATAAACAAAATCACAAAATCAAAAAAAAAGATTAAAATACAGACCATCATGATCTCTAAAAAAACCTCACACCATAACAAACTAAGTATCACAAACAACAAAACCGCATACAAAACCAAAAACGACATAAAAAATAAATTTTAGAAAACCATCACCATCATAGTGGAAGATATTCTTTTATAAAAATCAAATCTCTTCTCCGAAAAAAAAGATACCCGCAGAAACCACTATGAAAAATCCAATGCACACACTGGAGACAAGGCGGCAATCCACATGCCATAGAAGTTGGATCTCGGTTGCGGACCATCACCGCGCTACCCTGGAGAACCCTATCTGGTGACGAAGTAATTGGGTAAAGAATTAGTCCATAAATTGTGAAAGATCATGAGATGGACGAGTCTTCGAAACCACACAATGCCACCTCAAAAATAGATCCACCACCACAAACTCACCGAACGTGAGGAGGGACACCGAGCCAACCCGAGACAAAGGAAGGAGGTTGTGATGAGGGGAAACCCTAGGTCTTAAATCCCCTTACAGGCTCATCTATACAATTATACCTTTCATCACAAAATAATGTGGTGAATATTGAACTAATTTTGGTTAAAAAGTTTCTAAAAAAATTTTACAACATGCTTCAGTGAGTAATTTATAGGTCATGGTTAGAAAATACTTATATATTTTAGTGGATCTGATAATATGTTTCATTTAAATTTTAAATTTGAATATGAACAGGTAAAACATTTTAGTTTTGTGGTATATATGTGCTAATTTGTTCTTACATGATTATGATAGGGTAGAGAATATATAGGAAGGGAAGATTATTTTCTGTTACCCAAGTTGAATTTAAATGAAAATTAAGAATAATAATCATAATAAAAATGAAATCAATTTATTTTGGTTGTAAAATCAATTAACTATTTTTATGGAAAAAAATTGACTACCTATGTTTGTACGGGAACAAAGTACACATTTTTGGAGACATATTATGTGTATAATGGTTCACATATATTCCTTACTTATTATAACCATCATGATGATACTAATAGACTATTTTTTCTTTAATTATTTCAGAATATTCTAATGATTAGATAATCATTTTGAGTAGAAATCCTAGTAAAAAATTTATTAGTCCCACTCTTTTAATGAATTTTCATATAATAATTTAATTTACCCACTAATTTTAAAACATATTGACATTTGACCTTGAGGGGTTTTCAAGTGGTATAAGATACTTCGGGAACCCTTTAAAGATTTTAAGTTGTTTAGAGTTAAAAGTTAAAATTATTACTTTATGTTAGTTGTTAAGGGGATTCCCACTGTAGATGGTAAAAATTATTATATGTGGAAAGATAAAATGATTCAATTGTTGTTATCAAGTATCATGTTTATTATGGAGGTTTCAACTAATGGTTTTATTCCTCATGTTTAAGGTTCTTATATGACAATATATGATAGGATGAATTTAGAGAATTATGTTTGGGATCAAAATTATTATTTTCATCTCTTACAAAAGGGGATTTTTTCAAACTTAATGGAATAAAGGCTACAAAAGGAATTTTTAATAATTAAAAAACCTTTATAAACAAAATTAAAAAGTAAAAATATAAAAACTATAGGTTTTTTGGTTGAAATATAATGATATAAAAATGAATAATGATAGAATATTGTATGAATTAATCACTCAAGTTTATGATATGTGGAAAACTTTCATTATTATTAGTGATAAGTTGTAGGATTTAATAGTTTTTGAGAAAATTCTATATAGATTTCTAGATGGGTTGGATACAAATTTATTAGAAATTAAAGACCGTTATTTGGGGTCACATCCACTACATGATCAATATATCAATCTAATTTCTTTTTCAATTTGGAAAGAAAGACAGTATCTTTAAGAACATGGGAAATATCAATTTTGAAACTCCTTTTAAATATTTGAACCAAGACGAGAGTAGGGAAGAATTTGTTTTAGAAAAATTTTATTCTATTTAAGAAGGGGATATCAATGTCAAATTTGAAAAAATATGTTCACAAATTTCTAGGATGATGAGAAGTGGAAGTCTAAATTTTATGGTAAATCTATAACTAATTTTTTTAAATAGTTGATCTTTGGGACATTTTTTTTAAAAATAGCAAAATATTAGAAGGATAATTAGAATATGAAAATGGGGATTGGAGGCTCAAGAGATCCATAATGAAAAATGTTACTAAATTTTATAAGTTTATATTTTATTCAATGATTAAAGTTATGACTTTTTCTAAAATGAAAAATTACTTAACAATTCTATAGGATTGTGATATAAGTGAGGAAGATAATAAAGGTGAGACAACCAGTTATATTAATTAAAATTTATTTATTGTTAAATTTAAATGAGGAATAATTCCCTAGAGATGATGGTAGAAAATAAAAAATGAGGAATAAGTTGGAATGGAATTTGTTTTGAATGAATATATTAATAAAATTATATCAAATAAAATGAAATTTGATGATGGGATCAATAATTTATTGAATTAAAATAAACCTTCAATAAATGATGAATATATTCATGCTGAAAAATATTTAGGGATGAAAAATGTTATTTATAACATAATGAATTTTATTTCTAAAGAGAAGACATTTAAAATTAAAATATAATTGAAGGTTAATGAAAATGAGAATGATCTTGATCTTTTTAATCAAAAATTATCATAGGTTAAAAATAAAAGTAAAGAATTAAAATTGAAATTATAAAATTATATGTAGGAATATAGAGATATCTCAAATTAGAAGACTATAAAAATAAATTAGGTTTCACATAGTGATGTGAATTTTGTGGGTTAAAAAATATCACTTTTTTGGGTTGAAAAATTACTTTAATATTTTGGTGAAAAGGATTATTCTACATCACTTGTGAATAAATTCAAAATTATTGAAATGTAAATTGATTCTATGAAATCTATATGTTTTTGGAACAATAATATATAAGTAAAAAAAATACAACAAATTTTTATTTTAAAATTTCTATAAATAATTTAAGATTAAATAAAATAATTGGTATTGTAATAAAATTTTGGTTCTCAAATAGGGATTAAAATTTTGGTCAAAATATAGATAAAGATAAAGTTTCAACATTTGAAAAAAGAATTATTTTTATAATAATGCCTTAATTTTAATGATATTATTGATATTATGGAGTTTTTGGGAACTTGGAATGAATATTTTTGTACAATTAAAAAAATTATATAATCCTAGAAAATTTTGGGGACAAATTTGTGGTGTATTCAACACACTAAAAGAATAAAAGTTTAGAATAATCTAAAAATTACAGAATGAAGGTTGATAACAAGTTCCAAAAATTAGAATAGTCTTATAAAATATATGAATTGTTTGGTAACCCTTTTATTGAATTTCTTATCATTATACCTCCATAAAAAATATTAATTTAAATACTAAAAATATTTATAAGAATAAAGTAATAGTAAATAATAATTATGTAGTGGTTGATGTTTCACTTAGTGAATCACAATAATAATTTCAATGGATTCTAGAATGTGGATTTTCTTAACACATGATTTAAAAAATTAAATATTTATAAACATGTCAATAAGTTCAAGAAAGGATTAGTGATCATTTGAATTATCATCCACTTAAAATCATCATTTTATAAACATTAATTGGAATGATATGTTAAAGTCTAAGAACATATTATATTTTAATTGAGTGAAATAGAATTTATTAATTGTGCCTCAACTATGTGATAATGTTAATTATGTGGTGTTTTGAGAATATGGTTTATTAGGGAGGAAAATTAATAGGAGATATATATTGGTGAATGTACAATTAATATGGAGCAACTGGTTTTATGTTTTTCATACTAAATATTTTTCCTACCTATGATTAAAATGGGAAACTAAATTATGGTATCAAATTATTAGAAATATTTCTAAAAATAACATGATAAATATCACATGGGGATAGAATTTTTATGATATATATATGTTTAAGATATAAACATTTTTCAATATATTATAAAGGGGTTTAATGATAATCCTTTACATAATAAAGTAAATATTCAAATATACCACCCATTACAGCTCATTCATTAAAGTATTTTGTTTCTATGAGGTAGATATAGATAAATTTATATAAGTATTTTAATTATTTTATATATTTCTTCACCCGTATTACATGAATTATGTTCATCAATCATAAGCCAAAATTTTGAAGATTTGTAATAATTTCAGAAGAACTGGTGAGGGGTGTGGTTAATCCTTAAAGAAAATATGAAAAAACAGTGGAATAGAATATACTAATGAAAAATATGAAACATATATTAAGAATCATGGTATTAAAAATTAACATAGTGGGCTATATTCCCAATATAAATGGTTACATTTAACAAAAAAATGAAATTTTGCTGGTGATATCCCAAACTATGTTGATTGAGCATGATACTTATTGTTATTTATAAATATAAGAAATTGGTATAGAATTTATTATTAAAAATATTTTTTATATAAAAACACAAAATATTTAACCATATGATATTTAATATAATATGTTACCATGTTTTAGAAATTTAACAGTGTTTTTAATCCCTTGTATAGTCATATTTAAAATTCAAAAATCTTGTAAGTTTGAGATAAGAGTAGTGGATGGTATCTTCCAAGGTTATCCTCAAAATAGAAGTCGAAACTATAATTAATATAATAATATGTGGAATATTATATATATTATAAATATAAATTTTCTATAATACTCAAGTAATGAAATCAATCACCAAATATAATTCTCTAAAATTGATGACATTAAGGAATATTTTATTGATTAACTAGATGAATATGAAAAACACCATGTGATTCTAGAAGATGTTGGAATTATAAATAATGATTCTTCCATTTAAAGTCATTAAGAAAACTTTTTCCATTTCATCAAATGAACATAATGTTGGATGAGGTACAAAATATAATTCGAGAATAAAGAAATATGGTTCAAATTATGATAACATTAAAGATAGCAACACACACCATATTATTTTCTCAGGTTGAACCAAGAGATGTGATAAAGGATTTGGAGCATCAAGAGTGGTTCGATGACATAAATAGTTTGTTAGATAAAATATAGAATAATGATGTATTAGATTTGGTACCCAATCCTAGAAACAATATTGTTGTTGGAAGAATGTTGGTGTTTCGTAATAAGTTGAATGAATGAGTCAAAGTGGTAATAAACAATGAAATAATTTTGTGAAAGTGATACACATAGGTTGTATTAATTAATTTCAATGATACTTCCACACAATTTTCTAGTCTTAATACCATTAGGATATTTCTTACTATTATGGCACAAAATAAATAAAAGATTGTCTCAATGTATGTCGTGTAGGCCTTCCTCAATGGAGTGTTGGAAGAGGAAGCACATATCAATAAACCTAACAGTTTCCTTCTTAAAAAGGATTAAGGACTTGTTTTTTATAATATAGAAGACTCCTAATAGGTTAAAAAAATCTCCATGATCAGTTTATTACAATTTATACACTTTCTTGAAATTAATGATGTTTAGGAATGCTAGAGTGGATAGAAACATCTATATTAAAGATGAAAAGGTTGTATTTTTTTTAATATTTTACAGAGATATAATATCATATTTTATAGAAATATGGATTATGTGATCAATTGGAATTATTTAGAAATGAAATAATATATCTGAAATTTCCATTTTTGTAGAAATGTTTTAATTTTTGAGGTTTTAAAATTCTTTGAGAATGATCATATCTCTCTTCCTTAGGATATTTATTCTCAATAAAATCTAAAAAATCTTTTCATGAATTATTCAAACCCATTTTCTACCACAATTTTAGTGATAAAAAACAAAAATAATGAAAAAATAATGTAATTTGATACAAGGGAATTCAATAATCTTTATTGGGAGTTATCTCTACAAGACATCATAAAGAACAGATATAGTGGATGTTATTGCATTATATTCCAGATATTAAAGTGAATCGAGGGAATACAATTTTATTTCTGGAAAGATCATTATAAGGTATATTAAAATTCATATTGGATTATAGATTAAAATATGAAAGTAGGAAAATCTAAATATATTTAGTTATATATAAATGGATTAGGTCATTAATGTTTACAATTGGAAATCAGCATCTGGTTGAGTTTTATTTTTTTGAAAAAAGTGGGTATGATGGCACATTAAGAATCAAAATTTAGTAACCCTGAGTAATATTTATATAAGGTGCCAGCCTTAAACCTTACTTAATCTTGAGTTACTACAAGATTACACATTGAGGATCTTTTCAGGTTTAGAGTTTTAGAGAATTAGATCATGAAACTTACATTACATTCCACATTTAAACAAAGTGGTTACATAAAAGACAGTATTCATTCTTCCCATCAACGGAAACATATTGAAAATAAAACATTGATTCTTTCTTGACACATCCTTGACACTATCATCACATCATGTACCTTTCCCTTGACCTGTGAAAAACATTTCAAAAACTTGGTATGAGCATAAAAAGCTCAGTAAGGGTTATAAAAATATGGAAAGGAAACATGAGTTCATATATACATAAGAATGAAATCATACTTTACCCATAAAACATAGGCACTTTAACATACCTCATCAAACCATGAATAAATCATAGAAAACATAAGACACAAAGGTAACTTGAGGCATTCATAACATTCTTACGTAGGGAGTAACCCTCTTGGTTACGTTTTGGAATACCCATCACAGTATATTCCCTAAATCTCTTCGGAGAAACCTCAATGTTTCACTCCTTCGCGTTACCCAATGCATTGGAGAGCTATATCGGGCTCACCCGCCCTTAGTTTATCATGGAACCACCCGTTTACATAACAATGCCCAAGAACCATAACATAAACGTATCACATAAACCATGCGTAAAGGAAAAATAACATTTCCACATTTCAATCACAATATAGCATTTTAGTATATTGAAATAATGAATCCATTGAAAAAGAAACCATTTCCAAAACCATTTAAAACATTTAATAAAGAGATTTTTGAATCCAAGTTTCCCATAACACCTTGAAGCTTTAACATTTCAAACCATTAATATCCATATAAATAAATCCTTAAAACCATTTTGAAAACATGGATATTAATGGGAACCATTTATATGAATAAATCATTAAAACATTTAAAATGATATTATATTTAAAGTGTTTTTAACAAAATGAGAGACACAATAATTGAGGAACAACATTTAGTCAGAACTTTATAATATCATGAGAATAAATGGATTCATGATATAATATCCCAAAGGACATTATATACACCATATAAGAGTGAATTGGTGCATAACAACAATGAAGTATCAATAGAAATGTCAAATGTGATGAATTCCCTTATAAAGAAGGTATCCTTAAATTAAGGATAATTCAATCTCAAAATTATGTGTGACAAACATAAATACACCCAATATAAGTGAATATTAAGTGTAAAACAATATAAGGTCATTCACACATATTAAAAATATGACATATTCAATAACTACATGTTGAACCCAAAGAAATCGAAATTGGGTTAAAAAGTTCCCTTGGTAAAATTCGACAGCCTAAAGGCGTCACTTCAAAAATTCAGAAAATGAGTTGATGAGAGATAAAAATGGAATCTCATCACTTGGACATAATATTTACATCAATAAGGATATAAAAGAACATATCCCAACATAATATTATGTGAATTAAAAGACATAACAAATGAAGTCTTTTAAAAAGAGGAGGGTGAAAGGTTCCCTTACCGACTTGGGTATCTTTCAAAACATACACCCCATGAAAGAAGGACAATAAATCATTGATGTAAATACTAATAAACGAAATTATATTACACAAAGAGTATAATAATTGGCAGTACATACACCACTCAAAGGAAATTGTGGAAAATGTAGCATAAATCTCACGGGAATAAAAGTGAGATGAAAAATCCCTTACGAAAACTCGGCAGCCTAACGGCGCCACATAAAACTTACAAAAATGGATTGATGAGATCAAATAGGGTATCTAATCATATTAACTTAAATTTTATAGAAATAGGAATATAAAATAACATCCCCCAACATAACAAAGAGGAGCTTAAAAGAAGTGACATAGAGGAGAGTACTTAAAAAGAAAGAGAGAGGTTAGATCTCTTACGAAAATTCGGCAGCCTAACGGCGCCACTCAAAACTTCCAAAATGGATTGATGAGAGAGAATAGGGTCTCTCATCACATGAACATAAAAATTATAGTAAGAGTAATATAAAAGAACATCCCAATCACAAGAAATATGATCTTAGAAGGAATTACATAAAAGAGTGTACTTAAAAAGAAAGAGAGGAGTATGATCCCTTACCTCAAGTCCAACTTGTCTTGTTCGTTTCTTTATATTCCTGAATAAGAAACTTTGGTCAATTAATAATTTCCTAAGTAACTCCTTTAGATATTATTATTCAGTTCATATCACATATTATAATGTTATAATAATGGTTTAATAATGTTAGTTCATATCAGACGTTTTTGCCGATGTTTGGTACATGAGTCAAAAATGAACTTGTTTGAAAAAAGATTGCCCATGTAGTTATAAGTAAATAATTTCCAGAATATTATTAATGATTAAAATATCATATATGTCCAGTAAATATTCATTTAATACTATTCCATATCATTTGGATATAAAAAACGAAAAGCACCGTTCATGGAGACGGTAGGCCGTACGTACGCATGAACGCTACTTTCATTTTTTGTCATATTAATGGAATTAAAACAAAATGAGAGATATATATATATATATGTTATAATTCCATAATTATATCCATAATTTATATGTAATATATTACATATATATTCATTATATATATGTACTCATAACATTTTGAGATAAGAAATGAAATGTACCGTTCATGGAGACGGTAAGCCGTACGTACGCATGAACGCTACTTCCATTTCTATTTCATATTTAATGGAATTAAAACATAATGATACATAATAGTATTTTAATTCCAGTATGGTATCATATATAATATCATTAAATATATCCTTTATACGTACCACATATGGTATTAACGAATCAAATCACTTTGAGGGGGCGGTAGTCTGTACTTCCTTAAATGAAGATATCACGTTTACCCATAATGGAAACCATAAAGGTATGCCATAAATCAAAAATACAGAAGATTAAGTAAAACATAAACATATTAGATATCATATATAAATATAGTATCATCTTAATGGCCACCTTTGAAGGTTTTAGAAGAATGTTGAACAATCATCGTTTCGGGAGGCAGAAACTCGCCATCCACTGAAATAGTATGTTCTTTAACCATTAGATGTAGGTGTGTGTGAGTGTAGCTCGAATACTTCTTATAACAACATCATAGAATATTTATTATACGGTATTTGTTACAAAATAAATGAATAAAAAGAGTTTATGGGGTTGGATAAGCAAAATAAAACAAAAGGACTCAAGTGAAGACATTACCTTAAAATCGGGTAACTCCCTTTGGTTTGAGCTCAAAGGCTTCCTTGGGACGACTTCTGCACAAAGTGAGGATTCAAGGAGTAATAGAGGGAATTTTAGAGACAAAATGGGCAGAGTTTAGCCGATCCAAAGGCTTTGGGAGTGTGGGTAAGGAGGTAGAGGTGGGGGCCTTTTATAAGAGGAGAGGAGGGGCACTCTTGGAAGGTAAAGAAAAGTCACTTTATTTTAAAATGGTATTCGAATTTAAGAGGTCCCACATTGATTTTTTTCTATTATATGGTGATAAAAGATCTAAATCCACCCATCCAATAGGTTTTGGACATGTGTAGGTCTTATATATTACATTATCTTTCCATTTTATTTAAATCGTTAAATAATGAGGTCATCGCTGCATCATCATGATGTCATAAATAATTTAACTTATTTAATGTCTAAAAATTATTAAGAAAAATACTATGATGTAAGAAATATTTTTAGCTTTCCAATGAATATTTATAGTCAAAAATCTGATTTGTATAACCCCATTTAAAATTGTTTTAGTAAAACATTTCATGTTTGTCTCATTTTTTACTTTAACTTTAAATAAAAAGATATTAATGTCATTTTCCAACAAAAGTGGATTCATGGGGTCCCCAATTTGACCCATGGGTTTTCGTGGTCGTCCATGACACATAAAATGAGGTTAGGACATGTTTCAAGTTCATTTCATATTATTAAAACATTATTTTTACCTTAAACTACACTAATTACCTCTAATCGCGATTAAAACTTAATAAGTTACTATTCACCAAAAAATTATTTTTATCCCATTGAACCACATTTTACTTCTTAATGACAACCATGTATGTCGGATTTTTTAAATTCAAAACAAAAATATGGAAAAATTTCATTTAAACGGAAAAATCAGTTTTTATAAGTACCACTTAGTGGTTTCACTATTCATCAAAAATTGAAGTTTTTCCGAAAAATCCCAAAAATTCACCCTAAGCTATATTTGATATTCCAAATTCAAAAATGAAGTATATTTGAAAAAATTAAAAACATATAAGTCACATTAATTAATTTAATAATTAATTCCCGCTGTCAGAGCAAATAGCATGTTTTTATGAAACAATAAGTATCAAAAGATTGACACTAGTTTAAGTCTGATTTCAAAGTGAAATTAATTCCAACGACCACTATTGGATTTAATGGTAAAAATATATTCTAATTTCACTTTAAACCCAATTCAAAAGATAATCAAATCATATAAATAAATTAGATTAAAAATAGGTTTTGAATTAAAATACAACATTTTACACTATTCATTAAAAAAATGAACTTTATCGGAAAGATACCAAAAATTTACACAAAGTAAACTTTGATGTCCCAATTCTTAAGAAGAGTTTTATTTGGTCCAATAGAATGTATAAGAGTGAAAAAAACTATATTTAATGATGGTTCTCTATCAAAAGTTGATAAGTGAACCTTTAGTGAAAACTAGGGAATATACGCCTAAAATTGAATTCTTTCCGTATTTTATGCCTTTATCTTTTATTGGATAAATGTAAAAACATTTAAAAAAAATATATAATCATATTTTAGTTATTTCTATCCATTACCGCCAATACAACGGCTACATGTTAACTACCATTTAAAAAAATATTATTTTATTATTAGAGTGCAATGTAAGATTCCCAAGAAACTCGTTGTTGCGTGTTGGGTATGCCATCGAGCATAACGTCCCATTTAAAGTCGTATTAATATTTTATTCACAAATATGGGTAATATGAAAATTTCATATTCTTTATTTAGCTGGGGTGTTACATCCTTCCCCCCTTTTGGGAATTGCGTCCTCGCAATTTTTAAAATTGAGCTTGGAAACATCCTTGAATGTCCCACATCGGAACAAGAGTCAGTAAAACAATCACTTTAAAATAAAGAAAGATAAGTACAAAGGTCACCCAAGTTAACCCATACTAGGATTCCATGTAGAAAAATATGGACATGGAGGAGAAAACATAGGGTCATGTTCTAATGGAGAGTGATATAAAACATGTTTAGGAGAAAGTTAACAATAAGAAAATCACAAACTTGAGATGGGTTAAACGATGTTGGGTTCCCCAGTAGGAAAAGTTAATAGACAACATTTTTTCTTTAAGTAACTCTTTATTGAGGAATTTATTTTTGAGCTTAAATAAAACATAAGGAAACATACTTACTTGTCATGTTGACTTCTAACTTTTACTAGATTCCTTAATCAAACTCATAGTTTTTCCAAAAGACGAGTATTTAGGGAGACTTGTTCGCATTAAGAGTACTATAATCAACTTATAGAGAATAACCTAATCCAAAAAAGAGAACAATATAAATCCCATGTCTTTAGGAATTAACCAAAACCAAAACTAGAAATGTTAGTACAAGGTCAGATAATCCAAAAAAGGATAACCCTTTATAAAAAGAAAATCTATTCTTAATCTCAAAATTTGTCCAACAAAACCCAAAGTTCAACGAGGACCATATGATAAACAATTTGTCCATAAAATTCTTCAAAGTAAACCAATATAAGATTGAAACCCAAAAATTTTAAGGATTTAGTCACATAGTCTTCCAAGTTAAATCGTAACTTTTATCTCCAAACAACATCAGTTGCTCTTAATGTCTCGTATTGAAAAGTAATTAACCTAATTACATATCCTCCATGATAGGTTAATAAATATCCATATATAACCCAAAATCAACTTACTCTTAATTAATAAAATCATCTAAATAAAATGAATCAGTCAAACTGACCAGGGACTTCACGTAGTCCAGTGGTAGGCGATAAATACCAGTCGCACTTTGGTTGTGGGTTCGATTCCTGCAGCTTTGTCCGACGCTACGGGTTGTCACACGGTCTGCGTGTTGTCCTTTTTCCAAAACTATATAATTCTTAAATCATTCCCCAAAAAGAGATAAAATCATCAAAAATTATCATAACATATTTTAACATCAAGTTTATCTCATGCCTTTCATTTTCCAGCATATCATATAATAACCCATAATTACCTCAAAAGTAAGGATCATATAAACTATAATGGTTACCTTTATAATTATTACCTGAACTTCCACATGGATTGGTCATCTCGTACATGATGCATTAAAGATCATACCAAGGTTCAAGTGGTTGATCATGACTCCTTGATAGTTGGTTTAGAACAACCACGAGTTTCCTCATTGAATCCCCCATTTTATCTAGTATCTTAATCATAGAACCACCACAGTTTCCTTCAAACCTGTTGTCTCTTTAGTGCCTGCTAGATCCATCCATTCACTAAAAACGGAAATTTCAGTGTGAGTATATCAACAAAACCATCATGTACTAATGAGGAAGGTAAACACTAAGATACACTTACTCATTCACTTTATCTAAAACTATGACTCTTTCTGAAATCCTAAACATTATGGTAATGTAACTTATGCTTAAAGAATACCCTAACCTCTAAAGTTATCTAAACTGACCTCTGATACCAACTATAAGGCCCCAGCCTTAAACCTTACTTAATCTTGAGTTATTACAAGATTACGCATTGAGGATCTTTTCAGGTTTAGAGTTTTAGAGAATTAGATCATGAAACTTGCATTACATTCCACATTTAAACAAATTGGTTACATAAAAGACAGTATTCGTTCTTCCCATCAATGGAAACATATTGAAAATAAAACATGGATTCTTTCTTGACACATCCTTGACACTATCATCACATCATGTACCTTTCCCTTGACTTGTGAAAAACATTTCAAAAACTTGGGATGAGCATAAAAAGCTCAGTAAGGGTTATAAAAATATGGAAAGGAAACATGAGTTCATATATACATAAGAATGAAATCATACTTTACCCATAAAACATAGGCACTTTAACATACCTCATCAAACCATGAATAAATTATAGAAAACATAAGACATAAAGGTAACTTGAGGCATTCATAACATTCTTACATAGGGATTAACCCTCTTGGTTACGTTTTGGAATACCCATCATAGTATATTCCCTAAATCTCTTCGTAGAAACCTCAATGTTTCACTCCTTCACGTTACCCAATGCATTGGAGAGATATATCGGGCTCACCCGCACTTAGTTTATCACGGAACCACCCGTTTACATAACAATTCCCAAGAACCATAACATAAACGTATCACATAAACCATGTGTAAAGGAAACATAACATTTCCACATTTCAATCACAATATAACATTTTAGTATATTGAAATAATGAATCCATTCAAAAAGAAACCATTTCCAAAACCATTTAAAACATTTAATAAAGAGATTTTTGAATCAAAGTGTCACATACCACCTTGAAGATTTTAACATTTCAAACCATTAATATCCATATAAATAAGTCCTTAAAACCATTTTGAAAACATGGATATTAATGGGAACCATTTATAAGAATAAATCATTAAAACATTTAAAACGATATTATATTTAAAGTGTTTTTAACAAAATGAGAGACACAATAATTGAGGAACAACATTTAGTCAAAACTTTATAATATCATGAGAATAAATGGATTCATGATATAATATCCCAAAGGACAGTATATACACCATATAAGAGTGAATTGGTTCATAACAACAATGAAGTCTCAACAGAAATGTCAAATGTGATGAATTCCCTTAAAAAGAAGGTATCCTTAAATTAAGGATAATTCAATCTCAAAATTATGTGTGACAAAAATAAATACACCCAATATATGTGGATATTAAGTGTAAAACAATAGAAGGTCATTCACACATATTCAAAAGATGACATATTCAATAACTACATGTTGAACCCAAAGAAATCGAAATTGGGTTAAAAAGTTCCCTTGTTAAAATTCGACAGCCTAAAGGCGTCACTTCAGAAATTCAGAAAATGAGTTGATGAGGGATAAAAATGGAATCTCATCACTTGGAAATAAAATTTACATCAATCAGGATATAAAATAACATATCCCAACATAATAGTATGTGAATTAAAAGACAAAACAAACGAAGTCTTTTAAAAAGAGGAGGGTGAAAGGTTCCCTTACCGACTTGGGTATCTTTCAAAACATACACCCCATGAAAGAAGGACAATAAATCATTGATGTAAATACTCATAAACGAAAGTATATTACACAAATTGTACAATAATGGGCAGTACATACACCACTCAAAGGAAATTGTGGCAAATGTAGCATAAATCTCACGGGAATAAAAGTGAGATGAAAAATCCCTTACGAAAACTCGGCAGCCTAACGGCGCCACATAAAACTTAAAAAAATGGATTGATGATATCAAATAGGGTATCTCATCATATTAACTTAAAGTTTATAGAAAGAGGAATATAAAAGAATATCCCCCAACATAACAAAGAGGAGCTTAAAAGAAGTGACATATAGGAGAGTACTTAAAAAGAAAGAGAGAGGTTAGATCTCTTACGAAAATTCGGCAGCCTAACAGCGCCACTCAAAACTTCCAAAATGGATTGATGAGAGAGAATAGGGTCTATCATCACATGAACATAAAAATTACAGTAAGAGTAATATAAAATAACATCCCAATCAAAATAAATATGAGCTTAGAAGGAATGACATAAAAGAGTGTACTTAAAAAGAAAGAGAGGAGTATGATCCCTTACCTCAAGTCCAACTTGTCTTGTTCGTTTCTTTATATTCCTGAATAATAAAAATTGGTCAATTAATAATTGCCTAATTAAATCATCTAGATATTATTATTCAGTTCATATCACATATTATAATGTTATAATAATGGTTTAATAATGTTATTTCATATCATACATTTTTGCCGATGTTTGGTACATGAGTCAAAAATGAACTTGTTTGAAAAAAGATTGCCCATGTAGTTATAAGTAAATAATTTCCAGAATAGTATTAATGATTAAAATATCATATATATCCAGTAAATATTCATTTAATACTATTCCATATCATTTGGATATAAAAAACTAAAAGCACCATTCATGGAGACGGTAGGCCGTATGTACGCATGAACGCTACTTTCATTTTTTTGTCATATTAATGGAATTAAAACAAAATGAGATATATATATATATATATATATGTTATAATTCCATAATGATATCCATAATTTAGATGTAATATATTACATATATATCCATTATATATATGTACTAATAACATTTTGAGATAAGAAATGAAATGTACCGTTCATGGAGGCGGTAAGCCGTACGTACGCATGAACGCTACTTCCATTTCTATTTCATATTTAATGGAATTAAAACATAATGATACATAATAGTATTTTAATTCCAGTATGGTATCATATATAATATCATTAAATATATCCTTTATACATACCACATATGGTATTAACGAATCAAATCACATTGAGGGTGGTAGTCTGCACTTCCTTAAATGAAGATATCACGTTTACCCATAATGGAAACCATAAAGGTATGCCATAAATCAAAAATACAGAAGCTTAAGGAAAACATAAACATATTAGATATCATATATAAATATAGTGTCATCTTAATGGCCACCTTTGAATGTGTTAGAAGAATGTTGAACAATCATCGTTTCGGGAGGCAGAAATTCGCCATCCACTGAAATAGTATGTTCTTTAACCTTTAGATGTAGGTGTGTGTGAGTGTAGCTCGAATAATTATTATAACAACATCCTAGTATATTGATGATACTTTATTTGTTACAAAATAAATGAATAAAAAGAGTTTAGGGTGTTGGAGAAGCAAAATAATACAAAAGGACTCAAGTGAAGACATTACCTTAAAATCGGGTAACTCCCTTTGGTTTGAGCTCAAAGGCTTCCTTGGGAAGACTTCTGCCCAAAGTGAGGATTCAAGGAGTAATAGAGGTAATTTTAGAGACAAAATGGGCATAGTTTAGCCAAGCCAATGGATTTGGGAGTGTGGGTAAGGAGGTAGAGGTGGGGGCCTTTTATAACAGGAGAGGAGGGGCACTCTTGGAAGGTAAAGAAAAGTCACTTTATTTTAAAATGGTATTCGGATTTAAGAGGTCCCACATTGATGTGTTTCTAGTATAAGGTGATAAGGGATCGAAATCCACCCATCCAATAGGTTTTGGACATGTTTAGGTCTTATATATTACATTATCTTTCCATTTTATTTAAATTGTTAAATAATGAGGTCATCGCTGCATCATCGTGATGTCATAAATAATTTAACTTATTTAATGTATAAAATTTATAAAAAAATACTATGATGTAGGAAATCGTTTTTTCTTTCCAATGAATATTTATAGTCAAAAATCGGATTTTTATAACCCCATGTAAAAATTGTTTTAGTAAAACATTTCATGTTTGTCTCATTTTTACTTTAACTTTAAATAAAAAGATATTAATGTCATTTTCCAACCAAAGTGGCTTCATGTGGTCCCCAAGTTGACCCATGGGTTGTCTTGGTCGGCCATGACACATCCAATGAGGTTAGGACATGTGTGAAGTTCATTTCATATTATTAAAACATTATTTTTACCTTAAACTACACTAATTACCTCTAATCGCGATTAAAACTTAATAAGTTACTATTCACCAAAAAATTATTTTTATCCCATTGAACCACATTTTACTTCTTAATGACAACCATGTATGTCGGATTTTTTAAATTCAAAACAAAAAGATGGCAAAATTTCATTTAAACGGAAAAATCAGTTTTTATAAGTACCACTTAGTGGTTTCACTATTCATCAAAAATTGAAGTTTTCCCGAAAAATCCCAAAAATTCACCCTAAGCTATATTTGATATTCCGAATTCAAAAATGAAGTCTATTTTAAAAAATTCAAAACATATAAGTCACATTAATTAATTTAATAATTAATTCCCGCTGTCAGAGCAAATAGCGTGTTTTTATGAAACAATAAGTATCAAAAGATTGACACTAGTTTAAGTCTGATTTCAAAGTGAAATTAATTCCAACGACCACTATTGGATTTAATGGTAAAAATATATTATAATTTTACTTTAAAACCAATTCAAAAGATAATCTAATCATATAAATAAATTATATTAAAAAGAGGTTTTGAATTAAAATACAACATTTTACACTATTCATTAAAAAATGAACTTTATCGGAAAGATACCAAAAATTTACACAAAGTAAACTTTGATGTCCCAATTCTTAAGAAGAGTTTTATTTGGTCCAATAGAATGTATAAGAGTGAACAAAACTATATTTAATGACGGTTCGCCATCAAAAGGTGATAAGTGAACCTTTAGTGAAAACTAGGGCATATACGCCTAAAATTGAATTCTTTCCATATTTTATGCCTTTATCTTTTATTGGATAAATGTAAAAACATTTAAAAAACATATATAATCATATTTTAGTTATTTCTATCCATTCCCGCCAATACAACGGCTACATGTTAACTACCATTTAAAATAATATTATTTTATTATTAGAGTGCAACGTAAGATTCCCAAGAAACTCGTTGTTGCGTGTTGGGTACGCCATCGATAATAACGTCCCCTTTAAAGTCATATTAATATTTTATTCAAAAATATGGATAATATGAAAATGTCATATTCTTTATTTAGCTGGGGTGTTACAATTTAAGTAGAATAAATTGATTCAACATGAGTAATAACCTAATTTATATGGGTGAGGAATCAATTATAATATATCATGGTTGATGTGATTTCATCATTATTGGTGGGTGGTGATTGTCATAGTGTTATAAGTTTATCGAGAAATCAGATTAAACATTCTCAATCAAAGTACAATTGAATAAATTTAATTAAAGGGTTAGTAGAGAAAGGATTTATTAAGCTATATAATTTTTATACAAACTATTAGATTATAAATATATTCAATCTAACATTACTAAAGTAATTATTTCATAGTTTGAGTTTAATTATTAGAGTTCATTGTCATTACTTTCATGTCCAAGTTATTTTAATTTTTTCACCTCCCACACTTTTAGTTTGATATTTATTGTCAATGGAGGATAAAATCAACTTTATTTTACTTTTTTTTCTATTTATTGTATTCAAAATTGGGATAAATATAATATATGAGGAGAAATAAAAAGATATGTGTTTAAAATAATAGGAGAGAGATGTATTATTTAAGGGAGAAAATATGTAGAGGTAGTTTATGAAAGAGGTAATATTTTAATTAATAATGTGGTTTATTGAGTTTTGAACTATTATAAGAGTTTTGGGATTATTTCTGATGGATATTTTTAAACATAGTATTAAAATAATGTATTCTTTCAAATATGTAAGAAATAAGTGGAATAAATTGTCTTCACAACTCGGTGAAAAAGTTATGAATATGTGGATGTAAGTCACATTAATTAAATTTAATACAATATTATTCAATTTTCCTGTTTACTACACTGATATTTCTCACATTGGATTAAAATTATTTAATGATGTCCTATTTCCTTGTTTCTGATTATAAAGAGTTATTTATATTTTATTATTTACAAAAAACAAAGGGAATATTATTGAGACTATAAACGCAGAATAAGTTATGATCTGAAGAGGTTTTTTTCATGGGGAGTTTTTTAATTACTAGGGAGAGTATTTTATGAGAATATGATGATAAAGAATTAGATAAGATATATATTTAATATTATTCTTGTGTTTCTTCTGTTATTGAATCATAAATCATGTTCAAAATCAAGTGTTACATGATGATTGATTTGATCTAAATTTCATTAGAAGGTTTTAGAGTAATTGAAAATCATAGAATAAGATTAAAAGTTGAAAATATATGTTTTAAGTTGTTTTAAGTCGATGTGATATCACCGAGGCATGAACAACCACATAACAGGTGTTAAAATGGTCTAAAAAGTTAAATTTAATGGATTCTCAAGAAACATCAACTTTGGTTACCCATTGTTTAATTAAGAAGATTAAAATAGATTGGTATGAAATGAAGAATAGGGAATATATATAAAATATAGAGATCATATTTGAAACAACCATTTCAAAAGGTGTCTCAATTGATATATTTCCCTATGAGAAGCAAAGAGGCTCAAACATTCCCTAGTTGATGTAGTTTTTCCCGCATGAAAGGTCAAAAAATTTAAAAATTCCATGAAAACTGTTAATACATAATTGTTTATATTTGATTTATAATTATTTTATCAGATGTGTAAGATAATTTAATTTTCTAAAATATAGTTAATTTATAGGAATCAAAAACTATGAAGGAAGTAGTTTTTAGAACTCATTAAAACATTTAGGGTTCCTGGTCCAATAGAAGTGAAATGAAATATAAATTATACAAGTATATATATAGGGAGTTCCACACCATGACACATTCCATGGTGTGATAAAAAATTTATATATGTAACTATTAGTGGAGAAAAATTTGCAATTCATGGTATTTTGAGTTTAATTTCTAAGTATCCTAGATTATTTGAATGGAAAAGGATTACAACATGCCATGGTTAAGAATTAACAAGACGCAGTTAGTCAAATGTTCTAGAAATCATTTTCAACACATCATACTGAAGATAGTATAGGTCATGGTCAGTTATGAGTTACATATTTTGAGTGAATTTGATAGAGTGAATTGGTTGATAACTCAATGGATATGCATATTCTATCTCATAATATTTTACCACATCAATTTTGAAAGAGGGGTCTGGAATAATCCAAAGGCTCAAAAGGACAAAATAGATGTTGAGAATAATTTAAAATAAATTACATGTCTCAATTTCAAATATGAAATTTGAATATCAAGAGGAAAAAAAGTTCTAACATTATAAAAGATATGATCTGACAAGGCCTTAAATAATTAAGAAAGGGGATTAAAATTCGAGGAATTGAAGGGTACTAGTTATTTAACAAGTATATGATAATGAAGAATAATGGTAAATTGAATAAAATAAGAAAAAATAACATTGTAATGTTCTTATTGTTTTGGATTAATTTTTTATACTAAAAAAATTGATTATCTTTTCATGGGAGCACATTGCATCAGTGAGAAGATATATGTTTTATATCATGACTTCATGTATATTTCTTACTCATTATAATCCACAATATGATACTGATATATTGAATAGTCACAAGGGATTATTGATCATACCAATGATTAGATACTCATTTTGAGCAGTGAACATTGTAAAAAAACTATTGTGTCTATTATGATTATATATTTGTGTGTATAAATATGATTTAGTTATTCATTTTATTGGGGGTTAGAGGTTGTTTCTAATGAAACATTAAAATTGATTGAATTCACTTACTCAACCCCCTATAATTGAATACCTACAGATATTGAGGTATATTTTGAAGAACAATAAAAAAAATCTAGGGATAAAAAAATTGGAGAATTTAAATGCATATATTTGATATGTATTAGGGATAAAAAAATTATTAAAAAGAAAATTCTAGGTCATCGTGCTTTTATACATAATATTAACATGTTCCAAAATCAAATTTATTCCACCATATGCCTAATTAAGGTTTAACCAAATATATCACCATCATCATTCCTTAAATAAACTCCCCCTATTACATATAATACATCCATAATACTAAAAATAAATGGAATAAATAGGTATTTGGATAATAATTTTTATGGATATGGAAAAAAAATTCCATTAAACCCACTTATAAATATTCTATAATTTGATTCAATTATTATTCATTCATTGATATTATAGTAAGAGACTTATGATGGTGATGAATAAAAGCATTTGATATGAAATTGCAAAGGGATTAAAAGGATGACATAATAAAAATAAATTAAATATATTCATAAATCATCCCATGCTAGACTCCTTTCTATTTATTGATAAAGAACATCGTAGTTATGTAAGACCATCTTGGGCGGACTCTTGATAAGAAAATAATGATAAGAACCAAGACCAATGGTTTTGGAATGAAGAGGAATTGTATGATGGGTGGGTATTTATAGTGATTAGGGGATAATTTTTTAATAATGTTTGAACTTAGGAATTAAAAATATATGTAATGAAAATTGAATAAAATTATATTACCAATTGTTTTTCCTAGGGCCCAAAGTCCTTTACTTTTAAATTTGATAATTTGGCTTGGCCCTCATTTTAACTGGGTTGAGAGGGATCCTTTACAAAACTCAATGGTCCAGAAGCACATAGGCATTTAAGGACTATATGGCCTAAATTACAAATTGAACATATTCCTTTTACTAGTGGAAAAAACCCTATAATGAAGTATCCCATCACCCACCCTCCAATTACCAATTTCATACATGTCTACATGAAGATGCATTTGTGGTCTTCCATCACCACCCACACCGGGGTCTTGAATATGTGCAAGCTCATCCACTCCAAAGATAATATTCCATATTAAACCACCTCTATCATTGATTTATCGTGTACTATATTTCACTCCACCAATCCTAAAGCTTCCCATATAAAACACCAAGATATCTTCCAGGGATGGATTGACATACCAATTACCCAAATGCCAAGATTCATGGCCCAAAATCAAAAATTTGATAAATAGAATAGCTGCTACAGTATCACAATTTAGTACATTATATATTTCCCTCACTACTACAGTGATGCAGTACTCATACATTACTATGAAAATTATTCTTACACTAAGATTTTAACTTGGGACTGATGTCAAACTATGAATATCCTTTACCAATCAGGTATGTCCCAAATATCATAAAAGTTATTTTAGATCATGTAATGTTACATATAAAGGATGTTATTTGAAAAATATAATTTATGAAACTAAAATCCCTTTATTTATATTATTAAATAATTTAAATGAATTTTTTTCACAAAGAATTAATTTTAAAACCATAAAATAAATTTCAATGTTTGGAAAAACCAATATACATTATGAAAATTGATTTTAATATTTAAAAATATATTATCTTAATGAATAAAAATATTTCGGTTCATTTTTTCATTAATTTTATTAATTACATCATTTATATATCAAAATTATTTCAAAATACAAACCATATATGAATATCATGTATTATTATTCACCTAGAAATTCAGTTATCTAAAATTTATGAAAACATAACCATTATATAATTTGAACATACTAAATATAGATTTGATGTTATTTTTAAAATAACATAATATAGCTGAAAAATTTTATTATTAAATAAAAAATAATAAGGTGTTTTAAAATCATGAATTTTGTGAAAAAAATTTAAAAACATCATTTTAATATATTTTTTTTATTTTACAGCGTATATATTTAATTAAATTAACATTTACATTAATTAATACACATGATTCATATTTATTAATTAAAATTTGATATTATGGATTTTATTGGAAATTTTTTCATAATAGACACATTGTTGTCCCAATGATCGCATTTCTATTTTGTTATTCTAATTTTCAGCTTACCCTTTCATTGGTCATGTTTTTCAATATAAATGTACCTTATTTTATAAACTACCATTATCTTGGTTTTACTAACATCATTATTCCATTCCTATATTTTTCATAATCAGAGGGATATATCATTTTATTCATAATAATATTTAAATAATATGATCCTATAGAGTTTTAGAATATGATGTTTCACTATATTATTATATATTCTACACTACTAGTGGTAGATGTTTTAGTTAATTTAACTCTTTAGTTTGTGAATTACTATTATAATGAAATAAAAGTGTTTTTAATGTATAATAAGAATTTCATTGAAATGTTTATTTATTATAGTATAGTTGTGGATATTATATTCTGAGAAGTTAAATCCACATTGATTAAGGTTGTAAGGCCTAGGTTTTACATAGATGAGAAAAGGTTTCTCTCAAAAATTTATATAGTCCGAAGAGGTTTTTGGGTATGTTTATTGGTTCTTAGAAGTGTAGAAAACTTATGGGAGGTATTTATAGGGTTTGGGGGGAATTGGGTTGTTTGGAGGAGTTTTAAATGGTTTATGGTTGTTTTATAGTCTGAGGGACTATATATAATCCCTATAAAAACCATGAAATGGGTTCTTGGGGGTTAGATTGGATTCCTAAATTTTTAAATGGTCCCCAACAACTGTGTAGTTGGGAACTACATGCCCAAAATTTTAGGGATAGTGGAATCTTCATGGTTGACACACAATATTTGGGATTAATAAGTTAAGACATGCATTCACTTACAATATTGGGGTGTAATATTCTTCCCTCCATCGGAATTTTTTTTTAGCAAAACATGTCATGAATGTTTCTTCCTAAAAATATGTGCATGGTTCTTCTTCCGAATATCCTTATGTTCTAATGTTTATTCTTCCATTTTACGGTTTCCATACAAAACAGTTACCATTCTAGTCAACTTATTTCTTAATACTTGCTCTCTTGTGTCAAGAATTTAGACATGCTATGAACAGTAAGACAAGTCAGGCTCTAGTTCTATTTCTTCACATATGAGTACATGCGTTGGGTCTGGGATGTAATTCATTAATAATGATATGTGTAACACGTCATGAAATTTGGAGATACTTGGTTGAATTTCTAATTTGTAAGCTATAGCTCCTATTCTTTTTATAAATTCAAATGGTTTTATGTACATAGGGTGTATTTTCCCTTTCATACTAAACCTTATGATACGATTCCACGGATAAACATTTATAAAGAAATGGTATCCCACATAATACACCAAATCTTTCCCCCTTCTATCATAATAACTCTTTTTCTACATTGAGCTTCTTTGATATGGGTTCATATAGTGTTTACCATTTTTAATTTTTCCTCCATAAGTTCCTGGACTACAAGATTCCTTTCACAAACATCATCCCAACAAGTTGGTGTACACCATCTATTTCCATATTACGCTTCATAAGGTTCTATCTGAATTCTTAAATGGAAACAATTATTGTAAAAAACTCTAAAAAAATATAAATAATGATGCATATACCTTCAAAGTCAGGTGAACATGATATCAACATGTCTTATTAAGTTTGAATTATCCTTTTAGACTATCCATCGGTTTAATGGTGATATACCATACTCAAATGAAGTTCAATATCCAAATAATTCTAAATTCATTTCATGAATTTGGATATAAATCATGAATCATGATCTGAAATAATTGAAATTGTTGATCTGTGAAGTCTTATAACATCATTATTATAGAGTATTATAGGGTGATCCTATGAAAAATCCTCCATAATAGTGAGGAAATGTGTTGATTTGGTATTCCAATAAACAACTACCCATATTTAATCATTCTTTCTTGGAGTCTTTGGAAATAAAATGAAAAATACATAGTAATTTCATCACACTTACACATAGAAATGACTAGAGGTTTCATGAATCCTATAGATTGGTGTGTCTCTACCATCACTTATTAAAAAGATGTACATATTGACAAATAGTCATTAATTTCATAATTCATATTATCCCACCAAATATGTTCCTTCAGATCTATATACATCTAGGTTCTATCAGGGTGGATAGAGAAATTTGATCTATAAGCATCATCTAATTGTTTCAGCTCATGTATTTATGGAACACATAATCACTTTCAAAATATCATAATTCCATCCACATACATAAAGTCTATAAATATTCAATCCTTAATAGCTTTAAATTTCTATTTTTAATTATCATCATTAGATTGAGATATTTTTAACTTCTCTAAAAGAGCTGGTTTAGAAATCATCTGAAAAATGAGTGAAGTTTCCCCTTACTACAAAATTCCCATATCGATATTTACTAAATCCAGGAACATAGGAACTTTCTCAATCAATAATGTTTCCATAATTCCGGGATATTTCAAACTTGATTCATCTAATACATTATTTGTTTTTCCTGGATTGTAGTGTAATGAGAAATAATAATCTTTGATTAACTAGGGTAATCATATATCTCTCATGTTGAGTTATTTCTATCAATAGATGTATTTAAAACTCTATGGATCTGTATATGTCTCACATCACTTACTATAGAGTTAGTTTCTCTATATATTTGGAGAAAATATTAAGGAAACTAATTCAAGACCATGATTTGGTTAATTTTGTTCATGAATCTTAAACTTCAATGATGCATATGAAATAACTTTGTCATTTGGCATAAGGACACAACCCAGTCCATTCTTTAATGAATTACTATGTATTAAAAACCCCTAATTTCCTGATGGTAAATTCATAATTGTATAATTGAATAATCTTCACTTAAATTATTCAAAACATTTTACACATTTATTTGTCCATAGGAACTTAACCCCTTTGTGTGTGATCTTGGTTAATGGGTTATCCAATCGGGAAAAATTATGAATGAACGGCCGATAATAACATGATAAACCTTATACCTTGATCATGTTTGTTGGTGTAGTCAATTCCTGGACTACAATTTTCTTCAAAGGGTCAACTGAGATTCCATAATTAGAGATAATATATCCATGAAAAGAAACTATTTCAATCCATAATTCACACTTACTAAACATCCCATATTACTATTTTCTTCTGAGAGTCATAAGAATAACACGCAAGTGATTTTCAAGGTATTAATAGTTTTCAGAAAACATCAGAATATCTTAAATGAATACTACAAGAAAATCCTCAAAATTTTATATCAATACATTGTTCGTTAGATCCATGAAGACATAGGGTGCATTAGTTAATACAAATGTCAGTATAATAAACTAGTAATGTCCATACCTCATCCAAAAATAATTATTAAAATATATTCATTATTTACTCACAACTGATAATATCCCATACAAATTTCAATCATTGAAAAATATTTATTTTTGTGATGTTGACAAAATAAATCATCAATGTGAGGAAAACAATACTTTTTCTTTATTTTAATATCATGGATTTATCTATATTCAGTCTATTTCCTCAAGGATTCGCCTCTCTTCTTGAAAAAGAGAACAGTAGATCCCCATAAATGAATTTCCTCATCCGTAGATGTTTTTTCTCTTCTTCCCTAATAATATCATTTAGTAGATCTACTAGGGTGGATCTGTGTAAAAATCAGATGATGAATTTTCTTTCTCTATAGATAAGGGATTTTACATCTTCCTCACAAATAATAATTTCCTTCTTCATGTAATAAAATATCATATAATATTTTGAGATAAATTTCATACCAAGGATTATATCAAATTCTATAATATATATGATAGTAATTTTAGTAAATAAAGCATATTTATTTTCCATAATGGTAACTGCCAAACACATTTTTGTTGCAATGAGACTTCCTTTGGGGGTTTTGAATGAAAAGTCCCTTAACAATACAAATTTTAAATATCTAATTATCTGGGAAAATTGTGTATTTATAAATTTTTTGATGATATAGAATGAATTAAATCATTGGATAAATTTGAAGATAGGATTATTGTGAATTAGGCCACATCATTGGGTACCTTTATTTAACCTATGGCGATTGAATAATCTCAACTATATACCATTAGCCTCTTCTATAGTAAATTTACTTGTTTATCAGGACATTGATTTCAATAATACCCCCTCTCATTAAAATTTAATCATTGAACATCACTGATTTGTTTGTTCCCCTTTAATTTATTTTCTTGAAAACCCTTTTCTCTACATTTATAACAAACTCTCATGCCTTTTATGAATTTCCAAAGATGATTATTTCCACAATTTTCACATAATGGATGTTTCTAAATTCCCTTCTTATTCTATGATGTTTTATCATTTACATGGTTATTTGAAGACCTATTATTCTCTAGATTCCCCCTTGAACATATAATATCTAGAAAATTCTTTCTCTATTCTTATTTCACTTAATACTATTTCATCATATGATGAAAATTTTTGACAAGAATGTACCCTTCATGGACTTGTCTTAATACCTTCAATGAAATGATCAATCTTGTCTTATGAATCCCATTTATAAACAATAGCATACCATTAAAGTCTTTTGAAGGTATCCTTATACTCAGCAATACTTTCTTCTTCCCCTTACTTTAAGTTGAGGAATTTTCTCTTCATTTCAGTTCATTTATCATAAGGGTTGTATTTTTTAAATAATGTTTCTTTAAAATTTCTCCATTATTTGTATTTTATTTCATCATTCTCTATTGTATTCTAGATCGATGAACACCATTGATCAGCATCTCCCTTAACACAATATTCTTCATGAACTACCTTTTGTTTTCATTTCATACCAATGCTATAAATATATTTTCATGGGACTTGATCAACTTCCCTACTAAAATTGGATTAGTAGTCCCACTAAAATATATTGTCTTCTTCTACATAAAATGATCTGACATAGGTGTAATATGTTTATTAAACATAACCTTTAAAGGAATTCCTAATGTGGTCATGATCTTCTCATCTCCAACAGTAATTGTGTTAAATTGTTCTATAGGTAAATCCCTACATTGTCTGCGGCTATTGATTACCTTCCTTATATTAGTTTCCATCACTAAATAACGGCACACACCAATTTATCCACAAATCATAATGAATATTTATTGAAAACTTCCCAATAATGATTTATTATAATTCACATGTTTATTTGACATTTAGTTCTCAAGGTTTCTACTAATGTTTCTCTTGTACTAAATGTGACAAACCCAACCCAGGTAGAACAGATTCAGTGGTTGTTTTATTACAATGTTATATATACAAGATATTATATCATCGAAGATCAATCAGTTTAGTATCCTTGAAGAACTAGATACATACATGGTTCCTTATTATGTTTGTAATTAAACAAAGAACATATAATATGAAAATAATCTTCTTCCTTGAAAGATAATTAGAGATTTCATCTTCCTGGCCTAGGGAAGAAAAAAATAGTGATCTCAAATTCACACTAAGGGTTATATGAAACAATAATAATTTAAAAATGTTAGTAAGTCATAGTAATTATGGCAAGTTAAATAATCTAAAAAACAAATCCCATCAATACACTAAAAATGGAAATATAAACATAGATTTTTTCACAGTTAAAATCTCTTGTAAAGTAATAATTTAATACTTAATGAAGAAAATACTTATTTATTGGACATGATGTATCTATAACATGAACCATTATACAATCAAGACAGTTTAAGTCTATGGGTAGAAACCTATCTGATTCTACTTGGAAACAAATGTGAAGGGTTTGTCGCAGACTATTTTACCTCATGAGAAATGTAAATGCATATATGGGATATTTATAACTAGGCCCTACCCATCATTGTAATTCTAAAGAATTATTCCTACAATGATTTAATTCATGAACCATATGACATATCAAAATATCTGTATTGAGTAAAAATAAGGATTTATCAATAATTAACAAGTTAAAACAACATTCAAAATAAAAAACATATGTAAAATGGTACACATATTAGAAAGTAATCATATACATGAAATAAGAAATATGGTTATTTAATGAAATAATAAATTAATTTTTATCCGAAATAAAATGTAAGTATACATATGCCACACACAAGGAAAAATTGCTGAATAAGGAATAACCAAATGAAGTATCATAATGGCATCCATGAAAGAATGAAATTAAATCATACATGGACATTAATGAGGAAAAATATAAAATATTATGATAAATTATGTCCAACTGATGTGAACCATTTAAAAATAGTGTTTAAGAAACATTAAAAATGAAACATTTTAGTTCGGTTTAAGGAAAACATTAATGTGAATATTAAGTGGAAAAGGAATCATATTTTATATAAAACTAATACTGAAATGAGTTATATTTTCATGATAAAATGATATATTTTAGAAAAATAATGGGATAATAAATCATATTGTGTATGGTACTTTAAAAAGGGTAATAAATTTGGAAGTTACCTTTATTCGGGATTTCTTATCAGGAGGAATTGAGAAGGGAACATTATAAAAAAACATGTATTTCTTCCATAAAATAAGGATGAACTGATCTGGATACATGATTTTGGAATATATAAATAGAATTTATAATAATTATATAAAAATAACTAATAATTTCATTGGGTTAAATAGAGATAAAACGTAACCCAAAAGAAAAAATAGGGGGTTCAGAGAGAATCTCTTAACATTCGTCTGAAAGTGTTCTACACGTTCACTTTCACATGATGTCATGGATAATGAAATTAGATCCATTAATAATTTAATATATAACATATTAATCATTTTTTATTTATTTTAATTTTATTAAGTTAATTTATGACCCTTTTGATAAGTTATAAGATGTAACTTCGTCGTTTCTGAGTGTTCATCTCCTTGGATTTCATGATTTGTTCACTTGTATATATGTATGAAAGATCATTTAAAATGAAAATAGTTATACAGAATTAAAATTACGTGTTATTAATTAACTTACATAATACTAAATGTTCTTATATATCATTTTGTTTCCATATATGAGGATGATTCCTTTGATAAAAGGTTAATGATAACTCTCTAGATTGTTTAGGTATTTTTTCAAACATCGCAAACTAGTTATTTAATTAATAAATATAATGTATATATACTAATTACAGAACATTATAAAACATATAATATTTATAAAAAAATTCATTTTACCATAATAATTATTTTATTACTGTCCTTAAAGGTGGTAATGGAAAATGAATATGCATCATCCATGATGGTTGTAAATCGGCACATCATGGATGATGTTTTTGTTTTTTTGAAAAAAAGGGGGAGGAGAAATGGATTTAAGGGGGATATTCCATTAACATAATATAATTAATTTTTATATAAGATATTTTAATTATCATGAATGTTTTTATAGATAAGGTATGTTAGGGATTATAAAATAATGTAAATTTAAAAAAATTAAAAGAATGAAATGGGGTTTTATATCTTGAATTCCTCTCCTTGAGAACCTCCATAAGAAACATTGAAATGGTATTTTGGGTGAGACCAAAAATAATAGAACATGGGGGAGTGTTTATATATATGGATAGGGTAGAAATTTGGAAAGATTAAAGGCTTTGGATGTGTTAGGAGAAGAGGTTGTGAGGGGTTGTATTTATAGTGTAGAAGAGTGGTGTTTTTTTTCTATTTTATTCATTTGTTTATTATTTTTGATCAAGAATATCAAAATTGTGGATTCTTGTGAATAAGTACATTAAATAGTGTTTGTTATTTAGAAAAAATGGTTATTACATCATCCATACATCATCTATGACTCAATAATTCATGTAATTATCTTATAACGTAAATTACCGTATTTCAGTATTCCCTAAAAATTCAACTATTTTAGAAAAATCCAAAAAATCAACCTTACCATTTTTAAACATGTATAATTCAAACATAGAATCCATTTTTTGAAATATATATGTGTGTGTGTGTGTAAAATTTAATTTTTAATTAAAATCATCATTTAATCAAAAAATACCGATTTTAAAATTATAACTAATTTTATAACACATTGAAAAATTAATTAAGGGATTATTAATTTTTTTATAATAATAGAACATAAAAATAATAATTTAGGAATATATTTTATGAAAATAAACTCACTTTTCCATTATTTTATTAATTATAAAATTTTTCTACAAACATTTGAGTTTCAAAAAAATATGAACACTTAATTTATAATTTTTAATACATTTATTTACTTATTTAATGATATAAATATATCAAATTTTAATTCGTATGATATCTAAATTTTATTTATTCATTCATAAGTGAGGTTACAAATTTATTTTCCAAAATACTGTTCCTAATGCTCATATTACAATTCCTACGGTCAGGTTACTATTTAATACTATTCCTAATGCTCATATTTGTAACATTAAAGTTTTAAAAACAATTGTTTCATAAGGAAATATTTATTTAATAGGAATATTTAAAAGTTGTTTCTCATTCTATGTCTTAAACATTATTCTGTTCATTATATGAAGGTGTCATTTATAGCCAAAATTATTTCTCTTATTCTTTTTTCTAAACTACTGGAATACATTTATGACTCTCATATTAACATTGGTTGGTAAGAATTTTTTTACTATGGTATATATATTTTTATTTGAATATAAATTTTTCCCATATAATATAATAGATAGAACATGGATGTATCATTCAAATCGGATATAAAATGAGATTCAAAAGAATTTGAAATTTTTTTATATTATTCATTTAAAAATTATTTATATGGGGATTGTATATAGTTTCTAGGATATAATTTTGTTAGAAGAGAAATTTTTTTAGAAAAAATCTATCAACTATATGAAAAAAAATCTCGATTTCAAATAAACTATTATGTTTGGTATCATCATCGAGAGATGATCCAATATTATAGTATTAATGAATGGAAAGAAAAATGGGGTATGCATAATTTGAGATTTTATTAGTTTTCATTTTTGCATCATCACATGAGAGATAATATGGTAGTGTAAGAAGAAAATGATATCAATACACCTGAATAAAATAATGAAGAGGATTATGTTCAGAGGGTGAAAAAATTAATGGATGATACAAAAACTCTTGTGTATCAGAAATGTACTAAAATGAAAATTTTGGAATTTTTAGTGAGGCTGTGAAATGGAAAAACCATTGATGTTATTTTTTATATCACCATTGATTATATTATTATTTTTAAGTACATTCTTCCTGGTGGTGTAGATATTTACTCAAATCATTATAAGTCAAAAAAGATAATTAAGAAACTAATATTTTATACTAATAAAATTTATTATTTTCCAAATGATTTCAAATTATTATGGGAGGAGATATCATAATTTAATGACTATAAATAATGTGGAACACCTTGATGAAATGAATATGCAGATAGAAGACCATATTATGTGCCATAGAATGTCATGCAACATATTCCACTAATTCCTAGGAATCAGAATTTATTATTTTATATGGAAATATCAACCGATATGTGATGGAATAATATTAAGATAATTAAAAATAATAATTAGTTGGTTTATCCTGTAAATGGATTAGTATGGTGGGCATTCGAAGCACAACATCCTAATTTTTCAACTAAGGTGTGTAATGTAATGTTGGGTCTATCCAGTGATGTTTTAATTTGTTTTTTCAGATTCTTACTACTCATAGTATGTTTCTAGTATTTATTCATGTTTATAATCATATTCTATGGATGTGTATGAATAAACCATTCACTCTATCGATTATACTCATATATGGACTTTCTGATCCTAGCAATGATAGACTTCTACTTGCACCCCTTAATAAATGAGTTGAAGGGGTTTTGGATATGGGTGCGTTCACATTGAATGCTTATTCAAAAAATATATATCAGATACTTTCTACCCTTTTATGTAATATAAATGATTTCCCTATATATGAAGTAATGTTTGGTTGGGTCATGAAGGGAAAACTATCAAGTCTTATTTTTTTGATGAATACCAGATCAAGAAGACCTAAATATCATCGTAGTTTTAGTTTTATGGAACATCGATCATTTTGGCCAATGGAAATTAAATATAAAAAGTATGGTTGGAGGTTTGATAATAATGTTGACACTGAATAGTCGTCTTAATGTATTCCAATAACAGATGTTCATAATTAATTGAAATATTTCTGTTTTTTTCAAGAAAAAGTTCAGACCAAATCGAAAATGAGGAATAATATTAACACTGAAACCACATACAATTGGAAAAATAAAAGTATTTTTTGAGTTTCTATATTGGAATATCATTGTTTTATGTCATTGTTTAGAAATAATTCACATTTAGAAAAATATTTGGGGAATGTTTCTTTTAATTCATCAAATTTCTAAGGGAAGACCAAAGATGATTTATGATCTCTCTGTGACTTTTTAAATTCGCTTATTCGACTAGAATAGATTCTTATGTGTATTAGTGAAAACATATGGAAAATTCTTTTTGTGTATAACATGATTTAAACTTTAAATAAAAATCAATTTGTTGATGTATTGGACAATATCAAGGTTCATTATGGCTATTCCTGCAACATACCAAAATGTGTCAATAGATTGGAGTTAAAAATAAAATCCCTAGAAGTTCATGATTATCACATACTTCATCAGGAAATGATTCCAATTGAAATCCAGTATTTACTATCAAATAATTTAATAGTAACATTGATTATATTTTTCCATTTTTAGTGACCATTATGATAAAATTTTATGAATTTCATTCTTGATAAAAATGCTTAAAGAGGCACAATTAATTTTATTTCACTAGAAAAAAATATACTCCATCATTTTTCGCATTGATGATGTATTTAATAGTTCATCTTCCAACTAAAAAAATTCCTAGGGACCCATTTCTTTTCATTTGATGCATCATACTGAAAGAAATAAGTTCATAATGAAATCATATGTCTGAATAATGAATAATCCTAAAGGTTCCATTATGAGAGGTTATTTAGATCAAGAATGTATATTTTTTTAATGTATTTTTTTATGTGAATATAATTCATAACCCACCATTGATAAATTAAGATTATAAGTATGGAGAAATTGATCCCTTATTCCATCTATTCCACAAATAGGAGGAATTCTTAGGTTATATAGATTGGCTACATTGATCCTTTAAGAGTGGGATATGAAACATCGAACAATCTCGTTTAACTATGGTTTGTTTGATTACTATATCAATAAATTAATTTGAAATTATGTTATCTCATACTATTTAAATTCACATATATCTTTAACTTTTATTATCATTTTATCTAGGTAACATAAAAAAAATGTAGAGTTCACCAATCTTTTCCTTTGAGAAGAAGAGAGGATTTTCATAGAAAATATTTTCTTACTTGGTTGAAATCAATGGTATCGTCCTCATTTTAATTAACATAAAATATATATTTTCATTTAATTCTATTATTCATATAGATTTTAGGTATTGAGTTTACCTGATGAATATATCTTACAAGAATTAAGAGTGTTGGATTTTGGTCACAATTATTTTGTTAGTGAATGAAAATATTTAATAATAAATGGGTATAAATTTGTTACAACTGATCAAGTGGTGAAAATGAGAACACATCCTGATAAAACTATGTCAACTTAAACAACATACTATTATACTAGTGCATTAAATCTTAGTACTCGATATGAAAATTCTTATTTTTATGTAGTTGTTGATAAATTCTTGTTATTGGACTACTACTCTCATGTAAGAGTCTCTATGGTGAAATGTAAATGGTTTATTCAATTATGCAATATGGAAATATTTTTTGATAGTTGTTGATTTAGTGTTATTTACATGATTTTATTACTACCTACTAATAAACTATATATTTTATCATCAATAGAAAAATAAGTGTTTGATGTGAAAGGTAATTTGAGAACTAATTACAGAGTAATTATTGTAGTAATCCCTAAGAATATTTTTAATGATGTTGGGGTCTAAATTGACACCATTGATACCCCCATTGGTGTTAAACAAAATATTATATTTGATAAATCATATTTTTTAATTTAGTTTATTGATTTGGATCCTAAAATAATGGTGGGTTATATATATAAGAAACGGTATATGTTCATAGTTCATTATCTTTAACTTGGAATGGGGTTCTCAGGTTTGTAATACTGTAATTACATTAATTTGGTTTTATTTTAGAAGATATATTTGTTTTAGTATATTTTTTCATTTTATTTAAATATATTTATTTAAATTCAGAAATATGGGTTAAAAACGGGTTTCTAAAAAGTGTATAACATTATTTTAAAATATAGTTTCTAAAACATGTTATAACATTGTTTATGATTTCTTTGACTTAAATGTTGTATGAAATTTTTTAAAAAACTATTTATAAAAAATATAAATTTCACTCTTATGAATAATATGAAATATATTGAAGAAGTTATAAGGAATTGATTATTTGGTAATAATAAATAGATGCGTGAACTCGGGTTACCTCCTATAGTTCTATTATTGATTATAATAATAGTAATGTTTTTTTTTACATTAAATTTAATGGAATTTTCATATTATTTATCAAAAAAATTAGGGAAATTCATCTCAACCACAGTTGACCTATCATCAAACTACTAGTTTGGGTTTGAGTGTGGGTGGTCCTGGAGCTACATAAGGAACTCTTTGTACCCAATCACACCCTAACCCACCAACGGACACCCCATACCCCAAACCATTCCATCCTCCACTTGAGACCCTAGGGATGTTCCCACCCATTCCTCTATCATCATGTCATTTTTCCTCGTCTTCACATACCATGGCTAAGCCTCATCTAGGTATGTTCCCACCTTTACCATATCCATATCATATGATGTATCCATATCCCTTCTATATATATCCTATCATGCCTACTCCACCTATATTTCCTACTATAAATCAATAATTTTATGATTTTGTTTCTTTATCAACCACTCTATTTCATGACAATCACACAATTCATTAATTATAATAGGCTCATCCATCATATGATACCAATTCATGAATGTTCATAGATCTATCAGAGTTAATTAAGTAGCCTATGTCAGGTTTTTATTATAAGTGTGTCAAATTATATCTCATCATTTTTTATTGTTTTATTTTTAATTAATTATTCTATTTTCCTTTTATCTTATTTAGTTGTATATTTTAATAGGGGATGTCGGTTCATCCCTATATGTGAAGCATGTAATCACCAAGAACATAAAATGGGGGATTATAATAATCATAATCAAATGATAGGTAAAAATTTCAAGAAGTGTAGAAGTTTAATGAGAACTTTATCCAAGTAAAATGATATCATTCTAGTGCAACCAATCGCATGATGGCATATCAGTAATGAAATCAATGAAAATATAGTGGTTGGATATGTGGGTAATAAAATCAGTTAAATTGATATCTATATTATTGTTTTATTTATTTTAATTATCATTTTAATAATAATGTTGGTTTAACTTTCCCAATAATGAAGATGCTAAGGTATCATTGTTGATGGGTCTTGGGGAGTTTTGGATGTCATGCAATCATGAGTTGTATCATGGTTTGAAGAGTAGAGTAAGTTCTAATTTAGGGGGTGTATCAATATTCCATGACTACCAATAACCCAATATCATGAAATGATTACATATTGGAAGAGTAAAAATATTAAAGTATTCCTAATCTTTAATGGTTTTCATTGAAAATTTAATTGTTATTAATTTTATTGAATTTTAGTTTTTAAGATGCATTAGAAACAAATGAGAACATTTGTGGTGATGCATTTTTAAACTTTTGGTCTGCACTACATTACCCAAGCATGAGAGTCACCATGTACGTCAATATGAATAGAAATCATATATATATATATTAATATAGTTACCTAAGAATAATGTATTTTGTCCATTTGACCATTTTGGGTGTTTTCCCAAATAACCAAATTCAAAAATGGAAAAAGTTCTAAATGACCAAATGTCCAAATGGAAAAAATGTCGAAATCACAAAAATTTCCAAATGAAAAAATGGATAATATGTCCAATTGGCCATTTGTGAATTTGTGAATTTGAAAAAATCGCCATTTGGCCATTTGGAAAAAAAATCCAAATGCCCAAATGGCCAAATTTCCAAATTCACAAATTCCCCAATTCCCAAATGGCCAAATTTAAAAATTGGAAAATAGAAAATTGGGAATTTGAAAATTTTACCAATTCAGTATTGGTACATTTGAACAACTTTTAATTTATCTAATTGAACATTTTTCCATATTTCCATTTTCACCATCTATCTATTTGGCCATTTGGTCAAATGACTAAATTACCAAACAACCTAACCAAAAAAATGAACTTAATAACTAAATGATCACAATTACCAAGTGGCCAAATTACCAAATAATGTAACATAAATAGAATTAAATAGAAATGAACGTAGAAGATGATTATATATCATACCCATGTTTAGCATGCTAATTTGTATGTATTGATTATTTTATCCCAGTGGTATTGAATTTATAATTATATTTATTTTTAGATGCTTCTTCATTTTATGGATTTCTTCAAAAAATAAAATTTTAATTCATTTATGGTTTATCAATTTTATATTATTCAATAATGTACTATTATAGTAATCAATTTCATTTATATTAAGAGGAATTGGGAATCTAAGTATGTGTGCCTCAAGAAAAATTATATTTCTCAAGTATGAATAAAAAGGATAAAAGTACTAAAAATACACAGAAATAAGAAACTATTTTTATTATATTTATTTGTATTTAAAATCATGATACATAATTCATAATTAAATATCTTACTTATATTTTCAGTAGTGTACCTTGGAGGCCCTCGAAGAGAAAGAAGATGAAAACATTGGGCCAAATGATCATTTGAGATAGGTATTAGGTGGGGAGCACTAAGGTATAGTTCAATGTAAACCTAGGAAAAAAATCATCCCCACTAGGTATTTTCCCTCATGAGGAACCTATCAAACCTCTCACAAAATTGAGATACAAAATTCTCATATAGAAGAAGCCAATAGAAAAAATAGATATAAAGAAACTTCAAATAGGTAAATTGTTCTCTAAACACTTCATAAAAACTATTTCAGTTATATATTCATCACTTATATAATAGAATGATACTGATTTTTATTTATGTATTTAATAAATTAACTCTTGATATGATGCCCTAATTGATTTCAATGAGGGCCATAGTTGTGGTCGAGAAGAAGGTACTCAAGGTGGTGGGGTTGTTGCTGGTGATGTTGTTGGTGATGATGATGATGGTGATGATGGTGATGGTGATGATGATAATGGTAATTTTTATTACAATTCTCTAGGTGAATATTCTATTGATGATTATTATTAAACTATTGTTGATGAGGGAAATATGTATCCCCTCCATTTCATAGTTTAGGTAAAGAGACATGTGTGGATGAATAAAGCTAATTGATGAGGTAGATTTTATATGTGTGTGAAATAATTCTAAATGGTTTGAATAATATTTATAACTTAATATTTAAATTCTAAATATATAATAAATCTACTTCATTAAATGAGTACCATGGTTACAAATTTATTTTCAGGTTCTATGACCGGTGGTACATGGTGTTGTTGTTGTCGAGTGGGGGTACGTCTCTATTCCCATGGTTCACAAAATCATGAGTATAAATGAAATATGGACACCCCTCTATATCCATGGTTTCATTAATATTGGTTATAGAAATATACTCATTTTTTAAGTGAATCATGGGTATTAATAAATCCATATATGCTATACCCACGGTTTCTATTCAAATAGTGGCTATAGATCTATGTCACTGCCTTGAGCACCGATAGTTCATAGAACCATGGGTATAGTCTATACCCATGATATTATAGTCTATACATATCATTCTAAATAGTTTAAATATGGAAATATTCTATTACTAACTCTATATTTTTTATAAAAAAATCAAATCTGACATATTAATAGTTTCTTTTGAAAGTGGTATATGTACAACTTTTGGTGTTGGTATATTTTTCTCAAAAGATAAATTGTATTTCAATGTTTTCAAATGGAATGTGATTGAACCATTGATATATTTTTTTAATGTACCAATTATATATAACTACTTAATTTAATAACTGGAATTTATTTCAAATATGGGTTTTTAGATTTAAAAATTGGTTTTAAATTGAAATTTTAAATTGGAAGCACAATTCAACCCCCCCCCCCCCTCATGATCTATCCATTGGGACCAATAGTTGGTATTAGAGCACTGTTTTTCTTTTTTTTTTACATATTACCTCGACCACGCTCTTAGAAAGATATTTTTATTTTTTTTACACTTTATTCAATTATAAGGGTGGTTATGTCTGAAGGTTTTTCTATAAAAAAACCTCCTTAACATAAATGCCAAAACTATTCTCAATGGTGAATAAAAGTTAAAATTAATATTTAGAGAATGTGTTTTTACATCTAGTTATCTATTGAGGATCATTATGAAAATTTTAAAACTATTATAAAATTTATAGGATGCACAACTAAATCCACTTTTGATTCAAACTATAATTCAGTGAATTCTATATTTTGTGATTTAAAAGAAGATAAATTTAATATAATATATTATTTTGAAACTGTTTTCCAAATTTGGGATACTAATTCTATGTATCATGAGGGAACATATAATATTAATGAAATTTGATTAAATAAATATACTAATGATTATGATTCTCTGAAAATGAATCTTGATGAATCGATATATTACATGTATCTCAGGTTTAATGAAATATTGAACACTATGATTGTGCTTGGATAAAATATAATTGAGAAAGATCAAGTTTTAAGGATCTTAAGATGCCTACTAGATTTATGTAGAGGTATCGTTGTATCAATTTGAGATTCATGCGACATTATTGAACAACCATTCAAAGAGTTAATTAGAAAAATGATGTTGTATGAAGAAGATATATAAGTTAATAGTGAGGGTAGTGGATTAAAATGGAAGTAAACTCCTTTTAAGAAATAAAAATTATAATTAAAGGAAGTTTTCAAAGTTGACAAGATAACTGGATGTGAATCTAGTATATTAAGTGATAAGGAAATGGCATAGTTATCCATAATTTACAAGAATAATTATAAAAAGAATATTTTTTTCCTTAAATCTAATTATGATGTAAAATTTTATAAAAGAGGAAATTTTAGGAATGAATAGAAAAGTGAGGACTCCTCTAGTGACATTACATGTTATTATTATAAGATGAAACGATAGATAATTGCTAACATATTTAATCTTCTGTATAATAAAAAGTAAGAAATTAAGGATAAAATAACAAAGAAAGAAATTATGGCCAGTTGGTGTGTATCTAAGGATATCCCTAGTGAATCTGACTCTAGCCAAGGATATAAAAATGAAAAATTAAATATATTCATTTTAGATACTACTTCATGGGTATATTCTATTTCTATTTCTCATATATATTATGAATCCAAAATTTCTATTTAGGAATTATAAAAATATTGTACTATGTGATAAGACACATTGAATTAATTAAAACAGAAATAGAAAAATATGAAAAAGTTTGATGGTTTGTGTGATATTGATAAATATTATCTTTGTACATAAAAGGAAAATAATACTTATTTTTTAAAAGAAAATTCAGATACGAATATAGGAAATGAATTTCATAAAAAATAATTGGAACTATATTGTGATAGCAGGAAATAATTGAATATTATTCTTGGTGAACAAAAAAATAATAAATCCAAATTTGGAATTAGATATAGTTTGAAATAAAAAAAAATGTTGAATAATTATTATTTTTCTCATAGTTCAAAAAACAATACCTTAATTTCTATGTCTAATGCAGTGTCTAGTTATAGAGATAATTATGAAAATTGTGATCCTAATAGATATTTTCTATCTAACTATGTTAATTTGGTTGTAAGAAATCCTATAAAATAAATTTTTTCCCCAAAGGATTTATTTTCTAGCTTCGATAGACCCATGAAAATATAGGTAAAAAATTCATTTCTTGTTTAGTTATTTTTACAGAAAATATTTGAAAAGATCCAAAAAATTTACGGTTTCTTGATAGTGGATCTTTGAGATATATAACTAGATAATAATCAAGATTCAAGAACCTTATAAAAGTTGACTGTGTACATGTCACATTTGGTGATAATGAAAAGGAAAGACTATTGGGCTTGTAAAAAATATTATCTCTGAATCAATTTTTATTTTTTATGTTTTGTTTGTGGATAACTTAATGTAAAATATACATAGTATTTCATAGTTATGTGATGACAGTTTTCAAATAAAATTTGAGAACAAATCTTAAAAAAAAAATTATTCAAATCATTATTTGGTATTTACTACCTTAATAAATGATAATTGTTATGTTTTTAACATATATTCTTTATTTTCTCCAAAATATTTCTTTTTTAGTGTATTTCATAAAGAATCTTCATTGAGAAATGTGATACTAAGAAACTAAAATATATACTCACTTAGAAATCTAAATTATATCATTATAGTAAAGGATATACCCAAAATAGAATTAACTAAAGACAAAGTGTGAAATATCTATAAAAAATAAAAGAAATATAAAATATATTTCAAAAAAAATAATGTTGTTTCTAATGTTAATCCATTTTAATTAGTTCACATGGTTTTTTTGGACCATTTATTGTTTCTAGTTTATCATTAAAACAATTTTCATATATTATTTTTTTTGATTATTTGAGATATTAATGGGTTATTTTTCTATCTCACAAATGTGAAGATCCTAATTTTCTTGGAAAATATGGAAAATAAAAAGAAAAGATAGGGGATTAATGATCAAAACCCTTAGAATTCTTCATATCAAATAGTTTGACAATCAAGAATTTAAATCTATAATCTAACAATATGCATATACTCAAAATTTCTGTACACCACAACAAAATGTGGTTATATAATAAATAAATTGCAAACATCGAGAATTTTCTCGGACTATTATCAGTGAATATGACTTACCAATCAAATTTTTGGGAATACATAGTTAACAAAACATGTTATAAAAATAATATAGTTCTTATTAAACCTATACTAAAATTAATTCATATGTGTTTTGGAATTTTAGAAACCCCAAAGTAATGTACGTTAGAGTTTATAGATTTGACGTACTAAATATAAACCCAAAGGAGAGACTGGAAAATTTTGAACCAAATATATTTTAAGGAATTTTTCTTGGTTATTTAACCACTGTTAATGTATATAGAATTTTCAATAAAAAATATAAATCTTTTGAAGAATATGTACATGTCACTTTTGGTGAGATTGATCCATATGATCCCAAACATTCTCCAAAAAACATTGAGTATGATATATCAAAATTTAATATTATTAATTCAAATAAAACATCTCACTTTCATACTAATTTACCTAATAAATATCCTATAATCAACACTCAAGACCTCCCATACCTAGAAGAAGTATTTGAATCACCATGTAAATCAGTTCCAAGAAACATTAGAACCCTTAAAACAATTATCTTGATGTAGTTGTAAGATTCCTAGATAAGGGAACCCAAAACTGAGCCTTTCTAAGAAACTAGGTTAATCATCCTGCCTTTTGTCTAAGATGAAACCAATAAATATCAGTGACTGAATCAATGATGAATATTGTATAATAGTTAATCGAGAAAAATTAAATCATTTTTAAAAGTATTAATATGGTAACTATTTGGGAGTCCCAATGACTACTTAACTATTTGAAATAATTTGGTATATAGAATCAAGATTCGTGAATAAATAAATATTGTAAGAAACAAAGATTGATTTGTTTCACAGGGTTACCTTCAAGATGTAGGTATCAACTATGGGGAAACCATTACCCCAGTAGCTAGACATGAAGCCATTAGGATAATACCTTCATATATATCATACCTAAATTTAAAATTATAATAAATAGAAGTCAATAGATCTTACTAAATGTTTAAATTTTTTAAGATGTTTTCTGTTGGACAACCCTTGTTTTATCAAATCCAAATTTTCCAAATCATATTTTTAAATTTAAAAAAATGTAATGTTTTATAACTTGCACCCAAATCTTGGTATGATTGGATCAACAATCATACTTCAAATGGTTTTAAAAAATCTATTATGGATCCTATATTATTTTTCAAAATAATTTAAAAATATTTTTTAGGTTCACAAATATATTTTCATTATATTATTTTCAGTTCTCAAAAATATTCATTGTGTAATAAATTTTCAAAATTAATTCAAAATGAATTTGAAATGGTTTAATGGGTAAGATAATGTTATTTCTTGTTTCTAATTTCTCTCGAAATAATGATGGATTTTTTTGATCCAAATAAATTTTACAAGATGATTTTTAAAACATTTTATAATTGATAGCATAAAATGATGTTCCCTCGAAAAAGTACTACATGTAAATTGAAAGATAATGAAACTAGGAAACTGTGAAACTATTAGGTTAGACTATTTAAATAGTTATGATTAGATGATTACATTACTTAACTACTATTTGGACTAAAATCATGTTTAACATATGAATGTGGACTCATTTTCAATCAAACACCATAAAATCTCTTATAAATTCGATTAAAGGAATTTCTAAATACAATAAATGTAATATAAACATGAGACGATTCTACTCTATAGAACTTTATTTTTTTATTTACTAATTCAGGTTATAATTTTTCGGGTTATAAGTCATATACAAAAAACACCATTGGAATATTTCACTTTTTAATAAAGTATTTGCATTGTTATTTTAATAAAAAGTAAAATTCTGCTACATTATCCACTATAAAAGTCGAGTAAATAGAAACATGATGTTATTGTGGACAAATTTTCTAGATGAAGAAAACAATTTTAGACTATGGGTATCAATTTAGACATGTCCATATAAGCTGTGATGATAAATATGCTTCTAATATTTCTAAAAATATTTCTTATTATTCATGGGGAGACATAATATATAAGAAATAATTTTTTGAGAGATCATTTTTAGAAGGGTGATATAAACCTTGAATTCATTAGTATTAAACATTTTCTTGTTTAAATATCAATCAATTATTTCTAAATTGGAATATTAAACTATATCAGACATGAAATTGGAATGATTAATTAATCTTAATATTTTTCAGCCTCTTGATTTTTTGTTTTAATGTTATCGTTCTTTATTAAAAATTAAATATATTCATTAATTAATGTATTTATCATATTATATCTAAATAAAATTTTATTTTATGGTTAAATCTAGAAAAATTAAGTTATATGGTGTATGATACTCTGGTTTTCTATAATGGTGTGATCCGGTGGTGTGTTATTATGGTGTGTTGTCATAGTGTGATACCATATAGTGCTACCATGGTGTGTGAACCATAGTGTACAACCTTGGAGTAATATTTTTTAATTCTATAATGTTGTTCTCCCATGGTATTCTACCATGACATGATACTGTGAAGTTCTATTATGGTGTGCAACCATGGTGTGCTACTATGGTGTGATACCAGAATATGCTATTATAATCTTGGTTCTATAAAATCTTTTTCCAGGGGTATAATTTTATTATTTTGATTCTATGTTTAATTTAATTATTTTATTCAATTAATATAATTTTTATTACAAGAATATATTTTACTCCCTAAATGACTGAAAAGCCTATTTAAAATCCAAATATAACCTTAAATTTTAAAATTCCTTATTCAAACTATCTCTCTCCTTCTCTCAAAAATAACATTATAATTCAATACAAATAATATATTTTAATATGGGAATTATTTAGTAAACCCTCATTTCAACTTCTCCTAAAAAATATTGACTGAGAAAATTATTAAGTGATGGATCATGTGTTCATGTCGATCCTGGAAATCCTATTTTTTGTCTCACAAAGTAATTTGCTGAATTTTTTTGATAAATATATCTTATATATTAGTCAATTGTTGGTATATAAATTGATTCAAGAATTGGTTTTGGATAAGTGGTTTTTAATAAATTTGTGGTCTTTTTTCATGAGTTTAGATATATTTTTCATCTTACATATTGAATATGAATTTTGGGATTAATAGTATTTAATAAGGACTATAGTAAATTATTAAGAGCTCAATTTTTTTTATTAAAATTTGGGGACAACATGAATTAATGTTCTTCATGAGGGTGATTATGAGGATCACCAACGTTACTACCCAGTTGTACATTCTGGCTTCGATAATGAGAATGATATTCTTGAGCGTAATAGAGATAAAAATCCAAGGATACCAAATGCAGTAGTTTTAAATAGTGAATATAGAATGATATTAAAATTTATCCATCATGTTATCTTCAAAGGGAAGTGAGACTTCAGTATTTTGATAAATCATGATGTAATATTTTTCTATATTCTAAATAATTACGTTTAAGTAAGCTTGGGAAAATATATTATAAGGAACACGAGTGAGTTATACAAGACTAATTCAAAATCACACTTCCTATCTTATCTAAATATAATATATTCTCTTTTGGAATATAAATATCTTGTTCTTGAAGGATATGAAATGTGTATCCAATTTTTGGGATTCTATATAATCATAGATACCAATAGGATAATGAAATTGAAATGGAATCCATGTAACGACCCAATATTTCTTCATTGGAAGTTCTGTTCTTATAAATATGTCATAATCACATGAAATAACAACATAATTAACAACTAAGTTCTATGTGACCCTTAAAACATAAGTTTGTCACTTCTGTGATGTGAATTTCAAAAATATGACATACCCGGTTGTGATTAGTAAGTTATTTAAAGTCTGATAAGAAAAACATATTTTTGGTGAATAGTAACCTACCCTTATGAAGAGTAACATACCCTTATGAATAATGATATACCCAAATGAATAGTAACTTTACCTATGATGGTATATAAATAATATTCATGTGGAAGTAAGATATACCGATGATTTGGAATAAGTAAATAAATGTATTTAAACTCTTGTTTTTAGAATAAATTATGTTTTTAATTAAATATTAAATTTATCATATTTATAAAATTATTTTCGAAAAAATAACTTTATATTTGGATTCAACATGCCAAAAAATGGTTAGGTTGAAGTTTTGGTATTTTTCTAAAATACTCGAATTTTTTATGAATAGTGAAATATGGTAAAATACCATATATACAAATAATCAGTTAAATACAGTATTTATGACAACACAAGTGATGTAATCCAACTTGGTTTGAACTCAAATTCATTATTCACTATTCTTGGTCATTTAATAATCACTATTTATGGTCTTGAGGGAAATTAATAAACAAATGATTAAAAAATCATGAAAACTCTCCTCTCATCCACTATAAAACCCCCCTCTCACTCCCTCTTCTCTTCACTCCTCTCAAGCCTTGTTAATTCTTCAAATTCTGTCCAAATATCCTCCCAACCTCCTCTCCCACGTCCAGAATGCCTTGGTCTCATAAAAATACTGAAACCTCTCCCTTAAAGATGCTCTGAAGGAAGTTTGGTTCAAGAGGTAAATTCATCTTTTCGATTCTTTGACATTCCTTTCAAGTTAATTTATTTACTTTTTCTATTATTACCTCTCCTTATAAAAATGTTGTGATGACCCCAGTACCCTACATGTACAAGATTTTTTTCATGATAGTGTAATAATTTATCATCATCTCTTCCTTTTACCTTCTTTTATACTAGTAGCAAGAACACCATCCGAGATGTGTCAATTTACCACATTCAAGGATGATGGGCTTTCGATTTCTATTATCATTATCAATTATGGTCATGAAACCATACTTTTTATAGTTGAACCAGATTATTATATATTTAATATATGCTACTTAAGGTTCTGTAATCCCTTTTTACAAATGTTATTAACTTATAAAGAAAAATTAGTCGGTTGTAATCAAAACCGACAATATAACTGAAAGAGTTATCAATAGAGATTTATATAATATTTCATCCTCATGTCATGTAACCAATGTATATAAATGACCACTAACACCTATGTATGATCATAAATAATATGCGAATTCAATTTAAGATATTTACATGAACTCCATTACTAATGAACAAGTGAACCGATTATGAAAATAAAGAAAATGAACATTGTGAAACGATGAAATTCAATATAATAACTTATCAATAAGGGAATAAATGAACTAAACAGAATTATGATAAAATAAATTCATGTATAATAGGTTCTGAAATAAGTTATTAATATGTATAATTTCATATTCCAGGATATTAGATTCAAGAGTGTAACACGTTCAGAGTTAAGGTAAGGGTTTTTTCACCCGAACATCCATTTTCATTCGGGTTACTTTTATTGTCTATTTCCTTAATGAAACTTTTTTTATTACTATTTTCTCCTAAAAAATTATGTGTGTGGGTTACATATATGTTTACCAACCATAATCGTTCCTTATTTTATGAATTTTTACACGTTTTAAAAGGATCTTTCGAAATTGTTTCTGAAATACAAGCCCGATCCAAGGGAATTTCTCTAATTCATACCTATTTTCATGGGCACTCTATAATCTGTTTTAGGAAAACATTATCTTTATAAAATTAATAATTTTATTAAGAAAATACTATCTTACTTAACTACTGGTTTTATAATAAAAATTCTAAAAGAACTCTTCTTTTCCATGTAAAAGAGTATTTATCCCAAGATTTACTCGAAGATTTTGTAAGAGTATCTTCATCTATTTCAACACACATATTGATTATTGGGTATTATAGGGATTAGTATGCCATGTTAGCATATACCATATTTAAATTAATTGTTTGTGATTATATTGTATTTGGATGTGCTATCTTAAATCCATTCTGCAATTTACTCTGAATGGTTAGTGTTTATGCTTAATGTTCGGGGAAAGATATTTGCATTTAATATATTAATTTAAATATGAATGTATATTTTTTTTATGTTTATCCTTGTTCATATGAGAAATTAATTGGACATAGTAAGTTTCGGGTGTGACCCTCTATATCCCCTTGTTGCATCAGTAGGTCTCATGAGACAAACTACGGTCATGGCATAAGGCCTTGACAAAATGATTATTTATGGTCTTCACACGAGGCCTTAATGGTATGGTTATGTTCTCCCGCATTATGAATTCCCTAATTATGAAAATAGTATTGATGGTTCCTGTGGTTATACGACTAGTAGAATACCCATGATTATGTTATGTTATGGAAATATTTACTCAACTCATTTTTCCGCCATATTATGTTCATGTTTATTTTTAGAGGAATGTGTTTTCAATTATTCACCATGTCTAGAGTTTATGTTATATTCAACTGTATTTCTTACCCAGACTAAGCATTTGATCTCACCCCTTTATTATGATTCATTTTCTCAAGACATGAATAAGGTTATTATGAATGACATGTAGACATAACCTAGGAGTTATGGATGTAGTCCAAGGAGTGTCTATGTTGTATTTCCTTTCAAGTTATAAAGTTTAACTTTTGTATGAATATTGTTTCCAATAATACTGAACTACTCGGTCCTTTGGGATACTTATTCCTTGTTTGTATGCAAATATAATCAAATAAGGCACCGGCTCTGGGAAACGTGTGTCTGGTCCTTACAGTTGGTATCAGAGGAAGCTTAGTAGAAAACGGGGAAACTAGATTTAGAAAACGTATATTAGGGAAGAGTCCCTAAGATAGTCTGGGAGGAAAAACATTCAAGAACGTCCTATTATTTTTTTAAGGAATGTATTATGTGATCTTTCATGAAATACATCCCTTTTTGGATATGAGCAGGTAGAGGCAGCTCTGGCACAGATGTACCTAGGAGTGAATGCTCTGACAAGAAGTTTTGGGCTTGACCCGGGGTATCCCAGTACATGACAACGGGCCATGTATCACTCTTGGTTATGAAACTCTTGGGGGATATGCTTAGGATAATTAAAATTTTCTTTACAATCCATTATGAAGGATTTAAATGTAAAATTTTCCTCAAAGAAACCATTTTTGTGATTATGGGATTAGCCATGAGTAGGATTTCAAATTGTGATAAGTATTTTGGTAAGTTAAGATTATACATTATGATTCATAACCTAATATTGTGTAAGCCACTATCTAGATATGGTGCCTAGTGAAAGGAATGAGAGCCGCACGAATGCATGTGTCTCGTGTAGTGATTTCCATTTAATGAAAGATGGTGATGTTGGCTATGGTTTTGTCACTAGTGTTGAGCAACTCATAACTGTACTAGGACAACTTCATTAGGTTATGAATAACAACCTTACTCGTATAGAGTATCCGGATCCACCATGTGGCGGAGCTATGTTAGATCGCTTTATTTGACAAAAACCTCCACCATTCATTGGGACAACAAACCCGTTTGTAGCAGATAAATTGATATGTTCCCTTGATAAGATATTCCTCTCTTTAGGATTCTAGGAATGAGAGAAGGTTTTCATGGCAGTTTATCATCTAACGAGAGATATAGATCAGTGGTGGTCATTAATACAAAACAAAAAGGAGGAAGTAATATAAGAGATGGAATGAATGGATTTTAAGTAAATATTCTTAGAAAAATATTTCCCTCGTGAACATTTAGTAGATATAGAGAGGAAATTATTGAATATGAGGGAGAAGGATGATGAAAATGTTTCCAAGTATAAAGCCAACTTTACAAGGCTAGCAAGGCATGTTGCAGACTATATACGTAATCAAGGGAGAAAAATTGATCGATTCTTTGATGGTTTAAAACCATTCCTCCAAAGGGATCTAGTTTCCCATTGTTTCTCATCATATAAAGATATAGTCTCAAGTGATATCAATATTGAAAATGAATTCTCTAAATATTATGACTTCAAGGGAAAGTAAGAGAAGAAGAGGGTTGTTGAAAACTCTAGGAAGGTAAATATGGAAATGGGGAAGAAGGGAAGAGTTGAATTTCCATCATCCAGTAATTGTGGGAAGAAACACCCTAGAACATGCATGAAGTGAATGAGAGTCTGTTACATGTGTGGAGAAAAAGGCCAACTATATCAGCATTGTAAGGGGAAGAAAGAAGCTACCAATTTTTTGTGCTATAATTTCAGAGATATGGGACATTATGGACACGAATTTCCTAAGCGTTAGCGAAATGCACCCCAAAGAAGTACAAGGGAGAAAGGCCAAGCTTATGCAGTCACAACTACGGAGGTTAAAGTTCCTAACGAATTTGGGGAAGGTACATTGATCATTTCATCAAACTTATCCATTGCATTATTTGATTATGGATCGTTGCATTCATTTATGTCTTCCCAGTTTTCCATGAAAATTAGACATGTCCAATTTGATTTAATAAAGGATTTATCAGTCAAAACTCCTAGTTGATGTATCCTAGAAACAAAGGTGTGTTGATTAGTCACCCTCATGACACATAAACATTCTTTAGTTTATAGCCTTATTATCATACGAATTTTTTACTATGATATAATTCTTGGTATGAATTGGCCATAAAATTATGATCTGAAGATCTATTACAAGAAGAAGGAAGTTACAATTTTTAAGAATGGTGTAGAATCCCATGCTTTTAGAGAAAAAACGTTTCCATTTGATTCTCATCTAGATCCACACCCATCAGCACCACTAAATTCATTTATTGGGGTGGAAGGGAATAAAATAAATAGGGGTGAGGAGAAGAATGTATAGATAGAGGGTGTACCTATTGTGCAAGAATATGTTGACGTCTTTCAAGAGGATTTACTTGAACATCCTCTAGAGATGGAAATTGAGTTTTTCATTGACTTAATTTTTGGTTCAAGGCCCATATCAAAGACCCCTTATAGAATGGCCACAGTAGAGTTAGTGGAACTAATTAATCAACTAGAGGAATTGAGTGATAAATGATTTATTTGTCCTAGTGTTTCTCCATGGGGATCCCTTGTTCTCTTTGTCAAGAATATAGATGGATCTATGAGGTTGTACATTGATTATAGGGAAATAAATGATATTAGAATAAATAATATGTATATTAATCCATGAATGGATGATTTATTTTAATAACTTCATAGAGCCCAATATTTTTCAAATATAGATCTTCAATCTGGATATCATTTGTTTCTTGTGAGTAAGGAATACATCCCAAAAACAACATTTCGAACCAGGTACGGGCATTATGATTTTACAATAATGCCTTTTGTACTAACTAATGCACCATAATTTCTCATGGATCTCATGAACAGGGTATTCAGGGAATATTTTGATGACTTTGTAGTGGTGTTTATTGATGACATCATGGTATATTCTAAAAGCCAAGAAGATCATGAAAATAACTTGCGCACTATTCTAAAGACACTTAGAATAAATAAATTATTTGTGAAGTTTAGAAAGTATAATTTTTGGCTCTAATAAGTCTCCTTTCTAGGCCACATTATCTCAAAGGATGGAATATCTGTAGTTCCGATGAAGACAAAGGTTGTGCAAGAATGACCTACTCCAACAAACATAACTGAGGTACGAAATTTTATTGGTTTAGTAGGTTATTATCGGTGTTTCATTCAGAAATTCTCCCATTTAGCTAACCCAATGACCAAGCTCACATAAAAACGGGTAAAGTTTTTATGGAAAAATGAATGTAAAGAATGTTTTGAAGAATTTAAGAGCATACTAGTGAATGCTCCGATCATAACCCTATCATTGGGGAATGATGGGTTTGTTATCTATAGCGATGCATCAAAGAAGGGACTTCGTTGTGTCCTTATCCAAAATGATTGAGTGATTGGCTATGCATCTAGGTAGAAAAAAATTCATGAAAATAACTATCTAACTCATGATCTTGAGTTATAAGTGGTAATAATTTCTCTAATGATTTTGAGAAATTACCTCTATGGAGAAAAATGTGAGATATATACAGATCATAAGAGTTTGAAATATATATTCTCATAGAAAGAACTCAATGTGAAATAAAATATATGGATTGAGCTAATCAAAGACTATGATTTCATAATACACTACCACATGATAACGGAAAATAAGGTGGCATATGCTTTGAGCAGAAAGGACCACATAATTCTGAACAATATGAGAATTGAAAGAGATCCTATATTCTTGGACCTAGTAAATATGGATATGGGAATTATCAAGGAAGGTAACACATCCCAACATTTTCAAATATTTGTCAAACCATATTTATTGTAAAGGATAAAATGTTCTCAGGTTGATGATGAGGAGTTTCAAAAGAAAATTAAAGCTGTAAATGATGGAATGTTGACTGACTTCGTTTATGAAGGTGGCATTTTGAAATTTGGAAAGAGGATTTGTGTTCCCGCTATTCCTAAGATAAAGAGGGAACTATTAGATTATTACCTTAGCTCTAATTTATCTATACAACCTAGTATCACAATGATTAATCTAGATCTCTGAGAAAACTTTTGGTGGGACAATATGAAAAGGGAGATTGCTGAATATACATCAAAGTTCCTGGTATGTCAACAAGTGATGGCTAAAATGAAAAAGTATAAGGGGGTGTTGAAACCACTACCCATACCAACATGTCTGTGGTATAACAATACCATGGAAATTGTCACTGTACTTCGAAGGACATACAGATTAAACAATTCAATATGGTTCATTGTGGATCGTCTTACAAAGACAACTCACTTTATTGTGATTCGGGAGGACTTCTCATTGGATCAACTTGCACAGATTTAAATCAAAAAAGTGGTAAGGTTGCATATATTAACACTATCTATTGTATCCTAATGTGATCCTAGATTCACCTCAATGTTCTAGAAAAGTCACTTACATTCTCTAAGCACTGAACTGAACTTCATTATGGCCTATCATCCTCAAATTGATCGCCAATAAGAGCGGACAATTCAGACACTGGAAGACATGTTTAGAGCCTGTTCAATGGAATTCAAAGGAGGATGGGACCAACATCTTTTACTAACTGAATTCTCTTACAACAATAGTTTCCACTCAAGCATCTGAATGGCACCATATGAATCCCTCTATGGGAAAAGGTGCAGAACACCGGTGTGTTGTGACGAAGTTGGTGAGCGTAAGTTGCTAGGATCTGAAATGGTCGAAAAAATGGTGGATAAAGAGAAAACCATTTTTCATAATATCAAGGCAGCCCAAAGTTGATAGAAGAGTTATGTGAATAACCATCGATGAGACCCTGAATTCAAAGTTGGAAATCTGGTATTTCTACGCATATCTCCATTGAATAAGGTCATGGGGATTGGGAAGAAAGGAAAGCTAAGTCCCTGGTATATCAGCCCCTTCAAGATCCTTGATCGAGTCAGAGTTGTGGCCTATCCATTGGAACATCCACCTAACTTGTCAAAAGTACTTGATGTCTTTCATGTATCCCTCTTAAGAAAGTATATACCAGACCCTTCACATGTACTCTCTTCAGAGGTGGTACAGTTGGAGGAAAATCTTTCATTTGAGGAGCAGCCAGTGAAGATCTTGGATTGTAGAGACAAAGTTCTATGCAACAAGACTACACATCTAGTCAAGGTACAATAGTGAAACTATTAGTACAACGAGGCAACATGGGAACTGGAGGACGCAAAGAAGGAAAATTTCACCCATCTGTTTTTGGCCTAAATTGTAATATGAAATTTGGAGGGTGAAATTTCTGAAGGGAGAAGAATGTAATGACCCAATACTGTTTAAATGGAAATTCATTTGTTTTAAATATGTCATAATCACACGAAATCATAACATAATTAACTACTATGTTCTATGTGGCCTTTAGAACATATGTTTTTCACTTCTGTGATGTGAATTTTGAAAATCTGACATACATGGTTGCGATAAGTATGTTATTTGGAGTCCGATAAGAAAAAAATAATTTTTGGTGAATAGTAACATACACTTATGTATAGTAACATACCCTTATGAATAGTGATATACCCTAATGAATAGTAAATTTACATAAGATGGTACATAAATAATATTCATGTGGAAGAACGATATACCTATTATTTGGAATAATTAAATAAATATTTTTAAACTGTTGTTTTTAGAATAAATTGTGTTTTTAATTAAATATTAAATTAATCATATATAGAAACTTATTTTTAAAAACATGACTCCATTTTTCGGATTCTACCTGTCAAAAAATTGTTAGGGTGAATTTTTTTTATTTTTTTAAAATACTCGAAATTTTGATGAATAGTGAAATACAGTAAATTACTGTATATACAAATTATCAGTTACATAAACTATTTATGAAATCACAAGTGATTTAAGCCCCCTTCATTCTAACTCAGATTCATTTATCACTATTATTGGTCATGGAATCATCACTATTTCCGGTCTTGAGGGAAATTAATAAACTAATGATTAAAAAATTATGAAAAATCTCCTCTCCTCCACTATAAAACCCCCTCTCACTCCCTCTTCTATTCACGCCTCATAAGCCTTGTGACTTCTTCCAATTTGGTCCAAATATCCTCCAAACCTCTTCTCCCACATCCAGCATGCCATGGTATCTTAAAAAGACCAAAACCACTCCCTTAAATAAGCTCTCAAGGAAGTTTGGTTCAATAGGTAAATTCCTCTTTTCAATTCTTTGTCATTCCTTTCATGTTCATTTGTTTTCTTTTTATATTATTACCTATCCTTATCTAAATGTTTTTATGACCCATGTACCTTAGATTTAATGGAATTTAGTCATGGTAGTGGATTATTTTATGATCATATCTTCCTTTTACCTTGTTTTATACTAGTAGGAAGAATACCATCTGAGATGTGTCAATTTACCACATTCAAGGACGATGGGATTTCGATTTATATTATCATTCTCAAATATGGTCATGAAACCATTATATTTATGGTTGAAACAGATTATTATATATGTAATATACCCTATTTTGGGTTATGTAATCCCATTGTGCAAATGGTATTAATTTATAAAGAAAAATGAGTTCGTTGTAATCAAAACCCACAATTTAACCGAAACAGTTATCATTAAAGATCTATATAATAATTCATCCCCATTCCATGTAACCATATTATATAAATGACAGATAACTCCTATGGATGATCATAAATAATATGTGAATTTAATTCTAGATATTTACATGAACTACATTACTTAAGAACAAGTGAACTGATTATGAAAACAAATTAATGGACGTTACGGAACGATGAAATTCAATATAATAACTTATCAATAAGAGAATAAATGAACATAACAGAACTATGAAAAACTAAATACATTTCTAATAGGTTCTAAAATAAGTTATTAATATGTATAATTTCATACTCCAGGATCTTATGTTCAAAAGTGGAACATGTTCGGAGTTAAGGTCCGGGTTTTTTCACCTGAACTTCCATTTTCATTTAGGTTACTTTTATTGTCTATTACCTGAATGATACTCTTTTGTATTATTATTTACTCCTAAAAAATTATGTGTGTGGATTATATATATTTTTACCAACCAGAATATTTCCTTATTTTATGGAGGGTTACATGTTTTAAAAGGAACTTTCAAAATTGTTTACGAAATACAAGCCCGATCCAAGGGAATTTCTCTAATTCTTAACTATTTTAAAGGGAACTCTATAATATGTTTTTTGAAACCATAATCTTTAGAAAATCACTAATTATATTTTGAAAATACTATCTTACTTCTCATGTGGTTTTATACAAATATTTTTCCAAAACAACTCTTCTTTTCCAAGTAAAAGAGTATGTATCTCATGATTTACTCGAAGATTTTATAAGAGTATCTTCATCTATTTCAACACTATTATTGATTCTTATGTATTATTAGGATTATTATTCCATGTTATAATATAAAATATTTAATTTAATGGTTTATTATTACTTTGTATGTGTATGTTCTATCTTAAATCCATTCCACAATTTACTCTGAATGGTTTGTGTTTGTGATTAATGTTCGGGGATAATTATTTTCATTCCATATATTAATTTCAATATGAATGTATATGTTGTTTATGATTATCCCCATTCATATTAGGAATGTATTGAACATAGTAAGTGTCAGGTGGGGCCCGATATAGCCCCTCGGTACATCGTTAGGTCTCATGAGACAAACTACTATCATGGAACAAGGCCTTGACAAAACGATTATTTATGTTCTTTGCACGAGGCCTTGATGATATGGTTATGTTGTCCCGTATTATGCATTAACAAATTATGAAAATATTATTTATGGTACATGTGGTAATTAAACTAGTAGAATACCCATGATTATGTTATGTTATGGAAATATTTACTCAACTCATTTTTCTTCCCTATTAGGTTCAAGTTTATTTTTAGAGACATCTGTTTTCAATTATTCATCATGTCTAATGTTTATGTTATCTTCACATGTATTGATTATCCTTACTGAGAATTTGATCTCACATCTTCATTTTGATTTATTTTCTTTGGTCATGAAGAAGTATATTATGAAAGACATGTTGAAATAACCTAGGAGTTATGGATGTTGTATAAGGAGTTTCTATATTGTATTTCTTTTCAAGTGGTAATGTTTAACTTATGTATGAATCTTGTTTCGAATGATATTAAACTACTCGGTCCTTTGGGATACTTATTCCTTGTTTATATTCCAATGTAATCAAATAAAGCACCAACTCTAGGGAAACTGTGGTATGGTCCTTACAATCCATGGATAAAATCATGGGTTGTGGACAAAAAAAAGTTGACCGACAGTTTTAACCCAGTGAATAATATTTTCAGACCTCATCATCTAGTTTACCTTGGCTCGGAAGATGAAGAGACTGTTGAATATTCTTCATGAGAGGAATTAGAATTTGATCTATTGGACCAATTTATATATGTTAGATATATCTATGCAAGTGGAGAAGCGTAATAATTTTCTTCTTATATTTAGATACTGGTTTCATTTGGGGAAGATGAAAGTGATTCCGATTCTAGATATGAAAGTAGTAAAAAAAAATTCTTTTGGACATCTTGATTCTCCTATTTCTTTCCTTTATATTGAAATAGAATTAATGTATGGTGAAAATGTTTAAATATAGGTATCAACCCTTGAGTTTAAATAGATTTAATTTTTTGATAAAAAGGAATATAATGATGATGTTATTAGTTTTTATGATCTTATAAGTCCATCAAAGATAAATAAAAGGAAGTACCACCTAAGGGGGAGTAATTCCTAGGATCCCCTATGACTAGATTAGCATACTTAGGATCTGAGACTAATGATGTTGATAATGGATTTAGTCTACCAAGGTATGGTGGACCTACTATCTAATGGGTTTCTTGTTGAGTGAATATACATAAAAAATAAACATCTAGATTTTGTATCAAGTTAGACTAATATATTTGGATCGCTATAAGAAGAGGTGGTTATGAAATTACTAGAGAATGAGTATACTAGAGTTGAGGATATCGAAATAGAATCTCCTCCCAATTTAACTGTGTCTTAATCTTGATAGGAAAGGTCTTGACCTCCTCCTACATTCACGTGATCTATCTATAATATCAAAGACAATTTCAATTACTTCAAGGAAGATATTATACCTGTTCCTATTAATATTACCGAGAGATATATTTCTCAGACTAGGTCTTTGCACTATGAATAGATTGATTTAATTGTGTCTCTTTGGGCAAAACACCTCCAGCAGAAGTTATTTTTAAGGATAGGGAATTTGGAAGAATATAAAAAGTGTCTTATTTAATATATTGGGGTAATCGACACAATATTAGAGGACTTAAAGAAGGATCTGAATCAAATGGATCCCACATTCTTTGGTCAGCTAGTTTTCTTGGTTATAATGTTTCCTCCTCTCAATATCCTCCTTCTCCATTCCTTGTTACTTATATTTATTCTGATATTTTTAGAATCATTGTGAGTGAAGAGTTTAGAAATGTTATGGGATGACCTTCAATGTCTTAGGTGGAATATGTATAGAGAAAAAATATCATGTAGATCATATATTCAAGATTTTAATTGAATTTATTCTGAAAAAAAGAGGATAGTGAGGTGTTATCCAATTCTATAAAATCTTATCTTTCCATGATATTCACCAAATCATATCTCAACTACAATGTTATGTATTTGGATAAAAATAAAAAGGTTTCTCTTATAACTATATCCTTCAAAGAATAATATAATCATTTTATGGTTATAACTCCCCTATTGAAACTATTCATAGAATAGAAGAGGTAGTACATTCATGTTATTGAGCTTTTTAATCAAGTCATCACCATGTTTTTTTAATCGATAGATATTTATATCTACACTATTGGAACTATTGTGATTACACCTAATGTTGTACTCATGACTATTTCATCTTAATACCGTTCTACATGAGCTCATACATTCACTACAAACATATAAGTACTCTTAATTACACTTACTCTAGATAATTTTGTGTAGAACATCATACTAGTGGATTTAGGAATTTTTTTCAGGCCTCCTGCGCCTCTATCATCATATGCTCTGGCTCCTGCCACATATGAGGACATGGAACCAGTTGATAAGGATTATGACCTAGATTCTGATTATAATCTATAATAAAGATTTGGTAACATTGGATTCCACTATATTGTTCTTTTTTAAGGTTAATGTATATAATGGTTTCTACATATGTTTCTTTTTCTTAATCTCTTTTTGATGTTTCTTACTTATATCATCTAATGTGTTTTTTATTCCTACATTATCATTTATTCCAAAATCCTTTATATCTTTTTGATAAACCAAAAAATGGTGGATTAATAATGAGTTATTGGAGAGGAAGTATTGTTTTATTATATCAAAATTATTTGAATATTGTAATTTGATTTTCTTTTTAACCATGAATTAGGATCTTCAAAGGGGGAAGATTGTTAGCTTAGTCTAGAAATATCTTACTTTAGTAATCAAAAATCATGTTTACTTTATTAATAATTTTTTATATTTTTTATGATTGAACCAAATATTTATAGTATTAATATGAAATTATCTACATATGGTTTTAGATCATTATATACTTATGCTATTGTAAGAATAAGGTAACTAAAATCAAGAAAAGTACTTGCAACCATGAAGGATGTATGATTGTGCCTCTAAAAGTTCACGGGTATATACTTTTTTCTACTACCATGTCATGTTTATATGACCATGAGAAGGAAATATGGTATTATGAGAAGAATTATGAGTATATGTTCATGAATCTTTTATTATAATAAGGACATTTTAAATTTCAAGCCAATGACCATGTAAGGAAAGTTCCTGAATGAAAAGGAATATGTGACCATTCATCTAAAACTATTACTGTTTGGTTGTTTTGAAATTTTGAGGATGATGTGTTACCAGGAATATTTTGTATGATCACGCTATATATTTTATTTAGAGAGTGATCTTCCATTGTTCCTTATCTTAATATTAAAATATATTATTATATTCAGATTGAAATATTTAAAAGACTTTAATTACAATCATATTATTTAATTCATGGGGATTTTATTTCCCAATATAGGTATTTAATAATTTTTATTCATAAATTACTACAATAAAATATAGGATTCTATACATTTAGAGGCAACTAAATATGTTCAAACTATTTTTCAATTGAATTACATATAATACTGAACATATGAGGATACCCCTTGCAACACAACTCTTTGTTTTTTAGGATTCATCAATAAACATGATAAAAAGATACACTATTGGTTTCAACAATTTTCAAAGATATATTTTAACACAATTGGTCACCAAATTTGATCATAGATTTATCTTCATTAAAACACTCTTTTCACTCATTGCATTCCCTCTATTGTACTTTCATTTGAAAAAGTGTTCATATTATTATATATATATATTGTCACTTTATTCTACATTATATTGGATAGTACTAGATATTATTTATTTATTTTATATATATATAACATCCCATGAATAACTATATAAGAGTCTGGTTGTATCCTAGAACACTCTATGTGCATTGGTATATGTGAAACCTAATAAATGTTGTGGATCATTTTTATTAGGTTTTAATAAGAATTCATTGATGTGGGTTACTATCATGTATAGAGGATTAGGTTCCAACATGGAATTGAGACTCTTGTATTCATTTATTCTATATTTCTTTGAAATTTATCTTCACCATTCAATGTTTTTTATATTTCAGATATATATTTATCAAACACACCTTTTCTATATTTTATAAAGAGTTTGAAAAATCAATACCCGGATTGTTATCATTTTAAAGTGATATGCATATTGTTATTTTTGTAAGTATATATTTCTTAAAATTTAAATTCATTTTCAAAGTTTAACTTGGTTTTGATCGATTCATGGAGAGAATTATCAAAAGTATGAATACATATATAACAACCTCAATAGTTAAATTGGTTGTATTTAAAACCAAGGGAGTTTTTTAGATTTGTTTCAAACATAAGTTTTATATTTTAAGCACAACTCACCCCCCCCCCTATTCTATCCATAGGGACTAATAGTAATATCAATAGAATATATTTATTGGATACATGAAGATACCCTGGTCATGGGTAATTCCAATTGTAATAACTATAAATTTATAGTTTCTATATCTCATATGGATGTTTTTCTAAGATATTTCCGCCATTATGAACCTCAACTAATGAAATTTAGATCAAAGTTAAATATTTAAAATGTATTGAGATCTTGAAATTGATCATCCACACCATCAATATGTTGTGATGGAAACGTGTTCTTGATAGTAATCTTGTTATGTTCTTGATAATCAATGAAAAGAGGAATTCGTCAATCATTCATCGTAACACAACCAATACTTCCACCCCATGGTGATTCACTTGGCTGAATTAATCTCTTATTAATATTTTCATGGAGTTTATTCTTTAATTACTCTAACTCAAATTGGTCCGTTTTAAAGGGTGTTATTGAAATCAGCATTGAGATTCGAATGATTTCTATTGAAAACACAACTTAATGGTTCAGGGGAAGACTAGGAAACTATTTATAAAATTCACCAACATATTATCACACAATAGGTATATATTAAATGTTGAGTTTCTCCTTAACCATTTGAGATTGATAACTCTCTGGTATAAGTAATAATTCCCATATAAAGAAATTATTTTTCATTGGGAATTTATATTTATCCTCATGCAGATAGAAAATAATTTGTTCATTTGGAATATGAAATATGAATTCCCTTCCATGGAAATTATTATGGGATCTATATAAAGAAAACAAATACATTACAAAAATAGCATAAAATTTAACTAGATATGTAATAAAAATATTTTAATGAATAATATTCCCCTAAAACTCTATTGGTGAGGATATATAGACTTGATATGTGATCACCATACCATTAGAATTTTACAACAATAATTAAAAATCAATCCATTGATGTGGTGATGTGATAACCCTAGAAATTTATTCATATTTAAAAGAGTATGAGTAATAAGAGTTAAATAATATATTTAAATTTCTAGAGTGGATGATAAGTGAAACATTAATCACTATATTCTCATGAATAACTTTAGTAGTTTTTCTTTTATAATACTTCCATTAATCTTATAGCATAAATGGTTATTGATGTTGGGTTATTTCATTAACCATTGGATTCATTCACTAGATGGAATAATTCCCATACTCCATGTATTTGTAGTATTGGACTGTTTTTGGTGCATTCAGTTGATATCTCTCCACATTTTTTTAATTGGATTCCCTATTTATATGTCTTAAACATTCACCTACTTGATTTACAACATTTCCAAAGGTAAAACAATTTCTAGTTCCCTTAATAAAATTTACCCAATGATTATTTTCAAACTTCTAGTATAAAAGATGATTATTTTTCTTTACTCTATGGGTTTTATTATTTGAATTTGCATGAAAATACATCTTTGTATTCATCTCGAAACCATGAAAGTGATGGTAATGTCAACAGTCTATTTTTTCCTTCATAGAACATCAAACAATCTTTTCATAGTTATTAAATTTCCATGTGGATTGTGCCATTTCTAAATATGGATTTAGTCCACTACATATTGGATCAATGTTTCATTAATGATCAATGATAAAACCAATTTTTACCTCACAAGCCTTATAATATTTTCCTCATAGGTACCAATAGATTTATTATATTTCTAATTCATCTTAATTAAGTCCCTTTAAATTTTCATGTGAATGTTTCATGGGAAGTACTTACTAAAAAATACCCTCTTTAACTAATCTCATTCCATGGAGTCAATTTATTCCTCAATTTTTGTAATGTTAATAATAATACACAATTTATATACTTCACCTTTCAAATGATATACCTCTAAGATACATTTTTCAAGTTCTGATCATATGAAAATGGTGAATAACTTATCCATGAAACTAATCCGCTTATTGGACACTAGTTGATTAGAGTTCTCACTAAATTAAGGTGGATGTTTTCTAATGTAAGACTCAATAGTTCCATGGTCCATACATTACTCATTTTGTAATATTATCCTAAATCATGGATTGAGAGAGTTTTAAGGGAATAAAAACAAAAAAAATCATCCATACTCCCATTTCTTTTGTTTTAACAATAGTTTAATCATAGTGTCATCTTCCAAATTCATTGTTAACATGATTCCAATTGGTTCCAACCGTTGTCTAAAAACAAAATGTATAATGTAATCACCTTTATAGCATAATCAATGTGGTAAATCATATAATCATGAAAATAATTCAAGATATGTCTAAAATTTAAAAAACCCCTTATCTACCTATTAAACTTTTAGGTTTACCCAATGACACATTCAATTCTTCATTTGTTATATTAAGTTTTATATGAGCTTTCTTCACAACATAATCCCTAAAAATAACTAAACCATACTCTAATACCAACCGAAATGACCATAGAATAGAATATAAAAATACTATATAATTTTTTATGAATATTAAATATATTTCAAAATAATACACTCCACATAACTATAAAAGTTTATTATATTTACAGATGTGATACATATTTATATCATTTCATGATGTATCTTCACCATAACCCACAATGTTCTTCTTTTCTAGTACCCTTATTTAATATATCATACTTAAAACCATTCTTAATAACATGGGGATTATAGAAACATAAGAATGCATGATATTAGATTCTCTATAAGGGTTAATAATGTATATATCAACCGAGGATCATATTCAAGTAAAATATAAGAATAAGGGTATAAAAGAATGATCATAAATTACACAGTTTGTACCCATTCAGACATAAATCATAAATCTTAAGACATGGAATAAATATTTATTATTTCAAATTTCATGATTCATAAGAGTAAGGGATCATCATTAATCAAACATGATCCAAAATATCATAAAGTCAAAAAATTTCATGTGAATTTTGGAACAATTAGAGGCATTGAATATAATTTCATTTGTGTAGGTTCAGTTATAAGACTGCCATAGTGGACGAAGTCCCATAATGGATGGGTTTCACTCCTCAGCCACTTTCCATTTTGGTATTGGTTTTACTCCTCATACTATTTTATATTATATCATGGGATATTAATAATTAACTAATTAATTATAGATATTTATAATTCCAGGCCCACCCATCACATAACTAAATCCATACATATGTTTTCCATAAGGACATAGAAACATCCATCTTTCCAACATAACATAAATCATGTAAATGAAACATATTTTTAAAAATTTCAAACTAACATAATCATATGTCATATACTAAAAGAACATGGATTGTATCATTTTATCTTATCCCTGGTTAAGAAAAATATCAAAGGATTTTGAAATTGATGAAAAATACCTTCAAAAGAACATTAAAACCTTTTAAAAACATTAGAAAAATATCCATTTAGTTTGATAATATTATAAATAAATAATCCCAGAATATTGTGAATGGTATTTTATTTGAAAATAACACTAGAAACAATAAATTAAAGATTCAAATAAAATAATGGTCACAATGGTGGTAAAATCTGTTCATGTCATATACATTAAAAGAGAACATTATTTTCACACATTTTTTAAAAGTAAAAATTGATTCATAGGTAAAACATTTGAGAAGATTTAATTTAATAATTTTTATGAAAATAATATGAATTATAAATATTCATTCTCAAGAATTTATTTATGGATAAAACATCCATAATTGTTTTTAATAACATGGATATGGATGAGAAATTTCATCGACTAAAGAGAAAATAAGGTCATATTTTCTTAAAACCATTTTATAAAAAAATTTATGTACGATAAAGATGAAAATGGTAAAAATAATTGTAATTTCATAAATAAAAAAATATAGGGTTTGAAGGATAAATATTATATAATTTCATCAATATAAATTTAACATAGACAATTCAAAAAAGAAATGTGATTATAACATAATCCCATAGCTCAAGTCCTGATGTTTTTCTTACACACTCATGAACTATTTTATAAAAATTATAGATTTATTATATATCTATAAATTAACCATATTAAATATTATATTACAATATAAAAATCCCTTATAATTCCCAATTTTCCATTTATTAACAATTCTTTATTAAAATAAATATTCAGGTGTTAACTGTTCTGTTTTACAAGAATATTTTTAGTTAATGATTTGGATCCTTGCACCATGGGAATTGTTTCATTATCTAAAGAAAAAAAATTAATTTTAAAATTATAATTTTTATTCATTAAATACAATTTTATAACCATTCATATAATGTTTTTATGAAAAATTAATTACATTACCTATTGAAGAATGTATTTCGTACGTATGAATGAGTAATGCTTTCATTTCCCAACGAATAGAAAGAAACAATGGAAACTAATAATATAACTTTAAATAATTATAATTATAAAAACATAAATATATTATATATTCATTATATTCATCCATATTACCATATATGTATGTAATACCTGAAAAAGAACACATCTCTTCATGGTGGTTGTGGTGCGCATGTACATATCAATGATATTATCATTTCTCATAAGACTGAAAAGGATGTAAAAATAGTGAAACATTAACATAAAAAAGGATAGTAATAATACTAATTTCATAAATTTATGATGGTCATATTAGGTTTAGAGGAGGAAAAGGAAAAAATGGAACTTGAAAGATATCATAATGAAAATTACATCTTCTTTATGGAAACCTATGTTAGACTACACCTTAAGCCTTCAGAGGATGGTATTTTCAAAATAAAAAAAGATCTAGTATCTGAGGAAGTAATTTAGGAATATATTTAATAATGTATATGATGACATATATGTATCAATACATCTGAATATGAAAATATATTATGTTCCATTTTTTATGTGACGAGGTTGGAACTATTGTAAATACTTAAAACATTAATATATAATAAATCCATTTTCATGTGAAAGTGTGACAAAAGAAACAAAAATTATAATTTAAGATAATTTTGGTTCAAAATAAACCTAAAATATTTGATCTAGACAATTTTATAGATAATCTTTACCGTTATCTCTATCAACCTTAACCACCCATTAACCCTTTTTAACCATTACCATAATAATGAATTTTTTCCTCTATTACGATTAATTCTAGAAACAAAGAAATTAAAAAATTTAAAAAATGTATACATGATTACTATAAATATAGATATAATTTCATCAAATTCAATATGGTTATATTTTAGAAATTTATTTCGAAATAACCTCATAAAATGAAACAAAATTCATTTTTGATAAATGAATTCTTAAGAATAACAATGATTTTATTCTCATTACTTACCTATAAAAAATCATTAAATCAATGTTAACATATATGATTTTTTATATTATCTTTTTTTTTCAAAAATATAATTCATTAATAGTGATTAATTTAATTTATTATGATAGAAACACATTCTGTGTTTAAAACTAGTTATCTAGAAAAAAACAACTATTTTACATTAAAATGATTTTATATTCATTTATAAAAAATTAATCACCAATAAATTAATGTTATTAAAAAGTAGACAATAAATTTTCATAATTTTAATAATATGAATTTATTTTTAATGAAAATATATATATTTAAGAAATAATTATAAAAAAAACATAAATATAGTTCATGAGGATTAATAGTATTTCATAAATTAATTAGAAATTATTTTCAAAAATTATATACCATATAATGTTCTTCATTTTCTAATTTATAATTATTATTCATATAATTCCATACATTCATGCTTCACAAGATATATGATGCATTAATTTATAAAATATAAATATATTCTAAAATATCACGGTGTTACATTTTCCCCTAATAAAAATATCACCCTCGGTATTCTATCACTCTAATATAAACAAGTTAGGATACCTCTGCCTCATCATATCCTCATGTTACCACATATAATACTCAAATTTATAATTCCTCTATAAAATAATATCCAGTTGAGTAGTATTATTTATTGAGCTTTATCTCTATATTCCAAAATTTCTACAGGTTTCTCCTCATAATAAAGATCAAGCTCCAAATATATGACCTCCTAATTTAGTACATGTTAAGGATATGGTATATAATTTCATAAAAGAGATACATGGAACACATCGTGAACTTATGAGATGTTTGGATGAAGCACTAGATGATAATTTACTGTATTGATATGACTAAAAATCTCTTCATGATTGAAATACCTTGGGGATAGTATTCCCTTCTTTCCAAATATTATGTCTTTCTTCTAAGGACATATATAGAGGAATACCATATCACTAACATTAAAATCTTGTTGTCACCAATGGTTTTATGAATACATTTTTTTACTATAATATACCCAGATATGTTTCTAAATGGTTCTTCCTTTATTTTACATTTCTTTATCTAGATTAGGTCTAAATATCTATAGTTCCCAAGATCCATCCCGTCATATCAGAGTTATGAACTTCTTTTCATAGTGGGTTTCATAAGAAACCATTTCAATTTTCTTGTAAAAGTTATTATTATAATAAAATTCAACTGGAAGAAGGTGTTGATCCCAATTACCTTTAAAATACATAGTTTAATCTCTCATCATATCTTCTATGGTTTGAATGGTCCTCTTAGTCTAACCATCAATATGAGGATTACAAGTATTATTTAAGCTCAACTCAACATTCAAATAATTATGAATACTTCTCTAAAACATTGAGGTTAACCTCATATCTCAATCAAATATGATTGAGAGTGGAATTTCATGAATCCTTACCACTTACATAATGTATAACCTAGAAATATGATCAATATATAAATATTCATCTGTAATAATGAAATTTTTTATAATGAAATCAAGTCCTACCAAAATATCATTGTTCCCTTTAGATTTATTGGGGTTTCCAATGATAACATCCATAATGATGTTTTACCATTTCCCATAAGGTATGGTTAATGGTTGTAATATCACTTTATAATTCTATCTCTCAGCCTTAACTTCATGACATTATAATCACTAAGATATATACTCTCCAATATCTCCCCATTTGTTATACTTCCAAAAAGTATCTTTAGGGTCTATATATATCTTCATACATATAGGATTAATAGATAATAATGAACTATGTACTTAATCTAAAATCTTCTTCTTTAATTATGGTATGGCATAGACACTATAAGGCCCCGGCCTTAAACCTTACTTAATATTGAATTAAATGAATAATTCACATTGAGGATCTTTTCAAGTTTAGAGTTTTAGAGAATTAGATCATAAATCATGAATTACATTCCACATTTATGTGAAGTGGTTACATAAAAGATAGTATTTGTTTTTTCCCATCAACGGAAACATATTTAAAATAAAACATGGATTCTTTCTTGACACTTCCTTGACATAATCATCATATCATGCACCTTTCCCTTGACCTGTGAAAAACATTTCAAAAACATGGGATGAGCATAAAAAGCTCATTAAGGGATATAAAAGTTTTAAAGGAAAACATTAGTCCATGTATGAAAACATACTTTACTCATAAAACATAAGCATTTTAACATACCTCATCAATCATGAATAAATCATAGAAATCATAAGACATAAAGGTAACTTGAGGCATTCATAACATTCTTACGTAGGGAGTAACCCTCTTGGTTACGTTTGGAATACCCATCATAGTATATTCCCTAAATCTCTTCGGATAAACCCTAACGTTTCACTCCTTCGCGTTACCCAATGCATTGGAGAGCTATATCGGGCTCACCCGCCCTTAGTTTATCATGGAACCACCCGTTTTCATAACAATTCCCAATAACCATAACATAAACGTATCACATAAAACATGAATAAAGGAAAAATAACATTTCCACATCACAATATAACATTTTAGGATATTGGAATAATTAATCCATTAAAAACCCCATTTTCAAAACCATTTAAAACATTTAATAATAAGATTTTTTAATCAAAGTGTCCCGTACCACCTTGAATATTTTAACATTTTAAACCATTAATATAAATATAAATAAATCCTTAAAACCATTTTTAAAACATGGATATTAATAATAACAAATCATTAAAACATTTAAAGCGATATTTTGGTTAAAGGGTTTTTACCAAAATTAGAGACACTTGAATACAATAATTGAGGAATAACATTTAGTCAGAACTTTATAATATAATGAGAATAAATGGATTCATGATATAATATTCCAAAGGACAGTATATAAACCATATAATAGTTAATTGGTTCATAACAACAATGAAGTCTCAATAGAAATGTAAAATGTAATGAAATCCCTTATAAAGAAGGTATCCTTAAATTAAGGATAAATCAATCTCAAAATTATGTGTGACAAATATAAATACACCCAATATAAGTGGATATTAAGTGTAAAACAATAAAAGTTCATTCACACATATTCAAAGGATTACATATTCAATAACTACATGTTGAACCCAAAGAAATCAAAATTGGGTTAAAAAGTTCCCTTGGTAAAATTCTACAGCCTAACGGCGTCACATCAAAATTCAGAAAATGAGTTGATGAGAGATAAAAAGGGTATCTCATCACTTGGACATAAAATTTACATCAATAAGGATATATAAGAACATATCCCAACATAATAGTATGTGAATTAAAATACATAACAAAAGAAGTCTTTTAAAAAGAGGAGGGTGAAAGGTTCCCTTACCGACATGGGTATCTTTCGAAACATACACCCCGTGAAAGAAGGACAATAAAACATTGGTGTAAATACTCATAAATGAAATTATATTAAACAATGAGTAATATAATGGGCAGTACATACACCACTCAAAGGAAATTGTGGCAAATGTAGCATAAATCTCAAGGGAATAAAAGTGAGATGAAAGATCCCTTATGAAAACTCGGCAGCCTAACGGCGCCACATAAAACTTCCAAAAATGTATTGATGAGATAGAATAGGGTATCTCATAATATTACAATAAAATTTATAGAAATAGGAATATAAAAGAACATCCCCCATCATAACAAATAGGAGCTTAAAATAAGTGACATAAAGGAGAGTACTTAAAAAGAAAGAGAGAGATTAGATCTCTTATGAAAATTCGGAAGCCTAACAGCGCCACTCAAAACATCCAAAAATGGATTGATGAGAGAGAATAGGGTCTCTCAACATATGAACATAAAAATTACATTAAGAGTAATATAAAAGAACATCCCAATCACAAGAAAGATGAGCTTAAAAGGAGTGACATAAAATAGTGTACTTAAAAAGAAAGAGAGGAGTAGGATCCCTTACCTCAGGTCCGACATGACTCGATCATTCTTTAACATCCTGAATAATAAACTTGAGTTAATTTCTACTTTCTTAATAACCTTTTTCAAGTTCATTATTCCTTTTATATCACTTATTTCCATTTTATAAACATTATGTAATCATTTAAGTTAATAATGTTTGTTTTGTCGATATTTGGTTCTTAAGTCGAAAGTGGACTTCTTACAATTACATGTTCTTCGTGTGGTCAAAGGTTTATTATATCCAGAATGATATTCATGATTTGGATATCATATATATCATATATATCCATAATATACATGTATTTATAATATTACATAATCATTTAGAGGTAATAAATGAAATGCACCGTTCATGGAGACAGTAAGCCGTACGTACGCATGAACGCTACTTTCATTTCTATGTCATATTAATGGAATTAAAACTAAATGAGAGGTATGTATATTTTAATTCCAGAATTATATTCATCATTTATATGTAACATACATCATATATAATAACTTTAAATACACCCTTTATACATCCCACATATGTCATTAACGAATCAAATCACTTTGAGGGGGCGGTAGTCCGCACTTCCTAAAATGAAATTATCGTGTTTACCCACAATGGAAACCATAAAGGTATGCCAAAAAAGAAAAATACATAAGCTTAAGTAAAACATAAACATATTATATATCATATATAAATATAGTTACTTATTAATGGCCACCTTTTAAGGTGTTATATGAGTGTTGAACAATCATCGTTTCGTGAGGCAGAAATTCTCCATCCACAGAAACAATATGTTCTTTAACCATTTGATGTAGGTGTGTGTAAGTGTATCTCGAATTATTCTTATAACAACATCCTAGTATATTTATGATACTGGATTTGTTACAAAAGAAATTAATAAAAAGAGTTTAGGGGGTTGGAGAAGCAAAATAAAACAAAAGAACACAAGTGAAGACATTACCTTAAAATCGGGTAACTCCCTTTAGTTTGAGCTCAAAGGCATCCTTGGGAAGACTTCTTCCCAAAGTGAGGATTCAAGGAGTTATAGAGGGATGTGAAGAGACAAAATGGGCAGGTTTTGGCCGATCCAAAGGCTTTGTAAGTGTGGGTAAGGAGGTAGAGGTGGGGGCCTATTATAAGAGGAGAGGAGGGGCACTCTTGGAAAGTAAAGAAATTCTACTTTATTTTAGAATGAGTTTCTGATTTTAATGGTCCCAAATAGATGTGTTTGGAGGATAAGGTGATAAGGGTTCTAAATCCACCCATAAAATAGGTTTTGGACATGTTCAGGTCTTAGATTTTACATTATCTTTCCATTTTATTTAAATCGTTAAATAATGAGGTCATCGCTGCATCATCATGATGTCATAAATAATTTAATTTATTTAATGTATAAAAATTATAAAAAAATAATATGATCTAGGAAATATTTTTATCTTTCCAATTACTATTTATAGTAAAAAATATGACTTGTATAACCCTATTTAAAATTTGATTTAGTAAAACAACTCATGTTTGTGTCATTTTAATTTTAACATTAAATAAAAAGGTATTTATGTCATTTTCCATCCAAAGTGGCTCCATGGGGTCCCCAAGTTGACCCATGGATTTCCTTGGTCGGCCATGACTCATCCTATGAGGGTAGGACATGTGTCTAGGTCATTTCATATTATTAAAACATTATTTTACCTTAAACTACACTAATTACCTCTAATCGCGATTAAAAACTTAATAAGTTACTATTCACCAAAAAATTATTCTAATCTCATTGAACCACATTTTACTTATTAATGACAACCATGTATGTCGGATTTTTGAAATTCAAAACACGAAGATGGAAAATTTTCATTTAGACGGAAAAATCAGTTTTTATAAGTACCACTTAGTGGTTTCACTATTCATCAAAATTGAAGTTTTTCAGAAAATTACCAAAAATTCACCCTAAGCTATATTTGATATTCCGAATTCAAAAATGATGTCTATTTTACAAAATTAAAAACATATAAGTAGAATTAATTAATTTAATAATTAATTCCCGCTGTCAAAACAAATAGTGTGTTTTTATGAAACAAAATGTATCAAAAGATTGACACTAGTTTAAGTCCGATTTCAAAGTGAAATTAATTCCAACGATCACTATTGGATTAAATGGTAAAAATATATTCTAATTTCACTTTAAAACCAATTCAAAAGATAATATAATCATATAAATAAATTAGATTAAAAAGAGGTTTTGAATTAAAATACAACATTTTTCACTATTCATTAAAAATTGAACTTTTTCGGAAAAATACCAAAAATTTACACAAAGTAAATTTTGATGTCCCGATTCTAAAGAATAATTTTATTTTGTCAAATATAACACATAAAATTGTCAAAAAGTGGATTTAAAAGAGGTTCTCCATCAAAAGGCGTTTAATCGACCTTTTAAAGAATATTGGAATGTTTACGCTTAAAATTGGATTCATTCGCATTTTTAATCCTATAACATTTATTGTAAAGAGTAAAAATATTTGACAAACATATATAATAATTTTTTAGTTAGTTCTGTTCATTCCCGCCATTACAACGGCTCTGCATTAACTACCATTTAAAATAATATTATTTTATTGTTAGAGTGCATCGTAAGATTCCCAAGAAACTCGTTGTTGCGTATTGGGTACGCCATCGAGCATAGCATTCCCCTTTAAAGTAATATTAATATTTTATTCACAAATATGGATAAATATAAAAATGTCGTATTCTTTATTTACCTGGGGTGTTACATACTTCCCCCCTTTTGGGAATTGCTTCCTCGCAATTTTAAAAATTGGGCTTGGAAACTTCATTGAAAATCTCACATCGGAACAAGAGTCAGTAAAACAATCACTTTAAAATAAATAAAGATAAGTACAAAGGTCACCCGAGTTAACCCATACTAGGATTCCAAGTATGAAAATATAGACATGGAGGAAAAAACAAAGGGTCGTGTTCTGATGGAGAGTGATAGTAAACATGTCTAGAAGAAAGTTAACCATAATAAAATCACAAACTTGTGATGGGTTAAATGGTATTCGATTCCCCAGTAGGAAAAGTTAACAGACAACATTTTTTTTTTAAGTTACTTTTCATTGAGGAATTTATTTTTGATCTTAAGGAAACATACTTACTTGTCATGTTGACTTTCGAATTTTACTAGATTTCTTACACAAACTCATACTTTCCCCAAAAGACGAGTATTTAGGAAGACTTGTTCACATTAAGAGTACTATAATCAACTTCTAGAGGATCACCTAATCCACAAAAGAGAACTATATACTTCCCATATCTTTAGACCTTAACCAAAACCAAAACTAAAAAGGTTAGTACAAGATCAGATAATCCAGAAAAGGATAACCCTTTATAAAAAAGAAAATTTATTCTTAATCTCCAAAATTTGTCCCACAAAACCCAAAGTTCAACGAGGACCATTAAATAAAAAATTTGTCCATAAAATTATTCAAACTAAACCAAACTAAGATTGAAACCCAAATATTTGAAGGATTTAGTTACATAGTCTTCCAAGTTAAATCGTAACATTTATCTCCAAACAACATCAGTTGCTCTTAATGTATCGTATTGAAAATTAATTAACCTAATCACATATCCTCCATGACAGGTTAATAAATTTCCATAGATAACCCAAAATAAGCATACTCTTAATTCATAAAATCATCTAACTAAAACGAATTAGTCAAACTAACCAGGGACTTCACGTAGTCCAGTGGTAGGCGATAAATACCAGTCACACTTTGGTTGTGGGTTCGATTCTTGCATCTTTGTCTAGCACGACGGGTTGTCACACAGTCTGTGTATTGTCCTTTTTCCAAAACTATATAATTCTTAAAACATTCCCCAAAATGAGATAAAATCTCAAAAAAATAATCATAAAATATTTTAACCTCAAGTTTATCTCATGCCTTTAATTTTCCATCATAACATATAATAACCCATAATTACCTCAAAAGTAAGGATCATATAAACCCTAATGGTTACCTTTATAATTATTACCTGAACTTCCACATCGATTGGTCATCTCATACATAATGCATTACAGAACATACAAAGGTTCAAGTGGATGATCATGACTCCTTTATAGTTGGTTTAGAACATCATGAGTTTCCTCATTGAATACCCCATTTCATCCAGTCTCTTAATCAGAGAACCACCACAGTTTCCTTAAAACCTATTGTCACTTTGGTGCCTTCTAGATCCATCCATTCACTAAAAATAGAAATGTGAGTGTGAGTATATAAACAAAACCATCATGTACTAATGAGGAAGATAAACACTAAGATATACTTACATATTCACTTTATCTAAAACAAGGACTCTTTCTGAAATCCTAACCATTATGTTAATGTCACTTATGCTTAGAGGATACCCTAACCTCTAAAGTTATCTAAACCAACCTCTAATACCAACTATAAGACCCCGTCCTTAAACCTTACTTAATATTGAATTAAATGAATAGTTCACATTGAGGATCTATTCAGGTTTAGAGTTTTAGAGAATTAGATCATAAATCATGAATTACATTCCACATTTATGTGAAGTGGTTACATAAAAGATAGTATTTGTTTTTTCCCATCAACGGAAACATATTTAAAATAAAACATGGATTCTTTCTTGACACTTACTTGACATAATCATCATATCATGCACCTTTCCCTTGACCTGTGAAAAACATTTCAAAAACTTGGGATGAGCATAAAAATCTCAGTAAGGGATATAAAAGTATGAAAGGAAAACATTAGTCCATGTATGAAAATATACTTTACTCATAAAACGTAAGCATTTTAACATACCTCATCAATCATGAATAAATCATAGAAATCATAAGACATAAAGGTAACTTGAGGCATTCATAACATTATTACGTAGGGAGTAACCCTCTTGGTTACGTTTTGAATACCCATCATAGTATATTCCCTAAATCTCTTCGGAGAAACCTTAACGTTTCACTCCTTCACGTTACCCAATGCATTGGAGAGCTATATTGGGCTCACCCGCCCTTAGTTCATCACAGAACCACCTGTTTTCATAAAAATTCCCAAGAAACATAACATAAACGTATCACATAAAACATGCATAAAGGAAACAGAACATTTCCACATCACAATATAACATTTTAGGATATTGGAATAATGAATCCATTCAAAAAAACCCATTTTCAAAACCATTTAAAACATTTAATAAAGAGATTTTTGAATCAAAGTGTCCCGTACCACCTTGAAGCTTTTAACATTTTAAACCATTAATATCCATATAAACAAATCCTTAAAAACATTTTGAAATCATGGATATTAATAAGAATAAATGATTAAAACATTTAAAGCGATATTTTGGTTAAAGGGTTTTTACCAAAATTAGACACACTTGAATACAATAATTGAGGAATAACATTTATTCAGAACTTTATAATATCATGAGAATAAATGGATTCATGATATAATATTCCAAAGGACAGTATATACAACATATAAGAGTTAATTGGTGCATAACAACAATTAAGTCTCAATAAAAATGTAAAATGTGATGAAATCCCTTATAAAGAAGGTATCCTTAAATTAAGGATAAATCAATCTCAAAATTATGTGTGAAAAATATAAATACACCCAATATAAGTGGATATTAAGTGTAAAATAATAAAATTTCATTAACACATATTCAAAGGATGACATATTCAATAACTATATGTTGAACCCAAAGAAATCAAAATTGGGTTAAAAAGTTCCCTAGGTAAAATTCGACAGCCTAACGGCGTCACTTCCAAATTCAGAAAATGAGTTGATGAGAGATAAAAAGGGTATCTAATCACTTGGACATAAAATTTAAATCAATAAGGATATATAAGAACATATCCCAACATAATATTATGTGAATTAAAATACATAACAAAAGAAGTATTTTAAAAAGAGGAGGGTGAAAGGTTCTCTTACCTACATGGGTATCATTCGAAACATACACCCCGTGAAAGAAGGACAATACAACATTGGTTTAAATAATCATAAATTAAATTTTATTACACAATGAGTAAAATAATGGGCATTATATACACCAATCAAAGGAAATTGTGGCAAATGTAGTATAAATCTCACAGGAATAAAAGTGAGATGAAAGATCCCTTATGAAAACTCGGCAGCCTAACGGCGCCACTTAAAACTTCCAAAAATGTATTGATGAGATCGAATAGGGTATCTCATAATATTACAATAAAATGTACAGGAAGAGGAATATAAAAGAACATCCCCCATCATAACAAAGAGGAGCTTAAAAGAAGTGACATAAAGGAGAGTTCTTAAAAAGAAAGAGAGAGATTAGATCTCTTACGAAAATTCGGTAGCCTAACAGCGCCACTCAAAACTTCCAAAAATGGATTGATGAGAGAGAATAGGGTCTCTCATAATATGAACATAAAAATTACATTAATATTAATATAAAATAACATCCCAATCACAAGAAATATGAGCATAAAAGGAGTGACATAAAAAAGTGTACTTAAAAAGAAAGAGAAGAGTATGATCCCTTACCTCGGGTCCGACTTGACTCGATCATTCTTTAACATCCTGAATAATAAAATTGAGTTAATTTCTACTTTCTTAAGAACCTTTTTCAAGTTCATTATTCCTTTTATATCACTTATTTCCATGTTATAAACATTATGTAATCATTTAAGTTAATAATGTTTGTTTTGTCGATATTTGGTTCTTAAGTCGAAAGTGGACTTCTTACAATTACATGTTCTTCGTGTGGTCAAAGGTTCATTATATACAGAATGATATTCATGATTTGGATATCATATATATCATATATATCCAGAATATACATGTATTTATAATATTACATAATCATTTAGAGGTAATAAATGAAATGCACCGTTCATGGAGACGGTAAGCCGTATGTACGCATGAACGCTACTTTCATTTCTATGTCATATTAATGGAATTAAAACTAAATGATAGGTATGTATATTTTAATTACAGAATTATATTCATCATTTATATGTAACATAAATCATATATAATAACTTTAAATACACCCTTTATACATCCCACATATGGCATTAATGAATCAAATCACTTTGAGGGGGCGGTAGTCCGCACTTCCTAAAATGAAATTATCGTGTTTACCCACAATGGAAACCATAAAGGTATGCCAAAAAAGAAAAATAAAGAAGCTTAAGTAAAACATAAACATATTATATATCATATATAAATGTATTTACATCTTAATGGATACCTTTTAAGGTGTTATATGAGTGTTGAACAATAATCGTTTCGTGAGGTAGAAATTCGCCATCCACAGAAACAGTATGTTCTTTAACCATTTGATGTAGGTGTGTATAAGTGTATCTCGAATGATTATTATAACAACATTCTAGTATATTGAATATACTGTATTTGTTACAAAATAAATTAATAAAAATATTTTAGGGGGTTGGAGAAGCAAAATAAAACAAAAGAACACAAGGGAAGACATTACCTTAAAATCAGGTAACTCCCTTTAGTTTGAGCTCAAAGGCTTCCTTGGGAAGACTTCTGCCCAAAGTGAGGCTTCAAGGAGTTAGAGATGGATGTGAAGAGACAAAATTGGCAGGGTTTGGCCGAGAAAAAGGCTTTGGAAGTGTGGGTAAGGAGGTAAAGGTGGGGGCCTTTTATAAGTGGAGAGGAGGGACACTCTTGGAAAGTAAAGAAATGTTACTTTATTTTAGAATGAGTTTCGGATTTTAATGGACCCACATTGATGTGTTTTGAGGATAAGGTGATAAGGGTTCTAAATCCACCCATACAATAGGTTTTGGACATGTTTAGGTCTTAGATTTTACATTATCTTTCCATTTTATTTAAATTGTTAAATAATGAGGTCATCGCTGCATCATCATGATGTCATAAATAATTTAATTTATTTAATGTATAAAAATTATAAAAAAATACTATAATCTAGGAAATCTTTTTATCTTTCCAATTACTATTTATAGTCAAAAATTGGACTTGTATAACCCCATTTAAAAATTGATTTAGTAAAACAACTCATGTTTGTGTCATTTTAATTTTAACATTAAATAAAAAGGAATTTATGTCGTTTTCCAACCAAAGTGGCTCCATGGGGTCCCCAAGTTGACCCATGGATTTTCTTGGTTGGCCATGACTCATCCAATGAGGTTAGGACATGTGTCTAGGTCATTTCATATTATTAAAACATTATTTTACCTTAAACTACACTAATTACCACTAATCGCGATTAAAAACTTAATAAGTTACTATTCACCAAAAAATTATTCTAATCCCATTGAACCAAATTTTACTTCTTAATGAAAACCATGTATGTCGGATTTTTGAAATTCAAAACACAAATATGGAAAAATTTCATTTAAACGGAAAAATCAGTTTTTATAAGTACCACTTAGTGGTTTCACTATTCATCAAAATTGAAGTTTTTCAAAAAATTACCAAAAATTCGCCCTAAGCTATATTTGATAATCCGAATTCAAAAATGATGTCTATTTTACAAAATTAAAAACATATATGTTGAATTAATTAATTTAATAATTTATTCCCGCTGTCAAAAAATAGCATGTTTTTCTGAAACAAAATGTATCAAAAGATTGACACTAGTTTAAGTCCGATTTCAAAGTGAAATTAATTCCAACGAACATTATTGGATTAAATGGTAAAAATATATTCTAATTTCACTTTAAAACCAAATAAAAATATAATCTAATCATATAAATAAATTAGATTAAAAAGAGGTTTTGAATTAAAATACAACATTTTCACTATTCATTAAAAATTGAACTTTTTCGGAAAAATACCAAAAATTTACACAAAGTAAATTTTGATGTCCCGATTCTAAATAAGAATTTTATTTTGTCAAATATAACACATAAAATTGTCAAAAAGTGGATTTAAAAGAGGTTCTCCATCAAAAAGGCGGTTAATCGACCTTTTAAAGAATATTGGAATGTTTACGCTTAAAATTTGATTCATTCGCATTTTTAATCCTATAACATTTATTGTAAAGAGTAAAAATATTTTACAAACATATATAATCATTTTTTAGTTAGTTCTGTTCATTCCCGCCATTACAACGGCTAGGCATTAACTACCATTTAAAATAATATTATTTTTTTATTAGAGTGCAACGTAAGATTCCCAAGAAACTCATTGTTGCGTATTGGGTACGCCATCGAGCATAGCATTCCCCTTTAAAGTAATATTAATATTTTATTCACAAATATGGATAAATATAAAAATGTCATATTCTTTATTTACCTGGGGTGTTACAGACACCTAATATCTTCATGAACCAGATCATTCCCTTCTGTTTTAATTTTAACTATAAAATAATCCTTACCTTGTCTTCTATCTCCTTGTAATACTTTTGTGAATATTTAATCTTTAAATGAACGGATTATTGAATATTTATGAAGGAAATATAGGATCCTTATCCTTTTCTACTATTTCATGTTTATTCATATACAAATCCATATGTATTGGATATATTTAAATCCTCATAATAGAAAAACTACCATGGTCCTTCAGAATCATAGTATCAATGACCTTTTTCACCTTAACATGGTGGTAATGTATTGAGAAGTTATAATATATAATCAAGTACAACCATCTCATTTAATGCATATTCAACTCTTTCTCTATGAATAAATACTTCATGATTTTATTATCAGTATATGTGTGTATATATATAACAACTTTCAATATAAATATAATGCCTCTATAACTTCAAAGAAATATTTTTACCATTTCCAGTTCCAAATCAAGAGTCAATTAATTTTCTTCATGAACCTCCAATTTGAGAGAGGAATATGAAACCTTCTTTTCATTAAACATGAAAACACATCCCTTTCCCTTCAATTTTGTATCATTATAGATCAAAAACCAATATCCACTATATGGTAGTGCTAGAACATATTCACTAACCAACCTCCCCTTCAATTCCTTGAAAAAAAAAATTACATTAAAATTTCAAAAAGAATTTGGATCCCTTCCATATAAACATGGTTATTTTATTTGATAGCCATGAGATATTTCTCAAAATGTGACTATAGTATCTATCAAACCTAATAAAACTATATATTTATATCACTATTGTTCAATAACTTCCATATTTGAGTGATCTACTGGTATATCATCCCTTTTAATTAAGTGACACAATAAGGATATATCATATAGCTAGAAATTACATTTAATAATTATTTCATACATTTTATACATCCTCATTGTCTTCAACACAATCCTCAAATGATATTCATGCTCATAATTTTTCATATAATATATAATAATATAAACAATAAAGACTTCCAAAAACTTATTAAGGTAATCTCTAATAAAACTGTACACTATATCTATAAATCTAATAAGGCTCTTGGAAATTCTAAATGGAATAATCATAATTTTATAGTATCTGTACATTATAAAGATGAATATTTTGTACATTTCCTCTACTTTGGACCTCAAATTATGATATCCATATCAGAGGTCAATATTTGAAAATTATTGATCTTTTAAAAATTGATCAAAATAATAATAAACACAGGGTTGATGATACTTTTTCTTTATTATAATATTCTCAAGAACCCGATAATCAATGAAAAGATAAATTGAACCATCTTTCTTTGTAATAAAAAGAAAATGTACACCCCTTGGTGACACACATGTATGAATGAATATCTTACCTATATTCTTTTAGAGTTTGTTTCTTAATTACATAAACTCAATCGCAGTCATTCTGTAAAGATTATTTGAAATAGTTGTAGATATAAGAATGAGTACTGTTGAAAAATAAACTTGTAGATTCCAGAAAATACTAACAAAATCATTATGAAATATGTTTTAAAATTCCCATCCAATAATAATATAATTAATTTAGAGTTTTTACCAGTCCATTTTAGATAGATTCCCCTTAGGAATAGGTAATAAGACTCATATAATTGAAGTAGTTTACATTGGACGTTTTTTTTCAACCTCACAGTAATAGACAATGATTAGAAATTTTGGATTTTGGAATGTTATTTCCCTACCTTAGAAATTTATGTGTGATATATATGTATATATATAGCGAATACAAGGCCAAAATGACACAAAATTCATCTAGAGGTTGAATAACCAGATATTGAGGGAGAACATTCCAAAAATCATTCACTGGAGAGGAGCTATAAACATGATATAAAAGCATCATACTATTATGAGATTTAATTGATAATTTAACATATAATTATTGAGGTGGTGATGATAATGAAATAAAATATTCTTTAAATTTAATAGAGTGGGTTCAACTAGAATAAAATAAGACATTTGTATTTCTAGAGTGGATGATAATTATATCATTCACCACCTAATTCCAATGACCCACTTTTGTAATTTTTATCTCAAGAGATTTTACTTTGACACTTATATTACGTGTTTGTTTAAGTTGATTGTTATCATTAAAACTTACATTCATTCAATGGTTAGAATAATTATTATACTCCTTGTAGTCGTATCATTAGAGTTTGTTTGGTGCATTCAATTTATAAAACTATAAATTTATTTAAATAACTTGCCTCTTTAAATCTCTAAAATATTAACTTGATTAATGGTATTCCTTTCCCTGCTTAAAACATTTACCAGTTATTATAATAAAATTTCCCCCATGATTCATTCCACACTTCTGGTATAATGGAAGATTCATTTTCTTCCCACCCTGGGATTTATTATTATAATTTCCTTGAAAGTCCATATTTCTATTTTTATCTCAACCACAATAATTTTAGGAATATCTACTCTTTATTTATACCTTGAGATAACATAAAGAAATTATTTATAACTAATAATGTATCTAATGTCTAGAACATTTTGGATTCTTTTTTTTAGACAAGAAATAAATGAACAATTTTGATTTCAAGTTCATGGGTAAAACCATAATCGTAACTCAAAATTCTTGTAAAATTTTCCTCATAGTTACCAAATTATTATTCATCCTTCTATTTAAGATCCAGAATTTCCCTTTATATTTTCTTGCAAAAAGTTCATGGAAAATAATTACTAAAAAATAAACTCTTAAACTCACCCCATTCCATGGAGTTTACTTTTTCAATTATATCTTATGCTTAATAAGATTACACTATTAATGAATTTCTCCTACCAAATGATAAACCACCATGAAAAAATATTCATGATCTGATCACTAGAGAATGATGAGTATATTTTAAGTGGTAATATTATATTTATTATAAATTAGTGGATCATAATAGTAACAAAAATATGGTGGATTTTTCCTCATGGAAATATCAATGGTTCCATGGTCCCTACTTTTGTCATTTGGAATCTCATCTTGATACATGTCCTAAGAGAGTTAAGTTAGTATATCAATAATAGTTTCCATTTCATGTCTCATGCCATTTAGTTTCATAAGAGTATAGTCATTATATTATATTCCACATTCATTATTCATATGAATCCTATGATTTATATATATTGTCTAAAACAAAATTTCATATTGTAAGAACCAAGATAAAAACATCAGGGTGAAAAATAAAATAAACATGAAAACATTTGTGATTTGTCCTAAATTATGAAACCTTATTAAAAAACTATGAAATTTTTAGTTTCAATTTATTTCCTATTCATCAAAGGTTTTATTTATTTTAATTTTAATATTCTTCATAACCTAATCTTCAAAAATAACTAAACCCTACTCTAATACCAATTGATGAAAACAGACTATAACTTACATAAATATTTCATCATTTTAGATGAATATTCATTATATTTTACTATAATATACACTCCCATTACAATAAAGGTTTATTATTTTTGGAGACTAGATACATTTTCAACTTAATTAATGAAATATCTTCAACCTATCTAATAAATTTATTCTCTCATAGTACCCTTCTTAGACATTTCATACCGAAAACATTTCTCCATAACCTAGGGAAAATTGAAAAATAATAAAGGGTGAGATCGGATATTCAGTAAGGGTAAATATCGTAGATATTAATCTATGATGATATACAATCATAAGATAAGAATAAGGGTTGGAGATCATGATAATGACTTACATATTTTATACCTATAAAGACCAAAATTTACATACATAAATATTACATCTAACTATATGATTATTGACTGCATATCATTACGATTCATGCTATAACTATAAATGATTAGTGTCTTTGGAATCTTGAATACACAATAAACTGGTATAAAAAAGATCTACATCATCTCCCATTTAGTTCTTCACAATTACCACCCTTGTTAGACATATCATACTTAAAACCATTATTCATATCCTAGGGAAAATGAAACATAAGAAATGGTGTGCTTAGATTCTCAGTAAGGTTAAATAAATAAGATATCTATCAATGAATATATGTAAAAATATCATGAGAAAATGGGTATAAGAACATTATATTAACATTTGAAATTCATTCCCAACAATTCATATAATATTGATTCATAAAATATATATTGGAGTTTTATAATACATTAATAATAAAGGAATAAAAATTTATAATCCATGAGATTATGATATTGTCATAAGATTATGTCACGAAAGAGTGTACTAAGGTGTGGAATAATCATAATCATTAAAATATTATGTCAAGTCTCCCCACTAAGACACTAATCAAATGTTATTATTGGGATAACAACCATTGTACCTACATTTGATTTAGGATATCCTCTCATGTACCCTCTTTTGGGATTGGGATAGCCTCCCATGTACACTCTTTTGGGATATTATAACTTCAATTGTACTATTTTTGGGCTTTAAATAACCTCGCATGTACTATATGAGTTCCTAAAACATTAATCATTAACTAATGAATTTGAGGGATATAACAGAACCACTCATCACATAATCATAATACATTCTTATATATGACACAAGATAGTGAAAACATTTATCATTACATTAAATCTTAACACATCGAAAAGAAAATGGGTTTCATCCATATGAAAATATAATATTCACAAACCCTATAGAGAAAGTATTATGATTTTATCATTGGATAATTTTCCTAATAAGGAATAGGAAACACCAAAGGATATTTTTATATATGAAGATATCTTTAAATTTTCCCTTGAACATTTTTTTGAGGAAAATATGGTTTTCATTTTGAAATCGTTTATTTAAAATATAGAAGTTTCCATTATATTAATGACAACATTTTCTTTGAAAAGTACCATGGAATATTATTAAGGAATATTAAAAGAAAATAAAATTTACTATGGTAGTAAAATTCATTATTTTAGTATAATTTAAGGAAAATATTCATTTCACATTTTATGTAAGAACTCAAAACTTCCATGATTGGAAAATGATAAGAAGATTCACTTTAAACCATGGTAAAGAAATTCAAATATAGATAAAAATTATTTTAAATAATATTCTTATAATAGTAAAAATATTAAAGAAATTTTTATAAATAATTTGTGGACATATAAGAACATATTCCCATCTAAAGAGAGAAATAATGTTTTTTCCCGAAAAATTAGTTTTTTGAGTACTTAAATATATTAAAATGAATAAAAAACATGTAATATATAGAAATAACCTAAGGAGAATAAAATATATAATATTGTGGAGGGTTAAATCTTATAATTTTATCATTGAAAATTTTATCATAAATAATCTTGGTAAAAAATGAGATTATAATATAAAACCCTTACCTCATGTTCGAGTTTCTTTATATTCACTCTAACCATATCTTTTTAGGGACCTTTATTGTTTTACAATGAAACCGTGGAAGGGAGGTCTGAGAAGGCTATTAGAATCTCAAGGATGAGTGGAATTAATCTAAGATGGATTTTTAGTAGGGAATGGATGATCTTGATAGAAATAATTGTGTGAATAAGGGAGGATAAGAGGACCCCTTTTATAAGTGGGTGGAATAAGTAATTACATAATTGATTTTAATATTATAAGGTCAATTGCATGTGAAAGTGGATCCAAATGTATATTAAATCAATTTTAGGATAATATAAGTTTTAAATATATTAAAAAAATAAATATTGTACATATTTATGTGGAATTCCTTTCCCTCTCACTTAGTTTATCCCTTAGTAAACATGTTTTAACATTAACCATGGCAACAAATTTTTTCAAATTTTACTATTCAATAAGTCAAAAATTTAAGTTAAAATTATTTAATTATATTAATTATTAAAATTAAAAATAATGAATCAATTTTTCTATATTCTATATAAAAATATTGTGGAAATTAAATTTAAATAAGCCTGAAAAACTTAATAAAAACACAATTATAGAAAAACCCATTTTTAAGCATAAAGATGATTTTTCTTCCATTACATTAATTGTAAATATCATAAAATTGATGTTAAAATATATTATTTAATATCTCATATATAATTTTTATTAAAATATTAATTAATATATATTATTAAAATTTATTAATATAATAACACATTGTGCACAAAAAAATAGTTTTTATTAAAATGGTTTTTTAATCCAAAAAATGAACCTCAAACAAATTACAATATAATATTAATTACCATATAAATAATTATAATATTTATAATTAAAGGTTACTGATGTTAAATTAATATAAAATTATTAACATAATTTTAATTTTTAAATTAAAAGAAATGATAATTTTATGAAAAACGGTATTTTAGTTATTCATTTAAAAATAAAACATTATATAAAATCCAAAAAATTCATAATAAGATAAAATTGAGATGATTATTTAAAAAAATATATTCATTATATCATATAAATTTCAAAAAATGGTATTAATTAATTATAATTTACACATGAAAAAATGTATAAAATCCATTTTAATGAACAATATATTTTTGTTGCGAAAATAACTTTACAGAAAATTGGGTACATATTTATTATTAGTTGTTCAATAAATTTAATTTATTTAAATCCTTTTTAAATATTTATCAGAATGTGTTTATTATTATTAATACCTAAAAAATTTAACATCTTGGTTATAAAGGGTTACTAAATAGCATTTCATTTAGAATCCGGGTTGCATATAAAGCAGGATATTGATTACATAAAATTTATTTCAAAAGATATACATATAAAATATTGTGTTTTTATGTTCAACCCCCATTAAAAATTAATTCTTGAAATTACATCAATTTGATATAGTAAAATAATGATATCTCTATTTTATCACATCCTTAGGTTCCCATGTATCTTCCTTGAATTTTTCATTCCTATAAATAACATTAACATGATAAGTAATCTTCTTCCATAGAAAATTATCTGCATGATACAATATTCATACCAATCGTTCCTTATAATAAATATCATTCTCCATTGGGGAAACCTTTGAGTTCTATAATTTTTACAGTTAGGTATTTATTTCCTTTGAGAGATATATGCAACACTTCATGAGCTAGAGAGAGGATTGTTGGAAGTTCCAAGTGATATGTTATAGTCCCTACTTAGTCAAAAATCTTGAAGGGAAAAACATAACTTATAATTAACTTTACCTTTTTTTAGAGTCCCATAACCTTGTTACATGTAGAAATTTATTGGAATACATTCTCACTAACATCAAATTATAGATCTCGTTGATGATTTTCACTGTAACTCTTTTGTCATCTATGAACTAACATGATGTGATCAAGAATAAATATTACCATCTCTTTCTTTTCTTGTAATATATTAGGTCCCAATATATTTATTTCTCTAACTTTATCCAATAATGTTAGATTTCCCACTTCTTTCCAGAGTGGTATTCATAATTTTCCATTTAAAAGCTCATATGAAAGCTATTATTATAAGAGATGTCAACTAGAGGTAGGTGTTGATCCCAACCACCTTTTAAATACAGAAAAATGGATATCAATATATTATCCAAGGTTTTAATGGTCCAATCAGATAGACCATATCTCTTAGGATGATATGTAGTACTAAAACGAAATTATTTATCAACCTATTTCTGATGACATCACTAGAAAATAGATGTAAACCTCATATCTCTATCAGATACAATATAAGGTGGTATACCATGAAACCTTACCATATAATATAAATACATGAAATATAATCAATAGATAAATCATATTTAATATCAATGAAATGTATTGGCTTCATAAGTTGATGTAGTATAACCCAAAAAATCATTATGGACATTAAAAATTTTGGGGAGTCTGATGAAAAAATCCAAGTGGATGTTTTTTCATTTTCATTCTAGTATGGTTTATGGTTATAAAATCCTTTTGGAATTTGGACTCTCAGAGTTTACTATTTCACATACCAAGAACTAAGATACATACTCCACAAGATCTCTCATCATGTGGTCTCACTACATATACTCTTTCTAACCATTACACATCTTCATACGTACATGATGAATTGATAATGATGAGTAATGAGCTATTTCCAGTATCTCTTTCTTCAAGTATTGTATTTATGGCACACATACTTTATAACAACCCCATTATTTTATGGTATGTATCCACTTAAATAAATTCAATTCATTCAATATATTACATTGCACAAAAACATATTTCATATAGTATAAATTATATAAAACACATAGATAACACAAAAAACATTATAAATGAATAATTAATGAAATAAGAGGCTTCTCTAGAAATTAAGGAACATATACCAATGAAATATTAACTTGACCATTCGAATGGTAATGTGACCCTTAGGAGTACTAATTTCGTCAATAGAATTGTAACCTCACCTATGAAAGTATAAATAAAATTTATACATCTTATAAGTGGAAATATGATATAATTATATCATTGTACAAGTGAATAAATGTTTTAGAAATTAATAATTAAGTGTTGATATTTTTATAAACATAAAAATTTATTTTCAATTTAATAATTAATATAATCATTTAAAAAATTCATAAAATATAATTGAACATTATTATTTTATTTTCATAGAATTATTGTATAATTTTATGAGACCATAATTAAATTTTCAAAGTGTTATAATTTTAAAATTGGTATTTTTCAAGTAAATTATTATTTTAATTAAAAGATAAATTTCTCATATTTATAAAATTATTTTCAAAAAATTATGTTCATTTTTAAATTATACATGTCTAAAAATAGATAGGGTGACTTTTTGGTATTTTTTGTAAAATAGTTGAATTTTTTTAATAGTGAAATGCAGTAATTAACGGTATATACTAATACATGAATTATTGAGTCATAGATGATGTATGGATGATTTAATCACACTTTTTTCGAACTAAAATTATCTAGTTACTATATTTTGTCATAATAATCATCACTACTTCTTTTATTGCGTGGAAATATTAAAATAATGATTATAATAAAAAAACACACCTCTTCGCTACTATAAATACCACCCCTCACCACCTCTTCTTCTCACACCACCAAAGCCTTAAATCTTGTCCAATTTCTACCCAATAATCTTAATAAATCTCTCCCAAACATCAAATAACATTATGTCTTAGTAAAATAGAAAAATCAAGTTCCTTGAAGAGGTTATCAGTGAGATGAATTCAAGAGGTAAACCCCTTAATCCTTCCTTTTCATTTTATTTTATTTTATTTTATTTTATTATCCTTATCTCAAATCATATATCAAAACATGATTGATTACTAGAGTATATGATATATTCTATAATTTAATTATTATAATGGAATAATCCATCATTATTTCTCTTCCTCTACCCTTTTGTTCTGAAAAATAAAAACACCGTCTGTGATGTGTTAATTTATCACATTCAAGGATAATGAGTTTAAAATTTCCTTTAACTCATTCATGTATGGTCATAAAACCATTTATATAGTTTAACCAAATTATTATAAATTAATTACAGATTATTTGAATTTTTGTAACTAGTATATGTACATAATATTAATTAATACAACAAAACTAGTTTATGAGGATTGAAAAAATGACAAAATAATATTAACGATTATCACTAACATTTTATCTAATGATTCATCCTCATAAAAAATAACCTAATGGAATATATAATAATTTAATATTATTCATTTTAATTAAGAACATATAAATTAAATTATATAAGTCTATTCTAATTTTACATGATTTTTCGTACATATATACAGGTAAACTGATCATGAAAACCAAGGAAACGAACGATCCCAAGCTATAAAATTGTATTTTATAACTCAAAAAAAGGCCATAAATGAATATAATAAAATTATAATAATTCAAATTCATGTATAAAAGGTTCAAAATTAATTTATTAGTGAATTTAAATTGATTATTAGGTAAATTAAGATCAAGTTGAGAACACATTCGAGCATAAGTTAAGGGATATCGCCTCAATTTAAATTTCATTGAGACTTACATGGTATTGTGCATAAAATACATTTTATGTGGTTTATATACTCCCCCTTTGATGAAATTTTTCATTTTAAATTATTTTCCTCTAAAATATCCATATTTTCTAATATCATGTATAGGATTATTGTCTAATATGTATACCATTTTTACGTACAGTGTTTACATTGAATGGTTAAATATTGATGAATTTTATTCATCTACTTAGTACAAATATTTAGATAAGTTATATTGTACATGAATGGTATCTATGAATGAATAATTATATTTAATTTCTATGATAGTTGGGTCCTTTTATAGCCCCTAAATGAATCGATAGGTCTCATGAGACACAACAGTTGGTGAAAAACACTTCGTGTTTGTTTCCAAGAAGAATCAGATGAGTTTCTACCCATGAACTTAAACAGTCTTGATGGTATGATTGTTAATGTACAAGATACATTATTTCCAATGATTAATCATAATCTTCACTTAGTATTTAGTTATTACTTTCCAGGATATTTTCACTATGAAAAAATATATAGATGTATTTTCATTTTTAGTTTATTGATGGGATAAGTTTTTAAGTTATTTAACCATCAATTATGCCTTATTGACATTGTTTCACTTATTATTGATTCAAATAACCCTTACTAAGAATTTGAGATCACCCATTTTATTTGTTTTTCTTCCCCATGTTTTGAAGATGAAACCATTGAATAAGTGTCAAGGAAGAAAAATGTATTCTTTTGTTATGTTTAATGATTAATTACTGATGTAACAAGGGAACCATATATGTATCTAGTTTCATCAATACTACTAAATTTATTTATCCTTTGTGATTTTATATCTTCTATATATTTCATTGTAATAAAATGACCACCGACTAGGGGATACTACGGTCTAGGTAGTTATAGTTGGTATTAGATGAAGGTTAGTAGAAACCGTGGAAACTAGACTTAGAAAACATAGTTTAGGGAACATTACCCTAAGATAGACTTTGAGGTTAAGCACAAAATAACATCCTTAAATTTTGGTAAGGTATATATTATTTCTATCTTCCTAAAAATACATCTCTTTATACATACCACAAGTGGACATGGATCTAGCACATATGTAACTAGGGGTAACAACTCTGAAAGGGTGTGTCGGGCCTGACATGGCATAACCTAGTACATGACAACGGTCCTTCCAACACACCTGGTCTGACACTCCCTTGGGATATTATCTTGATAATAAAAATTATCCTTACAAAGAATTATAATGTATTTAAAAGTAATATTGTCACCAAAAAAACCATGTTAATGATTAAGAGATTACCTTTCTATAAATTGAAAATATATGTTGAGTGTTATTCTATTTTAAAATTAATAATTATGACTCATAACCTAATTTATTATATGAAATTTTTTAGAAATTATGTCTAATAGAAGGAAAGGAATAAAAAACCAATGACAATGTAGGTATTTCCCTATAGAGAAAGTGAACACATTTAGTGTTGTGTGTAGAGACCTGAAGCTTGACGCACATGGACATTACATTACTTTTGCAGAATACTTAATACATAACAAAAACAGACACACAAGGACCGTAATAGTTTATTGTCTTTGGAAACTCGGAATATAAACTTCTAATCATGTTGAAATATCTTCAACAACTCCCATAATGATCTTCCCCTTTTTGTTTCCTTACCTAAAGCCTTTATTTATTTCCTAGGTAAAATAAAACATAAAAAGGGTGAGCTCATATGCTCAGTTAGGGCAAACATAGAGAACATAAAACAATCCATAAACATTTGAAAGCAAAAACATGAACATGAAATATAAACATCAAAATCTTGAGCAAAGACATAAATCGTGGAAGTACGTAAGGCATATATCATAATGGAACATCAACCATGATAAAATATAATGTTAATAAAACATGTAATTATGGAAACCATTCAGCACTTGTTATGATTTCAATATTAGCCAAGGCATTACTTCCAAGACCATCTTAGTGGACAAAGTCCCTTTCTAAATCGAGTTCACTCCTCGTTTCAGTCCTGTAACACTGAACCAGATTAACTTACCGTTCCAGCCATGTTTATCTCATGAGATATAAATCTTTACCCAAGGCATTTGAGGGAGATATAGGTCACACCCATCTCATAATGAAATCATTCTTACTTGTGCCACAAAATAAACATATATCATTCATAATAACCCAACTAATAAAATGGGTTTCGTAAACATCATCCCATTATCACATAATCCATATAAAAGAAATGGATATAGTTTCATAATAAGAAAATTGAAACCATATAAATCATAGATATATTATACTTGAAACATACACATATGAAATAATGTCATCATAGACGGAAAATAGTTTTGATAAAGAACATGAAATGAATTCTTGGGGAAAATATCCTTTCATCTTGAAAATCATTTTCTTTTCACAAAATTCCATTCAATTTTAAAAGAAAGGGATTCTGTTGAATATAGTCATGAAATCTTTTGGAGGAAGCTTCATGAAAATAAGGCTTTATAAAGTCATAAAAATCCTTTCATGCCGTATAAGTTAAAAAAACATTCTTCTCGTACTTTTGACGGAAAAGTCAAAAAGTACCTCATAAAAGAAAGATTCCATACATACCATGTAGTAAATGTCAAAAATGGGTAAAAAGTACATTAAACATAAATTAAACCATTTTTAGGAATCATGGAAATGGATGAGAACAATAACCCCAATAAATACTTACGAATAAACAATCTCGGATAAGAACGAGATTGGAAATGTTATCCCTTAACTTAGGTCCGATATGCTTCGTATGGATCCGAACCTCCTGTATAATGATTTAAATAATGTAATTGACTTATTAAATAATCATATTCATTATTATGATATCATATATGTTTCACTTATGACTTTATATTACCCGTTCTTTTGTAAATTCCATGTTAAAGCATCGTTTTGGGTAAAATCATTTCATTTATCGTATGTATTTCGACTTGTCATTATTGATATTATTACTTATATCCTGATTTAAATAATTACAGAATGTAAAACATGATTTATATATAATATATATTCGTCATATACATATATATTATAGATCGATAAAAAGAATGAAATACACCGTTCATGGAGATGGTAGGTCGTACGTACGCATGAACACTGTTTTCGTTTCCTTATTGAATTGAATGAAACTAAATAGATGACATACTTATATATATACATAAATACAACAGAATTATTATTTAATATATTTCATTATTATTCATTATATAAACTTTATGATCATTCATGTATGGTTAACATGGAGAATGAATCTCATCGCGTCGTGGAGACGGTAGTCCGTACTTACGCACGAGCGATGATATCGTTTCCATAATTATTGAATTGAATTGGAGTAGATGATAAAATATATCAAAATCATTATGATTTTATAATAACTATGTATAGTTATTCTTTACACCATTATACCCATCCAAGTAAGGTGGTGTTGGAAAAACAGATTACACCACGGCGTGGAGACGGTATTCTGTACGTACGCACGCGCGGTAATTTCGTTTTCCATAGGATGGATAGATGGTGAAATAGGGTTGTTTCATAATTATAATAACATATAATTATATGAGTTATACTGATGTTATTACTTCATAATGAAACAACTAAATAAGAATAAGTATAAGAAGAAATAAAGTTGAAAGAATCGGTAACGGACATTACCTCTTCTTTGAAGAACCTCTTTGAGACCTCCTCTTAGGGCACTAAAATTGGTATTTGAAGAAGACCATGACCTCTAGGATGTTTCTAGGTAAGTGTAGAAGAGAATTTGGAAGGATTTGGCCGAGCCTGAAGGCTCAAAGTGGTGTGAGGAAGAGAGGGAGGAGGTGCCCTTTTATAAGGGAGGAGAGGGGCACCTTTGAAAAAACAAAAATATTATTTTATTATAAAGTCATATTCGGTTTTTAATAGCTCCAAATTGATTTATTTCGAAGATAAGGTAGGTATTGGTCGAAATAATCTCATAAAATAGAATTTGGACAAGTTTAGGTAATTATTTTAACCTTATAATTTAGATTTAACATTAAGTTAAATAATTTAACTTTTACCGTTTCTTCGTGTTTCCTTACACTACAAGGTTAAGAAACTTACTATAACAAGTAACAAAGAACCCAAAGTTGTTTATTATTAATATATATAACCTTATCTAAGTCCTTTGTCTGAATTTTAGATTTTTAGGAATAAAATAACAATTAATAATATAGTATTTGTTTTAAAAACTATTTTATGTCAATTTTGACACTATTTGGTAATTCATTTTTTTTAAATCATAACAGAATTATTAGTTTGAAAAAAGTTAATTAAATAAATAATAACATGTCATATTAACCAAGAAAATTATTTTAATTCATAAAAAGTCTCAAATTACATTAATTTGGGAATTTATAACATAAATTATTTCAATATTTCATTAATAAGATAATTACTACATCATCATTGTGTCATAAATAAATTAAATTATTTAATGTCTAAAAATTATAAATAAAATACCATTATGTAGAAAATCTTTTTAGTTTTCTAATGAATATTTATAGTATAATTTATCTTATGTATAATCCTATATTAAAAATGATTTACTTATTAAACTTTGATTTTAACTATCTAAACCCTTTTTTAAATAAATTAATATTAAATGTCATAATCTAATCCAAGTGGGCCTAAATGGTCATATTTTATTCCTAAGGTTGTTTTTGGTCTAATTACACTTTTCCAATAAAATTATCACATGTGTTAGGGTAATAATAATAACATTTTTACCCTTAATTACACTATTTACTTTTAACCGTGGTAAAAAAAAGTAAAAAGTTACTATTCACCAAAAATTATTTCCATCTCATTGAACCACATTTTACTTACTAACATCAACTGTGTATCTCATATTTTTGAAATTCCATTCACAGAAGCGTAAAAATTATGTTTTATGTAAATTTTCAAATTCTTCTAGGAGGTGGGTAAAAGACGGTGAAAAGTTCAATAAAATTTTTATATATCTAAAATTATTATAAAATGACTCCAATGAATTAATTAGAACATATATAGGTATTATGTATCAATTTTTACCTAAAATTAAATTAAATAAAATAAATAATTATTTAAATAAAAAGTCGGTTTTTAAATAGTAACCCAGTGTTTTCACTATTCATCAAAAATTGAAAGTTTTCAGAAAAATACCAATATTTCACCCTAGGCTAATTTTGATATTCCGAATCCAAAAATGAATTCCATTTTGAAAGATAAAATTTATAAAATTTCAAAAAGTGGGTATTACTATTCATAACGACTAGTTCTAATAATATTTTAATAATATATCGTTGTTTAGTAAAACCCGGTATTGCGTACAACACACGCTATCGAGGAAGGTCGCGATTGCGTATAATGCAAGCCAAGTCAGGGTTGCGTGTTTTGCAAGACTCCTTTGTTCTTTCGTTATAACAGAATCCAACCATTTTTCATTTATACAATGAATATATATATATATATATATACTCAATGTTGCGTAGAATGACTATTATCAAACGAACTTGAAATTGTGTGTAACACAATCTAAGAATAGTGTTACGTATACTGCAAGCTAATATGGTGTTGTGTATAGCGCAAGATAATCTTGGTGTATCGTACAACAGAAGATATGAAAGAAATTAAAATGAATATATCTTATAAAATCTTGGGTTGTTACATTCTACCCCCCTTAAAATGAATTTCACCGTCAAAATTCATCAAGGTTATAAATCATTTACTATTTATAGAAACCCACATCGTAAAATGAAATACCAAAACTTAACTTTGAAAACTAAAGTATGAAACGTAACGGTTACCCAAATTAACTCATCACTGGGTTTCCATGTAGGATAACATAAGTGAAAATATGGATATGGAAGAGAAATCTAACCATCAAGTTCAGATGGAGAGTGGTAGAGAACAAAGCCATAAATTTGTGATGATCTAAGGTAGCATCTGATTCATCAGATATAAGGGCACTAGGACAACATTTTTTGTTTTCAATATCATTTCTTTAAGAATTTTAATCAGAAGAAATACTTACTTTATTTTGATATAATATCACCATTGTTCGTGCCATGAACAATTTCCACTTCATCTCTTAAAGAAATGAAGTTGAATTTTTCATTCGTGAAGTGTTAGCAGATCATGTGATAGAATAATGGGTCATTCCATCTGTCTTAATCAAAAGGATAACAATAGATATATACATAAGTCCATCTGTTGTATATCGTTCCAAAAATGGACTTATACTTCATCTATCATACCACTTAATAAAATAAAACTAGTTTATACTAACTAGGGACTTCCTGTAGTCCAGTGGTAGGCGATAAAGACCAGTCGCACTTCAGTTGTGGGTTCGATTCCCACAGCCTTGTCCAAAACGATGGGTTGTTGCCCGTCCTGCAGGTTGTCCTTTTTCTAAAACTATATTTCTATAAAATGCCATCAATAATATCGAAAAAAGTTTTATCCTTAAACAATACTAAATTATGTCCAACATAATCCATTCCAATATTCAGGCTTATCAAAATACGTCAGTCCAAGCTCATAGTATAAAGAAAATGATTACTTGAAATGTCACATAATAATCACGTGAATTCCATCATTTAGCCCCCATATATCATAAGATATATCTTGTTGGTCAAATTACAAACATGTGAATACCTTAATCATGTATTCTCTTGAAGAATTAATACCCATTGAACCTTAGTGAAAACATGAATGCAATTAAAATTTAACACTTTCCACATACCAAAATCCTGAAAATTCTATATACTCAAACCATGATATCACTTATTCATTATATCAATCATGAGCTCATGAATACAATCAAACATCTCATTGTCTTCTTATTCCTTCATTATGTGCATATCATCTACTTTCCAAAAATATATGAATAACCTTCCATGGTTACTGGTACCATTCAACATATACTTTCAAATACTTTAGGAAAAACAATAGTGTAACAATACATAGATGATTCTTTATTCCATAGTACCATTAACTATACAACATAACTCTCGATAAACATACAATCATTCCACTACCTTCTTAAACATCTAATTGAGCTTCAACACTTATTTTAGCTCACACTACTGGGAAGTTGGGTTTTCCCAACGCTTATTTTCCAAAGGTTCTATTGAACCGTTGGCATAGGGGTATAAAATAAGTATTTCCCAATGGTTTGAATAAACCATTGGGAAATCTAAAAAATTTTCCCCCTTTACCAACGGTTTGTGTAAACCGTTGGTAAAGCTCACCTTTCCCAATGGTTTTAGCAAACTGTTGGGAAAGTTTTCCCCTAAAATCCCAGCAGCCCCGAGATCCCATCCACGCTCGCGGCTGCTGCTGAAATTGAGAGCTAAGATCGCTCTTTCTTGGAAAACCATTCCACCAGATCCATACTTAATCACAAGGTTGTTTTGTTCTACACTTCAAATTTGTAAGTAGTACGTTATGTTTAATGTTTTGCATCTAATTTTTAACTTTTATGTTTTCATTTGGCTTAAACCTAAGGTTCGTGCAGTAGGTTATACCCAACAATTTCAATTGGATTTGTTATTTGTTTTCTGTTTTTGTTCTGGGGTCTTGTGTGAATCAATTTTTTGTTCTGTTTTTGTTTTCTGTTTTTGTTTTCTGTTTTTGTTCTGGTGGGAGGTGTTGGGGTGCAGTAGGTGGGGGGAGGGGGTATTCTGGTGGGGTGTTTAGGTGGGGGGAGGGAGTGTGATGGTGGGGTGTTGATGTGGGGGGTTGTATAGGTGGGGGTGGGGGAGGGTTGGGCAGGCGGGGGTGGGGGAGGGGTGGGTTGTGCAGGTGGGGTCCAAGTGGAGGTGGGTTATTGTGCAAGTGGGTGGGGGGAGGGGAGTGTGCAGGTTGGGGGGGTGGGTTGGGCAGGTCAGAGTCTTGGGGGGGTGAGGTGGGGGTTGTACAGGTGGGGGGTGGGGTGTACAGGTGGTGGTGGGGGGAGGGGGGCTGTGCAGGTGGAGGTGGGGGGAGGGGAGGTTATGCAATTGTGGGGGTGTAGGTGGGGGTGGTTGTGCAAGTGGGTGGGGGGGAGGGGAGTGTGTAGGTTGGGGGTGGGCTGGGCAGGTGGGAGTATGTTGGGGGTGAGGTGGGGGTGTGCAGTGGGTGGATGGGAGGGGGTTGTGCAGGTGGGGGTGGGGGAGGGGGGTTGTGCAAGTGGGGGTGCGGGTGGGGGGGTTGTGCAGTCGGTGGATGGGAGGGGGGTTCTGCAGGGGGAGTCTGTTGGGGGTGAGTTGGGGAGGGGGGTTGTGCAGGTGGGAAGTCATCACTCCCATAGTTCACCAATAAGCATGGAGAATTCATCACTTCTAGAGATTTGGATAGTTTTGAGGCCTCTTTGGTTTTGGTTCTTGTCTAGTCATCTTGATGAGTAAGGCATCACATGATCTAAAAGTGAAATCAACTATATAGGATGAATTCTTTCTCCCACAACACATTTTTCTAGAAATAATATATCCTTGGAAGGCTTTGGGAGCCTTTTAGAATCCAATTCCCCAACATTTTCCCAATTGCAAACTTGATACCATCATGTTATCAAGTCACTAATCCTACCAAATCAGATTTTCACAAAAAAATACTATTCTAATCCTTAACACCCATCTTTTGTTTTTCATAACATGAATGACAACCCAATTAAATCTCATAGCTCTCAGTCACACCCCTGTGGACAGCTCACCCACCCCCCTAGACATCCCCTACCCCCTGGATAGCCCTGCCAGCCTCGTGGACAGTCCGCCCACCCCCCCTGGACACCTTGTACCCCCTGGACAACCCCGCCACCCCCGTGGAAAGCCTACCCACCCCATAGACACCCCCTACTCCCTAGATAGCCCCCCAACCCCGTGGACAACCCGTCCACCCCTAGACACCCCCCCCCCCCACCCCCCACCCCCCTGGACAGCCCCACCCCCTGGACACCTTGTACCCCCTGGAAAGCCCCCCCCCCCCACCCCGTGGATAGCCCTCCCACCCCCCTGAACACCCCCTCCCCCCTAGACAGCCCTGCCACCCTCGTGGGCAGCCCGCCCACCCCCTGGACACCCCGTACCCCCTGTAAAACCCCGCCACCCCCGTGGACAACCCACCCCCGATTACACAGAAGCAAATAACTCTGCATTTCCCCTAATTTCGAGAAGCCCCCACACAGGTGAACCCTAACCTGAGGTTTTACATCTGATCGGCTGCAACTCCCCCATCCAGGTTAGACTCCTTCAACCTCTTCCAAAATACAGACATGGAAGCCCTCATTGAGGTAATTGACATGGTTAAGGTAGTGGGGTAGGTGGTTTTCCTTTTTTTTAGTGGGGTGATATGGTACTTTCTGTGGACTTTAGTTTGGGTGTTATGAAATGTACTAACTTTTCACAATATTTCCATTTTTTAGAATCAATAAATTATTTTAAAAACTCTCTTTACACATTGTGCATATTTCATGAAAAGCCTTCACTTTGTAATATCTTGAACAATGTTTTATCAGGTCTATGGTATCTTCTTGGTATGTGATAAATGAAAAAATTACAAAACACATCTCACCTCAAATCTAGGCACACATAACTGAATTAATTAGTATATCTTTACATTGTTTTAATAGTTCACTACATCAACTAGAAACTTCGTCCTTTATCATTTACTTAAATATATTTTCTATTAAAGTTCAATCCTATTGAATTTTTTATGACAAAATGACTTATATAAATTCTTTTTACAGAATGGATAGAAGTTGGATGTATGAAACTGATCGGATCTCAAGCGATTTTCAAAACAATTTGGAGAGCTTTATAGATTTTTTGTTTCACAATTCTTCAGATAGTGGTCGCATACACTACCCATGTTCCAATTGTGTTGTTAGACCTTGGTTGAGCTGTGAAGAAGTCAGCTACCACAAAACCAAAAATAGTTTTCAAGCAAACTAATTTGTGTGGTATCATAATGGGGGGAAAATGAAATCTCAAATTAGTGATGATTGAAATGAAAGGACTGGAATGGAGAATTTGTTAGATGATCAGTTTCTGTTTATTTGTCATCATGAAAAAGAAAGGATTTCGACTCAAGAAGACTTCGATATGAGGACAGTTGATGCATCTAGTGAAAATGATGATATTGATAGGGTGAAAAAATTGAATGATGCTTCCACGACTCCAGTATATCGAAAATGTGATAAAATGAAAAATCTGGAATTTTTAATCCGATTGTTTCATGGGAAAACTATGTATGGAATTTCTAATACAGTAATCAATTACATTCTTACCCTCTTGAAGGATTTACTTCCAGATGATGCAGATATTCCCTCAAACCACTATATGGCAAGGAAGTTAGTTGAGGAACTTTGATTTTCAAGAAACAAAATTCATGCTTGCCTGAAAGATTGCAGTTTATTCTTGGAGGAAACCGCTGAACGAAATGATTCTATAAAATGTGCCACATCCCGCTAGAAGTCAAAATCTGATGGAACACCATCCCGCGTTCCACAAAAAGTAATGTGGCACTTTCCATTGATCCCCAGACATCAGAATCTTTTTATTTATGATGACATATCAATAAAAATGATATGGCATGATACCTAGAGAAAGAAGACTAATGATGAGTTGGTTTATCCTGCAGATAGATTTTCATGGCAGAGATTTGATGCTCGACATCCTGATTTTGCAGCTAACATGCATAATGTGAGGCTGGGTCTTTCATGAGACCGTTTTAATCTGTTTGGGAAGATTCTTACTTCGCACAACACATGGATAGTTTTTATACACATTTATAATCTTCCCCCCATGGTTGTGTATGAAAAAACCTTTCACTTTCATGAGTATACTCATATCTGGTCCTTCTGATCCCGGCATTGATATTGATGTATACATTCAACCTTTAATAAAGATTTGAAACTTCTTTGGGATGTGGGTGTGCGCACATATGATGCATGTTCGAAAGACATATTTCGGATGCGTGTTGCGCTTATGTGAATGATCAATGATTTTCCAGCTTATGCAATGATGTCTGGATGGAGAACAAAGGGAAAATTGTCATGTCCATTTTGTATGAAGAATACACGATCTAGAAGACTGAAACATTGCTATAGTTTTAGTTTTATGGGACACCGACGATTCTTGCCAAAGGATCATCCATATAGAATGAATCATCGAAGATTTGATAATACCATAGAGACCGATGATCCACCTCAGCGTATGTCTGGAACTGACGTGCTTAATGAATTGAAAGATTTCAGTTTTTCATTCAGGAAGGGTCAAATGAAATCTAGAAAGAGAAAGAATGTTTCCACTGAAACCTGTTACAATTGGAGGAAGAAGAGTATCTTTTTTGATTTTCCTTATTGGTCAACCAATTTGTTACGTCATTGCTTAGACGTAATGCATATTGAAAAGAATAGATGCGAAATGTTGCTTTCGGTTCTTCTAAATGTCAAGGGGAAGACAAAAGATAATTTACGATCTTGGTGTGACTTGGTGGATTGGGGCATCAGACCAGAATTGCATCCTGTGCATATCAGTGAAAATAAATGGAAACTTCCATGTGATTCTTATGTGATAAAACCTGCGGAAAACCCCCCGGACAGCCCCCCAGACAGCCCCCCGGGCAGCCCCCCCACCCTCTTCCTTGCACCCCGGACAACCCCCCGAACAGCCTCGGACATCCCCCCGGAGAGCCCCCCGAATAGCCCCCCGGACAGCCCCCCACCCTCCTCCCTGGACCCCAGACATCCCCCCAAACAGCCCCCCGGACAGCCCCCGGACAGCCCCCCACCCTCCTCCTTGGACCTCGGACAACCCCCCGAACACCACTCGGACAGCCCCCTGCACAGCCCCCCCCCCCCCCCCCCACCCTCCTCCCTGGACCCCAGACAGCCCCTCGGACAGCCCCCCAGACAGCCCCCCGGACAGCCCCCCACCCTCTTCATTGGACCCTGAACAACCCCCACACAGAGGATTCTCATAAAATGGACAACATTTTAAGTACATACGGAAAACTGACCAAACTCATTCGGATTGTGTCGATACATTAGCACAACGATCCATGGGTCAAATGTGACGTGTATGAGTCAACCCGCCTCAATCTGAGGCGCAGTGTGGCTGCCACCACTCAAAGTGTCTACCTTTTGTTTCAAAAGGACGTCATTTTAATTGAAAAACATCAACTAGCATACGGAAAACCGACCAAACGCATTCGTATTGTGTCGATACATTAGCAAAACGATCCATGGGTCATATGTGACATGTACGAGTCAACCCCACCTCAATCCGAGGCGCGGTGTGGCCGCCACCACTCAAATTGTCTGTCTTTTGTTTTAAAAGGACGTCATTTGATGTGAAAAACATCAACTGGCATACGGAAAACCGACCAAACACATTCGGATTGTGTCGATACTTTAGCACAAAGATCCATGGGTCATATGTGACGTGTACGAGTCAACCCCGCCTGAATCTGAGGCACGGTGTGGCCGGAATCACTCTATGTGACTCTCTTTTTCTTAAAATGGACAACAATTTAAGTACATACGGAGAACCAAACAAACGCATTCGGTTTCCATTGAAACTTTTGTAGAACGATCCATGGGTCATATTTGACGTTTACGAGTCAACGCCGCCTCAATCCGAGGCGCGGTGCGGCCGGCACCACTCAAAGTGTCTACCTTCTGTTTCAAAAGTACGTCATTTTAATTGAAAAACATCAACTGGCATACGGAAAACCGACCAAACGCATTCGGATTGTGTCGATACATTATAAAAACTATCCATTGGTCATATGTGACGTGTACGAGTCAACCCTGCGTCAATTCGAGGTGCGGTGTGGCCACCACCACTCAAAGTGTCTGTCTTTTGCTTAAAATGGACAACAGTTTAAGTATATATGGAAAACCTACCAAACGCATTCGGTTTCCATTGAAACTTTAGGAGAATGATCCATGGGTCATATGTGACGTGTAGGAGTCAACACCGCCTCAATCCGAGGCGCGGTGTGGATGGCACCACTCAAAGTGTCTACCTTCTGTTTCAAAAGTACGTCATTTTAATTGAAAAACATCGACTGGCATACGGAAAACCGACCAAACGCATTCAGATTGTGTCGATACATTAGAACAATGATCCATGGGTCATATGTGACGTGTACGAGTCAACCCCGCCTCAATACGAGGCACGGTGTGGCCGCCACCACTCGAATTGTCTGTCTTCTGTTTCAAAAGGACATAATTTGAAGTGAAATACAACAACTGGAATACAGAAAACCGACCAAACACATTCGGATTGTGTCAATACTTTAGGAAAACGATCTATGGGTCATATGTGACGTGTACGAGTCAACCCCGCCTCAATCCGAGGCGCGGTGTGGCCGCCACCACTCAAAGTGTCTGTCTTTTGTTTCAAAAGGACGTCATTTGAAGTGAAAAACATCAACTGGCATACCGAAAACCAACGAAACGCATTCGGATTGTGTCGATACTTTATCACAATGATACATGGGTCATATGTGACGTGTACGAGTCAACCCCGCCTGAATCTGAGTCACAGTGTGGCCGGAATCACTCTAAGTGGCTCTATTTTTCTTAAAATGGACAACAATTTAAGTACATACGGAAAACCGACCAAACACATTCGGTTTCCATTGAAAATTTAGGAGAATGATCCATGGGTCATATGTGACGTGTACGAGTCAACACCTCCTCAATCCGAGGCACGGTGTGGCTGGCACCACTCAAAGAATCTGCCTTTTGTTTCAAAAGTACGTCATTTTAATTGAAAAACATCAACTGGCATACGGAAAACCGACCAAACGCATTCAGATTGTGTCGATAAATTAGCAGAACGATCCATGGGTCATATGTGACGTGTACGAGTCAACCCCGCCTCAATCTGAGGCGCGGTGTGGCCGCCACCACTCAAAGTGTCTGTCTTTTGTTTCAAAAGGACGTCATTTGAAGTGAAAAACATCAACTAGCATACAGAAAACTGACCAAACACATTTGGATTGTGTCGATACTTTAGAACAACGATCCATGGGTCATATGTGACGTATACGAGTCAACCCCTCCTGAATCTGAGGCACGGTGTGGCCGGAATCACCCCAAGTGGCTCTCTTTTTCTTAAAATGGACAACAATTTAAGTACATTCGGTGAACCGACCAAACGCATTCGGTTTCCATTGAAACTTTAGTAGAACAATACATGGGTCATATGTGACGTGTACGAGTCAACGCTGCCTCAATCCGAGGCGCAGTGTAGCCAGCACCACTCAAAGTGTCTGCCTTCTGTTTCAAAAGTATGTCATTTTAATTGAAAAACATCAACTGGCATACGGAAAACTGACAAAACGCATTCGGATTGTGTCGATACATTAGAAAAACAATACATGGTTCATATGTGATGTGTACGAGTCAACCCCGCCTCAATCCAAGGCACTTTGTGGCCGCCACCACTAAAATTGTTTGTCTTCTGTTTCAAAAGGACATAATTTGAAGTGAAATACATCAACTGACATACGGAAAGCTGACCAAATGCATTCGTATTGTGTCGATACTTTAGAAAAACGATCCATGGGTCATAAGTTACGTGTACGAGTCAACCCCGCCTCAATCCGAGGCGCGGTGTGGCTGCCACCACTCAAAGTGTCTATCTTTTTCTTAAAATGGACAACAATTTAAGTACATACAGAAAACCGACCAAACACATTCGGTTTCCATTGAAACTTTATAAGAACGATCCATGAGTCATATGTGACATGTACGAGTCAACTCCAACTCAATCCGAGGCGCAGTGTGGCCGGTAGCACTCAAAGTGTCTGCCTTTTGTTTCAAAAGTACGTCATTTTAATTGAAAAACATCAACTGGCATATGGAAAACTGACCAAACGCGTTCTTATTGTGTCAATACATTAGAACAGCGATCCAGGGGTCATATGTGACATGTACGAGTCAACCCCGCCTCAATCCGAGGCACGTTGTGGCCGCCACCACTCAAAGTGTCTGTCTTTTGTTTCAAAAGGACGTCATTTGAAGTGAAAAACATCCACTGGCATACGGAAAACCGACCAAATGCATTCGGATTTTGTCGATACTTTAAAACAATGATCCATGGGTCATATGTGACGTGTACGAGTCAACCCCTCCTGAATTTGAGGCACGGTGTGGCCGGAATCACTCTAAGTGGCTCTCTTTTTCTTAAAATGGACAACAATTTAAGTACATACGGAAAACCAAACAAACGCATTTGGTTTGCATTGAAAATTTAGGATAACGATCCATGGGTCATATGTGACGTGTACGAGTCAACTCTGCCTCAATTCAAGGCACGGTGTGGCCGGCACCACTCAAAGTGTTTGCCTTTTGTTTCAAAAGTAAGTCATTTTAATTGAAAAACATCAACTAGCATACGGAAAACCGACCAAACGATTTCGGATTTTGTAGATACATTATCACAACGATCCATGGGTCATATGTGACGTGTACGAGTCAACCCCGCCTCAATCCAAGGCGTGGTGTGTCCGCCACCACTTAAAGTGTCTATCTTCTGTTTCAAAAGGACATAATTTGAAGTGAAATACATCAACTGGCATACGGAAAACCGACCAAACGCATTCGGATTGTGTCGATACTTTAGAACAATGATCCATGGGTCATATGTGACATGTACGAGTCATCTCTGCCTCAATCCGAGGCACGGTGTGGCCACCACCACTCAAAGTGTCTGTCTTTTGCTTAAAATGGACAACAATTTAAGTACATACGGAAAACCAACCAAACGCATTCGGTTTCCATTGAAACTTTAGGATAATGATCCATGGGTCATATGTGACATGTACGAGTCAACGCCGCCTCAATACGAGGTGCGGTGTGGCTGGCACCACTCAAAGTGTCTGCCTTTTGTTTCAAAAGTACGTCATTTTAATTGAAAAACATCAACTGTCATACCGAAAACCGACCAAACGCATTTGGATTGTGTTTATACATTAGCACAACGATCCATGGGTCGTATGTGATGTGTAAGAGTCAACCCCGCCTCAATCCGAGGCACGGTGTGTCCGCCACCACTCAAAGTGTCTGTCTTTTGTTTCAAAAGGTCGTCATTTGAAGTGAAAAACATCAACTGGCATACGGAAAACAGACCAAACGCATTCGGATTCTGTCGATACTTTAGCATAACGATCCATGGGTCATATGTGGCGTGTAAAAGTCAACCCCGCCTTAATCTGAGGCACAGTGTGGCCGAAATCTCTCTAAGTGGCTCTCTTTTGCTTAAAATGGACAACAATTTAAGTACATTCGGAAAACTGACCAAACGCATTTTGTTTCCATTGAAACTTTAGGAGAACAATCCATGGGTCATATGTGACGTGTAAGAGTCAACGCCGCCTCAATCTAAGGCGCGGTGTGGCCATCACCACTCAAATTGTCTGCCTTTTGTTTCAAAAGTACGTCATTTTAATTGAAAAACATCAACTGGCATACAGAAAACCGACCAAACGCATTCGGATTGTGTCGATACATTAGCACAACGATCCATGGGTCATATGTGACGTGTACGAGTCAACCCCGCATCAATACGAGGTGCGGTGTGGCCAGTAGCTCTCCAGGTGTATGTATTATGTTTAAAATGGACATTATTTCAAGTAAAAATATATGGTATACAAAAAACTGATCAAATTATGAATTGACTTCCGGATTCCACATATAATTGTCATCTAAATATTAAATTGAATTCTAAATTAATTATGTATGTTTATAATTACATTATGAATTATAATTTAATTATAGATATGTATAGTTCCACCATTATATGTTAAATGTGTATGAATGTGTTCTCTATATGTAAATGTTAGTTGGTTATTGCAGGTACAATAATTGTATATGTATGTGTTAGTTTATTGCACGTACAATAATTGGATTGAAAATGAGGGGGAACCCACAAAATGAGACCTGGTGGGAAAATTGGAGAGTCGCTGGTCAAATTGGAGAGCTGCTGGGTAAATTGCAGAGCTGCTGTGCAATTTTCCCAGCAGAGGCTATGCCAACGGTTCAAAACTGTTGGCATAGAATGTGTAGGTCTTGTTTTACCAACGGTCATAGAACCATTGGTAAAACACTTTTCCTAACGGTTCTAAACCATTGGGAAAGAGGATATGTTGGGTTTTCCCAACGGTTTTCCAAACCATTGGGAAAAACTTGATAATTTTGTGCACTGTATCCCAACGGCTTACTTCCCTACAGTTTGCAGAACCGTTGGTATAACATAAACCAACGGTTCTGTAGCCTTTCCCAACAGTTCTAAACCGTTGGGAAATCCTGCATTTCCAGTAGTGTCATATATCATTTGTATTCTCCTCATCATCATCCACATAAATACTACCCATATGGCCATGCTGATTCTCTTCGTTAGATTTTCCCTTAGGGCATTGGTTTGCATAATGCCCGTACATTCCACATTTAAAACATCAAATCATTGTTGATGTCGTAGCAATACCATTATCCTTGTCCATGGTGTTAACTGAACCTTTTCCTTTTTTTCCTTTGCATTTACTGGCTTTGTGTCCTTCTTTTCCACACCCAAAGTATCTTCCAGTTCCTTTGAAACAATCTCCCTGATGCCTCTTCCCACATAATTTACATGAGGGAAATTGAACTTTCTTTCCTCTATGATCATCATGAAACTCCATCTTTCTCTTATTATCTGAGTTGGGAAAATTACCAAAGTTTAGATTATTGATCATATTATGATATTGCTACATAATAACGATGTTTGGACTTCCAAATTCTATTTCATTTGGTTGATCATGAAGAATATCATTCCATTATCCGTCATATCCTCCATTATCGTGAATCTTCCTGTTTCCAGCCATTTTCTAAAACCCAAAAAAAATAGTCTCAGAGGAAAAAATCATTCTATTGAAAAAAACATAGTAAAGGGGGAGTTCCCTCAATATATAACATCTTAGGTTAAATTCTAAGATCGTTACCGTAGTTCTAAGACTATATCCTATACGTATACTTATCCTTAGGGACATCCCTAGACATACCTTAGAAATATCTCTAGGGATCTCACTAATGTTTTCGCATCCTAGTTTCCAATGGTTGACTAAACCTTTCCTCTGATACCAACTGTAGAAACCCGAAGATTGAAGCACATGGACATTACATTACTTTTGCAGAATACTTAATACATAACAAAAACAGACACACAAGGACCGTAATAGTTTAGTGTCTTTGGAAACTCGGAATATAAACTTCTAATCATGTTGAAATATCTTCAACAACTCCCATAACGATCTTCCCCTTTTTATTTCCTTACCTAAAACCTTTCTTTATTTCCTGGGGAAAATAAAACATAAAAAGGGTGAGCTCATATGCTCAGTAAGGGAAAACATAGAGAACATAAAACAATCAATAAACATTTGAACGCAAAAACATGAACATAAAATATAAACATCAAAATCTTGAGAAAAGAGATAAATCGTGGAAGTGTGTAAGGAATATATCATAATGGAACATCATCCATGATAAAATATAATGGTAATAAAACAAGTAATTGTGGAAACCATTCAAAACTTGTTATGATTTTCATAGTAGCCCTGGCATTGATTCCAAGACCATCTTAGTGGACAAAGTCCCTTTCTGAATCGATTTCACTCCTCGTTTCAGTCCTGTAACACTGAACCGGATTAACTTACCGTTCTAGCCATGTTTATATCATGAGATATAAATCTTTACCCAATGCATTTAAGGGAGATATAGGTCCCACCCATCTCATAATGAAATCATTCTTAATTGTACCACAAAATAAACATACATCATCCATAATAACCCAACGAATAAAATTGGTTTCATAAACATCATCCCATCATCACATAATCCATATAAAAGAAATGGATATCATTTCATAATAATAAAAGTGAAACCATATAAATCATAGAGACATTATACTTGAAACATACACATATGAAATAATGTCATCTTAGATGGAAAATGGTTTTGATAAAGAACTTGAAATGAATTCTTGAGGAAAATATCCTTTCATCTTGAAAATCATTTTCTTTTCACAAAATTCCATTCAATTTTAGAAGAAAAGGATTTTGTTGAAAATATTCATGAAATATTTTGGAGTAAGCTTCATGAAAATAAGGCTTTATAAAACTGTAAAAATCCTTTCATGTCGTATAAGTTAAAAAAAACATTCTTCTCGTACTTTTTCCGGAAAAGTCAAAAAGTACCTCGTAAAAGAAAGATTCCATACATACCATGTAGTAAAAGTAAAAATGGGTAAAAAGGACATTAAAAATACATGAAACCATTTTTAGGAATCATGGACATGGATGAAAACAATAACCCCAGTAAATACTTACGAATAAACAATCTTGGATAAGAACGAGATTGGAAATGTTATCCCTTACCTTAGGTCTGATATGCTTCGTATGGATCCGAACCTCCTGTATAATGATTTAAATAATGTAATTGACTTATTAAATAATCATATTCATTATTATGATATCATATATGTTTCACTTATGACTTTATATTACCCGTTCTTTTGTAAATTCCTTGTTAAAGCAGCGTTTTGGGTAAAATCATTTCATTTATCGTATGCGTTTCGACTTTTCATTCTTGATATTATTACTTATATCCTGATTTAAATAATTACAGAATGTAAAACATTATTTGTATATAATTTATATTCATCATATACATATATATTATAGATCGATAAAAGGAATGAAATACACCGTTCATGGAGATGGTAGGTCGTACGTACGCATGAACGGTGTTTTCGTTTCCTTATTGAATTGAATGAAACTAAATAGATGAAATACATATATATATATACATAAATCTAGTATCATTATTATTTAATATATTTCATTATTATTCATTATATAAACTTTATGATCATTCATGTATGGTTAACATGGAGAATTAATCACATCGCGTCGTGGAGACGGTAGTCCGTACGTACGCACGAGCGATGATATCATTTCCATAATTATTGAATTTAATTAGAGTGGATTATAAAATATATAAAAATCAGTATGATGTTATAATAACTATGTATAGTTATTCTTTACACCATTATACCCATCCAAGTAAGGTGGTGTTGGAAAAACAGATTACACCACGGCCTGGAGACGGTATTCCGTACGTACGCACGTGCGGTGATTTCGTTTTCCGTAGGATGGATAGATGGTGAAATAGGGTTGTTTCATACTTATAATAACATATCATTATATGAGTGATACTGATGTTATTACTTCATAATTAAACAACTAAATAACAAGAAGTAGAACAAGAAATAAAGTTGAAATAATCGGTAACGGACATTACCTCTTCTTTGAAGAACCTCTTTGAGACCTCCTCTTAGGTCACTAAAATTGGTCTTTGAAGAATACCAGGACCTCTAGGATGTTTCTAGGGAAGTGTAGAAGATAATTTGGCAGGGTTTGGCCGTGCCTAAAGTCTCAAAGTGGTGTGAGGAAGAGAGGGAGGATGTGCCCTTTTATAAGGGAGGAGAGGGGCTCCTTTCGAAAAACTAAAAATATTATTTTATTATAAAGTCATATTCGGTTTTTCATAGCTCAAAATTGATTTATTTAGAATCTAAGGTAGTTATGGGTCGAAATAATCTCATCAAATAGAATTTGGAAAAGTTTAGGTAATTATTTTAACCTTGTCATTTAGATTTAACATTAAGTTAAATAATTTAACTTTTACCGTGTCTTCTTGTTTTCTTACACTATAAGGTTAAGAAACTTACTATAACAAGCCAAACGAACCCCAAGTTGTTTATTATTAATATATATAACCTTATCTAAGTCATTTTACCGAACCTTATATTTTTAGGAATAAAATAACAATTAATAATATAGTATTTGTTTTAAAAACTATTTTATGTCAATTTTGACACTATTTGGTAATTGATTTTTTTTTAAAATCATAACAGAATGATTAGTTCAAAAAAAGTTAATTACATCAATAATAACATGTCATATTAACCAAGAAAATTAGTGTAATTCATAAAAAGTCTCAGATTACATTTATTTGGGAATTTATAACATCAATTATTTCAATATTTCATTAATAAGATAATTATTATATCATCATTGTGTCATAAATAAATTATATTATATAATGTCTAAAAATTATAAATAAAATACAATTATGTATGAAATCTTTTTATATTTCTAATGAATATTTATAGTATAATTTATCTTATGTATAGCCCTATATTAAAAATTATTTACTTATTAAACATTGATTTTAACTATTTTAACCCTTCTTTAAATAAATTAATATTAAATGTCCTAATCTAATCCAAGTGGGCCTAAATTGTCATATTTTATTCCTAAGGTTTTTTTGGTCGAATTACACTTATCCAAAAGAATTAGGACATGTGTTCGGGGAATAATAATATCATATTTACCCTTAATTACCCTATTTACTTTTAACCGTGGTAAAAAAAAAGTAAAATGTTACTATTCACCAAAAATTATTTTCATCTCATTGAACCACATTTTACTTACTAACATCAACCGTGTCTCTCAGATTTTTGAAATTCCATTCACAGAAGTGGTAAAATTAAGTTTTATGTAAATTTTCAAATTCTTCTAGGAGGTGGGTAAAAAACGGTGAAAAGTTCAATAAAATTTTTATATATCTAAAATTATTATAAAATGATTCCAATGAAATAATTTGAAATTATATAGGTATTATGTATCAATTTTGACCTAAAATTAAATTAAATAAAATAAATAATTATGTAAATAAAAAGTCAGTTTTTAAATAGTAACCTAGTGTTTTCACTATTCATCAAAAATTGAAAGTTTTCATAAAAATACCAAATTTTCACCCTAGGATAATTTCGATATTCCAAATCAAAAAATGAAGTCCATTTTGAAAGATAAAATTTATAAAATTTCAAAAAGTGGGTATTAATATTCATAACGGCTAGTTCTAATAATATTTTAATAATATATCGTTGTTTAGTAAAACCCGGTATTCCGTACAACACATGCTATCGAGGAAGGTAGTGATTGCGTGTAATGCAAGCCAAGTCAGGGTTGCGTGTTGTGCAAGACTCATATGTTGTTTCGTTATAACAGAATCCAACCATTTTTCATTTATACATTGAATATATATATATATACTCAATTTTTCATAGAATGACTATTATCAAACGAACTTGAAATTGTGTGTAACCCAATCTAAGAATAGTGTTGCATATACTGAAAGCTAATACGGTGTTGTGTATAGAGCAAGATAATCTTGGTGTATCATACAACAGAAGACATGAAAGAAATTAAAATGAATATATCTTATAAAATCTCGGGTTTTTACATTGTGCCTGAGCATATCATTACCATATTAAGAAATCTTATTCATGTTATGATTAATAACCATAATAAACTTGTGTTGGGTCATTTCATGTAAAACAATTCCCCATATATTAGTTGGAATACTAATCTAGTGGCAGCTGAGCAGTAGATCAAATCCATTGATAACTTATTTGTGGCATTAAGATGAAATGAAAATGAAAAGGTAGTACTGGCATTATATTCTCTCATGGAGATACTGATCAATGGTAGTAATTGATACAACATACTAAAGAGTAAGAGTAAATATAATACATGGAATGATGAACTTTTAAAGAAATGCTATTTGAAAAATATTTCCCGCATGATCAATGAGATGAAAAGAAGATAAAATTACTTAGCTTAATGAAATGTGATGAAGATAGTGTTACAGAGAATGGGGATACCTTCATAAGACTAGCTAGATATTATATAGATTATATACATGATTCAAAAGACAAGATTGATCAATTATTTTAAGTTCTTAATCCATGTTTTTTAATGGTGTTAGCTTCTCAAACATTTTTATCATATGATGAAATAGTATTATGCTCCATCAAAATGAAAAAGGAATATACTATATCTTATTTTTTTAAGAGAAATCAAGAGTAGAAAATGTCTTCTCATAACCATGGAAAAATTTAATCATTAAAAGAAGAAGTGAATAAAGTAATTTTCATTATATGAAAATTGTAGAAATAATTATCCTGGTAAATTCTTGAAAGGGATGGGAGTTTTTTATAAGTGAGGATAATGGTACATCAAGAAAATGAATAAAAGGGGAAGAAATAAATCAATGATTTTTAGTGATTCAAATTTAGTGAAATGGGGTATTATTCAAATCAATGTTCTGCATTTTTTGGTAATTTAACACAAAAGAGGGATAGGGGAGATGGAAAAGCTTATTGGATCACCATAACTCAAGTAGAAGTATCTAATGATGTGGTGGAAGGTACATTAATCCTATATTAAATTTTATCCAATTATTTATTTGATATTGGATCATTAATATCTTTTATATCTATATAGTTTTCCAATTAAATTATACATTTACCTTTTGATTTAAAAATGGAGTTTTCAGCCAAAAATCCTAAGGGAAATCTCATTACAACAAACATGTGTTAGTAAGCCCATTTTTTAACACAGGGTGCTTTAGTTTCTGACCTTATGAACATATCCATGGTTTAATTTGATATAATCCTCGATATAGACTATTATTCAAAATTTTATGTTAGAATTTATTATAAGAAGAAGAAAATTGTGATGTGTGAGGATAATGAAAAATCCATTATCTTTAGAATAGAAACTTTATCATCTAATTCTTATTTTGATCCACCCTCAATAGCTCTATTGAATGATATTATTTGGGGGGAAGAGAAAAAACATCTAGGGATGAGGAAAGTAATTTTCAAATTGATAATGTACAAATTTTAAAGTAATACATTGATGTATTTCTGGAAGAATTTCTTAGACACCCCCAGAGCATGAAGTTGAGTTTTCCATTTAATTAATACCTATTTGAAGACCAATATAAAAAATCCTTATTGAATGGACACTATGGAATTAGTGGAGCTGACGAAACAAGTATATGAGTTGAGTATTACAGATTTTATTCACCATAGTATTTCTCCATGGGGAGCCCCTGTTATTTTTTTAAGAAGAAATATGGATCGTTGAGGTTGTGTATTGACTATAGATAAATCAATGCTATTAGAATAAAGAAAAAGTGTCATCTGCCTTGAATTGATTATGTATTTGAAAAACTCAATGGAGATCAATGTTTTTTACATATTTAACTTTTTTAAGATATTATCAATTGTAAGTAAACAAGTAAGATATTCCAAAGGAAAAAAATTTAGACGAGGTATGGACATTATGATTTCAAAGTAATTCCATTTAGAATGACTAATTCACCATATATTTTAAGGGATTTAATTAACAAAATATTTAAGGAAAATCATGTTTATTTTTTGTGGTATTCATTGATGATATTTTGGTATATTATAAAATATAGGAATACCATGATAATCACCTTGGGATCACTCTTGATTCTCTCATAAGGAAATAATTATATGGTAAATTTATCAATGTGTGGATTATGGATTTAGGAAATTACTTTTATTTTCCATATTTTCTCTAATGATGGAATATCAGTTGATCCTGTGATGAAAAAGGAAATCCAAGAATGGGATACACCAAAGAACATAACTGAGGTACATAGTTTTATTGGTTAAGCACGTTATTATCACCATTTAATTCATAATTTTTTCTAATTGGAGAACCCATTAACTAATATCACGTGTAATGGTGTTAAGATTATATAGACAAAAGAATGTATAAAATATTTTGTATAATTGAAGAGAATATTAGTTAATGATCTTATTTTGAATCTCCCATCAAGAAATGATGGGTTTTTTATATACAGTGATGCATCAAATAGTGTGATATCTTGTTTTTTTTTTTGAAAAATAATAAAGTTATTACATATACTTCATGGTAGTTGAAGAGACATGAAATAAATTATCCAACTCATGATCTTGAGTTAGTAGATCTAATATTTTCTCTAAATATATGGATACACTATCTATATGGTGAAATATGTGAGATATATACGAATCACAAGAGTTTGAAATACATATTTACATATAAAGAACTCAACCATAGGAAAAATCGAGGGCTCAAATTACTTAAATATTATGATCGATCAACACACTACCATCCAAGAAAAAAAAATAAGGTAGTATATGCATTAAACAAGAAAGATCATGTACTTATTACCCAAATGGTGATTAATAAATATCCTATATTGATGGATTTAGTAATAAGGAATATGGGGATTGTTGAGGAATGTGAAACATGACTCATTTTTCAAATGATTGATAAACCATCTTTACTGTAAAAGATAAAAGGATCTTAATTTGAGGATGCTAATTTTCAAAAAGAAATTAAGGATAGAAGATTTGTAGAGTTTGTGTATGAGGATGGTATTATAAAATATAGAAATATTTTTTTGTGTTCCATCAATACCTAAGCTAAAAAGGTAACTCTTAGATGATTATCATAGCTCAAATTTCTCTATACACCTAGGTAGTACCAATATGTATAGAGATATGAAGAAACATTTTTGGTGGGATAAAATAAAGTGGTAAATTTCTGACCATGCGTCAAGATTTCTACTATTTAAACAATTGAAGGTTGATACACATTGTCCTAGAAGAGTCATGAACCCTATACATATTAATATGTAGAAGTGGGATAACATTACAATGGATTTTGTCACAGGGCTATAAAGGAAACCTAGAAGGGATGATGCAATATGGGTAATTGTTGATTGACTTACCAAATCTGTACATTTCCTCACTAAGAGGGATAATTTTTCACTAGATCACCAAGAAATAATATATATTATTGAATTTTTAATACTTCATGGTGCACCTCTATCGATTATGCCTGATTGAGATCACCATTTTATATGAAAATTATGGAAGAGTTTTCTGAAGAATTTGGATACTGAGATTCATTTGATTACTTTATATCACCCTCAAACCAAAGGATAGTCTTAAATGACTATACTAACATTTGAATACATGTCTATTTCATGATCACCTGACATTAAATGTATGTGGGATTAGTATTTACCTTTGGTGTAATTTTCCTATAATAATAGTTCCCATTATAGTATTCAAATGGTTCTTGGGATAAATTTGGTGAGAGGAATCTTATAGGCCCAAAACATATTGAAGATAAAATGACAAAGGTAAAGAATATTTAGGATCATATTAAAGTAGATAAAATTAGGAAAAAAATTATACTGATAATTGGAGAAAGGATTTTTAATTTCAAGAGGGAGATCATGTATTTCTGAAAGTAGCTCCATTGAAGGGTGTCTTAAGTTTTGGTATTAAAAGGAAAATTTTCCCTAGGTACATCAGACATTTTGAAATTCAGGAAGGAATTGGAGCTGTAGCTTATTGATTATTAATTTCTATGTATCTCTAAAGTACATTATGTGTTCTATATATCATTACTAAAGAAGTATATTCTTGATCCAACACATGTACACACATATAAATAAATAGAACTGGAACATGACTTGTCTTACTATAAAGATCCTATCGAGATTCTTGACATAAGAGAGAAAGTATTGAGAAATTGGATGAGTCAACCAGTAATGGTTCTTTGGAGAAACCATAAAATAAAAGAAGTAACATGTGAACCGGAGGATGTTATAAAGACAAAAACCCCATGATTTTATGGAATGTACCCTCATAAATAAATTCAAATCATAAGATAAATAACATTTCACACAAAATTATTTCATATAGTATAAATCATATGAAATCACATAGAGAACACAACACAAACAATATGAATATATAATAAATGAAATAAGAGGATCTTCTAGAAATTAAGGAACATATAAAAATCAAATAGTAACTTGACCTTTAGAGAAGTAATGTCACCCTTAGGAATAGTAATCCAGGAAAGAGAATAGTGACCTCTCCGATTAATGTATAAATAAAATTTAGGCATCTTATAAAAGGTAATGTGATATAATTATGTCATAGTACAAGTAAATAATTTTTTTTCGAAATTATTAGTTAAGGGTTGATATTTTTATAGACATAAATGTTATTTTTCTATTTAAAAATCAATATAATGATTTAAAAGAAATTTTAATTTCCTAAAATGGAAAAATAAATTAATTTTTTTCATGTAATTATATGATAATTTTTGGAGATCTAAATTATTTTTACAGTGTTTTATAAAATCATTTATAATTTTAAATTTGGAATATTTTTAGTAAATGAAGATTTTAATTAAAAACAAAATTTACCATATTTAGAAAATAATTTTCATAAATGGTTTGATTTTTTTAATTCTACTTGTCAGATAATGGTTGGGGTGAATTTTTGGGATTTTCAAATTTTTTTGAATATTTGGTGAATAGTGAAATATGGTAATTTACCATATAAGCTAAATACATGAATTATTTACTCATATTTGATGTATAGATGATTTAAGACTCATTGGTTCAAACTCAAATAAACTAGTTTCTTTATTTAGACCCAATAATCCTCACTCTTTCTTGTCTTGGGCCAAAATATTTAAATAATGAATAAAATAATCCAAAAATACCCCTCTCCCCTATAAATACCGCCCCTCACCACTTATTCTCCTCACACCACAAAAGCCTTGAACATTTTTCACTTTCTTCCCAATTATCTTCCTAAGTATCTCCCACATGTCTCGGACCTTAGGGTATTAATAAAAGACCAAAACCAAGTCCCTTAAAAATGTTCTCCAGAACAATATTTCAAGAGGTAGAACCCTTAATCCTTCCCTTTAATTTTCATTTATTTTATTTTATATTATTATCCTTCTCACATCTCTTAAATCCAAAAATTCATTATAAATATAGTTTACTATATATACTATAATGATATTATGTTCATATAACAATCCATCATCATTTCTCTTATTCTCCCCTTTTTTCTAAAAAAACATCATATGTGATGTGTTAATTTATCGCATTCAGGCCCAACAAGTTTTCAATTTAAATTACCACCATCATGTATGGTCATAAAATAATTGATATGGTTAAGATAGATTATAATATATTTATTATATATTAATTAATATTTTTGTACTAGTATATTTACATACTATTAATTTATTAAACCAAACAAGTTCATGATGACCGAAAAAAAGGCCAAAATAATCTAAACGATTATCACTAACGTTTTATCAAATGATTAATCATCATACCATAAAAATTAATGAAATAAATAAACATTTATTATTATTTATATTCATTAATAAAATATAATTTTAATTCTAGAAAATTATTCTAATTTTACATGATTATCCGTACATATATAGAGGTAAACAGATCATGGAATCCAAGAAAATAAACAATCCTAAATGATAAAATTGTATTTTTAACTCATCAAAAAACACATAAATGAACATAATAATATTATAATAAATCAAATACATGTACAAAAGGTTCTGAAGTAATTAATTATTGGATTTAATCTGATTATCCAAGACATTAAGATCAAGTACATAACACATTCTGACATAATGTAAGGGACTCCATCTCAATTTAAATTTCATTGATACTTACATGGTATTATGCGTCTAATAATTTTTATGTGTTTTAATGAATCCTAAATTGAGGTAATTTTTCATTTGAAATTATATTCTTGTTAAATATCCATATTTTCATGTATCGTGGATATGATTATTTCCTAATCCATATACCATTTTTACATATACTGTATAATTTGAATGGTGAAATATTGATAAATTTGTATCCTCTACTCAATATGTATATTAAGATATGTCATATAGTATATGAATTTGAATTTATTTTTGAAGAATGATTCATACTTGTAGTGATAGGTGGGGTCTATTACATCCCTTCGATGCATTGACATGTCTCATGAGACAAAATGGTAGGCGATAAACCATTCATGTTTGTTTCCAAGAAGAATCAGACAGGTTTCTACCGATAGACATAAGCCATATTGACGATATATCGGTTCATGTTATAGATACATGATGTCCACTTATTAATAATTTTCTTCATTTAGTATTCAGTTATTACTTTCAATGAGATTTTCACTACAAAAAATTCTATAGATGATTTTTCAATCTCAGTTTATTGATGGCACTTGTTTTTAAGTTATTTACTTTCCATTATTCCTTGTTGAATTTTTTTCACTTATTATTTATTCACATAACCTTTAATGATAATTTGATATCTCCCTTTTTATTTATTTTCCTTCCATGGGTTTTTAAGATCAAAACTATTGAATAAGTGTAAAAAAAAGACTTTTTTTATTTTCTATGTTAAATTACCTATGTAATAATGGAACCATGTATATATTTAGTATCTTCAAGACTAATAAACTGGTCTCTTCATGTCGATTTGATATCTTGTATCAATTCAATTGCAAAAACAACTACCGACTCGGGACTACTGGGGTCGGGGTTGTTACATACGTAGTTCATGAACATTATCACTCCATCATAATTTCCATTGAACTAAAAGACATTACTCAACTTCTTTTGTATCACTACATCCACTTTATGTGACTCTTTAATGATAACATGGGTAGATGTTCAAAAACTCATTTGATTTTGATAATACTTCTCACCTTCCTCCAAAATTTCAATTTCCATCCTTTTTAAATCCATAAATATTGGATATTTTTTAAACCTCTTCATGGATAATATTGCATGATCCTTTTGAATCAAAGCTTCATCCACCTTTTTCACCTTCCCATGGAGGCAATTTATAGATTAGTAATAATATTTAATAAAATGGAACCATATTATATGGAACATATTCATCTCTTTCTATGTGAATACATTAAGCTTTTATGATCGGTATATATGTCACCTGTTTTACTGTAAAAATAATTCCTATTTATAATTAAGGAAAAAAACAAATATAACTCCAATTCATGATTCAATTAATTTTTCTCATGAAACTTTAGTTTACATGAGGCATATTCTATCACCATATCATAATTCATAATAACACATCCCATCCCATTCTTCGATGCATCAATATAAATCAAAAACCCTTATCAACTATAGGGTTGTGTGATAATAAGTTAATAGACAAACCTTCTATTCAGTTACTTGAAATTTTCTTCACCATAAACAATCAAATGAAAATTGACTAATTTCTAGTTAAATATAGTGTGTGGAATAGATTTCTATATTAAATCCTTCAAAAATCCTCGATAATATCTAGTATTAATCTGAAAACTATGGACCTTAATCACCATTATTAGTTTAGGGAAATTTTCATTAACTTTTTTATTGGATGGATCCATTAATACACCCACTCATGAGATTATATGACCCAAAAATAAACATTATGTATCCAAAATTCACAATTGGAAGATTTTCCATAAAAATTATAATTTCTTTTGGGTCTTTAGAACAATCCTCAAGTGATATCAGTGCTCTTACATTATCTTAGAATGTAAAGAAATATATTCTATAAAAGATACCGGAAAATGATCAAGGTAATATTTAAATACTAAATTCATTAAATAAATGATGATAGTTAGGGAATTAGTAAGACCAAATAATATCACAAAAAATTATTAGTGTATATAATTTGAACAGAAGGATTTCTTGTATTTGTATTCAATTTTGACCCTCAAAAAATAGTATCTAGATCAAAGATCAATATTAGAAAAATATTGAGCTCCTCATAATTGATCAAACAAATCATCAATATATAGTAAATGATATTTATTCTTGATCATGATCTTGTTATGTTACTAATAATAAATGTAGATTCACATTGATCTATCACCTTTCCAAAAAAAGTACAAGTAAACCCTACGGTGATTCAATGGGATAAATTAATCCCTTATCATGATTCTTCTAGATTTGGTTGTTTAATTATTTCAACATAATAATGTTCATTAAATATGGATACATTGAAATTGGTATAGAACCAGGTATGAGTTCTATCAAAAAACGAACATCAATATTCAGAGGAGGATTGTGATACTCTTATATAAATACATCAAAAATATCTCATATATTGGGAATATATTTTACTTTAGGTTCCTCCCCTACCATATGAGATAATATCATCTTTTAATATGAATCAAATCAAAAGTTCATATTTATCCTCATATCAATAGAAAATCATTGTTTGGTCCAAAATTTCAAACATGATTTCACATCATTGGAAATTGATATGGGATTTATATTAAGAAATATAATCCTTGCCAAAAAACATATGAAATTCAAAAAGACGGAAAATAAAAATATTTTTAGGAAGCACAATCCCATAAACATTAATTGGAGGAGATTAATTGAATTGAGATAAAATTATCATAACATTAGGTGTCATTACTAATAATTCAATATAAAATCACTAAGGATATGATTAACATTCCATTAAAGTTTTACTAATATATATAGATTCATATAACTAATCTCAAATAAGGTACTTAAATATTTAAACATACCTATAACCACCTAAACATTATCATTTTTATCTTCAATCCACTTTTAGGAATAGAATGGATATCTACCATCATTAATATGAGTGATTAGTAATGAGAAATCATTCATAGGTTTTCTAATTCAAGAAACATACTTTTTAAAATTTGTTAGCTTTATTTTATCCTCAGTCATTTATGGTAATCGATTGTTCAAATCTTTCATAATTTCTCATTACAAAAATAGGAATTAACCTAAGTATATCCTACAGGAGGGTCTAGTCAGGTGTTCAATCATAGGTATACTTCTGATTAATTAGTGATAATAAATTTAATACGTAATCAAACTCATTCAAAGTTTTTACCCCAAGGTGTATCTATTCCGCAACCACATCAACTTGTTAGTATCCAAAAGGGGATGTATTTTCTGGGGTAACAACACCCCTTTATTTACCATAATATAGGATGTTATCCTATAAATACGATTATCCTAAGGGTTATCACAAAATTTACCTCATCATAGTTTCCAAAAATAACTAAAACATTCTATAATGAAAAATATTGATCCCCAAACATTACATAAAAAGATTACATCTTATTAGGTAAATATACATTAAATATCATTATGATCTATGCAATAACTGTAAACGTTTAATATCTTTGGAAACATGTATATATAAACAAATGGTATATAATTTCAACATAATTTCCCACTTTTTTCTTAATATCTAGCACTCTTATCATACATAACATACTTAAAACCATTCTCCATGCCCTAGGGAAAAAAGGAAACACAAAAAAGTGTAAGCTTAGATACTCATTAAGTTTAAACAAGGATGTTATCAATAAATTATCATATATGAGAAAATAATGATAATATTTGTATGAGAATATAAGTAAAATTATTTAAATAAATACCCAAAAATTGATATAATCATGAGTCATCAAATATACCAGGGTACTCCATAAGACATTAATTAAAAAAGAATCAAAGAATGTGTGTCAAGAGTGCATAACATTAGCATAAGATCTTGTAATAAAAACTTTTATAGAGTCTATAATAATCATAATCGTAGAAATATTATTTCCAGTATACCCACCAATGAAATCATCATAGGTTTGGTATGGGATAACAACTCATGTACCATCTTTTGTCTTGGGATAACTACTAATGTACCCTATTTTGGTCATGGGATAACTTCCCAAGTACTGTTCTTAGGTCTTGGGATAACTTCACATGTACCTTTTTTTGGATTGGGATAACCTACCATGTCCTTTTTTATATCTTAATTTTTTTACCCAATTATTTGGATTGGAATAAAATACCCACCCATTTCATAATCTTAATTCATTCATATGTATTCCAAAAGATCATGAAAACATTTATCATTACATTAAATCTTATCCTGTTTAAAATAAAATGGGTTTCATAAATATTTAATCATCATAATCACAAATAATCCATTGAAATAATAAATATGGTAACATTACATAATATTCCTAGTATGGCATGAAAACAACAAAACAAGTTTCTATAGATGAAAATACATTTAAAATATCACTGTAATATTTCTTTAGGAAAATAACCTTTTCATTTTAAAATTACTTATTTAAAATCTAAAAAATTACAAAAATATTAAGGAAAATAATTTCCTTGAAAAGAGAAAAGAATAATTTTAATGGAATATTAAATGTAAAGATAATTAATTATGTATGGAAATTCAGATGTTGTAGTGTATGTTAAAATAAGTATTCCTTTCTAATTTTAATAAAAAACTAAAAGGGTACTGTGTCTGGAAAATGATAAGTAGATTCCTATTAATCCTTAGTAAATAATGTCAAATATAGTGAAAATGAATTAAAATAACCCTTGTATAATAGTAAAATTCATTCCTAAAAACATTATAATGAAAATATGGGCATAGAAGTACTGATTTCCAACCAAAGAGAGAAATAAATTTGGTTTTACTTAAAATAAATTAGGTACCCTATGTACTTAACAAAAAGAAAGTTAAATGAAAACATGTAATCTACGTAAATAAACATAATATAATAAAAGTAATATGATTTGGGATAGATATATATCATATAATTTAGTCATTATAAATTTAAGAATAAAAAATCCTAGTAAAAATTGAGATTGTAACATAAAACCCTTCCCTTATGTCTAACGTGCTTCAAAAGTGATCTAACCACCTCTTTTTGAGAGACATTATTTGAGAGAAGAAGTAATTAAATGATGGAAATGGGTTTTGGGAGGTTTTGGGAGTTTTGGAGTAGTAATTGTTTTGAGCTAGATGGATTATTTTTTGTGAATAAAGGCATAGATTACTTTCCATTTTATAAATGAGGGGAGGGACACACATGGAATTATTTAAAATATTTCAAAAATATAAGGTCACTTTCATGTGAACGTACCTGTAAATGGCCCTACATTAGAAGGTAGGATAATATATGGTTGAAATATATTTATCTAATAATAATTAGACAATTTTTGGTGGCATTCCTTCCCATATCGTTGAGTCTAACATCTCACCACGGTAAACTCATTTTAAACTGAACTTTGGTAACAAACTTTTTTTATAATTCATTAGGATCAAAAATTATGTTAACCCTGTTTTTTATGATTTTCCACCAGGTCATGCCACGTCGAACCATGTATTGGAATGCTTGTTGACAGTCGCGTTATACCCCACATTGTTTCTTCCCAAAGGTAGGTTGCATCCATTACCTCACGAGGGATGTTTTCTCGTTAATTGAAAAGAGATGATGGGGTGTTAGTTTATCCTTCCATGGATTCCTCCTCAAAACTTATTTCCTTGTTCAGTTCTCCCTTATATATTAATACATTGTTCATGAAACTCTTTCGGGTGCCATATCTTTGTGGACGCAAGTCAATTACGCTTCTTCGGTCAGGACATTCCAAAGGGTCCATCTAGGGAAGCAACCTTCGATTATGGGAGTAGTCATGCTGAGGCATCAATGGAATGTCTTGATACTGGAACATTATTACACCTATAGTTTCTTCTTATGATAGGGCTTCTCTAGGGAACAGTAGCCCAAGGCACACCATGTCGAATGTAAGGAATCTTATGCTAGAGGCATGTCTCTGAGGTTTTCCCACTACGGAAAAAAAGGCATTTAGCGGCGGTTTGGTTTTACGTTTCGCAGCAGTTTAAACCGCCGCTAAATAGATTGGCGGTGGTTTTGAAAAACCGTCGTGAAATCATGCATCGGGAAACTATTCGCGGCAGTTTTTAAAACTGTCGCAGAACATTTCGTGGCGGGTTTTTAGCGGCGGTTTAAACTGCATCTAATTGATTCAGCGGCGATTTTTAAATTTTTTTTAAAATTTTTTTAAATTTTTTTTAATTTTTATTAATATTTTTTTTTATTTTATTTATTTATTTTATTTATTTAATTTATTTGCACATGCCCATGCAATATAAAGAAATACTGTGTTTGGTGAGATTTGAACCCCTAACCTCATGCATATTTTCCAAAGACGTTACCACTCCAACAAGTTTATCATCTGGTTAATAAACAGAATTTAATATACTTATGTATATTAATTGAAAAAACAAATAATACATAAATAATAGATATAAACTCAATAATAATAAATAATAAATAATAAATAATAAATAATAAATAATAAATAATAAATAATAAATAATAAGTAATAAGTAATAAATAATAAATAATAAATAATAAATAATAAATAATAAATAATAAATAATAAACAATAAATAATGAACAACAAATAATAATAAATAAATATGAATAAATAAATAATAATAAATAATAAATAATAAATAATAAATAATAAATAATAAATAATAAATAATAAGAAATAATAATAAACAAATAATAAAGAATAAATAATAAATAATTAATAATTAATAATTAATAATTAATAATTAATAAGAATAAATAATAAATAAGAATAAATAATAAATAATAATAAATAATAAATAATAAATAATAATAAATAATAAATAATAAAAATAAATAAAAATAAAAATAAATATTAAATATTAAATAATAATAAATAATATATAATAATAAACAATAAATAATAATAAACAAAAAATAATAATAAACAAATAATAAATAATAAATAATAAATAATAATAAACAAAAAAAAATAATAAACAAATAATAAATAATAAACAATAAATAATATATAATATATAATATATAATATATAATATATAATATATAATATATAATAATAATAAATAATAATAAATAATAAATAAATTATAAATTATAAATTATAAATTATAAATTATAAATTATAAATAAATATAAATAATAAATAATAAATAATAAATAATAAATAAATATAAATAATAAATAATAAATAATAAATGATAAATAATAAATAATAAATAATAAATAATAAATAATAAATAAATATAAATAATATATAATATATAAATATAAATCATAAATCATAAATAAATATAAATAATAAATAATAAATAATAAATAATAAATAACAAATAACAAATAATAAATAATAAATAATAAATAAATATAAATATAAATAATAAATAATAAATAATAAATATAAATATAAATAATAAATAATATATAATATATAAATAATATATAATATATAATATATAATATATAATATATAAATATAAATATAAATAATTAATAATTAATAATTAATAATTAATAATTAATAATTAATAATAAATAATAAATAAATATAAATAATAAATAATAAATAAATATAAATAATAAATAAATATAAATAATAAATAATAAATAATAAATAATAAATAACCAGTAACAAATATTATTATTATTATTATTATTTTATTATTAGTAATAATAAATAATATATAATATATAATAAATAATAAATAATAAATAAATATAAATAATAAATAAATATAAATAATAAATAATAAATAAATACAAATAATAAATAATAAATAATAAATAATAGATAACCAGTAACAAATAATAGATAATAAATAAATTAAAGTATATTATAAAAAAGAAATAATACATAATAAAGACAACACATGAAAAAGTATGAAAAGATGTGATAAGGGATGGAAAATCATGTAAACGCATGAAAACGGATGGAGAAGCATATGAAGAATGAGGCATTAGAAAGAATGAGAATGAATGAAAACTCATGACAACTCTGGAAAACCCCTTAATAATTCAACAGAATCATCATAATAACCCACAAAAAACCATTAATAAAGATAACAAGTCATGAAAACCCAAATAAACAGTAATAAATGAAGCAGCCGTTAAAACCCGTCAAAACGGTCATAAAGTGATAAAAACATTGGACTCACATTAACAGAGATAACTTATTATCCGAGAGTCCGTTTCAGATCCACAACCTGTTAAATCAAAGATCCTGAAATGATCTTCGACCTGATAGGTGAAAGAGTCTGAATGGACAGGCGGATTGGAAGTTACGACCATTTAAAAAAAGCTGCCGGAGAACGGGTGCTAGAAACGGGACATCGAAAAACATAACAAACCCGATACCCACTAAAAAGACCATAACTTATGATCCAAGAGTGCATGTGTGTGCGGCGACTAGTCAAACGGAAGCTCATTGAACGAGCTATGATCTGGCAGGTGGAGGAGTCCGAACTGACTCGTGGATCGAAAGTTAGTTCTGTTTGAAGACAAGTTCGACGGGACACCGGTGCCAAAAACGAGGTTTCAGAGGGGGTTTGGGGTCGAAAAACATGACAGAAGCTTTCTAGTGTCCAATTAGTGCATAGGTCTCTTCGCTGGCTTCGATTTGATATGTGGTAGAGACCAAACTGACACTCGGAGCGAAAGTTATGGCCGTTTGAAGTTGGAGAACTTTTTTCAACTTTATTATAACTCTCATATCTTCTGCACCTTTGAATGTCTCATAGTTTTGATTATACTTGCCTCTATATCTCTTCATGAGCTTCGATTTTACAGGTCGTGGTGCTCTAACGGACACCTGGACCAAAAGTTATGGTTGTTTTAGTGATTTTTAGGGTTTCTTGTGTTTTTTTATTTTTTCCTTTCATTCGGCAGCGTTTTTACCCAAACCGCCGCTATTTCATGGAGGTTTTTAAAAAAACCACCGCTAATCCTCGAAAAAATTTAAAAAAATTAAAAAATATATAAAAAAAAATATAAAAAATTTTAAGGCATTTCGCGGCGGTTTTTTCGCTGCGGTTTAAAAACCGTCGTGAAATGGCGGCCTGAAACATGTTTAGCGGAGGTTTTTAAAACTGCCGCGAAAAAACCACCACTAAACGGTCATTTTCCCGTAGTGTCCTTGGCCTCCAATGTTTAGAACATGGAATGACGTGAGTTTAACATCTTGTGGAGATAGATTGGACTGGTCATAACACTTATATGAGTGGATCATATAGATACATCCCTAACAGGGAGCACCTATATGGTTTTCCAAATTGACAGATTAGAATGCCCAATGAGAGGGAACTTAGGGTTGTGTGTCCCATAAAGGGATGATATAACACCAAGATGGTTGATTTGGCACAAAGGGTAGATCAAAAGGAATGATGGGTCCATATAAAGGGGACACCAAGGCTTTCCACTAGTTATTATTGAACCTCATGCAGAATTCCTATGTACATTGCCAGCAAAGGGGAAGGGTCAAAACCTACATATTTTGAAGGGGGGATAAATCATGGTGTACAAAAAGGACGATAAGTGGGATACATGCTGAGGATTATGCATGGTTAGTGGCCCATCACAATAGGGACACTCTTGGTTGGATGGTTATGGACTGTGTGTGAGACTTTTTCCTGGTTAGCTGCCCGAGGAAATGGTGTAATCCCATAAGGATGTGGTGGCCCAGGAATGAATTAGAATGGATGATGGATGATTTAATGAGGTGGATGAGAGGAATGGTATGGATCCACCATGTAGATGATGGTAATGTTTGTATTTATCCTCAGGGAGGCTTCCTATGTATCTCTGTGGATGGAAATCAAAGTCCACGTAGTTCGGTGGGGAGATGGGACACCAAAAGAGACGGCCCGGAGGAATAGAGCACATGTATGGTGACCCAAAGGAAGTAGAACCTACAGGCTAGGTAATGATCTTCCTGAAACACAAAGGCTTAGGGGAGCGACCAGGAAGGGGAATGGGTGATGTGCTTGAGCCCTAGGGAGGCTTCCTACATATCCCCATGGTAGGGAATCAAATTCCACATAGTTCAGGAAATGTGGCATGGAATTAGGGTGTACACAAAGGACAGTGACCCAGAGACATACCTGGGCTTACAAATTATTAGCATCCCATCACAAGAGGGACACTCTTCATTAGAGAAGTATGGATTGGGTGTTGGGCCTATGCATTATTATCTACCCGAGAACTAGTCTGGCACCACTAAGGGGAAGACCAAGGTTGTGGGTCCCAACAAAGGGGATGTCGAAGGTTACCGATGTTTGGGGTTGAACCTCAGGGAGGCTTCCAACGTACCATGTCTTGGAGACAGGTATCAAAACCCATGTAGTTCAAAAGAATACAGTTTAAGGTCATGTTGGATGAAAGGGTCATACATTTTAACATCATGCGGGATTAGGTTGAACCGATATGAAGTGGTCAAGACTAATGGGTGCTGGGCTTGAACCTGAGTGAGGATTCCTATGTACCATTTTTGAAAAGGGAAAGGTTCAAATTACACATAGTTTGGAAAAAGGGGGGAATGGGGATTACACATGGTTAGCGGTCTTGGATGATTTTGTGGTCGATACCCACTCTAAGCTCACATGATCTATACTCGTTGTGAGAAGTAAGAGGCAGAAAGGGACTTGAAGATCATGTCATGACAGATGCGAGAACGAGAGGTGATGTATGGATTACACATGGATAGACGCCCAAAGAGGAAGAATGGGCTTATGAATGATTTTTGGATAGGAAGATGGAGATTTGGACTTACTCCAGGAGGGAAGCTTGAGAAAGATGTCCTGATGTATGATGAAGATTTGTCTCCATATACAGAGGACACCCTATCAAGGTGGGTTGGGGGATATTTGAAGACTTCCCGAGACGCAGATGGTGAAAAATAAAAAATGTAGAGTGAAGGTAGATTGGAATGGGGGAAGTAGAAGGCTTCTGGTCCCATCCCCTCTCGGATATTCTCAAGATCATCACACATGTAGAAATCATAGTTTAACGACATGTGTTAAGGATGATGGTTTCCTGGTGGTTTAACATCCAATAGCATGGATGATGAGGACTCTCTTTTCACTCCAAGGACATACATAACTTGTACCAACCCACACTAGGGGAAGGGAATGCACAAGCAAGGCCATCAAGAGTTGGGGTGGTGGAGTGGCCAATTGAGGGTCCCAGGTTAGTGTGGTTATGCGAAGAATAAATAGTTGTCAAAACGCCTATGTGAAGAAGCATGAGGCATGGAAACACAACACGAGGAACCAATCAAGGAACCTTGAAGTCACATCATATAATCCTGGAGGGCCATATGGGAAAGGGGTTTGTGAAGAAAATGGCCTCGCTGAGAGGGGATTCGCGAATCTCGGGTGCTTCATGAAGAGCAGTTAATTCGAAAAGGAAACTACTTTCGGAAGTAGGGTGAAGATGTCCCCCACAAATGGAGGATCATCGCAAAGGATAGTGACCCAGCTAGGACATAGAGCCACTATGTACTTGGAGGGTTCTTCATGAAGGCTGAATGCCTCGCCAAGACCTGAGTCCGCAAAGGGACTCTTGCCTTCTCGATGGTCGTAGGGCTTCATGAAGGGAATTCCTACTTAAAGTGGAAGTAAAATGAAGAAAAGGGAATGCTGGTTTGTGATGATCAAGTATTTTAGGTGATGAATGTTTCTCTATGGGTCTCATAGCAAAGTGTGCTTCATGAATCAAGAAATCGGAAGGGAAAAAGGTCAGGGTGATGATGATTTTGAAGAGGGGGAACCCATCTATTTATAGAAACTCAGGATCGCGATGCTCCAAAGGCAACACAAAAAGGAAATAGAGATCAAATATCGAAGGAAAATCCTTCGCAATCGTGATTTCTCCCATCACGGTTCTATGTAGTGGTCACAAATGTATATTTCATATCAATGAGGCTTCCATCACGGTTTTCTATGGTTGACACAAATTTATTCATCGAATCAAAGAGATCATGATCTTATCTATGAGATTTCCACCCCACACGATTTTTCAAGTTAGTTATGGTGTATGTAGAGGTCGACTCAAAAAATTTACTTGGTAGTTCTCCTTGAGGACCACCCATGTGTGTTGAGGAAGATGTGGATTATGTTCACATGGGAAAATGGGAAAATTCAAAATGAGCGACCTCTACCTAACACCATCTACAGGCCCATTGAGGAGTATGTAAAGATCTGGGGGATAGCCTACTTAGGGTAAATAATGAAGTAAAAAACTATTTGTTCTGATGATAGATTGACCCATCAACACTGATGTAGGGGTTGGACAATAGTAGAAACATATCGCGGTGCAGCAGCAGTAGCAAGGCTAGTGATTCTAAGGCCAACTCCAGGTGGAAGTGGAAGAGGAACAATGACTTCCCTAGTTTCTACAAATGGGTAGAGATAGGAGGGATGGAGGCCAACTAGGGTGTTCTACAGGATACCCACTTAGGCTCATGGGAAGAGATTGGGCCACATAGATATGCCTGAGGATATTGTCTATCCTAAGGATTGGGATACCTGGGATGTCAACAGATGATTCCTTAGTCCCTCAGAGTTTTCATATCACCTTAACCAAATCGGTATGGACCTATAAGAGATTTTCTATGCCATAGATAGCTTTTTGGTGTCTCAGGTGGAATGGGAAAAATACGTCGCTGAGATGAAGGACATCAAGAATTCATGTGGAACCCCACATCCAATGGGGGAATGAGTGAGTGTAATGCTAAATCAAACATCCCCACCACAACTGTTTATTGCTGAGTTGAGGGATCACATCCCTCTATTTGAAGAATCGAAGGAGTCATCCAGGGGAGAAGAGGCTGACAGGGGGAGACCATTGGAGGAAGGTGAAGTCACAACCTTAGAGCTGGAAGAGTCTTCCGAAACTCCAGAGGTAAACTCTAGACCATTGTATTGCGGCACATACAGAGATCATTGAGGGTTCTAAACTAACATTCTTCTTGGGCAGGAGAGCATCATACTCAAGGCCCCTTCTTGTATAATAGCAAATGTATCCTCGGGTCCTACATCCAGGATGATGGTAATAGTAGAATCTAGTAATGTTGTGACACCCAATTTGACCATTCTGTAATCTTCAGAGTTTCTGACCATATATGAGGGCCATGTCTGAAGATGAAAATAGAGAAAACCCAAGGAAGGGATCATCTATTTTACTTTTCTAAGTTATCTCTCTCACAAAAATAGTACTATTGTCTGTCAAACATGTAAAAATGACATTGTGTATCTTTTTTTACAGTTATTCAAATAGCGTGTGCCATTTTTGTGGGGATATATAGAGATCCCAAAAATCCTTTCCTGAGGGGAATGATGATTTTCATGGAATCAAAAACCCATACTAAGAAGACTCTAGTGATCAAAATTATGGATAGGACTACTGGCAGGACAGAACCTGAAATTATTAAGGTGGAATCCAGTGATGAAGACCAAACACGTGATATAGAACCTGGTCTATTTGACGGGACCCTAGAGGTCGACCATGTTGATGAAATTCTAGAGGTATTCCCAGAATATGAACCTGCTAACCTAGAAGAGTTGGAAAAAACTGCTTCCGATGAGGGGGATAGTAAGGTTGTCCATCACCGGTTATGGAAACTGATCAAGCATCTCATTTATGACACTCTGTAATCGTAGTGGATAAGATTAATAGTAAAAAAATTATATCGGTTGGTCGACCTATGTGCAAGAGGGGTGTATTGAATAAATCTGTACATGATAATCTGGGATTAAATGGAGGAGAAATACGGGAGTATGAATGTGGCCTCAGTTTCAGATGGTAGTGGAGGAAGCCTATAAACACCAAAAAACTTTAGGAGGCTGAACAAGAGATCCAACACATGGAAACACAGATAAATGGGAATTCTTCTTTCACTGTCACCCAATCGTAATTCATATCACGATTAAGAACCCATCACTAAAAATATGATGATTAGTTGGGGAGATCATCCCATGAAGTTATTGAAATATGGGACAAGGAGTATCGCGTGCGGATCAGGGTTAACGAACTTCACCCCACAACCAACAAGGAAGGTAGCTAGATCAGTTGATGATAGTGAATCCTAGATTCCACCATACAAAGTGTGTTGGATCTGGTATGGCCCATCAAAGCGATCTATCCATAGGGGTTGTAATCTATCAAACTCACAAACACTTTTCCTTCATTCTTATTTAGTCTCCATACATGGAAATATTACTTCTTGACTCAATTTTTTCACCGCCATCATATCTATGAAACTACAAATGTTCAATCCCTTAAGCTTATGTGGATCTTTTTCTATGTGATAAATGAGGGGAGACTATGTAATTTCTCACCCGGGATATGAGAGATTCATTCAATTATTGAACACTTGGGGTCTAAATGACCACCCAAATTTTCGAGATGAGAGGGGTTTTGACTAGTGAATAGTGTTACCAAAACAACCAAATTTCCATTATCCAATTTCTTTAGTGAATGAGCGGGATAACATGAAGTTATTTGGAATCATTACAAACAAAGGGACATGAGAAGTGTGAATCACAGTACCCAGAATTCGGAACACAGTGAGGGCGGCATGACGATGAAGGATGATTGTTGAACATGTTTGCAACACAGTATCCATATCAAGTTAGCCTAAAATGGTGATAAACAAATGAAGGACAACCACAAAACATTTTCAAAAACACAAGGTCTAACTCGAAGTGTCTTTTGATGTCCTCTGGAATGTAGAACTAGGATGGTAGGTGACCACTAAGTCCAGGAATCCATACCATTTGCAGGTTTCTTCAGACATGAGAGGAAATGTGGATTCGAAATAGAGGTCACGCAAAGCATGGTGGTGGAACATTGGGTTTTTACAATGAATTACAACACCCTTGAAATTACACCATTGTGACCAAAGTACACTGGTTGAGCATATAATTCTGAATTGAGATAACACTTATTTTGTAGCCAACAATTTAAAGTCATATTACATAGCCTAAGGACTCCTAGTTTATGTTCATAGAGTTTGGACCATAATTATAGGCAAAGGGCCAATGAAGTTGATAAAACTGAGGCTAGACCTTTTGACTAAATTTTTGGGTGTTCTTATGTATCCCATAAGGATGGGAATCAATCCAAACATAGTTCTTGAAATTACATTCATTTTAATGTCATGAGGTAAGTATGAGAAATTTGAAACATAGTTTATTTCCATGAAGATAAGATATTGGAATTCTAGAGGATAAATGTGTGGCGCCACAGATAACCTGACTTGAATGAGGATAGAGGATTCCACGCCCCACAACACACTTTCAATAGGGGAAGCAAAGCTAAGATAGCATGAAACTGGGATTTTACCGTTCCATGCCTGAACCCAGGAATGAGATACCCAGATATCACTACGTATCCTCCTAGGGTAGGAATCAAGCAAGACATAGTTATAAATATGGCTGGGTAGATTTTCAATACCAAAAGGGGTGATATTATCTTAGGAATGAAACATAAAAGTTGTTACACAATTTAATGTATTTCGATCATAGACAATAAGAATCTTAGTTTAAGTTCATAGAGATGAGACCGTAAAGTGGCAAGTTTAATGTCATGTTGGAGGGCCATTCCTGTGCATTTTATCATAATATGGTAAGGATGAGGGAGTGGAGTGATTTAAAGGGAGGTACGTGGTGCGGTTAGTATAATCCCCTCAGGAACGAGGACCAAAGAATCCCACACCACACCACATACTTCCTCGAGATCTTAGGATAAGATGAGTGGAAAAGACTCTTGATGTTGCGGTTGGACCCCAGAATAAAGTTGTTCAGGTGTTACTATGTATCCCACAAGGATGAAAATCAATCCACATGTAGTTCTTGAGGGTGTCACGACCGGTGGTCAGTCCCACAGGGGAAATGTATTCTCTCATGAATACATCACATGGATGTGTAGTTTATCATCGTACATCATAGAAGAAAAAGACATTGTTTTAATGTCATATGAGAAGGGAAAAATAGATCTTAGTTTATAGTCATAGAGCTCAGACCAAAAGGGGAATATTATTAATGTGAAAATATATGACACGATTCCAAAAACAATCCTAACATTAATGAGGAAAGGAGAAGTCAACACTGCATAACATGTTTCCAAGGGAACCCATACGGTTTAAAGTCACGATTCATGGACTTTGGGACCAATGGTCCTAGAGTTCGGACAGTAAATATGTGCAACTCTTTCATGCCGATATAAATCCTATCAAAACCCCTAATCCCATGACATCCATGTTTAGTATGGCAAAAAAGGGTAGAGAAGATCCTAAAACACCTGGAATAATGTGATAGGGTGATGGAGGTGTAGAGCCAAGGATATTCTGTCAATGTTGTCTCAACGTGAGAAGTTGCACGGAAGGATAACACCGAGGGTTTTGAAGTTCCATATATATATAAGGAGGTTGAAAAGGATGTGAATCATAATACCAATACATGGAGAACAATGTAATTGTCCATAATGATGGAGGATAGTTGTTTCCCTTGCTTGAAACATAGTATCCATATCACGTTACCCAGAATGTGAACAAACAACTGAGGGTCGACTGCTAACCATATTTTCCATATTGTACTTATATCAAATTTTCATTCTAAATCCTTAGAGATGTTGACCCAGGATGCTAGTAGAGGACTAAGTCCAAGAATCCATACCATTAGGGGGTCCTTTCAAAAATAAAACATGGTGGGGGGCCAAATAAAGGGACATATGAAGCATGGAGATGGAGTGAAATCTTGTCCATTAAGAATCCAACACTCTAGGTCCTAAACCACAACGCATTTCATGCACATTGAAGTGGTTGGACATAGGTCGAGAGGCTCAACTTAGGGAGGGGATATTGTAGAAGATGACCCAAGAAAGGGGGGAATGGGTTGTTGAACTAGGTGTTGAACTCGAAGAATGGATACTATGGAATCTCTATGTATCCCATAATAATGGGAATCAAGCCACTAGTAGTTCTTGAAACACTATGTACATTAACATCATGTGGTATGGATGAGATGGTGCTGACACATTTTATGATCATGAGGCTAGGACAACGGGGATGAGTAATTTCTAGAAAATGGATGTGCACAGCATTGAGAAACATCCCCATCATGAATGGTGACCAAAGGGTCCTCATACCACACTATGCTGTCCCAATAGGGGACTTAGTCTAAGGGGCTAGAAACGGTTGAGGGAATTGGGGATAGATCCAAACAAAATATTATTGGGAATTATTACATATCCCATGAGGATGGGAATAAATCCAAAAATAGTTCTTGAAGATTTCATGCAATTTAACATCATTTGGTAAGGACGAATGATGGGGGATACTCTTAAAGGGGTGAAGATGGTGCAGATGTTATAGACCCGATGTGAATGAGGAGAGGAGAAGTTGACACAACACCACATGATCCTAGAGAATCCCTATTTTAAGAAACCAAATATGGAGGGACCTAGGGCTAGAACTGAAGTTAAAATTTCTAGGAATTTCTATGTATCCTACATGGGAAGGAATCAATCCGCATGTAGTTCTGAAATGTCATGAAGTTTAACATCATGTGGTAAGGATGAAAAAGTTGGAAATCCTAAAAGGGAATATGTGATGTGGTAGTTGTAAACCCTATGTGAATGAGTATTTGAGGAGTCCACACAACATCATTCACCCCTAGGAAGAGACTCAGGCCAATGGGCTAGAAAAAGAAAAAGGGACCTAGGGTTGGACACGAGGCAAAATGCTCGGGCATTTTTATGTATCCCATGAGTATGGGAATCCATCAATATGTAGTTATTTAGATACAGTGTAGTTTAATGTCATGTGGTAATGAAGAAGAAAATAAAATAAAATAATTGGGGTTAGACCCATTGAATACATGTATTAGAGTTCCTACGTATCCCATAAGGATGGGAATCAAGATGCACATAGTTCTTGAATTACCATATAGTTTAACAACTTTTGGTAAGAATTAGAAGATCGAAAATGGGGCTTATAGTTTGTTTTCATGCAAGACGTTGATGTTTTGAAGTTTTATGTCGTGCTGCCTAGATGGATCATGCAATTTAACATCATGTGATAAGGATGGATGAGATCTTAGTTAATAGTCATAGAGCTCGGACCATATTTGTACTTTCCATTTTTAGATTATCGTCATGCAGGAAGATGATACTTACTCATGAAAAGAATTCCTTGATGGACTTAGAATCAGTGAGAGGAGTGATATTCTTACCATCCCTAATAACCAAAGTGTATACACTATTGGGGTAAACCTTGTGGGTAATATTGGGTCCCTCCCATTTGGTCTCCATCATTGGTGGCTTCTTGACTGGTATCATTGGCATCTGCAGAGCTAATAATGTGTTACCTTTAAGTTAGGAGAGGAAGAAAAATTTCTTATTGAAATATTTGGATATATTTTTCTAATTCCTCTCTAGGTTGTGTAAGGCACAAAGCCTATTTTCATTGAGATGTTCTAGTTCATCCAGTCATAATTCTGCTACTTTTTCTGCCGTTTTCCAATCATATATTTTTGTGAGTAGTGACAATAATTGAATTTTGATAGGTAGGACTACCTTTGTTCCATAGAACAATGATTATGGGGTCACCTAGGTGTAATTGAAAGTTGTATTCTGGTAAACCCAAAGAGCGTTGGGGAGCTTTTCTGGAAAAAATTTCTTATTTTGATCGATGATATTATTCAAAATGTTAGATAGGGTTTTTTGAATACCTCAATATTCCCATTTTCTTGCACATGATAGTGTGATGTATGGTTGGACCAGATACTATACTTGGAAACCAATTTCATTATCTCAACTTCTCAGAAGGTGGTACCATTATCTATGAGGATGGAATGAGGGACTCCAAATTAGTGGATGATGTTGGATCTCAAGAAATCAATGATGGAATGTTACTTGACTTCCTTTAGTGGGATTACCTTTTCCAAAATAGAAAATAAGTCAATGGAGGTCATGATGAACCTACATTGGGGAGGTGTTTCTTGTGGATATTTCCCCTTGACATTAAGTACCCAAACTGCAAAGACCCAAGAGTACATTACAGCATGGAGAGGATTTGGTGTTCGATGCAAAAAATTAGCATGGATCAATAATGTGTGTCACATCTGGGTGAACATGATATAGTTGTCGACCATGGTGGGATAAAAGTATCCCAGTATTTGAATCTAATGGGAGAGATTCAACCCTACGTAATGGGCTCCACAAGAACCGACATGAACTTCCTAGATAACCTGGGGAATATCAACTCCTTGATTGAAACATAGGAGAACCCCATAAAACCCAATTATGTACAAGATCTTTTCAAGACTCTAGCCACTCTTGAGAGTAAATTTTATTGTGCATCGACATATTTTCTCATTATCAGCTCTATCTTTCAGGACATTTCCATGACAGAGGTACTCAAAAAAGGGAGTCATCTAATCAGGGGTCTCTTCTACTAAGGTAGGGGTTCCTAAAGGTCCCGATGTGGATGCACCTAAAATAAGATGTCTTACCTATAGGATATTATCATCATCCGGAGGGACAGGAGTGATGACCCTTCGATGTTACTCATGGATAATTAGATCATCCTAGTCAGGCTCTAAAAGAGAAGGAACAAGGCTTCCAAGGCATTTTCATGATCGTTCTATGACTAAGGGACATAGTAACCTCTAGAAAGAAAATGAACAGGGCCATTAGCTAGTGAGTTCCCTATAAGAGGGGTACAAGCTCTGTCTCTTAGATGACATAGTCACCATTGATCATCTTGATGATTAAATCAGATCCCCCTTCACATGCAGGTGAGGGACATCAATATTGAAGTCCTTCTTGAGACTAGGGATTAGGGCCTAATACTCCGACTCACTATTGGTGCAGCCTTCTGACAACAAGAATGAGTGGGGAATGACAGACTATGTATGTGTGGTGGAAATGTAACTCGATCCTACTCTATTGAGTCTTGGGTCGTTGAGCCTTATGCCTATAGGAATTTGGGAAGCACCATCGAAGTGAATCTTCCAACATAACATGGCTTGATCTATTGACAGGATGGCCTAATCTAGGATGTCAGGATCTGGAGATTGCTCTGTAGGGTCCAGCTGGGTGGTAAGGAAGTCTTCCAGTTCCTGACCATTAACATTTTCTACAGAAAAAACCTGATGTTGAACTAATGAAGGAATACTATCCACCGAGCTAGATGGCCTATTAACATGGGGAGGTTAAGAATATACTTTAGTGGGTCCACACGGGACCCCAGATGTATCTCATGGTGCTCTAGATAATGCCACTGCTTCTACACTACGAATACCAATCTAAGGTAGCTCTTCTCAATAGAGGAATATCTGATCTCTACATCAAGGAGCATGCGAATGAGATAGTATAAACTATTCTTTGTCTGATAGTTATTATTCTAGGAGAGAAGGGTGTTGAGGGAAAGTTCCAGGGTGGTCATATAAAGGACTAGTGGCTGTATAGAGATGGGTGGAATTAAAACTAAATGTTGTAGTAGGTACTTCTTGATCTACTCAAAAGGGACCTAACACTATTCATCCCACAGGTAGTCAGAACCTTTCTTCATGAGTTAGGAAAAGGGTTTACACTTCTCGACCATATTTTAAATGAATCGGAATATATATGCTAAGTGGAATTAAAATCCTCATATATCCAAAAAAATTATTGGAGGTGGCATCGGAATGATGGCCTTGATCTTCTATGGATGGATCGCAATGCCTCAATATATGATGAAAAATATGAGAAACTTTCCAGAGGTAACCCTGAAGGAACACTTTAGGGGGTTCATCTTCATATGGAGGGAGCATAGGAAGCTGAACACTTTCTCAAGATCTTTGAGATGGTCCTAGAACTAGGGATATTTGACCACCAAATCATCAATGTAGAATTAAACCAATGTCCCAAGGATCAGCTTGAATAATCGGTACATGGAATACTAATTTTTGGAAACTACATTCTTCATAACGAAAGGTATTACATGGTAACAAAAAGTACCTTGTGGAGATTTAAAGGTGGTATAATCTTCTTCATTGGGGGCCATTCGGATCTGGTTGTATCCAGAATACCCATCTATGAAGGAGAGAGCTTAGTATCAGGTAGTGGCATCAATCAACTATTTTTTCTTCGAAAGAGGAAAATCATCATCCAGACAGTGTCAGTTAAGATCCTGTAAGTCGATAAAAACATTGATCTATTCATTCTTCATCATGAAAAGTAAAATTTTGGCTAACCATATAGGGTACTAGACTTCATTGATGAAGTTGGATTTAATAACATTATCAACCTCTGTCCCGGCCATGGTACTATGATAGGGGTTCATTTTTAGGGGAGGCAATTTGAACCCATGATGGTTTATCGGGAGACAATGTTGGTGGATGATGACCTAAGAATATAGCTCTGGAATCTCATCATATCTCTTGGAAAATACATCATGATTCAGATACAATAAATCCATATACCGATGTTGCGCTCTTACAAACATGGTTGTCGTGATAGCTGTTGGTTTTGGATCTGCCTTTTTGTCGAGGTTTTCCTTTACCAACTCATCAATAGTGGTGGAGAAAACTTCCTAAAATGAGGGAGGGGAATCTTCTAATCCCTACATCTTCCATGATGAGAAGATGATTAGCATGAAGAAACTCTTTTGAATTGGCTGATCCTGATAAAACACTGGTGATGGCATGAGAGACAATGGAATCCCCACTGGAAGACTCATGCACTGTTAAAACCATGGTGATGAAAGTTGTCAATCTGATTCTATCAGGTATCCAACCCAATTGGCCACACTTGATAATATCAAATCAATAGTTTCATTTAGTCTTGAGTATGTTCCACCCGAACAGACAAAACATGTAATTATGGATTATTGATGTTGTCATGGGGAGAACATCCTAATACCTTATAGGGGTAAGGGGCTCTGGAATCACTTGATCCTGGTTTGGTTAGGAGTAAGAAGTGATCCTCCAATGTTCTTTATACCTTGTAACATTGTTTCCTCTTGTCCCAATTTTGGAGAAGCGGTGTCCCATGTTTGGGGTTGTGGCTTCCAGCCGATGGATTGGGTGGAAAAAGAAATCATCCAAGTCTATCTATGGATCAACCATAATGGAAGTGTGATCAACCCTATTGGAATGTACATACATGTCCTTTATCTAGTAATAGCCGATATTTAAGTAGAGGGATTCACAAGAGGAAAAGGGAGACACATCACCTTGGAGTATGGCTACTCGACCATTAATTGAGTACTTGAGGCACTGCTGATGAGTGTAAATAACTATTGTATTCAGGTGGAGGTAGGGTCTACCCATCAATGCACTATAGGTTTTGTGCTGTGATAAAAACCATAAACTCGGTTCTAGCAACGAGACCATCAAATTGGGTATTCAGATATAATTTTCCAACTTGTGTCAACTATTTCCTTTTATAACCCTAAATCTTCAGGTCAAAGGGATCTAGATCTACTTCAAACATTCCCAGTTTAGGTAGCATCCAGTTCGGGATGATATTCATTCCACAACCTGTGTCGACTATACATCAATGCACTTCTATTACATTAAACTAGCCAGTGATGTAAAGTGGGAAAATTTTCCCCTGTATGAGAGAACCTTCATCTTCTCTAGATAGTGAAATAATGGCCTGAAATTTTTCATACTCTACTTCCTAAGCATGGAAGGCTTCTGAAGCTGCTACCTCTATCTCAAACTGAAGGGGGCTTCTGAAAGCCTCTATGAGGGCTTCATGCCTGTTTGCGGATAGGAGGAGGTCCATGAAGATAGAGTGCCTTACAGGAATGCTGGAGATATACTTGAATATATCATACCTTTGTGAGAGGTGCACATTTCTACTAACATGAGGTGGATCTCTGGAAGGAAGTATAATAGAAACAGCTCGTCGAACCAGCAAATTCTGGTAGGTGTTGGGGTTATCTCATAGCTTTCTAGTTGAACCACAAAAAAGGACTACTGAATTATGGCTGGATGAATGAGGTTTGTCCAGTATGTTACATGACTAATCATAAAATGGTCATGGTGACTTTTGTAGTCAATCAGTATGAACGGTGGTGGGAGCGAGTTTAATGGGGCAGAATGAGTGGGATTCACGTGATGAGATCCACACTAAGCCTGTTGTGTAGTCTTGGTAGCATGAACATCTCAGTTATAATCATTATCCAATGAATTCATTTTGTTCACATATCCATGACTTCATCGACTTTGATGTTGACTAGGGACATTAGGAGGGTCCGCATGATGTTCCACTTTGTTGGGAACCATGTAAGGGTCCACCAACTCCGTAGTGTTTATCAATACATACTCCAGACCGTCTATTGAATAATAATTCATTACTGTGAATACCCTAGGAGAAATTCCCATCTCAAGAGGCATAAAATAACTAAGAGTATAGGATGACATGAGCAGCAGCGAGGGACATTTCATTCCCTTGTTCTTTCGATGCTTCCCTTCCGAGAAGATGAAGGCTGATATGTGGACACAATAGTGAAAACTGGGAAATCTGTGGTGACCTTAGAAGGACTGGGAAGGTTCAACCATGCATGGAGGGTACCATGATCATGTGATACTACGTTGAAAACAATCAAGTCATCAGTCGTCTAAGATCTATGACTAGAGACCTTATACCATTCATCATCGTTATCACTATCAGGCATTGTAGAAATGCATGCTACCTTTTCCTGGGCCAGAACCAACCTAACATTATATTTTTTGACCTATTCATGGAGCCAGTACTTGAACGCATAACACTGAATGAGAGTATGTCCAAGGAACTATTGATGGGGTAAATAGTTGGGTTGATCAATAAGATCAACCACTTTGGGCCTCCTCCACTCTGGAAACCACAGGATTCCCTGGTCCATGACACTCCGAATCTAGCTGGGGACCTGTGCCTCATCAAACAAGTGGGTCTGGATCCTCCTGTCTGGAAAGAGGACTCTTGGATCTTGGGCCTAATGAGGGGATGGAGCCTGGCGAGGAGGTAGAACCTGATTTTATTGTCTTGTTCAAAGTGGTTTATGGGGTGGCCTTTGTTGATTTTGAGTTGGGCGCTGCTAACCCTGAGGCTGAGGCTGAGGTAGTGGTCCTCGATGAGGTTGTGAAGGTGGCTCTAACAGGACTAATTTCAATATCATATGAGCCTCTACCTGTGCAACGATGGTTGTTTCATCTTTAACACCCCTTCTTGGAGGATTTATAGGAGGTAACATATGTGCCTATTTGGCATGTTTCAAGGATTCCTCTAGATGTTGATCCTTGTCGAAGTAATCCCAAAATACACCTGGGAAGTTATGATTGATGAGGGAAGGAACAAATTTAGTCCTCACATTCCTGATTCATATCATTAATAACTTCTCCTAATCCAATGGCATGTCGAGTTAATATGTGAGGTCTTTCTATCTAGTTAAAAAGTATACAACATGCTCATCTAGAATCTATTTTCACTTGAAAAGGTTAGAAATAATTTTCTTATGGGTAGTGGAGATGGACTGATAAAGAAATTTCTTATATATATATATATATATATTCCTAGCTAGCTATAGACCCAATGGGAAACTGGTTGTATCAAACAAACACGTGCATTTCCAGTGTCTGTATAAAGAAAATGAGCTTGGTGGCCACCTATTGCACTAGATTCCCTAGAATAGGTCCACACCTTGAGATAAAGTGGACCATGTGTTGCAGTAGGTCTCCCATCCCACTAAAGGGGGGGGATTTAGGGTTCCAAAAATATAGGGGTTCCGGCATGTCATCTACCCATGCTAGATATTGTTTACCATCAAGAGTGATTTCCACCTTCCAAGTCTCAAGATCCTTGATATGGAAAATAAGAGTAGACAGAAGATCAACCAGAGGAGGGTTACTATATTTATTAGGGTTCATAAAAACTAGCACGCTGATGGATTCATCAACATGGTAGAAGGGAACAAAGACTTGCAGAGCGACTGGTGGAGTAACCTTTGGAGTTTTCTAAGGGTCTACCTCTAGATCGATTTGATGAAGAACCTATAGAGCCAACTGAAGGGCTATTGGGGAAGATTCATTCATAGCTTGGGCAGATTCAGGGATGCATATTGTGCTCGCTTTCCATATACTCTAGAATCTGCCTTGTCTAGATGGGCAGGTTTTTTGAGGTCACCAGAAGGCATCTCACCAAGAAGGAGTTTTACCTATCCCTATTTCCCAGGTCGAGGATCCCCAAAATCTAGATGTCTCTCCACAGCACATTCGTTAAGGATGTTGCTGACAATCTTCCTCTACTATATAAGTTGTTGGAAGAACACAAACTTTTAGGGATCATCCTACATCTTCAAAATTGATCCATAAGGATCAGATATTTTATCATCTTTGGGGGGTCATTTTCCATTATTTAGATCTTGATCGAAGGAAATGACTTTGTGGGGCTAGAGAGGCCAAGAAAACGCATCTATGATTGAGTGAAAATGCATGGGGGTTCTAACAAGTGTGGCACCACCCTGGGGGGAGGTTCTGTTAGAGGATACCTACCTTGGGTTCCTTCTCTATGATTTCCACCATATCGATGGTGACAACACTTGGAGGCATGTCCTCGATATCACTAGGTAAATTATGCTGATGTGGGATAAAACTAAAATGGAGGGATGCTTACTGCTGCCAACAACAGATCTGTATATGTTGGGATGCCTCAAGAATTACTTTTTAGAGCATCGTGAATCTCTATATTCATTGTTGTTGGATGATCCAATTATAACTAGATGATTCGTGATGATGGGTCTTGGGGAGTGCGACCAACTCAACCAAGTAGCATTACTGGTTGAGGTTATCATTATGATCTTGGCTCTGTTGATAAACCAATATATGATGGAAGAGCTGTAAAAACATTTCCCAGAGTGCTTAGTGGAATAATGTGATCTCCTCCTATCTGAGAGACTCAGGAATAATGAATTATGGAGTCGTAGTCGGCCAAAAAACATCAAGGAATTTATCTGAGGAGAGAATGTCCCACATGATCCTTTTCCTAGCATCAGCATCCAACATCTGATTTCCCCACTCATCAACTGGAGGTGATTGGGGAATCAGTAATGTCACTAAAAAGGATCTCTGTTGTGGCAGACTAGTTGGTGGGTAGTACAGTGCGCAATTTGACAAACCAATGCATACTGGGCTGCCTTGCAGGGACTGTACTGAATGCATCACCACATCCCTATAGGATGGGGTGCAGACCGTTGCCTCCTGTACTAGGGTGATGGTCATTAGTGGTGGGTCAGTCTGGTGTTCATAATCTTCCATTCCCATGAAAGAAAATTTGTGATCTTATGTTGAGGTATAGAGTGAATCATGTTATGGTAGAGATCACCGCACATTAAGACCATGGAAAGAACCAAGATCTTTTTCTCCTGTATAAACCTGTTGAATGATTTCTGGATCTAGAGCATCTTGTTTTCTAGGATGATGAATCTGAAATGCAAGGTTCTTAACCCATAACCTGAAATCGAGGATTGGGGTGAAGTCTCCATCATCTAGTCACACTCCACTTTAGAATCTGAAAAGAAGATTGGGTTAATTGTGACCTAGAGCTTCTCAGGCACCTTCCTTTGGCAGTGATTGTCCGCCCTCCTACCTCGGGATGGTTCTTCAAGGTAAGGTGAATCTTCTACCTAGGGAGGACTGGTACATGGATTGTTTCTAGGTTGGGGATTAATTATTCCTGGGATATATAGGATATGAGGATAGTCTTCGTATCAATTTTCATTGTAGAAAAAAAGGCATCCAATTTGGTGGGCCTCTGTTTGAGGAGCATTGGGGCATATGTCTAATGATACATGGGGAGGACATCCATGATTATTGTATGATGTGAAATGAGGACCTCCATGGTAGGGAGTGTTGGAGTAGGGAGGACCTTTGCATTGATAACCTGAAATATGGGAAAAACTTCCATACTTGGTATCATGAGCACGTGGAGGACCACCGCCCTGGGTGCCGACAATACAGGGAGGACCCCCACTTAGATTAGTGATGAGGGAATGGGGAGGATATCCATCATGATAATGGGAGTGGGGAGAATATTCACTCTGGATAGTGACAAAATGGGGAGGGCCTTCGTACCGAATGTCATCATCAAGGGTCAGACTGCGATGGCTGCTACTCATGCTAACGATAGGAAGAGTCAACCCAGACCTCCTGAGGGGTGGTTGGGGACACAATCTTGACTGGGAAAAGAAGTTCCCCTACTCTGCAGTAATGGGGGATGGATAGTGTGCATCTGTGGTGGCATGGGAGACTGATGTTATGGAAGATGACGCCCCTTAGCGGTTTTCCTCCTATGCTCGTGCCCAACGTTGGTGTCGGTTCATCCAACCTAGTGTGGACTAGGTTGGAGTGAAGTCCTACTCCCTAGTCTATGGGACCGGGTGGCTGCTTTAACACAACCTAGTAAGATCCCTCATTGGAGGACCCCCGGTTGAAGTCGAATATAGGATTACTCGAACATCCCTCACTGCACCTGCATAAGTGAGTGAATCATAGGAGCATTCTGGAGATAGAATCACAAAATGGTTAGATGTCGGAGTGGGGAGCAGCCTCTCCCTGAGCGGCCCTTGGGTGCTACAGAGACATTGAGGAACACAAGCCTCTAGATCCGGGCAGACCATTTCTCTAGTCAGGATGATCCTCTCTTTCTCATATCTCTGAAAAAGTGTGTCAATCACTATTCTCAAAATAATCTCCTATCGTGAGAAGTCATGTGGGTGCCTAATAGTCGTAGATGTGGAATCTATCATGGTGGAGGTGGAGCCATGTGGGAATATCGTAAAATCATTCCTCCTACCCCTGCATCTGTGGGAAGGTGGATATTGGTTCCTTATAACTACAGCTTGGGTCCTGCAAATCAGGGACATTAATACATCAATATAGATATGTGGAAAGTAACGATTAGTGCCCCAACATCATTCAGTCTTCCATGGTTGGAGAGAAAGATCCACCCTGACTGTGCCACAGACTGAAATTCCCAGTGATCAATTACCCCAAATTTTTGTGAGTTCCACGCTAGACCCACTATTTTCTTGGTGAGACCTGGCACCAGATATCTAAATCTGGTGACACACTCATCTGTTGATGTCTTGAGCATTTCTAATCTTCACGTTGAGGAGAAGAGATTCACATTAGGTTCTCCATTTATGTGTCTGATGCTTTTCTTTTGGGTCATTCCTTATCGTGCTGCAAGTTGGAAATCTCACTAACAGTCACCTTGTACACTACATTCCTTCTCTCCAAAGGTGGGTGACATCTGTCGCCTCTCGAGAGATATTTTTTCCTTGATCAAAATTGGATGATGGGATTTCAATTTTTCCTTCGATGTATTCCTCCTCGAAAATCAATTCCTAGTCCAAGTCTCCCTTATAGATTAATAGTTTGGTCATGAAACTCTTCCCAGAGACTTATATTTGGGGATTCCAGTTAATTATGTTTCTCCTATCAAGACATTCCAAAGTGTCCATACAGGGAAGCAACCTTCGGTTAGGAGAGTAGTCAAACTGAGGCATTTGTGGCATGTCTTTACACTAGTAGACTATAACACCAATATTTTCCCCTTATGATAGGGCATCTCAAGGGTGTGAAATCGTGATTCATCCCACATCAAATTTAGGGAATATTATGTTAGAGGGATGTCTCTTAGGTTTTCCTTGGATTCCCATGTTTAGCACAATGCATGATGCAAATTTAACATCTTGAGGAGACAGATCAAGCTGATCGAAACACTAATAAGATTAGATCATATTGGTGTATCCCTAATAGGGAGAACCTAGAAGGGTTACCAAATGGATTGATCTAAATGCCCAATGAGAGCAGAAGCAAGGTCGTGTGTCCCAAAAATGGATGATATCACACCATGAAGGTTGATCTGGCATAAAGGGCAGATAAAAAAGGATAATGGGACCACACGAAGAGGACACTAAGGCTTTCCATAGGTTTGGATTGAACCTCATTGATGCTTCTTACTTACCTTTCCTACATATGGAAATGATCAAAACCCACATAGTTCGACGGTGGGAATGAAATGAGGTGTACACAAAGGATGACAACCTGAAGATATGTTGGTGTTATTCATGGTTAGTGGTCCATCGCAAGAGGGAAACTCTTGGATGGATGGTTTTTGACTATGTGTGGGGCTTAAGTGTGGTTAGATGCCTGAGGAAATGGCATGATCCCGTCAGGATGTGGTAGCATTGGTAAGAATCAGGATGCATGATGGATGATTTAAGGCAGTGGATGAGAGGAATGGGATGGAGCCAACACGTAGATGATAGTGATGCTGGGCTTGAACCTTAGAGAGGCTTCCTACGTATCCCCATGGATGGGAGTCAAATTCCCCATAGTTTGGTGGGGGAAATGGGACACATGAAGTGACGTCCTAGAGGAATGGATCGTATGGATGGGGACCTAAATAAAGTAGAACCTCTAGGATAGGGTATGGTCTTCCTAAAACACAAAGGCTTAAGGGAGGTAGTGGGATTGGTCATGGCTGATGGACTTGATCCTCAAGGAGTCATCCTATTTATCCTTGTGGTAGGGAATAAAATTCCACATAGTCCAATAAATGAGGCATGGAATCGGTGTGTACACAAATTAAAATGACACAAATACATTTCAGGCATTACATATGATTAGAATACCATTTCAAGAGGGAAACTCTTGGTTAGAGGAGTATGGATTGTGTGCCTATGCATGGTTAGATTCCTGAGAACCGGTCTGGCACAACTAAGGGGTGAACCAAGAATGTTGATTCCAACAAATGGGATGTCAAGGTTCACCATTTTTTGTGTTGAACCTTGTGGAGGTTTCCTACATACCCTACCTAGAATAAAGGGATCAAAACCCTTGTAGCTCAAAAGAATACAGTTTAACATCTTTTAGGATGAAAGGGGAATACAGTTTAACATCATACGAGACAAAGGTGAACCAATGTGAAGTGGTTGGGACTAATAGGTGATGGGATTGAACCTTAGGTAGGCTTCCAACATACCTTTCTTGAAAAGGGAAAGGATCAAAGTCCACGTAGTTCGGAAAAAATGGGCATAGGGTATACACACGGTTAGATACATGAGAAAGGGATTTGCAAAGCCAAATGTCTCATAAAGAGGGGATTGGTGAATATAGGGTGCTTTCCAAAGAGAAGACACATCGCAAAGGAATGTTATTCACAAATCAGGGTGAATAGGACCCCCATAAAGGGAGGATCATCACAATGCATGTTGATCCAGCTGAGGCATAAAGCCACTATGTACTTTGAGGGCGCTTCGCGAAGGTTGAATGACTCATGATGACCTGATTCCCTAAAAGGGACTCCTACCTTTGCGATGGTCATAGGGATTCATGAAGGGCATCCCCATATAAATCAGTGGAAAATAGAGCAATGGTAATTCCGGTTCACGATGCCCAACTACCATGGGTGATTCATTTTTCTCAACAAATCGCAGATGAAATGGTTCTTTAGAAATAGAGATCTCGGAAGGAGAAAGGGCAAGGATTCAATTCTTTTGAAGAGGAGGAAGATGTTTACTTATAGGAACCTTGGATCATGATGCTTTGATGGGACACCGTGAAGGAAATGGTGGTCGATGATCGGAGGCGGATCTGTCATAATCGTGAAGGTTTCTGTCACGGTTCTTTGTGGTGGTTGAAAATACATCTATTGGATTATAGAGACTACCATCAATGTTCTATGTAATGGTGGTAGTGGATTCCATTCTACTTCCTTCACATCATTCTTCGTGGAATGTTACTTCGTGATGGAGCTTCGCGAGGTAGACCCCTTATTTGAATTTTATGCTTTCGTGGACCAATTTCAAGGCACAAATTTTGGCGCCAACAAACACTATTAAATTATATTAATTGTGTTGATTCCAAATATTGAATCCATTTTACCAGATTTATTATTTTTTAAGTGGAATAATTTAATTTTAAATTAGTGTGGAAAACAAAACTAAGACCAATTTATAGAAAAACATATTATAATTCTTAAAACTAAATTTTCTTCCATTACATGGATTATAAAAACCATTAAATTGAGGATAAAATATGTGGTTCAATATATAATTTATTAATTTAATTAAAACCTCTAATTTATATAGATTAATATAAATTTTCAATAAAAACACATTTTGGGTATAAAAAAAGTTTTTAAAAAATGTGCGTTTACGCTCAAAAATGAAATTACACGAAATAGAGGTGTAATGTTTATTCTCATATAAATAATTAAATTATTTACAATTAATGGATTATTATATAAATTTAATATAAAATTCCAAAGAATTGGTACTTTTTTAATGAAAATAAATGACAGTTTTACATAAATGGGATTTTAACTATTCATAAAAAATAAAACTTTTCAGTGAAATCACAAAACAAATACCCCTAAGATAATATTGAAATAATTAATTCAAAAATGATATTAAATAAATCATATAAAATTTATAAAAATCTTGTAAATTAATTATAATGCTTTCATGAAAAATTAAATAAAATAATTTTTAAAAGAAAAATTATTTTTGAAGCATAAAATGATTTTAATAAAAATTTAGTACTTATTTATTATGAATTAATCAATACATTTACATTTTTTAATAACATTATAAATATTAATCATAATGTGGTTATTAATATTCATATATAAAAATTTAATGGCTATGTTATAAAGGATTATAATATCATGGATTATTTTGACTTGAGGATATGTGTAAAGAATATTATTGTGTACTTATATTTTTTATAAGGAAATACATATATAATCTTGAGGTGTTATAATACCCATTAATTAATAGTTAATAAATTATTACTCCTGATATATTTCATTATAATTTCAAAACACATGATTTAGAAGAATGAGGAATCATCATTATTCGATATTGAGGTAAGAGAGCGTATCATAATAACATGTCATATGAATTTTCACATAGTCATATGCATAAAAAATCATTTTATTTGTCAATATTATCTTTCAGGACTATCATAGTGGAAAAAGTCTTGTAGCCGATTAGTTTCACTCCCCGAACCACTTTTCATTTTTTGAATTGATTAACTACTCATCCTCTGACATAATATCTCATGAGATGTCAGTCATTACCCATTTAATTTTATGGATATACAATATTGATCCCACCAATCACATAATTAAAACCATACCTATGTGTTCCATAATAATATATAAATATTACACTTTCCCTTATAGAATAACAATTGAAAAAAATTGGTTTCATCAATATTTCATCATCACATAATCATAAGTTTTCTAGAGAAACAACATGGATTGTATCATTAAATATTACCCCCATATAAGCATAAGAAATATTGAAGTATGTTGACATAGATAGAAAATACCTTTAAAATAACATTTTAACCTAACTTTTAAGACATGAGGAAAATATAATTTTATTCTAAAAAAATTTTAAATTTTAAATCCCAAATTATTGAGAAAAATATTTCTTTGAAAATAATCATATAAAATTTTAAATTAATCTTAAATACGGATAACTAACATGATGTTAGGAAAATTTTTTCAAGACATATACATTAAAAAGAACATTTTTTGCACTTTTTTAAGAAGTAAAAATATGAGTCATATATAAAAAAATCAAAAAGAATCATTTTATGTTGTTTATAAAAAAATTCAAAGGTAGTAAAACTAATCATTCACAATAATTTCTTGATCAATTAAAAATCAATAAAACATTTTTATGAACATGGGCATGGAAAAAAAGTTCATCGACCAAAGAGGAAATAAGGTTGGATTTTCATAAAAATATTTTCTTAGTCAATTTAAATATAAAGGACAGTAAAATGGTAATAATACATCAAAATTTAATGGAAAAATATAATAAGAAAAAATATAGTGTTTAATGTAAAATTATCATATAATTTAAATCAATTCAAATTAAACATATACAATCCAGAAAATGTATGAGACTATAACAGAAACCCTTGCATCAGGAAAAAGCATTATTCGTCTAAACTTGTAAAGACCTATATAATAATTTTATATTTATTATAAAAATATTAATGTACCATATTCATAATTATATTAAATTATAACATTCCCTTATAATTTTAAATTTCCCATTTATAAAAAATAGTCATTAAAATTAACATTTGGTTGTTAAATATTCTGTTTCCCAAGAATGTTTTGGTTCGATGATTCTGGTCCATTAACCATGATCATGGTTTCATCATATATAAAATATTGATCATTCCATAAATTTAATTTTTATTCATTATATAAAATTTTATAACGATTCATATTTGGTGGTGATGGAAGATGAATTTCATCACACTATAGAGATGGTAGTTCATACCTACACACGATTAATGTTTTTGTTTTCTAATGAATGGAATGCGTGAAAAGAAAATAATAATATGAATATATAGAGTAATAATAATATCATATATATCATATATATTTATTAAATATATCCATATGACTATCCATTTATTTTAGATGTGAAAAACTAGTCACACCGTTTCATGGAGGTTGTAGTCCACACGTATGGATGAATGACATTGTAAATTCTAATATGATGGAAAGGATGTAAAAAATAGTTGTAAAAATAACATAAATTTTTTATTAATTATATTGTAATCATTAATATATTATTAATATATATATAGTCGGTTAAGTAATAAATAAACTCAAAAAAAGATCGGTAAAGACAATTACCCCTTCATTGTGAAACCTCCTTTGGCGTGTGCCTTAACCCTTCAAAGGTTTGTATTTTTGGAATAACAAAATATATATAATGTGGAATGGGAATTGGTTAATATTTTTGGTTTGGTTTTGTATAAAATATAGCGCTCAATGTGTTTGAAAATTTTAAGAGAGTATATTCCCTTTATAAGTGAGGTTGGTGGAACTCTTATAAATACTTAAACCATTAAAATATAATAAAGAAATATTCTTGTGAAAGTGGAATAAAATAAACCAAAATTAAAATATAATTTTTTTATGGGATTAAATATACTTATAAAATAGGATTTAGACAATTTTATATGCTACTTTAAACTTTATATATTTAGTTCAAAACCATGTTAAACCTTCTTAAACTTTCTCATAGTGATGAATTTTACCCCCAATTATTATTCACCATGGTCAAAAATAAAATAGAAATATTTAAAAAAAATCTTGATGATTAAAAATATTGAAACCATATTATCAAATTCACTTCCTATAATTGGTATAAATTCATTATAAAATAATCACGTAAAACATAATGAATCCCATTTTTGAAAAATTCATTTTTAAAAATAACAATAAATTTATTATCATTCCTTATCTACTATAAACACTAAATGAATGTTAAATTATTTTATTGAATATATTATCTTAAAATTTAAATAAAATTTGTCATACATAGTTATTAATTTAACTAATCATGATAAATACTCATTGTGCGCATAAAATATATTTTTTTGAAAAACAACTCTTTTTAACATCAAATTGTTTTATTTTCATTTCTAAAAAAATTGAGAACAAATTAATTCATGTTTAAAATATGTTAAAATTAATTTTTAATATGTTTGATACTATGAATTAATTTTTTAAATAAGTCATATTTGGGAAAAATTACATAAATAAAATAATTCCAAATAGTCATTTTAGATTAATGGTAATTTGTAATTGAATTAGAAATTATATTCAAAAAATATATACCATATAATTTTATTTATTTGATAATATATATGAATTATTAGCATAAGTTTATGATTGTGTGATTTATAAGCTATAAAATGAATTTATTTATTAAAAATAAATATATTAAACAAATATTTGGATGTTAACCTTTTGGATAGAGATTAAAATAGGTATTCCTTCTTGGGATTAAGATTATAACCTATATAACCTATTAGTCTTGGGCTAACAAACAATTTAACTTCTTGTTCATAGGATAACAACTTGTGTACCCTCGTTGAGATCATGAGATATAAAACATCAAACAATGTATTGGAGGGTGATATAGTACCCAAACCATTTTCATCCATACATATATTTCCCCTTGATATTAATAATTTATTGTATCCTGAAAACCCATTGAAAGAAAATGTTTTTTATACGATTTACTAATGATATCGCATAATATAAAATCAAAATTAGATCAGTTGATATGAATAATTCAATCACCCAAAAGGTTTAATTAATAAAACACAACTCTATTATAGCTAAATATTTAGGTGCTTAATAGATAAATGGAAGAAAAAATTAAATCATTAGAAACAATTTCTTAACATTTTCATAAAAAAAGATGTTAGGCATCACTTTGTAATAGATCACCATTGTAATGTAATTTAAAAAAAAATTATTAGAAATAAATATTTTTATTTAAGACTTTATAATTACATAAATAATTTAAATATTCTATGTGTGCATATCTATAAAAAAATTAATTTTATAAAGATTATTCAATAATGGATCCTTAAAAAAGAAATTAAGGCTTAAAATGATGAAGTCGAAACATTTCAAAAAAATTACGGTTAAAAATAATATTCAATAATGTATCCTTAAAACATACATAGGGTATATCTTGAGGAAATGTGGGTTGGAATATTAAACATACATTCATGAAGGGGAAGACCTTTAAATATATTAAAATACCTTTGCTAAAACCCACATCAATAAAAGGGAATAATAAAAAATTATTTTGATGAAAAAAATAAAATAAAATATTTAGGTCACCTGAGATAACACATAATTAGTATTCCAAATATAATACTAATTATTCAGGTGAAGATAAAATATAGGCATTTTAGATAAAATAATCTTTAAAGAGGATGATAACTATTCTTAACAAAGATATAATTTTTGAGAGAAAATTATCAACGTAAGATATTTGAATTCAAAATTCCATTTTTATGAGATATAAGAGTGTAAATATCATTTTAAAAACGAAATATAGAAATATTGGGAACATACAATCAAGAATATGGTGAAGTAATATTATAACCCAAAGAACCGAATATTCAGTTAATAAAATCCCTTACAAATTTGGTAACACTTAATCCAAAAACTGATTGAAGGATAGAACATGAAATTTATTATTAAACCATTTTAATGTAATGAAAATAATGATAAAGGTTAACTATATTTTGTTAAATACACTATACAAAAAAACAAGTTTTGGATATGGAACAAATCACAAAGAATTTAAATTGAGATGAGAAAGACCCTTACCATAATTGTTAGCTTCCTCAAAAGCGCATTAACCTCATACTAAATAAACAAACCCTTTTAAATAAATCTTTATAGAACCTCATTAATATATGTAATCCTTTAACTCTTTGATTATAATCAATTATTATACATTTATTAGTTAGTTATCGCTTATTTACATTGATGGATATCGTAATTCCTACTATTTATCACATGTTTTGTAATGGTGATGTTTAAACTCATTATATGATTCTATGTTCATAATTACTTGATAATAAAATAAATTTAAATTATTTTTTAAAATTATTTAAACATCATATATTTATTTTTAGGGGAACTATGGGCAAGGTTTTAGAGAAAAATATCAACTATGAGATTATTTCTAGCAATATAATGATAATAACGAATTACATTATAATGATCATTAAATTTGTTTCATAACTAAATAACCATATTCATTTAATATATGAATCCTTTATATGCTATATATTAATAAATTGTATTCTAGAATCCACGATGTACGGTAGTGATGAAAAAATGTGTCACTCCATATATATGGTTTCCTGCACATACACATGGATAATGAATTAAATTTCTATATAATGGTATATAAAATATGTTTTATCATAGAAAATAATAAAAAGTTTATAAATATCATATTTCTTTAAATACCCTTTTAAACAATACATGTATGGAGGTAATGAAAAATGAAAAATGTTACATCTGGAAGGTGGTAGTCTGTAGGCACGTATGAACAACATTTTAATTATTATAAGAGAAAATTTGAAAAGGTGGTTGAGTTTTATTCCAAAAAACATGAAAAAATATCATAATATAAATAATACTTATGTATAAATGTTTTAATGGGTGATATGGGTTTGGAGGAGAAATATAGTAAAATAAAAATACTTTAGAGTGATTTAGTACTTATGTTGAGAATTTAAACACTCTCTTGAAATACTTCTTGTAAATAGAGCACTTGGGAAACAATTTTATAACCAAAGGCTTAAGGAATATGAATAGTATAGTAGGGGGAGTAAAATGCAAAGAGTATCAAGTCAAATTATATTTTTTTTAGTGGATTTTATGTGGTCATGGGAGGATGAATTTATAAGTTGGGAGAATAGAATTTCTGTAAATATAACCTCTTAATATGAAATCAACTCATGATTCACATATAAGGTATACTAAAAAGTGGGAAATAATGGAAATGAGATAATATTTTTCTAATTAAAATCTCAAATACTCATTTATAGACATTTTTTTAACCAAACCGTTTAGTATTTTACCATTATATTTTACCATTTTACCATTTTTTGTTTTATCGTGGTAACTAATTTTACCCAAGTAATTTATTTTTAATCACTAAAAATAAAATGTTCATAATTGAATCATTTTGATATAATTATTCAAAAAAATTAATCCATTTTATCAGATTAAATTTATTATGGTGAGAAAAAAATAATTTTTATATTAGTGAACATAAAACGTAAACAATATTTTGAGAGAAAAATTGTACTTTTAATAATCAAAAATTATGTGTCAAATAAAATAGTAAATTTTGTTTATTTTCATGAAAATATTTTGTTTTTTATTTAAAAAAGTATTATTTACATGTATTTTTAGGTAATCCATGATATATTTCCAACTTATAAATACTAAATTAAAAGATAAAGGTGAAAAAATATTTTTATTGGGAGAAAATATTACATAATTTTTCAAAATTTAGAACAAGTGTTTTATAAATTATACCTAGTATTTTAAAATGAATTATTTTACTCAATATAAGCATTCATGTTCATTTAAAAAATTATTAATGTTTTTTTTCATTCTTAGATCATGATAAACTGAAAAGTTCTATGGTATTAGTATAAAATGTGTTTTTCATTATTCCCCAAAAAACATACTATTTAATCAAAATACAAAACAAATCACTTTATGGAAATATTTTTATTTTAAATCCAAAAATGAAGTAAAATTTTTATATTAATTTTCTAAAATTCGATAATTTAAATTTTAAATAAAAACATAAAACTATACAAAAAAATTTACCTTGGGAAATAACTTTTATGAATATTTATTATTTTTGCTCATATCATTTCAATTAATAATTATATTGGTGTTAATATATTATAAATATAAACAATATATTTTATCTATAATGAATTATATTAATTAAAATAAATCATATAAAAATAAAATTATATAAAATATACATTTTTATTATTAAATGATCTCAATAGTATTTTTAGATATTTTTAATTCGATTTTATCATTTAATTAGTATTAAAAGTGGCATATTTTTTACATTTATTTCATAATATTATTACCTTTATTTATACCCAAAAACTCAACAAATACTTTATGAAGGTTATAACTATATTAATAAAAAGTGACCCGGTACATTTTTGTGGTTTTGACTGAAGAGGAAACTATTCAATATAGTTTTTAATTAAAGGAAAATATATGCTAAAATATTAGGGAATTACATACTCCCCCTATCCCAAAATAAATATTTCCATCAGACTTTTATTTAGTACCCACTAATGAAAGAGTTAATGTAATCCTTAAAATAAACTTGACTCAGTATTTAATCATTAATTATATATTAAACTTAGAAACTTAACTTAGACTTTGAAAGATATATATTACTTCATAATTAGAATTTTCCAATATTGAGATTACCTCAAACCATTCATGATAAATACCCCTCATGGATGGGTATAATCAATATATAATGGAATTATTTTCATAGATATTTAACATTAAGTCATACAATGATAAGTGTTAATATGTTTATTTTAGGTGTTAAATATTAATTCCCTATCATTTTTAATATGGATTATTTGTAGAGATATCCAATAGATTTTCAAATCCAAATAAAATTCATGTAAATTAAGAATAATAAGATTCATATTTCCATAAAATCAAACTTTGAATATATTAATCTTATGACTAGAAATTTTATCTGATAATAAAATAAGCATGGTCATGATTTAATGTTCTTAGAAAAAATCTTAGTTATACTTGGGTGGTTAAAATAAAAAACCAATAGTACATACAAAACTATGGAGTGGAGGATAATTGTACCTTAACTTGCATGAACATATTTTCAAATAGTCATTGAATATGTTTTTCCATGTTCTATTGGTCTAGTAGGTTTCTAATATAGATTATCCTCAATAGTCCATGGTTAGGGCATCGATTTTCATAACGTCGAAACTCTTTTCCTTTGAATCATTGAAGTGTAGATAATGAATTTATTTGGACTTTAAAACCTTCCATTTTATTGGCCATCGTCACTCTCTCTCATTGAAAATATTGATCTTGATGGAAAAACCTTATAAACGTGAAATATTTTCTCATTTATTTGTGAAATTACATTGGGTGATCCTTACCATATTTTTGAAACAAAGTAAATTGAATATTATTTCCTTCATCATCTTTGTCACCCAAAATTCCATGATAATCCAGTATTCTCCTCTTTGGTGTGATTATGAATTAAAATTTTCTTCAAGTTATTAATCATTATTTTTTTTAAATATTTTGGAATAATAATAATATTACTCACTCTATATATTATCCAATTAGATTTATTTACGGTAAAATATTTATGCCCCTAGAAAACATCATTATATTTATTAATTTGGTCTTAAAACATTACTAAAACTAAGATGATTTATTAGGGTTAGTGAATAAATAACATCATGAGAGAATTATTTTAATAAAAATTCATCTTAGTTACTCCTTATTTTTTATCACCATTGTATTAGTCTATAGTTATTTTAATCTATAATCACTCATAGTTCAATATAGGTTTCTTTAGGACTGGATATCTTATAAAAATTAACCTAATTCATTAACATAATAAATCATTAATTATGTTTTTTAAAGGGAATTATATTAACCAAATAATATCCTCCAGTATTCTCAAACCAGGTGTGAAGTTAGGAAACCTTTTCATGCACCAGGTGAAGATTGTGTCACTGCATAATATTCCTTTTCAAGGTTATTTCCCTCAAGTATATCAATCCCAGAGCTTTCATCCAGTTATATTATCTTGTTAGGGATTTAATTTCTACGAAACCAAAAACTCTGTACTTTACCAAAATTTTGGGATGTCATTCTATACTTAGAATTACCCCTTGGGTTTTAATAATGTTCTCTCATCCTAATTCCCAAAAATTCCTAATATAATATTCAAAAAAACTAAATCTTGGTTTGATACCAAATGAGGAACCACAAACTAAAACTCACAAACCTGATGATAAAAAAATACTTTACAAATATCTTTGGTACCAAGTGAGATGACCCAAGATGAACTTATATACTTTTCAATAATTTATGTATTAAATCTTATAATAATTATATAATCTAAAAATAGAAATGATAAGTTTCTTTGGAGACTAGATATATATTGAAATTATTTGTGAATATTCTTTAATATATTACAAAAATATGATTAGTAAATCATACACTTACATTCTTATCATAGTTAATAAAATTATTGATAACCTAGGGAATATAAATATAAGAATGGGGGGAGCTCAATTACTTAGTGAGGGTAAATATAAAAGATAACAATTTATTATTATGATTGAGCATAAGATAAGAATTTGGATAGGATATTATAGTCAAGTCCCTTTAATATAACATTATAAAGTCATACCCAAATAAGTTTGGAAAATAAATAAAAATTAAAGGTATAAGGATCTAAGTATAACATAATACATAAGATAACTAAACATGATTATGATGCAAAATATGATAATGTGGTACAAAAAATAAGCATATAAATAAAAAAATAGTGGATCAAGAATCACTACTGATTTCCCATAAAATGGTATATCAAGCATCACTTCCTAATTAATAAAACACGGTGGGATTGGGTGAAAAACTCATATACCCTATTAGGCTTAATCTAAAAACATTTTATACCCTCTTGGTTTAGATATGATGACTCGTGTACCCTCATGGGATTGGGATAACAACCCTTGTAACCTATTAGATAGGGGATAACAATATTTTTACCTTCTTATGCTTGATCTAACAACTTATTTACCTTCTTGGGCTTAGGATAATAACATATGAACCTTTATTGGCATGGGATAACAACCCAGGTACCCACTTGGGTATGGAATAATAACCCATATACCCACTTATGCTTGGGATAACAACTCATGTACCCTTATGGGCCTTAGCTAACAACCATTATACCCTCTTGTGCTTTGGATAAAACTTGTGAACCATCTTGGGATGGTCTAACAACATGTGTACCCTCTTCTGATTGGGATAAGAACCCATTTACCCAAATGTGATTCAGCTAACAACTTGTTTAACCTATTGTGTTTGGTCTAACAGCCCATGTACCATCATTTCCTTAGGCTAGCAACCTGTGTACCATTTTTGGGATTTTTTGAACAACCCATGTACCCTCTTTGAGGTAATAATATTTAAAACTTCAACCAATGAACCATGGATGATATAGGACCCCACCTATCAGCATCCATACTTATGGTTTCCATAAGATTTTATCCATTAATCATATCATTAAAACCCATTTAAAGAAAATTGGTTTCACAACTTTTCAAAATTGTTTCTCATAACATTACAACAAAATTAAATTACTTTATTCCAAAAAATAAATCTTTCTAAAGGATTAATACATATATGAAATTAGAAATTGATTCGTAAAACATAACTCTATAAAATCAAAACAAAATTGTGATTTAGATTAAAATTGAATAAAAACATAATATATTATTTATACAAAATAACTTATCATTTTCATTAAAATAATATGTTATGTATCACTCTAGAAAAGATAAATTATGATAAGTAATTTTAAAAATAATTATTAGGAAAGATATATCAATAATAAAGCATTGGAAAATTTGTAAATGCTTAAATAGGGTGAAGTGAAATTATTTTTGAAAACTTTTAATTTTAAATTAATATTAAATAATTGATCCTTAAAAAGACAAAAAGGAAGATAAAACATATGGTCATGTATATAATTTTTTTAAAAATTTTAAAATACCATTGTTGAAACCCACATCACAAAAAGGGATAATAAAAATTAATTTTTAAAAGAAGAGAAGGGTAATATGAAGGTCGCATGAGATAAAAAATATTTAGGTTTGAAAATATTAACGAGATATTAATGAGAAGAGAAAATATAGAGATGGTATATAAACCGTAGTTAATGGGGATGAGAATTATCCTAAAATAAGATATACTTTTTTAGAAATAAATTCATCATGGTAAAATATTTGAATTTAATATGTATTTTTCCTTAGATAAAGTTGTGTAAATATTATTTGAAATGGGAAATAGAAGAATATAAATAAATAAGAAGCATGAATTTTAAGAAGTAATGTTATAACCTAATGAACTGAAAATTGAGTTAATAAATTCTGTTACAACTATGGTAACATTTGATACAAAAATGCACAGAAGGAAAAAAATGAAACATATTTTAAATCCAATTGAAATTAAATAAAATACTAAAAAGGTAATGTCATGACCCCATACCCATAAAGAAACCACAATATAGGGAGAGAGATGGTGACTTCTCGAGTCCTACCTCCTGTAGGCCCTTGGTTAGTGACTAGCACAGAGTGTATAGTAAACCTGCAAATGAGAGGCATTACCCTATAATATAAACATCCGGAAGATAGAGATAATAAGGATACATAAAAAACACCTGATTAGAAATATAAATCAAATAAAATCCATGTGAGAACATTCAATGTCATATAGTACTAACAAACTGAAATGAACACTTAAGGTACCAAAAAGGTAAAGATGTTAGTAACCACGAAGCCCAAAAATATTCTATTAAACCATGAGTTGGTAAAGTCCATCCCAATAATCTTCCTACTCAAAATGACTTAAAAATAGTTTATATATAAGTACAGTTAGTATAATAGTATACTCAGTAGGATCCTCCCTATATCATGTCATGATAAATTTAAATAAATCATATAAAAGCATAGTGATCAATAGTGAAACTAACTCATCAAGTAAAAGGTATACTATGTTCCTAGTCTGGAACTAGTTGACTCTCACCACGTAATGTATACAAGATAGCATATAATATAATAAAAAAACATCAAGAGTACCCTAATCCTACTTCCGAACTAGTTTTCTGCTCTTCACCAACATCGCACGTCCTCATCGTCTCTCTCTAAAAGTAATTCTCCCCAAAAATACCTGGGTAGGGAATAAAAACATACACCTCATGCATCACATCACCACACCATCCCATCCAAAAAACCATATATAGTAACCAAGTAGTTTTCAAAATCCACTAAATCCTGTATGATTTGTATCAATCATTAAGAAATGTACCGCAATCCATTTCACCCCATACACTAAGTGAGTACCTCAGGCTATCATAGCCTATACACATCATATCTAAAATAATAAAGTTAATACAATATCTAGAAACACATATTTCTTAAATAACTAGAATCCATCACAACCCTCTAGACACATATATGGGAAAGCTAACCATCATGTGTACCAGTACAAGCAACTATCAAGAGAAGAGATAAAGCTTAGAGGATCTAGTCAGTCTTCCATCCTCCCACCTAGATGTTGGGAAAGACACCCTCCAATAGTTCACTGGTTGTTAGTTTCCCTAACCATAATGGCTGGGGTAGTATATGATATCATATAATATACATGATATGATATATTTGAAAATCAAACTATGGGTAAAACCTAGTATTAGAATCAATATAATCAAACATTACTCAGACTCTCAAATACCACTCCTAAAACCAGATATCCTATTAGAACACAAGCATATAAAATAAAAACATTAAATTAATTATTTGCTTTATTATTTCCTTCCGTTAATTAATTCATTAGACATAAATTAACTTGTTATATTATACAAATTTAAATTATAATTCATTACATTATTTATCTATGAAAATTTCATTCCCTCCACAAATATTCCAAACTAAGTCCATGGATTATCAATATTAACATCTTTTGATAAATTGCATTCCATTTTCACCCAACCCCATCGGTTTAAAATTTATTCAATTAATTATTTGAATAATTAAATATACATGTTATTTGAGAAAACCATACAAAGATAAAACCAAATAAAAAAATAAATCAAGCATCTCTAGCTACCTCAAGAAGTGGGGAAATGAATGCAGATAAAACAAGAAACATATTCACCATCCATTAATGAGATTAAAAAGTGAGTATACCAGCTCTCAACATGTCATCAATGGGTAATACCATCTTTAACATGTTCCATCACCTATGGTGACATCCCCGACCTACACATTTATATACCGACACATCATTCCATTACACGAATCTTCTATTTCCATATATTTCTGGCCTCCATACTCCATAAATCATTTCATCAATCCCATGCATGGCGATACCAGGCTCATATCACATTCGAGCCTCCCTAGTCCACAATACAACATCCCTCTAAGAACATACATACTAGGATCACATTACAATGCATGTATCCATAGAACATCACAAAGTATCCAGAAACAAAGAATCAACCACCAGAGCATCTGGACCTCAGAAAAACGAATTTTCCCTTCACATGAAAATGATCTCTTGTGGCTCTAAAACAAGGCACTTAGCCTTCTCTAGTAAATAAGAAAATCAATCCCTATAAAATTATTTGTATTATACATCTAGATATTTTTACATGAGTAATTTATTGATTCATTTATTCAAAAGTTCCAAATATGGGAGTCATATTCCATCAACATATATTAAGCAATAAAAAATTAATTAAACAAATAATTTTTCACACTTTCAAGCAAACATTATTCGTTAAAATGAATAAATAATTAAAATTATCTTTTAATTTTTTTATCAACTAGCATTAATATGATTAATATTATTTTTCAATTCCAATAATCATGTGGAAGATCAATTTAGTTACACTATCACATTACATCATTTTGATTATCACCAAATTACATTAACCATTGGATTAAAAAACCACATTAATTATTTAAGCTAATTAATTATAAATTAATTACATCTTTAAATTATTTACCAAATTGGATAAGAACATAATTATAATACATAGAATAAATAACATGATAATAATAAAGGAATATATATCCCACTATCAAGAAAAACATGATGCAAACCACTATCACGGTATAAAACAACAACATCAATAACATGATATTGGTATACAATATTTTTAATCCAATTAAATATGTATTTTTTCAATTAAATTTATTTCTAAATGGATAAATAATGATCAATTTATTATTTCAAGTAAAATATAATAGAAGTAATTAATCCCACACCTCAAAATCCATCAACACTCTTCACATGAGAATAGAACACATTAAAAATATTTGAACTCCTCTCCCACAAGAACTACATCCATCTTATGATTTCATGGAACAATCACACAAAACAATTACCATGAGAAATATTATTAGGAACATGGAATATAGAACCCCATAGAATGTTAGAAGATATTGGATAAATGATATCAAACTATGAGAAATTGGTAAAAAACAAGTAAGAACACACCATGGATCACCACGAATCTCCATGGATTGAAGACGGAAGGCTAAGGATCGATCCTCGTTGAATAAATACCAAAAAATCTTATTAGTGAGCTAATAGATGATGTAAAATGAGAGTAGTCATAGGTTTTGGAGAAAACCCATGTGACTAAAACATTTAAACACATACAACATCAGGGACTTACATGCTGTGTAATCCCCTTCACACCATGTAAATGTCAGTGTATGGTTTTCTCTGAAAAACACATAGAATTTTTATTATTTAAGCCCAAAATTTTACATGAAATAAAACATTTTTTCACAATTCATGAACCAAACTTACACAACCTGTATGGGTTACACGGCATGTAATCTCTCTGCCTCAATCATTTTTCAGCCAAACCCCTCCAACTTATTCCAAGATTCCTTCAATATTACCAAACATTAGAAAATCCAAAAGGGTTGGACCACATATAGAACCGTATAGGTTTCCCATATGGAATTACATAAACTAATAAAAATAAAATAATTTTTATATATAGAATAAGTCTTAAAGAATGTAAATTGGGTTGCGAAGACCCATTACATTAATTCATTGATTTCATGAAATCACTTTAACATAATATATAATAAAAAATCAAATTAATTATTACATTAAGAAAAATAATAATATCTATATCCTTTTTAAACTTTTTTTATAATAATTTATTATACATTAAATATTTATTTATTAATTATTTTCAATATAGGATATTGTATGTAAGATTGTTTCAAACATATTTTGCAAGGGAAATGTTGAAACTCGTTCTTTGGCCCTATGTTCATCATTAAGAGATTATAAAATAAGTTTAAATCATTTTGTCTCGATAATTTATAGATCCCAATGTTATTTTTTTGGAATTATGGGCATAGTTTGAGTGAATGATATACATGAAAATCCTATTTTAGGTAATGTTTCGATAAAAACATATTACTTCGTAAATATAATCATTTTTTTCATACCTTCAGAACATTATTGGTTATATATTTGAGTAATTGATATCATATATATTAAAAAATATTTTTTAGAATCTATTTTGTAATTAGGTGATGAAAAATGAAATTCATCCCTTCATGGAGGTCGTAGTGTATATTTGTACATGAATAATGTATTCATTTTTCATATGATGGAAGATAGGTAGGAAACGATTTTAAAACAATTAATAATTTTATAAATATAAAATTTATTTATTAAATAACACTTTTTAACCATTATTTTATGTATTTTAAGGGAAATAAAACACGTCACTTTGTGGAGGTTGAAGTTTGTACATACATAAGAATGACATTTTCTGTTTTCTAAGGAAAAAGGATAAAAGTTATGGAATGTTTATGACATAAACCTAATGATATATTATTATATAAAAAATATTTATTTCACCATGTTTCAATAGATGATATAGGTTTGGATAATAAATTTGTATAAGGAAAAATTAGTGAGTTATTAGTACTTATGTTGAGAATTTCAACTTTTTTTTGAAGTAATTCTTAGAAATAGATGACAATGGGAAACTTATGGTCACCAAAATCTTAGTTAAGTGTATGGTTATTTTAGGGGAAGTAAAATGGGAATATTTTCAATTTAATTTCTAACTTTTTTTTAATTTATGGGTTTGTGGAAGGTCCCTTCTATAAGTGGAGAGAATGATATTTTCTGTAAATATAACAACATAATATAAAAGAGTGACATGCTTCACATGGAAAATAATAGTGAAAAGATAAATTTTAGACATTTAAAATCTCAACCACACATTTTAAGACATTGTTAACATTTTTTTAGTATTTGTTATGTATTTTATACATAAATTTTACTCTATATTCATTTTTTCGTTTTTACCATGGAAATAAATTTCAACATGAGTAAATTTTTTATGCCTAAAATAAAATCAAACTAATTACATAAATTATACTTACTATTTATAAATTTTGAATTCAATTTTACAAATATAATTTTTGATTCTGAGAAAAAATAATTTTAATATTGGAACACATAATAGGTAATACACATTTTTTGAAAAAAGTTTATTTTTTAGAATAAAAATTAAGTGTAATATAAAATTATTGATGTTATTGATTATAAATGAATTGGTTTGTTTATTATTAACACAATAAATAGTTGTGTGGATTTAAAATAATGTATTCCACCATGTGAATACTTAACTAAAAAATAGTGATATGAATTTTTTTTTATTATGATACAATATTACTTAGATTTAAAAATAAAAAACTTTAGTTTTCTAAATTCAAACTCATAATTTAAAATAAATCATTTTATTTCATAAAAAAAATTATGGTCATGGAAAATATGTTATAATATTTTTAAATCATGACTTGTACGTAAAGATTCTAGAATCACTATAGTAATTTTATAAACATGTATTTTTCAAAACTCACATAAAAACAAATTATTTCTGAAGAATTAAAAAAATATTTGGAAAATACTGTAAAATTAATTGTAAAATGAAAAATATTTTATAATTTAACATTTATATAAAAATTGAAAATATAATGACAATTTTTTCATGGTAAAATTACTTTTTCAAATATTTATTCATCTTATTTTAATTTCATGTCAATTACTGATTAGATTCATGTTAATATATTATGGAAATAATATTAAATATATTTAGTTTATTAAAATAATGCATATGGAATTCCAAATTTTTAAAAAATACATTCTTAGAATAAAATTGTCTTATGATTTTTTAACTATAAATTTATTGATTTTTGTTAATTAATTAGTATTAAAAGTTACCTATATTTTATTTTATTTATATATTTTATAATGTGGTTACCTTTAATTAGACCCACTAATTCAATGACTAATTTATGATATTTATATTTTAATTAATAAAAAGTGTCATGGTTTTTCTCCATCAGTGTTTCATGTGAAGGTAGTTATTCAAATTATACTTAATTAATAAAAAATATATTCTAAAGTCTTGGGGTATGATAGGTTTTATCACCACCTAAAGATTCCATACATTTTATTATTATTCTTCCTTGAACCTTCAGATATAACATGACTATTCAAAGGAACTTTAAAAATATTCATTTGGAACTTTCATCCAAGAATGTGTTTCTAGACTAAAATGGTTTTGAAATATATTAGAGACATGTTATATTAGTGAGATTCTAGTTACAAATATGTATGTGTTCGGGTTGTTTAATATTAGTTGGATACACTATAACTATATGAGTTTTTGTTATGTGAGAGTTGGAACTGGAATGGGGTGGTTTAAAGGTAGAACTTGTATAAGGATTATCTAAAGTGTTAGTTTTATAATGTCTATCACATGGTTGATTGGTTTCAAATATGGTCAATCCACTTCATATGGTTTATCTTCCTCAAGATCTGTTAGTTTTTTCACATAGTCAATCTAACTCCTTATAGTTGATTCTATCAAAATATATGGGTTGTTCATGTATTCGATCTGAATTATGTAGTTGATTACCTCATAGTTAAATGGTAGAATTTTCTATAACTCCCCAACCCCCGAACCCCAGAGTTGGTGCATTATTTTAATACATTGGCATGATTATAATGAATCAAGTCTCGAAAGACTGATCAGTTTAGCAGTCTTCCAGAATAAATTACATATGTGAACATTACATTAAAATTTCTAACATAAAACATAGCATAAATAATCATTGTATAATGTCATTATTCTATTTATCCTAACCCTGCATATCAATCATAATAAAATTCTTGGAATCTTGGTAAAATAAAATATAAGAAAGGTGTGATCTCAGATGTTCAGTAAGGGTAAATAGTTTAGTGGAAGCTATAAAATTTTAAGGTAAGATGTGTAATAAAAACAAAAGACTTTTTAAAAATAAACATGAACATAATATGGAAAAAATAAATCAAACATGACCATATAAACCTACACATTGATATTCAACTAGTCTAATAATCAAATGTAATAACTAATTTCATAAAAAGGGAATGCCTAACACTGGACATCATAACCACATAGTCAAGGTCTCATTCCAGGACTACAGATAAAAATTTTGTCAAGGACTTGTGCCAAAACACTATTTTGTCTCATGAGACCTACCGATGCATCGAGGAGCTATAGCGGGCTCTAGCTTTCACTTACTAAGTCCACTGGATTTTTCATATGAAAATTTTGAAACATAATATAAACATTCGTATTAAAACTAGCATACTAAATGTCAATACTTCAACCATAAACCATAAAGAGTATAAAAATAGTACATCCACAGTCAAACATATAATACCTCATTCAATACAAAATGGAATATTTTATTATAATAAATCAACCTTAATGAAGAATAATATCCAGTAAAGGATGTTGACATAGTTGAAAATGATCAGTAAAACTTTTTGAGAGAAATATCCTATTTTGTGAAATATTTTAAAAGTCACACATTTATAAAGGAATATATTTAAAATGGATTTTTTAATCAAAGTGTCTCATAACACATTGAAACTTTTGAAATTAATTAACATTTTAAAACAATCATGTCCATATAAATAAATCCTTAAAACCATTTTGAAAACATGGACATTAATGAGAAAATTTTAGAAGAACAAATATTTCAAACATTTAAAATGATGTTTTAGTTAAATAGTACCTTAAAATAATAATTTTGAAATTTTTTTATGAAAAAATGACTGGGATAATAAATATGTCCCAGAAAATACTTATACATAAAAAATCTCGGATGATAATGAGATTTAGGAATTAAACATTACCTTGCACTTTCCTTTGGTCGAGGGTACGTTTAACCTCATATATAATGACCATAGTATGTTTTTAAATTATAACAGAACTGTATTAATATTTATTATATCATCTATGATCCATTTATGACATTATACTACCCATTTAATAATGATTTCCATGTAAAATTAATATTTCAGGTAATAATCACTTTCTTTATTGTACGTGTTTTAATTTGTTATTATTGATCTTATCATTTAGATCATGAATTAAATACATAAAGAATATAAATCATGATTTATATATAATATATATTTATAATATAAATATGTATAATAGATAGATATATAAGAAATGGAAAACACTATTTATAGAGACGGTATGTCGTACGTATGAATAAACATTGTTTCCGTTTTCATATCGTATTGAATGTAAGTAGGTGAATAAGATATATGTAAGTATACACACACACACACACATATATATATATATATATATATCTCCATTAGAATTAAAATTTCATATATTACATACTTATTATTAATATATATTTTTATAATCATCGTTGAATGGTGAATGTGGAAATGAATCTCATCGCATCGTGGAGACGGTAATCCATACGTACAGACGAGCGACGATATCATTTAATTGATTATTAAAAGGTCTATAATTGGATGTTATATTAATTTTAAAGAGAAATTATTTTGTTATTTTAATTATTTATATACATATTACTCATCATTATATCCATCCAAATATCACAGTGTTGAATAACAAATTACCCCCATAGTGTGGAGACGGTAAGTCGTACGTATGCACGCACGGTGACATTATCATTCAAAGGATGGATAAAATAATGAGTATTTTTATACCATATTTATAATAACATCATAGTTTTTATAAGTTACTAGAGTTATTATTTTGGCATGAAATAACAAAGAAATAGAAAATGGAAGAATAAAGTAACTTTGAAATAGGTAATAGAATAATTACCTCTTCTTTGGGTGTTTCCTTTTAATTTGAACAAAAGGTATCCTTAGGTTGTATTTTTACTGAATTTAAGGCCTATAAGTTGAATTTAGGTGTGTTTTGGAGGAGATTTGGGTAGGTTTTGGCCAAGAAAAATTTCATTGGAGGTGTGATTTTGAGAGAAGGGGAAGTTCCCTTTTATAACAGAGGTGAGGGTCACTTTAGGAAAAGTTTGAAATATTCTTTTATTATAAAATCATTTTCGGTTTATAATGGCTCGTAATGAATTTATTATGAGCCTTAGGTGGTTATGGATCAAAATCATCTCAACCAATAGGTTTTAGACAATTTTAGGTTAGAATTTTAACCTTATCTTTTATATTTAACTCTTAGTTAAATAGTTTAGCTTTTACCATGTCCTCTTGTATTATTCTAATAAATGGTTAATAAACATAATATAAAAATCCAAGAGAACAAAAAGTGGTTCTTTAATTCCCTATTTATTATTATATATGTCTTTTGGCTGAACCTCATATTTTTAGGAATGTTATATTATTTAATGATATAGTATTTGTTTTAAAAACTCATTTATATCAATTTTGACACTATTTACTATTTGGTGTTTGTGAAAGTCATAACAGAATTATTACTTCAAAAAAAATAATTTAATCAACCCTGACATGTCATGTTAATCTATAAAATTAGTGGATGGAATCAAAAGACTCAATTTACATTTATTTTTATATTTATAATATCGATTATTTTAATCTTTCATTGATAATGTAATTACTCTATCATCATTGTGTCATAATTAAATTTAATTATTTAATCTGTAAAAATTATAAAAAAAATATAATTATATAGGAAATCTATTTAACTTTTTAATAAATATTTATAATCTAATTTATCTTATTTATAACCCTATGTTAAAAATGTTTTAGTTATTAAACTTTGAATTTAACACTTTTATCTCCTTTTTAAATAAAATAATAATAAATGTCATAATCTAATCCAAGTAGACCAGAAGGATCATATTTTATTCCTAATTATATTTTTGGTCCTTAATACACTTTTCCAATATAATTAGTACATTTTTTGGGGTAATTATAATATCATTTTTACATTTAATTACCCAATTTACTTTTAAGCGTAGTTAATAAAAGTCAAAAGTTACTATTTACCAAAAAAATCAACTAATTGAACCGAATTTTTCTTACTAAGTTCAACTGTGTCTCTTGTATTTTTTAAATTTAATTCATATAAGTGGAAAAATTACATTTTATGCAAATTTGAAAATGTTCCTAGAAGGTGGGTAAAAGACGTTAAAAAGTTACATAAAGTTTTATACATCTAATTTTATTATAAAATGACTCCAATGAATTAAATTGAACTTATATAAGTATTATATATCTATTTTGACTTAAAATAAATTTAAATAAAATAAATAATTGTTGAAATGAAAATTTGATTTAAACAATAACATAGTGTTTTCACTATTCATCAAAAATGAAGGTTTTCAGAAAAATACAAAAAAAATCACCCTAAGATAATTTTGATATTCTGAATTTAAAAATGAATTCTATTTTACCAAATTCGAAACATATAAGTTGAATTAATTAATTTAAAATTAATTCCTATTGTCAAAACCAAAAAGTGGGTTTTTTTAAAAAGTAAAAACTATCAAAAGATTGACATGTGTTTACATCCAATTTAAATGTGAAATTACTTATAATGACCTAAATTGTATTAAATGATAAAAATATAATATAATTATACTTACAAACCATTAAAATTCATAATTAAACACTATAAATTATTTCGATTAAAAAATAAATTTTCAATTAAATTTAGTATTTTTCACTATTCATCAAAATTTGAAAGTTATCAGAAAAGTACCAAAAATTTATCCAAACTAAATTTTTATGTCCCACTTCTAAATAAGAATTTAATTTCATTAAATTGAACATATTAAAGTGTCAAATAATGGTTTTAAAAATGGTTCTCCATTAAAAGATGGTAAAATTGAAATTTTTGAAAAATAATTATTTTATCTGAAAAAAATGAATTTGTTCTTATATTATGTCTATGAGAAACATAATATGGATTCTAAAATTATATGGAGTATATAAAATTCAAAATCCAGTTAATACTTTTCATTACATCTTTTTGAATGGCTTGTTTGGTAAGTCGTGGTAAGCGCGAACTCGGGGTTGCGTGTCTTACAAGTTATTGAATTACTTTGAAAAGATAATGTACTATGAAATCTTGGGGTGTTACATTCTCCCCTACTATAAATATTTTCCCCGAAATTTAAAATTTTTCTTCAAAAATAAAATGTTAAAAATAGAAAAATACCTTTGTGGAAAACCCACATCATAAATTGGGATAATAAAATTTAGTCTTAATAAGAGAGAAAGGGAAATGAAAAAGTCACCACCAAAGTATGATCTCGATTAAAAGAACATTGGTCAAAATTAGAGACACATAATTCGAGTAAAAACTTAAATATTTATAGGGAGTGATTGTGGTCATTAATCCCAAAAAAAGTGTAAAATTAAGATCCTCAAAGTCATCAATCTATGATGATTTAAAATATCATCGGTTCAAAAAAACATAACGTATTAGGATAACAATTTTTTGGTTTTATAATCCCTTCCCTAAAGTTAAAGAATTATTTTATTCCTGGAATAAAAATAAAAAAATATACTTGATAAGTACAGTTTCATCCTTCAATAAATTCCTACCACAAACTTATATTTCACTCCAAAAGATAATAGAAATCAAAAATATTCTATTTATCCTAATTGTATAGGGTTCGAAAAATAATGAATTTATATTTCATTTGTCAGAATATTTAAAAAAACTACATTATAAAAACTAGGACATCAAGTAGGCTAGTGGTAGGTGATGTGCCTATATCGCCCTTCAGTTGTATGTTCAAGTCTCGCGGCCTTGCCAGATGTGACAGGTTGTCACCCGACCTCCGGGTTGTCCTTTTTATAACAATCCTAAAATAATCTTAAGAAATGATTTATCCATAACAATAGTATCCAATGTCAAAATCAATCTATTACAACCTTTAGAATTATCCGAAATACTTCTGTCCAAACTCACAGTCCAAATTTTATAAAGAAGGTAAGCACAATGAAGATCTTCTTTTTTTCACATAATAACATGTGAATGCCTTCACCATGTATTCTTTTAAAACATAGTAACACCCTTAATTACCATAAAAACTTATTGATTACATTCATTCTCCCTTATTCCTTATAGAATTCTAGATATACACTGTATATCCCAAAATGCTATAAACTCCTACAATAATGGAATAAACAAACAATTAATTAGTTTCAAAGTAAACAAGAATGTCGAATATAATTTATCCAAATCAATCATATCTTATTCCAAATCACTACCTTAGTATCAGACCCGTCTTAAGGTTTATCTTTCCTTCAACCATGTATTTTCCAAAAAGATTAACTTACTATTGAGTCAGTTTTCTTAGAACTATATAATCTTAAATCCTCAATGAAATGGTACTGTAGTACAATCCTTATTTATTTTCATAATTCATATAACCAGTATATCGTTGATACAAAACTCAAATGACATTATTCTTTAATAACAACATAAGAACACTAGTCATTACTCTTCATCTACGATAGTATCATAACATTATTATTTTCCAATAGCATCATTTGGGACATACTCTTATTATTTTCACATTGATTCATGTAGTGTCCCTACTCCTTGCAGATGAAGAATTGTACACGTGAAGCCTTTTTCTTACCCTTACAATCACTTACTTGGTGTACTTTTTCTCCACACTGATAATAAACACGCATTCCCTTCATGGATTTACCAAGGTGATTCTTTTCACAGTTATCACATATGGGAAAATCTTGTGTTCCCTTCTTCCCTTTATCCAGCTTTCTCTCTACCGTCCTTTTCTTCTCTGGCTACCCTTTAAATCCATATGACTAAGATAATTCTTCAATTTTCTTATTAACACGTGATATTATTTCTTTATATGATAAGAATACGTGATAGACTATTTTACTTCTAAATTTTGGCTTAATACCATGAAAGATATGATCTTTCTTACTCTTTGGATCAAGTGTATTGTTGGAGTTCTCATTCTTTATACTAGGCACCATTTATAAATGATGGCATACACTAGGATTGTTTATGAATCACAATGCATAATTCCAAACTTGTAAAATACCCAACGGGAATTTAAAAGATTATACATATAATCTATAATCATAAAAAAATGTTTTCTTTGAAGAAGTATTTACTCCTAAATCCTTAATAATGGCTTGCAAAGAAAATTTGAATTATCTTAAGCATATCCCCCGGGAGTGTCATAACCAAGAGTGAAGAAAGGCCCGTTTTCATGTACCAGGATACCCTGAGTCAAGCCCAAAACACCTTGTCGTAGTTTTTAATCCTAGTTACATTTATGCAAGAGCCGCCTCTACCTACTCGTATCCAGACAGGGATGTATTGCTTGTAAAATTTACAAAATATATACGTTACCAAAATTCAAGGAAGTTCTTATGTACTAATCCTCAAAGTCTATCTTAGGAAAATGTTTCAACACCAGAGTTTATCTAAATCTATTTCCAAGGTTGTTTCTAAACTTCCTCTCATAACAACTGTAATTCCCTGACCCCATAATCCTAGAGACGGTGCATTATTTTAATACATTGGCATGATAATTACGAATCAAGTCTTGAAAGACCGATCAGTTTAGCAGTCTTGGAAAATATATTACATACATAAACTTTACATTACAATTTAGAACATAAAACACATCATAAATAATCCTTTGAGAACCCCATTATTCCCATTTTCTTAACCCTTCATACTAATCATAAGAAACTTCTTGTAATCCTGGTAAAATAAAGCATTATAAAGGTGTGATATCAGATGCTCAGTAAGGGTAAATAATTTAGCAGAACCTATAAACTTTTAAGGTAAGATGTGTAATAAAAAAACATTTTTAAACATAAACATGAAAATAATATGGGAAAAATAAATCATACATTACCATATAAACGTGGACATGGATATTCTACTCGTCAAATAATTACATGAATAACTAATTTCATAATGAGGGAATGCCTAACTTCGGACATCATAACCACATAGTCAAGGCCTCGTTCCAAGACTATATATAAAAATTTTGTCAAGGCCTTGTTCCAAGACACTGTTTTTTCTCATAAGACCTACAGATATGTCTAGGAGCTATAGCAGGCTCCACCCGTCACATACTAAGTCCACTGCATTCCTGATATGAAAATGTTGAAACATAACATAAACATTCACATTAAAACAATCATACGAAATGTCAGTACTTGTACTATAAAACATATACGGTATACATATATCACATCCACAGTCAAACGTATCATAACTCATTCAATACAATATGGAATATTTTATTACAATAAATCAACCTTAATCAATAATAACATCTAGTAAAGGATGTTGACATAGTTTAAAATGATCAGTAAAACTTTTTAAGAGAAATATCCCTTTTTGTGATATCATTTAAAAGTCACACTTTTATAATGGAATACTTTTAAAAGATATTTTTGAATCAAAGTTTCCCATACCTTTTTGAAACTTTTTAAAGGAATTAACATTTTAAAATAATCATGTCCATATAAATAAATCCTTAATACCATATTGAAAACATGGACATTAATGAGAATGATTTAGAAAAACAAATATTCCAAACATTTAAAATAATTTTTTAGTTTAATAGTACCTTGAAATAATCATTTTGAAATTTCTTTTATGAAACATGGAGATGGATAATAAATATGTCCCATAAAATACTTACACATAAACAATCTCGGATAATAATGTTATTGATGAATTAACTGTTACATTGCACTTTCCTTTGGTTGAGGGTACGTTTAACCATCTATATAATTACCATAGTATCTTATTATATTATTCCATAAACATATTAAAATTTAGTATATCATGAATGATCCATTTATAACTTTATACAACCCATTTAATAATGATTTCCATGTTAAATTAACATTTTGGTTAATAATCGCTTTCTTTATCGTACGTGTTTTAACTTGTTATTCTTGATCGTATCATTTAGATAATGATTTAAGTACATCCAGAATATAAAACATTATTAAAATATAATATATTTTAATAATATAAATATGTATAATAGATAGATATATAGGAAATGGAAAACACCGTTTATGGACACGGTAGTCCGTACGTACGCATAAATGTTGTTTCGGTTTTCATATCGTATTGAATGAAGGTAAGTGAATAAGATATATGTAAGTAAAAAAACATATATATATATATATATATTAGAATTATTATTTTATATATTACATACTTATTAATAATATTTTTTGTAATCATCATTGAATGGTGAACCTGGAAATGAATATCATCGCGTTGTGGAGACGGTAATTGGTAAGTACACACGAGCGATGATATCATTTACTCAATGATTAAAAGGTGTAAAATTGGATGGTATATTAATTTTATAGATAAATTAACATGTTATTTTAATTATTTATATACATATTACTCATCATTTTATCCATCCAAATATCATAGTGTTGAATAAAAAATTAAACCACGATGTGGAGACTGTATGTCATACGTACGCTGGCATGGTGACATTATCATTAATAGGATGGATAGAATAATGATTATGTTTGTACCATATTTATAATAATATCACAGTATGTAGAAGGTATTTTAGTTATTATTTTGGTATTTAAATAACAAATAAAGAGAAAGTGGAAGAAAAAGAAATTTTGAAAGAGCTGACAAAATAATTACCACTTCTTTGGGTGTTTCCTTTTGATTTGAACAAAAGGGAGCCTTAGGTTAGCTTTATACTCAAGGTAATTCCTATAGGTTGAATTAATGTAAGTTTGGAGGAGATTTGTTTAGAGTTTGGACGATCCAAATGGCTTTGGAGGACTGATTTTAAGGGAAGGGGAAGTACCCTTTTATAAGAGAGGTGAGGGTTACTTTAGGAAAAGTTTGAAATATTTTTTTATTATAAAATAATTTTCCATTTATAATGACTCAAAATGAATTTATTTATATAATTAGGTTGTTATGGTTCTAAATCCTCTCAAAGAATTGGGTTTATACAAGTTTAGGTAACCATTTTATCTTTATCTTTTATATTTACCTCTAAGTTAAATAGTTTTAACTTTTAGCATGTCCTCTTGTATTACTATAATAAATGGTTAATAAAATACTATAAAAATTCAATAGAACCCCAAGTTGTTCATTAATACTATATTTATCATTATATAAGTCATTTGGTTGAACCTTATATTTTTAGGAATATTATATAATTTAATAATATAATCTATTTTTTTTAAACTCATTTATGTCAGTTTTGACTCTATTTATTATTTTGTTTCTTTGAAAGTCATAACAGCATGATTACTTCAAAATAAAATCATTGAATCAACCCTAAAATGTAATATTAATCTAGAAAATTAGTTTATGGCATCAAAATCTTCAATTTACATTTATTTGTATATTTATAATATCAAATATTTTAATCCTTCAATGATAAAGTAATTATTGTATCATCATTGTGTCATAACTAAATTTAATTATATCATCTCTAAAAATTATAAATAAAAACCCATTATGTAGGAACTCTTTTTATCTTTCTGATGAATATTTATAGTCGAATTTATCTTATGAATAACCCTATATTAAAATGGTTTAGTTATTAAACATTGAATTTAACACTTTTAACTCTTCTTTAAATAAAATAATAATAAATGTCCTAATCTAATCCAAGTGAACCAAAATGATAATATTTTTTTCCTAAGGTTGTTTTTGGGATAAATAAACTTTTCCAATATAATTAGGACATGTTTTGTGGTAATTATAATATTATATTTACCTTTAATTACCCTATTTACTTTTTACTGTGATAAATAAATGACAAAGGTTACTATTTACCTAAAATTATTTTCATCTTATTTAACCACAATTTTCTTAATAATTTTAACCATGTCACTTGTATTTTTGAAATTCAATTCATAAAAGCCGTAAAATTACATTTTATGTAAATTTACAAATGTGCCTAGAATGTGGGCAAAAGACGTTAAAAAGTTCAATAAATTTTATACATCTAATTTTATTATAAAATGAATCCAATGAATTACATTGAACTTATATAGGTATTATATATCTATTTTTACTTAAAAAATTTTAAATAAAATAAATAATTGTATAAATGAAATGTCAGTTTTAAATAATAACATTGTGTTTTTCACTATTCATCAAAAATTGAAAGTTTTCAGAAAAATACAAAAAAAAATAACCTTAAGATAATTTTGATATTCTGAATATAAAAATTTATTATATTTTACCAAATTAAAAACATATAATTTTCCTTAATTAACTCAAAATTAATTCCCATTTTCAAAACCAAAAGGTGGGTTTTTTTAAAAAAAACTATCAAAAGATTGGCATGTGTTTTTGTCAAATTTAAATATGAAATTACTTATAATAACCTAAATAGTATTAAATGATAAAAATATAATATTATTATACATAAAAAATATTCAAATTAATAATTTAACACTATAAATTATTTTGATTAAAAAAGTTGTTTTCAATTAGAATTTAGTATTTTTCACTATTCATCAAAATATTAAAGTTGTCAGAAAAGTACCAAAAATTTATCCAAACTAAATTTCTATGTCAAAATTATAAAGGAGAATTTAATTTTATTAAATTGAATATATAAAATTGTCAAATATTGGTTTTAAAAAGGGTTCTCCATTAAAAGGTGGTAAAATTGCATTTTTTTAAAAATAGTTCTTTTTTCTGAAAAAATTGAATGTGTTCTTATATAATGTCTAAGAAACACATAATATGGATTCAAAAATTATATGAAGTATATAAAATTAAAAATTCATTTAATACTATTCATAACCTTTTTTTGAACGGCTAGTTTGGTAAGTCGTGGTGCGCGTAAACTCATTGTTACGTATAGCGCATGTTATTGAATTACTTTGAAGAGATAACATAATATGAAATATTTGGGTGTTAAATTTTTGGTCGATTCACTTCATATAGTATATGACATTATGGTTGATTGGATGTACATGTAGTCGATCCAATTCATATGGTTGATCTCCATGGTCGATTGGATTTTTTCTTGCAATTCATACTATATATTATGTTTTAATTCCTCATGGTTTATTGATTGTTCATGAAATTAATCTAGTTAATATGGTTAATTACCACACAATAAATAGGTTGTATGTTAATTAATCTAGTTCATATATTCAATTTCCACAGTCCATTGGATTTTTTATTATAGTAGAACCTCACTACTAATAGGTTTTTTCTTGTAGTTTATCTCCATGGTAAATTGTGGTTATGGTCAGTTGACCCTTCCCATTGTGTTAAGTTTTATTAATAAAATAATGAGGATAAATATGGGTGTAACTTCTACATAAATTAAGTATTTGGATTGAATTTTTTTCCTAGGAATTATATGAATTTTAATAAGGAAATAATATTAAGAATAATGAAATATGAATTCATTATTATGTTATTAAATGAAGTTATAAATTGAAGCTTCCATATTGATAATGGATTTTTTCTATTTTAATGCTTATTTTTATAGACATGATTCATCTACTTTTCTATATTTCAAACCATGTATTAAATGATGGTTTTGAAAGTTACAAGGATTTAATTTTATTTTATTTCATATGAATCAATACAAGAACTATGGGACATCGTTCTATTTTTTAATGGGTGGTGATGAGGTATAGGGTAGTTCCTGATGCGAAAATGGTGTAGTGATTACAGAATCCTTATGTGGTTGCTGTATGGGGTGCATTATATGAGGGTGAGGTGATGAATATATATATTATTATTATGTTTCTATTAATCCATGACTTCAAATTCAATTTTTGAGGGGTACTCAAAATAGTTGGTTATCAGTTCAAGATGGAATGACCCTAGTGGAAAAATTAGATTGGTTGTATTTAAAATTTTAGGGCCTCATTTCCTTAATTATGTAATGTTGTTGTTTTACATTATTATTTTATGTCTTAATTATACTGTCAATGAGAGAGTTTCAAAAAAGATTATAAATTTTAGAATTTTTGTAAATAATTATATTAGATTTCTCTCCAGATAATGATTGTCTGGGATTAAGAATTTTACTTATGATATGAGAATATTAATAATTTTTTGGTTAAAAGTGATTCTAATAGAATATTTAATCATGAATATTTTTGGATAAAGATTATTAGCCTTTTTATTATTTCCATATTTGTTTTACTTGTTATTTCTACATATATCTGTCTTAGGATATTGATTTCACTAGATCAATTTATTATTTTTAAATGATCCTACAGATTACCCCAAAGTTCTCACCGATCTACAAATTTTCTTGGGTTGTTTTTCTGGATTGTTAAAGTGGGAATGGGATGACTAAATATTCGGTAGCTGAGGTAGATCATGTAAGATGGAGTTGATCTTGCAAGCTTGATCTTATTTTTACTTGGTTTTATTACATTTTGTTATATTTATTGATGGTTGTGATTAAAAATGTTACCCTTTATGTGATGCTCAGTGTAGTTTCATGGTGGATCTTATCTCTCTTCCTATAAAATATTTTGAGGGTAATTCCTCCCTAAATTGTGATATATATCTTTGGTAATAGTCATCAGCCTAGGGCCTATTAGAGGTGGGTTTTGGGTGCAACATCCCTGATTTCAGGTACGTTACCCTTTTATGTAATTTTAATTTTTAAAATAATTTCATTGATTTTTATGATTTTCTATATTTTTTTGGTGTGTTTTAAAAGTTTTTTTTAGGGTGTATGGTCTGAGAACAAATATGGGAATCTGTGTAACTTGTTCATGAAACCATGAAAGAGATTATGGCAGTTTATGGTAAGGAACATGGTTAGTGCACGGTTTGGTCCGACCATGTGGATTCCAAAATAAATAATGTGAGTGGGTATTAGGGAAAAATCAAGTATGGAGAACATTTTTTCAAACCATGAAACACAACCATTTGAGGGGTGATTTTGAGAAACTAATATGCACATTTTTAATGCTTGTTTTACCAAACTATGTATCTTAATCATGTTACATGCATCAACTGCTATGAAAATCTGATTATAACTTAGTTTTATTCATTGAAACTCTAATTTTCACCTCTTTTGTAAATATATTGAACTCTTTTCCTCTACAAGACAGTATTGATTATTCCTTTTGATCTAAAAGTGTTTTTAATTAATCAAGTTGAATTGGTTCTCTTGAATCAATGGTAAGTCCTTATTCTTCCTTTTTATCTCTATTATACTCATATTCTCTCTCATAGAGCAATATATCTAATATATTATAGATAGATATATTTTCTAGGATGTGTATTTTGATGGTATTTTATTGCTATCTAATGAATGCAATAAGTTTCAATGTCAGATCTAGATGTTTTGTGTGTTGTTCTTTATTTTCATTAATTCTTGTGAGGAATTTTGCTTCTCCCTCACACTATATACTCTATAACATAAAGGATTTTCGCCTAAATCAAGGTATCCTACATTTTAGAAGAAAAATTCTAGGTTTTTTTAGTTAAATATTCTGTCATTTAATGATAAAAAAAATATGTTTGATAAATTTTTTGAAAGAAAATTGATTCCAAAGAAATGGATTTTATTAATAACTTGGCATGTGTGGTTGGAATTACTATATAAAATATCAATGTGACGTCATTTTAGTTCATATGTGGGAATAATTTTAAAGTGTAACATGGTATATTCCATTGGGTGATGACTTGGTGACGCAATGAGTCACCGCTCATGAGTATTGGGACTTTCATTAGGCTTGCATGGGTTTATGAGTAATGGAATAACGGATTTAAGGGGTTATAGTTTTGTAAATTTGTTTAGTTCATTTTTTATAGAAATTTTTAAACTACCATTTTTTATAATATATATATGTGTGTGATTGGGAGATAACATGTTCTGCTTCCTAGTGTCATGTATTGGTATACCTTTCGAGATTACATAGTGAGTTTTATACTTACTCCAATTTGGGAACATTAGTATTTTTTAAGATGTTGTGTTCTGAGAAATATGTAAAGGAAAGGTGTTATATATCTCTAGTGATGCGTCACAATTATGTGGTTTTGTGACATGGAGTTGGATCTTGGATCTTGTTTAGGGTGATGCTTGGGTTAATTCCACTTCATTCCCTTGAGTTATGTTTTCCATTATTGTGTCAAGATTGTGCCTTTTTATTCCATCTACAACTCTGAGGTTTCTATATAGTTTCGGTTTTATTATATTTATTTACATGAATCATATAGAATTGTTTATATTTTTCACTTCTTTAACAGTTTAATCACATTCTAGTTAGAATCATCCCTCTATGATCTAGTATTCCCCTGGAAGTTTTTTCTAGCCTTCGGTATCTTGGGGGCATCACATATGGTCAGTATAATCTATGACCTGATCCTTTCTAATAAGTTGTACGAGGATGTTACAAATGGTATCAATCATAGATGGTTTATCATATAGGTTGGTAGCAAGGAGATAGGAATTTTGAAACATGAAATTTATTGAATAATAAGATATATCTGACCACTTTATACTGAACAGCAAGTTATTATAGTGATTTGGGTATAAAAAGTGTTCTAATACACATATTTGTGCATTGTCATATCTTCTTCATGGGTTTATATTATAAGAAGAACATATTATTCTTTATTAATAAGACTTCCCACTTTGACTATATTGTTTATATTATGATTGATAATTTTTTGAAATTATTGATAATTATTTTTCCTTTGGATTATTTGGAATATTCTAAGCCTTCAGTTTTGAGTGAGTGAGGACTATGTTGTGTTTCATTATATCTTTAGAAATAATGGAACAAGTATGAAAACTAGGGATCCCACTGGAGGAAGTATCTAAAAATGTGGTTCAACATGAACCATAAGTAAATCAATATCTTTTCTAGAGTATAGTTTAGGTATTTCATTCCATGGATAGGGGAAATAAGATTTTATAGCCACACCATTAAAATTCATCCATGGTCATTTAGAAATAGAATTCACTAATATTTTTAGGAGATTTAGGACCTGAATAAGTATATGCATGTCTAGGAAAGATAAATCAAATTTTTTATTTCTTGAGAATCCCATATTAAATTAATTTGAAGCTAGAATTTTATATGTAAAATGATATTTCTTGGTAGTGGGGGAATATTATTTTCAAAACTAAATAGGAATAGGACTTGACATAGATAGGATATGATGTGTTTGATGACAAAAAATTTTATCCCCACTCCTTTAAGATCACAAGAATTAAATATTTATTTTTAATGAAGTAGGATAGTTTTTTCACGAGAGTATATGTGTCTCAATTCATGATATTGATTCATTTTGATCCTAAAGATTCATCTAGTGAGTACTTTATAGTGATGATCATTGAGGCATGGATGTTACCTAACATACTATCCAAGATGGTTTTATTCTTTGTTGAAAAATATACATTGACGGGGAATCAGGTGATGATGGAAGAGAGGGATATATTTCCATCAAGAATTAGGGAAAATAGTTTTACCTAAAATGGTACAAGTAGAAACTAAAATATTAGAAATAAGTGGAAGAGAGGAATTTTTCTCATATAATAGAAGCTCTGGGAAACCATTCGGTTGGCATAGTCTCCTTTCCACCTCACCTCCTTAATCAGCTGTGATGTTTTTGTTTTTGATCCTATGAGAATATCAAGAAGGAATACATGGATCCTTTGTAGTAATTCCATATTTGTTTCATGTTCATGAATCTAAAATGTTATTGTATAGAGATTATGAGGATAAAAAATGATAATGAATTGAATATATACAAGGATTGTTTTACTCATATGGGTCTATTGATAAGAAATGAAAATCTCCCTCAAGATCGAGTGACTCAGGGTGACACTCAGATCACACCAACACCTCAACATTCACTATAGCCATAATAGATAAATAAATAATTGTTGGTTGTTCCAAGTAATAAAATGTATAATGTCAAATATAAGACTATATTGGATCAATGAGGTCCTTCAATGGTGTAAGATAATATTCTCTTGAACTCTACTCTCATTAAATATTTGTCTGATACTAGTGTATCCCACTCTTTTTTAATTGTTGTATTGTGGATCATCTGTGATAGTGTGTTGAAAGGATTCCTCATTTCATTAAACATCAAACTCCACTCATCCAATGAGAATTTAAAGACTTTAAGTGTGCGTTTTGTTCTATAACAATTGATGAGGATGAATGTTTTTGGGATTTCTATATTCTTGATATATAAATCAATGACCTAATTTTGGGATTGGATTGGTTGATATCCTTCATGTAAAAAATTTACTGTTATACCCATAAGGTTAGTTTTCCATCTTTAGATGATGTTGGGAATCACTTTATAGGCGATTTGCATTTGAATGCAAGAAGATTAGTACCATTGGTAATGATAGTCAGGAAAATATATTACTAGTGGGAAGAAGTTACTTTTGAAACTATTTATGTAATCATACATGGATATTTTCAAAACATCCTAGACCAATTTCATGATGTATTCCCATAAAATATCTCTAGGTTACTAAACCAAAGAAAAATAAAATTCATGATTAATATTTTACTAAGGACCATTCCTATTTCCCTTCCACTCTGTAGAATGGGACCAACATAATTAAGGTAACTAAAGGATTCGTTGTAAGAGATGGAAAGAAGATGATTAATTTGATCAATTATATCACCATGGGATGCAATGATTATTTTTTAAAAGAAATTGATTGTAACTCTTCCAATTTTCATATATTATCATAGGATAAACCAGTTTATGAAATATAATTGATATACTATACCATGAATTGATGTTATATTTTATCAATTGAGGTGATCTAAATGGTTCTATAAGGTTTACTTATGATCCTAAAATCACTATCTTTGAGTTCGAAAGGTGGATATTTTGAAGAAGAAATTATAGAGACATTATGGTCATTCTGAATATGTGGTTATGAAAAATTTTCTTATGAATTCACTAATAGAGATTATGGTATTGATGAATCAGATATTTTAGAAGTATCTTTTCTCATTTTGGGGGGTATTCATCAAACATATTATGGTGTTTTCTTGGACTAAGTCCTAACATGAACAACACTTAGGCATAGTGTTTAGTATCTTGTGGTATATTTCCTTTTTCCTAATTTTTAAATGTATGATTTATCATTACAAGAGGTATATTTTCATAGAAATTTCAATTCTAAAAGAGTATTATTGGTTGATCCTAAAAAATGGAATATGTTATCCCTAGAAAATCACTGAATAATTTCTCTGAGATACACAACTTCCTTAGATTAATAGGTTATTTCCAATTATTTTTTGTGATTTTTCTAAAATTTACTCTTCAATAACCACATTGATGTGAAAATTTATTCCTTTCAAATTGATTGATGAGTTCCAGAAATCTTTTCAAAATCTTGTGGTTTAGATGACATCATCACCCATCCTTATGTTTCTAGAGTTCGAACAAGGCTATGTGTTCTATTATGATTCATCCAAACCTGGTATGGTATTTTTTTTCTCATTAAGGGATACCACATTGTAGAATATGGGTCATGAAAGTTATAGGTTCATGATAAAAATTATCCAATGCATGATTTAAGGTTAATTGTTAAAGTTTATGCCTTAAAATGGACTAATTATCTCTTTGTTGAGATGTTCATAATGTTCATGGATCTTAAAATAATGAACCACATATTGTAATAAATATATTTGAATATAAGGAAACAATTTTTGATGGAATCCATTCATATGATTGACTTTGAATTGATGTATACATTGGGAAATTGAAATTTAGTGGCTGATTCATTGAGTAGGAACTCAGATATTGAGTATTAAAAAGAGGCTTCAGATCAATGTTTGTTAATGACGGTCATAATTTATATGTGGCTAGATTGTACTAAGAAAAGTGATATTGTATTTTTTGTTATAGTTTCTCTTATTCTTAGTTTGATTAATTGGGTTAAATATTATTATACATCTAATCTTGGATGTCTATTCATGAGGTTAAAACTCAAAATTTTTATGATAATTGAGGAATGGACACTAAATATAAAATGTATTTTTTATTTTAGAGATCGGATTGTGGTTCCCCTGGTTTATTTGGAACAGATTCTCCCTACCTATAACCACTTAAGAATACATTTTTGGTTAGTGAGAATGAAAAGGAGGGTGCTGGAGTATGTCTAGAGATGCCTCACATATCCCTAAGTTATGGTGGATCACCAATGGAAAGTTGGTATATTGAAATCTATACCTATACCTAAATATAAATTGGAACATATAGCTATGGATCTTTTCACAAGTCTACCATGAAAGGATCATAATCCAGATATCATATGGGTGATTTTAAATCTTCTCAAAAATTCATCTCACTTTATCGCTATTTTTGAATCCATTGTGGTGGAATAATTCAAAAAAATATTCATTTGTGATGTTTTAATGTTTCATTGTGTGCCAGTTTCACTTTTTTAAATTGATCTCCTGTGTTTACATATCAATTTTTTAAATACTTTGAGAAATCCCTCAGAACATGGTTGACTATGATCATATCTTATCATCCTCAAATAGATCGACAGTTCGAACAGAGGATCCAATGGTTTTTAAATATTATTAGATCCTTTTTTAGACTTTGGTGTCTCATGGGGTGATTATACACTATTAGTAGAGTTCTAATAAAGTAGCTATTGTCACGTCTCAATTCATATGGCTCTTATTGAATCTTTGTATGGTCATCAATATCATTATCCTCTTTATTATGTAGAAATGGGAAAGACATAAATTATCAAACATTGACTTATGAATTAGATTAAGAAAAATATTTTAATGATTAATAAGAGGATTTTGATGGCTCCTAGAAATCATAAATCATATACAAGTCATTATCATTTTCCATTAATGTTTGATTTGGTTGATAATGTTTTCATGAGAGCATATCTAAGGATAGAAAATCATTATTTGAATAATTAAGGTAAATTGTATCCTTATTAAATTATCCATATTGAGATACTAAAATTAATTGGTGATGTGTATTATCAATTTTCTTTACTGCCAAGATTTATATCTGTGTACAATGTATTTCATGTATCTCAATTGAATAAGTATCAGCCTGATCTTAATCATGTTATTCGATAAGACCATGATGATATTTCGGATAATGATAAATTCATTCAAATTCCAATACATATTTTAGATAAATATTATAATTTTTTATGGGAAAATTATTGGTGTGGTATGAGTCTTATGGAAGCATATTCAAATTCAGGGAGATACTGGGGTGCGTGAGAAATAAATGATCAATAAATGGATCTAAATTTTTTAAATAAATTTAAAATTCCATATTTTAAAGGATGGAAAGAAAAATGGTGGGTAGAATGTAACACCCTCAATTTTAGGTAACTTTCTATTTTATTATTTATTTTGATGTTATATAATTCTTAGGATGCGATTTGGAGTTTTTTGATGGGTTTAGAGTGTTTTGGAAGTATTTCTAATGGTGAACAGTTTGGGAATTCTTCGAATAAACTATGGAACTTCTCTATTAAAACATGAAGGAGGTTATGGGAGTTTCTCAGTAGGTTCACATTTGGTACTGGGTTTGTCCAAACCTTGTCGGTTTCTAGAGAAACCTTATTAGTGGAGACAGTGGGAAATTCAGGTTTAGTGAATTCTTTCTAAAACCGTGTAAAACCCCATTATTGGGGTGGTTTATAGACTTTATAATATGCATGGTTCATGTATGGTTTTCCAAACCATTCAAAGTACATTAAATTATTTAAAAAATCATGTTTATCATTATTTTACCCCCTAAAACCATCATTTTCCAGCTCTTATAGCAGGTTCCCAAACTCCTCTCCTCTTCTCAGAATTCTTGGTGATTTATTTTGATCCTGGAGGCTGTATTGATGAATCAATATGTGTTCAATCTTCAAAATCAATGGTAATTCCTCATTATATCTTGTTTTATCTATATCTACTCTTTTTATCTCCCAGATATCTATTAAACTATTCTTTTAAATATAGATATATGTTCTATGATGTGTGTTTTGATGATATATTTATGGGATCTAATGAAGTGAAGAAGTTCCAATACAGGATTTATAGGTTTCATGTTTATTTCTTTATTTTATTTATCTATTTTCATTTATGTGGTTTCTCTCCCACACTAATTTTTTAGAACTTCAAGGAATGATTTCTAAATCACTCTATCTTATTTTTGGGAAAACATTCTTGGTTTTAGTGTATAAATATTCATCTTTGAAATGATAAATATAAGTTGTTTGATAAATTCATTCAATGAAAATAGTTTTAAAAATGATTTATTTTTCTTACGAACTTTTTTTGTGTTGTTATCATGAGTTCATGAAATTACATTACAAAACCATGTCAGTTATTACATTGGGTGAGTTCCAAATTGGGACACTGTAGATTCCATCTTGTGAAAAAATGGTGATTTTACATTTCAATACTCATGAGTATTGGGACTGTCATTGGGAATGTAAGGGTGTGTGATTTTTGGAATGATTATGTCAAGTGGTTACAGTTTTTAAAACCTTTTTAGTTTCTTTAGTAAGAATTTTTTTTTCCTACCTTTTGATATTTATATATATATGTGTGTTTGAGCTAACTATTTCTTATTCACACTAGAATGTTTTGGGAAGCCATTGGGGATAACCTTTTCAATTTTATACTCACCTCTTTCATTGGAATTTTGGGGAATTTTCATATGTTGTGTACAAGGATACAGGTTAATGTAAGGTCTCGTACTTCTCTTATGATACATCATGATGTACTGGGCTACAGACTTTGATTTGGAGCTTGGATCTTCTTTGGGTTGATTCTTGGGATGATTCCAATTCAGTTTATTGAGTTCTATGTTACTTTTTGTGTCATTATTGTGCCTTTTTATTTCATCAACTACTATGATGTAGCTATCTTGTGTGAGTTGTAATGTATTTATTTACATTCTTCATATAGAGTTTTATTTGTTTCTTCTATAGTATTTTTTCATGTTCATGGTAAAATCATTCATTTATGATATAATTCACACTTGACACCTTTTTCTAGTATTTTTTCAGGGATATGTCACCTATGATTAGTAGAAACTTTAACTCATCCCAGGCCAATGGGTTGGGAGGGGATTTCATAGAAGGGGCCATCTTTATCTTTATTTCCATTTTACAAGGGGTGTTAGTGGCGGGGGGGTCATGAAATAATGGTATGAAAGATGATAGATAAGATATATGATGGATTTTGAGTCAGGAACAATTGAAGTCTTCATGGGTCTACAAGGGAAATAATTCCATTTAAACATAACATATATTGTAATCATATGAGTCATGTAAGGGCATAGGTATTTAAGGCCCCCTAGAATATTAGGAAAGGACCTTGTTTGTATACTTAACATGTTTATGTGCGAATTAACTTAATTTCATGTCAAAATTTAAGAAGTGATCATATTTTATTATCCTTTATTTCACTCAAAATAATATTTTGATAAGTGTTTTTATTTAATATAAATTTTTTTGATGTGTTCCAACCATTATAATCATCTTTTATTACATTTTATTAGTTTGTTCATCAAAATTTTAAAACTTCCTTCATATGAATTTATAAAATTATTTGATACCTTTTTACCTAGAATTTTATGTTTAATTTGAGAATATGATTTAATGCATGATGAACCGAAAGGAACATGCTAGAAATTAATTATATTATTTTACACTAGAAGTATAATGATAATTTGTTTTTATTAATGATAAATTTTTTCCATTTGATAGTCCATTTTTAATTATAGTTTAATATATGATGCATGTTAATGAACATGTAAAGGATTTTTAGGAATTAAATACAAATTGTATGTATAGTTATTTTAAATTAATGAGTCATTATAGGAATTAAAAATAATTTTATCTTTTAATATTTTGAAGTATTTTCCCTCTATAAATTAAACATTACCCTATTTATTTAAAAATAAATTAATTTTTTTAAAATAAAATTCCCAACAAAATGTTTTATATTTATATGGAATTTCATTTAATGTGATAAGATGGACTCATGATTTTTTATTTTATTAAATGAAAGTTTCATTCATGAGTTTATTTAATAACCTATTATTTTTTTTCTATGTAATTTTTTATACACAATTTTGTTAAATGTTGGACCCTTGCCAATTATTTTATATTCCTAGCATTAATTAAAGATTCATGGTGAAATATGAGAATTATTTAGTTGAAAATGAATTGGATAATATGGAAATCTTGTCTAATATTGGTAAAGCATGTAATTATAATTGTTATACAAGAATGTTGTTATTTATGATATGTTGAAGTTTTCATGTTGTTATTTAATTTTATTATCCAATTTGATAAGCCTACCATGTTTAATTTAAATTTGGTACGTGAAATAAAATCATGAATTAATTCTGCACTTGGTTAATGAAGTATATAAAGTTGTTATCAGAAATCATAATATTCTAGTATTATGCCTTCCCTTAATCATTTAATCATTAGTATTCCACATAAGATTATATATTAATAATTTTTGAATACTTTATATTGGTTTTATAATCACGTTCATGGTTTTTTATTTGTTAATTATTCTTGTTATTATGATTATAAATTGAATGATTATGATTTATTATCCTTTTCTAAAATAATTTTTTATGATATAACTATTATTCTAATTCAAATATATGGTGAAATTGGAGATGGAACCATCATATGGGATGTATAGAAGGTGATTAGGATGAAACCATAATGGTTTCTTAGATGAGAACTTAGGTTTAACTATGTTCCTGACTTATGATAATGGGATGTTTTTGAAGGATGGGTATGTTTTCCCTATTGATTTATTACTACTGATCCTGATTATGTTTTCCATACATAATTATCTATCCCTAATAATGATTTTATGATTTATGTGATTTTTAAAAAACTAGGAGTTTAATTTTAAAATTAATATATTCCATCAAAACATCACCTTAATGTTTCATTAGGAAATAGGAAATTGGAATCTTGGTCTAAGTCATTTTTTACAATTTAACAGGAGGTTGTATTGTGGTTATTTTATGGAGCAACTATCCATGAGAATGAGAACTGGATAAAAGATGCTGAAATATACATTGAGTTTATGAGGAATCCAAATTAGTTATGTGTTTCACTAGTGGTTGGATTTTTTAGAAGGTTTCTCAAAGATGGATTAAGATTAGGTGTGTCCATCTGGATGGGATTCCATGGACAATGATTCTTGAAATATTCAAGAATGATATTATTTATCAACTACATATGAGAAAATGCATGAATGATATTTGGGAGATCTTGCATAGTGAGTATAGTGTGTGCCGATTTTGGAGTCATTATATAGCCTGGATTAATGAGTTTCTATATTCCCATGCTATTAGATTTGATCAGGCATAAAATTTTAGGTCTTCTATGAGGCCATAGATTCACTGACCTACTATTCCTCTCCAGTTAAAGTCTTGGGATGTTGTGAGAGATCATGAATAGGTTGTGGGGAGAGGCCTTTAGAAAGCAGAATGTTTTAGCCAAGAGATTTATTAGATTTATAGGGAGGTAGAGGTAATTTTTTTGAGTTATGAGCCTAATGATTAATGGAATAATTGGTTAAGGTGACCTTATTGATTAAAATCAAGGCTTTAAGTTCTATGTATGAGTATATCTAGTTGTCTATTGCTTATTGAGTTGATCTACATTCATTTTGATATTTTGGATCATCTCCAGTATGATTTCCTCGAGTCGCATCATGCCTCTTAAGTTTTGGTGAGTAGTTATGTTTGTATTTGAGGAAATTTGTTTTCTTTATATGTGCATTAATTTTATTGGAGAGGTATCTACGAATTGTATTTATTATTTTTTCCATATCCTTCCTATGTTAATATTCCTAGGAGGTCGATCATTGAGTTAAATTATATGTGATAGGTGAGTTCCTCATCTACACTTATAGGAATTTTTTTCTTTTAAAATTTTTTATTCTAGTTCTTGAGGTCATGAATTGATTGAGTATTATCTAATGTAAAGTTCTGAATTTTTTTGAGCCTTTTATTTTACATTTTGGGGTTTTATATGGTTCATGAGATTTCTTGAAATTTTTAAATGATGTTTTTAAATGTATTTATAATAATTAAGGGTAATTTTAAAGTTCTAAAATAATTTGGGATATGCATAATTTATTATATGATTTATTTAAGGTTATTTAAAAACAATTTTTTATTAATTTTATAAATTTATAATTATAAATGATTTAAAAATATTCACTTTCAATTTAACCTTAATCGTCACATATATCTCAGGTGAAGGTAGACAAATTACATATATTTCGGTTTACATCCTTGTTTTAATTATACATGTTTTTTTAGAAAACCAATGAAAATAATAAATAAAAAAGTTTTAAAACCAAAAGAAAATATGATGAATAAAATCTTTGAATTTTTAAAGTATTACATGAACTTTTGGGGTTTCAAATGAGCCATTGAAAAAATTTTAATTCAAAGAAAATTTGGGAAATCCTTACGGGGTATCTTTTAGACTCAAAATATTTGTTTTAAATTATATATATTTCATCCTTTTTAGTCTTTTTGTTTACTCTCAACCTTGGATGAGCCAATCCTTATTCTATAATTCTTCTATGAGTATCATGAACCACTTCCACAAAAGTTATAGGTTGAAATCATGATCCTTATTTCTCCATTTTTGTGGTGTGATGAGTAAAGGGGGGATTCCAAATATAATTTCTAAACTATAGTGATTTTTTATTTATTTTTTTGATTTTTTGGACCTATATATTTTGTTTCAAGTTTGAGGGAGACTTTTTGAAAACATGGTGCTTCAATCAGAATCCTTTCATGTGGACTTTTTTGGCATGTTTAAGGTAGGGGATTCCTAATATTATATTTATATTTTTAAATTTATTCTTGATATATGAAGGATCCATCTATGTTACCTTGTGGGACCATAAATATTTATTTTTTATCCCCTTGAAATGAATGATCATAATTATTTATAGTATTCTTCAATTTTAAAACTACTTTTTTATATTTTTTAGTGTTTCTATAATTATCATTTTTGTGACACACATATTTTCTCTATGATCCAATACCTTTTATATCTTTAACCTTTATCAATATAGACCTACATAAGAATCCTACAAAGATTGGTAGTATAAATCATTCCTTAGGCTTTGTGTTTTAGATATATGGTCCAAGAGATGGGTTTATCTGGCCTCATGTATTTAAATTACAACTCTCTCCTTAGGATTGGTGTGGTGGAAATATGGTCCAAGTTTAGGGGTTTCAATTTTTTATCATATACATATTTTTCCCCAGATATTCTTGCATTCATAGTGTTACAGAATTATACTCTAGTTGAAGGGGATGTTTTACATGTATTTTTTGTGATGTTGTATTATGAATTATTTATTTTTATAAATCTATTTGATTATATTATATTCTAATCTAAATTGATTCAATATTTTTTTTAATATGTATTGCTATGAAAATTTTTTGTTGGGTTAAATGAAATGGTATATGAACATATGAATGGAACGATGTTCTGGTTGATTGGGCCTATTTATTTTTGAATGATATAATTGATGTATTATATTACTAAATTATACTATATTTACTTGATAATATTGGGTATAATATATATGAAATATTGAAAAGGGTACGAGCAGGTAAATCAAGAATTAAATTAGTGAAAATAAGAAAGTAATGTATAATAAAATCATGAAAAGAGGGAGACCATGAATTAATGAAGGTTATTTTGAATTTTTAATTGAAATGATGAAAGTTGTTGAAATTAAAATTATGAATCATATTTAATTGGGTTTTAATATTACCTGATGTTTGGAAAATTTCATAGTGCTTTTGAATTTGGGGATTTTCTAGTTATTGATGAGTACTTATCACCTAATGTGTTATGGACATGTAGTGAAGTTGCATGTCAATTTAGGACTAGAGGACTGCCCTTTGTCCTCTTTTCAAATAAGCTTTCTAGGGATGGTAAAAATCAAAAATTAAGATCAGGAGAAGTTCTTACATTCCATATAGTGTTTTCACCACCTCAAAAGTTTATCTTTTTTTATACTATGTTTCCTTGAACCTTTGGTTTTAAGGTGATGATTTAGAGGGTCTTTAGGATGTGTAGTTTCACACATTCTTCCAAGACTGTGTTAATGTTTTATGTTGGTTGGGTAAGATGTTAGAAGCCTATTAAATTAGTGAGCAACTAATATGGAAGAGGTGTGAGTGGGGGTTTTTGTGTGTTAGTTTGGTAATATATAACTATTTGAACTAATATTTTGAGATATTATTCACTATAATGGAAAATTTTAAAGGTTGGAATTGAATTTTACTACTCTGAAGTGTTAGTTTGAGAAACTATGATGCATGGTCAATTGGTTACACATGAGGACTATCTAATTTATATGGTCAGTTGTGTTTATGTATTTGATCAAATTAATTAACGTTGGATGGTTGTTTATACGATCGATCTACTTTATACTATTCGTTTTTTCATTTTCAATTGATTGTACTTGTGGTAAATCCATATCATGATGTTGCTTTTCTCATGGTATATCAGTTGTACTTGTGGTAAATCTATTTATTACAATCAATCACCATGATTGGTTGGATTTATTCTTGTAGTTGATCATCTTCCTTACATTCTATATTATTAAGGTCATTTGGTAGTTCATGTGGTCGATCCAATTCATATGGTTGATTTCATCATAGTCAATTAGTTGTACTTGTGGTTGATCCACTTCATATAGTTGATCTCCAAGTTCAATTTGATCTGTTCATATGGTCGATATGATTTCTCTTACAATTGACTAACATGGTCAGGGGTTGTTATTGTAATTTATTATTTTATTTATAGTAAGATAGATTAATAAAACCATGATGATAATTATTATTATATCTTTCATATAAATTAAGTGTTTGAGATATTTTTTTTTTGGAATTATATGAATACTAGTAGGGAAATAATAATACAACAAATGAAATATGAATTAATGATGATCTGAGTAAAAGAAGTAATAAATGGAAGCTTCCCTATTGTTAATGGTTTTTCCATACAGTTAATCTTATTGATATAGTTATGCTACTGTTAATTTTTCTTCTTACTACCGAGGTATTAAATGATTCTCATGCATATTTCAATTATTTTATTATATATTATCTCATATGATGTACGACTAGAATCTTATGACTTGGGGTTTCTTGGTAAATGGTGGTGATGGGAAAAAGGATTTTTCTATATGGTCAAAGGAAGTGGAAATGATGGCTTGATTATATGGTGGCTGCATGGGGTAAGGGATATGTGGTTGTGGTTATGAAATTATAGATTATGTTTATGTTTCTATTAATCCAGGACATTATATTCAATTAATGTGGGTCACTCCTAACTGATGGCTAATAGTTTGATATTTAAGGGGTCTCTTTAAATAGTAAGATAAAATTTTGTTATAGTTTTAGATACCCATGTATTTAATTATGTAATTTTTATTTTTTATTTATTATTTTATGACATAATTACATTCCAAATGAGGTGGTGTCAGGGAATATTTGAAATGGTGAAATTGTGGTAATTCATGATGTTGGGCATCTCTCTTGATTATGATAGCCTGGGTTGTGGAATTTTTTATGATATGGTAATATTATTAATTTGGTGGTTATATGTGATGATAATGGTAGTGGTTATAGTAATCATTTTTAGCTATTTTTTTATTATCTTTATTCTTTTTTCCAACTTTATCTTACTTAGTGGTTCTATACATATCGTTCTCGACACATTGATTTCACTTGATCTTGTTTTTATTTGAATACGATCATTCTTAGTACCCTTAATTGATCACCCATTTACATATTTTCTTGAAATTTTTTAGGATAGTTCATGGGAGAATGGTTCTAGTGTTATTCGATTAGTTGAGATAGAAAATGGAAGCAAGAGTATAGATTAGGAGATAATTCATTCATTTCCTTAGTTGTGATGAATTATATTTCATATTGTAATAGATGAGTTTGAAATTATAGCCCTTTTTTGATTATTACTAGAGTTGGTTGGTGGATCCTATATTTATTTTCACAATATATTTTGAGGGTAATTCCCCTCATACATTTAATAGATACCTTGGGTGTTACTTGTAAACCCATGTCCTATTAGAGGCAGGATACGGGGGGTCATCCTCATCTTCCCTATCGATTGATGATGGTTACTAATGAAGGAGTTTCATGATATAATGGTATCAAAACCAATGGTTGATAGATATAATATAATTTTATGTTAGGAATCAATGATATTTTCAAGGTTCGGGTATAGAAATAGTTTCATTTGAACCTAATATTTGATATGAAAAGAAGATACCAGCTATGACATTGGTATTTTGGTAACTATGTGATCGATGGAAAGGACCTTGTTAGACTACTAAACTTGTATAATGTTGAATGAATAGATTTGGGGTTAGAAATATAACAAGGGAGAATGTATTATTCTCATAGATTTTATTCTAATCTGGGATTTTTATTAGTGTGATTATTTAAGATAAGGTTTTTGGATGTGTTCCAACCCTTAAAATCATGTTTTGTTCCCTTTTATTAGTGTATTCATGCTAGTTTTAAATATTTCATATTATAAATTTATAATATTAATTGATAATTTTTTCCCTATCATATGTTGTTTAATTTTAACCGAATATTTTATACAAGATGAACATAGATGAATTTTATATAAATTTATGATATTATTTTATAATATATGTAGCATGATAATTTATCTACATTAATGGTAAAATTTTTCCATTAATTGTGTAATTTTTAATTATAGATTAATGTATGATTCGTGTTAATGGAAATATATTTTCATATTTGTAATTAAATTCAAACTACAAGTATAGTTCATTAAAATTAAAAAAGAAAGTTAAAAATTAAAAGTTATGCTTTCTTTCTATTTTTTAAATGTTGTTCACACCATAAATTTTGAAATCCCCTTAATATTTTCATATATATTAATGTGGATTAAAATGTAACATTTTAGTAGAATGTTTTAGATTTATAAGGAATATTATTTCATGTTATATGTTAAAATCATGACTTCTAAAGTTATTACATGCAAGTATAATGTGTGAGTTTATTTAATTATAATGAATGTTAGGGATATAAAAATATTTCTTCATGATTTAATCAAATTTTGAATACATTCCTATTGTATTATGTTCATAAAAGGAATTAATTATGCATGTTTAAATTTGAGAAGTAGTGAGTTGAACATGAATTGGTTAATATGAAAATCATATTTATGATTAGTAAAGTAATAATATAGAATCTTTATATAAGAATGTTTTGATTTATAATATTCTAAAGTGTTAAATTTATTATTTTAATTTGGTTATTCAATTTTATGAGCCTACAATTTCTAATTTATAATGGACACATAAAAGAAAAGCATGAATTTATTTTATAGTGTGTTAACGAATCATTTAAGGATGTTACCTGTAATCAAATGATGTTAGTAGTAAACCTTCCCTTCAATAGCTAACTATAAATATTCCATGAAAAATATTTTATTAATAATAGTCTAATATCATATTTTGGTTTTCTCGTCATATTCATGGATGGTTTTGTTCTAATGATGTGCCTTCCCTTATGCCACTTGTTTTGATGATTATAAATTAATTTATTATTCTTTTGTATCCTTTCCCATAACGAATAATAGTGATATAATTCTTATGATATTGATGATATGTGGTGAAATTATAGATGGAACGGTGATATGGGATGAATATAAGGTGTCGGGGGTTACACCAAAATGGCTAACAAGATGAGAAATTAGGTTTACCCTTATTCCATGATTATGATAATGGGATGTTAGGAAATTATGGTTAGGTTTATCCAATGGATTTCTATCCAGTGACCATGATTACATTTTCGATTGTTGATGTGATATCACATTTGATGTTGTGATTATTTACGTTATGTGTTATAATTTGTTTTTAATGTTTAGATGAAGATATTCCATTGAAACGTCATCAACATGTTTCATGAGGAAAAAAGAAAGAGGAATAGTCCCATCATGGATTTCATTTTGAGGTATTCATTTGTTTATTCTTAGTCTAGTGATTATCAATGTGTTTCCCCCTAGAGTTTTGATGAAAAAATTGATATTTTTACTTAAATATAGGTGGAACATGGTTTTCTCATGGTTAGGAGAAATCGTGCACATTGACCAGGTAACTGTGCAGACAAATGGAATTTTGACAGAAGCTAACCACACAATTAGTGCACAGTTTGTAAAGTATGTAGGCTAACAATGCAGCATGATTCTATTGGGAAATGAGGGTCACAAGTTTTTCACATAGTTTTAAAAACCATGTGGGAAAACTGTGAAACTTTTCAATGTCCTTAAAATTTAGAAAATTCCATTTGTTTTCTATTAGGATTTAACCCTAACCCACATCTATTCGGGCCCATATGTGATTTTTAGCCATTAGAGCTCCCTCCAAGCCTCCTTGGACCTCTTGGGAACCATTATTTGGGAAATTTTGGTGTAGGAACTGCATGGAACCTTCAAGTGAGTGGGTTCTATCTTGATTCTTACCTCTTTCTAGGGTTCTCTTTCCCTCCATCTTGGGTTCTTTTTTACTAGTGGTTGTTTTTCCTAGAGGGGTGTTTAATCTTGTGATATTTATGAATATATAGATGTTTTTTGGTAGATATTTCCTTTGTAGGATCTTATGGAGGTGTGGTTAGGGTTTTTCATCAATTTTTGGATGTTTCCAAGTGTGAGGTAACACTACCACAAAAGTGGGTTTCTACAACACCACCCTTTATCAGTGCTAAAAAAAGCGCTGATAAAAGCCCCCCCTTTATCAGTGCTTTTTTTAGCGCTGTTAAATGAGACCCCTTTATCAGTGCTTTTTTTAGTAGCTCGGATAAAGGAAAGCCTTTATCAGTGTTTTTCCCTAGTTTTGATAATGTTTATATTTCAAAAATAATATTTCATGAAAAATAATATATTGTTATATAAGTATATTTATATTCATATAAATATAATATATGTTTTTTAAATATATTTTAGATAAGTATAAATAGACTATTACATTAAATATATAAGCAATTTAGTGAAAATTTCATTAAAATATTTTTAAAAATATTATTAATTAATTATTTTATAATTATCATTCATTAATAATCTTTTAATAACAATTTGAAGACACAAAATATCAAAAACAATTTAATAAAATATCTAAAATAAGTTGAAAATGTAAGTCAAACGTCAAATGGATAAAACTTTTGATACGGGTGTCTGTTTGATCTCTAGAGCATATCAAATCGATTCTTGCGATGATATCTATGTGCTAGTGAACCAAGGAAACCTTCTATCACATTTTTCGAGGCCTAGAAGGCCTCCCAAATAGAGTTTTTAGTCGGGATACCCTAATTATTTATCATTTTTTTTACAAAGGATGAATTAATTAATAACGAAGATCAGCAGAAGTACAAGCACGTAACCATGATGGGAAGTGATCAAGCCAGAGCAGATCGTCGTAAGGAGGGCCAAAGGCTGCCAACTGGTGAGGGGCCTCATTTCCTTCCCTTTTGACGAATGTAAAAATGTAGGATGTGAATCTTGGATGGAGAGAGTGAATAATCCGAGTGATGGATCCAAAATATTGTAGCCCACCATCGTTGAGATTGATGGCATTGATGATGGTGACACTATCTGATTCGATGTGAATTGAGTCACATCCACGGTCTTTTGCAAAATTTAGCCCAGCGAGGATAGCAGCGTCTTTTGCAACTGAGGGCTCCCAAAGTGCGTGGCGTGATTCGTGTTTGGCTGCAATAATATGTCCATGGTTTTCCCTGGCCAGTATACCAAGTCCAATAGGTCCATCCTTAGGGAGAGAGGCATCCACATTAATCTTAATAGTCCCTTCTGGTGGAGGGAACCAATGTAGTGAGTGAGGAGGGGGAGAAAAAAATCTTTGCTGCTCAGTGTGGTGCTGCCAACCCGCAATCCAAGATGATGCCCGGTCAACCCAAAATCTGGGGGGGCTAAGAAAAAGATAGAAAATGGCTTCGTTACGCTGGTCCCAGATAATCTAGGCCAAAATGCACAGAGATCCAGCTTTAGCCGGTGAAAAGGAGGAACACCATCGCATCATAAGAGAAGTAAGGTCTGAGGTAGCGTCCAGGTAAAGATCCGTGGAAGATCCCTAGCAATTCCAAACCTCCTGAGCCCCTGGGCATTGGATGAGAGAATGAAGCGGGTATTCTAGGGCATATGGGCATAAGGGGCATGAATTGTCATTTCAAAAGTGTCAGAAGGCAAGGAGGCTCTTGGTAGGGAGGATACCAGTGCACACCTTCCACCATAAAAAGAGGATTTTAGGGGGAACATTGAGCTTCCAAAGAGATTTCCAGGGCCTCGCATCCCCTTCAGTTGTCCGAGTACCGAGAGCGAGCCAGTAACCAGATTTCACCGTGTATGCTCCCGAGATGTCATTGGTCCAGTAGAGATGGTCTGGGCCTACATCCGGAACATAGGGGATACTCAGTATAATCCTTTTTTCCCTCTCATTGAACCAAGAGAAGAGTTTTTCCAAGCATCACCCCATCCCCTGGTCAGCAAAAAGGCATCGGATCGTGGCATACTCGGAGCCTGGATGGATAGGAGATGATGCTCTCACACCTGCCGAATCAAAAATCCAGGGATCAGTCCAGATGTTAACCGTTGATCCATTCCCAATCCTCCAACCTAGTCCTTTATTTTGAAGATTTCGGGCACCCCAAATGCTTCTCCAGATAAAGATGGGCCGGTACCCAAGATGGGATTCCAGGAACTCCTTGTGTGGGAAATATTCTTCCCAGAGAACTCGCGCGCAGAGAGATGATGGATGATTAATAAGGCGCCATCCTTGTTTATCCAGCAGTGCATCGTTGAAAAGAGAAAGGTCCCAGAATCCCATTCTGCCCTCGGATTTGGGTTGGAAAAGTGTAGGCCAGGCAGTCCAGTGGGTTTTATTTCTTCCATCATTTCGACCCCACCAGAAGTTGGCAGTTCTGGAGTGAATCTGGGTAACCACAGCAGTAGGAATCTTAAAGATAGACATAAAATAGCTAGGAACAGATTGAAGATCCACCTTAATGAGAGTTTCCTTGCCGGCTTTGGTGATTTTTTTGGGAGCCCAGCCTTGGATTTGTTTTTCTATTCGATGCACCATAGTTGAACAAATTTCTTTCTTGGACCAACCAACCACTATCGGGAGCCCAAGATACTTCTGATGCTTTTCAACCATAGGGATTCCTTTTGTGTAATAGAGCTATTCTCTTTTGGGTTGAGGGACTCCAGATCTGAATGAAACTTCTGACTCGCCCTGGTTGATCGTTTGTCCTGAAGCCCGCTCATACTGTTGAATCACCTGGCAGACGGAAATGCACTCGTTGTTGGTATATCTGGAAAAGAGAAGGCAATCATCGGCGAAGAAGAGGTGGGAGACCAGTGGACCAGTGCGGAAAACTTTTCCCCCATGAATTCTATGAGAGGAAGCTACCCTGGAAAGGAGGTTAGAGAAAACGTCAGCCACCAGAATAAAAAGGAAGGGTGAGAGAGAGTCTCCCTGGTGAAGGCCACGGGATGGGGAGAAGCCTCAGTTGAGCACCCCGTTGACATTAATATGGAAGGACACAGACGAGACTCAATGCATGATCATGTCAATCTATTTGGTGTAGAAGCCCATTTTAAGCATCACGAATCTGAGGAAGTTCCACTCCACTTTATCATAGACCTTAGCCATATCCAATTTCCAAGCCATGATACCTCTCTTCGCTTGTGAACGTGTTTTCATGGAATGAAAAACTTCATGGGAAACAATGGAATTATCAGTGATTAATATCTTTTCCACAAAAGCACTTTGGTTCTCCGAGATAATGTCAGGTAACCACGGATGCAGCCGATTAGCAAGGATCTTTAAGAAGATCTTTTACGAGACATTACACAGACTGATAGGTCGAAATTCCGAGACCATGAGCAGTTGTTTCATCTTGGGGATGAGGTTAAGGACTGTTTCATTAATATCATACAGGTCCGTTTTCCCCACCCAAATATTCTTCATCAAATTGCAGATGTCTGGGCCAATAATGTGCCAGTAATTCTTGAAGAAGAGGGTGTGGAAACCGTCTGGACCCGGGGCCTTATTAGGGTGGATATGTTTCAAGGCCTGGAGGGTCTCGTCGTCCGTCACATCTTTGGAGAGTTGTTTGTTAATCTCATTAGAAATCATAGGTGTTATGCAATCCTCTAATTCAGCAGAAATTTTGGAGTGTCCTGCAGATAAGAGAACCTGAAAGTATCTCAAGAACACATCTTGGATTCCCACTGCATCTAACACTTTACTCCCGTCTGGGTGCAAGATACAAGAGGTAAATTTTTTCCGACGTCTAGTTGAAGCTTTCTGGTGGAAGTACTGGGTATTAGCGTCCCCTTCTGCAATATGGGTATCACATGCTCGCATAGCCCAGAAGCCTTTTTTGATGCGCAGGGCAGCTTCCATATCTCGTTGGGTTTCGCTGATTTTGGAGAGTGTGCTGCTAGTTGGGGGTTAGCTGAGAAGAGAGCACAATTTCCTTTAAATAAAATTGCATTGCCGATCAGGTTGACGAAATTTGGAGGAACTCCATGTCTTCAGATCATATTCCACTTGATGAAGGTTTGTTCTAAAGTCAGCTTGCCTGCTCTTCCAGCCTGATCGGATAACCTCTTCGCATTCGCGATCTTTTGACTAGAAGCTTTCAAACCTGAAGGGTTTCCTGATTTTATTAGTGTCATCGTCTTGGGTGTAGTTAATGACAATCAGGCAGTGGTCCGAGAAGTTGAGCGTGAGGTGTCCGATGTGTTACATTTTGAAAAGGTTCATCCAATCCGTTGAGCCAAGGAATCTATCAAGACGTTCTATTATACGGGTCCCATCTGAATTGACACGAAACCACATGAACGGATTGCCCGTGTATCCTAGATCCACCAGATCCTCCCTAAGAATTGCTTCACTAAAATCTGACATTTAAGTGGAGGATCACACAGCTCCGCCTCATTTCTCCTTCTGAAACAGGATCTCGTTGAAATCCCCTCCAAACAGAATAGGGCTTGGCAGGTCACGACAGAGCTTGCAAAGAAGGTCCCATGATTTCCACTTTTTAATCTCGGAAGACCAACCATAAAATCCCACAAAAGTCCAGGGGGGTTGTGGGAATCGTGAATGGATGTAGCCACGTGTCGCGGGGAGAAGGATAAGATCCTGACATCAATATTTTCCTTCCAAAGGAGACATAGTCCCCCTGATCGACCCTGTCAGGGAACCGGGAGACATCCCTGGAAACCGCATTTCTGAGTAATAATTGTGGTGTCCTTGTTTTCCAATATGGTTTCGGATAGGAAAACCATATCAGGGCGACTTTGAGCGTAATGGAGCTGAAGCATACGAACTATCCTTGGGTTTCCAAGACCACGACAATTCTAGCATAACACAATCATAGCTCTAGGCGGGGCTGGGCCGTACTCGCCTCCACCTTTGATTCATCTGGGGTCGTTATAGTACCTGTTTCTTTCCTCCTTTTGGGGGAGTTTGCAGCTGAACTACTCGACTCAATTCTTCGTTTCAGTTACCCTAGATTTGGATTAACCCAAAATCCGCCTCTATCTACACCGTGTGCCCTTTTCCACATTCGACGATTAACAGGGCCTGAAGATGTGACGTCTATCATCCCAGAATCAGTTTGAAGAAGGATGATTTTCGTGACCATATCTGATGTCTGCTCAGCATCAGGCAGTTCGAAGGACACATGTTTCGGCTTCGGGCTTTCTCTGGTGGTTCTTTTTGTTTAGGTAACGGCTCTATTTCAGTGAAGATCATGATTTCCAGTGGTGTGGAGTCAATTCCCGAGTTGGTGTAACCCCGAATCGAGCGACTTTCCTGCCGGATCCCATCATTGCATTTGGAGATAATATCCTGGGAGGCATTTCCGGCTTCCCTAAGATCAGCTGGGCACTCTAGGGAAATCTGGTGGTCCCAGCATTATGATCTTAGGTTTTTCAGATTCCATCCCCCTAAGGTGGGCTATCGTGAGGCGGTCATGGTCCTTTTGTCTCTCCACCTCAGGGATGTAGGCATCTCTTAACGCTTTGGCCTGGAGCCATGGACCGTATTGCAAAATGATATTTCCTGCTTTATTCTCTGTCTTTGAATCACACACTTTCTCAAGGTGGCTGATGCATCCGCAATAGAAGCAGAAGATTGGGAGTTTCTCGAATTCGAACGCGATCCAGATGTTGGAGTCATCAATTTTCAGGAACATGCCTCTCATCAGGGCCTCTGACACATCGACTTCAGATTTTATCTGAACCAGGGGGCCTATTGAATTGGGTCCGATTAGTCCCACTCTAAGAAGTGACCAATGTGGTCTCTAATTTCTTTCATCACACATGTTGTTCTCCCATGGAACGGTATACCTTTAATTTGTATCCAGAAGGGGGATCGGGTAAGTTTATACTTCTGGATCTCGTCTCCCCCGTTAAATTCTTCCATCAGGATGAGCTGAGTATCAAAGGACCAAGGTCGTCATTTGAGGACTTTGTCTTTATCTTTCTCATTGAAGAACTCAAAGACTTGGAGGTTGTTCTCAACTTCCCGAATAGACACTCCAGCTTCGATTTTCCATAGATTTTGCAGGGTGTTCCTGAGGGCCTTTTGGTTAATCGACAACTTGGACACAAATCTTCCGATAACCAGCAGTGCCAAACGTTTTTTCAAAATCGTATCTTCATTTCTAAAGGTTTCAATTGGCGCTTTTTCTTTATCCGTCAAGGCAAGGTTCTTCCATTGGTTCAACAAGTCTGCCTCCATGGTGTGAGCCACAAAATCTCCAACAGGGTTGGCGCCCTTACAGTTCACATGACCCTAACTTGAGTCAAGGCCCAGTCCACCAAGAAGGTTAATGACCTGGATGCCCCAGTGTGACCTCCCGCCATGAAACACATAGCTAACCAAGCACCATGGCCTGCACATCCAAAAAAGCATCTTTTTTGGTTGCGTCCAGGAAACACACACCGCGGCTCACCCCAGGCTTTACGAAACAATCCCCCTAGCAGACCGACGACCTTCACAAAACATCAGCACTTCGCAAGGCCACATCGCCCAACAGGTCACAACGTAGAGGTTTCTCATGGGAGACCCTTCGCGAGTCGATCCACTTCGCGGCGGTCACAACACGGGTGCACAACGCGGAAAATTCTCGCGGGGGGCACTTCGCGAATCAGACCGCTTCGCGGCTGCACTTCACAAGCGCACAATGCGGAGGAACCTCGTGGAAGACATTTCGTGATTCAGACCGCTTCACAGCTGCCACATCGCGGTCTCACAACGTGGTGAATGACTGTGGAAGGAACATTGTGAGACAAAACCACTGCGTGGCGGAAGCTTCGTGAACCTGTGTGACGGGGGCCGGAAAGAAACCACGCCACAACACAGCAGTAGGGAGGGAAAGACTAAGAGGGGGGGAAAGAATCAAACTTGAGTGTGCCTCAAGACTCCAGATCACAAGGATCTGAAGCTGAAAGGGGGTTGCGACAAGGAAAAGGATTACTCAACCACTGGAAGGGGATCGAGAAGAGAATCACACAGATTTGTAGTGCGGAAGAAGAAGAGAAAAGGGATCTGGCGTTACGTCCACTCGCAGATCTGACTCTGACGAGGGAAATCGCGATGGAAGAAGCTTCAGATTCCTGGGGGAGACTCGATACGAAGTTTGGAGTCGAATTCGAGTAGAAGAAGCAGAAGAAAAACGATGCCTTCCAGAACCCAGACGTCTAGAACTGAGAGCGGCGAAGGAGAGGGGACGTCGGAACACAGATCCACACCACAGAAAGTCGGGAATCGACACCAGAAGGAAGAAGAGAGCCAAAGCACTAGATTTGGGAAAGGAGAAAACTACACAGCAAAGGGACGGGGTGCGCGGATGAAGACAGCACCGCCGGAACCCGGACGGACAAAGGAAACTAGAAACCTAGGAAAACCTAGGAGCGAGACGCTCTCACGCAGGAGAGACTGCCCGTATTTTGAGACTTCTTCTTTTTCATTCCAATTATTTAACATTAAAATACGTATAATTTCTAATAATGATGTCATCTAAGCCTGTACCACATATCATATCGAATATTGTTTCATTTTCATCGATTTGACTGGTTGTAGAGTTCAAACAGACTTCTGGATTAGAAGTTATGGTCGTTTTAACATTCTGAGGCTTTTTCAAATACACATATATATGTATTTATTTGTATATATATATATATATATATATATATATATGCGTGTGTGTGTGTCTATGTGTGTGTGTTGTATATATGTATGTATTTATTTATATATTTATTTATTTATTTATAAAGACACATAAAAAACAAATATTATAAATGTATTTAAAACTAGTCATATAAATATATATTAATATACAAATAAATATACGGATAAAAATTATAACTAAAAATATATATATATAAAAATATAAATATAAATTAATATACGAATGAATATATACATACTAATATATGAATAAATATATATTTACTAATATATCTAAATATATTTATATTAATATGAATCCATATTAATATATGAATAAATTTAACTATATATATATAAATATATATATATATATGAATAAATGAATATATATTAATATATGAATAAATATATATGTATTAATATGACTAATTATATTTATATTAATATGAATCTGTATTAATATACGAATAAATATATATATATATATATACTAATATATGAATAAATATATATGTATTAATATAACTAAACATATTTATATTAATATGAATCTATATTAATATATGAATAAATATAACTATATATATATAAATTGATATATCATTAAATAGAGAAAAAAATAAATAGCTAAGTGGTAAAGGTGAAGGCGCGCAAGGGGGAGGACTCGAGTTCGAGTTTGGGTGGAAGTAGGGAGGGGCACACAGGCATGTGGGGGATGTGCGGGCAGGGGAAGCACGTGGGAGTGGGAGGGGGTCTGCCTAGTTCTGATAGGGGGGTCAAGCGCGGTTAAAAGCTCCCACCCACATTATATATTCTTTTTAATTTTCTTTTTGATTTTTTTGACTTTTATCAACACTTAAAAAAACTGATAAAAGGTTTCTTTTATCAGTGCTAAAAAAGAGAAGATAAAAGACCTTTTTATCTGTGCTTTTTTTAGCACTGATTAAGGACCCCATTTATCAGTGCCTTTTTTAATACTGATAAAAGGGGACTTTATCAGCACTTTTCTGAGCACTGATAAAAGGGACCCCCCTATATTCACCTCGATTAATTGTGCTTTTTCTAGTGTTTTTAATGAACTTTTCTAATACTGATAATATCCATATTTGTATTAGTCTAGGTGGATCCATGGTCTAACATTTTTAGATTCATTTTATATGCTAATTTGGTTATATAACTTCATTCTATGAATTTATTGTGTGGTGAAAAATATTTTTTGGAAATAGTTCAACATGAATATGTGATTATTATTATATTTTCAAAGAAAATGGTTATTATTTGTCTGTGATTCATTTCAGTGCTTCTTGAAAGGGTTTTTATGATTATGTGAATGGTGGAAAATGTTTTTTCAAATGAATTTGAGGTGTGAATTTGTTTAAAGTGGGTTTTTCTAAAAGAAAATAGATTATTTTTACATGTTAGTTTTTTTTGTGCACCATGACATGTGAATTTTTAATTAATTAAATGATGTAAAAAACATTGTGAAGTGAATTTGGTTTATATGTGGATTTGGAAAGTGTTTGGCCCATATAAATGGTTGAATTGATTATGTGATTTTCTTGTAATGTTTCCAAATAGGTTTCATGGGTTGTATAATTTATGTAAAACATGTTTTGAAAAAAATTTGGAGTGGGTAAAAAGAAAAGTGGGTTGTTTAAGAAAATGGTGGCTCTCAAAGTGATGACTTGTAAAAGCGGTGATTTCCTTATGTTCTTGTGATTATTTTTAAATTTATGTGAAAGGGATGATTTTTTTGATGTTTGGAAAGGTAATTGATCATAAAGGGATTCCAGGGTATTTAGGTGGGAAAACTAAAACTAGTAATCTAGTGATTTGGAAGTAGAAAGCCCATATTCCTCTAGTATCTTGACACTGGTTCACTCAGAAGAGGAAAGGCCCGGAGTCACATAGTAAGATTCACACAGGAAACACTAACTAAACATGTGATATGGTTGGAGACCACTGGGCCCTTGGGATGTTCTCTTGTAGTGGCTCGTACATGACAACGTGTTGGATTTGGCCTATTATTTAAATACCAATGGGGCCTTGGGATTGTCCCACCTTGTGGCTCGTGCATAGGAAATCTATTGGTAGTTGAGTTATATAATATTGATCACTCAGGTATGAGGTTCTTAGTCACTCACTTGTGTTAGAATAAACTTATAGATTTTCCCATGGTACTCTCTCATGATATTATATATGTGATTTTTTTTCGACCATCGGTATACGGTAGACCTCGTATACCTTGTGGAAATATATATATTTTTGTTTGAAAAATGTTTTATCTTAGAAGAATGTTTTTCTGAAAATTTTAATTGAAATATCCATTGAAATTTCTTCCAAAAGATTCATATAAATGTGAAAGTTGATTTACCTTCTAATGTTGTAGCATGGAATCTTTTCTTTTTTTGGAATCCAACTAGACTTTGTCTCACCCTATATACACCTTTGGGTGTATGTAGAATTTTTTTATGTATGACCTAGGTAAATGTCAAATGCGACATGGTGATGGTGGTTCTGGTTTCTAGATAGTTCCACTTGATGTAGGTGTTAGTGGGGGTGGCATGAGGGTGATGCCCCTCATATTTCATGGAGTATTTTTTTGGTGTTTATATTCTCCTTTTGTTGTTTCATTTTGGCATTTGGCTTAAATTGTAAAACGTTTTTTCTGAAAATAGTTGTTCCATGTTTGGTTATGGTTATTGGATATGTTTTTCTTTACCAATGTGGGCTGCGTATTGTCATATAAATGGGTTAAATCTTTCGCAAATCATATTTTTGATGCCTGGGTACTAGTTTCTTGTACCTAAAGATCGTTAACACCCTTTGAGCCTTGTATCAGGTCAGTTAGGGTGTATGGTTCGATGGCGTCTCAACATGGTTCATGACAAAATGGTTTCATAGTTGGTTTTTATCCTTTGGTTCATGAAATTTTTGATGATTCTAGGTAGAAGAGACTTGTATTTTAAAGACTGGATATTCTGGTCATGAATAGGGTGCCTGGCTAGGACACCTTGTGATAGGGTTCAAGCTGCCATGGTATGTTGGGATTTTTATCATACTTCTACTCTAGGTGAGTTGTACAGGCTGTAGCCTATATATGGAAACTGGGTGGAGGTGGAATGGTATGGTGGGTATTGTTATTGTGATAAATTTGGTTGTGTTTGGATTTACAGATGCTTTTGATATTTTTTGCTACTACTGAAAATTTTCAAAATGGTTGTATTAATGTGTTTCCTTGTGGTTATCACTTGTTATGGAAGAATGCATCTTTGAATAGTTATTGTGCAGCCATTGGAAGAGGCTGGAGAGAGATAGCCATCACCAATTGATCAAAGGCTAGTGTATTTAGTTGTTTGGGATGTCCAATCATTGGGAAATGGAGTGGGCTCTGGTCGTTGTCAAGTTAGGGAAGCCAAACCAAGTCCTAGAATGGAAAATCTTAGGAATTCCTCAAGAGAAATCCTTCCTCATTCTAGGGCAATGCAAAACCTCAGGAAGCGGAGAATTGGTTTGAGAACAAAGAGAATATGTTTGAATTTCTTGATACTTTTATGGCTATCATAGTGAAATGTACATATTTTCTATTTGAAGGTTTCAGTCAGAAGTGGTGGGACTCAGGGGTGCAAGATGGAAAGCATGAGCAGATGGGTTGGAGATATTCCAAGGTCACCTTTAATGATCATTATTTTCTTGAGATTTTGTCTTATATCAGGTGAGGGGAATTCATGGATTCTACCCATGGATACTGGATAGTGATGGATTATACAAATAGATTTCCATATCTTGTTTGATATACACCCGAGATCATTTCGAATGAGTGGATGAAGGGTCAAAGGATCGAGATGGGGTTACAGCCAGAAAATTATTCTTAGGTGTTTTTGTTTATGCTTAAAACATATTCCAATGTTTTTTATCATTTTTTTATTGTATATTGATCGTAAGGAAAATAAATGTTCATTTGGGTTTGTGTCAGTAGTAGGCAATGGTAGCTCATCTGAATGTAAAAGGAAGCATGATGAGAAGGAGAAGAGGGGTGGTGGCGGTAGATGCCATTATTCTCGGTTGTCTTCATCTATAGATTTAGGTTTAGGGTTTTGTTGTTCCTTCAATATGGAAAATAGGGACAAAATAGATCGGTGTTTTCATCACCACCTAGACCTTTCCATCAGTGTAGAGCTTTGGGTAACTTGTAGCAGTTTTTCACGGTGCCACCCATATATCAGAGTGGTCTTTGATATGTGGATTTTAGTGGGAGGTCAACTTGGCTAGAATCTTTCTAGGCAATGTGATATTGATTTGGTGGTCATAGAGGTAGGGCTAGATCTTCCATTCGGTAGAGTATATTTAGTGAATATCCACAAGTTAGTGGTCATTCTCAGGCTCAGGTTGAGATGAGGAATCATTATATGGTGGATAAAGCATCCAGTGGAGTCAGATGTAAGTCCTATGACAGTTCAAGGTATTGTTCTTATTACATCATCTTTATCTATTCTTTTATTTGATACCGATACATCTGTTACATTTATTTCTACATTTCATGTGTATGTGTTAATGTTTCCAACTGAAATTATGATGCATGTGATGGAGTTGGTAAATTTTCTTGGTTAGAAGAGAGAGAAGGTTCTTAGGTGTCCATCATGTGCACTCACTATGTTATGGGTCCAAATAAAATTTTATTTTCTAATTTTAAAAATTTAACTATTCAACATAATCTTTTCTATGGATTAGATGTTTCATTTTCCACCACACATTGATTAGTATAGTTAGTGAGTGAGTTTTGTGGCACCTGATGGTGGTACCCACATTTTTAATTGTGAAATGGATCCTCATTAAGATGTGTTGTAACTCCACTTATTTAGTTAGGTAACCTTGTGTATCAGTTCTCATCACTCTTGTTGAAGTATGGTGTTTGGGGCTGTGAGGGTGGATTACCTCCTGTGGTGGATGAGTTCCCATAGGTTTTCCCAAAGGATTCCTTGGGTTTTCCTACAGAGAGGGATGTGGAGTTTTCTATTGATTTGGCACCGAGATAACAGCTGATATATCTTCCCTCATACCATATGGCCCCACCCAAGTTTATAGAATTAAAGGTACCACTAGATAATTTATAATCCAAAGGATTTATTTTCCCAAGTGTCTCTCCTAGGGCCACCCCAGTTCAGTTTGAAAAGAAGGATGATGGATTTCTCCGATTATGAATAGATTACCAGAAGTTGAATAAGATAATGATTAAGAAAAAGTATCACTTTCCCTGCATTGATGAATTTATTGAAAATGTAAATGGAATAGGTGATTTTCCAAGATTTATTTTTGTTTTGGTTATCACCAAGTCATATTTAAAAAGAAATAGGTTCTGAAAATATCTTTTGGAAGTGTGTATGAAAATTTCAAGTACTAGGTCAGGCCTTTCAGATTGAAAAATTCTCTAATGGTTTTTATGGAACTTATGAACTTAGTGTTACACCATTATGTCGACTTATTCTATGTGGTTTTCATTAATGAAATCCTGGTTTATTCTAGTTATGAGGAGGAGCACGAGCGGAATTTGAGAATCATTTTTGGTACTCTTCGGGATCATCTCATCTATGCTACATTTTCTAAGTAAAACTTTTCGATTAGGGAATTGAGGTTTTTGGTTCTTGTGATCTCTGAACAACATGTTTCATTGGACCTCAAGAATATCAATGCATTTATTTCATGGGAGTATCCAAAGACTTTTTTTTTAGATCAAAAAGTTTTTTGGGCCTTGAAGGAATTTATATGTAGTTCATTCAATATTTCTATAATATTTCTTCATCCATGACTATTTTTAACGTAAAAAGGGTGTAGTTTTAATGGATCCCAAAATTTCATTTGTCCTTTGAAGAGCTTAATTGGTGGCTGATCATCTCCCCTGTTTTTATCTTTCTAAAATCCGGAAAAGGCTATGTTGTTTATTGTGACGTCTTTGGAATGTTTCTTGGTTTTGTGATGATGTATAATGATCATGTGACGGATTATAGTTAATTATATCTCTGACCACTTTAGAATAATTACCCACCCCTATCCTCAAGTTATCAGCAGTGATGAATTCCTTGAAGACATGGTGTTGTTATATTTTTGGGGAAAAGTTTGTGGTTTATTCTGATCCTTAGATTTTGTCTTATTTTTTCTCCCAAAAATATTTGATCTTAAGAAAGTGTTGTTGGGTTGAGTAGTTTCAGGGGTTTGAATTTGATATATCTTATACCATTGGAAAAGGTAATTTGCTAGTGGTTTCTTTGAGAAGAAAATTCTAAGTGAAACTATTGAATAATTACAGTGATGAGTGGTCATTGATGAATCTCCTGACTTAGATGCACCTGGATACCAAGGAGTATATAAGAGGAGTGTTCTGGGCTAGCTTGTAGTTTTCACCTTCCCTCCTGGAATTGATTCATAAGGAGAAGTTGAATGATGAGTTTTTCCAGTGATCTATGCAATTTATTCATTGTGGGGAGAAGCCTTTTGAGTGTTCATTGTCTCCTGATAGAGATTTGTGTTTTTTATTCCCTCTTTTTGGTATCATTATTGTTAAAAAAGTTAGTGATGTTGGATATCCATTAGTCTTAGTGGTTCATTCATCATGGTAATAACAAGATGTTTTATGATGTGTGATAGTTGTTCTGCTGGCCTTGCATTAGACAAGATATAACTGACTTTATATCATGATGTTATATATGTCAGGAGGTTAAAGAAGAGCATCAGATGATTTCTAGTTTTCTTAAACCTTTACCTATTCCAACTTGGAAGTGGGAAAATATTTCCATGGACATTATTTTTGGATTACCTATTATTCCTTGTGGATGTAATTCCATTTTTGTTGTGATTGACCATATGAAAAAATATTCTCCTTTCATTCCAATCATAGATTCGGCCAAACTGGATGAGTTGGGTCAGTTGTATGTTTAGGAGGTTGTGAGACTTCATAGTGTGTCATCATCTATTTTTTCTAATAGGGACCCCTGTTTCACCTTTTATTTTTTGGAAGGGCTTCAAACGGAAAAGGGGTTGCAGGTCAAATTGAGTATGGCATACCATCCTAAAACTGATGGTTTGACCAAGTGGGAGAATCAAATTTTTATGGAAATGCCCCAAGCATGTGTTTTGGAGTTTTTTTGTTCTTGGTATGGATTTTTTTATTGGTTGAGTTCATGTATAACAATAGTTATTAATTTTGAATCCGGATTTCCCCTTTTGATGGGATTTATAGTCGGTCTCGTCAGTCCCCTTTATGTTGGGATGTGGTAGGTGAGACCACATTGTTGGGACTGATCCCTGTATTGGAAACGTTTGAGAAGGTGAATTTAATCAGGTAGTGGTTGTTGATTGTTTAGATTCATTATAAGTGTTATTATTATCATACATTCCATGATTTATAAATTTTTATGGGTGACCATGGGTTCTTAAAAGTGGAACCCTATTTTGGTCATCATTGTTTGGGTAATTTGGGGAATATTATGCCAAGGTATGTTGGGCCTTCTAAGATTACCAAGAGAGTGGGTATGGTAGAATATCAGTTGGGATTTCCTTAATGGTTTACATAGATTCATGAGTTATTCTATGATTCACAATTTAAATGTATAATATTGATCTGTACCATGTGTTGATATGGGAGGAATTTGAGTTGGAGCATGCTCTATCTGTGTTTGAGTGGCTAGTGCAGATTTTGGATTCCCAAGAGCGAGTTATTCATGGTAAGACTATTACACTAGACCAATTTCTTTGGCAACATGGTTGTGATGAACATGATACATGGGATCAAAATTCTTGGTTTGAAAAGTATTACCCATTTCTATTTTCTGATTAATATTTTGGGTGAATTTATGGTGGTGGATTGTTTTCATGGAGGGAATAATTTTCACATTAATGTTTTAATTTTGAGGTATTCCATTGTTTATTTTCATTATGGTGCTTATACATAGGGTTCCCACTTGATTTTTGATGAAAATAGAGATTTGGGGCTTGATAATAGGTGGCGCACATTTTTCACATGGTTAGGGGAAACTGTGAAAATTTACCAAGAAAATGTGCGGCCAAATGCATTTTTGATAGTTTCTAACCACACAATTAGTGCATAGTTATAAACCATGTAGGCTAACCATGTGGTGTGTTCCTATTAGGTGGTGAGGGTTGCATGATTTTTGTATAATTTGAAAAATTGTGTTACTTGTCCAAGTCATTAAAAATCAGAAAATTCCATTTGTGTCCTCTCAGTATTTAACCCTCGACCACCTCCATTCCATACCATATACGACTTCTACCCATTAGACCTCCCTCCAAACTTCCATTTAAATATTGTGCACCATTCCTTGGGTTATTTTCGAGGAGTAACATTAAAAAACCTTCATGTAAGTGGCTTCAATCGGGATTTTTCCCACTTTCTTGGGTTATCATTACCTCTTTCTTAGGGTCTTGTTTTCCAGTGGCTGTTTGACCTAGAGGGAGTTTATATCAAGTCATACTGAGGAAGTTATTTATGTTTGTTGGTTGATCTATCCATTATAGAATATTGTTGAGGTGTGGTTGTAGTTTTTCATCAATTTACATAATTTTCCAAGTTTGAGGTAGGTGGTTCCGTACTATAACGTTTTTAGATGATTTTTATATTCTTGTTTGGCTCTATAAATGTGTTCTATGAATTTCTTGTGTGGTGTAAAATATGTTTTGGAAAGATTTTGACATGAATATGTGATTGAAATTGAGTTTCCAAAAGAAAAAGGTTATTATTTGAATGTGCGTAATTGTGGTTCTTCTTGGAAGTGTTTTATGATTATTTTAAAGGAGTGAAATGTGTTTTCAAAGGCATTAGAGGTGTGACTATGTTGAAAGTGGGTTTTCTGAAGAAAAATGGATTATTTTAACATGTTATATTTTTTGTTTACCATGAACTATGAATTGTGAATTAAGTTAATGTTATAAAGAATGTTTTAAATTGAGTTTGGTTTATGTGTGTATTTGGAAAGTACTTGACCCATTGAAATGGTTAAATTTATTATGTAATTTTATTATAATGTTTTCAAATGGGTTTGATGGATTTTGAAAGTTATAGAAAAAGTTTTTTGAAATGGTATTGGAGTGTGTAAAATGGAAAGTGGATTGTTTTTGAAAATGGTAGTTTTCTATGTAATGACTTGTGAAAGTGGTGATTTCCTTGTGTGATTGTGATTATTGTAATTTGTATGAGAAAATAGTGATTTTTGTGATGTGTGGAATATTAATTGTGAACAAATTGAATCTCAAGTATTTATGTGGGAACTCTATAACTAGTATGTGTAGGATCCTGAGACACACTGAGAGGGAAGGGATGAATCAAGGTGTCAAAAATTTCTTTGAAAACAAGTATCTTGTCCCCACATTGGTAGGAACTCATTAAACCTATAAGATTGATTTGTATAGAAAGAAAAAAATCACATGCATAGAGACCAGACAACACTTTTACTTGGTTCACCACTAAGGGCTACTTCCATAGAGCATACACCGATATGTTTCTAGTCATATCTAATTCTACTAAACTTTACTAGTTGTGGATTACTAGCTTTGGGTACAGTCACTCTGTCCCAGGCACATTGCCTTTACAAATGTTCAGGGATAACTCACTGCTTCCCTCATATCACTTCTGTTGACTCCCCCTGGATCACTTCCCTTTGTGAAGTCACACTCCGTTTATGTATTTGAATGTACCATAAATATATTTTCGTTGAAGTATTTATTTCTATTTAGCATGAGACACTGCTTGCATCAAAGTCCTATATTGATACACTTGAATGCGTAGAACCAATGAAGCGGATATTCAAAACATGTAATTAGCATACACTGACAATTGGGCACAACACCTACCCTGTGCGCAAAAGATATTACTTCTTTATGGAAGATTTTCTATTTGGGAGGAAAATAATTTTCACAACTAAAACATTTACGCGCAACTTTAAATTTTGCACGCAACTTTATCTTTTACATGCAACTTTAACTTTTAGGCGCAACTATAACTTTTCAGTGAAACTTTAACATTTGCACTCAAATCCCTTTTCGCTCAACATTTAAATGCATCAGAACTCGGATCTTCACTAAGACTTTATCCATACCAAATAAGAGGGGTCACCTCTTATTTATAGTCATCTCCAACCCCCTTGCGCAAAACCCAACCATGTCACGCAAAAACTATCATTCTTCACGCAACGTTTTTTCACACATAAACTATTTTCCATGCGCAACTCACCAGATTTGTCATGCAGCTAATGCCTTTGCTATTTTTAGACGTTTTGATCCCAAAACATGCATTGCACGCAAGTTTTCAAAAAACCTACAATCTGGCACGCAACTTAATTTTCCAAACAAACATGTCTCCATGTTCTGATTTTCAGCCCCAAAAATTTGGAAAACACTGGGAAATGACACCACCTTCAATATTGTTGTCTGCTCGAACTATATGATCCCTTTCCTGGAAAAAATTTTGAACTTCCAATGAGGATTAACAATAAATGCAAACCAAACCCTATTTCTTTCCTAGAACGTCTATGATTTCAATAATCTCCCCATTGGGTTTTTTTTTTGCAATCACTTGATAAATTCAATAGAGCACCAGCCACAAGCAAACCTGAAATGCAAGAATCAACAAGCCAACACTCTACCTCTACATGAGAAATGCTTGATGTAGTAAACAAGGGGGGAATCAGGAATTTGGATCATGTGTTTTTTTGAATTATTAAATAAACCACCTAATAAATTCTCTTACTATGCCACAGAATCATTACATATCCTGAATGTATTTATTCTCATCCTAAAACTAAATTCTCATCATGTATTCCTTCTCCTCTTAACACAGAATTCTCATCTTGTCACAGAATCATTACATGTTCATTACATGTACAAGTCCTGAATCATGAATTTATTCATGTCTCCCCATTTACAATAAACCCAAGGACTGGTAAATTTTAATTGAATAGCTCAAAACACTCCTGGATAGTATCTCCCCCATAAACCATTATCACATCCATAAACAAATTAAAAAAAGTTAACATAACAGGGGATCAAGGAATTTCGTAACCTCCTTATGCACAGGGAAGTGGGTGAACACCGATGTTCAACTGACGTTTCTCAAACATAGCTACTCACAGTGGCTTAGTCAAGATATCAGCCTCCTTCTCATCAGTTCCCACATGATCCATTTTAATCACACCTTGTTCAACTTTTTCCTTGATAATGTCATATCTGATTTCAATATTTTTTGTATGAGAATGATGAACAAGATGCTTCATAAGATTAATTGCACTCTTGTTATGACAGTAAATAACCATTGGTTGTTTCACCTCATCACCAATAGTTTTCAGTTGTTTCTTCATCCATAGTAGTTGAGTGCATGCCTTTTTAGTGGAGATATACTCAGCTTTGTTAGTACTAAGAGAAGTAATTTATTGTTTCTTGCTCAACCAGCCAACACATTTATGCCCAGTATAGAATTCTCCACCACTAGTGGACTTTCTATCCAGTAAATATCCAGCCTAGTTAGCATCAAGAAAACATTGATAAGTCATTATCCCTTCCTGTAGTAAAGTATAACCCATTATTATGAGTGACTTGAATGTACCTCATGATTCTTTTTATTGTTGTCCAATGTTCTTCCTTCTGATTAATCTAAAATCAGGCTGCTAAGAAAGTTGCAACTACAATATCAGGTCATGACACTATTAGGTATAGTAAGCTTTCAATAATCCTCTTGTACATGGTAGGGTCTACAGAAGTCCCATCATTATACTTTTCCAAGTTTGTTTACAACCGCAATCGGAGTTGACGTTGTTTTGGAGTCATGCATATTAAATTTTTTTAGCAGATCTCTGGCATACTTTTCCTGAGAAATGAAATTGTAATCCTTATTTTGAATCACCTGTAACCTCATGAAATATGTCATCACCCCAATCATAGACATTTAAAATTATGATTTAATATGAATGGAAAATTCATCCACTGATTTCTACCTACTGTCACCAAATATAACTTCATCAATGTAAACTAGAACCATGAATTGATCTTTCTGAGAATTATTCACATGGAGATTGTGATCTAATCCCCCTATTTTGAATTCTAGCTTCTTGAGGTAAGAATCTAGCTGGGAATACCATGCTCTTTATGCCTGCTTCAAACCATAGAGGTCCATCTTTATTTTACAAACCATTGTTTCAACAATACCAAGAAGAGAACCCACTAGTTGTTTGATATAGAATTCTTCTTTGAGAACACCATTCAAGAATTTTTTCTTGACATCCATTTGATATACTTTATATCCTATTCATATTTCTGTTTCAAGAAAAAGAATGATTGATTCATGTCTTGTTATAGGAGAAAATGTTTCCTCAACATCGACATCTTCAATCTATGAATATCCCTTGCACACCGGTCATGCCTTTTTTCAGATCACATTACCATGATCGTCATATTTGTTCTTAAATATCCACTTTGTACCAATGACACTGTGACCTTCAGGTCTCTTGACCAGATCTCATGATTATTTTTTCCCAATCTGATCTATCTCTTCATTCATGGCCTTCATGAAAGATTAATCTTTTGTAGCTTCTTCAAGTGAGGATGGTTTCACAACTGATAGAAATAGAGATAGTGTATTACTAATTCTCCTCATTTGTGTGGGTGTTGTCCAATATCTATTCATGTTGGATTGATCAAATTGTGCACTTTGATTCCTCCTCTGAGATTCAACTGAATTCTCTCTAGCTATGGTTTCAGCTATAGATACTTCTTCTAAGATAACATCATGATGTGACTCCTGAGATTTTTTACATATTCCTCTATTTTTGTATTTTCATTTACTCAATGTTCACATTATTCCTCATCTTCTATCTCATTAGTATTGGAATTATTTAATGAGTTTGTGGTTTTGTCTTCAATGATCTTAAAATCACTACTTTCCACAATCCTCCACAAGCATTTATTGAATGACTTGTAAGCTTTACTATTCATTGAATATCCCAGAAATATTCCTTTATCTACATTTTCACCAAACTTCCGATGATTTCCTTCTTTATTTTAGAATAAACATTTTCTTTCGAAAACACAAAAGAATTTCAAATAAGGCTTCCTTCCATGCCATAATTCATATGGTGTCTTTGTTTCTCCCATATAAATCCATGTTCTATTTTGAATGTGTACTACAGCTTCAACAGCTTCTTTCTAGTAATTTCTAGATATACAACTCTCAACTATCATTATCTTGGCCATGTTATTGACCTATCGATTCCAGCACCCAACAACTCCATTTTTTAGAGGAGTTCTCACAGTAGCTACCTCATGTCATATTCTATGTTTTTCTGGGTAATTTTGAAACTAAATAGATGTTTTCTCCTCCATTGTCAGATCGCTAGACTTTGATTTTCTATCCAGTATCATTCTTGGAAATTCGGTGATATGTTTTCAAGAAATCAAGTACATTCCTCTTCCTATGAATAACAATTACACAAGACATTAAAATATAATCATAAATGAAAAGGATGATGTACCTCTCTCCATGAGTTCCAACAATGTTTATCAGGACACATACGTATGTATAGATGAGATCAAGAAGGTGTGATTCCCTTTTCTTCTTTGGCCGATATAAACAACAGACTAGCTTCCCTCGTATGCAAGCATCACAATTCTTTTCCCATTCACATTTCAGAATGGGGATATCCATGACTATATTCATCATAGATATATTTTCCATGTCTTTTTGGTTAATTTTCCCCAGCCTTCGATGTCACAGGTTGTTTTCTTCTTCAATAGAACAATAGAAAGAGTTATATTTACTGTCAACCTAATATTAGTTTCCATTTGTTCTGCATCATTTCATCACAGAATTCCAAGTTTTACCCTTTATTGTGCTACCTTTTTTATTGAAATTTACTATGAGCCCAATGTCATAGAGTTGACTTAAACTGAGGATATTATGATGTAGACCATCCGCATAAAGATATTCAGTCTTATTTAGCTCTCCATTGTCCAGAGCAGTATTTTCACTCGCTTTAATCTTTAAAGAACAATCATCCCCAAACCTCACGGTTCCATAAACCTTCTTTCTAATTTCATTTAAAAGGTTAGAATTTCCTTTTATATTGGATGATCATCCACTATCATAAATCCAAGTGTCGATGCTTTCAGTAGCCTTGAGAGCTACTTATGCAAGATTGGATTTCCCAATTTTCTTCTTCTCTTTCCATGAGATATTGGATTGAGCGTAGGACACTAATGGCCTTCCAATTATTTCTTCCACATAACCATATTCTTCATAACCATAATCTTCTTCCAGAGGAGAAAAACTATTTGTGAGAACAACATAGTCGTGAGGGTGAGTATTGACCCTTCTTTGAGAGTTGTATGAATTTCTCCAGTCGTACCTCTGCCTACACTATATAGCTTTATGTTCGAAGTAAGAATAGTGAAAATAGTATCCATAGAAACTATTTATTCTATAAGATGTAGGATATGAAATCAGTCTCTTTTTCTGACTTCCCAAATCTTCCACATTCAAATAGCTTTTTGCCTCTTCAAAATATGACATGATATGGCCCATATATCCATATAACTGACACTTCATGAGAGGAAATGTCTTCTCACTTATATTTATCCTCATACCTTCTTCCTTGGGAAAATTGTTGGACTGTTTGTCATTTATAAATGTTTGAGGATAATCTTCAGTTCATATTTTATTTTGGATTGAGGGTTTCTTATTCAGTACTTTAGGAAACTTTTCAACGTGTCCAACTTTATTATTTCCTTTCTTTGGGCTCTCTTTACTTCTAGTAGTTGATGTCTTAGCTTCACAACCAATTACAATGTTTCCCATGAAATAGTGTCTTTGATCACCCAAGATTGTTTCATCCCCATTTGAACCATACTTGGCTCTTACCAATAATTGTTCATTTGAGAATCTTCCAAAATGAATTTTCTTCTTTTCCTACTTTCTGGTTGATTGACACTCATGTTTACTCATAAGAGTAACAACTTCTTCCTAAAGACCCTCAACAGTCTTGGACTTCTCTTACAGTATGGATGTATGTTCATTAATGACTTTTCTTATTCTTCAATTATAATATTTAGGACCACAATGTCATATGTTCTTTAATGAATTTAATATTGTACTCTCACTAGTTCTTCCAGTTGTTCAATTTCACCTTCAAGATCATCAACATATTCTGAAGATTCTTCCACCATTTCTTTACACTTATTGAATCTCATAAATTTATTCTCAATCTTGGAAAAGGTGTCCTTAATTTGAAACTTGGTATCACCATTATGATTCATCTAATTATCTCTTTCATTATCGATTGATGGTTCTTGACTTTTCAATGGTATCCATCATTGAAGCGTGGTTTCCAGTTTTAAATTTTGGTTCTTCTTCATCACATAATTCAATATCACCATCTTCCTCTTCACAGACAAAACACTTCTATTATACTTTCCTTCCATATTCTAAGTCTCTATTTTTTAAAAACCTTTTTAAGGCTTCTCAATGTCTTCTGCTTTGCTCTCTCCATCATTGAACTTTCTTTGGCACTGAGAGGCAATGTGGCCAACACTTCCACAATGAAAACATTCCAAAGGTAACTTACCTTTAAATTTACCTTTTCCCTTTTTATGATTCTTGGAAATGAGAGAAAGAATTTATTTTTACTCATCATCTTCACCACCACTATATCCTGAAATTTTCAGTTTGTCCATAACTTTGAATTCCATTTCCTTTCTAAAATGAGTCGTAACATCTTTTGGTTTGACTCTCGTCTCATATTCCACTAGACTACTTAGAAGATCATCCAAAGATATTTTAGATAGATATATTTCTTAAAAGGTTGAAAAATTTTCATTTTACATAGGTGGAAGTCTTATCAAGATTTTCTTTACCAAATAAATGTCTTTAATTTCCTCTCCACGACCCCGAATTTCTCCCACTACATCAGAAATTCAACTGAAGAAGGAATCTGCATTCTTATCAGGAAGCATCTTCAGATCGTTGAACCTATTGTGTAGGACATGAATTGTTTTATCCTTCACTTTTCTATCTCCATCATAAATATTTTCAAGTTTATCCTACATAGACATTTCTGAGGTGAGAATCATTACCATTAGATAGATATAATCAGAAAGAGTCGTAGTGATTCCATTCTGAGCTTTAGCATCAGCCTTAAGAACATTCACGTTTGTATCAGTCGTATCAAGACCTATTGGATCAGCAACTTATATTCCTTGCACAGTAGCAAAGAGGAATTTAATTCCAAGGGATATTAGATGAGATATCATTATGTTATTCCAAATCTGAAAAATACTTCCATCAAAGAGAGGGATTCCCCGGTAACATTCTCCATGATGGAAAAGGACAAATCTAACACCAGTAACCTTTATCCTCCGATACCACATGTAGGAACCCAAGACACCCTATGAGTGGAGGGGTGAATCATGGTGTCAAACTTCTATTTTAAAACAAATATCTTTCTCCCACATTAGTAAGAACTCATTAAAACTGTATGACTGATGGGAACATAAAGAAAACAATCACAGGAATAGAGACCACACAACATTTTTAATTAGTTCACCACTAAGGGATAAATCCAAGTATCATACGATGATAGGTTTCTGGTCATATATAATTCCATTAAACATCACTAGATGTGAATTAAAATGTTTGGGTACAGTCACTCTGTCCTAGGCACACTGACTTTACAAAAGTTTAGGGATAGCTCACCGCTTCCCTTGGATCACTTCTGTTGACTCCCCTTGGATCATTGTCCTGAGTGAAGTCACACTCAGTTTATGAATGTGATGGTCCCTTCAATAAATTTTCATTTAATTCTTTGTCTCTATTCAATACGAGACAATGTTTGCATCAAAGTCCTGGATTGATGCACTTGAAGCCACTGAACCACTAAACCGGATATTCAGAACATATAATCATCCTACACTGATAATTGTGTGCAACACAAAACCTATGCACACAAGATCTTAATTTTTCGCACAAGATTTTATTTTTGTGCAGAAAACCTTCCTGTAACTACAACATTTATGTACAACTTTATCTCTTTTGAGAAACATTAACTTTTCATTGCAACTTTAACTTTTGTGTGAAACTTTAACTTTTTCCTACAACTTTAACTTTTCTACACAACTCATGTTTCTCATAACTTTAATTTGCATCAGAACATGGGTCTTTTCTAAGACTTTGTCCATGCCGAATAATGGGATTCATGTCTTATTTATAGGCATTTCCAACCCCAGCGCGCAAAACGCACTGTGTCATGAAAAACCTCTCATTCCGTGCACAATGCTTTTCGCACAGGAACCATTTTCTGTACACAACTCCGAGTTTTTTGTGCAACTCATGTCTTTTCCTTTTTTCATCATTGTGACCTTGAAACATGACTTGTGCACAAGTTTACAAAACACATATAATCTTGCGTGCAACATCATTTTCCAAACACACATTTCTCCATATTCCAATTTTTAGGCCAAAAAAATTGGAAAACACTATGAAATGACGCCACCTTCTATACTATTGTTTTCTCAAACTGTATGATCCCTTTCCTAGAAAATGTTCCAAAATTCCAATGAGGATTTCCAAAAAACAAAAATCAAACTTCATTTCTTGCATAGAATGGCCACGGTTCCAATAGTATGTTAGTGTTTTGAATGTGGAAATCATGGATTATTCTAGTATCTCGATGCTAGTTGACTTAGAAGTGGAAAGGCCTAGACTTACTTAGAAATATTCACACATGAAACACTAAATAGACATGTGATATAGATAGAGACCACTAGGACCTTGGGATGGTCCCTTCCAATGTCTCATGGGCATTAAATTTTATCTTTTGCCTATTATTTAGAGACTACTAGACCTTTGTGATGGTCCCTCCTAGTGTCTCATGCTTAAGATCATGTTGGATTTAGACTATTATTTAGAGACTACTAGGCCCTTGGTATTGTCCCTCCTAATAGATCATGCATGAGAAAATTGTTGGTAGTTGAGTCGGAGGATATTTATCACCAAGGTACGAGATTCGTTGTGACTCACTTGTGCTAGACTACACTTAGGTATTTTTTCATGGTCCACTATCGTGAAATTTTAAATGTGATATTGTTCTGACCATCAGTATATTGTAGACCTTTAATACATTGTGGCATGGTGACTATTTTCTTTGGAAAACATTTTTTCTTGAAAGTATGTTTTTTCTGAAAATGTTTACTTGAAATATCCTTTGAGAATGTTTCCAAATGATTCATATAAATGTGAATGTTGATATATCTTCAAATTTTGTGTCATGGAATATTTCATTTTGGGTGAAATCCTACTGGGATCTAGATCACGCCCTATATACATATTCGGTTGTATGTAGACTTTGTTATGTATGGCCCAGGTAAAGGTAAGATGTGTTGTGGTAATGGAGGTTCTGGTTTCTAGAGAGTTCCACTTGAAGCAGGTGTTAGTGTTTGTGGCTTGATGGTGATTTACCTCATGTTTCACAGAGGATTTTGGTTTTTTTAGCTTCGCATTTTGTTTTTTCACTTTGTATTTTGATTTAAATTGTGAAACATTGATTTTGAAAATTGATGCACCATATTTGGATATGGTTATTGGTTATATGTTTATCTACCTCTATATGATGTATATTGTCATATAAATGGGTGAAATCATTCCCAAATAATATTGTTGATACCTAGGTTCTAATATCTAGCCCGTGGGGATTGTGAATTCCATTAGGGCCTTTTCTTAGGTCGGGTTGGGTGTTGGGTTAGATGGTATCCTAGGTTGGTTCATGACATGAAAATTTGGATGATAATTTGTTTAATATTTAGCAACAGGAAGTATCCAAGTTTTTTCTTGGAGATTCTATCCATGAGTCTATAGAGTAGATAAAATATTTGAAGTGGCCTTTGAGCTTGTGAATAATTTGGATTGGTTCCATCTATCACTAATATTTGGATTATTTCGGAAGATGGATCAAAGATGATGGATGATGAAGTGTTGTAAACCATATGTGATACCCTTGATATATTTTCATTAAATATTCATGAATTAATTTATTTCTCTACTTCAAATGAGAAACATAATTAATTTTATTTGGGAGATCCAGTAGGATGAGTATAGTGTGCATGGTTTTTGGAATCGATATATGGACATGAATAGTTATTTTTTGTAATTCTTAGCCAGTGGAGCAGATCGTACAAAACATTTTTGGTATTATTTTAAGTTATAGATTTATTGATACATTTTTCCCCTTTAATTTATGTTTTGGGAAGTGTTGAGGGACTATGTGAAGGTTTTATAGAGGGGACATTTTATGAGGGAATATTTCTTTGAAGATACTGCTCAGATTTCAATAGGTGTTGAGGTGAATTTTCTGAGTTTTTAGTCAAAAAAATCAATTAAAAAGAGGGTGATGTGGCCTTATAAAGTTAGAGAATAGCTTTTTCTCGTTGGTTTATGTATCATAAGGTGTTTTGTTTCAGGTTAGTTGATCTTATTTAATTGTAATGTTGTAGTTCATCACTAGTATGTTTTCCCCATGGCATGCCTACCAATCAGTCTTTGGGGGGTTGTTAAGTTTTGTTAAGGTGGAAAAGTTTGAAATAGGGATGTGTGTCAGTGTTATTTGAGACATATTTTCCCATGGATATTATGTTTTCCAACTATATTTCTTCTCTTGGGATTCTCATGAGGTAGACCATTCTGTTAAATTTTATAGGATAGTTAATTTATTTATTTAATCTTTTAGGAACCGTTGTTATTTTCATCAGTTTTTTTCAAATTATTTAGGGAATGAATTCTTTAATAGGTGTATAATATATAATAATTTCTCTTTGTAATTTAAATTACAGATATTCCTTATTTTTTGACTTATTGTTTCTTCTTCATCATATAAAATCCAATATATTTTATGGAATTCATCTATAAATAGCATGAACTCCTTCCATATGAGTTCTAGGTTGTGATCAACCACCTTATTTCTCTATTTATACAGTGGAATAGGTAAAGGGGGAGATTTATAATAGATTTTCTTTTATAGAAATAATTGTGTTGTTTTCATTATGTTTTGGTCATATATGTGATGTTATATATTGGTTAGAGAATTTCTGAAATCTTAGTACTTGAATTAGACTCCATTGACATAGAGGCACTTGGTGTGTTTATGGTAATGGATTTTTAAGCATATATTTATCTTCTAAAATTACTAGGATTGATATGTGGTGGATCCATCGATGTTAAATATTTGAACCTAAAATCATTTATTTTTTATCCCCTTGAAATGAATGACTAAAATTATCAAATTCTTATTCAATTGTCAAAACCCTTAACTACAATGCTTGGTGTTTGAAAAATTACCTTATTTGTCACCAACCTATTAAATCCATGAGTAAATTCCATTCAAATATTCAAACATTAACAATCATACATTCCTAATAATCTCTCAGATATGGTTATTATAACTCAGTCCTTGTTCTTGGTTTTATATAAATACGGTTTGGGGGAAGGTTTGGTCAGGCCTCATGCATTTCTATTATAACTCTCTCCTCATGAATGGTGTTATAGATATTGGTCTTGGGGGGGGGGGTTATTATATCCTCATATGAATATGTTTACATATATATTCTATTGGGTGTGATATTGATGAATTATATTCCCATAGAAGGGTATTTTTTATTCAAATTCTTTATTATGTTTTATTATTCTTTCTTTATTGTGATTCCTCTTTTTTATTGTCTTAATGTTTAATTTACTTTTATTTAATGTTTGATATTATATGTAAATCACCTCACTCCAATAACCTATACATGCTATTTATTTTAATACAATAGTATAATAAAAAATATATATCACCATGTAGGATTGATCAGTTTAACAGTCCAGGAAAACTAGATACATACGTGATTCCAGTATTACATTGGATATATAAAAACATAGTGTAAGAAACATTCTTGCATCCTTGAAATAATTTAAAATATCTCTCATTATATCATGGGGGAAAAGACAAAAAATAAAGGGTGAGATCATACTCATAGTAAGGATAATGTATAGTGAAATCTATAAGGAGTAAAAATGGAATATACAATATGGTAGAGTGGATAATAAAAACAGATTTCATTCAGTCAACAACTAGAGTTCAAAGTAAAATCATGGATAATATCTACATTTCAATCAATCTGAAAATAGAAAAAAAATCTTAATAAAGGAAAAGTATAAATTTTAGCATTCATGTTATTACCATCAATTCCATATTCAGGATATTAGGAATCATACAATCAATTCCATAGACAACAAATTCTTAATAAATGGGAAGGTTTAATACTAGATACCCATCTAATATGGCATTCCTACTATTCTATCTCATGATTCCCATCGATGCATTGAGGGTATATCTATAACTAAACCCCATTTGTCACTTCAATGTCTTTTTTATTCCTCATATATTCAATGATAAATATAATTCATTCTAAAAATCCCTTATAAATAAATATTTATCCACATTGAATAAATAAAGGGGAATATTTCCCTATCCAATGAAATAAATTTATTAATAAACTTACACTAATAAATACCGCATTTAGAAGGGTATATAGTTGATAAAAAATTAAAGTGGTAGAAAATTTGAAATTTAAATCCATGATACTTAAAATATAGGCATGGAGTAGAAATTAATTTCCAATGAAATGATGGAATGATAAATAATGTGATTATGTGAAATTTTATATCAATAAAAACATGAAGCAATAAAGGATGAACAAATACCATCAATTCATCAGAAATTATTTTTTAGTAAAATAATGTTTTTTAAATATAAATGAAAGTGAAAAAATAAAATGAAAAATAAAAAAATTATATATTTGTGTGAAAATGACGTTATAAATCACATTAAAAATTGTTTTCAATCCTTTAATAAAATAATTACATTTTATTTAAGTATCATTAAAAAATAAAAAATTAAAGAATATTTAGAAATTTATTTTATTTTAATATAAAATTGTAAACTTTTAAAGGAGCCTTCAAATAAAATAATTTTCATGGCAATGGAAAAAATCCATTCATGTCATATATGTTAAATGAGAGCATTCATTTCACACTTTTTTAAAAATTCATGAAACAAAAATTTATTGGAAAAACATACAAAGATTCATTTTAAAAATTAATAAACAAAGTAAAATGTAGTGAAAATAAAAAATTAAAATTTCCTAAATAGTTTAAAAAATACCATAAAAAATTTTAAAAATAAAAACATAGAAGTGAAATATTCGTGATCAAGAAGAGGAAATAAGGTTAGTGTCCCATATATTTAAATTTCATGATGATTTTTGATCCATGAACAAAAGAAATAAAAAATAAACCTATAAAATCCAAACATAACTAGAGTGGAAGAGAATATAAAGGCATTAATATTTTATGATCATATAATTTTTTCAAAGGAAATATAAATACAAACATTCTCAAAATAAAACAAGATTGTAAAAGAAATTCCTTACCTTGGGTATCTACTTAGTTGTATGTGTTTCTTCCTCTTGTATAATGAATTTAAAATTAATAAATACTTCAAAAAGAACATTTTTAATTTATATTTAATTTTTTAATCTTTTTATAATCATTTTAAATCTATTCATTGAATATTTATTACTTATATTGACCATTTAAGTTAGTTCTGATAATTTCTCCAAAATTAATTTGGAATATTTTCCATGGTTAAAGGTGTTATGAAATGGTTCTATAATCTCCAAAATGTTAATAATTTAAGTAATATAAATTTTATTCTTTATATAAAATTTATTAATCATCCATGTGTAATAGTAATAGAAAAATGGATCACATCCCTTTGTGGAGGTCGTAATCGACTTGTACGCATGATATAAGTTATCATTTTCTCTTGAATGTTAGGGTATAAAGGTAAATTATATCTTATATTTTATGAATCATATTTATTTTATAAATATCATATATATTCATTAATTTTATATTTATAATGATTCAAGTAAAAAATGAAAAATGAATTATTTCACTTTGTAGAGATGGTTGGTGGTACATATGCACGAGCGATGTTTGCAATTTCCATTAGATGGAAAAGGGATTGAAAATGAATGTACCAGTGATATAAAAACATATACATAAGGTAAATATGGTAAAATAATTATTCTAATATGGTTATTGAATATTTTTATGAGGTTTAATAAAATAAGAACATGAAAAATCCTAGTAACAACATACACATCTTTTTTTGTGACCCTACTATGGATGAAACCTTCATACTTATTGAAGTAGTCTTTTAGAGAAACTAGGACCTCTAGGATTATTGGAGGAATTTTTTAATTTTATTTTATTAGGTATTTATTATTTTATTTGTTTATGTAGGGAGGAGAAAATAGTATAGGGGTCCCTTTTATAAGTGAGGTGGGTGGAAAAATTGTAAGTACTTGATGGTTTGTTATATAATATATGTCTTACTCTCGTAATGTGGCTCCCAATTTTTATGAATTTTAATATTATAAGGATAATATCAAAATAAAAGCAACTAATTAGTTTTAATAATGTTTTTTTATTATGTTGACATCGTAACCCGGTATTTTTTACCATTTTAACTTATTTTTTCCTTAACCAATGAGATAAATATTTATCATGATTACTATTCATTATAAAAAAATTAAGTTAAACATATTACCCAATTTTAATTATTATTATTATTAAAAATATGGAATCCATTTTACATAATTATACCCCTAGAAGTGGAAAATTTTACTTTTAATATAAGTTCATAAAAGCCAGTGACAACTATTTTTAGAAAAAATGATTGTTCCAAGCTTGAAAATTATTTTCTAAAAAATAATGTATAATGTTTCTTATAATTTAATTAATTGGATTATTTTAAATTAAAGGTAAAAAAAATTTATACCAAACAAAAACATAATGGATTATTTTTAATACTTTATTAAGAGATAAGAATTAAAGAGTTTGTATCTGAAAAAATGTACTTAGATTTCCAATATGTTATGAATATTTTTCAAAGGTAAAATAATATTTTTATATTTATTATATTTATTATTCAATATATATTTGAAAAATAAACAAATTCATAAAAAATATTTCTATTATTATTTCAATGTAATTTCGTAAAAATGATAATTTTTTTGAAAATCTATATTTCCCACTATTCATGCCCCATGCTCTGCTGGGGTGGTACCGTTGGTGTTGGGTTTAGGGTATGTTCATGGAGTAAATTTCATTGGCCAGTGGATTTCCAAAAAAAATTTTGTTCTTTTCATGAACTTCCATTGGCAGTTGAACCTAAATATAATATAGTTTTCACTACTCACCGAAAACTAAAATATTTATAAAAAATATAAAAAATGATACTAAGATAATTTTAAAATTATGAATAAAAAAATAAAATTAATTTACTACCTTTTAATTTATAAAAATGTTAAATTTTGGAATTAAAAACATTATTTAATAAATATATGATCATTATGATTCTTTTTATTTAGAAATAAAAGATCATTTACATTATTTGATGCTTCGATGTTACATTCTTTCCACCTTCAAAATTTTCATCCTTAGGATTTTTAGAAGGAACCACATGAATATATGTGGGTTATTATTCACCATGAGTTATTCAGTTTCCCACATTTCCTCTTATATTTTCTAATTTCTAAAAAGTACCTTAACCAATTTATTCATTTGATTCTACAACACTTTTTCTCTAGTATCAAGAATATGGATTGGCTCCTTGTAGTAGTATAAATCATGTTCCAATTATTTTTCCTCAGAGGAAAGAACTTTTCTTGGGCCTAGACTATACATACTCAATAATGAGATATAGACCACGTCATTAAATTTATAGAGGCTAGGTGGAATTTCTAAATGGTAAGCCACAAGTATAATTATTTCCTTTATTTTAGAAGGCTCAATATACCTAGGACTTAATTTTCCTTTCATTTTGAACCATATAGTACCATTTTATGGATATACATTTGATAAAAAATTATTTCACACAAAAAATTATAAATCCTTTATTTGGATCTATACATAGATATTTTTTTTAATTTGAGATTTCATAATATGACTCTAATAGTTCTCACTACAACACCCTAATTTTTTATGAACTATTTTTTTAATAAATTAAAATTATTTGATGGCTTTTGTTGCAAGGTACACCAACTTGATATTAATATATATGCAACAATAAGTTAATAATAATCTACATGAAACATTTATCTTACCATGTGGTACATGAAATACTAACTTTATATTTTGTTACACATAATACTGACTTTATCTTGCATTATACGTAACACCGATTTTATATGAAACATGTCATACTATTAAAAAATTATTATATAATATAATAGTTATCACCTAGCTATTGGAATTTAGGGTATGAATAGGATTAACTAAAATATGAAAATTTGGTTCACAAAAGTAAATAAAATAAATTGGTTTGTGACCAATTAATTATAAATGAAAATAATCAATTTTCAAAATAAAAGGAAATCATTCTCTGAACCTAATTTTTAAGCACAAAACTATGTTTTATATCAATAAATTAAACAAATAATTTTTAATTAATTAATATAACGAAATTTAAATAGTTTATTTACTCAATAAATTATTTAAAACTCAAATTATGTGTTTTCTAGAGAAGAAATAAGAATAAATCTAATATTATGCTAAAAACAATGTTTTTCTAAAAAAATAGATTTATCAACTTTTTATAATCCACTATTTTTTTTAAAAAAATATTTTATAAAATTAATTTCATAAAATTAAAATAATTTTTAAATATAAAAACCAAAATTATGTTAGGTTTATTTTTTGGTATTTTTATGAAAATTTTTATTTTTTGATGAAAAGTCAAAAATACTGAAATTTAATTAAAAGCTTCCTTTTCCTTTATTTTATCAATGAAGGTAAATTATATTTCAAATTGTTTTTAAAGTTTTTTTAGTTAAATTATTAATATATTATTCCATTTTAGCTTATTGGAGTCAATTTCATATTGAAATTATATATAAAAGTATCGTAAACTTTGCATCATTTTTGCTTTAAAAACATGCTTCCTCGTCCTACATGAATATTTTAAATTCAATTCTACCACTACTATGAATGGAATTTTAAAAACTGGATTAAATATTTGGAACCATCATAATTTATATTATCCAAAAAGGTAAAATTTGTTTTTGACTATAATGATTAGTGAAATAGTTAAAATTAATTACCGCATATAAGGTCAAAAGAGGGTTTTGTGCATTACATGCATTTCTATTAAAACTAATTTCACACATTCATATTATTTTATATAATAAATTTGATTTAATATTTATAATAATTATTTAAAAATTATCTATTAATATATATTTTTAATTATATTCTTAAAGTATTAATTACTTATGTAAATGAAAAGATACATGTTACATTGGTAAAATATATAAGCATAAAATTGAGTAAAACTTAAGCACTATGGAATAAATTGACAAAATATGTGTTCCCTTTAGGATTAAGAGGTCTTTATGGAGCAATTAATATCCCCCCACCATTATTAATCAATTTATGGGCCACATGAGTTAAGGGATACATCCCAATAGTGAATACTTTTGGGTATTTAAAATAATTGTACCCCTTGTAAATTATAAAAGGGAAATAACTCTCCGCCATTATTCACACCTACGAAGACATTTTTCATCAACAAAACATTCAAAATTAACATCCCAACTTCCATAACCTCATCCTAGAAGTTTCAGTTTTTCATAAATCCATCCTAGTAAAGCAATGTTGAAAACCTAATGAGGATACCCAAAGAAGAGGTAATGTTCTTCAACAAACATATTTTTTTTATTTCATTATACACCTCGTTAAACTATTATTATACCATAATTATATAATAAACACAATATCTTATATATAATAATATTTATTATGTTATTTTTATATCCAAAACCTGAAAATACTTCCATCAAATGGATTATGAAATTATCATTTGTGTGTGCGATGGACTACTGCCTCGCGAACCGATATAATTAATTTTCCCATTACTGCCTCTCATGGTTGTCAATAATGATATATTTATATTATATATAACATATTTATGATATATATAATTCTATTATGAATCTTTAATTATTAAATAACACATACCTTCATGGTTTCTTTTTTTTTTGTGTGAATAAGATAACATTGTTCGTGTGTACAGAGGACAACCGCCTCTCAAAGTGATGTGATTCATTCATGATTTACGTGGATAGTATTAAGGATGGTTTTAATAATAATATATGATATATATTAAATAAAAATGATACTATAATGATAATATATATATATATGTTTTACTTTTATTTCTTTCAATATGATAAGAAAATGGAAACAGCGTTCATGTGATTCTACGAGCTACCATCTCCATGAACGGTGTAATTCATTTGCTATCAAAAAATTTATGGATTACTCTAAATAAATATATACTAGATATATATGATATTTATATCATTTTTTCCATTCTTTAGATAATCAAATAATTTTTAGGGTAGTTGGACCAAAAATAACAAGTTAAAAATATACGAAAAACAAAGAGGTTATCACTCAAAACATAACTTCAATATGAAATTATTAATAAGAGAGTAATAAAATGATATAATAAAATATTATAAGGTATGATGTATATGTATATGATTTTTAATATATGTATAATAAAAAAATTATAATAAATTATATTTTAATGAGTACAACGGAAGTCAAGACTTAAGATAAGGCATTTCCCTCTCACTTTTCTTGACTGAAACATTACCATTTTTATTTCTTTAGGATACATACAAAAAGAGAGAAACATCAAGGAGGATAGAAGTAGTGAAGGCCCAAAGCATCGTTGATAACAAAAAGAGAGCCTCCAGGAGGAAAGGAACCTATATTAAGATAGATTGAATCATTTTGGCTTGAGGAAGCATGAGATTCCAAGAAGTCCGCAACCCTATTCCCCTCATTCCATGTGTGAGAGATACCTGTATTGGCACCCATGATCTACATGGACTTACAGATAATATAAGATATTCTCCAAGGTATAATTCCCCATCATGATAAATCATTATATAGAATCAAGTAATCTGTCTCCACCAACCTCAAAGCTATATTATTTTGTTCACAAACCTCTAGCCTCATGGACATTGCTTTTGCCTCAGCTTAAAGAGCCTCACCACTACCATAAAAGGCTGAAAATGCCACCAAAATAGACCCTCTCTGGTCTCTTGTAACACCACCACCTCTCATCCCCACCTGGAGAGATCCATCCATATTGATTTTGAAACCAGCGCATGGGGGATACCAACGTACCCAATGACCTACACCCATCCTCCCCTATTGCAATCCCACACAATAGGTAAGATATCTTATCGATGGATAATCATGACAACCTGTGCATAAATTAACTAAGTCCAGCACTATATTTCTCATTCTGAATATGATGCTAACATGGTTGTCAGAGGAGTTATTATGCCTCTCATCATTCCTTGCATTCCAAATAATCCAGAAACCCACCACAAGAATGATAACTCGGCTTTCCCTCTCTAGACCATGCTCACCTGCACCATTAAACCATAGGTTCAGAACCTCCTCCTTCATTCCACCCGAATCTTTCCATCCTAAGAGATATACATGTTCCTACCAACTCCATCGAGTCCAGTCATTATTGAAAAAGAAATTCTCGACTATTTCTTGTTGAGGTTTAACGCAACACCAACATATGGATGCCAAATTTATACCCATGCATTGTATATTGTCATCACTATGCATGGAATTATTTTGGACTCTATATAGCACAAAATTAAACATTAAGGAGATTCCCTTGCACCATAACGATTCCCCCCATGGATCATCTAAACTGGGGTCCCTCCCTATACAGATAAAAGCTTTAAGATAAAACTCGCATGATGTAGCTCTTGTGAAAAATGAGCGGGTTAGGGTACTCACTTTTATTTTCTATAAGAAAAATGCCATATTCACTACATGTTTCAATTATGTTGTGTATTTACCTCCCCTGAAGGTATTTTATGATTATTATAATTAAAATTATTGGTGTTCACATATCCATTTTAGTATCACCCTTTTAAGTGGTTTATGGTGTCAATGATACCCAAGCGGTAAAGGATTTTTGTCTCAATTTTCATTCTTTCAGATGTATTTTTTGTTGTGCACATATAGTATTTAATGAGGTGTATATACAGTACCTTTGACTAGTAATATCATGAATTTATTCATCCTAATTATATTTTAAGTTTTATTTTATTTTATTCCTTAATGTGGATCATGATTCAATGTTACTAATGTGGTAAAACAAATTCATGTTATAATCTCATCATTTATCTGGATTCTTCTTAACTATGTTTCTGATGATAAAATCGTAGGACCCATCAATAAAACATTATCATGAATTTTATTATCCTATTGTTATTAAAAATACATTCATTTAATGTAACCATTTTTCCTCTCTTGGGTATTTAAAATAATTCAGAATATATTTTTAAGAAAATATGACTTTATTTCTATCTTAGATCAGAGATATGTTTTCTTCAAAAACAATTTTTTATAAAAAAAATTCCGAAATTTTTTTTAAATTCTATTTTAACCTCATTTTCAAGGAAATGTATTTTTAAAATGTTTTATTTTTTAAAAAAAATAAATTATTTTCAAATACCTCTTTATAATTTTTCAAATCAATTTTCAAAGAAAAATGATTTCAAATTCTTTTATGTTTCAAAAATAGTATTTTAAAGAAGAATTGATATTTTATTAAAGATATATTTTAAATTATATTTAAAAATTATTTTCTATATAATATGACAATGTTTGAAGTTACATATTCCTTATTAGGGATATGATCCAAGGAAACCGTTCATAATATCTCTCTGAATGGTATATGTTTTGATGGAATTATGTTTATGGAACTTGTTTCATTTCAACTAGTCAATCAGATTTCCAAAAGATTATTATAAAACCAATTTATTTTCTAGGGTTTAATCTTTCTTCTAGTAGATTGACATGAATCCAATTTATTTTCTCATGAGCTAATCATGTTATAAAATAATAATGATTATTTTTATAAAATTTTATGATAATATGAAAGCTATTTTTACATTATTCATGTTTAGGTTCTTGGAAATTAATTATATAAGGGGGAAGCCCAAATAGAATTAGGTAATCCTATTACATCTTATATAATGGGTCAGAAAAGATAGCATCAAGTAATATCATTACATATTATATGATGGGGGAATTCAAGATAGTGTCGGGTAATTCTATTATAATTTATATGATGGGACAGACTAGATAGTGTCGGGTAAGCTCATTATAGCTTATAGGATGGGGAAGCCCAGATACTATCAGGTAATCCCATTACATATTATATTATGGGGAAGACCAGATAGTATCTGGTAGCCACATTATGGATTATACGATGTGGATACCCATATATCATTTCATAATACCATTAAATATTATACAATGGGGTTGCCCAAATAGTGTTAAATAAGCCTTTTATAGATTTCATGATGGGATAACTCAGACATTTATTCAAATAATTGGGTAATTATAAATGTTCTATGATTTCATAGGGTACATAGATGATTATCCCAAGCCCAAAAAGTATGGTACATGAGTTTCTATCCCAATCACAATGATGAGGGTACATAAGTGGTCAATCCAATCACAAAAGTAGGGTACATCGGTGGGCATCCCAATCCCAAAGAAGTTACTTGGGTTGTCAGCCCAAGATAGGCTTGTTATGAATGTATTGGTGAGTATCCTTTACATAATATTCACTTTACTTATGTGTATTCCAAATATCTATGTTTTATGATAATGTTATGTTCTTAGTGATAATGATATTTGATTCCCTTATGATTCATGTCCTATAAACTGCCAATATTTATTCAAGGACCTATGTTCATGATCTATGATAGGTTGTGTATAAACATCATAAGTTATGATAATTATCACATACCCTTATTCTAATCTTATACTTTCATATTATCATATATTTATATCTCTTATGATTACCCTTACTGTGCATCTGAGATCATCCATTCTTATGATTCTATTTCCCATGTGGTGAAGAAAGGTTTTATATATGGTATGCCTATAAAGAGTGCTAAATGGGAATAACGTTCATGAAAACATTGAATATCATTCACCAGAATAGAATAATGTGTTCTAAGTTTCCAATGGAACATATCTATTATGGTCCTCAAGCCTGTGTTTATGAAATATAATGAAAATTAATTCAAAAAGATGTAATATCCATGTATGAAAAGCGTGGGACACTATAGTTGGTATCAAATGAAAGGTTTAGTTAACATTTTGAAACTTGGATGACAAAACTTTAGTGAAATCCCTAGGTATATTTATAAGGATAGGTCTAGGTATTTATCTACAATTAAGTCTAAAGATAAGTCAATGTATAGGAAAATGTCCTAGAATTTTGGTAAAGGATAAAGTGGGTGGTTTTCAAGAAAGTAAATCCCTATATGGATACAACAAGTGGATGGTTATCTAGAAAATGTCCCTATTAGGTTAACTACCCTAAAAATATTATATTGAGATAGACTAGATCAAGGACTATTGCTTGACAATATGCCTTGTAGCACACCTAGTTTGACACTCCCAAGAGATATGTTTTGAAAATTCAAATACTATTTACAAAACATCATGAATTATTTAAATAGAATTTGACTATGAATAACCAATGATAATATTAAGGTGTATGATATTAAAGAATAAGTGTAAATTATTTTGACATCCTATAATTTATTTTCATGATTATTTGTTTTCCCATTATGATTAGAGTCCCTCACATTATGTATTTTTTGTTTTAGTGAATGACGGAAACCTAAAGGAACTAGGTTAACATTAAATGTGATGTGAAATTTTTTGATGATTAGATAAAGGGGGTGATGTCTAGAGTAAAGAATATTTTTATTATACCTAATTATTCATCACAAAACATGATTAACAATGTGTACCCTAGCCAAATCTCAGACTCAGTAAGGAAGAGAAGGATAATGTACATTGAGAGATAATTTGGTGGAGACCTTAGGGAATGATGATTTGGTTACCTATATTCCAATAATGTGTGAATAATCACTCCATAAATATCTCAAATGAATGTTAAGATGTATTTTATGTGGTGAAAAAGGCCATGGAGTAAGTAATTATTGAGGAAAAATGAAGGGTTTAGTTAATAAAAGGGATGGTAATATAGGTCCCACTAATGTATTATCAACATTTTAATTATTTAAATGTGGAAATTAGTGGTATTATTAAAATAAATGTAGTTATGGGAAATCTCATGATGGAAATCAGTAAGTTTGTATGAGTAATGGTTTTTCTTCTAGTGATTAAGAGGCCATGAACAACATATGAAAGGAATGTGATGTTCTGATAGTATTTTTTATAAACATGATTAAATTTATGTTGATTAATGTTTATACAAGATTCATATTTCATATTTTAATAAACATTTATTAGGGAATAAGATAATTAATCCTAGTTAATAATTTTATAAGGAAGTTGGATGATTGAACTGATTTTGTATTGGAATTCAAGAATTATGTTACACAAATAATAAAGTATATATATTTAATTAAATATTTTAAAAAATATATTGAATGGTTCTAATGACCTATAAAATTATTTAAATAGAAATATGATATTTCTCTTAATTGTAAATCAACCCTTAATGTGTTCCTAATGTTGATAAAATTGTGTGTATCTTTGATAAATAGTTTATTGATATGAATAAAGTAAATTGGATAGTATTTATGACCTTGGAAGTGGAAATTGATTTGTTGGAAGAGTAATATATTCTATCATTTATTGATTTTACAACAATATTGGATCAATGTAATATGTTCAATAATTTATGGAGTTATTCAAGTAATGAGGAAGCATTCGTGATCTCATTGAGATTTTATAGTAATTTTGGTTATTACCAAGCTTAAAAGGATTATATGATGAAGGTATTCACATATTTGGAATGTCACTATCAATATAGAATTTAAAATATATTTGGAATTAAATTTAAGTTGATTTTGAGAAATTTAGTGACCTTCTTTCATAGGTTTTGGATTTTAATCTTTCGAAATGGTTATAAGTTTAACCATTTATGAAAGGATTTATGTGGAAATTTTAATGAGTGGTTATAGATTAATGTATTATTTTTTTCATATGATGAATAATTCATATTGGATAACCTATGAAAACCATTTTGAGTTGATTATAACTAAAGATATATTTATTGACTTATCATTATATATGTGGGTCTTATGATCTGTTATTTCTTCTGGCATAAAAAATTCCCATCATTTCTTATAGTAAGATATGAAGTGGAAATTTAAATGGCACAACCATAGGGTGGGATTGTTCTTATGAAATGGAATTAAATCATTTATATATATCTTATCATAAATATTATCAACTTTACGAAAAGGGTCTTGAAATAAATTTTTTCCTTATTATCATCAATTTTTATGATATCAATGACCTTTTTCAATCCTATTTTGTTTATGGATTTTTTATCAGTTAATTTCCCCTGACCAAGTTCTCTATCACTCTCCATCAGTATTTGGGTATTATTTTTCACTTCTACATCCATTTCTTCACTTCCTACCAAATGTTTCATATTTGGAAACCTAGTATGCATTATTCTAGATTACCATCAGACATTCATTTTCTCTTTTTCAATAGAATGTTGTATTAACTCTTTTTACGATGTGGGTTTCTATGAAATAGAATTTCAGTTGTTAAACCATTGATAACCCAGATGAATTTTGAGGGTGAAATTCACTTTAACGGGGGTAGAGTGTAACACCCCAAGAAATTTACTCCATCATACACATTACCCTTAGGGAATACAATGAACTAATAAGGAGTTTTGTTTCTTGTCCCTAACAATATGAATTTGAATATTTTCCTTTTACTGAAATAACCATTATATTTATCTATTTTTATTATTACTTTTTCAATTATTATATAATGTGTTTTAAAGAAATTATATTTTGACACGAAGAAATCAAAATTGTATTTATGGGAAATATAAATTTTCAAATAAAAATCATTTAATATATTAAATAATTTTATAAATAAATATTATTTTAATGAAATATTATTATTAGATAATAATTATTTAAATATAATTGATAATATAATTTAATTAAGTCTAATGTAATTTTTATAAAGGTCGGAAAATGGTTAATATCGAAAAAACTAGTATTTTATAGTAAATAGGTATTTTTATTTAAATGTGAAAATTATCATATTCAGATAATTATTTTGTAAAAGAAATATAATTTTTGAAATCATCACATAAAAATTATCCAATGGTGAATTATTTATAATTTTATGAGAGACTCAATATTTTAGGTAAAAATTAAATGTGGCATAAATATAGAGTTGGTGTTATGTTTTCATAATGGCCCAAAAGTGATTAAAAAAATTTCATAAAATAAATCCATGAAAAATTTTATATTTATCATTTAAAATAATTTATTTTTTATGATTCATGATTAATTTTATAAACACTTAAGGAATCCTCCAAAACCTATATTGTATTTTAATGTTTTAAAATCTTTTATTTATTAACCGGACTCACATACGCATCCCCAATAGTATTATTTTAATATGCTCACTTATTATCCATAAAAATATTTTAAAAAACTCTTTTTAATAAACCCTTTAAAAAATAAACATTATGATTTGTATTTTTTTAATTTATCATATAGAATCCAACACCTATGTTTTGAAATTAATAAAGTAATTCCCTCTCTTTTTCTATGAATACCCACCCAAACATACACAAAATTCCACTCAATACCTTTTTATAATGAATTTACTCTCCCTATAACTCTCTAAATCCTTCCCAATGTGTTATAAATCTCCTAATAATATCCTCCATACCTTTTTAATTCTCCTTTTCAAGGTAAGGGATTCTCTCCTCCTCTTTATTCAAGCACTTTCTTTGTATTTTACCTCTTTATTTCTAATTGTTCATGTTGGAATATGATTTTACACATCCATTTACTTTAATTATTATTTCAAATTAATTAGAGATCACATTTCACTCTTATTAAACCCTTCAATGAATCATTGTGTGCCTTGTTTTGTTTCTAAAATTATCCTATTATTTTTCCATGTCAAACATTTGTGTTGTGAATTCCCATCCCGTTTTCCACTCAAGGGTATTCACCTAGATGTATCTATACTGAATTTTTTTGGGTAATTCCATTAATGTAACCCCACACTCATTAATCATGGTATTAAAAGGGATGAAAGACATCCTTCTGTTATATGATCCACATGACACACAAATGCTTGTACATTATATGAATGTGACAGGTTCGGCTAGAATTATATATCCCTATAATGTATAGGTTAATATTTTTATCTCCTAAGAAAACATGTTTAGTTCATGGTAGGTTATCCTAATCATACTATGATTATATTTCTCAAAGTTTATCCTTGACTAATAATTATGATTTCATGTTTTATATTGTTTCCAAATTCTTATGTTTCCTCAATGTTATCATCTTATATCAATCTTCTATGTTTATGTTTATTATTATCACCCATTTTATGTCACCTTGATATTACTCTTGACTAAAATGTAATACTTTCATTCTATTATTATTTGATTATTAACTTATTGAATTTATATCTCACCCCTTTCAAATGTATGTCCCCAAGTTATCCCGCATAGTTCTAGAAGAGAAATGGAATTTTATGTTCATGAAAAGTAGTTTTAAATAATGTTATTTTATACTTATTTTATGTTAGTATGTTATGTAGATAATTACCTAAACAAATGAAGCCTTTGAATATTATGGGATTTAATTATGTGTGTATTTATTTAATAAATCGTTAATTTAATATTACAAAAAAAAATATTGGTTGTCATGGTTGGTATTGGATAATGATCTAGTTATTTTTGGGGATTAAGTTTATAAAATATTAGTGGAGGAAATATGGATAAGACTTAATAGATTAAAACATCCCTAAATCATGTTAAAGTATATATTAAATTTATTCCAACAAAAAAAATTCATCTATGGATAATATAAGATGATGTGGATCTACAATAGTCACCCCTAGGGGTAATAACCCAAAAAAGGTGGAATTAGTAATTGACTAGATCTTCACCCAATGCATGAAGAAGAGTAAATATTAAACATATGGGTTGACAAACCTATGGGATATTCTTTAGTAAATTCAGAATCCCTTTAAAACCCACTTTGAATGGAACCAAGATTCCCACAAAAGATTATGTTAGGAAATGGTCCATGGATAACTTAAAAATGATTCCAATAAATTCATTGGATAAGGAATGTATTCCATTTATGATTTACCCATTCTATTTTAATAGTTTCATTTTAATTTGTTTAATGGTTTAAGTATTCTCACCACTAATTTTTCCTTTATTTTAGGGAATGGCTAGAAATAGGAGGAAACATGTCAATAACCAATGTTATAGTAAATGAATAAATGATATGACCAACCAAATAGTTATAAGAGTCACTAATATCATGAAAATATGTACTAATTTAACTTAAGGTCTGAACTGAAACTTTTATCATGGTGAAAACCCACATCCCCCTAAAAAGATAAAGTTTCAATTTATATATTTATATAATAAAGGACTTTAACTTATAGTGTATATTACAATCCTTTAATAATGGAACAATGGATCAACTTCCTTGAAAATATATTCATCATCCTTTAATACTCTAAGTATTATAAGGTTATGCTAGATATTTATTATATAGAGGATAAATATGATCAATGGTGGATGTTGATCACCTAATGAGGAAATCAAAGTGATGGAGCTGAAGGAATTCGGGAAAATGTTTTTGGTAAATATTTTTCTCTTACTCTCTGATTGAAAATGGAAAGATATTTATATAGGCTTATGAAAAATTCATAAATAACACATTGAATATGAGAAAAACTTCACTATAATTAAATGATACACCTTTGTCTTTTCCATTGACTCCAAATGTAATGTTGATCGATTCTTTGGTTGGATAAAAATATATCTAAAAAATGATTTGCGGATTCAAGAATTTTATAGCTATGAGGAAATTTCAGGATTATCCCACATGGTTGAAATAAGGATTGTAGAATCTCATGGTTCTCATGGGTCAAGATATAGGAAGCATAAAATAATTTTAATTATAAAAATGTAATGGATAAATAAATTGTGGGAAAGAAATCATAACATACTATATGTAAAAAGTGAGGGAAGAAAAATCAAATAAATTACTTAATGGGGAAAATGAAATAATTTAGGTTTTGGAAATAAGGTCACCTGGCTAGAAAATATAAATAGGAGATACCAACCAATGTGATAGATGAAAGGAATGACCCAATCAAACATCATCTTGTTATCTAATGTTTCAACAAGGAAAAAGTAAACTATATAAATTAATTAACTAATACAAGGTTTATTAATGCTAACTAAGAAAAATAAGCATAATATCCTATAGATCAAGAGTAATCTTAAGTCATGACAACTACTGGGGTGGATCCAGATAATGACGTGGAGATAGGTATGCTAGTTATTCATCAAATATTGAAAATATAACATTTGATTCTGTTTCTATGCATTATTCCCTATCACACAAATTTATTAGATCTATTTAAACTCTACTTAAAAACATGATAGTAGATTTATCATGGAAAATGTGAAATGGGTAAATTATTACATACTAAGTATATAACTTCTACCATGTCCATATTTGTGGGATAAACTTCCTCTAAATCCCTATGATACTTCCTTTATTGGAATTTGGTGAAATTATGGGGCTTATGATACATACAACATCTGGTTTAAATGAAAATACTCTATTAAAATATTATTTAAAAATGATCATTATAACATAGCTGTTAAATTTTTGGTTATGAATAGTACAAACTAAATTATGAAAAATATATATTTTATACATGATAATTGGTTATATATTTATTATAAAATAAAAATAAGAGTCATTTGAATGTAAAAGAAATGTTTTCGGAAAAAACTATATTTCTACAAAGAGATTGGTTTTGTCACTTCTTCCACACATATGAAAAAATTAAATTTTGAAAGTTTTATAAGATTTAATTTATAAAATAAAATTAATTCTTAAAATAATAATATTATAATTATCTTTAGGAATTTTTTTTATATTTTCCTGAAAAGTTTCATTTTTTATCAATACTGAAAAATACTGATTTTTATTGGGAACTGTATTTTAATTTAAATTATTTACAAAGTTAAATTATATTAAAACATTATTTTAAACTATAAATATTTCAATTATATTATAATATATAAAATTTAATTTATTGTAATAAATTTCATATTAATGTTTGACATTGAACCCTTCTATACTTATGAAAATTTTCTATTTGAAAACCCAATTTTTCATCACATCTGTGGGTATAATTATAAAGAGAATTATGCCACTTCTATGAATTGAATTTGAAAAAATTGATTAAATATTTAAAATCAAATTAATTTATATTGTAAAATAGTCTAAAATTAATTTTTTATCATTATTAATACTAAAACCAGTAAAAAAAACTAATCACTGCAGTTAAGGTAAAATTGGATTTATCAGGGATAAAGTAAGAAGGTAAGGGATAATAATTAGGAAAAACTTTTAAAAACACATTTTATGTCCCTATTTATACCCTATAATCTATATAGTTAGATAATGACCAATGATTTAGTATTTCTTCATGATAAAAATGAGGGTAAAAATAATTCTTTTCAAAAATTGCATATATATCTTCTCCCCTACTTATAAAATCCAACCCCTATTCTCTCCGATTCACACATAAAAATCCGTTTTATGTAGATAATAATTACATAAATAACTTACATACTCCTATAAAAACATCACATATACCTTTTTTCATAAATCCCTTTATGAAGGCATTTGGTGTAAATCAAAAAAAGTTCCCCGAAGAAGAGGTTATGTTCATAAATCTGCGTTTTCATTTTGTTTCTTCTACCACCTCCTTAATATATTATTAATTCATGGTAATATAATTACACAATTATTTACCATATAGTGTTATATTATTATGTTAATGGAATAACTTATATCCATCTCCACTTCCATCAAATGGGAAATGAAATCATTGATCGTGTGTACGATGGACTACCACCTCGTGAAATGATGTAATTAGTTTTCCATAACCACCTTTAAAATTGTGGTATATTGATGGATTAAAAAAATATATGATATTTATGATATATTTATTGGTCTATAATTATAATATCGCATACAACTTCTTAATTTCTATTTTGTTTAAAATACAATAATATCGCTCGTATGTAATGCAGACTACCGCCTCGCGAAGCGATGTGATTAATTATTTAATTAATCTTTACATGGAAAGTAATAAAGATAAAATTAATGAATATATATTCTATATATTTCATTACATAAATTATTTAAAATTAATATCTTATACCCTTCATTACCCTTTCACCTGTTAAGGGAATGATATCATCACTCAAGCGTATATACGACCTACTATCTCCACAAAGCGATGAAAATAATTTTCCATAACCAACTATTAATAATGTTTATAATGATGTATCTAATGATTAAATAGTATATTTATAAAATTATTATAATTCTGAAGATAATTTATTTATATTTTATATTCATGAACCAGAACATTAATGAGAAAATATGCATGGGAAAACAACGCAATTAACAGCTGAAACAATGAAATAGTATTAAAAAACGGGTAGTACAATGATATAATTTCATCATATATGATTTTATAATTATTAATATGTATCTATTATGAATTAATATCATTATTAAAACCATTATGCATTAGTTTAAATCAGGTTTTACTAAGAAAATCATACAGTAAGGGACTTTGTCTAAATTTTCCTTCATTAAATAATATTGTAATGTTATACACGTAATTTATTTATATGGTGTATATAATTCCCATTTTAAATATAATAACAGAAATTATTAATGATTCATATAATTTTAATTATCAATTTTAATTATTTTATCCAATGGTATTTTATTTAAAAATTACTAAGTGGTAAAGAATTTCATAACATACTTTTCTTTCCATTGAGTTATATTACTTCTTCATTTTCATTGATATTCTAAGATTATGTGTAATGAATTTTCATTATATTATGTTTCATTTACATTTTTTTATTTGGATTTACATTTATTACACATAATCAATTCATTGATTAATTCTCACTTCAACAATGTGATCCTTATGAGGGTTTATTTTACAATCTCTTTTTAATAGGGATTGTTTATGCTTCAAATTCCATTGAAGGAAATTATTTTATAATTGGATAATAAATATTTTTTATTTTATTATCCTATGGGTTTTCATGAATATTTTAGGTAAAAGTACCTTTTTTCTACTCTTTGTTCCTTAAAATGATTGGGAAAATGTTTTAAATAAAATCCAACATCATTTCTCTATTTGGATGAAAATAATTTTTCTTCTAAATATATGTTTAAAAAACTAAAATTTTATTAAATTATTCCAATGAGTTATTAAATATATTTCTACCCATGTTTTACTTTTTCAAAAATGTTCTAAGAGGAATATTTATGTCATTTTCCAAATAAGTCATGTTCTACTTTTACTAAAAATGTGAAATGAATATTCGTTTTAACATGTAAGGCATGTACGGAATTTCCCAAAATCACGACCAATCAATGTTATAAATCATCCTTTGTAATTTTCAGTGGTAATTTTAAAAGAAAATTGTTTACAAAATTTTTTGTGAATATTTTTTAAAAGGTGATTTTCAAAATGAAAAGGATATTTTCATCAAGAATTTTTTTAAAGTTATTTTATGGTATTTATATTCATCAAAAAAATAAACACTTTATTTTACTTATACTACACATGGATATTTTTTATTGATAAAATCCTTATTCTTAATATGAATTTTTTAAAATTATTTTGACTAAGGAATGTATAGAAACTCACTTCCTTGATTTATTTTTGTTTTCATTAACATTACCTTGAATTATTCACTTTACTATGATAATTAGACTCTACATTCACCCTGAATATCTATATTATTTATCATGGATATGTTTATATCTTAAAAATATATCATTTATACATACCATGTTTTATTTTTAATGTTGTTTGACTGACCAGAGAAATATTGATAATCCACGTTTTTATTTAATATGGATATATAAGGTAATGGATAATGTTTATGAATTAAATTGATTATTTGACATATGTGGAATGCTTCAGACATAAATATATGTATCGGACCCAGTTATAGACATCCCATCGATGCATTGACATGTCTTATTAGACAAATCATTTTTCTAAATTGGATTTGTTTTTACATAGTAATTTTATATTGTCTTGTGAATGGTCTTGATAGTTGACATATTTCTGATTCCTGATAACATAACATATAATAATTATGAAATTACTTTATTGATAATTTAGTTATTATTAAGATCACTGGTATTTTAATAATTATACTATCTATAGATGCATTTCACTCTTAGTTTATTGGATAAATGAAATGTGTATTTAATTATTTACATTTTCAGATTTATTATCCTTTATCTAATTATGATAGTCCATTTATTTCTTAAATGGAATCTATGTTTAGTTTTTTACCTTTTCATATTGATAATTATATATTTATTCATGATAGCTTCCACTTTATGTAACCCTTACTTAGCATTTTAGCTCACCCTAATTTTTTCATTTCCCCAGGATATGAAGAAGAATTATTGATTGTGTTCAAGTATGGAAAATGTTTTCAATTACTATAATTTTTATTTTATTTTCATTTGTAAAATGGGTATCATATATATATATCTAGTCCTCTAAAACTACTAAATTGATTGATCCTTCAGGATTTTTCCCCTTGTATCTAAGCTAATGTAATAAATTAGGAATCAGAATTGTGTTATTGGAGTTGAGTTCATTATAGTTTGTATTAGAGTAAGTTTAGTAGAAACTTTGGTAAATGTATTAAGGAAAACATATATTATAGAACATAAAACTATGATATACATTAAGGATAAGAAAAGATAAACATCCTAATATTTTGGTAAGGAAGCGATTTTGTGGTTTTTTCAAGAAATACATCCCTATCTAGATACAACAATTCGATGTGGTTCTAGAATATATGTACCTAGGTGTAATAACTCTAAAAAGAGTTCATTTGGATTGACTCGATAATCACTTGTTGCATCAAAAAATTCATTATTGTTCACCTAGTTTAGAACTCCTAGGGGATATACTTTGGATTATTCGGATTTTATTTACAAACCATTATGAAGGGTTCAAAAATAAATATATCCTCAAAGAAACTGATTTAATGATTTTGAGATTAAAAATGAAAAAAATTATTTAATTTTAATTGTAACACTATATTTTTAATTATATATTCATTATTAAATGTTCAACTCTAGTATACACCATTTTTTAGAAATGGAACCTAGAATGAAGAAGGGTATCAATACTCATGGATAATGTAGAGATTACCATGATGAGAAATACAATACAACTGGTATTAAAACTGATAAAATCATGGATATATTTGGGAAACTTAATCAGGTAATAAAAAATAACCTTTACCAAATGGAGAAACCTTCCCACAGTGTGGTTCTCCTATATTGTATCACTTCACATGACAAAATCCTCCATCATTTGGTGGGACTACTAATCTAATGGTGGATGAGAAATGGATTATATATTGGGAGAATATAATTATAGCCTTGGGATGTGCTGAAAAGGAAATGGTTACACACGTAGTGTATTGTCTCAAAAGAGATGTTGATCAATGGAATTCATTGATCCAGAATACAAGGGAGGAAGAGGAAATAAAACTAATGGAATATAAATATTTTAAGGATAAATTTTCCCATAAATATTTCCTTCATGATAAAAAAGAAAAAATGAATATAAAATTACTTATCTTAAATAAAAAGGAAGAATAAATTTTTTTGAGTATAAGGCTAAGTTTACAAGGTTATCCAGGTATTTTATGAATTATATAAGAATCATGGATTTAATGATTGAAAACTTCTTTGGAAGTATTAAGTTAAGCATCTAATGGGTTTTGATATCTAAAACATTTTCAAAAAATGATGAAATAGTTTATGATCCATAAAAAAAGAACTAATTCTCTAGACCCATATGTTCAAGGGGAATCAAGAAAATAAGAGGTCCAATGAGTACCATGAAAAGGATATTTTGTCAAATAATAAGTAGATAATGAAGTAATTTCTGTATTTTGAGAACTATGAAAATAATCATTCTATGAAATTCATAAAGTTCTTTGGAGTTTTTTATATGTGTGGATATAAGGTTAATTATGATAAATGATTAAAAGTGAGAAAATAAAACACTATTATTTAGTGTTTCAATTGTAGGGATATGGGTTACTACACAAAGAATCCCTAAGAGTCAATGGAATCTACCATATAAGATTCCATAGGGAGAAAGCCAAGATTATGAAATAATTATAGCTAAGGTGGAAGTTCCCAATGATGTGGTGGAAGGTACTTTAATAGTTTCCTAAATTTTTGTTACTTCATTATTTGATTTTGGATCCTTCTACTCTTTTATATATTCATGTTTTTCAATAAAATTACACATTTTCTTCTCACTTAAAGAATGAAATTGTTAGTCAAAACTCCTTGTGAAAGTATCACAACAGAAATGATGTGTTATAAAGTCCCCATTATGACACATAAACGTGCTTTATTTTCAAAATTTATTATCATACCTATGGTTTACACTGATATAATCCTTAGTATGGATTGGATTTCAAAATATTATATAAAAATTTATTTCAATAAAATGGAAATTATGATTCTTGATGAAGATGTATAATTCATTATCATTATAGTAGAGATATATTCGTCTAATGCTTGTCAATATCCACCCCTAGTAGATCTATTGAATGGGATTCTTGGGGAATAAGTGAAAAAAATCTATGGATGGATAAGTTATTTTTTAAATTGAGGATGTACCTATCATATTGGAATACATTGATTTATTTTTTCAGTAATTATATAGACATCCACAAATGTGAGAAGTTGATTTTTTCCATTGATTTAGTCCTTGATTCAATACCAATATCAAAGTCTCTATATAAAATTTCTATTATGGAATTATTGGGGTTGAAGAAAAAACTTGAGGAGTTGTGTGGTAAGGGATTTACTCTCTGTAGTATTTAAAAATGGGGAGCCCATGTTCTCATTGTTAATATGAAAGATTGATCCACAAGTCTATGTATTGATTAAAGCTAAACAAATTCTATTATTATAAAGAAAAATTATCCACTTCCTCACATTGATGACTTATTCTATAAACTCCATAATTAAAAACATTTTTTAAAGTTTAACCTTAATTTTGGGTATCATATATTGTGAGTAAAGAAGGAATACATTCCAAAGGGAACATTTCAAACAAGGTACAAACATTAAAAGTTTATAGTAATACCATCTTGATTGACTAATTCACCCTATAATTTTAGGGACCAAATGAATATCTTGATCCTTTTATTGTGGTATTCATTAATGATATATTGGTGTATGTTGAAAGCTATGAGAACCATGATAATCACTTGAGGATCATTCTTGAGACTCTTTGAAGAAGGAAGTTATATGTTAAATATACTAAGAGTGATCTATCGCTTCAAGATGTTTTTTAATAGACATGTTGTCCCTAATGATGGAATCTTAGTTGATCCTACAACAATAAATGCAGCCAGAGAATGGACCACACCAATGAACGTAAAAGAGGTACATAGTTTCATTAGTTTTTATGTTTATTAATTACGATTCATCTATATGTTTTCTTTATTGGATATATCATTAGATGAGCTTGAAATTTAAGAGGTTGAGTTAATTTTCATAATGGAATTTGAAGTGTTCTTTGATGAACTGAAGAGTAGGTTAGTCAATGTTTTGATTTTTGACTTAACCATCTTGAGATTATTAGTTTTTGATATATATTGATTCATAAAAGAGGGAAATTTTTTGTGTCCTAATGAAAAATGATAAATTTATTTCATATAAATCAAGGCAATTGAATACTCCTGAACAGAACTATCCTACCCATGATCTTGAATTGATAGATGTAATCATTGATTTGAAGATATGGATACATTATCTCTATGGTGAATGATGTCAGATATACAGAGATCATAAAATCATTAAATACATATTTTCATAGAAATATATCAATATAAGATGATGATTATAGGTCGATCTACTCATAGATTGTATGACAACCCTTCTTTTACAACAAACATAAACATGATTTATTACATTAACTCTTCACTTGATACAACATGGAAGATCTAGAGTTCTAGTGTATTTGGGGATTAGGATCATTACATAATAACTTAAAACATTAAATACAACATCTTTATTGAAAACTTCCTTTACATGACCACTACATTCCCTAATACTTAGCATTGCATGGGATAACCTGAGGACATGCATAAGAAAAATGTGTTATATAAAGCCCGGTAAGGGAATAAACATGGAATAACATGAGGAATAAAATAAATTTTATACAATAGGAATATCAATGGATCACAAGAGGAACATGATCAGAAAATCATGATAAATCATGATAATAAAAACATGTAAATGTGGCAACAACACTTAACATGGAATTAGCATGATCCAAGGCTCATTGCACATGGAGCATGAGTAAACCCTCATTGCACATGAATATTGAGTAAATACTTGTTTCACTTGAATTAAAATGAGTAAACACCCATTTTAAATGACGTATCATGATACTATACTTTACCCAATGCATTTGAGCGCTATCAGGGCGCACCATTCTTAAACATTCTGTTTCATGCATAAGTGCGCCACACGGATCATACAACATAGAATCAATCATCATCGTTTATTCCAAAGTAAATTGATGTGGAATACATAAATGAAGATTTATAATCAATATTTAAATGTTCATAAAGGTGAATACCCTTGATAGATAAATGGGCATGGTATTCACTACACAATGACATTGGCTTGGAAAATCGTAGTGCAATTTTGGCAACATAACGGAATGAAATAAGAACGCATAAAAATGGTTGATGAGAGATAAAGGGGTGTCTCATAATATTTACATGAAATATAAAATAAGGGGTTCATATAGATACATGTCCCAACAAACATAATGGAATTTAGATGCATAATACAAAAGAATTACTTAGAATCAAAAGAGGAGAGAGAAATCCCTCACTGAATTTCAGCATGGTAATAGGTGTACATGGGAGGAATTAATGAGAGAGAAAGGGATCTACCATAATTAAAACATAAATATTTAATTAAGGGATAGTTTCAAAATCTTACCCCAACTATTTGAATTGATAAAAAAGGGCATAACAACTTAAAGAAAATTGGACAAAAATGAGAAAGGAAGAAATCCCTTACTTGGTAGTGCAATCCCAAAAGCTTGGGAGAGGCTTGAGAGAGGATTCTTGGGATATTGGGGAACCTTGGGAGGATTATAGAGAGGGGAGGTTAGGGTTTGGTCTAACTACAAAGGCATTGAGTGAAGAGGAAGTGGGAGCTTGGGTGGGTTTATATTGGAAAGGAGAGGGAATTCTTTATTATTTAGGTATGGGACACCTCACATTAAACTAATCAAAACCACAAACCAGCCCATGGTTTTTGCAAATGGTTTTTTCAAAATTTAATTTGAAAATAATATTTTATAAATCCAATGTCCTGACTTCTTAAAATAATAGGGTTTCTTATGTGGAGGTGAGTCACACTCTCAAAGTAATTAATTTAAAAGGTGAAAATGTTTTATAGCTCTTGGAGAGTCCACTAATGTTTTGTAAAATAAATAAGACAAACATAAAATCACATTATTTTAATGTTAAAACATATATTGGCCAAAAATATTGTTTTTAGTATTTTATTACATCACTATTGGGTCATTATGATGTCATAAAACACATTATATATTTAAACGGTATTTAATTTTTACCCAAAAATTTGATTGTCTCAGAAAATTATGAAAAATTCACAATTGGATAATTTTGAATTCTTGATTCCAAAAATAATATTCATTTTATCTAAATAATATTCTAAATATGTGAATTTTTACTTTAGAAATAATAACTGACATTTATCGAAAATTCATGGGTTTTGACAAAAACAGCTTTCAAACCTTAATAAAAATTACAATTGCATTCGATAATTTATATTTAATAAAAATTAATTTAATAATAACAATAATATTTTATTAAAATATTAATTAACTCAAAAATCAATTAATTCATCAAAATAGATTTCATAGTTGAATATTAACTAGAGATAATATTTATGCTTTAAAAACTCTTTACAAAGTAACAATAATAAAATGAATGTATAATATTTATACAAAAAAATGTATATAGTCATAGTTCTAGAGTCTCATTACATAACCCCTTAAAATGCCCGCATAAGACTGAAGGGTGAGGTTTTCAATGGTGACAGACTCTTGGGGGGGCTCAGATAACATCGCTCGGGTGGTAATCTCTATTAACTTGCATTTCTCCCATAGTCAGTTCCACTCAAGCTTAACTTGTTCGAGAATGGCTTGGTCATGATCAAGAGTGAATCCCAATGAGGACACCTCCTTTAAAAGCTCTGAAAAATGGTCTTAGAATGGGGAAAGTCTACTGGATGAGGCCATTGCTTCCTTTTTCTGAATAAATTGGATTTGTTAAAGCTCTATATTTATATTAATCATGTGATCACTGTTCAACGATTAAATTAGCAACGATCACAATTCATAAGGGTATTTTAAAATCCAAAACATGAGACCAAATAAGTGTACGCATTTTACATAACCATAAGAATATATTTAAATAGACCAAGAGAAATTTCTATAAATGAATGCTTGGGTCATTACAGATTTTGATTACTTGATAAACTACCATCTAAAGAAATTAAATAAGGTATCAGATGCATTGAGTAGGAAATATCATGAAGTTATGACCCAAATAAGGATTGAGAGGGATCAAATGTTCATGGATCTAGTATATATCAATATGTTAATTATTAAGAAAGTAGAAAAATCACTCCTTTTTTAAATGATAGTGAATCTATATTTATTATAAAATATAAAAAGTTATCAATCTGATTATGAGAACATTTAGAATGAAATAAAAGCTTTGAATTATGGGAAATTATTAGAATTCATTTGTGAATATAGTTTTCTGAAATTTAGAATGTTATTATGTGTTATATATATATCTGGGTTAAAAATGTAAGTGTTGGGTGATTCTCACAGCTCAAATTTCTATATACACCCAAGTATCACAAATATTTATATCAGTTTGAGGGAATATTTTTGGTGGGTGATCATGAAGAATGAAATTATTGATTATGTGTCTATATGTTTGGTTTTTCAACAAGTGAAATATTTGAGATATAATCCTAGATGATTCATACAACCACTTTATCTTCCTATTTTGAAATGGGATTAAGTTTCTATTGACATTATCAAATGACTACAAAATACTCCTAGGAATAATGATAAAATATGGTTCATTATTGTTCCTATATAAAATATACACATTTAATTTCAATAAGAGAATATTTAATTCTAAAGAACATCACAAGGCTCTATATTTATGATATTTTAAGACTTAAAGGTGCACCTATTTCATTTATGTCTGATCATGATCCTTATTTTACATCAAAATTCTAGAAATGACATCAAAAGGCTCTTGATACTGAGCTTCATTTGAGCTCTTACTTCCATCCTAAAACTTATGGACATTCTAAAATAACTATTCAAAAAATGGAAGGCATGTGGAGGTCATGATCATATGACTTTAATGGTTTGTGGGATAAGTATTTACCTTTGGTAGAGTTCAACTTAACAATAGTTTCCATTCAAGTATTTAAATGGCACCATATAAAGAATTATATTGTAAGAGATTTCATATTACAACTTGTTGGGATGATGTTGGGGAAAGGAAAATTATATGACCAAACAACTATAAAGATAAAAAAAAGTATATACTATTCATTCCCATATTAAATTATCTCAATGTTGGCAAAATATTTGTTCCAACAATTGAACGAATGATTTTGAATTCCATGTGTGAGAACATTTCTACTTAAAATTATCTCCATGGAAGGGTTTTATAGAGTCTGGTAGGAAAGGGAACATGATCCCTAGATATAAACCCCTTTGAAATCTTTGAATGAATTATAGTTATTTCATATCATTTGGAAATGCCTCCAAGTCTCTCAAAAGATCATGATATGTTCCATATATTATTGTTAAAGAAGTACATGACAGACCCAATGCAAGTGATTACCTCTAATGAAATATAATTCAAACTTGATCTATCTTACTATGAATATAACATCTATATTATTGATACTATAGGGAAATTATTGATGAATTGAATGAATCGACTAGCAAAGGTACTTTAGAGAAATCACAAAATGAAGGAAGCACTATGGGAACTATAGGATGTTGTAAAGAAGAAAAAAACTAATTTATTTATAAGGTGGTACCTATGAAATTTTGGGGATGAAATTTTTTCTGAGTAAATAATGAAACACCCTTTTAATTTATGATTTATTTCCTTTTGAATAAATTTAATCTTTTTTATAGCTTGAATTATACAAAACACCGGGTTTAAATGAAAATAATATTTTCAAATTTTATTTAAACATTACCTTTGTAACATATATGTTAAAATGGTGGGTATGAATAGGACTCACTAAATTATGAAAAATATATATTTTACACATATTCATTGGTTATCTGTTGTCCAGAAATAAAAATAACAACCATTTGAAATTAAAATAAATGTTTTCTGAAAAACTGTAATTGTTTTCAAAGAGAATGGTTTCCTTGCTTCTTTCCCACTTCTGATAAATATAATTTTTTAAAATATCAAAAAATTTATTTGAAAAACTAAAATTTATTTTTGAAGTCAACTTATAAAACTTATATTTGGGTTTGTTTTTGTAGTTTTTTTAAAGAGATTTATTTTTTAATGAATAATGAAAATGCTAATTTTTATTAAAAACTGCCATTTTTTAAAATTATTTTCAAAGATAAGTTATATTCAAAATTGGTTTTAAAATATAATTAGTTATATACTATTATATTAAATACAATTTAGTTTAGTGGAATCAATTTTATAATAAATTTTGATATTAAAACCTTCTATACTTCTAAGAATTTTCTCTTTTCATCCATGCTTTTTCATCACGTTTGTGGGTATAATTTTAAATTGGATTATACCATTTATATGTAGATAATTTTAAAATTGGAATTATATATTTGGAGTTAAAAAAATATATATTATCTAATAAGTTCAACCTAATTTTTTCCCATTATGAATAGTAAAACATGTAAAAAATTAATTACTATGGTTAAGGTAAAAACTAATTTACTAAAGGATACTATAAAAGATTAGGATAAAAAAAATATCTTAAACTTGTCCAAAAATAGTTTCATGGCCATATTTGGACCCTATAATCTCTATATGTCAGTAATGAACTCTTTTGGAGGCTTTTATCATCATAAAATCATGGGTGTAATTGATTTTTTTCCAATACTTCCATGTATATCCTCTCCCCCAATTATAAAATGTCACCCACTCTCCTCCTCTATTCACACTTCAAACGCCATTTAGTTTATCCAAAACCTACTAAAATCACATTATTACTCCCCTATGAACATCTAGTAGCCCTTTGTTCATAAATATATCCTAGGAAGGATTTTGGTGCAAACCAAAAGAAGTTCCCTGAAGAAGTGGTAAAGTTCTTAAACAATCATTTTCATTTTGTTTATTATACCACCTTCTTTAAGTATTATTAAACCATTCTAATATAATCAAGTGAGTATATACAATATAAATATATGTTTTTATGTTAATGTAATTACCTATATCATTCTCCACTTCCATTAAATGGAAAAAAATTTGATCATGTATACGACACACTACCGCCTCATGAACAGATGTAATTAATTTTCCATCACCACCTATCAAGGATGGATATAATGATTGATTAAACACAATTATATGAAATTTATGATACTATTATACTTATTCGATTATAATATCACATTTACAATATTTCTTTCCAATTAATTTAAAAAATGATAACGTCGCTTGTGTGTATGGTGGACTACCGCCTGAGGATGTGATGTTTTTTTTCACTTACACTTTACATGGACTATGTTGGTCAGAGTGAGTATCTCAAGTGGGGGTGAATTGAGTACCCAATAATATTTATATTAAAATCCTGTACAAATTAAATACCCAAATCAAAAATAGAATCACCCAGTTAATCAAAATAGAATATAGATTTAAATTCATATCATTTAAAAGATTTCTCAAAGAGTGATTATGTTTGAGTTAAAATAATAAATGAAAATTAATTTATCTTCTGAAATCATTTTACTTAATAAAAAATTTATATAAAAGCTATTTATGATTAACTATAAAAGTATTGGTTTTTATAGTTAAAAACAAATTTAGTTTAATACTTTGAAATAGAGCAAATAAAAAACCCAACGAAATTAAAATTAGTGTTCAGTCTCAAGATGAGACCTAATCCCCTCCACTTGGAAGTCAACTACTTCTAGTAGATAATATAAATATAATATTGATCTATAACCTACATTGGGTATTTTTTAAAATGTGTAAAATCTGTCTTGGCTATGTAGAGACCTCTTTCACAATAACCATGGGAAGAAAACAAACACAGGCCACACAAGGACCTCTTCCACAACACTTTTGGGTATAAAGATGAAAGAGAGTGAAAAGGATGTCTTTTATCTTCTAGTTATGGTGCATGAATAATGTGTGATTAGTAAATAGGATAAACCAAATACTTCTCAAATGTAAAAGTCAATAAGTAGAAGGATAAATTATAATGATGTAGAAAATATTGTGTTGATTGGCCGGGTTTTATTTAAAAGAATGATTCTCCTCAGGTATAGCTTGGAGAGAAGCTCAAAACATTTTTCTAAAAAATGCAGAAAAATAGATTGTTATATGCTCTCTTTGTTCTAAATTTAGGAAAGGATTTTAATGTTATGTAGTCTCTACTCTTTTGCAGTTGAAATATATGTATGAATATTACATGTAAGACCACTTGGAATGTTCTTTCCTGAATTCGGTAAGAATGAGTTTTCTCTCAGTCTACAAACATTTCCATGCCTGTTTCATGAAGGAATATTTTTTAATATTAAGCTATGTATGGAGAAACACCTTTTTGAAGAATAATCACCACAATCATCTGTTTCCTCATAAATAACTATGACACATCCTCTAATTATATCTGTAGTATTTAAATAATTATAATTAAAATAATACTCAATATTAAATTCAAAAATATATCTGTTAGAAATATTTAATTCAAATATCCCAGAATAGCAATATTGAGTTAGGCTAGCAGTTAATCATGTTTGATGGTGATTCATATAGTGGTGTGACATCTGGTGGTGATACATTTTGTAGTGATACATCTGGAGGTGTGAAATATTTCGGTGATACATCTGATAGTGTGACATCAGGAAGTGAGACATCTATTGGTGATACATTTGGTGATGAGACATCTCATGGTGATTCATTTGGTGGAGAGTCATTGGGTGCTGAATCATTTTTTAGTGAGTCATTTGAAGTAACAGTGAGATATGTTGGTGGTAGTTCATTCAATGGTAGGTTAGGTCTGGCAGTGACACATGTTCAGTGGAGACTCTTCTCAACAGTGACAAGTATCAATAGTAGTTAAAGTGTGGTGGTGACTTATTTCTAATGGTGAGTCATGTCTGGTAGTGAGTAATCTCTGGTGGTGACTCTTTTCAATGCTTAGCCAATACTTCATCAGAATTCCTTACAGTATAAAATGTTATAATAAACAATAAAACTCATTCAAAATATAATTAATATGATTTTGTGATCATTAAATTATTGGTGAGAACAATATCCCCATTTTTTATAATCAACCATCGGGACATTTTAGAAACCATGTATGAAATAAAAATTATCTTAAATAAATCTTCTTAACACTTTAAAAATCTAATGCAAGGGTTCTATCGTACATTTTAGAATATAAGATAAATAAATTTATATTGCATTAGAGATATGTAATTAATTTGGTATCAAATATATTAAACCATAGAATATATCAAAGATATGTAAAATGTATGGTATAAGATAAAAAATAATCTTAAAAGTAAAATTACATAATTAATAAATATCAAATAAAAGGAATAAATCCAATATAAATTAATTACTTATGGTATGAGGAATAACATAAATCAAAAACAAATTCCATAATCAAAATATTCTCTTTCTTCTAGGATGATCAAAAAGTGTATGCAAGAAACAGTAAAATCAAAGTGGAAAAAGATCAGTAAAAAGGGAATTTCCATTAATAATTAAAGTGATGAAAGCTAATGAAATTAGATACATAAAAAGTATAATAGAAGTCCTGATAAAAAACCTATTCTCAATACCTCTCATCCTAGGTGTTAAGAAAAATAGGTGTCATGCACTTTCCAGAGGTACAGTGAACAATAGTAGAAGTTTAGGTATAAATGGTAGAGGTTATTGGGTGATAAGTAGTAGCTTCAGGGAGAGAGGAAGAAGGTGGAATCTACATGATGATCATTAGAATTTTTTTTTGAAATTCTTCCACTGGAGATAAACTCAAAGGCTAAAACTGAGTAGGAAGAGGTGCATTGGGATCCTGAGTAGTGGTTTTTTTGAAATACTCAGAAGTAGGGGTGAAAGGTGTTAGATGATTGGTCTCTGGTATGCCCTTGTTTGATACCAATACATTCCCACACACATACAGGAAATGTTTCATCATATTGATGAAATAAATGATAATATGACCTCCACACTCCATGGAACTAAAAAACTCCTTTTTCGATATGAAAAATTGAAGCATAGGTGTCACTTATTTAAATTGAATTACTTTATCCTTTAATGTTCTCATAACAAGTGCAAACCAAAGGTTCTCTATAAGAAACTTGTAGTGAGTGTTCAGATCATGAATAGTATTGATCTGGGAGAGGTAATACTTAATTTTTTTTTTTGATGGCTTCTCTATCATTTTTAATATCATTCACACATTACCTTACCATGTTATGCACATGATAACTATTGTGTTAGATCTGCCTCATACTATCCTGAGAGATATCAGGAACATCTCTTGAAACAGCTTGAAGATTCTCTCTAACAACTGTTCTGATCAAATCAATATCAAGAGAAGAAGGGGTAGCACTGGATGTAGAATCCATGGAAGATATATTACCCACCCACTCTAAAAAAGCATCTATATAATCAAAATATAATATCCCATATCACCCACTATAGACCTCATGGTATTCATCCCATTTTATAACCACCAATTATCTATCTCCACTTATTTAATATGATGAATCATCTTGGGATGAATGTGTTGAATCACAAGATATAACATATGTCAAGAATCTTTATCACTAATATTTGTAACAAGAGGAGGTTTATTCTTTATAATCTTATCATAATTAGAAACAATAATTTCCCTAAAATACTCATAGTCAACTTTGGTGACAACCTCAACAGGTACAAGAGAAACAACAGGGGTAGGTGTAGATACTCTCTCCATGTGAAGCTATATTGGATCTGGTCTAAAAAGAAAATCTGAATAAAATATTTGAATCTCCTTTGCAACATCTATCTCTTCCACCATTGATCCATTACGATCCATCTCTAATTGAATTGGGATAGTAGGTCCACCATGCTTTGGGGTAATGATATCATCATCTAAGTTAGGGTAGTCCAAACCTATCCTCACAAAACATGGATTTCTATCCCATTCATCAAAATTTGAGACTCCCTTCCTAGTATAAGAAAAAAAATAGGTTCAATAACTATCTACTCAACAACTGTAAGCTTATAAAATTTACAATTACTATAATCAACATCTACAAGACTAACTATATGGATTATAAAACATAGGGATTCCTCCCCATAAATTAAAGCATTAAAATAATCTCTATCAGCCTCATCAACATATCGGACATGGTTTGGTATCTATTTAGATATAGAAGAAATAGAAAATACTAGAGCGGAAACATGTGCTTGAAAAATCCCATGATCATCAGGCCTATAAAGGTCAGAACCATCTCTATCTTTACTTCCATTTCCATCACTATCTCCTTTATCCTTGTCATATCCTCTACTTTCATAATATTCTTCTTCCTCATTTTCTTCTTCATAACCTTCTTCATCTTCGTTATCAATTCTTTTATTTTCACATGATAACTCAATATCTTATTTAGAAACCAAAGTCTCCTCTTCTTCACTTCCATTTGATAAAAGATCCTCTCTATCATGTAGAGACTTAGGATGACTATCCATAACAAAAGTAACATCTATGATTTTAGGAATGTCTGGGTCACTACCTTCCTCAAGTGAAAATTCTTTCTCCTCATTAACAAATGTATAATTCTCTTCTTCTTCATGATCCTCCACTAAGTACATAACGACCTCGTATATCTTTAAGCTAGGATCAATAATATCTTCCATTCTGGAAGGCTGATCAATAGGATTGAACTCCTCATACCTCATATCATCATCAACAAACCATTTCCATTTCTAGGGGTTCCAATTTATTTTCATTATCTTAAAAATGACCTTGGTCAAATAGAAACCTCCAAAATTTAACTATTTTGGTTCTTTGTTATCAACCAAACCCTTGACTTCCAACATGTGTGAAATTAAATTGGGATATATTAGGGAGTTTCTATTGGAAGATGTATTTCACATCTCCATCATATGAATCATCACATATCTGTACAGGTTGATTTTATCTCCCCTTTACATAATGTATAGAAAATTTAAATCCTAGTACCATATTGCACTGAAATATAATTTTCTTGGGAACAACATGGGTTTTATGAACTTTAACAACAAAAGACACTGGTCATCAAGCTCTATTGGAGCTAGTCTTCTTAGGGTTCCATCTCCAGTTATCTCAACCAAGGAATTCTTGTATTTTAATGAATCACTTTCACTTTTAATCACCACTTGATAATTATTTAAGACACATTAATGAGGTAATTCAAGATATCTATCTCATATATTTGAATAAAACACCACCTTCTACCCATTTATCCTTCTTCAAACCTAGTCTTTATATTCCGTAAAACTAAACTCAACATTATAATAAAATTGATGCACTGGCCTAGGATATAATGGGCTATCATTATTAAAGAACCACTCTAACCATCCCCAGTATTACATCACTTTATTCACCAATTAATTTTTTGACCTTAAATACTTGGAATTACCTTATTTCTCATGTACCATTATTTAATTCACGAGTCACAGGTTTTATGGCTCGACTGCTGGACTGCTCATATATCCTTTCTGCTTCATAGAAGGACACAACTCCTTGAGAGTCAACACATCTGATCTCTTCACCCTAACTATCAAAAATGGATCGGTAGGTTTGAATGAGGCCAAGGGAAGGGAAAATGTTAGGATAGAAGGTTGTAGAGAAGTTCGAAAGGAAAAGGTGAGAGAGGGGTGCTGAAATTAGAGTAAGTCCCCAATTTATATCATTTAGGGATTTGAAAATCATAAATAAAACTACTATATTAAAATAAAAATAAATGAAATAATTATCCCAGAAATAAAAAATAGAAATGGTGACTTAATTACTATAGAATTTCATTATAAATTTATGGTTGTTCCAATAGTGGATTATCCAACGGTGAGTTATCCAAAGGTGGGTTATCCATTAGTGGGCTATCTAATGGTGGGTAATTTCCACTCATAGGTATTTTCCAAAATTAACGTCTTCCAAAAATTTATCATTTCTAATTCATTTTTGATGTAGTTAATTCTCTTAGAATTCAATGTCTTAATAAAGATATTAGTAAATTGATGTTCAGATCTAATATATTCAAGATTTGTATTACCATTTTAAAAATGATCTCTAAAAAATTGATGTATTACATCAATGTGTTTTGTTCTAGATTTAGACATAGGATTATTAGATATATTTATTACACTTATGATTCCACAATTTATAGGGATATGATAGAATTTATATCCATAGTCTAGTAACATGTGTTTCATCCAAATAATTTGATCACATCAACTACCCACAACTATGTATTTAGCTTTAGTAGTAGACAGTGCAACTGAACATTTTTTTCTTACAACACCAAGACACTAGAGACTTTCCCAAAATATAGAATGTTCCAAAATTTTGTTTTCTATATAACATAAAATCACCAAAATCATCATCTGAATAATTCATTAAATTAAATAATTTTCCTCTATGGTGGAACAATCCTAAATTAGTTTTATATAAGAGGAATTTAAAAATACTTTTAACTACAAGTGAGAATGATTCTTTTGGGTTTTATTGAAAACAAGAACACATATACACACTAAACATTATTTCATACAAGCTAGTATTTATATCGATAATACTTCAAATCATACCCCTATATCTTTGTTGATCCCCTAGTTTCCTAGCTTCATAAATATCTAATTTACAGGTGGTCCTTATAGGAGTGTCACTATGCATAGTGAAATCCAAAGTAAAATATTTTAAGATAATTTTAGTGTGAATATATTGATTTAGAATAATTCATTATTTGTTTTGAAAAATATAAAAACCAATTAATAATTTTAGTTCACCCATTAATCTCATTTCAAATTGATTTTTCATCATTTTTTAAAAATCAGTATACATAGAGATTTTAGAAGATACAAAAATAATATCATTTACATGTATTTGAATAACTAAAACATATTTTGAAATTAATTTTATAAAATGCATAGTACTATCTATAACTTTTGAAAATCCTACTAAAATAAGAAAAGAGTTGATCCTATCATACCAAGCTCTAGGGGATTAATTTAAACCATTCATAGATTTTGTTAATTTAAAAACATGATTGGTAAAATGAGTATTTTGAAAATAGGGGGCTGTTCTATAAAAAACATCATAAATTACATAACAATTAAATAATTCACTCATCACATCCATTTGATGTATGTTGAAATGAAAATGAGATACTTAGTCAATAAGTATTCTAACGACTTCATTTTCATATACAGGTGAAAAGGATTCCTTATAGTCTATAACTTCTTCTTAACAGTGTTGGGTCGGAATAAAACGAGGAATGATGGCAAGAGGGGGGTGAATTGCCTTTTAAAAAATTGATAAACAAATTAAAATCAAAGTGAAATGCAGCGGAAATAAAGGAGGCAAAACACAAGAAATTGATAACGGAGTTTGGCCAAAACCCGGCCTACGTCTCCGCTCCCAACTCAACCGTTGAGAGATTCCTACCGCTTGCTTTTCAATGGTTTTAGCAAGAAACCCACTAGGCTTTGAGGTAGCACTAGGACCTATTACAGCTTGCTTTTAGTGGTTTAGCAAGAACCCACTTACTTTTAATGGTTTAGTAAGAACCCACTAGCCTTTTTAATGGGTGAAGGCTAGCTCACCGAAAACTCAATCCTTTTAAAAGGAAAGGCTTGAAGAAACCTCTTCACACCTTAATGGTGGTGTGAAACCCAAAAGAAAGGGGGATGAGAAAAGGGTTTGGGGTTTGTAGGCACAAACCCAATTTTAAAGCTCAAAATGAATATAAAATAAAAACCGTATTGGAGGAAGACTTGGGCGCCAATTGGATGATGGAGCTGATGTAGCGTGCTCTCCCAAGCTTCTTGAGGTGCTCCTTGGATTGGAAGTTGGTTGGAGCACTTGGGGTTCCTTTGAAGTGGCTCGCCGGAGGATTGCCGAATGATGGAAAAATTGTCCGTTAGCTTCACAATAGTTCCGGTTGTGGTCCGGGGCATCCTTGGCCTTTATTTATAGGCATGGAACCCATTGGGGGCCTTCGGAGCCGTTGGAGAAGTCCTCGGAGCCGTTGGAGGCCAAAAGAAGGTTGACTGGTCAAAGCCAACGGCTAGTTTGACTGGGCTACCGGCTGGCCGGTACAGCTCCACCGGCTGGCCGGTGCCTTGGCAGAGGAGAGGAGATTTGGTCCAGGTTCCACCGGTCGACCGGTGGAGGAGCCACCGGCTGGCCGGTGGCAAGACAGTAGCAAACACTATTTGGGCTGGGTGCCACAGGTCGACCGGTGACAGAGCCACCGGTCGACCGGTGGCAAGACAGTAGCTTGCACTTGTGTCTGGGTGCCACCGGCTGGCCGGTGGTCAAGCCACCGGCTGACCGGTGGACTGAATTTCAGTCCACTTGATGTCCATTCTTGGGCCAACTTCTTGGAAACCTTGTGCCTATCATTCAAAAACACTTCAAACAATATTAGACAAAAATGAAAGTGATTGTGATCATGAAAATCAAAGAGTGTGGGGTACAACAATCTCCCCCTATTTTGATGATCACAATCACTTATCTAAGTAATGTAAAAACTTAAATGAAGGCATGCTTTAAATGAAAAATTGAAAATAAATACTAAGCATGAGAGAAAAGATTCTCCCCCAATCAATCAAGAAATTTCTCCCCCTTTGTGATTATCAAAATAGAATGGGGCATAAAACTTGATTGAGGGAAAGTTTGAAAAACAAGAGATGGGATTTGAAAATCAATTGAAATTTTGGAAATTGAAATGAAAATTTGAATAACAGTTTGAATTGAAAGTTTTGAATCAAAATTGAATAACAGTTTGAATTGAAAGTTTTGAATCAAAATTGAATAACAGTTTGAATTGAAAGTTTTGAATCAAGTGAAATTTGAAATTTTAAGCCAAATGAAATTTTTGAAATTGAGAGATTGAAAAGAGAATTTTGAATTAAAAAATTTCAAACCAAGAGTTGAAGATGAAAGTTTGAATTGAAAGAATTGAAATGAAATCAAACCTAACTCCCCCTAAATAAAAACAACAAATCGCCGGGGAAAGGAAACTATTTTTGGCCCGGAGAGACTCGCTAGAAGGGATTTTTCAATCCACACTTGCCTTGTAGCGGGACTTCTCCTATAGAATTCATCCGAATAAAAAATCGATTTGGGCCTACCATACCGGGCGTTTTTGCAATTACATTCATATATCATGTGCCCGGGTTTTTTGCAATAGTTACAAAATTTAAATTCGGAGCTCCCCCTTACAAAAATAGTGGGTGCATGGGAGGAGGAGGCTTGGTTGGTATAGCCAAGTCCTTGAGTGGTCCTAGAAATTCGTTGGGAACCTAGGAGATTGTTCAAATTTTGTTCCCCTTGGGTGAACTTAGCAAGGGTCTCCCTTAGGTCTTTGATGGTTGATTCCATGGAATCAACATTTGGGAAATTTTGGATTTTGAGGGACATCTCCTCCTTCTCTTTGAGATGTTGTTCTTTTTCGGAGGAGAGTTTTTTGAAAGACTTTTTTAAAGCAACAAATTTTGACGATAAAGCATGAAAACCTTTTTCTAGTTGGTCTCTAGCGTGTGAGAGTTCTTCATAAGACAAATGATTGAAAGAATTAGAAGAACTAGAGGAGGAAGAGGAGGAAGAGGAGGAAGATACCTCATGTTTTGCCATTAGGCATTTTTTACCTTGGTCGCTCGAGGAGAAAGAAGAGAAGGAGGAGCTATCACTCCAAGTTTTCTTTAAAGCCTTCTTCTTCTTCTTCTTGGCCCTTTTCTTGTGAGGTGGGCAAACGGGCTTGATCTTTTCGTTGGGTTCTTGCTTTTGATCGGATTCTTGCTTTGGAGCCTCGCTAGTACCTTCATAGGTTAGTTCTAAAAATTTCCAAAGATCGTAAGAAGTAGAGCATGTAGAAATACAATTAAAAACATTATGGTCAAGACCACAATGAAGAGCGTTCATGGCTTTGCCATCAAGCTCAAAATAAGCAATGTCATTGGGAGTCCATTTAGACTCATCAGGAGAGGAGAGGGAAAATCCTTGCATAACAATTTTAAAAATTGGATAACCAATGCTTTTTAAAAAGGTTGACATGCGGGTTTTCCAAAAAGTATAATCGGCTCCATCAAAGAATGGAGCACGATCCAAAGAATGACCTTCGAGAGTTTGAGAAGAAGAAGCGGTAGAAGCAATCAAAAAATAGGATCTTTAATTTGAAACCGGGTAAGGAATTATTCAAATACTTCCTCTGATACCAATTGTTGGATCGGATCCCTCGGCCCAACAATATTGTCCGCTCTGGCCCAGTTGCTATCCCAGGCCTCACGGCTTTAAAACGCGTTGCTGAGGGGAAGGTAGGCACGGGAATTTCAAGCACCCACCAATCTCCCTCCACAACCGATGTGGGATTGGTTACCGGGGCACAGGCGCCAACAATCCTGGCGGGGGCCCAACAATCCTGGGCCCAGGACACAACATCTGGTATCAGAGCACTTGTGGATCCTTGAAGGTGGAGCGCCGGAGGTTCGCCAAATGTGCAACAAAATGTCCGGGCGCTTGGTATGTGATCCGATTAGGTTCCGGGGCTTCCTTGGCCTTTATTTATAGGCATGGAACCCATTGGGGGCCTTCGGAGCCGTTGGAGGCCAAAAGAAGGTTGACTGGTCAAAGCCAACGGCTAGTTTGACTGGGCTACCGGCTGGCCGGTACAGCTCCACCGGCTGGCCGGTGCCTTGGCAGAGGAGAGGAGATTTGGTCCAGGTTCCACCGGTCGACCGGTGGAGGAGCCACCGGCTGGCCGGTGGCAAGACAGTAGCAAACACTATTTGGGCTGGGTGCCACAGGTCGACCGGTGACAGAGCCACCGGTCGACCGGTGGCAAGACAGTAGCTTGCACTTGTGTCTGGGTGCCACCGGCTGACCGGTGGACTGAATTTCAGTCCACTTGATGTCCATTCTTGGGCCAACAATTGGTATCAGAGGGTGGTTGGTCTCGGGACCGGTGTGGGCTTGGGGGGGGGGATGTTGTGTCATGGGCCCAGGATTGTTGGGCCCCCGCCAGGATTGTTGGCGCCTGTGCCCCGGTAACCAATCCCACATCGGTTGTGGAGGGAGATTGGTGGGTGCTTGAAATTCCCGTGCCTACCTTCCCCTCAGCAACGCGTTTTAAAGCCGTGAGGCCTGGGATAGCAACTGGGCCAGAGCGGACAATATTGCTGGGCCGAGGGATCCGATCCATCAAACAGTACCCTTGTGAAACTAATTTGTCCTTATTCACTACTATTGCTCCAGATTTACCAACCTTGTTTCTAAATTCCCATTTAGTGACAATAACTAAGGTATATTTATGTTTACCAACAAGTTCCCAGACTTTATTTATTTCAAGTTGGTTATTTTCTTCTTGCATGGCCATTACTAAGAATTTTTCATTAATTGCATTAGTGGTGTTCTTAGGTTCAATCTGTGACAAGAATTATTGATGTTCAAACTATTTCCTTAGAGAATATCTAGACTATATAACTCTTCTAAGGTTTCCAAATATAACATCTAATATTTTTATTTAATAGTTCTAACAACTATAGGTAAAAGTGTTTTTTCACCTCATGGTCGTCTACAGGTTCAGGTTTAGATTCTGGAAGTTCCTCAGAACTAGATGATTTTTCTGCATTCTTTATAGAAATTTGAGAAGGTTTGGCATCAATGTACATATTTGATAAATCCTACTCAAGATTTTGTAAAAGGATATTAGGTTCATATGGATATACCTCATTAAAATTGACATGGAATGTCTCTTTCAAAGTCTTGGTTCTTTTGTTAAACACTCTATAATATTTACAAGATGTTGAATAAGAAAAAAAATTACATAATTTCTATTTGAGGCAAACATGTCAAGATTATCCTTAGTAGTAAGAATAAATAATTTGAATCTAGAATCTCTAAAGTAATTAACCATAGGATTCCTATTATTTCAAATCTCGTAGGGGTATTTCTTTAAAGGTGTTTTAATTATGACTACTTTAATTATATAGAGGGTTATATTTACAGCCTCTACCCAAAAGAAGATAGGTAAGTCATATTCATTTTGCATTGTCCCAGAAATTTATTAGAGTTCTATTTTTCCTTTCTAAAAATCTATTCTGTTTGGGTTCCTAGGAGAATATATGTTATGGTTAAAGAAATTTAGTGATAAAAATGATTCAATGTTTTTATTTTCAAACTCACAACCATGGTCACTTCTTAAGGTTTTAATCTTAATTCCACTAAGGATTTATATAAATCAATCATACTTTGTAATTTAAGAGTAGGATTAAAATTTTTGGGAAAAAATAATACCCATGTATACCTATAAAATTTATCTATAAGGATATATAAATATTTCTTCCCGTTAAGAGGAGAAACTCTAGATGGTCCAAACAAATACATGTGAACCAATTATAGGGGTTTATAAGTTCAGAATTATTTCTTTTATTTGAAATATATTTTATATTCCTTCCCTTTTTGAAAGGGGTTACACACTTTATCATTTTGGAATTCAATTTTATGTAGATCTTTAACTGAACCTTTCATATTTAGCTTTCTAAGTGAGTAAATATTGTAGTGTCCTAGTCTCCTATGAAAAGTCCAAGATTCCTTATGAAAGGATCTTAAGAAATAATTATATTGTGGTATTAAATAATCATGATTAACAGTATACATATTTTAATTTATCAGTGCAGTAAATACTAAAAAAATAGAATCAAAAACATTACAAACATTTTTTTTCAAAATTTACCTGAAAACCATCCTCACATAGCTGTGAGATACAAAGAAGATTGTATTTTAAACCATTAAAAAAAGTACTTTAAAATGTAAATCTGAGTTAGAGTTACTGATCTGTCTAAGGCCAATTATTTTCCCTTTAGCATTTTCAACAAAGGTAACATTCCCACAAACAACCATTATCAAGTAATTGAATCTTCAGTAATATTCTATCATATTTCTGGAATATATGTTATTCAGATACCATAGAATTTTATAAATTGTCTTCCAAAAGTATCTATACAAAAAAAAGTTTATATCAAGATTGATTTTGGTGCCAATATTTTCATTGGTCTATATATGTTAGTGATTAGGGATTTAAGAACCCATATTTTATTAATGGGTTTCCTATTAGTAGATTTTAAACTGATGGAAATAAAAGGACTTATTAAGTCCAGTTGTATAATAACATGCATTATAATTTCTAGAATTGGATATAGGAATAAAATTTCTCTTTATAATTCACCTATCTCTAAGTTGGTAACCTAGACTGGTAATATATTTAGTAACAATTTGTTTTCATATTATTTGGTTGAGAGATTCGACACCATTAGTGAATCTCTCTAATTATTCATTTAACTTATCAATTGAAAATTTTGGTTCCATATTTTCTTTCAATAATTGAACATTATTTTCTATTTCTATAGTAAGATCAGATTTAACACTAGTAGATAAATTATGTGGCTTATTCATGGTTTTTTATTTATCTTTAAGCTCATCGATGGTATCTTCAAGAATGTTATAGTATTAAATCATTTCCTAATTTTTCATATTTTCATCATCAGGTGCATCTCAAAAAGGGTTTTAAATATGTACATGAGATAAATTTGGTACCTTAGATATGTTTTTCCCGAGGCATATGATTACTATGTTATTATTTTCTTCTTGAGTTGAGTCTTAGTCATGGGAGCTATCCTCAAAGGCACTCAATGTGGATTTCATTCCCTTCTTATATTTTTTATCCTTATCAACGTACTTATTTTTTAATTTTAACTTGGGATAGTTTGGCTTGATATTTACTTTTCTCTTAAACTCAAAACAGGTAATCTTATTTGAATTATCATCTTCTTACAAGCCTCTCTACCAATTTTCTATATTATCATCCTTTACCTTATAGATCATCTCCCTGAATAATTTATTCTTCTTATATAATTTCTCAAAAATTATATTCATATGGGTCATTTCCTCATTACTATCGGTTGGTGATTTTTTATCACTTGAGCTTTAATCCAATACTTTTTCCATTTGTTTTGATGTAGTAGTCTTGAAGGCTATCGATTTTCTCTTAGATTATTCTTCCTCTTATCAATTAATTATACATACCTCCTCACATATCATTATATTTCCAATAAATTCCTTGATAGGTGTTTTACTATTGTCATATTATTCTCAAAATGAAACTGATGTTCCTCTATATCTCTCAAGAAGACATCTTAGTAGTCACCTGATTTAATCTTTATCTGAAACTGGATTTCTAGAAGAACTCATTGTATCTAATATATCATTGAACCTAACTTACATATTATAAAAAATATCATCATGTTTCATCTTCAATGTATCTTATTTTATAGTATAAATATTCAATCTCATTTATTTAACATTAATTGTTCCTTCATGAGAAGTAGCTAATGTATCCCAAATTTCATATGCAGTTCTACAAGAAGATATCATATCAAACTATTCATCTCCTAAATCAAAGAAAATATAATTCATGGATTTAAAATTATTATTATAGGTAGTTTTAGTATCATTATACCATGAAACTCTAGCAGTTGCAGGCAACTCATATTTATCCTCTATAGCAGTCCATATTTCAAATATCTTTCTTTCAATATGAATTTTAATCTTGGTATTCCATTGAGAATAGTTATTTTCATTAAAATAGAGTGGTTTATTAGTATCCCAACCTTCTTTTATATTATCCATTTAAAGAACAAAATTTTGAACTAATAGAAATTTAGGATCTTTAAAACACGACTAAAATCACAATTGAAAATCAATTGAAAACATTTGATACCAAATATTGGTCAGAGTAAGTATCTCAAGAGGGGGAGTGAATTGAGTACCCAATAAAATTTCTATTAGAAACAATGTTAAAAAAAATCCCCCAATTTAAAATAAAATTAAAAATTTAATCAAAATAGGAGATCAATATAAATTTTGATCTTTTAATAGGTTTTGAAAAGTGTGATTTTGTCTCAGTTAAAATAATATATGAAAATTACTTTATCATTTGAAATCAATTTACTTAATGAAAAAGTTATGTAAAAACTAGTGAGGAATAACTATCAAAGTAGTGGTTTTTTTATAGTTAAAGACAAATTCTATTTATTACATTGAAATGAAAGAAAAAAAACACATAATGGAATTAAAATAGGGGGTTCAGTCTTAATTTGAAGCATAATCCCCTCCACTTGGTAATCATCCACTTCCAAGAAGATTATATAAATATAATCTTGATCCATAACTTATATTGGGTATTATTAAAATAATATACAATCTATCTAGGCCACAGAGGGAACTCTTCTATAAAAATAAAGGGAAGAAAGAAACCAATTCCACACAAAGACCTCTTTCACAACACTCGTGGCTAAACAGTTAAATGAGAGTGAAGAAGATATCTTTTATATTCTAGTTATAGTGAAGGAAGAGAGTGTGTTTAATAAAAAGGATAAACTACACACTTCTAAATTTTAATGGAAATAATTATAAGGAGTGATTATAAAGATATAGAAAAGAAAATGTTTCTTTGTTTGATTTTCACTAAAATATTGAGTCTTCTTGGGTATATCTTTGATAGAATCTTGATTCATTTTTATGAAAAACACAATAAAATTGAGGGTCATAAACTCTCTTTTTTACAATAATAAGGTATTAAAATGTTCTATAGGGTCCACTCCTTCACAATTGAAACATATATATGAATTCCATGTGTATGATCAATTGGAATGATCTTTATATAATTTCATAAGAATGGGTTTTCCCTCAGTCTGCACATGCGTCCATTCCTTCAACATGAAGGAAAATTCTTGAATATTAAGTGCATCAAGGAGAATTACCCATTTTAAGAATAATCATCATGATCCTTTACATCCTTATACTAAAATATGACACATCCTTTAATGATTCTTGTAATAGTTAAATAATAATCAATAAAATAATCCTCAATATTAAATTTAATAATATATCCACAAGAAATATTTTATTCAAATATGCTAGAATAGTGATGATGAATCCGGCCGGTGGTGAATCATGTCTAATAGTGAGTCATCTTCCAGTGAGACATTTGGCGGTGAGACATCTGGTGGTGGTACATCGAGTGGTGAGACATATGGCGGTGAGACATCCAGTGCTGAGACATATGGATGTGAGACATCTCGCAGTGAGATATTTAGTGGTGACACACCTAGAAATGAGTCATTTGGTGGTGAGTCATTTAGAGGTGAGTCGTTTGTAGTGATTCATTTAGTGGCGATTCATTTGAACTAACGGAGATACATGCTTTTGGTAGGTCATCTGATGATAGGTCTGGTCTAGTGGTGAATCATGTCTAGTGATGACTCATCTCAAAGGTGACTCATCTCAAAGGTAGGTAATGACTTGAGGTGACTTATTTCTGATAGTGAGTCATGTTGATCAATGATTAAACACTATTTATGAATATTTTGAGTACTTTTCTAATATTTCCTCATAATTCATTAGATTATAAAATGAAATCATAAATAATAAAATTCATTACAAATATAATTAATATGAATTTTTTATCATTAAAACAAGAATGAAAATAAAATGTAATAAGAATAAAATTAATGAATATATATAATATTTATGACATTATATAAATTATAGAAAATTAATATATCATACTCTCCCTAACCCTTCCATCTATTAGTTGAATGATACTGTCATTTGTGTGTACGGACGGCATACCGTCTCCATGAGCGATGCGAAAAAATTTCATTTCCCAACTTTTTAAAATTGTTCAAATAATGTTTATACTGAGTAAATATTATATTCATAACATTATTATAATTATTTTGATTATTTTTTATATCATATATATAATAACTAGAACTTTTATGATAAAAAACTTATCAAAAAATAAGGCAATTAACACCTGAAATAATGAAAATAATGAACCATTCTGTATAAATAGGTTATAAAATGTTATAATAGGATCACATATGATATTTTGAATATTAATATGGTTCTATTATAAATTAATATCAAGATTTAAACCATTATCTTTGATTTTAAATCATGTTCAAAAAAAGAAAAGTATTGGGTAAGAGACTTCATCTCAATTTCCCTTCATTGTGGCATATTATAATTTTATGCACCTAATTTCTTATATAGTGAATATACTACCCATTATATAGGTAATATAATGAATCATTCATACATCCTGTTATTTTAAGTCTCAATTATAATTATTTAATCCATGGGTATTTTACTTGAGAACTACCGAGGGGTAAAGAATTTCATAACTCAATTTCTTTTCATTGGGTTATGTTATTTTTTTTATTGTCTTTGATACTCTAAGATTATGTTTTTAATTAATTTTTATTATCTTATGTTTCATTTCCACTTGATTTATGTGGATTAAAATTTATTCACATAATTGATTCATTTATTAATTTTCACTTCAATGTTATGATCCTTGTGAGGGTTAGTTTCATAATTTAATTTTAATTAGTATTGTTTATGCTGAAATTTTCAATGATGGAAATTATTTGATAATTAGATAATAAAAACATTTAATTTTATTCACCTCTAGTTATACATGAACTTTTAAAGTAATAATACCATTTTATATACTCTTTTTACTTAAAATTATTGAGATATTGTTTTTAATAAAATTATACTTTATTTCTCAATTCAGTAAAAAATACTTTTTCTTCCAAATCCATGTTTTTTAAAAATGTTTTCCAATATTTTCTAACATTCATCAAATTTTTTATTAAATAAATTTTTTTTAAAATGAAATTTTAAGAAAAAAATTAAAGGAATATTATTTTCATTCTTCAAACAAGTCTCATTTGTATATTTCTAAAAATGTTAAAAGAATATTTGTTTCAAATTATATGGAATGTACAGATTTCCATTTCATCATTAACACTCAATATTTTAAATATTACATAATGATTTAAAAAGCTTATTTCCATAGAAAATTATTTTTAAAATGTTTTGTGAACTTTTTATTTTCAAATTTTTATTTTAAAAATAAAAAGGATATTTTCATCAAATAGGTTTTTAAAGATATTTTATTGGTATTTATATTTATCAATTAAAAAACCCTTTATTTTACAAATACATCACTGGGGACATGTTGTATTAATTCCATTACTATTCTTCCTTTGTATGTTTTATTATTATTTTGACTAATTCTAGTATAGAAACTCAATTCCTTGATTTATTTTTCTATCAATTAACTTTCCCTAGAATTATTCACTTTCCTAGAATCATTGGATATTAAGTTTCCCATAAATATCAATATTGTTTATTAAGGGTATTCTTAATTATTATGTCATATATCATTTCTACATATAGTTTTTTACTTTTAATGTTATTTGATTCACTAGGGAAATATGTATAATTCATATTTTTAATCAATACAAATATTTAATGGTAAGGAATATTGTTCATTGATTAAATCGATTATTTGATATATGATGAATGATTTTAACATACAGATAAGTTTGGGGCCAAGCTATAGATAAACCCTCTATTGATCTAAAAGTATCGTGATACAAATCTATTAGAAAAATCAGATGGGTTATACCCAACAGTTTTAAACTTCCTTAAGGAAGGTCTTTACAGTAGAGGTATTCATTATGTCTAAGTTCATGATGTCCAATACTTAAGAATTTGTTTAATTTAAAATTCATGTATTATTATTATCCATAATATTTTATCAATGATATTTTATATGGATTAATTTCATTCTCATTTTATTTATTTAATTTCATGTGTCTTTATTTATTTACATTTCTATATTAATTTTTCCCTATCAAATTATGATAGCCAAGTTATTTATTAAATGTTTTGTTTGTTCAATTATTTACCTTTACATTTTTTTATTGATTCATGATAACTACCACTATATGTAACCCTTACTAATCATTTGAGATCACTGTTTTTTTCCTTTCACTAGGATGTGAAGAAGAATTCTTGGAATAAGTTCAATGATTCCAAATGTTTTCCATTACTATGATTTTAATTTTATTTCACTATGTAAATTGGGCATAATAAATGTATTTAGTTATCTAAAACAAATAATCCAATCATTCCTTCAGTATTTAACCCCTTGTATCTAATCTTATTTAATAATGTAGGCACCATCTCAAGGTCACAAGAGTTGGGTCCATTGCATGGATTTTCTTTCCTTATATTAATCCCACATAAATTTTCCAAAGAAGGAAATTACCCTCTATATCATGAATCACCCAATGATTATATACATGTCAAAGGAGGTGTATTATTCTCCTTTAGTATCATAATCTCAATAATGGATTTTATCTCCTTTTTAGAAATAATATCTAGCTCAAATGACTGAGACTAAAGAAAATACCATCCTTGATAAAATTCACAATTTATGGGAATATTCTGATGTCTTTACCAAAGAATTTTATGGTCTTCCCCCATGGTGTGAGGTTGAGTTATTAATCAATCATACACCCTCATCTTTTCCAATATCTAAGACACTACATAGAATAGAAACTTTTTAACATGAAGATATAAAAATGAAATGATATCAGAATCCAGATAATGGTTTTTTACACCCAAGTGCTTTACTATGGGGTGTATAGGTCCTATTTTTTAAAAAGGTGGATGGTTAAATTCCCATATTCATTTATTTTCATGATCTTAACAAGATCATTATAAATAAAAATTATACACTTCCCTGGATTGAGGTATTTTTTAATCATCTACATGTTCCCCAATATTTCTCTTAAGTTGATCTTCAGTCGGGATATTAGCATGTAAATTTAATGAATGTGGATAGCCCAAATAATTCCCTTGAAATTTATTTTTAGCCTTGGATAAACAAATTAAATCACCTAAGGTTAGTACCATATCTATCACACCCAAGGAAATGGGTTGGTGTCCAGAAGTTACAAATGGTTTCAGTTTGGTATAATCCATTAGTTAGGATGGTAGCAAGGAGATGAAATGTGTGAGAACATGAAATGTAAATCATAAAAAGGCATATAAATCCTCTTTATAATTAACTTCAAGTTACTAAGGTCGTCTAGGTACAATAATTGTTCCTAAAAAATCTAATCATTTTGTTAGGTCATTATTATTGGTCTATCCAATGAGATTTGAGTATTAGGAATTAGTAAAGATGTTTCTCATTAGTATCACATTAACTATATGTCATTTCAAATTCTTTATTTTTAAATTATATTTTTATGACATTGGTTGTGTTTCATGATATAATGTATAACTGATTATTTATGAAGAATGTGGTAAATGACTACATATTTTTACTATAGTTATAGAAGGATACATCCAATCATGAGAACTAGAAATGAGTAATAGGGTGTAATTGAGAGTGTGGTTCAACCAGAACAATAGTTTAACCAACATCTTTTCAGAAGTATCTTGAAAGTATTCCAAGTTGTTGATAATGAAAATATAACCGGGGAACCATATCATGTGGATCACTGATTGGAATTCTATTGGTAGAACCTACTAATATTTTGGGATGATTCGGGACCTGGGTAACAATAATCATGACTATGTAGGATGAAAAAAATATTTTGTTTCCTTATCAATTCAGTTTAAATTATGGTCAAGCTAGTGGTGTATAGGCTTAATGACCTTGCACAATAGTGGTGGGACTTAGCCTTTTAATATAAACATGATCAAGGCCTTATATGGGAAGTATTTAAGGATTTTTTTAATAAATAATTATATCCATATACCTTTTAGGTGTTTTGAATGATTGAATTATATGATTTTAAGAAAGTAATAATATTGGTAATAGAATATATAGCTCAATTAACATACCAAGATCACTTTTCAATAGAGGTAGCTTCTAATGAATCTATCAAGGTGATTATATTTTATTTATGTCTGTGACTAGACATTCACGCTATGGTTGAAATGTTCTATATTGAAAACTATAAAAAATATGTTTAATAAGGTGATGGTAGAAGAAAAATACATTACTAGGAACCATATTTTGGGAAGAATATTTATTTAACCTGACACTGTTGGGAACTCTAGTGGTTGAAATAAGGGAAAAAGGGATAGATGCTATAAGGGTAGTAGATCACTAGATATCCATCCCACTAGATCAATTTCATTTTCTTATCATCATAGTAACAAACTGGTTTTCATTAAATGTGGATTATTGGGGCATAATAAGAGGGAATGTACAACATCGTATTGAGAGTTTCACAACTATAGATAAAAAAAATATCTCAATTTTTATTATGTAAAACATCAAAATTCAATGGGTGGGGATGTCTTGAATCAGTATAATGTATCTCCTTATCAACTAGTATAGTATCATTAATGTATTTCACAACCCCATTGTGGCATCCTGCCTTTTTATAACATAATTTTTCATTACATCTTACAAAACAGAGGAACATTAAAGTCTAGTGTCTTGGAAATTAGGAATATAATACATGAAAACAACATAAAACATTCTTCTTAAACACTTGATAGGCTTCTTCATTGTTCATCCTAAGTTAATTACAGCATCTCATAACCTGGGAGCATACATCAAAGGAAAGGGTGAGCAGAAGGCCGAGTAAGAGAAACAAGAGAAACATTTTACATGTGAACTTGATATACATCAATAAAGTCTTGATAAATAGCTTTAAGGCATGAGAAAGAGATCATGAGGAATATAATAATGTAAAGAAAATGATTCATAACATGAAGTTGTGGCTACAACATTTAACTAATACAATCATTAACATATCACCAAGGTCCATCCCCAAGGTGTCATTTAAAAAAAATACCAAGGTTATTCATCAAGGTATTGTTAAAATTGCAATCCCTAGAGATTACATCATTACCCAATGCATTGGAGAGATATCAGGGTGCACCCTTAATTTGTCTTTACTATCATGTTATCCACATATATAATCATCAAACATTTCATAAATAACCCATATAGAATAAAAGAGATGGGTTTTATTTCATAATCATAACGTTTTAAAAACTGTTTTAAAGACTTGATCTTTATGTCACTTTAAACACAGGGAAACGGAAAGCGGGTTTCATGTATGTAAATCCCAAGAATTAAAATATAAAATTTTGATATATATGTTAATACCCCTATTGAAGAACAATCTTTGAGTATTCACTTAATAAAATAAAATAATTTGAGAAAAGTAGAGATACATTTTGAGACAAAAATTCTGCAGCATAACGGCTATGTTGCAGGGTTTTAGAAAAAAATGAAAAGAGATGGGACACGGGTCACCCACTCATAAATGATCCATAAAATAGTAGATGGAAAGAATATAAAGGATATAAGAACATGGTAATTATATTTTAAGGAAATACTATATGAAATGAAAAACTTGAAAGAAAGACAAAAATAAGATTTCTCTTATGAAGAATTTGGCAGCCTAACAGCGTCACTAAAATATTCAAAAAAATTAATTGATGAGATTAAATATGGTATCTCAACATGTGAACATAAAAGGAAAGTATGATGAATATAGATATCATCCCCCATAATTTTAATGACTTTACATGAAAGTAAAACTTTGAAAATGGGAAGAGTGAAACAATCCCTTACAAAAATTCAGCAACCTAACAGCGCCACTTAAACATTATTAAAATGAATTGATGAGAGAAAGAGGGGGTCTCTCATCACATGAACATAAAAAAGGACAGTATGATGAATATAAAAGAACATCCCCAACATAATAACATGGAGCATAAAATAAATGACATAAAATAGAGTATTTGAAAAGAAAGAGAGAGGTAGGATCCCACACCTTGAAGCGTAACTTCAAAATATTGTGGTTTGGGACCTTGGGAGTACTCCTTGGGAGGTATGGAGACCAGAACTATGTTTAAGAGGATTTTGGAATGGAAAGGATGAGAGGATGGCATGGTATTTATAGGGGGAGTGAGGCGACAAGGCATTAATGGCCAAGGGACACCTCATTGGTGGTATTGGCAAAACAATGGGCTATCCAATGGCATTTCCTCATGGTATTGGCCACATGGGACACCTAATACCTTATATTACTTTTTATAAGTCTACCATAATGATTTCATAATTATTACTTCCTTAATGATGTTATTAAACACCCGAAACTCTAAACTGAAATTCACTATTCACTGAAAATTAAACTTTTTCAGAAAAATCCCAAAAAATTATCTTAACATAATATCGATGTTATGAATTCAAAAATGAAATCCATTTTATAAAAATAATTTTTTAAATATTTTTAATTTAATTTTTAAATAAAAAAACACTATTCACCTGAAAAAAACTATTACTTAACTAATAATTTCTGAAATAGTTATTTACCTATTTTTTTGAATCACATTACTTAATCAAGGTGCCTAAATAATATTAATACTTTCTTTAAGTGAGATTACTAATCCCTTTGGTCATATTACTAATCCTAAGCGTAAAATCACTATTCATAATTTACTATTCACCAAAAATTAAGTTGATCTTATTAGACTCTAAATTTCTTACTGAACACATTTGCAGAAGACCGTTTTTTGAAAATCCTTACACATCATTAATTATTTATGTTTTCCATAAATATTTTAAAATACCCCTTTTTTCAAAATTCATCCATAAGATACATTCAATTTTTATTCGGACATCTGAAAATTCCCAAACTTCACCACATGAAGAAAACACAATTTTATTTATCTCAAAGGATTACACAAAGTACATATGGTCTCGTTACATAGCCCCTTATAACACCAACATATGACCTAAGTGTAAGGTATGCTAAGGTGAGAGAATATGATGGAGGCTCAGATAACATTGCCCTAGTAGTAATCTCCACTAACTTGAACTTCTCACGTAGGTGATTCCATTCAAGCTTGATACGCTGGAGTTTGTCTTGGGCTTGGTCCAAAGTGAAGCCCAAATATGCCACCTCCTTCCCATGATCTGATAAGGGGGCTTTATATGGTTCGAGTCTACTGTATGAATCCATCGACTCTTCTTTCTGCATTAACCATTAACATCTCTATTAAATCGTTAAGAGTAAATTAATATACTATTAAAAAAGTTTGGGTCGTTACATTCTTCCCCCTTAAGAAATTTCAACCCCGGAATTTTAAACCAAAGGCCTAGTCGAAAAGGTGAGGGTACTTTTGCTTCATTGTTTCCTCAGGATCCCACGTCGCTTATTCATACTTATGATTCCTCCACAACACTTTCACAAGGTGGGTAGTATTATTGTGTAGAACCCTATCTCTACGATCTAAGATCTCCACTGGATGATCCTCATAAGAGAGGTCATGTTCCAGTTGTACCACCACTGGGTTTAGTACGTGCGAAGGGTCAGGTATGTACATTCTCAAGAGAGATACATGGAAGACATCGTGAACTTCAGCTAGGTTTGGTGGAAGTGCTAGACAATAGGCCACTGCTTCTATGCGATCAAGGATTTCATAGGGGCCCATGTACCTAGGGTTGAGCTTCCCTTTCTTCCCAAACAGCATGACTTTCTTCCATGGAGAAATTCGAAGGAAGACTTTGTCGCCAACACCGAACTCCAAGTCCCTTCGACGGTTGTCAGCATAGCTCTTCTGCCGACTCTGAGCAGCCTTTATGTGTTGTTGGATGTCATGAACCTTTTTTTTCATCTCTTGCACAATATCAAGCCCAAGAAGCTTTCTCTCACCAGCTTCATCCCAACAAGTAGGAGTTTTACATCACTTTCCATACAGATCTTCATAGGGTGCCATCTGAACACTCGAATGGAAGCTATTGTTGTATGAGAACTCAAATAATGGGAGGTGTTGATCCCATCCACCTTTAAATTCCATTGAGGATAATATCATCATTTCCTCAAGTGTCTAAATTGTCCTTTCATATTGGCCATCAGTTTGAGGATGATTGGACGTACTAAAATTCAATTCAGTATTCAGAGCATGTTGAAAACTTCTCCAGAATTTTGATGTGAATCTTGGATCACAATCAGATACGATGGATAGCGGTACACCATTCCGCCTTACCACTTCCTTTACGTATATCTTTTCAAGTTGATCCAGAGAGAAATCTTCCCGAAAAGAGATAAAATGGGTGGTCTTGGTGAGATGGTCCACTATAACCCATATTTCATTGTTCCCTTTGGATGTTTTCGGGAGACCAGTGACAAAGTCCATAGTGATATTATCCCACTTCCACGCTGGTATGAGTAGAAGTTGTAATACCCCCTTAGGAAGTTTTCATTCTGCCTTTACTTGTTGACACACAAGGCACCTTGTAGTGTAATCAGTAATCTCCCTCTTCATTTTATCCCACCAATATTGATCATGAAGGTCTCTATACATTTTATTGCTTCCCGGATGTATAAAGAAAGTAGATCGATGAGCTTCATCCATCAGTTCTTTCTTTATCTCTGGAATAGATGGAACACGTAGTCTTGTACAAAATTTCAATACACCTTCTTGATCAACATTGAAATTAGGAAAATTCCCATCCTTCACAGCCTCGAACTTCTCCTGCAACAAAAGATATTATTTTTGAGCCTTCTTGATCTTCTCTAGTAATAAAGGTTGAGAAATCATTTGGGATAGCGTTGATGATGTCCCTTCCCTTACAATTCCCATCTACAGTTTTACTAGATCCTTAATCAAGGGATCTTCTAGGATCCTCATTGTTGCCAGAACAACAGGGTCTTTCCTGCTTAACGCATCTACGACTTTGTTTTCTCTTCAAGGGTGATAATGAATTAAACAATCATAGTCTTTAATAAGCTCCAACCATCTCATTTGTATCATGTTCAATTCTTTCTGCGTCAAAATATACTTTAAACTTTGGTGGTCGGTGTATATATCACATTTCTCCCCATAAAGATAGTCCCTCCATATCTTTAGAGCCAAAACAACTGCCGCTAGCTCTAGATCATGAGTAGGATAATTCTGATCATGTTACTTCAGCTAATGAGATGCATAAGAAAATACCTTGTCATTTTGCATGAGGATGCACCCAATCCCTTTCAGAGATACATCGCTAAAAATAAATAATCCTTCTTGGATAGAGGGTAGTGTTAACACAGGTGCGGTAACCAAACTCTTCTTAAGCTCTTGGAAACTTTCCTCACATTCCTTTGTCCAGATGAACTAAACCCCTTTTCGAGTCGACATGGTTAGTGGATTCAAAAGCGATGAATTTTTTTTCACAAACCTCCTATAATATCCTGCTAAACCAAGAAAACTACGAATCTCAGTTACTATTGTGGGTTGAGGCCACTCCTCCACAACCATTGTCTTTGCAGGGTTATCCAAGATTCCTTCATTGGTTATGATGTGCCCCAAGAAATCAACTTATCATAACCAAAACTCACACTTGCTAAACTTTCCAAAGAGCCTCTCATTTCGCAGAGTTTGCAAAATGACCCTCATATGATCTTCATGCGCCTCAAGAATTTTTGAATATATCAAAATATCATCAATTAAAACTACCAAAAAGTTATCAAGGTAGTCCTTAAAGACTCTATTAATCAAATCCATGAAAATAATAGGAGCATTAGTCAATCCGAAGGGCCTAACAGTAAACTCATAATGCCCATATCTTGATCAGAAGTCAGTCTTTGGAATATCTTCCTTCTTCACCCTCAGTTGATGATAACCAGATCAAAGATCAATCTTGTAGAAGAATTGAGCCCCATGAAGTTGGTCAAATAAATCATCAATTCTTGGAAGAGGGTATTTGCTCTTCAATGTGATCCCATTCATTTCTCTATAATCAATGCATAGCTGCATTGATCCATCCTTCTTCTTCATAAAGGGAACTGGTGCTCCCCAAGGAGACACACTCGGTCGGATAAACCCCTTCTACAACAAGTCTTGGAGTTGTTTCTTTAACTCTTCTAGCTCCACATTTTCCATTCTATACAGGGTCTTTAATATCGGTTGAGATCCAGGTATGAGTTCAATGGAGAACTCTACCTCTCTTTCTGGGGGAGGTCCAGGTAACTCCTCAGGAAATACATCCATGTATTCTTGAACAATAGGAACATCTTCTATTTGTATACTCCCTTTTCATTCTTTATCCTCACCGATTAAATCCATAAAGAAGGCTATAGGAGGTTCTTATAGACAAGTATTAGGTCAGGATATCTCTCCTTGGAAGATAATTGTAGGCCATTCATTCAAGACTACTGATATTTCCTTACTTCTACATTTGATCCTAGCATTATACTTTGAGAGCCAGTCCATCCCTAGTATAACGTCGAATTCCATCATGGGAATGACTACTAGATTTGCGATAAGATTGTGCTCACTAAAGTAAACACTAGAGTCTCTAAACACTGTTGATGCATGGATAATCCCACTTGGAGTCTTGACTGACAACTCTACCTCTAGCATTTCGGGGATTGATTCTATATTCTTTGCAAACTTGGAGGAAATAAAGGAATGGGTAGAACCAGAATCAAACAAAGTACTTGCTAGTTTTTAGAGGACAACAAGAGTACCTGCTACCACATCATTCAGAGCTTCAACTTCAGTTGTTGAGATATCAAAAGCACGACCTTTATCCCTTGGCCTTTTCTGAGGTTGATGGTGATTCCCCTCCACTACCCTCAGATTTGGACAGTGATTAGAAAAGTGCCCAAGTTTTCCACACTTAAAGCATTGGACTTCAGGTAGGGTCAGAACCATCTTTTCTCTATCATTAGGGTCGGGGAGTTGAGGCTTCACATCACTATGACAATTCCGATCAATATGGCCTTCTCTTCCACACTTGTATCACTTACAACTTCCGATCAAGCAGTTCCCCTAATGCTTCTACCCACATTTATTGCATGTGGAATGTTTGATTTTCTTTCCACCTATTTCCTAATCAAAGCTTCTTCCCAGGCTTGGTTCTAGAGATATCTTCTTCTTATTAGATTTGTGAGATCACGGTGTCTCACCAAACTCCAGCTCTACATTCATAGCACTTCGAACTATTTCTTCGTAGCTATCATAGTCCATGTTGGCTAGATTCTTCCGCAGATGAGGTTGTATTCCACCAAATAATATACCAACCTTCCCATTAGGGTCCATGACAAAGCTTGAGGTATAACGGGAAAGCCTTGTGAATTTCATCTTATAGATTCCAACAGATTCATTCTCCTTCTGCTTCAGCTCGAGAAATTATTTCTCTATTCTCGTTCTCATCAAATGAGAGAAATACTTATTGAATAATATTCCCCTGAACTCTTCCCACTCCATAGCTTCCATCTATCCTCTTGGATTCATGTTTTTTATCAGTGACCACCACTGATCATCTTCTCCCTCTAGGCGGTAAACAGCAATGGTGACTTTTTCTTGTTCCAAACAATGAAGTACAAAAAAGATCTTTTCAATGGAGGTTATCTATTGTTCCACAACCAATGGGTCAGTAGATCCACTGAATGTTGGTGGTCGTTGATGCATGAAGGACTTAACAAAATGTTGTTCCCTTAATGGTGAGATCGGCCTCTCAGCTTGATTCAAGTTATTACTCATAACTTGAGTCAATTGGTTCAATATTCTCATTAATGTTTCCATTCCGACTTCCATTGGAGGTTCGTCAGTGCATGGTCCGTTGCGGTCACCATTTTCCTAGTTCCTCTTATTGCCCGCCATTTTCTAAAAGAATAAAATCTTAGTGAGAAACTTGCTTCATTTACAAATATTTTAACTATAAATGATTCTACGTCATCAAAACTCATGATTAAACAACTATATTTCTCTATAATTTATTCATAATGATTCATAAAAAGCTTGAAATTATACAAACATATCCCCCAGGAGTGTCGTAACCAAGAGTGCAGTAAGGCCTGTTGTCGTGCACCAGTTCTTGTTCGAGTATAGCTCAAATTGGTGTTTTCGGGGTTTACCCATATATACATCTGTGCCAGAGCCACCTCTACCTGCTCGTATCCAGATAGGGATGTATTTGTTTGATAAATCACTTACTCAATACTCACCAAAATACCAGGAAGTTTTCCTATATTTAGACTTTTCTATAGGGTTCTTATTAAATTTTTCATAGCCTAATTCCCATAAATAACTAAACTATCCTTTGATACCAACTGTAGAATCCCGACTTTTTATAACATGACTTTTCATTACATCTTACAAAACAGACGATCTTTAAAGTCTAGTGTCTTGGAAATTTGGAAGATAATACATGAAAAAAACATAAACCATTCTTCTTAAACACTTGAAAGGCTTGTTAATTATTCATCCTAAGTTAATTATATAATCTCTAACCTGGGAGAAAACATCAAAGGAAAGGTTGAGAAGAAGGCCCAGTAAGGGAAACAAGAGAAACATTTTACATGTGAACTTGATATACATCAATAAAGTCATGATAAATAGATTTGAGGAATGAGAAGAGATCATGAGGCATATCATAATGGAAAGAACATGATTCATAAAATGAAGATGTGGATACAACATTTAACTTAGACAATCATGAACATATCACCAAGGTCCATCCCCAAGGTGTCATTTAAAAAAATTACCAAGGCTATTCACCAAGGTATCGTTAAAATTTAATCCCTAGAGATTACATCATTACCCAATGCATTGGATCGCTATCAGGGAGAACCCTTAATTTGTCATTATTATCATGTGACCCACATATATCATCATTAAACATTTCATAAATGACCCATATATAAAAAAATAAATGGGTTTAATTTCATAATCATAACATTTTAAAAACTGCTTTAAAGACATGATCTTTATGTCACTTTAAACCCATGGAAATGGAAAGCGGGTTTCATGTATGTAAATCCCTGAATTAAAATAGAAAATTTTGATATATATGTGAATAACCCTGTAGAAGAAATATCTTTGAGTATTCACTTAATAAAATAAAAGAATTTTAGAAAAAGAGAGAGACATTTTGAGACGAAAATTCTGCAGCATAACGGCTATGTTGCAAGGTTTTAGAAAACATTGAAAAGAGATGGGACATGGGTCACCCACTCATAAAGGATCCATAAAATAGTATAGGGACAGAATATAAAGGATATAAGAACATGGTAATGAAATTTTAAGGACATATCATATGAAATGAAAAACTTGAAAGGAAGACAAAAATAAAATTTCTCTTATGAAGAATTCGGCAGCCTAACGGCATCACTAAAAACTTCAAAAAAATGAATTGATGAGATTAAATAGGGTCCCTAATCATGTGAACATAAAATGAAAGTATGATGAATATAGATATATTACCCCAACATTTTAAAGACTTGACATGAAAGTAGAACTTTGAAAATTGGAAGAGTGAAAGAATCCCTTACAAAAAATCGGCAGCCTAACGGCGCCATTTAGACATTCTTAAAATGAATTGATGAGAGCAATAGAGGTTCTCTCATCATATTAAAATAAAAAGGATAGTAGGATGAATATAAAATAACATACCCAACATAAGAACATGGATCATAAAATAAATGACATAAAAGAGAGTATTTGAAAAGAAAGAGAGAGGTTGGATCCCTTACCTTGAAGAGTAACTTCAAAATATTGAACTTTGAGACCATGGGAGGTTTGAGGGAACCTTGGGAAGAATCCTTGGGAAGTAAAGAGACCATAACTTAGTTGAGGAGGATTTTGGAATGGAAAGGATGAGATAATGGCTTGGTATTTATAGGGGAATTGAGGGGACAAGGCATTAATAGCCATGGGATACCTCATTGGTGGTATTGGAAAAACTATGGGCTATCAAATGGTATTTCCTCATGGTATTGGCCACTTGGGACACCTCATATATTATCTTACTATTCATAAATCGACCAGAATTATTGCATAATTATTACTTCCTTAATGATGTCAATAAACACCCGAAACTCTAAACTGAAAATTCACTATTCACCGAAAATTCAACTTTTTCAGAAAAATCCCAAAAACTTATCTTAACATAATATCGATGCTATGAATCAAAAATGAAATCCATTTTATAGAAATAATTTTCTAAATATTTTTAATTTAATTTTTAAATAAAAAACACTATTCACCTGAAAAAAACTATTACTTAACTAATAATTTCTGAAAGAGTTATTTACCTATTTTATTGAATCACATTACTTAATCAAGGTGCCTAAATTATATTAATAATTTATTTAAGTGAAATTACTAATCCATTGTGTCAAATTACTAATCCTAATCGTAAAATCACTATTCATAATCTACTATTCACCAAAAATTATGTTGATCTTATTAGACTCTAAATTTCTTATTGACACATTTGCAGAAGACCATTTTTTGAAAATCCTTACACATCATTAATTATTTAAGGTTTGCATAAATATTATAAAATATCCCTTTTTTTCAAAACCCATCCATAAGATACATCCTATTATTATCTGGACATCTGAAAATTTCCAAACATCGCCATAGGAAGAAAACAAAATTTTATTTATCTCAAAGGATTACACAAAGTATTTATAGTCTCGTTACATATCCCCTTATAACACGAGCATATGACCTATGTGTAAGGTGTGATAAGGTGAGAGAATATGATGGAGGCTCGGATAACATTTCCCTAGTAGTAATCTCCACTAACTTGAACTTCTCTCATAGGCGATTTTGTTTAAGCTTGACACGTTGGAGTTTGGCTTGGGCTTGGTCCAAAGCAAAGCCCAAAGATGCCACCTCCTTCCCAAGATCTGATAAGTGGGCTTCATATGGTTCGAGTCTACTGGATGAAGCCATCGACTCTTCTTTCTGCATTAACCATTAACATCTCTATTAAATTGTTAAGAGTAAATTAATATACTATTCAAAAAGTTTGGGTTGTTACACCCATTCTCAGGTGACCCAAGATATTTCATAGAACACCTTGATTGTCCGGCCAATGCCACCTTAGTAGGGGATTAAGGACTACTTAATGTGTGCTAACTAATAACTTTATAGAGCTAAGTAGAAAATCATAGTTTAACTACTTATTCTATGAATGGTGTGAGGTCCCATTGTTCTTCAATATACTTTAATACATGTCTTGTTTTACATTGGTTCATCACATTCCTTATTTTCTTCTCAGGTGGGTAATAAATTTTCGATTTACATAAAAATGATGCCTTCTGTTTTGAGCATTAATACTCCTTTAGGGAAAAAATATTGTTGACGATTTAAGTTCCTAGTATGTTCCATTACCGTTGATACATTGATTTTTTTTGGCAGTTTACTATATTGAAAATGGATATCTTCACCTAAATATTTATAATTGACTAGTCTAAATAATTCAGAGCTTATATTTACTATTACACCCATAAAGTAACATTCACATCCCCTGATGGTGTTGTTCATTTATTACTAGGGGTTTATTATAGAATACAGGTAAATAATTCCTTTCATGATAATGGATGGAACCATCTATTTTATATTGGTAGTGATTACCTTGGGTGATATCAATGAAACTGAAAATAAGAGTCTTCTCACCATACTAAACCAATACACTAATGTTATCCCATATGAATTATCTTGGTTTTCACCTAAATGATAAAATAAATTTTCTATTGATCTAATTTTGGGAATGAGTCCTATTTTTATTCCATAATAAAAAATAGAACCAACAAAATTATGAGAATTAATGTTCCAACTTGAAGATTTGGAATGAAAAGGCTTCATGTTATGAATCTAATTTTCAAGCTATAACCTTTGAATATTTGTGTATATTATTCTAGAATTTAATTTGTAATTCGAAAAATATTATTTGTGTCATGGGACACCAAGATTGTTATGATTAATATATAAAATATATTAAACCACAATTTTTTTTGGAAATAATGGATGTCCCATTAAAAAGAGTCTCAGATGGGAAGTCTGAGACTATGGTGGAATCTTGAATGCATGGTTTACCTTAGGTGTATATAAGGTCTATTTTCATTGGACCCTATGAAAATGTGAAAATTCCATACAGTATTATAGGATAAAATAAATTAATAATTTATTTATTATATTCTTTCTAAATAATTTTATGATATAATTCATGGGTTATAAAAATCCAGTTACAGAAGATACTCAAGTTTATCAATATAACCCTAAGTGATTTCCAAAGGAGAAGTCACACTCTCATTGGGAGTATCTTCAATGATAGGCTTGGGGATTCAAGGATATTAAATTGGATTCTAGAGGGGTCTTCATCACTGATTGAATCCTCATAGATCCTCATTCCATCATCATAGATTCATTATTCTTTAATCGGCGATCCAATAATGAGGCGGGGATTTTTTTTTATTGGCAGATTACTTCCCAGTTATTTGAGATTTAAAGTAGGGATTATTTATATTCTTTGGTATTATTATTTGTAACATACTAGCATGGGTGCCACTGAACTGGTTCCCTAATCTAGTTCATCACGTGACCTCAAGTACACCACCCTATATGCCAGATGCTACCAATTGGAAGTGAGGGTCTGATAAGGCATGTGGGGAGACTATACCCTCATTACCAAAGTAGAAAAAAAAATTGAAAATCAAAACAAACAAAAAATAAATAATTAGTCATCAATAACCATGTTACCTGTACTATCGTTGAAGTCGGTCAAAGTTTAAAATTCATATTCCTACTAACTACTGTATATGTGGCAAGCAGGGTCGAACTCATAGGGAAGGTAAATTTGGCCACTAATCTTCAAAAAAATTTGGAAAACTCCACTGTTGTCAGCAGTGGAGTGATTTTTCTATTTTCCACTTTTTATATATATTTTCTATATTTTTTGTATAAGCAGTAGAGTGACAGAACATTGGAAAACATGTTTAAAAACTGAATTGAAGCAAGATATAGTTGAAAACAAAGAAGAATGAAGATATAAAAGCACTGATAAACGAACAATCTATTTAAAATTCCCAAGGAAAAATCTTCATTCTACAGGTTTCAAAGGTGTTTCAATTCACTTAAAGGTAGTTTCATAGTGCCATCATAATAGTATGAATTACCTCCCTCACCAAGAGTTAATTCCCACAATCCAATCTATTCTAGAGTTCACCACCCTAAAATAAATCAATTCTGAACAGTTTGAAATTTAACATCAGAACAAACTCACCTAAGTCCTGAATTCTTTAGAGTTTATCATCTTTTGAAAAGTGTCTCCACGATCAATCTCACCAACTGATTGTGAAATTTCGAAATTAAACTTTTATGGAACAATGCAATTGAATGAATTTAGTATCGATCTCATCGATCAATACTAAATACATCTAAAGATGAAGTGAAAAATGAACATTTAAAGGTAACCAGTGGAATTTAAATTTATCCCCGAACTAACGATTTAGCTAAAAATCCTCTTTAATATGTATATAAAGATCATTCTATTACAAAAGAGAATAATTAAAAGAAAACAGAGGAAGAAAACTCCCTCTACTAGCATGAATTGCTGCTCCTGGACTCTTCTAGCTCCAAGAAGTGGTACCAGAGTCGCCCTCTGGTCTCCTCTCCTCGGCACGGGCACCTCCAATGTGTCAAATGAATGTCACCTTAATGAATCTTCATCTCCTGAATGTCCCCCCCCCCCAATAATTCTACTGCTTTCTCTACTTTAAATACCCATTGTCTTCTGCTGCTCGTCACCGACACTCTTCACCGACTTGAATTCATCTTGAACTATTGCACCGCACATGTGTGTTTTTTCATGACTGGCATGTCGCCCTAGTTTATCCCTCGTAACTAACTTCCACTGAGATAGTTGAATGCACCTAGATGTTTTCACGTCTCTTGAATGTACTTGCGCAAGAAAAATAAACAACATAGTTACAACATGAAGGAAATAAAAAATTTATAGTTTAAGAAAATAAATTATTAAAAAGTCTTCTAAAAAAATCAATAAATTTTAAATAATGCCATTAAATAAATTATTATATTAGTATTACTAAAAACTATTAATTATATTTTAATTAATTATAATGAAATAAAAATAGTTATTATTTAATTATAAAAGATAAATGAGGATAATTTACGTATTATAAGTTGGTCTAAATTTTTAATAATAGAGTTATTATTATTATCATTAAAAAATAAAAAGTTTCATAAATTATTAATTTTGATGTTAAATTGTTTAAAAGTTATTATTTTATTAATTAACATTATTAAATTAAATTATAAACATTAATTTTATAATTAATTTGAAAATTATCATTGTTAACATTATAAATTAAGTAGTTTCGTTTATTTATAATTTAATTTATAACTTATTATTAGTATTTTATTTTATTAACAAATTGTATTATTAAATAATTATCAATACATAATATTAAATTATAATTAATAATCTTTTTAATAAACTATTCTAATTCGATTTTCGAAGTAACTATCAATTAATTTTTCATTTAATAAAATTTTATTTATTTTTAAAAATTCTGTTTTATTAAATAACTTATGTTAAATATTTATTTATATTTATTAATGTTTAAAAGTTTAATTTAATTATTATTAGTTTTAGATTTTATTATAGTTTTTTTATTAAATTTTTTTTAAAGATTATTTTATCTTACCCCCAATCGACATAATCAAGGGAGGAGGTAGGGTTCGTCTTCCTCCTGAAGACAACCGCCGCGAATCAGTCTTGGTCCCTCTGCAGAGCGGCACAACTTCCAACTCGGGTCACCCTCTTCTTTGGAATACGGTGCAGCTCCAGATCTGAGGTGCGGTGACCATCTCCATCAAAGAAGCATCAATTCAAGATAGCTTTGGATTCTTCTCTAGTGGTAGGAAAACCGGTTTCGAGTCGACCCCCCCCCCCCCCCCTCGAACTCCTAGGTGATGAGATCCGAATAGCAGCGACGGGAGCCTCCTCCCTTCAGTGTTGTTCCTCTTCCCGATTCCACTGTCCAAGGCGCATCTACAACAGAAGGAATTCTCCTTCTCGCGGTGGTGCGATCTTCCTTGGAAGAGAGGAGCCCACATCTTCCTTCGTCACAGCGACCCACGGTCCAGCGCACAGTGGCACAAAGTGTTTCCTAACTGAATGATTTTGGGTTTCTGTGGTTCTCCTGCAGCACATCTTATTTGAAGCTATTTTATTTAATTTTTTTTATTGGTAAATCTCTGGTTCGCATACAAGACTGGTTGAGTTTGGTTTGAGAATTCAATCGCAGGTGTCATAACAATGAGTTTCTGGGTAGAAGAAAAAGGAATGGGAGAAGACTTTGGTGAAAATATGGAAGGAGACGACTGAGTGCAAATAGGTGTGTTGCGAAGGTTAGAGTTGCCACATCGGTTGCTGGGCTGGAAAATAGAGACTGATGTTGGGGATCAGTAGCAGAAACGAGAAACCGACGAGGGGGAGGAGGGATCGGCGTGAATGAGAGACCGATTGAAGAAATTGATCGGTGTCTGGGGTGGGACCGATAGTTAACTTAAAAGAAGGCACCGATAGATAAAATAATGGGTCCGTGATAATAAGTCACCGATAATTTTAATAGAGATTATTTGGTATGACGTGAAACTGATGAATCTTTTGCATTAGAGAGTCATGACTCACCTAGAGAAGGAATAAAAATCGGTCGGAGCGGGATAGAATAAAAAGATTGGTGAGTCACAACATTGGCGTGTCGTGAGAAACGGTTAGTTAAAATAAAATAAATCGATGTGTGACACACCGATTGAAGAAAATAACGACTCACCGATGAAATGAGATACTGAAACCGATGAAAATGATCAACGCATTGCAACATCGATGCGTAGTGAGAGACTGATGGTGTTTCAAGGTAATCGGTGAGTCACGACTCACCGATAGTTATAAAAAACTTCGGTGTGACAAAAGATCGGTGAGATAAAGAATCGGTGTGATGCGGCATCGGTGCGTCAACTCACCGATAGAACAAAATGAGATGTAACCAATAAAAATTAATTTAAAGAAAATAATAAAATAAAGAAAACATTAATCAATTAAAACGAAATCCAAAATAACTAAATTATTAAAGGCTAATTAACTAAAATCTAAATATGTTATTATAAAAACTAAAAATAAAGGTAACCTAATTATTAACCAAGAATATAAATGTTAAGATTAATTAAAAATGTGTCTAAATAAATGAGAAACACTTACAAGGAACTATCTGCAAACATAAAATTTAAATTAACTAAAGATATTAAACAATAAATTTAATTAATTAAATGAAAAAATGAAACTTAAAATTAAAAACACATTATTTTATTAAACATTAACTTAAACTCTTAACATATTTAATAAACAGAGTAACTATATCAGTAAATAAATAAAGTTAATTTCTTTTAATAATTCTATTTTAAATATTAATGTTTTAAAATAAAAACTAAACTAGATTATTGCAAATTAAATTGAACAAATAAATAATTAATAAACATTTAAAATTATTAAAAAGTAAACTAGATTAAGATTTTTAAAATAAAAAATAATTTAATATAATTAAAATAACCAGAATGAGTAACTAACTATTTAAAAGACTAAAAACACAAATTTAGTTATAAAAATGATTAATTAAGATATGTAGTGATAAAAATACAGAAGTTCCATTATTTATTAAAAATAATAACAATACATAATTAAATTGATGAAAATTACATAAAAGATGTGGCAAAACTATGTAAAAATAGAGCAACATCAAATTCCCCCACACTTAAGAATTGTTTTTCCTCAAACAATCCCATGTCTTATTTTCTTTGAAAAACAGAAAATTTTATATTATTAAGATCACACTGTAACATGTTCAGCCATTTAAAAATAGAGGACATAAACTATCATCATGTTTTTTGAAAAATATGCTTTAAATGGTGTTTTGCAAAGAACAAATAATCAAAGAGTAATCAAGAAATCTATGAATCATCAAGTAATGAAGATGGCATGCCTCATATTTGATACTACTTAATGATTCATTTCAATCTAGGATCAGATTCTAAATCCAAAAATGAAAAAGGTAAAAAAATCAAGGGAATTAAGACCTTAACCGAGGAACTTTGTACTTTGATTTTTCACCTACGTTCCAAAATTATTTTTTTTTTTCAAATCACCTTATTGATAAAACCTAAATGATTTCCATATAATCCAATTTTCCCCTTCTTCATCTGAAGTTCATCATTCCCCTCACCCTAATGAACTTGTTTTTGACCCTAGACACTTTATTTAATTTTTCCCAAGCCATGTATCATTGTGCTAAGCACTGTGTAATGCACTTATTCAAGGTGAACAGATGACTTATAGTAAACAGAAACGCACCCAGCATCTAGGGCCTCAGAGACTCACCGTGGTAACCTAGATGCCCAAATTACTCCAGTTTCAAAGGTTTTATATAAAAATCATTTATGTTGGCTCATTAAGATGATTATTTTTAATAATTAAAAATGAATGAGGCCCCTAGAATCAGAATCAAACTTCCAGTTCCAAGTATATGATCATAACTCCACAAACATATAACCCAAATCACTTTCACAGATAGTCCCTAAACCAAAATATCCATTAAACCACTAAGTAAATATCACTCAGTAATCATCCATTATCAATAATTTCAGACTCAAGGCATAACTTAACTACCAAAGAAATATTTTCCATAGGCAAAAAACCATTTGGAAAATTGTTAACAACCTAAAATTGTGCAAGAATTTTTAAAAAATTTACCAATTTTTTAACAAAAAGATTTAAGTTGTAGTGGGAAGTGATGAGCTCTCAATTAAGCATAGTTTAGAACAGTCAAGAATTGACCCCCTCCCCCGCACTTAAAAACCAACTTTTTCCCCAAAGTCGACTTCTAAAGTGGAGAAGAACAATTTGACAGTTATAGTTCAAAACAAATTTTCAATAGAGTAAATAGATGATATGTATAAAGGTCACATTAAAGTTAAAAAATCATGTTTTCCACAATGAATAAATAATCACAATGTTCATTATCAAAACACACATTATCATTTAATTTCAGTGACACAAAGTTTCTATTAAAGTTCAAACATGGCATGTAACTTGTGGGTGCAAAGAGAATTAGGTGTAAGGAATTTCAGAAAATAAGATTCAATTGAATGTTCAAATAAGCATAAATCAAGCATTCCTAAGAGCCCTTAGCAAATAAAATTCTACAAAAAACACAACCACCAGAAAACATGTACCCCCCCCCCCACATAACTTCATACAGTGAGAGATTATTTCAATAATTATCAATGAATTTGAATTTTCAGCAAGAGGCATATGCAAACTTTTTAAGTAGAGCATAGTGACATGTAGCAGAATTTTATTCCAATATGAGCAGAATTTTAAACATATATAGTATTTTTATTTCAGTAGCAAGACATGCAGAAGAATTTAATACAGTTCAAGACATTCAATAGAATTTTCAATACACATATAGATAATTTTCTAGTACAAGAAAAATTCTTCAGTGAGCAAAATTTATTTAACAAAAACAGGAGAAAAAATAAATGCAGACATTTGATGTACTTCCCTGGCTATGTTCTTGTCTAGTGATAATCATGGGAATTCCACTCCTTAATTGACACAAGCAGCAGCAACCTGAGAAAGAACCAGGAAACAAAGAACAAGCAGTAATAGGTATTTCACAAAAACAGAGCACAGAAGCAGCATTTTATTCAAGATTAAAAAGATACAACTTAAAGACAAAAAGAACCATGGGTTGCCTCCCATGCAGTGCTAAGTTTTAAAGTCCCCTGCCAGACATTATTCAAGAACTGTTTTCAAGAACTATGAAGGTAGCCAAGCCCTTTGGCTGTCCCTCAAAATAAATTTTCACTCTATGCCCATTAACTAACATGGGTTTATTTTCTTCACCTACAATTTCTAAAGCTCCATTTTTTAGCACTCTCACAATAGTAAAAGGTCCAGACCATTTGGACTTTAGCTTTCCAGGAAAGAGTTTGAGTCTATAATTAAAAAGAAGGACATTCTATCCAGGTTTGAATTCTTTGGTTTGAATGATAGAATCATGAAAGATTTTATTCCTCTATTTATAAATCCTTAAATTATCATAACTCTCTCTCCTAATCTAATCAGGTTCACTCAAATCAAATAATATCCTCTCACCATCACTCTTAAAATCATAGTTTAGAGCCTTAACTTCCCAATAAGACTTGTGTTGCAACTCCACAGGATAATGACAGCATTTCCCAAACAAACTCCTGTAAGGAGACATACCTATTGGGGTCTTAAAAGCAGTTCTATAATTCCATATAGATTTATCAAATTTAAGAGACCAATCTTTCTTAGAGGTTAACACAGTTTTCTCAAGTATTCTTTTTAGTTCCCAGTTAGATATTTCCATCTGTCCACTGGACTGTGGATGATAAGGAGTACAAGTTTTATGAACACATCCATATTTCTCCATTAAATATTTAAACATATAATTCTTAAAATTTGTTCCATTATCAGTGATAAAAGCTCTTGGGACTCCAAATCTTGTAAAGATGCTCTTTTTCAAAAAAATTATTATAGAACTGGCTTGATTGTTGGGTAGTGCCACTACCTCAACCCATTTTGAAACATAGTCAACAACAACAAGAATATACTCATTCCCATGAGATGATGGAAATGGACCCATGAAATCTAAACCCCAGACATCAAAAACTTCAACATCCATAATTCCCTTTTGGGGTAATTCTTGCTTCCTACCAACATTACCTAGCCTCTGACACCTATCATAGCCAACCATAAAGCTCCTAGTATCCTTAATAAGGGTAGTCCAATAGAAACCAGATTGTAGGACTTTCTGAGCAGTTTTTTCACCACCATGGTGACCACCCCAAGGTGAGGAGTGAAAACTCTCTAATACATGCAACATTTCTTCCTTAGGTACGCATCTCCTAAGAATACCATCATCACACCTCCTAAACAGTAAGGGATCATCCCAAAAATAGTATTTAAGCTCAGAAATGAATTTCTTTCTTTGGTTATTGGACATATTTTTTGGGAAAAACACCTGCTACAAGGATGTTGGAAAAATCTGCAATCCAAGAAGATTACCTGATTGACACAGTGAGAAGATTCTCATCAGGAAAGGAAGAGTTAATCTCCCTAGAGTTTTCAGATTTAGATTGAGTAAGAGGAAGCCTAGAAAGGAGGTCAGAAACTAAATTCTGAGCTCCCTACTAATCCTTAATTTCTAAATCAAACTCTTGTAGAAACAAAATCAATCTAATCAGTCTGGGTTTAGTTTCTTTCTTAGACAGAAAATACTTTAAATCAGAATGATTAGTGAAAATGATAACATTAGAACCTAACAAATACTGTCTAAACATCTCTAGAGCAAACACAACAGCTAACAATTCTTTTTCAGTGGTGGTATAATCCCTTTGGGCATCATCTAGTAGTCTACTAGCATAATACACCACATATAACTTCTTATCCCTCCTCTTTCCAAGGACATCACCAACATCCATGTCACTATCATCACACATAATCTCAAAATGAAGTTTCCAATCAGGTACAGTGATGATGGGTGATATAGTGAGTTTATCTTTAATCAAATTAAATAATTTCAAACAGTTTTCATCAAAATTGAAAGGTGTATCCGTGACCAGAAAGTAACATAAGGGATTAGTTATTTTAGAAAAATCTTTTATGAATCTTCGGTTGAAACAAGCATTCCCTAGAAAACTTCTATCACCCTTGACATTAACAGGAGGTGGCATTTATTGAATAACATCAATCTTAGTAGTATCAACTTCTAGAACACTCTTGGAAACCATATGACCAAGGACAATACCTTCTATAACCATGAATTGACATTTATCCCAATTAAGAACAAGGTTGGTTTCAATGCATCTTTCTAGAACTAACTCAACATTTCCAAGACAAGTATTAAAAGTACTACCCAAAATGGAAAAGTCATCCATGAAAACTTAAATAATTATCTCAATAATATCTGAAAATATATCCATCATACACCTTTGAAAGGTGGCTGGAGCTCCACACAACCCAAAGGGCATCTTCCTGTAGGCAAATGTTCCAAAGGGGCATGTGGAAGTGGTATTTTCCAGATCCTCTGGACCAACAGGAATCTGGTTGTAACTAGAATACCCATCCAAAAAACAGAAAAACTCATTGCCAGCAAGACTCTCAAGAATTTTCTCCAAGAAGGGCATTGGAAAATGGTCCTTCCTAGTGGAAGAATTAAGCTTCTTATAATCTATAAAGACTCTCTATTTTGTGGCTTTCCTAACTTGGACTTCTTCATTTTTTTCATTTTTAACAATAGTGAAACCTCCCTACATGGGGACAACCTGAACAGGGCTGACCCAAGCACTATTAGAAATGAGATATATCATTCCAGTGTCTAGTAGTTTAATCAATTCTTCTCTCACAACTTCTTTCATGTTGGGATTCAATCTTCTTTGACACTCTACTATAGGATTATGGTGAGGCTCCATAGGTATTTTATGCATACGAAATTAGGGACTAATACCCTTGATATCATCTATTGTCCAACCTATGGTAGATTTAAACTTCTTCAAAACATTCAAAAATCTTTCCTCTTTATTTTCATTAAGTTAAGTATAAATTCTTATAGGAAAAGTAGAGTTCTCACCCAGAAATGAATATTTAAGATGACCAATGATTGGTTTCATTTCAAGAGTGGGTGGTTCTACACTCTAAGGAAGTCTCTTAGGCCTAGGAGGTCCAAGATAATTGAAATACCTCTTCTAAGGAGTATTAAAAGATAAAAGATGTTCAATTTCATGTTCATATTCAGAATTAACAGTGCCACTGTCCAAAGTTGTCAGTAGGCTGTCCATATTTTCCAGATCAGATTTCAACAAGTTAATCAGAGCAGAATCATCTAGTTGTCCTATAAGTTCTCCCTCATTATCATCAAAGTTTTTAGAAAGGTTTGTGTTAATAGAAAAACCCTCAAATTCACTCAAAAATCTCCTAAGTTCAGAAACAGAGGACCCTTCTACAGTAGAAAATGGACAGTTGTCTAGTTTAAGTATTTGAGCAGAATTTTCAATTTCTAAGCCAGATTCAACAGGATTTTTAGATTCAAAATTATTTTCTTCAATAGAGGATTGATTTTCAGAATCTTCAGAGTTTCCAATTTAGTTCTGATTCTCTAAGCACTCTAGCTTTGAATAGTTTTCATAAAAAGTTGTTCCTTTAACATTTTTAAACACATTGAACTCTTCTTTTTGTTCTCTAATTTTAAAAATTAATTTACCCTTAGAGACATCAATAACAGCACCACATGTGGCCAAGAAGGGCCTACCCAAGATGATGGTCACATCTTGATCACACTCCATATCTATGACTATAAATTATTTAGGAAAAAATAGTTTCCCAACCCCAACTAGAAAATCATCTACCCTACCCACAGAATGAGTGAAAGATCTATCAGCTAACTGCAGTATGACAATGGTGGGTTGAAGGTCACCCAACCTCAACTATTGAAACAGTGATTATGGTAGAAAATTAATGCTATCTCCTAATTCACACAAATAGTTGAGTTGATTAGGGTTTCCTAGTGTCCAAGCTATGAAAAAACTACATTGGTCTTTCAGTTTAGGTGGGATTTTCTTCTGGAGTATAGCACTGCACTCTTCAGTGAGGCTGTAAGTAGAAACTTCTTCTAGAGTTTTTTTTTAAACAATTTTCTTAAGATATTTTAAGTAATATGGGATTTGAATCAAAGCTTGAATGAATTGAATTTTCACTTGGTGTTTAGAAAGGAGACCAATGAACTGAAGAAGTTCAACCTTGGTGTTACTTTGAGGTTTCAGCTTCTCAGGGAAAGGGATGGATGGGGAAAAAAATTTAGAACAGTAGGTATATCCCTCACCTCTTCTTAAAATTTTTATTTTCCTTTATTATTTTTATTTTTAGAAGAATTTTCAACTTGATTTTCTGTTGATAAATTCATATTTTGATCATTTTCATTACTTTTTTGTGAATTTCCATCATGTGTGAAAAGCATATTTTTATTTCCAGATTGAATTAGATTTTCATTTTGGGCATTTTCACGGTCTTTATCAGTAACAATTTGAGTATTAATCCCACTTCTAGTAACAAAAGCCATGGCATTCTCCCTAGGGTTAAGTTCAATGGTACTTGGAAGTCTACCTTTATCCATAGATAAAAAATCTCTAGAAAGTTGACGTAACTGTGTTTCCATGTTTTGTATTCTAACATCAGTTTTCATTTTATCAGACCCGTATTTATTTTGATGTTTGGTTAGCTAATTCATGTATCTTTCCTCTTGAGAGTTGATTTTACTCATGATTAGACCAAGCTTAAAAGACATGTGATTATCATTGATTCCTTGTAAATTCGAAGACTCACCCATTGTTGATTCTGAAAATTTGGTCTTGGTTGATTAGAGATATTAGGGGAAATGGATTGTTTAACTAAGCCTTGATCTTTCCATAATAGATTTGGATGGTTCCTAGAGCCTTGGTTATAATTGTTTGAAAATGGATCTTCTTTAGGAGGCATTCTAGGAACATATTTAACAAAATATAAATTTTCTTGTTGTTGGGATGGAATATAAAAGTTAGGAAAAAAGTTTTCAGTATGCCCAAACATACCACATTGGACACACTGTTCCCATAAATATTGGTCGGTGTTTGACAACCAAGTTGATTAATAGTTTTTTTTAGAATTCTGGTTCATTAAATATTGAAGTTGGTTGGTGATTTCATCAAGTTGAGCTTTAGTTTCATTAATTGAACCAGGGTTTAGGTTAACATTTCTATTGAATCTTTTCCTTCTTGAATTTTTATGTTGTGAATTCAAGGTAATATTATTAAAAATTTGACTAAGTTCTTCATCTGTTTTATCATTGTAATTACCCCCAACAGCTTGATCAACTAGATTTTTTCCAGAGGAGGACAACCCTTTATAGAATGTATCCATAAGAAGGTGTGATGAGAGTTGATGTTGGGTACACTACTTAAGCAGATCCCTAAATCTATCCCATGCTTCAGAAAAATATACTTTATCCTCTTGATAAAAACTAGTTAAATTTGTTCTAAGTTCACCTTTAATTCTTTGAGGATAAAATTTCATAATTAAAGAGTTATAAACTTGATCCATGTTTTCAAAAATGTTCTCATCTAGACTCAGAAACCAATTTCTAGCAATCCCTTTAAGGAAAAATGGAAAGACTCTCATTATAAGTTCATTATCTATGAGTCCTAGAAGAGGTAATTGATGCACAGTATTGTAGAAATCTCTAATGAAGGCCAAGGAGTCCTCATTAGAGAGCCCATTAAATGTAGGTAGCAGTGAGATGTGTGATTGTTTCAATTCATAAATTCATTCCCTTTGAGATAATCTCATGGGTGATGGATTACATGAAACTTTAGGGAGTTGGAATTCCCTCATCCTAGGCCTTTCATGTTCATCTAAGAGTTATGGTTGATTTTGGAAGTCATTAGGTGCAAGAACTCTATTATCTAAGTTTTCTATTTTAGTTTTGTTCTTCTTTCTTACAGTAATGAGATGTTTGTCTATTTCTAAGTTCAATGGCTCTATACTAACAGTAGAGTGTATTCTGATCATGCAAACAATAGTAAAAAGTACTCACCTGTAATAATTTAGAATGATAAGTAATAGTTTTTTTTACAGTTTTCAAATTTTTTTCAATTTTTTTAATGATTTTTATATATGTGGTTTTTAGTGTTTTTTAGAGTAATGGATCATGCCTTCCCCAGAAACGGCACCAAAAACTTGACATGTACTGTCATTGAGGTCAGTAAATGTTTAAAATTTATATTCCTACTAACTACTTTATATGTGTCAAGCACGGTTGAACACACAAGGAAGGTAAATATGACCACTAATCTTCTAAATTTTTGGAAAACTCCACTGTTGTCAGCAGTGGAGTGATTTTTCTATTTTTCAATTTTTATATATTTTTTATATATTTTTTTATAAGTATTTTAGTGACAGAACATTATAAAACATGCTTAAAAAAAATTGAAGCAAGTGACAACTGAAAACAAAGGAGAATAGAGATATGAAAGCACTGATAAACGAACAATCTATTTAAAATGCCCAGGTAAAAATCTACATTCTTCTGGTTTCAATGGTGTTTCAATTCACATAAAGGTTGTTTCATAGTTCCATCATAATATTATGAATTACCTCCATCACTAGGAGTTAATTCACATAATCCAATCTATTCTAGAGTTCGCCACCCTAAAATAAAACAACTATGAACAGTTTGAAATTTAACATCATAAAGAACTCACCATAAGTCTTGAAGTCTTTAGAGTTTATCATATTTTGAAAAGAGTTTCCACGATCAATTTCACAAACTGATTGTGAAATTTCGAAATTAAACTTTGATGGAACAATGCAATTGAATGAATTGAGTATCGATCTCACCGATCAATACTGAATACATTTAAAGATGAAGTAAAAAAAAGAACATTTAAAGGTAACCAGTAGAATTTCAATTTATCCCTGAACTAATGATTTAGATAAAAATACTCTTTAATATGTATATCAAGATCATTATATTACAAAAGATAATAATTAAAAGAAAATAGAGGAAGAAAACTCCCTTTGCTAGCATGAATTGCTGCTCCTGGACTCTTCCAGCTCCAAGAAGTGGTTTCAGAGTCGCCCTCTAGTCTCCTGTCCTCGGCACTGGCTCCTTCAATGTATCGAATGAATGTAACCTTAATGAATATCCATATCCGGAATTCTCCCCCCAATAATTATGCTTCTTACTCTACTTAAAGTACCCACTGTCTTCTGTTGCTCATCACTGGCACTCTTCACCGACTCGAATTCATCTTTAACTATTGCACCACAGATGTGTGTGTTTTCGTGACCGGCACGTCATGCTAGTTTTTCACTCGAAACTAACTTCCGCTGAGTTAGTTGAATGCACTTGGATGTTTTCCCATCTCTTGAATGAACATGTGCAAGAAAAATAAACAACACAGTTGCAACATGAAGGAAATAAAAATTTATAGTTTAAGAAAATAACTTATTAAAAAGTCTTCTAAAAAATCAATAAATTTTAAATAATGTTATTAAATAAATTATTATATTAGTATTACTAAAAACTAGTAATTATATTTTCTTTAATTATAATGAAATAAAAATAGTTATTATTTAATTATAAAAGATAAATTATGATAATTTACGTATTATAAGTTGATTTAATGTGTTACTAATAGAGTTATTATTATTATTTTTAAAAAATAAAAAGTTTCATAAATTATTAATTTTGATGTTAAATTGTGTAAAAGTTATTATTTTTTTATTATTTAACATTATTAAATTAAATTATAAACATTAATTTTATTATTACTTTGAAAATTATCATTGTTAACATTCTAAATTAAGTAGGTTAGTTTATTTATAATTTAATTTATAAAATTTTATTAGTATTTTATTTTTTTAAAAAATTGTATTAGTAAATAATTATTAATACATAATATTAAATTATTATTAATAAGCTTTTTAATAAACTATTCTAATTCAATTTTGGAGGTTACTATCAACTAATTTTTAATTTAATTAAATTTTATTTATGTTTACAAATTGTATTTTATTAAATAACTTATGTTAATTATTTATTTACGTTTATTAATGTTTAACAGTTTAATTTAATTATTATTTTTTTAGTTTTTATTATAGTTTTTTTTTTAATATTTTTTATCTTCCCCCCCAATCAGCACAAGAAAGGGAGGATGTAGGGTTTATCTTCCTCCTAAAGACAACCATCGCAGATCAGTCTTCGCCTCTCTACACAGTGGCGCGACTTCCAACTCGGGTCACCCTCCTCTTTGGAAGACGGTGCGGCTCCAGATCTGAGGTTTGGTGACCATCTCCATCAAAGAAGCATCAATTCAAGATGGATTCGGATTCTTCTTTAGTGGTTGGAAAACAGTTTTTGAGCCAACCCCCTCCCCCTTGAACTCCCAGGTGATGAGATCCGAATAGCAGCAACAAGAGTCTCCTCCCTTTAGTGATGTTCCTCTTCCTGATTCCAATGTCCAAGGAACAAGTACAATAGAAGGAATTCTCCTTCTCACAATGGTGCGATCTTCCAGGGAATAAAGGATCTCGCATCTTCCTTTATCACAGCGACCCACGGTCTAGCGCACAGTGGCACAAAGTGTTTCCTAACTGAATGATTTGGGGTTTCTGTGGTTCTCCTGCATCACATATTCTTTGAAGCTATTTGATTTAATTTTTCTGATTGGTAAATATCTGGTTCGCATACAAGACATGTTGAGTTTGGTTTGAGAATTCAATCACAGGTGTCATAAAAATGAGTTTTAGGGTAGAATAAAAAAGAATGGGAGAAGATTTTGGTGAAAATATGGAAGGAGACGTCTTAGTGGAACCAGGGTTTTTGTGAAGGTTAGAGGTTCTGCATCAGTTTCTAGGCTGGAAAATAGAGATTAATGTTGGGGAACAGTAGAAGAAATGAGAAACTGATGAGGGGTAGGAAGGATCAGCGTGAACGAGAGACCGATTGAAGAAATGGATCAGTTCCAGGGGTGGGACTGATAGTTAACTTAAAAGAAGGCACCGATAGATAAAAAAGGGTCAGTGATAATAAGTCACCAATAATTTTAATAGAGAGTAATCGGTGTGACATGAAACCGATGAAATTTTTGCATTGGTGAGTCATGACTCACCGATAGAAGGAATAAAAATCAGTCAGAGTGGGATAGAATAAAAAGATTGGTGAGTCTCAACATCGGCGTGTCGCGAGAAACCGTTAGTTAAAATAAAATATATCGGTGTGTGACACACCGATGGAAGAAAATAACGACTCACTGATAATTAAAAATAAAATTAGAACTCACCGATGAAATGAGATACTGAAACTGATGAAAAGGATCGACGTGTTGCAACATCGGTGCGTGGTGAGAGACTGATGGTGTTTCAAAGTAATCGGTGAGTCACGACTCACCGATAGTTATAAAAAACATCGGTGTGACAAAATATCAGTGAGACAAATAATCAGTGTGACGCGGCATTGGTGCGTCAACTCACTGATAGAAGAAAATGAAATGTTACCAATAAAAATTAATTTAAAGAACATAATAAAATAAAGAAAACAATAATTAATTAAAACTAAAGTCAAAATAACTAAATTGTAAAATTCCAATTAACTAAAATCTAACTAAGTTATTATAAAAACTAAAAATAAAGGTAACATAATTATTAACTAAGAATATAAATGTTCAGATTAATTAAAAATATGTCTAAATAAATGAGAAACACTTACAAAGAACTATCTGTAAACATGAAATTTAAATTAACTAAAGATATTAAACCAAAAAGTTAATTAATTAAATGACAAAATGAAACTTAAAATAAAAAACACATTATCTTATTAAACTTTTACTTAAACTCTTAACTTATTTAATAAACAGTGTAACTAGATCATTAAATAAATAAATTTGATTTCTTTAAATAATTCTATTTTAAATAGTAAAGTTTTAAAATAAAAACTAAACTAGATTTTTGTAAATTAAATTGAACAACTAAATAATTAATAAACATTTAAAATTATTAAAAAGTAAACCAGATTAAGATTTTTAAAATAAAAGTAATTTAGTATAATTAAAATAATTATAATGACTAACTAACTATTTAAAAGACTAAAAACACAAATTTAATTGTAAAAAATGATTAATTAAGAGATGTAGTGATAAAATACAAAAGTGCCATTATTTATTAAAAACTGTAACAATACATAATTAAATTGATGAAAATTAAATAAAATATGGGGAAAAACTATGTAAAAATAGAGCCACATCACCATGCATCATGTAATGAAGTCCCAAAACTGGGTAAATTCCTATAACAAAATACTGTAAAATTTTCATGTTCTACTAGTATCATGTGCCAAAAGAAGTCAAAAAATAAAGACACGTTGGAAATCCAGCAAAAGGGTCCTAACATCAGTCTGTTACCCTCATCCATGCTCCATCCCATATCCCAAATCAATCATCTAACTTAGGGACTTTTCCATTATCATGACCTAAAACCTTGAAATCTACACATGTACCGATGGTGGCCCATGAAGGGTGTGAATACAACTCAATAGGCCATCACAAATGTTATTGAAAGAAATATCCAGTCTAATAATATTTTATGTATAATTAAATATAAATAATAAACAATATCGTGAAGTAAAAAAGGTTTCATAAGTAAAACATTCTATCAGTTAGCCTCTTGGGCCCATAGGTGTTATCATGACCCCTAACTCATCAAACTTATCTCGGTCATGCTAGCATTATAAGTCATTAAACATAGATGTTAAACCCTTTAAACACAATTGACCATCATTTATCCTATTCAATTATAAATATAAAAGTTCACCAACCCAATTACTCACACAATTTCAAATGATTTAGTGCCTAGTCATTATGTTGATTCCCTAGACAAGAATATGGACCACTATGTCTACATTTTCAAACCAAGGAAATCAAATTCTATGTCTAGACATCCTATATCAAGGATAAGAAACATCATGTCAAAAATCACTACCCGTGGGTGTGAAACATCATTTCCACCATTCACATCTAGGATATGTGGAAAATCATGTCTAATATTCCATACTGTTCCATCAATTTAAATTTTTGAAGTTCCAACCCACATGAACTTTTTCACATATCACAACATATAGGGTGAACCTCTTAAATTTATAAATATTCACTTATTTTATCTCACTCAACATAATTAACCCATTTCCACTCAAAAACCATTTGTTCATTTAATAAAACCAATAAAATTCATTAATTCATTTATAAAAAACAATACCCTTTAACCCTTTACACATTATTCCCCTTAATTGTCATAACATATTTAATTTAAAATTCAACCCAAAACCCCCTTATATCAAGATAACTTGTTCAATAACAAAGGAAATGAGTTCAATCATTTAAACCCTTTACCTCATTAATTACAACCCATCTTCCCATTTTCCAAGGGATTGACTCACCCAATGGGGGCCCTATCCTTGTCTCATAGTCATAAATAGACCCAATGAGTTTTATGGGGGGTATAAAATATCAGTTTGAGGCCCAATATATATTTCCTGGTTAAAAACACAAATAAACGCCAATGCAGTACAATGTAGAAACCATATACACTTGAAAAATAAAAATACTATGAGAAAAAATTATAGACCACATACCATATGGTTGCTGACAAAAAGTCATCCAAACTCATCCCTTGATTCAAACTGAAATTAATGAAAACACCAATGTGAAGATACTTCTATAAAGAGGGTTTATAGTATTCTAAAGGATATGAAATTATCCACAATGATTTTCATAAAAAAGTCAGAAATAGATTTATATTCTGACCTATATATTTTATCCTCCCTAAATAGCACTCCAAATTCCTAACAATAAATAGAAAATATACTTGAGGGAGGATGGAGCTTATGGTTTTTACCCCTATATAATATAGGAGAAATATTGAAAAACAAATTGGTGTATAAACCTTTAATCATGAGAGGAAAATGAGAATTCCACCGATTTTAATAAGGCACATGTTTTGAACACATTGTATTGAAAAATGTGTTCCAATCATGTTGTTCTATATATCTTGGAGGAAACTGAGAGGTAGGATTTTTCTGGCCACCCACACAGTTTGAAAAACAATGTGGTGGTTGTGAGGTTGCCTCAGTCTAGGGGGATCAATCCATATAGTATCTCGGTCTGTGATGCATGATTCATTAACTACGATATTACCATCTATATCCTACATGGTTATTGTTCATTATTAGCGTCAATAATTATCCAATAGTTCACCATGAACCGAATGGCCTATTTACCCCATTTTCATGTCCCAAACCCTCATGAAAATCATGAGACCTTCCATACTCCTGAGTGGTGTCCCATTAAACAATTTTTAATAAGTTAAAATAAAATATTAAAAAAACATACCTCGTCATGATTTTTGGATGTTATAAGCTCTCCACCATGTAATATCGCATCCTCAACCTAAACCTCCATGTATCACTATGACTCTAAGGTAAAAATATTGAGCTATTGGGAATGCATATCAGATTCCCACACCCATGTTTATTCCATAACCTAGTTATACTTCCACAAAACTTGAACCAATAGAACATACTTTCCTCAAAGAGTATTCTCATTGTGATCCACAATATTAATATAATTCTTTTAAAATGATTCATCATCCTAAAACTCAAAATAATCAATATCATCTTCATAATATGGGTTTAAATAATACAATTAAATCTATGACACATGGAAAACATCATGCATTTCAATATACGAATGTGGAGGATCATACTAGTTTGACATCGATATGACACTATCCATTATCAAAAATATCCCAACATACCCGAGTTACAACTTAATATGTTTCTAGATATGAAAGTGTCTCAATCATGGAGACACACAAATAAATACACAGTCACCTAGAACAAAATCAGGAGTTTGATGAGGTCAGTCAATATTGGATTTCTCTCTAGTAAGGGTCGTAAATATACAGTTTTGGATCAACTGAACATGATCTGAAATCTCCTTCATGATACTTGGTCCCAACAACTCTTATTATCCTATATCCTTACAAAACAATGGTTATATACATTTTCTACCCTAAATAACCTCAAATGATTCCATCTAAATAGTTTCTTGATAACTATTTTTATAGGAAAACATAGAAAGCGCAATGTGATTCTCCCATGTCCCACCAAAATCTAGAATTAATGCCCTTAGAATGTCCTCTAACACCTAGATGGTATTTTCCAACTTCCCATCTATTTTTTATTAAAAGGTTGTAAAAAATAAAACCTAATTAACCATAACCATTATCAATAATTTCCATAAGCATGAATTATAATCGGGGTCTTTTTCTGTAAAAATAACCTAATACACACCATGAAAATGCACTATCTCTCTACTGTAAAATTCTCCCAACTGATCAACGATATAAGTATCTTGAATATGAAATAACTATGCTAACTCTATCAACTGATCCATGATCACCAATATCACATGATTCTTCTCGGAATTCCTTGGTAATCCCACCAAAAAAATCAATGGTAACATCATTCAATTTCTACTTTGGAATAGAAAATGGATGTGACATACTAGTGGGACTCGGATGCTCGGTCTTTACCTACTAATAGGTGTAGCACCCTGCCACAAAGCCTACAATTTTTTTTATTCCTATACACCAATAATTTCTATAAAGATCACAATGCATTTTTATCAAACCAGGGTGTACTTCCCACTTCATGGAATGAAACTCACACATCAACTCCTTATGCATACATGTAAGAATAATAATATGGTCATGAACATATATTAATCATCATCATTGATAGTCCAATAAATAGAGATATTCCGACCTTCCAATCCTTCCCTCAATTCTAGGAACATTGAATCATCATACTAAATATTTTTTACCTAGTTCAGAGGATAGGTAATTACCGATAAATATGTAATAATAATTATTTATTTCTCCTCATAAACCCCTATATGCATCTTAGACAATAAGTCCATCATTTTACACATAGAACAAGTCTCCAGAACTTCTTAAATATATATCTTCTAGATCAAAACATCTGCCCCATTGTTTCCTTTACCTATCATATAAGTTATATCATAGTCAAAGAACTATGTAAAATCAATCCATATTCATTGTGGGAGATTTAAATTACACTAATAAAATATATATATTTAAGACTCTTATTGTCAGATTAATCAATAATCCTCTCACAAACAATTTAATTCCACCAACACTTCAAGGAATACACTATGGTGTACAAATCAATATCGTGAGTGGGAGAGTTTCATTAATATGGCCACAATTTTCATGATCCAAATTTCAGGACACAATATCCCTACATCAACACTTCCCCTAATCTTGATTCAAGATAAAATATAGAATAAGGTATACTATTTACTCAGGGCAGGAAATAAAAAAATTTAGTATTATGGTCAAACACCACTTTATATCCTAGAAATAATTCTTGCATTCCTCAACCCACTAAAAAATTATACCCACATTAACCAATCCCAAAATTGGGGCTTCCAAGAATGAAAATTATTTGATGAAACTTTGGTAATAACCCACTAAACCAAAAAATCATCAGATATAAAAAAACATTCTTTGGATTGCACCAAGTGATAACTGCGAAAAAAATATGAGGATCCACTAAAACACTTTCGTCCAAGATTATGTGCACCAAGAAATGTACTCTTTAAATCTATAAATTACACGTAGATAATTTTTTGTATATCTGATTCCCTCTCATTATAATCAAGATGATTTCAAGATGTTTGGAATGGTGTTCATGAGTTTAGAAGTAAAATATGATTTCATCAACCAAAACAACCATGAAGTGTATAGCATCCCGTCTTTTTATAACATAACTTTCATTCCGTTACACGGAACTGAGGATCTTTAAGGTTTAGTGTCTTGGAAACAAGGAACATAAAACATGAAAAAAAAACATTCTTCTTAAACACTTGAAAGGCTTCTCCTCATGTTCACCCTAGGCTCATTACTTCATCTCATAACCTGGGGACATACATCAAATGGAAGGGTGAGCAGAAGGCCCAGCAAGGGAAACAAGTGAAACATTTTACATATGAACTTGAGATACATCAATAAAGTCATGAAAAGAACTTTAAGGCATGAAAATGAAATCATGAGGCATATCATAATAAAAATAAAACTTTTTCATAACATGAAGATGTGGCTGCAACATTTAATATTGACAATCGTTTCGTTTCACCAAGGTCCATCCCCAAGGTGTCGTTAAAAATTACCAAGGTTATTCACCAAGGCGTCGTTAAAATGGTCATCTCTAGAGATTAAGTCTTTACCCAATGCATTGGAGCGCTATCAGGGCGCACCCTTAAATTTGCCTTTATTATCATGTGAGCCACATATATCATCATCAAACATTTCATAAATAACCCATATAGCATAAAATAAATGGGTTTCATTTCATAATCATAACGTTTTAAAAACTGCTTTAAAGACATGATCTTTACGTCACTTTAAACCCACGGAAGGGGAGAGCGGGTCTCATGTATGTAAATCCCAGAATTTAAAATAGAAAATTTTGATATATATGTGAATACGACTATAGAAATAGGAGCTTTGAGTATTCACTTTATAACATAAAATATTTTTGAGAAAAGAGAGAGGCATTTTGAGACAAAAATTCTGCAGCATAACGGCTATGTTCCAGGGTTTTAGAAAACATTGAAAAGAGAGGGGACATGGGTCCAACATTCATAAATGGCCCATAAAACAGTATAGGGACAGAATATAAGGGATTTAAGAACATGTTAATGAAATTTGAAAATATAACATATGAAATGAAGAACATGAAAGGAAGACAAAAATATGATTTCTCTTATGAAAATTCGGCAGCCTAACGACGTCACTTAAACTTCAACAAAATTGAATTGACAAGGTCAAATAGGGTCTCTCATCATATGGACATAAGAGTCCAGTATGATAGATATAGAGATCATACCCCAACATAATAGAAAGGAACTTGAAAGAATTGACATGAAAGTAGAACTTCAAAAGGAGAAGGGTGAAGAACCACTTAAAAATTCGGCAGCCTAACGGCACCACTTAAAACTTCAAAATACTGAATTGAAGAGATCAAATGGGGTCTCTCATCATAAGATCATAAAATATCAGTATGATAAATATAGAGATCATACCCCAACATAACAAAAAGGAACTTGAAAGAATTTACATGAAAGTAGAACTTCAAAATGAGAAGGGTGAAGAACCACTTAAAAATTCGGCAGCCTAACGGCGCCACTTAAAACATCAAAATACTGAATTGAAGAGATCAAATGGGGTCTCTCATCATAAGATCATAAAATATCAGTATGATAAATATAGTGATCATACCCCAACATAATAAAAATGAACTTGAAAGACTTGACATGAAAGTAGAACTTTGAAAAAGAGAAAGGTGAATGAATCCCTTGAAAATTCGGCAGCCTAACGGCGCCACTTAAACATTCTTAAAACGAAATGATGAGAGTAAGATGGGGTCTCTCATAATTTGAACATAAAAAGGGCAATAAGAGGAGTATAAAAGAACATCCTCCAACATAAGAACATGGAGCATAAAAGGAATGACATAAAAGAGATCACTTGAAAAGAAGGAGAGGGGTCGGATCCCTTACCTTAAAATGTAACTCTTAAACCTCAAATGTTGGGACCTTGAGGGCTTGGGGGCACCTTGGGAGGACTCCTTGGGAGGTAGTGAGACCAGAAATTCTTTGGGAATGAGTGGGGAGTCGAATGGATGAGAGGAGGGCTTGGTATTTATAGGGAAAGTGAGGGGACAAGGCATTAATGGCCAAGGAACACCTCACATGTGCTTTTCTCAAACCCATGTGCTCTCCCTTGTCATTTATCATGGAGTTAGGCCACATGGGGCCCCCAAAACAATAATTCATCACCCTTGGCCAGCCAACCCTCAAAAGATCTCATGACATCATCATGACACCGTTATGATGTCATTAAACATACCGAAACCCTAAAACTGTATTTTTACTATTCACTGAAAATTCAACTTTCTCAGAAAAATCCCAAAATTTCACATTAACCAAATATCAATGCTCTGATTTCAAAAATGAAATCTATTTTATAAAAATAATTTTCTAAATATTTTTAATTTAATTTTTAAATAAAAACACTATTCATCGAAAATTCATTTTTTTCAGAAAATACCCCAAAAATTACCATAACATAATATCGATGCTCTGAGTTCAAAAATAAAGTCATTTTTATAAAAATAATTTTCTAATTATTTTTAATTAAATTTTTAATTAAAAAACACTATTCACCCGAAAAAACTAATACTTGAATAATAATTAATGAAACCGTTATTTAACTATTTTATTGAATCACATTACTTAATCAAGGTGCCTAGATTATTTTAAAACTTTCTTTAAGTGAGATTACTAATCCGTTTGGTCATATTACTAATCCTAATCATAAAATCACTATTCATAATTTACTATTCATCAAAAATCAAGTTGATCTTATTAGACTCTAAATTTAGTACTGAACATAATTGCAGAAGACCATTTTTTGAAAATCATTACACATTTTTAATTATTTAGGGTTTACATAAACATATTTAAAATATCCTTTTTCTAAAATTCATCAAAAATATGCATACTATATTTATCCGGTCATTTCAAAATTCATAAACTTCATCATAAGAAGAAATCCCAGTTTTTATTTAAAACAAGGATTACACAAGGTAGTTATGGTCTCGTTACATAACCCCTTATAATACCAGCATAGGACCTAAGAGTAAGGTGTGCTAGGGTGATAGAAGCTTGGGGCGGCTCAGTCAACATTGCTCGAGTAGTAATTTCTATCAGTTTGAACTTCTCACGAAGGTGATTTCGTTCCAGCTTCACATGATGAAGTTCGGCTTGGATTTGATCCAGAGCAAAGCCCAGTGGTGCTACCTCCTTCCCAAGCTCTGTTAGATGGGCTTCGATCGGTCCAAGACTACTAGGTGAGGCCATCGAATCTTCTTTCTATAATAATTAACCAAGATTACTTATATTTAGAGACAATAATCAAAACATTTTGTTCACAGAGGTCATGTTGACCGATGGTTATATAATATTCAAAACCCACTGATCTCATTTTAATTATAATCATGTTTATCAAATACAACATTTTTGTTGAGTATAACAATAACACATAAAATTAGGAAACAAAATTTATTTAAAAAATTCGGGTCGTTACAATCTTCCCCCCTTAAGAAATTGCGTCCTCGCAATTTTAAAATTGGGTTTTGAAATTTCATTGAAAGTCCCACATCGGAAAAGGAGTCAGTAAAACGATTACTTTAAAATAAAGAAAGGGAAGTACAATGGTCACCCGAGTTAACCCACACTAGGGTTCCATGTAGGAAAACATGGACATGGAGGAAAAAACAAAGGGTCAAGTTCTGAGGGAGAGTGATAGAGAACATGATTAGGAGAAAGTTAACCATGAGAAAATCCCAAACTTATGATGTGTGTAAACGGTCTTTGATTACCTAGTAGGAAACGTAAACCAACAACATTTTTGTTTTACGTTTCTTTTCATAATTTTGAGGATTTCATTTACTACATAGAACAAAAACATAAGAAAATATACCTACCTTCAAGTAGAGTTTCATCCTTTAACAAGTCCCTACCAACACTAATCTTTTCTCCAAATGATGAGAATTCAAAAACACTTGGTCTCATAAAAGCACAAGAATCATCTTCTATAGAATCACATAATCTACAAAAGATTAACTATCTATTTCTTCTATCTTTAAACATTATCCCAAAAACAGAAAGTTTAAGGTAAAACAACTCTTCAAAAAGAAAGAATCTCATAGGAATGGAAACTACTTTTAAATCATCAAAGTTCCATGGTACTACCCAAAGTTCATCATAGACCATTCCATAAATAACGGTCCTTAAAATTCCTCAAAACAAACCAAACTAAGATTGAAACCCAAATACAATAAGGATTTGATAACATAGTCTTCCAAAACAACTTCATTGTTCATCTCCAGACAACATCAACCACTCCTAACATCTTATAAAAAAGTAGCTAACCTAAACATATTTTACCCAAGATAGGTTAGTCATTCCCATAAGTAACCTAAATTACTATAAGTTCACCTTAAATTCATCGATTCTTCAAAATATAAGTCAACCTTACTCCTCAATGAAAATACCGTAGTAATCTATTTACCTCGATCAAATATGGTTCCCAAAATAATGAACGTCTTCCAAAATAATAATCATATTTTAATCCCCTAATCATCCCTGTCATATTAATATGAAAATCGTCGCATTTCCTATCACATTGGTTGTCGGAACATGTTCTTCCATTTCCCACCATTAACTAAGAAGAGAAAGCATAATTAGGGGCTTAAGTACTTAGCTAATAATCATGAAAAGGAACTGAAAGCATATAAGGATAACTTGTATATGAAAGGTATACCCTAACTTGTGATCTCCTAGGTTCCCATCTAGGTTATGAATGATCATATATTCTTATGTGAACCTTTATTTTATTTTATCTTTGTTCCTTTAACAATGGTTCATACCAAGCTTATGAATTTACCAAAGCATATCCCCCGGGAGTGTCGTAACCAGGAGTGCAGCAAGGCCCGTTGTCGTGTACCAGTTCCTGTTCGAGTCTAGCTCAAAGCGGTGTTTTCGGGTTTTACCCCTATGTACATCTGTGCCAGAGCCACCTCTACCTGCTCGTATCCAGACAGGGATGTATTTGCTTGGCAACCCCTTACTCAATACTCACCAAAATACCAGGAAGATTTCCTATATTAAACTTTTCTATAGGGTTCCTCCTAGAGTTTTCATATCCTAATTTCCACAAATAACTAAACCATCCTTTGATACCAACTATAGCATCCCGTCTTTTTATAACATAACTTTCATTCCGTTACACGGAACTGAGGATCTTTAAGGTTTAGTGTCTTGGAAACAAGGAACATAAAACATGAAAAAAAAACATTCTTCTTAAACACTTGAAAGGCTTCTCCTCATGTTCACCCTAGGCTCATTACTGCATCTCATAACCTGGGGACATACATCAAATGGAAGGGTGAGCAGAAGGCCCAGCAAGGGAAACAAGTGAAACATTTTACATATGAACTTGAGATACACCAATAAAGTCATGAAAAGAACTTTAAGGCATGAAAATGAAATCATGAGGCATATCATAATAAAAATAAAACTTTTTCATAACATGAATATGTGGCTGAAACATTTAATATTGACAATCGTTTCGTTTCACCAAGGTCCATCCCCAAGGTGTCGTTAAAAATTACCAAGGTTATTCACCAAGGCGTCGTTAAAATGGTCATCTCTAGAGATTAAGTCTTTACCCAATGCATTGGAGCGCTATCAGGGCGCACCCTTAAATTTTCCTTTATTATCATGTGAGCCACATATATCATCATCAAACATTTCATAAATAACCCATATAGCATAAAATAAATGGGTTTCATTTCATAATCATAACGTTTTAAAAACTGCTTTAAAGACATGATCTTTACGTCACTTTAAACCCACGGAAGGGGAGAGCGGGTCTCATGTATGTAAATCCCAGAATTTAAAATAGAACATTTTGATATATATGTGAATACGACTATAGAAATAGGAGCTTTGAGTATTCACTTTATAACATAAAATATTTTTGAGAAAAGAGAGAGGCATTTTGAGACAAAAATTCTGCAGCATAACGGCTATGTTCCAGGGTTTTAGAAAACATTGAAAAGAGAGGGGACATGGGTCCAACATTCATAAATGGCCCATAAAACAGTATAGGGACAGAATATAAGGGATTTAAGAACATGTTAATGAAATTTGAAAATATACCATATGAAATGAAGAACATGAAAGGAAGACAAAAATATGATTTCTCTTATGAAAATTTGGCAGCCTAACGGCGTCACTTAAACTTCAACAAAATTGAATTGACAAGGTCAAATAGGGTCTCTCATCATATGGATATAAGATTCCAGTATGATAGATATAGAGATCATACCCCAACATAATATAAAGGAACTTGAAATAATTGACATGAAAGTAGAACTTCAAAAGGAGAAGGGTGAAGAACCACTTAAAAATTCGGCAGCCTAACGGCACCACTTAAAACTTCAAAATACTGAATTGAAGAGATAAAATGGGGTCTCTCATCATAAGATCATAAAAGATCAGTATGATAAATATAGAGATCATACCCCAACATAACAAAAAGTAACTTGAAAGAATTTACATGAAATTAGAACTTCAAAACGAGAAGGGTGAAGAACCACTTAAAAATTCGGCAGCCTAACGGCGCCACTTAAAACATAAAAATACTGAATTGAAGAGATCAAATGGGGTCTCTCATCATAAGATCATAAAATATCAGTATGATAAATATAGAGATCATACCCCAACATAATAAAAATGAACTTGAAAGACTTGACATGAAAGTAGAACTTTGAAAAAGAGAAAGGTGAATGAATCCCTTGAAAATTCGGCAGCCTAACGGCGCCACTTAAACATTATTAAAACGAAATGATGAGAGTAAGATGGGGTCTCTCATAATTTGAACATAAAAAGGGCAGTAAGAGGAGTATAAAAGAACATCCTCCAACATAAGAACATGGAGCATAAAAGGAATGACATAAAAGAGATCACTTGAAAAGAAGGAGAGGGGTCGGATCCCTTACCTTAAAATGTAACTCTTAAACCTCAAAGGTTGGGACCTTGAGGGCTTGGGGGCACCTTGGGAGGACTCCTTGGGAGGTATTGAGACCAGAAATTCGTTGGGAATGAGTGGGGAGTCGAATGGATGAGAGGAGATCTTGGTATTTATAGGGAAAGTGAGGGGACAAGGCATTAATGGCCAAGGAACACCTCACATGTGCTTTTCTCAAACCCATGTGCTCTCCCTTGTCATTTATCATGGAGTTAGGCCACATGGGGCCCCCAAAACAATAATTCATCACCCTTGGCCGGCCAACCCTCAAAAGATCTCATGAGATAAGAGCCTTGTATAGAGATTTTGGTGAGATTTTTGATGGAATTGGTAAAAATGTGAGGATTGGTCATGAAAACATTACTATCTGTGAAATTCATAACAATAAAATGTGTGTTCCAGAAGAACACAAACTATGTAGTCCTATTTATATAGTGGTTAAGGATTTTAGATGTGTTAAATGTCACATGGACATGTGGAAGTCCCATATGTTTTGTGACCCAAACCGATCATTCAGTCTATGTGTGAGGAGTACACACCTAGGACCCTGGGTGGTCCCGCATGTCGTGTTCCCATGGAGATAAGCCATGTATCTATATTTTCACACACCATGTTATTAAGTGAGGCATGGAAATATTTGTACTTGGGAATACACCCCAAGTGCATTAAGGTACATATTGTGTACTTTTCTTCAAATGTTCTAACTTTTATATATCCTTCTTCAGGACTCAGAAATGAACTCAGGAATAGTCCTTCCTAAGTAAAATTACATTCAGGATGTTACAGTTCCATTTTTTCAATATCAGAGATATGAAATGGGGTGTCATAATAATATCTCTTCTCCCAACATGTATGAATAATTTTGATACTCAAAAGTGATATTTGGAGTGATGGAGGGGTTGAAACCCCCCAATCAATATGCATGGGTCAGGGTATGGGTCTCACATTTCATTTATATAATTATGATTAGAAGACACTCATAAAAACCCTAAGGAATGGGTCTTCTATCTATGGAGTGGAACACCTTTTTCATCAAATGTAGGTGAGGCCTAAGTCCACCACCCTTTTAGGGTCATCACCCCCTCAGTTATGAATTTCTATCAGCGATGTTTGGGTCCCATGTAGCTGATGTAGTGTGGATTTTATTGTACTAATAGAATCTAGATAACACTAAATATTAGAGATGTGGATATAATCATCATTATTTTCTTGTTGTAAAGATTGATAGCTTATTATCTATCTTCATTCGGCTACCTATATGAGTGTATCTATTATTGGGTTTCCTTACCCCTATCCTGTATGGGATTTTTTCACACATTTCATGTATTATATAGATGAAATGTTTTTAGACTGTGACCTTGGTGGTCCATGTGTTTTTGTAGCTTAGTGATGTTGGGTGAAGGAGATCTCATACAGTGGTTAGTTTTGTATTTCATGAGTAGGGATCTTTCTCCTCATCTCTATGATTTTGAGACTCACTTGGTTTTCAGTTGGGTGTCTATTTTACCCTTCTTACCATGAATATATTTATATTACTTCACTCAATTTGTTCTTAAATGTTATCACATGCATTATTTCCTCTAGGGTTAGTACTACTTTATTCATCCTATATTGTTATGATGTACATACATGCATGAATGTGTGGAGGGTCATTAGGTGCCTCCCATTTATGATATGCCTACTTACAACTAGTCACCATCCCCTAGAAAATTGGAGGAAGTCTTGGGGTGTCACACTTGGTTTACTACTAGTTTAGTTGGAGCCTTGATTTTTAGGGTCATGAAATAGTGGTATAAAGGGTGGTTCTATCAAGGAGGTAGTGTTGGGAGATATATATATATATATATGTGTCATGATGGTTGGTTTGGGAACTTAGTAAAATTTTGTTAAGGTTTTTTGAGTTTGGATCTCAGTCTAGGGAACCTAGTGATTGTTTAGGGGTTGATGTATTCATAAAAAAAGTCTCTAATAACCTGCATGTCAACTCATCATTCTATGACATAGTTTTCAGAAAAACCAATTATACATGAATCATATAGGAATGAGATACTGACTTCAATTGATTTAATAAGTCATCTCACCATATATTATCATTTAATCATGGTACATATTATTATGTTTAGGATAATTCCATGATGAAACCTAAATCAGATTCCAAGAAATGGTCGTGATGATGACTAGTTGAGTAATGAGTCTTCAATATAAGGTCATGTTCATGAGGCATTTCCTTCAAGTTGGAAGAGAGTAGTGATTACACCATTTTATAAATTCATGTATTCACATCCAATAGTTTAAGATGATGTTTTTATGCATGTAGTGAACCCAATTGTTCCAACAAGAGAGTATTATGATGCACTCAAGTTAAATTCACTTTAATAGTTTTAGTGGAAGAGACTACTTATTTTTTATGGTAAGATAGACCCTGAATCAGTAAAGGATTATCTTAATTTAGTGGTCTATGTTTTTTTTACAGACTCTAACTGATCAGATTGTTGTGCATGTGAAAAGTATTCTCTATGGAGTAGCATGTCACTGGTAGAGTCTGGTTAAACATACCCATAATGTGACCACTCTATCATTGATGGAGTTTTAGTACTTGTTATATGATGGGTATTATCTTTAGACCCTACACTTAGTGAGGATTAAAGAGATTATAGAGTTTGAGTAGAGTCATAAGACTATTGTAGGGTACACATCATGGTTCACTGACCTCATGAACTACTCTCCTGATATGGTGAGAGATGGATACTTCTATGTGCATAAGTTTGATCAGGGCCTCCATAGGGACATTCAAGCTAGCGTGGTCTCTCTATGGATACACACCTATGTCATGGTACTAGAGAAGGCCTTAGTGATAGATAGATTCCTAGAAAAGGAACATTAGGTAGCTAGATCTGGTAGTGGACATCATATAATAGAGTCATATACTATAATTAAAAGATTTAAGAATTATAATTCTTGGTGTAGGAGGAGTTTATGAAAGTATTCTTGGTCTTAGGGATCTCTTAGGGGTGGTTATATTGGACCCTAGAGAGGTTGTGCTGGAAGAGGTGTTGGTGTATACTTAGGATGAGGAGCTATAGGTGGAAGAAGATACTGTAACTTACTTATACCACCACTCCCAGATGGTCTATACCAGGCTCAGAGGTATGATGATTGAGGGAGTAGTTAGTTGGAGCCCTAGGATTCATACGAACAGGTTGCACATGAGATGATTTGAGGTATGATATATGTCTTTTCTACTTTAGAACCAATACTTGTAGGTGAGAACACAAGTCATTATTTCATCTCCTTATCCCTTGTTTAGAAGCTTGATATTCCTATGGAGCATTAATCTCGTCAGTTGTTCTTGGAGATTTCTACAATGAGAGATTCCAATATTTTCACATCATCCTAAAAGGGATTATGTTTCTTGGTGGAGAGATATTCACATGGAACATTTTTTTAGTTTTGATGAAGATGTATGCTGTCATTTTGGGTATGAAATTACTATCCTTGATACATTTCTAAATATAATGACATTCGAGGGGGGTTAAGTTCCTACAGAGTAATGGGATGAGATTCTCTTTCAATGGAGAGAAGGAACAACTGGAGGAAAGAGTGGGACTTGTTAGAAAGAAGCTTTAGTGTATTTCCTACAGTTGGAATGCTTTTCCCTTGGTGGAGTGGGCTCTTCATACACCTATATTTTAGTGGTAGTGGAGGAAACATGGAATTATTCCCTAAGGATATATTTGGTTTTCCACTAAGGTGGGAGATCAACTTTTCCATTGACTTCACTATTATCAATTTGGGTTTATTCAGTGCTGGTTTTTATTAGTGCTGGTGAAAATGTTGTTAAAGGTTTTCTTTATTAAGAATAAAAATGTGCCGATAAACCATTCCTTTTATCAACACTAAAAAACTGATAAAATAACTCCTTTATCGGTGCTTTTTATTAGCATTGATAAAGTGTTCCCTTTATCAATGCTAATAAAGGGTATCATTTATCAGTTCATTTTCTAGCACTGATAAATAATATCTTTATCAACATCTGTTAAAGCACTAATAAAACTAGCATGAGAGTCCCACATCGAATGTGCGGATGGTTGGCAGCTTCTTTTTATATCATTCCACGAATGCAGATCGTTAGATGTCTGCTTTGGGGATGGGCTTCCATATACACTCCCCACACACCTAAATGGGCCTATGACAACACGCATGGTCCCCCACGAGCCTCATCCCACACTCTACGCACCACGGTCCACTCTCCATAGGTCCCCTCCAACGTTGGCCCACCTTATGCTCTTCGTTTTCCCCTCTCAATATACTTTCCCTATTGAGGGCTAGTTGGGTTAATTATTTTTTTATAATTAAACTATTATTTCATATATAAAAAAATATATTGATATATACGAATATATTAAATATTAATATATATATGTGCATGTGTGTGGGTGTGGGTGTGTATTAAATATGCTTGTTTTTATTTTTCATTTTTCTAATACTTTTTAAAATTTATCAATTTTTAATATTTATTTCTATTTATTCATTTTCTATAATTAAATAATTATTTCATATATAAAAATATATTGATATACATTATGTATTGATATGTATTAATATATATATTTATATATATATATATGTATATATTAATGTATATTTACATATATTAAAAAAATACTATATTGATTATTTAATTTTATATATATACATAAAATTTAATAAACATATATAGTAATAAATAGTATATTACTTATTTAATTGAAAATTAATTAATTATATAAATATTATATATATATATATAATTAAATAATTAATACATTGTTCATAATTAATAAATATGAATAAATTTGTTAACTAATTTATATAAAATTTAAATAATTAATATACTATTTATTAATATTTATATATATTAAATCTGCTTATTTTTATTAATAAACATTTCCTTAAAAAATTACTAGTTTTTTAACATATAATTTTTTTTAATATAGTTATAATTTACATAATTAATATATATTCATTTTTATTTAAACATATATTCATACGGGTTCACGAGCTAGACTAGGCTAAGTTCAAAATTTTTTATAATAGAATTTATTAGATTTAATATATATATATGGTAATAAAAAGTATATTAATTATATATATAATTTAATAATTAATATACTTTTTATAATTAACAAAAATGAACAAAAATTTTAAATAGTTAATATACTAATTAAATAATTAATATATTATTTTTTATTATATACTATTTAAATACTTAATATTCTAATTAAATACTTAATATACTAATTAAATAATTTATATACTATTTATTTCTATATATATTAAAAAAATTAATAACTTTATTCATTCTTATTAAATATAAACAATATATTAATTATTTAATTATATATATATAATCAAATTTCACTCATTTTTTAACATGCATTCATTTAATATAATTTATTCATTTATAATGTTAAGTGTGTCCTTACTTTTTTTATAATTTATAGTTTTTAAATATTTATTTATTCAATATTTTAGTAATTTATTCATTTTTAATTTTTTATATAGAATTGTTCATTAATATATTTACTATTTTTGTAATTTATTCATTTTCAATTTTTCATCGTCCCGTATTTTTATAATTTTACCCATTTTCTAATATTTATTTATACATTTTGGTTCATTAAAATTCAATTTTTAATATGGTTCTAATTCATATAATTAATATATATTCCTTTCCATTTTAACCTATATGAATATTCATTTTAATTTTTTAAAATTGAATAAATAATTATTAAAAAAAGTTCATTTTTAAAATTTATCCATCCTTAGTATTATTTATTTCATTAATAGATGCATAATATTATACATCATCATTATTCAACATAAAATATATCAAATTTGTATATATATACACTAATTTCACACAGACAAATATTAACGTAATTAATTAAATCTTATATAGAAACACACATGTGTAATATATATTTATTTTAATATATACTCATTTAGTATTATTTATTCATTTTAAATATTTTTTATTTTTTTTAGAATTTAATAATTTTGTAATATTTATTTATACATATTTATTAAATATGTTTTAATATTTTAAATATGTATTCATCCTCATTTGAATATGTATTCATATTTTATTTTATAAATAATTTGTATAATTAATAAAACTTATCCATGTTTTAAATATTTTTAAATTCTACTCATTTTTTATTATTCAATTTCACTCTTTTTTAACATTCATGAATTTAAGATTATATATTCATTAATAATGTTAAAAATATATTTGTAAATAAATATTTTTATAAATGTGTATTTAATATATTTATACAATTATATATTTATATTTGTAAATAAATAAATATAATCTTTTTTAAAAAGTATTTATATAATTATAAATAATTAATCATATATTTAAATAATTTTGAAATTAGAATAAATATATTTACTATATTTATAATTTTATTTATATTAATTTATTATATATATATATATATAAATTTATGTAATTATATAAACATAAATAATTATATATATATAGTTATATAAATACATTTCCAATTATATACAAATGTTTATAAATATATTTACAAATATATTTATTTATAATTAAAATGATAAATATATATCTCTAATTATATGTACAAATACATATTTACAAATCATTAAATATATTTATAATTATATATTTATTTTTTTATTTTTTTATAATTATCTACATTTATATTTTTAAATTATATTACTTTTATTATTAAAATTAATTATATAGGCCTTTATGAGCACTTATTATTTTAGCACTTATAAAACCCCTCTTTATTGACACTTTTATGGAAGTTCTCATGAAACTCTTCTTGATATTTTAAATAGAACCCTAACTGAACCGATTTCCCTTGCATCATTCCAGTTCTCATGGAAGTTCATCTATTTCATTACTCCCCCTCGACCTTCTCTCAGACAAATCAACTCTCTCAAATCTACTGCATGTTATTATTTGAACTCCCCTCTCATTTATCAGTTTCTTCGTTCCCCTCTCTTGCACGTACAACATCCAAACCACATTGTTATTTCTCATTTATTTCTTGATTTTTGTTGCCTCACCTCCCTACCATCGCTATCTTCATCCCAGGATGAACACCCACCATCGCAAACCATTACTCTAGAGACTATAAATGAAGGCACATTCCTAGTGTTTGTATTTACTTATACACATATAAAAACGTTTTGATAAAATGTATTGCCATTCCCAACTAATAAAAGACCATAAACATTATAAATGAAAGTGACACCCATTTAATTTCATTCAACACCCTCAAAATTTGGTCTCATAATGTAATGAGAATATATGATGACTCGACTTAGTTAATTACTCATTCCAATTCACAAGGGATCATACACCTCATAAATTTAAACTGGAAGTCACTCAATCGCAACCAAAGAGTATCTCATGTAACCTATGGAATATAGCTAACATGGGTATAAAATAGGTATTTAAGATCCCACTATCATCCCATATAGGAAAACATTATTTCTAATGATTATGAAACATTAAAAAACCAATTACCATACACTATAGAAGATAGTAGTAGCATAAGAACATATAAAAACCATTAATTATTCAACAATAATAGGAAATATAAGAAATGAATGCAATGGAATACACCTATATGGCATAGAATATGCGTGGAATGTGAATTCTAGGTTCCTTTAATGATTCATGTAAAAAATATACTTATTGTACCAAGACTAGTAAAATATACATAAGGCATATAAATTACCAAAATTCATGTGAATCCCCCAGCAGTAAAAGTATATCAACTGTAATAAGTGAAAAATAGAACAACAATTTCTTATTCCCAAGAAACCTAGTATTTACCCTGAACATGGATCAGCTACTCTCAGACAAAACTCATTACCAATTTCCAATATGTTCCAAATCTTTTATCTGTATTCACAAACAATAATATAAAAGAAAATAAATAACCACCTCCGATGCCACTTTCTGATGCCTCAACCCAAGTGCCACTCAAAGGTTCCCCAAGATGGTGGGCCACATGGCCTCAAATGTGCCCCCCATATGTTAGAGGTTTTTGACTAGCAGTGAGGGCCTAGGGTGTGACAATGGGGGGAATATTACCTCTTTTCACAGTTTAGAACATTTAATGTAATGATTATAATAGATATGTAGCAAAACAAGAAATATAACAATGAATAAATAAAACTGGAAGTAGGAGATAAGAAAATACATCCATCAATAATATTCAACTCAAAAGCTAAAAAGTAAAAAATAAAAAAGTTGATGATTTAATTCCATGTCTCTACAAATTAGTAAAATAGGTATACAAGGTAATATACAGTAAGTTCAATACTTTCCATATAAAAAGAAAAAATACCAAAAAATATCCAAGCATCCTAAGCACTATCCTAATCATCTTCTACCAATATCCATCCAAAAGAAAATAAGAAGTTCAAGTGTACAGGGTGGGATGCTTCCTCTCGTCCATACCATCTATCATATAATATGTACGGATACCAACGATGGCTTGAATAGTGTGTGAGATAAATCTCATCAAGCCACCACCAATGGAATCTATACAATCCATTCTTTGAATATAAGCTAAGGAATGTTCTTGTATATATAAATGTAAATAAATTCCAAATAAAAAATCATACCTAATATTTCCTTAACTGGTAATGTGTCTAAACATGAGATCATTTAATTAATTCATTTAAGTTAAGTTTATCTAGATAAGTAATGTGAATGTTCCTTAAACACCATAATATATCTGAATAATATAGAAATAGGATCCAAAGTGAAACCAGGGTGTCCTTGAACTCATGGGTTAGCCAACTCATTGAAGTATCACATGTATTCTGGAAATAAAGGGTTATGAGTGTAATAAAAGAAGAGAAACCCAAGGCATTCCACAATAAATGATTCTAACTGAGTCCATGGATCCCATCCATAGTAATCTCAAGCTATGCATGATTGGTCCCAATGGGGTGAATCCATGGCTCCTCTTGTCTGAAGACATCAAGATGGATCCAAAGATTGTATCTGAAGCATCCTAATATTTTTAAAGATAGTGAATGGATCATACTCTATCAAGATTGGAATCCTCTAGTAAACAAGGACCATGTTCCAAGGTGTGTATCTCCCTTGGCAACTGACTCCTTGAATCAAAATGGTGTCCTATGAATGATCAAGTAATTCTATTAGGAATATAAGGATCTCTCATGTATGACCACTCCTATAAAGATTATAATTTCCATATGAAATAGTCACCTTATACGTATTCCAATTATATCATATATAATCATAGGCTATGTAATAATCATGCATTTTTAGTCATTTAATACGTTTATTCCTTTACCTTTCACTAACCATGAAAATTTGGGCTAAGTACATGCAATCAATAAACAAATCCATTATAATAACAATTACTAGGTTCATACCATTCATTTTATTAAGAAAGATAAGGTTATTTAGGGGCATGTAACCAATTTTCACGTTGAATTACATTTAACTAGAACAAATTATATATATAGATATATGTGCCATTAAACCATTTAATATTCATTTATTAAATCATATCACATAACATAAAAGGTTCATGTGATGATTTTATATAATATACATGTTCTATACATTATAAATTTATAATTAATTTTAAATAAAAATGACTTTCCATTATAAGGGTCAATCCAACATACCCAAATAGTTTCTCAAAGAATTATAAAAAGTGTTATAAAGACATAACAATGGAAGAACCCTTCTAGAGGAGTATTGTGTTGAGGTACCAACCTCTAATGGCATGATCAACATGTATAAAAAGGGATCTAGAATATAGGAACATCGATTATAATAAAGGCATATAAATTTTAGGGGTAATGCCTGCTGAAACTGGAATACACACGATGACAACAATTTATAAATGATGATAATTTTAGGGAAAATTCATAGAAAACCTACCTTATATTTTTAGTACTATCCTCATCCAGTATCGACCCTTATTTTTTCCTAGATCAGAATAAAATGGAAGAACAAACAAAGGACTATAAAATAGGGAAAATGATCCTACATAAAAAAAGTGAATATGATAGGATGATGAACAATAACAAAAACCGAAGGACTAAAGAGATTACCTGGAAAAATCCATCAAGCCAAACAGATCTTGATTATGAGGTTTGAAGGTGAAATAGAAGAAAATACTAGATTTAGGTGAAAAGGTGCTTCCTTGGAGAAGATCTCATGTTGTGTAAGAGAAATAGATGAGAGATAGAGTAAGAAAACTAAATTTGGGTATGTCCATTTAAAATATTTCAGAACATTTACAAGTCGTATAAATGTTATACACGTTATTTAATTTAAAAGCATTCCATTCATGAATTGGCCTATCAGGACAATACAAATTGTTTATTGAATACACACAATGTATTCCAAATACACACATTGTATTACAAATACATTTCATATACTTGTCCTATAGCCGTCCTTTAGTACCCTGCTTTCTTCTTTCCAAAGACAAACCAACCTGCCTAAAGGTGTGGTTTTGAATTTAAGAAAATATAAAAACTCAACAAGGGTTTGAACCAAAAATTAATAGGACATGTACCTGAAGGAGAAAATAAGCATATTAAATTCTTCCCCCCTTAAAGGAACTCGTCCCCAAGTTTCCCTTCCATGGGTGGTGGAATACAATCTAAGAATAACTCCAGCCACTAAGAACGTACATAAGACTCCCTCTCCCAAGCCACATTTTGAATAGGGTTGTGCTACGATATCACCTGAACTAAATGGATAGACTTATATAAACCCTCTATTTTTATACATTAACAATACATAAATTTTTTAAAGTACATAGAACATTACACCAACAGATTCCCAAAGACCGAATTAGTTTAGTGCCTTCGGAAACATGGAAACACAAACACTAGTACATAAGTGAGCTACATTATCTCCCACTAGGTTCTTCTTGTTGTACATCTCGTTCCCCTCGTTGTTTGATTTTCATGATCACAATCACCTTATTATTTGTCTAACCTTGTTTTTAAGTGTTGTGGATGATAGGCAAGAGATTGCCAAAGGAATGGCCCAAGAAAGCATCTCAAGTGGACTGAAACTCAGTACACCGGCCAACCGGTGTGATAGCACCGGACAGCCGGTGGACCTGGAAGAGGCATTGCCCACTTCCAGGCTCCATCGGTCAGCCGGTGGCTTGACCACCGGCCAGCCGGTGGCATCCAGCAAAACAGTGGTTGCTACTGTCTTGCCACCGGCCAGCCGGTGGCTCTGGCACCGGTCAGCCGGTGGCCCCTGGAAAAGAAGAACATCTACTGTCTTGCCACCGGCCAGCCGGTGGATCTGGCACCGGTCAGCCGGTGGCACCTGAACCAGAATCCTATGCCTTTTTACAAACACCGGCCAACCGGTGGCCCTGCACCGGCCAGCCGGTGGACACAGTCAAACTAGCCGTTGGGCTGTTGACCAGCCTGTCCACTTGGCTCCCAACGGCTCTTTTAGCCTCTCCAACGGCTCCAAAGGCCTCCAACGGCCATATGAGGGTTCCCCCTCTATAAATAAAGGACCTTGAAGCCCCGGAACAATTTCCGGACCATAATTAAGCATTGTGAAGCCAACGAACACAATTCTCCTCATTTGGCAAACCTCCGGCGGATTGCTCCAAGGGAACCACAACTGCTCCAATCCAATTCCACATCCAAGGAGCACCACCATAGAAGCTTGGGAGTGCACGTCTTCAACTCCATTCAACCCTTGGCGCCCAAGGCTTCTCAACAATACGGTTTTTATTGTATATTTATTTTGAGCTTTAATTTTGGGTTTGTGCCTACAAACCCCAACACCTTTTCTCTTCCCCCTTTCTTTTGGGTTCTCACACCACCATTAAGGTGTGAAGAGGTTAGTCAAGCCTTTCCTTTTAAAAGGCTTGAGTTTTTGGTGAGCTAGCCTTCACCCGTTAAAAAGGCTAGTGGGTTCTTGCTAAACCATCAAAAGCAAGTGGGTTCTTGCTAAACCACAAAAAGCAAGCTGTAATAGGTCCTAGTGCTACCTCAAAGCCTAGTGGGTTTCTTGCTAAAACCATTGAAAAGCAAGCGGTAGGAATCTCTCAACGGTTGAGTTGGGAGCGGAGACGTAGGCAGGGTTTTTGGCCGAACTCCGTTATCAATTTTCTTGTGTCTTGCCTCTTTATTTCCGCTGCATCTTTCACTTTGATTTTAAATTTGTTAATCATTTTTTAAAAGGCAATTCACCCCCCCTCTTGCCATCCTTCCCGTTTGTTCCGACCCAACAATTGGTATCAGAGGGAAATTTGAATAATTCCCTAACCCGGTTTCAAATTTAAGATCCATTTAGATGGCATCAACCTCTTTCGCCCCCGAAGGCTTTTCATTGGGTCGGGCTCCATTCTTTGATGGGACCGACTATAATTATTGGAAAAACCGCATGACTACCTTTCTTAGAAGCATAGGTTATCCCATTTATAAAATTGTCATGCAAGGTTATACTTTGTCTACCCCCGACGAATCCAAATGGACCCCCGCCGATATTAAGAATTTTGAGCTTGATGGCAAAGCCATGAACGCTCTCCATTGCGGCTTAGATAGAAATGAGTTCAATCGAGTGTCTACATGCACCTCCGCACATGAAATCTGGAAACTTTTGGAGGTTACCCATGAGGGGACCAACAAAGTAAAGGATACTCGATTGGACATGTACCGTCAGGATTTTGAGTCATTCTCTATGCATCCAAATGAATCTATTTCTGAAATGTTTACTAGATTTACTGACGTGTGCAATGGGAGAAAGTCCCTTGGTGATGATGTTTCAGCTGAGACGATGGTCAAGAAGATCTTATGGGTCCTTCCGAGCTCATGGGCACCTAAGGTGACGGCTATCCAAGAAGCTAAGGACGTCAAAAATATGCCGGTAGAGGAGCTCATCGGATCTCTCATGACTTATGAGATCACGATGAGGAGGCAAGCTCAAAAGGAGGGCACACCAATCAAGACACCAAAGAACATTGCCCTCAAGGTTCAAAAGGAAGTAAGCTCCTCCTCATCCTCTTCCTCCTCATCTTCTTCATCTTCAAGCGGCGACTCGGAAATGGAGAATCTCGCCCGCCAAATGCACAAGTTTATGAAGAAACACAAGAAGAAGAAATCCCGCAAGCACCGAAAGCAAGAACCCACCGAAAAATCCGAGCCCAAGGTAAAATGCTACGGGTGCGGTGAAAAGGGCCATTACAAGCCCGATTGCCCACTCAACAAGAAACGGGCCACGCAAAAGGAAAAAGGAAAGAAAAAGGTCCTCAAGGCGACATGGAGTGACACCTCCTCATCATCCTCCTCCTCGAGCGACCAAGGTACAAAATTCCTAATGGCATTTCATGAGGTAACTTCTTTCGACTCCTCCTCCTCTTGTTCTTCAAATTCCAATTCTTTAAATCATCTTTCTTATGAAGAACTCTCACATGCTAGAGACCAATTAGAAAAAGGTTTTCATGCTTTATCATCAAAATTTGTTGCTTTAAAAAAGTCTTTCAAAAAACTCTCCTCCGAAAAAGAACAACTTCTCAAAGAGAAGGAGGAGATGTCCCTCAAAATCCAAAATTTCCCAAATGTTGATTCCATGGAATCAACCATCAAAGACCTAAGGGAGACCCTAGCCAAGTTCACCCAAGGTGAACAAAATTTGAACAATCTCCTAGGTTCCCAACGAATATCTAGAACCACCAATGGACTTGGCTATACCAACCAAGCCTCCTCCTCCCATGCACCCACTGTTTTTGTAAGGGGGAGCTCTTGTTATAAATTTTGTAATTATTGTAAAAAACCCGGGCACCTCATTTATGAATGTAATTGTAAAAACGCCCGGTATGGTCAACCCAAGAGTATTTTCTTTTCGGACGAATTTTATAGGAGAAGACCCGCTATGAGACAAGTTTGGATTGAAAAATCCCTTCTAGCGAGTCTCTCCGGGCCTAAAATCATCTCTTTTCAAAATCCCTCTCCCCGGTGACTTTTTGTTTTTATTTAGGGGGAGTTAGGATCTTTTAAGCTTTTTTGTGTATTCAAAATTTTTCCTTTCAATTTCAACACTTGGTTTCAAAACTCTCAATTTCAAAAATTTTCATTTGGTTTCAAATTTCAAAATTCAATTGGTTTTTGATTCAAAACTTTCAATTCAAACTGTTATTCAATTTTTGATTCAAAACTTTCAATTCAAACTGTTATTCAAATTCTCATTTCATTTCAAAAAATTTCAATTGATTTAAAATCTCCTTTTGTTTTTCAAAGTTTTCCCTCAATCAAGTTTTATGCCCCATTCTATTTTGATAATCACAAAGGGGGAGAAATTTCTTGATTGATTGGGGGAGAATCCTCTTCATCATGCTTAGTATTTCCTTTCAAATTCAGTTTTTTTTACTTTCATTGTTTTGGTGATTGTGATCATCAAAATAGGGGGAGATTGTTGTACATCTCGTTCCCCTAGTTGTTTGATTTTCATGATCACAATCACCTTATTATTTGTCTAACCTTGTTTTTAAGTGTTGTGGATGATAGGCAAGAGATTGCCAAAGGAATGGCCCAAGAAAGCATCTCAAGTGGACTGAAACTCAGTACACCGGCCAGCCGGTGGACCTGGCAGAGGCATTGCCCACTGCCAGGCTCCACCGGTCAGCCGGTGGCTTGACCACCGGCCAGCCGGTGGCATCCAGCAAAACAGTGGTTGCTACTGTCTTGCCACCGGCCAGCCAGTGGCTCTGGCACCGGTCAGCCGGTGGCCCCTGGAAAAGAAGAACAGCTACTGTCTTGCCACCGGCCAGCCGGTGGATCTGGCACCGGTCAGCCGGTGGCACCTGAACCAGAATCCTATGCCTTTTTACAAACACCGGCCAACCGGTGGCCCTGCACCGGCCAGCCGGTGGACACAGTCAAACTAGCCGTTGGGCTGTTGACCAGCCTGTCCACTTGGCTCCCAACGGCTCTTTTAGCCTCTCCAACGGCTCCAAAGGCCTCCAACGGCCATATGAGGGTTCCCCCTCTATAAATAAAGGACCTTGAAGCCCCGGAACAATTGCCGGACCATAATTAAGCATTGTGAAGCCAACGAACACAATTCTCCTCATTTGGCAAACCTCCGGCGGATTGCTCCAAGGGAACCACAACTGCTCCAATCCAATTCCACATCCAAGGAGCACCACCATAGAAGCTTGGGAGTGCACGTCTTCAACTCCCTTCAACCCTTGGCTCCCAAGGCTTCTCAACAATACGGTTTTTATTGTATATTTATTTTGAGCTTTAATTTTGGGTTTGTGCCTACAAACCCCAACACCTTTTCTCTTCCCCCTTTCTTTTGGGTTCTCACACCACCATTAAGGTGTGAAGAGGTTAGTCAATCCTTTCCTTTTAAAAGGCTTGAGTTTTCGATGAGCTAGCCTTCACCCGTTAAAAAGGCTAGTGGGTTCTTGCTAAACCATCAAAAGCAAGTGGGTTCTTGCTAAACCACAAAAAGCAAGCTGTAATAGGTCCTAGTGCTACCTCAAAGCCTAGTGGGTTTCTTGCTAAAACCATTGAAAAGCAAGCGGTAGGAATCTCTCAACGGTTGAGTTGGGAGCGGAGACGTAGGCCGGGTTTTTGGCCGAACTCCGTTATCAATTTTCTTGTGTCTTGCCTCTTTATTTCCGCTGCATCTTTCACTTTGATTTTAAATTTGTTAATCATTTTTTAAAAGGCAATTCACCCCCCCTCTTGCCATCCTTCCCGTTTGTTCCGACCCAACACTTCTTGACTAACACCCTTATTAGACATATAAAACATAATACATATCTTCATAACATGGGGAATGAAAGAGAAAAATGGGTGAGCTCAGATTATCAGTAAGGGAAAACAAGGGAGACATATAAACATAATCATGAACATAAAGGTGTGATAACCTAATCATGAAAATAGAAGATCATGACCAACATATCAAAGATCATATACATGAATCATGGAATAAATATTTCGGATTAATAAGACATAAATCATAAGTAAATACTAACAGAGGAATAAAATGTGTAATTGTAGCAGACACATAAACATATAAAATGATTTCTATAGTATTCAAGGCATTTCTTAAAAGGCTATCTTGGTTTTATGGGTTCACATCCCATGCCATCTTAGTAGTAATGGTTCACTCTCATGGATATCTTATGAGTATGATTTTACTCCCCATACCATCTTGTTAGTCATGGTTCACTCCCATATGGGAATCATGGTGGTCAAGGTTCACACCCAAGACCATCTTAGTTTGTCTCATTAGATATAAATATTTACCCAGTGCATTCGAGGGAGATATAGGTCCCACCCATCTCATAATGAAATAATACATACATATGCCACAAAATTATAAACAATAATATCATAACCCATGAAAGGAAACGGGTATCATGAAAATGTAATCATATCATAACCTATGTAAAAATATACAGGTTTCATAATCATTTCATCAAAAGCATATCCCGTGAAAAGAAGTGGGTTTCAAAACCATATAAATTTTGAAAGAGAAATGGGTTTCATAAAAATCATGTCATCAAAACATAAACCATTCATATAAATAATATGAATAGAAACACATAATAATTTCCCCATAAATTCATGAGTACCACCAATATATGTCCTCTTATATGGGAAATAATTTTTAATGATCATTCAAAAATATTCATTGAAGAAAATATCCTTTATCTTTGAAAAAGGTTTTTTAAAATATTAAACCATTTGAAACCCATTTTCTTTGAAAATACTATTGAAACTTACAAAAAATCTTGAAATAATTTTGAAAAAAAATTCCTTGGAAACCTATAAATGAATATTGAAAACATTTTGAAAATTTTTTCCCTAAAAATATGTAAAAAAACCTTGAATCATTTTGAAAACCATTTTCCTTAAAAACATATAAAAATAATCTTTAAAAAAATTGAAAATTGTTTTCCTTGAAAACATATAAAATAATCTTCAAAAAAATTTAAAAACATTTTTCTTTTAAAAAACATTTAGAACATATAATTTATGTTTTAAAACATTTTTAAAACCATTTCATTGAAAATACTTCGAAAAATTATAAATAAGGATTGAAAAAGTTTTGAAAACCATTTCATTTAAAATACTTTAAAAACTAATAAATAAAGCATTTAAAACAAGAAAAAAAAATTAATCATTTTTCCTTGAAAATTATATTCAAATTTAATTTGAAAACATTTTCAAAATATTTTTTGAAAACATGGTTTTTGAAATAAAATAGATTTTTGACCGAAGAGAGAAATACGATCAAATTTTTTTCAAAATTTTTTTCTTAAGTATCTTAAGTATCAAAGAGTAGAAAATGGTAATAATAAATGGATATATATTTAAAAAATAGGGGATAAGGAAAATCATGATTTTTATTGAGATATGTATCATAATATTTTATCAATTGAATCATAATCATAGACAGTCTTGATAAATGATGAGATTGCTTCCCCAAACTCTCACCACATGGTAACTTGGGATCATACTCTGCATGTAAGAAAATGAAATTAAATTAAGCTTAATATATCATTAAAATAATTATATTGATGATATTACATGATAAATGGAATTATATAGGCCTCGAAAAATTATTTAGGTTCATAACAAAACATGAGTCTCAAAGAAGGAAATTTGAGACAAAACTACCTTACCTATTTGGTAACTTTTGAAACATAAACCTCATGAAATAAATATCATAGAATCTATATTTAAATACCAATAAATGTAATAATAATATTCATATAATACATTCTTGGTCATTATATACACCATGAAAAAGAAAAGAGTGGTGAATATTGCATGTATGCCATGGATATAAAAAGTGAGATGAAGTTCACTTACCTTGTCTCTTGAATCACACCGTAATTGTAAAAACCTAATGTATAATAAACATATATTTATTATAAATATTTTAAATAAACTTATTATTATATATAATATCATATATTATTCTATCATGGCTTTATATTACCCTCTTATTAACAATTTCATGTTAAGGTTTCGCTTTGGGTAATATCTGCTTTTCTCTTCATACATGTTTTAACTCATTATTAATGATCATATTACATAGATCATTATTTAATTACTTAAAAAATATAAAAAATTATATAAATATCATATATTTAGTATATATTTATTTATAATAATCTATAAATTGTAGAAAGATGAAATGGAAGACACTGTTCATGGAGATGGTAGATCATACGTACAAATGAACGTTGTTTCCATTTTGTTGTCATATTGAAAAAAAGTATGTAAATGAAATATATGTATATATGTATATAATATAATTAAATTATTTTTATTTTGTTATATATATCATATATGTTTACTAAAACCATCCTTAATACACTACATGTAAAGTGTGAACGAATTGTATCGCTTTGAGGTGGTGGTAGTCCACACATCCAAAAAATGTGATCGTATTTACACAAGATTGAATGTATAAAGTTATGTAATATAAAGTAATTAAAAAAGAATAAATATATTACAAATATCATATATATTATATATAAATAGTGTGTCCATCATAATTCCCCCCATGAAAGGTGGTAAAGGGAGAATGAATAATCTTCATTTTGAGAGGCGGTAGTTCGATGTCCACATAAACGGTAAGTTTGTTACCTATTAGATGGAAGTGTTTATATGTGTAGGTATAACCCTTAATATAACAAAATCTTAGAACATTTAATCTTCTTTTGTTATTGTATAATCATGGAATAAATAGAGTTGATGTGTTGGAGAAAGAAAATAATAAAAAGGAGCTCAAGGAAGGATGTAACCTCATTTGGGTAACTCCTATTGGTTTGAACCAAAGGGATTCCTTGGATGGAATTATGGCCAAATGGGGGATTCATCGAGGAAGGTAGGTTTTTGGGAAGTGAAATTTAAAGATATTATTTGTTGTAACCAAGGATTTTCTTTGTTGGATATGGAGTATGGTTTGTATTTGTTGTCAATCCACATTAGGTTGATCAGGGAGTTTGCAAGGAATGTAGTCTTATGATTGAAGATGAATAAAGTTTTTAAGGTGGCTCATTTTCGCAGTATTTTCCTAATTTTTAGGCCTCACAATAGGGAGTTAGTTTTTTTGGAAAATTATGGATTTCTACATAGAAATGAATGAGATGCGGAAATGTGAAGGAAACTAGAAAAGGAAGGGACCCGCGTAGCATGTGAAATGAACCGCGTACTATGTACTGGGAATGGTTCACGGATGATGAATGGCGCTATGTGGACTGGATTAAAATTATTTGTAGAATGGAAAATAGTTTGGGGTGAATGTTTGTGGTTCATTTAGAGGCTTTTAGTTCATGGGAGGTGACCAGTTGGCAGAACAGTGTATCATTCATAAAAACGAGGCAGAGTTTTGAGAAGCCATGAAGGGTGTCATTTTTGGAAATGAGGTGTAGATTTGTGCTGCTATGTAGGGAGAATGGAGGTACGTAGACTTCATAGGGAATATGGTTCGCATGATTTTTACGGTATGCAGTAAGGTGGTGTCATGTCGAATATTTTGTAAATATCAATTTAGCAAATTATGCAGATCTATTTGACTATATAAGGATAACCAATACCTTCATTAGAGAGAGACTCTGAGATTAAAAAACTAAGAAGAATTTAGAGAAATCTAGAAGTGTTTTGTGGGAAGATAACCCCACAATGATTTTAATTAAAAATATGAAAGTAATTCGGTTAATTCTAGAATAGTTCATGGAAGACAGTTCACAGAGGAGAAATAGTTTGTGGAAGAAGCAGTCTGTTAAAGGAGGTGGTATGCAGAGTAGAGTCTGTACATAGAGGAAGAACTCAGTCTGTGGTGATCTTGCAGTATGCGAACAAAGTGAGGCAGTATGTAGATTAAGGTAGTACGCAAAGGAAGGTGGTATGTGAGGGAAGAAGTGAAGGTATTTTGCGAACATGGTTTGCGAAGGTGGTAAACATTACCAATTTATAGAGGTATTATGCAGAGAACTCCATCACATGGATGAAGAAGTCCAGTTCACGAATTTTAATTTCATGAATGAAAAATACACTAAAAATTAGATTCTATATGTTAGGGAAAATAAGACTTCAACATATCATCTATCTACAATTAATGATGTGTGATTTAATGCTAACCCATTGAAGAAACCTTCATGTTGATAAACTGATTTTACATTCTTCCCAATGTATTCAAATAGGGGGAGTCAATGGAAGTGATCTTAGGGATGTAGTGTTATATCCCTCAAACCTTGTAAATTTAGTGTCCTTGTCAAAGAGTGATTGTGCTAAACTTTTTTACTCCAAAATTAGTGAAGATTAGTGGACATTGGTATAATCGAAAACCTGATGGCCTATTTTGATTGGGCATAGCCCTTATTGGTTAACCAAGCAAAATTTTTGTGTCCTCTCTTTTCATGAGATTTTTTTTCTACACTTTTTCATCACACGGGTTTAACAGATTCTTACCAATGTGAGAACAAGATCCATTACTTTAAAAGAAAAAGTTGACAATCTAATTCACCCCTCCCCTCTCAGGGTGTTTTGGGGTCCTTCTAGTGTTATCATAGGGTAAAGGTTGCTGGTATTAAATCTTCCCTTCATTTATACAATGTATAATATAATAAATGTAAGGGGAGTACCCATATTTGATGGAAGAAACTTTTAGATATGGAAGAATAGGATGAGATCTCATCTAAGATCTCTTAAAATAGAATTCATTTTTTCCACTGCACCAGGAATACAGGTTGTAATGACCCGACCCTATTTACCCAGAGTCAGTTCATTATTACATAACATTGGCATGATCAAAATAGATCATGTCTTGAGAGACCGATTAGTTTAGTTTCCTTGGAAGTACTAGATACATACATAAGTTTTAAATTACATCATGAAATAAAAAATAACAATGTTCCCCTTTGAACACACTCATATCCTTTGGCCTATCCCTACAAGATAATCATAATATACTTCTTCACATCTTGGAAAAAAGAAAACATAAGAAACGGATGAGCTCAGATGCTCAGTAAGGATAACAATATAGCGAAAACTATCATAAATAAGCATAAACATTTAAGGAAATGTATAAGACTAAAACACGAGCCTTTTAAACTTATACTTCAGCATAATATGGAAATGATAAATAAAATAATTTCATTTACTTATTCACACGGATGTTCTACTAGTCGAATAATAACATGTAATATCAATGGCTAATTTCATAATGATGGAATGCATAATTCCAGACATCATAACCACATAGTCAAGGCCTCGTGCCAAGAGTACAAATAATATTTTGTCAAGGCCTTGTTCCAATACACTAGTTTGCCTCATGAGACCTACTGATGCATCTAGAAGCTATTGCGGGCTCCACCCGTTACTTATTATGTCCAATGCATTCTTTATATGAAAAGTTTGAAACAGAACATAAACATTCGTATTAAAACTAGCATGTGAAATGTTAATACTTTAACCATAAACCATGAATGGTATAAAAATAAAACATCCTTAATAAAACATATCACAAAACCTTCAATACAATATGGAATATTGTATCATAATAAATCAACTTCAAACAAGTGTAAAATCCATCAAACGATGTTGACCTTGATGAAATCAAAACTATTTGAGAGAAATATCTCTTTCTATTTTAATATATTTTAAAAGTCACATAATTATAAAAGAAAACTTTTATTTTGATAATATTACTATAATCTTGTAAGGGGAGCTTTGAAGGATTATAACAGCGGAAAATAGCCGCACCCTCCGTATAAGTTAAAAAAACATTATTACCTTAATTTTTCGAAAAGGTCATAAAGTACCTTGTTTGGAAAATGATGGAAAGATTCCTTTAAAAAAATTTATAAAAATCAAAAAATGGTATAAATAACTTTAACTCATATTCTAGAAAATATTAAAAATGTTTTGAAATACATTTTTAAGAAACACTAATGAGGATGATAAAGAATTCCAAGAAGATTCTTACATATAAACAACCTCAGATAATAAAGAGATTGTAAAATTAACCCTTACCTTGTACTTTTCCTTAGTTTAGGGTACATTAAACTTTTTTATAATAGTTAAATAATAATTATTAAATTATAAAATAACCAGATACATAAATATGATATCATATATGATCTTCTAATATTTCTTTGTATATAATATTTCAGTAGTATCATTGTTTCGTGTGTTAACTGATTCATTTTCCTTTATATGTTTTGTTACATAAGTCGTGTTTGTATTGGATAGGATGTATTTGATTCATATCCAGAATTATATTCAGTTATTAATTTTTTTTAATCATAAATTGAAAATTATTCTTGAATGGTTACGATGGGGAATGAATCTCATCCCGTTCGTCGAGACAATAATCCGTACGTACGCACGAGCGACAATATCATTCTATTGATAGTGAAATCATATGTAATTGGATGGTATATTACATATACCAAATCATAAACATGTTATATTTTTTTATTTACATCAATTATACTCATTATTATACCCATCCAAATAATGAAGTGTTGAATAACAAACTACACCACGACGTAGAGACGGTAAGTTGTACATACCCACGTATGATGACTTTTTCATTGATAGGATGGATAGAATAATGAATATGGTTGTACCATATTTATAATAACATCAAAGTATGTATAAGGTACTGGATTTTTTATTTTGGTATGGAAACAACAAAGAAAGAGTATGTGGAAGAAGAAAAGAACTTTGAAAGAGGTGATGAAGTTATTACCTCTTCTTCGGGTGGTTCCTTTTTTATTTGATAAAAAGGGATCATTAGGTTAGATTTCTGATCAAAGTAAGGCCTCTAGGTTAAAGTGAGGGATGTTGAGAAGATATTTGAGTAGGGTTTGGCTGAGCCAAATGTATTTGGAGGTGTGATTTTGGGAGAAGGGGAAGTGCCTTTTTATAAGAGAGGTGAGGGTCACTTTAGGAAAATCTTGAAATATTATTTTATTATAAAATCATTACCGGTTTATAATGGATAAAAATGGATTTATTTCGATGATAAGGTGGTGATGGGTCGAAATCATCTCAAAAAATAGTTTTTAGACAATTTTAGGTCACCGTATTAACTTATCTTTTAGATTTAACTCTTAGTTAAATAGTTTAACTTTTACAATGTCTTCTTGTATTTTTATATTACATGGTTTATAAACGTACTATAAAATGCCAAGATATGATAAAGTGGTTCATTAATGACAAATATATAATTATTTAATTATTTTGACTAAACCCTATATTTTTAGGAATATTATATCATTTAATAATATAGTATTAGTTTAAAAACCCATTTATGTCAATTTTTACACTATTTAGTATTTGGTTTTTGTGAAAGTCAAAAAAACATGATTACTTAAAAAAAATATTAAATCAATCCTAACATGTCATATTAAACTATAAAATTATTTTAATGCTTAAAAAGTCACAATTTATATTTATTTGGACATTTATAATATCAATTATTTGAATCATTTATTAATAATATAATTACTGCATCATCATTAAGTCATAAATAAATTTATTTATTTAATGTATAAAAATTATAAATAAAACAAAATGATGTATGAAATCTTTTTATATTTATAATTAATATTTATAGTCGAATTTATCTTATGTATAACCCTATATTAAAAATGTTTTAGTTATTATACATTGAATTTAACACTTTTAACTCTTCTTTAAATAAAATAATAATAGATGTCCTAATCTAATAAAAGTGGATAAAAAGGATCATATTTTATTCCTACTATTAATTTTGGTCAAAAAAATTATCCAATAGAATTAGGACATGTGTTAGGGTAATTATAATATCATTTTTACTTTTAATTACCCTATTTAATTTTAACCGTGGTAAATAAAATTCAAAAGTTACTATACACCAAGAATTATTTTCATCCTATTGAACCAAATTTTACTTACTCATGTAAATTATGTCTCTCAAATTTGTGAAATTAAGTTCATATAAGCATTAAAATTATGTTTTACGCAAATTTTCAAATGTGCCTAGAAGGTGCGTAAAAGGAGTTAAATAGTTCAACAAAATTTTATATAATTAATCTTATTATAAAATGACTCCACTAAATTACATTGAACTAATATAGGTATTATGTATCTATTTATAATTAAAATAAATTTAAATATAATAATTAATCTTTTAAATAAAAAGTTGGTTTTAATAAAAAACGTAGTGTTTTTCACTATTCATCAAAAATTGAAAGTTTTCAGAAAAATACCAAAAATTCACCCTAAGCTAATTTGGATATTATGAATCCAAAAATGAAGACCTTTTTGAAAAATAAAATTAAAAAAATTTCAGAAAGTGGGTATCACTATTCATAACTGTTTTTTAAACGTCTGGTTTTATTGGTCGTGGTGTGCTAGAACTAGAAGTTGTGTACAACGCAAGCTATAGTATTATTCAAAGAGAGGTTTATCATGGAAGATTAGGCTTTTATATATGTCATTGATAAAATTGGGATTTCTATGACTGATACAGATAAAAAAATGCTTAATGTAGATGCCAAAGCATAGAATTCCCCCAATGTAGCTATTTCAGATTAGATATATCTAAATGTGGTGATCTATACGTTAGAAAAGTTCATGTGGGAAAAACTAGAGAATGGTTATGAAGGTGACAACAAAGTAAAGGAGAAAAAACTACATGTTTTTCGCAACAGGTTTGAGGATCTAAAGATTCACCCTAAAAAATTATAGATACATTTTTCAATTGAATTACTAAAGTTGTTGGAGAAATACGAGAACTTGGTGAAGAAATCAAAGACATTTATATTGTAAATAAAATATTGAGAAGAATTACACCTCTAAAAATGAAAAGGTGTCATCCCATGAAGAAATGGATTTTCCAAACTTTCTCTGGATGATCTTTTGAGAACCCTGGTGGCATATGACATGATAGTCAAACCAGAAGATGTAACGACTTGAGTAAGTAGGTAAATGGAATTAAAAGCCATGGACAAACAAGAAATTTTAGTAGATAGTATTGATGAATATAATGAGGGAAAAGAAATTATTTCTCTCATTTCCAAGAAATTCAAGCTAAGAAAAGGTAAATTTTAAGAAAAGTTAACTTGGGATTGCTTTTGTTGTGGAAGAGTTGGGTACACTGCCTCTTGGTTCACAAGAAAGTTCGATGATGAAGAAATTGAAGTTGAAGACATGAAAAATCCTGAGAAAAGGTTTTTAAAAATAAGGATACTCCATGTTTAGTGACAAACAATAGAGAAAGGTGTTTGTATCTAAAGAAGAAGATGATGATCATGAATTCTTTTAGGAAGAAGAAACAGAATTTAAATCTGGAATCCATTTGTCAATGATGGATACGATTAAAAAATAAAAACCATTGGGATATGAAGCTAGATATATTGAGTTGACCACTGATGTCTATATCAAGATTCAAATTAAGGATACTTTTGGTAAGAATGAGAGTCAATGTAAGAGATGAAAAAAGTCTAAAGAAATTGTTGAAGAGTCATTAGAATATGTTGATATACTAGAAGATGAATTTTTTTAAAGGTTGGGGTCGAAGCCTCAATTTATTATTTTAAAGCAAATACCTCTTTAGACTGGGTAGAGGGTGACCCATTACATATCCCAAAGTCCCAAGGCCAAGTGGCCTGAATAAAAGGCTTGAAAGCCCATTTTTAGCCCAAAGGACCCCTCGGTGAACAGTACTGCTACAGTACCCGCGCTTCTATAATACCTGCTACAGTATATCCACTGCTACAGTACCTACAACAGTCCCTTCGCCGCTACAGTGTCGTCGTTGCTGCAGTTTCACGACTATTACGGTACTGCTACAGTGCCCCTGCTACAGTAACCCAGAAATTCGCCCTTTCCCGGATTTGATCATGGGACTTTTTTTATGCCAACCAGGAGCCTGTACCACTAGGGTACAGGCTCGTTGGCTGGAAGATGAATTTTTTTGACTTGAGGATGTAGTAAAGGAATATTCCCAACTTTTGAAAGGTTCGAAGATATTTTTGAACTAAAGATTATAATTGAAGAACAGGAAAAGGTTATTAATGACCTTAACTTGAGACTGGAGGAAAAGTCCAAAACTATTGAGGAACTAGAAGAAGAAGAAGTTACTCTTTGGAGTATACATGAAAGTGAATCAAGTCCAAAATAAACAAAGAAGAAAATTCAATTTGCAAATTCTCAGATGATGAGATGATAGAGAGATTAAACTGTGATTCAAATGGAGTTTAAAAGGTTCTAAATGATCAAAGAACCTCATACATGAGAAACATAGGAATTGGTTATAATGGTGAAAATTTGAATGTTGGATGTAAAATGGACCAAAATAAAAGTATGTTTAAAGTCAGAAATATCACAAAGAAACCTGAAGTCCAAACAAATAATGTCTCAAATCAGACTGAAAGGTGGTCTGAAACTTATCTTCAATTTTCCCAAGATGATATATTGTCAAACAATCCTTCTAATAAAGTTGATATGAAACTGAATAGAAGTGAAAAGACATTTCCACTTATGAAATGTAAATTTTTTGGTTATCTGGTCCATACCATGTCATAATATGAAAAGGTAAGGAACTATTTGAATAGGGAAGAGCTAGGAATTCAACAAAATATAATGAATTTATATCCTAATTCTTATAGAAGAAATAGTTTCTATGGATATTGTTTTCATTGTTCTAACTTTGGCCACAAAACTGTTGATTTCAAGTAGAGGAATGGCAAGAACAATTCGTACAGAACTTAGAGACGAGTCAATAATTCCTAACCAAACTATTGTTATTACAAACATGTTTTCTCCTTTGGAATAATAATATGATTATGATGAACCTGTTCACATGGAAAATATATTTAAAAATCTATATTTATCCTTTAATCAAACTAATATTTCTTGTAAGGAAAAGAAGAAAATTGAAAAATCCAACCTTGGAAAAGTAGTTCTCAAAGCTATCAAGAAAAGAAGCACTTAGATTCTTGATAGTGGGTTCTCATTCCATATGATAGTAAATGTTGACCTATTAACAAGTGTCATGGGAAAGGTCTATGGAACAGTGGGATTCGATAAAGATGGTGCTTTGAATATCAAAGAGAGTGGAAGTACTGAATTGTTCGATGGTAAGATAATGAAGACCAAAGTTATTTATGTGGGTGGTTTGAATCACAATCTCTTGGGTGTTATTCAACTACATGACACAAGAATTATAGTGACATTCAATCAAATGGGTGCACTATAAAAGTAAGAATAGGGGATTCCCTCATGAAAGGTTACAGAAAAAATGGCAACTTATATCACGTTGAAATAAAGAGAACATTTTCTACATGAATTTTGAAGAAGAAGAAAAATTATGGCACCATAGGTTGGGTCAAATCAATCAAAAATACATGGAAAATATATCTAAGCTAAATATAGTCATGGATATCCTCAATCTGAATCATTAAGAGGAAAATATAGGTGATGCATGCATTCGAGGGATGTTTGTATGCAGTTCATATCAGCCAAAGAAGAAAAGGGAATCAAATCATCTTGATCTCATTCATACAGATGTATGTGGTCCGATAATTGTTTTTGGAACTCATGGAGAAAGGTAATTCATTATTTTCATTTATGATTGTAGTATAATGGATTTTGTGATGGTTATACATAGGAAACAATAAGTGCTTGATTGCATGAAAACTTATCACTGAATAGCCGAGAATGGTACTAGAAAGATAATAAAAGTTTTGCGGTTTGATAATGGTGTAGAATATACATCCATTTATTTTGAAAACCACCTAGAGAAACATGGGATACAACATGAGGTGGATGCTATGAGAACTCTGCAGCAAATAGAGTTATTGAGTGCTAGAATCGACAAGTGAACAGTATGGCCTAAACTAGGTTGATTGAGAGTCGTATCTCTCACCATTACTGGAGATAGGTTTTACAAACTTTAGTTTATATTCATAGCTTAATAGGTCTTTATATAGGGGAAACCAAGACAAACTATGAGTTATGTCATGGAAGGAACCCCTCTTTGAAGTATTTTCATGTTTTCAGAAGTAAATACTTTATCTGAAACAACGAAAGAAATCAAGGAAAGTATGGAGATACTATAAATGAAGGATTATTCCATGGATATTAAATGAATATAAAATCCTAAAAATGATCTAATAAAACTCTTGGATTTTTTTGGAAAGCAATGATGTGAATGTAATGCCCCGACCCCTGTTACCTAGATTCGGTACATTATTTTAATACATTGGCATGATAACAAGGAAGCAAGTCCCAAAGGACTGATTAGTTTAGTAGTCCTGGAAAATAGATTATATAAATGAACATAACATTATATTATAAAATCAAAAACTACAAAAAAATTGTATCCATTGACCACATTCATACCCCTTAGACTATCCCTACAGATTAGTCATAATATACTTTTTTGCATCCTAGGAAAAATAATACATAGAAAGGGGTGAGCTCAGATTCTCAGTAAACTCTCATAAATAAGTGTAAACATTTAAGGAAATGTATAATAATAAAACATAATACTTTTAAACATAAACTTCTACAAAATATGGACAATAAAAATCAAATAATTACGTTTAATTATTCACATGGATATTCTACTAGTCGAATAATCACATGAAATATCAAATTGAAAATTTCATAACGAAGGAATGCATAATGCCAGACTTCATAACCACATAGTCAAGGCCTTGTGCCAAGACTAAAAAATAAAATTTTGTCAAGTCCATGTTCCAGACACTAGTTTGTCTCATGAGGCCTACAGATGCATCAAGGATCTATAGAGGGCTCCACCCGTCACTTACTATGTCCAATTCATTCCTCACATGAAAAGGTTTAAACATAACATAAACATTCATATTAAAACTAGAATACTAAATGTCAATACATTATCCATAAACCATGAATGGTATAAAAATAACACATCCACAGTAAACCATATCACAAAAACTTCAATATAATATGGAAGATTTGTATCATAATAAATCAACCTCGATCAAGAATAATATATTGTAAAGGATGTTGAAATAGTTGAAAATGACCAGTAAAAATCTTTGAGAGAAATATCCTTTTTTCATGAAATCATTTAAAAGTCACATAATTTATAAAGGAATTCATTTATAAGATAGTTTTGAATCAACGTGTCCCATACCACTTTTAAACTTTTGAATAGAATTAACATTTTAAAACATTCATGTCCATATAAATAAATCCTTAAACCCATTTTTAAAACAAGGACATTAATGACAAAGGTTTAGAAGAATAAATCTTTAAAACATTTAAAATGATGTTTTAGTAAAAAAGTCCCTTAAAAATAATCCCTTTGAAAACACTTTTATGAAACATGGACATGGCTAATAAATATTTCCCAAAAGATACTTACGTATAAAAAACCTCGGATAATAAAGAGATTGAAAAATTAACCCTTACCTTGCTCTTTTCTTTGGTCGAGGGTACGTTTAACCTCCTGTATAATGACCATAGTATGTTATTAAATTATACCAGAACCATATTCATATTTATTATATCATACATGATTCATTTATGACTTTATACTACCCATTTAATAATGATTTTGATGTTAAATTAACATTTCAGGTAATAATCACTTTCTTTATCATATGTGTTTTAACTTATTATTCTTGATCGTATCATTTAGATCATGATTTACATACTTCCAAAATATAAAACATGATTTATATATCATATATATTTAGAATATAAATATGTATAATAGATAGATATATGAAATGGAAAACACCGTTTATGGAGACAGTAGGTCATACATACACATAAACGCTGTTTCCGTTTCCATATCGTATTGAATGGAAGTAAGTGAATAAAATATATGTAAGTACAAACACACACACATATATATATATATATATTCAGTAGCATTCTTATTTCATATAATACATACTTATTAATAATATATATTTTTATAATCATTGTTTAATGGTGAATGTGGAAATGAATCTCATCGCATTGTGGAGACGGTAATCTATATGTATGCATGAGCGACAATATAATTATATTTATGGTGAAATTGTATGTATTTGGAGGTGTGATTTTGAGAGAAGGGGAAGTTCCCTTTTATAAGAGGGGTGAGGGTCACTTTAGTGAAAGATTAATATATTAATTTATTATACAATCATATTCGGTTTATAATGGATCAATGTGAATTTATTTCAAGCCTTAGGTGGTTATGGGTCGAAATCCTCTCAACCAATAGGTTTTAGACAAGTTTATGTTACAATATTAACCTTATCTTTTAGATTTAACTCTTGGTTAAATAGTTTAACTTTTACCGTGTCTTCTTTTATTCTTACACTATATGGTTAATAAACATACTCAAAACTTCCAAGAGAACCTCAAGTGGTTCATTAATGACATATATAATATTATTTAATTCCATTGGCCGAGCCTTAGATTTTTAGTAATATTTTATCAACCAATAATATAGTATTTTTTTTTAAAAATAATATATGTCAATTTTGATACTATTTGTTATTTTGTTTTTGTTAAAGTCATAACAGACTTATCACTTCAAAAAAAATTATCTAATCAATCATAACATGTCATATTAACATATAAAATTCATGGATGTTATCAAAACGTTTAAATTATATTTATTTTAATATTTATAATACCATTTATTTGATTCTTTCATTAATAATGTAATTACTGCATCATCATTGTGTCATAAATAAATTTAATTATTTAATGTATAAAAATTATAAATAAAATACCATGATGAATGAAATCATTGTATATTTCTAATGAATATTTATAGTAAACTTTATCTTATGTATAACCCAATATTAAAAATGGTTTAATTAGTAAACATTAAATTTAACACTTTTAACTCTTCTTCAAATAAAATAATAATAAATACGCTATTCTAATCCAAGTGTACCAAAAGAATCATATTATATTCCTAAGGTTGTTTTTGTTTGAATTACACTTATCCAATAGAATTAGGACATGTTTTAGGGTAATTATAATATCATTTTTACCTTTAATTACCCTATTTACTTTTAATTGTGATAAATAAATGTCAAAAGTTACTATTCACCAAAAATTATTTTCATCTTATTGAACCAGATTTTACTTACTGATATTAACCGTGTCTCTTTGATTTTTTAAATTCAACTCACAGAAGCGGTAAAATTATGTTTTATTCAAATCTTCAAAGGCTTCTAGAAGGTGGGTAAAAGACGGTAAAAAGTTCAATAAAAATTTATATATCTAAACTTATTATAAAATGAATCCAATGAATTATATTGAACATATATAGGTATTAGGTATCTATTCTGACCTAAAATAAATTAAAATAAAATAACTAATAATTTTAAAAAAAGTCAGTTTTAAACAATAACGTAGTGTTTCTCACTATTCATCATAAATTGAATGTTTTCAGAAAAATACAAAAAATTCACCCTAAGTTTATTTTCATTTTCTGAATTCAAAAATGAAGTCTATTTTACCAAATTAAAAACATATAAGTTTCATTTATTAATTACAAATTAATCCTCGTTCTCAAAACCAAAAAGCGGGTTTTTAAAAAGTAAAGACTATCAAAAGATTGACATGTTTTTATGTAAAATTTAAATGTGAAATTACTTATAATGACCTATATTGTATTAAATGATAAAAATAAAATCTAATTATACTTCAAAACCATTTAAATACATAATTTTCACCATCAATTATTTCAATTAAAAATGTTGTTTTCAATTAAGACATGGTATTTTTCAAAATATAAAAGTTATTAGAAAAGTACCAAAAATTTATCCAAATTAAATTTTTATGTCCCACTTCTAAAGGAGAATTTAATTTAATTAAATTTAATATATAAAGGTGTTAAATATTGGATTTAATAAGGGTTCTCCATTAAAATGTGGTAAAATTACATTTTTTGAAAAATACATCTGTCATCTGAAAAAATGAAATTGTTCTTATATTATGTCTAAGAAACACGTAATATGGATGCTAAAATTATATAGAGTATATAATATTAAATATGCAGTTAATAATATTCATAACCTCTTCTTGAGCGGCTTGTTGGGTAAGCTGTAGTGCGCTCAAACTCGATGTTGCGTGTAGCGCAAGTTATTGAATTACTTTAATGAGATAATGTACTATGAAATCTTGGGGTGTTAAAGTGAATATCATTAAAGATAAAACCACAAATAGCTCAAAGAATTCATCTTCTAGTATGATAAAAGATGAGGAAGAATGTGGATATGGAACAGATCCAAATACAGAAGTTTAGGAAGGCCTGGAAAACATCCATGAGTCAAATCATTATGTTGAATCAGAAGCATAATACGAAGAAGAAAACATGGGTGAAGAAAATTCTTATGAACATTACCGGAGAAATCAAAGAACAAAAATTGATCAATCAAACATCATTGAGGATTGGACAGCTCCCACATAGATAAGGATAATGAGGAATAGTGCACAATCTCAGTTCTTTTCAATTATGGAATCATCTTCATTTGAAGAGGCTGTAATGGATGAATCATGGGTTAAGGCCATGAATAAAGAATTGGATAATATTGATAAGAAATAAACATAGGATCTAGTTAAGAGACTTGAAACCCATGATGTTATTGGTACGAAGTGGGTTTCTAAAAAAAATCGACAAGCATGGAAATTTGATCAGAAATAAGGAACGACTTGTTTGTAAAGTCTATTCATAGATTGAAGGTGTTCATGTTGAAGAAACATTTTCCTCGTGGGCTAGACTAGTTTCAATCATACTGTTTCATTACATGGAAATTCAAATAGGATACAAAGTTTATCAAATGGATGTCAAGATATCTTTATTAAATCGTTTTCTTGATGAAGAATCCTATATTGAACAACCAGTGGGATTTATTCTTTGAAATGATGAAATAAAATTTTTTACGTTAAAGAAGGCTCTATATGGTGTGAAAGATGAACCATGAGAATGATACTCTCAGCTGAATTCTTATCTGAAGAAGCTAAAATTTAAAAGAGAAAGAGTGGATCACAATATTTTTGGGAAGAATTATCAAACAAACTAGTTTGTGGTTCTAGTGTGAATAGATGGTATTATATTTGGAGGAAGAAGGAAAGGATCAGTGGATGAATATTCCTATCACATAAAATCATAATTTTAAATGTCTATGATTGGTGATCTCACGTACCTCTTGGGGTTGCAATTGATTTAGAGGAAAGATTATACATTCATTTCTTAGGAAAATTATGCAAGAGATTTTTTTAATAAATTCAATATGCATTAATCCAAACCAATGTCGACTCCGAATTAGGTTGTAACTAAACATATAAAGCTAGAGGATGAGACTTATATAGATCCCACACTATAAAGTTGAATCATCTTAATCTTATTTTACTTGACTGCAACACGACCAGATATTTTCTTTACAACATTCTTAGCTACCCAATTTCAAAGTAATACAAAAGACAAACATATTGAAGTAGTGAAAATAATCATGAGGTACATTCAAGGAAACCACAATTTTGACTTATTATTTTCTGTATGAAGAGATGGTGAGCTATCATCATTTTCTTATGCTGACTGGGCTAGAGATGTTGTTGATAGAAAGTACACAAGTGGTCGAGCATTCTTTATTGGAAATAAATGTGTGGTTTGGTTGACTAAGAAATAGGAAATTACTTATCTTAGTACTTCTAAAGATGAGTATATCTTTGCTACAAAGTCTTTCACTCAACTACTATGGAAGAAGAAACAACTTACTAATACTGGTGATGAGGTGAAACAACCGATGGTGATTCATTGTGATAAAAAGAGTGCAATTTATCTTACAAAGAATTGTGTTCAATATTCTCATATGAAACACATTGAAATCGGATATCACTTCATCAAGGATAATGTTGAATAAGTCATGATTAAAATGGGTCATGTTGGAACAGATGATCAAGTGGATGACATACTGACCAAGCCATTATCAACACATGTGTTCGAGAATCATCAGTTGAACCTCATTGTTCAACCACCTCTCAGTGCATGAGGTGGTTACGTAGGTTCCCCCCTCCCCCATTGTTCTATTATGTTAATCTATTTTCTAAAGTATTACAGGTTTATGGGTGATATGTGATCTAGGGGAGTTTGATTTGAGTTCAATAATCCAAAATTTGATTCTTTAAGTTTATTGAAAATAGGTTAAAATAGAGAAATTAAATGATGATGCAATATTTTTTTGGATGTTTACAAGAAGATGGAGAATAGAGAACTTTGAAAAAGGTACAATAAGGGAGAATGAAGTGTTAAAAAAGGGAGAAAAGGAGAATAGATAAAAAAATTCTATATTATGAGGAAATAGTCAGAGCTATGATTTGACATCTTTAAGCATTCCATGACACAAGAAGACAATTCATGCTCCTATTGTTTTCTACGCTGATCTTTGCTCATGTAGACTTAGAGTGTGGGTTGATTTGTTTCTTATGTATCATGTTTTTTGTTGTAGGTGATTCGTTGAATTTATCTATGGACTTCCAACAAACCCAAGGGGAGATTATTGGAATAAAGGATGTTCTTTGATAGATATGGAGTATGGTTTGTGTTTGTTTTCAATCCACATTAGGTTGATCAAGGTTTTTTTAAGTAATGTGGTCTTACAATTGAGGATAAAATAATTATTGATGATGATGCAGTTTCCCAGTGTTTTCCATGTTTTTGGGCCTCAAAATCAGGATTTGTTTTGTCAAAGGATATATTTATACATAGAAGTGAATGAGGTGCGGAATGGCGAAGGAAATCAGAAAGGGAAGGGAACCACATAGCATGGGACATGAACCACGTACGATGTACTGGGAATGATTCGCAGATGGTGAAGGGTGCTACGCGGAAAAGATAAAAATTGTTCGTGGAATAGAAAATAGTTGCAAGTGAAGGTTTTGGGTTCACATTGTGGGATGTAGTTTGCAGTGGGTGAATAGTTTTTGGGATGGTGTTTCGTTTACGAAAACAAGGCAGAGTTTTGAGAAACTATGAAGGGTGTAATTTACAGAAATGATGTGGAGATTTGTGCTGCCAGGTAGAGAGAATGGAGGTACATGGACCGCATAGGGAAAATGGTTCGTAGGAGATTCAAGGTACATGGTAAAGGTGGTGTCATATCGAAGATTTGGTATTAATCTGTTTAGTGGATTATGCAGATCTATTTTCCTATATAAAAAGATATAATCCAATCATTAGAGAGTGGATTTGAGACTAAAAATATGAGAGGAATTCATCAAAATCTAGAAGTGGGTCGTAAAAATACAACCCTACAAAGAGATTAATTAAAAATTTGAAAGGAATTTAGGGAAATCTAGAATAGTTTATGGAAGGCAGTTTGTGGAGGATAAATATTTCGTTGATAAAGTAGTCTTTTAAAGGAGGTGGTAAATGAAGTAGAGTTTATACATGGAGGAATAACTTAGTCTATGGTGCTCTTACAATATGTGGAGAAAGTGAGACAGTACACAAAGCAAGGCAGTATACAAAGAAAGACAGTGTGCGGGAGCATAAGTGAAGGTAGTTCGTGAATGTGGTTTGCAAAGGCAGTTCGCAAATGTGGTTTGCGAAGGTGGTACAATTCTTGGTTTTCATAAGTGGTATGTGGAGGTGGTAGGTGGAGCACTACAGTATGCAAAGGAAGAAGTCCAGTTTTTAGAGGTCAAGTTCGAGAATAAACAGTATATGGAAAAGTAGATTACATCTGTAGGGGAAAATATGACTTCAACAGAGAATCTATCTATAGTTAAGGTTGAATGATTTAATTCCAACCCATTGAAGTGATCTTTAAGTCAATAAATTGAATTCATATTCTTCTCAAAGTAGTGAGAAAGGGGGAGTCAATGGAAGTGATCTGAGGGACATAGTGTGTTATCCCTAAAACCTTGTAAAGGCAGTGCGCCTGGAACTGATAGGTTGTGATAAACATTTGTACCACACTACTAGTGAATATTAGTGAACTTTGGTATGACTGAAAACCTATTAGAATATTCTCCTTGATGTATCCATTAATGGTGAACTAAGTAAAATGGTTGTGTCCTCGATTTTCATGTGATTGTTTGTTTTCTTCACTTTCTCATCATACAGGTTTAACAGGTTCCTACCAATGTGGGAACAAGATCTATTAGTTTAAAAGAAAATGTTGACACCCTTATTCACCCCTCCCCTCTAAGGGTGTTTATAGGTCATTCATTATATAAAACTTAGTGGTTTGAGAGGTGTGATTAAGTGGGAGATGAGGAGGACTTTTTATAGTGGAGGAAAAGTGACACTCTTGTAAATAACAAAAGGTTTAGAATAATGGGTGGTGTACCTTACCTAATATGCATCCAAAATGAAAAAAATAATGGATTAAAGGTGAATAATGGCTGAAAAAATTCTACACCACAAAAAAATAAGTGCATTTTTATTATTTTATTCCCTAACTTCTATGTTTTCCCAATTTTAACATTTTTTGTTTTTATTAAAGTATCTAGTATTATAAAATAAGTAAGTTAACCATTAAGAATAAAATAAAGTGAGATTTATTATAAAAAATACACCGAATATATTATAATTTGGATTTATAATTTACAAAATAAAAATACAATGTATTTGGGAAATTAATTTTAAAATAAACGCATGTAATGCACAAAAATACTGCTTTATTTGGGGAAATGCTAACAATGTTTTTACTATCTAAAAGTAAATATGTTAATTATTAAATATTAATTTGTCCATTAATTGACCATATTTTATATTTATTAACACTTAAAAATAACTTAGAATAAAGTAATTTTTTTTATTAAATATAAATCATTTAATAAAATATCATTTCTTGTAAAACAACATTATTTTCATATTGAAATTATTTAATTAATTTTAATTTAATAAATATAAAAAAATTAATAAAAAGATATTAAGTTCATCCTTGTTAAGGTCTCTCTAAAGGGTTACTTTAAATACAACAAAGTTTTCAGATAAGCTAACCCCCTCTTTACCATTCTTTTCTCGATTTCCAATGATTACTTAGTCAGATTGCTCACTCACATTGTGGATCAAAACAATCTTAATCTGATTCATGCTTCTATAAATTTAAATTTCCTCATGCATCTCTTATATGTAGATCATATCATCCTTTTTTATAAGGAGAAAAAATGAATATTCAAAATCTCAAAAGTTCCCTCTCACACTATGAAAAAGTTTCTGGACAAACCATTAGTTGAAAAAACTCTTTTATCTTTATTGGGAATAGGTTTCCTCCTAATAGAAAATCCAATATTATTAATGAATAAGGTATTAAATAATGATACTTTACCTTCACCTATCTTGTTGTTCCCGTTTTTTGGGGCATACCCAAATCTAGTTACTTCTCTAAATCATTCGACCAAATCCTTTACCAACTTTACTCAGTGAAAGGAAACTACCTTTCTATAGTTGGAAGGATCTATAAAGTAAAATCTACCATTGTTTCTAAAATTTTGTATTCTTTGATGGTTTATAAATGGCCTGTTGGTCTCTTAAAAAAATAAATGTCTCCATCAAAAACATTTTCTGGAGTGGAAGTACACTTGAAAGGAAACTGGTGACTATTCCTTGGTCTACCTATTGAAAATCATTGGATAAGGGTGGTCTCTTCATTAAAAATCATAAACTCTTTAATGATTCCTTACATGATATACTAACCTGAAACTTACTTCATAATGACTCTAATTCCATTTATTTCATTAAAAATTGGTTTCTTGAGAAATTGAAGAAAGGAAATTTGAATTATATGAGCTCTGCCATTTGGTCATCCATTAAGAATGCTTTTTCCAACATCATGTCTAACTCTAGATGGATGGTTAACAGAGATTATTTCACGAATTTATGGCTTGAAAACTAGACTGGTTCTCCTTTAATCTCTATGGTTTCCCCCAATCAACTACTTGAACACACTAATTGTACTATTTATGTTTTTTAAACTATCACATATTTAATTTACCAAAAAAAATTAGCCATGTCATTGAAAACTCCCCCTTTCCAACATTTATGATGTTTTAATTTGGGAACCTACATATAATGGTATCCTAGATTCAAAAAAAATAACAACCATTTTTTAGTAATTCTGATAATTATTCTTATTGGCATAATTTTTTTGATAAAATATGGTTAAATCCTTCAAGACTCACTCTTATTTGGTGTATTTCTCACAATAGGGTTCCCAATGGTATTTTTCATCAATATTTTGGAATTAAACTTTGCTCTAAATTTCACCTTTGTAACTATTTTATAGAATATGTTAACAACTTATTTATTTCATGTACTACTTCTACTACTCTTTGAAATTATTTTTTTGATCTTTTTGAGTGAATATGGTTACTTCATGACTCAATCAACTCTGAACTTCAACATTGTGTGGATATAGAAACCTATTAACAAATTAAGAATCTCTTATTAATTATTGTTGTTGAGCTCTTACATGTGCTCGAGTGTGACAGGAATGCTCTTATTCATAATAATTCCTTATTTAGTTTAAATGATGTTTGGATGCTGATCCTCATTTCTATTCAGGGTATTACTTAGATTCATAATGGACTTTGGAATAACACAATGAGAAACTTTTGGATTCTGCATAAAGTTGGGATTAATGGTATTTATCATCTTCCTAGACACACTTTTTAAGTGTTCTGGAAAGCTCTTCTCCTAGGATAGATTAAAGTTAATGTTGATGGTTCCTCTAAATGAAACCCAGGCCCCTCTGGTTATAGAGAAATTTATAGAAACCGCTTTGGGAAGCTTCTTGTTTGTTTCTATGGTAGTTATGGCATTCCCTCATCTCGAGAGGCTGAAATGATGAGGGTGATCCATGTTATCTCTTTCATGAAGAAACATGGTTGGAACAATATTTGTATTGAAATTGATTCAACTACAATCATGCAAGATCTTTGGAATGGTGTAGTGCACCTTTCATGGCCACTTACAACATGTTGGGTGGATTGTCTTCAACTGCTTATGGATATTAGCTATATTTTCACTCATGCATTTTGTGAAGCGAACAAGGTTGAAGATGGTCTTGCTAATATGGGATTAAACTATGAAATTACTCGGATGGATGGTCTCCCTATTTATTTACATCCTCTTTATGATAAGTATTGTAAAAAATCTCATCTTTTAGACTCATGTAGTCATTTTTATCTTTAAAAATAATAAGTGCTTTGGTCTTTGACCAAGGCACCACCTTATTTTTAAACAAAAGTATTTTCACTATTGATAAAAAAATGAAACATCTCAGAAATATACCAAATACTCACCCTAATCTAATATCAACATTATGAATTTAAAAAAATCATGTTTATTTTGAAAATAAAAAATTATAAATGTCACAAAAATTAGTTTTAACCAAGGTTCACTATTAAAATGTAGTAAAACTCAATATTTCATGTAATGCATGATAACTCGGTGTCATGTATAGCTCAAGAAAATCAAAGTGTTTCATGTAATGCACGATCAACATGAAAGATCTATAATGAACCTTTGGAAACCTTGGCCCTTCGGGGATATTATCCTCCCTTCAGTGACGAAGACACCAATAGCAGCTCCTCCCCCTTGGTGGGGGAAGGGGAATCATCGTTAAATGAGCGAGGAAGATTCTTTCGGCCTTTTACCAATCCCGAATTTCTTCCTCCATTCCTGGAAGTTTCGCTATGCCTAAAGGTTCCATAAATTCTTGATGGCATTCCAAATCTTCAGCTCTCGTCCTCCGAGTTTGCGAAAACCTCATCCCTCTTGAATCGCACACTGGTTTCTCGCTTTAAGCACATAAGACCTTCAATCGATTCCTTCGATCGGTTTGTCTTCGGTTGTTGGGGCCTCTAAGAAAGGGTGGTTGTTGGATTTCTCGACATCCGACATATCATGATTAATTTTTAATTGTAATCGGATCTCTTCAAGGAATGGTCGTAAGCACCTCGTAACTTCAATGTTTTTCATTTCTTCCTCCTACGGTGGTCCTTCGATTTACATATGAATCGGGATTCTCCTGCTACGACGGTTTGGGTAAGTTTCCCAAATCTTCCCTTACCTTTTCAGAACCCTTCGGTGATTCAGATGATAGGCAACCTCGTTGGATGATTTCTGTGTTCTGATATCCGCAACGAGGTCGTGTGTCACCCGGTGAACCCTCATGTCTGTATCGATGTGGATGCTTCTCGTTTGCCCTTTGATTATGTTTGGATCACTATCAGAGAATATTGAAGGTGGAAGAAGCAGGTGGTATATGAGAATTGGACTGATTTCTATCCATCTTGCAAGCATTTGGGACACTCTTTTGAGGGTTTTTGCAGGAGAGACACTAATCCATCATTGGAGGTTAGACGCAGGGGGAAGTAGGTTGTGGAAAGAAAAGAAAATGTTGCATCGGGTGAAATCCTGGAGGTGGTTGCGGTGTCTGTTCTGGTCAAGGAGGTTTTGGGACCCAAAGCTGGGGGAACTCCGAGACCTGTGGTTAAGGATCTCTGGAAGGATGCTCACAAGGTGACGGCAATGGATGTTCATACTACTAAAAATCCAATAGTTTTGGAATCACATGTTAACCCGACAGTTGCAGAGGTTTTCAACAGGTTATGGTAGGATTTGGAGGGCTCCTCTATTTCCTTGGCTAGGAAGGAGTCTGGCTCGGGTTTCCAAGATGATTGTTTGATGGAGCACATGGATAGGGAAATTTCGGGAAAGGTACAGAGGGTGGGGATAAAGGGAACTACCTTAGGTGTGGCCAGTCCGAATGGTACTGGGGGTTCTAGAGGATTAGACCCCTCAACTCGACCCTTCCTCACTCTAACCAACAGATTTGAAGGCCTTTCAGAAGAAATTTTTTAAGAAGGTTTGGATTCTGGTCTTGTTCTCGGTGGTGATGCTAAGGGGGCCTGTGTGGAAGGGCACATTAAAGTTATGTTGGGTTACGAAGACATCCCTAAGACCGAAGAATAGGATGCTGCAGCGGTTGAGTGTCTTGCCTCGACTGATATTAACACACCGGTTACAATGAGTGGGAATTATTCAGGTTGCAAGGATAATACACCTAAGACCATAGGGAAAAATTCTTCTGAGGTAAATAAGGAAATATGAGTGGTCTAACATTCCTGTCATTTAGTGACATTTTTCAGAATGGGACTGGTAGGATGACTGAGTGCGCAAAACCTATATCTACTACACCAAGAAGACGAACAAGGAAATATTACTCTTACCTTCCACGACCGATGTGTACTAAATATTCCCTTAAGAGGGACAATGGTGTGATTATTGCCTTCAAAAAAGACAGCTTAATCAAACAACCTTTCCCAGGGTAGCCTTTATTGGACCAGATAGGGAGCTTTGAGCAAAGTAGCTACTTCTTGAGGCAACATAAATCGGCCTCTGAGTGGGAATCGACTATGACTACAGCATAAGGGGACTCTTGTGTGGGATGCGGAGATGATTATGGGTATTCTGATATGTAGTCTTGTGGTTATCTGGTTGTTTTTTGGTTTTCCTACATATGTCCTTTTATGAATGTTTCAATCCGTGTTCTGGTTGGTGGTATGGGATGTTCGGTTCTCACTTTTCCTAAAATTTCTTGGAAATAAAAATTTAATTTTCAGTCAAGATCAACATGATGTTGCGTATAACGCAAGACAAACTAATTTATTATATATATATATAAGGCAATATATTTTTTTACATTAAATTCAAACGATTAAATTAATTCAAAAAATCACAAAATCTTGATGTGTTACATTATACCCACATTAAAATGAATTTCACCCATGAAATTCATCTGGTTTATCAAAGGTTTAACACTTGAAATTTCCTTTCATAGAAACCAAATTTAAAAAATAAATACTAAAACTAACATAAAATAGAAAGATGGAACCATAAATGTTACCCAAAGTAACTTATAACTAGCTTCCTGTAGAGGTGAACATAGGTGGGAAGTGAAGACTTGGACATTGAAGATAAATATTAACATCACGTTTTAATGGAGATTGAAAGAGAATAAGGTCAAGAGAAAGTTAACAATCATAAATCCATAAATTTTTGATGACCCAAGGGACCATATGATTCATTAGAAACGAGGATATAATTTTTGGTTTCAAGATTTATTTTCTTAAAGTTGAAATATTTTCATGAAAATATATACTTTCATGCTTTCAAGAAAACCTCTCCCATTGTTGTTCCTTGATCCAGTTCACCTCTTTCTCTAAAAAGGAAGGTGATTTTTTCATTCGATAAGTACCAATAGATCATGAGATCCATGATATGACATCCCATTTTTTCATTAGTTATCATCAACACAAATTTTTTATAGTGGGTTATCCAATATGTATAAATCCTCATGTGGTGGGATAACACTTTAATCTTATCAACTTCATCTAAATTTGAACTTAAAAATTCCATAAATGGTCAAGCTTTTAACCCTTATAAAATATGAAAATACTAAACCTTAGAAAGAAATTCCTGAAATCATATTAACATTAGTCCCCCATATATCATATAGTAGCTCTTATTTATCATATTTCAAACATGTGAATACCCTCCTCGTATATTATCCTGAAACATGCTAATAACATAAATTTCCATAAAAACTTCTCAAAAGAATTCATTTTTTATACTAAATATTATTGTATATATTCCTTAAATCCAAGAAGCTTTAATCTTCATAGACTGCATTGTCAAAAAATCCATTAATATTTCTGAGGTAATCAATACCGTTCAATTTACCTACCGATATACAAAATATATTTTTCCAAACAGCATTATCTTAACATAAGGAACATATTAAGGGTTATATTTCCTTAGTCAAAATGTCACCTAGACACAAAATCACTTTTCTAGTCCATCAGGACCATTCAACATATTCCTGTAAATCCATAGAGAAAAACATAAACTAAAAAATCCTTATATATTTCAACATTCATATAACATAATTCCTGAATCCAAATACATAAAAACTTCGATTATTCCACTTTGTATGTAATCCATTAACAAGGACATATCATTCTATTACATAATACCTCTTTCCTTTCACATTTATTCTCTATTCTCATCATCATCATCAATAGAACCATTACTCATACTATCTTGTTGATTCCCTTCTGTATATTTACTTTTAGGACATTGGTTTACATAAATCCCACTCGTTCCACATATAAAACATTCAACCATTAATAATACCTTATAGAGGAAAATATTTCCATCCATTGCATTCATTGAACTCTCCATTTTTCCTTTGTAGTTACTTGCTTTGTGTCCTTATTTTACACAGTCAAATTCTTGTTCTTCTAAGACATTTTCTTAGGTGTCTCTTCCAACATTCATGACATTTACGAAACAATGTCTTCTTTCCTTAAAGGTCTCTAGTACCCAAGATCTCATAAATCTCCTTCCTTATCTTCTTTGGTGAGTCTGGGAGTTGGTTAAGGTACAAATTGTTAATCATGTTCTATGAAAAATGATTAGTCATGATCCCAACATACTTTACTCTAGTGATCACCCCATTTTACTGCTCATTAGAAAATTTTCGGTTAATTTCAACATTAATCCAGTACCTTTTGGTTCCCTCTATTGACTAAAACTAGAATGAATAGTCTAAGAAACAATTATTATAGGGTAAAATGACATAATCATGATAAATAATTACTTATAAGATGTCTAAATCATGACATGTTCCTTAATATATGACACCATAGGTTTATCCTTGGTTATTCATAGCCAAATTAATTTTAAATCATTTTTGGAGGTTTGTTGAGAGTTTGTGAATTCCCAATGAATACCCCCTTATAGTGTCAAACCATGTTTTCATCAAGGCTCATTGTCATGTACTAGGTTACGTTGAGTTAGGCCCGGCACACCTTGTTGGAGTTTTTAACCCTAGGTACATCTGTTCAAAATTCACATCCACTTATAGTATTCAGAAATGGGTGTATTTATAGTAACCCACTTGTTATATCCTTCATCAAAATTCCAACGGATTTTTATATACATTTCCTCATCCCTAAAATTATCCTTAGAGACATCCCAAGACATATACTATGAAATATTCATAGGGATCTCACTAAATTTTTGTCATCAAAGTTTCCAAAGTTTGACTAAACCTTTTCTCTGATACTAACTATAGAAACCCTCTCTTCTAATACATTAATAATACATCACTTTTGTAGAATACTTAAAACATTACACCAACAAACACACAAAGACTGTATTAGTTTATTGAGTTTGGAAACATCGAAACAGAAGCACATGTACATAAGTGAGATAAATTATCTCCCTCTATGTTCTCCTTGACTAGTATCCTTCTTCAACACATCAAACATAATTCATATATTCATAAAATAGGGATGGAAACATAAAAAGGGGTGATCTCAGATTCTCTATAAGGGTAAAAAAGGAAGATATGTAAATATAATCGTGAGTATAATAGTATAAGAACAAGATCATGAAAATAGAAGAACATACCCTTAATATCAAAGATCAAACACATTAATCATGGAATAAATATTGATAGTTCATAAGATATGAAACATAAGGAAATAAGAACATAATCAATGAAATCATAAAATATGAATAAAACATGGAATTATGGAAAACACATAAACATATAAAATTATTTCCATAGTAGTAAAGGAATCACTCCCAAGGCCATCTTGGTGGTATGGGTTCACTTCCCATGCCATATTGGTAGTCATGGTTAACTCCCATGGCCATCTTAGTAGTATGAATTAACCCCCCATACCATCTTGGTTGTCAGGGTTGACTCCCATGGACATATTAGTAGTCAAGTTTCACCCCCAATACCATATTAGTCTATCTCATGAGATATAAATCTTTACCCAACGCATTGAAGGAAGATATAAGTCCCACCCATATCATAATGAAATCATACATACATGTTCCAAAAAATCATAAAAATCATATCATAACCCAAGAAATGAAATGGGTATCATAAACAAGTAATCATACCATAACCTATGGAAAAAGATACAGGTTTCATAATCTTTTCATCAAAATCAAAACACCTAAAAAAAGCAGGTTTCAAAAGCATATAACTCATGAACGAGAAACAGGTTTCATAAACATCCTACTGACAAAATAGAAACCATTCATAAAAAATATGAATGGAAACATTTAATAATTTCCCAAAAAAGGCATGAGTAACATCAATGGGTTTCATCTTATATGGGAAATAATTTTGAAAGTTCCTTTAAATAAAATCCATTAAGAAAGTATCCTTTCTTATTTGAAAAAGGTTTTTTAAAACTTAAAACCTTTTGAAAACCATTTTATTTGAAAATACTTTGAAAACATAGAAATAAGACTTTAAATAATTCTGAAAAACTTTTTCCATTAAAACCTATAAAATAATCTTGAAAACATTTTGAAAACTATTTTCCTTGAAAACATATAAAATTATCTTGAAATCATTTTGAAAATTATTTTCCTTGAAAACTTATAAAAGATCATGAAAACATTTTTAAAACTGCTTTCCATGAAAACATATAAAATAAGCTAGAAAAAATTTCAATAATAGTTTTCCTTTAAAACATATAAAATAATATTCATAAAATTTTATTACCCTTTTTCTTTAAACAACTTTTAAAAATTATAATGAAATCTTGAAAATGTTTTTAAAACCATTTCTTTGAAAATACTTTTAAAACATATAAAAAAGGATTGAAAAAAAATTAATACCATTTCAATAAAAATACTTTAAAAAATTATAGAAAAATATTTCAAAACCATAATAGATTTTTTAAATATTTTTTCCTTTAAAATTATCCTCAAATATATTTTTAAAACATTTTTTAAAACATTTTTGAAAATATAGTGTCTGAAATAAAAAAAATTCCGACTAAAGAGATAAATATGGTCATATTTTTCTTAATTTTTTTTAATTATATTAAGTAAAAAAATGTGGGGAAATGGTACTAATACAAGTATATATATTGAATAAATATATTACAAGGAAACTCATGAGTTTTCTTGAGAGATGTATCATAATATTTCATCAATAGAAGCATAATCATAAACTATTCTAATAAATGATGAGATTATTTACCAAAATATTACCATATGGAACTTGGAATCATACTCTCTATGTAAGTAAGTAAAATTAAATTAAGATTAAAATATAATTAAAATAAGGATATTCCTGACTGAAGATTTCAAATGGAAGTATATAAACCTTGAATTTTTTTTTGGATCACAACAAAACATGAGTCTCAAATATGAAAAATTATGACCAAACTATCTTACCAATTTGGTAACTTTTGAAACGTAGAACCCATGAATGAAATATCATAGAATGGATATTTAGATACCCAAAAATTTAATAATAATAATTAAATAATATATTCATGGTCAGTATAAACACCATGAAAAAAAGAGTTGTGAACATGGCATATATCACACAAATATAAATAGTGATATAAAATTCCCTTAGCCTATGTCTTGACTGTCAACGTACTCATAAAAACCTCTTGTATAATAAATATAAGTTTATTATAAAATTTTTAAAGAACCATATTATAATAAATAATACCATATATTATTTTATTATGACATTATATTACCCTCTTATTAACAATTTCATGTTATGGTTTCGCTTCCGGTAATATCTGCTTTGTTCTTCGAACATGTTTTGACTTAGTATTCTTGATCATATTAATTAGATAAATATTTACATAATTATAGTATGTAAATAATTCTATAAATTTCATATATATTTATTATATATGTATTTATAATAATCTATAAAATAGATAATGATGAAATAGAATGAAATGTTCAGGGAGAGGGTAGGTTTTACGTACGCATGAACGCTGTTTCCACTTTGTTATCATATTAAAAAAAAGTAATTAAATGGAATATATGTATATAGGTATATAAAATCACTATATTATAATTATTATATTATACATATATCATATAATTTTACTAAAACCATCTTTAATACACTCCATGTAAAGTGTGAATGAATTACATTGCTTTGAGGAGCTGGTAATCCACATGTCCACAAACGAAGTTATCGTATTTACACAATATGAAAAGTATAAAGTTATGTGTTATAAAATAATTATATTAGAATAAATAAATAATAAATATAATATATTTATTGTATATAAATATATTTTCCATCATAATACCCACCATGAGAGGCGGTAAAGGAAGAATGAACAATCGTTGTTTCATGAGGTGGTAGTTCGTCATACACATAAATGGTATGTCAGTTACACATTATATGGAAGTGTGTGTATGTGTATGTGGAAATCACAATATAAAAAAATATCTTTACATTTAGAATACTATTTTTATTATATAATCATGGAATAAAGAGAGATGAGGTGTCAGAGAAAGAAAATAATATAAAGGAGCTTGAGGAAGGATGTTGCCTCTTTTGAGTAACTCCTTTTAGTTAGAACCAAAGGGCCTCCTTGGGTGTATTTATGGAAACATGGAGGCTTAAAGAGGTAATTTATGGTTAATTTGAAGTGGATTTGGTATATAATGGCAGAACATAACTGGTTTGAGATGTGTGAAGAAGTGGGTGGGGGGGAGTCTTTTTATAGTGGAGGAGGAGAGGCGCTCTTTTAAATTCCAAAAAATATACAATAATGAGAGGTATCCCTTACCTAATTTTTCTCCAAAATGGAAAAATAATGTATTAAAGGTTAATAATGGTCTAAAAAATATTCAACACACAAAAATAAGTACATTTTTATGATTTTGTTCCTTAACTTCTATGTTTAACCAATTTTCTCATTTTGCTGTCTATTAAAGTATTTAGTATTCTAACATAAGTAATATAACCATTAAGACTAAATTAAAATGAGATTTATTATAAAAACATATACACACTTAATTTTAATTATGTTTTATAATTTAAAAAATTAAAATACTATTTTTTTGGAAATTAATTATAAAACAAACGCATGTAATGTGGAAAAACACAACTTTAATCGGGACAGTGCTCACAACGTTTTTACAATATATGGGTCAATATGTTAATTATAAAAGATAAACAAGTACATGAATGGAAAATATTTCATATTTATTAACACTTAAAAATAAATTGGCAGGAGGTAGGATTTTTATTAATTTTAAATCATTTAATAAAATATCATTTATTGTAAAATAACATTATTTCGAATTTTGACATTATTTATTTAATTTTAATTTAATAAATATCAAAACAATATTGGTATCAAAATATATTAAGTAAACAAATTTTTAATATGATATATTCATCTAAAAAATAATTAATTACAATAATTCAACCAATTTACTTCTCATTTAAATTATATAGTATCATTTATTTTAGTTAATTATTAACTAAATAATCACTATGTTGGTGTTTCTTAAGAATTATGTAAATAAATCATCTATAAAAATTACTAATAATTAATTATGATAATAATAACTCATTTAATTTTCAAAAGGATATGTATAACCGAAAATATGTAGTTTTTTCATATCTCAATGTTTTATAAATGTTAATGGTGAGGAATGTTCCCTTTTTGTCTTTTTCCTTACTTAACTTGTGAAATAGGGAATGATTATTAAATAGTATCCCAATAAATCATAAAATTAGAAAACTTAATTCATATAGTCAAAATATTGGATTATAATGGATTTGAAAAAGTTTTCTAGGACATTTTGGCCCTTAAGTTTAAGGTTCAGTCCATAATTAAGGTTAATTTTACCTTAATAACTGTGAATAATTGTAATCAATTTCACTAATCTTATTGGTTAAAAATTAATTTTATATTATTAGGATAAAAATATCATACTTATTATAACTTTTTATGGCCATTTTACCAAATTCAAATTAACAAATTGGCTAGATCAATTTTAGCGCTAATCCCAGAGACGAGGTGAGAAAGCGGGTTTTTAAAGTAAAAACGTTCAAAAGTTCAATAATTTTTTATAAAAAATTTAATAATAAAAAATATTCCAATTACCTAAATGGAATTAATATATATATAATTTAACTATTTTTACTTTAAAAAACATATTAACATATAATTTAATATTAATAATTACTTAAACAAAAAGGCATTTTTTAACTAAAATACAGTATTTTCACTATTCATCAAAAATGAAACTTCTCCGAAAAAAACCAGAAATTAACCTAAATATAATTTAGAAATTATGATTTCAGAATTGATTTTTATTTTTTACAGAAACATTAATAAATTTACCAAAATTATTTTTAATATAGGTTCTCTTTTAAAAGGCAGTAAAACTCAGTCTTACATGTAACGCATACTAACTCAAATTTGCGTGTACCATAAGCCAACCTAAATGTTTTATGTAATTAAAGATAAACTTATTGTTTCATATAATTCAAGACAAACTTATTTATTATATATATATATATATATATTACTATATATATTATGTTGCATGAAATGAAAAAGATTAAATTAATTAAAAAAATTCACAAAACCTCGGGGTGTCCCAAGATTGGACTTGGAGAGGCTTCATGCTTAAATCGATGATGTATATAGGATAATACATAAAATAATAATAATAATCTAAATCAATATCATCAGGATAAAAAGTATGATACTGGTTGGTGTGATAACAGTGAAGCTATGAAATATGGAAGATGTCATGCATGGAACGATACCAATAAAGTGGTAAAAACTGATAGGCGATCAGCCCGACACAATTTAAGATATTGGTTGGCCTGAAATAATAATGAAAAAACTTCCCTTTCCCTTATATAATTCTACGACCAAGATTGGGTGATACCTACAGGAAAACATGATCCCCAACATTGAACGTCAGAGGTTGTCGATGAAGATCAACATAAGATTTATATCTAGAATATGCAGTATACATAAGTTTCCTAATCATGTCAACCTAATATGAAGACTCCTACATGAGATAAGGACCTAGTAGTACTACCTCTCCAACCTCTAACAAGTATATGTTGAATGGAACGACCTACCATACAAGGCCTTATATGGAGCCATCTGAGTCATCTCATGATATCCATTTTTATAGGTGAACTTGATGATAGGGATATGCTTCTCCCAAGAACTGCCAAAATAAAAGATTCATGCTTAGAGCATGTGTTCTAACACATCTATCATCCATTTCTAATGGCCATAGGTTTTAGGGTGAAAGGTAGTTCTTCGAATCATTTGTGTATCGATAGCCCTTTCTAACCCCTACCAGAACCTCAATGTGAAACAAGTGTCCCCTTTTGAAACAATAGTACAAGGGAACCCATTTATCAATATGATATCGGGACATAAATTATTACAAAATTATCATCAGAGAAAGTATCATGGATAGGAAGGAAGTGGGATACCTTTTTTATTTAATCCATGACTACACAAACTGTGTCACTACCACGAGGTGACCTTAGTAATAAAACTATAAAATATATCTAAACATCCACCCATTTCTATTCTTGGACCAATAACAGATGTAACAAGATAGCAGGTCCCTGGTTCTCTACCTTGACATGATGATATATGGAATACCTCATGATAAAACCATATATCTAATGTTACATCCTAGGCCACCAATACCGGTGATGAATATTTTGATACATCATGGGAATTCTTGGATGAAATGACCACTGAAAAGAAAGGGAAAGTCACAATAGTTACTATTTGATATATGTAGGAACCCATACCCCCTCATGTATACATAGGATGTCATCTCCATCAATATACCCATCTGGAGGTGGGTCCTCACTAGAAATGTTTTCCCATGGGACCAAGCCTTCATGATCTGAGAACTGTTTTCTCTTTACCCTACCCAAAAAGGAAGAGGTAACTAATAAGTATCTATGAAAATTTCACTTATGAATACCGAGAAACTACAGATGCATCTTAGAAAATAATTCCCTCAGTTTCAATTCATTATATACTTTCTGTATGACTTGTTCTTAAGTATTCTAGCCCAACACATCAGCATCTTCATTTCCCTTTCTAGGTGTATAGGTAAGCTCAATGACATAGTACTGAAGGTCTTTAACCCATAGTCACTGGATTTGATTCAATTCACACAATATAAAGATATATTTGAGGATATTATGATCTTTATACACCAAAATGTATTCCCCCATCTGATAGTTACTCCAGTAGCATAAGACAAGGACAACTACTTCAAGCTTAAGGAAAGTTGATTGGTAATTATGATAGTGAAGTCTCAAATAGTGAGGGTCATATGTAATTAATCTATTCTCCTATATCATTATTTCAACCAACATAATTCCTAAGGCATAAAAAAACTAGATAGCCTCTGCCAAGCTCTAGAAGAATCAAAATCGGTGTCCAGGTAAGTCTTCCTTTTAGCTCCTAAAAGGCCTTCTCACACTCTTCAAACCATATGAACTTCACAACCTTTTTTTAAGAATAGTAAAGGGTTGATAAAAGAGTGATATTTCCTATGTGAAATTATTTTAATATCCATCTATCCCTAATAAAATATGTATGTAAAAAAGATTCCAGGGATGCACCCAAGAAACCACAGTGCTCGTCTTCTCTAGGTCAACAAATACCCCTTATTCTGAGATAATATGACCCAATATATGATATTTTTTCATCCATAGTAGAACTTAGAAATATTATCATATAGATAATTCTCTCTATGCATATTGAAGATGATCTCAGGATGTTTATCATGGTATCTATGAGAATGATAATACACCAAGTTTTTTTCCTCGAAAACCATGAAAAAAGGAACCAGATAGGGGTCGAAAACCAAATTTATCAAGGCTCAGAGAATGAAAATCATATATGTAAGGTCGAACATCATAACCAGATACTCATATAAATAGTAACATTTTTTTAAAGTCTTATGCGATATATCTAAAGGCCTGATTCATAACTAATGATATCTCGATCTCAGTTAGATATTTGAGAATACCCTAGATCCTTAGAGCTAGTAAAAAATATATCCGATTCAAGGTAATGGATACAAGTTCTTAACCGTAAGCTGGTTCAATCATCCATAATCCATGCATAAATAAAGGGCCCTTTCTACCTTCCTTGTGAAAAGAAAGAGTTAACTCCAAGAAGAAGTACTGGGTTAGATAAAACAATTTTATTTTAAATACTCAAAATATAAATTGAGATATTGGAGCTCAGTAGGTGATATACTGTATGGAGGAATATATACAAAATCTTCCCATAGAATAAGCTCAATAATAAACTCTACCTCTCTCATGGGAAGTATGATGGAAACATTATCAATAAAGACATCTTGGAAATGATCTGCCACTGGAGGAAAGTCAATTAGTAGAATTACCTTCTCCTCCATGAAAATAGTAGTAATTATTTTCAGTCACTCAACCTAGACTAAGATGCTCCAGTCCAAAAATACTAGCCTAGACATTCCATTAACCCTTATGGAGATAAATACCACCATATGGTGATGTAAACAATACCCTGTAGTGAAATCATTCCACATAGAATTGATACAGCACTAACCATTCTATCTCAAGAATGAAATAGAAATTTCCATCTTCAATACTAAGAGGTTACATAATAAGGGATAACATCCTGCCATAATGGGATAGTCCCTAATCTAGCACATTCCCTCTGATCGCACTCCCAATAGGGTGTCCAGGGTCATCTCCCCATTAAAGTATTGAATTTCACTCATGCGACTTTCTACAGTCAATAAAGAGATAAAGGATTAAGATTCACCTATATCAAATAAATAATATATAGTAGTAGAGGCTACTAGAGTAGTAACTCACATTTTAGATGATCATTCACTATGATCCTTAGGTATTGTTTGTAAGGAATGTAACTATCCTGATCCATGGACTTGTGTTATAGCTGGACTACCTTGAGCAGGTCTGTTCTACTATCGCTAATAATCAGAAGTCTGACTACCATGTCCATGGACTCCTCCTTGAAATTTTCGGTTAGTAATACTCCATCTCTTATCCATATAGGAAATAATATATCCTTCCCATGAATATGGAGCTGGTGCAGATCTTCTTCCACTCAAAGTAGGTGGAGTGGTCTGGAAGAACCTCTGAAGATGACCCATACGGTCTCAATCATGACACTTAGGAGGGTCTCTATCGCACTAAGGATTCATATTCCTTATCCTTCCACAATGATGTAATTTAATGGAGTTTCTAGTGCAGATACTCTAGCCACCACATCCCCGATAAGAAACCTCAAGGTTATGCTTCCTACGACTGGAGGAACTACTTCCCTTCCACAACATTGAACCTTTGTACTTGGTAGAATAGGATTCCATCAAGTTGTGTTCTATGAAATGATCCAACATTAAAATATTAAAAAAAATACAGGAAAAATAGATTCACCTAAAATCAGATGGCATACTTGAGTCGATCCTCAATGTGTTTTGCTCATGATAGATCATCACCATTTGTGTCAAACCTGGATTTTTGTTTTCACCTTTCTTTTCAATTCATTTTTGGATCTATATTTTTCTCTCAAGTCCCTGGTGTGATGGGTTTAAATTTTGAGGTCATATATTTTTTATGATTGGTTCTGAAGTCATTCCATAGTTTCCTTTGGGTTTTTTGATGAACATTGTAGTTTTTGGGCTTGGCAACAGGTGTCACATTGTTAGAGGAAACCGTATATCCTAGCCATGGAAATTGTGTGAGCATGGTGATGCCTTTGGTCATTGGTGAATAGCCTACACACGTTTAGGAAAAATGATCAGATGGAATGCACATTATTCCTCCATTTGGATAGAACCATGTCACATGGTCGGTACACAGTTTACCAAACCATGCATCCAAACCATGTGAACTTCTTGGATCTTAAAATTTGTGAGATTACTATTATTCCCTCTGAATATTTTAACCCAAAATTTTTCATTTCCTCCTCCCTTGGGTTTTTGTAACCCTAAGTATCCTCCTCCCTTGGTCTAAAAGCTACCACTCCTCACCCATGGTGTGGATATGTGGTTTTCTTCATGTTTTAAGGGTGATTTATTAAGTTAATCTCCTCCTCTCCCTTTCCTCTTCCTTGTCCTCCCATTTTATTTTGAGTTACTTTTATCTTATGACCTCTTAGACCGAGGGTTCATTTCATACCTTGGTTTATGTTGTTTTTTTTTTTATGTTTATGGTTTCTCTTAGTCGATCTTTGATCTTGTATCCTTCATGGGGTCCTTTTATGTGTGCATTGTTTAACCTCCATGAGATTGGGATAGGTATTCCTTTAAATTTTTATTTAAATTTATGAATCATTGGTTTCATTCTTTTCACACCATTCTTAGATGATAAATAATGATTCATGATTTTGATAATATTTTGTTGATATGAAATTATGTGGGTTTGTTAATATGTTTTATGTATATGCTGTCTCTTTGTTGAGTTGTGAACACCAAGTGTTTGATAAAATTTTTGGTTGGATTTTGTGAGTTTTTTATATATAAATCATTTTTTTGGCTATGTAAATATATTTTCAACATCCTAAATGATGGTTTCCATTTATCAAAAAAAATTCTAATTTTTTTGTAATTTAAAGTGGTGTGTATTTGGTTCTTTAAAAATGTCATGGAATGTGTTAATGGTGTGTGTCCTATTTGGATTTTAAATGAAGTTGATTTTTGTTTTCACATGTGTTGAAAATACTTAAATTGTGGTTTTCTAAAGGATTGTGAAATAGAAAACGGGGTGTTTTCACCTTTTTGGAATGGTAGTTTTGATTCTTTGAAAGGGAATGCTTGAGGCCGGTTTGGAACTTTTTTAAAAGTTTTGAAAATTATTATCATGAAAACCCTCCTTGGATAATCTTCTCACCTTATTTATATTTAATTGATGGAATATCTTCACTGTGGAATACTCATGATCCATTATGTGAATTGGTGGGGCATCCTATCTGTGGACTCCTCAGGACCTATTTACTTTTATTGTAATGGGAGATCCTTGGAGTGGAATCCTTTAAGATATATTTGTTATGGAAAGAGATTTATCCTTAGGGGTGACTCAGGGTTATGGATGTTGTGTGAATTATTATATATAATATATGTTTTTATTATTGTATTCTTAGTTGTGTCACACCCTTTATACTATTGATATTAGAACCTAGCATGGATAGAAAACTTTATGAGAATGATTGTTGCACTAGTTAGTATTACGCTATAAATGGTGGCACACAACAAAAAATTATATATTTTTTGTTTATTATTGATATGGGATAGTGACCATCGGTCATGCCATTTTGGGTGTGATCGAGCATGTGGGAGAAATTTTATATCATCAAGTGTGGCATGATTTCCGGGATGAGTCAAGATGTATAGTATGTTTTGGATTATTTCAGGATATCCTAGGTTCTCCCATGTCTATTAACACTTAGTTTTCTAAAAAGGTTGATTGATATATTTGTTGGTTAGTTAAAATCATGTGCTTATTTTCCATTTCATTTATTATATGATCATTGTTGTTACTCCCTCATGTAGTTTTTTTAATGTGATGACTAGGTTTTCAAAGGCTTATGTAAAATGTTTTGGAAATAATTTACACTATCTTTTCCTATTTAAAATAATAATATGTTCCTTCATATTTTGAAGAATAAATGGTTCTTACTTATAGAGTAATGTATGTTTGAATGTAAAAAAGGGAAATGAGATGTTTTTGGTTTTGAAGATGAAAATGTGTGGAAAAGGATCACTTTTATATATTCTATTTTATACCTAAATTTAATGTTTATTTTATTTAAATGAAGTGAATTGGGAACCAATTTTTATAGGTATTCCTACCATGTTTTAATACTCAGGACTATAGTTCTTTCTTGTTTTTATCTTCTAGTACAGGTTTTAGCTTGGTTTCGACCATCATGGATGGTGGACGGTTCTAGTATCAGGGAGTGACCCTTAGGGTTACATGGGGATGTTGTGGTCATCAGGTTCAGTTTGGGGTTTTTTCTTAGTTTGTTGTATTTTCATTTTATGTATTAATTATTTTTAGTTTGGATATTATATTTATATTGGGATGATCTTTTTTATTTACTCTATTTAGTTTATTTATTTATATTAGGAGAAATCATTCCATTTGGTTGTTCTATTTCTGCTCGGCACCCGTTTAAAACCCATGGGGATCGGGAATTCCCTTCTGACCTTGTCCTGGATCAACTCGAGTGGCTAGTTCGGGTTGACTAGTTTTTGTTCATGATAGTATAGAAGTGTTGGAAAGTTTTTCTACTCATTAAAATGTTCTAAATATTCCATGACATACATATCAACCTCCTTCATGTGCATCAAATCCCTATATCGATCATCTCTCAATATATGAGGGGAAAATTAGTCATAGACGGAAGTATGAAAGTCATCCCAGAACCTTCCTTGATGATGGAAAGCCTGATTAATCACATCACAAAATCACATGAAAAAAATCAGGAATCATGTTGGTGGAAATCTTTACCCTCTTACCTAGAGTCACCTCAAAATGCTTGAAGATAAATAATATGGCTTCTAGCTTCAACTCAGTAGCCTAAGGACTTCAATTACCTAAAAATATGGGAGTATATTTCTATTGGAACTCACAAGTCAGATCTTACATAGTAGGTGTAGGTCATAGAGTACCCAATATAGATGACATCAAACGTAGGAAACTCTCTTCAATACGAGTATCAGTTCCCGATTTGGGAATAATAGGAATTTCCTCTAGTGGCACTGCTAGAAGGATCACTGTTGTCTCAGGGCTCACCACCTCCAGGTCATGATCATCTCTACCCTCATGGCGCATGAAGAGAAGATTTATTGTTGGAATAACTCTAAAAAATCAACCACACACCTTAGAACAAATTTAAAGGTAATAGAAACACAAGAGGAAGTATATCATAAGGAAGAAGGTATCACTAACCAAGGTATTCCACCCTAAATACCCACTTAGAAGGCCAAGGTATTGGTTAGTGATTGAATTTAATTTACAGGGGTTCTAGTAGGCGAAGGATCATTTTCACCTTTTCACTTAATTTACTAATAACCATTTCATTTTATATTTCATTATTTTAATTTAGAGTTTTTATTTTCTTATATACATATAAAAATTGTTTGATTAAATGGATCGTCATTCCCAATTAATAAAGGAACATAAAATTTATAACTGAAAGTGACACCCATTTAATTCCATTCAACCCCCTCTATATTTAGTATCAGAATGTAAAACGAATATATAATGAATCAAATTGATTAATTACCCATTCCAATTCACAAGGGTTCATACACCCCATAAATTGAAACTAGTAATCACTCAATTTCATCCAAAGGGCGAATCATGTAACCAGTGGTACATAGATAACATGGGTAGAAACTACCAATTTAAGATTCCACCATCAACCTATATAGAAAACACTATTTAGATTGATGATAAAAATTTAAATATCCAATTCCCTTACCCTACCAAATCTATTTGTATAACATGCATATATAAAACCCATGTATCATTCAACAATCACAACAAACAAAAATAATGCAAGCAATAAAATGAACCTATATGGAATGGAATATGAATGGAATGTAAATTCTATGTGACTATAATGATGCATTCAGTAATTCTTCTTACTGTACAAGGCGATGGAAAATATCAATAAAGTATATCAATTACCACAATTAATTTTAATCACCCAACAATGATTGCCTATAAACTGCAATAAGTGAAAAACATAACAACAATTTACCATTCCCATGAAACATGCTATTTACCCAGAACGTGTGTTATCTACTCCTAGGAATTACTCAAGAAAAAGTTCCAAAATATTCCTAATATCCTATATATATTACCAAAAAATAATATAAAAAATGAACCAAATATGATACCACTTTGTGACTCCCCAACCCTACTTCCACTTGAATGTTCCCTGAGTCAATGGACCACATGGACTCATGTGTGCCTCCATATATGTCAGTGGGTACCTAATACTAGTGAGGGCCTAGAGTGTAATCATGAGGAGAATATTAACTCATTCCAGAGTGGAGAACAACAGATGTAATAACTATAATATATTTATAGAAATATAAGAAGCAAAATAATGAATAAATAAAACTGGTAGTGGAAGATAAGATAAGACATCCATTAATAATAATCAACTCAAAAGATGAATATTAAAAAATAAAAAAAATGATTATGTAATTCTATGTCTCTACAAAGAAAGAAAACATATATACAAGGAAGTGGGTCATAAGTACAATACATGCTATACAAAAGGAAAAAATAACAAACACTATCCACAATTTCTGAGCACCAGCCTAGTCATCTGATACCAAGCTCCATCCTAAATCAACCAATCTTGTCCGGTGTACAAGGAGAGAGGTTTCCCCTTATATATACCTTCCATCATATAATATTCCCATGTTCCTGTAAAGACCCGTAAAATTCAAGGGAAATTTTTTCTTAATTTTCTTTGGAATTTTACAATAGAGCGGTTTCAGACGGCACCTGATTCCGAGGCCCGGAGTGCCCGTAATCAAATTCCGAAGTTTGGATCGGGTACGTTCAGTGAACGAACGAGCGAGAATTTCTAAATTTTGATCCGGTGCTCGGAATTGAAATTCGAGGGCACCGATGAACTCGCAGCGCCGATATTCGCTTAAGGAGACCTTTTCCGAGGTTGCTTTTATTTCGGGTTGAGAGTTAGTTTTTGGGAGTTTAGAATAAGTTAAATAAAAATTGTGGATTACAAATTTTTATTTAAACTTGTTGGTTAACTTCTCTCAATGGAAGTTAGGGGTGGGACCCACACCCACTTAACCTCCCTTGAGAGGATTAAGTGTGGTGGGGCCCACACGAACCCTAAACTTTTCATCTTCTCTCAAACTCCCTTAACCCCTCTTTAAATGACATGACAAATTGTTATTTAATTTTGGAGTTATCCTTTTTGAATTTCAAACCTTTGAAATTCATTTTGTTAAGTTTGTGAATAAAATAAGTCTCTATCTTATTTTATTTGGTTAGTATTGTTTATCCATCTTGAGAGCTTTTGAGATCTTTTCCTTCTTCTTCAAACTTTGACGAAGAACGCTCAAGCTTTGACGAAGAACGCTCAAGCCTTGACGAAGAACGCTCAAGCTCCGACGAAGAACGCCGCTCCTCTCTTCTTCGTCTTCCGTGTCAACGAAAGGGAACGCCGCTTCCTCCCCGGACTTCCTTCGTCGGCATACGAAGATTCGCCAACGACGTACCTCTTCGGACGTACCTCTTCATCATCGGATTTGAAGAACGACTACCGCGATGCCAGACCTCCGCAACGTTGTCTTCCGCGGGTCGTTGTCAATCTTCGGACTTGAACCCAAGGTACGGGTTGTTGTTAATTGTTTATTTATTTATCCTTGTTCGTGGTTCTAGCATGACTAACGTGAGGATTTTAAATATGTGTTATTGTTTAACGTGAGGGGGCCGGACCGCATGAACACGGCCGAACCCCCTCCTTCATTCTTGATGTTTTATATTGCGGATGAAACAAGGTGGCGTGGTGCCGTCGCACCACGCGGTTATTCGCCCGATTTTATTGCGCGGCACCGTCGCGCCGCGCCATGGAAGAATCATCAAGAACGCGACGCTGTCGCGCCGCGTCGAAGGGAATCAAAGGCGCGGCGGAGGGGCGCGGTGCTGTCGCACCGTGCCGGACGACGAACACCGCGGCCGGTTCCGGGCCGCGGCGGGACGAGAAGACCGGCGGCCGGGCCGCCGGCGTCGGAAGCCGGAAAGGGGACCGGTATTCCGGTCCCGCTGAAGACAAACCAGCCGGCAGATGGCCGGACAGAAGGTTAAAGGCCGGGGGAATTTATTCCCCCGGCCAGCACTAAAACCCCCCTCATTTATGAGGGGGCCCGGTTTCCTTGAGGGGGGGCAGGCGTCCCCCCGGTCCTCTTCAAAGCAGGCCCCCCATGAGGGGGGGGGGGGGGTTCTAAATGGCGTGGCTAAAAGCCGCGCCGCCCTTTGCTGGAAGCTGGGGCTTAGCCCCCCGCACGCTGCCTCCGTGCGGCGCCAGGCCGCCGCGCCGCCGGCCGGCCGGTCGGGCCGGGTCGGACCCGGGTCGGGCCGAACCCCCCCGTTTTGAATCAGTTTCGGTCTTTTGGCCATAACTTGAGCCACGGACCTCCGATCGACGAACCGTCTGCGGTAACGCGATCCTTGGATCGGGACGGTCGTTTCGGTATATCACACTCAAAGTTTCGGAATACTTTGACTTCGGCTGGGTTGGTTCGTTCACGAAACCAACCGGGCCTTCGGAGCGGAAACACTCATATCTTGAGCTACGGACGTCCGATTGACGTGCCGTCAGCTTTGTTGTGTTCCTCTTAGTGAGAAGGATCTTTTGGCATACTCCGCCCGAGGTTTGGACGCAGGTGGAGTACGGTCGGGTTGGTTTTGCCTTAAAAACCAACCGGGCCCCAGGGACGAAAATGCCAATAACTCTCAGACCGGGCGTCCGATCGACGCGCCATCTGTTGCGTTGAGTTCCTGTTGACGATACGGAACTTTTGGATACATCAACTCTGGACTTTGTGACAATTGATGTATCAGCCTCTCGGCTCGTGGAGCGGACCCTCCTGTACGAGCTTGCTGTGTGCGGGAACCCTAGTGCTGGTTGCGACTGTTACTGTGACTGCTACTGCTACTGCTACTGCTACTGTGACTGCGACGACGACAGTACAGAGATCCTGTGTGGATTCGACGACGACGACTTCAGCACTCAGCGATCCTACGTGGATCAGTGCTACAGGTCCTGTGTGGGCCCGATCCTGTGTGGGTCCGATCCTGTGTGGGTCTTTGCGCTCAGCGGTCTTGTGTGAACCAGCGCCTACAGGTCCTACGTGGGCCTGATCCTGTGTGGGTCTTTTGCGGGGGTTAGTTACCTATCGATCCTTCGTGGGTCCGACGACTTAGATGGATCAGAGATCATCTTTATCGTCTTTTGAAGAAGTATACCTGTGTGAGATGAATCCTGTTGCATTTCCTGTGTGGATTGTGTTGTGCTATCCTGTGTGGATTACGTTTTGCTTTCTTGTGTGGAATACGTTTACTTTCCTGTGTGGACTGAGTTGTACTTGGGCTCGGAGGTTGGAGCGTATTTGAAATTTATGACTTAGGTATATGTATGGGAATATACCTAAGCAGTGTCAGTTGTTACTTCGTGATTGTACCTTTCTTCGTGGTTTATCCTTTGTGGATTTGAGAGACCTTCAGGGGTCTCGGGGTCCCTACTGAGTAGCTTATACTCACCCCTGCACGGGCTTTGCCCGCACTACGTTGTGTTGGTTGCAGACGACGGACAACGTTGATCTTAGCTGAGGCTTGCAGAGCAGGACGGTACCTGGAGGTGGACCACTGGGCGGGACGTGCTCGGAGCGGACGGCGGGATCCGTGGAGCAGTGGAGCTATCTGTACCCACCCTTCAGGTGGGATTTCCAGTGGACAGCTCGGTGTAGCGGCTTTTACTTTTCAGTTGCTGTTTTCCCTTTCGAGTTGTACTTCACTTTCAGTTTGGGTTTGTATACTGGCCCATTTACTTTTCCGCACTTTCAGTTGTACTCTGCTTTTGCTTAGAGTTTACTTTCCGCTTGCTTACTCTGTGGTGATTGTTTACTTTACAAAGGCAATGCCTTCCCTTTTTACCAGGATTTACGCCTTGGTGCTAGTCGCCAGCCCCTGGCCTATGGAAGGCGGGCTTGGGGTAGCCACGGAACGGACCCCGAGGGCAGGTCGTGACAAATTGGTATCAAAGGAGTTCGGTTCTACCGCAAACTCTGATCTTTTCTATGTGAAGCAATAATGTTTAGCGTAATGAGTGTGGTTATCAGTCCAGGGAGTCCAGTGTTGGTGCGGCGGCCGACGTATCCGTACACCAGGACCCTGACTTCTGATTTCTGACTTAATGCACGAAAACATTGATTGCGTGTGTGTTTCAAAGTTTTCTTTGTGATTACTTATATCAGCTCACCAGGTATACTGTTCTGACCATGGCGCACCTGTTTCCTTTTCAGGATGGTCCCACGACGGCAGCCAGCTAGGGTTCCGAGATTCGAGTGTGACGACAGCCCACCGAGCGACGAGGCCTCGGTGCAGGGCCCTTTGACAGCAGTGGCACCGGCGGTAGCACTACCCGCCGAGCCCCCGATGTTTCCAGCGCCAGCCACTGACGATGCACATCGCCTTAGCGCACTACATGAGTTTCAGCGCCAGCGACCACCCAGGTTTCGCGGGGAGACGGATCCCCAGGCAGCCGAGGACTGGCTGGAGGCAGTGGTACGTGTGTTTAGGCTAGTGAGGACACCAGCAGACCTCATGGTGATCCTCGCTGTGAGCCTACTACACGCAGCAGCAGGACGATGGTGGAGCTTGATGCTCCAGGTGCACGATGAGGCATCTCTACTATGGACGGACTTTGAGAGCCTCTTCCGCTCAGAGTTCGTCCCAGCCACCCTTCGTGCGGTGCGTATCCAGGAGCTTCTTCAGCTGCGGCAGGGCAGCATGACGGTCGCTCAGTACTCGACGAGATTTACCGATCTCTCGCGCTACTCGACCGACATGGTACGGGACCCATTCTTCCGGGCCCGGACCTTCGAGCAGGGTTTGAGACACGAGATCAGGGCATCGCTGATCTCCCTCAGCATACTGACTCAGACAGGAGTACTGGAGCGGGCCCTTCTGATCGAGAGCTTCCTTGCTGAGTCTACACCAGCACCGAGACCCACCGCAGGGCGGCACGTGGCAGAGTCATCTGCAGCAGGCAGTCGACGGATGACTCAGGGGTCCAGGAAGACTAGACCTTCGGGCAGACGACCTCAGGACATTGGCTCAGCAGTGCGGAGCACACAGCGCGGAGCCAGTCTTTCGAGAGGCAGCCAGTGCTACTCGTGCGGCGGGCAGGGCCACATGGCTCGTGACTTCCCGACCCGCCGTGCCGAGGAGCAGCAGTCGGTTGAGGGACCACCGAGGCAGAGGCAAAGGGTTGACCGTGGAGGTCCGCAGGGAGGAGGCGGACGAGGCAGAGGAGCTGGACGAGCAACCGGTGGTGGGCGACGCTTTGAGGCTCTGCCAACACCACCACCAGGAGGTCCACCCCGACCACAGGGAGCTGGCGGGCAGAGACAGGCACAGCTCTAGGCAGCAGAGGACTATGACCACGGCGCACCCGAGATGATTCGAGGTACTATCTGTGTCTATTCCACCCTTGCTGCAGTACTTATAGACACAAGAGCGAGTCACTCTTTCATAGCCGCTGCCCTTTTTCGGAGCTCGGAGATTCCAACAGAGCCGTTGGCTCGATCCTTACGGCTAGAGACTCCTACGAGAGCAGACTCGACGATTACGCACTGGTGCCGGCAGTGTGAGCTTACTCTAGGAGGTGAGAGCTTCGGCTGGGATCTTCTTGTAGCAGCGTCGAGGCCTTAAGACGTCATCTTGGGCATGGATTGGCTATCTACGGTCCATGCGCAGATTGACTGTTTTAGGCGCAAGGTGCGATGTGTACGCACTGACGGGAGCAGGTTCACCTTCACCGGCGAGAAGGGAGCCTTAGCAGCACAGGATGGACTTCCGCGGAGGATAGGACAGCCCATCACTCATCAGTTGGCTAGCCTCATCCTTGGAGCAGTTGATGTGCGGAGTCCTGGTTTTCCTGTAGTGGTGGATCAGTTTGCAGACGTTTTTCCCGACGACGTTCCAGGGCTACCTCCTCGCAGAGAGGTATACTTTTATATTGAATTTTACCCCGGGACAGCCCCGATATCCACTCCAGCATATCGGATGGCCCCCGCCGAGCTTCGAGAGCTACGGGTACAGTTGGAGGACTTGCAGGGCAAGGGGTTCATCCGACCCAGTGTTTCACCCTGGGCTTCCCCGATATTGTTCGCCAAGAAGGCGGACGGGAGCTTGCGACTTTGTGTTGACTATCGTCGCCTGAACCAGGTGACAGTGAGGAACAAGTATTCGCTACCGAGGATTGATGACCTCTTTGATCAGCTCAAGGGAGCATGGTGGTTCTCGAAGATAGACCTCAGGTCAGGCTATCATCAGCTCAGAGTCAGAGACGAGGATGTGCAGAAGACGACCTTCAGATGCCGGTATGGCCACTATGAGTTCTTGGTTATTCCTTTCGGTGTAACCAATGCTCCAGCAGTGTTCATGGATCTCATGAACAGGATCTTTCAGCCATACCTCGATCGGTTTGTCGTGGTCTTCATCGACGACATTCTGATTTACTCTACGACTGAGGAGGAGCATGCCTATCACTTGCAAGTTATACTAGACACACTCCGAGAGCACCAGCTTTATGGTAAGCTCTCGAAGTTCCAGTTCTGGATACGTGAGGTCCACTTCTTGGGACATGTTATCTCTGAGGTGGGAGTTGTAGTGGATCCTGCGAAGATCGAGGCTGTGTTAGCATGGGAGCCACCCAGGAGCGTGACTGAGGTTCGGAGTTTCTTGGGACTAGCTGGATACTATCAGAGATTCGTGCCAGACTTCTCTAGGGTTTTGGCACCACTCACAGCTTTGACGAAGAAGGGGAAACCCTTCATGTGGTCATACAGATGTTAGCAGAGCTTCCAGGAGCGGAGACAGAGATTGACTAGCGCACCTATCTTGAGGTTTCCTGAGGAGGGAGTAGGGTACGTAGTCTACTGCGATGCATCAGGGACCGGACTCGGATGTGTTCTGATGCAGGAGCGGGCAGTGATCGCCTATGGATCACGTCAGTTGAGGCCGCATGAGCAGAACTACGCTACCCATGACCTGGAGTTAGCAGCAGTGGTCTTCGCTCTGAAGACATGGCGACACTATCTGATGGGCAAGCGCTTTACAGTCTTTTCCGATCATCAGAGTCTCAGGTATATCTTCTCGCAGAAGGACATAAACCTGAGACAGCGGTGATGGCTCGAGTTCCTCCAGGACTATGACTTTGAGATAGTCTATACTCCTGGGAATGGGAACGTAGTAGCCGATGCCCTTAGCAGGAGGACGGGCATTCAGCTACTTGAGGAGGCGACAGAGAAGCTATCCTCTTTACAGATATCCTTCGTAGATAGAGATGGAGCAGCCTTCCTCCAGTCTCTCACAGTCACCCCTCCACTATTTCAGCGGGTCAGAGAGGCACAGCGTGAGGATGCTGACTGTGAGACACAGCGTGCACAGATATCCTCGGAACAGACACCTGATGGTTTCTCCCTTGGAGCAGAGCACGACATCCTTTTCAGAGGACGTACCATGGTACCAGTCACTTTACGAGAGGAAGTGCTGAGAGAGTTTCACACTTCTCCTTTGGCGGTACATCCTGGAGTGGCGAAGATGTACCAGGACCTCAGACGACAACACTGGTGGCCGAGCATGAAGAAGGCAGTAGCAGAGTTCGTTTCTCGATGCCTCACCTGCCAGCAGGTGAAGGCAGAGCATCAGGTACCATCAGGCTTGGTACAACCCTTGGAGGTCCCGGAGTGGAAGTGTGACGACATATCTATGGACTTCGTGACTGGACTTCCACGCACTTCCAGAGGTCACGACTCCATATGGGTGATTGTTGACCGACTCACCAAGTCGGCACACTTCTTACCCATCAGAGAGCAGGGCTCAGTGGAGAGCTTGGGTCGCCTCTACGTTTAGGAGATTGTGCGGCTCCACGGTGTGCCATCATCTATCGTCTCCGATCGAGATGCTCGCTTTACTTCCCGGCTTTGGAAGGGGTTACAGGAGGCGTTCAGGACGCAGCTACGTCTGAGCACAGCCTTTCATCCTCATACGGATGGTCAGACGGAGAGGACCATTCAGACTCTCGAGGACATGCTCCATGCATGTGTCCTCGACTTTGGTCGTAGTTGGGAGGACCACCTACCCTTGGTGGAGTTTGCGTACAACAACAGCTACCACTCCACCATCGGGATGACACCGTACGAGGCGTTGTACGGCCGACCTTGTAGATCTCCTTTGTGCTGGACAGACCCTGGGGAGTCAGCACTAGTGGGACCGGAGATGGTCCAGGCTACGACAGAGAAGGTCCAGGTCATCTAGGAGCGGATGAGGACAGCTCAGAGCCGGTAGAAGTCATATGCTGACAGGAGGCGGAGGCCACTGGAGTTCGAGGATGGCGACCACGTCTTCTTGCAGGTCTCACCTCGACGTGGTATTCAGAGATTTGGCCGAGGCGGAAAGTTATCTCCGCGCTTCACCGGACCCTTCCAGGTCCTCAGCAGGGTTGGTGAGGTGGCTTATCGCCTGGCTCTGCCACCTCAGTTGCACCGGGTGCACGACGTCTTCCACGTATCTCAGCTGAGGAGATACGTGCACGACCCGACGCACATCATTGACCATGGGGAGCTTGACGTTGACGATGGGGTGACTTTTACGGAGGTCCCGATGGAGATAGAGGATCGACAGGAGCGGGTCCTGCGTGGGCGATCGATTCCTCTTGTGCGCATCAGATGGCAGCACAGAAACCTCCAAGAGAGAACATGGTAGCGGGAGGCTCAGATGCGTGCTCAGTACCCTCATTTGTTTCCCTAGTTTTTGATGTAACTTTACGGGGACGTAAAGCCCTGAGGTGGGAGTAATGTAAAGACCCGTAAAATTCAAGGGAAATTTTTTCTTAATTTTCTTTGGAATTTTACAATAGCGCGGTTTCAGACGGCACCTGATTCCGAGGCCCGGAGTGCCCAGAATCAATTTCCGAAGTTTGGCTCGGGTACGTTCAGTGAACGAACGAGCGGGAATTTCTAACTTTTGATCCGGTGCTCGGAATTGAAATCCGAGGGCACCGATGAACTCGCAGCGCTGATATTCGCTTAAGGAGACCTTTTCCGAGGTTGCGTTTATTTCGGGTTGAGAGTTAGTTTTTGGGAGTTTAGAATAAGTTAAATAAAAATTGTGGATTACAAATTTTTATTTAAACTTGTTGGTTAACTTCTCTCAAAGGAAGTTAGGGGTGGTACCCACACCCACTTAACCTCCCTTGAGAGGATTAAGTGTGGTGGGGCCCACACGAACCCTAAACCTTTCATATTCTCTCAAACTCCCATAACCCCTCTTTAAATGACATGACAAATTGTTATTTAATTTTGGAGTTATCCTTTTTGAATTTCAAACCTTTGAAATTCATTTTGTTAAGTTTGTGAATAAAATAAGTCTCTATCTTATTTTATTTGGTTAGTATTGTTTAGCCATCTTGAGAGCTTTTGAGATCTTTTCCTTCTTCTTCAAACTTTGACGAAGAACGCTCAAGCTTTGACGAAGAACGCTCAAGCCTTGACGAAGAACGCTCAAGCTCCGACGAAGAACGCCGCTCCTCTCTTCTTCGTCTTCCGTGTCAACGAAAGGGAACGCCGCTTCCTCCTCGGTCATCCTTCGTCGGCATACGAAGATTTGCCAACGACGTACCTCTTCGGACATACCTCTTCGTCATCGGATTTGACGAACGACTACCGCGACGCCAGACCTCCGCAACGTTGTATTCCGCGGGTCGTTGTCAATCTTCGGACTTGAACCCATGGTAGGGGTTGTTGTTAATTGTTTATTTATTTATCCTTGTTCGTGGTTCTAGCATGACTAACGTGAGGATTTTAAATATGTGTTATTGTTTAACGTGAGGGGGCCGGACCGCATGAACACGGCCGAACCCCCTCCTTCGTTCTTGATGTTTTATATTGCGGATGAAACAAGGTGGCGTGGTGCCGTCGCACCACGCGGTTATTCGCCCGATTTTATTGCGCGGCGCCATCGTGCCGCGCCATGGAAGAATCATCAAGAACGCGACGCCGTCGCGCCGCGTCGAAGGGAATCAAAGGCGCGGCGGAGGGGCGCGGTGCCGTCGCACCGTGCCGGATGACGAACACCGCGGCCGGTTCCGGGCCGCGGCGGGACGAGAAGACCGGCGACCGGGCCGCCGGCGTCGGAAGCCGGAAAGGGGACCGGTATTCCGGTCTCGTTGAAGACAAACCGGCCGGCAGATGGCCGACCGGAAGGTCAAAGGTCGGGGGAATTTATTCCCCCGGCCAGCACTAAACCCCCCCTCATTTATGAGGGGGGGTGGTTTCCTTGAGGGGGGGCAAGCGGCCCCCCGGTCCTCTTCAAAGTAGGCCCCCCACGAGGGGGGGGGGGTTCCAAATGGCGCGGCTAAAAGCCACGCCGCCCTTTGCTGGAAGCGGGGGCTTAGCCCCCCGCGCGCTGCCTCCGTGCGGCGCCAGGCCGCCGCGCCGCCGGCCGGCCGGTCGGGCCGGGTCGGACCCGGGTCGGGTCGAACCGGTTCGGGTCGACCCGGTTCGGGCCGACCCAGGGGGGGTCGGGCCGGGTCGGCCCGGACCCGGACCCCCCCGTTTTGAATCAGTTTCGGTCTTTTGGCCATAACATGAGCCACAGACCTCCGATCGATGAACCGTCTGCGGAAACGCGATCCTTGGATCGAGACGGTCGTTTCGGTATATCGCACTCAAAGTTTCGGAATACTTTGAGTTCGGCCGGGTTGGTTCGTTCACGAAACCAACCGGGCCTTCGGAGCAGAAACGCTCATATCTTGAGCTACAAACGTCCGATTGACGTGCCGTCAGCTTTGTTGTGTTCCTCTTAGTGAGATGGATCTTTTGGCATACTCCGCCCGAGGTTTGGACGCAGGTAGAGTACGGTCGGGTTGGTTTTGCCTTAAAAACCAACCGGGCCCCAGGGACGAAAATGCCAATAACTCTCAGACCGGGCGTCCGATCGACGCGCCGTCTGTTGCGTTGAGTTCCTGTTGACGATACGGAACTTTTGGATACATCAACTCTGGAATTTGTGACAGTTGATGTATCAGCCTCTCGGCTCGTGGAGCGGACCCTCCTGTACGAGCTTGCTGTGTGCGGGAACCCTAGTGCTGGCTGCGACTGTTACTGTGACTACTACTGCTACTGCTACTACTACTGTGACTACGATGACGACAGTACAAAGATCCTGTGTGGATTCGACGACGACGACTTCAGCACTCAGCGATCCTACGTGGATCAGTGCTACAGGTCCTGTGTGGGCCCGATCCTATGTGGGTCCGATCCTGTGTGGGTCTTTGCGCTCAGCGGTCCTGTGTGAACCAGCGCCTACAGGTCCTACGTGGGCCCAATCCTGTGTGGGTCTTTTGCGGGGGTTAGTTACCTATCGATCCTTCGTGGGTCCGACGACTTAGACGGATCAGAGATCATCTTTATCGTCTTTTGAAGAAGTATACCTGTGTGAGCTGAATCCTATTTCATTTCCTGTGTGGATTGTGTTGTGCTATCCTGTGTGGATTACGTTTTGCTTTCCTGTGTGGAATACGTTTACTTTCCTGTGTGGACTGAGTTGTACTTGGGCTCGGAGGTTGGAGCGTATTTGAAATTGATGACTTAGGTATATGTATGGGCATATACCTAAGCAGTGTCGGTTGTTACTTCGTGATTGTACCTTTCTTCGTGGTTTATCCTTTGTGGATTTGAGAGACCTTCAGGGGTCTCGGGGTCCCTACTGAGTAGCTTATACTCACCCCTTCACGGGCTTTGCCCGCACTACGTTGTGTTGGTTACAGACGACAGACAGCGTTGATCTTAGCTGAGGCTTGCAGAGCAGGACGGTACCTGGAGGTGGACCACTGGGCGGGACGTGCTCGGAGCGGACGACGGGATCCGTGGAGCAGTGGAGCTATCTGTACCCACCCTTCAGGTGGGATTTCCAGTGGACAGCTCGGTGTAGCGGCTTTTACTTTTTTGTTGCTGTTTTCCCTTTCGAGTTGTACTTCACTTTCAGCTTGGGTTTGTATACTGGCCCATTTACTTTTCCGCACTTTCAGTTGTACTCTTCTTTTTCTTAGAGTTTACTTTCCGCTTGCTTACTCTGTGGTGATTGTTTACTTTACAAAGGCAATGCCTTCCCTTTTTACCGGGATTTACGCCTTGGTGCTAGTCGCCAGCCCGTGGCCTATGGAAGGCGGGCTTGGGGTAGTCACGGAATGGACCCCGAGGGCGGGTCGTGACAGTGCCCATTGTATTTTGGATAGGGTGTGAGATAAATCTCAATATTCCACCACCGGTGGCGTCTATACAATCTAGTCTGTGAATATAAACTGAGTAGTGTGTAGGTATATAAAACTATAAATCAATGTTAAACAATAACTCATACGTGCTTTAGCCTTAGCTGGTCTCTAAACATGAGATTATTTAATTAATTCATTTAGGTTTATTTTATCTATATAATTTTTTAGAATGTTTCAACAACACTATAATATATCATAATAATAATGAAAGAGGATTCAAGGTAAAACCAAGGAATCCTTGACCTTGGGTCCAGCTAACTCATAGAAATATCACATGTAGTTTGGAAATAATGGGGTCTAAGTGTAATATATGGGGTGAAACCTTGGGCATTCCACTATAAATGATTCTAAAATATTCCATGGAGATCTTCCATAGTAACCTTAGGATATAAATTATCAGGCCCAATGGGGTGAATCCATGGTGTCGCATATCCGATGACATCAAGCTAGGTCTAAGGAGTGTATCTGAGGCACCATGATATCTAGAATGATATTGAAGGGGTCATACAACAAAAAGTTTGTAATCTTATAGTAGAAAAGGATAATCTTCCATGGTGGGTATCTATAATGGAAACTGGCTCCTGGAATTAGAATGACGTCCTCTGAGTGCTCAAGAAATTCCCTTAAGAATCCAAGACTGGCTCAAGTCTTACCACTCCTATAAAGATAAAAATTCCCATATGCAATAGGAACCTTATACTTATTTCATTTATATCATCAGTAATCATATTCCATGTAATACTCATTCCATTTTAATAATTTACCAGGTCCATTCCTTTCCCTTTCACTAATTATGATAAGATGGGACAAGGACAAGAAACCAATAATCAAGTCAATTATAATAACAATTAATAGGTTTATACATTTCCTTTTATTTAGTATGGAAAGTTAATTTAGGGACATGAAAATAATTGTTACATTCAATTAAATTTAACTTGTTCAATTGATATATATATATATATATATATAAACATGACATTAAACCATTTAAGAATCATTTATTAAATTGTAACACTTACTTTAGAAGGGTCATGTGATGATTGTATACACTATAAATGTGCTATTAATTTTCAATACATAATTAATTTTAAATAAAAATGACTTACCATTAATAGGGTCATGCCAACACACCCAAATAGTGCCTCAAATAATTATGAAAATGTTTCTAAAGGCCTAATAAAGGGATCACCCTACTAGAGGTGGATAACATTGAGTTCACAGCCTTCAACATCTTGTATAACATGTATAAAAAGGTCTCCAGATTATAAACACATAAATTATAATAAAGGTTGATGAATTTTAGTCACAACGCCCAGTGAAACCGGTGGGAACACAATGAAGACAATTTATAAATGATGATAATTTTTGGGAAAATTCATAGACCACCTAACTTATTCCTTTAGTGCTATCCTTGTCTAGTATTTTCCCTTAGTTTGTTCTGGATCAGAGGAAAATAGATTAATAGACAAACACCTTTAATCTAGTGAATAAGATCATGTATCAAGATAGTGTATTTGATAGGATGAAGAATAATGAAATGATCCTATGGACTGAAGAGATTGACTAGAGGAATCCAATGGGCCAAATGGATCTTGATTCTGAGGTCAGATGGTGAATCGGCAGAAAATCCTAACTTTAGGAGAAAAAAGGATCACCCTGGGAGGAGAGATCCCATTGCGAAAGATAAAGATATGAAAGAGGGTATGAAAAATAATTTTTTTCCTCCCATTTATAACATTTCACATCTTTTACTTGTCATGTAATTTTTGGGCTTTACCTTCTGGAGAAAGTTCATTACACATCATGTACTTGCATGTAGCTAGCCTTCAGTCCCCTATATCCTTCTTTCTAAAGAAAAACCAACCAGCCTAAAGGAGTGGTTTCATATTTAATCCAGAAGAAAATATCAAAAAGGATTTCAACAAAAAATTAATAGGATCCATACCTGAATGAAAGACTAGGATCTTACACCTTCCCCCTCTCCCTTACTAACCACCTCACATGATAAGGGTTTAATATATATTTCTTCATCCATATAAATTATAATTTTATAATTTTTTTCTTGTTGGATTTTTATAGTTCATTTCATATTTTCTGGAGACACTAATTTTATAATTTTAGTTATTTTTATACTATACTACTATGTTAATTAAAATATATTCATATTCTGTGTCAATTATGTTATTTCCCATGAGAATTGAAATATTTTTTTCAATTAAATTTCAATTAAAATTAAGAATATATTAATAACATTTATGTTATTCCATTAATAATTTTTATGTGTTGTTTCATGATTTGTGTATATTAGAAATAATATTTCTATATATTTTCAATTATTTGAACTAATAATTATGTGTTGTATCTATAATGTTTATTTAAAACTGAATTACTCTTAATAAGTTGTAATAAATTATGATTCTAAATTTAAAATTATCAAAATAATGATAATTCCATATAAGTATAATGGATATATAGAATTTGGAATTTTAAACAATAATGATGTATAATGAACACATTTTTCTAATCCTCTTTTATATTTCCACTTATTATTTATGTTTTGAATATAATTTTCCACATTACGTTTTAATGTGTATATGGAAAATGATTTAAGTATTCTAGAAATATGACAATTAAAAGAAACAATGAAATTAAAGGCTTATAATTCATGTGGTTTAATTTGGGTTGATTAATACATCTTTAGAAATTATATTCAGTTCTATATTAGGAATATTATGTTATAGGATGTAATATTGGATAGTTTTATATCTTTAAGTGGCAGTTTTAATATATAAGGTCATATTAAAATTAAAAATTAATCAAATAATTAAGTGGTGAGTTATTTATTATCATGTTATTATATTAAAATTTAGTAGTGACATCTTGTATGATGCTTATATGTTTATTAAATCATGAATTTATAAGAATTATTTCTATATTGTTGCTTTATTTTTACATTTGATAACCCACTATGATCATTAAATTACTTTTATTGTATGTTCTTGTATACATGATTGATTTCATGTGTTATTGTTTTCTTGCTTGATGGATCTATCAATTCCTAGGGATGTTTCAAGGTGTTTTAGATTGTTCTATTTATTTTTTTCATAAAATAATACTCCTAGGATTGAAAGTGATAATAGGTTTTCTTGTTTAATATATATGTTGCAAAAATAATTTTTCAAATTCATCTTCCTATCTAGTTACCTTAAATATAAGTAATGGAAAAGGAAAAAAATTTCATGGTCTGAAGTGTGTGGATATTTATATGGTTCATATTCTTACTTATAACATTATATATTTTTTATTTATCCATGTATGTATTATTATTATTATTTTTATCTATTTTGGGTCATTAGAATGGTTCGAGTGTCACCCATAAAATGTAAAAATTTAAAACAAATTTATCTTAGAAACATACATTATTATAAAATAGTGTAATAATTTTATAAATTTTATTATAATATCGCCTCACCATGCATGTGGGGTGGATTTTATTAATAATTAGTATACTCTTTTGAATTTACCAGTGAAGATTTTGACTACTAGATATAGGAGTTAGCTTATAGATATCTGTTTCGTTGTCAGAGGTGGAATCGAAATGTATTTTATCACAATAATGTGGAATCCATGCTAACTACTTTTATTGAAATATTTATTAATGGAGAGTATTTGTTGTGTTTTTATGAAAATTAAATAGAGGTTTTGGATATTGTAGGATATGTGAAATATACCTATGATTGGTAACTCTACTATTTTTCAAATAGGGGTTCATTAGCGGGTTATAGTACAAATTTATTTGTTGGTATTCCTATAATACATGGTCTAGAATAATCTATAAAAAGGAGAGTAACATAAAATACAACTTCACTTATTTCATACATAACAATTTCATCCATTTGTTTCATGAAATTCAAAGATCCTAGTCCCTATTAGAAAATTCAATGATTACATGACCTTGGATGTTCTGTGGAATGATATATTTACAAACATTTATAAAACCATGTCATAATTAAATGACATTAAATAGAATGAATTTCCCAGGGATGTAAGCCATCCAATAATAAATAGATTTTTTCCAAAATTTTTATTACCAAATTCTTGTCCCATGCAATATCAAATCAGGAACCTGCACCAACAGCCACAATTTTACCCTAGTTTTTTTCTTTTCATGTCACCCTTGTGTAAAATTATAAATTGTTGGGAATCATAAATGATAACATTCAATTGATGGGTTCCCCTTATTAGAATTATCTATAACTTTATCCTTTGATTGTGAATATCTTATGTGTATTTATTTATTTTTTGTATAAAATGAATATTTTATGAACCTAATATGATGAATATGAATCGAAAATGTATTAAAACTAATCATATGACAAAATATTACGAATATAGTGTTAAAGAGTTCATCAAGTTTCTAATAGATCATGCATATTACCCTTCTCAAATACTTTGTTAGTGTTTACATTGTTTTTATTCAATAAAAATTAGTTTGAAAGAGTTTGAAGAATATTTGATTTGACACAGAATAGATCAGAGCTATAAATTATGGACTAAACTTCCTGAAAAACTAAAATGTTCACACCAATTAGGATGAAACTATAGATTAGGGATCAATTGATATAAATACCAGTGTAAACGATGATGGAGATCATATGGAAGAAACAGAAATGGAAATTGAAGATGACCTTTTCGATTTTCCAATGTTATTTGAGGTGCTAAATAACTATTCTAAGAGACCGTTGTATATCGGTTATACTAAATACACAACATTTTCAGCTGTATTGAAATTATATAATTTGAAATCATGCAATGAAAGGATGGATACCAACTTTACAAAACTAGTTGGTCTTCTGAATGACATTTTAATAGAAGAAAATTAATTTTCTTGGCATACATATGATGCTAAACGAAATCTATATTCATTTGGAATGATCTCTAAAAAATGAATGCTTTTTCAAATGATTTTATATTATTTCTAAAGGACCACGAATCCTTTATAGGATTCCCTATGTGTGGCACAAATCAATTAAATAAAGGAAAATTCAAGTCCTTTGAAATTTGTATTGTAATTTCCTATCATTCCGTAATTTAGAAGACTATATGGATGGTAGGAAACCATGAGACAATTGACCTAGCATGCAGACACATGAATTAAATATGGGAAACTACATCATCTAGCAGACTCTCCTTAGTATAAAAAACTGATAATGAGGATCATGAATTTGGAAATGTGCCAAGAAACTTATATCTTGCATTATCAATAGATATAATAAATATTTTTATGTATAGATTATTACACATAGTATATGGCTAGTTTTATTGAATGATTATAACTTTCTGTCATGGTTATACATGATGCACAAATACATTATAGTGACCCTACTTATATCTAGACCAAAAAAGCCAGTAATTATAAGAAATGAAATTTCATATGTTTTACGGATCCATTTATTTGGTCTTATTATTTGGTTTTAACCTAATATGGATTCCTAGTGAGGCTATGGATGAAACAAAGGTGTTTGAGGATTGTTCGAAGCCTAGATCCCCACTTTTTTATGAAATCACTGGGCCACATGGTTCATAGAAACTATGTCTCCCATCCCATGTAGTTTCTACCAACCATGAAGAACATTTCAGAGGTAAAAGTAGGGTGGATTGTTTTCCCTTACTATGCACCCAGGCCCCCACACCCATGCTAAATGTCTTGAATTTTTAGCAGAGGCATATCAAAAGGTTAGTGCATGGTTTCTCAAACTGTGTGGATCTTCTATATGGAAAGTGTCTTGAGAATGGATGGTGCCGTAAAGACCCAGAAATTTCAAGGAAAATGTTTTCTTAATTTTTTTTGGAATTTTACGAGTACGCAGTTTCTGACGGCGCCTGATTCCGAGGCCCGGTGTGCCCGGAATCAATTTCCGAAGTTAGGCTCGGGTACGTTCAGTGAACGAACGAGCGGGTTCTTATAACTTTTAATCTGGTGCTCGGAATCAAAATATGAGGGCACCGATGAAATAGCAGCGTCAGTAATTTCTTAGGAAGACATTTTCTAGAGTTGCATTTGCTCGGGAAAAGTTGTTAAAAATAATGGAATAAGTTTAAAGTGAGATAAAAATTGTGTTACAAAATTTATTTCACATCTTTGTGGTTTAACTTCTATGTGAGGGAGTTGGGGTGGGACCCACTAAAATCCTAACTCTTGGTAGGATATTAGTGAAGTAGGGCCCACAAGAGTCCCCACCTATTCAAATTCTCTAAACCCTCTAAACCTCCCATGTAATAAATGTTGTGGCAACCTATCTTCCTCATAAATGCATGCCAACCTATCTCACCATTAATTTTGTCAATTTAAGACTAATTAATTAAGTGAGTTAAGGTTTTTGAATTTTAAAAATGTCTCCAAGAGTAATAAAACATGGAAAAGGCCTTATTTTATTTTTGTTGCTTCGTTGTGTTGAGAGAGGGAGCGTTATTCACATTTGAAGAACTTCATCTTCTTCGCAAAGAACGCCAAGGCTCCGACGAAGAACACCGACTCAGCAATCACGGTTCTTCATCCGCTTCTTCCTCCACGACAAGGGAGAAGTCACCGACCACGGTGATCATCACCAATGACAACGAACCTTCCTTCTTCATCTCCGCAACAAGTGGGGAGACGTCGTTTCCTCCTCGGACGCACCCCGACGTCCACGGAATCTACGTCCGACCCCCACAACGCCGTTCTCAGCGACGCCCGACGTGCGACGTCAAATATACAAGTAGGGGAATTATATTTGATCTTCTCTTTATCTTTTGAGAAAAGGACGAAGAGCGCGGACCAATCTCTGCCCGGTTGATCCGAGGATCGCTTGTTCATGTGGGTTGGTTGCGGTGTGAATTTTCGGGATTGGTTTGAGTTTCACCTTGATTGAAAACCTCTAACGCGGAGGGCACGAGCTAACAAACAAAGCCCGGACCCTCCGCAGATTGTTGTTGGTTCGTGGATTGACGGAGATGATGAAACGGGACCGAAACAGTGATTTGAGGCCTTCGCAGTAAAGTACGGGATCCGAGATGAACACTGGCGCAGGCGGAATTGAAAACATACCACCGGAGCAACTCCGGTGACCCGCGGACATCACCGGCGGCGCCGGCGGCCGGAGGTGGCGCCCGGTACCGGCCGGCCGGAGGCGGCGCCCGGCGCGCCGCCAGGAGGAACTGCCGCAGCTTCATCCGCGGCGGCAGGCGGCCGGATCCCACAGCCACGCGGGATATAGAGTAGGAGGATGCAGCGCTTGCCGCATTAGTGGGTCGCCATAGGGGGGAAACGCGTCCCCCCTGCTCGGCCGCTGGCCGAGCCAGCGCACCCCCCCCCCCCCCCCGGCCGGGCCGGGGTGGGTCATGCGGACCAGACCGGGCCGCGCCCCTCCAGGCCCGGCCGCGCCCACCCGGGCCGGACCCGGACCCGGGTCGGGTCGACCCGGTTCGGGCCGACCCTGGGGGGGTTGGGTCGGGCCGGGCCGGGCCCAAACCCCCATTACGGACTGTTTTCAGTCATTTGCCCATAACTTGGGATATAGACCTCCAAACAATGCACCGTCAGTTGCGATACGATCATTGGATCGAGAAAGTTGTTTAGGTATATTACACTCAAGGTTTATGAGAACTTTGGGTATGACCGGGTTGGTTCAAACCCGAAACCAACCGGGCCCTCGGAGCAGAAACGCTTATAACATGAGCTCCAGACGTTCGATTGACGTGCCATCGACTTTGTTGGATTCATCTTAGTGAGACAGACCTTTTGGCTTACTTCACCTAAGGTTTGGACGCAGTTGGATAGTGGTCGGGTTAGATTGAACCCGAAATCCAACCGGGCCCCTGGAACGGAAAAGCTGATAACTTTCAGACCGGACGTCCATTTGACAAACCGTCAGTGGCGTTGGTGATAAAGTTGAGAAAAGGTCCCTATGAGTATACCATATGAGAGTTTGGGGTATAGTTGAGATACGGTTGGGTTGGTTCATTCACGAAACCAACCGGGCCCCCAGGACTAAAAAGCTAATAACTCACAGACCGGGCGTCCGATTGACGCGCCGTCTGTTGCGTTGAGACCCCTATGACGAGGCGGTCTTTTGTAATACTTCTTCATGTGACTTTGTGATACTAGGAGTATTGACCATTAGCTTTTGGATCGGACCCTCCCGGTGATGAGCTAGCCGAGTGCAGAGACCTAGTAGCTGGCTGAGACTTGATGACTGCTGATCGATCGTCTTGGAGTGATTCAGATAGCCCAGTGGGGTGAGATTGGTTATAGTAGAAGACCCATAGTGGAGGTTCACTTGGTTGTAGTAGAAGACCCGCGGTACTCGACATAAGGAGTACCTCTGTAGGCTATGAGGGGGTGCGCTTGGTTGTAGCGGCAGACCCATGGTGGGATGCACTTGGTTGCAGCAGTAGGCCCACAATACTCGATACGTGGAGTAATTCAACTGTACAAGGTTAGTGGGGCGCGCTTGGTTGTAGAGGCAGGCCCACTGTACTCGACAGAGGAGGAGTTCTCCAGCAACCGTGGTTTCGACATCGTGAATAAAAATCCTGGTTTGAGTTGAGTCTATGACCTTTGTGTTTACCACATGATTGAGATGGGTCACATGATAACTTAGGTATATGTATGGGCATATAACTAATTAGTGGTTATCCATTGATTTAATAACCTTTGTGTTTCCTCATAATTGAGATGGTTTACTTGATAACTTAGGTAAAAATATGGGCTTATACCTAAGTAAGGGTTATCTATTGAGATCCTTCTTTGTGGTTATCCTTGTTGGATTTAGTGAGACCTTGAGGGTCTCGGGGTCCCTACTGAGTATCGTATACTCACCCCTACAAGGGCTATGCCCGCACCTCATTGTGTTGGCTGTAGACTACGGAAAGCGTTGACAGAGGCTGAGTGTTCGAGGACTGGACGGTACCCGGAGGTGGACCTCACGACAAGTCAGTATCTGGAGGTGGACTTCACGATGAGATGATACTCGGAGGAGGTTGACGAGCGAGAGAATTGTGGAAGATCCAGGAGCTGCGCTATCTGTACCTACCCTTCAGGTAGGATCCGAGGTGGACGACCCAAGAGCTCCTTCTATTCTTCCTGCTGCTTGTCTTTTCTATTGTACTTCCTTTCAGTTGTAGCTGTACTTTTCAGTTGGGTTTGTATACTGGAAAATTTACATTTCAGCACTTTCTTTTGTACTTAGTATATTTCTTCCGCTTGTACTCTGTGGTGTTTTTTTTACTTTTATAAAGGAAATTCCTTCCCAGTTATCGGGATTTACGCCTTTGATGCTAGTCTCCAGCCCCTGGCCTATGTAAGGAGGGCTTGGGGTAGTCACGGCACAGGCCCCAAGGATGGGTCATGACAAATTGGTATCAGAGGATTCGGTTCTACCATAGAACTTATAACTCTGATATTCCTTTTCTGTGAAGCAATAGTGTTATGGGTACCGGGTGTGGTATTCAGTTCAGGGAGACCAGTATTGGGGCGGGCAACCGACGTATCCATACACCAGGACCCTGACTTCTGATTTCCGACTCAGTTCACGAAAACACTAATTGCGTGTGTGTTTTCAATGGTTTTCCCTTAAAACAACTCAAACCAGGTCAGATCAACAGGTATAAATCGTTTGACCGTGTCACATTTGTTTCTTTCAGGATGCCTCCCCGCGAACGACCAGCTAGATCCCCGAGAGTTGTACGTACTGATAGCCCGCCGAGCGATGAGGCCTCAGTACAGGCCCTCTTCCTGTTGCGGAACCAGTGGAGGCACCAGCGGTACTACCACCCGTTGGGCCACCGATGCCACCAGCCCCAGCAGCAGAGAGTGCACGTCGCTTGAGCGCACTGCACGAGTTCCAGCGCCAGAGGCCACCCAGGTTCAGGGGAGAGACAGACCCACAAGCGGCTGAGGATTGGCTGGAGGCTGTGGTGAGAGTCTTCAGGCTAGTAGGGACGCCATCAGACTTCATGGTGATCCTTGTTGCCAGCATCCTTCAGGAAGCATCAGGCAGATGGTGGAGCCTGATGCTCCAGATGCATGACGAGGCGACACTTATGTGGGCAGACTTTGAGATCTTATTTCGGGCAGAGTTTGTACCAGCCACCCTTCGAGCAGTGCGTATACAGGAGCTACTACATCTACAGCAGGGTAGCATGATAGTGGCACAGTACTCAGTGAGGTTCACAGACCTCTAGTGCTACTCCACAGATATGGTACGGGACCCGTTCTTCAGGGCCCGAACCTTCGAGTAGGGGCTCAGGTGAGAGATTAGAGCTTCTATTGTTTCTCACAGCATCCCGACACAGATAGGGGTGTTGGAGCGAGCCCTCTTAGTGGAGATTTTCCTTGCTGAGAAGTCTCCAGCAGTAGGACCCACCACTAGCCGACATGCTGAAGAGTCTTCTGCAGCGGGCAGTAGACATATGACGCAGAGGTCCAAGAGGACCAGACCTACAGGTGGTCGACCACATGACACATGATCGTGTGTGCGAGGCACCCGAGGTGGAGAGAAAATTACCAGGAGTCTACAGTGTTACTCCTGCGGTAGGGTTGGTCACATGGCACGTGAATGTCTGACCCACCATGCAGATGACCAACAGATAAATGAAGGACCTCCCAGGAAGAGGCAGAGGTTCGATCGAGGCGGACTGCAAGGAGCATAAGACCGAGGTAGGTGAGCTGGCCGTGCAGCTGGAGGTGGACGATGCTTCGAGGTGTTGCCACCACCACTACCAGGAGGTCTGCCCCGACCGCAGGGAACATGTGGACATGGGAGAGCTCAGCTTTAGGCAGCAGAATCATATGACTACAGAGCTTCGGAAGCTGGCAGACAAGAGCGGGGCTAGTTCCAGGAATGAGACCTTTGATCTTGGTGCTTATAGTTTCCTTGTTGTCATTGTTGTGTGTCTTTGTACTTCGATCTGCAGTAATAAAAGACACTTGTCCTTGTGACATTTTCTTCCTTCCTTTTTGTGTACTGAGAGGTCCCGGTTAAAACTGTTGACTTGACCCTCACTTTCGAGATTCCTACTAGAGGAGACCCAGTGACCTCACGCTGATACTGACAGTGTGACTTGACCCTTAGAGGCAAGAGTGACAGTTGGATCTCTTGGTTGTAATGTATAGGCCTTACGACGTCATCCATGGCATGAATGCATCATTCATGTCCGGATTGGCTGTATTAGTCAAAGAACGTGGTTCATCCAGGGGATGAGACCGGATTTCTCTTATTGGAAAAGAAGAAATCATAGCAGCTCTTGTGGGACCAGAGATGGTCCAGGCCATGGCAGAGAAGGTCTAGGTCATCCAGGAGCGGATGAGGACAACTCGGAGCCGACATAAGTATTATGATGACAGGAGATAGAGACCACTAGAGTTTGAGGATGGCGACCACGTTTTCTTACGGGTCTCACCTCGACATGGAATTACGGAGATTTGGCTGAGGCGGAAAGTTATCTCCACGCTTCATCGGACCCTTCAAGGTCCTCAACGGGGTAGGCGAGCTGGGTTACCGCTTGACCCATCCACCTCAGTTGCACCAGGTGCACGACGACTTCCACGTATCTCAACTGAGGAGATACGTGCTTGACCTGATGCATATCATCGACCATGTGGAGCTGGACTTTGGCGATGGGGTGACTTTTTCGGGGTTCCAGTAGAGGTTGAGGATCGACAGGAGCGGATCCTACGAGGACATTCGATTCCTCTTGTGCACTTTTGTTGGCAGCATGAGAACCTCCAGGAGAGCACATGGGAGCGGAAGGCTCAGATGCGTGCTCAGTACCACTTTTGTATCCCTAGTTTGTGTTAAAGTTTTACGGGGACGTAAAGCCCTAAGGTGGGAGTAATGTAAAGACCCGGAAATTTCAATGAAATTTTTTTCTTAATTTCTTTAGAATTTTACGAGTACGCAGTTTCTAACGGTGCCTGATTCCGAGGCCCGGTGTGCCTGGAATCAATTTCCGAAGTTAGGCTCGGGTACGTTCAGTGAACGAAAGAGTGGGTTTTTTCTAGCTTTTAATCCGTTGCTCGGAATCAAAATCTGAGGGCACCGATGAAATCACAGCGTCAGTAATTGCTTAGGAATACCATTTCTGGAGTTGTGTTTTCTCGGGAAGAGTTGTTAAAAATGATGGAATAAGTTTAAAGTGAGATAAAAATTGTGTTACAATATTTATTTCACATATTTGTGGTTTAACTTCCATGTGAGGGAGTTGGGGTGGGACACACTAAAATCATAACTCTTGGTAGGATATTAGTGATGTGGGTCCCACAAGAGTCCCCACCTATTCAAATTCTCTAAACACTCTAAACCTCCCATGTAATAAATGTTGTGGCTACCTCTCTTCCTCATAAATGCATGCCAACCTATCTCACCATTAATTTTTTCAATTTAAGACTAATTAATTAAGTGAGTTAAGGTTTTTGAATTTTAAAAATGTATGAAAAAGTAATAAAATAAGGCAAAGGCCTTATTTTATTTTGGTTGCTTCATTTTATTGAGAGAGGGATCGTTCTTCACATTTGAATAACTTCATCTTCTTCACGAAGAATGCCAAGGCTCTGACGAAGAACACCGACTCGGCAATCACGGTTCTTCATCCTATTCTTCCTCCACGACAAGGGAGAAGTCTCCAACCGCGGTGATCATCACCAATGACAACTAACCATCCTTATTCATCTCCGCAACAAGTGAGGAGACATCATTTCCTCCTCAGACGCACCCCGACGTCCACAGAATCTACGTCCGACCCCCGCGACGCCATTCTCCGCGACGCCCGATGTGATAAGTCAAATATCCAAGTAGGGGAATTATATTTGATCTTCTATTTATCTTTTGAGAAAAGGAAGACGAGCGCGGACCAATATCTGCCCGGTTGATCCACAGATCGCTCGTTCATGTGGGTTGGTTGCGGTGTGAATTTTCGGGATTGGTTTGAGTTTGATCTTGATTGAAAACCTCTAACACGGAGGGCACGGGCTAGCGAACAAAGCTCGGGCCCTCCGCAGATTGTTGTTGGTGTGAGGATTGACGGAGATGATGAAACAGGACCACAACAGTGATTCGAGGCCTTCTCAGTAACGTACGGGACCCGAGATGAACATCGGCGCAGACAGAATTGAAAATAGACCACCAGACCAACTCCGGTGGCCCGCGGACATCACCGGCGGCACGGGTCGCTGGCGCGGCAGCGCCGACAGCCAGATGTCGTGGAAGGCGGCCAGATCCCGCGGCCGCGTGGGATCCGGAGGAGGAGGACGCGGTGCTTGCCGTGTCCGTGGGTCGCCAAAGGGGGGAAACGCATCCCCCTTGCTCGGCCGCTGGCCGAGCCAGCGCACCCCCCCGGCTGGGCTGGGGCAGGTCGCGCGGACCGGACCGAGCCGCGCCCAGCCGGGCCGGGCCACGCCCAACCGGGCTGGACCCGGACCCGGGTCGGCTTGACCCGATTCGGACCGACCCAGGGGGTTGGGTTGGGCCGGGCCGGGCCCAGACCCCCATTTCGGATTGTTTTCAGTCATTTGCCCATAACATGGGCTACGGACCTACGATCGACGCACTGTCTGTTGAGATATGATCCTGGGATCGAGATGGTCATTTCAGTATATTACAATCAAGGTTTTAGAGAACTTTGGGTATGGCCGGGTTGTTTCGAACCCGAAACCAACCGGGCCCTCGGAGCGGAAATGCTTATAACTTGAGCTTCGGACATCTGATTGACGTTCCGTCAACTTTGTTGGATTCCCCTTAGTGACAGACCTTTTGGATTACTTCACCTATGGTTTGGACACAGTTGGATATTCGCTGGGTTGGATTGAACCCGAAATCCAATCGGGCCCCTAGAACGGAAAAGATGATAACTTTCAGACCGGACGTCCGTTTGAAGAACCGTCAGCGGCGTTGGTGATCACGTTGAGAAAAAGTTCCTATGAGTATACCCTATGAGAGTTTGGGGTATAGTTGAGATATGGTCAGGTTGGTTTGTTCACAAAACCAACCAGTCCCCCGGAACTAAAAGGCTAATAACTCACAGACCAGGATTCCGATTGACGTGCCATCTGTTGTGTTGAGACCCCTATGACGAGGCAGTATTTTGTGATACTTCTTCATGGGACTTTGTGATACTAGGAGTATCGACCAGTATCTCATGGAGCAGACCCTCCCGGTGACGAGCTAGCAGAGTGCAGAGACCTAGTAGCTGGATGAGACTTGACGACTGCTGATTGATCGTCTCAGAGTGATTCGGATAGCCCAATGGGGTGCGCTTGGTTGTAGCAGTAGACCCACGGCGGAGGTGTGCTTGGTTGTAGCGGCAGACCCGCAGTACTCGACAAAAGGAGTACCTCTGTAGGCTGTGAGGGGGTGCACTTGGTTGTAGCGATAGACCCATGGTGGGATGCACTTGGTTGCAGCAGCAGGCCCACAATATTCGACAGGTGGAGTACTTCAACAGTCCAAGGTTATAGGGGCACGCTTGGTTGTAGCGGCAGGACCACTGCACTCGACAGAGGAGGAGTTCTCCAACAACCATGGTTTTGACATCGTGAATGAAAATTCTGGTTTGAGATGAGTCTATGACCTTTGTGTTTATCTCATTATTGAGATGGGTCACTTGATAACTTAGGTATATTTATGGGCATATACCTAAGTAGTTGTTATCCTTTGATTTTGTAACCTTTGTGTTTCCTCATAATTGAGATGGGTTACTTGAGATCCTTCTTTGTGGTTATACTTGTTGGATTTAGTGAGACCTTGAGGGTCTCGGGGTCCCTACTGAGTATCGTATACTCACCCCTGCACGGGCTATGCCCGCACCTCATTGTGTTGGTTGCAGATGACAGAAAGCGATGAAAGAGGACGAGTGTTTGAGGACTGGATAGTACCCGGAGGTGGACCTCACGACAAGTCAGTATCTGGAGGTGGGCTTCACGAAGAGATGATACTAGGAGGAGGTTGAAAGGCGAGAGCGTTGTGGACGATCCAGGAGCTGCGTTATCTGTACCTACCCTTCAGGTAGGATCAGAGGTGGACGACCCAGGAGCTGCTTCTATTCTTCCAGTTTCTTGCCTTTTCTGTTGTACTTCCTTTCTGTTGTAGCTGTACTTTTCAGTTGGGTTTGTATACTGGCCCATTTACTTTTCAGAATTTTCTTTTGTACTGAGTATATTTCTTCTGCTTGTACTCTTTGGTGTTTTGTTTACTTTTATAAAGGCAATGCCTTCCCAGTTATCGGGATTTACGCCTTTGGTACTAGTTGCCAGCCCCTGACCTATGGAAGGCAGGCTTGGGGTAGTCACAGCACGAGCCCTGAGGACAGGTCGTGACAGGTGCATTGTTTTTTCAATTGTGCAACCAAACTGTTTGACCCAAAAAACTATGGAAAATAACCATTTCTACCTTAACGATATATATGATAAAACTACCTTCTTGATTCCTTATTCCAGTGGATAACAACCTCAAGTCCCCTCAATTTTTAGATCAAGCTCATCTCAACCTAGGTTCTTGGATAACTTCCCAATCTGGAATTTAATTCAATCTTCATTCATCCCTTTGGATAATCTTTGGTAAGATATTGATTCATATTGGGACTTCCAACATTTTTCTTTATCTCAATGGAATTATTTAAGTATGGGATCATATGCCCCATTTTCAGAGAATTCGTCTATTTTTCAATTTCTACAGTTCTAAACCAAAACAAAGGTCAATAATAGATTATTGATCCTCGACAGGCATAAGGTATGTGGTATAGTAATTATACCTCAAAGTTGAGATATTTTATAATATGAGTTTTGTGCCACACACCGATTTCACCATCGTATTACCTGTAAAATGAAACTACACAAACTTGGTTTCCTTGTTTTGGAGCATAATTACATAATTATAACCCAAGACATGATTGATTTTGTCAACCTCAATGTGTGACGCCCATTTGGGTGTACCTATTTCTTGTTCTTAATTGGATTTCTTGGTTATATAACCCAAACACCTTTCAGTGTGTTTGGTCTTACTTCTAAATTATGATATCATAAATGAAATACATAATTGTTGATGTATAGAATGTCTAAAAAACTTATCAATTTATACTGAAATGAATGGTGTTGAGTGGTTTGACCACATCACCCTTTTAAATAGAAAAATGGTTACACCCTTATTACTATTGAATGTATATGTTTTATGATTTAATTATTGGATCTGATTAAATCCTTAACTGTTTATAATTGATATAATTGATCATGGTGACCCTGATATTATATACTTGGAATAGAATCCCCCATGTTATATGTTATGAGAATGGTTTCCCTATACTATGCTATGTGTATGGAGTCCCAATATAGTGACACTTAGTCATAGAGAACCTTTATGAATTATAATAACTGGGTATGAAGACCATTATGAGATATGAGATACCAGTATAGAAACCCTGATGATATGATATTGGGAATGGAAACCCTAGTGATATGATATTAGGCATGGCGACCCTAGTGATATGATTTGGGCATGACAACCCTATTGATATGATACTGGGCATGATGACCCTTACTATGACATACATGCATGATGACCCTTCTTGATATGAAAATGGGCATGGAGACCCTATTACTGTAATACTAGGAATTTCATCCCCTATTCTTGTGATACAAGGCATTTCATCCCTTGATACTTTTGATACTCATGTTACATATTATGGATTTTATATTTATGCATCGGGACCAGGCTGGTTGTAGAATCCATATGTATGGGTATAGACTTCACTATGTATACATTGCACATATGTGTATACATATGTTTATGTGTTCAAAGATTATCTGGATTATGCCAAAGAAGGTAGTGCCATCCTGTAGTCCTTCTAGAACTAATGTTGACCTTTTACAATTTTCGTTACTATTTACCATTATTATCTACACACTTCCATATTATACGCACTTAGTGGATATTTATAGACACTTTTGGTGGTGGCCTACTGAGTTTATCTCAAACCCTATCTTGGTCACCGATGATACCCACGAAAATTATTTGGATGTAGTTAGGGATAGGGTAAATTTCCTAGGGATTGATACTTGAGTTTCTAATAGCATTAGAGTGGGGAAACATAGGACCGATATATGGATTCTAATGCTAGTGGAGATAGGCCTTTTGAGTATTTTTATCTTTTTGATAAATTTATTGTATATGATGATTTATTATTCTTTTTTTAGGCATAGGAAATATCATCATTTTGTTTATATTGGATGTTAGTTATTTATTATTGTTGGATGACTTACCTTCTCCTTCCAATTATCAATTATTTATGATGATTACACTATTCATCAATTTATTTCACCACTGTGATACTATGATCATGAGGATATAGTATCCCAAATATGCCACATTATTCCCTCACTATATTTTGGCCACCTCTGGAATATGGGGAGGTATGCTTGAGGTCATGTGGCCCATCATATCGGGGCACCATTTAGTGGCATCTGGGTTGGGACATCACAATGTTGTATCAGAACCTTCTTTTATTTTATCTTATCATTTGTGAATATTGGATAGGATATTTGGAATGTATCAGAATTTGGTAATGAGATGTACCTAGGAGTAGCTAACCCACATAAAAGGAAATGAAATATTTCTTGGGATGGGTCATGTGGTTTCTTTTATTTTTCTTGTTATAATTTATTTGATTCCACCATTGGGTGATGCACATGATTTATGATGTTTCTGATAATGAATGAGGATTATATTTTATCATTTTCCTGATATGGAAAGTAATAATTTATCATGCATCATTTTACACACCTTATTGGATTTATATGTCATGCATTATTCCATTTCATGTTTATATACTACATTCATTTCTTGAAACATGTTTTGGTGCTTATTGATATATCCAAAAAATGCACTGACATTTAATAAAGGGACTCAATAAGTTAGTGGTTTCTATGTAATGGATTCCAAAATTCAATTCTTAAGTTATATGGACCCTTGTAAATTGTAAGTGGTGATCCATATAGTTCATCCTTTTAAATAAAAATTACACATTAATGATAATGAAATTAAATGAAATTTAAATTTAAAATTAAATGGTCACCATTAAATAGGGATCCCAATTTTCATTTAGAGGGTGTTTTATTATATAAATTTAAATTGAAAACATATATACCTATACCTTGGAAATATGACATATATCTTGACTCAGACCCGACCTTAGTAGTGGGTAGTAGGTAGCATCTCTTTTGTTATATATATATTTTCCTATCACTCAGAACTATCTATTTTTTTAGGAAGAGGGGTGTGACTATCACATAGGAAGGCCTGTACTTTTACTATTCATGTATTTGTGATTTTTTTCATTGATAACTACTTTATAAGGTGTTCATTTGGTATTTTTAGAGCTATGTGACCCCCATGTCCTCTAGTCATGTGCAAGGAGGGTGGTGACGACCATGCTCCAGATTTGGTGGGCCCTGAGCCACTAGTGATACCTCCATTAGTTCCATCTATGAAGCCTCCTATTATTCCAAATTTTGGAGACTATGTTTGGTTTTGAGGTGTTTTTTGTGCCTTATGAATACTATACAAGGATCTCCATGACCTTACCCTTCTACAGGAGAGCTTATGCAGATGTTTAAACAGCAAAATCCACCTTCTTTTATAAGGGATGGTGGCCCACAGGCTATAGATTTATAGCTGGAGATAGACTTATCTATTTATTATCATCTTGATAAACCTTATTATATAAGATTGAATCACTCCACTAGTATTAATAGTGGATACACTAACTATTGGTGGGATATTCTGAACTAGGTAGGTCGTCGTCGGGAAGTGATGTGGAGGTATTTCCAATTGAGCTTCTATTACTATTTCTTCCCTAAGACCCAGATGGATGATTTTACTAGGTATTTCATGAACCTAAAGTAAGGTTATATGACAATTATGGACTACTCAAATCATTTTACAAATATTCATCACTTTGTACCTATCTATAATACTGATGATCCAGTGAAAGATAGATGATTCAAGGATAGCCTTAGGCATACTATTCGTTCTCATGTAAATATTATCCAGTTTAATACCATTTATAATATAGTGAAATAGGATATCATCAATGAGAAAACCCTAAGAGAGGATGATGGTGTGAGTTCAGGCTGTTCAGAACTGAGACAAGTTATTGGTTCAATTATTGGTCGGAAGTGGCACTTTGATACTACACATGTGAGTAGTTCCAGTTAAGTGAAACTCATTGACCGTTACATGATTTTTCACTAGTGTGATAATCATCAGCATAATAATATAAAGTTTCATATAGACCCTATAAAATTACAAGGATACTGGCAATTGGGGCATCTTCAGCATTTATGCAGGACCTTACCATCAATGTCAAGGGGGAGAGGATCTGTATCAGATCCTCCTTGTGGATTAGGATCTGTATCACCTATCCATGTAGATAGAGATAGAGTACAACCATTTGTACAAGAAAAGGAGGTGTTCATGGTAGTGGTACCCAAGCTTCAGATACATAGCGCTTGCAAAGTGGACCCACTCTAGGTAGTCAGGTTGCAGCACAAGGCCATGTATTAGGAAAAATTTATTCAGTTTAGCCTATACCATAGGAGTAGGGTGCCGGTACATCTAATTTTTTAGGTACTATCCTAGTATCCTCTACTATAGTTTCTTCTTTATTCGATTTAGGTTCATCACACTCCTTCATCTATTTATCGATTTTGGAAATCCTTGGGATTGATATTCTATATTGTTGTGGTGATATGACACTTGATACCCCATTGGGTTAACATTCAGGGAGTGTACACCAGTGAAAATAATTACTCCTTAAGGTATGAAACCATCATTTCTTATGGTACCCCTTCATCCTCAAGATTAAATTCATTTATTACACTCTCACTATGGATTTTTTGGTCCTTTATCATGCTTATATGCATTGTTATCGCCAGAGGGTATCAATTACATCACTAGAGGGTGGTATATATCTTCACAATGGAGAGTGGGATTTCCAAGATGGTAGAGTTTTACTAGATCATCTTGGGATTGGTGTAGTGACTACCCATATTACTAGGAATTTTTTTTGGATCAAGTATTACACTGGAATGAGTTCCATCCTATAGTTGATCAATTCGGGGAGGTCATTTATGATGAATTTTCTAGCCTGCCTACTAAAGTAGAGGTAGAATTTACTATATATCTTGCGTGTAGTACTACACTAGTAATTATTCCTCCTTATAGGATGCCTGCTACTATGTTTTATAAGCTCAAGATGAAGCTAGAGGACATAGATTACAAGGGTTTTATACGACCTAGTACTTCTCTCTGGGGTTCACCGGTCCTTCTTTTAAAGGAGGATGGAACCCTCAGGTGTTTTGTGGATTATGAGGAGTTGAATCAGCTTAGTATGAAGAACTTTTATCCATTACATCATATATATTATCTTTTCAACCAGATCATAGGAGAAAGGTAATTCATGAATACCAATCTAATATTGGGTTATCATCAAGTACGGTTCAAACCTTCAGATATTCCTTATACGACATTCCATAGTTAGCGTGGTTTTGGAAAGTAGTATCCACATATATGGTTGTATATGTCACTATGTATATAGTCTATATATATTTATACATCTGGTTACTTGTTTAGTAACTATCCATCATAAGCTAAAGTAGGTATAGTAATCCATGTTTCCTTCTAGAACCATATCTGACCTTTTATAGCTTTTGTTACTATTTAACATTATTATCTTCACACATCCATTTTATATTAACATACTAGATATTTATAGAAATACTTGTTGGGGGCCTATTGAGTTTATCTTACACCCTATCTAGGAGATCAGTGGTACTTGGGAAGATTTTGTGGATGCAGGTAGGGATAGAGGGAAGTGCCTAATGGTCAATACTTTCGTTGCTTATATCATTGGAGTGGGATAACATAGAATCGAGCTATGGATTGTGATTCTACTAGAGATATGAATTTTTAATCTTTTTAAATTTTTTATACAACTATTTTTATATCATTATTTCATGTTACTTTTTGTTTTAAATATGACATGTGATAATTTTTTTATATACTGCATGTTACTTATTTATTATTGTTGGATGCATTACCTACCACTACCAGTTGTCAGTTATTTATTATTCAATCATTAGTCATATATATATCACCATTTTTATACTCTGATCATGGGGGTATAGTCTCCCCACTGTACCACCTTGTACCATCACAACTATTTAGAAGCCTCTGGCATAAGGGGAGGCGCGCTTGAGACCATGTGGCCCACTAGACCAAGGAACCATTTAGTGGAATTTGGGTCAAGATGTCTCAATAATGATATTGATGTATATTTTTCTCCATTGATAAAAGGTATGAAATTGATGTGGGATATAGGTGTTATAATGTATGATACTTATAGAAGTGAATAATTCACATTTATTTCCATGTTTTATGGGAGGATAAATGACATTCTTTCTAATGGAAAATTTTCAGGATATAACATTAATTAAATTTTGGGGTGTCTAATTTTTAAAAAATACACACACATAGTTCAGTTGAAACATTCCTTAAAGATTATTATTTTATAACATTAATTTTGTTTACCTTGATGACATAAATACCAATCTTGTATGACATCATTCTAAGGGAATATTGAACAAGGTACAACACCATATCCACTAACGAGTGATCAACTATTCAATAAAGTAAAATATATTGACATTGTTTTCAGTAAACCATTTCGAAAAAACCTTATGAAATCATGTTGTAAAATGAGATCAATTTTCACTAAATTTCTATAGTAGAATTGTTTGTAGACCAGATATTTTCTTGATGTCATGAATGCATAAAAAAATTATTGGATATTGTTATTGGAACATTACTAAATTTTTATGATAGAACAAAATATGGAATCTAGGATTCGTTATACATGATTAACATGGGGATATGGGAATATTTTTAACTTGTGAAGGGTAAATTGTGTAATTTTATTCGTCTAGTCTCTTAAAAACTTTCCAAATAAGAAGAATTGATTTTTTTTTCAATTTTTTTTATGGTTTAAAAGTTACAGAGGGTGTATTAATAAAATATTAAGAATTTAGTGTAAATGACTAATTTGAAGTGAAATGGAATAAAATCACATGATTGTCATGTTTTTATGCATGATAGGATGCCCATCTCTTTAAATTCCATTCTTCCTAAAAATTTACAATATACATTAACCAGACTCTACTTCTTTTTCAATTCCATATGTAGTAAAGTTATAAACCCAACAAAGTTTCCAATAATTAATAAGGATGTTGTAGTCATATTATGTGAATTTGAGTTTTTCTTCACACCATAATTCATTGATATAATGTTACAGATGATGGTCCACTTTTTTAGAGATGTTTAACTATGTGGTCATATCCATTATCTATAGAAGTACCCCCTTGAATGGTATATGATGATTTTTAATGGGTACATCAAGAATCAAAGTCAGCAAGAAGTTTGCATTATAGAATAAAATATTGTTGAAGAAACTATTTAATTATATACTAATTACCTATTATATATTGAAACCATCGGTCTCCTAAAGTATTGTCACATTGAATGAATTATGTTTGATGATATTTATGGAAGATTGTTTTTTACAATTACCATCATGGAGTGAGATAAATATCACCTTTACCTTTTACATAATAGTGAAGATGTTCATTCCTACATTGAAGTCTAAAAATAAAATATTATACATTTTAGTCCATCAATACCTAAAGGATGTATATCATATACACACAATAATTATTTTATAGGATGGTTTAGAGGTAATATTTATAACGAATTATCTGAAAAACAAAATTTAGTTTCCGAACAACATTGATTTCTATCCAGGGGACCAAATGAGAATGTTATATCTTACACTGGTTTTAAAATTAGTGGTTATAAATTCTATAAAAAAGAAAATGATAACCACAATATGATAAAAATTAATAGAGATATGCTTATGGGGGAAGTCATCCACATATCTAGTTACAATGATTGAAATTCAATTTATGTGAATATTTCATATTTAGGCATCATCAAATAGATATATGAGTTCGATTATATAGTATTTCAAGTGTCAATTTTCCATTACAAATGGGTTGAAAATAGGAGTTCAGTGAAATTTAATTAAATGGGATTCATGAAGGTGAATTTCATTATTTAAGGGTATAAGGATTATGAATTCATAATGGAATCATAATAAATTATGGTATTTTATGTCTCATATCCAAAAAACAAGAATTTTTCAATTATCATGTTGGAGACTAAAACAACTATATGCTTAAATGAAAATTCAATTTAAGATGACCCTTTAATTAGGAGATCAAAATCATTTCATGGTATTCGCAATGTAGAAAATTTCTTGTATGTTAGAGGGGACCAAAAAGTGGGTATTTGGATTCTAGATAGAGGATGAAAAGCCCTTCAACCTTTAAAGAAAATAAATTGAGTTCAATTAGCATGTTAATTGTTTTAATATACTATGATATTCTTCATAATATTATAAGTTCTATACTCTATTAAAATAATCTAAATTAAATGTTTTAATAATCATGCAGAATATGAATTATTCACAGGATGGTGTTAAAAATATTAAGGAAGAATAGATGGTTGATGCTGAAACTATATAATTATTAGCGGATCAAGTATATATATATGAACAAACAAGAACAACATAGCATCACCCTATTCACTAAAGTTATTAATGAAATAATAAAGGGTATAAAATTTTAGGTTGGGTGGAATCAACATGGCTAATATTTTGACCCCAACAAGTCATTGTTCATTAGTTATGTTTGGGGCACAGTGAGAATGAATGTTCTAATTGATATAGATTCATGGTTCTACTTTTATCCTATAATGAAGGAACCCATTTGGGAAAATATTAACGTAATGTTATGATACACATTCCTTTTTTACAAATATATATATATATAATTAAATATTGATTTACATTTCATTATCCCTTTCAGAGTTTTATTATTTTAGATGATTTCTATAAGAAATATGTATTAAGAGACACTATAAAATACCATTTATGATTTCATATTGTTCTTACCAAGATTAATCTTAGGGATGTTGAGGGTAAGATAAATCCCACCCCACCAATTACTTATGAATACATTATATAGTAAGAAACATGGAATGTTTTCATTAGTCAGCCTGATGAGAAATCATTTCAGGGGTATTTTAGTGGATAATATATTATTTCAAATTATTTATTTTATTGAATTAAATTCAAAATTGTTAATTTATGAAATAGTAAAGGAGTTATAAAAATAAACAATGTTCGTTAATATCAATGTACCCCTATCGCAATGGAATGATGGGGTACACTTCACTAGAGAATAAATTGGTATGTATTTTAAATCAAAAAAAAATTATATGATATGAAAAAACATATATTCTTTTATTAATATGATGATTGATGAATCAAAATTTGAAGAGGCTTCCATCTTGTTTCATGGGTTATGGAAGGAGGCCTGCATAAATAAAAAGGGTAAAATAGTTGATAAAAATAAAAATCAGTAAGGGAAACATGTGTGACTATGAAATAATAGTAATTAATTATGATTTATAACATTCTGAAATTGAAATATTTTTTTATGTTCATATTTTTTACGGTTTATACATAAGAATTGGCAGTGATCGTACTTGAAGAAATACTCCATTCAGTAGCTTTGAAGTGGTTAATGAAATATAGTCACTGTAGAGATGTACGTTTTGGAGTGTCACCTAGAAATACTTTGTAAGATATTATTGTCTGGTCTAGTTTGGAAGGAAAATATATGTTAAAGGATAAAATTGAATCGGTAGTGTAATAAAGACCAGAAAATGAAAAACCAAATGATCCCACTAGCTTTGAGCCTAGTCATTATCCTCAACCAAAAACCTTACTCGAGGTAATAATTTTCTTCATTACTCTTTCTCATAAATATGAATCAAACAACTTATGATAACTTTGTATTACTAAACTTATATAGGGTAAAGTTATATCTGATTTCTGTCTATCAACTCTCACACACATTCAAAGATAGAGATATTTCATATATTCAATATTAATAATAAATATTTACAAATTTCATTACAGTCATGGTTAGTATTAAGAGTATAAATGAGATTCACATGTTTGAATAACTGGGAGTCTAAATTTTGAATACATATATGAGGTAAGTTTTTAATATCTATTTTACCCAAAAATGATATAAGGTGGTCATTAAAGTTAATAAATATTCATATTTTATATAGGTGTTTATATTACTACTATATTACGGGAAAAACTATGAAGAACAATTTGGATTCATTAATATATTTATCTATTTTATGAAAGAAATTTCATTGGAAGTGAAAGAAATTCATAAGAAAAAAGACGAACTAAGATAGGAATTTGAGAAGAAAATAATAGAGGACAGAAACTGCATTATGCTTACAATAAAGGGGTAAAACTCTCCAATTTTATCATAAAAAATATATATTTCTTTTTTCTTTACCTATATGATTTTTTTAAGAAACAATAGATTTTGATCAAAGTAAATTTGGATACCCCCAATATTTATTTTTGGGATCCAATACGAGGATTTCCATCTACCGATTACTAATGGTGTGTATTGTAAATTTTTAATGGAATATATTCAATATTTTTTAGATAAAATTTTTATTATCTATTTCAATTTTGTTTTAATGATATTTTTTTATGATAGGGTGATTTATAAATATAGGCTAAATCATGGTATAAGGTTAGTTACTAAACATAAGAATCCTATACATTTCTTCAAATGGAAATATATTAAAGTCTATATAGAAATGGAAACTATAAAAACATATTTCAAAAGAATTTACTTATTTTGTTCAATGTTTTTTCCTTGTATTAATTAATATAACATCCAAGATTGTGGATATTATGTTTTTAAATTTATGAAATGTTTCATATTCCAACAAAAGACTATCATCCCCAAACTGGTAATTTCAGAAGGTAATTAAAATTTCATTAAAAATATTTCTTAATCCTTTGTTTTTATATATTTTATCAGAACTACCAAGATTTCCAATAATATATATACTCAAAAGAAGAAATAAATTTTTTTAGAGATGATTAGGTTGAGTACATGGTGTTGGAATGTTTTTAGACACCAAATTTAGGTGATTAATTATTATGTTTGTGATCTAGTATGGGATATAACCTTAGAAATATATTTGGTATGTGAAGTGTTAATATCATAGTGATCATATATTATTTTTGATATATTTATCAGGTAAAATAATAATGGAGGAAATCAATTTATTTAGAAATGAATTGGCATAATACATGGTGATGGAATGTATATAAATGTCATGAAGAATTGACTTTCTATAACTTATTTATTTAATTTTCTCATCATTATATCTAATTTTTTTAGTTAATTTCCATATCTTTTTTATCTGGTAGTTATTTTTTAAATTTACATATTAGTCCAAAACAAATTTCATGTGATAAAAACCAGGAAAAAATTCATGTTGTTTTGATACTCTATAAAAATGATCCATAACTCATTTTGGATGTGTAGGAATCAATCTCACATCAATCTAATACATGATTTGATCAGTACGAATTGAAGTACATGTTTACAATACAAAAGTTTCATTTCAGTTTAAAACATGTATCACATTGTAAAAACCAAGAAAATGATATTAGGTTGTTTTTTAACATTTGGTTAATGATCTATAATTCATTTGTGATATGTAGGAATTGACCTTAGGTCAATCCAACACCCAATTTCTCGGTAAGACTCTAAGCATGTATTTTCAATATAAAGGTGACATTTTAGTTTAAAATATAAGTCACATATCCAAAACCAATAAAATGATCTTATAATGTTTTAAAATTTTAGGAAAAAAATCCATAACTCATTTTTCACATATAGAAATCAACCACATAACAATGTGACACCCAATGTGGTCGGTATGATTTGAAGTTCATATTTTCAATACAAAAGTGTCATTTTTTTTAAAACATGCATTGAATAGCCAAAACTAATAAAATGAGCTAATATTTTTTCCAAAATATATAAAAATTATCAGTAATTCATTTTTAACATTTATTAATTTATTTCACATCAATATGACAACCAATGTGGTCGATATGGATTGAAGTTTATTTTTTTAATATAAAAGTGTCATTTTATTTTAAAATGCATGTTATGTCACCAAAACCAATAAAATGAGCTTGGATTGTTATACAACCTTAGTAAAAATCTATAATTCATATTTTATGTGTAATAATTGATTTTGTTTAATCTGACACACGATGTGGTCGGTATAAATCGAAGTAGGTGTTTTCAATATAAACATTTTATTTTAGATTAAAATGTATCTCATTTCCAAAACCAATAAAATGAGATAAAATTGTTTTCAAACTTTAGGAAAATAATAAATAATTAATTTGTGACATGTAAGAATCAGCCAAATATAAATGATGCACCTAATGTGGTCGGTATGACTTGAACTATGTGTTTTCAATACAAAAGTGTCATTTTAATTTAAAACACACATAAAATAACCAAAACCAAGAAAAAATAGCTTATATTATTTAAAAAAATGATCGATAATTCATTTTTGACTAGTACAAATTGACTGCACAACAATATGACATTTGATGTGGTTGGTATGACTTGAAGTGTGTGTTTTCAACATTAAAGTGTCATTTTAGTTTAAAATGCATGTCACGCCACCAAAACTATGAAAATAGATTTTATTGTTTTCAAACATTAGGAATACAATAAATAATTTATTTTTTATGTTTAGGAATTCATTTCACATCAATCTAAGACCCGATGTGGTTGGTATGGCTCGAAGTGTGTTTTTTAATATAAAAGATCCATTTTAGTTTAAAATGTTTGTCACATCACCAAAACTAAGAAAATGAGCTTGTATTTTATTTAAACTATAGTAAAATTATTTATAATTCATTTTTCACATTTAGGAATTTACCATGCGCCAATCCGACACATGATGTGGTCCATATGACTTGAAGTTCATTTTTTAATATAAAAGTGTTATTTTAGTATAAATCACATCACATATATAGAAATAATAAAACAAGCTCGAAATATTTTCTTAATATATTAAAATGATAAATAATTTAGTTTTTATATTTATGATTCTATTTCACATCAATATGACTCCTGATATGTCCGGTATGACTTGAAGTGTGTGTTTTCAATACAAAAGTGTCATTTTGGTTTAAACCATGCATCAAATAGCCAAAACTGAGAAATAGAGCCTAAATTGACTTCAAAGTTATGGAAAATGATTTAAAAATTGTTTTTTATGTTTATGAATTGATTGCATGTCAATATGACACTATATGTTGTCGGTATGACCCAAAGTGTGTGTTTTTAATATAAAAGTTCCATTTTAGTTTAAAACGCATGTCACATCACCAAAATCAATAAAAAAATCTTATATTTCTTTCAAACATTAGTAAAATTTTCTACAAATCATTTTTCACATATATTAATTAACCTCAATCTAATTTGAGGCATGATGTGGCTGTTATGACTCGAATTATGAGTTTTTCAATAAAAAAGTTCCATTTTAGTTTAAAAATAATAACTTAGAAAAAACTAATAAAATGACCTTAGGATGTTTTAAAAAATCAGGAACAACATCCATAATTTATTTTTGAAATTTAGGAATCATACACACATCAATCTGAAACCTAATGTGGCAGGTATGACTCGAAGTGCATTTTTTCAATACAAAAGTGTCATTTTAGTTTAAAACACACATAAAATAGCCAAAAAATAAAATGAGTTCATATTGTTTTAAAAATAATAGGAAATTAATTATTAATTAATTTTTTATGTGTAGAAATTCACCTCACATCAATATGATACCCAATGTGGTCGGTATGACTCGAAGTGTATGTTTTCAATATGAAAGTGCCATTTTGGATTAAAACATGTGTCACAACACCAAAACATGGAAAACGAGCTCAGACTATTTTTTTTAAATTTATAAAAGTGATCCATAATTCATTTTTTACATGTATTAATTTATTGCACATAAATCTAACACACTATATTTTTTATATGACTCTAAGAATGTGTTTTCAATACAAAACTTTAATTTTAGTTTAAAATACACATCTAATATCCAAAACCAAGAAAACGAGCTCAGTTTGTTTTCAAAATTTATGAAAATGATGTATAATTAATTTTTGACATAAAATAACTGATCACACATCAATATGTGATGCGATGTGACCTATATTACTCAAAGTGCATGTTTCGATATAAAGGTTTCATTTTAGTTAAAAACGTGCATCAAATTAAAAAAACAAAGAAAATGAGCTTAGATTTTTTCAAACATTAGGAAAAATATTGATAATTAATTTTCCACATGTATAAATTTTGCACATGCCAATATTACACATGATGTGGTCTGTATGATTCAAATTTTGTGTTTTCAATAAAAAATGTCGTTTTAGGTTAAAACATGCATCACATAGAAAAACTAAGAAAATGAGATCAGACAATTTTCAAACATTATTAAAATAATTTTAGTTCATTTTTGACATGTGGGAATTGACTCCACAACAATATGGCACACGATGTGGTTGATATAACTCAAATTTTATGTTTTCAATTGAAAAGTATCATTATAGTTTAAAACACACATCACATAGACAAAACTGAAAAAATGATCTTGTATTGTTTTCAAACATTAGGAAAGTGGTCTATAATTCATTTTTACATGTAAAAATAAACTTCACATAAATATGATGCATGATTTCACTTATATGACTCATAGTGTATTCTTTCAATATAAAGGATTCATTTTAGTTTAAAACATACATCACAAGACAAAACCTAGAAATTAAGGTTGGATTGTTTTCAAACATTTGGAAAGAAATTCATAATTCATTTTTACATTTAGAAATTGACTACACATAAATCATACATACGATGTGGTCAATATGACTCAATTTTTTTGTTTTCAATATATAAGTTCCATTTTAGTTTTAAATGTGCATCACATAGAAAACATTGAGCATAAAAAATCTCATATTTTTCTCATAATTTATCTACTATTTATTAATTTATTTATTTATCATTTTTATCTAATACTTATTTATTTAATTTTAATATAGATAATTCATGAAGATGAATAAAAGATGGTGTCATAGTTGAAGGCTTGTTCTCAGAAATTGAGTGCTTTGGAATTATCTCACATCAATACTTAGTTTTTTTATCACCACACGTGTGATCCAATTCAAGAGAACCTACTTTTTAGAATAATAATAAATGGTGTGATGTGTAAGAATCAACCAAAAAACAATCTGATAAATGTTGTATGTAGTATGACTCAAAGTATATGTTTTCAGTTTAAATTTAACACTTTTTTTAAAATTTAATTATTTATAGTTTTACTAACATAAGAATATTTTATTATATAGATGCATTATTTTTCTTAAACTAGGGTATTTTTTGTGGTAAATAATGGCATAACTCGGGGTTAGGGAATAAAGTCAAAGGAACAATGACATTTTTTATAATATGTGATAAATTGTACTTACTAATTTAATTATACAAACCAATGTTTTAAATGTCTATAATATAGTGTTTCTTCATGTATTTGTGTTTTAAATTTTATTCCAATTAAGTTGTGTTCTTTCTCCCTCTATTTTCTGCCTATTTTTTTGTTGAAGTTTGCTGTAATTTTAACTACACACTAAAATATTATTCCCTTTTATCAACACTTGTAATAGCACTAAAAAGGGACCCTTTATTAGTTCTAGAAAAATTGTTGATAATGGGATCCTTTATTAGTTCTAAAAAATGTGTTGATAAAGGGATCCTTTATTTGTGACAAGAAAAGTTCTAAGAAGGTATCCTTTATTAGCACTAAACTATAACTCATAAAGGGACCCATAATCAATGTTGTTTTTATCATTGATATAGGATCCCTTTAATATCACTAAATAAAAGAACTAATATAGGGTCACCTTTATCCGCAATTATCTATCAATGATAACGACCAGTGGATTTCAAGGGCACTCTAATTTTTAACTCTTTTTCATGATAACATAGACCGATTATAGCACTTTTAATGGTCATTTGGGTAGTGTTACTTGCACCTCAAGACCATTCTGATATATTTTGAGGAATATATTATGGTCCTTGTTGAGCTCTAAGAGATGAGGGCGCAATTGAATGACCTTTAGGATAAGGGTTTCATCAGACCAGGTGTGTTCTTCTGGGAGGCTCTGATGTTGTTTTCTAAGAAGAAGGATGGGAGAATTAGTTTATGAATTTATTATCATCTCCTACACTAAGTAATTATTAATAAAAAATACTAATTTCCAATAATCCATGATCTCTTTCATATGATATAAGGTGCAATATAGTTTTCAATGATTAACCTCAATTATGGCTATCACCAGTTGCAAGTTCGTGAATATGAAATTCAATGATGGAATTTTTATGTCTTTATGGTAACTATGAGTTCCTATTGATTCCCTTTGTTATGATCAATTACCCTTATATTTTCATGAGAATTAATAACTAGATCTTCCACCTTTATTAGATGAGTTCATGGTTGTTTTAATCTATGATAAAAACTTTTATTGAACATTTGAAGAGGAGCACACTTAGTATTTATGGATAGTACTAGGATTACTCTGGGAGAAAAAATTATGAAATAATCTATAAAGGTGCCAGTTATGGATTATTTAGGTTCACTTTCTTGGGATCTTCAGCTCTGAATATTGTTTACCAATGGATCTTGAAAATAAAAAGGCAGTGATACTTTGGACACTCCTAATAATGTATCTCAGGAGTGGAGTTTTCTTGGATTGAATGGACACTATTAGGGGTTTGTGGATTAATTTTCCTATATTACATTAACTTTGACTTCCTTGAGATAAAAAGGGTATCCAATCTCCTAAATCAGTCAGTGTCATAAAGCCTTCAAGTAGATAATACTATGATTGACCAGTGCTCTAGTTTTGAGCTTGTTAGAATAGGGTGTTGACTATGTGTTGTTCTATGATGCCTCCCAAGATAGGATTAGGGGCATCTCAATGCATGTGTAGTCAGTTATTACTTACAATTAAAGTTATCTATGACCCCATTGAATAACTACATGATCCAGGACCTTGATTTGTAAATAGTTGTCTTATCCTTGATGATATAGAGGATTTACCTTTAGGTGAGTGGTTTGTAGTTTAATCAAACCACCCAATTCATAGGTATATTTTTTTCCATAGTGACATTAAACTGAGATAGAGATATTTTATGTAATTTATATTTGACTATGATTTCAATATAGTTTGTACTCTCAAGAAGGAAACTATGGTTGAGCATGATCATAGCTGAAAATCCTACTCTCATACGGTGGGAGTGGAATTAGAGTAGTTGGAATCATTGCAGATGACCTTTGAAGGGGATAGGGGTAGGTTATCTATATTAAATGGTCATATCTCCACCTATTATTTAGTGTGTGAGATATGATCTATTGGAATACATCGATTATTATGTTTTACATGATCATATATACTCAAGATATGCACTCGATTGATTTTCTGAAGGTGGAAATCCAGTCATCATTTTATGAGGACAGATTGTGGTTATGGTCTCATTGTATGAAGAGGTTCTAAAATATTTTCATACCTCCTCCTTGGAAGTACATATTGGAGTAAAAAATATGTACTTTAACCCTTATTGGTAGTTTATTGGGTAGGCATGATACAAATAATTGGTGAGTTTTTTTCTAGACACCTCACCTTCCAAAAGTTGATGGCAGAGCATCAGGTTCCAATAGGCTAGAATCAAAATATTCAAATCCTAGAGTATATTTAGGATGGAATATAAAGTTACCTAAGATAAACATGACTTAAATAACACATTAATCTCATGATATAAATAAAACATATCACAAAATTTCGCATAACCCAAGGACTTAAAGGTTTAGTGTCTTGAATATTAGAAACATAAATAGATTTTTTACAACACTTGAAAAAACTTTTTTATAATCATGCTCCTACAGAACCTTTTCTAAAAATATCGCATGATATAATCATATTCATAACCTATGTAATGGAAAAAATAAGAAAAAATTTGATCAAGGATTCTTAATAAAGGGAAAACATATCATATCATGCCTGCAAACATTAGGAAGAAATAAATATCATAATTATTGATTAGAAGTCCTAAGATGATACTCATAAAACATGTTAGAATAACATAAGATCATAAAATTATCATTAAGGAAGAATAAATATATTACATGGCTCAAAAAAAATCTCTATAATGATATAAAATGTAATAATGACATAAAAGTATATAATAATTTAAAAATAAGGCTTGATCATGAAAACAAGGAATTTCATAGAAATTAAATTCCTCTTGAAAATTTGGCATAACTAGATAAACAAGTGGAAAATGTGTAACAACCATAGTCATAGGAACACCTATGGGAGAAAACCCATTATTACAACACCTATGTGAAAAAACTCATTATATCCATGCCTGAAATGTGAGATAACCCATTATTCCCACACCTGTGTGAAAAAACGCATTGTGCCCATAACTGAATATCTCATTAGATTTATGGTTAAACCGATGTATTGGAGGTAGATATAGGAACCCACCCATCATAATTCATGTAATGAACTATCCCGGGTTGACTTGACATGTCACCTAATATGGATTTCTATAAGGCTTCAAGTATGACTCCTCAAACACCAGAGACTGTTGACCAGTGGTGAGGGTCTAAAAGGTGATGTGGGGAGACTATACCCTATGTTCATAGTATTAGAATAGTGTAAAATAACTAAACTAATACACATGGATCTATATTAGAGTATGCATAATAAAAAAAATCATGCTATAATAAATATAATGTTGAATAAAGTTATTCAGAATCTTATAACATGAAAAACATACAACAGTCAGTCGCCTACAGGGTCAGCCACATATAAAAATTAAAGAAAGTGAAAATAAATACAACTAGCTCTATTGATATCATCAAGACAATACAAATACATAGGCTCCATGATTCTTGAGCTACACCAACCTGATCCTAATAATCCAAACAAACAGCTGCGCTAGATCAAGAAACATTAGACATTAGACTTATCCATTATCCAACCTGTGATCAAAAATAAAAGAAGGTATCCGGTCTACACACACATTGAGGTTAACATACAGGGGGTGAGAAATAAATATCATTAGGCCACCCCCAATGGTGAACCTATAAATATATTTTCATAAAAGGTTTGTGCACACGTGATATGACCAGCCTAGCCAAAAACTAATAGTAGATAGAATAAAAGAAACAACTAAAAAAACGGGATAAAGAAACTTGATAAATCATCAAATCAATGTGTTCTGACTTAAATCCAATGGTAAATCTACCCCCACTCTATCCTTTGATAGAGGATTTATATCATGTGGATCACCCAACCATATGATAAATGGTGTTTCAACCATATTTGCACAGGATCTCTAAGATGTATAAATGAAACATGCATTAATTTTATACCACAAGGCATAACCATAGGCATACACATGAAGAATGCACATCTATTGAGCTCTGGGACTCCAAAAGTACAATCTAAATTGGATACAATAATATCTAGGTTGATACAAATAGATAACCTATTATCCCTGAAGTTCCTATATAATGAATCGAGAACCAGCTATAAACCCGAACAAAATATCCCATGGGATCAATAATAATCGGAAGCACACAACATCCATGGTCCCGGGAGAACTATGGAATCCATGTTATAAAAACTTTCTCAGTGAGTTCCTCAACACCTTATGATCCCAAATCCACACTAGTCAGGGATAACACTCAATTAGATAGGGTTTTTACTCATCCAGATCATCCATTATCTCCCTAATCCAATCTAACCACAATCAACCAATAGAAGAGAGACCCAAATAAAAACTCAAGGATAATTATTGATCTGAGATATCAAAATATTCTACTCCTCAACCCCTAGTATTGAGAAGAAACATCCTTAAACTTCATGGTAAAAGGCCTAACGAGCATGGGAAAATCCAACCATGAATCATCTATAAAAATAGATGAACTAACAACAATAATCCACTCTCATACAATTAGAACGGGGCAATCATGATCCCCTAGATCTTAGCAGCCAAACCAAATAACCACCATGATCTCTCCAACACTCACCTCAGGGTCAAACCAATCTTGGGGATCATAAAGTCCTCAAGTCCATAGTATAAAGTGATGTCTACAAAAGGACTCCCTTACATCACCTAATATCTTTGGCCATCCCCCAAAGAAACTACCTAAACCATCCCAAATTACATAGTAAGAGTTGGAAACCCTACAAGGGGTTCCTACATCTTATAAAAAAGCATGATAAACAAAGAGTGCTAAAACATCCCAAATAAACCTTAGTGGAATCTAACTAATCATCCATAAAAAAAACTCATTGGGAATCCAAAATAACAATCCAACCTATAGTGGAATTAATAATAGTCATCATGACCACATAAAAAATAGGATATCCTCCATAGGGGTTTCTCAACACAATCCAAAACAAAACATTCCAAACATACATTTTCAATAGCTCATTATGGAAGCCACCAATCAATTGATTGGAAACTATACCATGAGGATATACTCACAAGTCCCTAAAACAAATATGAGAATCTCAATAGAACTTGGTCATAACCTCCATCCAAATTCATCTACTAGACTAAAGTCTCTTGTTGTTATGGTCTCTAAAAATAGAAGATAATCATCAACTGCTCTAACCTCAAGCAACTACTCCCAACACGAATGGAAAAACCAAGATATCATTAGAGATAATATTTTTTTCCACCTAGTGAAATATATCAAAATAAACTCAAACATATCACCATATCACACTAGATCCAAGCCGATCACCACACCCACAACCCTCACATAGGCCACGTATCTCACAACTCATTCCCCAAAGAGGACCCTGAAACCAAACCTCAAGGAAAAAATCATAATAAAATCTCACACTCCAAAAAATCATCCATACAATATCCAAATACCAAAACGATATCACAGTCATGATCTACATGGAAAACTGCTCAGAAGGGACTACTCAAAAGTCCCATTCTGACTCTGATGTGAAAAAAAGAGAAAACAGACCAAGGCAGGAAAAGTACACCGAGTGAACTTGGTGTGCACAATGTGTAACCCCGGAATTCCTCCTTGGATGTGTGCCTCTATCCACTTGGTGTGTATGTTTTAAAATTACATTATGTGTGCCTCCTGGTAGATAATGTTAAACCTATTATGGGTACCTACCCATGCTCCTCAGCCCCACTCAGCATGTTACACGCCTGAGTACACAGTGTGTACCGCCAGTACATGTCATGTAACCCCACATGGGTACCCTCCCAGGTACCTGGACATATATATAGTGACTTAATTTTAACATACCTTGATATTACATCATTTTAGAGGAATATTTGGAAAATTAAAAAAATATATTCAAGAAAACCATAATAGTTTAGAGTATTTGGAAACTTTGAATCATAGTCTTCTAACATGGTGAAAGATATTCTACATCCCCTATAAAGATATTCCCCATTAGTACTCCTACTTAAAATATTTCTTCATAACTTGGGGAAAGAAAAAAGAAGAAAGGGGTGATATGAGATTCTTATTAAGGGTAAAAAATGGATATATGTAAGCATAACATGAGCATAAGGGGATGATAACATGATCATAAAATTATAAGATCATACCATGAATATAAAATATAAAAATCTAGAGTCATAGAAAAAATATTGGAAGTTTATAAGACATGAATTATAAGGGAATCAGGATAAAATCCATGAGAGAATAATAGAGGAATAAGACATGGAATTGTGTCATACACATAAGTATAGAAAATTATTTTTCAAGGATACCTATCAAGAACTTCATAAAATGTTTTTCTTGGGATAATAACCTTTTTCCCTTCTTCGATCTTGGGACGACCTCATGTGTACACTTTTGTTTCTATCTTGGGATTCCCTCTAATGAACCCTCTTGTTTGGTGATTGGGATTCCCTCCCGTTTACCCTCTTGTTTCATTTTGTGGATGCCCTCCCATTTACCCTCTTGTTTTAGACATGGGATGTCATCCTATGTATTCTCTTGTTTTTGTATTGGGATTACCTCCCATGTACCCTCCTGTTCCAGGCTTGGGATACACTCCCATGTACCATCTTGTTTTAGGCTTGGGATGCCCCCCATATACCGTCTTGTTTGGGGCTTGGGATTCCATCCCAGGTACCGTCTTATTTTGGGCATGGGATTCCCTCATGTGAACCTTCTTGTTTTGGGTATATGAATTCATCTTGTGTGACCTCTTTTTTCAGTCTTGGGATGACCTCCCATGTACCCTCTTGTTTTGGGCAAAGGATTCCCTCCTGTGTACCCTCTTATTTCTGAGATTGGGCTATAACCCATTTATACTCTAAGTTAATATAACATTTATCATTACCCAATTAATTTAAGGGAGATATAGGTCCCACATTTCACGTAATGAAATCATTCATACATATTCCACAAGATAATAAAACCTTTGTCATATCATAACCTATAAAAAGAGATGGGTTTCATAAACATCACGTCATAACTCAAGAAATAAAATGGGTATCATAGAAATTTAATCATATAATAACCTATGGAAAATAGATAGGGTTCATAATCATTTCATCCTTGAATAACCCATGAAAGGAAGCATCTTTCATAATCATTTATCATTGTATAACCAATGGAATATATACATTTTTCATGTAAATATCTTTGAAATAAGATTTACTCATGGAAAAGAAAAGGGTTCCATAAACATCATACCATAAAAACATAAAAAAGTCAGAAAAATAGTATTTATGGTATCCTTGGATCATATCCCTATTAAATCATAACTATATCAAAATATGTAATATTATATGGAGAAGGAATTTGAAAGATCACATGGAACTAATATTAAGAAAAACAACCTTTCTTTTTAAATCTTATAACATTTTTAAAAATCATTTTCTTCGAAAATCATATTGAAAACTTATGAAGTATGATTTTAAAAATCATTTAAAACATTTCTTGAGAAAAATATTCATTCAATTTTAATAACTCTTTTTAAAACATAAAACCTTTTGAAAACATTTTTATTTGAAAATAAATTGATAAATTATAAAGGATTCTTTATAAAAAATTAAAAACATTAAAACAATTTTTTTTAAAAAATCATTTTTATTTAAAATGAGATTAATATATCACTTAAAAAAAAATTAGAAATATTTTTTAGAAAACATTTTTTGTGAATAAAACAAAATTCTTATCGAGGAGATAAATAATGTCAAATTTTCTTAATAATATATTCTTGATCATATTAAGTAATAAAGAGGCATAAAATGGTAACATTATATGAATATGTCATGAAAACCATATGATAAAAAATAATTAAATTTGTTTAGATATGGATCATAATATTTCATCAATCAAAGGATAATCATAAACAATCACACTAAACTATGAGATTATAGCAATAAACTCTTACCACTTTGGTAACATTGAATCATAATACCCACAAAATAATGACCTTATATGAAGCTTAAAATATAATTAAAATAAATATATTCATGATATAACATTTCAAAAGTCATTATATACACCTCATAGAAAAATATGGTTGCATAACATGACATGTGTCTCAATGAAGAAAAATTGAGACAAAAGTTATTTACCAATTTGGTAACTTTTGACCCATAAACACCCTAAAATAAATATAATAAAATGGATTCATAAATACCCATAAATTTAATTATTATAATAATATAATACATTTATGGGCAGTATATACACCACACAAAAGAAATGAGTGGTGAATAAGGCATAAGTCTCATATAAATAAAAGTGAGATGAGAAAACACATACCCGAAGTCTTGACTTTCCTCGTACACATTCAAACCTAATTTATAATAAATATAAGTTTATTATAAATTTAAAAATAGAAAAATATTGATATATATAATTCTATATACCATTTACTGATGAATTTATATTACCCTTTTATTAACAAGTCCATGCTAATGTTACATTTTAAGTAATAACCGCTTTATTTTTCATACATGTTTTGACGTGTAATTATTAGTCCTATTAATTAGATAATGATATTATTATTTAAATAATGATATTATTATTAAAATAACGATAAAAATGACATAAATATCATATATATATTCATCATATATTTATTTATAATAATATGTAAAAGATAGTAATATGAAATGATTACACCATTCATGGAGATGGTAGGTCGTATGTACACCTGAATGTTGTTTTAATGTTCTACTCATATTTTTAATGAAATAAAATTAAATGATATATATATATATATATTATTTAATTAATAATTATTATGTATTATATATCATATATTTTTTCCAAATTCAACCTTTATACATTCCATGTAAAGTTTGAATGAATCACATCACTTGGAAGAGGTAGTAGTCTAAACGTCCACAAACTAAGTTATCGTATTTCCAAAAAATAAAAATCATGAAGATATGTGTTATATAATAATTAAATATGAATAATTAAATCAATAATAACATATATATAATATAAAAATAAAAATTACATCATTATTTCAAAACATTAAAGGTGGAAATAGAAGAACGGATGATATCGGTTTGCGAGACGATAGTCTGCCGTACACATGAACGATGATTGCATATCCCAATGGATTGAAGTGTGTGTGTGTGTGTGTGTGTGTTTATAAAAACCATAACATAAAAATATCTAAGTATATTTTGGATACTTATTTTTTATATAATCATGGAATAATAAGAATTAAGGGGGTGGGTAAAGAAATGAAACAAAAGTGCTTGTGGAAGGATGTTACCACTTCTTTAGGCAACTACTTCTGGATTTCACCAAAGGGATTCATTGATTGGATTTCATACCAATGTGAGGACTCTAGGATGAATGGGGGGAATATTTGAGGATATTTTTTCAAGTTTTCTTAGAGATAAATTGTTTGAGAAGTATGAAGAAGTGATGGGGGTGAGTTCCCTTTTTATAGTGGAGGAGGAGTGTCTTTCTTATAAATATAAAAATGGTAAACAATATTGAAAGGTATCCTTTACATAATTTTCGTCCAATAATTTTATATTTTCAATAAATGAAATTATAGGGTCTAAATATTTCCATAAAGTGTTTTTGTACATGTGTATAGGGTATTTGGACCAATAAGTTAATGTTTAACCACTAAGTAAACTTTTTTACCTTAATTGTTGGAATTAATTTTAATCACTTTCACAAATAATTTTTGTAAAAAATTAATTTTACCTTAATTTGAAATTATAAATTATTCTTATTATAAATATTGACTCCATTTTTACAAATTATAATCACAGAAGTTCCAGAAATAAATTTAAAATTAACCCTGCAAACGGGATGAGACGACGAGATTTTAATGGAAAAAAGTCCAAAATATTTAAAGGTTTTTATATCCAATTTCAATGTGATATTTGTTCCAAGAATGTAAAATGGATTAATTAATTTATGATTTACCTAATTATAATTTAAAACAAAATTTAAATATATTTTAACTATATAAATAAATTAGATGAAAAATCGATTTTGAATTAAAATTAAGTGTTTTTACTATTTATCAGAAAACGAAACTTCTCATAAAAATACAAAAAATTCTCCATAGGTAAATTTTGACATTCCAATTTCAAAAATGAAGTTTAATTTTTAATCAAAAATTATAAAATTTTCTAAAATTATATTTAACATTTGTGCCCCATTAAAAGACATTGAAATTAACTTTTTGAAAAATACATCTTTTTATTCATAAAATTGGATTTATTCTTACCTTATACCTATAAAATATATTAGATGAGTATCAAAAAAATATTTAATATATAATATATAAATTTTGTTAAAAAATCATTAAAAGTGGTTTTTTAATTTATTGATATAAAATGGTGTTTGTACATAGAAGAATAGTTTTCTAAGAAAATTATTTGTTTATTCTCATATAGTTATTAGTTTAAATTAAAACTAATTGATAACCAAAGGATTAATTTTATATAAATTTATAAACCATAGTTACATAATTTAGTAAATATAATTTATATCTTCCATTCTAATAGCTATGTGATAATTATTTTAATAATAATAATAATAATATATTTTAGTTTGGTAAAACATTGTCTTGAATGTAACACAATATATCAAAGAGACTCGGTATTGTGTGTAACACAAGACAAGAAAAGTGTTGAAATTACCAGAATCTAATATAAGTGTTTAATTTAGTGTAAGGTTAAAAAAATTTCCTAAAACACAGTCCAAATATTTTTCACACAATCTATATTCAGTGTTGCAAGAAATTAAAAATATCAAAAAGATTAAATTAATTAAAAAAATCACAAATATTGGGTTGTTACATTCTACACCCCTTAAAATGAATTTATCCCTCAAAATTCATCTAGTTTAATAGTGTTTTAATACATAAATTTTCCTTTCATAGCAACCCACATCATAAAAATGAAAACTGAAACTTCCTTTAAAAAGGGAAACTTAGAAACATAATGGTTACCCAAAGTAACCCATAACTAGGTTTACACATAAGAGAACATAGGTGGGAGGTGAAAACATGGACATGGAAGAAAAAAATAACCCTCAAGTTCTGATGAAGTGTGATAGAGAAAAATTTTACTATAAAGTTAATGATCACAAATTCATAAAACAAAGAGGATTGAAAATTGTCATTGATATCATCAAAAATGATGATAATAGGACAACTTTTTATTTCAAAACACTTTTCCTAAAGCTAAAGATTTTTCACAAGGATATATACTTTCTTGATTTCATTAAATATTATATGCATAATATCACCCTTTGGTTGTGTCTTGACCAATTTCCACTTCATCTCTTACTCCAAAAATGATGGAGAATTTTTCTCATGAAGCACTAACAGATCATAATATCCATAAGTGGAATGAAAATTCATTCCATATATCTTTGTTATCATCATAGAAAAATGGTTAGCATAGGTTTTCCAATATGAATAAATCCTCATGTAGCGATATAATATATTAATCTCAAAAACCTCATCTGAATTTTTTCTTAAACCATTCCATAAATAGTCAACATTGTAACCCTTCTAAAATATGGAAATCGAAAATTTTAGAAAGGAGGTCACTAAATTTCTCAATATCATCTTAACATTGATTCCGCATATATCATAATGTATCTCTTGGTTGTTACATTCCAAACATATTAATACATTTATCATGTATTCTCTTGAAACATGGTTGTTAACATACATCCTTATTGAAAACATGCGTGATTTCTTATTCCAAAGAACATTGGATATATTCTTTAAATCCAAGAATGTTGTAAACTCTATCCGTAATAACATTAAATAATTTGTCAAAAAATAATTAATTAGTTAAAATTTGATCAATACCATCTAATTAACTTATTCAAATCAAACATATCATTATCTAAACATCATTATCTCAACATTAGGAACATATTATTGGTTATCGTTCCCTTAATCACGTGTTTCCCATGAATATCACCTTGGAATTAAATCACTTTTCTAGTATATCAGCACCTTCCAATATATTTTTTCAAATCCTTAATGAAAAAAATATACTTCATGATTCATATGACCTAATTATTGAATTATAATATATATATACCCATTAATCATCCAACTTTATTCTTAAACCATTAATCTGGCTTCATCATCTTATTCTTTAAAACCCCTTTACTAGAATATGAAATATGAATCAATTATTTAGGTTCATCAACCTAAATTTTTGGATTATTCATACATTTAATGTAAAAATTACTATTAGAACATCCCATACCTTTCACATTTCATTCCCAATCTCTTTATCTTCAACAATATTACTAATACACATTCCACCATCCTAATTCTCTTCATGATATTTCCTCTTAGGAAATCGATATGTATAATGACAATAATTTCCACATCTAAAACATTCAATGTTAACTAAGTTACTTATAATTCCTTCCATTGACTAAAACTAGAAATCATATTTTGTGAAATACTTATCATAGAGAAAAAACACATAATCATGAAAAATAACTTACAGGATGTCTAAATCATGACACCTAATTATTTTATCTATGAAACCTTAGGTGTATCATATGTTATTAATATTAATCTACTATTTAAATCCTTCATGGTGGTTCATAAATGTTTTTTGAATTCCCAAAGAATATCTCCCAGGGGTGTTAAACAAGGTGTGTAAAAATGCCCATTTTTGTGCACTAGTTCTCGATTGATTCAAGATCAATAAGGTATTTTTGGTGTTGTTACCCCTATGTACATTTATTCCAAATCCACATCCACATGTAGTATCTAGATATGGATTTATTCCTAGGAAACCAATCACTCTATCTTTTACAAAAAATCCAGGACATTTTTTTATACCTTAACTCATCCTTAGACTTATCCATAGAGATATCCTAAGAAATATCCTTAAAAATATCCCTAGGGATCTCACTAAGGTTTTCTTATCCTAGTTTCCAAATTTTGAATAAACATTTCCTTTGATACCAACTATAGTGACCCCTGATTAACCTACATGTATATTACATCATTTTATATGAATATTCTTCACAATAAAAAAATTCATTCCTGGAGACTGTAACAATTTATTGTCTTTATAAACATGGAAACATAGTCTTCTAACTAGGTGAAAGATCTTCGACATCTCCCTTAAAGATCCTTCCAATTAGTACTCCTAATTAAAACCTTTCTTCCTAACTTGGGGAAAGGAAACATAAGATAGGGGTGAGATCATATGATCAGTAAGGGTAAACAAGGGAGATATATAAGAATAACATGAGTGTAAGGGAATGAGTACATGATTATAACATTATAATATCATACCCTTCATATTAAAGATCAAAATCAAGAGTCGTGTCATAAATATTGGAAGTTTATAAGATATGTATCATAATGGAATGAAGATCATATTCATGAGATCTTAACAAAGGAACAAGACATGGAATTGTGGATTGCACATAATCATAGAAAATCATATGTCAAGGATACCTACCAAGACCTTCATAACATATTAGTCTTGGTCTAATCACCTGTGTACCTGCGTTGGGCTTGGGATAACCTCTCATGTACCCTCTTTCTTCAGTCATGGGATGCCTTCCCATGCACCATCTTTTTTTTGGATCGGTATTCCCTCTCATGTAAAGTCTTGTTTTTTTCATGGGATTCCATCCCATGTAACCTCTAGTTTCGATCTTGGGATGTCAACTCATGTACTCTCTCATTTCAGGCTTTGGATTCCCTCTTTTGTACCCTCTTATATTGGGATTGGTATTCCCTCTCATGTACCCTATTATTTTAGGATTGGGATTCCCTTCTTGTGTACCCACTTATTTTGGACTTGGGATGTCATCACGCGTTCCCTATTGTTTTAGGATTGGGATTACATCCTGTGTACCCTCTTGTTTCGAGCTTGGGATTTCATCCCATATACACTCATTTTGGGCTTGGGATTCCCTCTCTTGTGCCCTCTTATTTTGTGCATGTGATTCTTTCCCATGTGCCCTCTTGTTTATAGGATTGGGATAAAACTTGTGTAACCTTTGAGATCATATAAAATCCATCACTACCCAATTAATTAGAGGGAGATATAGGTTTCACCCATCACTTAATGAAATCTTACACACATGTGACCCAAGATAATATAACTTTAATCATATCATGAACCATAAAAAGAGATAGGTTTCATAAATATCATATCATAACTCCTGAAATGAAATGGTTATCATATAAATTTAATCATAAAATAATGTATGGAAAATAGATAGTATTCGTAATCATTTCATCCTATAATAACACATGAAGGGAAGCGAGTTTAGTAAGAATTTTTCATGGTATAACTCATGGAGGAGAAACAGGTTTTATGTCAATCCCTTTGAAGGATGATTTAATCATGTAAAATAAAATAGTTCTATAAACATCAGGCCATAAAAAAATAAACCATTCATATAAATAATATTAATGTTATCCATGGATCATATCCCTAGTAAATCATAACTATATAAAAAGATGTCATATTAGATAAAGAACGATTTTGAAAGATCACATAGAATAGTTCTTAAGGAAAACAACCTTTATTTAGAAATCATATAAAATTTTTCCAAATAATTTTCTATGAAAACCACATTGAAAACATAAGAAGTACGCTTTTAAAAATAATTTAAAATATTTCCTATGAAAAATATCACTTCCTATTTAAAAAACACTTTTGAAAACATAAAACATTTTTTGAAAACATTTTTCTTTTAAAATAACCTTGAAAACATATAGAGTAAGATTTGAAAACCATTTCAAAAAAGTAAACATGAAAAATTAATTTATAATTGTTTTTATTGAAAATGAACTTAATATATCATTTAAAAAAATTAAGAATATTTTTAGAAAAAATGGTTTGTGAATAAAACATATTTTGGATTGAGATGATAAATAAAGTCGTATTTTCTTAAAAACATTTTCTTTTAATCATATTAGGTATCAAATAGTAGAAATATTTACCATTATATGAATTTATCTTGAATAAAAAGAGGATAAAAAATCACGAGAGTTCTTGATAGAGGGATTATAATATTTCATCAATGGAATCATAATCATAAACAATCATGATAAATGATGAGAATGTAGAAGTACACTATTACCACTTTGGTAACATTGAATCATAATACCCAAAAATTAATAGTGTTAAATGAATCTTAAAATACCATTAAAATAAATATACTCATGATATAACATATCAATGTAAAGTATATACACCTCGTAGAAGAATATGGGTGCATAAAATTACATGAGTATCAAAAAAAGGAAAATTGAGAAAACAATTCTTTACCGATTTGGTAACTTTTGAACCATAAACCGAATGAAATAAATATCATCAAATGGATATGTAATTACCCATAACCTTAACTTTATTAATCATAGAATACATTCATGGTAAGTATATACAAAACATAAAATAAATGAGTGGCGAATAAAGCATAAGTATCATAGAAATAAAAGTGAGACAAGAAAACCCTTACCTTAAGTCATGAATTTATTCAAACATGTTGAAACCTTCAATGAATAAATATAATTTTATTATAAATATTATATAGATAAATATTAATATATACAATTATATATAAGATTTACTTATGAATTATATTACCCATTAATTAACAATTCAATGTTAATGTTACATTTCAGGTAATAACCGCTTTGTTTTTCCAACGTGTTTTGACTTGTCATTATTATATATTCAGTATATTCATATTTTTAATAATATATAGAATATATTAATAGGTTATTAATTACCCAACTAATGGAGATGGTAGGTTTTACGTACACATAAATGTTGTTTCCATTTTCTTATTGTATTTTTAATGAAAGAAAAGTAAATGATATGTGTGTGTGTGTGTTTTAAATTTATTGCATAATTATTATGTCATATATATCATATAAGTTCATTAAAATCATACTTAATACATTTTATGTAAATTGTAAATGAATCACATCTCTTTGAGGAGGCGATAGTCCACACATCAACAAACAAAGTTATCATATTTCCAAAAAATGGAAAGCATGAATGTATGTGTTATATAATAATTCCAGAACTATAAATAAATCATAAATATCATATGTATAATATAAAAACATAAATTTAATCATTATTTCCAACCTTTAAAGGTGTAAATGGAAGAACAAACGTCATCGATTCACGAGGTGGTAGTCTGCTATACAAACGAAATGATGATTGTGTATACCATTTGATGGAAGTGTGTGTGAGTGTGTAGGACGAATCCTTAACATAAAAAATATCATTATACTTTTTATACTTAATTTATTATATAATAATGTAATAATAATAATTTAGGGGTGGATAAATAAATTAAACAAATGTGCTTGTGGAAAGATGATACCTCTTCTTTGAGTAACTCCTTTTGGTTTTCACCAAAGGGTTTCCTTGATTGAATTCTACCCAAAGTTAGACCTCTAGGATTGAGAGAGGAAAGTTTTTAGTTGATTTGGGTAAGTTTTTTACAATAAAAATTATATTATAGGATTGAATAAGTGTGTTGGGGGTGAGTCCTCTTTTTATAGTGGAGGAGGAGTGACATTCTTGTAAATATAAAAAAGGTAAACACTATTGAGAGGTATCCCTTACATCAAGACTCCAATAATTCTCAATTTTAAATTTAATGGAAGATATTGTATAAATATGGACAGAAATGGACTTTGGACGTTTTTCTATGGTATTTGGCCCTATAAGTTAAATTTTAACCACTAAGTACAATCATTTTTAACATATTCGTTGTAATTAATTTTAATTAAATTCACTAATTTTTTAGTAAAAACATAATTTTACCTTATGAGACTATATGAAATACTATTATTCCAAATATTTATTATGGTTTCACAAATTTAAATCATATAAGTGGTAGAAATTAATTCAATATTAATCCTGCAAATGGGATGAGACGATGGGTTTTAAAGAGAAAACATTTGAAATGCTTAAAATGTTTTTATATCCAATTTCAATGTGAAATTTTCTCTAATAAATTAAATTATATTAATTGATTTATAATTGATCCATTTTTTCTTTAAAATAAATTTAAAATATAATTTAACTAAATAAATAAATTTGATGAAAATGTAGTTTTGAATAAAAACTTAGTGTTTTTCAGTATTCATCAAAAAATAAAACTTCTCATAAAAATACCAATTTTTTTTAAAAAATATTTATATTCCTATACCAAAAATAAATTTTATTTTTTGAAATAAATTATAAAATTTTCAAAAATTAGATTTAAAATAGGTTCACCATTAAAAGGCCGTAAAATTACCTTTTTTAAAAATATATCTTTTTATTTCAAAAATAGGATTTATTCTTATCTTATTCCTATTAGATATATTTGATGTGTGTATAAAAATAATATAATATATAAAATATATTTTTTTAAAAACATTCATAAAAAGTGGTTTTTTCAATTTATTGAGATAAAATGGTGTTTGTACATAGAAGAATAGTTTTCTTAGAAAAGTAATTTCATTATTATCCAATAGTTATTACATTAATTTATAACTAATTGATAACCAAAGGATTAATTTTATATACATATGTAAACTATAGTTTCATAATTAATTAAATCTCATTAATATCTTCCATTCTAATGGCTAGGTGATAATTATTTTAATAATAATATTTAAAGTATATTGTATTTCGGTACAAATTTGTCGTTTGTGTAACAAAAGCTATCAAAGTGAATCGGTATTTTTTGTAACACAAACCAACAATGGTTTTTCATGTACTTCAAGCTAATATAAGTGTTTCTTATAGCACAATATTAACTTGGTATTGTGTAAATTGCAAGCTAAACATAGTGATTTCATATAACATAAGCTATATTCAGTGGTACGTGAAATGAAAAATATCGAAAGATTAAATTAATTCAAAAAAATATTGCTCAAAATCTTGGGGTATTACAATATACCCATCCTTGGAATGTAAACCTATATGGTGTGCCTCCCACATGGGAACTGGCTGTGTACCATACATGGAAAAGTACCCCTGCACTGGGTGTTTGGACAAGTACTCAGCCACACCCTAGAAGCCCAATACATAGCATGTGCCCCCAGTACACATTTTTTATTCCCAAAAAACATATATTCCATAAAAAATAATAAAACATGAAATTTTTTCTATAAACAACATGTCGTTTACATGCTTTTCCCGAATAAAACCCCCTCAAAACACCCTGAAACACTCAATTTCTCCCACACAACCCACAGATCAAGCCACTATGGGTACCAAACAACCCATACAAGGAATTAAATATAAAAAAACATAAAATATGATTATTTTCATCAAAAAACATAAATATATTCTACCTCTCTGTGAAAACATCAGAAGCTTCACAATGATCCTCGATCCCCAGATGTTGTATGATGATCTAGCATAACCCAAGCTCTACGGTAGTTCCTCCACTTCTTCATCTCCCTCGCTTCTCCCCCATTCACTCTCTCAACCAAATTTCCCAAAGTATAATCCCCCATGGGATTATGTGATAAAAAATGGAAATTAAATAATAAATAATAAACAAAAAATCAAAAAATAAAAAGAAAATAGGTCACGTCCCTAGCCCCGATGCCCGACGCAAAGTTGTACCTAACCTAAAAAAACCCACCATTTTAAACTAAATGGTGAATACATAATATCAATAAGATGGTCTATTTAAAATATAGTACTAAAAATACATAAATTAATAAATTAATATTTAATTAATTAAATATTAAATATTCCTTGTAAATTTGAATAGCTCAGATTTCCACCAAAATCATGTCCTAGGGTAATTACCATATTTTGGGATTAATGAAGTGGATATAAAATTCATCTAATATAATATAATATGAGAAATTACCATCATATCCCTGATACACTTTTAGGAATATTTTTTTTTAATTTCACCTAATTTTTACAACCTGTGATGATGTGGGTCATCACAAACTCCCTACCACAAACACTTATTTCCCCCAAGAAACCTTAGTGGATAGACAATATCTATGCTCTCCCCAAAACATTGGTGTGATTGATGAACCCCTCCACATGTGTATCCTTATCATCGCCCAATTTTCCAATGTAAAACCACAATAACCATGCTATTTCCATCACCAAATGCAATGGATAGATATAGAAAAACCACTCACACCTGAGCACTGGTATTAAAACATGAAAAAACCAGACTCAACAAAATGCTTAAAAAAGTATCATTACCTACAATATCCTATCATACACTCCCCACCATAAGGTTTTCCTTACTCTTCTCCTCATGTGTGAAAAAGGACTTTCAGACATACATGCCAATTTCTAACAAGACTAGGTTAATGTGGCTAAATCTGCTGACCAAGCTTCTCATACAAGCCAGTTCAAGAAAACTGAAGAACCCTTGGCACTCCCATTCATTAACAAGGAATCTACCTCATGCCATGATCAATAAAATAACCACCCTTCACATAGGTGTTGATCCAAAACCACATGCTCTTAACCATTATCTCACTGTGTTACTCAAGGCACAACAAAAAAACAAGCAGGGCTAGGGGTCCAACCAAACCTACCCTCTCGATCCATCTATGATAAAAGGAGAACTCCCAGCACTCCACTTCTTAAACACTAGTAATCCTCATTAATGACCACATCCTAGTGATTTTAAAACTCAATGGCCCCACCCAGGAAGAAATGTTTTACCACCAAAGTCATTAGTGGTTTCTAGAAAACAGGCACCACCGCATGACCCAGCAGACAACAAATGGAAAGAATAGTTACCTTAAAAGGAACATGAACATGAGAATTTAGGGGGACAACCATATCTGGTAAACTTAATCCCAAGACAAAGACCCCTTAGGTATCATTTCACTCATAGATCCACCAACCTATCACTCAGAGACCAATTGTAACCCACACCGGTCTCCATACACCCTGTGTTGAAGGAACTGCATCTCCATCACCAGAGAAACTCTCACCACATGATCCACATGACCTATAATCAAAAGAATATATATATATATATATATAAACACCATATATAGGTAGATTCTATTTCAAACCAACACTCATAGAAATATGCATGAACAATGGCTTAATCCCTACAAGCCAAAAGCCAAAAACTAGAATAAACCAAAAATCCAAAAACTCAAGTGTATCACACTTGGTGAAATAATGAAACAGTAAAACTAGAATCCAAGAACAACAATACCATGCCTCATAAACATGTATTTCCTGTCGTTAAAGGTTTTCATGACACACCAGCTGATATCCATCATAAGTTCCAACACATTCCTAGACCATCTGTCGACCAAATCCCAAAATAAAAAAGGAAAAATATCTTATAATATTTTGTAATGAACCAACCCTAGTTTACGTAACAAATAACCCAATATGACTCACCACATGGCCTCAATAATGCCTCCGCATATTCTAGAGGCTTCAGATTAGTAGTGATGTTCTAAAAGGTGTTTTGGGGAGATTGTAAACTCTGGTCAGAGTGAAATAACAATGTAAAACAACAAAATTCATACACATATATCAACATAATAGTACGTATAATAAATAAACTGAAATAAAAAATAATAATAAATACAAATGGCTCTACTTACAATGCTAAATAGAACTAGATACTCGATCTCCATGATTCTTGAGAAGCACCCACATGATCCTAACACTCCACATGAGCATCTTAGTTTGTTCAAGAAACACTGGGTCTCATCCTCATCCACCGTGCAATGTATTCTCTAACCTGAAAGAAAAAATTATGTCATAAAGCACACTGATGTGCATGTGTAGGGGGTGAGAAATAAATTTCAATAGGTTACTCCCAATGGAGAACCTATAAATAAATTTTAATAAAAAGTTTGTTCACATGTGATATTTCCGGACTAGAAGGAAACTAATATTAGTCAGTATAAAAGAAACAACTACAAAATGGGGAAATATAAATAAGGAAGAAAGAAACTAGTGGGTTCTATACTGACACCCATGGTAAATCTACCCCCACACTGGCCCCTACTAGAAGATTTATAGCATGTGGCTCACCCATACACATAATAACCAGTGTGTCTTCCATATATACATAGGATCTATAAGAATTATAAATCAAAAAATTTGGAATGTCAGACCATAGGGTGTAAACATAGGCATCCAAAAGAACAAATTTCATCTACCAGTCTCTAAGAATCTTACAATTTGATATGAACTGGTGACAGGAAAATCAAGTTCAACACAACTAGAGAACATGACAGCCCCGAAGGACCTTCATAATGAATCATGCACCAGTTATAGACCCCAAAAAAATGTTCCATGGGATCCATAAAAAAATATTTTTGCACAAAATCCACAGTCTTAAGAGATAAATATAATCTACAATACTTAGAACCCACTTCATGAGTTCCTTATAACCTCACGAGCTCAAGCCCACACTAGTCAAGGATAACACTCAAATAGCTGGGGATCACACTCATCCAGGATATCCATTATCTCCTTAATATCATCTAAACACAACCATATAGTGGAGGAGAGAACCAAATCATAAATTAGGTCCAATTCTTGATACATGATATCGCAAGGGTCTCCTCCTCAAACCAATGTCCTACTCAAAAACTACCTCAAACATCCTGGACAAAGGCCAACCAAATGTACAATGATCCAACCTCAAACCCACTATCCAAATAGCTAAACTAGTAGAGCTTATATACTCTCTGCCAATAAGGATGGGGATCTCATAGCCATTTCATCTTAGCATCCAAACCGAACATCCAGCACATGATCTCCATGACCCGCCTTATGGCCAAAACATACTCAGGGATCCCACAGTCTTTGGGGCTAGAGAATAAAGCAACATCTACTAAAGGACTCACCCAATGCACCAAAGATCTTGATCCATGACCACAGAAACAAAATCAACCATCCCAAATGCCACAATAAGTATAGGAAACCATATGAGGGGTTCCTCTAGGTTATCAAAAATCACAGGACACGCATAGTACTAAAACATCCCAATCATCCCTCAAAAACCTCCAATTGATCCTACATCAACAACACACCCAACAGGAGTCCAAAATCACAATCCCACCTATAGGTCCATTCACAACAGTCCCCATAACCACCTCAAAACTAAAAGACCCTCCATAAGGGTTCCTAAGAAAAAACCAAAATAAAATATGTCATACGGTCATTCTCAACAGCCAAATACAAAGACTATTAAACACCTGATCTGAAACTATCCCATAAGGTAATCCTCATGAGTCCTACAAAATAATCTCATATGCTCAATATTACACATTCATAACCACCATCCAAAGGAGTCAACCAGCCCAAAGACTCTAGCAGCTCTAGTGATTGGTCTATGCTGTATCGTTGATTTTATATGGGGGTTGATCAAATTAGAAATAAATCCCCAAACTAAACGAGCTATAAGGGAATATAATAGTGACAACTGAGGTTCGATCCCATGGGGAAACCTAGAATGATAATGACCTAGTGATTATAACCTGACTGATGGATTCCTTATATGACTCTCATAGGTTTGGATATCTAAGGCTTATATAGTTTGGTTTTAATTTAAGACAAAGAGAGGGATTAAGGTTAATTTTAGGGATTTAGAAAAGGGTATTATTAAATATAACTTTATATATTCCTATGCATTTGGCTATGAATAAGTGAAGAGGTCACCAATTGGTTTTGGTCAAACCAACTAGATCTACCTAAGTTGAAAAATACTCAATATTATAGAGTTAGTCGACATCCTAGGTGAAATAATATTATCTTTATGTGAAGAAATCATTACAGGCTATTAGTCATAGCCTTCTCAAATCAAACTAGGTTAGGGTCCTACTATTGTAATTCCTTGGATCTAGGTTCTACAACATAATGTTCTTAACTATAATTCTTAACCTAATTACAAGCACAAGAGTTACCCAAATTTTTATTTAAGGATTAATTAGGATTAAAACAACAATACTCTCAAACCCTAACCCTAGAGGATTATCCGCAAAATATAACGATGGTATAAGATGAAAGAGAAATCAATAACATGCCTGAAATATTATTTAAACAATTCATATTAAATAAAATCATGATTAAATAAATTTAAAATTTATCAAAACAAAATTTAATAAAGGATAAAGAAATGGAAGGTGACAATTGGGGTTGAAATAGCATCTAGAATAAGAAAAATAAATCTACAAGTCCTGGAATACTGTTCTGTAGAAAATGAAATAGTAAATTAATAACGACCCGAAACAAAAGTATGTATGGAAATGTGAAAGAATAAATCATGGAAGAATGAGAATAAAGTGTGGTCATTTTTTTATTCTACATTAGTGATGGAATATATATAATCTCAAGAATCTAATTACTTATAATGTTTTAATTTAATGAGATTTCTTTAAATGAGTTCTGCCTCAAATTTTTCATGATGTGTAATGGAAAATCACATAGTGTACTTGAATCCCGAAAAATATTGGGAAATATTGTAGCACCCATATTTCACATATTTAATCTTTGATAGGTTTAGAATTAGAAATATTCACTTCAAGTAATGAACTCATGAACAATATTTCTTTTTCCTAGATCATTCATGGATTATACTACTTTTATATGTTTTTATTTGGTCTAAAGGTGTCATGTCCCCACAAACTTCACATTGTAATCATGTTTCCTGAAATGTAATATCTAAAATTATAGAAATCATAGTACCTCCACTTTTTTGAAATAAGATTCTATTTTTCGAAAAAAAAAACTATCAAAAAACCCAATGCATTATGTTATAAAGGATGAATAGATCTTAATAAAATGTATCCAATAAATATATATTAATTCATCTTATCAAATTATCCTATACTTGAATAATTTATCCTAAAGAAAAAATCATCTCAATAAGGATTCCATAGAAAGAAATTTTTAAATATAAAATGTGCAATACATCCAAAAGAACTAAGTTTTAATGAAAAAATATAGTCCTCTATAATCACCCATAAAAATAAAATCGCTCATGAATCATGATTAAGTTCATTATTTTGATCCTTTATCTATTAACTAAAAATTTCTCAACTATTTCTTAGAAGATATACCCATATTACAGTTTACGTTACCATGATTTGTTTCTCATTAGTGAAGGTAAAATAAAATTGAAGTTATAATTATACCTTTAATACATGTTCCTAACCATAGGCTTTAACTGGTTCTAACATCTCCTCTCTATAAATATAAACACGCAATTAATCATGAGGGCTTCAACAATAAGGTTCAAATGACTTTGTGGATGAGGTTAGTTGAGTAGATGATGAAAATAAAGCTAAAAAATAGGGTAAACTCTCAAGTATAATACATGATCATCATGAATTATGAAATGAAAAATATCCTTCAGAAATCATAATCTCCACACTCACAAAAAATGCAGGGTGTGTTTATCGATGTTTCATAAAAGTGCAATAAAAGTCTCTTGTTTCTTCTTTTTCTCTTTATTTTTGAAATTCATGTCTAGGCCTGATCTCACATCCATCACTGAACCACATATGATCTATCATAAGATTTATAGATCTGGTAAAGGTGATTTCTTAACTTCCTAATAAACAACCCATATTATTATTATTATTATTAATATTATTATTTATTTTTTTAATTAGGATAATCATAAATGGTATATCATAGGAATCATGGACCGCTTCCTATGGATTATGTGAAAGAGTCACTATACATATCCTTAGTAGTAATAATCCCACATCAATCAGTAATGACACTCCCCCCACACTTATTCATGAAAAAATTATACAATTAATCAATATTAGGGTAGGAAGGTATAAAATGGGCTTGTAAAATTTTTCAACCCTAACAAGGTCATTCTAGTATTCAATGAGGTTAAGAAGGATAAATTTATAAGAAGGTTTTAAGATAAATTTCCCAAAAAATATTTCCCCAATCATTTTAACAATACATTTATTTATTTTTAGAGTATATAAGATTACAATTCAAGTTCTAATAGGTTTACATGCCCCAAGTATCTCTCAAGAAATATGATAAAAAAATAATATGAAAATATATGTTCATAATTCTATTAGGAATAGAAATAAAAAACTAAGGTAATCACTTAGGGCATAAAAAATAGTAATAAGTTAATCAAATGAAATTGAATGAAGAATCACAAGTAAATTTATCTACTCAGTAATCATGCTAAAATATTAATAAATAATAAAAATATATTTAAAAAATTTTAATCCAAATTTTTTCTCTTATTTAAATGGGTGTAATGGGATTTCAAGTTAAATCATGCTTGCAATGGAAAATAGCTCCTAGAATAATGAAAACAAACAATAATACCGTTGTAAACACTATAAAGTTTAGTAATGTATCCCATACACTTAAAATGAAATAGTTTCGTCACTATTTTGGAAAATGATGTGGGAGAGAAAGTAAAAATAACACAGATTGAAAAAATATGAAAATTAGAAATTTAAGGTAGGGAATCAAGAGATCGCTATAATGAAGGTCATTATATTAGAAAAAATACTGCATATCGAGGGCACATTTGGATTCTTAAAAAAATATTAGAGAGAAACATATTTACACTAGATAATCAATCATCACACAATATATGACCAAAATGAAAGTAGTGAGGAAGCAGGAGTACAAAATAGTAAGAAATGAAGAGCAGTTCAAATCACAATGAGAGGAGAAGATTCCAATGGTGAAATAAATTAACTACAAACAAAAATACATAAAAATGATTGAAATTTTTTAATTAAATTGAAAAACAAAAATATTGGTGTCCTCCCATGAAGAACTAACAGGGCGTCGTCATATGGTTGGATGGACAAATATCAAGTAGAGGGGTTCATCAGCTTATCTATCCTATGCCTCTTCTAGTAACTGGTAGTTGTATCCTCAAGCTCATAGGGGAACATGGGTGGTTTTACCACCTCAGGAATGGGTCGACCAAAGATCTCATATGTTAACTGGACCATCTGTGCAGGCCATGGTGGGGACTCATGTACAGTACGATGATGGAGCTCTTGGTGTTGTCCCTATAGGTTAGCCAACTAAGGAAATACCTCATGTAGAATTCCATATAGTAGTCTAACAGACTTCTTGATAACCATATAATTTTAAATAGACAAAGACATGGATAAATTAATGCATAAGTATTAATGAGAATGTTAGAAATATATATAGGAAAAAATCACATCCCTTCTATTAGATAAAATAAATGATACAATCAAGAATTAAGGAATATATAGTGTTAAAAAATAAACCCAAAATTTAATATAGTGGGGGAGGGGTTTACATGGAAAAAATAAACAGTGTGGGAAGAATCTACATTATCAGTATAAGATGTCCCGTCCCAAAGAGTGGGTGCATGTATCTCCCTTGTTATTTATATGTAATATATGGAGGTGGTGGTAGGTGGATCATCCTCTATAAAAGGTGTCGTGATGTTGGAATTGGGATCAAACATTGCAGGTCTAGTGAAGGTTCTGATCCATAATGAGGATGAATGTCTAGCATTTGGATCTATAAAATTAACCTCAAATTTAGAAGGTAGGGTGGGCACATAATCCATCCATCCTTCTCCATCAAAAATACTACTAGAAAATAGGGTCTGTAAGCTATGGAGGAAGGTCAATAAGGGTGGAAGATGAAGTGGAATAGAGTTCTAAGTAGGGTCTATGGATGAAGGTGGTGGTGGGTAGATGTAGGGGTTGGTGGTGGGGTAGATGTGGTAAAATGGAAGGGCTCAGTGAAGGGGATATTGAAATTAAGGAACATTCATCTCTGGTTCTCCATAATACACTGGATAATTGCCTAGATATTTGATGGGAGTGGTGGGGTAGGTGAAGAATGGGAAGGGTATGGTGTAGTGGTGGAATTAGGATCATATAGGTGGGATGGAGTAGTTGTTGGGGGGAGGGGTTTCTAAAGTAAGATAAATGGTGTGGGTGGAATGGGTTGAAGATGAGTTAGTGGGCTTGAGAGCTGGATCATTAAGATATGGTTGTGCATCATCCATCGTAGCATACTTAGGAAACCAAGTGTTTCACCCCATATCTTTCACAGAAGCTTCATATTCTAGATAAATAAGATAATAATAGACTTTATAGTCCCCATATATAAAATTATTTGAGCGGCATAAAAAATTCCAATATAAAACTCTAGATGAGTGATGAATTTACCCCCATCAATGTACAATAAGTCTTACATGTTTGGGCCTCTTACCAGAGTGATAACTGAAAGGCCATGATGATGGATAGTCCTCCCATGTAAAAGGCTAAAATTATCAACTTGCTCTGACTCATGCACCTGTGAGAATATTTTCTAGAAAACCATGAATGGGTGAGGTCTTGATGCACTATCCATATGGTAGCACCCCAGAGCTGGGTCTTCTTTACCATACATGGGTCATGAAAGCTACTGGGGTTGTGGGTTATCAAATCCCATCTCTATAGAGTGTATTACTTATTTTTATTGATATGTAAGGTAGCATAAAGAAGATAAGAAACAAATTTTTTGATATAAATACCTATCTCAATGTCGAGATCTCATAATATAAGCTCTCAAGGATGACCACCAAGATGAAAGGTGACTTACGCAATGTCAAGATCCAATGTGGCGAGAAAATTATGGAATAGCTCTCAGTATGTCTCTTCACATACCAACTAAATTCAAAATAGGTGAGTCTATCCAATGAGCACTTGGTCTTCCTAATAGGTGAAAATATTCTCTAGGATGGTAGGATCAAGGGTCTTGTTGGTCCTCATGGGCTGGTCCTGAAGATATTCCAAGAAAACCTATTTATTAGGATTAGAAAAGTGTAGGTAGGGGTGAAAGTGTGGGTGCTAGGAAATTTCCTAAGACTAGCATGAATATGAGTGGGAGTGGTAGGAGTTTTTCGGAGTGGAAAATCTTGACGTGGATGACAAAGGGGAAGGATCTACAGGCAGCAGGGGAAGATCCAATGCTGGACTCTTTGGTGGAGGCTAATCATTACATTGGGCCACTCTTTTTTAATATATAACACTTACAATCTTAGTGTGGTCCATATTGATGAGAAACAATAATTATAGAATGGATTTTATTAGGATATAGGTATAACTAGGAGAGGAAGAAGGGGAATAAGGTGGGAGGATGGATGGGTGGAACGAGTGGGGGAGGGAGGGAAGCCGATAGTCATATAGGGGGTATCACATGATCCCATGAGCACTAGACTCCATGCTTATAAATATGACCCATAATTTTGGCATAGTGTATCCTATTCACAAAGGTTAAAACATAATAATTGATTTTTCTTGACCCCAACATATTCAAATCATGTAAATTTTAAATGATTTGAATTTTTCCATTTGTAGAAATTTTTGGCTAGGAGCCTCTAACCTGCTATAAGTGTTTTAAAGCCTTTATAAACTTTAAAAAAACTTTTACAACTTTTGTAACCTATCTTGTTTTCCACCTAGTCAGTGCTTCATTTTATGTTTAGGGAAATATAGGCTTCGAGTCAAATGAATTTTAAATAAAGGACACGCCCCTCTTGAAGTGTTTCTTGATAAATTTTTAATCTTTGACCATTAACCATAAAGGGGTTTCCTTCACCTCTTTGGATTTCAATCATACCAAAGGGAAAATATAAAATGTTTAAAAATTCTTACCATTAGTAATTTAGTTTCCTAGATAATAGTTTTATATGGAAATTAAATTGTAGAACCTTGTCCCCTGGTTTGTATACTTAGCGTGAAATTCCTTGGTCATTCCATTTCTTTGTTTTATCTTTATAGATATGGTAATTTTAATAAAAATATCTTCTAATATCCTCCAAAACATTAATTTTTAGAATTCATTGTTTTCCATCTTTTTTGGAATCCAATATTTGTTTTTAATTTCCCAATAAGAGAAATTCTATAATTATATTGGTATGTGATAGGGATTCTCATAAAAATTCATAATGGAGTAGTACCAATGGGTGTTTTACACTCTATGAGTTATGACCAAAGTGTGTCATCTAATTTAAGACTCCAATCATTCCTACTTGTACTCACTTTATTTTCCAAAAAAATTGATCTCTTAATTGGAAAATTATACTTCCCCACTAGTCTGTGGGTTGTAGGGAGTTCCAGTGTTGTATAAAATTCCATATTTTTCAAGAATTACCTTAATAGAAGTATCTATAAAGTGAATTCTCCGATCACTAATGAGTAATTAGTGAAATAAAAATCTAGAGAATGTGTTATTTCATAAAAAATACATGAACACTTTGGTTGTTTCATTGGTAGTGGATTCAAATTCTACCCACTTTAAAACATAGTACATTCCAAAGAGGATATAATAATTCCCATAATAATTAGGGAATGTAACTATGAAATAAATTCCCATTACATTGGATATTTTTACTTCAAGTATATATTTATGGAGAATTTAATTTCATTATCCAATTGTGCATGTCTTATGGAATCGATCACAACTCCATACAAATATCCTCGCATCCTAATAGAGTGTGGCCAGAATATTCAGACCTATATGATCTTATTCATGGTGAGTTTAGGACCATGATGTCCTCCATATGGATAAATGTGTCACATTTTAGTCATGTAATGAATCTATTACTCTGGGATGAAATGTCACATCAATCCATCATCACAACACTTAAATAACAGTGTCTCATCCCAGTAATATCATAAAGCATCAACCAAGAACTTCTTCCTCTATTTGATATGAGAATTTTGGATAAAAAGATATTAAGGAAATATATCATGTAATATCAGAAAACCATGGTCATTCTTGCATATTTATATAGAAAAGTGTTTTATGAGGTAAATCTTCCTCAATACTAAGATAATCATCATCATCAATTCTTTGTAGTGGAAGTCTAGATAAGTTTTCAGTAATGAAATTTATAGTCCCATTCATTTATTTGAAAAATATGTTCAATTCTTTTAAAAATATGATCCACCGTATTTTCTTTTGGTTTGTCATCATTTTTTCATAGTAGGTATTTTAATGATGAATGATTTTTATACATTACCACTTTGGAAAGCACAAGGTATGAGAGAAATTTATCAAAAGAAAAGACCACTACCAGTAGCTCCTTTTATATGGTCTTATAATTGACCTGAGCTTAATTTACCATATGGATAGAATAATAGATGGTATATAAGACATTTCAAACTCCCTATCCTAAAATAGAACCCATAATGAAATCACTATCATCACACATTATTTCAAATCCATTATCACTATTGGGTGAAACTATGATAGGAGAGCCCACCATACTATTTTTCAAAGTGTTTAATTTCTACTAATTTTTTTTATTGAAATAAAATTTGGTGTCCATAGACAATAAGTGTGTTTTTGGGAGTTCTATTATTTCCAAATATTGTACTAGGTGGTGATAACATCCCACATGTCCCAAAAACTGCCTTATATCCTTCACTTTCAAGGGTTCAGATAAATATTTAATCACTTTGATGACTGAGGGTATGAATAGTGGAATGGTATTCCTCATCATAGGTTCACTATTATTCACATAATTGTAATAACTATACTCATATTAAATAGGATACAAGTTCTCTATGTTGTCCCCAATGGTCATGTAATCATCTTCCTCATCGATCATAAATATGGTTTGACAATTAAATGAATCATCACCTTAACTGGAGGCTTTTACTAAATTGAACACTACCTGTTAATCAATATATTTGAAAATAATCCTTTCTTGATTCACATCAATAAACACATTTCTATTGGTGAGAAATGGTCTCCCTATAATGATGGGGACATCTTCTTCTTCTTCCATATCCAAGATAAGGAAATCATCATGAAAAATGAATTTAACAACTTTGACTAAAATATCCCTGAGAAGACATCAAGGGTACTTGACTGATCAGTTATCCAATTGACATTAAACTCTTGTTGGTTTCAAATATTTGAGTCTAAACTTTCATAAGATAGTCATACGCATGATATTGATAATTTCATCAAGGTCAAAAAAATATTTTTTAAATTTTCACGTTCTGATAGTACGGGGAATCACGAAGATTCTAAGGTCACATATCTTTTATTGGAGATTCCAATAAATCAATACATAGAATTATTCATTCAAGGAGATGACTCCTAGGAATTTCATTTTTTTTATTGGATAGAAACTCTTTCAAGGATTTTTAATAAGAATTCATCTGATTGATGGCCTCTACAATGGGGACATTTATGTGTAACTAATTAAACATCACTACAAACTTTTTATATTTTCCATCTATCTTACCTTGAATCTTATCTCTATAAAGGGAAGAGGTATGTTTTATGGTGGCTGTTCCACATAAAAATCTACCTTTTCATGATTCTATTGTATAGGAGATTCTTTAGTTGGAAATCATTCTAGATTTTGTTCATTACCATTTTTATGTGTGAAATCATCTCTATCTTTGCTGATGATTGTCACACATATTTCAAGTTCATATTGCTTATTTTTCTCACCTATTAATGGATAATTAAAATTCAGTTTTTTCCAATCATAAGTAAAAAAGTTTCAGCCTCCTCTCTTAGACGTTTCTTGATATTTCTGGGACACAAACATAGTAATATTCCTGATAAAGACATAGATATGTGTCCCACTTGGTGCTCAAGATTTAAGAGGATGGCCTTGTGATGTTTCATCTATGTTTCTTAGGTTTTAATCCTTAGATCCTCCTTTTTAACAAATGAATTATGAAGTTTATCAAGATTTAATTATTGAAGTGGTTTTTGTTATAGTTTCCTCAGTTAAGATTACTAAAAATATTTCTAGGGTGGAAATTGTTGGGATTTTTGGGGAAAAGGTTGTTGAGATTGAGGATATAGATTTTGAGGTGGGTACCAATGAGGTCCCTATATTCATGGTTTTTCTTTACCAATCCTCTTTTTTAGTAAACATGATTGGTTTTTTGTGGATTTTGAGCAATTATTTATTGATAATAAGGCTACTGGTATTGATGGGGTTATTTATGTTATTGATTTTATTGATTATAATTCAAATAATTACAGACCTTATTTTGGGTCTCTTCTAGTCCTTCTCTATAACCCTGGTATGGATGTGGGCCTCCACATAATTCACATGTCAAAATTTCCATAATAAGGGATGGAGGTGGAATCAGTGGAGAAATTAGCTGAAAAGATTATAGCTTGTTTGTGACAGCTTCAACTCAAGCTGCAAGGCGGGTATTCTCTTACACATGGTTAATTACACATCGAGGTGGTCCTCTATCATTCAACCATAGACTAAAATTACGGGATATTTAATCTAAAAGTTCCCTATCAAATTCTGAAATTTTGTGCATGATTCCTTTGTTTGTGGAGTCATCCACTGTAGTATGTTTAGTTGGTTTCAGTACTTGGTAAAATGCTTGAAGATATAGACACACATCAAGTCTGTGATATGGGAACTTTCAAGTAATCTATTTGATGTGACCCCAAGATCCCTATACTGATTTTCTTTAATCCAATGAGAAGTTTTCGATCTCTTTTCTCATATTCCAATTTCATATTGGTGGGAAATATTTGTCAAAAAATCATGGAAAAATAATATAAAGTCATAATGGAATCGAGAGCATGGATTTTAAACCCATAATGTGATCTACCACACAATTAAAAAGGGAAAACTCATATTTTGATCACATTATATGTCACAGATTGGATCTATAAGGTTTCACACACTTTTAGGAAACTATAAATATGTTCATGTGGATCTTTTCTCTGAATCCCACTAAATTCTAGATCATGTGAATGACTACATGTTTAATTTAAAAAGTATTCACCTAGATATTTGGTTGAAAAATGCCTTATCCTACAGAATTGGTCACTCTTCTTAATGTTCAAGTGTCGCATATTGAGGAATTTTATGGTTATTTGGTGCATCGTTGTTTCATGCAGCCATAATATAATGAATGTATGAATAAAGGTATATTTTAATCATGATATTTAAAGAAAGAAGATATTGAGTGTCAAGGATCCTTGAATGAGTCAGAGGTCCCTGATGCTTTCACTAGATGAAAAATTGGACACATGTTCTAGTATATGTGTGAAAATTGTAAAAAGAAATGGGAAAGAGAAAATAGGGTGTGACTTTATCTCAGATTTTTATGAAATTTCACTATACCTAAGAAACATCTTTCCGCATATATGATTCCAAAATTTTATTATCCCACTAAATAATGTTAATTCTATATTTTAATTGACCTAATTAAAAATTTATAATTTTCCGACCTACGCTAGCTACAAGGGTATATCATAGTGGTTGCATTGGGTCAAAAAAATAGGGACAAGCTGGAAAGCTAGTAAACTTTTGATTATAACTGATGGATTTCTCACATGACTCTCATAGTTTTGGTTATCAAAAGCTTATATAGATTAGTTTTAATTCAATATAAACAGAGTGATCAAGGTCAATTTCAAGGATTCAAAATAAATAATTCCTAAATTTATCTGGGGATAGTTTTATGGATTAGGATAAAAAGTAATGAAGAGGTCACTAATTGGTTTTTTTCAAACCAATTGGATCTATATAAGATGGAAAATACTCTTTAGACTAGAGTTGGCTAATAAAATAGGTGCAATAATATTTACTTCCGGGGAAGAAAGTTTCACAGGATATTGGTCCTAGACTATTCATCTATAACTAGTTCAAGGTCCTTCTATTGAAAATCATAAGATAAGGGTTTTTCAACATAATGTGTGTAACAAGAATTCTTAACCTAATTTCTATCCAAAGGGTTACCCAATTTTTAATTTAAAAATCATTATGTTTAAAACACCTCTAATGTCTACGTATAATCCAAGAGGGTAGTCATGAATGATAATGACAGTATTATAAAAAAGATAAATTAAAAACATTCTTGATTCATTAATTGAAAAATTCATATTAAATAAATCCGGGATTAAATCAATTTAAAATAAATCAAAAAATTACTAGAATAAAGGATCAAGAATGGGAACACAATGATTGGGGTTGAAACACAAGTTGGAATTGAACAGTAGTTGGAACATGAATAAGTAATCCAAAAGTCATGTAATTACATGCATTAGAAAATGGAATAGAAAAGAAAGAAAAAAATAGAAAAAATTTGGTCTATAAATATGCATTAAAGAAATAATGGAACAAAGAAAATAAATTGTGGTCATTTTTTTGTTCCTATTTGGAAATAGAATATATATAAGAATGAGCATATCAAGATGTGTAATATTTTCATATTGTGAGATTTATTTAAATTGATTTGGCCACAAAACTTTCACGATTCCTAATAGAAACTGACATCATGTACTCAGATCCAGAAAAATATATATAAATCATGTATATACCAGATTTCATGGCCTTAATATTCAGAGGGCTGAAAATTTGAAAGTTTCCTATCATATAATGAATTCAAAACATGTATTTATTTTCTTATATGATTCACAAATTTTATTAGTTTAAATGGTTGTCCATCATTCTGAAGGTGTTCTGTGATCGAGTAATTCACATCATGAACAACTTTCATGATATGTATTATCCAAAATTGCTGAAATTGTAGCATCTCCTCTTTTCAGAATTGATTTCACATTTCCTACAAAAACCAAAAAACCCCCAATTCATTATCTAAAAAAGAATGGGTAAATCTTAAAGTAATATATCTAATAAATATATATATATGAATTCAGCATATCATTCGGTCTCCTACCATAGAAGAAAAACCCTAACGGCTCTAATCTTCAGAAACTGGTCCCAACATGCAGGGACAACCCAAGATCTCCTAAGATATACTATTCAATCATTCATATCATAATATATCCAAATAACCTCAAAAAAACCTACATGAAAAAATCAATCCATCCTAATCACAAATCTTACAACCCTCACCTTTTCCATGTAGCTCACAACCCAAACCCCTAGGAGTATTCTAAACCTAAACATCAAGGAAAACCTCAAACTAAACTATCACAGTCCAAAACACCATTCAGGTGGTCTCTAAACACTGAAAGGATGTCAAAATTACTATCTAATTTGAAAAAATCTTACAATGGACTACTCACAAGTCCAATCTTATCATTTGGATGAAAAACTAGAAAAGTATACCATGGTAGGAAAAGTAAACGACGAGCACTTGGGGTACATAGTGTGTAACCCCAAAATCCCTCCCTCGTTGTTTTTCACTAGACACTCATCATTTAATTTTTCAAATTAAATGATGTGTGGCTCCTGGTATATGTTTTTTATCCCATCATGGTTACCTCTCCGTGTATATCAGCCCCACTTGGTGTGTAATTGGCCTAAGTACACACCATGTATGGCCAATACTCGGCGTGTAAACCCACATGGGTATGCGCCCATATACGTGGACATGTACCCCTCATATACGTGTATTACTACATGACATGAACCACACATGGTCACCTTCCATGTAACCTACATGGCTAAGTACCCCTGCACGGGGTGTCTGGCCGAGTACTTGGCCACAACCTGAAATCCCACTACATATCGTGTACCTCAAGTACATGACATTTAGTTCCCAAAAATCCATATTCTATAACCAAGAAAAACCCTATAAGTGTTTTCTCTGAAAAAAATTTCGTGTACATGGGTTTTCCCAAATTGAAACCCCTCAAAACATCCCAAAACACTAGATTTCTCCACAAAACCCATAGATAAACCCACAAGGGATCCATAAAAATCCATAAAAGACATTAAAAATGAAAAAAAACTAAAACTATGGTTATTTGAGGTATAAAGCAAAAACATCCTGCCACTAGGAAGAAACCACTGAATCATCACATAGATCCTCAATCGATAGCTTTCGCACAATGATCTGGCTCGATCCGAACTCCGCAAGAGGTGTATCCTATCCACCTTTCCCTCTCTTAGAAAAAGGCCCTAAATGGGAAGCTCCACATGTTAATACATGAAAAAATAAGGTAAAAGAAAGTATAAATAAGAAATAAAAAATGAAAATTAAAAAGAGAAGAAAAGGAAAAAAGGAAAAGAAAAGGGGGCCTGATCCCGGGTCTGATGCTCAATGCAGAGTTATGCCTCACCTAGGGAAAAGGCCCCATTTAAGACATAATGGTGGAGAAATAATCTAAATATGATAATCCATTAAAAATATATAACAAAATGAATAAACATTAATAAATTAATATTCAATTAATTAAATATTAAATATTCTTTGAAAATTAAAACTGCTCTGATTTCCACCAAACTCTTATCCTAGAGTAAACACCTTATTCTTGAAATAACGAATTGTTCACAAAATTCATCTGAGATTATCTCACAATAGATATTACTATTTTTACCCTAAAAACTTTTGGGAATAATAATTTAAAATTTCCTCTAATTTTTACGACCTGTGTTGATGCAAGTCATCACAATCCATACATATGTGTGATACTTAAAATCAATCAGAAAAATATATTAATAAACCCATGTAAAAAAAATGTATTTTCACATAACATGAAGTTTAGTAATCATGGATATAAAAAAATTTTATTTTATAAAAATAATCATAACATAATAACATATATATGATGATAAAAACATCTGTTCATGAGAAATAATTCTTGGAAGAAAAAAAGAAGTGAAAATAAAAAAGTTTTCACAAAACCATTTTGAACATTTTTATAAAATATGAAGTTTTAATTACATTAAAAATTATTTAGAAGGGAAAGATAATAATTTTTTAAAACATTATTATAAATATTTTCAAATAAAATAACCTTGAAAAGGAAAAATTTTAATCCAATGAAATGTGCAGTATAAGGTAAAACATTTTATTTTTTGAAAGCATAGAAAGCCCTTTTTATATTTTAAGATACCATTATTTGAAATCCAACATTGTTCAAATCCAAATTAAACCTTTGATTTAAAGTGATATAAGGGGGAATAAAATGATCATTTTAGATAAAAAATAATTGGTTTTCCATTATGGAAAAGGAGAACATTTGAGAAATTTAAAAACATCGATATGGATGAAAAATCCATTAAACATAACAGTAATTATCATTAAAAAATGTATTTTAATGAAAAAATAGAAACCTAAAATAAGAATTATTTGGTTCGAAACATTAATTCCCTGTAAAATAAGTTTTAAATTAAATATAACGTCATCATACATTATAATATATCAATATTGAAATATAATAGTCAAAGAAGAGTGATTATGACCCAAGGAAAATATTTGCATCCCGAAAACCCCTTACCTTTATTCCCTCTTCGTCGAATGCACTCTAACATTCAACAAAACAAACATAAATATATTAATATATAATTATTAAACCTTATTAATACCTAAAACTATTTATAATTTCTATTTATAATCATCTTATATATGTAAATTAGTATGTTTTTTCATATTTTCCCACATTGGGTGTTTATAGTTTTGACTATTTTTAGTAGTTTTGTAGGAGAAGTGTATGTATTAATTATTCTTAAAAATTTCATCATTGCGTGTTCATTAAATATAAATTAATGGATACATAATAATTATTTATGATTTTTTAAATTTCCATTAAGGATTACTTTATTCTTTATCCTATAAAATAAAATCGACAATAGAATTTTTTGATAATTTTTAACCTACGGAAAATGTTTTCTTAATTAATGAATTAAATATTAATGCATCCTTTATAGAAAAAAAATAATTTATTAAATATTTATATCATATAATACTAGTAATTATGATTCCTTAATCATCCATGATGTAATTTCATATCATTGTACAATCAGGTGGTCAAACTGACCCAATCTTGAATATATCATGATTATTGATGATTATGAGGTGATTTAGTTGTAATATAATTACACCTAAAGCATAATGATACCATTTAGTATTTATTTCTATAATATATCAGAATTATAAAGTAATTATTATATTAATTAATTTATATGATAATGTTACATAACTTGAATTAAATATATTCCACTTAGTATGTTTGTTTTAAATAATTGAATTTATAATAATAGTTTATTGATAATATCATGAATATGTTGTAAAATTTTCCATAAAAAACCTTAATTATATCATAATAATCGTGTTAATCATTTAAAACCATTATCATGACCATCCATTTAAGTAGATGAAGAAATGAAACATGGAAATTGATTGTTCCATGGAGGAGGTAGTCTACATGTATGCATGGTTAACAATTTCATTTTCCCAAGAATAGGGGAAAGGAAGAATATTTTTTATAATTTTAGAATCTAAAATATATCATAAATATAATAATTATATATTAAATTACCTATTAGGACCATCCTTATAAGGTGGATATGGAAAATGAACCATGTTGCGTAATGGAGGTGGTCATCTGCACAACGCACGATTCACGTTTTCATACTTCTTAATGAAAAGGGGAGGGTGTTTAATGATTTTTCAATCATTATAATAGATAAAAATTTATTAATTATACTTATGTTTCCATTTTAGGATGGTGAAATTAAATTTTATTAAGAATAAATTATATAAATAAATATAAAAAAATAATCAGCGGTTAGGAACGTATGCCTCACTTCTAGGATTATCACCTTTGTAAAGGGGAATGAACATTTTAGGGATTCAATTCTGAGAATATTATAACCTAATTAAGGTACATAATAGTGTTTATGATATTCTTAGGCTTATTTTTAGTCTGAAATAATGGTGTTTTTGTGTGAGGGGAAATGACGAGTGGAGTGCCCCTTTATAAGTGAAAAGGGGTAGCATTTTGGTAAATACCCAAAACCTTTTAATAATGGAAAGTCACTCTCTAGGAAAGTGGCTCCAAAATTGAAAAATAATGGATTTTTTCAATTATAATGTCAATAAAAACATCCAAAAATAAATTAAAAATGTTTTTTAAACATGTTATTACCATTACCTCTTAGGTTACTCATTTTTACCATTTTGGTTTTAACAACAATAACTAGTTTTTACCTAGGGAAATTATCCTTTATGAATAAATCTAAAATTTTCCTTACTAAATAATTTATACCTAATAATTATATATTTTAAATATTTTTTTGAAATTTTTTAAAAGGGATAAAAATTAATTTTAAAAGCTAAATATAAAATGTATTAAATGAAATTTTCTTGAAAAATATAACATAAATTATAAAATGTTAAATATGGGTTTACAGTTTAAAATATATATTTTTAAAATTATAAATTAAATTATAAAATACATATTAGGTCCTATAAAAATGTTTCATAAATTTTAAATTAATAATTATATTCAAATAATTTTATAAATTCATGTTATTTTTAAAAATATTATGTTTCACTATTCAACTAAAAAAGAAACCTTTTAGAAAAATATAAAAAATTCATCCTAAGATAATATGTCCATGATAAATAAAAAAATGATATTTATTTTTTAAAATTCACATCCTCACACTTATAAATTTAATTTTAAATTTTATAACACATAATTTTGTGAAATTTATTTTTATCGAAAATGAAATTTCTTATATTAACTATTTTTTAAATTAATTACTAATTAGTATAGTTTAATATAATTTTTAATGGTCCATGGATTCATATCATATTAATTTTCTATTTGGATTGTTTTAGGTGTTTAGAGGAGGTCTAGAGGGTTAGCTGGTGCTAGAGCTATAAGAGTACTGTAGGCAATGGTTCATGACATGAACCGGATTCACATCATGGACTAATGATTAATAGGTTGTATAGTTGGTCATTTCAGAGATTGTATGTGGTAAATTGGGGATATCATGAAATGGATTCACAATATGAAATTTTAATTCATGATGTTTAATTAATTAAAGTCCAAGGTGATGTGAATTTCATTGGAAGTTGGAATTTTGGAAAAATCGTGAATTACACATCGTGAAATGGTTACATGATGTGAAATGAGTAGGTTCTATATTTTTTAAACCTTTTTCTCAGATTTTATTAATTTATTCAGTTTTACCTCTCTCTCTCTTCGTCCGGATGAACCATAGGTGACCTGGAGAGATCTTATCACAATCTTCATCCTGCTTCGATCTGTTGGTTCCGATGGATGCACATTAGTGATATATGGCGAGTTATTCTCTATTTTTCATGGGATTAATTATATTATTCTTCATAGATCCACTACTGGGTGTGTTTTTGATTTGGTATGTTTTTTTGTTTCATTTTTTGACAACAATTTTGTGTTTTATAGGTTGACCCTTGAGTTCCTTGTACAACGATGGTTTTTGGGAAGTTTCTTCTTCACCCTGTAGTGTGTGGCGAGATTTGAAATATTCCTTGAAGTAATGAATCCTCATTCTCACCTATTTATATAATATTTGTAATATCTAAAACCTTTTTCTTACAATTGGAGGAATATTAAGGGTTGATTTAATGATATAATTAATTGGAATGTCTAAAATTTACGGGTATGGGGAGTTATCACCTGATTTACTAATTTGATATATGTTGTTGATGTTATTATGCATGTCTATTTCCAAATCTAAAAATAATGGTTTTTGGGAGCCTTGATTTCACTATAATTGTTATGTTGTGATGACCCTTGTTGTATTGTTCTGTGATCTCACCATGAATAAAATTTTAAGGGACATATGTTTGGATAATAACAGGTTTCACCGATATTCTAGTTTGTGTGATAATTTTCATTATGAATAAAGAAGATATGTGATAATTACAGAAATTAATTATGGTAGTTGGTGTTTATTTTGTTGTGTATATTTTTTCATGTTATGTTTACCTTATGTGGTTTGGTTTGTTGTATGGTGATGTTGGTGAACGGTTGGTCTATATGGTTTTAGAGTCTCTGATGTGGAGGTTGGTTGGAATGGCTGCGATGTGGGTAGTTGTGCGATGTGGTGAGATGAGGTTGTGGAATAATGCTTATTACATAGTGATTGTGGGATAGTGGTTGTGGTGTTTAGTGGTTTTGGTTGTGTGATTGATTAGATGAGTGGTTGTTGTGGTGATATGTATTGGGAGATATGATGCAATGACTATAGTGGATGTGTGGTGCCATGGTGGTGGTTGTATAAGTTGTTTCATTTTTTGTGTAGAAAGGTTATGTTAGTTTATTTTTTAGGCATTGGATAAACTATGATGAAATATGAAATACAATAGGCTATTAAATAAACAAGGTGGAATGGAAATATATTTTTTATAATTATCTTAAAATTTATCAAATGAATGAATGATTATTATAATGTGAAATGAAATGGATAGAAAATAAAAGTGGAAAACCTGTAAGTGGAAACTATAATGTTTTGTGGATCATGTGGCAGTTGTATGGTGTGTTTCATATGGTGGTGTAAGTATTTGGGATGATGACATATGGTATGTGTTAGTGGTGTGGTGTGTTATAGTGTTTTTTATGTAAACCCATAGGTTTGGTATTATGTTTTATCTATATATCTTGTATGTTTATGTTATTTTATACGTTCACCACCTGATTTGGATAACCTTACCAATGCTCAGAGGTGATTAGTTCTAGGTGTTTTCCAAAAAATATAGAATGGTAGGGATATAGATGGATAGCTACCCCCTCTACCCTAATCTTCCGTCTATAGTGATGTGATGTCCTGAGTTTCTTTGTGTGGGATATGATGTGTTTCTCTAGGTGTCTTTAGGGAGGATTTAGTGTGTTGGCCCAGGTGTCTTTTAGTGGGATGTGATGTGTGACCCAGGTGTCTGTGAGCAATGCATTGTGTGGTGTGATCTGATATGTGGTGGGGGTTAATCATGGTAGGATGATATCATGAGTTTGATATCATTCATTTTTTTTATAACCAACTTATTTGGTTCTAGTTGGGATTTTATGTGATTTGTGGCCTAGGTGTCTGTGTGTGGTATGTGTAGTGATATGATGTGATGTGATGTGTGGCCCTATTTTTTATGGGAATGATGTGATGTGATGTTATATAATGTCTGTCCGAGTTGTCTATGGGTAGGATGTGATGTGATGTGATATGTGTGGAAGATATGGGATCATAGTAAATTTAATGTTGGCATGTGAGAGTGGAAAATAAGTGGGTAAGTGGCAGCAGGTCCCCTTACCTTGTTATGATCTTGATGGTATATTATTATATTGGATGTGTGATTTGGTGAGTGATACATGGTGAGGCTGGGTTTGGTTAGATGACCTATACAGGTGTTTGTTGTTTCTTATATTTTTTCACTGGTGATTTAGCATGTTTTTTTCACATCTTCACTTGAGGACTTAGTTATGTCCCTATAGATTATACATTTTATTCTCACCATACATATATAAACTGAATTTCAGGTTTCTAGGAGGACATTGGGGACCGATATGGATATTATTAGATGGGTTGGAGTTTATGTCGAGTCATTTTCATAGACTTGACTTCTTGATATTTACTTTAGATAATTTTATATATATCAGTTTTACATTATCCATGCATTGGGGGATGGTTTTGGTTTACCTTTATATTTTTTGTTGGATCTTTTTTTTTATATTTTATCCTATCTCATGGTCATGTTTCATTTATAGAGGGTAATCCTCCCATAATGTGAGATTTTTATACCCTCGGTGCCAGTCACCAACCTAAAGCCTACCGAATGTGGGACTTGAGGGTCATCATCTCCCTCTCCTCATTATGCTCTTTTTAGTGGGAGGGGGTTGTGATAGAGTGTTATTATAGGGAGGTTAGTTGAGATATTGGATGGATTTTAGAGTTTTGTATATTGAATATTGCATGGGTTGGTATGGAAATAGTGTCAGTTAACCTTGGTGTGTGACATAGGCTAGGGATACCGGCTAGCAAATGGGATTTTAGGGCCCCCATAATCCAGTGCATGGACATTGAGCTTATTTACAAACCAAGTGAGGATGATCTATCTATTGTGTAGAGGCCTAGGATAGGTACATGAATCATGTTGAATTTTTCATATTTTAATTGGGGGTTTTGGGAAAATAAAATGAATAAAAATTAATATTCTTGGAGGAATTGCATACTATCGGGATTAGGATGCTCTATTTTTTTAAGGAAAAGTTCTTGTTTATCAACTGTGAGTTTATCAAGTAGTTGAGGTTCATCAGGATAATCTGGTTGATCATTGTAAAGTTGACCTGATACAAGAGGATGAGTCATAGAAGTTGGATTTTTGTGCCTTTCAGTGGAAAAGTTTGGGAAAGTATGAGGGCAGTGTCTCAGATCTAGAGACTAAGCACTAGATGAATGAGATCAATATAATTTTCAGTTTCATCTAATCATGCGATGAGTTTTGGTTTCCATTTTAAGTTATTAAGATGTGGGGAGTCGCACGTTAGTGGTGGAAGGTTTTTCTTGGTGACCACAAGGAGGAATATGTGTTGTGTCCAGACTTTCAGAGGGAATTTTGGGAAGAGTTTCTATCATTGACGATGAGGGAATCAAATAGAAAGAAGATTATATCCCTACCATAGGGGTGTATTATTTTACATGTTATTGGGATGAGGTTAAAGGACCTCATTTACTTTTCTCTAGATGTTTTTTCAGATGAGGATTCAATAGCGTGGCATCTAGAGGAGGGTATTATCTAAGTGATAAGGTATGAAGTCACTCCTTTTACACTCTTGATGTATCAATAGGTGTAGAAAAAGGGTATTTTTATCAATTAGGTTATGTACTTTAGATTTGAGCCACAAAATTGTGTCTAAAGGGAGTTTCAAGGAGCATATCTTCAAACAATGGATTGCAGGTGTTCAGGCATTCATGGTTCTGCTCAGTGGGGAATTAGTCAAGGTAGTTTATTTCTTGATCATCAGGGACATATGGTTTCTAAGAACCTTTTAAGGGGTTTCTACTTTCATTCCATATATATGAGAGATAAAGGTACCACTAGTCTTAGTGTATATCCACATAAGAAGTTTATTTTTATATGGTCGGTTAGTACACATTTCAGCAGCAACTGTTTCCTTTGGGGTAGTACTAATAGAAAGGACCACATATTGATGTTCAATAGTTAGGAGTAGGTGGATTTGGAAAAGCGTAGCCTTGTGATGTTCCCTATCCCTAGGGATACATTCTAGAGCATGGTTGTAGAGGCTATCACAGGAGAGTTAGAGGAGCTAGGTGTGGTTAGATATACATGTTAGAGGCAGAAGCACCAGTAGAGATGGGAGTTTTTTGAGGTACTACTAGTTTATCATCTACCCCTATGTATTCTTTGTTTGATTCAATAGACCCACACTCAATTTATTCTCCTTATTTAGAAATTATGTGGGGACTAGATGTGGATTTTCTTTCAGTAACCCTGGTGTTATCTATGCAATTTGGAGGTCAAGAATTTTTGTTTTGTGGGTGCCGAGGATGTGGACTGGTGATGGGGCATCACCAATCAGTGGGGGACTTTTTATTGTTGTAGATAAAACCGTTATATATTATCCTTGGTGTGTATTTGATATATTTTCTACATGAAATTATCGAATTCTTTCAATGAAGATTTTGGTTATTTGATGTGGTGGGCCAGTGAGTGGTGTTCATTGGAGAGTGAGGTTATAGGTTATCAATGGGGTGGTAGGAAACTGGAGCCTCTTTTTTCCTAGTTGGAAGAGCTATCCATTGAATCTTAGGTTGGGGATTCTCTTAGGGTTGTGGATGATTACCAATATTTTTTCCCATATGAGCATACAGAACTACCCCCTCAATGTGATATTGATTTTGGGATAAAGTTACAGTCAGGAGAGCCTCTAATATATATAGCTCCCTATCAGATGGTGCTCATGGAGTTTCCTGACTTAATGTTTTAGGTGGATGATATGATGTAGAGGGGTTTTATCTAACCTAGTCTATCACAATGGGGTGTTCCGTTATTTTTCACCAATAAGGTAGATGATAGTTTGAGGTTTTTTATATACTACTGGAGGTTGAATTAGGTAACAGTCAAGAACTATTACCCACTTTTGAGGATCGGTGATCTATTTGACCCGTTGAGAGGATCTAGTTGGTTCTCTAAGATCTATATGTGGTCTAGATATCACCAATTGAGGGTAAAAGATGAGTATATTCAAAATAATTCTTTCAGATGAATGTATGGACACTTTGAGTTTATAGTCATGTCATTCAGTGTTATAAAGACCCAAACTATGTTCATGGGACTTATGAACTCCATGTTCCATGAGTTCCTAGACCAGTTCATCAATGTATTCATGAATGATATCTTAGTCTACTCGAATTAATATTAGGAGCAAGCCGATCATTTCAGAGTTTTTTTTCGGATCGATCATCACCACTATCTTTATGGTATATTTTCAAGTTTGATCTATGGATGTGATAGGTGTGTTTCCTTGGACATTCGGAGTCTCTAAATGGTGTGGAAATTGATTCATCAAAGGTCTAAGTAGTTGTTTCAATGAAAATACACAATAATTTTTCAATGGTTCATAGATTTCTTGGTTTTAGGGGCTATTATAATGGGTTTTTCCATATTTATCTAGAGTTTAACCCCAATAATAGTGTTCAATAGGAAGGACCAAGATTTTTGTTTTGGATAGATCAGTTCCAAAAAGTGTTCGATTACATGAATATGATGTTGGTCAGTGCTGCAATGCTTCAGTTTCCTGAGGAGGGTATGTGTTTTGTGGATTTATATGATTCATCACATCTAGGATTGGGATGCATATTTATGTAGTAGAGAGAGGTGGTCTCATATGGATCTAGGTAGTTATTTCCCCATTAGAGTAATTATTCCACCCTTGATCTGGAGTTGGAATCAGTTGTTTTCATGCTAAAGTTGTGGTGGAACCACCTCATTGGTGAGTGTTTTATGGTCTTCATGGATCACAAGAGTTTGAGGTATATATTTTCTCAGTGAGGTCTTGATTTTCAATAGTGGAGCTGGATGGAGTTTCTTCAGGATTAAAATTTTGATATCTCTTACACCCCAATTATGGTTAATGTAGTTGCTGATTTTTTGAGTCAAAAGTCCTAAGAGGATGTGGTTAAGGAGTCTCTAAATGTTTTGAAAGGGATGGAGAAGCATTCATAATTCATATTTACATTGGGGAGATTAGTGTATAAGGTTTTATTCAATAGATGATAGTGGATTCATTTTTTATGTTGAGGGTGGAGGAGTCTCAGTGGAGGTACATAAAGGAAGTGGTGATGATTGATCGTTTTTTCCCATGGTGACACTTCTGAGGGATGGTTAGAGGATGATCAGAATTAGGTGTTGTTCTAGAGAAGGTTGTTTGTCCCATGGGAGATGTGCAAGGTAGTTCTCTATGAATTTCACAACTCACATTTAGTGGTATATCCTAGCGTGAGAAATATGTATAATGGATTTAGGAGACAACTTTTTTGTTTTGGGATGAAATTTTTAGTATAACGGTTTATGGAAAAATATCTAGTTTTTCAAAATGTTAAAGCATAACACTAGGTTCTAGGTGGTTTTTTGTAGTCTTTGAATGTACTTGAGTGGAAATAGGAAGACAACATGATCAAATTTGTCATACTGTTACCCTTGTATCATAGAGATTGTGATTTATTTTTGGTGATATTATACCAAGTGGTGAAATAGGCTCACTTCCTGGTGATCTGTGAGTCAAGTTTCATGGTTATTTTGGCAAGGCGATACATGGATGGTGTGGATAGGCTTCACAGGGTACTGAGGACCATCATCTTGGACCAGGTTAATCATTTTACCTCATGATTCTGGAGGGGATTATATTATCCTTTTGGTTCTTAGATTCAACTTATCACTGATTTCCACACTCAAACAGATGGTTAGATGGAGCAGAGCATCCAGAAGCTGGAGGATATTTTGCAGGCTTGTGTCTTGGAATTAAGTGGATCTTGGGTATGAAACATGACTTCGTTTGAGTTTTTTACAATAATATTTATCACTTATCCATTTTTATAGCTCTATTTTATAAATTTTATGGGTGTTTGTTTTATTCTATGTTGTATTGGATGGAGGATAGAGTATCAATAGTTCTTGATCGTGATATGGTTCATATCACGACTGAGAATATCCAATTGGTTTGATAGAGGATAATGGTGTAATTGGACTATGATAAGTCCAATTGTGATCATAGGTGAAGGCCCTAAGATTTATAAGTTTGAGACCATGTGTTCTTGAGAGTCTCCCCTTGGTGTGGGAAGTGATGGTTTGGCAATGGTAGTAAGATTTCTCCCAGGTTTGATGGGATTTTTGAGGTGTTGGGGTGTTTTAGTGAGGTGGAATATCATTTGGAATTGACACCATGGTTAGAGAGGATCCAAAACATCTTCTACATTTCTCAACTTCTTCGGTATATTCATGTTGACTCCCATATTATTTGTTGGGGATATTTGGATATCGAGGACGATGTGACATTTTTGGTGTGACCAATAGAAATCCAAGATCATCGAGATAAGGTGTTTCATAGGAAAACCATTCCCCTAGTTTAGGTGTTATTAAGGAATGATATCTTCTAGGAGAGTACTTGGGAGAAAGATATGTAGATGCATGCCCAGTACCCAGAGCTGTATTGAGTTTTTATTTTCCCTATTTTGATTGACCATGTGATGTTTTTATCTTGATATTTTATGAGATGTGTTTTTCCCATGATGTGTGATGTGTAATAAAACCCCCTACATATGAAAATGGGAGGACCTAAATCCTAACCTAGACACATTATACTTTGATGTGATATAAAATGTGTGGGTGATTCAGTGCTACCTAAACTGGATAGTATCTTGACATAGAGTATGGAATTACCTTATTTTTATATTCAAAATAGTGATGTGTGTTGGTAGTTATAGTTGTTAGTTTGTTCCATGTGTAAATTGTGTGGCTTTTATGTGTAAATGTGGTGTCTATGTCTAGTATTGTATAATGTTTTATTACTCTAGGTGATATTTGGTTATGTGAATGTGAAATGTATTTTTTCGGTGTTTCAGTTTGTGTGTTTAGATGGTGGTAGTGTTGTAGAGTAATGAGATCCTTGATAGGTATCTTGTTGGGTGCTTTTTCAGAACCATTTCCTTCTAGGATAGATTTTAGATTCTTGAGAGAAATAATATTTTCATAGTTATCTAATGTAATAGTCCTTGCCTTCTCAAACTGTTAATATTCCATTTGGGAAGTTGGAGGTGTTCAAAGGAGGTCTAGAGGGATTGATGGAGCTATATATATAGGAGCAATACAATTAGTGGTTCACAATGTTAACCAGATTCGTATAATGAATTGGTGATTAAAGACTTGAATATTCATCCATTTCCATGGATTGTATATGGGTAAGGGGGAAGATGATGAAATGGATTCACGTCAGGAAAGGTGAATTTATTATATATAATTAATTAAAGGATGATGTGATGTGAATATCATCAAAATTTTGAATTTTGGAAAACCCATGAATTACACATCCTGAAAATGGTTACACGACATGAAAGGGAAAGGTTTTTGGGTTTTTATATACTTTTATTTAGACCTTTTTTATTCATTTGGTTGTACCCATCTCTCTCATTCTAGAATAACCCTAGGGGGCCTATGAGATCTTCTAGCCCTATTCCTACAACTTTGATTCATTGGTTTGGGTGGATTCCCTTTAGTAATCTGTGGTGAGTTCTTCTCTCTTTTCCATGGATTTCATTCTATTCTTATTCAAAGATACACTATGGTGGCGTGGTTTTGGTTTAGGGGTGTATGGGTTGTGTTTTTGAAAACCATTTTGTGTGGTATAGGTTGATCACCAATTTCCTTATGCATTGGTGGTTTTTGGTAATTTTTACTTTGTCATGTGGTGTGCAGAGAGATCAAAAATCTTCCTTGAGGTATGAAATCCTCATTCTCATCTCTTTACATGCTATTTGTGAGATCATTATTCTTTTTATTACCTTTGGGGAAATAGTAAGGTTCGGTGTAATGAGTTAATTAATTAGCTTGGGGGTGCCTTGGGAGGACTCTAGGTAGTAGGGGTACGAGGTTTTTCAAGATTCAAAGAGATTCAGTGAATATGAATGGGTGCTTGGGAGGGTTAATATATGAAAGGTGGGGGAATTTTTTTATTATTTTGGATTTGGACACTATACACTAAAATATTCAAAACCACAAACCATACCATGGTTTTTTCAATGATTTTTGGAAAATGGGAATGGTAAAAAACTTTCTATAAGTATATGGTCCTAATATATTAAAATATTTCACTTGATTATGTGGAGGTGAGTCGCACTTTTCAGGAAATGATTTTAAAATCATAAAATATTTTATATGTCATGGAGGATTCACTAAGGCTTTAAAAAATGAATCAATAAACCTAAAATTACATTATTTTAAAGTCAAAATATATATTTTTTCGAATATATCTTTTATAGTATTTTTTACATCACTATTATGTCATTATGATGTCATAAAACACATTATATATTTACACGGTATTTATTTTTTACCAAAAAATTCAAGTGTCTCATAAAATTATGAAAAATTAACCATTGGATAATTTAGACATCTTGATTCCAAAAATAATATTCCTTTTATCTAAATAATTTTCTAAATATGTGAATTTTAAATTTTAAAATAAAAACCAGCATTTATTTAAAATTGACAGGTTTTTGAAAAAATAGTTTTTAAACCTTAATCAAAGTTACTTTTGACTACATAAAAATTATATGATCATTAATATTTAATAAATTTACTTTAAAAATAATAGTTTATTAAAATATTATTTATTTAAAAAATACATTAATTCATCAAAATAGACTCCTTAATTGAATTTGAATATTAACCAAAAATACTATTTGTTCTTTAGAAAATAATTTAAAAAGTAACAATAATAGAATGAAAGTATATTCATTATTATATAAAAAATAATAATAATTCTAGGTTCTTAATACATATCCATTTATTACACCAGCATATTCCCTAAGAGTAAGGTGTGTGTTGGAGATAGACTCTTGGTGTAATGACCCAAAGTATTATCAATAGAATTACCTTCTTATAATTATGCCTTATAGTATAATCCCATTAGGAAGAACAATGACATATTATGATATTAAATACTATGTGATCATTAAACATAATTTTGTCACTTCTATGTTTTGAATTTTGAAAGTCTGACACAGTTGTGATGAGTAAGATGTTTGGAGTCCAATAGTAAAAAAACATAATTTTTGTGAATAGTAACCTACCCTTATGAATAGTCACCTACTCTTATGAATATTAATATGACCTTTAGGAATATTAAATCATCCAAAATAATAGTAACCTTACCCATGAATAATTAAATAAAATTTAGGCATCTTATAAGTGCCAATTTAACTATAGTAAAATTATTGGTATTTTTGTAAGTCATAAATAATTAATCATAATTAATTAATTAAATTGGAATAAAATTTATTTTCTTAAAATGTGTTCATAAATTAAAAAATATATTTCTTCTGGATTAAAGATAATTTTATAAGACCTTACGTAATTTTTGAAAGCATTATAAAATTAGTTTTAATTTTAAAAACTGTATTTTTCAAGCAAATTATGATTTTAATTAAAAATTAAATTAATCATATTTAGGATATTATTTTTGAAAAATGAAATTAATTTTCAGATTCTACAAGTAAAAAAATGGATGGGGTAATTTTTTGGTATTTTTCTGAAATACTTGAATTTTACGAATAGTGAAATACTATAATTTACAAAATAAGCTAAATAAGCTAATTATAGTGTAATTCATGATGTTATGCTGATTTAAGTATAATTGTTTTGGTTTCACATGATAAATTTACTATTCTTTGTCATCTAAGACACACTACTCCTTGTCTTGTGGGTAAATAATAAATTAATGAATTTTATATTGAAAAATCCCCTCTCCACTTCACTATAAATACCACCCTTCACACCCTCATTTCCTCACACCTCCCAAGCTTAAAGCCTTTTATAAACTATGACTAAGAATATTCCCTAGCCCCCCCCCCCCCACGTCCAAGAGCTTCTGGTCTCATCAAAATACCAATCCTAGCTTTCTTAAGGAGAATCTCAAGAGGAGGATTCAAGAGGTAATTCCTCTCTCTCTCTCTCTCTCTCTTTCCTTTAAATTCCATTCAATTTCAAGTTCATTTCTTAATCTCTCACCACATATATTCATTAACATGGTATGGTAAATCATGTATTATACATATAATGTAATTTTATGATACTACTGGGATATTATATCATCCAACCCCCTTCTCCTCTTCTTTTTATTTTATAAAAGAGAACATGGTTCATGAAGTGTTAATTTATCACCTTCAAGAACACATGTTTTCAATTTCCTTTACAGATTTCAGATCTGGTCATGAAACCATTTTTATGGTTGAAACATATTAAATTATATTTATTCTATCCTATTTCATGTTCTTGAACTAACTTAGGTACATTTTACTATATGATTAAACAAAACAAGTTCGTTGTGGTCGAAAAACCACCCAAATTAACCCAAACGATCATCGTTTAATTCTTATCGAATGATTCATCCACATGGTATATAATATAATTCATTATAAGTTCATTTGAGATTCTTTAATATCATTAATAACATGAAATATCAGTTCTGTATGTTTACCCATGTTCTACATAAACTCCCATTTATGAATGCATGTGAACCGCTCAAGAAAACCATAAAAACAAACATTCCTGAAAAATGTTTTTAAACTATATAACTCATAAAAAGGCCCATAAAACAACTTAAGGAAACCATAATGAACTATATTAATGTTAAAAAGGTTCTTGAATTTTCAATTAATGAATATAATATGGGTATACAGGACATTAAAGCGAATAAAGCGTTCAGATACAAGGTAAGGGGAAAATCTCGAACCCAACTTTCTTTCTTCAGGTTCTCCCTCTTTCACTCCATTTTTTTATGGTCACTCCTTAAAAATAATTTTTTCATCATTATATTACCTTTTCTTGGATATAAATGTTTCCTACTAAAGTTTATGTCAAACAAATGTTTTCTAAAAGAACTCTTCTTTCAAAAACACACATTTTACTTCTCACTCAAGGTTGATGGTTATCGTATCAAGTATGATATTCCCACTTAATTTTGGGAACCCAATGTTTATGAATGTGTTCTTATGAGATAGAACCCATTCATTTACATGGGTTAGTTATTTTCATTATTTATATATGTTCATTGTGTCATGCATGATAAATGATAATGTTATGATGTGACGGGTGCGCCCGAAATTATATAGCGCAATATGAATGTTTCAATGTGACGGGTATGCCCGAAATTATACAGCACTCCAATGCATTGGGTAAAGTGACGAATCTCATGAGTTAATGTGAAATTATGTGTGAACAATATTATAGATTTTTTCACAAGTATGTGTGGTAGTTAACCACTAAGACATGATGTTTCATTTTTAGGCATTGCCACATTTCAAATATCTTATTAATGCTTCCTCTCATGTTCATGATCCTTTGGCTATGTAATGGATATTCTCACCCATTGTTATATTATTCTTAAATATCCTCCTAAAAGACTATTATCTCACCCCTTTTGATGTATATCCTCAGGTGACTACAAGTATAATGGAGAGTTCATGTTCTAATAAGAAGCTAGAGAAGAAGGAATTAAATAAATGTTTATGCTTGATGTTGTAATTGTTATGTATAGTCCTAGTTTTCCCAAGACACTAAAAATTTGGATCATATATGTGTAATACTATTATGTTTTTATCTTTAAAATGATGTAATAGTAATGTAAGAAAAGTCTGGGTCTCTATAATTGGTATCATAGGAAAGGTTTAGTTAATTTTGAAATTAGGATTAGTGAACCCTAGAGAAAACCTCTCGTATGAGACTAAGTAAAAATATGCACACAATAATCCTTACATAGGGATCCCATATTTTATTCTTTTAGTATAAATCTTACAAATGAATAAGGTATTCTTGACTTGTTGACTTAAGTTTTTTTCTAAACTTTTCTATTTTAGAAAATGGTGGGAACTAGGAGAAACCAGTCCAACAACTCATGTGAGTTCCAATGAAATGATTGCCCAAATGGCATCCCCAATGATTTGGGAGGTGGATTTCAAAACTCCATGGTGATGATTACCCAACTATCTCAAGTTATGAACAATAACCATAATAATAGAGAATGTCCTACTTTAAAAAATAGGGAGTAACTGTGTTTCCGACGCTTTAGCCAAGGCACGCGCATCCATCTATAGAGGATGAACATCTATTTATTGCCCCAAATTACTTCTTTCTAAAGGTGTGAAGAATCTGTTCCTTATTAAGGGACGTTTTCTCCTTTATCAGAATGGAATGATGGGATATCGGTTCTTCCTTCCGTAGATTCCTCCTTGGAATTCGTCACCTAATCCGGGTCTCCCTTATAGATTAAGATGTTGTTCATGAAACTCTTCCTAGTTCCATATCTTCATGGAAACCAATTAATTACAATAATTTTGTTGGGACATTCCAAGGTTTTAGGTTGAGGTAGCAACCTTCAGCCAGGGAAGTACTCATGTTGGACATCACTGGCATGTCTGGACGTTGGAACACTAGCACCTCTGGGTTTCTTCCCCTTATTATAGGGCTTCTCGAGGGCACGGAAGCCTGAGGCATCCCACGTCGAATGCGGGGAATGTTATGCCATGAGCATATATCTGAGGTTTTCCTCAGCTTCCTACAATTAACATAGGGTATGCCGCAAGTTTAATGTCTAGCAGAGATGAATCGGACTGATCGGAACACTGACTAGAGTGGATCAGGTGAGTGTAACCCCTGGAGGGAACATCTATGTTAGGGCCAATGCATGGTTAGCTACCCGATTGTTGTTAAATAGGATGGGGAATGAGGTGTCATGATCCCACCAGGATGTGGTGTCATGGGAAATAATCAAGATGGATGATGGATGGTTAAGTGAACTGGGTGGAGAATGAGATGGAGTCAACTCGAGGATGACAATGATGTTGGGATTGAGTCTCGAAGAGACCCCCTATGTATCCCTATGGTAGGGAATCATAATCCTCGTAGTTCATCTGACGACGACTTACCACCGATTGGGGATTTCATCGTCTTACAGCTAGATGGGGTCACAACGGATTACCACTGGATGAGGTCACAACAGCTTACTGCTGGATGGGATCGAACCTCAGGGAGTCTTCCTACATATCTTATCTAGGATACAAGGATCAAAGTCCATGTATTTTGGGATGGTGGATGTAGTTTATCACCATGCAGAATGAAAAGGGGCCATGAAACTTAATGTTATGTGGGACAAATGTGGTTTGATGCGAGGGGGGGGGGAACCAATGGTTGTTGGGATTGAACCTCAGGGAGGCTTCCTACGTGCCTTGCCATGACAAGGATCAAAGTCTGTGTAGTTTGGGATGGTTTGGGAGAACCAAAATGAAGGGGGTTGGAGCAATCAGGTGTTGGGCTTGAACCTCAGGGAGGCTTCCTACGTACCATGCCTTGGCAAGGATCAGAGACCACGTAGTTCATGATGGTTTGGGCGAACTGACGTGCAGGTGGTCGTGACCAATGGGTGGTGGGATTGAACCTCAAGAAGGCTTACTATGTACCTCGCCTTGGAAAGGATCAAAGACATCATAGTTCAGGTGGGTGTGGGGCTTACACTCTAAGCTTCCTGGAGAGGATGTCATGGTTTATGCTTACTCCAAGACCACGTGAGTCATATTCAGTGTGAAAAAAAAGAGGCTGCAAAGACCTGATGATCATGTCGCAAAAGGTTCATCTGTGGGAAGTGGACTGGGTCTACATGTAGTTACAGAACCAAAGAGGAAACAGGGGCTTACGCATGGTTAGCATCACAAAGTGGAAACAAGGGGTTACACATGGTTAGCAGCCCAAGGTGATGGAGATTGAGATTTACTCCTTGATAGAGGGCCAGATGGAAACAAAGACTAGTGGGAGAGGGATTTGGTACCCAGAAAGGAAGGAGGAGTAGGGATGCTACCTCCTGTAAGGAAAGATAGGGGCTTACACCAAGGTGGTTTCCCTTTCCTCATGGATAGAAGTTACTCTGATAAAGAGGGTGTCATTCCATGTGAGGAATGATCTCACTCCCCTAGAGACTAGTGGGCATGCAGAATGTCCAAGTTGGGGGAACCTCACGTGCACGACACAGGGCAAGGTCATAGTTTAACGTCATGTAATAAGGATGATGGAACTTGGCAGTTTAATGTCCTGCAACTCCGACGAGGTGGGTTTTCTCCACACCCTTAGGACTTACATAACCGATACCCGCTCACCCTTGAGGGAAGGAAGGAATTGGCAATGTCGTAGTGAGGGGGTGTCGTGAGGTGATCCCATTGGGGGTCCACGTTAGTGTGGCTATGCGAAGAAGCAATAGACATTAGCATGCCTATGCGGAGAAGCATGAGGTGAATCAACACAATGTGAAGCACCGCCCAAGGGACTTTGAAGTTACTTCGTGCAAACCTGGAGGGTTTCACGGGAAAAGGAGTTATATGGAAAAAGAGTTCATAGGAAGAATCCTTGTAGAGATATGGTGTTCCATGTAGTGGAGGGGCTTCATGAAGGGGTGTACTTCATGAAGCGAAGCGGTGTATCCTAGGCATAAGGAAAAAGTGCATATAGGATGAGCTTCACGAAGTGGAATGGAATTTGTGAAGAAATGCCTCTCAAAACAAGAGTGCCTCACGAAGAAAGATGTCGTGAAGCAATGTGCTTCGTGAAGAACTGTGACCCCACCTTAGCATGTGGGTCATGTGTGCATGGAGGGTTTTTCGCGAAGCAAAAATACTTCGGGATGACCTGAGTCCCCGTGGGGATCCCCTTCCTTCGCAAACTCCCATTTTCTTCGCTAAAGGAATCCCTCTCGGAAGAGGGGTTGGATTAAATTGAAGGGGGGGGGGACTTCACAATAAAAAAGTTCCTTGAGAAGCTCATGGTTCATGGAGTAAGAAGTGATTCTTGATTTAAGAGATTATAAGGTGAAAGGTTAGATGATCTGTCCTTTAGGCTCGAGGGGATCCCTGTATTTATAGGCAAGAGGCACCGCAAAGCAGAGCTGGCTCAGCGCGAAGACAGAGTTTTCTCTACGGTGGGTCGCGAATGTCAAATCGGTTCATGGAGGATCCTGCCTCCTTGATCCGTAGTGGGATCGTGAAAGTAAAATTCATTTGCAGAGAATCCCACTTCCTTGCTCTGTGGAGGGGTCGCAAAAGTCAAAGGGGTTCGCTGGGCATCCCGCCTCCAGGTTCCGTGGCGGGATCACGAACGTCAAAGGGGTTCGTGGGGTGCCCCACCTCCTTGCTCCGTGGCGGACGTGAGACCATGGGGCTCCACGAAAGGTCTTCTTGAGGCATCCCTATATACTTCCCTCTTATTCTTCTTCTTCCCAACTTTTGGCGCCAATAAATTCCCCCCCTCAGACTTAGAGCCAAGGAGAAATCAAGGGTCTAAGGTTCAATCGCCAAAATCCCTTTGCGGTCCACAGAGCTATTTCACGAAGAGGTTTCGCAAGTCGGATAGGCGACGTGCAGGCTAAGCGTGTCATGAATCTTAGTGTAGTATGGACACGTCATAAATCTCCAAAGGTCATTTCCTATAAATAGTGGAGATGACCTCTCTTTTTTCCTTTCTTTCCTTCGCGAATTTGGATTTTAGTGCTCTCAATTCGCAAAGCTCCCACGTACTCTATGATTTCTCTCCACGAATAGGGTCTTCTGCTTCATGGAACATAGTGAGTTTTTGACTTCATGTTAGAGTGCTTTGATTCTTGGTGTTGGCAGGCCGGGGCAGGGTTCCGAGAACAGTCTTTGTGAATGCGCTCGGTGAACGAGCTTCGCGAACCAACCCCAAAAACCACCCAAACTCAAAACTGAATGGATCGAAGAGAGGATGCCAGGGGGGTCATTGTGGACATTTCCCTAAGGGAGGAGAGGTGAATATCTTGGACCTAGGGGAGTTAATAAGGAGCCATTATGACCACGGTTCATTGGTGGAGATACTATCGGAGATCCAAAGGAACTATCCACTGTGCAAGAGACTTCCCTTCTACAGCTTCGGCCTGAAGGATGACATCTTCATTATTGAAGAAAGTAGGGACGCGCCAGCATACTGGTTCAGGAGTACATCGTTTTAGAATTAATGGTTCAAGGTGGCTGACGACCATGCCTGAGAATACTTCACTCCCATCAATGTGGACTGCCTATATAACCACCTAAACAACGTGGATGGGAACCCATTATAGTTGGAGACGTCCCCCCCTATGTACCAGAAAATTTTGAAAGCATCCTTATGGAACACGGGGAAGGGATAGTCTGAGGAGTGGGACCTATACCAGGGCGGAAACTTATAGATGATTGGGCCTGGGCCTACAGGGTAGGTGCCTCGTGTCAGGAGTTTGGGGATGAGCTAAGAAGAGTGGGTCTGTATGAGGTGGCTTGGGCCTCCCAATTCCACATTTACCAACTGAAGAAGTTGATGCTGGAATTGTTGAGAAGGTGGTCATTGAGGACCAATACCTTCCACTTGCACCATGGGGAGGTTGGCATCAGCTTGTGGGATGTGCACCAGATCTTAGGGGTTCCGATATTGGGGGTGATGTATGATGAATTCCTCCCCGTTATGGGCACATGGGATGATCTATAGCAGATTCCACCACTGGCGATGGTGTTGATGAGGATGGTGCCCAGAGAGGAAAAGGAAGTATTGAGGGATGTCCATTTCAGGCGGTGGTTCAAGAAATTTCTGAAATTTCTGAAAGAGAGGAAGTTTCCGGTGAGGCCTCAGACTTTCTCTAAGGGGGCTCAATGGGGCAAGGATCCCTCGTACTGGTAGCTCATGGAGGACATCTAATGGAAAACCAGGGGATTTAGTGTCAATACTGAGCAGCAAGCGATAGTCAGGCTGGTGGAATTCATTATGGCTCTCATCTATGGTTGGATCCTTCCGGTGAGGGATACAAACATGGTCGTACGACCAAGAACATTCATCATGGCATCCATATTGGCGATAGGAGGGAAAGTCGACCATGGGATCCCAATGATTGCCAATCTATACAAGATGTTGTGTCACATCAGCGAGGGGAAGAGGCCGCAAAGGATATGTGGTCCATTTCACCTCCTGTATGTTTGGATAACGGTGCATGTTAGGGGGGTTTATGAATACCCGAACCCCATCTTGCCTCCAGGATTGAACTTCCACCCATAAATCCTGAATGTCGCGGGAAGCTTTCTGGCCAAGATGACCACACTGTTGGTACTGAACCTGTTGTGGAAAGTGGTGGAATTCTACTTTCACCCATTTTCCTTTCCAACGGGTGCTTTTACCAATGAAGTCCAAGGAACGGAAGAGCACTGGTCCTATCTCCTGGCCTTTCAAGGTGGAGTGCTGGTGGAAAGTGTGGACCATGAGCCCCTCTATGAGCCATACACCCACACCGATTTTCTAGGAAATTTCGGTGTCTACAGTGACTAACCCCAAAGGTCAATCTTGGGGTGCGCCATGAGGAACACCCGTGCGTGATGAGGCAGATGTGGCTCATGTTCACACGAGAAGACAAGAAGACGCGGAATGAGTTGCCTCCGCCTACCACTATTTTATTGTTGGTAAAGGTGTATGCCCAAAGCTTAGAGGTGGCCTACCCGGGGGAGATGCTAAAGCATCCAACCCTTTGGGTTGGTGATGGTGATCCTTCCCAACATTAGGGTCGGGGCTGAAAGGTGTAAAGGGAATCTCACAGTGGCAGGGTTTCTATGGCGGCGAGGCCTGCACCGATTGAGGGGGAGGCAGTGGCAGCAGATCCAGCAGTGGTAGTAGACCCGGTGGTCCCAGAAGTACAGGGTTATCCAGAGGGGAGGCCACCAAGAGGATTCTGTAGGATATCCACCCAGGCTCCGGGGAAGCGGTTGTGCCATATAGACATGCTGGAGAGTGTTTTCTTCCCAGTGGCATGGGATATCTGGAAGTCAACGGAAAATTCCTCGGCCCGTATGAGATGTGGAAACACTTGAACCATCTCGGGATGGATTTTTCAGGGATAGACCCTATCAGGTCCGACATTGTGGTGTCCCGAGTGGAGGCAGATAAATACCTAGCAGAGCTGGAGGAGTTTGTGCATTCCCAGGGTGCCCCGAGTCCAATGACAGACTGTGTCAAGGTGTTGGTGGATCGTATTGTCCCTTCACAGTTGTCAGCTGCTGAACTGAGAGAGCGCTTACCTCTACCAGAAGAATCAGACGAGTCCTCTTGGGGGGATGAGGCCGGTAGAGGGATCCTATTTTAGGAGGGTGAAGTCGGTGATCAAGACCCAAATCTTGAAGATTTCACAGAGGCCCTCGAGGTAAAATACCAAACCCCTTCCTTAGGGTATGCTTCAAGGTCATTTCATAATCCTTACTAACATCAGAACTGTGAAAGAGGACATTGTTCATAAAACTCATTCTCATCCTCAGTGGATGTAGATGCGGTGCCTTCAGGATCCATTCCCTTCACTATAGAGATTAGTATGTCTGGTAGGGCCAGGACACCTGAGGTGGATTCTTTGGAGCTTTCAGACCTACCGAAAATATAAGGGGGGGCCATGCCTCGGTGTCCCAACGGTGTCAACCTAAGAACAAGACTAGGAATTCAATCTCTGTAAGTCTCCTCTACCAAATTCATGATTTCCACCCATTGACTATGTCAACTGACGTCCAAGCCCCTTTTTGGGGAGCACAGTTCTTCAAATGGAGTGGGCCTCCTTGGAAAGGTTGGTCGGGGCTTCTAGAGGTGTCTTTCTGAGAGGAATGATGGTGATCGTGGAGGCAGATATCTAGACTGACCAAGTTGTAGTGCTACCAATCACCAGTGGGACCATCTGCAGGGCTGAGCCTGAGATCATTGAGGTGGGGTATGATGATGAGGATCAATTAGAGAGTCTAGGTACAACCATACCCGATCAAACGCTATATGTGGACCCTACTGATGAGTTACTGGGGGTATTCCCCACATATGAGCTTGCCAACCACACTGAATGGGATGAGACGACCCTTGATAAATAGGATAGAAAAATATTCCATCACCGATCGTGGAATCTAATCAATCACTTCATCGATGACACCCCCAAATACAATGGTTGGATGTGATGGATAGACTTCGCTCGTAGCTATGCGAACTGTGTGATGGGGGAGTGGATTCCCGATGTCCCCACATGCTCATCTGAGATCTTATGGTGGAAAAGATTCGAAAGTATGACCGTGGCCTCATTGTGGGCTGGTAGCGGAGGAAAGCAGTGAACATCAAGAGGCACCAGGAGGCTGAAGGAAAGATTCAGCGGCTGCATGTCTAGGTGAATGAGCACTCAACCTCCCTCAATGCACAATCAAATCTAATATTGCACTTGAAGGTCCAGATGGCAGAGGCCGAGGAGCGCATGAAGCAAACCTTCGAAGATATGACCGTCATCCAGACGGACGTAGAGCGGGCTCAGATTACTGCTAATGGATTGTGTCCCATTGCTGCTAAGGAGGAGCGGGAGATGAACAGGTGGCAGCAAATCCTGGCCACTAAAAGCCAGAGGGTGGAAGAGATGCAACTTTCTTTTGATGGGTTTAATCCATGCATGGGAGGGATCGACCCTCAGGTACTGTAATGATTACAAAACCTCAAATGCACTTCCATGCTTTGATTGTTTTATGCCTAATTCATGCACATGTTATATTATTTGTATTGGTTTATTACATTCCAGTTATATTCGTGGAGAATCCAGCGACCAATCCCTAAGCTCACGTGGGTTGGGCCCGATGTGAGAAACAAGGGATGACCACCTTATTATTCCACACAAATTTAAGAATGTAAAACATGCTTTGGACATCTGGGGGTTTGAACAACCAATTCGGATTTCTGGAAAGAAATGGGAGAGGCCTTATTGGATTACGAGTAACTCATAACAATCGACATGTCATCCTTCCAATTTTCTCTAGTGCATTAGTGGGGTAATGCCAGGGGCATTCGGCTTAATCCGAACATAGGGGGATGTAATGTGTGAATCATGATACCCAATGTTCAGAACATTGTAAGGGTGGTGTGACAATAAAGGATTACTATTGACCATGTTTGAAACACAATATCCTTATTTCATTAGCCTAGAATGGGAATAACAAATGAGGGCGAACCACTGACCATGTTTGAAACACGGGGAATGACTCGAAATGTCATCCATTAGCCTTCCGGAACGTTAGCCCAGGACAGTAAGTGAGCCATAGGCCGAGCATCCAAACTATTAGGGGATTCTTTCATATGTGAAAGAAGACGAGAGTCTGAATAAAGTGCACGCAAGGCATGGAGTGTGGAGTGATGGGTTGTTCAAATGAAACTCTTGAAATTACACCTCCATGGTGATGACACATTAGGTGGGTGCATCGGCGTGATCAGGGATCATACATACTCCCGAACAAGACCTATCTAGTAAAGACTTGGGAGGACATGTAGTTTTAAATCATACCAATGAGGATGATAGACACGTAGTTTAACATCATACGGTGGGGATGATGCACATAGTTTTAAGGTTATAATGCCTGGACCAAAGTTAATAGTTTAAAGTCATTTTACCTGGACTGTAGGCTCCTAGTTTAAGGTCATAGAGACTGGACCATGATTGGGCCGAGGGGTCAGGAGGGTTAATAACACTAGGGCTAGGCCCAAGGTTCAATGCCTGGGGCGTTCTCTACGTATCTCATAATGATGAGAATCAAGACACACATAGTTCTTGAAAAGACACAGTAGGATACCAATGTCAGAGATAATGAGGTTGTGCGGGTCTGGCCTGTACACCGAAAGAAGTGGTATTTGATAGATCTTGTTTTTCCTTTAGGCTGAATGTGTTTTTTTAAATCGATGGACCTAGGATAGAAATTCCAGGCATCTCCATAGGAATCAAGTCGTACGTCGGCATTGAAAAATGGTATGGTGTTTGACTAATACCAAATATGATGCCCCCTCGAGTGACGATATCATGGTGCAATGTTGTTTTTCATCGTGCGGCCAAGACGATAATGTCACAGTTTCAGGTTATGTGATGGGACCAAAAATGCACTTTAACATCATGCGGTATAGATTCAATAGTTTAAAGTCATGTGGGACTAGGCATCATAGTTCAAATCCATATGGTTCTGACATATACAGGAGAGATGAGGTTCTAGATAAAATGTGAACGGCATGATAAAGCATACCCGACGTAAATGAGGACGAGGTCCACGTCACACCGTGCACAATTCTGTGGAGGAAACCTCGGTCCAAGGGTCCAAGAAAGGTTAGAGGATGTCAGGAAAGAGAAACTATCTCTCAGTTGAGCTGAACTCGAAGACGAGATGTCTGGTTGTTACTACGTATCCCATGAGGATGGAAATCAAGCCACACATAGTTCTTGAGGGTGCCTTTTAACGTCATGCAAGACAACATATAGTTTAATGTCATGTGGGATAGGATGTAGAGGAAAACTCTTAAAAAGGGGTGCATGTGGTGCGGCTAATCAAACTCAATGGGAATGGGGACATAATCTCATACCACGACACACAGTCCCATAAGATTTAGAGCTCTGAAGGCATAATAGAAGAGATAAATTAGTGGAACTCGAGCTAGACCCAAAGAAGAGATGTCCTGGCATTCCTACGTATCCCATGGGAAGGGGAATCAAGTCATACATAGTTCCAAAAGAGATCATAGTTTAAGGTCTTATAGCTCGGACCACGGAGAAGCGGAATCCTTCTAACTAAGTGCAGACCTCAACTTGATCCCAAAGCGCATGTGAGTCAAAATTAGTGTGGGAAACAAGGGCGAAAGTGGTTTTTGAAATACCTGGGACACACGCCAAAGGGAAGTCAGTGCAAAGCCCTAAATAATGCCTTTATTGTGGATTTTTCCCCCTAATATGAGAATTCACACTGAGGGATAGTTCTATGAGTGTCAAAATTCCATTTGGACATGATGGGGTGGAAAATAATGTGAATCATGTAACCAACATTCAAGGATTTAAGGAGATGGCGTGACAATGTAGAATAACTGTTGACCGTGTTTGAAACATATCATCCATATCGTGTGTCCTGAAATGGGAACAACAAATGACTATTGACCACTGACCATATTTGCAACGTGGGACTTGTATCGATTTGTTGTCTGAAACCCTCGAGTACGTTGGCCCGTAATTGTAAGAGAGCCCTTAGGCCTATCATTCATCCTGTTTAGGGGTCCCTTCGGGTGAGAAAGATAATGGAAGCCCAAATGAAGAAGAACATGAAACCTGAAAAGTGGGAGAAAGCATGTCCATGTAGAATCTAACACTCCATGTTCTAGACCAGAGTACACATGGGCCAATTGGTGAATCACCGAAGAGGGTAGAGGGACCTGACTTAAGTTCAGTCGAATCAAAGAGATGAAAGTAGGTAAAGGGATTGATGGCTGCTCAGGAGAGGGAGGTATGCGGTGTGGTTGTTATAAACCTGACGTGAATGGGGGAATAATCCCATACCACACTGTATAACCCTCTTTTGGAAGAACACAGGGCAAGGGGGAAAGATTATAGGGAGGTTTCGAAGAGACGGGGATGGACCCAAATACTAGACGTTAAGGCAGTCCTATGTATCTCATGAGGGTGGGAATCAAGCCAGATATAGTTATGGGAAAGAGACGATGTAAATAAGGGCTAGATACCCCAATTAGGGGGCGTGTATGGCACGATGAGTAATCCGATGTTAATGAGGACATAACCCCACACCACACCGTACAACCCTAAGAGAGAACTTAGGCCAGGGGCCCGAAGAGGCCAAGGGGCCTGAGGCTAGGCCATGAATTGAATGTCATGTCCATCTTGCAGTTTAACATCTTGCATTGAGGACGAAGGTAGGGGAAAAGTATCTCATCCGGGGACGTGTACGACATGGTGAGTAATCCGATGTGAATTAGGACATAATCCCGCACCACACCGTACAACCCTAAGTGAGAACTTGGGCCATGGGCCCGAAAAGGCCTAGGGTCCTGAGGCTAGGCCATGGACAGAATGTCATGGCCTGCTTGCAGTTTAACGTCTTGCAGCGAGGACGAAGATAATCTTAGTTTAGGGTCATAGAGCTTGGACCGTGTATGCCTAGTTGAATTTCATATGTGTGGAATAGAGAGGGAGAATCACTGTGCTTATGGAAGTCCAAAAAACGACAATGATGATATAGGAAAACTGTTGAACAGGTTCGCAACACAGTATCCACCCTTGTGTGATCCGAAGGGGGAAAAATTGAAGATTGACCATTGTCCTGATTTGCAACATGGGATTTGTATCAACTTTTCACTCATAATCCTCGAGGGCGTTAGCTCGTAATAGCAGGAGAACCCTCGGGCCAAGCATCCATCCCATTCAGGAGCCCTTCTAGATATAGAGGGTGACAGAAACCCAAATGATGGGTCATACCGAGCAGGTAGGGTCTGTGCTCATGGGACGATTGAAAAATAAGGGAAATGATATCTCAATGGGATATGTGTGGTTTGGTAAAATAACCTGACGTGAATGAGGACATGATCTCATACCGCACCACACAATCCTGAATGAGAACATTAGCCAAGGGCCCAAAAGGGGGTGAAGAACCTGAGGCTGAGAATCCTAGCCAATTTTAGTCAGATGACCTCTCATGCATGCATTTCATTCATAACTCCTAAGCCCACATGAGCAATTCTCTGTGTGGTAAACAAGGAGTAGTAATAGTATTTCCCTATCACATAAGGGTTTGACGTCTATAATTACTCTCCCGCTCAAAGCAGACCAAGATTTGGAGAGATGGTGGGGCAGAATGAACCACTACTCCATGTTTGGGACATATGGGGGTGGCGACAATGACCAAAGATATATGTTGACCATATTCAAAACACAGTATCTATATCATGTGACCTGAAATGGGAACAACAAATGGGCGTCAACCGCTGACCATATTCGCAAGGCGGGACTTGTATCTATTTATTTTATAAAACCCTTGAGGGAATTGGATCGAAATGATAGGAGAGCCCTTGGGCTAAGAATACTTATCATTCGGGGGGGCCTTCAGATGTGAAAGATAATGGGAACCCAAATGATGGGGTGATGGAGCATAAATGCACCCATGCAATCTCAACTCTAGTTGGACATAAGAAGAGATATAGATCTTCAGGGGAGATAGATACATGATACGATCATGATGAACTTGACACAAATAAGGGAAAATGCATGCGCTACACCATGTGTTTCATCCCAATGGAAGGACTTTAAATTTTGGGGCTGATCCTATGGATGAAATGTCCGGGCGGTACATATCCAATGAGGATGGGAATCAAGCCACACGCAATACTGAAAAATACATGCAGTTTAGAATCATGTGGTAAGGACATGGGAGTATTAGAAGAATGAAGGAGGTAACATGGTGCAATCATCGTAAACCTCACATAGGTGGGGCTTAAGAAGCCTACACGATGCCGTTTGAGGTCCCCCAATGGAATCATGCCCTGGAGGGGATAGTCAAAGAGGGAGCTGGGGCTGGACTCAAGATGAGGCGTCTGAGCATTTCTATGTATCCCATGAGGATGGGAATCAAGATGTATGTAGTTATTAAGATGCGGTTTAATGTCGTACAGGATGATGCACAACTTATAGTCATGTAGGACTGAGCAGTTTAAGGTCATTGTGGACCATCATGCAGTTTTTGGTTGTGTAGGGCCTACACTTTGAGGTAGTACATGACCGTACAATTTAGGGTCATGCTGGACCATACATTTTATGGTCATACGGGACCAGAGATCTCAAGAAAAGTATTTCTTTAGGAACTTGGCATTAGTGGGAGGAGTTATACGCTCACCATCTATGGTAACCAGGGAGTATGCACCATTGGAGTAAACCTTGGAAATGATGTAAGGTCCTTCCCATTTGGGCTCCAACTTGGGTGGTTTCCTATCAGGTATCATTGGTGCCCTCAAGGCCAATACCAAGTCGCCTTGAAAGAAGGAACAGAGATGAACATTCTTATTGAAAGCTCTAGCTATCTTATTTTGGTGCCTTTCTAGATTATACAAGGCACAAACCCTGTTCTCGTCGAGTGCTTCCAACTTAGCCTGATGGATTTCGGCTACTTCATCCGGTGATTGCTGATCATAGACAGCTGTGCGCAATGAGGGAAATTAAATCTCAATGGGCCAAATGGCCTCCGTCCCATACACCAGGGAATATGGGGTCACCTGGGTGGAATTGCGAGTCATCGTCTAATAATCCTAGAGGGCATTAGGGAGCTTGTCCGGCCAACTCTTCTTATTCTGACCAACCATTTTCTATAGAATGTTCGAGATGGTCTTGTTTAATGACTCAATATGTCCATTTTCTTGTGCATGATAGTGAGAGGTATGGTTAGAACGTATGTTTTACTTAGCATTCAATTTTTCAGCTCAGCTGCTCAGAAGTTCTTTCCATTATCAATGAGGATGACATGAGGGACCCTAAATTAGTACATGATATTGGATCTCACTAAGTCAATGATGGAATGGGCCTTGACCTCTTTGAGTGGAACTACCTCTACCCACTTGGAGAAGATATCTGTGGTGGTCAGGATGAACCTGCACTGTGAGTTTTCTCCAGTAGATATGGTCCCATGACATCGAGTCCCCACACTGCAAATGGCCAAGAGTACGTGGTTGAGTGGAGAGGTTCTGGTGGTCAATACATGAAGTTATCATGAATTTGGAATGCATGTAATCTTTTGGAGAACTCGAAGAATTCATGGATCTTGGAGGGCTAGAAGTACTCCGATCTCTGGATCAGGTGAGATAGCTTCGGCCCGGTTTGATGAGCCCCGCATGAACTGGCGTGAACCTCTTGCATGACCTGAGCAATCTCGACTCCTTGAATGCAACGAAGGAGAACCCCATCAAACCCGCACTTTTAGAGGATTTTCTCATGTCTAGGGCCATCCTGGAGGGTTAAATACAACACATGGCGTTGAATTCGCTCACGCTCGTCCCGATCAGCCGGGAGGTAACCATTTTGGAGATACTTGACAATGGGGGCCCTCTATTCGGGAGTCAGTTCAATCACTGCATCTGGAGGTCCTAACGTGGAGGCTCCGGCAGTAATATGGCTCACCTGCAGGTTGTCATAGTCATCTGGGGTGACATGAGCAATGACTCTCCGATGTGACATGTGGATAATTAGATCATCCTACTCAGGTCTTGCAAGTGATGCAGCCTGGCCGGCCAGGGCGTCAACTCGACCGTTCTGAGATCGAGGAACATGGGTGACTTCTGGCCGAGATGGGAACTGTGTCATTTACTAGAGAGTGCGTCCCAATAATAGTACAAGCTCTGGCTTTCTAATGATGTAGTCACCATTGATCTCTTCGATGAATAGTTCAGAGTCCCCTTTCACATGCAGGTGGGGCACATCAGTCTTGAGAGCCAGCTTGAGGCCAGTGATGAGAGCCTAATACTCTGCTTCATTGTTGGTGCATCCTTCTGACAACAGGAATGAGTATGGAAAGATGTATTTTTTTGGGGTAATGAAGATGATACCCAGGCATACTCTGTTGAGCCTGGGGTCATTGAGCCTCCTACCGGTGGGGCTTTGGGAAGCCCCATCGAAATGCATCTACCAGCATGGCATGGCTTGGTCCACCAAGAGGATTGCCTCATCGAGGAAATCAAGATTAATGGACTGGTCAGCAGGAGCCAGATGGGTAGTAAGAAAATCCTCCAATGCTTGCCCCTTAATACCTTTCTTAGGGAAAAACCCGGTATCAAACTACTTTAGAATTACCTCCCACTGAGCTAGATGGTCTATCAACATGGGACAGTTCAAGATGTACTTCAGTGGATCTACCCAGGAAACCAGCTGTACCTCATGGTGTTTTAGGTATTGTCGCAATTTCTATACTGTTAATACCAGCGCAAGGAATCTCTTTTCAATGGGGGATTATCTGGTCTCTATGTTGAGGAGCATGCGGTTGAGGTATTAAAGGTTGTTCTTCTTCCCCTCATTGTTCTTCTAGGAGAGAATGGCAGCGAGATAGCATTCTAGGGTAGTCACATAAAGGACCAATGGATTTTCAGAGACTACTGGCATTAAGACCAGAGGCTGGAGCAGATACTTCTTGATCTCCTAGAATGCAGCTGACATTATTTTTCCCACTCATAGAGTGTGCCTTTATTCATGAGCCAAGAAAAGGGCTTACACTTTCTGGCCATATTTGCAATGGATCGGCGTGTGTAGGCTAAGTGGCCTTGAAAACCTTGAAGCTCCTGAATGTTGCTCAGAAGATACATCTAGCTAATGACCTTGATCTTCTCTGGGTCGATCTTAATGCCCCTTTATCTAACAATAAAGCTGAGAAACTTTCTAGGGGTGACCCCAAAGGCACACTTCAATGGGTTTATCTTTAGGTGATGGGAACAGAGGAAGCTGAGCACTTTATCAAGGTCTTTGAGATGGTCTTGATGCTGGAAATATTTGACCACCATATTGTTCACATAGAATTCCTCCAATGTTCCAAGGATCAGCTTAAATATGCAATGCATAGCCCGTTGGTAGGTGGAACCTGCATTATTTAAACCAAAGGGCATGACTTGGTAATAAAAAGTACCTTGTGGTTCCCTGAAGGCTGTGAAATATTCATCGTCAGGGGCCATTAGGATCTGGTTATACCCAGAGTACCCATCCTTGATGGAGAGGGCTTAGAATCCAGTTGTAGCGTCAATCAACAACTCTGTCACAGGAAGGGGAAAATCATCCTTCGTAAAATGATAGTTGAGATCCCGAAATTCGATGCATACCCTGATCTATCCATTCTTATTCCTTACTAGCACAATATTGGCCATCCATTTGGGGTACTGGACCTCCTTAACAAACCTGGATCTAATAATATTATCAAATTCCACCTCTACCATACAACCGTGAGAAGGGTGCATCTTTCTGGGAGGCTTCTTGAACACACGATGATTTGTCGAGAGACCGAGGTGGTGGACGGCTACACGAGGATCTAGTCCCGGAATCTCATCATAACTCTAGGAGAATACATCACGATGTTGTTTTAGGAAGTCTATGTACTGTTGTTGCTCCTCGAGGGGCATGGCAGCACTGATCAATGTGGTTCTTGGGTCTTCCTCACTACCGAGGTTCACCTGTACCAACTCATCGACTATTGCAGATACGCCCTCTTCAAAGGCATGGGAGCATCCTATAAATCATTTTCTTAACTTGTGGATGGGGAATCCTCGATGGGAGGAGTTTCCTTTGAGTCATCAAATCTGGACGGAAGGTTGGTACCAGCCGGAGCGGCAGTGGTCACTGCATCGGAGGACTCTTGTGCTGCCGCAACCATAGCGATGAAGGCTGTTGATCTGATCACATCTAGCCTTCATCCCAAGGGTCCACTCTTGATGATGTAAAATCAATAGTGGTGCATTGGATTGGGACAGTTGATTACATCCTGGAAAAATAACCACATATAACGTATCGTCGTTGCCATGAGGCGGACATCCCGATACCTTATGGGTGTAGGAGGCTCCAGGATCACCTAAGCCAACTTTTTATAGGATTACGAAGTGATTTTCCGGCATCACTTAGGCCTAGGAATGTATTCCCCCCTCATCCCAAAAACAATGAAGCATTATCCCATGTTCGAGGTCGTAGCCTCCAATCGGTGGATTGGAAAGACGTAAGTGTCGTCTAGATTTGTCCACGGGTCAGTCACAACCGTGGCATGCATGACCACATTAGTCAGAATTTGATTTTCCTTTCTCTTGTAGTAGTCAGCATCCAGGTAGTGAGATTTACAAGAGGAAAAGGGATACGCATCACCTTGAAGCATACCCACTCAACCATTAAGGGGGTATTTGAGACACTGGTGATATGATGAGAGAACCTCTGCATGCAGGTGGAGGCATGACCTTCCCATCAATGCATTGTATGTCATATCCTCGGAGACAACCATAAATTCGGTGTAGGAAACCAGGCCACCAAACTGGGTCTTCAAGTGGATCTTGCCAACTGGTGTCTGTTCCATCCTGTCATAACCTTGAATTCATAGGTCAGAGGGACTCATATCATCTTCAGACAATCCCAGCTTTCATAGTGTCCGAGTCGGGATTAGGTTAATTCCAGAGAATATGTCGACAAGATAGTGATGAACCTCCATGCCATTGAAATGGATGGTGATGTACAGTGGGAGAATGTTCCCCTATATGGGAGAGACTTCATCTTCACTAAAGAATGATATGATGGCCTGGAATTCAACATTCTCGATTGCCTCAGCATGGAATGCTTCTACGGCTTCTACTTCCGTCTCAAACTGGAGGGGGCATCTTAAAGAATCAGCGAGGGCCTCACACATATCAGACGACAAGTGAAGGGCCTCAAGGATGGAGAGTATTTCTAGAATACTGGTGATATTCTTAAGAATATCATACTTCCACACCGGGCGTGAACTTCTACTTGCAGGAGGTCACACTATGACAGGAGGTATGGTGGGCCCTGCTGACTGGACCAGCAGCTGACTGGTACTGGGAACATCCCGCCGCCCAATAGTCAAGGCCTACGGAGTGGCAACCAGATGAGGTCTAGAAAAATGAAACTGGCCTATGGCAGGGCGTGGCTGGTCACAGCATGGTCGGGGTGGTTCTACTGGATCCAGGAACACAAACGGCGGTGAAGGCGGGCTGGATGACATCAGATAAGAAGGTTGTCCGTGCTAAGCCCTACGCTAATCCTATTTCCTAGTTTTGTAGCATGCACAGCCTGGAACAAAGTGCTGAACAAGGCACTCTGATGGCCCATATAGCCACAGCTCCATCGACGCTGATGATGGCTGGTGACGTTGGGAGGATCCGCCTGGCGCTCTTTATTTTCAGGAATCATGTAGGGGTTTACCAGCTCTACGGTGTTAACTGAGGAGTACCCTTGACCTTCACTCAAAGATTCATCCACTAAGGGACAGATTCTAGGAGGGATTTATATCTCTATGGGAATGAAGTCATTGAGGGTACAGGATAATGATGGCATCGGTGGGGGACTTTACTTCCCCTTGTGTCGTCGGTGTTTGCTCTTCTAGGAAGAGGTCGGCTGAGATGATGATGCAGAAGTGGTGGATGAAGCTTCTGAAGGCTCTGGCTAATTCATGCATGTCCATATGACACCATGGGAATGGGATATTGTTTTTATATCCATCCAGTCATCATAATTCTGGCACCTGTGACTGGAAACCTGATGCCACTCGCCCTCGTTGTCGTTGTTGTTGTCTGGCCTCATGAAGATGCATGCCACTTGTGTCGAAGCCAGGCCTAAATGGAATATGTTGTTATCTACCTAGTCTTTAAGCTAGCCTTTGAACACATATAACTTCTTGAGAGACTTCCTCAGGATCTGGTGGTAGTGGAAATAATTATGTTGATCATTGAGGTTTGCTTCTTCCGGTCTTTTACACTCAGGAAAACGTAGAATCCCCTACTCCAAGGCACTGTGGAAGTAACCGGGGACCTGTTCCTTTCTGAATGAGTAGGTTCAATTTATCCTATTTGGAAAGGGGGCTCTTGGAACTTTACCCTAACGAGGGTCTGGAGGACCCTGTCGATGAGGTGGAGCTTGATTATCTTGCATGGGTGGTGGCGGCGCATTGCGCGGGGGAACCTACTGATTTTGGGGTGGGCGCTGCTGGGCTGGTAGTTCCGCCTGAGGTAGGGGGCCTCTATAGGGCTATGGAGGCATCTCTATTGGAAACAACTCTATTCATATGGGGGTCTCTATTTGGTCCACTTTGGTGGCCTCATCCCTGGAATCCCTTCTCACCGGGATCATAGCAGGCAACGAACGTGCATGCTTGGCCTGATGTAAGGCTTTCTTTAAGTGATCAGACTTATCAAAGAAGTCTCATAATTCCCTGGGATAGTTCTGGGTGATCTGAGAGGAGACTAGATCCTTCTTGACGTTCCCTACGCACATCGTCTGCAATTTCTCCTAAGTCAGCGGCATGTTAATGGAATACGTGAGTCCTTTCCACCAGATGACAAAGTTAGCAACGCTCTCATCAGGCCTCTATTTATACTTGAAGAGGTCCACAATACTTGTCTTCCACATGGTGGAACTAAAATGGTATAGTAATTTCCTACAGAGGTCCTCCTAGTCGGTTACTGATCCGATGGGGAGATGACTATACTAGACAAACGCAGGCCCTTCTAATGTCTGCACAAAACATCAGAGATTGGTGGCCTCTTGCTGTTCTGGAGTTCCCAACATGGGGCCAAACCTTGAGGTAACTTGGGCCAGGTGCTGTGGTGGGTCCCCTATCCCATTGAAGGGGAGAAATTTAGGATTCACAAAACCCAGGGGTGCTGGCATATCATCCACCCACACCGGATATGGCTTGCCATCTGGCGGGAGTTCCACCTGTTGATTCTCTGATGCATCGATACGGGCAATGAGGGATGACATTGGATCATCTAGGCATGGTTTCCTATATTGATTTGGATCCATAACTACCAATGCATTGGCGAGTTATTAAACATGATAAGGTGGCCCAGCGGCTCGTGGGGCGGCTGGTGGAATAACCTGTGGGGCAGCTGGGGGAGCCCAAGCTGGATCCTGAGGGTCATTATGCCGTTGAAGAGGATTTGGCGACACGTACCACGCCCTCTTTCTGTAAGCTCCGGTCTCAACCCTATCTGCATGGGCTGGCCATGTTGACCGCAGCTCTACCTGGGGTCATGTCCTCAATATCACCAAGAAAGTCGGGTTGCTTTCGGATAGGACTGAAGAGGAGGGCAACATATTTACCCCATCCACAGATATGCACATGGGGAGAAGCCTCTTTGATAATCTTGCAGAGTACCTTAAAACTCTAGAGGAATCGTTGCTGGAGGGCCTTACAATAGCTTGGAAACTCAGGGTGCTAAGCCACAGGGTGTGCGGATAGATCAACCAGAAGGCATTACTCACCAATGTCTTCAAAATGAACTTGGATCTTAGGATAAGCAACTCACTAGGAATGAAGGCGGAAGTGAATCACCCAGATGGTTTGACGGAAACAATCAACTTCCTCTGGGGTGAGGGATTCCGGCGCTCAGAAATTCTGCACTCCCATAGGCCAAAACATCTCAGGGAAGTGGTCTGCTGTGAGGATATTCCAAAAGCTCCATGGCTTGGATTCAGGGTTTGGCCCTTCATTACCCCACTCGTAAACCAGAGGCAGCTGAGGAATTAGTAGTGGTACTGAAGCAGACCGCTGGGATGGTAGGCTTACCAGTGGAGAGTACAGCGAGCGATCCGACAAACCGCCACATCTCGGGTTGTCTTCTGAAGAGTGTAGTGACTTAGCCACCACATCACGATAGGATGGGATGGCGGCCACAGTTCTTGGTGTAGGGTCTAGCGCTACTGGCGATGGACCACGTTGCTGCTCTCCATCCATTGGTCCCCAGAATATCTCTCTGTGATCTCTAGTTGAGGTAGAGAGCGATTCTGGTGACGACAGTGGTGATTGCATGGATGTAACCTGTGGAGTTGCCAAATTTTCATCCTCTGGGATATACCTACGGAGGTAGGCAGGAATCCGATGGACCTCACATTCTGGGAGTACTAGGCTGATGCGCCTTTTTCCTGCCCTGGCCCTTGACACAGAGGACCTGGATGAGGGTTCCATTGTTGAGTTGTATTTGGCTTCAGAATTTGAGAAGAAAACTAGTTTAATCTCAGTATTAATCTTCTCAGTGTGCCTTTTATGGCAGCGATGACCCGCTCTCCTACCACAAGATGGTACTTCAGGGTAGGGAAGACTTCCTACATGAGGATTTCCTTTGGTCGTACTGGTGCTAGGGCGGAGAGGACTTCTGCCAGAGCCAGCCGGGGTGCGAGGAGCACTGGGACAGATATCAAAGGGGATATGGGGAGGACCTATGTGGGAACTGCTAGAGTGGGTAGGACCTCCGCTCGAGATCATAGGAGAATGGGTGGGACCCCCATGTTTTTCTCCCTGACGACATCAGCGCGAGGAAGGTCCTCGTACTGGTCTAGCCGAACACGGGTAGGGCCTCCATGCTGGGTGTTGGTGAAGTGAGGCTAGCCATCACTCCCCTGGTTGCTGAGGTGAGGAGGACCTTTTCCGACTGCTGCAAAAACATGGGGAGGGAATCCAAGCTATATATTGACCAAATGTTCAACGTCCCCACACCGACAGTTTGTGGCAGGCGGGATGACTCCATAACCAATGTAATGAGCACAGGAGAGGATTCAATACTGGGTGTCACAATCATGGGGAGGTCCCTCATTCGGACTAAGGGTAGCATGAGGCATACCTCCATGTCGATTCTGGAAGTGGGGAAGACCCGAGTTCTCCATGGTGGTGGTACCAGGAGGGCCTCCGTACTAGAAGTGGCCATTACCTACACCGGTGGCCGGGAGAGTCGACTGATCCTTCCCGTGGGGTGGTTGGGGCCTTGATCCAGGATGGATATACACGTTCCCCTACTTAGCGTACACAATGGGTTGATGATATATGTTGGATGTGGCATGAGACACAGTAGTTGCTGATGTTGATTCCCCTTGGCGGGCGTCCTCCTCGGGCTGTGCCTGACACTGGCATCGGGTCAACCGGACTGGGGCCAACGGTGCAGGTGCATGGCTTACCTGTTCCTCAACTTGTGGGACTGGATGGTGGTGCTGGCATGACCCAGTGGGAGCCCTCCTTGGGGGCCCTGAAATGGGATGCCGACCGTACCAGCCCGCACATCTCATACCTCATCGACGTAGGGAAGAGAGTCGTCGAGGCGTTCTGGGGGGAGGCTCCCAAAATGATAATAAGCTGGGGTGGGGAGTAGTGGCTCCCTTCACGGCCCTTGGGGAAGACATTGGGGGCGAGGCGCAGACACCTCTAGATCCTAGTGGGCCATATACGGAGTCAGGATAATCCCCTCCTCCTCGTACTGGCATACGAGGTCATTTATCACTCTCCACTGAATGAGTTTAGACGGGGAAATGGGGCGTGGGTGCACGACATTTCTAGATGTGGAGATTTTTTCCGAAGTGGTGGAGCCACGTGGAACTACCAAGTTGGCATTTCCCCTACCCCTGCGCCAGTGGACGGGTGGTGATTGAATTCCTGTAGTAGCTTGGTTTCTGAAAAGTAGGGAGATTAACCCATTAGTACTAAAAGGAAAGGAATCGATGAACAGTTCCCCAATGCCATTCGATCTTCTATGGCTAGTAAGATGGATCCACATTGACAACTTCACAGACCGGGATGTCCAACGTTATGACTTCCCCAACTTCTTGTGAGTTTCACACCATGCCTGCTAGTTGCTTGGCGGGACCCGACACCAGATAGCTAGATCTGGTGACACGCTAGTCCACTAATGTCTCAAACGCTACTAATCTCCATATTGAGGATAATAACTTCACGTCGGGTTCACCATTTATATTTCTGACTCTTTTTCTGGGGCGCGCACATCCGTCTGTGGAGGACGCACAGTTGTTTGTTTCCCCACATTCCTGCTTTCCAAAGGCGGGAGACATCCATTCCTTATTAAGTTATGTTTGTTCCTTGATCGAAATGGTATAATGGGATGTCGATTCTTCCTTCCGTTGATCTCTCCTCAAAACTCGTCACCTAATCCGGGTCTCCATTATAGATTAAGACGTTGTCGTGAAACTCTTCCCAGTGCAATATCTTCATGGACACCAGTTAATTACACTGCTTCTATTGGAACATTCTGAGGGGTCTGGTCAGGGAAGAAAACTTCGACTGGGGGATTAGTCACGTTGGAAATCACTGGCATGTCTGGATTCTATAACAATGGCTTGTCGAGGGTTCTTATCATTTTTATATGGATTCTTGAGGACCCAGAAGCCCAAGGCATCCCACGTCGAACATGAGGAATTTTATTCCATAGGAATATATCTTAGGTTTTCCTCAGCTTCTTATGTTCAACATAGGGTATGCCGCAGGTTTAACATCTTGCAGAGATGGATCGGACTGATCGGAACACTTACTAGAGAAGATCAGGTGAGTGTAACCCCTGGAGGGAACACCGATGTTAGGGCTAACACATGGTTAGCTACCCGATTGTTGTTAAAGAGGATGGGTAATGAGGTGGAATGATCCCACTAGGATGTGGCTGCCCAGGTAATAATCAATATTGATGATGGATGGTTATGTGAATTGGGTGGAGAATGAGATGGATTCGACTCGAGGACAACAATGGTGTTGGGATTGAGTCTCGAAGAGACCTCCTACGTATCCCTGTGGCAGGGAATCAAAGTCCTCTTAGTTCATCTGACGATGGCTTACCACCAATTGGGGATTTTAATGTCTTACCACTGGATGGGCTCACAATGTCTTACCACAGAATAGGGTCACAATGGCTTACAACTAGATGGGATCAAACCTCAGAGAGGCTTACTACATATCTTATCTAGGAGACAAGGATCAAATCCCACATAGTTTGAGATGGTGGATGTAGTTTAGCGTCGTGCATGATGAAAAGGGTCCATGCAACATAATTTCATGCAGGACAAAGTTGGTTCGACGCGAAGGGGGGTCGGAACCAATGGTTTTTGGGCTTGAACCTCAGGGAGGCTTCTTACGTACCTTGCCTTGACAAGGATCAAAGTCCGCAAAGTTCGGAATGGTTTGGTCAAACCGATGTGAAGGGGGTCGGAGCGACCAGGTGTTGGGATTGAACCTTAGGGAGGCTTCCTAAGTACCTTGCCTTATTAAGGATCAAAGACCATGTAGTTCATGATGGTTTGAGCAAACCTACGTGAAGGTGGTTGGAACCAATGGGTGGTGGGCTTGAACCTCTGGGAGGCTTCCTACGTACCTCACCTTAGCATGGATCAAATACCTTGTAGTTCAGGAGGGTGTAGGGATTACACTCTAGGTTTCTCGGAGAGGATTTCATGGTCGATGCTTAATCTAAGCCCATGGGAGTCATACTCAGTGTGAGAAACAAGAGGCAGCAGAGACCTGAAGATCACGTCGCAAAAGGTGCGTCCGTGGGAAGTGGACTGGGGCTACATGTAGTTGGCGTCCCAAAGAGGAAACATGGGATTATGCGTGGTTAGCAACCCAAAGAGGAAACAAGGGTTTACGCATGGTTACCAGCCCAAGGTGATGGAGATTGAGACTTACTCCAGGATGGAGGTCCGGATGGCGACAAATCCAATAAAGAGAGGGATTTGGCACCCATGAAGGAAGGAGGAGTAGGGATGATACCTCATGCAAGGAAAGATAGGGGCTTACACCAAGGTGGTTTCCCTTTCCCCATAGATAGACGCTACTCTGATAAAGAGGACTACATTCCATGTGAGGAATGATCTCACTCTTGTGGAGACCAGTGGGCGTACAGAATGTCCTAGGTGGGGGAACCCCGCGTACACGACACAGGGTGAGGTCACGGTTTAACGTCATGTGCTGAGGACGATGGAACTTGTAAATTTAACATCATGTAGCTTGGACGAGGTGGGTTTTCTCCACACCCCTAGGACTTACATAACCAATACCCGACCTCCCTTAAGGGAAGGAAGGCATCGACAATGTCGTAGCGAGGGGGTGTCATCCGATGATCCCATTGGGGGTCCATGTTAGCATGGCTATGCAAAGAAGTAATAGGTATTAGCATGACTATGCGAAGAATCATGAGGCGAAGCAACGCAATGTGAAGAACCTCCCAAGGGAATTTGAAGTTACTTCGTGAAAACCTAGAGGGTTGCACGGGAAAAGGAGTTGCAGGGCAAAGGAGTTCATAGGCAGAATCCTTGTAGAGCTCTGGTGCTCCATGTAGTGGAGGTGCTTAATGATGGGGTATGCTTCATAAAGAAAAGTGTCCTCGTCTAGGCATAGGGAATAGGTGCATATAGGAGGATCTTCGCAAAGTGAAAAGGAATTCACGAAGCAATGCCTCATGAAGAAAGGGTGCCTCGAAAAGTAAGGTGTTGTGAAGCAATGTGTTTTACGAAGCACAGTGACCTCGCCTTAGTATGTGGGTCACGTGTGCATGGAGGGTGTTTCACGAAGCATAAACTATTTGCAAGGACCCAAGTCCCTGTGGGTATTCCCTTCCTTCACAAAGGCCTATGGGATTCACAAAAGGCATCCCTCTTAGAAGAGGGGTTGAATTAAAGCAAAGGGGGAGTCACTTCGCAATGAAAAAGTTCCTTGAGAAGATCATGGTTGACAGAGCAAGAAGTGCTTTGAGATTTTAGAGCTTATAAGGTGAAAGGTTGGATGATCCATCCTTTGGGATCAAGGGGATCCCTGTATTTATAGGCAAGAGGAGCCGTGAAGCAGAGCTCGCTCGGCATGAAGACAAAGTTTTCTCTGCGGTGTGTCACGAATGTCAAATCGGATCGCGGAGGTTCATGCCTCCTTGCTCTGCAATGGGCTTGCGAACGTCAAATTTGTTCACGGAGCATCCCGCCACCTTGCTCTACGGCGGGGTCATGAAAGTCAACGGGGTTTGCGGGGCATCCCACCTCTAGGCTCCACGGCAGGCTCGCGAACGTCAAAGGGGTTCACGGGGTGCACCGCCTCCGTGATCCGTGCCGGGCGCGGGGCCATGGGGCTCCACAAAAGGTCTTCACGAGGAATCCCTGGAGACTACCCTCTTGTTCTTATTCTTCCCAACTTTTGGCGCAAAAAAACTGGCTATAGAGTGTTTTATGAGGCAATGAACATTGATGTTTAGTGGATATTCTGATCCACTAATTGTGGAGAAGTGGGTCAACTCCATGGAGAAGATCTTTTTTGTGCTTCACTGTTCTAATACGGGAAGGTGACACTAGCTTTTTATCATCTAGATGGAGAGGCCAATCAATAGTGGGCTTTGATTAAAAACACCAAGACAAGGGAGGATATTGAAAATATGGAATGTGAAGACTTTAAGATCATGTTTCTTAATAAGTAGTTCCCACGAACTCTTCGTATGAAGATTGATAGAGAATTAATAAAGATCAAGAAAAAAGAAGGAGAATCTATCACAACCTGTGAATCAAATTTAACAAGGCTTTCAAGGTACGCTTCGGGTTTTGTTATCAACAATGATATCAAAATTTATAGATTCTTTAGTGGATTAAAACCATACCTTCGAAGGGCTCTTGAAATTTGAGACTTTGGGAGTTATGAAGAAGTTATTTGATGTGATCTCAAAGTGGAGATGGAGTATGTAGAATGGTTCCATGGATATGGTGATAATAAATGAAAGATGGAGTTACAAGCTAATGGATCTAATGAAAAATGCGGCAAGAAAACTCAATGACCCACATGCCAAAAATGTGGGAAGTTGCATCATGAGAACTACCTCAAAGGGATGGGGAAGTGCTTCAACTATGGGAAAGAAAGACACCATGCTCAAGAGTGTCGAAAAGACATGAAAATGAAGGAGAATGTGGTAGAAGAGAGGGGAGAACCACCCATGGTTCAATGCTATAACTATAGAGAGAAAGGTTACTATGCAAGCCAGTGCACTAAACCTAGAGTTCTATAGGGTAATCAGCTTCAGTAGCCACCAAATCCAAAGGAAAAAGGGAAGGCTTATTCCATAACTACTTTGGATGTAGAGAAAGATAATTAAGTCATACAAGGTACACTTCTTATTCACTAAATAATGGAAAAAGTCTTATTTGATTCCAGTTCTACGCATTCCTTTATATCTTTCAAGTTGGATAAAACTATAGAATCGAAGCCCCGAAACCTTAAAGTAGATATATCTGTAAAAACACCAAGTGGTTCAGTTGTTGCAACCAAAGTGTTTGAATCTTCTCATGTTGGCATATATGGGAAGATTCTTCCAGAAAATCTCGTAATACTTCCCTTGGTGGAATTCGAAAATATAATGGGAATGGATTAAATATCGTTATATAGATCATGTATCAACTGTTGGGAAAAGGAAATATCTTTTCATATTCCGAACCATCCCACGCTCCTCTACAAATGCAAGGAAGATCATGAATCTCCTTTGAAAAATCCTTCAATAGTGTGGGTATTGATTCCCTATGAAGAAGAATTATTGCATCCTGCCTTTTTATAACATAAACTTTCATTACATTACACAAAAATGAGGATATTTAAGGTTTAGTGTCTTGGAAACCAGGAACATAATACAAGAAAACAACATAAAAAATTCTTCTTAAACACTTGAAAGGCTTGTCCTTAAGTTCATCCTAGGTTCATTACTGCATCTCATAACCTGGGGACATACATCAAAAGAAAGGGTGAGTAGAAGGCCCAGTAAGGGAAACAAGAGAAACATTTAACATGTGATCTTTAGATACATCAACTATGTCATGAAAAATAACTTTAAGGCATGAGAAAGAAGTCATGTGGCATATCATAATAAAAATAACATTTTTCATATCTTTAAGATGTGGATACATAATTTAACATAGACAATCATGAACATATCACCAAGGTCCATCCCCAAGGTGTCATTTGAAAATTACCAAGGTTATTCACCAAGATATCATGAAAATTGTAATCTCTAGTGGTTACATAATTACCCAATGCACTGGAGCGCTATCAGGGCGCACCCTTAAATTTGCCTTTATTATCATGTGAGACACATATATCATCATCAAACATTTCATAAATAACCCATATAGCATAAAATAAATGGGTTTCATTTCATAATCATAACGTTTTAAAAACTACTTTAAAGACATGATCTTTACATCACTTTAAACCCACAGAAGGGGAGAGCAGGTTTCATGTATGTAAATCCCAGAATTTATAATAGAACATTTTGGTATATGTTTGAATACCCCTGTAGAAATAAGATCTTTGAGTATTCACTTTATAACCTAAAATAATTTTGAGAAAAGAGTGGCATTTGAGATGAAAATTCTGCAGCATAATGGCTATCTTACAGGGTTTTAGAAAACGTTGAAAGGAGAGGGGACATGGGTCACCCACTCATAAATTATCTATAAAAATAGTATAGGGACAGAATATAAAGGATATATGAACATGGTAATGAAATTTTAAAATATACCATATGAAATGAAGAACATGAAAGGAAGACAAAAATAAGATTTCTCTTATGAAAATTCAGCAACCTAACGACATCACATAAACTTCAACAAAAATGATTTGAAAAGATCAAATAGGGTCTCTAATCATGTGAAAATAAGAGTTCAGTATTATAGATATAGAGATCATACCCCAAAAAAATTAAAAAGGGACTTGAAAGACTTGACATGAAAGTAGAACTTTGAAAAGAATGAGAAGGGTGGAAGAATCCCCTTAAAAATTCAGCAGCCTAACGGCACCACTTAAACAATCTTAAAACGAATTGATGAGAGAAAGATGGGTTTTCTCATCATATGAACATGAAAAGGGCAGTAATATGAATATATAAGAACATCCTCCAACATAAGAACATGGAGTATAAGAGAAATGACATAAAAGAGATTACTTGAAAAGGAAGAGAGAGGTCGGATCCCTTACCTTAAAACGTAACTCTTAAAACTCAAAGGTTTGGACCTTGAGGGCTTGGGGGCACATTGGGAGGACTCCTTGGTAGGTAAGGATACCCGAACATCATTGAGGGAGAGTTGGGAGTGAAAAATAAAGGAGGAAAGGGTGGATATTTATAGGGAAAGTGAGGGCACAAGGCATTAATGGCCAAGGGACACCTCACAAGTGCTTTTCTCAAAACCATGTTCTCTCCCATGGCATTTTCCATGGAGTTAGGCCACATGGGGCCCCCAATACAATAATTCATCACCTTTGGTCGGCCAAACCTTAAAATATCTCATGAAATCATCATAAAACAGTTATGATGTCATTAAACATACCGAAACCCTAAAACTGTATTTTTACTATTCACTGAAAATTCAACTTTCTCAGAAAAATCCCAAAATTTCACCTTAACCAAATATCGATGCTATAATTACAAATATGAACTCCATTTTATAAAAATAATTTACTAAATATTTTTAATTTACTTTTTAAATAAAAACACTATTCACCAAGAATTCATTTTTCACAGAAAAATCCCCAAAAATTACCATAACATAATATCGATGCTCTGAGTTCAAAAATAAAGTCCATTTTATAAAAATAATTTTATAATTATTTTTAATTAAATTTTTAATTAAAAAACACTATTCACCTGAAAAAACTAATACTTGACTAATAATTTATGAAACTGTTATTTACCCATTCTATTGAATCTCATTACTTAATCAAGGTGTCTAAATTATATTAAAACTTTCTTTAAGTGAGATTAATAATCCATTTGGTCACATTACTAATCCTAAGCGTACAATCACTATTCATAATTTACTATTCATCAAAAATTAAGTTCATCTTATTAGACTCAAAATTCTTTACTGAACACTTTTGCAGAAGACCATTTTTTGAAAATCATTACACATCATTAATTATTTAAGGTTTACATAAATATTTTAAAATATCCTTTTTTCCAAAATTCATCAATAAAATACATACTAAAATTATCCGGACATTTGAAATTTCACAAACATCACTAAAGGAAGAAATATCAATTTATTCATCCCAAAGGATTACACCAAGAAGCTACGGTCTCGTCACATAGCCCCTTATAACACCAGCATATGACCTAAGTGTAAGGTGTGCTATGGTGAGAGAATCTGAGGGAGGCTCAGATAACATTTCCCTAGTAGTAATCTCTACTAGCTTGAACTTCTCTCGTAGGCGTTTCTGTTCAAGATTGACACGTTGGAGTTCGGCTTGGGTTTGGTCCAAAGCGAAGCCCAAAGATGCCACCTCCTTCCCAAGCTCTGGTAAGTGGCCTTCATATGGTTCGAGTCTACTGGATGAAGCCATCGACTCCTATTTCTTTATTGACCATTAACATCTCTATTAAATCATTAAGAGTAAGTTAATATACTATTTAAAAATTTTGGGTCGTTACATTCTTCCCCCCATAAGAAATTTCGTCCCCAAAATTTTATACTTGAGGCCTATTTGAAAAGGTGAGGGTACTTTTGCTTCATTGTTTCCTCTGGCTCCCAAGTCACTTCTTCATATTTATGATTCCTCCATAACACTTTCACAAGGTGGGTGGTCTTGTTTCGTAGAACCTTGTCTCTACGGTCTAAGATCTCCACTGGCTGCTCCTCATAAGAGAGGTCATGTTCCAGTTGCACCACCTTTGGGTTCAGTACATGCGAAGGGTTGGGTATGTACTTCCTCAAGAGAGATACATGGAAGACATCGTGAACTTGAGCTAGGTTCGGTGGAAGTGCTAGACGATAGGCCACTGCTCCTATGCGATCAAGGATTTCATAGGGGCCAATGTACCTAGGGCCGAGCTTCCCTTTCTTCCCAAACCGCATGACTCTCTTCCATGGAGAAATTCGAAGGAATACTTTGTCGCCAACACCAAACTCCAAGTCCCTTCGACGATTGTCAGCATAACTCTTCTGCCGACTCTGAGCAGCCTTTATGTGTTGTTGGATGGCATGAACCTGTTCTGTCATCTCTTGCACAAGATCAGGCCCAAGAAGATTTCTCTCACTAGTTTCATCCCAACAAGTAGGAGTTCTACATTGCTTTCCATATAGAGATTCATAGGGTGCCATCTGAATACTCGAATGGAAGCTGTTGTTATAGGAGAACTCAACTAATGGGAGGTGTTGATCCCATCCACCTTTAAATTCCATTGAGCATAATCTCAGCATGTCTTTGAGTGTCTGAATAGTCCTTTCATATTGGCCATCAGTTTGAGGATGATAGGCCGTACTAAAATTCAATTCAGTATTCAGAGCATGTTGAAGACTTCTCTATAATTTTGATGTGAATCTTGGATCACGATCAGAAATAATGGATAGTGGTACCCCATGCAGCCTTACCACTTACTTTACGTATATCTTGGCAAGTTGATCTAGAGATAAATCTTCCCAAATAGAGATAAAATGGGCAGTCTTGGTGAGACGATCCACCACAACCCATATCGCATTGTTCCCTTTGGATGTTTTTGGGAGACCGGTGACAAAGTCCATTGTGATATTATCCCACTTCCATGCTGGTATGGGTAGCGATTGTAATACCCCCTTAGGAAGTTGTCGCTCAGCCTTTACTTGCTGACACACCAGGCACCTTGTAGTGTAATCAGCAATCTCCCTCTTCATGTTATCCCACCAATAATGATCACGAAGGTCTCTATACATTTTAGTGCTTCCCGGATGTATAGAGAAAGTAGAGCTATGAGCTTCATCCATCAATTCTTTCTTTATCTCCGGAATAGATGAAACACATAGTCTTGTATGAAATTTCAATACACCTTCTTGATCAATATTGAAATCAGGGAACTTCCCATCCTTTACAGCCTCAAACTTCTCCTGCAGCAAAGGATCTTCTTTTTGATCCTTCTTGATCTTCTCTAGTAATGAAGGTTGAGAAATCATTTGGGATAAGGTTGATGATTTCCCTTCCCTTACAATTCCCATGTCCAGTTTTACTAGATCTTTAATCAAGGGATATCTTAGGATCCTCATTGTTGCCAGAACAACAGGGTCTTTCCTGCTTAATGCATCTGAAACATTGTTTTCTCTTCCAGGGTGATAATGAATTGAACAATCATAGTCTTTAATAAGCTCCAACCATCTCCTTTGTCTCATGTTCAATTCTTTATATGTGAAAATATACTTTAAACTTTGGTGGTCAGTGTATATATCACATTTCTCCCCATAAAGATAGTGCCTCCATATCTTTAGAGAAAAAACAACTGCCGTTAGCTCTAGATCATGCGTAGGATAATTCTGCTCATGAATCTTCAACTGTTGAGATTCATAAGCAATTACCTTGTCAATTTGCATGAGGACGCACCCAAGCCCTTTCAGAGATGCATTGCTAAAAATAACGAATCCTTCTCCAATAGAGGGTAGTGTTAACACAGGTTCAGTAACCAATCTCTTCTTCAGCTCTGGGAAAAATTCCTCACATTTCTTTGTCCAGATGAACTTAACCCCTTTTCGAGTCAACTTGGTTAGCGGATTAGAAATCCGTGACTTTTTTTTCACAAACCTCCTATAATATCCTGCTAAACCAAGGAAACTACGAATCTCAGTTACTATTGTGGGTTGAGGCCACTCCTCCACAACCATTCTCTTTGCAGGGTCAACCGAGATTCCTTCATTGGTTACGATGTGCCCCAAGAAATCCACTTGTTGTAACCAAAACTCACACTTGCTGAACTTTCCAAAGAGCCTATCCTTCCGCAGAGTTTTCAAAATAACCCTTAGATGATCTTCATGCTCCTCACGAATTTTTGAATATATCAAAATATCATCAATAAAAACTACCACAAAGTTATCAAGGTAGTCCTTAAAGACTCTATTAATCAAATCCATGAAAATAGCAGGAGAATTAGTCAAGCTGAAGGGCATAACAATAAACTCATAATGCCCATATCTTGATCAGAAAGCAGTCTTTGGAATATCTTCCTTCTTCACCCTTAGTTGATGATAACCAGATCGAAGGTCAATCTTGGAGAAGAATTGAGCCCCACAATGTTGGTCAAATAAATCATAAATTCTTGGAAGAGGGTATTTGTTCTTCACTGTGATCCCATTCAGTTCTCTATAATCAATGCATATCCGCATTGATCCATCCTTCTTCTTCACAAAAAGAACTGGTGCTCCCCAAGGAGACACACTCGATCGGATAAACCCCTTCTCCAACAAGTCTTGGAGTTGTTTCTTTAACTCTTCTAGCTCCACATTTTCCATTCTATATGGAGTCTTTGATATCAGTTGATACCCAGGTACGAGTTCAATGGAGAACTCTACCTCTCTTTCTATGGGAGGTCCAGGTAACTCCTCAGGAAATACATCCATGTATCCCTGAACAATCAAAACATCTTCTATTTGTATGCTCCATTTTCCTTATTCATCATCACCGATTAACTCCATAAATAAAGCTATAGGAGGTGCTTCTAGATAGGGATCAGTTCGGGATATCTCTCCTTGGAAGATAACTGTAGGTCATTTATTCAAGACTACTGAGATTTCCTTACTTCTGCAGTTGATCTTAGCATTATACTTTGAGAGCCAGTCCATCCCTAGTATAACATCGAATTCCAACATGGGAATGACTACTAGATTTGCGATAATATTGCGCTCACTAAAGTAAACACTAGAGTCTCTAAACACTGTTGATGGATGGATAATCCCACTTTGAGTCTTGACTGACAGATCTACCTCAATCAGTTCAGGGATTGATTCTATATTCTTTGAAAACTTGGAGGAAATAAAGGAATGAGTAGAACCAGAATCAAATAATGTACTTGCTAGTTTTGAGAGGACAAAAAGAGTACCTGCTACCACATCGTTCAGAGCTTCAACTTCAGTTGTTGTGATAGAAAAATCACAACCATGATCCCTTGGCCTTTTCTGAGGTTTGGTGATTCCCCTCCACCGCCCTTAGATTTGGACAGTGATTAGAAAAGTTCCCAAGGTGTCCACACTTGAAGCATTTGACTTCGGGTAGGGCCAGAACCATCTTTCCTCTGTCGGTAGTGTTAGGAAGTTGAGGCTTCACATCACTAAGACAATTCCGAGAAATATGGCCTTCTTTTCCACACCTGTATCACTTACCACTTCCGATCAAGCAGTTCCCCGGATGATTATTTCCACATTTATTGCATGTGGAATGTTGCATATGATTTCCACATCTTTCTTAATCAAAAGTCTTCCCTAGACTGGGATCCAACGATCTCTTCTTGTCATTTGATTAATGAGACCACTATGTCTCACCAAACTCTAGCTCGACTTTCATTGCACTCCGCACGATCTCCTCATAGCTATCGTAGTCCCAGTTTGCTAGATTCTTCCGCAGATGAGGTCTCAGTCCACTGAAAAATCTATCAACCTTCCAACTTGGATCCATGACAAAGCTAGAGGTATATCGTGAAACTCGGGTGAAGTTCATCTCATAGATTCCGACAAATTCATTCTCCTTCTGCTTCAGCTCGAGAAACTCTTTCTCCATTCTCGTTCTCATGGAACGAGGGGAATACTAATTAAAGAATATTCCCCGGAACTCTTCCCACTCCATAGATTCCATCTCACCTCGTGGCTTAGTGTTTTTTATCAGTGACCACCACTGATCAGCTTCTCCCTCTAGGCAGTAAACAACAAGGGTGACTTTTTCTTGTTCTGAACAATGAAGTACAGAAAAGATCTTTTCAATGGAGCTTATCCATTGTTCTGCAACCAATGGGTCAGTAGATCCAATGAATTTTGGTGGTCGTTGACGCATAAAGGACTCAACAAAATGTTGTTCCCTTCGTGGTGAGATCGGTCTCTCAGCTTGATTCAAGTTATTACTCATAACTTGAGTCAGTTGGTTCATCATTCGCATGAATGTTTCCATTCCGGCTTCCATCGGAGGGCCGTCAGCACATGGTGCATTGTGGTCACCATCTGCATGGTTCCTCCTATTTCCCGCCATTTTCAAAAAGAAAAAAAAACCTTAGTGAGAAAATTATTTCATTTATAAATCTTTTAACTAAGACTTCATTCTTAGACAATTACACTTCTCTATAATTCCTTCATAATGATTCATAAAAAGCTTGTGATTAACCAAACATATCCACCAGGAGTGTTGTAACCAAGAGTGCAGCAAGTCCCGTTATCGTGCACCAGTTCCCGTTCGAGTCTAGCTCAAAGCGGTGTTTTTGGGTTTTACCCCTATGTAAATCTGTGCCAGAGCTGCCTCTACCTGCTCGTATCCAGATAGGGATGTATTTGTTTGATAAAACACTTACTTAATACTTACCAAAATACAAGGAAGTTTTCCTATATTTAAACTTTTCTATAGGGTTCTTCCTAAAGTTTTTATATCCTAATTTACAAAAATAACTAAACCATCCTTTGATACCAACTATTTCATCCCACCTTTTTATAACATAAACTTTCATTACATTACACAAAACTGAGGATCTTTAAGGTTTAGTGTCTTGGAAACCAGGAACATAATACATGAAAACAACATAAAACATTCTTCTTAAACACTTGAAAGGATTCTCCTTAAGTTCATCCTAGGTTCATTACTACATCTCATAACCAGGGGACATACATCAAAAGAAAGGGTGAGTAGAAGGCCCAGTAAGGGAAACAAGAGAAACATTTAACATTTGAACTTTAGATACATCAACTATGTCATGAAAAAGAACTTTAAGGCATGAGAAAGAAGTCATGTGGAATATCATAATAAAAATAACATTTTTCATAACTTTAAGATGTGGCTACATCATTTAACATAAAAAATCATGAACATATCACCAAGGTCCATCCCCAAGGTGTCATTTGAAAATTACCAAGGTTATTCACCAAGATATCGTGAAAATTGTAATCTCTAGTGGTTACATCATTACCCAATGCATTGGAGCGCTATTAGGGCGCACCCTTAAATTTTCCTTTATTATCATGTGAGCCACATATATCATCATCAAAAATTTCATAAATAATCCATATAGCATAACATAAATGGGTTTCATTTCATAATCATAATGTTTTAAAAACTGCTTTAAAGACATGATCTTTACGTCACTTTAAACCCACAGAAGGGGAGAGCGGGTTTCATGTATGTAAATCCCAGAATTTAAAATAGAACATTTTGATATATATGTGAATACCCATGTATAAATACGATCTTTGAGTATTCACTTTATAACATAAAATAATTTTGAGAAAAGAGAGGCATTTTGAGATGAAAATTATGCAGCATAACGGCTATGTTACAGGGTTTTAGAAAACGTTGAAAAGAGAGGGGACAGGGGTCACCCACTCATAAATGATCTATAAAAATATTATAGGGACAGAATATAAAGGATATATGAACATGGTAATGAAATTTGAAAATATACCATATGAAATGAAAAACATGAAAGGAAGACAAAAATAAGATTTCTCTTATGAAAATTCGGCAGCCTAACGGCGTCACATAAACTTCAACAAAAATGATTTGAAAAGATCAAATAGGGTATCTCATCATGTGAACATAAGAGTTCAGTATGATAGATATAGAGATAATACCCCAAAATAATTAAAAAGGGACTTGAAAGACTTGACATGAAAGTAGAACTTTGAAAAGAATGAGAAGGGTGGAAGAATCCCCTTAAAAATTCAGCAGCCTAATGGCGCCACTTAAACATTCTTAAAACGAATTGATGAGAGAAAGACGGGGTATCTCATCATATGAACATGAAAAGGGCAGTAATATGAATATATAAGAACATCATCCTACATAATAACATGGAGTATAAAAGAAATGACATAAAAGAGATTACTAGAAAAGGAAGAGAGAGGTCGGATCCCTTACCTTAAAACGTAACTCTTAAAACTCAAAGGTTTGGACCTTGAGGGATTGGGGGAACCTAGGGAGGAATCCTTGGGAAGTAAGGAGACCATAACTTTGTTGAGGGAGAGTTGGGAGTGAAAAATAAAGGAGGAAAGGGTGGGTATTTATAGGGAAAGTGAGGGGACAAGGCATTAATGGCCAAGGGACACCTCACAAGTGCTTTTCTAAAAACCATGTGTTCTCCCATGGCATTTCCCATGGAGTTAGGCCACATGGGGTGCCCAATACAATAATTAATCACCTTTGGTCGTAAAAACCTTAAAATATCTCATGAAATCATCATGACACAGTTATGATGTCATTAAACATACCGAAACCCTAAAACTGTATTTTTACTATTCACTAAAAATTCAACTTTCTCAGAAAAATCCCAAAATTTTACCTTAACCAAATATCGATGTTATAATTACAAATATGAACTCCATTTTATAAAAATAATTTTCTAAATATTTTTAATTTACTTTTTAAATAAAAACACTATTCACCGAGAATTCATTTTTCTCAGAAAAATCCCCAAAAATTACCATAACATAATATCGATGCTCTGAGTTCAAAAATAAAGTCCATTTTATAAAAATAATTTTATAATAATTTTTAATTAAATTTTTAATTAAAAAACACTATTCACCCGAAAAAAACTAATACTTGACTAATAATTTATGAAACCATTATTTACCCATTCTATTGAATCTCATTACTTAATCAAGGTGTCTAAATTATATTAAAACTTTATTTAAGTGAGATTACTAATCCATTTGGTCACATTACTAATCCTAAGCGTAAAATCACTATTAATAATTTACTATTCATCAAAAATTAAGTTCATCTTATTAGAATCAAAATTCCTTACTGAACACTTTTGCAGAAGACCATTTTTTGAAAATCATTACACATCATTAATTATTTAAGGTTTACATAAATATTTTAAAATATCCTTTTTTCCAAAATTCATCAATAAAATACATCCTAAAATTATCCAGACATTTGAAATTTCACAAACATCACTAAAGGAAGAAATCTCAATTTATTCATCCCAAAGGATTACACAAAGAATCTACGGTCTCGTCACATAACTCCTTATAACACCAGCATATGACCTAAGTGTAAGGTGTGCTATGGTGAGAGAATCTGAGGGAGGCTCAGATAACATTTCCCTAGTAGTAATATCTACTAACTTGAACTTCTCCCGCAGGCGTTTCCGTTCAAGCTTGACACGCTGGAGTTCAGCTTGGGCTTGGTCCAAAGCGAAGCCCAAAGATGCCACCTCCTTCCCAAGCTCTGGTAAGTGGCCTTCATAAGGTTCGAGTCTACTGGATGAATCCATCGACTCCTCTTTCTGCATTAACCATTAATATCTCTATTAAATCGTTAAGAGTAAGTTAATATACTATTTAAAAAGTTTGGGTCGTTACAAGCATACCTCTCTCAAATGGTTGAGTCAAATGATAGTACCAACCTTGCAGTAATTCCCATCATGAGTGAATATGGTGATGTATTTCCGGAAGAGTTACTCGGAATTCCCTCATATTATACGGTAGAGTTCTCAATAAAAATCATACCCGAAGATACTCCTATCTGAAAGTGTCCCTATAGGATGGATCCTATTGAACTGAAGGAGTTAAAGAAGTAGCTGCAAGAGCATCTAGTCAATGGGTTCATATGCCCAGGGGCATCACCTTGGGGTACGCCAATGATCTTTGTGAAGAAGTATGGAACAATGTGGTTGTGTATCGATTATCAGGAACTCAACAAGATCGCCATAAAGAACAAGTGTTCTCTTCCAAGGATTTACAACTTGTTTGATCAGTTAAGAGGATCTCTATACTTCTCAAAGGCGGATCTTTATTCTAGATATCATCAGCTAAAGGTGAAGAAGGAAGATATTCAGAAGACTGCCTTCCATACAAGGTATGGGCACTATGAGTTTGTAGTGATGCCCTTCAGAATTACTAATTCCCCTAAAATCTTCATGGTTTTGATGAATAAATCCTTTATACATTACCTCAAAAAAATTTCGTAGTGTTTATTGATGATATTCTCATATACTCCAAGAGTAAGTAGTAACATGAAGAACATCTAAGACTTTTGTTGGAGACATTGAGAAAGGATAAGTTGTATGCCATGTTCAGAAAGTGTGACTTTTGGTTGAAGCAAGTCATGTTCTTGGGACATGTGATCACAAGTGAGGGAATTTATATGGACCCTTCAAAAAAGGCGATTGAGGAACGGCCTAGGCCCTCTAGTGTCATATAAATCCATAGTTTTCTTTGATTATCTAGGTACTACCGATGTTTTTTGAGAAATTTCTCACTATTGTCAAGCATTCTAACTATCTTAACAATGAAAGGGGTAATGTATATCTAGACGGAAGAATGTGAGGGAAGTTTCATGAAGCTAAAGAGAAGGCAGATCACTACACCTGTACTCACTCTACTGAAAAGTAAAGAAAGTTTTGTGATATATAGTGATGCTTCAAAGAAAGGATTGATTTGAATACTCATGAAAAATGAAAATGGGATAGCCTACGCCTCACAGCAGTTGATGATCCATGAGCAGAACTACTTGACGCATGATCTAGAGCTGGCAGCTGTGATTTTTGCCTTGAAAATCTGGCAGCACCACCATTATGGAAAGAAGTGTGACATATACACCGACCAAAAGAGCCTAAAGTATATATTCACTCAAAATGAGATCAACATGCATCAAATGATATGGTTAGAGATAATCAAGGATTACAATTTCTCTATTCACTATCACCCTGGAAATGTGAACAAGGTAGCTGATGATCTAAGTAGAAAAGAACCTGCTACTCTATCCATGTCAAAGATTGATAAAGACCCTATCTTCGTGGATATTCAAAGGATGGATTTAGAAATCATAAGGGAAAGGGATACATCCTAACCTTCTCAAATGATTGTGCAACCATCCATCCAATAGAAGATTAAGAAAGCACAAAGGGATGAAGTGGAGATACAAAAGAGGGTGAATACAATAAAGGAAGGGAAGCTGTAAAATTCCATATCGACGATGATGGTGTGATTCAGTTTGGAATGTATCTTTTTGTACCTTCATCACCTAGGATAAAGAAGGATCAATTGGACAATGAACATAGCTCAACATTCTTTATCCATCATGGGAGTGCCAAGATGTACCATGATCTCCGTGAACACTTTTGGTGGGATAACATGAAGAAGGAGATTGCAGAATATATATCAAGGTGCATGGTAGGTAAGAAAGTTAAATCAGATCGAAAAAATTACAAAGGGATGATTCATCCATTTCCTTTACTCATGTGGGAATGGGAGAATGTCACTATGGCCTTGGTCACGGGTCTCCCGAAGACGTCGAAGGGAAATAATGTGATATGGGTTGTGGTTGACCGACTCACCAAGACTGCCCATTTTATCTCTATTTGGGAAGACCTATCACTTGAACAACTTGAAAGGTTATATGTAAAGTAAGTGGTGAGACTGCATAGAATTACACTCTCGATTGTCTCTGATTGTGATCCAAGGTTCACATCTAAATTCTGGAGGAGTCTTCAACATGCTTTGAGTACTGAATTAAATTTCAGCACGACCTATCACTCCCAAACTAATGGCCTATCTGAAAGGACTATTCAGACGCTTGAAGATATGATAAGAGCATGCTCTCTATAATTCAAAGGTGGATGGGACCATAATCTCACATTGGTTGAGTTCTCATACAATAATAGCTTCCAATCGAGTATTCAGATGGCTCCATATGAAGCTTTGTTTGGAAAGCGATGTAGAACTCCAACCTATTGGGATGAAGTTGGAGAAAGAAAGCTACTTGGACCCGATCTTGTGCAAGAGATGACAGAGAAGGTTCAAGTCATCCAGAAACACATCAAACCTTCTAAATGTTAGAAAAAGATCTAAGCTGAAAACTGTCGAAGGGACTTGGAGTTCAACATGTAGATAAAGTCTTCCTTCGAGTATCACCATGGAAGAGAGTCATACAGTTTGGAAGGAAAGGGAAGTAAATACCAAGGTACATTGGCCCCTTTGAGATCTATGAACACATATGATCCGTGGAATATTGGATTGTAATTCCACTAAATATGGCTCAAGTTCATTATGTGTTTCACGTATCACTCTTGAGGAAGTACATACCAGATCCCACACATGTCCTAAACTCAGAGGCGGTACATCTGGAAGATGATCATTCTTATGAGGACCAGCCAGTGAAGATTCAGAACAAGAGAGATAAGGTTCTATGAAACAAGACAACCCACCTTGTCAAAGTGTTAGGGAAGAACCATAAGTTTGAAGAAGGAACTTGGGAACCAGAAGAGGCGATGAAGGAGAATTACCCTCACCTGTTTGTTTAATGTGAAATTTTGAGGGCGAAATTTCACAAGGGGGAAGAATGTAACAACCCAAAGTTTTATCAAAGTAATTCTCTTTTTATAATTATGCCTTATAGTATAATACCATTAGGAATCACAATGAAATATTATGATACTAAATACTATGTGATCATTAAACATAATTTTTCCACTTCTATGTTTTGAATTTCAAAAATCTGACATACATCGTTGTGATCAGTAAGATGTTTGGAGTCGGATAGAAAAAAACTTAATTTTTGGTGAATAGTAACCTGCCCTTATGAATTATAACCTACCCTTATGAAAATTATTATGACCTTTAGGAATAATAAATCATCCAAAATAATAGTAACATTACCCATGAATAATTTAATAAAATTTAGGCATCTTATAAGTGACAATTTGACCATAGTAAAAGTATTGCTATTTTTGTAAGACTTCAATAATTAATTATAATTAATTAATTAAATTAGAAGATTTTTTTTCTTAAAATGTGTTCATAAATTAAAATTTTTTTTCTTCTATATTTAATATAATTTTATAATACCTCATGTAATTTTTGAAAGCATTATAAAATCATTTTTAATTTTAAAAACTGTATTTTTCAAGAAAATTATGATTTTAATTAAAAAATAAATTAATCATATTTAGGATATTATTTTTCTAAAATTGAATTCATTTTTTGATTCTACATGTCGAAAAATGGTTGGGGTAAATTTTTGGGATTTTTCTGAAATAATGGAATTTTTTATGAATAGTAAAATACCATAATTTACAAAACAAGCTAAATAAGCTAATTATAGAGTCAAGGATGATGTTTTGCTGATGTAAGCACAATTTTTTCGGGTTTACATGATAAAATTACTATTCTTGGTCATGGAATACTCACTATTCCTTTTCTTTTGGGGAAATAATAAATTAATGAATTTTATATTGAGAAATCCCCTCTCCCCTCCACTATAAATACCACCCTTCACACCCACATTTCCTCACACCTCCCAAGCTTCAGGAATTATCTAAACTCTGCCTAAGATTCTTCCCTAGACCCTCCCCCGCGTTTAATAACTTCTTCTCTCATCAAAATACCAAGCCTATCTTCTTTAAGTAGGATCTAAAGAGGAGGATTCAAGAGGTAATTCCTCTCTCTCTCTCTCTCTCCTTTAAATTCATTTCAATTTCAAGTTCATTTCTTAATTTATCCCCACCTATATTCATACACATAGAATGGTAACTCCATTATTATACATATAATTTAATGTTATGATACTAATGGTATATTATATCATCCAACCCCCTTCTCCTCTTCTTTTTATTTTATAAAATAGAATGTTGTTCGTGAGGTGTCAATTTATCACTTTCAAGAACAACATGTTTTAAATTTCTTTTATAGATTTCAGATCTGGTCATGAAACCATTTTTATGGTTGAAAAATATTATATTATATGTATTATATCCTATTTCATGTTCTTGAACTAACTTAGATTCATATTACTAAATGATTAAACAAAACAAGATCGTTGTTGTCGAAAAACCGCCCAAATTAACCCAAACAATCATCGTTTAATTATTATCTAATTATTCATCCACATGGTATATAATATAATTCATTATAATATAATTTTATATTATTTAATATCATTAATAAAATGAAATATTAGTTTTTTATGTTTACCCATGTTCTACACAAACTACCATTTATGAATACATGTGAACAACTCAAGAAAACCATAAAAACAATCATTCTCAAACAATGTTTTTTAAACAATATAACTAATCCAAAGTCCCGTAAAATAACTTAATGAAACCATAATTAACCATATTCATGTATAAAAGGTTTTTTAATTGTAAATTAATGAATCTAATGTGGTTATACAAGACATTAAAGTGAATAAAGCATTCAGATACAAGGTAAGGGGAAAATCTCAAACCCAACATTTTTTATTTGGGTTCTCCCTCTTTCACTCCATTTTTGGAATGGTCACTCCCTAAAAATAATTTTTCATCATTATATCACCTTTTCTGGGATATACGTAATTTCTACATAATTTTATGTCAAACAAATATTTTCCCAAATAACTCTTCTTTCAGAAACACACCTTTTACTTCTCACTCAAGGTTGATGGTTATCATATCAAATTTGTTATTCCCACTTAATTTTGGGAACCCAATGTTTATGAATGTGTTCTTATGAGATGGGACCCATTACTTTACATGGGTTAGTTATGTTCATTTTTTATATATGTTCATTGTTTCATGCATGATAAATGATAATGTTATGATGTGACGGGTGCGCCTGGAATTATATTGTGCAATATGAATGTTTCAATGTGACGGGTGTGCCCGGAATTATACAGCACTCCAATGCATTGGATAAAGTGATGAATCTCATGATTTAATTTGAAATGATGTGTGAACAAGATTATATCTTTTCTCATAAGTATGTGTGGTATTTGACCACTAATACATGATGTTTCATTTTTATGCATTGCCACATTTCAAGTCTCTTATTAGTGATTCCTCTCATGTTCATGATCCTTTGCCTATGTTATGGTTATGATCACCCATTGTTATATTTTTCTTATCTATACTCTTAATGGGATTTTAGATCACCCTTTTTTATGTATATCCTCAGGTAACTACATGTACTAAAGAGAGGTCAAGTTCTAATAAGAAGCTAGAGAAGAAGAAATTAAATAAATTTTTATGCTTGATGTTGTTATTGTTATGTATGGTCCTAGTTTTCCCAAGACACTAAAACTTTGGATCCTATATATGTCATAATATTATGTTGGTTATCTTTAAAATTATGTACTATTAATTTAAGAAAAGGTTGGGTCACTATACTTGGGGTGGCTCGAATAACATCGCTCGAGTGGTGATTTCCACCAACTTGAACTTCTTTCATAAGAAATTTCTTTCAACCTTAACATATTGAAGATCATCTTGGTCATGGTACATATAAAAGCCCAAAGATTCTATCTTCTTCCTGAGCTCCAAAAAATATGCTTTATATGGAACAATTCTACTAGTAGAGGCCATCGTCTCTTCTTTATGAATGAATTTTCGATTTTCATTTCTATTAATAAACAATAATTATAACTTTAAATTTATTTTTATTTCCAATGGTCATATTGATCATCAATCATAATTGACCAATAGTCACATAACATTTGAAAAATGATAGTTACATTTCAATTTATACTTGTATAGTTTTAATTAATGTGACACATTGAAACATACATTTTTAGGAAACAAAATATTATTCAAAAGTTTCAGTCATTACATTCTTCCCCCATTATGAAATTTTGTCCACAAAATTTTGTTTTACACACTAAGGTGAAAACAGGTGAAGGTACTTCTCCTACATCTTTTCAATGAGGTCTTCAATATTTCTAATTATCATTTCCTTTAAGTATAAAGTGTTCATACTTTACAATGGTACATCATGATATTTTCAAAATCATCTACATCCATTACCCAAAAACACCTCAAGTGTCTTGGATTATATTGATGGAAGAAACGATAAGTCATTTAAAAGGTATTTCTTAGATATAATTTTGAAATATCTTCTTGAACTTTTTTTTTATAAAATTTATTACTAATTCATCTTAAAATATTTAAAAATAGGGTTTTGGTATATCAGTTTTGGTATTTCCCCCCAAAAATAAATCTATAATTTGATACATATAGGATACTTGTGTTGGAACCGTGGTCATTCTATGCATGAATTGTAGTATGGTTTGTGTTTGTTTTCAATCCTCAGTGGAAATTCAGAATGTGTGGTAGCAAAGTGGTCATACAGAACAAGCAGATAACAGTATTGAAGGTGGCACCGTTTTCTAGTGTTTCCCAAATTTTTGGGCCTGAAAATTGATAAATGGAGAAAAGTGGTTTTTGGCAAAGATACTTGCATGCCGTTGACTTAAAGGAGAGTAAAATTGTGCACCTTTTGTTTTTCAAGATCAGAACATGAAAACATGGCAAAGGGAGAAAGGTGCTCAAGTTTTATGTTTGGTCGCGCAAGTGACTTGCACGGCAGAGACTTGCGCGCCGAAACTTGTGCACTAAGGGAAGACTTGTGTGCCATCGTGTAGGGTATCTAAATGCCAATAAATAGAGGTCTAACCATCCTCATTTGGTATAAATTTCAGACTTATAGAAAATACAAGCTCCCGTCGCGCAGGTGTTGTGGTCATGCAAGCGGTGGTGGGTTGTGCAAGTTGAAGTTGCACGACAGTTGTTCGCTGCACGTCCAAGGTGTTTTGGGTGACAAAGGGGGTGAGTCGCCCAAGTTTGGAGTTGTCTAAGGAGGTTTCACATAGGTGGTTTGGTGAAACTTGCGCATTAATATTTAAAAGAAGCGGGAAAGTTGACAGTTGCGTGCCAAAATCAGTTTGGGCGTAAAAGGGTATGGGTTGCGCAAGTTTAGTGTTGAAGGAGTGAGAGTCGCGCAAGTGCTTGAGGTGGACTTGCGCGCCGGCTTTGAAACTTGTGCACCAGATTGGTGATGTGATCTAGGTGTAGTTGAATAACACTGGTCTTTTTCGAGCTGCACAAAAGCTGGAAGATTTCCCGATACCTTCAGTGCAAAGTGAGATTAGTCTACAGGTGAGAGTTGGACTTCAATAGAGCATCTACATATAATAGAGGATTTATTCATTAGCGAAGATGAAGCAACCTTCACGTCTATAAACTGAGTGGGACTTCACCAAAGGCAGTGTGCCAGGGGGAGTCAATGGGAGTGACCCGAGGGATGCAGTGAGCTATCCCTGAACCTTTGTAAAGGCAGTGAGCCTGGGACAGAGTGATTGTGACCGAACCATTGTAATCCACAGCTAGTGAAGCTTAGTGGAATTTGGTACGACCGAAAACCTGACAGCGTATGCTCCTTGGACATATCCCTTAGTGGTGAACCAAGTAAAAAGTGTTGTGTCATCTCTTTGCATGTGAATGTTTTCTTTCTGATCAAATTAATCATACAGGTTTAACAAGTTCATCCCAACGTGGGAACAAGATCCATCACATTAAAAGAAAAAGTTGTCACCCTTATTCACCCCTCCCCTCTTAGGGTGTCCCGGGGTCCTACAACTTGGAGGTCTCTATCTTTTTCATCATATAGAAAATCATTTAGTGATTCATAATTTTGAAATAAATAGAAGAATTTTAAAAGGTCATGACGGTACTTCTCTTTCTTATCATTGTAAGAAATTTGAGAGTGCAATATTCTTCAATAGACAGTACTCGATCCATGATATAATCATGAAATGAAAGAGGTATTTGATGCCTCATAAAGTTGATTTAATTTAACATAGATATTTTAGATGGTTTCAAAGTCCTCTGAGAATGACTTCAGGATAATCTTTCCAAGTAGTTCTTCTAGAAGAGAGACAATAGTTGTTTGTGATCTTCCTCCTTCAATATTTTAACCAAGAAAAAGAAAATAAAATCAGGGGTTTTGGATATATAGCTAATAAGAATTTAAAAAACAAAACATTAAACATATAAGGATAAACTTATATATGAATAGTATATCATAACTTGTGATACCCTAATTTTCAATCTAGGTTATCCATGATCTATTTAATAACATATATTATTGTGGGTTTTTTATTTGGTTCCATTAATAATGGTTCATTATGAGCTTATGAATTAACCAAAACATATCCTTTGAGAGTTTCCAACCAAGAGTGCATAAAGGCCCGTTGTTGTGCACAAGTTCCCTTTCGAGTCTGGCTCAAAGCGGTGATTTCAGGGTTTACCCCTAGATACATCTATTCCAAAACCACATCTACTTGTTTGTATCTAGAAATGGATGTATTTTATTGATAAAAAACTTACTCTATAATCAAAAAAATTTAGGGATTCTTTTCTTAAACTTAGACTTATCCCTAAGGTTTTCACTAGAGTTTTCTAATATTAATCCCAAAAATAACTAAAATTTCCTTTGATGCCAACTATAACAACCCTTGTCTTTGTTACATACATACATGATTTATTAAATGAAAATTCACTTAATAAAATTTATAAGATCATTAGTTCTAGTGTCTTTGTGGATTAGGAACATTACATAACATCTTAAAACATTAAATACACAACTTTATTGAAAACATGTTTTACATGACCACAACATTCTTTCGTTCTTAGCATTTCATGGGATAAACTGAGGACATACATAAAAAAGTGTGAGCTATAAATCCTAGTAAGGGAGTAAATAAGGAATAACATGAAGAATAAAATACATGTTAGGAAATAGGAATATCACTGGAGAATAAGAGAAAAATTAACATAAAGTCATGATATAACATGATTATCATAACATGGAAATGTGCAAACAACTTAAAACACGACAACATTAACATAAAGGAACTAGGTAAACCCCTATCCCAACAAGGTGAAAAAAAATCCAATAAATTAATCAGGTAAACCGATATCCCAACATGACGTCTCATGATACTGAACATTACCCAATTCATTGGAGCATTATTAGGGGGAACCCTTTGTAGTCATTTCAATCGCATGCTTAGTGTTCCACATAGATCATATAACATGGATTCATTAAAAATTATAAATTATTCCATGATAAATGAATATAGAATAAATACCTGAAAGTCACCATTCGATAAGTATATGTTCATAAAGGTGAATACCCTTGATATAGGAATGGGTAAGGTATTCACTACACGATGATTGTGGTAGGGAAAATCACGGTGCAATTTTGGCAGCATAACGGTGTCATATGGAAATTCATAAATTGGATTGATGATAGTAAAAGGGGTATCTCATAATTTATAAATGGTATGGACTATAAGGGTATTATGAAATATAATATCCCAACATGTAAAATGTAATTTAGATGAAAAATATAAAATAAATTCTTGAATGGAAATGATAAGAGAGAAATCCCTCATAGAATTTCAGTATAGTAATGGGTGGGTTAAAAAAACATATGGGGGGATTAATGGGATTTGAAGGAAGATAACATCTTGAATATATAAAATGGAAAGTAAGTAGGTATGTAATAACATCTCCCAAATCAAGTAAATGGAAATTAAATGGCATGACATAAAAGAGGTTCTTGAAGAAAAATGAGAGAGGGAGATCCCTAACTTGGATGCGGGACACCAATGGCTTGGTAGAGGCTTCTTGGTTTCTTGGGGGTGCCTTGTGAGGACTCTAGGAAGTAGTGTGGAGAGGTTGGTCAAGCATAAAAGTTATTTAGAGAAGAGTAATGGGTGCTTGAGTGGGTTTATATAGTAAAGGCGGGGGAATTCATTATTATTTTGGTTTTGGACACTACGCACTAAAATATTCAAAAACACAAACCATCCCATAGTTTTTGCCCATGGTTTCCAAAAAATGGGAGTGGTATAATTTTTTTTATAAGATTAAGGGCCAAATATATAAAAATATTATCCTTTTTTATGTGGAGGTGAGTCACACTTTCATGAAAATGATTTCAAAATATTAAAATATTTTATATGTCTTGGAGGATTCACTAAGGATTTATAAAATAAATAAAATAAACATAAAATTTCATTATTTTAATGTAAAAACATATATTTGGATGAATATACCTTTTATATTATTTCATTAAATCACTATTGGGTCATTATGATGTCATAAAATACATTATATACTTATATGATATTTAATTTTTACCCAAAACATTGATTCTTTTAGAAAATTATGAAAAATTCAGAACTAGATAATTTTGACATCCTAATTCCAAAAAAATATTAATTTTATCTATCTAATTTTCTAAATATTTGAATTTTAACTTTTAAAATAAAAATCAACATTTATTAAAAATTGGTGGGTTTTGGCATAAATAGTTTTCAAAACTTAATGAAATTTACTTTTGAATGTATAAAAATTATATGATAATTAATATTTAATAAATGTAATTGAATAATAATATTTTATTAAAAAATTATTTATTTTTTAAATACATTAATTCATCAAAATAGATTCCTTTATTGAATTCGAATATTAACCAAAAATAATATTTGTGCTTTAGAAAATCATTTACAATGTAACAATAATAGAATAAAATTATATTCATTATTCTATAAAAAATAATGCTAGGGTCTTTGTACATATCCCTTTATTACACCAGAATACTCCCTAAGAGTAGGGTGTGTGATGGTGATAGACTCTTGGGGCGGCTCTGATAACACCACCCGAGTGGTGATTTCTGCCAACTTGATCTTCTCCCATAGGCGATTTCGTTAAAACTTAACATGTTAAAGCTTGGCTTGGTCTTGGTATGAAGAAAAGATCATTGAATCTTCCACCTTAATGAGCTCTGACAAATGGGAGTTGTATGGCACAATATTTCTGGTAGAGGCCATCGATTCTTCTTCCTGAATTAATTTTCCATTTTCATTTATATTTATAAACAATAATTATAATGTTAAATTTATTTTTGTTTCCAACAGTCATATTAATCATCTATAATAATTGAATAATGGTCACATACAGGTTTAAAACTGATAGTTAAATATAAATTTATACTTGTGTAGTTTTAATGAATTTAACACATCAAAACTTACATTTTGAGGAAACAAAATATTATTCCAAATTTTGGGTCATTACAGGTTTCTACTAGATTATAGTTTGTGTTATAATACCCATGATAAATAAATAAGATATGTGATAATGACCCTAAATAATTTTGGAATCCATTTTGTGAACTATTTTGTATGCTTGTGCCAGTGTTGTTTGCCTTACATGGTTAGGGATGGTGTACGGTGATAGAGGCGAATGGATAGGACATGTGGTGTGAGGGGCCATGATGTGAAGGTTTCTTATCATGGATGTGATGTTGGTAGTTTTTCTACATAGTGTGATGAGGTTGTGGCATAGTTTTTTTGGAATAATGGTTATATTGCAGTGGTTATGGTGTAGTGGTTGTGGTGTATGGCTGTTGTGGTTGTGAGATGGATGACATGTGTGGTTGATTTGGTGAGATGGACTGTGTGATATGATATAACGATGATGGTGGTTATGTTATGCTATGGTGGTGTTTTTTTAATTTGGTCCATTTGTTTTGGGGAATGGTTAAGTTAGTTTCTAGGTTAGTTTTGGGATGGATTGTGATGACATGAAAAAAAATAGGATGGTAAATAAACAATATATATTATAAACAGATGTGTGATAATTGTATTAAACTAAATAAAATTAGAGTTAGTAGTGTAATGTAAAATTAATTGGATAATTAATAAAAGTTAAAATACTTTTAAGTGGAGAGTGTAATGTTGTGTGGCTCGTGTGGTGGTTGTGTGGTATGTTGCATATAGTGGTAGTAGTGGTTGAGACGATGTTGTGTGGTACATGGTAGTGATGTGGTGTGTTCTAGTGATGTTGATGGGAACCCATAGGTTAGGTATTGTGTGATGTCTATATATCATTAATGTTTATGTTATTTTATATGTTCCCTACATGAGTTGGATAAACATATTGATGCTTTAAGGTTTTGAGTTCTAAGTGTTTTCCCCAACATCAAGGATGGTATTGATATGGATGTCTGGACACCCCCTCTCCCCTACTCTTTCTTCAGTAGTGATGTGATGGACCAAGTGTCTTTGGTCAGGATGCAATGTGTTGGACCATGTGTCTTTGGGTGTGATGTGATGTGTTGGTACAAGTGTCTTTATTAGGGGTGTAATGTGTGGTCCAGGTTTATGTAGGTGAGACAATATGTGATGTGATGTGATATGTGTTGGTTTTATATGTTGTATAAGGAGATAATGAGGTTTATTTCCTTCACACTAATCAGGTTCTATTTGTAATGTGATATGATGTGTGGTCCTAGTATCTACAAGTGCTATGTGATGTGATGTGTGTCCCAGGTGTCTATGGGAAGTGTGTTATGTGATGTGATGTGATTTTTTTTCATGTGTATTTGAGTGGGATGTGATTTGATGTTATATTTATGGAAGGGATGGGAGCATAGGATGTTTGATATTGAGGCATGAAAATGGAAAATTAGTGGGGAAGTGATAGCAAGGAAAATTTCTTTGTTATGATCTTGATGCTATATTATTATATTAGATTCATGATTTTGTGATTGATCCATGGTGAGGTTGGGTTTGGTTAGAAAACCTATATAGGATCTTTTTGGCTCTACTATTCGGTCGCTAGCACATTAGCATGCTCTTTTCACATGTACACTTTAGGCCTTGGTTAAGTTCCTTTTGATTATACATTTTATGCTCACCCTATGTATATATACTGATTTATAGATTTACATGGGGAATTTAGGTACTGAGTTGGACATTACTATATGGGTAGGACTTATTATTGATTCACAATCGTAGATATGAATTTTTTGTATTTACTTTAAATATTTTTATATGTATCCATTTTACTTTATTCATCCATTATGGTATGGTTTTAGGTTTACCATTATATTTTCTACTGGAATTATTTGGGCATTTTTTATTCTATATCCTAATCATGTATCATATATAGATGGTAATGCCTCCCATACTATGATATTTTTATACCCTGGGTGATGGTCTCTAACCTGGGTCCTAATGGAGGTGAGACTCAGGGTCATCATCTATCTCTCTCTGTATCCTCATTGTGGTATCTTTGGTGGGAGCGGTTCATGACATATATTGTTTTTATTCAATCAAAATAATCATTGTTCATTAAAATAAAATTCCAATTTCTGATAAATATATTTTTTAATCATAAATTTAATTTATCATAAATGAATTTTCAAAAATTATATAAAATCATAATATATCTATACATATAAATATTTATTACATTTTGATATAATCCTAATTTATATAATCATAATGCATTATGATATCTGTTTCACACCTAATAATTAGATAATTTATGTTTTTAGTTCCAGGTATCGGTTTAGATAGCATGGATCTTGTAAAAAATTCCACACACTAGAACTTCCCTCATATATAATTTTTCTCAAACTATAATTTCATGAGTTTTTCCTAGGATTAGTCAAGGGAAACCCCTACTGAATTTACCTCCCTTATGTGTTTAGAAAAATGGGATTTATAAGGAAGACTTCCTCTTCTGCATGTCATTTATTTTTACTTTATTCATTCATTTTGTGATATGGTTACTTCAAATTATTCCATCTAATTTAACAAATATTTTTTAACAATCATATTTAATATTAAAAATATATATCCTGATTTCTTATTTTAGTTTAGTTTTTCATGGGAAATATGCTATTAAAAATTAATTTGTTAAGGATAATATATAGTGAAATCTCGGGTCATTAGATTATATCCACACAAATATATTGTGTCCACGAAATTTTTATTATTACTTACTAACCTTGGATAATTGGTTAGCTAAATGGTCAAAATTTTGAATGAAACACTGATAGTAACCTACTAAACCAATAAAACTATGTAACTCGGTTATATTCATTGGTGTAGGCCATTCCTGAACTACCTTTTTATTTACAGGATCAATTCAGATTCCATCCTTATAGACAATATTTCCAAGAAAATAAACTTATTGAAACCAAAAATCACACTTTCTAAAATTAACTTATAATTCATTTCTTCTAAGAGTCTTAAGAATAATCCACAAGTGATTCTCATGGTCTTAAAATATTTTAGAGTATAACAATATATCATAAATATATACCACAACAAAGATATCAATATATCACTTGAAAACTTTGTTAATTATTTCCATGAAAATAGAGGGTTCATTAGTTAGTCCAAATGGAATTACTGTAAACTCATAATGTCCATATCTGTTTTGAATTGTTGTGTTTGGAATATCTTTCTTCCTCACACGCAACTGATGATATAAAGATTAAAGGTCAATCTTCGAAAGGTATTGATCTCCATGAATTTGATCAAATAAATCATCAATGTGAGGCATATGATACTTGTTCTTTACTGTAATTGCATTGATTTCTCTATAATCAATGCACAACCTCATGGATTCATTTTTTTTCTTGACAAATAGAATAGGGGATCCCCATAGAGAATTATTAAGGTGAATAAATCCTTTATCACTCAATTCCTCTATTTTTTTCTTCAGTTCTCCTAATTCAATAGTCATCAATCTAAAAGTAGTCTTTGATATTGGTCTTGAACCCGGAATTAAATCAATAGAGAACTCAACTTCACACTCTAGAGGATGTCCAAGTAAATCCCTTGGAAATACATCAATATATTCTTGAAAAATAGGTACATCCTTAATTTTAATATTTCATTCCTCACCCATAGATATTGTGTTCTCATCCTCTTCAAGAATTTCATTCAGTAGAGCTACTGATAGTGGATTTAGACAAGAATTGGGTGGTGAGGTTTCTGCTCTAAAGATAAGGGACTCTACATCATTGTCAAAAATTGTAACTTCCTTATTCTTGCAATATATTTTCACATCATAATTTTAAATCCAATCCATACCGAGTATTATATAAAAATCAATCATGGGTATGATGATAAGTTCAGTAACTAAATAATGTTTATGTGTCATAATGGGGACTAATCGACACATATTTGTTGTAATGGTATTTCCCTTAAGAGTTTTGAGTGATAACTCCTTTATTAAATCAAAAGGGAAATATCTAATTATATTGGAAGACTAGAAAGATATTAAATAATGAGATGATCTGGAATCAAATAAATAATTGTCTATGTTTGAGGAAAAATTTAAAGTTCCTACCACTACATCATTAGTAATTTTAACCTCAGTAGTTGTGATGGAATAAGCTTCGATCTGCTCCCTTGGCCTTTTTTGAGGAATGTTTCCTTGAAGCTTTAGAAAATCATTACCATAGTGTCTAATCTCCTTAAAATTAGAGCATTAAACATTGATAGCTTCTTTCTTTCCCTTTTAATGACTATCATGATGGAATTTCTCTCCACACTTGTAGCAAACTCCTTTTCCTTTTAAGCAGGCACCAGGGTGTTTCCTTCCACAAGTTTCACATGTTGGAAAATTCCCTTTTTTATTCTTCCCTTTATACATTCTATCAGCCACCACCCTCTTATTCTTTTATTTTCCCTTTAAGTCATAATACATAGAGAATTATTTCTCTATCTTGATTGCACATGAGACTATATCTTCACATGATGGGAAATTTTAGGAGACTAGTTCCCTTTGTAGGAATGGTTTTAAACAATAAAATAATTGATCAATATTGCTCCTTGGATTACATATGTAGTATGTGGCATGTCTTTTTAACCTTGTAAAGTTGGATTCATACTTTTCAACATTTGCATCCTCTTTTTGTTTCAAACTCAATAATTTCCTTTCCATATCTACTACTTGTTTTCGAGGAAAAAAATTTTCAAGAAAATTTTACTTAAATTACCTCCATTCCATATTTTTAATTTATCATCTTCCTTTGTGTTTTGTATTAATGACCACCATTGATCTGTATCTCTCAATAGATGATAAACTATCTTGACAACCTTCTCCCTTTCATTACATCCCAAAGTGATAAATATCTTATCTAAGGAACATATCCACTACTCTGCTACAAATGAGTTTATAGTCCCATTGAATGATGGAGGTTGTTGTCGCATAAAGAAGTCTAAAATTTCTACTCCACATTATGGTTCAAGATGGTCCATATGGGTAAGATTATTGTTCATAACCCAAGTCAGTTGTCCTATTATAGTTATAAGTTACTCAGCACTAGTCGCAACTCCATTTCCAATAATAGTATCTTGCATAGGAGGGAAATACCTACATGAGATACATGCATTGATACTGTTCTCATTCATTCCAATAGGCACAAGTTCTAAATAATGAAATACACTAGATTAGGTTATGAATCATAATTTATAATCATAACCTAGAAAAATACTTAACATAAATTAAAATCCTATGCATAGCTAATCTCATAATCATAAACATAGTTTCTTTGAGGAAAAATGTACTTTTAAATCCTTCATAATTGTTTGTAAATAAAATGTGTATTATCCTAAACAAATACCATGGGAGTGTTAAACCAAGTGCACATTAAGGTACATTTTTGTGTACTAGGTTACCCCATGTCAGGTCTGGGACACCTTGTCAGATTTGTTACCCCTAGGTACATTTTTTCTAGAACCACATCCAATTGTAGTATCTAGATAAGGATGTATTTCTATAAAGATACAGATATTCTATGCCTTACCAAAATTATACTATTTCTTATATTCTTATCCCCAAAGTATATTGTAGTGCTATGTTATCTAATTTATGTTTTCTAAATCTAGTTTTCAAGGTTTATACTAAACTTCCTTTGATACCAACTGTAAATATGCCGACCCCAATTCCCCAGACATGATGCCTTACTTCATTACATTGGCATAAAAAACAAAGAAGTAATATACTGAAAGGACGAATAGTTTAATAGGTTTGTAAAACTATATACAAACATATGTTTTACATTAAAACTTGAAAGGAAATATAATATATAAATTCCTTTGGAAACATCCACAACTCTTAGACTATCCCTGCAGGTCATTAATAATATACTTCTTCACATCTTAGGAAAAAATAAAACATATGAAAGGGGTGAGCTCCGATGCTCGGTACGGGTAAGTAAAATAGTAGAAGAATAAATATAATTCATGGTGAATAACCAAAAGTACACATTACATTAAAACAAAATCATGAGCATAAAGTGGTAGGAATAAAAGATTATTAAATAATTCCATATTAAAACATAACCATGAATATTATAATAGATAAATAATCACATGGAATAGAAATTACTAATAGAATAATGAGGGAATGAATAAATTTTTACATCTAAAAAATACCATCAAGGCCTCATCCAAGACATCTGAAAATGATTAATGTCTCATAAAAACCATATCTAAAAATGGGCATTGCCTCATCCAAGTTCATATATGTTTTGTCTCGTGAGACCTACTAATTCATCAAAGGGATATATAGGGACCCAACCATCACATAATAAGTCCAATTAATTCCTCATATAAATGAGGTTAAATATAAACAACATATATATATATATATGAAATGTAAATAACTTCCCCCAATCTATAAATATAATCACTAATAATTATGAATAATATGGTGAATGGTATCGAGATAGCACATCTACAATCAAACTGATCATAAACCATTTAATAAATTATGGTGTATGATAAACATAATAGATAAACCTCAATAAATAATAAAATTCAATAGCGGTGCTGAAATAGCTTAAAATACTCAAATAAAATCATCGAGTGATTCTTGAGAGAAATACCTTTTTTACTTTGTATGGAAGAGTTATTTTTGAAAATTTATTTTTATTTATAATGATTATTTGTATAAAAATAGAAAGGAAAAACCTAGTTTTTCATGAAAAAATTAGTTATTTTATAAAAATAATTGTGTCTAAAAATATATTATCGATGGTACTTGAAAATGGGTAAGAAATTGAGATGTTCCCTTTAATCGAGCTTGGGGATCAGAAAGAATTAAGAAGGGAACCATGTAAAACATTTATTTTCCCATAAAATAATGATGAAATGATCTAGATATATGATTTTGGAACATATAAATATAATTTAGAATAATCATATAAACATAATGAATAGTTACATTGGTGTATAGAGGAAGAAAGCATAACCCAAATGAAAATGGAGGTTTGGGAAGAAAACCAGTACCTTATGTCTGAATGTGTTCTACACTTGACCTTATGGTCCTGTAATATGAAATTAGGATCATTAATAATTTAATTCAGAATCTATTTTATGTGTATATATTTTATTACAATTTTATTAAGTTATTTTATATTATTTTTGATAAGTTATAATATTGAATTATGTCGTTTCGGAGTGTTCGTTTCCTTGATTTTCTTGATCGGCTCGCTTGATTATAAATAATGGAGTTCATGTAAAATGGGTATAATTCCATAAAAATTGTAATTACATGTTATTAATGAAAAAAAAGAAGTTTAATTGCTATTATGTGTTACTTTTTCCCTTATATGTGGATGAATCATTAGATGATATATTAATGATAATCGTTTGGCTTAATTTTTGAAATTTATTTATCACAACTAACTAGTTTTGTTCTATTATTTAATATCATGTATATACAATGGTTCTATAACATTACATAAGATATAATAAATATTTTATAATATGTTTCAAACATAAAAATGGTTTCATGACTATCCTTGAAGGAGAAATTGAATAACAAAAGTTTATCATCCATGAAAGTTTTGAATCGATACCCACCAGACGATGATTTCATTTTTAAAATAAAATAGAGTAAGATTAAGGAGATTGATAATATATGTTACATTAACATGATATTATTCTAATATATAGATGATAATTGATTTATCATGATCATTTGAAAATATGAGGTGATGAGAGGATAATAATAGAAAATAAATTTAAATAAGATTAAGAGAAAAAGGTAAATGATTTATCTCTAGAATTATCCTCCTTAAGAACCTCCTTAAGGAAAGGGGTTTTGGTATTTCATTAATACTAAAAGCTCTTGGACGTGGGGGGACATGGGAAGAGTATTTTTGTAGAATTCAGAAGAGATTTAAGGCATAGAGGTGAGTGGAGAAGAGGGGGTGAGGGGTGGTGTAACATCCTGCCCAATCCCATTGGTTTGAGAGGGCGGGGGAATGCTACTTGGCCTTAAGAGATATTCCCAAGGTGTCAAAGGTTGGAAATAAATGTTGAGGTCTTCAAGAAAAAATTGGGGAACAATTTTCCCTTAAGAGAAAACAAATCAAACAATCCACTAACAAAGACTATATTATGCATGTCAATAAAACATTAAAGCATGTATTACTAAAAGACAACCCTATTGTTCCACAATAAAACCCAAAACCAATACAACCCAGCACAATATCAGAGTACAATTCATAATAATAAACAAGAGACCCCAAAATAAACTAATACACACTCTAGAGCTCCACATCAAGCTCCATTCTTCAAGCACCAACACATCTCCCAAGCATCACCACAAGCCACTAGCAATGAGATTATTTACCTTTACCTGGGTCCTAGAATATGACATCTAAAAAGGCACCCAAGTTCCAAAGTAGGGGGTGAGTACTAAAACTTAGTAGGTTTCCCCAAATGACTTCCCTACACACTCCACTAAGATAAAACTGTTATCATGTTTATATAATGCAATTTATGTAAAATAATAGCAAGTGAAACCATTACCCTAAGACAAACACACCCTTAACAAGACACCTCACCCAAACCAAGAAACCAAGGGAAATCCAAAAAAACATTCCACAAGCCATTTCATCATTTACACATTTTCACGACAATTTCCATATTGCAAAGTAATGCACAATAAGGCAGCCAAAACGGTGGAGCTTCTATCTAACCCATTCACCCATTCCTACTAGTGGTACTTCCCACCCACTTATCCTTTGATGGTGGCCCTTCCGTCCACTAACCATCCCCTAATTATAGTGGTACTTCCCACTAACTTCCACACAACATTTCAAACAATCCATAACCAAGTATATGACCCACCAAGGCCACAACAATATGCAATCAACCATTTCCATTACATGTCAATCCACTACAATAAATCCAACATTTATTGAAAACACACTTCAACCATTTTACTCTTCAAATTCCCATTTCAATAAAACAACCCTTTAGTGAAAACCCATTTTCATCAACCATTTTCAAAAATCAATCCCAGCAACCCATTTTAAAATCTCCTTTTTTAAATTCACAATAAGACCATTTCACCTCAAAACCCCCTTTTTCCCAAAAATCCCCAAAACATCACCAAATGGATTTCCATCCAAATTCACACACAAAAACACAATTAATTTTAAGCACAAAAAAATTAATTTTAACCAAGCTTCAAGTTCTAGAAATGTAGAGTCGACAGAGAATCCACCTACATTTAGGGTTCCGGCGAAATCGACCCACAAGTAATCACACCTCAAATATGGAAAACGCACCATCGAAACTGCTCTAAATCCCCTTACCTAAAATCCAATAGCCTTAAAATCAAAACCCAAGGAAACCCCAATCCTAGATCTATATGCAATGGATGTAGATCTAGAAAACTGAGAGAGAGGTAGATGTAGATTTAGAGGAAACCACAAAGAACCACGAGAGAATACTTACCCGAGAAGAATCGCATTCAATCAACCAAGAAACCCCTTTGATTTTCTTCCAAAATTAGTGGGAGAGCACCTTCAACCTTTGAGAACCCAAAATCCTGAGTGAGGCTCGAGTGGGAGAAGAATTGGAGTGAAGTGGGTTAATCCTGAGGGGGCCCAAATTTTTAAAAAACTCCTCCTTTAAGTGGTCGCATGGTTAGTCCTCATGGTTTGGAAAACTGTGTGCTAACCATGTTCATGCCACTATCTTGAGAGGAGGGGTCAATATAGTTTCCTCACATGGTTTGGAAAACCATGCGCAGACCATGAAAGCCTATTGTCTCCCCCTACATGGTTTTTTGGAGAACCCGCACGGTTTCCCCTAACCGTGTTGAAACCATGCTCCCTTAGAAAAGCCTCCAAACTTATTAAAACCCATTAAAAAACACTAAAAACCTCATCCCAACTCATCCCATGAACATTAAACACATAAAAAGGCATAAAAAGGGCTACATACCTCAAAATGTGGGGGCTACATTCTCCCCACCATTGGACTTTTTGTCCTAAAAAAGTAGGGAACCATTTCTTTGCTGATAGAGCTCGGGCCATTACTTTTCCATCTCTTTCTCATGCACCCAAGTCTCCTCTTGAATCTAAACACGATTCCACAAAAATTGTACTAAACCGATGCTTTTACCATGGAAGACTTTATCTTTCCTATCCAAAATCCTCCCTGGCACATGCACTAAAGAAGCATTCGATTCTAGCTCAACATGATCCCAACGAATCACATGGTCATGATCCGGCTGATACTTTTTCAACTGAGACACATGAAACACATTGTGCACCGCACTAAACCATGGTGGAAAAGGAAAATGATAATCCACCTTTCCAATCCTCTCAATTATCTCAAAAGTCCTAATATAACTCGGAGATACATACGCTACTTCCCAAACCGATGATGACCCAACCTAGGAGAGAATCTCAAAAACACATGATCACCCACCTTGAATGAAAACAGTCATCAACGATGGTCCGCATATGATTTTTGATGACTTTGAGCCATCTAAATTGTCTTCTTGATCAAATTAATTTTCTCTGTAGTCTCTTGGACAGGGCTCGGTCCGATCATTGAAGTCTCTCATATTTCCACCCAACATAGTGGAGAACGACACAGACGCCCATATGAAGCCTCAAACAGAGCCATATATATCGAAGCCTAATAACTATTATTATAGAAGAACTACACCAATGGTAAGTGATCCTCCCATGAACCAAGAAAGTCCATCACAAAATCCCTTAACATATCCTCCAAAGTTTGTATCATCCTCTAAGATTTCCCATCTGTCTGAGGATGATATGTCTTGCTCATAGTCAACTGTGTCCCAAGGGATTACTGCAACAATTTCCAAAAATGAGATGTGAACCTCAGATATCTATATAATACAATCAAAACTAGAATATCAAGCATATCTACCACCTCTTGGATATATATTTTGGATAGATCCTCCACCATATGAGATTCACGAATCTGGATGAAATGGGCCGACTTTGTGAGCCAATCCACTATCACCCATATGGCATCATGCTTCCTGGTCATTCTTCGAATGCCTATCACAAAATCTATTGCTATCTACTCCCATTTCTACACTGGGATAGGTAAAGACAGCAACATGCCTACTGGCCACTAATGATATGCCTTGACTTGCTGATAAGTCAAGCATCTCAAAACAAACTCGACCACATCCCTTTTCATACCTAATCAAAAAAATTGTGCCTTCAACTGCTTATACAATTTATGAATTCTAGGATGGATAGCCCACATGGAATGATGATAAGCCCTAATAAGTTCCTCCTGAAAATACACTGGTACAACCATCCAGTTCCAAAAACACAAGACTGAATTCCCATTCAGTTCCCATTTCTGAATGGTCTCCCCACCATTGAATTTCAACCTCATCGTCATATACTCCGAATCAGATCTTGCACCTCTTTAACCAAACCATCCATGTCATGAACCAATGAAACTAGAAAGCAGACCACTCTGTCACCCCATTCCTCACATTCCAACAACATGTCAGTTATGACTGACATCAACTACCACTGGTCTGATACCTGCTTCACCACTTGAGCATATCATTTCCCACTTAATGCATCTGCCACCGAATTTCCATTACCTGGTCTTTACATTAAGTTGAAATAAAATATCTGGAGATATTCCATACATCTCCTTTTCCTCGTGTACAAATCTCTTTGTGAGAAGATATTATTTAATCTCTTATGGTTAGTAAACACTGTAAATTTCTCACCAAAGAGATAATGACGCCACATTTTCAAAGCACGAACCACTTCTACCAACCCCAAATCATGTGTTGGGTAGTTATTCTCATGAAACCTAAATTTTTTTGAGCCATATGAAACCACATGATACCCTTTAATTAGAAAACACCCTAAAACTGATCCCAATGCGTCACAATACACCACGTACCCTTTCCCTAATTCTGGAAAAACCAAGATTCGTGCTGATGTAAGGCGAACCTTTAGCTCTTCAGAACATTTCTGAAACTTCTCATCCCATTGAAATGGAACATTATTCCTTGTAAAATCTATCATCAGTGAATATAATCATGAGAAATCAAGAAAAGAACATCGATAATTTCCAGCTAGACCAAGGAAGCTTTGTATCTCAAAAACATTCTTTGGTGGTTTCCAGGGGATAACCGCCTCTATCCTTTCCAGATCAACTGAAACAGACCTCTCAAAAGTAACATGTATAAGGAAATGAACCTCCTATATCCAAAAGTCACACTTTGACAAATTTGAATACAACAGATGATACCTCAAGATCCCCAATATGCTCGCTAAGTGCTGCTCATGCTCTACCCTTGTCCTCTAATACACCAGAATATCATCAACAAATACCACCACAAAAGCATTCAAATATCTCTAAAATATTCAATTCATCAATTCCATGAACACCATTGGTGCATTCATTAGACAAAAGGGCATAAACATATACTCTTAATGGCCATATCTACTTGTAAAAGCTATTTTTGGAATATCCTCTGTCTTCACTTGCAGCTGATGATACCCTGATCGTAAGTCAATCTTGGAGAACCACTGAGCCCCCCTCAACTGGTCAAACAAATCATCAATGTGCGGAAGTGGATATCGATTATTTATCATAACCTGATTAAGTCTATGATAATCAACACAGAGCCACAAGGTTCCATCTTCTTTTTTAAAAAACAAAACCGGTGCTACCCACGGAGACATGCTAGGCCAGATGAACCCTATGTTTTCTAAATCTTCCAACTGAATCTTTAATCCCCACCATTATTCTGGTTCCATTTCTTATGACAGAAGTGAGATAGTATTGATCCCCATTAAGAGATCAATCACAAAATTACACTTCTCTCACAGGTGTCACCCCTAATAATTATTTGGGAAATACATACATAAACTGATCCAAGACTAATGGAAGAACACTCTTCTCAATCCCTTACACTACTGCCAATGAAAAAGACACTAACTGGTATGATATCATGCCAATCACTATCCCAGAGGAGTTTGTAGTTTCCAAATAGAAGGCATCATTTCCCACATGTAAACAAAAAAAAATCGACGATGCGAGAAGCAATAAAATAATGTGAAGCACCCATATCAAAAAAAATATTGCATAAACATGGAATTAAAAAAAACCATACCTTGCATCATGGATTGTCCCGAATAATCATCCAACACAAACTAATCATCTCCAAACAACTTTTTTCTTGCCACGATCTTCTCTTTATTTCCCTACTGAGGCATCGTGGCATTCCAAGAATCACCATAACCCACTTTACACTGCTTCCTAGGGGTATGATGCTGCCCCCGTCCCGTCGACGCATAAGACCCCTGTGACCCCTGAGGAGTGTCATGGATACCCGACCTTGGAGAATTCTGAAAATAATGGTACAGATGACCCATCTTCTTACAATTATGACATGCTTGAGGTTGTGTCATACAATCCCACTTCATGTGTCTTGTAGAACCACAATGAAAACATTTTGGCTTACTCTGAGGCTTTGGAGGAAGATTCACTAATCCTGTAGTTGGATTCTGAGTCATACCCCCACCCTGGAAATAAGTGTCCCTCTTCTGCTTGAACCCATCATTCGAGTTCCCACTATTCCCCACAGGTACTAATACACTCCCTCTGCTCGCAGCCCCCAAGAGATCCCTTTCGACCATCGAGGCTCTATTCACCATCTCCATACAATCATCTATACACAACACTGCTATCTTGGACTAAATGTCCTGCCTCAAATCATCTTTGAAGATACGAGATTTCAGAGATGTACTACCCGCCACCTTAGGTGAAAACATCACTAAGTTCATAAAATTATCTATATACTCCATTACCCAAAGGTTATCCTATTTCAAATGGAATAAATCCATTGTGCGCCGAATTATGAATATATGAGGGTAGAATTGTTTGTTAAACAATTCCTCAAATCCATCCACTATCCTCTACAATAAAAATGATTTATACCAACAAGAATTTATTGACACATAATATATATGTTAGTAAAAATGGGTAATTCCAACAGATATTAACTTTTATTGGTATTAATTTTAAGTACCAACACTTATTTTTACCAATATATATATATCTGTTGATATTGATCGTTCAATACCAACACATCATTTACCTATAGTTAAATCTATTGCTTTCTCATACTAATACTATAATTTTTTTACCAACACATTAATTTGTTAGTGTTAATAATATTTACCAAAAAACCACTTACCATCAATAAAAAATGTTACAAAAATAACCAAAAAGATTTTATCAGTAACCAATTAATAGAAACCAACTTTTTATATATTATTATTTTTATTACCAAAGTCAGTATCAATTTTTTGAGGTCTTATTAAAAATATCTGATTCATTTATTTTAATTTTTAATTTTATCTAAATATCAATAGTGATTATATTTTTTGATTTTGTTCATTTAATAAACATTAAAATAATTACGATATTTGATATATTTAGATATATGTTTGATAATCTATATATACATGATAATTAAATTTTTATGTTTAAATTTAATAAACATAATCAAATCTAACAAAAATAATTTCAAAAAACTAATTATTTAAATTTAATAAATGAGAAACATAACAATTAATTAATTCATATTATTTTATTTATAATTTATTTCCACATTTTGAATTTTTATTTCATATTATAAAATAAAATTACCATTTTTTATAAAAATTTGTACCATACATACATTAATGTAATATATTTTTCTTTTTAAAAAATGAATTATATTTTTAATTTTATAAATTTGATTTTATTTTAAAAAATATATACCCTATCTGAACCCTAGGTTACCCCCACCCCCTCCACCACGTGATCCCACTGCTTCCGCCTCTTCCCACGCGACCCCCTGGTTCCCCTGCGACAACCACCGCCCTCAGTGACCACCGCTGCCCTCGGCGACCACCGCCGCCCTCGGCGTCCACCGCCGCCCTCGGCGACCACCGCCGCCCTCAGTGTCCACGACCCCCCTCAGCGACCACCACTGCTCTCGGCGTCCTCGGCTTCCCTCGGCGACCACTGCCGCCCTCAGCGACCACTACTTCCCTCCGTGACCCCTGCCGCATCCTCCACCACCCTTATCTAATGCCACCTGCCTCCTCCGCAAACCCCTCCACCTCTTTCACAACCCTTTGCCTTCGCCATTGGCCCCCTCACCCATGGACCGCCATCCTCTTTCAGCGGTCATTGCACCATTCTTTTCATCTCCACCGAATGACCCCCACCGTCCTCGTTCAAACCCTACCACCTTCCTTTATCGCTTGACCCACGCTATCCCCTGAAGAGGGGTGGCTCCTCACGGATGAAATGTTATGAATCGGGAAAGGACAAGTCTACATTCAAAGCCAAGATTTGATCCATGAGGAACCTCTGCTTTCAAATCCAGTAAGTTATTATTTCAAAGTCGAAATTGTTTATAAATCAATGTTGTCTTTCGAGGTTCATTTTCCTATTGTTATGGAACTACCTTTGTTGAAAGTGGGAAGTTCACTATATTGGTCAATCCATTTCTTTAAAGGATGTATCCAATAAAGTGTCTCTACAAAGTTCTTTCAGTTGCAATATGTGTTTCCATAAGAATGCCACAACTTTGATCTTTGATCATTGATGTCCTTATTACCATAGAATACATGTATTTGAATTAAAACTCAGTTTGTGACATTGTATTTCCCTTGGTCTTTGGTGATTTTGCATCAAGTATTGGATTGATGGGTCTAAAATATGGGAGATGTTCTTTAGAATGAATTGTTTTTCTTTAATTTTCATGTGAAATCTGATGCTTTTTTATTGATTAAACTGGTTAGGTTTTTTGGGATCCTACGTCCCAGAATGAGACCGGGTAAAGTGAGATACCTTTTCTAGGGTTTATAGGAAGCTATCTTGGAGAATGACATGGTGTTTGAATGCCTTGTTACTAGGGCTTGATTCAAACACCCTTTATTTATTTATTAATTAATGTTGTTGTTTTGTGTAGTCATTTCCAACCTTTTGTTATTTATTACACTTTGGTAAGACCTTCATTGAGTAATTTTAGATTTTTCCTGCATATTTGCATTTGGATTTGGTTGTTTTGATTCATGAAGGGGTTGTTAAATGAACTTAAATTTACACCATTATTGTTTAAAAAATGGTTTTTTATGAATTTTTATAAAATTGATGAAAGTTTTTTTTTAATCTGAATGTTAAAATTTGTCCAAGGATGCAATATTTAATTTTGTGAATACTGAAATGTTGTACTGACTGATAAAAAACTATATAATATGGTATATCTTCTTATTCATGTTTAGATGATGTTGATATACTTTTATCGGAAGTTGGTCCTTCTTCTCCCATCAGAAAATCAAGGGGCACATGACTTGATAATGAAAACCATAGTACGAGAGATCCAAGTAGAATCTGCATCCCTTTCCATGAGGGAGGAGCAATTTTCTAGAGGTTTGATTTTTTTTTTATTTTATAGGCATCTATCCTACTGCTAATTTATTTTACACATATCATTTTTTAGGCTAGTGTGAGATTGGTGATGAACTGGTTCCATGATCAAGTTCAAGACAGAGGACCCTCTTACATGATTGGGGATGATCTCTCTACTAGTGTGGGTGACACCTGTGGCTGAATTGGGGATGATCAGCTGCATCCGATCACTTAGTGTGAGTTTATTTTTGGAGTTTTTTTATGCTTGTGTTATTTTTTATGTAGGTTCTAGTGAAGGACATTGGGAAGTTGTTGAATCTATATATGGTTTGAACCATCCTTGTATCATTCAAAATACAGAACACATTGTTTTGTTTTGTTTATTTTGATTGGTTTGTTTTTGCTTATGGTTCATTCTGCTTTCGTTTTCTTGGTTTTTCATGACACGGAACCCTTTTGTCACTTTTTTTTATTTTATATTAGGATGAGAATCAATATAATGATGGAAGAGGAACTCATCATTCTCTCAAACGAGCTAAGAAAGAAAAATATATGGTTAATAAAAGCCCAGGTAAATGTATTCCATCATAAGTTATGTGTTAAATAGTTTTGAGCAAGTGATGTCAAATTAAACCTTTGTCAACTATAAGTGTTAGGTTTGGACTGCGGGTCCATGGTTGTATACTTAACTTCAAATGGTTATTTTCCTCTGTATTTCTACCACAATGTTGTTTATTATTGGGTCCCTTAGGAACTTTTCCACCTACCTTTCAAATTCCAGTATGGTGCAACTTTGGTGCATGTGGGGGTACTCTCTTTTTTCTCTTGTCTTAAGCACTATAAGTACCCAAATTCATGAATAGGACTTTAGTTTTTCAAATTTTATTGTGTGAATTAGGTTTTTTTCTTATTGAATTTTCTTTTTTACAACAAATTATCTTGAACCATAAATAATTATTCATCCATAACTATAGTGACTCTTTCATTAAGGTTATGTTTGGTATAAATGTAACTTGAATATGCTGAGCCTTCTTTACTGTGATATTTTCATCATTTTATTTTTTCTTTATCTATGATTTTATGTATTATTTCCTTGAATATGCATATTTATAAAATATTTCATCACACATTTTCCATTCATACCAAGTAAACTATTTAAAATTCTCTCTTGTTTGTTTTTTCCATTTCTATTGAAAATGATTTCTTATGCTAAACATAGACAAATAATTTATGGGTTTGTTTACTTTGGAAAAGTCTTGGTTAATGCTTTGGCGTCAAAAGTTACATCATAGGAGAAGGAATGGGAGCAGAGTTCACAAATAATGGGGTAACAACTTCTTCACATTTAATGGCTACTAGCTGGTAGACAACCATTCATTAGTTCTTTGTTGGACTATTTTTCCCTTCCCCTTATTCAGCTTCTTGTATTTTAACCTGATTTCCAAGCTGGAAGATCACACTATTTTAAGGAAATTGAAAGAATAAGAACAACGAAGATAGTTAGTATACATGATTTCTTTGTTTTTTCCCTTCCTATTACACTTTAATTTATTTCTATTTTGGTTTCTATTTATGAAGATATTTTCACTGATTTTTGGATATGCTCTCTGGTTGTGTGTGGTGTAGACCATGGAGCTAAAGAGTGGAATAGCAGTGACTTGAGGTTCCTCACTAGTACTGGAGATGGCTTGGTTTGTTTCTTCTAGTGGCCTACTTGAGGGGTGAAGAAAGATATTTGGCGGGAGTAACTATTCTTATACCATGATGGGTGATGGATGATGGATAATTGTAGTTAAGAGAAAACATACCCTTGGGGGGTGGTGTCATAGATGGATCTTAGGTTTTTGTGTTTTTATCTGTTGCAACATTATTTGTTGGAGCTGCCTCACTGGCGAGGATGGGATGGAGTTGTTGGTGCTAGAGCTGACTTGTTGGAGCTGGTCGCTAGAGCTAGGGCTAGGGTTGGGTCGTTGGGGTGGGGATGTCCAGAGTTTTTGTATTGATTTGTTTTGTAATGAATTTCATTATTAATATTTTTTTATGTTTGAACATGTGTTAAAATATTCTTCGGTTTAATAATTAAAACATATGTATTATATATGATAATAAATATAATATGAAATTTTCCTGGCAATAATTTTTTTTAATTTTTATTCAATTGTAATTTGTAAATAAATTTTATATGTTGGTAATATTATTACCAACAAAAACATTTGTCACCAGAACATGTTTCTAAATACTTTAACCAAAAGATATATTATCTGTTGGTATTATTATAATTGAAACAGAACTATTATATCTATTTCAAAAACATTTAGCGATAGAGTTTTTACCGACAGTTTAGTGACAATGACATATATGTTGGTAAAATGTTTTACCAACAGAAAATGCACTTTTACCAACAGATATTCTCATGTTGGAAAAAGTTAAATATTTTATAGTGATACCTTGGTCCGTTATAGCTGGGACCACTAACTCCCACCACTGAAGGGATAGGTATTCCAAAATATACGTGGAAAAATTCACTTTCAACTCTGCTGGTGTTCCCAAGAATTCGAAGATCTTGTTCATTCTATTCAACCATGCTTCTACCCTCTCTGGCTCTGAATCACCCCGAAATATGGGTGGATTCTGCCTTTGAAACTGAACCACATTATCCACATGCCTCAGTTCATTCACTTTATTAGCACTTCCAACTTCTTGGAAAGCATGAAATATACTCTGCACTAGCTGGTGGTTCACCTGGGGCTTACATGAAACCACATTTTTAGTAGCCTCCTCTGATTGGTCTCTATGACACCTACTCGGTGCCATTTCTATCAATAAAAAAACAACCATAAGTCCTTCTATTTTAGCAACACATGATTCACAAATTCCAGTTCAATTACACTACAACTATCACAACTAGGCTTTCCACAAGTTCACATTTCCCATATGGCACTATTTTGAAAAATCCACCATGTTTGGAAAATCAACCCATTTTCAAAATACCACCAGTTTCCAGGTTTCCAATCCTTCCATTTTGAAACCCAATATATATTTTCAAAATCAAAACATTCATATCACACTATAATTCATTATACCCCAATGAAATATTCATCCTAGTGGGAAGTCATTACTACCATGCATGCCATGCTCATCTCATTGGCTACCCCCACAAAAATGAGATATCCAATGCCTATAAGTGTCTCCAACCACTTATGTACCCAACTACCTAGTAACATGAAGTTCAACATAAAAGGGTTAGCTATATAATTTTATTCTATACATTCCATGTTCTGAAAATATTACACCTTTCTACCATCCTGACTCAATGAATAAGCCATGAAAAAATGTCAACACCAAGACTAATGATCGACCCCAAGGATCAAACAACTGCTCTCACTTGAAATACAAGGACCGAACAACCTGATACCACTTTTAACATCCCACCCCATCCCATTGGTTTGAGAGGGCGGGGAAATGATACTTGGCCTTAAAAGATGTTCCCAAGGCACCAAAGGCTAGAAATAAATGCTGAGGGCTTCAAGAACCAATTGGGGAATGATTTTCCCTTAAGACAAAATAAAAAAAACATCCACTAAAAAAGACTATAGGATGCATGTCAATAAAACATTCAATAATGTATTCCCAAAAGACAACCATGTTGTTCCACAATACAACCCAACACAATATCAGAGTACTATGCAGAAGACTAAACAACATACCCCAAAATAAACCAAGACACACTCCAAAACTCTACACCAAGCTCCATGCTTCAAGCACCAACACATCTCCAAAGAATCACCAAAAGACACTAGTAATGAGATTCTTTACCTTTACCTGGGTCTTAGAATACGACATCTGCAAAATAACCCAAGTTCCAAAGCAGCAGATGAGTACTAATACTTAATAGGTTTCCCCAAATGACTTTCCTACACATGCCACTAGGATAAACCATTAGAAAATTTATATAAATCATTTAATATAAAATAATCACAAGTGAAACCATTACCATAAACCAAACAAACCCTTACCAAGCCACCTCACCCAAACCAAGCAACCAAGGGAAATCCAAACAAACATTCCACAATACATTTCATCATTTACACATTAGAAAAACAATTTCCATCCTACAAATCAATGCCCAACAGGGAAACCAAATTTATGGAGCTTCCGTCCAACCCGTTCACCCATTCCTACTAGTGGTACTTCCCACCCACTTATCCTTTTATGGTGGCCCTTCCATCCACTGAACATCCCTTTATTATAGTGGTACTTCCCTCCCACTTCCATATAACATTTAAAACAAGCCTTAACCTAGCATATGACCCACCGAGGCCACAACAACATGCAATCAACCATTTCCATTACATGTTAATCCACTTCAATAAATCCATCATTTATTGAAAACATCCTTCAACCATTTTACATGACAAATTACAATTTCAATAAAATAAACCTTTAGTGAAAACAAATTTTCATTAACCATTTTCATAAATCAATCCCATCAACCCATTTTAAAATCTATTTTTTTAAATTCACAACAAGATCATTTCACCACAAAACCCCATTTTCCCCAAAAAGCCCCAAAACATCAACAAAGGGATTTCCAACCAAATTCTCAAATCAAAACACAATTAATTTAAGCAAAAAATAATAATTGTAACAATGATTCAAGTTCTAGAAAAGTGGAGTCAAGAGAGAATCCACCTACCTTTAGGGTTCCGGCAAAATCAAGCTGCAAGCAATCACACCTCAAATCCAAAGAATGCACCACCGAAATCACTCTAGATCTCCTTCCATAAAATCTAAAATCCTTAAAATTAACACCCAAGGAAACCCCAACCCTAGATCTATATGAAACAGATGTAGATCTAGAAAAACGATAGAGGGGGAGATGTAGATCTAGAGGAAACAGTGAAGAACCACGAGAGAAGACTTACCCAAGAAGAACCACCTTCAATCCACCAAGAAGCCCCTACGATTAGCCTCAAAAATGAGTGGGAGGGAACCTTAAACCTTTTAGAACCCAAAATCTTGAGTGAGGATCAAGTGGGAGAAAAATTAGAGTGAAATAGGTTAAGCCCGAGGGAGCCCGAATTTAAAAAAACCCTACCTTTAAGTGGATGCACGGTTAGTCTGCACGGTTTGGAAAACCGTGTGCTAACCATGTGCATGCCACTATCTCAAGAGGAGTGGTACACAGGATTGACTCAAATGGTTTAGAAAATCATGCATAGGCCATGCGAAGCCTACTGTCTCCAACGCACGGTTTCATAGAGAACCCGCACGGTTTCCGCTAACTGTACTCAAACTGTGCTCCCTTGGAAAAGCCTCCAAACTTATTCAAACCCATTCCAAACACTCCAAACCTCATCCAAACTCATCTCATTCACTTTAAACACATATAATTTCATAAAAAAGGCTACATACATCAAATCGGGGGTGCTACAGGTGGTATTTATAGTGGAGGAGAGGGGTGATTTTGGTATATCTTATTCATTTGTTTATTATTTTGGTGAAAGACTTTGAATAGTTTGAAAAATATCTTCAAATATATTAAAATAATGAACTAAATTTATATATTATGGTTTTTATATCATCCGTGACTCAAGGAATAGTGTATCTAGATTATAATGTATTTATATCATAAATTACAATATTTTACTATACACAAAAAAATCAAGTATTTTAGAAAAATACCAAAAAATCACCCTATGCATTTTATGATTTGTAGAATTAAAAAATGGAATCCATTTAAATAAAATAATTTTCTAAATATGATAAATTTAATTTCTAATTAAAATAATCATTTAGTTGAAAAATATAGTTTTTAAAATTAAAACTAATTTTATAATACTCTGAAAAATTAACTAATGTCTCATTAAATTATCTTAAAATCATAAGACAACAAATATTGATTTATGAATAAATTTTATGAATATGAATTTTCATTTAAATAATTTTATTAATTATAAAAATGGAATTAAATATTTATGACTCACAAAATTTACCAACACTTAATTAATAATTTTTAAAATATTTATTTACTTATACTATGATATAATTATATCATAATTTCACTTATGAGTTGCCTAAATTTTATTTATACTTTTATGGGTGAGGTTACTTTCCATTTGACCAGTTTAATATTCTTAAAGGTCATATTAATATTCCAAATGTCAATTTATTATTTCATTGGTATAGGATCCTTAACTTCTAGAAATACCTCTTATTTCATTCATTATTTATTTATAAAGTTTGTATTATGTTCTCTGTGTGGTTTTATGTGATTTATAATATATAAAATAAATATAAGAATGGAAATTTCATTAATGGGGTTTTGGGTCATTAAAATGGTCATGTCATGTCACTCCCAAAAATCTCCCAAAGTGGTTTTCAATGCATGAAACGTGTTAGAAAAAATTCATCCCCATAAATTACACATCGTGAATACTATTCATGATCTGTAATGCCCCGAATTTCCCAAAAAATCATAATCTAACATAATTAATGATAAAAACCCTAATTTTGACCTAGAATTAATTAATTTTTGTATTTATGGAATCCCAATAATAATATATGTCAATAAATAAGACATCAGGGGGAGTGAAAATGATTGATCAGCACGGGGAAGCCCTGGACAATGACCTAATTTATCTTTATTTGCTTTTTTTATTTTATTTTATTTTCTTCAAATTTATGATGTCTTATTTCTCTCATTCTAACATGTTTAAACTTCACGTAGAGGGGTAAATAATTAAAATGAAAATGAAATCGAGAGGCTAGACTTATCAAGATTTTTTTAATTTTTTTCACCTAAATAAATAAAATATATTATTTCATCTTCATTATGGTTTCAATTATTAATTTATCTTTTTTACTCTGAATGAATCTTTGTTAGTGTTAGATTATTTTAATTTCAGTTTCCTTGTTCAATGATATATATCCCCCTCCACACAATTCCTATTAGTTTACTACCAAAAATAATAGGGTTGGGTAATAAGTACTCAAAAATCTCTAGTATGTGTATTGAATTGTGACCGGAACTATTTTTTATTAAGGAATAATAATAACCAATTGAGGATTTCCTTAATTTATCAAGAATAACCACCATAACTCCATGCTCATATGAAGAACGCTACGCCAATTTAATATCTAAATTAGGATTACCCTCACCATCACTATACACTAATGGATAGAAAAAAATCAATAGAAGACTCTCCCACTTACCAATTTATTAGAGGAAGAATATGTTATAAATTGAAACATTGATAACATTGCCCAAGGTCCAGTCAAGACTAACCCCATCATTGTTATCATCATATGTTATTAATTAATAATTTAATATTCTTCTTAAAAATAATTATTTTAAACCTTGATATTGTATGAAATATTTTTTCTAAATAAATTTAATTTATTATTTATATTTCATTAAATGCACCACCGATTTTTAAAAAACCACGTTATACTATTAATATTATTATTTAAACTCAACTATTATAAAATATTTTTTAAATTTGGTGGCATGAATATAAAAAACCAAAATTTGAAAATTAATTATAAAATTTCTAGATAAATAAAATAAATTTATAAATAAGTACTTAATTTTTATTAAAGTCATTATATGGTGTTAAAATAATTTTTTTCAAAAAAAATGATTTTTATTTATTTTTGTGAAGAAATAAATAAAATTAATTTTTGAAACATTTATAAAGTTTATTTAAAAAAATATTGTTCATTTTTGAAATCAAAATTTAAAAATTATCATATGGTGAATTTTGAGAATTTTCAGAAAATATTAATATTTCTGTGAACAGTGAAAACACTGATTTTTTACAAAAAACTACATTTTTTGTTTAAAGAATTTATGAGCTATATTTTATTGTAAGATAGTTTTAAAAATAAAATTATTCAATTATATATTTATTATTTCTATTTATCTCATTTAAATCAATTTCATGTTGAATTTTTATATTTAAAATTTTTATACTTATGAAAATTTTCTCTTTTGAAAACAACTATTACGTTACGTCTACAGGTTTAATTTTAAATTAAAATTTTCCAATTATATGAATGGAATTTGTAAAAATGGATTATATATTTTTTATCAAAATAATTAATATTATATTATAAGGTCCATTTATTTTTTTTTCAAAATTAATAATAACAATAGTAAAAATTAATGATTGTGATTAAGGTAAAAACAGTTTTACGAGGGGTTAAAATAAAAAATAAGGAGTAAAATAACCTATAAACAAATAAAACTCAATTTTTATGGAAATATTTGGAAATTATTTCATATAATGTTTTATAATGGACCATTTTGGATCCTTTTTTAATGTGAAAATTGTGGGTACACATTATTCTTTCAAAAAAACTCATGTGTGTCCTCTCCCTCACTTACATAAGGGTGCATCCTATCCTTTCCTTTTACCACTTATAAAACCTATTAGATTATAAAATACCTAAAAAACTTTACTTAATTCAATCATAACATTCTATAATCATTTTTTATTATGAAGCCATCCTTTGAAGTCTTTTAAGTGTATACGTAAATAGGTTATCTGAAGAATAGGCATCGTTCTCAACTGAGCATTTCTATTTTATTTACTCTTCCAAATATTTTGAATAAAACTTTATTATGATGATATAATAACATATATATCTCCCATATAATGGGATTTTATTATGTTAATGGAATGACTTACATATATCTCATCTTCCATCAAGTGGGAAACAAAACTGTCGTTCGTGTGTACAGCGGACTCCCGCCTCGTGAACCGATGTAATTAATTTTTCCATAACCACCTCTCATGGATGGATATAATGATTTATTTAACATATTTATATTATATTTATGATATATTTTTACTTATTGATTTATAATTTCATATAAACCTTTTTACTTTCCATTCCTTGATAATATGATAACATTACTTGTGTGTATGGCAGACATGCGCCACATGAAGCAATGTGATTTGTTCTTCACTTATGCTTTAAATGGAAGGTAGTAAGGATATTTTTAATTAAAATATGTGATATATATGATATAAAAACTATTCTTTAATGTTAATATATTATTTAACTTTCTTTCATTTCTTTCGTTGAGAAAATGGAAACAACATTTAAGCGTACGTATGGCATACCATCTCTATAAACGGTGTTATTTATTTTCCATGTCTGACATTAAGGAATTACTATAAATATATATATAATGAATATATATTATATTTATATCATGGTTAAAATTATAGATATAATGGAACTATGATCAAAGTAAAAGTAAAAAAATATCAAACCAAAACGTACATTAAAAACTAATCAAATACTACACAAAACATGATTTTAACATGAACTTGTTTATAAACAGATAATAAAATTTCATAATTAAATCATATACGGTATAATAAATATGATTATTATTCTATAATATATTTATTATAAATTAATTTTTAACATGTATGAAGGAAATCATTACCTAAGGTGAGGAATTTTCGTCTCAATTTTATTTCTGTGGGACACATGCCTTATACACCACTTGTTTCTTTTCTATAGTATATATAATACCCATGAAAATTTTTTATTATTATTCTCATGAAATTATGGTATATAAATATACATCTATTGTTATTTATATCATTGAAATTATGGTTCAAAAGATACCAAATTGGTAATAATATTTATGTTACAATATCATTGTTTATTAGGGTTTTTTATGATTAAGTTTATGATGGTGAAATATTATGGTATATATATCAATAAAATAAATAAATTTATTATAATATTGTAATTTCATCAAAATAATTTTTTAAATTTTATTTTCCTCTCCTTATGTAATTATTATTACAAAATATTTTTTTAAAGAAAAGCTGAATTTATTTCTCTCTTCGACCAAAAAACATTTTTATTCCATGTACATGTTTTCTAAAAATATTAAATAAAGGTTTAAATTTATCAATTTATTTTTTAAATACATATATACCCATTTTTCAATTTAACAAAAAAAATTAAAAGGAAACTTTCTTTATTTTTTCAATGAGGTTGTTTTAACTTCTAATCAAAAATATGAAAGGAATATTTGTTTTAATGTGTACAGCAAGAATAGAATTTTCCACAATCATGATCACTAAATTATTGGAAGCTTTATTTATATTTTTTCAAGTTTATTTTCAAATAATTTTTTTCCTTAATATTTTTTAAATTTTTTGACTTTAAATAAGTGATTACAAATTAAATGGATATTATCCTCGAGAACGTATTAATGATATTTTATGGAATTTCTATTCAGGAACAAAAAAAAACTTTTTTGTTGGATATATTTTACTGGGGATATGATTAAATGGTACTGTCCTTATTATTTATTTAGATTTTTTATGAATATTATTATGTTCAAAATATTTTTATGAAACTCATTCCTTTTCCATGGGCTATGATATGATGAATTGATGAAATGTTTAGGATGCTCATTTATTTTCCTCAGGTTATGATATAATGAAATTTTTATGAAGCCCATTTTTTCCTAGGTTATGATATGATGAATTATTTATGATATTGCGGTACACAACTATAACATGATGTATTGTGCATGAACTTGGTAAGTTGTATTCATAATCTCATACCCATATGTTTATCTTATGTTTTCATATGATCATTGGTTAATATCTTCCATGTTTACTCTTACTTATAATCTAAGCTCACCCTTTCTTATGTTTATTTTCCCTTGGTAATGAAGAAATTTTTAAGTAAGGAATGTCTATGAAGTGTAATATGTAGGAAGATATATATGGGATATGTTTAATATCTTTCATGAAATAACAAGACTGTATATACAATCTCCAAAGAAACTAAACTTTTATAGTCCTCATAAATTTATTATGAAATATATTATATATTCATATATTAATATGTAATATATATGTATTAAAATATTGGTTCATCATACATTAGTTTCTCAAATCAAACCAATTTAAATCATTTTTTATAAAATAAACTTAAATTCAATATTCGTTTTTGTGTGCACTTCTCTTCCAGATACAACCCTAGGTTAACCAACTATACTATACTTAGGTAATAAAAATATTTTTTCCCACACTCCATGATAGGCTTGTGTTAATCTTTGAATCATTTTTGGTGAGGAATTTCTTTAAAACACACCAAAAAATAGAAAAAAATTAACATTGAACTACCCAAATTTCAATAAACTAATTAATTTAATTTGACCATGAAATTGAATAAAAACTAACCAAAATAATGAATATTAATTTAAAATTATAATTTGAAGACATAACGATTTCAAGTGAAACATTAAGTTTTCACTCTAAACCTAAGGAGATGGATTAAAATCCCAATCAAACCCTTATGGATATCTGTCCACCCTAATTTTTCAATCCTCAAAACCAAATTTTATGCCTGCTGCCAAAATGTTTTTGGAACTATAAGTTAACATGATTCTAGTGATCCCAAAAATTCATGTCCTTGTAATAGAAGCCCCAAATTGAAAAATCCAAGAATTTGGTTATTCCTAATTGAGCTTCGGGGTGAGAGGAGAACCTGAATACCAATTCCATTATAGGGAATTTCCCTTCTCACTCAAAGGGAGAGATAAGGAATAATTGTACCGTCTGCAACCATGATAGGTCAGTGAATAGGAATAACTAAAAGGATGCTTTATGTAGTGATTATTTCCTACATCTAGGAGAACATAAATCAGAAACAATATTTATTTCACATTTCAATCAACTATAGAAACTCTCTATGAGTACTAGGAACTATTTAAGATACATTATTCAGTATTACCACATCAAGCATTATAGGAACATTTCTTCCACATGTAATTATATCAAGGCCTACTCAACAATGACTAAAACATACTTGATGCCTCATATGGATGATCCTTGATAGAAAAAACACTAGAAAATTTTATAGGTTTGATTGAGAATATTGTGAGAAACTCACCTTAATTTGGAATGAGTGACATGCGTACTAGAAAAATCCATGGGGTACAAACATCTTATTAATATTATTTAATTGAAACCATGGTTGAGTATCTCACCAAGTTAACTATGGAAATTGATAGGATGTAAGAAAATGGAAAATGGGGTTCATCTTAGGTATGTGGTTTATGTTCTGGACCTACTCATTTTACTAATCACTATCCTGGGGTATAGGGGATAGAAATATACACTTTGTACTTTCATCCATGTAAATTCCAATAGAATCAGCCACATCATCCCTAGGACCATCCAGGATATATCTAGAATAAAATGTATCCCTTCTATCAAAACCAATACCCCCTCATCCTCCATTCTAGTAGAAGAAATTTTAAAACCCTCCACCATTCCAGAAATCATAAAACATCCCTTCTAAGAAAAATAATCCTTTCAACCACGAAATTTTTAATAAAAGACTTATTAGAATCCCTCCACTAGTGCGCCATCAATTGAATAGATGCTACGATGGACAAAATTTGTAGGATTGGAATATAGTATTGATAATCTCATAGACCAATTTATAATTTTTATGGATTTTTTTACTAAAAACTCAAGAAATATACCAGCGTAAAAAGTTTCAAATAGTAAATAGAATGTCATCATGATTAAAACAAAAATCATAAAATAAATCTAGACACATAAAAAAGAAAATATGAAAATTATATGGATAATTATAAATAAAAATACATCCATCCAAGAGAAGATAAAGAGAAAATGGAATAATTGGGTACTACTAGGTTTAGAAAGGAATTACCATAAACAAAACTAAAAATATAAAAGAGAATAAAAGCATATTCAAGAACCATTTCCTTCTAGATTAATTAACTCAAATAAGGTTGAAGAGGATGGACTTCAAGAGGAAATTCATGAATCCTTCGGGAAGGTTAAAATAAATATCCCAATATTTAAATAAATAATACAAATCCCTAAATATGAATGTTTTCTCAAGTATTTATTCAAAAACATAGTAATATTAGATATAAATTAGAAAATACTCTTAAGAAGAAGTGTCTTATCACTGATCACACTGTCTATACCACAAAAATGTCAAGATCTAAGTACATTCTTTATTATATATACTATTGGTTTAATAGATTTTACTAATTTATTATGTGATATGGGTTTTTTAATAAATTTTATTATTTAATTGGTTTTTTCTTCTTTTTATATTGGAGTATTAAAGAAAAAATGAGTGTTGGTCCAATTGTTGAATAAATCCATTGTATTCCATGATGTAATTATTGAATATGTGCTTGTAGGTGTAAAAGAACTGGACTTTCTAGTGGAATTATATATCCTCAATATGGAAGAAGATATAGCACCATGCCACTAACCCATCGTTTTGGGGAGACCTTTCTTAAAGAAAGTAAATACCATCATCAATTTTCATGAAAAAACACTCACAGTGGATCTTGGAGATAGTACAATACACTTAAACATACTTGATGCAATTAATCATCCATCAATGAGTCATTCACTCAATGTTATCTCTTATGGAGAAGGTACATACCCAATTGAATATTTTGGTATTTTTCATGAATTCTTATCTTTGGGAGAGAAATTTTCATTTGAAAGTACCAATACAAAAAAAAATCTAAACATTCTATTTTCTATTTAGGGGATGAGGTTACTTATGATTTGTTCAATGATTTTAAAAAATAAACTGAGATGATACAATAGATTCAGTCCTTAAAATTAGTAAGACTCAAATCAATCTTATCCCTTGAACAACCCCCCAAATATTGAGTTAAAGTCACTTCCAAGTGATTTAAAATATTTCTACCCTATGGTTGGAGAGAAATTACTAATCACCAATATCAATAACCATTCCCATTCTCAATAATAAACTCCGAATGACCTTCAAAAAATAAATTTCTAAGCCATGGGATGGATTTTAGGAGATATCATGGGCATTAACCCCAAAATATTCTCTCACAGACTCTTTTTAGAAGGTGGTTCCCACCTAGTGAGATAGTCATAGAGAAGAATTAATATTAATATCCTATAGGTTTTTGATAAAGAGATAGAACATTTGTTAGTATTTGATATAATTTACCTAATATCTGATTTTTAGTGGGTCAGCTCCATCCATGTTGTCCCATAAAAACTGGTTTGGCCACAGTTAAAAATGAAAAAAATAGCTAATCCCCATTATAGTGAAAAAAATGGCGGGTGTGAATATATTAGAGGAAGCTGAATCAATTAACATAAAAATACCACATTCATATCCCATTAATTGACCAAATATTAGAAATTTTAGTAGGTAAAATTCATTATTTATTTTTAGATGTTTTTAGGATACTTCCAAGTATTAATTGTATGAGAAAACAACAAGAAGACAACCTTCACCAGTCCATTTGGTAGTTTTTCATACAAGAGGATTTCTTTTGGTCTATGAAATGTCCCAGGTACATTTTAATGGTTTATAGTAATTTTTGTTTGGATCATATTGAAGACTTCCTAGAGCTATTTCTCAAAAAAATATTTTTTTATAAATTATTTCGATCATTTTTATGGAATTTAGAAAAGGTTATAAAGTTTTTCATTAAGAAAAATATTGTTTTAAACTTTGAAAATTTTCATTTCATAGTTAAAAAATGAATGATGTTAGGTTATATAATGTCAAAGAAATTAATTTACATAGATAAGTCAATGGATTAAGTAATAAACCATATCTAACTTTTCATATCTAGTTTTTTAGTAATAAACTCAATTCCATATATAACTTTTTTCAAGTGTGTTAGATCATTTTTAGGCCATGCAGTTTTCAATCGAAGAATTATCAAACATTTCAATAATATTTATCAATATATTTCAATATTTCTATTAAATAATTTGACTTAAATGTTTTTAAGAATGAAATAAATTTTCTGATTAATTAAAGTAGAAGTTGATCACACCACCAATAATGAAACCACCCAACTGGGACCATCCTTTCAATTTTATCTATCACACATCAAACCAAGTTGTCATAGAATCTATCTTAAAAATAATTGAAATAAAACTACAACATAACCTATACATAAAGGATTTTTTGTTCCACACAGGTCAACTTCATAACTTTATAAAATCAGTTCATTGAAGTCGTTTTTTCACTTGATAAATCCAAATCTTAGCTACTAGGAACCAAATTTGTTTTTTCTAATAATGCATCCCTCAGGTATCTAATGAATAAGGATGATACTAATACATGATTGGTGATATGTATTCTTCTTTTATAAGAGTTACACTTTGAAATTAAAGATAATATGGGCATATAAAATCAAATCATAGATCATTTGAGATGAATACCCTACACCATTAAATTATATATTCCATGTCAGAACCCACTCAACAATAAACTACCTAGAAAACAACATTGCATTATGGTAGGATAAATTACATGGTATGCCAACATTGTCAATTATTTAGTCACATCATAGGAATTATCTCATCTAATCCCTCATTAGCAGCACAAACTTAAATCTCTATCTAGATTTTATATTTTGGAATACTCATTCCATTGGAAGATATGCACTGATTAATTAATTATAATATGTTTACCTAAAAGATAAATTGAATCATTTTTTGAAATTTTTCATACATCAACTTGTGGAGGCAATTTTGGTTCCCAAATAATAGTTAGAAAAATTTAAGAACTTGGAATTTATTAGCCTATATTATTTAGAGAATCAAATGAGTTTTTTAGGAAATGTGAAAATGTTCAATTTTCCAAAAATATCTCAAAATACAAGAGATTCTCCAAAAAGAAATTACATTTTTTAAAAAAATTTAACTTTGGTGTGTAACTCCCTAGTTTTATCCCAGTATATACCATTTAAAATTTCGATTTATTTCCTTAAATGGCCCTTAAAAATGATGCATGATAGGTTATAAGAGGATTCAGTGGGTGTATGGGGCTCATATGAAGCTCGAGAACCAAGAAAGGAGGAAGAGAACTATGCCGAACAGTTTAAATAAATGTGTAGTATAGGGCGCGCGCCCATGCGTTCTACTGCATGTTTCGAGCAGTCGGTTGACGCATGGACTGTGCATGGTTATTTAAACTGCGTGCCTTGCCCGTGCACAGTGTTTTTGTATGTAGGTGAATAAATAGGATTTTTTCCTTTTATTTTATTTTCCTATTATTTTATTTTTATTTTATTTTTTCCCTTTTCTATTTTCTTACATTTTTATTTCATTTCCTTATTCTCCTCCTCCCAATATGTGTGGATCACCTCTCCCATCTCCTTCTAGGTGCATGCACCACCTCCTATATTCCCCTTTAGGGATTTTATATTTCACCCCTCATTTATTATCTAATTTTTTTTCCATCAGATGCACTTGAAAGATCTCAGTAAGATCTACATTATGTACTCCTGTATTTCTTGGTTCCTCTACTTATCCTTGCACTATTTTGGTATGGAAGTATTTGTGCCTTATTTTGGTGGATTTGAAAAATCATCTGATTTCTCCCATTTTATGTTGAGTCAAAGGTCTGTACCAGATGGACGGAGTACCATGACATTAAATTAGGTTGTCTATTATTTTTTCCAATTGTTTTGTACATTTTTTGGCTTCACACTATTGTGCCGCTCACCAGAACCTTTTGAAAAAGATTTAATAATTCATATTAAATTAATAATAATGTTTTTCAGAGTCTGTAGTGGCCCTCTCTTGCATTGAAACCCATTCATTGGGTTCTCAATTTGTATTCGACAACCCCTTTTGTGTGTACCATCCATTTTGGCCAAAATATCCATTTTCCTTGAGTTTTTATTCACCATGGGATAATGTTTTAAATTTATAAATGGTTTATAATGAGTAAGGGGCCATGAATTTAGGTTCCCTTTTGAAATTCCCATGTTCAAATTATAATTAATTGGAACTTGTGTTATTTCATTTTCCTTTGGCATGATTTAATGAATGCCTTACATTTTAAATGCATCATTTCAATTACATGAACACCTTGCCTTATTATAAATGCTTATACCTCATGCAATGTTCTTTACTTAGTGATATAGTACTCAAAAGATTAAGCTTATTTCCTTGTTCAATATTCTAATTCCTTGTTCCATTTTTAAAGACATACATATTTTTATTTGGAAAGACTATTAGTTTGTGAGTTTGGAATGTCATTAATGACACATGAACTATATAATTTATCATGCCCTGTTTAGTGGCTTGAATTATATGTTAAAATATTTGGTAAGCTTCTTGGATTTTGATATTGAAAATTAAGTATTGACATGTGTTTCTCTACATGTTACAGTTGACTCTTATGCCTTTATGTTTTTCCTTGTATTTAATTAGTTATGAATAAATGTTTAAATATGCATAAATGAATTGTTTGATTAAGAAATGTCATGTTTCTTTAATAAAACCCCTCCAATATAGGTACACTATATTCTAAACTAAAAAAAGTGATTAGTGTTATTATACATTCTTGGTTGCCTTTCTATATAAACTATGCCATTATTGTTTGTCTTAAATTGAAAAGCTTGATTAAATGGTAAGCTTGTTATATTAAATTGCGTGTGATTACATGAAATTTTTTAAATGTTGTACTTTTGGTTTATGACCTTCTTATTAATATTTATATTTTATTTCAATATAAAATGTTCCATTATTTATTGGATTAAATTTCACAACTGGAGTAAATGGTGGGCATGTGATATTGAGATGCTTCTTTGTGGGCATGCAATTATATACTTATATATTGTTGTGGGTTATATTCCTTGCTTCATATGGCACATTCTATGTGGGATAGGAGAGGAAATGGATCTCAAGTTAAGGATTTCCTGGATGAACTCACCATTCTCAAGTGGTTATGACACGATTTATCAGGGGAAACCCATTGGTTTTCTTGGTACAGGCTTGAGAGGGCTATTTATGATAACTCACGAGTGAGGCCGGTTCCTTAAGGGAGAAACCATGGATGGACCTATTGGTAAGATGGTCACACCATGCCTTAGGCGAGACTCGGCCCCATATGTGAGATATTTGGCACGAACACAGAGTCACCATCCTTAAGGGATACAATGGATCTCATATGGGTGTACTTGGATAGACTCATGGTATTGGGTTATATGGGATATTTCTTTTTCAACCCTTGGGATTAGGATATGATCGCTAGGGACGGGTGCGAGACTCCACCTTGGATTTGAATGATATTTTGGATTGCATTGATTTATTGTTTACTCATAGGAGTTGTTTCCTTATTATTATTGTTTGAGCATGCTTGTGAACTTGTGATACTACTTCCTTACTTATTACCACCCTTGTATGTTGACATGTAAGTGAGACCCCAAGATAAAGAACGAGCTTGGGGTATTCCTTGTTTACTTGGTTCTTATATATATATATATATATATATATATATATTCTTCCCTGAACATGTACTTTATTAAGGTTTTTGGATTAGGCCAAATTAGTTGGTATGGGACGGGTGTCCACTAAGAAACCAAGATCAAGGTTTACATGTTTATTTTGTTATTTCTCTATCTTTATTATATCTGGCACACTATTATCTACTTATAGCATGAAATGGAAAGATCTAGACACGTTGGGTTCCATCTTAATGAAATTTATATCTCACACCCTTCTTGTGCATCGTTTGGTACCTAATTAGACTTAATGCTTGTAGGTATGGATAAATGGAAGTGGTCTCCTTCTGATGCTTGATTATTTTGATGTTTTGGTTAGATATTTGGGGGAAGAGGACTAAGCCTATACTCGAGATGCTAAGTATCCGTTTTTGGTATTTTCTGGTTTTTGATAGCATGCAGCATATGCGTATACCCCTTTTCCCAAATACTCATATTTTTTTATAGAACCAAGAAATTGACATCATTATTATATCTACTATGATTATTCAGCTTCCACCAGTTGTTCCTTTATATTGTACTGCTAATTTGTTTTACTTAAACTACTGTCTGTTGTTCTTATTACTTCTACAATTTATTTAATATTGTCTACCATTGTGTCATACCTAATATTATAATGGAATAACCTCCTCATGGACACACCAAAGGCCCTCACTACTAGTTAGAAGGCTCTGCATTCAGTGATATGTGCTTGAGGTCATGTGGACCACCGTATCAAAGCCCAGTTCTGTAGAACTTGAGGTGGGATTCTGCATGGGGAATAGACTTTATTGGACCATTACTAGTGTCATTTGGTTACTCTTATATTCTATTAGCAGTATATTATGTTTCAAAATTGGTGGAATAGAAATCCACCAGTACTAATGATGATAATGTTTTATGTGATTTTTTAGGACTAACGTATTCTATATGTTTGGAGTACTATGAGCCATCATTAGAGACCATGAGATCCACTTGTGATAAAAGAAAATGGATTCATTAATGAAATAGTATGGGGTAAATCATAAAACATCAACCCCATACCATCCACAATAAATGGCCTAGAGAAAGTTTCCAATGAGAAATCAAAGGCATTCACGAAAATATGGTCAAACCCAATAGGAATTACCAGAGATAAAAGATGGAAGATAACTTATGGACTTATAGGAAAACCTATAATACACCCATATGAATGAGCCCCTACCGATTGATTTATGGTTAGAGATTCCACCGCCCTATGGAATTGGAACACAAAGCCTACTGGGCTATGAGATAGATGAATCTAGAAAATGATAGAGCTATGAAAGATAGAAGACAATAGTTGTAGGAGCTAGAATAAATAATGAGATAAGCTTTTGAAAATTGAAAATTTATAAATAAAAAACAAGTATATCCCATGAAAAGATAATTCAGCCAAGAACCTTCAACCTTGGAGATCAATTGATATTATAAAACTCTAGAATAAAACTTATTCTAGGTAAATTCCATTACATATGAGAAGGTCCTTTTACTATTATTCATATATACCCTTTTGGTGTTGTGTATATTGAAAATGAGGGAGTAGAGAACTCATTCACTATAAATTAGAAAAGGATGAAGACATAACAGGAGACAATACCTAAAGAACCATTGGAAGAGATTACACTCTTACACCCTGATTATCAAGGAATACCCACTATATTATACATTTCCTTACATTTTATTAAATTTTTTAATTCTATATTTAATCTTCTTGGATGAATAAATCAATTTAAATGCATTGAGGAAACAATATCAATTAAGTGTGGGGGTGGAATCTTTTAGTCTATAATTTCTTTAAAAATTTCATTTTTTGAGTCAATAAAATGATGTTAAAAAATATCTTTTGAGAGGAAAACCATGTTTTTTTCTTAGACCACTCTTCCCCTAAGTCCTATTTGGGCATGATTTAACAATCCTATATTATAATTTGTTTTTATTCATATTTTAAAGTCCTGTAATGAAGTTAGTATAAGAATAGAGAAACTATATAGATTTTACAACATTAAATAGGAATTCACATCACAAAATTGGAACTCACACAATGTAATAGAAAATTTACATCCTGAAAAGGTAATATAAAAGAAATAAAGGAACAATACATGTACAACCCAATTGAAGCATCATTGTTAAGGGGAGTTTTTTTATATTCATTATATTTTTAATTTATAATTTTTTTCTAAAAATGTAACATTATCTTTATAAATAAAATTTAATTCCCATAGTTAGCTTTCTTACTTTACTTGATTGGTTTAAGAAACAAGAATTTATTAGGAATCCCATGATTCCATGTTTTAGTTTTTAAGTTAATGAGATTGAATGAGTAAAGTAGATAATTAAATAATTATAGTGAATCATAAATATTGAATTGATGACTCTTGATTTTATAGAATTATTTGATTCAGGTAAATAAAATTTCCTTACCATTTTCATACTTTGAATTTAGAATTTTTTTTGCGGATTGAGTTGTTATTATTATTTTATGCCATGAGTGATTGTTCCAAATTCATATATTCCATTCCTAAGAGTATTTTTAGACCAAATAATTCTTATTATTATCTTAATCATATTTCACGAGTGATCTTGGGGAATTCCACCTACTAGAACATGCATTGGAACTTATCAAAGCTATGAATTTTCAAAATAACATTTAATATGATTGGAGAAATATTTATTGTTATTACCTTATCATTGGACCCATTATGACATTAATCCTTGATTATCCCATAGAATCTACAAATGACCTCTATATGAGCCACATTACAAGCCATTTATATCCATTTCTACCCTAATCTATTTATATTACACGATATTTTAATCTTTAAGTGTGGGGGATGTGGGACATCTTCGAAGAAAGTATGTATTACATTTTATGCAAAATGTCTGCAGGTACTATTTTGGGTATTATGATAGTATCATGTATCATCCATTATAATTTTTTCCTTCTTAAAAAATAAAAATAAAAATAAAATAATTGGATGTATTTTAGGAGAATAAAAAATAACCTTTTTTAGATTGATGATATTTTGATTTTATGTGGTTTGGTGATGGATATGAGATTTTTTCCAAGAATAACTTTAGAAAAAGTTAAAAAAACCTAGAGAAGAAGAAGTAAAAATATATATATATCAAGAAGGTGAAATTATTTCATCCTTCATACATTGATCATGACTGTAAGACCCCAGTTTTTGGAAAGGTATGTTTTTGTTGTGTTTTGGGGTGAAACATTTGTTTTTGGGGTTTTAAAATGTTTCTTGAAAGTATGAGAGGCCTTAGGGGTGTTCCGGGGGCTCGGGGCATGAAAGAAAAGAAATCTGGGCAAGATAGGCCAGGGCGCATTGCCTGCACACGGTCAGGTAAACCGTGCGGCCTGCCGAGGCTGGACCGTGCGACCCCTCCTCCTCCGGACAGCAGCATGCGCATGACATGCGCACGGTTTTCCAAACCGTGCAGCTAAATCATGTGACTTCTAATCCTCCGGGTAGTGTCATGCGCATGGTTTGCGCATGGTTTTCCAAACCGTGTGGACAAACTGTGCGGCCACTTAAAGTTGGGAAAAATTACAAGTTTTCCACTCCGGGCTTTTAAACCCCACTCGAGATTTTCCTCCTTTCCTCCCCTCCTAGCCCTAGAGACAAACATAGCCGACCCAAGCTTCCCAAGGGTGGATCTCCTTCGATTCCAAGGCATTTTTGGTGTCGTTGGTTTCAGATCAAAGCTCCAGGTAAGGCTAATCCCATCCTTGATTCTCTTTTTGGTTTAGGGTTTGCATCTTCTCTCCCTCTTGTTCTGAAACCCTAAAACCCTATCTTTTGGGTGAGTTTTAGGATGAAGCTCCAAAGGTTGGTTGGATCGAGGTCAAAGGACTCGATAAAGAGTGTTTTCAACCACGGTTTTGAGGTAGGTGTTCTACAAGTGATATACCATAGTTATTTAGGTATTTGTGCATGTTTAGATGTGTTCCTGCTTTCCTACAGTTATGTTTTGAATAACCTTGGAATGTTTTATAATAACGATGCTTAAATTAGTAAATGGAAACCCTCACAATTCCTATGGGATGTGTTGGGATAGACTTGACCTAGTTGGGCCCATCCATGGGATGTGCCAACCTTTCCCGGATTTAGGGATTGATATTAAACAAGTGAGCTTATTGTAATGAATTGTATATCCCTTGATAAATATGTTGGCATGTTTGGATGAACTTGGAATAGAAGTTAAGTGATGCACCTAGGCTTAGCAATAACCAAGAAGGGTTAATTGGAATGGAATGAATGGTTGATTCATGGGAATGATGAACGGGTTAAATGGGTTAATGTGTAACTGAATAAGAACCATAATGGTATAGATTATGGGTTTAATGATGAATTCTTAGTGATATTGGAATGAAACATGGGAATTGGATGAATGGTTAAATAATGTGAAATGGTAATGTATTAATGGGTTAAGGCGTGATGTGGATTCCCATAGGGTTGTTGTGAATAGTGTTTTCCGAAGGTAAATGGTTTGGATGGTTGATGGTTACTTATATATAAGCATGTGCACATGGCTTCATAGAGTGGGGTATGACATGAGGATATACATCCACGGGTTGAGTGAAGACGGAGGTTCTAAACTCCACCCTAAATGCACGGGTTGGGAAAGGGTACTGAGGGTCTATTCTCCGAACGGTTGCATCCACCCGGATTGAGGATTCAAGTTGAGGTTATGGTTGCTATGAGGGGTTAGTACTAGTGTGATAGGATAACGATGTGTTTACCCTCTTGCATGTGATTGTTGGCCTTAGACCCATGTAACATAATGTATGCGTTTAACCCATGGAAATGTGACAAAATGATAGGTGATGATAATTGGTAATATGTGAATGGTAATGGAATGGAAATGGCTTGGTTCTGAACTTGTTAATGGAACCTTAATTAATTACTTGGAAATTATCATTCATATTCCTTTTCCATGAACTACCTATTCATACTGAATATTTTGTAGACACCGTTGGTGGTGGCCTACTGAGTTGTACTCACACCCAGCTCGGGCTGCCATTGGGTACCTGAGCAGACTTTATGTTTGCAGGTCAGAAGAATGGAAAAGGTCCTTGCTAGATAGTGTGTGGACATGGGTAGCACTTGGTGGAGGATCCAGACTTGGAGTCGGGACCATTTTGGGGATTTGACCGTTGTCTTTATTTTGGGCTATGTTCACTTTTTTACTTGTAGTATGACATGGCATATTTACTATTGGAAATGTTTGTTAAACATGTTCCTTGTTTTTTGGTTGTTGTTTCCACTATTTGGTTTATTCTGTTGTGTCTTACTCTTATAAAAAGGGGGTATAGTCTCCCCACTTGACGTCATAGACCCCCGCTACTAGTCGGCAGCCATTGGCGTACGGGGAGGCGTTCTTATGGTCATGTAACCACCCAACTCAGAGCACTGGTTTAGTGGCTTCTGTGTCGGAGAAGTTATAATGACCTTACTTTGAGTTCTCAGGAGTGGGAGTTTTAATTTCACAAATGGTATTTTTATTTCACTTTACTTTAGATATCATTCATTATGATTATAGATAACACTCCTTTTTGAGACTTAATATTTTTAACATCAATCCCTACTAACATTAAGCTTTAGATTCATCAGAACCTTATTTTCACAGACCACATGATTTTATGTGAATTTTGTCTTTACAAAGTGGAGAATGTAGATCATTTTCAATACTATGGAAAAGAAGCATGTACTCATGTTAAGAGAAAAACTCAACTTGAATTTTTAATTTGGGTAATGAGAGAAAATAATTCATGGTGAGTCAAATCATGACTATGAATCTTTAATAATAATTAATAATGATATATGAATGAATAAAAGGGGAATATCTATCATTTTTTCAATGGAAAAGAGTAAAATACTTGGTTTGATTAGTTTCTTTGAAAAATTTGAGTTTGAGTTGACTTTGGAAGTAGATATTGAAAGGTTAATCTCCCATTTATAATCATTTGATTTATTTTCTTTGTACTTTTAATAACAGTAACATTTTTTTCCACTTTTATTTATTTTTAGATTATATTCTTAAGTAAAATAAAGTTCTAAGTGTGTATGAATTTAAAAAGTCATATTTTTATGTATATTTGATTATAAAATATATTTTTTCACATTAAATGATTACACTTTCCAGTATTGAATTGTTTAATTATTTTATGGAAAGATAAAATAAAAGATCATAAATGAGTTTAAAGGTGATAATTAGATCATGAAAATAATAGTCGGTGAAAAAGGATAGGTCAAGAATAAAGTCCAAGGCTTGATAATGATAAACCAAAATAAAAATGTAAGAAACTAGTAGGAAAATACAAATTCAAATCATGAATTTCATTCATGATTTTAACCTTAAAGAATTACAAGATGTGAAACCAGTATTTGAAGAAAATAAAGTAATTTAGATGATGAAATCATGTGTCATGGTGTGAGATAGGTGGTCACACCATGACACTTACAAAAATCATCCAAAGAGGTTTTCAAATCATGAAACATGTTTTGAGAAGTTAAAACTCAAAAATTATATGTAGAGAATACTATTCATGACAGGAAATTCCCTAATATACTAAAAAATAATATATTTTGACCTAATTAATATAGGACTCCCTACTTTATAATCTGAACCCACCAATTATCCATGTAATTGGGCTAAAATTAATTCATTGATACATTTATGGAATCTCATGTAAAATCTGTGCTAAAAATATGAGGGAAAGGGGGAGTAGAAAAGATCGACCAGGGAGGGGAATCCCTAGATGATAGCCTACTACATTTTGATTTCATTATTCTCTATCTATTTTCTTTTCTTCAAATATGAGATTTCTTCCTTCGCCCATTATAACTTTTGTACCCTTCATATGGAGGAGTAAAGGTTACGAGTAATCGGGAAAGGTAGAGGTTGGACTGATTAAGATTTTTTTGAGGTTTTGCACCTAAATGAATAAAATATTTTCATTCCTCTTACTTCTAGTTTTAATTGTTAATTTAGTTTTTATTGGTAAATGAAACTATGTTTGGGTTATATTATTTTAAATTTTTTTTCTTTGTTCGATTATAAATATATCCCTTCACCTAATTATCATCTACTTACTACCAAGAAGATTAGGATGGGGTGGTGAGTACACCGAGATCACCAGCACGTGTGAGGAATTGTTACTGGAAAATTTTTTAATTAGAGAATAACAATACCCAATTGGTGATTGACCTTATTTATCAAGAAAATTGGCGACAACCCCATGCACAGAGGAATGAGGGTCGACTAATTTAAGACCCAAATTAGGGTAATGCTCACCATCACCATCCTTTAAGGGAGAGAGAGGAATCGAATAATGAAACTCTAGGTTACTAATTTAGAATAGGGGGAATTGGTTATAAACTGAAAATGTGATAACATTTCCCTAGATCCAACCAATCCCGACTCGATCACTACTTTAATCATCTATTTTTAATCAATCATTTAATCTTATTTTTTAAAATAATTAGTTTCTCAAATCAAACCAGTTAAAATCAATTTTCCTAAAATAAAAATAAAGTGACAAACCATTTTCGTTTTCAATACTCTTCTAAAGAAAACACTAGGTTAACCAATTATACTAATCTTTGGTAATAAAAATCTATTTTCCAACATCCCATAATAGGAATGCATCAATTTTCCTCAATTGGGATACTTGGTTCGTGTCATAGTTTTGGAGAGGTTTGAATGAGACTTTAGGAACCCAATTAAAGATGATAATGGAATTATACCCCTATAAAAATGGATAGATATGAAAAGTTGTCTAGTTTTTGGAATAAATATAAAGAGCTGACATGTTGGACCTCAGTCAGAGTTCATGAGAGAACATACCTTTTATAGAGTTTAAATATAATAATATTTATCACCCCACTATCGACATGGAAACATTTATAGCTCTATATAAGTGAACTTTTTGGTAACCCTTATATTGGATGAAGATATGTGAGTTATCGTTTACTGGACTAAATTTGGTTCAAGAAATGATGGAGAAATTTCAGGAGATCCAAGAGTTAATGGAAAAACTTATGTCTACCAAAATATTATATAGACTGAAATCATGGACCCTTGGAGTTTTATGAGGGAGACCATGTTTTTTTATGGTATCTCCAGAATGAAGTTTTTGGAGGTTTGGTTGGGGTAGAAAGTTATCCTCAAGGTTCATCAACTCATTGCATGTAATACTAAGGATTAAAGAGCACGTTCACCACTAATATATACCCCCACAAATTGACCAGTTTCATAACATCTTTCAAAAGTCACAAATATGGAGATGCATTCATGAGCTTTCACATGTTATTAACTAGGGTGAGATAGATATCAAGTATAGAGCCACATTTTCAATGTACCTAGTGGAAATTAAGGATTGTAAGGTGTTGATTCTTCATGGGATATCCCTTATAGTAGTATGAATTATATGGTATTATGGGAACCACCAGGACACCTCCCCGGAGCATGAGATCCAAATGTGGGCTCCTTACCCTCACATTTTCAAGTAGGTTTTTCTTTTCAAGGTGAAACCCCTTAAAGGTGGGGAGAATGTAATGACTTTACTTTTCAGGTCTCGACACTTTGGATTAATCTATATACTATTTTGGGTTTTTCTTTAGAATTTTAAAGGTGTTACAAGTGTCATGGGACCCTGGGATTGATTTTTTAAATATATTAAAATTATTAAACCCCAAGCATGTATCTTTTTGGATATAATGGATTTCCCATTAACTATATTCTTATATGGGAAATCTAAGACCATAGTCAAATATGTAATAAAAGTTTTACCCTATACATGACATAATTTATGCTCACATTGGACCCTAAGATGATTCATAGATACTAGAAGGTATTATAGGATGAAATAAATTAATAAATTTTTTATTTTATTATATCTAATTAAAATGAGGACCTAATTCATAACTTATTTAAATCTATTATAGAAAATAATTATGTTTATATGGATAACCCTAAGATATTTCTAGAGGATGGGTATCATTCTAACCAGTAGGATCTTAGATAATTTATATAGGGATTTGAGGACCATTAATCGGATTTTGTAGGGATTTTCATCAATGATGGAATTCATGCAGATCACCAATGACATCATCTCATATTCATTCTTCACCGATGAGTGATCCAACGATGAGGTAGTTATTTTTTTATTCCGTCCATGCTATTTGAGGTTTTAAGAATGTATTTTTTATATTATTTGTAATTCTACTTCTACCTAGTAGAATAGTGGCCATACAAATTTAATTATTTCTCTTTTGGACCTAATTATATTCATTTCATCAAATTTCTTCTAGTTATTTCTTGGTTTTTCCCAATTAAGATTGATGGCCATGTTCTCTACAACCATTAATGATTTCACATTTTTTATATTTCCATTCTCTCATGTTTCATCATATGTTCATCATTTTCCTTCTATAGGCTAGATATTTGATTGAAAATCTTGTTTAAGACCAGATCAAAACATAGATTCATATTGATTTGTGAAATTTATTATGAAAATGATTATTTATGTAAGTAATGATGATCCACTATGGATTATGGATGAACAATAGAGGGAAAAATCCTCAAACGATGATAGAGGCATGATGGGCTCATGATGGATGTCACACGGTCCAATGTAAATCCTATTTTTTGGACATTGGATTTTGGGAATGAATGACTAAAAATGTTTCCTTCTGATAAAATATTTGTACAATGATTCAAGTGAGATTAGAAGTGGGATCAAAAAACTCATGAATATCAGGGAATAATAATTTACTATCTATGAAATTCTATACTACACACTATGTAGTTCAGTTTCTATAGAGTCTAGGGCTTTCATTCAATCCAAATATCACAGAGCTGTGTGGTTGGACCAAAGGCCATGTGACCCTACCTGGCCAGTAGATTCGTGTATAGGCAGTACAGACCTAGTACCCCAGGTGGTCCCACACATAGTGTGAACCATTATATATTCCATTTATATGTCTTTTCACATTCCATGTTGGGTATTAGGACATGTCCAAGTGAAAACATGGGAGTAAAATTCATGTGCACCCAGGGACACATGGTGTAATTTTCTTTAGGTGATATACCTCATGTATCTCTTTCTTTGGGATTTAGAATGATACCCATGAGTAGTACTTATTGAGTATAATTCTTCATAGTATATGATTGTGATATCTATTTTAATATCATAGATATAGTATGATGTGGAATAATAAGATCACTTCTACCATCATGGATGGATGAAATTGAGATTAAGAGTGATATCCAGAGTGATATCGGGGTTGGAAACCCCCCTGACAGCATGTTTAGGTCAATTCATGGGTCCCCCATTTATTTTCTATAGGTAGGATTGGAAACCCACCCCCCTACACACCTTGGATAATATGTCTTATATCAATATATTGGAACCCCCTCATCATAGACTTCATAAAATTAATGGTTCCTCCACTCTTTTGGGTTCAATATCCCCTTGGTCATGATGTTCCATCAACAAGGTGTGGGTACCTCATAGGTAATCTAGTGAGTATGAAATTGGACTACTAGAATTGGGATAGCATTGAATCTTGGATCTAGAAATAAACTCAGCATCCTTAGTTGGTCGTGAAGATCAATATATTAATCTCTCTCTCTCTCTTTGTTCAGTTACCTTTGTAAGCATAAATGTTGTTGGGTTTCCTTTTCTGGTTTTTCTTACGGTTTGATATAACTATTTCATTATATATACCCCCTCTTTATTTTTCATAGAATCCTACTGGATATTTATATAATCACCCGTACATGGTCTTTTTATTAACAATTCATATCTTATGTATATGACAAGTAGTTAGATGGTGCCCTTGGAAGGTTCGGTATTGCTAGAGCTTAGTGGTGCTAGGTGATGGTGATCTCAAGAGGTGTTTAGTTTTGGATTTCATGAGTTGGACTCTTTCTCGTAAACCTATGTTTGGTTGGGACTCCATTTTTTTTGGATGGTCATGTATTTTTCCCCTTCTTACCTTATATATATTTATATTGTTTCACTACGGTTATTCTTAGAGATTATCGTATACATTGGTTCCTTTTGGGTTAATACTATTTTATTTAACCTATAATGTTGTGATATACTTAGAGGTGGGTATATATGTTTTATCACTAGGATAAGGCCTCAAATATGTGATATGATGACTCAACGTTAGTCTCTATCCCCTAGCCAATTAGAGGAATTCTTGGGGTGTCACACTCATCTTACCACTAGCCTAGGTGGGGCCTCAGTGGGTCAAGGTGTGAAACTTCATTAGACTATATACAGTGCCTTGGGTCACTCCAGTTCTATTTATAAATAATTTATATGTTTTTTTACAATTATTTGTTCCTTATTATAAACATAATAAAGTAAAGATCAAGATTTGATATCCTCTTCCTCAAATCGATTATCTATTTGATTAATTGAAAGGATACCAATGGTTTTCTAAAATATATCTGTGGTTGAGGAATCACTAGATCTAAATTAGAAAATAGGATATCCCAAAGATAGATTTTTTAAATCCAATATGGTCACCATAACTACTTGGTTATGCTCTTTGGTCCTATGAATGCAATTGTAGTTTTCATGGAATTAATGAACTATAAATTTCACAGGTACCTTGTCTTATTTTTTGTGGTATTTTTTTATGATATATTGGTGTAATCTCAAACCATAAATGACCATCTGAACCTCTTATAGATTGTATTAAGCACATTTTTTGAACACAAAGTTGATGATAAATTCTATATGTGTGGTCTCTAGATATATGAAGTTTATTTCCTTGGTCATTATTTCTCTAGAAAAGTTATATTGGTTGATCCTAAAAATATTGAAGCACTAATTTCATTGAAAAAACATAAGAAAAATATCAATATATATATATATATATATTAGGGATTAGTAGGATATCATCATCACTTTTTCTGATATTTCTAAAGTCACACTTCTCTTATGACTACATTGACAAGGAAAGCTATTCCATTTAAAGGGAATGAGGATTTATATAAATCCTTTTAGGAGCTTAAGGAATACCTCACTTATATGCTTATCATTATCATTTTAGAACTAAAAAAAGGATATGTAGTATATTATGATGAATTTGGATATTTACTAGGTTGTGTTATTATGAAGGTAGACCACTCTATAGCTTATGGTTTAAGGAAATTCTGAAAAAATTAAAATAATTATCCAATGTAAGATATGGAATTATCTAAGATGGTCCATGCATTAAAAACAAGATTCCACTACCTCTTTGGAAAAAATATTCACCGTGTATACATATCATTAAATATTGAAACACATATCTTAAAAAATTAATTTGAACCAAAGGTAATAATGATGGATAGAATATCTCCAGATGTTCATATTTTACTTAGTTTATATCCTCAGGAGAGGAAGTTATTTGTTTTATGATTTGAGATATAAATTTTATAACTATGTAGTTAAAGAATCTCATAACTTGTTACAGTTAATGATAGTTATTTATTAAATGAATTCATACCATAAAGAATAAAATTTGGATGTGGTTTTCTTTATGGTTTCTATTATCCCTGACTTGGTTGAACTATTCAATAAGGCTCAATTATTAGATCTTGATTTCCATATAATTAGATTAAACCTAAATTTTGGAGAGACTATTGAAGGTTGGATAGAGGATGTAAACTCCATGTTTTTCTTTCGATATCAGATCATAGTTCCTTCATCGTGCTAAGAATGAATTCTTTATTATTATCTCCATTCAAATAGGTTATCCACCAAGGTATTAAAAAATTTATAATGTAGAAATGTACCTTTATTGGTGTTTATTTATGAAATAGATGTTGACAAATTATGTTATGAGATGTCTCACCTATCTAAAGGTAAATTCTGAGCATCAAATACCACCATTAATGTCACAGTCTATGCCTATATCTATGTAGAAATATGAAAATATTTCCAAGGACTTTTTTACCAGCCTACCATGGACACATAAAAAGAAGGATTATATATAGGTAATTATTTACCAACTAACCAAGTTATTAACCATTATTCTAATTTGAGTGTTCAACATGGTATAAGATTTCAAAAATATCTATATTCAAAATTTAGTGAAATTGCATGGAGTCATGGTTTCTATTGTTTTTGATCGAGATCTTAGATTCACTACATGGTTTTATGATCCATGAAACAAACCCTTGGAAACCATTTGACCAAACTCCAAACACATTTTTTTGTTATTTTCTGAAAATCCACATTCATGGGGGTAGTAACCCACAAAGACCGCCCGAGACCAAATACACCATGAAAATTCCAAATTCAAAATGCAAACATTACATTAAAATCAAGAGTGTAATGGAGACACATCGAGCCCAGTTCCATCACTATGACCACATGACATCTCCTCAGCTGCCAAAGCTGACTTTCTTCCCAAATGTCATAGCTGATGCAACCCACTGCAGAAAGACAATGAGACCATCACCACCAGAACCTCCATCAACAAACCCTCACCATCATCGATGAAGATTAAACCCATTTACATAGAAAATACTGAAAAACCAACCAAAAATTGCAGGATTATCACTAGAGTAATATTCAAAACATCACAGGGTCACAAAACACCAACAAGTCCCCCTGGACAGTACTAAGATGATGCTGAAACTACCAAAGCCTAACTTCCAATTGTCGAGATAGCTCCAATGAACCTACCCATAATTAAACTCGAGAAGCATAAAAACCTTTGGAATCCAACACCTCAAACACATGTCATGCACTTGTAAAGACGAACACTCCCCCGTCATGATCCAAAACCACCACTAAGGTCCTCATACCAAATGAAATGGGTCAATTTCAGCAAATATGGTGGCAAGAGCAGTGGAAGAATGAACAAAATCCACAGTATGCAATGATTATGAACTTAAATACGATAGATACACATGAACACGAAACAATCGATCACTCAAACAACTCTAACCCACAATCCCAATCCTCCAAGCGCACCATCGTGCAAGACCAAAAATGGGGTTTAGCGCAATGGGGATGGTGAAAAGAGTAGTGATGAGGTTGAATGAGGCCCTTGGCTGTAGAAATATAGCACCACCAGAAATATGATCCCTAACACTGAATTAAGGTTAGAAATCATTAAAAAAGAAAAATATTCTAATGGAAGAAGAGAAGTATGGGAAGGATGAGTCATAAGGATCGAAGAGATTGCCACTACCTAGGGCAGATGATGAAGAAGCCCTGAATTGCTGAGAGAGGGAGAAGATGGTCGTTGTCTAGGGTAAACGATGAAGAACCCCTGGATTGTTGAGGGAGGAATAAGAGGTATTATTCCTAGGGAATATGATAAAGAAACCATGAATTGCCGATGGAGGGAGAAGAGGTCCACCACCTAGGGAAGAAGTCAAAGATTCCCTAAATTGTTGAGTGATGGAGAAGAGATCTTCCCAGGAAAAATGGGGTCGTATTCCACCCAAGTATGGTCTTGTGATCAGGAAATTAGTTGGCCACAATCACAAGATATCATCCTTAAATAGATGACCAGTTAGAACCTACTATCAAGACACTGGAAGAAATTATTAGAGATTGTTTTATGAATTTTCGTGGTTCATTAAAAGATAATTTCTCTCTGGTGGAGTTTTCATATAATAATAGTTATCAAGTCACAATATATATGGATCTATTCAAGGCATTATAAATACATCCCTATCTACTTTATTTGGAATATACTAGGGAAACTTAACTAATTAGACCAAGTATTTTCTATGTGACTACTGAAAAAATCCCAATAATCAGGAAATGAATGGCTACAGATCAAATCCATCAAAATTATTATGTAGATCATTGTCATAGGAAAATATATTTTGACATTTGTGTCCTTGTATTTATGAAAGTGTCACTAATACTAGTTAATTTCTATTTTATAAAGAAAGTTAAATTGTCACCTTGATACCTCAGACCATACGATATCCTCAAAAATATTGGAAGTATTTTATATCTGTTAGCCATATCACCAAGATTCAGTGTTGTTATAAATTTGTTCTATGTGTCTCAATTAAATAAATATCCCCTTGATCCTAGCCATGTGATTTTTTGGGACTATGTTACTCTTGAACCCAATTTTATATTTATCCATACACCAATTCTTATTCTAGATATAATAGAAATGTACATTGAGTAAGATGCATCTATTTGGTATGGGTATTATGGAATGATGGTCAAATTCAAGAGGAAACTTTAGATTGGGATAATTTTATGCCCGATCAATGGTTTCAACTCTTCCAAGACACAACCAACATCTAGCTTTTGAGGATGTAATTCTCAATGGTGCAGAGAATGTAACACCCCTAGTTTCAGGTATTTTGTTATTTTATTATATATTTTGATGTTATATAAGGTTTTGGTTTATTTTTAGGAGTTTCTAGATATTATTGGGGAATTTTGGAATCATTCTAGAGAGTTCATGGTTTGATCATGGTTTGGGAAACCATTAGTATTCCCCCAAGTAACCGTGTGATGGGTAAAGAAGTTCTATAGGTATGTTTATGATAAGTGAATGGTTTAGGAAAACTATGAGTTAACCATGCGACTTTAGAATTTTTTGCACTATGGAGTTTTTCAGGGTTGGAACATGGTTAAACAAATACTATGACCCAACCATGCATCCTTAGGTTTTTTGGTAACACTCACATGGTTTGCCTGTGGTTTTCCAAACTGTGCGACATAATTGATTAAATATGAAAAAAAACCAAAAACATCCCCCCAAAACCCTCATTATTCTTCCATTAACTTAGGATTTAAACCACAAGATCCCTATGGGTGATTTTATTTATTTCTAATCTTTTTAAGGCCAATATCAATGGATCAAAGAGTGTTGGATCTTGAAAATCAAAGGTGTAGACTCTGTTTTATCTCTTCTTTTAAATCTTCTCATATTCTTTTGAAAGGAACCCTATAAAGGGGATATATCATTGGATATATGAGATTATATTTGTTTTTATAGAGTTTTATTATTATCTATAAATAGTAATACTAGATGAAACCAAATCTAGGATTTTATAAAGAAATTATTCATAGAGATTCCATTTGAGGTGAGTGGATTTTTCTTGTTTCCACTTTCTCAAAGAACTCAAATTATTTTATTTTTATAAATAAATTGATTTTTATTTTCACTAAGAAACTCATATTAAAACCCTATTATAAATATCTCTTTCTGGTTGGTCACTAAATCTTAGGTTGTGGGGATTCCCCCATTATTTTTGATAAAATGATTTAATGGATTTTCAAATAAAGAAGGTTTTTATGTGTGAGAAATTTACATGGATGTGGTTGGAATATGTTCATATTCATACAGGAAGGGTCTTGTGGTCTAGACATGGTTATCGTACAAATTATAGGGAACACTGGATTATGCCACCAAGCGACAACTTAGGATAGTATGGATGGGTTTCTGCATGAGAGTTGGACTATTTAAAGGTACTCATAATATAGGATATACACAGGGTTTGTACATTTTATCGGTGAGTGGGTTCATTCTAGGAGTATGTTTTAGTGTGGTTTATTTCGTTACTTAATCTAGATATATCTTGATCATTGGTTATTATACTTTCTTTATGCTTTATATTATAAATGTGAACTAACTTTTTCTTATTCTAGTGGCATGTGTAGAAAGTATCAGAGTTTTCCTACTAGTTCGGTATACTAAACCAAAGAATATGCACCTTGGTGAATATGCATATGTTTTTTACCATGATACTAGTAAAGGGAATATCCCATAATTTACTAGTGTATCGTTTTGATTTAGTAGTATTTTTTTGGGAGTTTGAGCTTGGATATACCTTGTAGTGGAGTTGTTCATGGTTCCAAATTGGTTCTTTGGTTCCTCTTAACATTTTTTGGGTGTTTTGTTTATATAGACTTATTACTATTTTTTTTTATTTCAACTGTTATTATGATTCTGATATATTATTTTTTTTCTATTTTTGTTGTATTTTTTATCATGAAACATGTTCATTTTTTATTTTTATATTTTTTTTATTATAGTTTTTTAAGGAAAAATCATCCCTCGTGATTTTATAAAGCCCTCAGTGGCCTTTGCGGTCTAGAGTAAATCACTAAAGGTAAATGGAATCACTTTCCTACCCAAGAAAATGGGTTTTAGTTGGGATGTTACATTCTTACTTAGCCTTTATTCCTTTTCAAGATCCAAATTTTTGAGATTTATATTTTGAAATAATGTTTTAAAAATTCATCTGGTTATCTTATTCAAATTGATATTTAAAAGTGACTTGTGAATTAATTTTTTATTAACATGAATTTCTTTAAAAAATAAAAAAAAGAATATCATTTTAATTGTTTTTTATACAAAATAAATGTTTCCAACAATATTTGTTAGTTTTATTTAAGAAAATTACCTTATAATGTTTAATGTTTTTAAAAAGGAATTTTGATTCTCTTTGTTTTATAAACATTTTATTAAAAATAGGTTTCAAAAATGTAAAAGGAGTTCATTCTTCTTTATACAAGTCATTTTTTAATTTTTTTAAATTTTTTCCATCCATGTCAGCATACTTTGATGTTTTTTATGTTTCAATAAGGATATTAACTAATTATTCTATCTATCTTATTTATATGGATGTATTGTGATCATGTTATTCCATTTATCAACTTGAAAGTTATTTAAATCTCATATGTTTATTATTACAATTCGGATGTTTATTGATTACTAAGGAAATTTGATTGTGCATTATATTTTTATTCATTTATTTATATGATGAATTCATTGGATTTAATTAAGTCATGGGTGGTTTCCAAAATTATATATTCCCTTGATGCATTGGTAGGTATTATGAGACAAATAAGTTTGAATATGTGTGTAACATCCCATCCTAGATTCCACTAAAAAGGTTCCCTGATTCGGTAGGTTATGAGGCCACAAACACGCCTCCTTATACTCTAGAGGATTTCAACTAGTAGTGAGGGCCTAGGGAATGACAGTGGGGAGACTATTCCCTTATATTATAGTAAGAAAATAGTGTAAATAGATAAGTATCATACACAATAGTAAATAAATAGAGTGTGAAAGTAGTAAATAAACTAAAATAAAATATACTGTAATAATAAAAGAAAAATCTATAAAATCTCAAATAGATATATCATATATACAACATTGGTCACCCACTGGGCCGAACATATAGATACAAGAATAAAAAATAAACTAAAATAAAATTACATGGCTCCACTACTAACTCTGAGAAAGACTACATACCCATTATTTATACACTTTTGAAGTATATTATCCCAATTAGAATAACCCAAAAAAGTAGCTCCGCTCATTCATGAAACTCAGGGGCTCAGCCCTATCCACCATGCAATTATGCTCAACCTAAAAAGTAGACATAAGGTCTACACATACTCTGAGGTTCATGTGTAGGGGTAAGAAATAATATTATTATGCCACCCTAATGATGAACATAAAAAATATTTTTCCATAAGTGCATGGAAAATAAAAATGTTGAGCATAGCTGAGACACAACTAAAAAGATAAGTAAATCTAATAATGTGAAACCACAGTTGAACCTCGGGGTTTTAATGGTAAACTGGGAAAGTGCCACCATGGGTGTCCATTTCTATATGTGTATACATGTATAGTCCCACACCTATAAATATATATATGAATATGAATATTTAGGATTAAGGTTAATGAAATAACATAAAAACCAAATCGATAGTCAATCCTTGGGTTTGTAATTCTGATTGATTGGGAATCTTTTTCATGGGAATTGAGATGTATGTCATTCTAATCAAGCCATGTATCATTAATTCGATCTATGCGTCTGTAATACCAATCAGAAAATACCTTCTTTTTCTAATTCTAGACATTTCTCTAAGTAATCTATGTCACCACATGGGGATACGCTTCTTAACCTTGGGTCCACTCATACTCTCCTCCAATCATTGTAAAGAATGATCCTAGGGAAGTAAAAATAGACATCTGGTAAATTTTTAATGATCTAGATGACCTGATGAGTATGCCATGTAAATCCATTAAAATTTCTATACCCTAGGTCTTGGTTCATAGGTTTTCATGACATTCATAACTCAAATAAACCATAAGGGTATGACCCTTAGGTGATCTGAAAGGAGAGATCACCAGTGAGACTCCATGCCCACCCTTGGTGGTATCTAATATGGGAGAGTATAATCATCCCTTCCATTCAGAAGAGTGTAATCATTCTAGGTATCCAAATATGTGATACACCATCCAACACCGTAGTCAGGTAACTGATCATGTAGAGTGTAATCATCCAAGAGTATAATTAGATCGAGGAGAGAATAATCATCCTCATTACATAAGAACCACAGGAGAGATAAATTATCCTTATCACATTAGAACCAATGGAGATAAGAATAATTATCACCACTTGGGAGAGTGGAATCATCCATGAGTATCATTACAAAGTATTTCATTCCCGTCTATCAGTCATAGGCTCAACGGAAAGATTCCAGGATACACATCTAGAAATACCAATAATCAAATAATCAAATATACAAGATCAAGATAAAATTACAACATAGTACCTATGGGTATACTAATAAACATAAGAAATAACATGGATTAGAATCCAGATCCTAGGAAAAACATATGGGCATCCCAAAGATAAAAAAGGACACCTCATGTTAGGCTCATCATCCACCAACCAGAAGTACCTCTGGTTAACATTATTGCATCAGAAATAGACAAGTGAAAGTATAAAAAAAGGGTGATGGTGGTTGAACACATAAACCACCACCAAATTCCCAACCAGTTTGGATTACAAGGTTTTCATGGGTTCTAAGGTGACACCATCTACCATCCCCACCAAAACCCAACATACTAGATCATGGTCAGTCAAACATCGGGGCACTAATTGGGTCCCTCAAGTCAAAAACTCAGAGTCATCCTACATGGGATCCTCAAGGTCTACACATAATAGAAGTCATCCTACTTGGGATACTTAGAAAAAATGCAATATGAGGAATCATACATGGGATCCTCATATATAAAGTCAAAAGAGGCATCTTATAAGGGATCCTTAACCATAAAGTCAATAGAGGCATCCTATAAGGGATCCTCAAAACAATACACAGGAAAAGGGATCCTACTAGGGATTTCTTAGGTAAAAACATAAGTAAAGGGATCCTATAGGGGAACCTTGGTTATAATAAAAAGATATAGGCATACTATATGGTATCCCCTATGTTGAAACATAAGAAGGTGAATCCTATAAGGGATCCTAAAAAGAAAATGGTCTCATGACCTATTAGGCTAGAAGGGAACATCTTGCAAATGAGACTTCCTCAAGGGAAAAGATAAAAAGGGATCATTCATGAGTGATAACTCATGGGTAATCTAAAATAAGGACTCACTTTGAGAATAAAATAGATATAATTACTGAATTAATAAACTATCTATTAGAAAAATGCACAAAATGCCACCTAGGTGTCCTTAAACCAACCCAGGGCTTTTAGCATCATGATATACATGTAATGATACTCATAATGGACTAATCTTACATCCAAATGAAACTTGAGGGAATAAAATATAAAAATAACCTCAAACAGTACCAAAATAGGAGTATATGGAGTGTAAATACCATACATGGCATGTACCCTCAAGGACCTACCTGGGTGTGTACCTCTTCTTGTATTTGGAAAATAAAAGCCCAATTACATGGTGTGTTGGACCTGTACGTAGTGTGTACCCTACATGAGGTGCCTTTGTGTGTATCTCACATGGCGTAGACATGTATTCCACATGAATGTGTACTAGTACATATCATGAAACCCACATGGGGTCTATCCATGTACTCTATAGAGCCCGTGCCACTTAAATGGGTAGCTTGGACAGGTACTCGACTACACGACCAAGTCCCTATACATGGCGTGTATAACCCATACATGGAATGTACTTTGAAAATATCATCTTATCTGAATAGGAAGAACACATTGTATGTGTTCCCTAAACCACATGCCTTATAGATAGATTTTCCCAAACAAAAACCCACAAATCACCATGAAATACCTATTTTCTCAGGAAAAGCTATATATAATCCCACTAGTGGTCCCAAGAAAGTATAATAGGTATTTAAAACTATAAAAAAATTAAAATATGGGTATTTATGGCCAAACATAAAAATGACCAACTATTGGGCAGAATCGATCAAAGTTTCACCCGTTTCTGTGGTCCACGATTACTACACGATGATCTGGTGTATCCCGAGCTCCGCAGCGGTGCACTTATTCCTCTCCCTCTCCTTATCTATATCTCCTTATATAATTGTCTCCATCATACATGAAAATTATGATCGCCATATACATTTGTGATATTCAATGTGGAAAATAAGAAAATAAAAGGATAAAAGAAAAATGAATAAAAATAAAACAATACAAAAATAAAGAATAAGGGGCCTGGGCTAGCCCCAATGCCCAAAGTGAGTTTATGCCTTGCATAGGAAAAAATTTGTATTATGGACTAAATGGAAGAGATAGAATCTCAATACAATACTCCATTCAAAATATATGATCGAATGAACATACGAGAATAAATTAACATTTTATTTATTAATTATTAATTATTAATCATTCTGCTAAAATTTGAACGGTTCAGATATCTTCCAAACTCTTATCCTAGGGTAAAAACCCCTATTTTGGGATCCAGGGAGTTGTTATAAAAAATATCTGAGATCATATGCTAGGTTAAAATACCATTTTAAACCTTACAATCATCTGATAGAAAAAATTCAAATTTTTTCTCAAAATTATCATCTAGAAAAAATAAGACCTTTCAATTTGTTTCATGTCTACCCAAATAATGATGATGTATTAGTTGTGGTCATGATGATAAGAATGATTTGTTTCTGTGGACTTGATGATATGTATAATTTCTTGGTTGCATTCTTGATGATAAAATTAAGGTGTACCACATTATGCATTTCACCATTATGTAATCGGTTATTTTTATCCATGTAATTATTTCTATTTTTATGTCATCCATGGTTTTAGTTCAAGCCCATGTGATCAGTTTTATGGAATTAATCAATTTAATTATTTCTCCAATATTATTCATGACTTTTTTATTATATGATAAGTTATGATATATGGTACCCCTAACTAAGAATTTGAGCTCACCCTTCTTTTGTCTCAATTTACTCAGGTTAAGCAGAGTAATATATATGATATGTTTAAAAGGGTATCATGTGTGGGGAATTTTATAGGATATGTTAAAGACTCATTATAGAATACTGAATTTTGGGTGTAATTGAAAAAATTTCCATTAGATGGGAAAGATACCGGTTTTTTGGAAAAAAATCTCAATTCCCTAAAACTCTAAACCTAAAATCTTATTGGTATGTAAGTGAATTAATATTTATTATTGATATTTTAATAATGAATGGTTATATTTGGGTCACTTTAGTTTGTTTCAAATTCAGTAAGTAAAATAATATTTTTATTCACACTAGATTCTAGGAGTATAAGTCTGGGGAATCATAGTTGGTATCAAATTAGTGTTTATATAACATTAGTTGTTAGGAAGAGTACATGATCATTATATAGGTATCCCTTTCGATTGATGTTTTATTTGAAGTCAAGGAAATTCAAGTTGTTTTGTAAAAATATTAATATCTTTTTGGGTATACATGATTAAGTAATATATTTATTGTTATGTGATTAATTTTGTTTGAGGATAGTGGTTAATTTGAATTCTAGGAGCATAGGTTTCAATGAATTATGGGTGTAGGATATAGTGAGAAATATCTTGATGTAATTGTTATTAAAAATTTAGGCTAAAATACTTTAATAAAAACATTAAGTATAAATCTAAAGATATGAAAACATCCTAAAAATTTGGTAAAGTAATGATTGTGTGGTTTCATAGAAAATACAACCCTGTCGGGATACAAACAAGTTATTATAGGATACAAAATAGATTCACCTAGGGGTAATATCCTTGAAAAAGGTTGGATGGGTATTAACATGATCTTCACTCAATGAACATCAAGTGGGCCAAACAACATAATTGTTTTGAAACTCTTGGGGGTATGATTTGGATGATTTACAAGCTCTTTATAAACCTTTATGAGGGACATTAATATATTTTTATGAAATTTGATAATTCAATATGTAACAAGTTAGCTTATAGGACTTAACAGGAATATAACCATAGATAACCTATATTGAAACTTAGCGATTAATAAGTTAGGTTATTCACATATTTTATGAGTTACTTATTCTATGTATATAGTTTTATTTTTTTTTAACTTTTATTAATTTAAGTATTATCATACCTCAAATTTACATTATTTAATGTAACGGTTGAATCCCATAGGAATAGAGTTAAAATGGGTGACATGATCAATGCAATTATTTCCCTAACAAAAAAACAAATGTGATAGGAGATGACATTAGAAACATTGTGGTTATACCTAACTAGATATATAGAGTTATGATTAACCATTTAGAACTGGTTAAATATCAATTTCACTAAATAAGAGAGAAATATATTTTCATGGATGTTTATCTAATGATGACTACATAGAAAAGAATATTAAATTTCTTATGTGTTAAGAATGTGGGAACAATCACCCAATGAAGTGTCTCAAAGTAACTGGAAGTTATTTTATTTTTGATAATGGTGGTCATCAATCAATCAACTATTGAGGAAAATTAGGAGTTTTATGAACATGATAGAGAAAAATAATGTTCTTTCTAAGATACCATTAAAAATTAAATGTTTTAAATATAAGAAGTTTAGAAATTATGAAAAAATTTAAATGTGAAAAAATAAAATAAATGGAATAAAATATTATAATATTTCCATATAAGACTCATTTTCTAGGATTGGGGAGGTGGTGAATTCACTAGGGTTTACCCTATACCAAGATAAAATTTAAATCTAATAAGTAAAATTTGAGAAAAATCTCTTGTGGGAGAATTTCAAGCACTTGGAAACCCCTACAAGATTCATTCAAGATGAATTACCACCCAATATGACTACCATTTCTTATCTCATCATTATTTCTTACATAGAAATTTTGAGGGGTTATGAAAGTAGAATTCATGATGATATAAAAATGTAATTATCAATGTAATAAATTATTTATATACCAAGTTTTTTTTATAAATTTTTTATTTTTTGATTTAAAGAAAATTAAATTTTATTTTTTATGAAAATTTATAGATAAAATTCAATTAATATATCTAAATAGGTAATAGAATCATTTTTATGATTCAAAAAAGTATTTTTCTAAAAATTGTTTCTATGTGTAATGTGTTCTTATATTAAAATTAATTTTTATCTACTATTGAACATTATTCTGATAAAATGGTTTTCATATTTTGAATCATAATTTCTAAATTATTTAGTTATGGAAAATTCATTTTTAGGTATAAAAATAAGTTATTAAGGTTAATTACCATGATTATAGTAAAGGGGCTAATTTCAAAGGACTATTTTTAGAATTTATGTACTTTTATCAAAATAAATTAAACTTGTCACTATTAAATTATGACTCTAATGTAATGTGTATATATATAAATAGATTAAAACTAATTTAATTATATGTTAATATTGAGGGGATCAGTTGGGATATAAACCACATAGAGAGGGGGAAAACCATTGTTGGTAACTTTAAATCCAATTAATAATTTTGGATTTTTATCCCATTTATTTTACCTTTATCACATGGTATGGCGGAATTATCACTCTTATTCTATCTCCTCACTTTCCTTCATTATTATAGCACAACCAAACACACACACATAAGAGGAACAACAATTTTCAAGGTTCACCTCTCCATGTGGTATGTCTTGTCCTTAGTGTGAACTAGATTCCTCTAAGATCACCAAACCCACTAGAATCATCATATAGTGTTTACACTATAGTCTCTAGACAATGTATGAGTATGTTTCCCACACTACTCGGTTAGGTGCATGCCACAATTTGGTACTTCTCATACTTACAATGTTATAACAAGGATACAAACTAAAGAGACTTGTCACTAATTTATATTCTTTAAGATATATATGTGTTTCCTTGAACTCATTATTTCACTTTCATAGTAGCATGCAAGAACATTATATTTTTTGTATGTAAATAGTGTTGATGTTGACTCCCACCAAATGAGCATCATAAAATCCACAAAGTAAAAAACGTGAATATGGGTATTATTTTCCTCAAAAAAATAAATGTAAGAAAAATTTGGACAAGACTCATGGATTTCATAATCCCCTAAGAGACACAAGATCGTGTGAGCACTATGTGGTCACATGAAGGATCCATGCACTATAAATAGCCTATATAAGGTCTTGTACAACCCCTTTTAAGAAGTAATTCTACTCTTGTGAAGACACCCCAGACAATAATTGATCATGTGGAGACATTAAAATAAGATCCCCCATGTCACATGACTTTTCAACTGGTGGACTCCTAAAAACCCATATGAAATTCCTTCAAAAATAGGGGAAAATATACAAAAGGTGGGAGCCTTTCTGGTCATAGAATTTATGTGATGCATCACTGATGGATTGAATTAATACCTTTTATGATATCCAAGAAAACTCTAAAGATCACCAGACTTTTTAAAATAAACAAAGGATATAAAGGGGGAAGATACAAGAGCCTCTTGTGGTTGTAAAAAACATGTGAAACACCCCTGACAATCTGAAAGATGCCGCAAGAACCCAGAGATGTGCCCACCTCATCTTGGGAAATCCCACCAGGATTTCACCCTTATCACGTGAAGATCCTTGGACATAACCAGGTGACCTCGCACTCCCTGTTTGTCTCCTTAAGGAAAATAAGATGAAATTTTCCATGAAATGATTGTGAATCTCCATTGGACCTTATATTGGTCACGCGGCGCATCACCAAGAGGTAAAGTGATTATCTTTAACAACATTCATGAAATCTCTCAAGATCTCCCACCTTTGAAAATAAAAAAAGGAAATAAAAAGGGGAGGTTGAAGGAGCCTCTCGCAATAATAAAACTCACGCGACAAGCTTAGGATTTTAATAGCACAGTCTTGTAATACCCCTCGACATTCTGGTCCAATTTTGTAATGGTCCTTGGATAGGTCATCCTTCTCTCACATGATCATGTGAAGGAATTTCAACATGAATCCTAATCACGTGAAGGCACCTTGACATATCAACCTTACAATATAAAATTCCCTTGGCATGTCCATGTAAGAAAAAAAGACCCCATTAATAGGCTATAATACAAATAAATGTGTTTTAAAGGGATGGTATTTCAGTCACTTAAATACATGTGAAACCCCCCAAATTGATTCAAAGAAGGACCATGTGAAGACGTGTCACACCAAGGCCCTCCACCGACTCCATCCTGGATTCTTTTGATATACACTATGCAAAGTAGTGAATAGCTAGGGTGGAGAGGCCATAAATCCCCCACCCCGACATGAAAAATGAACCACTACTCTCTATAGAAGGATGGACTCTTGGGACCTCACACCAGTGCTATAGAGTATTTCTCAGATCATTTGATCTTGTAACTAAAAAACCTTCCCATCAGGTAATTTCTAGGGAACAACCAGAGAAATCATGAAGCAAGCATAAGCACATCACATGAACACTCATAGATCACGTGAATGACTTCTAGTGGTTCACACGAAGAACATTCCATACATGTTCTAAGTCACATGATATTTAAAAAAATCTAACACAGAACAAATCTAAATCATTCTTAATATAAAGTCTATAACAAATACTAATAGATTAGATACTTAAGAAAAGAACATATACCTTGTTCGTCAGGTGCTTTTCATGAACAAACCAGGTCATCAAAAGGAACTAGGAAATGTCTCCCAGATCTAGAGACACTCCTTTTTCATACAATTTGGATCATGTGAATTCCCATAGACATGTCAAAGTAAGTCACATGGTGCCCCCCCCCCTTGGGCATACCACCCCAGTTTTGCTAAACCCTTCATGCCTGCAATCCAAGTCTTGCGGTGTCCTTTAGATGGGTCTCTTAAATCATATGTCGACACCAGTATATATCAGCTAATTCTTGCAATAGTATCCAGTAATGTCAAATGGATCTTTCAATTCCCTATAGTCATGCCTTCTAGATCTCATGATGACCCCTAGACAAGTCAACCAGGACATACGAAACCCTCTGAGACATGTCACATTGACTCTTGTGATGCCCTCCAAGTGTGTTAGTCAACTTTTTTGATGACACTAGGGAAATTCATTTGGATCATGCGACACCTACTAATCAAACTAGTAGAGATCATATGCTGGCTTCCAGGAAAATTCAGCCTAGTATTGTGATGTCCTCTGGAAAATTCATCCTTTATCATGCGACAACCTTCGAACATTCCATCTAGGATATACAACGTCCCTTGGAAAAGTCAAATGGATCTTGTGATTTTCTTTTGACATGTTAGGGAGATATTCGCTGACATGTCAAGAAGAAAAATGAGGCATGAAAATTAGACAATAAATTCATTTTAGGTAGACCAACAGGCTAGGATAAAAGGGTATCCTAGAATTTGATATCCTTGTTCATCCTCATTGTGTAATCCCTGATTATAAGGTCAACCTCAGTGTGTAAGCCCTAATCAATAAACTATGAAAAATATTGTTCTTTCTATAACAAAGATATGTAGGATTCTTTCCTAATTCAAAATCTCCATTTTATACATCCCAAGGTCTATCCCATTACGTAAGTCCCACATTCATATGCAATGAGGCTGATCAATTTCTATCCCTTATTTCTCACGCTGATAATTGCTCACATTGGCTTAGGGAGCCACAATGAACACATCATTGGTATCATGAATATCCACCAGCCAGGGTAGTCTAATCATATAAGACACGATGATTGAAATGATATAAATATCCCTCATATAAGGTTATCTACCTTGGAGTCAGTCCCAAGGTCATGATAGAACTAAAATGACTCATATTCCTACCATTAATTGGATACATAGGAATAATTCCTAAGGCCTAATCACAACCTCAAATAGGCATCCACCTTAGGGGATTGTGAAACTAATTGAACTATGAGGGCTTTAATTCCTTCTATAACCAGGATACGTAAGATGCCTTCCTAAGGCCCAAGCTCCAAATCAATTAGGCATCCACCTTTGTGTAAGCCCCTTCATGTCTCTGACATTTCAACCATTGGGACCCAATAATTCCCATGGGTTGATCATCTTACCTCATCCCTCATCAGAATGTGAAAATAATAGAACTACAATGACTCTAATTCCTTCTATAATCATGATACATATGATGCATTCCTAAGTCATGGTCACCATATTTAACATCCCAAGGGTTGTCCCATTACGTAAGTCCTTCATCCTTATTCAGTGAGTCTGATCACCTTCTATCCCATGTTTCTCACACTGAGAATTTCTCACTTGGGCTTAGGGATCCATAATGAAAACATCATTGGCATATTGATTCTCCACTATTTGGGGAATTATTAGCATGTAATCCCTGATGAGTGTCATGATATAAATATCCCTCATATTAGGGTATCTACCATGGGGTCAGTCCCAATGGTGTGATCAAACTAAGATAACTCTGGTTCCTACTATAACCAGGATGCGTATTATATCTCATTGTGACTCGAGCTAAAATATCAAGTTCCAAAGTTCCCAAACACATATCATTTCCATATGATGTTAAACTAAATGAGTTTAATGAACAATGTGGGTTTTGATTCCTGCAATAACTAGGATGTGTAGGATTCCCCATAATGGCTCATTACCATACTCATAATATTAATTTCCTTCCCACATGGAAGAAAAATATGAAGTTCTCAGTTATACGGATTTATCACATAATAAAAAATTCATCACTGATAAACCGATGAAGAACCACAAATATATATAGATGGGTTCAATAATGAGATCCCCCATTATATTGTGTATAAAATAGAATTAACCTATAATTCTTTTGTTAGGGTAACCGGTGTCATATTAGGATTATAAAGAGATTATAGAACATTTTTTAAATCTATAAGAGTGTCCCATAGTAGGAAAAAATTCCCCCAAAAGGATGGGATGTGATATATCTCCCATCCTCTCAGTCAGTGCAAGTCCCTAAGCATCATTAGGTATGAAACTGAAAATGACCACATTCATTTTGAAAGTAGGTCTATACCTAGTTATGGATGATGTAACTATTGGGAGTTCCCATTAATAATGTCTATGGTGACCAAATTTCAATTATGGTGCAACAAATTAAATCCCCACAATCAACCATCAGGCCGAACCAAATGCACCTAGCGGTCGTCTCTTCTCCATCAAAACAAAAATGTTGAACTCGACGTGAATTTATCCAATAAAAAATGATTGGTTATTTTATTTCAATCCATTTTGTTTTCCCACCATATGAAAAAAATGGTGAACCCGATGTGAAACTCTCCAATAAAAAAATTATTGGTTGTTGTCCATCAGGACACTTTATTTACACACCATACGCAAACAAAAATGGTGAACCTGATGTGAATATCTATAATAATAAAATGATCGGTTATTCTCTCTCATTCCATTATATTTTCACACCATATGAAAACCAAAATGGTAAACCAAACACGACTGTCTCTAATAACAAAATTATTGGGTTATTTTCCATCAAACCATTTTGTTTTCACACCATAAGAAAAAAAATAGTGAACCCGATGCGAATCTCTCAAATAACAGAATTCTTAGGTTATTATCATGTGTTATGCCACTTTATTAGAATATCAAAAAAATATGATAATGATGAAATAAATATAATATCTTATCAACTATAACTAGGGTTCTTATAAAATAATTCTATCCTAGTTTTGAAAAGTCTAAATGAGGAGAATGGTTGGATCAGGAATAAAAGGACAATTATGTTAAGCATGTATATCTAATTGAGCACATCATGCCTATGATATTTCACTAATTGATGACCTTGTTCTATTTTTTATACATGACTATAGATACTTCTCTCATCAACAAAATCCTAATTTAAGATAATTTCATCATCTAGTGACCATTCCATGATGAATTGGGAGTACCATCGACATGGTACAATATTGACCCATGAGACTACTCATGATGTTCTCCAAGAACTAAATATAATGAGTTTACATCATCTAGAGAAAGCTACAGCTAAGCTAGTGCCCCTCATTGCCACAACCAATGGCTTTGGGAGCTTATCCTCGGAGTGAAAAAATCACCACCTTTATTCTCTGATGAAGGTGGACCAAGGAGTCAAATACAGATCTATTTTGGTTTAGGAGTTGCTGAGGATGGATCTTTTCAACCACCATCACTAGCACTATCCCACCAGTACCCACCAGTCACCTGCTGAGGGTACCACCCAACACACCGCCACCTCTGAGTCCAATGCACTAACATCAAGGAAGACATATCAAGTGAGGAACATTCTAGATATCTAAGAGTGGGATCATATCCCCACTCTCACTGATTATGTCTACCATTATATTCTGGTAGTGACCAATGATAAAATTAATATCCATGCTCACTCGGAACAAGTTTGCGAACATATTCCCACAGCAGGCATGTGGAGGTGCATATCCCAACCCATGTTCTTTAATTCCATCAGCATATTATAGTGGAGCAATGTGGATAGAAGTGGGATCATATCCTTACTTCAATCAAATATATCTTCCAGTACATAGTGGAGACAGAAAATTTGTAGTCATATATCCCTATGTACACTTTGATAAAATTCCAATACATCTTAGAAATAGCTAAAGAACTCCGCCAGAATATTCTAGCACTGGTACAGATAAAGGGACAAGCACATATTTCTATCCCTAAGGCCAAGGAAACTCAACACTGTGATCATTATGAACAATTGGTTTCACTGTAGAAAGCACACATTCCTTCTCCCATCTAGGATGATTATAAAAATATTCTAGTAAAGGACGAGGCATCAGTCCGGGAACATATTCTTGTTCCAAATAGGGCTCACCAGATGAGAGTGGCATATTCCTTGGGAATAGGGAACATGCCTATCAAAAAAATATGATATAATATTCTAAAGTCCCAGGGTCAAGCTCATACCCACGATCTAGATGAGGCTTACCAAGTGAGAGGGGCACACGCCTTGGGAAATGCTCATATTCTGGTGGAAGAAGTATAGATGCAAACTCCAAAGGCCTAGGATCAGGCATATATCCTCATTATAGCCGTGGATAACCAAGTGATAATGGAACATGGCTTGGAACGTGCTCATATTACCATCAGGGAATCTACCTGGAATATTCCATCAGATCATGGAATCTAGGTTCAAATTCCTACTTCCTCAACCAAACGACTATACTAGCATCATTATGAGGAAATATAGGAGGCTCATATCCATTCTCCCATTTTGGAGGTCCATTAATGTATCATGATGGGGGATTCATATTCAGACTAGGATCATATTCATACTCCAAGCAGGTCTCACCAAGTGAGAGCAGAACATTCCTTGGGGTAGTCTCATATTCCTGCCAAGAATGACTAGATGAATATTCCAAATGCTCAGGATCAAGCTCATATTCCCATCCTAACTGAGGTTCACCAAGTGGGAATCACTTATTCCTGGGTACATGATTTTATTATAGTCAATAATGAGGCAAAACATTATAATATTCCATCATCTTCTTAGAAGTGGGCTCATATTCCTGCAATATCAATTTTTATAAACAATTTCTGACAGTTGTCATACAGTAGGCTCATATCCCTGCACAATTCCAAAAGTTAGGTCAGTATATTCTCAATAAGATGTATATTGAGACCCATATTCCTAATCTAATCAATTCCATTGTACTTGAGGTCATTCAATACATATTCTCAAAACCCTAAGGGTCCATAAAATCTTCAACTGAAGAAAAATACAATCATTATCATGATAATTCTACTTGTGGTAGTGTGTAGATGGATCATAGGGACTCTACTTCTGACATACACCATGGTTAAATTCCCCACGATGATATCTCCCACGAAAAAGGAAATCCCCTCACCCTTTCCTCGAAACTTCTTTATATAGAGGTGTTAAAAACTCACAGGCCTTCGTATAGAGTAGTACTAAAAACATCAGGATCAATCACATATAGTTCCCCCATAAACTTCCATCAGCACCCCACTCTAGTCAGAAGGAGATACTTGGAAGCATCTTCTATGGTCTGTCCAGATATAGGCATGTAATTATGATGAATATGAGGCCGACATTGAAATGTGGAGAGTGTTAGCCTGAAAAACCACCCCATCATGTTCTGGCCCCTTTCCACTTCTAAATATGAGGTCTTAGATTAACTAAAATAGAAGTGCATGCCTTATCTATGACAAAATATATAGGCAACTCATTAGTGACTGAAGGATATACACCACCCTTATCAAGGATGAGAGGGTAACATTTAGACCATCAAGATACTCCATTTTTATATGGACCTAACCACAATCTCCATGGTCTGGGATCCAAAACCAGAAACACATAGTGCAAACCTGCAAAACTCTTTCCACCATTGCATAATAACCCTTTAGAATATCATCTCCAAATCCAAGTCATGCATCCTTATTCAAGGATGGGGAGAGAATGGATCATTATACTTTATTATACCCCTTAAATAGTAGAACTTTTTAGATACAACATCCTTTAATGTTATATCCTCTGGAAAAATCAAGGGATAGGGTAACGCTCATGCCAGTTGGTCACTTCAAAATAATTATCACACTTAAACGATTTCCAGACATCATGAATGGATGGAGAGGATATTTGTTAGACCTATATATTGGTCCCTTCAAAGAAATAAAAATTCATTTCAAACACATAGGATAGAGTTGTGATTAATCTGATAGATTCACGAAGAAATGATTCCCATAATGGGATATCATCGCACCCAACTCCTACGCGAGCACAACTACACTATATCAAACAGGTCATATTACCAGCTACCGTAACATCTATCAAAGAGACAACTCAACCTACTGGGTTGGGGGAATATATACCACCACATCAACCTCTCATATCATCAATTCATTAGAGGATTCTAGATAAATTTGTAGCATCTGAAAACAAACCCCGAACCACTAGGATGGGGGCATTTATATCTCAATCACAATTTATTAGTTCATCATCCCTTGAGAGGGTCCTAGGGAAGCCAAAAATTATTCCAGATCAACCTCATCTCACTAGGATGGTGGGATTTATATCTCAATGTTTGTCCTGGGAGTAATCAAATCCCTGATTGGAATCATTGGATCCTCAAAAAACATGATCAATCATTTCCAATTGTGGTCCTGAATAACCCTCAACCCTTAGGGATGGGGGAATTTTCATCATCATTAATACTCAAGAGAGAATAATTATTCTCTAGTTTTTGAGGTAAAAACCAATAGACAACATCCCCATCATTCCTCATGCCCCAAGGAAAACCTTTTTTTGGTTCCCATTTGGAAATCACTATTGGAAACTCCCTCAAGGTCGTTATTCATAGGCTAAGACTGGAGGAGCATAAATCAAAGGAAATCAGATCCCACTAGGTTCGCAATCTAAAATGGCCCAATATGGAAAAGTTTTAGAATAATGACACTGAATAAGGCATTGAAGAATCATCTTGTTGCATCAAAAGTAATGGTGAAACCACCATTTCATGGTATGCCTCTGTGAAAGTCGTTATTATTCACATGATAGACATTGTGGATCATGAAAAAAATGTATAAGGCCATAACATAGAAAATATACACTGAGAGGAGGGTGATCTGGATGCACCAACTAAGGTTGCACGCACTCATAAACAGGGGAGGATATTGAAACCTGGAACCTCCAAATACCAAGTTTTCACCTCTATAGTGGAACACTACCAAGGAAAAAATGAAAGGTGTGGCTACATCCCAGTCACCACCTAGAATAATTGAGGTTCCTTTAATGGAGGAATGGTTTTAACTATATGAGAATGGGATAAAAACTCTTAAACAACTTAATGAGGAGCTACTCAGGGGAAATATTCTCACCGGGTATTGTCTCCAAGAGAATATGAATATCCCTCCACCCCCCATACACTATTCTCTATAAAAAGTGGTATATGAGCGTCCTACTAGCTTCAAATCTTGGTAGCTAGCTTGCATAAATGTGGAATTTGAAAACGATCGTGACTTCCCTCTGTTGCGATGACAACCTCTCCCTCTCTAGGGAGATCATTTAGTCTTAGTATGAATCGAGAACTTGTTGCAAGGTGGAACCAAATCATCGACCCCCACCCACTCCATATAGATGGGAGGTAGCTTAGACAGTAGTTCCCTTGGAGAAACATAATGTCATCAAGTCCTTGGATACTTGAATGGAAGCCATAGAAGTGTGACATGCACCTGTGAAGCCTGAGAGGAAGCCTTATCCTAAATGGGTGGATGAAACTTTTCCTTCACCCAATTTCATAAATCCTACCATATCTACCTTTGGCAGTACAAGTTACATTGAAAAACATCTCAAACACTTCATATCCCAATGTCGACCGATGATGGTCCCTCGAGATCAAAATACGTTGACAAAGCTAATGTGTTTCATATAGACTTTAACAGGGTCAGGCTTTTTTGGTACAAAAGTCTGCTAGTCAGTTCCATTGCAAGATTGGAAGACCTATGTCATCAATTCCTTTATCAGATTAGTTATACTCTAAGAAAAATGATGATAATAACTTTTTGAATTGAATACAATGTGAGAATGATAGGGTATTTGACTTTATCACTATATGGAAAGGCTTAACCAATTCACTCAGCATCCCTCTCTCATAAGAGAAACTACTATAAATCTATGCTGAAAATCTTTGGGAGGAGTTGTTGACACCTTGTATCCCAATGAAGTATCTATGTGGGGTCTATTATTTTATAGAAAATGAATATGTCTTGGGGACATCATTCAGTGAACCCAATCAAAATCTTGACTCATGCCCTCAAAATAGGGGGAAAGGATAGGAAAAGTAGAATATGCAGCTATCACTCCCAAGCCAGCAGTAGTGCCCATCCAAGCACCTATGTAGGTCCCAAACCACCCAACGCCTCCTGTCAAGTGGAGAAAACCACAATATCTCCCTTTTCCCAAAGCACATAGAAATTAGGGTCACCTGAGATTTGAGTAATGGATGAGTAATGAATACTCCTTCCAAAATGAATACGCACCTGGTTATGTATTATCATCCACGGACAATAACCTGCTCAATCTAGCATAGACCAGGAAGCCTGATTAGGTTAATATCATCGACCTTCCTATCTAATTCCCTTTCTATAGAAGGTTGGGTCATAATATCCAGAATTGATTTGTCTTTAAATACACCCTTCAAGGCATGATCAATTCTAGATAGGTCGTGTTAGATAACTCCTCATAGAAGGTGGGAATCAGAACTGTTTCCCAGTTATAATAATAGGGTGGTTGGTAGAAATTTTCATCCAGTCATGAGTTGAAGTTTGACAACTAGATGAATCAAAAAACATTTGATTGAGATCATGACACCCTAAGTAAATAGCTTCACAAACCCACAATATATCCACCACCTAAGAACGTGACATCAGATATGTCTCCCAAAAGTGGGTGTGATCACCAAAAGTGGGAAGAAATAGAAGAAGAACAATTGTATTCTACTCCAACGCAAGGTCTAACTCTTTCAAATATCTTCCCTACAACATCTTTAGAAAGGGAACCATCCCACCAAATGAAACCCTCATCATGTGAAGATATCATCCTTGGTTTTTTTAATGTGATATGCTTGGATGATCCATTCTTTGATGATGAATACACCTCAAAATATGAGTTTACTACACATAATCAGGGAAAGTGAGGTCTTGTGCATAGGAATCAAGGATATGGGGGATAGAACGGGCATGTTTGACCCAATATTTCATCCATGAACCCAAAAAAAGGACATATATGTAGCTGAGACCCATGGTAAAGTGCTCCATAAATCCCAAAAGAGACATGGAGGTGTCCCAAAGCCCTCTAGTGGTCATAAATGCCCAATTTTCTTGCATGAATGCCTAGTAAGGGTTCAATTATTCGATCATCCCAAGAAATGGGGAACGCTGAGAAAACCCATTCCACTAGCAGCAGAAGTTTCCATGACCTCTGCACAAGCAGTAGTACCATCCACCTCGAATGCCTTATCTTCTGAGCCACATCTCCAGAAGCAACCCCACATTGGGAAGCATCAAACATTGGCACAAAATTATGATATTCTAAAACATATGGAAGTTTTCCCATCCAAGATATTGATCCTTGATGTGCACCATATTTCAAAATAACTCAAGTTGGAACTTGTTGAATCCCTCTGGTGCCCATAGGAATTTAAGATAGAAGTCACTATAGTCAAGGTTTATTGAGCGGAGACCATGTTAGAAAAATTCCATGTCACTATCTTTTTCACTGACTAAGATTAGGAAGAGGTTATCCAAAGGAAAATCAGGCCCCTATTTGTTTCGAGAAGACTCAATAATTTTAACAACCAAAGGGATCTGATTTATAATGGTTTTGGGATCAACCTCATCCTGATTCAAACCCTATGACATTTGGGATATAGTTATGGGGATTTGTATCCCTCAAATATGACCATTAAAAGGGTATGATAAGTGTTAGGAACTCCTATTAGGAAGATAAAAATAAAAGATTATTGTAGGGATCTCACATATGACGTTGAGTTTATAGTTATCTAGTAAGACACTGCATACAATGTCCTACTTGGAAGGCTCTATCTCTATATGCACTTGGTGGTACCTTATACATTCCATCAATGTATGAAGTACCCCAACAATGGAAAGTTCAGTATACTTCATGGTTATAGAACCCCCTTCAAGACTTATGGATCCACATATAATGAAGTGGATATATACAAAAGGGGAGGAAAACAAAAAATAGTGGATGATGATATACAGGTTGAATCCCCTAATGGATTGGGGACCACCCTAAGAAACCCTACAGTATTAGACAACAACTATATACTCTCCATAAACCTAGTTGAGGTGGTATACTTGACTCTAAATGTCCACGATTCTCATTTCCTTAGTGATATAATAAAATAAAATATGTTCTCACATATCTCTACAATGACTCAGGCCACATGGGATGATAATGTCTCTTCTCATGGCCTCTCTCACCTCAATCATGGTAGAGATTCCCCCATTAACTTCTTTGTCTGAGAATGTATCCACAGACTACAAAGTGGAGGAGGATGAGTATGAACTCATTAAATCCCCTTCCTCATTCGAGGAAGGAATCTCCATCACCATTGATGATCTCAGGTAGGTAAATCTTGAGACAGAAGAAGACCCGCAACTTATACTGATTATTGCCTCCATGCCCCTCGAAGAGTAACAGATTTATATTTCATTTCAGAAGAATCATTGATATTTTTTCATTTGTAACTATAAATAAATTCCTAGACTAAATCCATATTTGTCTATACCCCATCTCAACTTACCCAATGAGCATCGAGGCTTCAAGTAGTCAGCCAAGAGCATTCACCCCTCTCATGCCACCATTTTAGAGGTAGAAGTTGACAAACTAATTGAAGCCAAATTTTTATGGGAAGTGAAATACCCAATATGGATCTCCAACATCATCCCTGTTAAGAAATACAATGGGAAGATTTGGGTCTACATCGATTTTAGAGACCTTAATCAGAACTTCCCAAATAAAGAATTCACATTGCCGATCATATATCTCTTGATCAACGAAACTTATAGATTCCAATATCTCTCCTTCTTGGATGGGTATTTATGGTACAATCAAATAAATATTTCCCCTAAAGAGGAGGAATCCACCATCTTTATAGTGCCTCAGAGGATCTTTTGATATCAGGTCATACCCTTCAGATTAAATAACGTTGGTTCCACATATCAACATGCCAATCACCATATCTTTAAGGAATTTTTGGGAAGGATAGCCAAATGTTATGTTGATGACTCGGTATTGAAATCATAATATTTATGTGATCACTTTATAGACCTTCAAACAATATTTAATAAGAAGTGACATCACAATCTGAAGATGAATCCACTAAAATGCTCATTTGGGGTAACATTAGGGAAGTTTCTTGGCTTTGTGGTACACCATCATGGAATTAAGGTCAACCCAGAGTAGACTAGTTCTATTTTATCAATTTCACCCCTATAAATCTCAAAGAACTAATGGGGATCTAAGAGAACCTCACCTAAATTTTATATTTCATAGCCAAATTGGAAGGAAAAGATCTCCCCTTCACCAGGATAATGAAGAAAGGAATCACCTATCAATGGGATGATGAATTTCAAGAAGCCTTCAAAATTATAAAATAGTATCTAATAAATCCACCAGTATTGATTCCCTCAGTGGAAGGGAGTCCACTCATATTATATGTGGACACCATGGAATGATCATTGGGATCCCTCCTTTCATAGAAAAATGAAGTGGGGAGTAATACCAGTCTCTACACCTCAGCTAAACATTTTTAGGTACTAATACATGATACTCTTATGTCTATAAGAACTTATTTTCACTCATATTCATAATGAAAAATATGAGACATTACTTACAGCAACAAAAATTCTATCTGGTCTCTCTTATTGATCTGCTCAAGTACATCCTTGGTCTTTCTATGTTGACTGGGCATCTATCCCAATGGAAAGTCATTCTCCAGTAATGAAACATTCAGTTGATATCACATAAATTGGTGAAAGGGAATCCCTAAATGATTTCCTCGTAGATCGTATTTCCTCAGATAATACACAAGTAGAAACCAAGCTTCCGGATGAGGAGGTATTTTATGCCCATGAAACTCCCCTGACATGGGAGATTTATTTTGATGGTTCCTCATTTCGATAAAAAGATAGAAAACTCGATACTCAATCAGGTTGGATTAGGGATTGTGTTTGTATCTCCATAAAAAGAAATTTTTTCCTACTCTTTCTCACTATCTGAAGGTTGCACGAATAACGAGTCAGAATACCAAGCCCTCATTACTAGGTTGGAGCTAGCCCCACAGCAGAAAATATCCTAATTAAGTATCAAATGGGATTCAAAAATAGGGATAAAGCATATCAATGATTAATATGACATCAAAAATTAATATGTAGACCCTCTCATTAGAAACATCAGGGGATTGATGGCAGAGTTCCCATTTGATCCCACATTACATCATGTTCCCCGATCACAAAATGCTTGGGATAATGAATTGGATAATGCGACCACCATCCTGGATAACCCTAATTAGGAGGAAGTATGATTTTGTATCACACACCAAGTAATGTTCTCTTCTATCATCATCTGCGATATAGAAGAAATATATTAGGTAAACACTTCCCTAGTGTGTGATAAACCAGAATCCACCCCCTGGATGGATGGATACCATAATCAGTTACCTACAATATTGGACTTTCCTGACAGATAGGGTTGGGATGGAACAAATTCGGCATCATGTAGTGAGATTTACCCACCAGAGTGGTCCAAATGAATAGAGTACCCTCTATAAGAATGGATTCGATGGAATCCTTCTCAATTTCATAGCTGAAGGATATATTCTCACCATCATAAAATAAGACCATGCAAGCTCCCACGATGCTCATAAGTCTGGGACCAGGCTCTCCTGCCAAATCTAGAGGCTGGTATATTACTGGAAAACCATGATACAAGACTATGTTCAATTCACCAAGACATTTCATGGATTCTAGATTTATGAAAAAGTCATCCTTCTTCCCCCAGAACTTTTACACATAGCTAAATATTCCATTCAAATTGTTGTTTGGGGAATGGATGTTATGGGGCCATATCCCCCATCCACAACTAAGTAGTTCAAGTAAATCCTTACTAATACTGAATTATTTTACAAATGGGATGTGGTTGTATCCCTCAATTAATTTTAGAAAATAATATCATCAACATCTTGATGTACCATATCATCACCAGGTTTGGGGTCCCCCACACAATATTAACAGACAATGGCACCATCTTCTATTCTAGGAGTTGAATAAACTATACCAGGAGTACAATATAGAGTCCAATCACTCATCTCAATATCATTCATCAGTGAATGGAAAGATAGAGGCATTCAGTAAGACTCTATAAAATATACTCTAGAATATAGTGAACAAGGATAAGAGGTCCTGGCTATATAAGATCATACATGCTTTGTGGGCCTACCATACCACCATGCATACTGATAAAAAATGAAAAACATTCTCATTAGTGTATGGGAATGAGTTATTTTTACCCATAGAAGTCCTACTAACTTCACTTTGAATAGCCATTTTCAAATAGCTCTCAGAATATGAGAAATCACAAAAGCAGACAGATGGATTGGAGTGGATCGATGAGAACAAGTTGTGTACATTGCACAACCTTGAAGTCCATCAGAATTGGATCAAATGGTCATTCAATTAAAATTTTTTCCTCCATTCATTCCTCCAAGTAGAATTGGTGTTGGCTCTCAGGAACCCAATGATCCCAATAATGAAGCCTCCAAAGCTGAAACCCAAATGGGAAGGGACTAATATCATACATAAGGTCTATCATAATGGAGAGTACTCATTGGCCCCAATGGATAGGGAGTGTGTCACACCCCCCAAACAATGATAAATTTCTTAAGAAATTATTTCCATAGTTGTTATCAAGAATCTATTTTCCTCGTAGTAAGATGATAAACTGTGCAACACCTCACATCCTGATAGCAAGACAATAAACTACGCATGACCTCAAGTTTTGGCAGTAAGCCTTTAAATTGCATTGTGTCCTACATCATGGCCATAGGATGAAAATATGTATGGATTGTTATAGATTTCATGATGTCAAACTATGAAAGATCATCTCAAAAGAAAGATGATAAACTGTACATCACCTCAAGATCTTGCAGTAACACTTTAAACTACATGGTATCCTATGTCTTGGCCACATGAAGATAAACTCTAAAAATTAATTCTAGTTATATGATGTTAAACTATACGATATCATCCTGAACACATGAAAATAAACTATATAGATTCGTTTTGGTTTCATGACATTAAAACAGCAGAAGTTTTTCCTAACCACATGACACTAAACTATACAGAGCATGTCATCACCACATGAAACTGAACTTTACAAATCATGACCTCGCTGCACAATTTTAAACTACACAGAAAGTACCGTATCACCTATGAATCATCATACATGATCCATATTTGTGTTAAGTAAGGATTAAATCCCCCAATCCATGTGTGAGATTCGGTTCCACATAGGGGATCTCTACATCCATGAACAATGTGTGTCTTGATTCCTCTCACCACATGATACATAGTGACACCTGAACCTCTAGTCTTGGTCCTAGCCATAATATTTATTTCTTTTCACATCAGTTGATCCTATTCCTTACTATATGATTCTAAACTACATTGAAACACTCCTTACTATATGACATAAAACTACACGGATCCACTACATCCATCCCCTTTCACGTTGAGTGATCCTCATCCTTAACATATGACATTAAACTAAATAGTTAATGTCCTATCTGCATGATATTAAAACTGCTTGAATTCTATAGAAATATGTATGGATTGATTCTCAGTTTCAATGAGATGTTTAGGGACACATCGATCCTATATCATGGTTTATCCCCCATGTGATACAAAATACCCATGTCCTATCCTTAATTTCCTCTTCATGGTGAAATGGACTCTTTCCATTCCTTATTCCTCACACTTATCATATCTCACATGAGCTTTGGAATTTAAGTAAGGGTTCCCATTAAAAAGCAAGACATAATATCTCAGGACAAGTGCGTCATGGTTCTGAATGTAATACCTTAAAAGTCATACCATAGGTCCTCTCCAAATGACATTAAACTTCACGATTGATGTCCCTTGCACGATATAAAACTGCACATTCATGTGGACCTCTCTAGAGAGGACCACTATTGTGGGTGTTGGTGTCCTACCACACCTTCTCTCAAGAACTATGTGTGGCTAGATTCCTATCACCATAGAATATGTAGTGATACCTAGATCTTTAGTCCTAGGTCTAATTGCAACAAATATAAAAAAACCCTATCTTTATATAGGCCAGACTTCAGTAGGAAGGTTTTTCCTCAAAAACTACATATTGATTTATTTCTACTACCATAGGATATATAGTGATGCCTGGATTATTATCCTTGGGTCCATCCATAATACCATTTTTCACAAAGGGAACCAACATCATTTCCACATAAAATTAAACCACATGGTTCCTTAATAACTATACGTGGCTTTATTCCTATCATAACAGGATTTGTACTGATGCCCAGATCTCCAATATAGGGCCCATCTACAACAACCAATGGAAACAATTCCTACCTCTACACATGGTCCATAAATGTGTAGAGCGTTTCCCATTCAATAATAATGTGTGGCATGATTCCTATCATCATAGGATGTGTAGTGATTCTCAGATCTCAAATCCTAGGTCCAACTACAATAACTGATAAAAAATGTAGCTCAAAACTACATAAGGGTCAATTTATAGAAGATCGTTATTCCTACAATTCATATCTATGTATGGATTTATTGTACACACAATATATCATGCACACCTTTTTTCAAATCAGTTCTAACATCCTTATTGTATGACATTAAACTACAAGGATAATGTCATAGTCACATGACATTAAAATTGGGCAACAAATACATCCTTACCAGATGACATTAAACTGCACAAAAACATACTTACCACGTGATAATAAACTACATGGAACATTTCCTTACTTCATGATGTCAAACTGTGTGAAAAAATACATCCCCACTACATTACAATAAACAATGTAGACCATCACTCATGTTTTATCTTTTATCAAAGTATTATGAGAGGCTCACCCGAGTCAAGTAGAGTATTTGGTGATTCCTCCATCTTTTAATAACCTCAATTCATAAATCATACTTCATGTCTCGAGTAATTCAGGTCTCCAAAACCTTCCACGGCCCTTAGAAAACATTTCATACATCAAGATACCTTTTTTTGACTATGCATGTATTCCTATGAATCCTACATATGTGGCTATAGTCATTAACCAAATTCATCACTCTAAAAAATGAATTTCTAATCCTTTTGATCCATAACATCACCGTGGAAGAACTCAACACCTCAATGTGATCTGAACTACTCCTGATATGAATTTCCCATATCATTACTCATGACCTGAGATCCTTGATCCATGATTTATAATATTTCTATATCCCACACAGAATAATGATTTGGTACTCTTGACCCTGGGTATCCTAATTAGGCTCTTTTGTATCATTCCTCGTATTAGTTATATGTGTGTCAGGACATTAAAATACTTTAACTTTGGTCAAACTTATATGACCTTAATCTCTAGCTTATAAGGATCCAAATCACAAGATCTTAAACTACTAGTGAAAGAGACACAAAACTTGTCTTGTTGAAAATCATAAAAGGGTATCCTTATAAAAATTCAAGTTTTAGATTGTGAAACTCTTCATCTCAAGAGTTTAGGAAAAAATTAGGGTGAAACAAAATAAGGCATAAATCTTATAGGACCTACTCTATATCCCTAGTAAAATTATATCAATGATTATGGAACCCCCTAGTTCAGGAAAAAGTTAGAGTAATGATTTGTCACATCTCCTCACTGTGAGAATATGTTTTCTAGGAGATGATGCAACCTTTAGGGTGTTAGAACCCTTCTTGTATATTAAACTTTCCCCAAATCACACTTCATTATTTGAGTGCCTCGAATCACTAAAACCTTCCATGGACCCTAGAAAATATACCCATCTTCAAGGGACCCTTTTTTTACTATTCATGTTTTCCTATATCCCCTTCATATGCACCTATTGTCATCAACCAAATGTGTCACTCTGCAAAAATGGATTTTTGATCCTTGTGATCCCTAAAATCCCTATTGCATAGCTCAGCACCTCAGTTTGTTTTGGGTCATTCCTGATATGATTTTCCCATATCATCCTCCCAACCTGATCACTTTGGGCCATGATTTAAAATCTCAGTACCAAAATCTCTAAGTGGATTCGACATCCTGATATTATTTCACCGTGTTTTCTACCCTTTCTCAAGGTCATAATGTGACACTACATTCTCGAACCTATTATAGACCACACCTTGTGATTTGAAACTATAGGGAATAGTTCTTAAGCTTCATAATTCAAAGGTAAACTTACCTAGGGTTTTAGAACCCTTCTTGAATAGATTTATTCCTATACCCAACCTCATCATATAAACATTTGAGTCTTCAAAAAAATTTCATGGACCTCGAAAAGGAGTGGAGATCATCTTTATCCTAACCATGAAATTGATTCATAATGTCCTTGACCTACCAACTAAAGTAATATCCTCCTTGTGAGAAAGGAGATTCAATCCTAGCAAGCCCCAACAACATTACAGCAGAATATGGCACCTCAGTGTGGTAGGATTCATCCTCGGTATGTCTTCCCCATCCCATATTCACAAACTCAAACTTTTATGTCATGACTACATCACCCATATTCCAACTATCCAAGTGGACCTGGCATCCTTATTATTTCTCCCTCAACTAATATTACCCCAATAAATCTTCCATAAACCTTAGAAAAGAGTGGAGATAGCTATGTTTTGAAATTCTACTAATGTATAAAGGCCATAACATACTAACCAGATGCGTCTCCACTTTGTAAGAAAGAAGATCTATTCCTTATGAGCCTTAGAAACAAAATAGTGGACCCCATCACCCTAGTATGTTTTGGGTCATTCCTAGAACGTCTTCACCATATTCCATGATCATTGATAAGGTTTGAGCTAAAAGACCATAAACTAAAGTGATAGAAGGACTGAGCTAAAAGTCCCTAAACTAAATCTATAGAAGGTCTGAGCATAAAGACCCTAAAATAAAGTGATATAAGTTCAAAACTAAAAGACCCTAAACTAAAGCGATAGAAGGTCCGAGATAAAGACCCTAAACTAAAGCGATAAAAGGCATGAGCTAAAAGACCCTAAACAAAAGTGATAGAAGGTTTGTGTTAAAATACCCTAAACTAAAGCAATAAAAGGTTTGATCTAAAATACCCTAAACTATAGCATAGTAGAAATGTTGTCTATAAGAATGGATATTCTTGTAAGGCCCACCATATAGACTTGGTGAAAATCAAGCTATGCTCGCCAAGACTATTGGATTCAGCAAAGAAAGAGTGTTCTCCCTCTAGGATGTATATTCTAACCAAATGATTCTTATTAATATAAGGTGATCTCAAGATTGTTGGAATATATTTATCAATAAGGAACATCATATTAGTGGGAATTCATGAGAACTTCCTAAAAATAATCTATTATGATTTAAATATTTAGATCCAAGCATTTAGGTTTACTTGGTATTATAAAAAAGGATGGGTATCATTATTGATTCATATAATATCAGATCAACAAAGAGTCATGAACATCATGAATGAAAGAAAAATGGAAAATAACATAGAAGTTCAGAAAACCCATTCAAGGATACCATGTGATATGATAGATCTCCACATTTTTTAGTCACTCCAAGAGTCCTGTCAAAATGGGGTCCATATCAATAATTGAAATGAAATAATATTTGTTCAGCTAAGCTAGCCAAGTTAATAAGAGACTAGAAAGAAGAATCAATTGAATTAAAAATTTTCACTCACCCCACCTCTTCTGCTTCTACCCTAGGATAGACGTCCCATTTCAAGATCCATCCACTGCATGGATTTTTCAAAGTAGATATGAATATACTAGAGTATCTCTGGGAAATTGGATGATGGGAAATATCACCACTATTCGGACCCAAGGGAGAGTTTTCCAACATATAAGACAAAGCATGGGGTCAATCCATGATTAGTCGGTCATCCTCAGTAATTGTCAAATGAATATAGTTAGAAGAAGTTGACACCTAGTGAGATGGTAGATTAAAATCTAAAGGGGTAATAGAAATATCTTCCAGCATGATGAACCCATATAGAGGATGTTGGTGTGATAGAGGATAATCTAAGAGCTTGGGTGAGAGGAACCTCTTCAAATCCTCATTATCAGAATCCATAAGATATTGGGGGTTAGCATTGTGGTTTCTAGCAATAATTTCCCTTTGATTGTCCATAGTATAAGATATTTGACATGATCTAGAGGCCATATGAACCAAAAATAAGTGGCATATATCAGATATTTAAAATAATTTTTTTTAATAGGAATGAACCGACAATATCATGCACATCACATTAATCAAAAATACATTTTTGAGTCACCTAAAAGGCTCTTGAATCACCTGAACTCTAAAGATCTCATGGGTTGAATAAACCCATAGGGCATCATGCAATAGTATGACCCCTAAAATACTCTTGATCATGTGACCATGACATGGTCATGTGAACTGAAAAACAGTCAAAGGATCATATGATCAAGCCAACAGAACTTGTGAAATAGTCAATACAATTGCATCCCCATGGTCAAAGTTAAAAAAATTACCAAGGAAAGGTTTAGGTATTGGTCTGAGTAGGTTCATTGGTGTAAGTAGTCATTTGTAGGAGTTCTTTGGAAATGGGATTGTGTAAAGGTCTCACAATCAGGTCATAAGACACGGTCTTGCGATATGGATACACGAAAGAAGTATGGAGAGTGTTCTGGAAGGATGAGTAACCGGTGAAATGAATATCTCTCTACCCCCCCTTATTTTTAGGGCACCCAGTTGAATACCAAACATCACCCAACAGAATAAGTGTCACCAAATAAACTTATTCAAGATAGTGACGAAGACTTAGGAGGGATTTTAATTTCCTAAAAAATGAACCCTTGTCCCCTTGGACATCGCTCCTGCGGGGAGAATTTGTTGACACCCTCCAAATGATCATAAAAAATCCATAAATGAAGAAATACTTAATTATATATATTATCATCCCCATAAAATAAAAGGAAGAAAAATGTGTCCAAGACTCGCAGATCACATAATCCCCTAAGGGAAATGTGATTTCTCTAGAATTATGAGGTCACAAGAAGGATCCATGCACAATGAATAACCTATGTAAGGTCATATATAGTCCCTTTTTACAAGTCCTTCTATTCTCATGAATATTCCCTAGAAAATTGTTGATCATGAAGTGGCAGTCAGATAAGCTCCCCCAAGTCATACGGATTTTCAACCAGTGGATGCCAGAAAAATCATCCAAAAGTCCTTTGAAAATGTGATTAAAAAATCCAAAAGGTGATAGCCTCTTTTGGTCATAGAATCCATGTGATGAATCTCTAATGGGGAGAATTATTATGATCAACAACATCCAAGAAAACACACAAGATCCCAAACCATTGTAAAATAAACAAAGGAAATAAAAGGGGAGGATGTGGGAGCTTCTTATGGTCGTAAACATCATGTGACGTGCCCCAAGTGATCTTCAAGAGGCCGCAAGCACCCAAAAATGTGCCTGCCTAATCTTTCAAAATCCCACCAGCATGTCGCCCTTATCACTTTAAGATTCTTAGGCATGTCTAGGTGACCCCACACCCCCCTTTGGGTCCTTAAGTACAAGCAGATGGAATTGTCCATGAAATACCCGCGCATCTACATATAACCTTATATTGCTCACTCAACGTATCACCAAGAGGTAAAGTGATTGTCTTTGACAACATTCATGCTATATTACAAGATCCCCCACCTTTGTAAATAAACAAAAGAAATAAAAGTGGGAGTATGTGGGAGAAACTCATGGTCATAAAACTCATGTGACATACCTAAGATGTCCGAAGCATAGTCTCACAAGACCGCTTCATAATCAAGTCCAATTTCATGAAATTCCTTAAAATATTCTTCCTTGTATCACATGAAGTCCAAGACAAGTCACCTAAGATCATTTGAATAGCTTTTAATATGATTCCTAATCTTGTGAAGGCACCTGGACATGTCAACCTGACAATATGGAAGTCCTTTATCATGTCTGTATAAGAAAACAATACCCCATTAATTGGATATAATCCAAATTAATGGGTGTTTATTGGATGGACTTGGGGTTTCTGAAAGACATGTGACTCCCCCAGAGTGATTCGCAGCAGGACCTCGTGAAGATGCGTGACATTGAGGCCCTCCACCGACTCCAATCTGGATTCATATGATATGAACCATGCAATGTGGAAAACAACCATTTTAGTGAGTCCTATAAATCACACACCCTATCATGGAAAATGAAACAATAATATCTTTGGATGGATGAACTCTTAAGACCTCGCACTAGCGCTAGAATAGATTTCTTAGAGCAGATAATATCATGATCAGAAAGTCTTCCTATCATGTAAGATCTAATGAACAAATGGAGAAATAATGTAGCAAGAATAATCACTTTACATGATCACTCATATATCACACGAAGGACTTATGGTGGGTCATGCAAAGAATATCCCACTCATTTTCTAAGTCACATGATATTTAAAACAAGATAAAACTAAAAAAATATAAGGAATTTGCATTATAAAGTCCAGAGCAAATACTAATGGTTAAGATATTTAAGAAAAAACATATACATTGATCCCCATGCGCTTTTCATAAACCAAAAATTTCATGCAACAACACCAGGGTATGACACCTAGATCTCATGAAACTCCTTTGGAATACAATTTGGATAATGTGAATTCCCCTGGACATGTAGAGAAAGTCCCACAGTGCCCCCTAGTCATGCCACCCTAGTTTCCTAGATCCCTCTGGGCTCGCCATAAAATCCTTGTGGTGTCCTTCAAACATGTATCCTGACTCATATGGAAATACTAGTACTCTTCAGATGAGTCTCGCGATAGCACCATGTCATTTCAACTGGCTCTCACAACACCCTTCAGACATGCCATCCAAATATAATGATAACCTTAGGACATGTCAGCTAAGACATGAGAACCCTCTGAGACATGTCACATTGACTCTCACAATGCCCTCAAAGTTTGTCATCCAAATTTTGTGATGGAACCAGGTAAATTTAGCTTGAACAAGTGATGCACTTTAAGCAGGCCAGCTAAGATCATGTGATGGATTCTAGGAAAATCCATACATGTCTCATGATATCCACTATATAAGTTAGACTTGATCATGGTAATACCATTGGACATTCCACATAGGATATATGAATTCCCTTGGAAAATTATACTGGATCATTCAATTGTCTTTTGACATATCAGGCATACATTCTCCGACAGATCAAGCAGATAGCCAAGGCATGATAAGTGGACAATCAACACATGTCAGGAATACTAGAAGTCCATGTCAAAAGGTAATACTTGGATTTGATATCATTTTTTATCCTCAGTGTGTATGCCCTGACTATAAGGGAAACCTCATAGTGTAATACCTGACCAATGAAGTATGAAAAATTTTATTCCTTCCATAACTATGATACATAGGACATCTTTCTAAGGCATGAGCTCTATATTAAACATCCTAAAGTTTGTCCTAGTATGTAATTCCTTTATCCGTATAAAATTATTTTTATCACTTTTTATCCCTTGTTTCTCACATAAATCACTGCTCTTGTGGTCTTAGGGAGCTTCAATGGACACATAATTAGCATCATGAATCTCTAATAGCTTGGTCAGTCTTAGCATGTAAGCCTCAATGTGTGGAATGATACAAATATTCCTCATATAAATGTATCTACCATGGGTTTAGTCCCAAGGACATGATCGAACTGTGATGAATCTGATTCTTTCCATAACCCAGATATAAAGGAAGAATTCCTATGGCCTAAGGCCATACTCAAATGAGAATCCACCATAGTGTAAGCCTCTTCATGTCTCTGAAATTTCAACCATTAATACCCAATTGTTCCCATGGGATGATCATCTTAACTCATCCCTCAGTGAACTAATAAACTAATTTAACTACAAGGAATCTGATTCCTTCTATAACCAGGATAAGTAGGAAACCTTCCTAAGCCTCAATACCAAACTCAAATGGAAATCCATATCAGTGTATGGCTTTTCATTTCTCTGACATTTCAATCATTAGGACCCAATCATTACCATGGGATATTTTATTACCTCATGCTTCATTGGACTAAGAAACTAGCTAAATTATGATAAATATAATTCCTTCTATAACCAGGATATGTAGGACGTCTTCCTAAGAATCAAGATATATATTAAAAATCCCAAGAATTGTCCCAGTATATAATTCTTGCATCCCTATGCAATGAGACTGATCACTTGCTATCCCTTGTTTCTCACACTGAGCATTGCTCACATGGGCTTAAGGAGCCAAAATGAACACATAATTGGCATCATGAATCTCCACCCACCAGGTAAGTATTATAATGTAATACCCAATGAGTGGAACAATACAAATATTCATCATATAAGGGTATATACCTTGGGGTCAGTCCCAAGGGCATGATCGAACTATTATATCTCTGGTTCCTACTATAACTTGTAGACAAAGGATGTATCCTCAAGACTAAAGCTCAAATATCTTGTTATTAAGAGCCCGTACATATTTCCTTTTTGTATGATGTTAAACTGCATAGGTTTAACGAACTTTTTGGGTTTTTATTCAAGTAATAACTAGAATATGTAGGACACATCATAATGGCTCAATAACCTCCTAAAAATATTATTCACCTCGTTGTATGGAAGAAAATTATGAATTGCTCAATTATACGACTTCATTATATAAGAAAAAATTAATCATTAAGAAATGAATGAATAGACTTAGATACATTAAGATGGATTAAATAATGAGATCCCCCTTAATTTTTTGCATAAAATAGAATTAATATATAATTTTTTGGTTAGGGTAACTGGTCCATTATCAGGATTAAGAATAGATTATATAACATGTATTGAATATATAAGAGAGTACTAGAGTAGGAAAAAATTCTTCCCCCCAAGGTTGTGATGAGTCCGACCTCCCATACTCTCGACCAATTCAATGCCCTAAGCATCATTGGGTCTGAAACCCCAATTGATAACCTTCATTTTGAATGTAGGTCTGTACCCAGTTATGGATGCGGGAATCATTGGGTGTTTTTGTTAAGAACGAAAATGGCGACCCAATGTCAATGATTGTGCAAGAAATAACCCCCCCCCCCCCACAATCATCCATCAGGACAAACTAAATGCACCTAGAGATCACCTCTTCTATGTATAAATAGATGCATAATCATTTTTATCTCTCTTCACAATAGTAAGTTATGGTTTCATATCTAGAATAGGTTTCAATACTTCTTATTCACTACCCAAGAACTTTTTCACAACACTTCCCTTTATTTTTTTTCTTCTACTTTTCCTCTTCTATTATAGTTCATAGAAAGACTTCACTGGTTATCTTCCTTATCCATTTTTGACATCAATGTACAGATAGGAATACACTAGTTCATATTAACTTCATTCAACATATAATTCATCTTTAGGAGAAAATAAGTGTTGGATCACTCTTCTTTTTTATAATCATTTTTTATTCTTTAATTCAAAACCAAAAATCCTCACACCTTCTTTTCTACTTCTAATTCACACTCAATAGAATTAGATCAAAAAATACATATCAGTCACATTTTTAACTAATTAAAATTAGAATTTAAAAAATCAAATTCAAATAATCTTCTTAAACATATCCCTTAGATCAACTTCCTTTTAATCATCATTACAGAGTTCATATTTGAAGTTATTATAAAAAAAACTAATAACCAAACCTATCAGATGAATCCAAGTCATCAAGGTTAATCGAAATTCACATTTTTTCTAATATCACATAATTGACTCATCCTTTTTGGAATAGCATAATAGTACACAAAAATTATTTTTTAACTTCCTTAACACATTATATCATTATTTGATAATATAGCCTAGATGTCTTCCAAAGTCCATTGGTATGAAAATAAATAATCTAACTCCTTTTTACTGTGGAATCCTCTATTAAACTATGATAAAACTTTCTCTCCATGAGTTGTGGTGTGTTACATCACTTATAATAGAGACTCCTTCAAAATTACAGAGGTACAAAAAATATTCAGTTCCTATCCTCTATATCAGGGTCCTTCTTTTGTGATATAAGCACATCATCTTGATATCCATTTTGAAATGATGGTCTTTTATTGTGTAGAGTTACTCAAAATTATATAAAAATAAAAACTATTCTTGGACTACTTTATGTTGTATCCATATCCTTACAGTATGGATTTCATCAAAGAGTCAGGGCCACCCAAAACTGACTCAGTCATCTTTGAATCATATTATCTATTTTACATTTCAAACCTTCTTCTTCAATAAAATTATATGGCACAATCATAAGATTGGAATCATAATATTTATTCCTTCAATATATATAATCATAAACTCCTTTCATGATATATAATCACAATATATTAGCATAAAAATTTCCTAAATTAGTATCCAAACATAATTAACTCGCAATTAATGTGAGTTTGAATATGATTTATTAATTTTTAATAATACCTAACACAATGAATCGCGTCCATTCCATACTCTTTCTTCATCCAACTTATCCAATATTTTTTTATTCAAGAATTTTTAAAACACTAGAAAAAATTACCATTATTATCAATAAATGGACTTAAAGAATAATTCCAAACCTCTTGGTTTCCTTTATTGAAATATAAAACATAAGATCAAATTAAATATTTGGATGGCTTCAATCCTCATCCAACACTTGTCGATGAAAACTTCAACAACCATTCATCATAAAAATATAAAATTATTACTAGTAAATTATCTACAGAACATAAATCTTAAAATAACTTTTTCCTTCAATAATAAGAAGATATCCCAATTATTTCAAGGAAAGAGCTTCAGAAATAAATCCAAACCAATCCTCCAATATAAGATCTTAAAACATTTAAAACAAGTTGAAAATTTATTGGTAAATTATTCAATAAAAATCATAGAATATCTATCATTCATAATAAACACTTCATCACCTCCATCTTCATTCAAAATCAAAGATATTTATTATTAAATACAATATTGATCCATTCATAATTAACACTTCATCTTCACCATATTAATTCACCATCTAAGATGTTTCTTCTTTTTCACAATATTGATCCATTTATAATCAATATTTCATCAAAACCATATTCATTCAACATCCAAGTTATTTCCTATTTTCCACTATATTGACATCAATGGAAAACTATTTATTCATTGAAAACTATTGACATCAAATAAAACACAAAAAGTGGTCTCCACAATCTCCTCCCTTTTAGTTTTTTGGAAATAGCTACCTCAAATATGATATGTAAATATGTTCAACTCCACATCATTCATTATATTCTCTCTCATTCACATCAATATTTTAGTAAAATTTCTCACTCCCCCTTTATCATCAATATCTATCATTTTACTTCATCTACCACTTATTGATAACAAATAATAATAACTTGGGAAATAATGGTTTCATTAGATACATATCAATGTTTCATAAACCATTCTACTCTGATTCTACATAAGTCATTCTCAGTGTATAAAACAAGATGGTTTGGTTTAGATAACAAAGATATACATTAAAAAAATAATATGATACAAAATTAAAACAGATACTCAAGTCTTTATTAGAGAATATCAAAAAAAATTAGCTAAAACAATTTATAATACCAATTGAAGTGTTTTGATAGGAAAACATTGATACTAATTCAGATACACATTTCTCATATCAACTTGAATTTTCTGCACTCACTTTAATACATGGGTTAAAAACATTCAATGATAATGTTTCAGGACTAAAATAGTTTTGAACCTTAATCAATCTTTTAAAATTTATGTCATTGTTTAAATTTTATTTCTCCCTCTTAATAACAGGTTATTATTGCAACACCACAAGGATTTATAAATAAATTCATGAAAAATTGAGTCTCTAAAAAACACCACTTTTTTATAACCTAGCTATTAAACATAATTTTTCCACCTCTATGATTTGAATTTTGAAAAACTGACATACACGGTTGCGTTCAGTAAGATATTTAGAGTCTAAAAAGAAAAAATTAATTTTTGGTGAATATTAACATACCCTTAGGAATATTAATATGAACATTATGAATAGTAAACCATATTATTATTTTATTTTCTTAAGTTTATAATGTAATGAGATCTTGATTAATTTTTCAAGGTGATATAAAACGAATTATAGTTTTAAAATTGTTATTTTTCAAATAAATTGTGATTTTATTTAAAAATTAAATTAATAATATTTAGAAAATTAATTTTAAAAAATTCAGTTAATTTTTTAATTCTACACATCAAAAAATGATTAGGGTTAATTTTTGGGATTATTCTGAAATACTCGAAATATTGATGAATAGTAAAATACGGTAATTTACCGTATATATACATTATCAGCTAGATTCACTATTCATAAAATCATGGTTGAAGTAAGAACATTTGGTTAGAACTTAAATGAACTTATTACTATTATGGGTAACATTAATCAATACTAATGGTTGTCTTGAGGAAAATAATAATATTATGAATAACATATTCACAAATCACCCCTCTCCTCCACTATAAAAACCCCCCTCACTCCCTCTTCTCTTGACTCCACTCAAGCCTTGTTACTTGTCTAAATTAAAACCAAATATCCTCCAAATATCCTTCCCCTTATTCATCAGCCTTTTGTCTCATAAAAAGACCCAAACCTCTCCCCTAAATAGGTTCTCAAGGAAGATTACTTCACAAGGTAAATTCCTCTTCTCATTTCTTTTATTTCAAGTTCCTTTATTTTCATTTTCTTTACTCACATCCTTTCATAAAATTTTTGTGATGACTCCAGTTACTTACATGTAATGTAATGTTGTTATTATAAAGGAATAATTCTTCATCATATCTCCTTTCTCCTTCTTTTATACTAGAAATTAAAACACCATCCGAGATGTGTTAATTTATCACATTCAAGAACGATGAGTTTTCAATTTCTATTACCATATTCAATTCTGGTCATGAAACCATTTTTATGGTTGAAACAAGAAATAATATTTGTACTATAACTTATATAATGTTCTTTAATCCTTTATTACACATGATATTAAATTATAAATTAAAATTAGTTCTTTGTGATCAAAAACCACCAATTAACCCAAGCAATTGTCATTAATGTTTTATATAATGACTAATCTTCACTCCCAATAACCAAATTTTTTTATAAAAATATAATATTTTATTTTTTCACTAAAAAAATTCAACTTCTATTATGGAAACCCATTCTCATTATACATTCTATCTGTACATTAATATCAGTAAATCAATCATGAAAACCAAGGAAGAAAACACACCAAAACCATGAAATTGAATCTCTAAACCCATAAAAAGGCCATGAATGAACCTAAATAAGGTTACAATAAATCAATTTCATGTATTGGAGGTTATGTAATCATTAATTTATGAATTTAAATTTTATTATTCAGTTCATTAAGATCATGTGAGGAACACCTTTGTACTTAAGATAAGGGTTTTACACCCGAACCTCCATTTTCATTCGGGTTACTTTTATTATATACTTACCTCAATTAAATTATTATTCATTCACATTTACTCTTCATAATTTCTTTTTGAATTATATATATATTTTCTAACTAAAATCATACTTTAATTTATGGGGAGTTATATGTTTAAAAAGGATCCTTCAAAAATTCTTCTTGAAATACAGTCTCATTTCAAAGGAATATCCCGAATTCTTACATATTTTCAAGGGAACTATATAATTTTTTTTAAGAAACCATTATTTTTATAAAATATCTTATTTAATTATTATAATACTATCTTAATTAACTTCTTTTTTTTATGCAAAGACTTTTCCAAAAAAAATCTTCTTTTCAAAGTAAAATAGTATTTATCTCAAGAATTACTCGATGATTTTATAAGAGTATGTTCATCTATTTCAACACTCTTGTTGATTCTTATGTATGATATAATCTTCCATATTTAATTTAATATTTTATTAATATTTTGACTTTGGATTTACTATCTTAAAACCATTCACTAATTTACTTCGAATGGTTAGTTTTTATGCTTAATGTTCGGGGAAAGTTATTTACATTTCATATGTTAGTTTCAATATGAATGTATATGTCGTTTATGTTTATGCCCATTCATATGAGGAATTAATTGGACTTAATAAGTGATGGGTGGGTCTCTATAAAGCGCCATCAATTCATCGGTAGGTCTCATGATACAAACTATGGTTTTCGCACAAGGCCTTAACAGAATGATTATTTATGGTCTTGGCACGAGTCCATGATGGTGTGGTTATGTTGTATGGAATTATGAATTACCTCATTATGAAACTGGTATTTGAAAGATCATGAGGTTATTTTACTTGTATAATATCCATGATTATGTTTTATTATGGAATTATTTATTCATCTCTTATTACTTTCATAATGTGTTCAAGTTCATTTTTTAAAGACATGTGTTTTTACTTATTAACCATGCCTAATGTTTATGTTTATAATATATTCTATTTTATTACTTATCATTACTGATCATTTTAGCTCACCCATTTCTTATGTTTAATTTTCCTAGTACCTGAAGTGGAATATTATGAATGACAAGCAGAAATAACCTTGGATTTATGTATGTTGTCAATGTATTTCCTAAAAAAATTTCTTTCTTTCAAGTTGTGATGTTGAACTTATGTATGTATCTGTTTTCCAAAGATACTAAACTAATCAGTACTTCAGGATTCATATTCCTTGTTTATATAAAAATGTAATAAAATAATGCACCGACTTTGAGCAATTGGGGTTGGTTCCTTACAGATGGCATCAGAGGAATTTTAGTAGAAAACTTGGAAACTAGATTTAGAAAACATATATTAGAGAACCAATCCCTAAGTTAGTCTTTGAGGTTAAACATACAATAATATCGTGGAATTTTTGGTAAGGAATAGATTATATGGATCTTTATAGAAAATAAATCCATTTCTGGATACTATTAGTGGAAGTCGTTTTGGAATAGATATACCTAGGAGTTACAACTCTGATAAGGAGTTTTAGGCTTGACCCGGGGTATCCTGGTAAATGACAATGGGCCTTACTACTCATCAGGTTTGACACTCCTAGGAGATATTCTTAAGATAATTCACATTTTCTTTACAAGACGCTATGAAGGATTTAAATGTAAATTCTTTCTCAAAAAACCATATTTATGATTATGAGATTAGCTATGTGTATAATTTCAATCTATGATAAGTATTTTTCTACATTGAGATTATACATTATGATTCATAACTTAATTTAGTGTATGTCATTATTTAGAAATGGAACCTAGTAGAAGGAATGGAAAACGTATTAACGTGTGTGTCCCATATATGGATTTACCTAAGATAAACGATAATGATGTTGGATCTGGTGCTATGACTGGTGCTGAGAAACTTATAACTATACTAAGACAGCTGACTCAGGTTATGAATAATAACCTTACCCATATGGATCATCTATACCCACAATGAGGGGGATCTATGTTAGAATTCTTTATGAGACAATAGCCTCCATCAATTAATTAGACTACAAACGCATTCATAGTGGAGCAGTAGATAAATTCATTAGAGAAGATATTTCTTACTTTGGGATGTAATGAAAGAGAGAAGGTTTTCATGGAAGTTTATCAATTATCGAGAGATGCAAATTAGTGGTGATATTTAATCCAAAATAAAAAAGGATGAGAAAGAAATAGAATAAATGTAATGGAGTGATTTTTAGGAAATATTATTAGAAAAATACTTCCCTCATGAACAACAAGCAGATATAGAAAGGCAGTTTCTAAATCTAAGGAAAAAAGAGGATGAGAATGTTGCAAAGTATGAGCTAACTTCACAAGGTTATAAATACATGACATGGACTACATATGTAATACAAGGAGAAAGATTTATCAATTCTTTGATGGTTTAAAACCATTCCTCTGAAGGGATCTAGTCACATAATGTTTATCATCATATAATGATTTAGTCTCAAGTGTTATCAATATGAAAAAGGAATTCTCTAAGTCTTATTATTTTAAGGGAAATAAAAAGAAGAAGAGAGCAGCTGAAAACTATGGAAAAGGAAATAAAAAATGGGGAAGAAGAGAAGAGTTGACCTTACACCCTGTGATAATTGTGGGAAGAGACAACTGGGTACTTTTATGAAGGGTATGGGTGTTTGTTACAAGTATGGAGAAACAGGCCACCTATCCCGAGATTGTAAGGGGAAGAAGGAATATACCAATGTTCAATCCTACAATTGCAGGGATAGGGGACATTATGATAATGATTATCCTAGGTGTCAAGGAAATGTTCCCCAAAGAAGGCCAAGGGAGAAAGGCTAAGCTTATGCCTTCACAACTGCAGAGGTTAAAGTTCCTAACAATGTAGTGGTAGGTACTTTAATCATCTCCTCAAAATTAGAAAAAGATTTATTTGATTCTAGATCATTTAATTCTTGCATATCATCCCAATTTTCTAATAAAATTAGATATTTCCTATTTCATTTAATAAGGGATTTTTGAGTCAAAACATTTAAGGGAAGTATCATTGCAACAAAGTTGTGCCAATAATTCCCCGTTATGATATATAAATGTGCTTTATCTACTGATGTTTTTATCATACCCATGATTTAATTTGATATAATCCTCATTATGGATTGTATTTCGAACCATGATGCAAAAATTTATTGCAAGAAGAAGGAGGTTACAATTTTTGAGGATGATGTGGAATCCCTTATCTTTAGGGAGGAAACATCACCATCTGATTTTCATCAAGATATACCCCTAGTATCTCTAATGATTTCAATTACTGTGGAGGAAGAGAATGAAATAACTATGGGTGAGGAAAGGAATGTTCAAATATAGTACGTACCTATTATGGAAGAATATGTTTATGTGTTTTCGGAGGATTTACCTGGACATCCTCTATAGTGGGAAATTGATTTTTTTATTAAGTAAATGTCTAATTAAAGTCCCATATCAAAGACCCCTTATAGAATGGCCATTGTGGAATTAGTAGAATTGAAGAAACAACTAGAATAATTAACTGATAAAGGATTTATTCTCCCTAGTGTGTCTATATGGGGAACCTCTATCCATTTCTTTAAAATGAAAGATGGATCTATGTGGTTGTGCATCGACTACAGGGAGATCAATGCCATAACAATAAATAACAAGTATCCCCTACCTCACATTGATGATTTATTTGATCAAATTCATGGAGCCCAATATTTTTCAATGATTTAACTTTGATCTGGATATCATTAGTTTCGAGTAAGAAAGGAATAAATTCCAAAGACAGAATTTTGAACCAGATAGAGGAATTAAGAGTTTACAGTAATGCCTTTTGGACTGACTAATTCACCATCTATCTTCATGGATATAATGAGTAGGATTTTTCAAGGAATATCTTTATGAATTTGTGGTGGTATTTATGTATGATATCTTTGTATACTCCAAAAGCTTCTAAGATCATGAAAATTACTTACGCACTATTCTGTAGACTCTTAGAAGAAATTAATTATATGGGAATTTTAGAAAGTGTAAATTTTGGCTTCAATAAGTTTCCTTTCTTGGCCAAATTTTCTCTAAGGATGGATTATCTATTTTCCTTTGAAGAGAAAGGTTGTTCATGAATGTCATACTCCAATGAACATAACTGAGATACATAGTTTTATTGCTTTAGAAAGTTATTATAAGTGTTTTATTCAGAACTTCACCCATTTAGCTAACCCAATGACCAAGATTATATTTAAATGGGTTAAGTTCGTATGGAAAAAAGAATGTGAGGAATTTTTTTAATAATTGAAGAGAATATTCGTGAATTCTATGATCCTAACTCTACCATCGGGGAATGATTTTTTGTGACCTATAATGACCCATCAAAGATAATACTTGGTTGTGTCCTTATGTATAATAATAGAGTTATTTCCAATGAATCAAGGTATTCAAAAATTCATGAAAAAAACTATCCTACTCATGATCTTGAGTTAGATTCTATGATATTTTATTTAAAAATATGTAGACACTATCTCTATGGTGAAAGATTTGAGATATATACAGATCACAAGAGTCTGAAGTATGTATTCTCATAGAAAGAACTCAACATGAGTCAGAGGTGATGGATCAAACTACTCAAGGATTATTATTGTTCCATAAACTACCACCCATGAATGTAAAATAAGGTAGATGATGCATTGAGTAGGAAGGATCATGGAGTTTTAAACAAAATGAGGATTGAAAGAGATCTTGTATTCATGGATCTAATAAGGATGGACATGGGAATTATCAAAGAAGATGAAACATCATTACTTTTTCAATTGGTTTCCCAACCATCTTTATTAGAAAGGAATAAAATCTCTTAGTCTAATGATGAGAACCTTCTAAAGAAAATTAATGTTGTGAAATATGGTAAGTTGGATGACTTCATATGTGAATATAGAATTATGAAATTTGGGAAGAGGCTATGTGTTCCCTCTATACCTAAGCTGAAAAGGTAGTTATTAGATGATGCCCATGGCTCAAATTTCTCTATACACCCTAGTAGCACTAATATTTATAGATATTTTAAGGAACATTTCTAGTTGGACAACATGAAATGGTAAATTACTGATTATGTAACAAGATGTTTAGTCAGTCAACAAGTGAAGGCTGAACGACACCATCCTAGATGATTCATGCAAACTCTACCAATTCCTACATGAAAATGGGATGACATCACCATGTATTTTGTCACTAAATTACCCAAAACTCCAAGAAGGAATGATGCAATATGGGTAATTGTGGATCGACTTACGAAATCTTCACATTTCCTTGCTATAAGAGAGGATTTTACACTAGAGATCCTTGCATGAGTCTATATCAATGAAGTTGTGAGACTTCATGTAGAACCTCTCTCAATTGTTTTTGACCGTGATCAACAATTTATATAAAAATTATAGAAGAGTCTTCATAAATCCTTGGATACTGATCTTAGATTGAGTACTGCTTATCACCCTCAAACTGACGGGAAATAAAAAAGGATGATCAAAACTTGACATGTTGAGATCATGTTCACTTGATTTTAAAGGTATATCGGATCATTATTTACCTTTGATGGAGTTTTTATACAATAATAGTTTTTATTCAAGAATTAAAATGGAACCATATGAAGCATTATACAAAAAGAGATGTAGTACACCAACATGTTGAGAAGAAGTTGGTGAAATGAATCTTGTGGGTCCAAAGCTTGTAGAGGAAACAACAGTGAAGGTAAAGACTATTAAAGTCCATATCAGAAAAGATAAAAAATTTATGCTGATAATCAAAGTAAGGATTTTGAATTTCAAGTGGGAGATCATATTTTCTTAAAAGTATCTCTATGGATGGGTCTTAAAAGATTTGGGAAAAATGGAAATTGAGCCCCAGGTACATAGACCCTTTTAATGTTCTAGAAAGAATTGGAGTTGTTGCATAACATTTGGCTATACCACCTAGCTTGTATAAAGTGCACAATTATTTCCATGTCTCATTGCAAAGAAAGTACATTCCAGACCCAACATATATCCTGAATTCTGAAGGTATAGAATTAGAACCTCACCTATTTTACTGTGAAGAGAATTTATGAATTTTGGACACTAAAGAATAGGTGTTAACTAATCAGATGACTCAACTGGTAAATATACTTCTGAAAAATCATAAAATTTAAGAGGTAACATGGGATCCTGAAGTGCTTATGATGAATAACTACCCAAATCTTTTTTTGAGGTAACATTCTGGTAATTTCGAGGATAAAATATTTGTAACGAGGGGAGAATGTAACACCCTAAGGAATTATAAATAAATTCATGAAACACTGAGTTGATACAAAACAAAATTTTCTTATAACCTATCTGGTAAACATAATTTTTCCACCTCTGTGATTTCAATTTTGAAAAACTGTCACACACGATTGCATTCAGTCAGATATTTAGAGTCTAATAAGACAAACTTAATTTTTCATGAATTGTAACATACCCTTATGAATAGTAATATAAAAATTATGAATAGTAAATCATATTATTATTTTATTGTCTTAAGGTTATAATGTAATGATATCTTGATTAATTTTTCAAGGTGATATAAAATGAATTATAGTTTTAAAATTGCTATTTTTTGAATAAATTATAATTTTATTTAAAAATGAAATTAATTTCTAGAAAATTGTTTTCAAAAAATATAGTTCTTTTTTGAATTCTACATGTCAAAAAATGGTTTGGTTGAATTTTTTGGAATTTTTCTGAAATACACGAATTTTTGATGAATAGTAAAATAAAGTAATTTATCATATATAGTCATTATAAGTTAAATTTACTATTACTAGCATCATGGATGATGTAAGAACACTTGGTTAGAAATAACATTCCATTATTACTCTTATGGGTAACATTGATCAACATTATTGGTTGTCTTGATGGAAATAAGAAAATAATTAATAAGATATTCACAATCACCCCTCTCCTCCACTATAACCCCCCCCCCACTCCCTCTTCTCTTTACACCTCTCAAGCATTGTGCCTTGTCTAAAGTCATCCCAAATCTCCTCCCAAGAACCTCACCCACTGTCATTAGTCTTTGGTCTCATAAAAAGACCAAAATCTCTCCCTGAAAGAGGCTCCCAAGGAAGATTACTTCAAGAGGTAAATTCCTCTTCTCATTTATTTTATTTCAAGTTCCTTTCTTTTATTTTTATTATTAACCTTATTTTATACAAATGTTGTGATGAATCTAGTACCTTAAATGTACTATAATGTTTTTATGATAAATTAATAATTCTTCATCGTCTCTCAATTCCCCTTCTTTAATACTATAAATTAAAACACCATCCGAGATGTGTTAATTTATCACATTCAAGGACGGTGGGTTTTCAATTTCAATTACCGTCTTCAATTCTGGTAATGAACCATTTTTATGGTTTAACAAAGACATAATATATGTATTATAACTTCTTTAAGGTTCTTTAATCCTTTTTTACATATGATATTAATTTATAAATTAAAATGAGTACATTGTGATCAAAAACTGCTAATTAACCCAAATAATTGTCATTAAAGTTTTATATAATGACTCATCTTTACTCCCAATAACCAAATAAATTTTATAACCATGTAATATTATGTTTGTTCACTAATAACATACAAATTATTTTCTTTAAAACCATTCTCATTATACATGTTTATCCATGCATGAATATCAGTAAATTGATCATGAAAACCAAGGAAGAAAACACTCTCAAACAATGAAATTGAATCTCTTAACCCATCAAAAGGCCATGAATGAACCTAAAAAATTATAACAAATCAGTAAAATCTATATTATGTTATGTAGTCATTAATATATGAACCTAAATTTGATTATTCAGTTCATTAAGATCAAGTGAGGAACACCTTCGGACTTAAGGTAAGGGTTTTTCACCCAAACCTCCATTTTCATTCGGGTTACTTTTATTATCTACTTAACTCAATTAAATTATTATTAATTAATATTTACTCCTAATACTTTATGTGTGAGTGATAAATATATATATTTTCCAACCAGAATCATACCTTCATTTATGGGTAGTTATATGTTTAAAAATGATCCTTCAAAAATTCTTCCTGAAATACAATATCGTTTCAAAGGAATATCCTAAATTCTTACCTATTTTCAAGGGAACTCTATAATATTTTTTTGGAAAAAATTATTTTTTTAAAATCACTCATTTTATTATGAAAATACTATCTTACTTAAATTATGTATTTATACAAATACTTTTCCAAAATAACTCTTCTTTTCAAAGTAAAATAATATTTATCTCAAGAATTACTCAATGATTTTATAAGAGTATCTTCATCTATTTCAACACACTTATTGATTATTATGTTTGATACAATCTACAATATTTAATTTAATGGTTTATGATTATTTTTAATGGGGATTTACTATCTTAAAACCATTTACCAATTTACTCTGAATGGTTAGTGTTTATGCTTAATGTTTGTGGAAAATTATTTACATTTCATATGTTTATTTTAATATGAATGTATATTTTGTTTATGTTTATCCCCATTAATATGAGGAATTCACTGGAATTAATAAAAGGTGGGGCCTTTTATATCCCCTCTATGCATCGGTATGTCTTATTAGACAAACTATGGTCCTGAAACAAGACCTTGACAAAATGATTATTTATGGTCTTGGCACAAGGCCTTGACGGTATGGTTATGATGTCCGGTATTATGCATTCCCTCATTATGAAACCAGTATTCAAAGCTCATGAGGCTATTATAATAGTAGAATACCCATTATTATTCTTTATTATGACATTATTTATTCATATCTTAGTCCTGCCATAATGTGTTCAAGTTCATTTTTTAAAGGCATGTGTTTTTAGTTATTCACCATGCCTAATGTTTATGTTTATGATATCTTCCGTTGTATTGCTTACCCTTACTAAGAATTTAATCTCCCCCATTTCTTGTGTTTAATTTTACCAGGACATGAAGAGGTATATTATGAATGATATACAGAAATAACCTAGGAGTTATGGATGTTTTCAAAGGAGTTTCTAAATTGTTTTTCCTTTCAAGTAATAATGTTAAACTTATGTATGTATCTTGTTTCCAAATCTACTAAACTACTCAGTAATTTCGGATGCCTGTTTATTGTTTATATGCTAATAAAATAAAATAAGGTATTGGATTGGGTAACTGGGGTCAGGTATTTGCAATTATTTTAGTTACCAAGTATGAGAAACTTAGAGAAACATACATTTTCAATGACACTATTTTCAATCTATTTTAAAAATTATTTGATTTATAAAGAATAATAATCCTAGAAATTTATTATTAATTATTATTCACTTGTATCCCCCACAAGGAGATTCTATAAACATTATTCATAATGGTGAGTCTCTTCAATAGATATACTTCAATAATTCCATGATGAGAATAAACCAAAATAGAATTCTACATATGGCTGTCTAGATTTGAAAAATTCTAAATATTCACCAAGGATGAACTTCTTCAATGAACGTTTTTTATAATACCAAATATATGTTCATACTAGTATGGAATATTTTTCAATCTATTGACAACAGATAATAGAAACCACTTCCTTTAAATATATCAAAGATGATATTATCATAATTTATTTCAAAATACCAATGGATAAATCAACCTTAGATAGTGACTTCTTCAAGGGATGTTATCCAGTGTTGATAATTGATTCAAAATAAAACGTTTTTCCTATGATAAAATTATTTACCTTTAATTACAAACATTTTAAGCACATATAAAACACACAAATGTTTATGGTAATAAGGTGTATCTTTTTTTTCTCAATGTAAACATCATGTTTGAATGATGTTTTCAACCATGTTTCCCCATTCTTCATGCATCCATAACTGATCTTCAAATAATATTTTTCCTTTGGTAGAATGGATCTCTTAAAATAGACATATTTTTTTGTGATATATCATCCTTAATATCTAGTAGTTCCCTTATCCTCTTTAGGGAATATTCTTATGCTTTAAAAATAGTTAAATGAAATTATTTTTCTAGTCATCTTGCATCTCCTGCATAGAATTTCTTTTTCATGGGGGTTTTAATTTATCAACAAAATCTAATGAAATTAAACTTATTCATTTGGAATTTATTCTTATCCTTTGGCACTATTTTTTCTTATGAATCTTCTATCTTTCTTGCTCTCTCTAAATCAATTGGCCATATAATTAAAATATCATTGGGTACATTGGAAATTTGTTTGTGTTCTCCAAATAGAATCTTGTACTCACTGGTTCTTTTAAATAATGAAATAATTTTAAAATTATTATTCATTATTTGGGTTAGTTTTTCCTTATGCATATTTTAAAAGGGAAACAATTCCTTTTTTTAAAGCTTCATGGGAGTAATCTAGTTTACAACCTTCTTCAAATTCACACCCAATGGTGACTCTTTATACTTCACTAAATTTTGTGGTGTTATTTTTAAATCTGATTTTGATACATTATTATATTTACATGCACCAATTTTATGACCACACTCATTAAAAACCTTGTAGATATTTACATGTTCTTCAACTTTGTTGGAGATAGACAGATTCTTTTCCATTAATAGATGTTTCTTTTTCTCTAGATTGATTTACCTTGACATAATAATATTATAATCCTATAAAATAGATAAATTTAACTAAAAATTCAATACCATATTCCCAAATCCATTACACCACCATTTTTTTAATATATCAATATTTTAAAAGACAGACTATGTTCGATAGTGTATAAGATATGCAACAATGATCTTAAACAAACCATGAAATATTATTATTTAAATATTACTTTTATAACCTACCCAATGAATTGGAGGGTATGAATAGTAATAAACAATATTATAATATATATATATATATATCATAACAAATGAAAATTTATTTATTACTGATTAGGAAATAAGCACTCATTTTTTAGTAAAGTCATCAAAAATATGTTTTCTACAAAAATGGTTTGAAATCTTTTTGTGAGTGATTATTAAAATTAAGTTATGGAACTTTTCAATATTTTATTTGATAAAAATGATTTAATTTTTTAAATCATCATGTAAAAATAATCATAGTGTAATTTTTTGGTATTTTTTTTGAAAATATTAATTTTCTCATGAATAGTGAAAATTACATTTTTTATAGAAAACTATATTTTTTCGTCAAGAATTTAAAAGGTTATATTTTGTTTTAAAATGTTTTATAAGAAAATTTAGTTCTATTATATTGTTAATAATCCAATAAAGTTCATCGGAATCAATTTTATGGTTGAATTTGGTATAAAAATATGTTTATACTTAAAAATAAATTTTTTTTAAAAAACAGTTTTTGGTTGTGTTTTTCATTTTAATATTAAATTAATTTTTAAAAACTCTATAAATTGAATCCTAAGAATTGGGTTTCATATTTTTAATTATTATGTAAAAATTGTGTAAATGGGTCACTTTTATTTTTGTTCATTATGAATAGTAACCATAGTAAGTAATTGTCACCATAGTAAGGGTAAATCAGGTAATAAAGGTTAAAATTAACATAATAAGGGAAAATAAATGACCTTTACACATTCATTTATCATATTAGATGATTAGATTTTGAATATTTCAATCAAATTTATGAAATGTGGTAGCTGTTTTCAATATTTATTTTATTTTTACTTCTATAACATTTAAGTAAAAGTTAAAGTCAAAAATGCAGCTTTCTTGCGTTTAATATCTATAATATTTTGTGGCATGGATAAAAACAAATTATGTTTGGTTATAAAATTTTAATTGAAATATAAATTATTTTTTATCTTGTTAGTTTATTTAAAAAATTTATTGTTTAAATAATTACCTTAAATATTTATGCAACGCCAACACGGTATATATTCAATTAATAGGAAAATAAAATTAACGACTCTAAAAATGTGAAAAGTAATATAATATGAATTAATTATTGTTTTCCATTAATTTTTTAGATAAAAATATCAATTTGTTGATGTGTTAATGTATTAAATTTGAACTATTTTTCTATCATGTTGTTTTTAAATTAAAATTAAAAGAATATTTCCAAAAATGTCATTAATGATATTTTTTATATATAATATTTTATTAGATGATTTCAAATTACTAAAAATACTATATTCAGATAATTTACTTGGATATGGTTTGAAATATCAACCATGGTCCATTTAATTTCCAATTTTCATTTTATTATAACTATCTTAACCTCTAAATTTTAAAAAACATTGTGATCACAGTAATCGTCAAAAGGGTTAATGGAGGGTTAAAAATGATAAGGCTGAAAATATCACCTAAACTTAGATAATTTATATTTTATGAGATTATTTTTACTCATATTAATATTATATTATAATATAATCTATTTTTACCAATTTTAACATGAAAATTAATTTATATTAATCGAATACTTTAAGAATTTCCAAGAATTCCCTTCCCCTAGTTATAAAAGGGAACCCCCTCTCCTCTTTTCTTCACACATCAAGAACCTTTTTATGGTAAAATACCTAAAAAAATCCATTACTAACATCAATTACCACATTTTTAGGTTATATTTTTGGTATAACACCAACATTAAAGAGCATAAGGTATAAAAATTTGAGGTTGTCTGAATAAGAGGTGTGGCTTTTAACTCAATGTTTTAATTTTATTTATTATAATAGCTCCATGAAATCTTCTTAAATAATGATGAAATAAACAAATAATTATATTCAATATAATTAAATTTTTTATATTAATTAAATACCCTATATCTATATCATCTTCTATCAAATGGGAAATGAAATTGTTGTTCGTGCGTATGGCGAACTACCACCTCGGGAACCGATGTAATTTTCTTTCCATCACTACCTCTCACAACTAGTTATAATGATGGAAATAATGTATATGTATAAAATTAATGACATAATTATAGTTCATTAAAGATAATAAATCATATATTTTCTTACATTTTCATCTATTGAAAAATGATAATGTATTGTGAGTACGTGTGGATTACCACCTCCACGAAGCGATGTGATTTATTTTTCATAATCACATCACATGGATATTATATATCATTGTATTTAAAGAAATGATATGATATTTCATATATATAATTATGATTTTATAAAGGTAAAATAATACTTATATTCTTCCCATAATGGTCATTGAAAAATGGAAACGTTACTTATGTGTATATACATCCTACTATCTCCATGATTGTATCATAGTTAATTTTTTATAAAAATAGTTCATGGTTGGTTTTAAAAATATTATTTTGTGTATATAGATAATAATTATTAAATTATTATTATTTTTTATATGATGGAATAATGACCTCAGTGACCATAGTCAACCTACCAAGTTCATTTTGGACATATGGGTTAAATATCATCAAAATGTCAAAAATGAACTTAAATGATAAAGTAAATGAGTGTAGCAAGGTAATAAATAAAGTAAAAGTAAAAATAAACATAAAAATGTTATTAAGAAATTAAATATTTAACATAAGTTTTTTATTTTGTAAGATAAAGAAACCATGTGACCAGTCAAACTCAAAGTAAGGGAAACTTTAACAGAAATCCTTATTTTAAATGTTTTAAAGATTTATTTTCAAAATATTTCTCTTCTTTGTCCATATTCTAAAAATTATTTTATGAATGTATTTATATGGATATAAAATAATTATAAAGTAAATTTTAAGTTTATTTTTTAATTTCATTCTAATGTTTTCAAAATAGAATCTTTTTACTGAGTGTTTTGACTTTATTTACAAAAGACAAAGGGAATGTTCTATTTTAATGTATACGACATCAATGTATTTTACCACAATGGAGACCATTATTTTATTTTTTTATTAATTTATAAGATTTAATGTTTTAAGAAAAGAAAAACCCAATTTTCCTTTATCTGGATTTTTATAGAAAATGGGATTTTAAAAAGGAAAGTGTATTTCAATATCTGAAAGTGCTTTACATATAGGTTAAAAACTATTTTTCAATGGTTTTATAAAGAAAAGTGTAAGAACAAAAAGGTTTTGTTTTTTATATGGTACCTAGTAATTATAGATGAATATAGTGTGAGCTCGATATCTCTTATACGAATGGGTGAGCCCAATACAGCTTATATGGCTGGTGATACCCATTATAGCTCTCCAATGTATTGGATAATGCCCCTTATCTTTAAAAAAAATAAGGTTTGGGTTAACCAAACTGGTTTATCTAATATAATTAATTAGTATCTAGTAATTTATGACATGAATTATGAATATGCTACTCTAATTCACCTAAAATTGTTTTCAATTTTCTTTATATGAATTTTAATGGTTAATTTTAGAAAAAAAGGTGTATGTTTTTGTTGTGGATATGATTTATTTCATATGGTTAATGAATATTTGATAGAGGTCTAAATTTTTTCAATGTACTAGTGTATTTTTTTCTTTTATTTCCCTCACTGATATTTTTATGCTCATGACACATTTTTAACTATTTTTCATAGGGTTTTAAGGATGATAAGGGATAAATATTAGGTTAATGAATTTTCCAACAACCACAACTATTATTTGATGTTTTTATTCCATTATAATATTTGATATTTTATTAAAATAAAAGCCTTATTTTACTTTTTTTATAGGTATTTTAGTTTTGAAATTGTTTTTTAAAAAGTAAAGGGTATTACAACATCTAAAAGTGTTTTTCATATAGATTTAAAAGTTTTTTTCAAGGGTTTTATGATGAAAAGTGAAAGAATAAAAAAATTTGTTTTCAACATGGTAAAAGGGGATTATAGATGAATAGAAGGTAAACTCAATACATATTATATAAATGGAGGATCTTGATACATCTTATATGAATGGGTGAGCCTAATACAACTTATACAACTAGTGATCCCTATTATATCTCTCTAATGTATTTGGTAATCTTCTTTAACTTAAAAGGAAAGAATGTGGGGGTTAACCTAAGTTTTTTACCTATAGATTTCACTAGTATCTAGTTATTTCTGACCCAGATTAGGAATATGATTCTCAAAGTCACCTTAAGCGGGCTTATATTTTATTTATTTGAGTTTTGAAGGTTTTCTTTGTGAAAAAAGTTTTGTGTTTATAATGTTGAAAGGATTTAATTATTGTGCATAATGAATATTTGATAAAGGTAAAAATTTTATGTGTTTTCATGTTTTCCACTAGATTAATGATTTTTTATTTTCTGAGAAATTTCTTATCATCCCACACTTTTAAATGTTTTTCAGAAGGTTTTAATGATGAGTAGGGACAACGATGAGGCCAAGATGAAAATTCTAAATATTTTTTATGAATAGAAACGGTATTTATTTTTAAAAGTTTTATATTATGAAAAAAATTAATACTTATTATGTAACACCCCGACCCTAGTTACCCAGAGTTGGTGCATTATTACATATCATTGGCATGATCACAAGGAAATAATGTCTCGAAAGACCGATCAGTTTAGTATTATTGGAAACAAGATTCATACATAAGTTCAACTTTACAACTTGAAAAGAAATGAAACATAAATATATTTCATTAGAAACATCCATTCCTCCAAGATTATGCCTGCAGGTCACTCATAACTATCTTCTTCATATCCTGGGAAAATAAAACATAAGAAAGGGGTGAGATTAAATGCTCAGTAAGGGTAAGTAATACAGTGTAAAATGACATAAATATTAAGCACGGTGAATAATTGAAACCACGTGTCTTTACCAATAATAAACATTAATACTTTTATGGAAAGAATATGAGTTGAGTAAATAATTCCATAATAAAACATAATCATGGTTATTCTACTAGTCGAATGACCACGTGAACTATCAATATTATTTCCATAATGACGGAATGTATAATGCCGGAAATTCTAAAATATTTTGTCAAGGCCTCGGCCAAGACATCTAAAAATGAATAAGGCCTCGGCCAAAACCATATATCAAATTGGGAAAGGGCCTCGGCCAATTCCACATCTAGTTGTCTCATGAGACATACCGATGCATCGAGGAGCTATAGAGGGCTCCACCCGTCACTTATTATTTCTAATACATTCCTCATATGAAAAGGTTAAAATATAACATAAATATTCATATTAAAACTAGCATACTAAATATCGATACATTAACCATAAATCATGAATGGTATAAAAATAGAACATCCACAGTCAAACATATCATAACTCACTCAATACAATATGGAAGATTTCATTATAATAAATCGACCTCAATCAAAAATAAAATCCAGTAAAGGATGCTGACATAGTTGAAAATGATGAGTAAATTTTTTTGAGAGAAATATTCTTTTTTTGAAATCATTTAAAATTCACACATTTATAAAGGAATTAATTTAAAAAATATTTTTGAATCAAAGTGTCCCATTATACTTTGAAACTTTTGTAAAGAATTATCATTTCAAAACATTCATGTACACATAAATAAATCCTTAAAATCACGTTGAAAACATGGACATTAATTAAGAATATTTAGGAAGATAAAACTTTAAAACATTTAAAATTATAATATTGATAAAGAGTACCTTTCACAAATCCTTAAAATATTAATTTTGAAATAATTTTTTTGAAAAATGGACATGGATGATAAAAATGTCCCAATAAATACTTAAACATAAGTAATCTCAGATAATAATGAGATTGAGGAATTAACCCTTACCTTGTGCTTTTCCTTGGTAGAGGGTAGATTAACCTCCTGTATAATGGTGAAATAATTGTTATTAAATAATAAAAGAATCATATACATTAATATGATATCATATATGATCTTTTAACATTTCATTATTAATAATAAGTTAGTATTATCGTTGTTTTGGGTGTTCACTTACTCATTTTCTTTTATATTTTTTGTTACATAAGTCATGTTTTTTATCCATAGGTTTTATATTATTGATATCCATAATTATTTAAGTCCTTTAAACATTATTTTTAATCATAAAATGAAAATTAGTCTTGAATGGATACGATGGGGAATGAATCTCATCGCGTTCGTGGAGACGGTAGTCCGTACGTACGTACAAGTGGCAATATCATTCTTTCGATATTAAAATAATATATAATTGGATGTTATATAATATATAAAGAATAATTATCATGTTATATTTATTATTTACATCAATTACACATCATTATCATACCCATCAAAATAATAATGTATTGAATAACAATTACACCACGACGTGTAGACGGTAGGCCGTACATACGCACGTATGGTGACATGTCATTCAAAGGATGGATATAATTATGAATATGGTTGTACCATATTTATAATAACATCACATTATATAGAAGATACTGTATTTATTGTTTTATAATGGAAATAACAAAGAAAACAGAAGTGGAAGAAGAATGGAAATTGAAAGAGGGTGGTGAAATAATTACCTCTTCTTCGGGTTCTTCCTTTTTATTTGATCAAAAGGTCTCCTTAGGATGCCTTTATGATCAAACTAAGGCCTATAAGTTGAATTTAGGGAAGTTGATAGAATATTTGGGCAGGGGTTGGCCGAGCCAAAAGGCTTTGAAGGTGTGAATTAGAGAGAAGGGCGAGTGCCCTTTTATAAGAGGGGTGAAGGGCACCATAGGAAAAGCTAGAAATATTATTTTATAATAAATTCATATTCGGTTTCTAATGGATCCAAAGTGTATTATTTAAATTTTAAGGTGGGTATAGATCTAAAACCACTAAAACAATAGGTTTTAGACAGGTTTGGGTCACTATATTAACTTTATCCTTTTGATTTAACTCTTAGTTAAATAGTTTGACATTTACCATGTCTCTTTGTATTTTTATATTATATAGTTAATAAACATAATATATACTTCCAAGAGAACCCCAAGTGGTTCATTAATGATACACCTATCATTATATAAGTACTTTGGCCTAACCTTAGATTTTTAGGAATATTATATTAATTTATAATATAATATTTGTTTTAAAAATTCCTTTATGTCAATTTTGACACTATTTAATAATTGATTTTTGTTAAAGTCTTAAAAACTTTATTAATTCGAAAAAAATTCATTTAATCCATCCTAATATGTCATATTAACCAATAAAATTAGTGTATGGAATCAAAACTTTCAAATTATATTTATTTTAACATTTATAATACCAATTATTTGATTCTTTCATTAATAAGGAAAATATTGCATCATTATTGTGTCATAAATAAATTTAATTATTCAATGTCTAAAAATTATAAATAAAATACCATTATATAGGAAATATTTTTATCTCTATAATTAATATTTATAGTCTAAAATATAACATATATAACCCTATGTAAAAATTGTTTTTCTAGAAGATATATTCTTATGCCATTTTTGTATTTACTTTAACTTAATTAATATAAAGTGTCATTATCACTTAAAAGTAGATCCATGGGGTCCCAAAATCGACCCAAAGATTCCCATGGTCGGAAATGTATCAACAAATAGGGTTAGTACACGTTTTATGGTAATTTAATATTATTATAATATTATTTTTTACCCTTATTTACCGCATTTACCCTTTAACCATGGAAAATAAAATAGTTACCGAAATAATTATTCAAAATTTATAAAAATAAAAGTTACCTATTTAAAAAATTTGGACATAATGATTCCAAATATTGAATCCATTTTTCCAAATTCAAAATACAGAAGTGGCAGAAATTAATTTAAAATTAATTCCCACTGTCAAAACAAAAAGCGTGTTTTTAAGAAATAATAACTATCAAAAGATTGACATTTGTTTATGTCCGGTTTAAATGTGAAATTATGTCCAATGACCAAAATTGTATTAAATGTTAAAAATATATTCTAAATATACTTTAAAATCACTCAAAATCATAATTTATCACTATTAATTATTTCTATTAAAAAAGAATTTTTTAATTAAAATTTAGTAATTTTCACTATTCATCAAAATATGAAAGTTATCAGAAAAGTACCAAAAATACACCCTAAGATAATTTTGATATTATTATTTCAAAAATAAAGTCCATTTTGAAAGATAAAATGTATAAAATTTCAAAAATTACGTATTACTATTCATAACGGCTAGTTTGATTGGTTGTGATGTGTTAGAACTCGAAGTTGCGTATAACACACACTATTGTATTATTCAAAGAGAAGTGTACCATGGAAGATTGGGGTGTTACATATTAGAAGTGTAAACTTTGTAACATATTGGCTTTTATCTATGATTTATGACATAATTCTCTAAAACTCTAAACCATGAATATCCTCAAAATGTAAGAAAATTTGTTCTTGACTAAAACATAAGATTTTGTGATGTTTTAAGGCCATTTCATTATATTTGGTATTAGAGGTCAGTTTAGGTAAATTTGGATATTAGGATGTTTTCATGTGAGGTTAGCTTAAGAGATTTGAATACCATTATGGTTTTATAAGTGTAAGTTTGATAATATGTTCAAAGGCGTAGACATCCCCTTTTAAGCTGTTAAGAGATGGGATTTAAAGAAGATTAGTGATATTTTGGGGGATATTTTTTTGGGTTGAGGTATATGAAACACTTGGGTTTAATGTGAATGATTATTTCATAATAATGTTGTTATATTTTTTCATATATAAGATAAAATTTATTATATAACCTTTAAGGTTAAAACATTATTTAATAATTAATTTATTAAGGTTATTTTTGAGGATATTCAAAAAAATTGGAACATTATAGGTGTTAAGATGGTACAAATTATGATATACTCTATAATATCAAATGTAGGATCGCGATGATATAGATATTGATTGTAGTATCTAATTATGCTCAATATACAAGCGGGGGGGGGTGAATTGTACACTTTAAAAATTCCTTTGGAACTTTTAAAGATGGTAATGTTTAACAAAGTTAAACAAGGTAAATTCAAAAAAACTCTAGTTCTACAAACATGCTTAATTCTGGAAATATGATTCCGAGAAAGTAATTCCAGAAATATTGTTCTGGAAATGAAACTAAATTAACGTTTACAAAGATAAAGATTCTACCTTAAAGCGTATAGAATCTTACTAAATCAGAGTATACTAGTATATGAAAGTATAAGATAATTATACTTTCCTAAAAAAACAAAATGCAGTGGAAAACATGAAAAAAACAAGTAAAAAGTAGTAAATTTTTAACCTAAAGAAAAGGGTATCCGACAACCATGGATAAAGGGCCCTAGATTTATACTTTCAAAAAATTTCGTCTTACCCACACCAGGGTAAGCCTTAGATATGAAGATCAGAGTCTGTCTTTCTATCCCCGCAAGCCCCCAACATCAAGGTAGTCGACACCTCTGTCTTCCTCAGAAAGTATGTCCTCAAACTTTAAGGTAGTCAGCACCTCTGTATTCCTATCCCCGGAATCCCTTGAATATACTCAACAAAATTCATAGTCACACGAAGTAATTCTGAACAAGAAGTTCTATACGCACAAAGAATTAAAGTCTATCTCACTAGAAATCACTTTAGCAGCATGTAGTCTCTAGATTGATCAACTTGTTGTGGGCTAATTCAAATGATCTCCTATTTATAGGAACAACACCAATAGTTGGCTCCCTCCTCCAATAGTTATATTTCTACTTTAACTTCATAGGGACCTATACACATGGAACTCAAACAAAGTTTAGTTAGTAACTGAATGCACGACATCATTTTATAACCAAAACAAGTGTAAGTAGAAATACAATTACTTAACCAAATTCAATTTTCAGTGTATAAGGAAAAAATGAAAGTTTTGAGTCTAACCAAAAACACATTCGGTATCTATAATATAAGGATATTCTGATTCTATTTTCCAAAGAATTCGGAACCTGAATTCTATAGAATTATGGAGTCTGAATTTCAAGGAAATTCAGAATCTGGATTCAAAAGAATTCGGAACCTGAACAAAGAAAGTTCAAAGTCTGAATTCAGTAGAATTCAGAACCCGAACTTAGAAAGTTCGAAGTCTGAATTCATAAGAATTCAGAGTCTGAACTCATAAAAGTTTGGAGTCTAATTTTAGAGAATTTAGAGTCTAAACATAGAAAAGTTCAGAGTCTAAATTTAGGGAACTCAGAGTCTGATATTAGAAGAGTTCGGAGTCTGAATTTAGGGAACTCCGAGTCTGAACTCAGAAGATTTCAGAACCTAAATTCAGAGAATTCAGAACCATAATTTGGATCCTGAAAACAGAATGCTCGATATTTAATTATTATCAGATTTTGAGGTTTTAGATATGAAGCTGAATTTTATACTTAGACAAAATATGAACAATGAAAAACATGGTAAGGATAAATTTCCTTGGGGAAGGAAAATTCCCTTATCAAGTAAAACATAGGGTCAATGAAATTTTCCTTAAGATAAGGTGTTTGTGATTTTCAAAACAAGAAGGAATGGAAAAGTCATAAGGAAACATTATTGACTCAACAATAGAAATTAAATTAATATATTAGAAGTAAAATGACACCATGAAGTCCATACGATAATCCATCACATCTGGAAAAGTCACAAGTCTTGAACCCACAACCAAAGAAGACAAGAGTGTAGTGCCTACCAGTGGCCTACATGATGCCCTATTTTTTATGGATTTTTTTTCCTTAAAATATTTTTCAGATAATGATTAAGATGATTTTAGAAAAATATTTTTTTATCATATAGATAACTATGGGTTTTAAAATAGATTAATTATTAAGTGATTTATGTTATTTTGGAAGAAGTTCACTAATTTTGGAACCATATATAATTTTGGTAAATCGAAATATTTTTGGATAAGATTGAATTTTATTTTAAGAGTAAAAGTTGAATTATATTTTAGAAGAATAAATGATTTTAATGTGTATTTATGGTGGTTTAGGATATTTTGGGAAATTATTATCATTTCATTGAGATTATACAATTAGGGCATATACATTTTGGTATGATACTTTAAGAGTGAATGATGTTATTCAAAAATAAATGTTAAATTCATCTTGGAATAATATGTGATAAAATTATTCTAATATTTGGGTTTAAATATTATTGAGGAATATTTTTGATGAATTCTAAGGATAGTAACTTATGGGATGATTTAGTTTGAACTTTTTGTATTAGTGTTGAATTTTTGAGATTAATGTATTATTACTTTGTATGAATGTTAATTCATTTTTTGAATTATCTTACCTTGTTCTAACCATTATGGTTTTGGTTAATATATCAATACAAGAGGAATATATTTTTATTATTTTTTGGATTATGTAATACACTATAATTTGAATTTAGTGTTTTTGTAAAAAAATCATCTTGAATACTCATTATTTGGATAAAAAGATGAGAATGTGGTGGAAATTGATTAAAGGGTGAAATTCTACCTATCAAGTAAGTATATTTCCATATTTTATTATTATAAATGGTAAATGAATACTTAAACTCTGGGAAAAAGATATTGAAATAAGATATGTATCATATTACCTTTATTTCTAAAGAAATATTGGTCTTTTTCACACCTCATTGACTTATGGTTTTATGGTCATTGATTTTCTCATGATAATTCACTTTATTGAGATCAATGATCTCTGTCACTCTCTATCATTACTTGAAAATTATATTTTCCCTCCATGTCTGTATTTTCACTTCCCACTTATTTTCTCAAATTTAGAAACCTAGTTATGTGTTATTCCATACCACCTTCATACCTCCCTTTCCCACATTCCAAGTTCAAGTTTTATTAACCCTTTTTATGATGAGAGATTTAAAAAAAGGTATTTTAAAATGTAAAACCATTGATTACCGAGATTAAGTAAAAATTTCAATGAAATAATTTATTAAATGGGGGATAATTTAATATCCTAATATTTTAAAATAAACACTATGCTTCATAGAATACAAGATATACAACACCAAACATAAACGAACCATGAAATTTTATTATTTAAATAAGATTATTATAACCTAGACATTAAATTAGAGTGTATGAATAGGATTTAAAAAATTGTGAAATATTTATAAATGTCCTAATAAATTCAAACTTATTTATTAAAACTTCATAAATAAACACTCAATCTTTAGTGAAGTTATCAAAAATATATTTTCTTCAAAAATGGTTTTTATTTCTTTTTTTGAGAAACTATTATAATTAATTTATAAAAAAAATTGAAATTTTATTTTATAAAAATGATATATTTTTTGAAATAATAATTTCTAAGTTATATTTTATTATTTTTTTAGATTTTTCTGAAAATATTGATTTTTTAGTGAATAGTGAAAATGATGATAGTTATTGAAAAACATATTTTTGTTTCAAGAATTTACAAAGTTACATTTTATTTAAAAAAATTCAAAGTAAAATTAGTTATATTATATTATTAATAATCCAATAATTTACATTTTAATATATTTTATGATTAAATTTGGTATAAAAAAATTTTTATACTTAAAAGTCATTTTTCAGACGAAAGAAAATTGTTTTTATTGCACTTTTTGTTTTAATATTAAAGTAATTTATTCCACTACAATAAATTAAATATTTAAAATTGGATTCCACATTTTTATTCTTATGTTAAAAATTTGGTAATCGGTTCTCTTCTATTTTTGGTCATTATGAAATGTATCCAAAGTAATTGTCACCATGATAAGGTTAAATAAGGTAATTAATGATAAAAATAATATGATAAAGAAACAAATGACCCTAACACTTTCATTTATCACATTGGATGAGTAAATGTTATCTATTTACATTCATTTTTCTAGAATATTTAAATTGTGTGCCATATTTCTTTGATTTTGACCATTAAAATATTTATGTAAAAGATAATGTAAAAAATGTCACTTTCTTAATTTTAATATCTATAATTTTTTTTATAGGGATAAAAACAAATTATATTAATTTATAAACCTTTATTTGAAATATAAATTATTTTTTATCATTGAAATTTATTTATAATTTTCACTATTTAAATAATTACCTTAAATGGTTACGTTACGCCAAAACATTATATATTCAATTAATAGAAAAATAAAATAAAAGAAATTTAAAACATTAAAAGTAATATAATTTGAATAAATTATTGTGTTCTAAAAAAAATTAGATTAATATATCATTTTGGTATTTTTCAACGAATTATATTAAAAGTACTCAGTTTTCATGTTGTTTTCAATGTAAAATTAAATGAAAAGTTACAAAAATGACATTAATGATATTTTATAATAAAAAATATTTTATTAAAAGATTTAAAATTACTTAAAATACTATATTAAGAAAATTTATTGGGATATGGATGAAAATATTAACTATGGTCCATTTAGGGGACGTTTTCCATTTAATAATAACTATCTTGACCCCTAAAGTGTAAAAAACATTATTATCACAGAATTAATCAAAAGGGTTATTGGATGGTTAAAACCAAAATATATGAATGATAAAACCACTGAAACTTGTCCAATTTTTATTTAATTATATTATTCCAAATCATATTCATCTTATATTCTAATTATATCAATTTTGATTCATTTTAACATGAAAGTTAATTTATATTAATTTAATAATTTATGAAAATCCATGAATTCTCCTCCTCACATTGTAAATGGGCACCAACTATCCTCTTTTATATATACTTATAGGACCATTTTTTCCAAATACCCACACAAATACATTCTTAACATACCTTTCCATATTCTACAGGTCTTATTTTAGGTAGAACACTAACCTTGGAGAATATAAGGTATAAAAAAAATTGAAGTTCCCTTTGAGTTTAATTTCACTAGTTGTAAATAAGGATTATTGACTTGATATTAAGATGATATCAATATTTTAGTGATGAAGTGATGATGAGTATTTTTATGGAAATATCCTCAACTTTAATGTGATGATTTTTAAACCATTCTTAATGAAAAAATACATGTTTAAGAGACAGTAGGATAACATACATTGTTACATCATTAGAAGAAGGTGATCAGAGGTAATGATGTGGATGATACACATTGAGTTATTGGATTGACATGATTTGGATATTAGTTTTTGGATAACTCTCCTTGTTATCCTCTATTAAAAAAAATTTACGACCACAATATACAACATATGGGAGTATATCCACTACTTAGGTGGGAAGTCAACCTTCATCCATCCATGGGTGGTGGGGTAAGGTGGCATGGCACCTATAGGGAGTGTGAAAGAGAGTGGAATACAAGGTCCCATGGGATCACGGGTGACCACATGCATAGATTGGGTTGGTGTTCTTATATAGAGGTTTCATGACCCATGTAAAGTCCTTGTGTGAAAGTGTATCTTGGTGTTGAACCCGATTTCGACTCAAATACAATGTGACACACTGAATATTATTAAGGAGAGATCGACAGAGCCGAAGTGAAATGTGGGAAAAGCACCGAGTGGGATACTATTCAACCAATAAAAATTGTATTTATAGATTATAGGTTATCCAATTTGATCATCCTGAACTATTATATAAATATTAATGGTTTCTTCTTCTTTTGAGTGAGGGTTTCATGAGTTCACCATATTTTATGCATACAAAATCTATTGATGATCAAACCGAGTTACCAGGGCTATTCCAAACTCATAGGATCAATAATATGAGATCATTCTATGCTTGATATGCTTACACGTGGAGTTTAATTGAGTTATAAGTGAAGTTGATCCACCTTTTTTCTTATGTTTTTTTATGATGGTAATTCTCATTGTCACAAATTGCAAGCTGAGTTAGTGAAATCTAAGGTGGTGTGCATACAAGGTTGAGGTGATTGAGTTAAGTCAGTGGATTGTTCTGTATGAATACTCCCATACATGTTCATTTTCACCATTTTCTTAACGATAATCCGAGAGAGAGTTATTTAGAGTGAAATAGAGATGAGGAAGCCCTTTATTTTCTCAAAGAGATTCCATGTCATTATGTTGTGCATTTCCTTCATGATTTCAAGAAGAAGAAGATAGTTCCATGAACCTTCAACTATGGTACTACACTCAAAGTTATTATAAAAAGAAAATGTGAAATATTTCCATGGTCTTTAAATCTTTTTAAAGTGTATAACCCATGTATAAAGTTACATAAATAAACTAAAATTTCTTGCAAGTGATATAATGCATCCATGGGATAAAGTGAAGGTGTTATGTGAAGATGCAGTGGAATACATGATTTAATTATTTGGAGGAAGATGGGTATTTTCTAAATTAGTTTCATGATATGATTTCATTCCTAAAATAAATATTTTTTGTGTCTTTCATAAAGTGAAATAGCTAAGCGGTACCATGTAAACCTTCTTAAATGGTAGTGTACAACTTACACGATAGCGAAGAACTGAATGACATAGATTTCATGCACATGAAATAATGTATCCATAAATAGTGATAAACTTGTTCACTTGTTTTTTTCACAAATTATAGTGAAGATGAGGACCATGAATTGTATTACACATTAATTAAGTTGAAGAGAACCACATGAATTATATTTTTCATGAATAATGATTTGTGATTTGAGACTGAATCTAGTAGTATTTCATAAGGCATGATTGAGTTATCAATTTATAAATAAATTTCATATAAATTAAATATTGGTGGATAGATAAAAATATAATAATGTTTTTTATTGGTTTATAATGTTCTTGAATACTATACATGATAAAATCAGGTGATCCAATATTTTTTGGATGAAGATTTCAACATGAGGTAGCATAGAAGCAGTTTTAAGCTGATAGAGATCTTTATATATATGGATCATATATTTAAGGGAATTTGAACTATTTAATGGGACTCTAATGTAGAATAATTATATAGTGAGACTCTGGAATGGGCTTGTGTGATGTTTTTAACACTGTGGGATACAGTATAAAAATCCACTTATAGGAATCAGGAGTTTCTTGTGTAGGTGGAAACTTGTAATATCCTGTGTTATTGTATATAGGGAACACTATGGGACTTATTTTTGATGGGAATAGGAATTTCCCTAGTTGTAACCACCTTCATATAATGAAGAATGTGTAACTCGAAGGAATAACTGGTTGAAACAAGGATTAGGTCTTTGTACCGAATCTTGTAAGATCCCTTAATATTGTGCTTCCCTTTTATTTTTTCTTTTAGTGATTTTTTGATGATTAAAAATTTTTTATAAAAAATTTAATTATTCATAGAGTCTATATTGAAATAAAATAATTTTTAAAAACAATGTACCACTAATTCACCCCCACCCTCTCAGTGGTACCTAACCAATCCTTGGGTATATTAATTGGTATTAGAGAAAGGTCCCCTATAAATATCTGAGAGCTCTATGAGAAATTGAGAATCAAAATTTAGTGAACATCAAAGTAATACCTCGTTTTGATTTCAAGAACTACCACAATTTTAGTAATAGTATTCTTCATTTCCTTTTGTCTCTTAGAATAAAAGTGAGACATGTAGCAATAGTGGGCTTCCCACCTATTTATGAGGATGGTTATGTGACTCAGACTGATAAGTGATGGGTCTTAAAACTTCCATGGAGATCTGGGATAAATTGAGAATCAGTTATGAAGGCAATATTAAAATCAAAGAAGCTAAGACAAAAATATGAAGAAGAAAGTTTCAAGATATTAAAATTCAATATAATGCAATTATTTTTTATCTATTTCATTATATCCAATGAGATAGTAAGTAATATTTTTGGATTTCATGAGAAACTAGAAGATTCAATAATTGGGAAAATCTTATAGTAAATTTCCATGATATATTTGATGTTAAGGTCTTAGCCTTATAAGAAAAGGAATAAATTTCATTTGATGAGTTACATAAAATAATCATAGATTACTAAATTGAAAAGGAAATGAATTTCAAAATAAAATAAAAAAATATGATATCCTTTGATGCTATAAGAAAAAATCATCTCAAAGAAGTGGAATTTGAGGAATCAAGTAATTCTAATGATATTGAAGTTGATTAATACCTCAATGAATTTTTTTACTTATTTCAAGAGGATTCGGTAAGGGGAAATGTAAATGAAAAGAAAATAAACTATTCAGGTTATACAGCTGTAATGGTATTAGACACTTTTCTATAAATTGTCCTCATAAAATGGTTGAATTAGAATCTAATAAAGAAATTGGGAAACCTCAAAAATAGAAAAAGGATAAGAAGAAGAAGAATTATTCTATTTATAGAAATAGTAAATTAATGAGCAAGAATACACAAGAAGATTCATCATCTAGTAGTTATTTACAATATACACTCAATTTTTTTAATCATGCTAAGAAATTATCATATTATTCAAGGAGTAATGATGACTGTTATAGCATAATAGATATATAATGGAGGCTGAAAGAAAATTTGGAAGCTACTCTTTAGAAAAAAAATTAACTCAAGAAAGAGAATAGGAAGTTGGAGAAAGTAAATAAAAAATTATATGTTGAAAAATAAGTACTTGATAGAATATAAATTGAAATGTTTTATGAAAATAAGAAGGTTAGGTTGATTGTATATGATATAGAAAGGGTGATTAGTGATATTGAAGATAAACATACTCACAATAAAGAATAGTATTTTGAGACATAATCAATTTATCTAACATTCCATCATGAATTTAAGTATAAGAGAGAATGCTTAAATAATATTATTGCGATAAAAGTTGAGTCATCCCAAGCTAGTGCGATGAATGGTTCTAATAGAAAAGATACACATACTCCTAAAAAATTCAAAAATATACATGATATCACTAACAATGTAGGTAATTATGTGTGGAATAAAAATTCAAAAGAGATTCATTTTATCACATAAAATGATGAAAGTAATATTCTAGGAATACCATTTCTCCTAGGTAAAATTAATCATGGTTTAAAATAATAAAAAACAATGAATTTTATGGATAGTTTTATTAATAAAATAGAATATTATTGTTCAATGTATTTTTATGGTGTTGTGTAAAGTATGGTAATATATCCTACACTTGATGGTATAATATTTCATTTATAAGAAACAGGCATGAACTAAGGGGGATCTAGGATTAATATATGAGAAAATATAATCAAAGAAATAAAGTAGTGGCTATAAATCTATCAAAGGATCCAATACAAAATATGTATGAATTATTAAAATAATTTTTTAGAAGATGAGGATTAAAAGGTTGCAGATATGAGGTATGCATGACTAAATTACCTCAAGAGGTTCCCCATTATTTGAAAAGAAATAAAATTAAGATGGAAAAAAGAGAATATATCATGAAAATTTGACAATCAGTGTGAGACACCCAAAAAAGGCTATAAATACAAAGAATGAATGTTTGAAAATTTTATCAGATCAACTTAAAATGGATAAAAAAATGAGAAAGATCAAATTGATGCTACAGTAGAGGATAAGAAAATTATTTTAAAAGAAGTAATTGAAAATAATAAAAATTAATCTACTTGTGATGATATGGAAAATCAAAATAATTAATGTGAACAAGTTGGATATTATATGAATAACTCTATGAAATAAAAATAAAAAAATATTATTTACTTGAAAAGGTAGATAATTCTATCATGTATGAAGAAACAGCTCATAATAATAATGTGAATATGAAAACTGGGAAGAATGTGAATGATAAGGTGAACTCTTACAAATCTAAGATCAAAAGGAAGAAGGAAGAGATAAGGTTGATAGGAAACTCTCATTCTGAGTTCTCTTTATGAGAAACAAATAGGTCCCTCTTTATTCCATTATATATATATATACTTTTATACTGACATGTAGGGAATTCATAGAGATGGATGCATACCTTGAAGGGGGCGTAGTTTATTTGATGTTTTTAAACATTCAAAACCCTTCTGAATTTGATAATAAATCCAAGATTCATAATCAAAATATTCTTGAAAAAATGTTATAAAAATAGATTTGATATTGATCTAAATGGGGGAGTTATTTTTTTGAACTTAAAATTTATGATGTGTTTGTTCAGATGAGGGTAAGGTAAATATTTTTCATGAATTTATTTTCTAAGAATCTCTAGGGTATGAATTGAGAGTTATATAAAATTGGCATTGCATGTAAGTTTTATCATGGGTAGTACTGGTCAACTAGTTATAAACTCTCTTTTTTTCATTGGGGTTTCCTATTTAGATTTAGAGTTGTTTGGATAAAGGCTATTTTTAAAATAAAATATGTGGTGTCATCTTAAAGGGAGAATAATATGATTTATGGGAAGATATTTCCTCTACTTGTTCTTTTTATTCATTTTCAATTAGGGGGAGAAATGTAAACACGCATATTGACCTTGATGGTATTTAGTGGTATTGATTATGAATCCAAAGGAGAATATAGAAATTCCCTTTGAGTTTATTTCTATTTATTGTCAATAAGGATGATTATGTTGATATGAATATGATGTTTATATATGATTTATGAAATGATGATGAGGATTATTATAGAAACATCCACAACTTTAATTTTCTTATTTTTGAATAGTTCTTAATAGAAAATACAAGTTAAATAGATAGTTAGAAAATTTACATTATTACATCATTAGATGAAGGTTATTCGAAGTAATGAAGTAGAGAATACACATTGAATTTTGGGCTTGTCTTGATTTGGTTCTTAGTTTTTTTTCTAAATCTCTTTGTTGGACTTTATTAAAAAATGTTTGACCACACTAGCTATAAAGGGGGATCGAAGCCTCTACTTAGGTAGGTATTCAACTATTATCCAGACATGGGTGGTGGTATAAGGTATCATGGTGCCCATAGGTAGTGTGCTATAAAGTGGGATATAAGGGACCATAGGAGCACGAATGACTGCACACATAGATTGGGTGAGTGGGCCAGCATAGAGGAGGCATAGAAAGTGTAAATATTTTTTGTGAAAGTGTATATGGGTTTCAACCCTAGTTCCAGCTCAAATGGGGGTGACATGCTGAATATTATTAAGAGGATCTCAAAGCAGTAAAAGCGATATGTGGGAAAAGTGTCGAGCGGGATATTATTCATCCTCTAAAAATGTTATGTATAGATTCGAGGTCATCTGATCTAATCATAATGTACCATTCGATCAAGATGAATGTTTTATTCTGCCTTTCCCTGAGGGTTTCCATCATGTGTCAAGTTTTATACCTACCACATCCACTGATGATCGAATCAAGCTACCATGTCTATGCCAAACTCCTGTGATCGATCATATGAGATTATTTTTATCTTGATATTATTTCATAATGTATTGAATCAAGGTATCAGTTAAGGTTCTATAGTAGCTGTGTTATGTTTTTTTGATAATGGTAATTCTCATAGTCTCAAATTTCAAGTTGACTCTATATGGGATAAGGTGGTGAACATACAAGGTTGAGGTGATGAAGCTAAGTTATTGGAGTGTTTTCTATAAATACTCATATACATGGTATTTTTTTGTGCTTAACGAGAATATTTGAGAAATTATTTGAGAGTGAAACAAATTAGAGGAATCCCTCTATTTTCAATAAGTGGTTCCATTTCATCATTCTTTTCATTTTCCTTCTAGATTTCATGGAGAAGTTAGTTTCATTAACCATTGATTGTGGTGTCCACAATAAAAGTTTTTGCGTGAAGAAAATGTGAAATATTTCCAAGATATTCAATGCTTTTTGAAGTGGATATCCTATGTATACAGTTATATAAACGAAATAAATTTTCATTACTGTGATATAATACATGAATGAGATATAGTGAAGGTTTTACATGAAGATTTCATGGAATGTGTGATTTAATAATGTGAAGAATGATGGGTATTTTATATGTGAGTTTCATTATATGAGTGAAAACATAAAAGAAATATTGTGGGTGTCTTTAATAAAGTGAAACAATAAATCATTATAGTTTACATTTGCTTCAAAGGAAATTTGTAACTTATATAGTAGTGAATAAAAAATTGAGAAAGTATTCGTACAAATGAAATAATGAATGCATAAATGGTGTGAAACATGTGAACTTGTTTTGTTACACAAATTAAAGTGAAGAAGAAGGTCATATATTATATTATACATGTGTGAAGACCGATAAAACCATATGTGATGTATTTTTCATGAATAGTGACCAGTGATTTGAGACTCGACCAGGTGGTATTTCAGAAGGAATACCGAATTTTTTAGTGTATTTAGAAACTTCATATCAATTCAAGATTAATGTAAAGTGAGAAATATTAAGAAGTTTTTTATCATTTTCTGAAGTTCTTAAAGATTGTAAATGAAAATATAAGGTGATTTAGTTTTTTTACTGAGGAAAATTTCATCTCAAGGCAGTGAAAAGGTATTTTGAAGCCAACAAATATAGTTATATGTGTGAATCAAATTTTAAATAGAAGCGGAAGTCTTCAGTGGGACTCTGAAGTAGAATAATTCTTCATTAGGACTCTGAAGTAAGCTGATGGAATGTTGGTAACATTATGGGATAAAATATAAAGATCCTCCTATAAGACATAATATTTTTTTGTGGAGGTGTTAACTTGTAATCTATAGTGGGACTCTATAGAGGTAACACTATGGAACTCAGTGTTAATGGGAATGGGAGTTCCCCTGGTTGTAACCACCTTCATATATTAAAGAATATATAACAGGGGGGATAATTGGTTTTGGTAAGGAGTCGATCATTGTGTTGAACTTTTTAAAATCTCTGTGTGTTGTGATATATTTTTATTATTGATTGTAGGGACATTATTATAATTAAATATTAGGTTTCAAGACTTTAATAAGTCAAAATTATTTGATTAAAAATAAATAATTTGTAAGAAAATGTACCACTGATTCACTCCCCCCCCACACACACCCTCAGTGGTACCTAACTGATCCTTAGGTACTTCAATTGGTATCATAGAAAGTTCCCCTCTTAGGATCCATGAACTCTATGAGAAATGGAAAATCATAATTATTTTACCATTCTAGGAATATATACTTTTGGTGGAAATAACTACTATATATATAGAGGTATGATTCTTCATTTCCTTCTATCTCTTGGCCTAGAAGTCAGAGATATAGCAATAGTAGGCTTCCCACATATTGCTAAAGATATTTCTATGACTCAAGTTAACAAGATAAATCTGGAAGTTGATAAAAATTATTCAAACTCTATCTTGATGGATTGATATGAAATATTATACACTAAAGTGATGGGTCTCTAAACTACCAAATAGATTTAGGATAAGTTAAGGAGCAGTTATGAAGGAAATATAAATGTTAGAGATGCTAAGATAAAAATATAGTGAAGAAATTTTGAAGATATTAAAATAGAATATGATGAAAGATTTTATGACTCTTTCATTAGAGTCAATGAGATAGTAATTTATATACATGGATTTTGTGAGAATTTATAAAATTAAATAATTGTATAATGTTTATGAGAAATGTTTATGATATATTTTATAATAAGATTTCAGCCTTGGAATATAGGGAAGACATTTCATTGGAAGAGTTATATAATATGATCATAACTTATGAAATAATAAATACTTTGACTTTGAAAAAGAAGATACAATATGAGATATATTTTTAGGCTATAAGAAAAAAATAAGTTCAAAGAAGTGGAAGTTGAAGAATCAAGTGATTCTGATAATGATGAAGTTGATAAATACCTCAATGAAATTCTTTAATTTATTTCAAGACTATTTGGAAGGGAAAATGGAAAATAAAATGAATTAAACCACTCAATTTATATAATTATAATGTTATTAGAAAATTTTATATAAATTTTCCAAAGGGAATGGTTTAATCAGATTCTGAAGAAAAGGTTAATAAACCTTGAAAACAGAAAAAGGATAAGAAGAAGAAGAATTATTCTGGAAATAGAAAGAAAAATTTTATGAGAAAGTATACACATGATAATTAATCATCTATTAGTTCTTAAGAATATGTACTCAATTTACTTTATTGTGTTGGGAAAGTCTCGGATTCTACAAGTAGTGATATTGATAGTGATATCAGAACAGATTTGGAATAGATCTTGAATGAATCTTTGGAAGCTACTCTTGAGAAAAACACTTAAGTGAAAAAATATAAGTAGAAGCTAGATAATGGAAATAAAAAATATTTTTTGAAAAATAAGATCATGATAGAATTGAAATAGAACTTATTGATGAAAATAATAAGTACAGATTGAAGGGGGTTGAGCTAAGGAAGATGATGTGTGATCTTGAAGAGAAAATGAATCACATGGAAGAAGAGTTTTCTAAGACACAATCAATGTATTTGGTATTCCAACATGAATTTTATTAGAATATATAATAATTTAATAAAACTATTGAGCTAAAAACTAAGTCTTCCCAAGATAGTGATATGAAGGGTTCTGATAGACAAGTTACATCTTCTCCTAAATAGTTCTGAAACAAACATGATATCACTAACTGATTAGGTGAATCTGTGTGGACTAAGAAGTAAAAAGATAAGACCTTTATAACATTAAATGATTAAAGGAAAATTATAGGAATACCATTTCTACCTATGTAAAATAAATCATGGTTTACAACAAGAAAAAATCATGCATTTTATGGATATATTTATCAAAAAAAATAGAAGATGATAGATCAAACTATTTTGATGGTTTCATGGAAACTATGGGTATATATCCTACTCTTATTGATATAATATTTAATTTTTAGGAAATAGGAATAAACCAAGTAGGGTATATGATGAAAGAAAGAGAAAATATTATCATAGAAATAAAGTAGTGACCAGAAATCCATTAAAAGTTGCAATAAAAAATTGGCATGAATGCTTAAAAGAAGTGTATAGAAGATGTAGATTAGAAGGTCATAGAACCAAGGTATTCATAAAAAAATACCTAGAGAGGTTCCCTAGTATTTTAAAAGGAATAAAAATAAGAATAGAATATATAGAAAGTCATATGAATCTGATAATAAATTTGAGACATCGAAACAGGATGAACATAAAAAGAAAGAATGTTTGAAAAATTAGCTAGATCAACTAAAAATGGGTACAAAAATAAAGAAATCTAAAATTTATGAAACAATTGAGGGTAAGAAAATTATTTCATAAGAATATATTGAAAATAATAAAAATTTATTTACTGGTGATGATATGAAGAATCATAAGAATCAGTGTGAACAAGTTGGATATGATATGAAGAACTCTATTTCATCAGAAGAAAAAAGATTCTTTACTTATAAAGGTAGATAATTATATCAAATATAAATAAATAGTTTATGGGAAGAATATTAGTATGAAAACTATGAATAATATGAATTATAAGGTGAAGTATTTCAAACCTAAGATGAAAATGAAGAAGGATAAAGAAATTTTGAGAGAAAACTATCAGCATGAGTGCTATTTCTAATAAACAAATAGGACCTTACTTATTCCCTTATATATTTGATTCTGTACTAACATTTTGGAATTGAAATAGGTGGATGCATCTATTGAGGAGGATCATAGTTTATTTGAAACTGTTAAATACTCACAAATATTGTGAATTTTATAATAACTCTCAAATTTATAATATGGATATTCTTGGAAATTTGTTATAAAAAAAGTTGATATTGAGCTAAACAGGGGGGTTCTATATGTATTTTCACTTGAAATTTATAATGTGTTTGTTCATATGAGTGAAGGATAAATATTTTTCATGAATTGATTGTCTAGGCTGCTCTAGAGTATGAAGTGGGAGTTATCTGAAATAGTTATCAATTAATGTTTGATTGTGGAAAGCATTGATCACCTTTGTTATACACTCTTGTTTTCTACACTATGGTTTCCCATGTAGACTTAGATCTGTTTGGTTAAAATATATTGGAAGAATAAAGTATATGGTATCATCTTAAATAGGTAAGAAGATGATTTATGAGAAGATATATCCTCTAATTGTTCTTTTTATTCATTTTGAATATGAGGGGTAATGTAAAGCACACATATTTTCCTTGATGGTTCTTGGTGGTATTTACAAAAAATCCAAAGGAGGGGACTGAAGTTCCAATTGATTTTAATTGATTTTTTGTCAATAAGGATGAATGACTTTATATGAAGATGATCTTAATATTTTATTTATGAAGTGATGATGAGAATTGTTATAGAAACACCCTAAACTTTAATGTGATTATTTTTTAACTATTTTTAATGTAAAATATATGTGAAAGTGATAGTTGGAGAATCAAAATTTATTACATCATTAGAAGAAGGTGATTAGATGAAATTAAGTGGAGAGTATACATTGAATTTTTTTCCTGGCATAATTTGGATATTAGTTTTTGGATAACTCTCCCTATTGGCCTTAATTAAAAAAATGGGTAACCACACTATCCAGCAAAAGGGACAGAAGTCACTACTTAGGTGAGAATTCAACCTTTATCCAAAAATGGGTGGAAGTATAAGGTAGCATGGTACCCTTGGGGAGCATACAAGATAGTGTAATACAATGACCCAGAGGAGTGCAGGTGATCGTGTGCATAGATTGGGCTTGTGGGCCTATACAGAGGAGGTCCATCCAGTGTAAATCTCATGTGTACAAGTGTATCGAGGTGTTGACCCTAGTTCTATCTTGAATGCAGGGTGACATGCTGAATATTATTAAGGAGAGATCGACACAGTGGATGAGTGATGCGGGACAATAATTGAGCAGGATACTATTCATATTCTAAAAATCATACATATAGATCTGAGGCCATTCAATCCGAACATATTGCACCATTTGATCAAGTCAAATATTGTGTTCTTACATTAGGTGAGTATTTCCAACATGAATTGGGTTTAATACATGTTGCAACCACTTTTTATCGAACCAAGATATTTTGGTTATGAAAAACTCATGGGATCAATAATATGAGATCATTTTAAGATTGAGATACTTATACAAGGTGTTGAAGTAAGGTATTAGTGAAGGTGATCCATCTTTTGGGTTATGTTTTGTGATGATGGTACTTCTTATAGTCCCCAAACCAGATCTAATTTAGTGCTTTCTAAGGGTTTCTACATAAGATGTTAAGCTGGTTGAGTTAATTCAGTGGAGTTTTGTCTATAAATACTCTTATAAGTAGTAATTTACACTATATTATTAATTATAATTTGGGAGAGATTTTTTTAGAGTAAAACAGAGTTGAGTAATCCCACTTTTTTCAATAATATATTCTATGGTATCATGTTGTTCATTTTCCTTAATGATTTCATGAAGAAGAAGTTGGTTCCATGAACCTTCAGTCATGGTGTCCACACTCAATGTTGTTGTAGAAGGAAACTATTAAATATATTCACAATCTTTAAATATTTTTAAAGTAGAGAACCTGTGTATACAGTTATGTTAAGAAATTAAAATCACATTAATGTGATATAATACATGCATAATATAGAGTTAAGTTGTTACATGATGATTTAGTGGAATGCATGATTTACATGCTTCAAAGAATCTGGGTATTTTCGGCATAAGGTTCATATTATGAGTGAAAACATAAAGGAAATATTGTAAGTATATTTTGTGAAGTGAAATAGAAAATATATACAATGTAAATGTTATTTAAATTCATTGTGAAAATTACATGGTTGTAGATAAATAAATGAGTTAGATTACACGCACATGAAATAAATCATGAATAAATAGTGAGAAACTTGTGCACTTGTTTTTATTAAAAGATATACTAAATGATGAATATTGTTCATTTTATTATACATGCATGAATTTTTAGATAACCAAATGTAATATATTTCTCAAGAATAATAAGCATTGATTTTAGATTGAACTGAGTAGTATTTTAGAAGGAATTCCAAATTTGTCAGTGTATTGAGAAAGACCATGTCAATTCAAGATCAATGGATAGTGAGAAAGATCAGGCCATTTTTATCAGTTTTTTAATTTATTAAAGATTATACATGAGTAGATCAGGTGATCCGATTTTTTTGTAGATGAATATTTCATCTCGGGGTAATAGTGAATTAGTCTAAATCCAAAATAGATATTTCTATCTATGGATCATATCATAAAGAGAAGGGGAAGTATTCAATGGGACTCTGAAGAAGATTAATGTTGGAACCAAGGATTATCATAGCTAGAAATGGAGTGTATTTTTTTTTGAGGTCAATCTATAATAGGGTTAATCAAGGAGTCTGGAAGACAAAAGATCTTATGGTGTGGATGGATTTAGTGTTGAAGGTGGCATCATTTCCTAGTGTTTACCAAAGTTTTAGGGCTCAAAATCATGAGGAAGGAGTAAGCTTCATGAAAGGTAGATTTCAATAATTGAATCTTCATAAATATCATGAAGTCATGATTTTTTTGAATATTAGGTTTCATGATGACTGGGTTTTGTGAAGATATGGAGCATCATGAACACACGATGGAAAGATGGTGAATCTTGGAAAATACGAGAAGCTCCATGAATTGGTTAAATTTCACTTGTTCGATGAAAATGAAGGAGCTTTCCAAGAATGTTTTTTTAGGTTTAAGAAAATGATGTTAGGAGCATTGGATATTTTCAAAGGGTTGATCCTATAAATAGGCAGCCACACACGCTCCATTTTACATGATGATAATTAGATAAGAGGTTGAATTTCTCTAATTTCAAGAAGTTCTACCTAACCAGGAAATATTCATGAATCAAAAATACTTCATGATCTTAAGATTTGTGAAGTAAATGGATATGAGCTGATTGATGCTAAGTCAAATCAGAAAAGTAAATTTCATGAATAATGGGAGTTTCTTAAAGACTATGAGTTTTGTAAAGGATAGGATATTTGAGAAGGGTGATTTCTTCTCAATTTTTGGGAGCTTAATGAATGTTCATGGGTTCATGAAGGAAGGATTTCTTTGAAATATAAAAGGTAGTTCGTAAAGGCTGGGAGCTTTGCGAACAGTTGTGTTCAACATCTAGTTTAAGTGAACAGTGTTTTCAAGTACATCAACATAGGACTATGGTGTAAGTAGAGTCTATTGATAATCTAGGTTAAAGACTTAAATTCCCAATCTACTGATGCAACCTTCAGGTCATTAAACTAAGTAAGACTTCACCTAAGGCAGTGATCTAGGTGGATTTTATGGAAGTGTTCCAAGGGAGGTAACATGTTATCCCTATAATTCTTGTAAATTTAGTGTTCCTAGAGAATAGTGACTGTGTATGAACATTTTTATTCCATAATAACTAGTTAATCTTAGTTGATTTAGGTATGAATTAAAAACGTTTGGCATATTTTCCTTATACTATCGCATAGTGTTGAACTAAGTAAAATTGTTTTGTTTTCTCTCTCTATATGAATATTTAATTACTACACAATTCTATCAGATAGGTTTAAAAATTTCTTACCAATATGGGAACAATATCCATAACATTAAAATAAAAAGTTCACACCCTGATTCACCCTTCCCCTCTCAATGTGTTCTAGGGTCCTATAAGTGGTATTAGAGCATACATGTTATTGTTTTTAAATTTTTCCTCAATTGTAATGGATACTTCAGTGAATGTTAGGGGAGTTCCATTTTTATGGAAGTAAATTTTATATTTGGAAGAATATAATGATATCTCATTTGATATACCTTGGGATGAAAGTTATTTTTATCAATTCTCATGGGTTTTAGGTTACTAATGTGATATGTCTTTCTATAACTGAAACAAAAAGGAAAATTCTTAATGTAGATGCCAAAAATCTATATTCTCTTACTACAACACTTTTTGGTCAAATATGTTGGAAAGATATGTGTTTTAATACATCCAATTTCATGTGGGAGAAACCAGAAAATATATATGAAGGTGGTAAAAAAGTAATGGAGTCCAAACTTCATGTCTTGCACAATTTTTTTGATGATCTAATAATATATCCAGATGAAAACATAGATAGATTCTTTAATCACATTATTGTAGTTGTTGGTGTTATTTAAGGATCTAGAGAAGAAATTAAGGGTATTTACATTTTAATAAAATCTTAATAAGGCTCCCATGTCTGTATAATCTAAAAAAATTTGTCTCTTAAAGAAATAGGTTTGTTTATGCACTCTCTTGATGAGTTTTCAAAAAGTCAGGTGACTTATGAAATAATAGTAAAACAAAATATACATCCACTCAAGTAAGTGAGGAAATGGAATTCAATGCCATGGAAATACATGATATTTCTAGAGTAAGTGATTATTAATTGGAATAAATTATTTCTCTATTTTCTAATAAATTTGAGAGAGGAAAATAGATAGTTGAAGACAAGATTTCATTATCTTGTTTTTGGTGTGGTAAATTAGGGAACATTGCCTCTTGATTCCCAAGGAAATTTTATGTTGTTTAAAGTGATGAAAAAATCATGCAGAAGCCTTAAAAGAGGTTCTCTAACAAATCATACTTCAAATTAGGAAATAAATTTTAGGGAAAGAGCTTCATCTTCAAAGAATAACATGATTATACTGACTTTTTGGAGGATATATAACCAAATATTAAATCAAAACCCAAATCATCCATGATGGATAAAGTTGAAAAGGTATAACCTATAAAAAATAAAGATAAACTAATACTTGGAGATGTTTATATCAAAGTGTAACTTTTGGGTGCACTTGATGAGCTTGAAAATCAAAGAAATAGAAAAAAAAGATGATAGATATACTAAAAGAATCATTAGATTATATTGATTGGATTGAAGAAGAAATTGACTGACTTGAAGGAGAGGCATAAAAACATATAACAAATCTTGAATGTTCGAAATAGTTTATGGAATTTAATCTCGGGATAAAAGATCATGCTAAATTCATGAATGACCATATATAGAGACTATATGAAAAGGCTAAGATAGTTGAGGGACATAAAGAAGAAGTTGTTACTCCAAGGAGTAAACTGGAAACTAAATCAAAATCAAGGGAAACCAAGATGAAATTAAATTTTAGATGATTATCATAAATAGAGATTCTAGAAATAGATAAACGTGGTTATGAAGGTGTGGAGAAGGCCTTGAATAATCAGATATCCACAATTATGGGAAAAAGTGGAATTGACTATGATGTAGAAACATCAAAGGATGAAAATAGGATGAGCCAAAATAAAATAAATAATAAATTTGGACATATCACAAAGGAACCTGATGTCCTAACAAAGAAAGCTTAAAATAAAATAAAAAAGAGAGGTGAAAATTATCCACAAGTATCCAGAGAGGATATCCAGTCAAATACCTTTTAAAAAGAAGGGGTAATGAGAATTAATGGAAGTGGGAAGAAATTTCCTCTTATAAAATATCAATTAAGTGGATTTCTGACACATACCATGTCTTACTATGAAGATGCAAGGAGATTTCTGATTGGGGAAGCACTATGAAGTAAGCAAAGGATAATGAGACTATATCCTTAATCATATATAAGAAATAATTTTTATAGATATTTTTTCATTATCCTAATGATGGAAATAAATCTATTCATTGTAGGAAGAGTAAAAGGCGGGAACAATACCTTCAGAATTTAGTGATAGGTCAATACTCTCCAACCAAGAAGAGTTACTCTTACAAATAGGTATTCTCCACTGAAAGAAAAATATTAGTATGATGAACCTATTCATATTGAAAAGATATTTGAAAGGGAATATTTATCCTCTACCCAATAGAGTATCTCATGGAAGGAAAATAAAAAAATAAAAAAATCCAACCTTGTAGAAATAGATCTCAAAGCTACTAATAACAGTAGCTCCTGAATTCTTGACAGTGTATGCTCATCCCACATGATAGTAAATGTAGATTTTTTGAAAACTTTTAAGAAAAGGGTATATGGAATAGTTATATTTGGAAATCATGTTTCTCTAAAGATAAAATTTAGTAGAAATATAGAACTAAAAAATGAAAAACCAAGGAAAACTAAGGTTCTCTACATATAAGGTTTACATTATAATCTCCTGAGTATAAGTCAACTATCTGACTTCAGACTAATAGTGACCATTAATAATAATGGATGCACCATAAAAGGAAATAAATGTGATTATCACATGAAAGGATTTAGAATAAATGGAAATTTAGACCAGGATGATATTAAAGAGAACACTTTTTACTTGAAAGTTTAAGAAAAAACAACATGTAGAACTGGAGGTTAGGTCACATTATTAAATAGATCATGGAACAGATTTTTAAGATTATGATAGTTATCGATGTTCCCAATTTGAATCATTATTGAGAAAAGACATGGGATACATGCATGTGAGGGAATGTGTTTGAGAGTTCATACTGGCCAAAGAAAAAAAAGGCATCGAATCTCCTTGATCTTATCAACATAGATATATGTGTTCTAATGAATGTGGTTTGCACAAATGGAGAGAGTTAAATCATTATTTTTATTGATGATTATAGTATAATGGCTTGTGTAATGTCTATGTAAAGGAAAAAAATTACTACTTGAACAATTATCATCAAAGATATGAGAATGAAAATGGACGCATAATCAAGATTCTATGATCATACAATGCGAGAGAAAACACATCCATTTAATTTAAAAATCACTCAGAAAAACATGGGATAAATCATGAGGTGTTTACAGTGAGAACCCCACAAAAAATAGGGTTGTTAAATACATAAATAGATTTATGAACACTATGGATAGAACTATGTTGATTGAGAGTCTTTTTTCTCATTATTATTGTAAAGAGGTTGTCCAAGTATAATTTTACACTCAAAATCATACAAGGGATTCTATGGGATAAACTAGGACACCAAATGAGATCTGGAATGGAAAGAATCCATACATGAAGTATTTTCATGTTTTTTGGAAGTAAATGTTTCATCCAAAACAAATAATGAAATCAAGGACGGTATAGTGATGTTGCAGATGCGGGAATATTCCTTATATATTCAATGAAGCGTAAATCCTAAAAATGTTATAGTAATCAGCTTTGAAATATTCTGGAAATCATTTATATCAATATCATTGAGGATAAAACCATAAATACCTCAATGATATCATATGTTGATATAATTGAAGATGAAGAAGAAATTTTAAAATGGACATATTCAAATGAAAAAATAGTGGAAGTCATGAAAATCATTCAGGTCACACAAAATGATAATGATTCAGAAGAAGAATCAAAATAGGAAACCATTAATAAAGACACTTCATCCAAACATCACAGGATAAATTGAAGAGTATAAATTGATCAATCCAACGTCATTGGGTATTGGACCAAACCTACACAAACAAGGATAATGAGAAATGAAACACATTATATCTTCCTATATATTTTAGAACTAACCTCATTTAAAAAAGAAAAAAAAGGACGAATCGTTGGTTAAGGCCATGAGTGAATACCTGGATTAGATTGAAAATAAATGAACATGGTATCTTGTTAATATACCTACCAATCACAATGTGATTTTAACAAAGTGTATCATTAAATTTGATCAAAAACAAGTCATGGTTGGTGTGTAACAGATATGCTCAAATTGAAGGCATTGATGTTGAAAAAACATTTTTTCTAGTAGATAGACCAGATTCGAACAGACTCTTCCTTGCCATGAAAATTTAAAGAGGTTAAAAATTTTATTTGATGGATTTCAAAAGGGAATTCTTAAATGGTGTTCTTGAAGAAGAAATCAATATTGAACAACCAATAGTATTTCTAATTAAAAATGACAAGATAAAGGTGTGTAGATTAAAAAAGGATATATATGGTATGAATCAGGCACCACAAGCATGAGATTCTTGACTGGATGCATATTTAAAGAAGCTTTAATTTAAAAAGGAGGTTTAAATAAAAATATCTACCTGAAGAATATTCAGAAAGATCAATTTATGGTGCTTCTATATGTGAATGATATTATTTTTAGCAGACGTAGGCATGGATAGTGAAATATTTTCTAATAACATGAAATCATAATTTTAAATTTCCATGATTTGTGAACTCACATACTTCTTGGGGATTCAGGTGATTCAAAATAAGGATTACACATTCATTTATTAGGAAAAATATACAGGATAGATTATGAAAAAATTCAACATTTATGACTTCAAACAGATTTCAACTCTGATTTTGGATGGGAAAAAACATGGAAAGCACAAGGGTGGGACATCTATGGATCCCACCCTGTAAAATAGAATCATTATAATCTTATTATACTTGATTACAACATGGATATAGATTTTTTTTGAAACATTCTTAATAGCCTATTTTGAAAGTAATCCAATGAAGTAACGTTTGGTAGCAGTTAAATGAAACATGAGGTGTATTCAAGGTACACTCAATTTTTTATTATACTTTGTAGTTGGAAGAGATGATGAATTATTAGAATTTTTTTATGCTGATTGGGATGGATATCTGGTAGATAATAAATCCACAAGTGGTGGAAAATTTTTATTAGCAATAAATGCGTGGTCTGGTTGAGAAATAAATAGGAATGAAATTCTCTAGGTATGGATAAAGTATAGTATATCTATGCTACAAAATCTTGAACTTAGAAATTATGGATGAAGAAACAACTAACTAATATTGGTGATGAGGTGAAACAACTGAGGGTGATTCATTATGACAACAAGCACATGATCGATCTTATGAATAATCTAGTTCATCACTCTTGTACCTAACATATTGATATTGTTAGGACCAAAAGGGGCCTAGATACCCTAAGACGGGGGTGAATTAGGGTATGGATATTCTATTTCAAAATTATTCCTTCCCCACTGGATCTTGACCTCTATATTATAAGGGTCACTTTTTTCTGTTATGTTATTAATGTTTATCTTTTTCTTTCCTTATTTATCTAATAATGATGCTTTGGATTCAATGCAGGGAAGCAAGAAGGTAGATATAGATATTTTTACTTGGTTCACCCTCACTGGTCTACATCTAAGTAGTATACAATGACGATGTGCCAGTGCACCAAATCCACTAAATCTCACTGCCAATTTACAATGTTCGGGCTAGATTTCTTCTATGCCTAGGATCACAGCCTTTACAATGTTTAGGGTTAGCTCACTGCTTTCACAAGGGTCACTCCCTTTGCCTCTTTCTCTGGTTCACTACTGGTGGAAAGGGTTACCTTCTTCCTCTTCCTTTTCTCACTGTTCTGGAAAGGATCCACTCATAGTTTATGGACTTGTAGGTCTCTTCATTTCCATGAATACATGAATCCTCAACTGTATGTAGATTCTCTTTTGAAGTCTAACTTTCATCATCAGATGAATCTCTATTTGCACCAAGCGTACCAGGCAACCCCAATTTTTATGTGTTTACCTTACTGCGCATTGCGCGTAATTCCCTTCTTTTATGTGAAATACACTTTTCACGCAACACCTCTTTTATGCGCAACCAATTATTTTACGCACAATTTTTGTATTTTACACACAACCATTTCTCTATGCACAAACAATTCTTTTACACACAACAACCATCTTTTACGCGCAACCTTTTCTTTACGCACAAACAATTATTTTACATGAAATCTTATCATTTACGTGTATCTCCCTTGTGTACTCCACTTTCACATGCCAGAGCTCGGATACTCTCTAAGTCTTGATCTTCCTCGAATGAGGGGGTTCACTTCATATTTATAGGCAAAATTCACCCCTACGCAAAAAACCCTCCTTCCACACGTAATCCTCTTTGAGCGCGAAAAAAAAAATCTTTTGCGCAACACCATATTTTGCGCAATGCTCCAATTTTTTGTGCACCTCATGCCTTTTCTAATTTTTTAGCTTCTGATCTCAAAACACCTCTTGCGTGAAAAACTCCATTCCTCTATTTCACACACCACGCCAATATTTCATGCACCACTTTCTTTTTCAAGAACCACTCTAATTTTTCACACACCTCCCTTTTCCAAAACCCCATCTCTCCATTTTCCGATGTTTTTGCCCAAAAATTTGGCAAACACTGGAAAACAATGCCACCTGGTATCTTCTCTTTTTGTACCGCCTCCAAATCATCCATTCATTTTTCGAGGTTCTTATTTCAAACATGGATAGCCAAAAACATCTCTTGAACCTGGAAAATCACTATGTAAACCTCCTTTTTCAACAAATTGGACATCGTGGTCTGTTTTTTCTACAAACACAACATGGAGGCCCGCTTTGTCACAAACACAATCACCTAAAAAATGCTTCAATGATACCTTGAGGTATTTTTTCCCAACAGAGATCATATATCTTATCATCTAATAAAAAAATTAACAATTTATGATTAAAATGGATCATGTTGGAACAGATAACCGAGTGGCTGATATCTTGACTAATCCATTAGCAGTATATGTGTTTGAGAAACAATGGTTAAACCTTGGTGTTCATACACCTCCTAGTGCATAAAGAGGTTACAGTTGGTCCCCTCTCCCCATTTTTTTTAAATTTTTTAATTATTTTATGGGAGTGATTTAGGTTTATAAGGGACATACAATCCAAGGGGAGTTTTTTTACCACTAAGAGTATAAATACAGGATCATTGGGTTTATTTCTAAATAAGAATTTAATTGAAATTCAATGTGTGTTTGGGTTTTTAGGCTTGGTCAGTAGTCTATGGTGGCATGCAATTATCTTTTGCCACTATTTTTTTCTACACCAATATTTTTCTTGCATAGACTTTGAGTGATGGATGATCTATTTCTTGCCTATCAGGATCTTATTTGAGGATGGTGCTTTATTGAATTTATATACATATTTCCAATAAACCTAAATGGGAGATTATTGGGATCAACTATTTTCATAGCTATAAATAGAGATTATTTTGGGTTTTTTCTTCAATACACATTAGGGTTTATCAGGGATTTTTCAATAAAAGAGATTTTATTATGAAAATGGATTCAGTGTTGAAGGTTGAATAATTTCCCAGTGTTTTACAAATTTTTGAATCTCAAAATCTGAAGGAAGGATTAAGCTTAATGAAATGTTTATTTCTGAGATTGACTCTTCATAAATACAGTAAATTCATGAGTTTTAGGAAGACTAGGTTTCATGAAGCTAAGGTTTTTTGAATATGTAGAGCATCGAGAATGAGCATTGTGAACACACGATGGAAGGACGGTGAATATTAGTGACTATGAGAATCTTCTATAATAGGTTAAATTTCATTGGTTCTTTGTAAATGAAGTAGATTCAAAATAATGTTTTTAAGGTTTGTGAAAAGGACACTAAAAGCATGGGATATTCATGAAGGGGTGATTCTATAAATAAGCGGCCACACACACTTTATTTGACATGAAGAGAATTAGAGAAAATGATGAATTGATCTGATTTCATGAAGGCCTACCTAATCAGGAAATAATTGTGAATCAGGAATCCTTCATGAGATTATGCTTCAAAAAGTGAATTGATATAAACAAATTGATTTTATGGAATATCAGAAAAGTATGTTTCATGAAGACTAGGAGTTTCACAAAGACTGTGAGTTTCACAAAGGCTGGGATCTTCATGACGTTTAGGATCTTTGTGAAGGCTAGTTTCTTCATGAACATTTCTAGCTTCATGAAAGTGTGTTTTTTTACGATGGTTGGTATTTATTTGGAAACATAAAGGGTGTTTTGTGATGTTTGGTAGCTTCGTGAAAAGTGTGTTGAACATCTGTTTTAACTGAACAGTTCTTTCAAGTGAATCAACTCAGAACTGGGGTACAATTAGAGTATCGTGCTAATATCAGAGAAATATTTAAATTCAAAATCTATTGATGTGACCTAAAAGTCATTAAAATAAGTAATAATTCACCTAGGTCAGTGATCTATAGGGATTTTATGGAAGTGTTCCAAGGATGGTAGTGTGATATCCCTAAAATTATTGTAAAGGAAGTGTGCCTAGCATAGAGTGACTATGTTTAAACTTATATATTCCACAATAACAAGTGAATATTGGTGTATTTAGGTGTGAAATACATACTATCAGTGTATCCTTCTTGGAATATCCCTTAGTGGTGAACCAAGTAAAACTTATTTTTTGTCTCTCTACATTAGAATTTTTAATTACTACACAATTCCATTAGACATATTTAATAATTTCCTACCAACATTAGAACAAGATCTGTCACTTTAAAAGAGAAAGTTGACACCTTGATTCACCCCTCCCCTCTCAGGGTGTTCTAAGGTCCAACAAATAATTCTATATGTTGACTCTGGAGTAGGTTAATGGGATGATGGTAACACTATGGGGCGTAGTATAAAGATCCTCCTATGGGACTCAAGAGCTTCTTTTGTAGGTGGGAAGTTATAATATCTAGTGGAACTCTTGAGAGGGAACACTGTGGGTTCAGTGTTTTTGGAAATGTGACTTTACCTAGTTATAACCATCTTTATAATGTGAATAATCTATAACTAGGGGGAATAACTTGTTTCATCAAGGAGTAGTTATTTTTACCAAAACTTGTAAAAACATTGTGTGATGTACTTGATTTTTATTATTGCTTGTAGGAGTGGCTAAGAATTAAAGATGTTGGATCAAGACATCAATTTTTCATAAAGGTTGCATTAAAAAGAAATAATTTTTAAAAATAGTATACCATTGATTCCCCCCCCAGTAGTACCTAACCGATCCTTGGGTGCGTCACAAAGGAAGTTGTGTGAATAAGAGGTATAAATATTAACTGAATGTTTAGATTTTATTTATTATTATACCTTCATAAAATATTATTAAAAATGATGAAATTATAGCATAATTATCTTCAATATACATAAATTTTGTTATTTAAATGAAATAACCTATATCTATCTCATTTTCCAACAAATGGGAAATGAAATCATCGTTTCTGCATATGGTGGACTACCGCCTTTTGACCTGAAGTAATTTGTTTTTCATTAACACCTATTACAACTAGTAATAATGATGGATTTAATGAATATATATGATATTTGGGACATAATTATCATTAATTAAATATAATATATCATCTATTTTCTTACCTTTCTATCTATTAAAAAATAATAACCTCGTTCGTGAAGATGTGAGGATTACCATCTCAACGAAATGATGTGATTAATTTTTCATAATCACATCATAAGTATTATATATAAGTGTATTTAAAGAAATTATATGATATTTATGATTTATTTATCATTCTATAAAGAAATAAAAATACTTATCTTCTCTACATAATTATTTTTTTAAAATGGAAATGTTATTCATGTGTACATACGAGCCATCGTCTTCATGATTGAAACATAGTTCATTTTTCATAACCATATTTCATAGTTGATTTTAAAATTATAATTTATGTACAAAAATGATAATTATTTCATGATTATTATTCTATAAATTATAAAATAATGAATGTTTTTACCATATTCGACCTACCGAAGTCATTTTGAACATATGATCCAAATTTCATCAGAACATCGAACATGAACTTAAATGATTAAGTAATTGAATGGAACATAGTAATAAATAAAATATAAGGAATAATAACCATGAAAATTTTTCTTAGAAAATTAAATATTCAACATAATATAATTATTCAATAAGATAAATAATTTACTTGACCAGCCAAGCTCGAGGTAAGGGGCACTTTAACTCATAACATCCTTTTAAATGTTTTAAAGATTTATTTTTAAAATATTTCTCTTACATATCCATATTCATAAAATTATTTTATGAATTTATTTATATATATATATAATATAATATAAAGAAAATGTTATGTCTCTTCTTACTTTCATTAAAATGTTTTAAAAAATTAATCTTTTTACTGATTGTTTTGACTTTCTTTACAAAAGGCAAAGGGAATGTTCTATTTTAACATATACAGCATCGATGAATTTTTTCACTACTAAAATAGTTAGTTTATTTTTTTATACCTTTAAAAAAATTTATGTTTTATTTAGATAAAAATCCTCTTTCCATTTTTTTTGGGTTTTTTAATGTTTTTTTAAAATTAAAAGTATACTTGTACATCTGAAAGTGTTTTACATACGAGTTCAAAAGTGTTTTTCAAGGGTTTTAAGATGAAATTTTAAAGAATAAAAAAAATTATATGGTACTTGATAATTATTGATGAAGAGTGGGTGAGCCTAATACATCTATAAAAATAAGTGTGACTAATACATATTATATGAATGGGTGATCCTGATATAACTTAAATGATTGGTGAGCCTCATTATTTCTCTCCAATACATTAGGTAATATTTCTTATCTTCAATGGAAAGAAGTTGGGGGTTAACCAGAGTAGTTTCTCATGTAGATCTAATTAGTCTCCATTTATTTCTAACATGGGTTATGAATATGATGCTCTAATTCACCTAAAACATCTTTTTATTTTCTTACTATGAGTTTTAAAGGTTTTGTTTGAGAAAAATGTGTGTGTTTTTCATATGGATATGATTTATTTCATATGATCAATGAATATTTTATAAAGGTAAATTTTTATGGGTTTTCATGTTTTTTACTGGAATAATGGGTTTTTCAATATTTTATGTCCCTTTCTAAGATTTTTCTTCTCATTGCATACTTTTAAATGATTTTCATAGGGTTTTAAGGATGAATAGGGACAAAGATGAGGTCAATATGAATATTATGAAGTTTTTCCATGAAAATAAAATGATCATATTTTAAAAAAATATATATTGTGGAAAAAATAGAAATTGATTAGAAGTATCCAATGTAATATATGGTTTTTTTATGTAAGATTTATGAAAAAATTATCTAAAACATTAAACAATAAAGATCCTTGAAATGTAAGAAAGTGAATTCATGAATAAAACTCAATATAATGTAATTTTTTAAGGCAAGGTCCTTACAATTGTCCCATAAACACTAATATATATTTTAAAAAAAACTTATGGTATGGAATTTCAAAATTGTATAACATGATGATTTTGGAACTTCTTTATAATTGGTTGGGATTTTTTTGGGGATCCATCTTCCATACTCATTATCATATCCACCAAAGACATTGTGATAGTATTTTCCACATTTATCCTTATCCGTACAAGGGTATATTTTTAATTTCAACCTTAAAATTCCCAAAACATGATTTATCATGAGAAATGCAATTTGAAAGTGATGATACTTTACTATTTGAGTATTCTAGATAAAGATCATCAAATTATTTTATTATATTATTTTTACATAATAAATTTATTTCAATATCAAAATCCTTATTGTAATTTCATGTAATGAGAGATATTTTCTCCATCTCTTATGAAGTCGTAGCCTATTTCTTTTCAATATTATCCAGTTTTATTTCTAAATCTATACATTTCATATTGAGATATTTTTTATGATTTTCAATGAATTTTACTCTATCTACACAATCAATAATAATCTTTAAAGCTTTATCACCTTTAACTTTGACCTTTTATTATAACAATGTGTCAAGATACTTAATCTACTTTGATTTTATATCTAATTTTTAATTATTTAAATAAGTGTTTTTTTAATTTTTATGCTAATGAATGGATCTTATTCTAAATTTCTTCAGTGGTTTAAACCTTCTCATGGATTATATTGATCCATTATTCTTTAAATTTAGAGGATATATATTCAATCTCCTACTGCATATCTTATTTGATAATAAATTTTTTAGAGAGATTTATAAAAGTTATATAAATTTATTTTAAATATTTATCTAGGTCATGTTCATTACCTTATACATGAATGATCTCTTCCTAATGACTTTACGAAATCTCACAAATAGAAGAAATTATTTCTTTGGAAAATGAATATAGAATAAATTTTAATATTCCAAAATATATATCATGTGAATCAGAAAATGTATTATCACTCCTACTGATACTTGGATCTTATTTAGGAACTTTTTCACAAGACAATTCACATACCTCATGGTCACTTGAATTCCTTTATCCTGCTGATGTAGAACAGTTTTCCAATACCTTTTTGGTACACTAAACTGCCTATTCGTTTCTACTTCTACCAGATTTTTCTACTTTGTTGTCATGGAATGGAGAACGATCTACTTTTTATATTATGAGTAACTTACTCATCTTCTTCTTCTTTTTATTTATCATTTTCATAAAAGTATTGGTAGAAACTGAATTCTGATATAAAATATAGAATTCTTCATCAAACTACAATTCATTATGAATTAGGAAAAAAATAAAATCTTCAAAACAGAACAACTTCAAAATATGATAATTAAAAGAATGGTGAAACTGAATCTAAAACCAGTTGAGAGTACTAGTTGGGATATGAACTACATGAATGGGGATGAATCTGTGTTATTTAATTTAAATATAATATATAATTTTAATTTTTTATCCATCTTATTTTATCTATATAAATTATTAAGGTGAAAGGATCACTATTATTTTATCACCTCACTTTCCTTCTTTCTTACTGTATAAACAAACATACATACACATAAGAGTCCCAAAAATTTACATGGTTCAACACTCTTTATGAGATGGATAATCCTTTAGGTGAACTAGATTCCTCCTAGACCACACAACCCACTAGAATCATCATTTAGGCTTTATACTATAGTCTTCCAATAATGTATGAGTATGCTTCCAAAACTAATAAATTAGGTGCATATCATAATATGGTACTTCATGTGCGATATAATTTTTTAACAAGTATAAAAACTAAATATACTTGTCACTAATATAGATCAATTAAAGTTGTAGATGTGATGCACTAATCTCCTCCTTCTTTTTTCACTTTCATGTTAGAATGCAACAACTTAAACATAATTTGTATGAAAATAGTGATACACACACTTAATTATTTCTCTTCAAATTATAAAGTGGTGGATACCTTTATTAAACTGGTTACAAGACATATTATTCACTATAAAAACACTTCTTCATAGAACTTATCCTTCTTCATTCTTCAATTTTTCATTTTCTGCTAGAGTGCCCAGAAAGACTACATTGGATCTATTCCTTCTCTATCTTCTAATTTTATGTACAAATAGGAATGTATTGGTTCTTATCCACTTAATTCAACACATAATTTATCTTTGGTAGAATAAAATAGTTATATTAATTTTCTTCTAGATAATATCTGTGTATTATTCAATTTATTGCATATAAAAAAATCACATGTTATTTTTATTATTTTACTTCATAATACAGAGACTTTGATCTAGACCTAAACAACGATCCCATTTTAAACTAATTAATATTCTAATTTGAAACTTAAATTCAAATCCCCTTCTTCAAACATATCCCTTGGATCATCTTCTATTTAATCATCATCATAGAATTTGTATTATTAGTTATTATAGGCGAAAATAACCACAAAACGTCATATATGAAGACAATTCATCTAGGTTATTTGAAATACCCAGTTTTACACTTTCATGGAATATAATCCCCCTTTGTTTCATAGCATAGTAGTTCACAATAGTTATTTCTTAAATGCTTGAAAATATTTTTGTTTGTTGTGGTACTGCAGTGTACTGGTCTTCCAAATTCCAGTAGTAAGGAATTAACTCACTAACTCCTTTATAGTTTAGAATCCTCTCATGTGTCATAAGTCACCTTACTCTTAACTAGATGTGGTGTGGTTCATCACTAATATAGTAATATCCTTAAAAAAAATTAGAGACACCAAAAACCTTCAGTTCCACTCTTTTGGGGTACAATCCTTCTTCCATGGAATAAGCGCATCATCTTGAAATCCATTGTGATATGGTACTCTTTTATGGTGTAGAGGACCTTGATATTCCATATTCATGAAAAATATGACTGGTTTTCTTTATAGTGTATTCATCTACTTATATAATGTATTCCTTCCAATAGGTATAACTAAACTTACTTAATCTCCTTTGCAATTTAGTATTTATTTTATGGCTCAAACCTTCTTCTTCAATCAACTGTAATGGTAAAATCACAAGATTTATGGTGTGAGATTGGTTCCTTCAACAACGTGAGTCATGAACTCATTTTATGATATACAACTACTATATAACATCTTAATCATTTTTTTAATTGGTCTCTAAAAATATTTATTTTAACAAGATGGAATCGGCACTTCCAAATCCATTGATAAAGACATAAATTTTACAAATGTGACTCAATTTTTTCCATAAAAAAAATTACAACATCAAAAGAAAATATTTGATCACTTAAATTTATAGTTTTAAATAATTTGGAAAAACTCATTAAAACTTTGATTTATAAACAACTGGTTTATAAAAATCAATGTTATCTCTCACTATACCTAGCTATTCTTTTTTCACTATAGGTCATCAACATTTTCCATGTGAAATACTTCCAGACAAAACTCATTTAACATATTTCCTCATAACCTGGGAAGAAGAAACATAATAAAAGGCTAATATTAGATGCTCATTAAGGGTAAAAATAGGAGATATCAAACCATGATCATGTGAAAGAATAAGATGAGCATAAGGGTTTGTGATCATGAACATAACATTTGAAAATTATACCATGTATATCAAAGATGAAAATCTTGATTCATGGAATAAAACATAGATGTTCATAAGACATGAGTCATAAAATAATCAAATAACATGATCCATGAAATAATAACATAAGTAATGGAATTTTTTCATACACATAATTATTTTATTTCTATATTATTCAAGGCTTACTACCAAGACCATCATAGTAGACAAAGTCCTTTACTGAACTGAGTTCGATCCTTGTTCCAGCCCTGTATTACAAAACAAGTTTCACTCCCCATTCTAGTCCAATATATCTCATGAGATATAAATCTTTAAAAACTGAATTGGATGGATATATATGTCTCGCCATTCACACAATGAAAACCATACATATGTTTGTCATAAGAATATAAATCATTCATCATATCATAACCCCGTGAAAAGAAATAGAATTCATAAACATAATGACATCAAAAACATAAACCATTCAATGAAAAATAAGAATTGTATCCTGAGAGAATATCCCAAGTAATGCATGAGTAACACCAATGGATTTCATCTTAGATGGAAAATAGTTTTGAAATACCATTTTTGAAACATTTCTTGAGGAAAACATCCTTTCCACTTTAAAAAAATATTTTTTAAATCATAAAACAAATAGAATACCTTTTTCATTTAAAATAACCATGAAAACGTATTATGTAATCTTTTAAAATAATTTTAAACATTTTTTAAATACATTTCCTTGAAAATTCATAAAAGATCATTAAAAACACTTTTAAAACATTTTTAGAAAACATTGTTTTGAAAGAACACAAATTTTCGACCGAATAGAGAATATCATTTTCTGAACCTTATAATATCAGGAAAATAAATATATTCATTATAAAAAATTTCAAAGGTAATTATATACACCTTATAAAATAATATAGGTTTATAACATAACATGTGTCTCAAAGAAGGAAAATTAAGACAAAATTACCTTATCGATTTGGTAACTTTTGAACCGTAAACCACATGAAATAGAGATCATAAAATGGATATGTAAGTACCCATAAATTTATGTTTAAGTATCATAAATTAAATTCATGGGTAGTATATACACTAAAAAAATAAAATAGTGAAGAATATTGAATAAGTATCGTAGAAATAAAAGTGACACTAGAAATCCCCTTACAATTATTATATTATTGAAGTGAGAATTAATCCAAATAATACATTGTCTGTATTCATTATAAATCCACATAAAACATTTTTATATAAAATATAAGGTAATAAAAATTCATTTCACACATAATAGTTTAATTAAATAATCAATGAAATAGTAGTTTAACCTAATGAATGGAATTTGAGTTAAGAATTCTCTTACCTCAAGTATCGACTTTCTTTGTTCATTTTGAACCATAATGTATAATAAATATGGATTTATTATACATTTATTAAATATATATATATTTATAATACCTTTTATGATTTATTTACAACATATTATTTCATTTTTATTAATAATTTGTTATAAAAATCACTATTCTCGGGGATAACTGCTTTGTTTTCCAATCTTGTTTTGGTTTCGTAGTCTTGGTCCTTATACATTGAACTTAGTATCATCATTTAGAGATTTTTAATGATGTTATAAAAATGATATATAATAATTATATTCATATTTATATTCTTTCATATAAATTATAAATATAAAATGAATTACATTATTCAGGGAGATGGTAGGTCTTACGTAGACAAGAACACTATTTTCATTTTTCGATTGATAGAAAAAAATAATGGTAAATAATAATTCATTTATCCAGAATTATTATTTTATATTATATATCATATATATCATATATGTTCATTAAACCAATAATAATACCCATCAATAAAATATTGTGTTAAAAAATGAATTGTATCACTTCGTGGAGACGGTAAGCCGTACGTACACACGAGCGATACTTTCACTTCTTTTTTGATGAAAAAGAGGGTTTATAATGGTGTTTTAATAATAATAATAATAAAATTTAATCATATTTAGGACACAAAATTTATTATTTTATGATAAAAATCATAGATTTATAGTAGGTAAGGAAGAGTATACAATGAAAGTGCTCGGTTAGAGCGATTACCTCTTCTTCAAAACATCTCCTTTTGATCTCCCTTAAATGGCTCTAGGGTTGGTCATTTGAGAAGAAAAAAACCTCTATAATGTGTCTTGGGATGATTATAAGATAAATTTTTAGGATATGGTTGCGATATAAGGATCAATGTGATGTAAAAATTTGAGGGTGTAGGTGCCCTTTTATAATTAAGGTGAGGAGTACTTCTGGAATTTCTTAAAAGATTAAATTATAATAAATTTATTTTCTATCTAAATAACCCCAAATGGCCATGTATTAAAGTATAAGATAATTTAAATTTTTTATATCAACAAAAAATATATTTTAGATAAGTTTTGGTATTATTTTAAACCTTATCATTTCGATTAACCCTTAATTAACCCATTTTAATTTTAACTACTGTAATAATTTTTTAATATTAAGATATTGTAATTTTTACTTATATGGTGTTAAGTTTACATAAAAGGTATATTTATTACATTTTATAGATTATCATAAACACTTTTTATTTTTAAAATATTTTTATTATTTTTAAATAATTTAATAAAATATTATTTTGATAAATTATAAGTAAGGTTAATTTTGGTACTGTTCATTTAATTTGACTTTAAATACATATAGAAAAATAGGAAATTAGAATATAATAATTTAAAAAACTATATAATATTTAATATAGATCTATAATATTCATTTCACACATTAGTTAATTCAAATTATACAAAAAATACTATTTTCTATATAATTTATTTTATATTTCTTTTAATTAAATAAAAATTATATTTTAATTTCACGAGCATGAAAGGTAATTATATAATTTATAAAAATTAAAAATAAATTTTTATAATAAAACTAAATATATTAAGATAAAAGTAGAAATTTTGGTTCGTTAATATCTTCATTTTGTCCCTATGTGGACACTTAAAATATATTAAATACAAAGAGAGTGATATTTTTTAACTATCTTTGATTTAAATAATATATAAGTCATTTTCATGGATAGGTGTTCATTAAACCACTCTGATTTGATCCCAAGATGATAATGGTAGAATCATATTTATTTAATAATTTTTTGGACAAGTTTTGGTCATTATTATACCCTTATCGTTTGGTTTTAACCTTTATTTAATCACTTTATCTCTTACTATGACAACATGGAGTTTTAATCTATGTCGATTCATATAGTTACTATAAAATTCCAAACTACCCATAAATGAATCATGGATGAAATTTATAACCTTATCCTAATAATTTGGAAAACTTTAATTTTTTTAGTCATTTTATATCATTTATTAAATTATTATTTATTTTAAAATATCATTAATGTCAATTTTGACATTATTCATTACTTTGAATTTTTAAAAATATAAATAAAACTAGATAAATTTTAAAAAAAAATATAATATCCCTAATATTTTAATTTCATCTATAAAATTCTTTTATCACATTAATTATCTCAAATTATGTTTCTTTTAATATATTTAATAATTCTATTAATATAATAATTATTTCATGAGTATTTTATGAGCATTTAAGGTAATTATTTCATCCCTAAAAATTATAAACAAATTACCATGGTATATATAATTATTTTATATTTCCAAAAAATATTTATATTTGAGAACAAATTATGTTCAATTTCATAATAAAAATACTATACTTATTTAAAAATAAGAGTGACATTTTTTCACTTTATTTGATTTTAATAATAATAATATATATATATATATATATCATTTTCATCTACAAGTGTCCATTAAATGACTCAATTTAGAAAATTAAGTGTTAAGGTTTAACTTTAATTTATCTAATAATATTTGGACAACTGTTAGGGTAATTTTATAGTCCTTATCATAGTAATTTAACCATTAATTACCCAATTTACCTTTTAACTATGGCAACAAAATTTTACCAATGTAACTATTCATATTGACCAAAAATAAAAGGGAAATATTTACTTAATTTAGAACTCATGAATCCAAATATTTAATCTATTTTTTAAAATTCAAAACACAAAATTTTCATCATTTAATTTAAAATTAAATTGTCCAATGCAATGAAAAATAATTTTTCAAGAAAAAAACAATTTTTAGATTTAAACTGTTTTTGTAATAAATTCAAGTATAAAATCCATTTCAAAAACCATAATTTTGTTAATTTAAATAAAAATTAACTAATTAAAACTAATCCAAACTTAATTTTACTATTTAAATACTTGAAAAATATAATTTTTTAATAAAAACTGGCATTTTTCACTATTCATTGAAAAATCAAACTTTTCATAAAATGCTCAAAATTTCACCATAGGAAAATTATGATATGATAATTTTAAAAATAAATTTATTTTATGAAATAAATTTTATAACAAATCCAGAAATTAATTATATTATTTTTATATAAAAACAATAATAATTATTTTTTATGAAAATATGTTTTGGATAAATAAAATGACTTTACTAAAAATCTAGTACTTATTTACTAAGAATTAATTAATAAATTGGAAATTAGTATGACCATTATATATATTTCATAATTCCATTAATACTATTAATTCCCATCAATTTAAGGGATATGTTATAATGTTCACATTTAAATAATAATATTTCGTTGTTCGTTAAAGCTCAGTGTTATGTATCTTGCACACCATCAAACATAGTATTTCCTATTAAAATATTGGGATATTACATCCCCCCCATTAATAAATTTTCCCCTCATAATTTAAACACATTTTTGGTAACCAATGGTTGAATTTTAAAGATATCTTTATTAAAATATCACATTGGAAGAAGGGTTAATAAAACATCATCTTAAAAATAGAAAAAGTAAAATATGAAGGTTGCCATAAAACAAGGGTTATGATTAGGAGAACATTAATGGAATGTGAAAATAAGGAAATTATAGATATTTCTAACTATCAATTTGAAATAGAGAGTGATAGAGTAAATGGTCATTAGAAAGTTAACCATCACAAAACCATAAATCTATTATGGGTTAAAAGGTCATTGATTCCTCAGTAAGAAAAGTCAATGGAAATTTTTTTTCCTAAATACTTTTACTTGAGTTGAGAAATTATTTTACTTCCTAGAGTAAGAACATAAGGAAATATACTTAATTTTAATGTATAGTTCTATCCTTTAACAAAATTCAACCACAAACACATCATTTTGTCCAATGATGAGTATTCAAGATGAATTTTTAATTCCCAAAGCATCAAAAACATCTTATATGAATCCAAAAATACTGAAAATAATAACTATATATTCTCCCTCTATATAGTAATTATTCAAAACCAAAATGGTTAGTAAAAGATAAGATAATTTTACAAAAATAATAAAACCTTATATCAGTAATACCCAAAGTTTATCATAGATCATTCAATAAATAACTACCCTCAAAATTCATCAAAATTATTCAAGACTAATATTAAACCCCCAAAATTCTGAAGGATTTGATCCCATCATCTTCCAAGATGAACTTCAAAATTTATCTCCAAATAGCATCAATTAGTCTTATTGTATCATACCAAAAAAGTATTTTCTCTAATAATCTTAAAGATATGCTAATCATTTCCATAAATAACTTGAATCCCCATAAATCCAAAATAAAAACATATATGCCTCTAAAATACAATTATACCTTTATTCCTTAAATTATATCCCATAATATCATATAAGGTTTTCCAAAATAGAAATATTCTTACAAAATAACATTAATCACTTAACCAATAAATCAATATATAAACCTATGGTTATCTATATAATAAAACATATATTCCACAAATTTAACTTATTATTCATCCATCAAATTTTTTAACTAAAAATAAAATATCATACTAACTGAGATTTCACATAGGAAAGTAGTAGGCGATTCACAATTTTCACTCTTTGGTTTTGGGTTCAATCTCTGTGAACTTGTCTGGCGTGATGGGTTTTTACCCATCCTCTAGATTGTCACCCATCCTCTAGGTTTTCTTTTTTCTATAACCATTATAAAATTTTAGAAACATGATAAACATCCTAAAAAATAACCATAAAATATTCATAATTAATAAAATAATTTAACCTCAAAGGTCAGTTCATAACTTTCATCTTGCATTAAAATGTAATAACCCATAATTACCTGAAGAATAAAAATCTTCAAAAATATCATTAGTCGCCTTAAAAATTCATAACTTAAAACCTCAAAAGAGGTGTCTAAAATTCTAAAAAAAATTCTTATATACTCATGATGGTATATATAACCCTTAATATTACTTCTCATGAAAACATCCTAATCTTCAATAGTATATATACCCATCTTTGATACAAAATGTAACATCCCTGGATCCGCACTTCTAGATCCACTGCTAAAGAAATAAATTTTACAAATTTTCCCAAATTTTTTCATAAAAAAATTACAAATTAAAAAGAAAATATTTGATCACTTACATTCCCAATTACCTTTTAAGTTATATTTTTAGAGAATTAATACAAACACCTAGCAACTTGGGTTTATAAACAACAAGTTCATAAAAATCAATATTATCTCCCACTATACCCAGCTTTTCTTATTTCACAATAGGTCATCAACATCATCCATGTGAAATACTTCAATACAAAACTCATTTAACATATTTCCTCATAACCTTAGAAAAATAAACATTAGAAAAGGTTGATCTGAGATAATTACTAAGGGTAAACATAGGATATATCAAACCATGATCATGTGAAATAATAAGATGAGCATAATGGTATGTGATCATGAACATGACATTTAAAAATTATACCCTATATGTTAAAGATGAAAATCTTGAGTCATGGATAAAAACATGGATGTTCATAAGAAATGATTCATAAAATAATAATAAAAATGATCCAAGAGAGTATAACATAATACATGGAATTATATTATACACATAATAATAGAAAATCATTTCCATATTAGTCAAGTCTCACTTCCAAGACCATCATAGCGGACAAATTCCTTTACTGAATCGTGTTCACTCCTTGTTCTAACCCTGTATTTGAGAGGACCAGTTTGGGATATACATAACACTGAGAGGCGGGTGAATCAGTGTTGGGGACTTTTTAAACTATTTCCAACTTTTATCCCTGAACCTCTTGACCTATTAGGATCTTCATTTTCATATTCTCTTTTCCCTGTCGCATGCAATAATAGAAAGCAGAAAAAATATGCACACAATATTTTTACAAGGTTCACCACTCAATAAGATTAGATACATCCTTTCCAGGAATGGGTATGACCACTGCATAGATTCTCCATTATAATGTGATATTCTTTTACAATGGAGTGGCTAGGAAAACAATCCTCAATCTATTGAGAGTCTCTACACTTTGGAGGGGGTGGGAAACAATACCCTTCCCTAGACTGGTGATAGCCTAGTCCAACTTGCAGCCTCTAGCTGGTTCTTTATACTGCCTATGGAGACAGCCTTCTTCCTTCTTCAAAAGGAAGGTTATGTTCTTGGTCTTCTTTAATGCTCTTCACTTGATTACTTTGCAAAGCAGTAGGCAAGCAATTCTTCCTTCTTTCATTCTCTTCTTTTCTAGTGCATCACCAACTGCAATAGGATTCTTCTTTATTCTTCTTAGTGCAATAACCAACTACACTAAAAATTATTCTCTCTTCTTGGCTAGAATCACATATACCAGTATGATTATTCAGGCAGTAAAGATCAGTTCACTTGACATCATCTGAATTAAAAAGCCCTAAATAATTGTAGGCTTCAATTGGGCATACTTTGTTCTTCTTTTTCTTCTCTTCTTTTTATGAAGAAAACTTGTAAGCTACACACTCTTCTTATTCTACTACTTATTCAATGAAAAACCAACTGCACTGAAACCTAATTTTCTTCACACGTTCTCTTTCAGTGTAAAACCATCTACACCGAGCTATTCTTCTTCTTCTTCTTGCTAGAATCACAAGTTCTATTTTTGATTATAAAAACAATGAATTATAGATCAACTTAGCATCATCACAGTTGAACAGATGCTAGAAGGAACTTCTAGAACAACACATATCTTTCACGCCAATCCTTACTTGCATGCCACCCTGCTTGCACGCCTCCCTTCTTGCGTGCCTCCCTACTTGCGCGCCATCGAATACTTGCGAGCCACAATTGTTCACATCTCACAACTTGCGCGCCACCTTTGGCTAATCCACACTCCCTGCTTGCACACCTCTAACAAATTGCGTGCCAAAAATTTCACGACACAACTAGTGCGACACAACTTGCACGCCTCCCTACTTGCGCTCCTTTGAAAATAACACTTAGCTTGCGTGCCACTTCATCTTGCGCGCCACATTCTACACTTGCGTGATCAGAGCTCAAATTTTCTCTTAAGTTTTGATCCTTGAAAAATGAGGAGGATAGTCATATATTTATAGGCATTTTGGTGACTTGCGCACCACATACACTTGTGCGCCATTCCTACTTGTGTGCCACTCCATCACTTGCGCCCTACTCCATCACTTATGCGTCGCTCCATCACTTGCGCACCCCTCCATCACTAGCACGACGATTTCTTTCCTTTGTAATATTTTGATATGATGATGTTGTAGTGTGACTTGCGTGAAACATACACTTGCACTCCACTTATACTTGCGCAGAACACTTGTGCACCACTTATACTTGCACGCCACACTTGCGCACCACTTTTTGACTTGCGCGCCAATCTTTAACTTGCCTGCCGTTTTATTATCTTTGTCAAATTTTGATGTGATGATCTTGAAATATGACATGCATTCCAATACTTGCATACTACTTTCTTTACTTTGCCAAAATCACTTCTTTACTCTCTCTACTCTTCATAAGGCCTGCATCACAAGTTCTCCAAACTTATGATATTTGTGAAATACAAATTAGAAAAGCATCGTCATAGTTTTGTCGATTCTTTTTAGAATATTAATTCTAAAGTAATTCTTCATCCTCACTTCAAATCCTCAATTCCTTTTAGAGTGTTAATTCCAAAGAACTCCAATCATCTCTCATCATTTAAAAGTGGAGGCTTGAAGCATCTTCAAATACCTTCAATGTTGCAGACAATGTATCACCTTTGGTACATGTATTTCTAACTTTAAGAATAGTGCAACAATCATCTGATTTCAAGGCAATGTGTAATTCATAACCTTATTAGAATGACAATCCCTTCCACACTCTCTCTTCTTCTTCATCCATTATTCTCTACTTCATTCAAATCATATTATTATTTTCTTCAAGAAAGCTCTTGCATGGTTCTCATGAAATCGTGAAGCATTTCATGGTCTTCTTTAAATCTTCAATCTTCTTCAATCATCCTTAGATGGATGATACTTCACCATTCTTCATTGTTGTAAACAATGTGTCACCTTTGACACAAGTTCTTTGAACTTAGTATCAGTTCAAAAATCGTCTAAATTGACTTCATAGAGAATTGTCCAAGCATTAAATTTAATGTTATGATTGCATAACAATTCTCCAAGCATCATCAATTTAGCCGATATTTAAGGACTTTGGATTATTTCTTCATATACTTCTTCATTTTGACCGATATTGACAACTGTTGAAAACGAATACAATCTTCATACACAAAGTGGTCCCAACAGTATTATCGAATTAGGTTCACTATCCATTCTAGTCCTGTCTATCTCATGATATATAAATATTTATCCAATGAATTTGAGGATGATATAGGTCCCACCCATCACATAATGAAAACCATACATATGTTTCCCACAAGAATATAAATCACTCATCATATCCTAACTCATGAAAATAAATAGAATTCATAAAAAATTTCCTTCCTAAACATAAACCACTCAAATAAATAATGATAATGGTATCCTTGTATCATATCCCCATTAAGGTATGAGTAACACCAACAAAAGTCATCTTAGAGAGTAAATAATTTTGAAAGACCTTTTTTAAAACATTTCTTGATGAAAATATTCTTTCCACTTTGAAAAATTATTTTTAAATCATAAAACAATTATAAAAATAATTTCATTTACAAAAACTTTAAAAAAATATTAAGGAAGATTTTAAAACCATTTTAAAAATATTTTAAATAATTTTCATTGAAAATTCATAAATGATCATTAAAAATGTTTTTAAAACATTTTTAGAAAACATTATTTTGATGGAACATAGATTTACTACCAAACAGAGAACAAAATTACATGAAACATATAATATCATAAAAAGAAGGAGATTTATGATAAAACATTTCAAAGGGTGTTATATAAACCTCATAAAAGAATATAGGTTCATAACATAACATTTGTATCAAAGAAGGAAAATTGAGACAAAATTACCTTACTGATATGGCATATTTTGAAATATAAACCACATGAAATAAAGATCATAAAATGGATATGTAAATTACCATAAATTTAAGTTTAAGTATCATAAATTACATTCATTGGAATTATATACACCACAAAAAAATGAGTGGTGAATATGGTATAATCCTCACAGAAATAAAAGTGAGACTAGAAATCCCCTTACAATTAGAATATTATTGAAGCGAGCATTAATCAAATGAATAAATTATGTTTATTTATTGTAAATACACATAAAAAATGGTAAATATAACATAATATAATTAAAATTAATTTCACACATAGTCATATAATGAAATAATCAATGAAATAGTAGTTTAATCCAATGAATGGAAATTGAGTTAAGAATTCCCTTATCTCAATTCTTGACTTTCTTTGTTAATTTTGAAAACTCATGTATAATAAATATGGATTTATTGTAAATTTATTAAATAACCATATAGTTATCATACCTTTTATGTTTTACTTATAACATCTTATCACATGTTTGTTAATATTTTGTTATTAAAATCACTGTTCTGGGAGATAACTGTTTTGTTTTTCAAGCTTGTTTTGTTTCTGTTTCCTTGGCTCTTATACATTAAACTTGGTCTCACAATTTATTTATTTTTAATAATTATATAAACATCATATATAATAATTATATTCACATTTATATTATTTCATTGAAATTATAAATGGAAAAATGAATTACACTGTTCATGCAGATGGTAGGTCGTACGTATGCATGAACTTTGTTTTCATTTTTTGATTGATGGAAAGATATAAAGTGTAACGTCCCGGTTCCGGGTGCCACTCAACAGGTTCCCCAAACTCAGTTCGCCACGTGACCTCAAGCACATTTCCCCAAACACCGGAGGCTTCCGACTAGCAGCGAGGGCCCAGGTATGATAGTGGGGAAACTATGCCCTCATTTGTCAAAGTGTAGCACAGCGGAATAAGAAATACATACAACAACAGGAAAAGCAGCAACAGTATATACATAATTGAAATGGATAACTCATAAAAAAGGGAAACCCGCTATCATATATATATATATAAAGATGCAGCGTGTCAATATTCTATAAAACATCTAGAACATGTTACACGATCAATACAATACAACTGAAGTACAAGTACAGAAAAGAAAATCAGAACAACTCATGGCATCGCGAGCCAATTCTCTATCCCATGCTCTCCTACACCCCAGCAGCAATCAAGTACCTGTATAGGGACACTTTCCCTTATCTACACCTACAGAAACGTAATCTCTTTGGACCGAAAAGCATGACCCAAATAGGGTGTGAGAAATAAATTCCCAGTAGGCACCCACCAGAGGCCCGTACCCAACTGTATGAAAGTTTGAAAAAACAGTGTGCAGTATTAAAATGCAATAAAGTAAGCAGTACTAAAAAGTAACTAACTTAACCAGTTATATTTCCATTTTAATATCTTTTAATCATTTAATTTAAAATATCATCAAAGTGAATATTCTAAGTAAACATCTAATGTCCTCAGTCATGTAAACTCCTACCCTCGGGTAAAGATAATCCAACACAAGAATCTTCCCACATGCATACGGATATTGCCCCCAGGCGTAAGAAGTGTCACCCATAGGCACAAAATCATCTGCCCACAAGTACGGAAGAAGTTTCCCACAGGCTAGGATAACAAATGCCCTCAAGCTAAGAAAAACAGCTCCCACGGGCTAAGTAAAACACAGCCCTCAGGTGAAAGTAATCGGGGCCATTCCCAACAGGTAAATAAACATTCATAAGAAATTCCTCTTCAGGAAATTCTACGACCATTACCTTAAAGTCATACCCTCGGGTATCCTGGACGAATGGCTAAATAGAGGAACGTACCCCCAGGGTGGTCCTGGATCCAATCAGCGATACCAAACAGCATTTTAATATTTCATTTAATTACCTATTAAATTCTAGGTATTTAAACATCCAAGGCCTCAGCCATACGATGCCCCAACATGGGTTCGTAGCACAAAAATACACAAAACGCACAGCAGTTGGAAAAAAAATAAACACCAAGCCACCTACCTTTAACACCCACGAATGATATACGTGAAAGATGATCCTTGATTCATCAAAGAACAACGTAGATGTGAGGTAAAATAATTCTTGCTTAAACATAAATAACTACCATTAGAGGAAGAATTGGAAAGATACACACCAGGGGAAGGAAGCTCTTACCTGTACGGTTCCAACGAGATCGTCCGAGGCAGAAACGGATTTCTGACGTGCGCTCGGTGGATCTCCAAAGCTTCAGCCTTCCTCTCCGGAGCTCTCTTCCCGTTCTAAGCCTTCCCTGTGAATTGGGGAGGCTACTGCCCATTTTAAGCGAAAAAAACAAAGTACACAGCGTGTATTTCCAAGTACACGGTGTGTATTTACCATTTTTAAACTGTTCCTCTGGCGGTTTCCCGCCAGCGCGGCTCTGTTCACCTACCGACATGACTACACGGCGTGTCTTCATGATTACACGGCGTGTGATGCCGCACAGCTGGCCACTGCCTTACTATTTTCCTGTCGACTGACTACACAGCATGTAAGGGACCACTACACAGCGTGTATTTGGTTCCTACACCCTTCATCACCGGCATGGCCACACGCCCTATGTACTCATCCCACACGGCCAAAAGTACACGGTGTGTGGAAATGTACACGGCATGTACTTTCCAAAATTTAGGATTTTTCCCCATTTTCCATATTTCTCAAAAACACTCAAGGAAAAGAGAAAAGAAGAAACTCGTACCTCAAAAATAAGAACCGAGTTCTTACAAACTTCACCCATTAAATCAATTAGTCCCAGAATTTCCCTTACAAGGGTGGAGAAGATAAAGCTGAGAATAACTCTGGCCACTAAGCATGTACGTCGGTATCCCACTCCCAGGTTTCGTTCTGCACTCGGCCATGCTGCCATAGCACCTGTACGAGAGGAACTGACTGGCCTCGGATAACCTTCATGCTTTTATAAATGATATGAATCAGATGATCCTCAAAAGACGCATCAAACTGAAGCTCAACCTCCTCGGGCTGAAAGACGTGAGATGGGTCTGAATGATAGCAGCGCAACTGAGATACATGGAAGACGTCGTGCATGGCTCGGTACCTCTATGGTAACTGCAACCGATAGGAAACCGGCCCGAATCTCTCCAGAATCTCAAATGACCCCACATACCTCGGTGAAAGTTTACCCTATCTTCTGATCCGCCTGTGTCCCAGCCTCGGTGAAACACACAATAAAACCTGAACCCCGACCACGAACTCCAAAGGTCGTCTGCGGAGATCAGCATAAGATTTCTGATGAGACTGCGCGGTAGCCATCTACTTCTGAATCAACTGGACCTTCTCAGAAGTTTCCTGCACGAGATGTGGTCCCAGTAAAGATACCTCACCTGCCTCTAACCAGCATAAGGGTTATCGGCATGGCCTACCATATAAAACCTCGTATGGTACCATCTCAATAGTCACCTAAAAACTGTTATTGTAGGAAAACTTGACTAGGGGTATGTGCTTCTCCCAAGAGCCCCCAAAGTCTAGGATGCATGCACGCAGCATGTCCTCTAGCACCTGAATCATACGCTCTGACTGGCCATCGGTCTGAGGGTGGTAAGTTGTGCTCAGAAGCACCTGTGTACCCAGTGCCCTCTGAAAACTCTTCCAGAAACGAGATGAAAATCGGTCGTCCCTATCTAAAATGATAGAACGAGGGACCCCATGAAGACGTACGATCTCTCGGATATACATCCTTCCGAGCTTGTCAACACTGAAGGTCTCCTTGATCGGGAAAAAGTGACATACCTTCGTGAGTCTATTCACAACAACCCACATGGCATCATTGCCTCTAGGTGACCTCGGTAACCCCATCACGAAATCCATCACGACATCATCCCATTTCCACTCCGGAATGGGTAACTTATGTAACAGTCCAGCTCGTCTTTGATGTTCCGCCTTCACCTGCTAACAGGTGGAACACCTCGTAACAAAACCAGCTACATCTCTCTTCATACCCGGCCACCAGTACTACCGTCTCAAGTCTCGATACATCTTGGTAACTCCAGGATGAACTTCCCAAGCTGAAGCATGAAACTCCCGCATCAGCTCCTCGCGTATATCCACTGGAACCTATACTCGTCCGTGGAAACACAAAATTTCGTCATCGTCTATCGTCCAACCAGGAGGAGGTTCCTCACTTTCCACTGACTCCCATAGAACTAGGCCTTCTGAATCAGATAGTTGTCTCATCCTCACTCTATTCAGGAGGGTATAAGACACAGATAATGAACAAATATAGGTCTATCAGTGACTTTCATACACCTCCAAATGCATTTTAGAGAACAAATCTATAAGCTGACACTGACCACTAGCCTCATGCACAGCCTGTAACTGATTCTTCCTACTCAGTGCATCTACTACCGCATTACCTTTACCAGGTGTATAGGCAAGCTCAAAATCAAAGGACTATAGGTATTCGGCCCACCTTCGCTTCCTCTGATTCAAGTCATGCTGCGTAAAGATATACTTGAGAATTTTTTGGTCGATAAAAACCACAAAACGTTCTCCCAACAGATAGTGTCTCCAACAACGCAACTCATGTACAACCGCAGCCAACTCGAGATCATGTGTCAGGTAGTTCCTCTCATGTGGCCTCAACTGCTGAGACCCGTACGCAACAACTCGATTGCCCTGCATCAACACTTCCCCCAGCCCAATACTTGATGCATCATAGTAAACTGTATAGCTCTTCCCTTGATCTGGAAGTATTAAGACTGGTGCTGATGTCAACCTTACCTTCAGGTCTTGAAAGGATGTCTCGCAAGCTTCTGACCAAACAAACTTCACAACCTTCTTAGTCAGACCCGTCAACAGCACTGCTAAGTGGGAGAAGTCTTGTATGAAGTGTCTATAGTAACCATCCATCCCTAAGAAACTTCGTATCTCAAACACGTTCTTAGGCTGCTCCCAGGAAACTACTAATCTCACCTTCTCTGGGTCCACGGAAACTCCTACCTCTGAGATTATATGACCCAAGAAGTGAATCTAGTCCATCCAAAAGTGGAACTTTGAGAGCTTAGCATATAGTCGATGCTCTCTCAGTGTACTCAATACGATCTCAAGATGGTTGGCATGGTCGTGTCGAGTGTGAGAGTACACTAAGATGTCATCCACGAATACTACCACAAAAGAATCCAGATAAGGATGGAACACACGATTCATCAGAGCCATGAAAACCGTTGGCGTGTTCGTGAGTCCGAACAGAATAACCAAGTACTCATACAGACCATATCTGCTCCGAAATTCTATAAGCGGTATATCCGATGATCTCATGCATAGCTGATGATATCCTGACCTCAACTAAATCTTCGAGAACACTCGTTCCCAACGAAGTTGATCAAAAATATCATCAATCCTCGGCATGGGATATCAGTTCTTAACTGTCAACTGGTTCAGCTTTCGATAATCCACGCAGATTCTGAGGGTACTGTCTGCCTTCTTCGAAAAAAGGACTGGAGAACCCCATGGAGAAGTACTGGGTCGGATAAAACCCTTTTCCTGTAACTCCTCTAACTGCCTCTTGAGCTCCTGTAACTCTAGTGTAGCCATCCTATAAAGAGGAATGGACACTAGTGCTACTCCTGGCACAAGATCAATAGAGAAATCCACCTCTCTCTATGGAGGTAGACCTGAAAAGTCGTCCGGGAAGACATCCCTGAAATGATCAAAAACTGGAGGGAAATCCGTCTGACCAGTTCCCTGGTCATCCATATATAAGCTCGAAATTTGGGTTGTGACTCCACCTCGCCCACGATGCTCTCGTCTAGCTCGACTCGCCTGAACATCCCATTCACCCTTGTATAGAAACTCTCCGCCCTCTGGTGATGTGAAACTCAACCTGCGATGATAGCAGTCTACAAAGGCTCGAAAGGGAACCAACCAGTCCATACCAAGAATGACATCATAATCTGTCATCTCTAAGAGATAGAGGTCCCAAAGAAAGTGAAACCCACCAACCTCAAGGGGGCACTCCTTGCACTGATGCACACCAGCCGTTCTAGTCCCTAACAGAGTGTCTAGAGTCATGATATCAGAAGAAGTAGAAACACAGAGCCCAAGGCTCCCCACAATGGATACAGATATGAAACTATGTGTATAACCCATATCAAAAGGTAATGAAGATAAAATAGAAGCTACTAGAATAGTACCTATGACTGTAGAAGGTCCGAGATCTTGCTCCTATTGGGTCTGCTGCACTGCATATGCATGCCCTGTACCGCGGCCATGCGACACAGCCTGGCTACCCTGAGCTGTCCTGCCCTGCTGTCTCTGAGATCCTGGTGTCTGGCTACCACGGCCACGACCACCAACCCTGCCTACACGCCCTGACGTATTCCAGTTTCCCGACTGGTAAGAAGCCACTGGTCCCGCTCCCGCACACGGAGTCTGCACAGAACCGTTCTCACTAGCCATCGGTGGAAACGCCCTGCAAAAGCGCTGCAGATGAACAATCATGCCGCAAGCTCGGCACACCACTGGGTCTCATGGGAACTGTTTCCTCTTGTGCCCCTCTCTACCACACTGGTATCACATGACCTGGCCACATGAAGAATTCTTCTGACTGGTACTGCCACCCTGGGAGAAGTCAATTTGTCTCTTCCTCTTGCCAACAGAAATAGTACCAGTAACTGGTTCCGAACCGCCCTGGATGACACTACTAGATTCCCACAGGTTCCTCTTTGTAATCATCACCTGGTTCACAATAGCGTGTACTAAAGGCAACCTGAAAACATTCACCAGCGCTCAGATGTCATATCGGAGACCATCCTCAAAGCCCCTGGCTCTCAACGTCTCATCAACCACCAGCACGGGTACAAAGCGCTGAAGCTCAGTGAAATGAGCAGAATAGTCCATCACCGACATAGCTCCCTACTACAGATTCATGAAATCTTGAGCTCTATCTGCCCTCAGTGTCTCCGGGAAAAATAATTCATAGAAGACTACCTGAAAATATTCTCACACCATGTCCTTGTGATGATATGACTGGGTGGTAACATCCCACCACATCATGGCAGAATCACGCAGAATATATGCCGCGAGCTTGACCCTCCGCCCTGGAGGCATCTCAAGATTCTCAAAAATAGTCTGCCTCGACCCCAACCAAGACTCCACAGCCTGCGGTCCACCATCCCCTGAAAACGTAGGCGGATGCTGCTGCTATAATATATGAGTCAGCTCAGCCATAGATTTGGCAGCCTGCGGTGCTCCCTGAAAGGTCTGCATGAACCGCATAAAGCCTTCACGGAACTGCACCTCCACGCCTGTGTTCGGTATAACAGCTGGCACCGCATCTGGCTCTGCTGGAGGATCTACTAGTAGCCCATGGCCCACCATCTCTGGAGTATACTCGTTGTCGCTCTCCTGGAGAACAACATGTGGTCTTCTTGGCGGCATGACACAACAAGGTCAAAACACGCCTTAGATTCAAGATTTATCAAAGACAGAAAGCGAAGGAACCACAAAGGGAACAAGAGGAAGAAGTCATTTCAAGATTTTCAAAACATGACTACACGACGTGTACAATGACTACACGGCGTGTACTTGACTTCCCTTCCCATGCTCGGGTCCTTCTACATAGCTAAGCCACACGGTACCCATTGCACAAAACTTACACTGAGTGTATATCAACTACACGGCATGGTGTTATTTCTAACTGCCCGTGTCGTTTGTGACATGGACGACTACTCAGCTTGTAACTACACGGAGTGTTACACCCGCACACGGCGTGTACACCACCCCGTTTCCCCGCCACATGGCTAAGTCCACACGGTCTGTCCACGGACAAGACTACACGGCATGTCCTAGAGGTACACGGCGTGTTCAAGGAGAGGTGACACCGACCCGTGTTGTTATTTACATGGCCGAGTCCCTAGGTCAGACTACACGGCGTGTTCCATAGTGGACACGGTGTGCATGTCTTAGGGTCTCCTCCATCCATGTTGTTCGTTACACGGGCAGACTCCAGGTCAACATTACACAGTGTGTACATCAGGTACACGGCGTGTTTTACCCAAGCTCTTCACTTCCCCGTGTCGTCGCCCACACGGTTTGTGACATGGGAATAGACTACACGGCGTGTACTCAGGGTACACGGTGTGTACTCAAAAAGTTTATTTTTCTTCCCAAACAGAAGGACATACACGGTGTGTTTAAGGATCATACATGGCGTGTATACTATGTTTCTGGACAGTATGGCTCAGAAACTCCCCCGGAACCCAGAAAACACTGAAAAACAACATCTAAGTGTCAAATTCCAATCCGTGAGGGCCTATACTCCCCACAAATCAAAGTTTGACCTCTTATATGTGTTATAACAAAATAAATAGTCAATGATCCACCAAATTCCGATCAATAGGGGCCCATACTCTCCATAGACCAAAGTTTGGTGTTTATTCTATAAACAGGCTCAAATAAAATTACCCTATCACAAACTAGGTATTTATCAAGCAGCTATCACAACAGCATGCTTTACTATCACAATAACTATCACAACAACATGCGAAATTCTAATGCACCTACATGGAATGGAACTATGCATGGCATGTGATTTCTAGCATGTACCTATATGATGCATGAGATGTCATACCCTCATCTCATCGGGTTGCAACTAAATAGAACCCATAGATAAAATATAAACAGCTCAATACAAGTGTGTCGCCCAACGGTGAAATCATATTAACTGTAAATTGAAAAATCAGTAAAATTTCAATACGAGGTAAATTGGCTTTTCCCTATACACGGGTTAGCTACGCCCGGGCACAGCTTATTACCAACTACCATTCTTGTCTTATTCTTGACTAAGGCTCCAAATAGTAAGTCAAAGAAAAGAACCTCCTTTGATACCACTTTGTAACATCCTGGTTCTGGTTGCCACTCAACGGGTGCCCCGAACCAAGTTCTCCACGTAACCTCAAGCACATTTCTCCAAACGCTGAAGGCTACCGACTAGCAGTGAGGGCCCAGGTCTTATAGTGGGGAAACTATGCCCTCATTTGTCAAAGTGTAGCACAACGGAATAATAAAAACATACAACAACAGTGGAAGCAGCAACAATATGTACATAACTAAAATGGATAACTGATAAAAAAAGGGAAAACAACAGTCATATATATATATATGAAGATGCAGCATGTCACTATTCTATAAAACATCCAGAACATGTTACACAATCAATACAATACAACTGAAGTACAGGTACAAAAAATCAAATCAGAACAGCCCGCGGCATCGCGAGCCAATTCTCGGTCCCATGCTCTCCTACACCCCAGCATCAATCAAGTACATGTATAAGGACCCTTTCCCTTATCTACACCTGTAGAAACATAATCTGTTTGGGCCAAAAAGCATGACCCAAAAAGGGTGTGAGAAATAAATTCTTAGTAGGCACCCAAGAAAGGCTCGTGCCCAACTGTGTGAAAGCATGCAACAACAGTGTGTAGTAGTAAAATGCAATAAAGTAAGTAGTACTGAAAATTAACTAACTTAACCAGTTATATTTCCATTTTAATATCATTTAATCATTTAATTTAAAATATCACCACAATGAATATTCTAAGTAAACAGCTAATGTCCTCAGACACGTAAACTCCTACCCTCGGTTAAAGAGAATCCAACACAAGAATCTTCCCACAGGCATACGGATATTTCCCACAGGTGTAAGAAGGGTCGCCCCTAGGCACAGAATCATCTGCCCATAGGCACGGAAGAAGATTCCCACGGGCTAGGATAACAACTACCCTCGGGCTAAGAAAAACAACGCCCACGGGCTAAGTAAAACACTTCCCTCAGGTGCAAGTAACCGGGCCATGCCCAACATGTAAATAATCATTCACAAGCAATTCCTCTTGAGGAAATTCTACAATCATTACCTTAAAGACATACCCTCGGGTATCCTGGCCAAACGACTAAATAGAGGAACGCACCCCCAGGGTGGTCCTGGATCCAAGCAGCGATCCCAAACAGCATTTTAATATTTCATTTAATTACCTATTCAATTCTAGGTATTTAAACAGCCAAGGCCTCAGCCACACGATACCCCAACATGGGTTTGTAGCACAAAAATACACAAAACGCATAGTAGTTGAAAAAAAAAATAAACACAAATCCACTGACCTTTAACACCCACGAATGATATATGTGAAAGATGATCCTTGATTCATCCAAGAACGACATAGAACTGAGGTAAAAGAATTCTCGCTTAAACGCGAATAACTTACAATAGAGGAATAATTGGTAAGAGACACACCAGGAGAAGGAAGCTCTTACCCGTGCGGTTCCAACAAGATCATCCGAGGTGGAAACAGATTCCTAATGTGCGCTCAGCGGATCTCCAAAGCTCCGGCCTTCCTCTCCCGAGCTCTCTTCCCGTTATAAGCCTTCCATGTGAACATGGGAGGCTACTTCCCATTTTAAGCGAAAAAAACAAAGTACATGGCGTGTATTTCCAAGTACACGACATGTACTTCCAATTTTTGAACTGTTCCTCTGGCGTCTTCCCGCCAGCCTGGCATTGTTCACCTCCCGACATGACTACATGGTGTGTCTTAATGAGTACATGGCATGTTATGCCGCACAACTGGCCACAGCCTTACTATTTTCCTTCCAACTGACTACACGGCGTATAAGGGACCACTACACGGCGTGTATTTGGTTCCTACACCCTTCATCGCTGGCATGGCCATACGCCCTGTGTACTCATCCCACATGGCCAAAAGTACACAGAGTTTGGAAATGTACACGGTGTGTACTTTCCAAAATTTGGGATTTTTCCCCATTTTCCATATTTCTCAAAAACACTAAAGGAAAAGAGAAAAGAAGAAAGTCGTACCTCAAAAATAAGAACCAGGTTCTTACATAAAGGTAAATAATAATTCATATTTATAGAATTATAATTATATAATAAATATAATATATGTTCATTAAAAACACAACAATACTCATCCATTAAATATAGTGTTGAAAAATGAATTGTATCGCTATGTGGAGAGGGCAAGTCATACGCACACACGAGCGATACTTTCACTTCTTTTATAAAAGAGAGGGTGTATAATGGTGTTTTTATAATCATAATAAAATTTTGGGATATTGAGGATACTTAATTTATTATTTTATGATAAAAATAATAGATTTATAGGAGGTATGGAAGAGTGTAAAAATAAAGTGATTGGTTAGAGCGATTACCTCTTCTTCGAAACATCTCCTTTGGATATCCTCTAAATGGATCTAGGGTTAGTCTTTTGAGAATAGAATCACCTCTAGAATGTGTCTAGGGAAGTTTATAAGATAATTATTTATGTTATGGTTGATATAGAAGGCTCAATGTGATTTCAATAATTGAGGGTGGAGGTGCCCTTTTATAATTGAGGTGAGGGGAACTTCTGGAATTTCTCAAAAGATTAAATTATAATAAATTAATTTTCTATAAAAATACCCCCAAATGGGAATTAATTACAAGATAAGATAATATAAGGTTATAATATAATCAAACAATATATTTTATATAAGTTTTTGTATTATTTAAAACATTATCATTTTGATTAAACCTCAATTAACCCATTTTAATTTTAACTACTGTAACAACTTTTTTAATATTAAAATATTTTTAATTTTTACTTATATATAGTAAATTTGTCCATAAATGGTTAATTTATGAGATTTTAGAACTTATAATAAACTACCTGAAATATTTAAATATTTTTATTATTTTTAAATAATTTAATAAAATTTTATTTTGATAAATTATCAGTCATCCCAATTTTGGTACTATTTATTTAATTTAACTGCAAATACATCAAGAAAAAAGTGTAAATTAGAATGTAATACTTCAAAAACTATATAATATTTCATTTAGATATATAAAAATAATTTTACATGTCAACTCATTCAAATTGTTCCAAAATTAATATTTTCAATGTAATTTATTTTATTTTTCTTTTAATTAAATAAATATTGTATTAGTATTTTACAAGCATGTAAGGTAATTATATAATTTCTAAAAAGTAAAAAAATCAATAATTAAAATAAATAAATTAATATAAAAATAGAAATTTTTATTCATTCATATATTAATTTTTCCCCTATGTGGACAGATAAAAGATATTAAATACAAAGAGAGTGATATTTTGTAACTATCTCTGATTTAAATAATATTTAAGTCATTTTCATGGCCAAGTGTCCATTAAACCACTCAAATTTGAGAATAAGGTGATAAAGTTCAAATAATATTAATTTTATATTTTTTTGGACAATTTTAGGTCATGGTTGTGCCCTTATCTTTTGGTCTTAACCTTTATTTATTCTCTTTAACTCTAACCATGTCAACATGAATTTTTACTCTTTGAGGGTTCATATAGTTACAATGAAATTCCAAAAGACACATAAATGAATCACGGAAAAAAAATAACCTTATCCTGATTAGTTGGCCTAATTTATGATTTTTATGAATTTTAAATCATTTATTAAAATATTATTTATTTTAAAATATCATGAATGTCAATTTTGACACTATTCATTACTTTAACTTTTTAAAAATATCAAATAAACAATATAACTTAGAACCAAATATTTTATTATATCCATAATATTTTAAGTTAATCTATAAAATTCATTGATCAAATTTATTATCTCAAATTATTTTTATTTTAATATCTTTTATAACATTTACTTAAAATTTCCATTAATAAAATAATTACTCCCTCAGCATTGTGTGAGCATTTTACGTAATTATATCATCCATAAATATTATAAATAAATTACCATGATGTAGATAATTATTTTATATTTCAAAATAATATTTATATTCCAGCATAAATTCTTCTCAATCCCATATTAAAAAAATTATACTTATTTAAAAATAAGAGTGGGACATTTTGTCACATTCTTTGATTTTAATAATATCTAAGTCATTTTCCTGGAAACATGTCCATTAAATGACTCAATTTAGAACTTTAGGTGATAATTTTATAATTTAATTTATCCAATAATATTTGGGTAAGTGTTATGATAATTTTATTGTCTTTATCAAAGTATTTTTTCCCTTAATTCCCTGATTCACCCTTAACCATGGTAACAAAAAAATTACCAATGTTAATATTCATATTGAACAAAGATAAAAGGTACCATTTAATTAATTTAGACCTCATGATTCCAAATATTTCAAACATTTTTAAAAATTCAAAATAAAAAAGTTCCAGCGTTTAATTTAAAATTAATTCACCCAAAGGTAATGAAAATTAGTTTTTCAGAAAAAAACAATTTTTAGATTTAAACTTTTTTACACTAACTTCAAGAATTAAATCCATTTAAAAAACCTAAATTTGATTAATTTATATAAAAATTAACTAATTAAAAATTAAAACTAATCTAAAACTTAATTTTACATTGTACATACTTGACAAATATAATTTTTTAATAAAAAATGATATTTTTCACTATTCATTGAAAAACTAAACTTTTTAAAAAATTCTCAAAATATAACCATAAGAAAATTTTGATATGATGATTTTAAAAATTATTTTTATTTTATAAAATACATTTTCTAAAATCTCTAAAAATTAATTATATTATTTTACATAAAAGCAATAAAAATCATTTTTGATGAAAATGAGTTTTTGATCAATAAAATGACTTTATTAAAAATATAGTACTTATTTAAAAAGAATTAATTTATACATTATAAATTAGTATTAATATTATATATTTCATAATGAAATTAATACTATTAATTCTAATTAATTTAACAGCTAGGTTTAATGGTCGCATTTAAATAGTAATATTTCAGTGTTCGTTAAATCTCGGTGTTATGTATCGTGTACAGAATCAAACATAGTATTTCCTTTTAAAATATTAGGATATTACATTTATCTCACATGTAATTTGAGTTTGAATATTATTTATGTATTTAAAACAAAATCCAACATAATAAATCATGTATATTCTATCTTTTTTCTTCCACCAACTTCTCTAATATTTTTATTTTAAAAAATATAGAAGACAATGAAAAACATTATCATTATGGTCAAAATATATATTTTAAGAATAATTTAAAACCTCTTGGTTTCATTTGTTAAAATATATTAATTAATATCATATTACATATTTTATTGGCTTCAGGTTTTATCCAACACATGTGAGTGTAAACTTCAATTATATTTCATCATAAAAACACAGAGTGCTTACTATTAAATTCTCTATGGAACTTAAATATTAAAATAAAAATTTCCTAAAATATTACAAATGTATATTAATTATTTTAAGGAAGAAAGATCAACAAACTTATAAACCTATATTCCTCGATATGATCTTCAAACATTTATAACAAGTTGACACCTTCTTGGGAACTTCTTTAACAAGAAGCTTGGAATCTCTATCCATTCATAATCAAAACTCCATCATCACCATATTCATTCAACAGAAAAACTATTTATTCATTATCACCATATTTATCCATTCATAATCAACACTCCATCATCAGTCTATTCATTAAATATCCAAGTTATTTCTTCTTTGTCACCATATTAATTAATTCATAATCAACACTTCATCATCACCATCTTCGTTAAAAATTCAAGTTATTTCTTCTTTTTCACATTATTGACATTAGTGGAAAATCCTTATTTATTTAAAAACATTCACAGCCAATAAAACACAAAATTATGGATCAAAAAATATGAAATTGGGTTAAGAACACATAAATATTAAAAATAAATTTTTCTAAAAAAACATTTTTCAATATATTATATATTTTAATATAAAATTTGTTTTTATAATATTTACAAATTAAATTAGATTAAATAGAGTCCAAAATAAGATTCATCACATCAAAAAATTTCAAGAGATTCCATATTATATTTTTGGTATATAATTAATTATCATGGTAAAAATTTAATAAAGGCAAATTAGGGTAAAAATGGGCAAATTTCGGTGGCTTGAATTTTTTTAATTTTACATGAAACTTAGACATTATAGAAGGACATTTCTAGGTTTTAAAATCATACCCACATATCTCACCAACCTATATCCACTAAACTCACCTAAGTCCCATCTAATTCCATTTTTACCCCTCACCTACCATTCAATTCTAATAAAAAGTCACTCTTTTTCTATAACATACCGCCCCACCTCACTGGATTAAGTAGTGATAGGGGAGCTACTATGACTTAGGTGACATAACCTATACACCAAAGGTAGGAAATAAATTAAAAGGTCCATAAGAACATTTGGGGGATGGTTTTCCCATTAAAATATAAAACATCCAAACTTCATAAACAATAACCAACCAAACCACTATATGATGCATGAGTATGAAATTAAACTCAAAACATAATAAAACCAATAAACCAAATCATGGTATAATTAGAAACTGAAAGACATACTCAAATATGAAAAAAATATCACAAATATCAAAACTACAAAGTGACTTCAACCAGAAACACCCAACCCACACCAAGATCCAACTCCATATTCCAAGAACAATGTATTAAGAAGCATCACTAAAGAAATAATATACCTTTCTTTTACCTGTGTCTCGATAGATGACATTGGAAAACACACAACAGTTCCCAAGCAAGGGTGATTCTAAACTTTTTAGGTTTTCCCCAATGACTTCTCAACTCATTCTACTAGGAAAAAACTTAGTATCATAATTTATATCAAATAGTTTAAAAGAAGTTTTAAAAATTAATATCAAACCCATAAAAAATTCCCAATGAAAACATTTGAAAGCATAAAACCTTTTTACAATCATTTGGAACACCCATAAACATGTCCCCACACATACCATGCGTGACCAAGTGACAATTTTATACTCATGGGTAGTCTCTTATTGATTTACCAAGTCATCACAAGGTAACCAATACCAGATTCCCCAATAGTGCATCTTGTTTAATAAGGTCACATCTAATGAAAGTAATCTCACACCAACCATGTATACCAAAATCCATGTAAAACCATACCATAAAAATCTTTTTTCATGTATTTACACACAAAAATTCTATATATCAAAACAAAATTATAATTTTAAATTCAAAATTATAAAATTATAACCAAACGGGTTTTCCAAAATCCAACCCATTTTCTACAATTTTACACATCCAATACCAAATTTGGATTTCCACCAAGAATAAAACAAGTATTTCCAAAAATTTCAATCAAAACATTTAATTAAAACTAAGAACTAAAATTATAAATCAAGTGGAGATAATACATAATCCACCTACCTCACAGACATTAGGGAAAATGAATAACTACATAACAAAACTTCAGGATTTGATCACAACCCATGTAACCTTCACTATATGAAACAATATTTCATCATAAAATCATTCATAACACAAACACACATACACACACAGATATATATATATATATATCCATGGTAGAAGAGATATATAGTTAAGATATATAGAGAGAGAATAACCTTTGATCTAAGAAGAATGAGTAAGAATGATCACTTACCTATGAATTTGATCCTTCAATGCACTTTTATTTGCCCAAGGATCACTCTTGGATCCAAGGGGATCATCTCTTAACTGACTAAAATTTATATTTTTATTTGATTTTCCGAAATTTCTCTTAAAGGAAGCGGTAACCACATACGCAGGCGGGATGCAAAACCAAAAACAAGACGAAATTTGAAATTCAAAGAGCTTCTCCACTACCGAGGTGGCCCGAACCACGAGGAATCGCGCCAGCCGGTCACACCTTCATCCATATACCATTGTCATACAACTCTGTCGTTGTCATCTTCTCCCCTACCAGAGCCACACCGCCAGAGATCTTCCCTAAAAAGCAACCATTACAGAAAATCCCAAACTATCATCACTCACCCTCATCGACCATCGACACCAACATCTGTCTCCACAACAAACCAAATCACCAAAACCAAACTGAAAAAATACAGTAATCATCTTCATAATAAAAACTAAATTCGACATCGTTGATGAAAGAAGATAGCTTCCATGCACGACCTCTGTTGCGCCGGAACCCGGTACGCTGCAAACCCAACAAGATGCCAAGAGCACAGAGAGAGGAATAGGACATCGTCGGTGCCGAGATTTCTAGAGGATGCCACCTGAGACCTCATAATAACCTGGGAGAAGACAAATAACCTTCCAAACCTAGACCAGAAGAAAATGGGGGGTTCCATCAGTGGTTGAGGTCGTCACGAATGTGGGGAAGAAACCTGAAAATCTAAATCGTCGTCAGAGGTTGAACGAAGATCTTCATCGACAGAGATCCAGATGCCTTTCCAGTTCGTGAAACCAGAAGGTGGTTGACCCACCGAGCCACACAAATCCCAACCCTCGACCGCTCTGAGCCCAGGGAGGAGAAGGGAGGGAGGGAGGGAGGAAGGGAGGGAGGAAGGGAGAAGGTGGCGCAGGGTAACCCTAGCCGAGGGGAGCTCCCATTCGATGCCCCTTATGGGCTCATGGACAGTGGAAATATTGACCAAGGGGATCGTCTCTTATACCTTGGGAGAAAATGAATTTTGGTTATGGAGGTATTATAGAAAAATCAAGGGTTAAAAATCGTAGTTTGTATTAGATCCACAATTTAAAGAGGGTCAATTGTATGTTGCATAGTTAGACCACACGGTTTGGAATACTATGAACCAACCTTGTGGTGACACTATCTTAAGGTCACACCACACACGGTTGTCTCACAGAGTTAGACAAAATATGTGCCAACCATGATTTTCCCTCTTTTTCAATATGCACAATTTCTCTTGGGAATTCAAATGGTTAGGAAAATTTATGCACCAATCTTGTTCCTTACAGTTCCCAATATCTTCCCTTACATGGTTTCTCAGAGATTCTACACAGTTTCTAATAACCATGCACAAATAGTGCACTTACATAAAAGCCTCTAAAACATGAAAAAGCCCCTCAAAAACTCCTAAAACTTAACCTAGTCATTATATAGACTCAAAATAAATTAATAAAGGGTCATATACCTAAAATTGTGGGTTCTACATTCTCCTATTCATTGGTGTTTCCATCCCTAGAATATAGAAAACCAGAGTTTTCATGGAAGAGTTCCGACCATTTCTCTATAATTTCCTTTTCATTCTCCCATATTTCTTCTTGAATCTAATAATGTTTTCATAAAACCCACACTAGACTGATTCTTTTCCAATGTAAGATAATGTCTTTCCTATCCAAAATTTGTACTCACACATGAATAAATGTATAATTTAGATGTAGTTTAATGTGATCCCATTGAATCAAATAGTCATGATCAAGTTCATACTTATTCAACTTCGATACATCAAACACATTGTTCACTGAACTAAACCTTGTCGTAAAATACATTTGAAATTCCACCCCACTTACTCCTTTAAGTACCTCAAAAGAGCCTATGTGTCGACGAGACAAATTTCTTTGTTTACTAAAATAATGATGCCCAAGCCTTGGAGAGATTCTCAAGAAGTCATAATCACTCACCTAAAACAACAACGGTCATCAATGATGATATGAATATAATTTATAATGACTCTGATCCATGACTATTCTCTTTCTAATCAACTAAATCTTCTATATTGTCTATTACACAAGTTTGGGTGAAATTAATGAATTCTTGCCTATTTCCACCCAACAAAGTCTAGAATAACAGGGATTCCCATACAATGCTTCAAAATGATCCATATGCATCAAGTCCTAATAGATGTTATTGTATGATAACTCCACTAAAGGAATATTCTCTTCCCAAGAGCCACCCAAATCCATTACACAATACTTAATCTTATCCTCCAACATTTGGATTGTCCTTTCAGACTATCCATCCATTTGAGGATGATAAGTCATACTCAAAGTCAAATGTGTTCCCAGGGATTGTTTCCAAAAACAATGTGTAAACCTAGGGTCTTACTTTGATAAAATTGAGATTTTAATGTGGTGAATCTTTAAAATTTCTAAAAAGTATATTTTTGACTAGTATACCAATGAATTAGTTTCAAGAATAGGGATGAAGTTATCTGAATTTTTTAAGCGATCCACAATCACCCATATGGAATCATGTTTCCTAACCTTCCTTGGTAGACCCATTAAAAAATCCACACTAGTGGGAAAAATGTTTAACACGTCGGCATTTTTCACGTCGGTTCTATATAACCGACATTCAAAGGTATAAAAATCGATTTATCACATTGGTTATTGTATAACTAACATGATAAGTCGATGAGAATCAATTTTTTTACATCAGTTATTTTATAACTGACGTAAAAAATAATGTCATTAGATTTATCATGTCAGTTATTTTATAACCGATGTGAAATATCGAATCTAGGCATTTTATCATTTCGGTTATAAAATAACTAACATGATAAAGAAAATCTCAACAATTTATCACATCGGTTATCAAAAGAACCGATGTGATAAAGTGACATTTATGACATTGGTTTTAAAATAACTGACGTGATAAATTATTTTCTACGTCGGTTATTAAATAATCGATGTTATTAACATAAAAAAATAGTTTATCATGTCAGTTATTAAATAACTGGCATGATAAAGATTTTAAATGATTTATTGCGCCCCATATTCAGTCATTTTATTTTCTTCGATCGGGCGACATGTGACTCATCTCTCTCATACAGAAAACCTAGAAAGGATTCTTCAAATTCATTTCATCTAACCTCATTTTTTCAACATCATTCATCATCTTTATTATCACTAGATCTATCAGGTCGACTCACAACACTCAAGTAATCCTCACACGGCTTGGTTTCAGTTTTAATTTTTCGATATGCCCTAAACTAATTTTTTGAGATGTTATTTTTCTATCTTTGTTCTTGTTATCATGGTAAGTTTCATAGTGTTGATTTATATAATGCTAAATTATTTTCTTTTAAAATAAACCATGGAAGTGATATCATGAAAGTTTACTATTTTTGTGTGTTCTATCTTGTGTGTGTGTGCGTACAGGGGGTTTCCAAGGGGGTGGGGGGGATATCCAAGTGGGTGGGGTGTCCAGGGGTGCGGGTTGTCCAAGGGTGTGGGGGTGGTGTCCAAGGGGTGCGGGGGCTATCCAAGGGTGTTGGGGGTGTCCAATGGAGTGGGGGTGGTGTCCAAGGGGGTGAGGGGGCTGTCTAAGGGGGTAGGGGTGTCTAGGGGGTGTGTCCAGGGGGGTGAGTGGGTTGTACAAGGGGGTATGGGGTGTCCAGGTGTGGGGGTGTCCAGGGGGTGGGATCTGTCAAGAGGGGTGGGGGTTGTCCAGGGGGTGGGGGTTTTCCAGAGGGGTGGGGGTTTTTCAAGGGGTGGTGGTGTCCAGGGCATGTCCAAGGGGGTGGGCGGTGTCCAGGGGTGAGGGGATTTCCAAGGGGGTAGGGGTATCCAGAGGGTGGGGTTGGTGTCCAGGGGTTGGGGTTGTCCAAGGGGGTAGGGGTATCCAGGGGGTGGGGTGGGGTGTCCAGGAGGATGTCCAATGGGGTAGGGGTGGGGGTGGTGTCCCGGGGGTGGGGGTGTTCAGGGGGTGGGGGTGGTGTCCAGGGGGTGGGGGTGTCCTGAGGGGTGGGGCTGTTTAGGGGTGGGGGATGTTTAGGGGGTGGGGTGTCCAGGGGGCGAGGTGGTGGTGTCCAGGGGTGATTGGGCTATCCAAGGGGGTTGGGGTGTCCACAGGGATGGGGGGTGTCTGGGGGGTGGGGGTTGTCCAGGGGGTGGGGGGATTTCCAAGGGGGTGGTGGTGTTCATGGGATGTCCAAGGGGGTAGGGGTGGTGTCCAGGGGGGTGAGGGGGATTTCCAAGGGTGTAGGGGTCTCCAGGGGGTGGGGTGGTGTCCAGGGGGTGAGGGGGGTGTCCGGGGGTGGGGGTGGTGTACAGGGGGTGATTGGGCTGTCCAAGGTGGGTAGGGGGTATCTAGGGATGGGGGTGTCCAGGGGGTGGGGGTGTCCAGAGGGGTGGGGTTTTGTTTAGGGGTTGGTGGATGTTCAGGGGGATGGTGGTTTCCAGGGGGTGTCCAAGGTGGTGGAGGTGGTTTCCAATGGGGTAGGGGGTTGGACAGCCCCCTTACCCCCTTGGACACCACTCCCCCACCCCCTGGACACCCCCACCCCCTTGGACAGCCCCCCTCCCCTGGACACCCCTACCCCCTTGGACAGCCTCTACCCCCTTAGAAAGCCCCCACTACACCCCTGGATAGCCCCTACCTCCTTGGACACCCCCTTTATATATATATATATATATATATATATATCCCAACAGTTTCATTGAAATCGTTTCCATATTTTAACTTCAGGTTGTCTATACCAACGGTTCCAATAGAATCATTGGTATAGGACTATTGCAACGACCATCATGCCAACGGTGTGTGAAACTGTTGGGGTATTATATCCCAATAGTTTTATGGCCTATCCCAATGGTTTCAAATCATTGGGATATGTGTAATTTATAGTAGTGAATGTATATATATTTTAATATTTTTACTTGATATTCCTTTTTTACGGAAGGGTGAATTTGGTATCCAGTTGCACCAGGATGTATTCCTTGTGTTCCTTAAGAATAAAGGATCCAAGATGAATTTAAAACTGTTATATCTAACTATATATATTTTTTAAAATCATTTTCATACATATATTTTTCAAATACGTATATATTTGATTTATATTTCAAATTTTCTACTTTAAAATTATGATATTTTTCATATAAATATAAAATTTTATTATCTTCACAAGATGTATAATTTTGATATTTTTTATAGGTAATAATGAGTTGAAGTTGGATTATGGAACATCAAATGATTAATGAATATGAGGAAGGTGTTGATTCCTTTTTGGAATTTGATAAACGAAATATTCCAAGCAGTGACATGTTTTTATGTCCATTCCTGAAATGTTTGAATATGAAGAAGTTGAAAAGTAGAGACATCAATGATCATCTTATTTGTTGTGGTTTTAATCTGAGTTACAGCCCTTGGATTTGGCATGGTGAAACTAGACACAACATCAGATCTACTGATGATGATTATTTTAAATATGGTAACTCCTATGGAATTGAAGAAATGATTTGTGATATTGGATCAGAACAAATTTAGATAGAACCGACAGTTGTGCGTCTATATGGTGATGCTAAAAAACCATTATATCTTGTTTGTATGGATTTTATGGTTTTTTCAGTGATGTTAAGATTGATTAACTGTAAGGATAAATATGGATGGAGTGACAAAAGTTTTACAGAGCTGCTTCAATTGTTGAAAGACATTCTTCCAAAATACAACGATATTCTAGATTTGCATTATAAGGCCAAGAAAATATTATGCCCAATTGGATTGGGATATAAGAAAATAAATGCATGTCTAAATGACTGTATAATATATATGAAGGAATATGAATTTTTGTCAGAGTGTCCTAAATGTGGGATATCACGGTATAAGATGAAAGAAAAATCACAGGCTGATGTAGAGATTACAAGTATCCCTACCAAGGTATTTTGGTATCTTCCTATAATTCATCATTTGAAATGTTTATTTTCAAATTCACATGATGAAAAAAGGTTATGATGGTATGCTGATGAGTGGATATGTGACAGAAAAATACGACATCTATTTTATTGTCCAAAATGGAAGAAAATTGATGAGAAGTATCATACATTTAGAAATGAAATTAGAAATCTCATACTTGGGTTGTGCACAGATGTAATGAATCCATACTGAACCCTCATTAGCACACATAGTTCATGGCCTATTTTATTAGTAATTTACAACCTTTCTCTTAAATTTTGTATGAAGTGAAAATATTTCATGTTGAGTATAATGATATCTGATCTGAAGAAACCTGGAAATGATATTGATGTTTTATTGTCACCATTGATTTATTATTTGAAACTTTTATGGGAGGATGGTATTAGGGTGTATGAATCTTATAAAATGAAATATTTTCAACTGCATGTAGTGCTTATGTTCACTATAAATAACTTCCCAGCATATGGAAATTTTTCTGGATATAGTGTTAATGGGTATAAAGCATGTCCAATTTGAAAAAAATAGACTTCATATTGTCAATTTCATCATGGGAAGAAAACAGTATATATGGGTCATCTAAATTTTTTGCCTATGGATCACTCTTATAGAAGACTAAAAAAGTCATTCAATGGCTCACAAGAATTTGATATGGATCCAAAACCTTTATCCCCTGATGTGTATTTTGAGTGGGTGAAAAACCTTGATTTGTCATTGGGAAAGACACATAAATATAGTAATTATAGACATATTTGGAAGAAAAGTTCATTATTTTTTGAGATACCATATTAGAGATATCATTAAGTGAAACATAATATTGATTTCATTCATGTAGAGAAGAATATCTGTGATAGTTTGATTGGAACATTTTTAGATATTAAAGGAAAGACTAAAGATGGGTTGAATGAAAGATTAGACTTACTATCAATGGGAATACATTTGGAGTTAGCTCCCACTCCTAATGGAAGATGAACATTTCTTCCCCTGGCTGGTTATACGTTATCCAAGAGGGAGAAAATTAGATTTTTTCAGTGTCTTCATGATATCAAAGTGCCTCAAGGTTATTCTTCAAATGTAAAAAAATTGTCTCTTTGAAGGATTTTATGTTGATAGGTATGAAAACTCATGATTTTCACATCATGATGCAACAACTTCTACTAGTTTCATTGCATGGAATATTGTCCATATGTTTCATAAAGACTATAAAGAAGTTGTTTTATTTTATCAATTCAATTTTTAATAAGTTGATTGATGTGAATGCTTTGAAAATTTTGGAAAAGGATGAAATTTTTATACTTTTTCAATTGGAAATGTATTTTTCTACATCTTTTTTTGATATAATGGTGCATTTAATGGTTCATCTAGTTCGAGAAATAAAGCTTTATCGACCAGTTTATCTTCGTTGGATGTATCCATTTGAAAGGTATATGAAAATATTTAAGGGGTATGTTAAGAATCTATATCGACCTGAAGCCTCCATTATTTAAAAGTATATTTCTGAGGAGGTTGCAGAGTTTTTTACGAGATACTTGGCTACGGCAGAGCACATAGGTTTGCCTCCATCTTGCCATGAATGAGTTAATAATGAGGGTAGGGGTATTTGTGTCTTGAAAGTCAAATCGTTGTCAGCTGAACAGATGAAGAAGGTAGAATTATACATCTTGAATAACATAGCTGATCCTCAACTTTATATCACATTGAATATTAATGAGTTGAAACAATGTCATCCAAAGAAGAAAGATATGTGGATTTTGAATGAGCACAACAAAACATTTTTTCCATGGTTTAAAAATACCTTGCTCGGTAGATCAGAGGTATCAGAGACATTAAGATGGTTAGTGGGTGGTCCAAGTTTAAATGTTATAACATAGTCCAGGTATGACATTAATGGCTATACATTTCATATGAAATCTTAGGATAATAGATGTATAGTTTAGAGTAGTGGAGTATTGGTGTTTGCATAAGCAATTCATTTTTAGAGTTCTAAAGACAAAAACCCTATTTCTGCATCAAGTGCATATTATGGATTCATTGAAGAAATATGGGAGGTTGATTAATTTAAAATTAAAGTTCCTATTTTTAACTGAAAATGGTTTATCAGTAACAATAGTGCCAAACACGATGAATTTGGAATGACATTTGTTAATCTGAATAGATTGGAAGACACAGAATATTATTTTATAATGGCAGCACATGAAAAAGAGATTTTCTATGTAGTTGATCAATCAGATATGCAGTGGTATGTTGTTTTACAAGGGAAAACAATATGTTGGTGAGGATAAACTTGATGAAGATTCTGATTTATACGATATCCCTACTTCCATGTAAATATTATTAGAAAATAATTATGAGAATATTAAAGACATGGTTTGTGCCATAAGGAACGATCATGATGAAGGAATTTGGGAAAACAATCCATTTGTATATTCCTAATTTTATAGGTAACATGTGTTTATTTCTTTTTTACACTTTCTATTTTCATAAAATGTTAGATATTGTATTTTTTTTCTTTATTAAAACACGTATTAAAACAAATAAGTATAAATTTTTGTTTATTTTAATTTTTTTTAGTTTAATTTATCATGTTTACCATTACGTAACTTATATATATGTTGATTTTGTTGAATGATAATTACTTTACCATGTTTACCATTTTTACCATGTTTACCATGTTTACCATAGTTTACCATAGTTTACCATAGTTTACCTTTACATAACTTATATATTTATTGATTTTGTTAAATGAAAATTACACTAACATGTTTACCATGTTTACCATATTTACCACTGTTTAACATGCTTACCAAATTTACTATGTTTACTATTATGTATCTTAGTTCAGTTTTCCCTTTTTTTACATTAGTATTGTAATATTTGAATTTGTATATATTTGAACTAATTTTTGATTTTTTGATTTGAAGGATAATGACAGATCAATCAGTTGATCAACCACATGATTCTGGAGAGCATCATGATCATACCTCTGGGGAGGAACATTCACATCCTCTTCTTGATGTTCCCCAATCTTTCTCATGTGCTCCCATAATGAAAAAGAGGAGTTCAAGAGTTGGTAAACGTGGATGTACACGTTTACCAAAATTATCACTTTCCCATATCCAGGACTAGAGGATACTGGTTGAGTTTGATGAGAATGATATTCCTAGAGGTCCAAATGAAAAATATTTTAAGAGTTTTGTATCAACTCAGGCTAAAAGAAAAGTAAGCATTATTTATGATGATTGGAGAAGTGTGGAAAAATCAATAATATCTCATTTGTGGGAGATGATTTTGCTATGGTATTTTGTTATTGTTTGACTAATCTTTAAATATTTCTAATATAATATGGTTTACCTCTTCTTTATCAAGTGACATTTGATATTCCTGACACTAGAGGAGTTAGGAATAAATGTTTATTGATGGCCACCAGTAGATGGAGGGATTACAAATCAACCCTCGCATCTGATTTCATTTTTGGTCATAGAAATCATGACAATCCATGTCATATATATCCTTTCATAGATGAAGTCACATGGAGGCAATTTTTTGAAAGTAGAAGAAAAAAATCATTTTTGGTAAGGGAAATGTAAAATTTTATAAGATTTCTTATTTAAATGATCTTATTAATGTTTTGTTAATGATTTATTATTCTTAATTTATAGAAAAAAAGGACAACTCATCATGAGATCCAATCTAAAAATATTCCCCTCATAGTTTATCCCAGGGAGGGTATATATTATTGGAAGAACAAATGATGGCGGAAAAATTACAAAAACTGACAACTGAGTCTTCAATATCTGGAGAGGTTTCCCCTCTATCCCCTCCATCTAGACATGAAAAATGGAAGAAAGCCCGGATGAGAAAAAAGAGACAATATCTTTCAGTGGAATCGAGAATCATAGATGAGAGGATTGTGAGATATTTATTTTATTTATTTAATATAATTATATTCTTTATATAATTTGAATAATTACAAAAATGTTCAATTAATTAATACAAGATTATCTTGATGAGTAGTGCTCACAAGGGGTATTTACAGCTATTGGGAAGAAATATATTTTATCTGCAGCAATGGGAAAGCCCGAATACCCCGGTTGTGTATGAGGATATCTAACTGGTGTATCAGTAAGAAATTTGTTTCCATGTTCTTCAAATTCTTCCATTGAGGGTGTTTATAAAATAAATATAATCCTTGGAGGATAAAGTTCATAATATTAATGCGATGATGGAGGAAAATATTAGAGCATTGGTACATCCTATGTTTTTAAACATGCAAGGACAATTTCAGACTTAATCTCCCACTCGTCCACCTCCCCCTCCAGACCCCATTATTTATCCTCTACCTCCGCCAGTAGCTCCCACTCCACCAACTCATCCTACAGACCCCATATTTTATCATACTCCTCCACCACAAATTCCTACTTATTGTGAGTTTTATGTTTATGATCCTCACCATCATATAGTTGCATATGGACTGGTATATTGTATAGGAGATATAGTTCATCATCAATAGTTAGAGGTAGAGCATCATAGGATCACTGTACATGATATTATAGATTTATCAGCTTGACTACCGTTACCTACAGATGAGGTAATGATAGTTGGACAAAGTATCGGCCACTTTTTTATTTTTCCATTCAAAATTCTGCGAATCATTACCATAGAGTTATGTATGTTATATCTTTTCTTTTATTTTTTATTAAAATTTTAACATTTAAAAAAATATATATTTTTTTCTATTTATTTTTATTGAAATACGTCAAAGGTAAAGAAATATTGTATAGACAACAACAAAGACAAATATCTATGACATCAGATACATATTCTATTAGTCTTGACCGATTGTCAAGATATTCAAATTTTTCGGTGGATCATTATGAGTTTCCAATGGATGCTCATGTTTTGGGATGTGAAATCAATGTGGGGATTCTAAAAAATGATATTAGGGCGCTTGTTACTGGAGATAAGTTGGGAATCAACGTGGTGCAGATTTTTTCCATGTAAGTCTTAACACCTTTACCTGCGTTATATTTATTAAAAATGTATAGTTATGTCTATTTTGTATTAGGTATATTTATAACATGTGTGAGAAGAATGAGTGTACAGATGTATATGAATTCATGGACGCGCAATTGATTTCCCCTGAAGGACATGCATTGGATGAGGTACAAAGAACACTTTATTTTGCTGAAATATTTGAAGAGAATATAATCATGCAGTGTTGGATGATGCCTTTTTGTGAGGGGTATGAAACATATATCTGGAAAATTGTGCATTATCTTTTAACATAAAAACCCACTAACCTTAAATTTTCTTTTATATCAGTGATCATTGGATGTTGGGTGTTTTTTTCCAAGGGATAAAACACTTTATTGGATATGCTCTATCCAAGGAGATGTGTGGGAAAGTTTTCAGAATATGTTGGAAAAGTAAGTTTCAATTTCTTAATAGTTTTTAATATTATAATTAATTTTAAATTTATCCCATTCATATTATTTTCTAATAGGGGATGGGTCTACTTTCGAAAAAAACAAAGAAAAAGAGTGCCAGTATCAAATATGTAAAAGTAAAGTTAAATGTCCATTTATAATTTGTACTTTTCGTTGTATTACATAAAAAATGATATTTTTAATTGACACTAATTTAAATAGAATTGTCATTAACAACAAGGTGTCATCGAATGCGGATATTATATGTTAAGATTTATGTATGAAATAATTACAACTAGAACACTTGTGAAGTTTGACCTAGTAAGATTTACTTATAAACTTTTCCATAATATTTCATTTGATTTATTCCTTATACATGTTAACTACTATCCTTTTAATTTGTAGTTATTTTATGACCCTCAACCCTATAGTGCTCAAGAGGTCAAACACTTACAAGTGGAATGGTCAAATTATTTTATAGGTTTGATTGGATTTTAGTTTGTTTGTTGTGTGAAATGTAATTTTGAATATTGTAATTATAATTGTGTATTTGGTAGTTTTTTTTGTTGGATTTAGTTTTTTTAGTTTACATTGTATGTTTTTAATGTTATATATGTGAATTATTAATGTTTCTCTGGTTCTTCTTGTTTTGGTCCGGTTCTGATGTTTTTCTAGTTTGGATTATGATCTGTTGTTGGTCTTCTTTTGGTCTAGTTTTTTCTTGTTTCATACTTTAGCATAGCATAGTAATGGTTTCATGGGGGTTGGGGGTGTCTGGGGGGGCTTTACAAGGGGTAGGGGTTTCCAGGGGGTGAGGGTGTCCAAGGGGGTCGGGGCTGTCTAGGGGGGGTGGGAGGGTCCAGGGGGTGGGGGGCTGTCCAGGGGGGTGGGGGTAGTCCAAGGGGGTAGGGGGTGTCCAGGGGGTGGGGGATATCTAGTGGGTGTCATGGGGGGGGGTTCTAGGGGTGGGGGTGTCCAGGGGGTGGGAGGGGTTTTCCAGGGGGTGGGATGTCTAGGGGGTGGGGGGCTGTCCAAGGGATTTGGGGTGTCCAGGGGGTAGGGGTTGTCCAGTGGGGTGGGGGGGGGAGGGCTGTCCAGTGGGGTGGGGTGGTGTCCAGTGGGTGGGAGGGTGTCCAAGGGGGTGGGGGTGTCCAGTGGTGGGAGGGGTTGTCCAAGGGGTGGGGGTGTCTAGGGGGTGGGGGCTATCCAAGGGGGTTGGGGGTGTCCAGGGGGTCGGGGGTTGTCCAGTGGGATGGGTGGTGTCCAGTAGATGAGAGGGTGTCCAGGGGTGGGGGGGTTTTAGGGTTGGGGTGTCCAGGGGTGGGAGGGGTTGTTCAGGGGGTTGGGGTTGTCCAAGGCTGTTGGGGTGTCCAGGGGGTGGGGCTGTTCGGGGGGGGGGGGGGGGGGGATTTGTCCAGTGGGGTGGGGTGGTGTCCAGTGGGTGGTAGGGTGTCCAGTGGGTGGGAGGGTGTCTAGGGGTGGGGGTTTCTAGGGGGTGGGGGGTCCAGGGTTGTGGGAGGGGTTTTCCAGGGGGTGGGGGTGTTCAGGGGGTGGGGGCTGTCCAAGGGGGTCGGGGGTGTCCAGGGGGTGGGGGCTATCTAGTGGGTTGGGGTGGTGTCCAGTGGGTGAGAGGGTGTCCAGGGGGTGGGAGGGTGTCCAGGGGGTGGGGGGCTTTCCAAGGGGGTCGGTAGTGTCCAGGGGGTGGGGGGCTGTCCAGTGGGGTGGGTGGTGTCCAGTGGGTGGGGGGCTTTCCAGGGGTGGGAGGGTGTCCAGGGGGTGGGGCTGTCTAGTGGGTTGGGGTGTTGTCCAATGGGTGGGAGGGTGTCTAGGGGTGGGGGGATGTCCAGGGGTGGGGTTTTCTAATGGGGTGGGGGTGTCCACAGGGTGGGGGTTTTTCTAGTGTGTGGGAGGGTGTCCAGGGGTGGGGTTTCTAGGGGTGGGGGTTTCTAGGGGTGGGAGGGGCTATTTAGGGGGGTGGGGTGACCAGGGTTGGGGGTGTCTAGGGGTGGGGGTATCCAGGGGGTGGGGGAGTTGTCCAGTGGTTTTGGTCTGGTTTTGGTCTAGTTTTTTCTTATTTTAGGTTCTCTTTGGTTGTACATTGTAATGGTTGAACTATATTATTAAAAAAATTACATCAGTTATTTTATAACCGACATAATAATTGCATGGGGATGATTTTATATGTCAGTTATTTAATAACCGATGTAGTATATATGTTTTCACATTGGATATTTTTTAACCGATGTGAAAAACCGATTTGCATACTAGTTTATCATGTTGGTTATGAAAATAGCTGACATGATAACCTTGTTTTTCACGTCGGTTATTAGAAAACCGACCTGAAAAATGCTTTGGAGGATTTTTTTTATTACATTGGTTATTTAATAACTTACATAATAAACAAAATATTATGGCAGTTATTTAAAAATTGACATAATAAATCATGACTATGAACCGTTTTCCACATCGTTTTTTAGGAATCGATGTGAAAATGGATTCGGATTTCTATTTTTTATATCGATTTTAAAATAACCAACATAGAAAACCATATTTATAACATCCCCTTCAATAACATCAGCCAAAAATAGATGTAAAAAATGAAAAATAACCGATGTAAAAAAACTCTTTTTTCACTAGTGCCGTGTTTATCTACTCTCATTTCCACATGGAAATTGGTAAGGACTACAATATATATGATGCCAATTGATGCTATGCATTTACCTGCTGATAAGTGAGGCATCTTGAGATATACTTCACCATAACTCTTTTCCTACCAAACCACCTAAAATTTATATTCAACACTTTATATATTTTTTTGAATCACATGGTGAACAACCCACCTTGAATGGTGGTAGGAACTAAGAAGATATTACTGATAAGACAAAGTTATAACCATATGATCTCTAAACTAAAAAAATAAACTCTCGTCCATATTCTAATCCTCAATGGTATCCCCACCATTGATTTTTTACCTTATATAAATACAATCAATATTAGATTTATAAGTAACTCTAACTTGCTCAATCAAATCAGGAACAAATGAAACTTGAATGAAAACAACATCATCACCTTGTTCTACATAATCCAGATGCATGTCCACTATGACTGAAATTAGTTTCCACTAGTCTTAAGTATATTTGGACAATTGATCATATAAATTCATGTTCAATGCATCCACCATAGATTTATCTTTATTCAATGTATACATCAATTAGAAGTCAAGCATCTATAGATACTCTATCCATTTTCACTAACTTAAATTCAAATCTCTTTTTGATAAAATTTGTTTCAACTCTTATGATCTATAAACATAGTGAATTTATGACCTAATAGATAATGACATCTTGTCTTTAAATCATGGACCACATCAACTAATTCCAACTCATGTGTTGGGTTATTCTTCACATGAAACCATAACATCTATGAACCATAAGAAATAGCATGATATCCCTACATAAGAACGCATCACATAAAATATTATTTGGTGTTTTTTTAATCTGTAATCAGGTCATTGTAAGGTTCCCACTTACCCAAAAAGTGTATTTTGGAAAATTAAAAAAAAACAATTTGAGAACACATCCCAAACTATATCATGATGCATCACAATAGACTACATATCCCCGCCCAGTCTTTGGAAACATTAGGATAGGTGTTGATGTTAGTTTAACATTATTTTCTTAAAAGGATTCCTATAATTAATCATCCCATTGGAAATGAATTCCTTTCCACATAAAATCTTTCAATAGAGATGCCAAGAATGAAAAATCATGTACAGAACATTTTTAGTATCTCAATAATCCATGGAAATAATGTATCTCAAATACATTATTTCGTAGTTTCCAAGAGATAACAGATTCTATCTTTTTAGTATCCACATAAACAAATTTTTTAGAAATGACTTGGAAAAGGAAATTTGTAGGTTCTATCAAAAAAATAACACTTCGATAACTTGACATAGAAGTGATGATCCTACAATATTCCTAACACTATATCCAAGTTTTTTTCATGGTATATTTTTTCCTAGAATACAATGGTATATCATCAAAAAAATTGCACCAAAAATGAATCCAGATAAATTTGAATGATTTGATTAATTAATTATATAAACATGGTTCATTTATTCATAAGACCAAAAGGATAACCACATACTTATAATGCCTATAACTGATTCTAAGAGCTATCTTTAGAATCTTCTTTTTCTGAACTCAAAATTGGTGATACCCAGAACATAAGTCAATTGTAGATACCCACTGATCTACCCTAAATTGATGAAATAGATCATTAATGCATAGAAGAGGATGTTGATTATTTATCATAACTTGGTTAACCTTATGATAATACACACAAATTATAATAGTTCTATAATGAATCATATTTCCCATGTTTATTTTTAAATATTATATGGATTAATTTTGAGACCAGGCGTTGAGCCAACGTGCTATTACAATGCTTGGTGTTCCTTGAAAAATTATTGAAATATATTAAAATATTAAACAGAACGCATGCATAGTTTACTTGAAAAAAATAAAATAACTTATAAAAGGGTTCTCATATCAGAAATATGAGGTCACCATTGGGTTTAAAACAGTGGATTTACCCTAAGTGTGACCTAACATTGATCGGTGCATGTTGTTTTTGGAAAATCGTCATGATCTCTTAAATGAATAAAATAAATTAGGAATTTTTTTCATTTTTTAGAACAGTGGTAGGTTTATCTTTAAAAGAACCCTTTTTTTAGAGATCCAGGGTTAGCCTCATAACCCTATAATCCTATAGAGGCATTGGAGAGAGATTTTGAGAATTCTATCAAGATGGCGATAAGGATATCTCATATCCAAGATCGGTGCACACTAATATTATCAGATCTCACCAATGATGATGATGCAGGGACTGTTATTCATCAGCGAGCGATCTGAATCTATGTAGGATGCATTATCTTGATTTTATTTCCCCATTCTTGATTCATATGAGGAAAATATACTAATTCATGAAAATATTAGCCTTTGTATCGATTATATTTTTGGTATGGGTTATTTTGTGGGTTTATCATGATGATTTATTATTTGTTATTAAAATTGTTTCTTGATTTGTTAATTGTTCTAATGGTGAAAAACCAAGATCAAAATAGACATCGATCGAGGTTCATCCCTCTCAATTTTTTATTCTTTTCTCCCCCGATTCTAGAATTATTCATTACATGTTCTTCATTCTTCCTCACGCTTTTAACACCTTGTGAACAATTGATCCTTACACCTCTGATTCTTGGCACAACGATCAAAAACCGTAGATCCATAATCAGTAAAACTCAATGTATGTGTGACGGTGGGTGTGGAAGCAGATAAAAAAATGGTGAGTTCTAAATCCATGTTCTTTGGCGATAAATAATAATGCCTACGATTGAATTTTATGATCCGATTAGAGGCCAGAATCCTATTGATTCGGTGTTAGAGGGGAAAAATGAGCTTATATATGGAGTTTTGTGGAAAAATGAACACCCAAATAGAATCTAAGAGATCGATGGTGTGAGAAGGAGTGAGAATATGGGTTTCTAGAAAACCCAATACACACTGAGTGTAGTATTTGTCTACATGATGTGTAGTCCCCATTTAAACAACTTGGATTGTACATGGGAGGTACATAGACATGGGATAGAGTACACAAGTTTCCTACATGGAATGTACTCTCCCAAACAACATATCCTAGACTAGTTACATGCACTACCCCTTGTACTGTTACACAATAAGGAATACACGGTTGATGATGTGTACTAGAACATGGACGGAGTACACGGGCGGACCTCGGATGTAGGGACACAGTGTGTAATACCCTCTACATGTTGTGTATAAATCTTTTACATGACATGGTTCGGAATGACATGGTCTGTTGTACATGGGTGATACCTTGGGTCAAGGGACACAGTGTGTGACCCTACTACATGCCATGTACCCATTCTTACATGTCTTGACCTACTTGTCCTCAATATATTGGAAAAAATTTCATTAGGGTTTGTTCCCTTCATTGTTTCCCTCAAGGTTGGTTTGAATCATTTCTTAATTCTTGGAATAAAATTCCTTTAGTAGGAACTCTTGGAGAGAGTTTTTATAATCCCTCAAGAGGCCTATATAAGGATCCTCTATTCATATTTTTTCCCTAGGTGGAGTTCTTGGTATCGACATGACCAACACTACATGGGTGAGGATCCTCTACTTAGCGGTTTAATCCAGATTGACTTGTTGGTATCACCCCATGTAATTCTCATATGTGTGTTATATCTCTCTTTATATATATCAATGTATCTATCTCATAGAGAGACCCAACAAGTAGTTCCACTTTGATAGACATCATTAGTGATATCGTACTCAGGAGTGTGTTCCACCATATGCGTGCTTCGAGGAATCTTTGAGTAGAATTCCTATGGTTGGTATGCAGTGGGTGTGGCTTACCTCGAGACTATGTTTCTTGGATTTATTATATATTTATATTCTTGTTATATATGTTGTAGACATATAACTATGTAGAGCTGACTTTAAATTCCCTTGTTATATTTCTTTGTAGTTTTGGGGTGTCTTGCTGAGTATTGTCATACTTACCCCTGCACGGGCTTTTCTCACATGTGTAGTGTCTTGTGTAGATGATCGACCTTTTGAAGGAGTCCTAGGAAGACTAGGACCAGACAGTGCTTTGTGATACCAGGTAGGATGAGGTGTGTTCCTATGGCTACAGACAGTAGTCTCGGTACCTTTTTCTTATAGGTTGAACTTTTTTTTACAGACCGTTTTCGTGTACTTGTATTCTATCCCTATTTACTTTACTTTCTGTCATACTCTAGTTGTGTAATATAGTGGTATTCAAGTATTTTTTACTTAGTGGTTTTTACGTTTCATCATTTTGTGATATTAGAGATGTGTGTGTTTGTATAGGTACATAGGCATTGCCTCCCATGTCATTGATATTCCTACTCAGTGCTAGTCACCATCCCCTAGCCTATTAGAGGAAGGGTTGGGGAGTTATGGAATGGGACCCACTAGTATGGGTCATGAAAAGTTTCATCTTCCTTCTTTATAAATAGAGCAGGTGCTTCCCATAGAGATATTCTTGGTTGAATGAACCCTTTTCTCTCCAATTCATCCAAATAAACTTTTAACTCCCTAAATTTTGTTGGTTCAGTACTATAATATAAAAGTGATATAGGGATGTTACAAATTAAGAGATTAATCATAAAATCACCCTCTCTTTTTTGTGGAAACCCTAATAATTTTTCAGGAAAAACATATGGAAATTTGTATATAATAGTTGGAAAATATATTTTCCTAATATCATCCACAAATTCTAAGGTCAAAACTTCCAACAAATAAGATATGGTTTCAATGTGAGGTTATCTTACTTCAAACTGAAGATGTTTTTTGTTCTATAAATCTGAAATGTGTGAGGATAGAATTTCTTGTTAAAAAATTCCTAAAAATCCTCCCATGTCATGTCGTCGTCTAATTTAACCTTAAATACTAATTCCCACCATTGGAATTCCAAATAATATATAATATATTTTTGAAAAATTTAATTTTTGATCTATCGGTTCCCTTATGGAAATTGATTACTCAATTCATCAGATTCAACCAGAATTTTTTATTTTTTCAGATCATAATCCCCCTAAAAGATGGGTGGATTGTTCTTTTAGAACTACACTAGGTGTTACACTATTTAAGGTTCATCATTCGTGTTACCATTATCCATGTCCTAAATATCCTAGAAAATTATTTTAACCAACTATTGTTTCACTTTTGGCTTAGGTGAAACCAAAATTTTAACAACATCCTCTAGTGGAAATCTAAAACACCTACCCAATGTCATACACTATAACTTGAAAAAACTTTTTTTAGTATCTCTAATTAGTAACAAAAGGCTTAAAAATTCCAATTTACTACATCAATATATATCGTAAGAATATATTTCCACAATTAAACCATTTACAACATTTTAACCATTTTTTAAAATACTACAAGCATGTTTTCCAAGATCAATCATTATTACTAGTTTCAAAAATCAACACTTTTTCCATTTAATAAACCATAGAACTCAAAATTAACAATGTATTCATATATGGAAGCCTTACTATCAATTCATTTCATGAAAATCTTATCAGATAAACCCATGATGATGAAGTGACTATACACCTAAAAGTGTCTTTAAACACTAATGTGCCCAAACTCTCTAGTAACATGAAGTATACCATAAAGAGGTTAGTTATGCCTTTTATATTCTATATTTTAAGGTAAAATACTCCCACTCATTACTACCATCCCAAGAGATGGATTAATACCATTTCTAACTCCAGGACCATGAAAAACTGAATCTGTTTGTCCCAAACAATATTTTAAATGACCAAGACTGATATAATATCATATGTTAAGGGAAAAAACCTGATACCATTTATCCAAAAATGAAAGATAGACTGGCCAAGTATTATTCCATTTATAACAAATCGCCCCTTCTCATGGATTGAGGAGTGACTAGGGTGATACTATGCCTTTGGTTACATCCCCAAGACACCAAAAAATAGAAATAAATTCTAAGGTCCTCAAGAACATTTGGGGGAGAATTTTCCCTTTGAATGATAAAACATCCAAACTACATAAAACATAACCAACCAAACCTCTATATAATTCATGATTATGAAATATAACTGAAAACCTAATCAAACTAATAAACCAAATTAGAGTACAAGAGAGAGAAAATTCTCAAAGAGAACCAAAAGACCAAAAAACTCAAAACTACAAAGTGACATCAACCAACAAGACTAATTTAACTCCAAGATCCAACTCCATATGCCAAGCCCATAGTACCAAGAAGCATCACTAAAGAATAGATATACCTTTAATTTGTCTATATATTAATAGATGACATCTAAAAATTCAAAATATCTCCCAACCAAGGGGTGAGTCTGAACTTAATAGGTTTTCCCCCAATGACATCCCAACTCATTCCACTAGGAAAACAATTGTTATAAAAATTTATATAAAATAGTATAAAAAATTAAATAATTTATAAAATACCATAAACAATTCCAAAGGAGAAAATTTTAAATCATAAAACCTTTTTACAATCATTTTTCACACCCATAACCTTGTCTCTACACACACCATGCATTCCTAAGTAACAGTTTCATACTCATGAGCAGTCTCTAATAGATCTGCCAATTCATTATAGGGTAACCAATACTAGGTTCCCTTTCCCTTCCACAAGTTCATGTATAATGAAAATAAACTCATGCAAACCATGTATTCCATAATACATGTAAATACATCCCACAAACCTTTCTTCATTTCAATCATTTCCACAAAAAAATTCTAAGTACAAAAAACAAAATCAAAATTTGAAAATCAGAATTTAAAAATTATAACCAAAGGGGTTTTCTGAAATCCAACCAATTTTACACAATTTTCTAAATCCAATACCAAATTGGGATTTATGAGAATAATTACATATGTATTTCATAGAGATTTCAATTAAATTTTTTAACTAAAACTAAGACTTAAAGTTCTAAATTAGGTGGAGATAATAGAGAATCAACCTACCTCACTAAAAATGGCACAAACAAAGAACGACACAATGAAACTTTAGGATTTGATCACAACCTATTTTATCTTCACTATATCCAACAATATTTCATCATAAAATAATTCATAACACCTAGATATATTCATAACATACTAGATCTACAGTTTTGAGAGAGTTAAGAACCTTGTATCTTAGAAGAACAGGGAAGAACGAGCACTTTTTTATGAATATGGGTCTTTAACACATTTTTATTCACAAAATGATCACTCTTGGATCGAATGGGTTCAAATATCATGCCTTAGGAGAAAAGGGAATTTGGTTTATGGAAGGATTTGGGGGAAATGCGGGGGGGTGAGGGTAAAAAAGGCTTAATTTGGATTAGATTCACAATTTATGGAGGAATAACTATATGTAGCATAGTTAGGCTATTCGGTTTGGTAAAGCATTTTACAAATATATCATACTAATGTCTTAAGGAAACACCTTACATGGTTAAACAAACCCTGCACCAATTTTGTTTTTCCCTCTATTTCAAGATTAATAGTTTCTCTTAGGAATCCTCATGGTTTTTCCAAATCATGAACCAACTATTTTCCTACCTAGTGACCAGTTGCTACCCTTTAATGGTTTTCTAGATATGTTACATGGTTTCTATTATCCATTCACAAAATCATGAACCTCTAATAAATCCTTTAAATCATTCTAAAACCCATCATAACCTCCCAAAAATTAACCTGAACATTATATAGTTTCAAAATAAATAAATAAAGGTTTATATTCCAAAAATTTGGTGTTATAAATTTTCACTAATAAAAAGATATCAATTTTAAGATCTTATGTCTATATGAGATAAAAATTTTATAAGGAATTTGAATTTTTTTTACTGGATGGGTTGAATTTTGAACAGAGGTTTGGGAAAAAATTCATGAATTTGAATGCCTTAAAGTATTTTTTTAGAAGGGTATTGAGGTTAAAAAGGTATCTCACATTATTTGGTGATCCTTAAAAGCTTGAGGATAAGTTTTGAGAGTTTTGGAGTTTTCAAGCCAAGGTTCACAGTTTGGTGTGCACAACATAAGAGAAACCATGTGACCCATTTTTCATAGGGAAATTTTCAGTTAAAATTGTATAGTTCATGGTTGAGTTTCATGATTATAACATGGTTTAGGGTAAACAATTTGATCCAAAGGAGAAACTATGTGAGGTGGTGGGAGTTAGAGACAAAGTGCACAGTCAGTGTATGGTTGTAGAAGAAACCATGTGCCTTGCAACAGAGGGGTACAATGTAGTGTTGTATGGATCACTACAGTAGAATAGGCATCTAGCGGCAGTTCTTTTCATTTAGAGGCGGTTATAACCGCCGCTAAATGGTGTGGTGGCGGTTTCCAGAAATCGCCGCCTAATACGGCGTTGCCAATCTTTTCACGACGGTTATTTTTTTTAGCGGCAGTTTTCGGGAAGCGTCACAGCTGCCTCATTTCACGACGGTTTTAGCAGTGGTTATAACCGCCACTAATAAATTCAAATCCAGCACTGTAAAACCGCCGCTAAATCCAGAAGAACCTCCGTGGGATGAGACTGCCACGATGCGACTATTTCACGGCGGTTATAACCGCCGCTAAACGTATATTTTATTTTACGTTTAGTGGCGGTTTTGAATGTTTAGCGGCGGTTTAAACCGCCGTGAAATAGTCGCCAACTTTCATTTAGCGGCGGTTTAAACCGCCGCTAAAAAGTTGTCCAGAAAAAAAAATTATCTGATTCTACTGCCCCACAGCCTGAAAACCAAACCAAAACACATATAATAGAGAGAAAAAGTATAATACATGAAAACAATGTTAGGGAAAGAGGTGAATCTAGAGGTTGAAGTGAGTCAATGGGTAGGAGAAAAGATAAGGGACAGTTCAAGAAATATATAATTTAATCTAGAAACAAGGTAATCAAATGTTTTAAATGTAAAGAACCTGGACAAGGGTGACTTTAAAGATAGTAATAATGACCATTCCTTATTAGTTGAACAAGACTTCGACACTACTAATGTGTTAAATGTCACTGATATAGACATCTTATATGAATAGAACCAGGATTCATGATGCTCATTCCACATGTGCCCAAATAAGGAATTCTTTACTGAATTAAGGGAATTGAATATTGGTGAGGTATTTCTAGGGAATAATATGAGCGGTCACATCATGGGAATAGACTCAATTTTACTAGAGCTTCATGATGGGTCTGTTAAAACTCTTGAATAATTTAGGTGGGTACCTGAATTAAAAATAAACCTAATATACCTATGAACCCTTGACCAGAAAGGGCACAGCTTCAAGTCTGGATCTGGAAGCCTTAGAGTTTACCAAGGATCCCTCACTGTAATAAAGGGAACCCTTCGCAATGGTATGTTTGTGTTAGACGGAAAAGTGTATAGAAATCAGTTGAATAGTTATTCTGGTTCATAATGTGATTCCACCACCTTATGGCATAGGATACTAGGGCATGTTAGTGCCATGGGTCTTAGTGAGCTTAAGAAATAGTGCCTTCTAAGTAATATCACTCCTAATAGTTTACCTTTTTGTGAAGACTATGTATATAGAAATTCTAGGAGAATCAGCTTCAGTAGATCCATGGTTAAGGCTAAGGAACCTCTTGAATGTGTACATTCTAACTTGTGGGGTCCTTCTAGGGTTACCTCCCATGGTGGTGGTTTATACTTTGTAACCTTTATTGATGATTTCTCTAGGAGAGTGTGGATTTATATTATTAAGCACAAGTCAGATGCCTTTCAGACTTTTATGAAATGGAAAGTTGCAGTAGAGAGTGAGACTAATAAGAAACTTAAGGCCTTAAGAACTGATAATGGTTTAGAATATATATCCAATGAATTCATTGAATATTTTTAATCTAAAGGAATTAAGATATATCGGACTGTTTTGGAAACTCCATAACAGAATGGGTTAGCAGATAGAATGAATAGGAATGTTCTTGAGAGGGTAAGGTGTATGTTATCCCACTCAAAAATATCTAGGTCCTTCTAGGCTGAGGATGATTCAACAGAAGTGCACCTCATTAACTGTTGTCCATATTCTGCTAACTCCTTTATGACACCTGAATAAATTTCGAATGTCACACCCCCAAATCTAGCTCACCTTAGGATATTTGGATCCATAGCTTACGTGCATTCATGTAATGATAAGCTAGCTGATAGGGCTATTAAATGAATATTCGTGGGATATCTAGAGGGTGTTAAAGGGTATTATTTATGGGTAGATAAACTAGGTTACTAGAAATGCATCGTTAGTCGCGATGTGGTCTTCCATGAATCTGGTGTGACCAGCGACAAAGTACCTGAACCTGTTGTAGCTCCTGATGAAGCTGCAGGACCCTTAGAGGTCCCAACACCTTTAGGTGTTGATGTTCCTTTAAGATCAGGTGACCAACCTCGGTTCAGTGTTGGTCTTACTCCTTTGGTTACCCAAGCCCAGCCTAAATCAGATCCCAATTTGGAATCTGAACCTGAGGACCAAGAACCTGTTGGCCTGATCAACAATCAGCTTACCTGAGATAAATAAAGGAGAGTTATTAAACCTCCAGCCCACTTCAACTAGTCATACATTGCTTCCTATGCTTTCAATGTAGCTTAGGAATTGTTTAATGATGAGCCTAAAACTTTTAAGTAAGCTTTTAAATCCAAAGAGTATAGTAATTGGCTGAGATCAATACAAAAAGAAAAGAATTCCCTTCTTAAGAACAACACCTGGGTTGTTGTTCCGAAACCCAATAACCAGAAAGTTATAGGTTCAATATGGATTTATAAGAATAAATAAAGAAATGTAGGAGAGTCTAAAATCAAATTCAAAGCATGCATGGTATCTAAAAGTTTTCTAAAATGTGAAGTCATTGATTATAGTGAAATATTCTCTCCTTTTTTAAGCATTCATCCATTAGAATTATGCTTTCATTTTCTACCAAACTTGATTTGCATGTTGAACAACTCGATGTAAAAACCACTTTTTTACATGGTAGTCTTGATGAAAGAATTTATATGAATCCTCTAGAACGATTTTCAAAATTGTTCAAACCAAACCATGTTTTTATTTTACATAAGTCCTTTCATGGGATTAAATAGTCTTCAAGACAATGGTATAAAAGGTTTGATTCCTTTATGATTGAGAATCAGTTTCCTATAAGTAGATTTGATGCATGTGTGTATTTTAAAACTGTTAAACATGAGTCTTTTTACCTTTTATTATATGTTGATGACATGTTTTTAATATGTAAAAATATAAAGATCATAAATTCTGTTAAGCACCTGTTGAACTGTGTTTAGGGTGTGGATACTAACCACATACCGTATGAGAGTAAAATGGAAGAATACCTTATCAAGGATTGGAAAAATCTGTTGAAAGCTTAGTAGTCATTATAATTAAAAAATGATAACAAAACTGACTATCATGACACAGAAATGAGCAGATCAGATTGAAAAAACAAAACATAGAATGAAACTCATAATGTTGAATGAAAAAAATGTATAGGTCATAGTTAAGAGCATAAATTGTTCCGTAATCATGCATGTATGATGCATTAAATTACCATTTCTGGATTGATGTACCCCATCAAGAATGAGAACTTCTTATTTTGTTTTTTTCAACTGATGTACCCCTACAAACAGAAACAGTATAGTATGTTCATCTTCTTTTAACACACACCATATGCATCATTGTCTAGCCTACAGAATGTGTAAATCAAACCTTTTATGCATGGACCCGAATTGTGTGCTTTTCACTTGTTGAACGGCGCCGGTTCTTTTTCATTGTGTAGCAGGGATTCGTGGAAACACTTCTATATAGTGCTATATTTTTTGGGCAATGACAACATAGTTTTTAAATGTTGAAACTATTCATAAACAACAAGACATATCAATCTATCATGAAATCCATTTCTAAGGAATTTGAAAATATAGAGTCATGAATAAAGGGATAGAAATCTGATGGGAGGCTTACCGTTTGCATCTGTGTACTCCTATTTCCATAAAAATTCGATCTTCTATCATCTGGTTTCTCCATGCAACCATGTTATGACAACCTAAAATCATATTGAAACAAAATATTGATGAATAAAAAGGGAATATAAGTGGATAAAATATGAACACCATTAAAATACATGAAATATGATTAATACCCTAATTGAATTGATTATTTAATCTGAATACATGTATAACCTGAATGTTGTTCATATGTTGACATCATCCTTTCCAAAGGGGACATCATATTATGCATTGAATTGTGGTCTCTGAGTAATCTTGCTACATATAAAATTTAAAACATCAGTATACAAGAAAGAAAGCAAAGAACAATGAACACCTTAATGCAAAGATCAAACATACTTCCAATAGGCTCACTTCTGGATAAGAGAGTCCTAAACTTCAATTGTAAAACAGAGTAGTCCGGTGCATGCTGTAAATCCATATCCATGCATCAATCAAAGCCGAATAGGTAGAAGTCCGAAAGCATCAAGTGAGATGGATTTGATCCATCCTTTAAGCACTCAAGATCCTCAGCAAACCCGGACAGCCATGAATATAGCAGATTCAATGGGAAATGAGGCCGCAAAACCATCCAAATAGAGGAAACCCAAAACAGTCAGATATGTTCAAACAATAAACATGCCAACTGAAAACTCAACTGACCATAATCTAGGCAGATATAGAATAGGATGACAGCTTCAATCCAGATCAAATCGGTAATCAGCTTTATGTACATCCTTCTTCTCTATGTATAACTATCCTATGTGCACATGACTTGTGTGACATTAATAGTAGGTAAATATTATATGTGTTAAATGGGCATGTCTCGCATACACTTTAAATATTAATATGTAAGACATCTAAAACATTGAAAATAATGAAGAAACATAGACCTGAATGTTTTTTTACATAGAAAACAGTAGTAGTATTCAATCCTGAATAGGTCCGTAAGCTGCTGGCCAGATTATTCCTGCCCATAAAACACATATGATATTCTTAGGAAATCTAGGATCATGATTTACTCAATTTGCAACATTTGTATGGATAAAAAGGCACTACATCTCATGTATTTTTTCACTACTAATTTGTAAGGTATTCTTAGGGCATTTTCTACAACTTGTATGAATTGGAGTACTTCCCTAATGATGCACCTACCAATTTGCTGGATTTCTTCATGAAGAACCTTCTCTTAGTAGTCATATTGGTTGCTTCTATAAAATCGAGTCTTACTGGATATTATATTAGGGAGTTCATGGTCTTTTATAGGTTGGGTATCATTGGAAACTACATGAATTATAATGAATTTATTTCTATTGTTTGTAAATTACCCTTAATAGGTTGGATTAAAATAGACACAGATGGAACTTCAAAAGGGAATATGGGTCCCTTAGGCTACATAGGTATATTTAAAAATTCATTTCCTGGATTTATCTCTTGCTTCACCAAGGACTATGGGGTGGTGATGGATTATGAAGCGGATATGGAGGGAGTTATCATGGAGATTAAAATAGCCCATCACAATGGTTCAAAAAATATTTTGTTCAAACTATACTATTCCTGGTATATGCCATACCATCTCAGGAAAACTTCTCCTTCATGGAGACATTAGGTGATGTTGGAGGACTGCATGCTCTATTGTGCACAAATTTATTTTGTTGCAACTCATGTTTTTAGGGAAGGTAATGTGGACGATGACACTCTTGTTAACATTTGTGTTGGGTCAGGAGTTAAAAATGTTTATTGAATGCTTCAGAGTCCAATGAGGATCTTTTATTCCTTGACATTCGTAAATCTTTATCTCTTTTATTTAATTTTGAGCCCATTTTCTTGATGGAATCTCTTATTTTTATTAATATTATGTTAATTTAGACTAAGATTGATTTCTTAAAAAATGACTTGAGAATAAAACTATGTTCTAGGAAACAAAGGATACTAGATTAAAAAGAAACCCATGTTTTGATTTTTTGACCAAACCAAAAACAATTCATAAACCCAGGTTTGGATTTCGATGAACCTAAATCAGAACTTCATTATCTAATACTGTATGCATACAGTTTCAAACAAATCCCAATAAACATGGCATGGTGAACCCAGATTCTCCCACAACATTCAATCTATAAACCTGTAACCTAGAATCCTAGAAACCTGCATACCAAAAAAAACCAAAATAACTAAAAAAACCTTTGAAATAATCATACATAAAAAACTAATCATGCGTACCAAAAAAACCTGCATACCTGTAATCAAATGATTTATATTCCATCCAACTAAAAAACCAGAAAACCTTTGAATCTGCATACCTTCCAACCTGCATGGAAATTTGTAATCAATCAATATTCATACCTTTGCAGGTTTACAATCAATTTGTAAACCTGTAATCTTATAAACTAAAAACATTGAAATCTACAAACATGGAAACCTTTAAATCTCCATCATGCATACCTAAAAACCCATAAAAACTTCATCATGTAAACCTAGAAGCAACTAAAACCCACAATCCTACAACCAAAAAACATAAAATTAATAGCATGTAAACGTGTAATGCACAAACTATCAACTTATAACATCCAAACTGGATAGCCTAAAATTCTTCAAACATTCTAACCTATAAACCCACAACCAAAAAACTTGAAAAATGAAAACATTCAAATATTAAACTAGAAAAAAATCATTATCTTATGAAAGTAAAAAAACAAAAGACTTGTAAATATGAAAACATGAAACATTTATCCCCTACACCAGCCCCCCTCACCTCCCCCCAGCACCAACACCCCCTCCCCCCTGATCCAGCCCCCCTATCAACTTATAACATCCAAACCTGCTAGTTTACAGGCCTTCAAACCTATAAACGCACAACCAAAAAACTTGAAAAAATGAAAACATTCAAATATGAAACTAGAAAAAAATCATTGTCTCACGAAAAATAAAAAAACAAAAGCCATGTAAATATGAAAACATGTATCCCCTGTACCCCCCCCCCCCCCAACCCCCTTGCATCAGACCCCCCCTGCACCATCCCCCCACCCCCCAACCAAAAAATCATTGTCTCATGAAAATAAAAAAACAGTCTGGTGCATGCTGTAAATCCATAGCAATAAAATATTATTCAGCCTCAAGCAATATTTTTCAACGTCCACTTCCATTCTATCACATCAGCAACGGTAAAGTGGAAGAACATCTATATAAAGAAATTCATTTTGAACATATTAGTAACATGACATTAAATTAAACCATAATGTAATAAATTTACCTTTATTTGAGAATCAAACACTTCATTTTTCCAGCTTGAATGCATATGTCTCCAATCGTCATATGAAATGGGAAGGGAAATGGGCTCCGCTGCCAGCTGGCCTAGAATCTGGCCAAGTAACCCTGCGGCATCATCCGTAGGGACCCCGTAAGAATCAAATGGCACAACAATCTTCTCGCCATTGAGATTCCAAACATCTGAACTTTTTATATTTTTCTTCACAGTTGCATTTTTGTCATCTTCAATGAGCAAACAATTAGTATAAACAAAATGCAATAAATTTATTTAATTAAAATTTGTACCTATGATAGTGACACTCCAGTGTGTCCAGGATGAACCAGAAGGGGCATGACGCTGCCCCACTGCTGAGCCTCCTGAAAGGGGAGTCGACGACTCACCCTCTACTAGGACATCCACGGAAGCTATGAGAGATGGTGCAGGGGGGGGATGGTGCAGGGGTGTCAGCACCTGGCGTCTCAGATGTCGTGGGGAGGCAGACAAATGGATCGCCATCTGTCACGGAACTAGATGAAACAATATACCGATTCTTCCTTGGAATTCCTGTCATTTAATCAAATAAAATTAAGTTCAAAATATATAGTTCAAAAAAAATATGTAGAAAAAAATTAAAAATGATAATAGATGCCCAGTGCTAACAAACAAAATATATATACCAATGATAATGAATGACTACAGAAATGAATCAAGTGGTTGCTGAATAAATAAATAATTGTATATACAATCATTTTATCCTTCAATCATGTCGGTTTCCTACTCCATTGCTTCATCCACTTCATGCATCCCTGCTAGACTAATATTTTCAATATCATGATCGACAACTAATTCTTCTTCCTGTTGCTGATAAAATTCAATTTCAGAGGTCAAATTTTCCACTTCATCACCCATATCATACAAATATCTTTGTATTACATAAGAAACTACACTCCGCCCTTCATCAGAAACATCATTCACATAATATACCATTTTTTCTTGTGATTCTAAGATATATGGATCATGCAGTTCACGATCACCAACATCCATCAAGCGAGAGAAGTTCACAGAAGTAAATTGCAAGGAATCTCTTTTAACACCTCTGATAATATCGACCCATTTTAATTTGAATAAAACAACCGAAAAATGTCTGTGGTAGTTTAATTCAATAATATCATACAGCTTTCTATAGTATTCCACTTCATCAAATATAAATATACCATTGTTCTGTGTTTTCAAACCCACTTCTCTATTGACTGTATGAAATCTAAAGCCATTCACATTATAAGCATTGAACTTTCTAACTTCTTTTAGAGGACCTCTAGCAGGAAACTTCAAATCTTCTGACACCTCTGCTCGAGTATCAGTATTCATGATCTGAAAAAAGAAATATACTTTATTAGATTCACAAAATGTATGTGTCAAAATAATATTCGTATTTACTGTAATATTTATGAACTTACACGTCATGCAAACCATTCTATAAGATCATTATTAACATCTTTTGTTATATATTTCTCATTTCGTGTTCGGCCTCTCATTCGTCTCTTTGTTTGTATCTTCAACTCTTCAATAAATGGATCTGCAATGTCACTATTCAGCAGCACATATCTATGTGCCTGTAATAATTCCAATTCAGTCAGTGTCGCATTTTAGGTCCTCCCAACTGATCGTCCAATAGAAGGAAATATTTTAGATTTATGATGTATTTGAGATTGAGTCGATGTGTCGTCAACACGTCCAACTCGATTAAATATTGTCTCAATATCATCCATGTATCGAGAACAAAAGGTAATACACTCCTCATCCAAATAGCCTTCAACAATTGAGCCTTCTGGTTGAGCTTTATTTCTCACGTATGATTTCAAATGTCCAAGATATCTGTGAAATAAAATAAACATAATTATGCATTTAATTAAGTACCAAAAATTGTTTACTTAACTGGAAAACATATAAATAAAGTACCTCTCAATTGGATACATCCATCGATAATGAACGGGGCCTCCTAATTTAGCTTCCTCAACCAAATGCACAGTTAAATGCATCATTACAGTAAAAAAGGACGGAGGAAAGATCATCTCTATTGTGCAAAGGGTCAATAAAAACCTCTTCTGGAGGTTCTCAAGCTAAAATGGATGTAGACATTTCTCACATAGTTGTCTGAAAAATGTGCAGAACTGCAGTACAATAGCAGTAATTTTTTTAGGTAATAATGTACGTAATGCCAATGGTAGTAACTATTGTAACAAAATATGTGAATCGTGACTTTTCAATCCATGTAACTTATTATTCTTCAAGTCAACACACCTCAAGATGTTACTTGAATACCCATCAGATACCTTAACATTCTTTAACATTCGAAGGAATGTTTCTTTATCCCTATTTTTCATTGCAAAAATTGCCGGAGGATACTTTTCATTCTCATCTGGCCAGAGATCGCGTTTTATGTTCATTTCTTGTAAGTCATTGCGAGCATTGAGATGATCCTTTAACTTTCCATGCTCATTAAGCAATGTGAAAATCAAATTGTCACAGACATTCTTCTCAATGTGCATCATATCAAGATTATGCCGCAACAAATTAAATTCCCAATACGAAAGTTTGAAGAATATACTTTTTTTCTTCCATTGTTGTGTTCCGGTTTCGCTTGACGATGCACTTCGGACCCGTTTTCCGCTATCATTCAAATGATGAACCTTCCCAAATTCTGTTTCAACATTTTCAAGCTGTTTCAATATTTCAAAACCATTTAACAACTTTGGAGGTGGTCTATGATCAATGGAACCTTTAAATTTTGATCTGTTCAGCTGAAATCTATGATATGCATCGAGAAATATTCGATGACACAAGAAGCACCATTTTCTACTGTAAGGTAGCCGTTTGGGCTCAAAATAAAAGTTACAAACGGGACAAGCCAAACCCATGTAAGTGTTTCAACCAGATAAATTCCCAAGCCCAGGGAAGTCACTAATGGTCCACATTAAAGTAGCATGCATTGTGAACATTGTTTTAGAAGAAGCATCAAATGTCTCAACACTGTTGCACCATAACTCCTGCAATTCGTCAATTAAAGGCTGCATGTATACATCAATATCATTTCCAGGCATTTGTTTTCCAGGAATAATCATCGAAAAGGATAAAAGATGTTTGTTTCATACACATCCACGGAGGCAAATTATAAGGGATCAAAACAACTGGCCAAATGCTATAATTGGTACTCAGAGTCCCAAATGGGTTGAATCCATCGGCAGCCAATCCCAATCGAACATTCCTAGGATCAGCTGAGAAATCGATATTTAATGAATCAAATGTCTTCCACGATTGAGAATCTCGTGGATGTCTCATTAACCCATCATTGTTATTATCTACAGAATGCCACTTCATGTGTTCAGCGGTTTTTGATGACATGAATAATCTTTGCAATTGAGGTTTCAAAGGAAAGTAATGAAAAACCTTTGCAGGTGTGCTCCTTTTCTTCTTCTTCTCTATGAAATTATGTTCATTCAGACTTCCAAAATCACTCTTTTCCTGCCATCTAGAAGAAGAACATTTCTTGCAATTCTGTCTACTTGAATCCTCTCCCCAATAAAGCATAAAATCATTGGGACACGCATGTATTTTTGTATAATTCAGACCAAGCTTGTTAACAACTTTTTTCATATCATAAAAATATTCTGGGATTTTTTCTTCAGGAAATGAATCACGTATCAATTCCAATATCATGGACATTGCCTTATTTGTAATTCCACATAGACATTTGATGTGATACAACTTCAGCATAAATGAAAGTTTGGAATATTTCAAACACCCACAATACAACTCTTGATTTCCATCGTCAACTAAATCATGAAACGCATTTTCCTCAGTGGAGTTTTCTCTTACATTTGGCTCCATAGAATCAAGAGGAGGATCCAATGATATGTGACAATCTTGATCTGCCTGTGTTACAGTCTCAAAAACATCACTTCTCACGTTGCAATTTGTAGCACCCTCTTCTGGTTGTTCTGATATGTTTTGATACTGATAGTGGTGCCTTGCAGTGTCGAATGCATCATTTATTAGTTTTTCCATTTCATGTTCCATTGTCGATGAACTTGGGACCTCATTCTGCAGATTAACATTAGTGCTCAATCATTCTGTAATGTTCGATTCTCCATGCCAAATCCAATACAAATATTGATCAGGGAATTGCTTCAGTATTAAATGTTCATAAACCTCATATCTCTTCAACCATGTTCTAAATTTACATTTAGGACATGGACATTTTATTCTCCCTTCAACGGATCGATTAGAAATTTCAAAATCTAAAAACTCATTCAAACCCTTAACATACTGAGGTGTGTTCCTCGGTAATGTGATCCATCTTTTATCCATGTATATCACAATGTTCCTACACAATAATAAAAAAAATTAAAACACATAGTTACTACTAAATAGAGAAAGAGATTCATATATACAATAGTATAAGATTACAAAAACATAATATAATAAAGATGATCCCCTGAGTTAGATATGAACCCTTAGTGTTTGGGATAGGGGAAGTTTCTTTGGTAAAGAGAAACAGTGTGCTAACAACGTGGTAGCTACTTTACCATGAAAACCAAAACACATTGTTAATTTGGAATAACCCCAATAATTGTGAGAAACACATTTACAAAGGTGTGGATTCGCATTTTTAAGCTGAATTGGATTTACTGGAATCCTAGAATACGGTGGGATATTGCTTATGCAGTGGGTTACCCTATTTGAATTGCCAGATAAACTGATAACCCAAGGTATGGGCACTATGCAAGAGTCCTCTTCAAGATTGACCTAGCAAGAACTCTGGTTGAGGTGGTGGTCCTCACCACCTTTGATGATACGTTGAATCTAGAAATTATGTATGAGAGAAGGCCCAGGTTCGGTGGGAATTGTAACATTATTGATCATTCGATTTATGAATGTAGAATATTAACAACCTATGAAAGGTGTAATCAATGAGGCCATCATGATGGAGACTTCCAGAAGATGAGGGGGAAGGGAAAAAAGATTTTGATCCACCCTCTGAGAAGCATCCCTCTGTCAAGTCACTCATCACTGAGCTGATACTTTCCCCTTCTATGAAAACTCATAATGAGGTGGCCATCACATCCCCCCAGGATGATCACTCAGGTCATGAGTCAAGACCTACTCATACTTTAGGCTCTACCTCAGGGGGAAAAAATCTTGACTTAATTGTTGGCCCTGGTCCAGGACAGGCCAATCTCTTGGAGGCTGATAGGGATGGATCAACATCAGATGCTGGTGGCACCAAATTCCTCTTACCTGTTCCTGCTATAAATGTTAATGTACAGGTTGGTGAGGGGATAGAATTCCTCATTGCTATGGAAGCATTACAATGATCCTTGGCTCACCCAAGTCACTGAAGGCACAAACCCTCTAGGCACATTCTCAGGTTGCACTTACAGCTGACTCGGTGCTTGCCTTCTGTGGAGGTGGATAGGGTATCTATAAGAAGTAGGATGGGGATTTATAACAGGCTGTTGCGGCTCCGGAACCTACTTCCGCCCTGCATGATGTAGGGTTTTCGAACACCACTACACACTTGGCAGAGAAGGGCATGCAGGTGGTCAGCAATCAACCTTCTGTTAATAAACAGACCGATGTAGATCTTATCACCTCTTGTGCCAATAAAAATCATTTCCCAATGTTGTAGTATACTTATTGAATTGAATTTTCTATTCAAAATACACCAACACAAATTCTAGGTGTCCCTCCAATTCAGTTCAGAGACCTCAGGATGTCATAGTGGGCTCCCCCTTGGAGGGGACCTCAAATCACTCATCTGGGGAGTTTGGCACACTGGGAGACCTTTTAACTAAGTTCACCTCCCTGAAGGAAAGGAAGTGTGTAAAAAGGAATCATGATGAAATGTCCCCAAAGGTTGATACATGTGTTATAAAAAAATTCTCACCCCTCTAAAGTAAATACTAGGTAGATGATGGTGATGAAAATCATGAGAAGGTGGATGATGATGTTACAAGAAATTAGAATCCTGATAAAATATCCATTGTCCGAACACCCAAGAAGAAGGGTGGGAAAGGTAAATAGAAGAAGATTAATCAATGAAGACCCTCTTTTAAAACTTTCTAGGGCTTGGGAACTCTCCTACTGCATATTCCCTCATTAATTTTCATTCACATAATAGTCTGATGCTAGTTGCAGTTGTTGAACCCAAAATGAACTTTGGGAAATGGAAAGGGTTTAGTTGGTCTTCTCTTAAATACTAACTGTTTGCACACAATGGAGATCTCAAGGGCTCTTAAACCCTATGGGTTCTCAAGCATGATGATATTCATATTACTTTTTATGATATTTTTTCCCAAGTCATCACTATCTCTACTATTCTAGGCGGTGTTGTCACCACATTTTCATTTGTATATGCATACTATGCCTATACCAGGAGAAGAGAGCTTTGGAGGGATCTAAAACAAATTAATGACCAAACAAAAAGTAATTGGGATATTGTGGGGGATTTTAATACTGTCCTAAGGTCGCATGAAAGGTTGGGTCCTCATTTTTCTCATAATTCTGCAGAGGAATTTGAAAGCTTCTTAGATAAGTGCAACCTAATAGAGGTCCATATTACAGGGGATAAATTCACATGAGGAAGGATTACAGGAAACAGAAGACAAGAAAGTAGGATTTACAGGTGCTTCTTCTAGATTAATGATCATTACGCTATCGCTGAAATTTCCAAACATACACTTGAAAAGTTCCACTCGGATCACAATCCTCTTGTCATCAAGATTCTGGAAGGCCCCACAAGGTCGTCCCCCTTACCATTCAAGTGTAATAATGCTTGGCCTACCATTCATGCATGTAGGAAAATTGTCATTAGTGGATATAATAGTGTCATTCGTGGCGGTCCCTTTTTCACTGTCACGTCTATGCTCAAGTGCATTAATGCCCAAAAGAGGGAATTAAGCAGATGATCCTTCTCCATGTTGGATGATGACATTAAGGAGGCCGAATCGTGTCTTGAACATTGTCTAATTGTCAATAAATAGCATAATTTACCATAAAGATGTATGAGATTTCTATAAAGCAGTTGTATTTAATTATTGTGATAATAAGGATCTGTTTCCAACAATAGTAAACTAGAATAATTTTTTGATGTCATCTTTAATAATGGTTGAAGTCATTGAATGTACTTATGATGGAAATTATGATTTAGACACTTCCTCAATGGAAATCAATTAAGTAAGCCCTACAGAAATAATTATGTCTTTTTTGAAAATCCAAAAGTGGTAGAGATGGTAGAGTAGTAGGATGAGTTTCAGTTAGTGGATGGTACTATGAGGTCCTTTAACCACAACCCCTAGGAGGCCCACGTCAGGCATAAAGAGCTGGGGGCTAGGGCAATGGAAAACTTCATGATTTGGATGTCTACGATCCAATAGAACACGAGATGATTTGAGTTATTATTTGTGTTTATTATGATCTTTCCTTAGTATTATGAAACATAGGTTCTACTCATTATTTTATCCCTCGACTCCTTGTGTGATAGTTAGAGATCCAAGTTGAGACATTATCAAAATAATTTCGTCTTGAGGTTCCTACGGGGAACACTTCATTTGAAATTTCATTTACTTGCAGTGAGATGTATAAATTATCCCATAATGGTTAATGTGAGATAATTTAGTCATCACAATGGATCCTTATGATGTCATCATGGGCACATATTGGCTTTTCATGGTCCAGGAATAGATCGACTTTCACTATAGACTAGTCAGATGCCTATAAACTAATTGGACGAGGTTCTCCTTTTATGTGATAGATATATCAAGGAAGTTTTGGTGGATGTTGTGAATAAGAGGTTTCAACCTATCACCCATCAGTTGGAAGGGTCATCCCTTGGATCCATAAGAAATTCAGGCATCTGGGTTCCTTCAATTCTGGTTGATTATTTGAAATTTTTTTCTGATGTTATTTCAGGAATACCTCCAAGATGGGAGATGGAGATTTTCAATTTTTTGGATCATGGTATTTCCCTAATATTTGTTGTGGCATATCAGATGGTACCTACTGCGCTTCATAATCAATGGTTGCATTTTGAAGACCTTTGTGGTAATTGTTTCATCAGACCGAGTATTTCCCCCTAGTCAACTCCATTCATGTTAAAGAAAATGTTTGAAGAGATCATATGGATTTGTGTGTATTGTCGTTTCCAGAACCCGAAAATGATAAACATGAATTACCCCTTTTCAAGGATTGATAATTTTTTTCACCAGTTTTGAAGCGTGATATGGTTCTAGAATATTAATTTCAGTAACATCTATCACTAGTAGAGGGTTTTCATGTCTGATATTCCAAAGTTTGAATTATGATGTCACTTCAAACACTTTGAGTTCCAATGATTCCATTTTCTTTGATGAATTACCACTATATGTTTATGTATTTGATGAACCAGTTTCTGTATCCATACATGGAACACTTCCATGATTTCTTTATCGACGACATACTTTTCTACTCTACGTTATTATAAGAGCATGTAGAGAACTAGAGGACGGTTAATTATTTTCTTCGATTCAACTAGATTTACATAAATCTCTCGAAGTGAATGTCTTGGATAAGTGATGTTCACTCTCTAGGGAATGTCATTTCTGAACGAGTTTTACCCATTAATCTAGAAGATATCAAATAAGTTCATTCGTGGGATCCATCCAAGGATGTGTCATAGTTAAAGAGTTTTCTTGTCTTGGTGGGGTACTATATCAAGTGTGTGGAAAACATCCCGAGAGTCACAACCCATTTGACCACCCTGACACATAATTGGAATTTTTTTACCTGGTCTGAGTAATGCCATAAGTCCTTTGGTGAGTTTAATTTGTTGTTTAAAAGTTTCAAAGTTTAATTTTCCAATATAGATACAGTGACTAGTCTCATTAATAAATTAACTCCTCACACAAGAAAAGAGTACCAGTTATCCAAGAAACAATAAAAAAACTAATATCAAAACAAGTAAATAATTAGAAATCAAACCCTAGGGTTTGTATAGGTTGTTGGGGAAGCCGGGTCGTCGGGGTCACGGGGTGTCGGGGTCGCCGAGGTCGCGGGGTCGTCGGGGAAGCAGGGTCGCCAGGTTGCGGGGTCGCCAGTTTCGCCGGTGTCGCAGGGGTCCAGGGTCGTAGGGGAAGCGGGGGGCCGGGGGAACGCGGGGTGAGAATGAGGGTCGGGGTGGGGGAAGGGTCAGGGCCGTTAAAAAAACTGTTTGGCGGCGGTTTATTATAAACCTCCGCGAAACCTTTTTTAAAAAAGGTTTAGCGGCGGTTTTGTTGTAGTGGATGGTGCATGGTTATCAAACCATCTGGCCAAACCATGAGGTTGGTAATGGTTTTAGACAATTCCAACTACATGGTTGGTTCATGATTTAGAAAACTGTGTGGTCAAACTATGTGGGTATCCATAATTTCATTATAAGAAGTATTTTACCAAAATTCCTCATTGGTCTATTTTGTTTCCCCCACCCCTCTTCATCCCTTGTGCATACATGGACTAGGAGGGTCTCCTCCCCTATTTCTCCTCCTTCCCACCTTCGATTTTGGGCATTTGAGGTGTGATTATTTGAAATTTTAGGTGATTATTTATGCTTTTATGGTTTCCTTTCCTCTCATTCTTCCTTATTTCTAATTTTTAAGTTCTTTGGTTAGGGTTTTGTTGGAGATTCCATCATATCCAGGTGTAATTCCCTATTTCTCATGGTGATTTTGGTTTGATTGTGTAGAAGATATCCTGAGACAATGTCTACATGTTGTGACACATCCCTTAATTGTAGTTATGTTGAATTGTTAGTTTTATTAAGGTTTTTCCATTAATTTTGGTGTCAATCAATGTTTTTCTTGACATTTTTTGTTAGGGATTTGACCTGGAATGTGGTCAGGGTTATGTCAGGGGTCTTTAGAGAGTGGTTAGCTTTAGTTCCAGTGTGGAATGATGGTCTGATGAGTTTTCCATCATTATACCAAGTTGAAATTAAATTAATTGGATAATTATAATTATTATAATTCAATAATTATTTTTACTTTGAATGAGGTTAGATCTCATGTGGTAAAGGTGAGCTCATTTGGATGTTAAGGAGTTTAGATTAGGCTTAAATGGGTATTGGAAAAGTCTTTAAACCTTTGTAATATTTTGTAAATCTTTTTAAATGAGGTAGGTGGTCTAAGGGATTTCTCCCATAGTCTTGATAATTTATTTTCATTGGTATGCATTATATTTCACAGAACCAATGTGTGGTTCATTTTATTCCCTAAGTTTAAGAAATTAGTTTTTTCTTCAGGTCAATGTCTTGGACCTTCTAAAGATTCATTGATAATTATAAGATTGAATCCATCAACTCCCATGGGGTATTTCATTTCTTAAAACTGACATACTAAGATTTAAAATGGGGAAATAGGTTAATTATAATATTAACTTGGTTAGACTTTTTGGTTGGTTGGATAGTGGGGAATTAAGGGCTACTTAGTATAATTTAGAAATAATGTTTTGTGATATGTTAATAGGATGAAATGGAATACTTTCATGTGATATGCTTTTCTAAAATTCATATGAGTATTTTTAAATTATTTTAATCGTTTATGTTGTATTTTGATTCAGTTTTGGGTTTCATTGGGTGAAAACTATGTTTTGATGTTGATGTGGTTTTAAATTGTAGTATCGACCTCAAAGTGTTTTAAAAAGGGATTTTTAGATGAATTTAAAATCATGATTTTAAATGAGTGTGTAGTTTAAAATTTTGAGAGAATACCCTAATGACTATTTTAAAGTCTTTTTGGAAATGAGAGATTTTTCCTTATTTTAAATGCTAAAGAGGAAGACCCATGTGTTAAGGGTGGATCTGAAATGTCTTAAATGAATATATGTTTCCTTTGATTTCCAAATAGGTTTTGTACTAGTGTATGATATGATAAATGGATTGGTATTCCAATCCATTTTATAGTGTTAAAGTCCTATTGGGACTTTGGTAAATGATGGAATAGTTTAGGTTCCAGACTGGATGTTTGGGAACAAGTAGTATACTACATGGATTAGGTGTGTAACATCCCAGATTTGGGTGCCACTCAATGTGTTCCCCGAACCCGGTTGGTCACATGACCTCAAGTGAATTTCCCTAAATGCTAGAGGTTGCCTACTAGTAGCGAGGGCCTAGGTCTAATAGTAGGGAAACTATGCCCTCATTTATCAAAGTATAGCACATCAAAGAAATATAAACATATGAAAAACGGAAGCAATAAACAATACAAAGATGAAAGGACAATAGTACTGAAGCAAAAGACAACCAACAGTCATATATACATGATGATGCAATATGTCCTATTTTTAAGAAATCATTCAAAATAGGATACACTTCAATCAAATACAATATAGTACAAAGACCAATTACAGCAAAGGAAACTAAAACAGTGCAACAGGAACTCCGCAGCATCACAAGTGTAAGCTCGGTCCCATGCTCTCCTACTCCTCTGCAAAAATCATGTACCTGTATAGGGACCCTTTCCCTTATCGAAACCTACAGCAATATAATATGTTTGGTCCCAAGACATGACCCAAATAGGGTGTGATAAATAAATCTCAGTAGGCAACCACCAAAGGCATGTGCCCAACTGTCAGTGAAAATGTGCAACAGCGGTGTGCAATAATAAAATGCAGTCAACTAGGAAGTACTCAAAAGTAACTATATCTACCAGTTAAATTTCCATTTTAGTAATTTTTTACCAATTCCAAGCTTGTGCTTTAGCTTGGAGGTACAACATAATAAATCACCATAATGAATATTCAAAGTAAATTTTGTCCTCTGACATACAAATCCTTACCCTCTGGTAAGAATAATCAAAACCTGTAGATGAATGCTCACAGGCATATCGAATATTGCCCTCAAGCATACGATATGTATTCCTCAGGCACAGAATCCACTACCCATAGGCATAAGAAATATTGCCCTCGGGCTAAACAAAACACTACCATCAGGCTAAGAAAAACACTACCCTCAGGCTAAACAAGTAATCGGGCCGATCCCAATGCATAAGAATGCAATTTATATACATTTCCTCTCAATAAAACTCAAACATGGTATCATTAAGGCATACCCACGGGTATCCTGGCTAAATGGCTAAACAAGGGAAACGCACACACAGGCTGGCCCTGGATCCAAGAAACAATCTTAAATAGTAGTTTATATTTGTCATTAGATTATCTATGCAATTATAGATATCTTATCAGCTAAGGTTGTAGCCACACGACACCCCGAACATGGGAGCGTAGCACAACTGTACACAAAAACAACTCAACAGTTGGAAATAAACACCAGACCACCTACCTCAATCTCCTCTGATCGATATACGTGAACGACGCCTCCTGAAACAACCAAGAATGGCATAGATCTGGGATAAAATATTACCTATTCAAATGTAAATAACCTTCCTTCAGGAAAGAATTGGAAATAAAGGTTCAAGAAGAGGGAATAACTCACTTACGCAGTTCAAACGAGATAGACGAAGAAGGAATCAGAGTCCCGGTGTGCGGTCAGGAGCTCTTCCAAGTTCCGGTCATCTCCCTCGTGGCTCTCGTCGAGTCCTAAGCATCCCCTGCCAAAAGAGGAGGCTACTGCTTGTTTTAATGGAAAAAAATAACTACACGGTGTGTACTCTCAAGTACACGGCATGTACTTTCCATTTTTTTAACTGTTCCTCTAGCGTCCACTTTCAACCGCCTCACTTTTCATCTGTCGACTTGATTACACGGCATGTATTTCTGAGTACACGGCGTGTACTACCGTTCTGCTGGCGGCTACTCCCACTGCCTTACTATTCACCTGTCGATTGATTACATGGTGTGAATTACTAAGTACACGGTGTGTATTTAGTTTTTACACCCTGAATCTCTGACAAGGCTAAACGCCCTGTATTTTTATCCCACATAGCCAAAGTATATGGTGTGTGGAAAATTGCATGGCGTGTACCCACAAATTTTGGGATTTTTCCCCATTTTCCTAAAAACACTTAAGGAAAAATGAAAAAAATAAACTTGTACTTCAAGAATAAGAACCAGTTTCTTACAAACTTCCCCCCTTAAATCAATTTGTCCCTGAATTTCCCTTCCAAGGGTGGTGAAGATAAAGCTTTGAACAACTCTGGCCACTGAGCATGTATGTCAGTCTCTCACTCCCATGGTTCATCATAAACTCGTCCATGCTTCCATAACACCCGTATGAGAGGAACTGGCCGGCCTCAGAGAACCTTCATGCTCTTATCAACAATACGAATCAGATGCTCCTCAAAGGATGCATCACCCTGAAGTTCAACCAACTCGGGATGAAAAACGTGAGACGGGTCTGAATGATAACAGTGCAGTTGAGATACATGGAAGATGTCGTGCATGGCCCGATACCTCTGTGGTAACTGCAGCCGATAGGAAACTGGGCCGACTCTCTCTAGAATCTCAAATGGCCCCACATACCTCAGTGAAAGTTTATCATGTCTCTCGATCCGCCTGTGTCCCAACCTTGGTGAAACATGCAAGAAAACCTGATCCCCGACCACGAACTCTAATGGTCATCTACGGCGATCACCATAAGATTTATGACGAGACTGTGCAGTGTCCATATGATTCTTAATCAACTATACCTGCTCTGAAGTATCTTGTACGAGACATGGTCCTAGTAAAGCTACCTCCAACCAGTAAAAGGGTGATTGACATGGCCTACCATATAAATCCTTGAAAGGTGCCATCTAAATAGTTTCTTGAAATCTATTATTATAGGAAAACTCGACCAGGGGTATGTGCTTCTCCCAAGAGCCCCCAAAGTCCAAGACGCATGCACGCAGTATGTCCTCTAGCTCATGTATCGTACACTCTAACTGGACATCGGTCTGAGGGTGGTAAGTTGTTCTTAGAAGCACCTGTATACCCAGTGATCTCTGAAAGCTCTGCCCGAAACCAGACGTAAAACTGGAGTCCCTATCTGAAATGATAGAACTTGGGACTCCATGAAGATATACCACCTCTCTGATATAAAAATTCCTGAGATCATCAACACTGAAGGTCTCCTTGATCGGAAAAAAGTGAGCTACCTTCGTATGTCTGTCCACAACAACCCATACGGCATCATTGACTCGAGGTGACATCGACAACCCAGTCATGAAGTCCATCGTGACATCATCCCATTTCCACTCCTGGATGGGTAACTGTTGTAACAGTCTGGTTGGCCTCTGATGCTCTGTCTTCACCTACTGACAGGTGGAACACCTTGTAACAAAACCAGCTACCTCTCTTTTCATACCCATCCACAATACTGACGTCTCAAGTCACGTTACATTTTGGTAACTCCGGGGTGCACTAACCAAGTTGAAGAATGAAACTCCCGCATCAACTCCTCACGTATATCCTCTGGAACCCACACTCGTCCATGGATACGCATTACCTCATCATCGCTTATCATCCAACCAGGAGGAGGGCCCTCACTTTCCATCGACTCCCGTAGAACTAGGACTTCCTAATATGATAGCTGTCTCATCCTCACTCTATTCAGGAGGGTAGAAGTCACAGCTAAGGATGAAATATAGGTTCTCCCTTGATTATCGTTCACCTCTAAATGCATCTTAGAGAATAAATCCATAAGCTTCCACTCACCACTGGCCTCCTGCACTTCCTGTATCTAAGTCCTCCTACTCAGTGCATCAGCTACTACGTTACCCTTACCAGGTGTATAGGTAAGCTCAAAGTTGAAGGACTAAAGGTATTCAACCCACCTTCGTTGTATCAAATTCAAGTCGCGCTTGGTAAAGATATATTTAAGACTTTTGTGGTCTGTAAACACCACAAAATGTTGTCCAAATAGATAATGTCTCCTACAGTATAACGCATTAACAACTGCAGCCAACTCGAGATCATGCGTTGGGTAATTCCTCTCATGTGGCCTCAACTGCTGAGACCCATACACAACAACTCGATCTCCCTACATCAATACTGCTCCCATCATAATACCTAATGCATCACAGTAAACTATATAACTCTTCACTTGCTCTGGAAGTATCAGGACTAGTGCTGACATCAACCTTCCATTTAGCTCTTGAATGGCTGTCTCGCAAGCTTCTAACCAAACGAACTTCACACCCTTCTTACTCAAACCCATCAATGGTGCTACTAAAAAGGAGAAGTCCTGTATAAAGTGCCTATATTAACCAGCCATCCCCAAGAAACTTGGTATTTAGAACACGTTCTTAGGATTCTCCCAGGAAACTAATGCTCTCACTTTCTCTGGGTCTACTGCAACTCCGACCTCTGAGATAATATGTCCTAGGAAGTGTATTTGGTCCATCCCAAACTATCACTTTGAGAGATTAGCATATAATTGATGCTCTCTCAGTGTACTCAGTACGATCTCAAGATGGGTGGCATGGTCGTGTAGAGTGTGAGAGTACACCAAGATATCACCCATGAAGACTACCACAAAAGAATATAGATATAGATGGAACACACGATTCATCAGAGCCATGAAAACTGCGAGCACATTTTTGAGTCCAAACGGCATGACCAAGTACTTGTACATACCATATCTACTCCAAAAGGCTTTAAGTGGTATGTCTGATAGTATAATGCACAACTGATGATATCTGGATCCCAATTCAATCTTTGAGAACACTCGTGCTCCTCAAAAATGATCAAAAAGAACATCAATCCTTGGTAAGGGATATCGGTTCTTAACCATCAACTAGTTCAGCTTATGATAATCCACGTAGAGTCTGAGGGTATCATCCACCTTCTTCACAGACAGGATAGGCGAACCCCAAGGAGAAGTATTGGGTTGGATGAAACCCTTTGCTTGTAACTCCTCTAACTGCCTCTTGAGCTCCTGCAATTCTGGTGTATCCATCCTATAAGGAGGAATCGACAGTGGTGTCGCTCCTGGAACAAGCTCAATAGAGAAATCCACCTCTCTCTTTGGAGGTAGACCTAAAAATTCATCCAGGAAGACATCCCTAAAACGATCAACCACTGGAGTGAAATCCTTCTGACAAGTTCCCTGGTCATCTAGATATAAACTTGCAATTTGGGTTGTCGCTCCACCTCATCCACGATACTCGGGTCCAGCTCGGCTCGCCTGGAAATCTCATTCACCCTTGTATAGAAACTCTCCACCCTCTGGTGACGTGAAACTCACCCTACGACGATAAAAATCTATAAAGGATTGAAAGGGTACCAACCAGTCCATCCCGAGAATGAAATCATAACCAGTCATATCTAAGATATAGGGATCCCATAGAAGGTGACACACACCAACCTCTATGGGGAACTCCTTTCACTGGCATACACCTGTCGTTCTAATTCCTAATAGAGTGTCTAGCGTCATGATATTAGAAGAATAAGAAACACAGAGCTCAAGATCTCTACAATCGGCACAGATATAAAGCTATGTGTAACACCAGTATCGAAAAGTACAGTAGACAAAACAGAAGAAACTAGAATAGTACCTATGACAGTGGAAGGTCTGGGATCTTGCTCCTATTGGGTATGTTGCACTGCATATGTCTGCCCAGTGCTGCGGCCCTACAACACATCCTGGATACCCTGAGCTAACCCGCCCTACTGTCTCTGAGATCCTGGTGTCTGGATACCACGGCCACGACCACCACCTCAGTCTAAACGTCCTAATGTATTCCAATTCCCTGACTGGTAAGAAGCTGCTGGCTCTTCTCCTGCACATGGAGTCTGCACAGAACCCCTATCACTAGTCACTGGTGGATACACCCTGCAAAAATGCAAGAGATGACCCATCTTTCCGCAAGCTCGGAACTCCATTGGGTCACGTGGACACTGAGGTCTCTTGTGCCCCTCTTTACCACACTGGTATCACATGACCTGGCCACCTGAAGAATTCTTTTGGCTAGAACTTCCACCATGAGATAAATCTATCTACCTCTTCCTCTTACCGATAGTAATAGTACCAGAAACTGGTGCTGAACCACCATGATCCGCACCACTAGATTCTCGCAGGTTCCACTCATTAATCAAAGCCTGGTTCACAATAGCATGTATTTTAGACAACTTGAAAACATTCACCAGTGCTCGGATGTCATACCAAAGACCATCCTCAAAGCGTCTAGCCCTCAACATCTCATCACCCAACAGAACAGGTGCAAAATGTTGTAGCTCGGTGAAGCGGGTAGAATAATCCATCACTGACATGGCGCCCGACTGCAGATTCATGAACTCTCGAGCTCAATCATCCCTTAGTATCTCTGGAAAGAAAAAGGCATAGAAGAGTGCCTAAAAATCTTCCCACACTGTGTCTCAATAATGATCAGTCTAGGGGGTGAAATCCCACCATATCTTGGTGGAATCACGTAGCATATAAGTAGCGAGCTTGACCCTCCTCCCTGTAGGTGTCTCAAGATACTCGAAGATAGTCTGAAATGAATCCATTCATGACTCCACAACCTATGATTCACCATCCCCCGAAAACGTAGGAGGATGTTTCTGCTGGATTATACATGTCATCTCTGCCATAGATGTGGCAACCGGCGGTGCTCCCTAGAAGGTTTTCATGAACCGCATGAATTCTTTATGGAACTACGCATCCACGCCTGCATCTGGTATAACGGTTGGCACCACATCTAGCACTGCTGGAGGATCCATTGGTAACCCATGGCCTACCATCTCTGTAGTATAATCATTTACGCTCTCTTGGTGAACAACTGGTGGTCATCTCGGTGGAATGACTCTACAAGGTCAACCACATGCCTTAGATTATGATCATCAAAGACTAAGAGCTGGAAACATAAGAAGGGAACAGGAGAAAGGAGGACATTCAAGTTTTACAAAACAAGACTACATGGCGTGTATAATAACTAAACAGTGTGTTCCCTTAAGTCTTTCACATGGGCGTGTACTTCTGTCAGAACTGGTCGTGTAACACCCCAAACACATGGCTTGTTATCCAAACACACGGCGTGTACTTGAATTTTATTCCCTTGCCTGAGTCCTTCTACACGGCTGAGCCACACGGCTCTCCCTCTTGAATTAGACTACACGGCGTGTATAACATCTACACGAAGTGTACCCGTAAGCCCTTACATGGTCGTGTTCTGATATTGGCATGGGCGTGTCTCAACCTGAAGTACACAGCATGTTACACCCGCACACGGTGTGTACACCACCCCGTTTTCCCAGCCACATGGCCAAGTCCACACGGTCTCTCATCGGTCAAGACTACACGGCATGTCTCATAGGTACACAGTGTATACTAGGCGAGCTTCACTAACCCGTGTTGTTCATGACACGGCCGGATACACGGCTCACACTACACGGAGTGTTCCACATGGACACGGCGTGTAGAAGAAGAGGTAACATTGACCCGTGTTGTTAGTGACATGGTCGGATCCCCAGATTAAACTACATGGCGTGTTCGGCATTGACACGACGTGTTTAAGAAAATTTTTCTCCATCTGTGTTGTTAGTCACACAACAGACATATGGTCAACATGACACGGCGTGTACAACCAGTACACGGCGTGTTCCCTCAAGAGTTTCCCTATCCTGTGTCTCTGCCCACACGGCCTATGATACAGTTAGAGACTACAAGGCGTGTACTTAGGGTACACGGCGTGTACTTAACAATTTTTCATTTCTTCTCGAACAGAAGAGTACATGGAGTGTTTTCATAGAACCACACACCATTTTGTCTAGGTTTCTGGATAGTAGACCTCAGAAACTACTCTGGAGCCCCTTTTCTTTTAATTTCAAGAATCGGTACACCAAATTCCGATCCGTGGGGGGCCATACTCCCCGTAATCCAAATTTTAGCACCCGACCTTTCTCATTATAGTACAAAACATAAAAAAATGCTGGATCATGATCTGCTAAATCCCGGTCCAAGAGAGCCCATACTTCTTAGGAACCAAAGTTTAGAATCTATCAACCCAACTGTAACATGTAACAATACCCTATCAACAGTATGTGTATCTATCAAGGTACATATCACTGAATCATGCATTTTCTAGCACAACATCTATCACAACAACATACAATTTCTAATGCACCTACATGGCATGGAAACTATGCATGGCATATGATTCTAACATGATCCTAAATGATGCATGATTTGGCATACCCACATCTCATCAGGTTGCAACTAAATAGAACCCAAGTATAAAAATATAAACAGCACACCACAAGTGCATCACCCAACGGTGAAAATCAAATCAACTGTAAAAGTAAAAAATCGGTAAAATTGCAACACGAGGTAAATTGGATTTTCCTTGTATAGAGGTTAGCTACTCCCGAGAACAGCTTATTACCAAGTACATATTCCGTCCTATCCATGACTATAGGATTCAAATAGTAAGTGAAAGAAAAAAACATTTGATACCACTTTGTAACGTCCCAGATCCGGGTGCCACTCAATGGGTGCCCCGAGCCCGGTTGGTCACGTGACCTCAAGCGCATTTCCCCAAATGCCAGAGGCTACCGACTAGCAGTGAGGGCCTAGGTCTGATGGTGGGAAAACTATGCCCACATTTTTCAAAGTGTAGCGCAGTGGAAAAATATAACCATGCGAAAAATGAAAGCAGTAAATAATAGAAAGATGAAAGGACAACAATACTGAAGCAAAAGACAACCAACAGTCATATATATATGATGATGCAATATGTCCTATTTCTAAGAAAGAAGTCAAATCAGGATACACTGCAATCAAATACAATATAGTAAAAAGTACCAAGTACAGCAAAGCAAACTAAAATAGTGCAACAGGAACTCAACAACATCGCAAGCCTAAGCTCAGTCTAATTCTCTTATACTCCTCTACAACAATCATGTACCTGTATAGGGACCATTTCCCTTATCTACACTTGTAGAAATATAATCTGTCTGGGCCTAAGACATGACCCAAATAGGGTGTGAGAAATAAATCCCAGTAGGTAACCACCAAAGTCCCATGCCCAACTGTCAGTAAAAATGTGCAACAGTGGTGTGCAATAAAAAATTGCATTAAACTAGGAAGTACTCAAAAGTAACTATCTCTACCAGTTACATTTCCATTTTAGTAATTATTTATCAATTCCAAACTTGTGATTCAGCTTGGCGGTACAACATAATAAATCACAAAAGTGAATATTCAAAGTAAATGTTGTCCTCAGACATGCAAATCCTTACCCTCAGGTAAGCTCAATCGAAACCCGCAGGTGACTACCCACAGGAATATCGAATATTTCCCTCAGGCATATGAGATGTCTCCCTTAGGAATAGAATCCACTGCCCATAGGCATAAGAAATATAACCCTCAGGCTAAACGAAACACTACCCTCAGGCTAAACAAGTAACCGGGCAGAGCCCAACGCATAAGGAAGTAATTTATATATGTTTCCTCTCAAGAAAACTCAAACATGTTATCATTACGGCATACCCATGGGTATGCTGGCCAAATGGCTAAACAAGGGAAATACACCCACGGGGTATCCCTGGATCCAAGCAAAGATCCCAAACAGCATTTTATATTTGTCATTAGATTATCTATGAAATTATAGATATCTTATCAGCTAAGGCTGCACCCACACGACACCCTGAACATGGGCGCGTTGCACAAATGTACACAAAAACAACTCAATGGTTGGAAATAAACACCAGACCACCTACCTCAATCTCCTCTGATCGATATACGCGAACGAAGCCCCCTGAAACAACCGAGAACGGTGTATATTTAGGATAAAATATTACCCTTTCAAACTTAAATAACTTTCCTTTAGTAAAGAATTGGAAATAAAGGTTCAAGAAGAGGGAATAACTCACCCTCACAGTTCAAACAAGATAGACAGCGAAGGAATCGGAGTCCCAGTGTGCGGTCGAGAGATCTTCCAAGTTCCGGTCTTCTCTCTCATGGATCTCATCGAGTCTTAATATTCCTCTACCGAAAGAGGAGGCTACTTCATGTTTTAAGAGAAAAAACATAACTACACGACGTGTAATCTCTAGTACACAGTGTGTACTTTCCATTTTTTTTAATTGTTCCTCTGGTGGCCACTTTCCACCGCCTCACTGTTCATCTATCAACTTGATTACACGGCGTGTATTTCTGAGTACACGGAATGTACTACCATTCCGATGGTGGCTACTCCCACCACCTTACTATTCACCTACCGACAAATTACACGAAATTCATTACTAAGTACAAGGAGTGTAGTTAGTTTTTACACCCGGAATCACTGACAAGCCTACACACCCTGTATTCCCATCCCACACGGCCAAAGTACACGGCGTATGGAAAAGTACACAGCATGTACCCACAAATTTTTGGATTTTCTCCATTTTCCTTATTTTCCCAAAAACACTTAAGGAAAAAAGGAAAAGAAGAAACTCATACCTCAAGAATAAGAATTGGGTTCTTAAAGGGTGTCAGACTGAGGTTATAAGAACTAATAGTATACTTTATGGTTTAACTACTAGAGTAATTCTCTAGTAAATGATAGAATACTATATAGAATAGTATGGTGAATTTATGATATGAATATATGGTTTTGGTGCTAAACTAATGCTCTGAAAACTATTTATTTTGATGCATGGTTTTGATATCAGACTAACACTCTGATCATGGTTAGTATTTAAACAATGGTATGAGTATATGGGAATGATTTGTATAGGTACTAATAAATACATAGATGGTGAACACCCATCTTTACTTTAATTATTCACCACCCTATGTATAATTGCCCTAGCCTTTTACACATATTATTACATGATTTTAAACATAATTAACCATTAAATACAAAGAAAATATTATAAAGTCTAGTATCTTTAGGGTATTAGGTACATAAAACTGAAAACATGAGACCAAAATGAAAAAAAAATATTTTATTTAAACTTCATAATGATCTCATAACTCCCATAGAGTTATAAAATATTTATAGGGTAACTTAGGGAAAACATGAACAAATGGATCAGAAAAAATCCCAATAAGGGAATAAATATTTTAATAAATCATAGCACGTGGGTTAGAAGGCATAACATGGTGACATAAAAAAGGCATGGAACATGAATAAACATATGGAATCATAACATATAGAACATGGGATCATTTAATCATGGAATCATAGAAATGTGGAAATAACATACAACATGACATAAGAATGATTCATAGATAACTGAAAAGGCCATTGCACATGGAGGATCATGAGTCAATCCTAACCACCAAGACCATTGTACATGATTTATCATGAGGATAAACATTACCCAATGAATTGGAGTTCTATCTGGGTTCACCCATCATAACTTTTTCATGAATATATGTTCAATATTAAGAATCAAATATAGACATAAGGGTTACCCATAGAAAGAAATGGGTATCATAATCATGTCATAAAGCATAAACAATGGGTGTATCGTAGAGGTGTCCATGAAAGAATGGATTTAAATCATAAATTTATATTAATATGGTAAAATTTATATAAATCATGATAAACTATGTCCAACTGAATTTAAAACATGTAAAAATGGTGTTTAAGAAACTTTAGAAATGATCCACTTGAGTGCGGTTTAAGGGAAATTTTTCAAGATTCTTTAAAATGGAAAAGACATAATTTTTTGTATAAAACCATAAATAAAAAAAGATAGTTTTTATGATAAAATGATTAATTTTATAAAAATAAAGGTTTCTTGAAATATATTATTGATTATACTTAAAAATGGATAGGAATTTGGGAAGTTCCCTTTAATCGGGCTTTCTTATCGGGAAGATTAGAGAATGAAACCTTATAAAACATGTATTTATCCATTAAAGAAAGAATAATTAATCTTGTAAAATATTATTGAAACATACACATAGAATTTAGTAGGTTTACATAAGAATAATAAAAAATTTAATTGGGTTAAAGAGACAAAAAGTGTAACCTGAAGGAAAAAAATAATGTTGAGAGATAATCTCTTACCTTATGTCCAAAACTAATCTGTACTTAAACCTAATATCCTATATAATCAAATTAAATACATTAATTAATTAATTAATAACATTTTATACAATTATTTTATTTATTATAATTTATTAATTTCATTTATGGTATTTTTATGAGTTATAATATATAATTTTATTGTTCGGGAGTGTTCGTTTCCTTGGTTTTCATGATCAGTTTACTTGTATATTTGTATGGTAAATCATGTAAAATTATAATTGTTTTCAATAATTGAAATTATATGTCATTAATGAAATTAAATAATACTAAATGATCTTATATATCATTTTTTTCATATTTGAGGATGATTCATTGGATAAAACGTTAATGATAACCGTTTAGATTATTTTTGGCATTTTTTGATCATCACGAACTAGTTTTGTTTTATTAATTAATATCATGTATATATAATGGTTCCAAATATTTACATATGATTTAATACATATAATATAATCTTTTTTAACAATAAATTTTTTTATGACCATCCTTGAAGGTGGTAATTAAAATTGAAAACATGTCATCCTTGAATGCGATTAATTAACACACCACGGACGATGTTTTCATTTTTAGAATAAAAGGGGAGAGGAAGAGAAATGATGATGGTTTATTAAATAAAAATGAAATTATATTATATAAAATATAATATAGTTATAATTTCACTTGGATAAGTGTAAGTGAGGAGAGAATAAGAAAATAAAATAAATTGAAAAGAAATTAAAAGGAAAAGAAAGAGGTTTTTACCACTTGAGTTCTTCTCCTTGAGAACCTCCTTGGGGGAATGGGTTTTGGTATTTTGTTGAGACTAGAACCTTATGGATTTTGGGAATATAATTTTGAATATTAATGGGATGAAATTTGAAAATTATCAATGATTAATATGTTTTAGGACAAGAGGTGGTGAGGGGTGGTATTTATATTGAAGGAGAGGGGTGTTTTCTCATTATTTTTTTATTAGTTTATTATTTTACCTCAAGACTATGAATAGTTTGAGAATTAGAATTTAATATATTAAAATAATTATTTTAATTTCTAAATTATGGTTATTACATCATTAATTACTCAAGTAATAGTGTATTTAACTTATAATGTATATATACCGTAGATTACCGTATTTTATTATTCACAAAAAATTCAGGTATTTTAGAAAATTTAAAAAAAAATCCCTAACTATTTTTTGATGTGTAGAATTAAAAAATGAACCTCATTTTATGAATATAATTTTATAAACATGAGAAATTTAATTTTTATTTAAAATCATCATTTACTTGGAAAATACTAATTTTAGAATTATAACTGATTTTATAAGACGCTGAAAAATTAATTATGGTCCCATAAAATTATTTTATAATAATAAGACAACAAAATATTAATTTAAGAATAAATTTTATGAAAAATAAATTTATTTTAAATCATTATATTAATTATAAAATTGAAAATAATCATTTATGTATTATAAAAATCTCAGCACTTCATTAATAATTTCTAAAACATTTTTCCTTATACTATGATATAATTATATAATATTACCATTTATAAGAGGCCTAATTTTAATAAACTTTCATAGGTGACGTTTCTATTATATTATTTTGGTTACTATTCTTAAGGATCACATTACTATTCCATATGTCATGTTACCATTCCATTGGTATAGGTTCCTTAACTTCTAGAAATACATCTTATTCCATTCATTATTAATTTATAAAGTATTTACTGTGTTCTATAAGTGATTTTATGTGATTTATAATATATTATAAAAATGGAGTTTCCATTGGTAAAATTTTGGGTTGATACACTATGACTCCTGGCTCAGATGATCAGTATTGGTCGATGTAGGTTTATTTGGCCTGGGTGTCACTTTAGAACCCGAGGGCTATTAGGTTAATTAATAAATGGTTGTTTGAAAAATGCATCTTCTTTTATGTATTGTTTATTATTTAATTTTATATCTGCATACATTATGATCATGTTAGATATTTCTTTATATACCATTGGTGGTGGCCAACTGAGTTTTACTCACACCATTTTTGGTCCATCACTGTATACGAGTACTTGGGAAGCTCTCACATATTTATTGTAGTAATAGATTTGGAAAGAGTCCTGGGTTAGGTTTTACTTTATCATGCATTATAAATCTGATGATGTTAGAAGTATGGAAGAGGTTTTTCTTGGAGATACATTATATCCTTTAACTTTTTTGTTTTATTTTGGTATATTTATGTAACTGACACTGTAGACAGTCAGTTACATGGATGGTATGGATATTCTGATCCTTATTATTTTTTATTAGTAATTCAATCATGTTTTTATTTAAATTCTTATGTTTCCAATTTAATTTGAGATATTGGTATTTATTTATTCCTGTGTACTCTGATTCTTATCATTATTATATGATATGTGGTTATTTTATTTTTAATTACTTGCTATGATCTGAGGGTATAGTCTCTCCTTGGTACTACCCTAGTCCCCTAATACTAGTCAGTTGCCTCAGGTGTATGGGTATGTGCACATGAGGTCTTATGGTGAACTAGTCTAGTTACTTTATAGAGTGAACCAGGGTGGGATGTTACAAATTGGTTTCAAAGCATTCCTTTTCTTTTGTCTTATGGTTTTGGGATCTATCTGATTGGATATTTTAGAATGTGTAAGAGCCTATGATAGATATCGGGATGGTGCATTGAGAACACCTATTCTGGTAATAATTTCATGTGTCCATGGGATGGTATTGATGTTCTTGTTATTCTATGTTATAGTTGTATATGATTTTCACCTTGGTCATTGTATATTTGGTTTGGATGTTTTTATTCACGATGGATTAAGGGATCTTAACCCACTGGAAAAAGGTTAGTGATTTGATTTTTGACACTTGTCCCATAGAGGAAAGAGGTATCTCATACACTATGATAGACATATATTATCAACATGTTATAGGTCTACTAGTATGTGATTTTACTGATGATTGAGGTTCCATTGTTTAAATTTTCAAAAACTACACATACATCATTTTCTTGTATAAGTACTTAGTGGTATTATACTCAAATGTGCTTTATTTTATATAGATATCCTTTTGATGGAATGTCATGTAGATATATGGATTCTGATGGAATTTCATGTGGATCTATGGTGAGATTCTTCATGAGGAGGATGGAAATTGAACAGTCCTCATGTGCCGTAGGTACAGTGGCCCTAGTGGTTCTTCATGGTATAGGTGCATAATTGTTGGACCCCCTTGGTGATTATTGTTTGACTTTGGTTGTGTGTCCTGGTACTCTAGGGAGTGGCCTGATGTGTATATTCTTAGAGAGGATGGGTACCCTAGTTGTGGTTGGGTGTCTTTCCATATGATTCCTTTTGTATCTAAGACCCTAGAGATGGGTGTTTGGGTATGTTGATAACGTGTGATAATAGGATAGAAGAATGATTAATCCATCATTTTTGTGGATTTCTACAAGTTATCATAGAACAAAGTGGTTGTACCTAGTCACTTGTCATGATAATTGACCGGTAGGGCTATGTGGGAGATCCCAATGACCTTCTTTGATGTGAATCTATTTTAAGGATTCGGTGTTGTGTGAATTTTGAGGGTGGCCTATGAGGGGGGGTCTCCTAAGTATTGAGTACATTTGGGTGAATAAGGAATAATTGGATGTTTTTTGCCTTTAATATTGGTGTGAAAAGGTTATTTCCCAACATGGGGTTTAGTTGTGTTGTATTTCATTTGTTTTTAAAGAGTACTTGTGTTCTGGTGCTTTAACTTGTAGTTGGATTCTAGAAGGTTATGCTTGTTCGAGTTATTAACATGGGTAGTGGCTTTGTTAGCAGGATGTGCCTGGTGGTTATGAGCTGGATTGGGAGAATAGGAGGTGCTCTAGGGTATATGGTTTTAGGAATGCAATTTTTCTTTGGGTAGTGACAATACCAATGAGGTAGACTTAGTGTGTTCTAGGAGGTTTGAATAAGAGATTCACTTGGATAAGGACATCCTTAAAGAGGGTTTTGGTATGGGTCACATGAAAATTCATGGTTTACTTAGTATGGAAATAACTTGGAGTGTTTAATCATTGGTAGCATGGTCGGTTTTAGAGGGAAATACTAATTATTTTCCTAGACCGACTATCTCTGGATGCATCTTCAAGGACACAATGAGAGCATAAGTGAACCCAGTGGAACTTTTGAATGATACTTGGGTATTGAGTGGTTTTGTATTTGGTTTTACCTTTTTTATTAACCTCTTTTATTGGGAATTACCAAGAGTAATCTATGTGGGATGAGATGGGAAATCTGAAGAGGCATATCCAATGGGTAGGGTTTATGAGCTGAGTTGTTTTGGGGCATGAATCACTAGAGTCAGAAATTGGTTTTGTGTTTGGGTTATGTAATATCTTATAATTTTAATGATTTAATGTGATATTAGAGACCCAAACACATGGTGAAATTCCATGTCATTTTACTTGAGTATTGTACATTACTAAAGTGCATGTTGGGATGCTTATATTAATCATGAATCCATGAGTAAGCTAAGAACTATTTTTTGTGTAATGGGGGAATTGTGGGTGTGGTGGCCTGAGGATGTATCATGATAATCATTGTATTTTTTAAATGTGAATGATAACATGGAAGGATCGGGTATGAAGACATGTCTAATCTGATTTGAACATCATTGAGAGTATCAAATGTTGATGTGTCTGGTAAGGAATTGTGGATCGGGAGGAGTGACACGGGTGTGGTTTCAATGAGACCTATCAAGTTTAGCACTTAGAGAAGTATTTAAGGATGATATGAGTGGTGTGGATTAAACCATATATTTTTTAAAAGTGTGAAATTTATTTTTGGAAGGTTTTAAGATGTATATCATTAGAGGAATTCTTGTAATCTATGAACTAGAGTTAGTTGCCTTTTTGGAGAGATGATCAAGGATGAGCAGTCTCGGCCCTGCTTGAAAATTATATTTTGTGGTTTATGGAGTGTGGTATTTGGAGATAGAAAATGGTTCTCATATGTAAAACATGTATTCTCCTAGGGTGTGTAGTGGAAATTCGATCATGTTAATGATACCCACCGGCAAGGGGGATCAAAAATGCATGATACTGATTTATAGATGATCATTGTGTAATTATATTAGTTTATAATATGTGGATACAAGTATATTAGGATTCCTCAATGAATTATAGTTATGGACTTGGATATGATAGCATATGAGGTCTGAGAATTAGTCTAGGGCTTGGATGGTTTATGGAGATGTGAGATTTATCAAGTTTATGGTGTATAATTTCTTGTAGTGTGGTGCGATGGTGGAAATGGACATTTTGTGGATCAACCAAGTAATGTCACTGTAAATTAGGTAATAAATTTGATGTTCATTTTCAGGTGATCGCATGATTCCTCTGGGCATGAATGCATCATGAACGGATAATATCACGATGTTGCGGTAGTGGGAACAAGGAATTTTTTGATGTATTGACCAAGGATCATATAACTTTAGTTATACTGAGGAATGGATGTGGTAATTTGAAAACCACATCCAATGTTTCCTTTTAGAAATGATAGGGGTTCTTAAAAAATTGAACAGGGATTTTTATGAAAATCATGTTTGTTCTTAGTTCATTCATGAATAGTGGGTATGTGACCTTTCCAATTGGTTTTTTATGATGAGGATGGGGATGAATTTTTATTAGTGATGTTTTGATGTAGTGAGTTGGGAACTGTGTTGGGTGCATTCTTGGAGTGCAAGTTCATGTTTCCAATGGGTTTTTCTAATAGAGGAGGTGAAAAGTATCAAAATTTGGTGGTTGTAAGCTGAAGCTTATAGTGGGGAGAACCATAACTCTATAAGGTGATCGGGTGGTGACATAATCAGTGTCTTAGGATATTTGGTATTAGGTAAGAATCATCTTGGTGTTTCATTATTAACTGAGCCCTTTGACTCGGGTTCTAGTTGGTTGAGCACCTTGAGTTGGTGGTTACACTTGGAACATGTTTCAAGTGTCTAGGAATCGTACATGGTGATTTACTTCTGAATCAGACCTAAATATTTTGGGATATAAAAATGGTTGACTATTGAGACTTCTTAGGGATGAGAAGAACTATTGTGGGGATGTTATAAGACCACCTATCTGTAGGAGATGAAAATTTTAGAAGAAATTGGAATTTTCTTTTACTCAATAGGTTAAATTATTATCATATGTTTAGTAAAAAAATTGAGAGTTGGAACACCTAAAAGCATTTTTTTAGATGGGTATTGAGGCATAGAAGATAGATTTGGTTCTTGGGTGATCCTTGGATTCTTTGAGTTAGGTTTTGAGAGTTTTTGAGGTTTCTGTCCATGGTGCTTGGTTTGGTGTTCACAATATAGGATAAACCATATGACCCCTTAAGTGTGGGACACTTTTTAGTTTAAATTTTATAGTTCATGGTTGATTTGCATATTTTATCATAAACTATGTGAGGCAAAGGATAAAATATGTGAGGTTGTGGTAGTCTGAGACATGGTGCATGGTATATTCATGGCTACATACAAACTATGTTCCTTATTACAGAGGGGTCCAGGGCAGATTTACATGGTTGGAACATGGTATAAAACTGTGTAGCTAAACCATGTGGATGGAAATGGTTTTGAATAGTTCTAACCACATGTTTGGCACATGGTTTGGAAGACCATAGGTCTAAACTATATGACTTCCCAGAATTTCATTAAAATTGGATTTTATGAAAATTCCCTCTAGTGCTATTTGCATTTCCTACCCCTCTTCCTCATTTATCTGCATGTGCACTAGAATTGTCTCATTCCCTATTTATTATCATTAACTCCTTTGGTATGGGCCATTTTATGTGTGATTATTCAACTTTTTAAGTGATTTTTTCTTCTTTGGTGGTTTCTTTTTCCTCTCCTTCTTCATCCTTTCTAATTTCAAAGTTCTACAGTTAGGGTTTTGTTGGTGATTCCATTTGAGCATGGTGGAATCACCCATTTATTATGGGGATTTTTATTGGATTGTGTAGAGGAGATCTTGATATTATGTGTACAAGGTTTTTTTCATCATTTCATTGGAGTTATGTTAGATTGTAAATTCTATTAATATTTTTCATTAATTTTGGTATTGATCGAATTTTTTCTTGGCACTTTTGGTTAGGGATTTAGCCCAAAATATGGTCAGGGTTATGTTGCGTGTCTTTTGAGAGTGGTTGGATTCATTTTTAGTGTGGAATGATGAACTAGTGAGTTTTCCATCATTATACTGAGTTGAGATTTATTTAATTAATTAATTATAATTTTTATAAATAATTAATTACTATTTTCTTAGCATGATTTTAGATCTTGGGTAGTTTATGAGAGCTCATTTCGATATCAAGGAGTTTTTACAAGTCTTGGATAAGCCTTATAAAATCCTTCAAGACTTGTGAATGTTTAGTAAATCATTATTAATGAGTTAGGTGGTCTATGATATTTCTCCTATAGTCTTGATAATTTACTTTCTTTTGTGTGTAGTATGTACCATTATGCCATTGTGTGGTGTGTCTGCTTCCCTATGTTTAATAAATTAGTATCATCTTTAAATCAATGTCTTAGACCTTCCATGGATCCATTTTTATCTATTGGTAATTATGATAATGAACCCATGGCCTCCCACGGGGTGTATTGTTCCTTGAAAATAACATAGTGGGAATTTTAATGGGGAAATAGGTGAACTAAGATCTTAAATCGGTTAGTCCCATTGGTTGGTTTTATAGTGGGGTAATAAGGGATAATTAGTATAATTTAGGAATAGTTTTTTATGATATATTAATAGGATGAAATTTAATTTTTCATGTACTATTCTTTTTTTAAATACCTATAAGGATTTTGAAATATATTTAATTGTGTGAATTAGATTTTGATCTAGTTTTGGGTTACATTTGTTAAAAACTATGTATTGATGTGGATATGGTTTTAAATTGATGTTTTTATCTCTATGTGTTTTGAAAATAGTTTTTTAAATGAATTTCAAATGTTGAGTTGAAATGAGTGTTTGGTTTCCCCTTGGGTGAAAATTCCTTAATGGGTTTTTTAAAGGTTTTTATGGAAATAAAGGTTGTGTCCTTGTTTTGGGTGCTAAAGAAGAACACCCAGGTGTTAAGAATGGATTTTAAATGTATTAAATGAATGTATATTTCCATTTATTTCCAAATAGGTTTTGTATTGGTGTATGATATGAGAAATGTCTTATCATTCTGAGTCATGTTATGGTGTTAAAGGCCTATTGGGACCTTGAAAAATGATGGAATGGGTTAGGTTCTAGGTTGATGGTCTAGTTATAGGTAGTATACTACATGGATTATGTGTTTGAATGATTCTCTAGGAATTTATTGTACACTTTATGTTTTAAGTGTTATACGGATGCCTTAGGAAATGATGGTATACCATATAGAATAGGATAGTGGACTAGTGATCTGCATCCTTAGTTTAGGTGTTGTTCTAATGCTTTAGGAACTATTGATCTTGGTGCATGGTTTGGACACTAGACTGATACTCCAAGCATGAGTAGTATTTAAACATTGTATGAGTACTAGGTGTTGAAGAGTCTAGGTACCAAGAAATAGATATTTAATGAAAACCCTTCTTTAATTGTAGTATATAACACATTATGACTCCTACCTCAAATGACCGATGTTGGATAAAGCAGGTTTGGTCATCTTGGGTGTCACTTTAGAAAATTTTGTTCAACATGTTAATTAATAAATGGTTCCTTGAATAACATATCTTATTTTATGTTTTGTTTATTATTCCATTTTGTATTTTCATACATTTTGTTCAGACTGTATATTGGTTTAGACAATGTTAGTGGTGGTCTATTGAGTTTACTCGCACCCTGCTTAGGTCACCATTGCACATGGGTACCCAAAAAGATATCACATGTTTATTTGAGTAATAGGTTTTGTAAAAGGCTTAGTTTTATTTTTACATTATCAATCATGATAGCTTGAATGACATCAGGAAACTAGATGAGGTTTGGATCGGAGATGCAATGGAGCCTTTGATGGGTTTTTTTTATTTTTTTATATTTATGTAAATATATTGGTGGGTGGTAAGCTGTATGGATGGTATGGATATTTGGGCATTTACTACATTTAATTAATTATTCAGACATTTTTATATTCACTTCCTTCTGTTTCCAGTTTATTTTGAGATTTTGATATTTATTAATTCCTGTATACTATAATGCTTATCATTGATATATTATACTTGGTTATTTTATTCATTATTGTGAAATCTAATAAATGGTTATATTATCCTCATGATAAAAACCTATACCCTTTCTTAAATTCAGTATCCTCTAGAATATAAGGAGGTACATATGAGGTCTTATGGAGAACCAATCTTGTTACTATTATAGAGTGAATTGGGGAGGGACATTATATCACATTAACCCTCTTCAAGATACACATATCCTTCAAATTCATCATCAAAATCTTCAATTTTTACCTCTACAAAAATCCTCTTCCATTTTATAACCCTCTATATACAATAATTTATCCTAATAACTCTATTTCTAAGAAGTCTCTAAGAGAAGGTTCAAGTTCTAAATGTGAGTACTAATCACCCCCTAAAGTTTTTCTTCTTTATATTAATCCACAAAATCGATTTTAACCATGAAAATATGATGAAATAAGTATAATTATTATTCTTATATGTAATTATATTTATGGAATAATAATTTTCTACCTTCCTCCCAACCATTCTGAAAACAAAAAATGTCGCTCGTGCCTATGTACAGATTACCACCTCCATGGATGACATTTTTCATTTGTTATAAATTCATTAAATAGATGGTTATAAGGATTCATTTAATGAAAAAATATGATATTTAGTTATGATTTTATAAATATAAATCATTATCTAACTTCCTTTATTGGCATTCATCAAAAAATGAAAACATCATCCATGTGTATGTGCGTATTACCGCCTCTATGAATGATGTATTTCATTTTTCATCATCACTTTCATGGATGGTTAAGAAATATATTTTTTTAAATATGATGATAATTATTATATCATAACTTATTTCATATTATATAATAATGACACAAAAAAATTAATAATTATTATAAATTAATCTTATGATATCGGTAAATTATTTGAAATAAGATCATCGTCGATTTCATCTTTATGATTCATAAATAAAACTCTCATAGAATGATATTAAAACATTAAAAATACATAAGGAATTTATTTTATAGTACCTTTAATAGTATTAGAATAATTGAATTTTAAAAAAATAATGAGAATCAATATCACCATTATGAAACTCAGATGAAACAATAAAGGTTTCTAACATCCAATGATCAAAATAAATAATAACTAGCTATTGAATATATAATAATTTGTTATAATTGAATATTATAAATGTCAATAGACATGAATAAGGTTTTTAAAAGAGTTATTAATATGTTTGTGTTTAATATATAGTAGGTTAAATCAATTTCATTAAATTTAAGGGTCAAGTCAGGTTTTCTCATATCAAAATTTTTATCTTTGTGACATACTTTGTATTATACACCTATTTTATTTTATATGGTGAATATTATACCACTTTGACTTATTATATCAAGATTTTATTTATATTAAACATATATAAAGTTTTGTTTTAAGTTATATATCTCAATATCATTCAATTAAAATTTTAAAAAATCCATAAAGGATTTTTCTAACTCAATTTCCATTCATTGAGTTATAATCAATTTTCTAGAATTTTATTCTTATAAATTTGGTAAATCATACCTTATGATTGGATTATATTATAATTCTTATCAATTTTTTGGGATCTATAATTATTTTTCATAAACTCCTTTTTGAGGTATTATTACATCAACTATTCTTCTTTGATGGATTCCTTTCTTCATAAAAATGCAATGTGGTTACGAATAATGATCATCCTCTTTAATAGTTATTTATATTCTATATTCTTATTCTATCTTTCAAAAAATGTTCTTATTTTATATTTTGAATCTAAAATATTCATTGTCTCATTAATACTCTTATTTAACTTTACCACTTTTCAAAATAATTTTTAACATCCTTTTTATGATGTTGGTTTCAATAAAGGTTTTTAAAAATATTTAAAATATTTTTCTCTTCATGGTCATATATTTTATCTTTCACTCCACATTTTCTTATATTGACTTTATTATTTTTCAAAATTCAATATTTTAATATTTATCTTTTGAAATAATGGTTTAAAAATTATTCTACTCATTTAAAATTATTTTTAAAAGTTACTTGTGACTTCATTTTGTATTAAATTTTACTTTCTTTACAAAATGTGAAATAAACCATCTTTTAAACATTTTCTATAAAAATTCATTTTTCCTTCCATCTATAAAACTCTAGGTTTGAATTATTTCACTATTTTATACTTTTTTATGTTATTAAACATTTTAGGTTGTCTTATGGATATTATAAAGAGTTTTTTTATGTTTTTTCAGGCTTTGGGTGGTCGCACGGTAAGTGGAGAATGTGAAGAACTTCCCTAGTAACCGTACGAGAGTGTTTGGAGGTGTTTGGGAAGGTTCAAGGTTGGAACATGGTTTGTAAAAATGATGTGACAAACCATGTGGATAGATAAATCATTGGATATTGGCTATTTTCATGGTTTGAAAATAGTTTTTCAAACTGTGTATCGAAACCATGCATCTCTAGGTGTCATCCAGTAACACCCACAGGGTTGGTGCATCATTTTCCAAACCATTAAACCCAACCATATGACATAATAAATTGTGTCCAAAAATAGTTTTTAACCCATTTTAAGACATTAATCTATCATTATTACTCATGTGATTAGGGATATCTAATTCTAAGGTTCCTTTGAGTGATTTTGTGGATTTACTTCACTCTGGAGGACGATTTCAATAGATCATTGGGTATTCGACCTAAGATACCAAATTTTACAGTTTTTTTACTTTCCCATTCATGATATTATCTTTATATCTTTGAAGGAACCCTAGAATATGGATTCCATGTTTAAATATATGGGATAGGATAGTTTTTACTACTAATTTTTTTATATTCTATATAGGGAATGAAAAAATAGATTTGATCTATGATATTATGGTGTGATACTTTGAGAAAAATTCATTAGAGGTAGTTGGATTCTCTCTCTCTCTCCATTTTTCCTATAATTTAAATGATTTATTTTTCAAATAAAATGACTTCTTCCATTTCTTGATAAAAACACAATATAATCATCTTGTTTTATTGACATTGAATCATTGGTTGTGGGCTTCACCCACATCATGTTTGATGAAATGATTAAATGGAGACTTGTTTTCAAAGAAATGATTTTGATGTGAGAACTTGGCATGGTCATGGGTAGTTTGTGTTTAGGATGAATATTGGATCCTTGTTGTATTATACTTTTTTGTCTTGCTAATCTGGGGGAACTCTAGATTATACCACTAAGTGATGACATGGGTCTGGAGGAATGGGTTCCAAATATGAGTTAAGACTATTCAGTTGACATATGGGATTGTATCCCATTGGTTGGTTATTTTCATGGGTGTGTGTGTTCATGTAATGGGTGGGCTTCATGGTGTGAGTTATTTTCCCTTCTTATATATATTTATTTCTTACACATGTGTTTTATATTATACCTTCCAATTTTATATTAAATTTTAGATAACTTTTTCATGTCTTTATGGTGTGTGTGGGAAGTATTAGGTATTTCTTATTGGTTAGTATACTCACCCGTATATATTCACATTTGTGTGTATGTAAACATTTTTTATCATTATATAGATAAGGGTAAGGTGTCATTAATTTTTGTAAAATCACCCGATGTTGTGGTTGTGTATTTTGGAAGTTGAAGCATGAATATGATCTTTTAGTGGAGTTATCCATGGTTCCAATTAAGTGGCTTGGTTTCTTACAGTATCTTTAGTTTTTATAGACTATTTAATTTTTTTTACAATTGAAACTTTGATTTTGGTTCTGTTATTTCATTTTTTTTCTTGAATGGTTTGTTTACAATCATTCATCATGTTTATTCATGATATACTATTGTAGTTGTCCATTGCAGGTCATATCATGTTCAAGCATAAATCATACCCAAATGATTACATATACCCTTGAAATTTATTTCCAACCTTTGGTGTTCGGGGGATTTCACCTGATTTTAGTGGAATTTTGATCCTTCCTGGGCCAATGGGTTGGGTCAAGATGTTACAAATTGAATTAGTTTGGTCTGATATATCAATCGGGAATGGTGGGTGTGGATATAGGATGTTCCAGGACATCAAAAGTAAGCATAAAATAACATATCTAACCTATTTATATTTTACTTCATACTACCATGTAATTGTTGGTATGTAAGTGTTTTCAAACACTTCCAGTCATATCAACACCTCATTATCATAGGTTTATCCCATTAGAGTCTAGAATCATGCATTTGTAAAAGACTTCCCACTAGTATTTCATTGTTCAAATGATATTTTAGGATCTTTATTGTTATTATTTGGTATATGGTAAAGGTTATGGGATTAAAGTATTTGATGGTGATTGTGTAATGATTTTTATATGGTTATAGGAAAACACCTCTAGTCAGTAGACTTAGAAACCTTCAAAAGGATGATTTTAAGAACATGGTTCACTGGAGGAACCACATGTCAATCAAAAACTAGTTAGAATAATTGTGGAAGAATTATAGGATGTTGATAAAGGAAATATAATTGAGGAAACAAATATTTTATATCTCTCACTAGAATTATAAAGTTACAACCCATCAATCTTTTAGGGTGATTCGGGAACCGAGCTAGTTTAAGGATGGCTTGGAAGAATGAATAGATTATTTAATTTCTTGGAAACCCTAGAAAAAATTAATTACATGCTCATATTGTATATTCTAAATGATATATCATTAAAAAAATTGACCTAGTTGTTCAATCAAAATTTGACTAAGACCTTACTTGGGATATATTTAAGGACTTTTTTAACAAATAAGTCTATTAAATTACCTTTTAAGTATATTGAACAATGGATTTATTCTATTTGAAGAAATAAAACATTTGGTTATGGAATATGGATATTTATTTACATACCTTGGTCAGTTTTCGCTAGAATTGGTGGGTAAATAATCACTCAAGTCATGGATGTTCAAAGTAGGTCTATGATCATAAATTCTCTCTAGAGTAGTGATGTTTTACATTTAAGGATAAATGGATATAGTGAACAAGGATATAGTGGCATAAAAATATATTTTGGGGAACCTCAATGGAGGGAACCCCTTTTTCCTCCTAGGCACTAGTGGTAAATCCAATGTAGGGAATAAATGTGAAAGGGATAGATACCCCTGGGTAGCAGAGCACCAAATAATCAATCCACTAGGTTAGTTTCCTTTCATATGTGTTGTAATAACCTATCAGGTTTCTTTCAATGTTTTTCACTAAAAAGAATAAATAGGGAATGTATATATCCACCTCATTACTATCATTACTATGCTGAGAAGGGATATCTCAAGTGTTATTGTACTAATCGCCTAAAGTTAACTAGTAGAGATAGTTATAATCTATCTAAGGATCCTCATGATCAACTAGGAAGAACTATTGAGATTAGTTATCACCATCATAATCAAGGAAGTCAATGTGATTCCAAAAATACTTCATTACCTTAGTAGGGTCTGCCTCATCCTAATGGCAAGAATCAGTCAAGAGGAGTGAATTGACATCTTTTTAAAGCTGATAAAATCGTGAAAATTGAGGATGTGTGTCCCTCAATAATATGAGGTAAAATTATGCTTTAATCTTCCTTAATGAATTTATTATTTTACACCGATGATTCTTAATATTTTATTTCTTCTTTAATGGTAAAATAACTATGCTTTTTTGTGGAAATGATGCCTCATGTTATGAGAATCAAGACACCTCTTATGCCTCAAAAGTGTAGGGGGTTTTAAATTTCATCATGTTTCATCACCACTAAATCAATACACTTTTTGTGACCTTACTATCTTAGACATTTACATCTTCAATATTATCTTAGTAATGGATTATATAGTATAATTCAAGGATTATATTTACTACTACACTTAGTGAGTGATTTTTATACCTCATGAAGGAGTTGTTTAGTTATTCAAAGGAGAATAGGATGAGAATACAGGAAAAACCAGACCATTATTAAAAAAAATTAGGACTATATCATATCAATTAATAGTGATCACCTGGGGTCTATTGATATGATTTAACATATATATTTTCATGGAATAATAGATTGATACTCTGGAATATTTTTGGATAACTTCTCTGGTCTACCACCTGAAAGGTAAGTGGAATTTTCTATCAAACTACTCCTAATAAATAATAATATTTCAATTCCATTATATATAATGGATCCAATAAAATTATGAGAGCTAAATTTATAAATAGATTAATTTTAAATAAAGGGTTTTAAATGACCAATTATGTTGCCTTAGGCCACTCCAGGTCTATTTGTTAAAAAGGTGGTCTTCGACTTTGTGTTTAATATCATATTCTCAGTCAAGATAAAATAAACAATCAATACAATATTCATTTAATTTATGATTTATTCAACCAGTTAAATAGATCCAAGTGGTTATTTAAAATTGATCTCTGGTCAAGGTATCACTAGCTTCAGATTGGGAAATAGGGCATCCCCAAGATGTCTTTTTTAAGCTTTTATAACCATTATGAATAATTTTTCATTCCATTTGGAATCAAAAATTCACCAGTGGTATTCATGTAATTTATAAATCTTATATTTAAAAAATACTTATATTCTTTCATTATTATATTTGTTGAAAAACTAATGGTGTACTCTCTCACAAAATTTGACTATGAAAGGGACTTAGAGATTGTATTGAGTATCTTATGAGATCAATTTATTTATAAAAAATTATATAAGAATAACATCTAGATATGTAAATTTCACTTCCTTGGGTATTTCATATCTAAAAAATGAATACCATTCTATCATAATAAAATTGAGGTGATTATTTATTATAAACCACATAAAAATTTCTTCGAGATACACAACTTCCTGGGATTAGTTAGGTATTATCGTTTCTTTGTCTATGACCTATCATGTCTTGCTTATCTCGTTAATGAATTGAAAAGGAAGGAATTCTGTTATGTTGTAGTGGTGATTTCTATAAATATTTTGAGGAACTCTAGGCTTGAATTACTTTGTAACCTATCATTATCTTCCCCAAATCAAGTGAGGGATCTGTTTTCTTTTGTAATTCATATGGGTTTGGGTTAGGTTGTGTTCCCATGATCATGTCATAGCTTATAGATCATAACCTTTGAGGATACATGATAATAACTATCCAACACATGATTTATAATTAGTTATGGTGGTTTTTTACCTCAAAACATGTCTCTATTATCTCTTTTGTGAAAGTTTTACTATGATCATGGATCACAAAAAGCTTCAAACACATTTATTACAATGAGACTTGAACAGAAGATAAAAACACTAAATAGGATATCTTCATATATTCTTATTTGAATTATTCTATACACCTAGTAAAGGAAATTCAATGGATTATGTATTAATTATTAATTTGTATGATCCAATGTTTTGAGAGTCTTAGGACCAATTAAATCTAATAGCAGTGATTGTTGATATTCACTTTGAATATGATGATTAGGATGGAGTTATGGTATTTTTTAAAATTACTCGAATTCCTAACTTGGTTGAACTAATTAGATAGTCCCAATATAAATACCCTTATTTTCTTATGATATGGTTAAACATTAATGGTGTGTAGAGCATTAATGTTTGGACAGAAGATGAAAATTCTATATTTTAATTTTGAGATTAGATTTTTGTTCCTCCATCTTTCCAAGAGAAACTCCTTCATATTTATCATATTTCTAACTGGTCTATCCACCCAAGTAATCAGAATATGTACATGGAAATGAAATACCATGTGTGGCGGTCAAATATAGAGTGGTAGGTGGACAAGTATGTTGTGAGATGTCTCACTTATCGTAATGGCCCGAAGGCCTTCATTTTTAATTATTTTGATAATCCACCTTTCAAGGGATGAGTTGGAACCCTTACAAGGCTCAAAGGCTCCGAGACAATTACATGATGCCATTTTGGTTATTGTGGACTAACTCACAATGTCGACACACTTCTTTCCAATTTGGGAGATAAATGTAGTGGATTAATTAATAAAGATACATATATGAGGGAAGTTATGAAATTTCATGTAGAACTAGTTTCTATCTTCTCTAACTAAGAACCTATATTCAACTCACAATTTTAGTGGCCCTTACAACTATACCTTGGAACCAAGTTGACTATGATGATGGTATATCATCCTCAAATGGATGTCTTGTCAGATCATATGATCCATACATTAAAATATATGCTCAGAGATTGTGTGATGGACTTTGATGGTTCATGGGAAGACCATTTTTAGTTTATATACTTCTCCTATGACAATAGTTATTAGTAATCAATGCATATGGCCCCGTATGAGGCATTTTATGTCCATCCATGTCATTATCCACTATATTAGGTTGAGACTAGGGAAAATTTACTAATTTCACCAAGACTAGTGTACAATACTAATGAGAAGATACAGATTATTTGTAAAATAATTTAAATGGAACAAAACCATCATAAATATTATGTGGGTCATCATATTCAAACTATATTTTTTGAAATGACCAATCATGTATTCTTTTGAGTTTCACCAAGGTTGGGAATATTTATTTGGGAAATTAAGGGAATTTATCTCCTTGATACGTTGGACCTTTTGAAATTATGAAATGAATCAATGAGGTGAATTATCAAATAGATCAACCACCAAGATTCAATTATATTCATAATTTTTTCTATGTCTCTTAATTAAAGAATTATTAGCCACACTTGACCCATATGATTAATCGGGACCATGTTACTTTGGATCTAAATGAAACATTTTTGTAGACCCTGATTTGTATTTTGGATATGTATGACAAGGTCTTTCATGTAAGATATATATATTTGGGGTGAATCTTATAAAAATGGTTAGATATGTGATGATACTTGGGAATGTTAGAAGTTTATTCTATAGAGGTGGCCAAATATTTTACAAATCTTTAAAAATATCTATATTTCTAAGGATAGTAAGACCAATGGTGGGGAGAATGTAACACCCCCATTTTGAGGAATTTAACTATCTCATTATACTTTTTGAAGTTATCAAATGGTTTGGGTTATCATTGGGATGTTCTATAGATTTTTTGGATGTTTTATAAGTATTTAGGAGGTTTTTTGGTTAGAGAACGGTTAGTATAAACTATGAAAAACTTCCCATGTAACCATGATGGAGTGTTTGGAGGTGTTTGGGTAGGAATATGGTTGGATCATAGTCAGGAAAAATCATGTGAAAAACCCTGGGGCTATAGAAATATTAAAATATTGGCAATTTACATAGTTGGTTCATGGTTTTCCAAACCTTGTGGCCAAACTTTTCCACACAGAGTATCGTCAACTAGCACTTGCATGGTATGTGTGTAGTTTCCCAAACCATGAATCCCAACTATACAACATAATTATTAAGTCTGGAAATTAATTTTTAACTTGGTTTAAACCCCAAAAAGGACACTAGTCCTCATGTGATTAGGGATCTAGACTTTTAAGGTTCCTTTGGATGATTTTGGAGATTCAATGCACTATGGAGTCTGATTTTAGTAGATTTTTGGGCATTGGACCTAGGAAATCAACAGTAAGAGTTTAGTTTCACTTTCCACTTCATGATCTTCTCATTATCTCTAGTAAGGATCCATATAGGATATATTCCATGACTAGATCAATGTTATAGGATGGTTTTTAATGTGAATTATCTTATAATCTATTACAGGGAAGGTGAGAAGAGCTTGAATATATGAGGTCATGGTATGATTCTTTGATACAAACTCATTAGAGGTAGTTTCCTTCTCTCTCTCAACACTTTACCTATAATTTAAAGGAATTGGTTTTAAAATAAAATAACTCTTTATTTTTCTTGATAATAACATGGGATAATCCTATTATTTTATTTACTTAGAACTATGTATTGTAGGATTTTCCTAGATCATGTTTTATGAAATACTTTTGTGGGGACTTGTTTTCAAATAAATTGTTTTTGAGTGAGAAATTGTCATAGGAATGGGTATTTTGTGTCCATGATGAATATTAGGGCCTTTTTTCCATAAATTGATGTCGTTTAGATTTTGGGGCACTCCGGTTTATATTACCAAGTGATTACTTGGGTCTAGAGGGACAGGTTTTACTCATAAGTTATGAATGTTCAATGGACATATTGGATGGGATCCTATTGGTTGGGAATTTTCATGGTTGTGTGAGTGCATGGAATGAGAGAAATACATGGTTTGATTTATTTTAACTACTTCTATATATGTATGTCTTGTATAACTATTTTATATTATACCTTCTTATCTATGTGGCATGTGTAGGATGTCTTGGGGATTTCATAATATGTTGTATACTCACCCCTGCATATTCACACTGGTGTATATGTAGATTATATTTATCATGATATAAGTAAGGGGAAGGTGTCATAATTTTCTGATAGTGCATCTTGATGTTCTGTTCAATTCATTTGTGATTTAGAGCTTCGAGATGATCTTTTAATGGAGTTAGTCAGGGTGCCACATTGGTGCCTCAATGTCTTACAGTGTCTTGGGTTTTTGTATACATTTTTAATTTTTTTTTACAATTATGACTCTAATTCTAGGTTTTATTATGACATTAGGATCTTCAATAATTCTTTAATATCATGTATCAATTTTATCCATGTTATACTGTTCTAGTTTTCTGTTGTAGGTTGTGTCATTTTTAAAGGTAAATCATCCCCCAATAATAACATATACCCATGGAATTTATTTCCATACTTTGTTATATAGGGTATTTCACCTAAGTTTAGTGGAATTTTGGTCTTCCAAACCTAATGGTTTGGGTCAGGATGTTATATATACCTTTTCATATTTATTTAAGAAACATTCCCTCTAATATTTCTTATTTTTCAAAAATAATTTCTATTCCTTTTGTTTTGTAAAACTATTTATTAAAAAAGTTATAAAAATATAAATGTTATTTCTTCTTTTTTTTTAAGTAAATTTTTAATGATATTTTAAATGTTTTTTTAATCTATTTCAACATCATATAAAGTTTCTTTTGTTCCATGGGGGATATTCCCTAATGTTACCATCCACTTTCTTTCTCTAGATGTCTTATGATCATGTTATTCAATTTATCGACTAGGGAAGGTATTGAAAACCCATATGTTTATTATTCTAATATGGATGTTTATTGGTTACTAGGTAAATTATTTTATTTATTGTATGGTTATTTATTTCTTTTCCATTGTGAATGCATTGTAATTAATTAATTGGAGGGTGGGTCCCATAATTATATATCTCCTTGATGTATCTGTAGGTCTCCTTGATGTATCTATAGGTCTCATCTATAGATTTATTTCAAGATCATGTGATCAGTTTTATGGAAACATTCAATTTAATTATTCCTACCATATTATTCATTTCTTCTTTATTATATGATAACTTCCAATATAAAATACCCCATAGTCATCATTTATGCTCACCCTTTTAATGTTTTTGTTTACCTAAGTTAAGAAGAAGACTAAAATATATGATATGGATATAATTATATCATGTGTGGATAATTTTATGTGAGACTTTGAAGACTTATTATAGAAAAATGAGTAATTGGTATAATTGTAAAAATATCCATTGGATGAGAAAGATATGGGTTTGTTGGATAAAAATTTACCTAACACTCTAAAACTCAAATCTTAAAATATCCTTGGTTTTTAATTAACTCAACATTTTTCTACATTGTAATAATGAATTGTTATGTTTGGGTCACATTAGTTTGTTTCAAATTTGATATATAAAAGGATATGTTTATTCACATTGGATTTCAGGATTGCTGGTCGGGGGCATCACAGTTGGTATTAAAACATGGTTTAGATAACTTTAAAGGATATAAAAAGTGCCTAATTGAGGTATAGGTATCTATTAGGGTTAATATGTGATTTTATTTCAATGTAATTTAGGTTATTTTGGAAAATTATTAATATCTTTTCAGGTATATATGATTAAGGTATATTTTTATTAGTATGTGATTAATGTTTTTTATGGATAAGGGTTTTGTTAAATTTAAGGAGCATAGGTTTCCATGAATTTTGGGTTTAGGATATATCAATAAATATATTCATTTAAATATTATTAAAAATTCATACTCGAATAATTTAATGGAAACCCAATATATAAATCTAAACATATAAAAAAATCCTAAAACTTTAGTAAAGTAAATATTGTGTGGTTTCCTAGCAATGGAATCTGTATCTGGATGAAAACAAGAGGATTCATGGTCTATAATAGATTCAGGTAAGGTTAATGACCCTATAAAAGGTTAGTTGGGTATTAACTCAATCTTCACTTGGTGCACAAAAAGTGGTTCTAACTACACACCTGGTTTGATACTCTTGAGGGGGTATGCTTTGGATGATTCATAAGCTCTTTGTGAACCATTATAAATTATTTTAATATATTTCTATAGAATTTGATAATGTTATATATAACTAGTTAGGTTATAAAACCTAATAGTAATATGACTATGGATAACCAAGATTGAAACATAGTGATTCATAAGTTAGTTTATGCAATTCATTTATGAGTCACTTCTTCTATGATTATATTTTTACTTTTTATTAATTTATTAATTTAATTATTTTCATACCACAAATTTACATTATTTAAAGTATTTGTTAAATCCTAGAGGAACCAAGTTAACGTTGAGTTTCATAGACAATATGATTATTTCCTTAATAAAAAACTAAACTAGATTGGATTTGAAGTGATAAACCTTGTGGTTATGCCAAAATTTCTATCTAGAGTTATGATTAATCATTTCAACCTTGTTGAATTTTCATCTTCACCAAATAAGAGAAAAATAGGGTTTTATAGAAGTTCACAAAATGAATAAAATAGAGGAAAAAATATTCAATTTCATATGTGTCGAGAATGTGGGAAGAAGAATTGAATTAAGTGTCTCAAGAGAACTAGAAATTTTTTTATTTATAGTTAAGGCATCCATCAAGAAACTATATATCAAGGAAAAATGAAGAGTTTGGTTAACATGATAGAGGAAAATAATGTTCTTCTTAAGGTACCACTAATAATTCAATGTTTTAAATGCAAGGATTTTTTATTTATGAAAACAATTCCTTTAACCAAGGATATAAGATAAATCTGTAGAAGCACTACTATTGAATTGGGCCATGATAATTAAGGTACACTTATAATTTAATCTAAATTTGTGTATATTTTTATTAGATTTTGATTCTAGAAACTCCAGTATGTCTAAGAAGTTTCTTTATATCATCAAACTCACCACCCCAATGTTTTGATCTTTAATTATTGGAGAAAAATTATTATTTTATAATTATTACATCCCAAGTGGAAGTTTGAGGTAACATACTTCGTGAAAATATTATTATTATTCTCTTAAATAAATTTGATGTGATTTTTTAAATGGATTTTTTACCTCCACATAAACTATATATTAATTAAAAAAATAAGGATTACACACTTCATAATATAAATAAAACTATGATTATATATCAATGCAAGGTTTATTATTAGCTCTCTATGAATATTACATCTATTATATGGGTCTTAATACACAATCATGACATGGGTATCTAAATATTCCCTACATAATTTTGGTTCATATATCATTATAAATTATATCTTGATTCATCTCTACCTTATGGATACCCATATCTATTTTCATTAGTGGTTAATGATAAAAATTTTGGATCTTGTTATTTATTTAAGGGGTTAAAATTTAACATCCTGGAAATTATAATTCTTTAAAATTATTATAGCTTTTTTCACAAGTAATATTAAACAAAATTGAACCACAATATAATTACAATATGACTATTGTGACATATTCATTGAATTTGAGAGTATAAATAGAAGTGACCATATTAATAAATAAATAAATGGAAATAATAAGTAGAATAGTACCTTATGAGGATCATTTTTCTGAGCTAGTGAAGGAGGTTTCTTCACAAGGGTTTTCCCTAAACTAAACCCATAATAAACACCAACAATTATATCTTGAGATAAATCACTTATAGGAATAGTTCAAGATTTTTGAGATCACTATGAGATCCATTCTAGCTGAATCACCACCTATGATGAGAACCAATACTTATCTCATCCTAAGGTCATACACAGAAATCTTGAGGGGTTATGTAAGTATAAGTCAGGATAAAATAACATATAATTATCAATGTGATAAATTATTTATATATAGGTTATATTTTTACACATTTTTTATTTCTAATTTTAAAGAAATGGAAAGGTTTTTTTAATTAAAATTTATTTATAAAATTCAATTAATATAGAAAAATTACTTATATAACAATTTTTATGCTTAAAATTTTATTTTTCTAAAAAACATTTTATGTATAATGCATACTTATGTTAAAATAAATTTTTATAAACTTTATGAATTTATTATAATAAATTTTTTTTCATATTTTGAATCATTATATTCAAATTAGGTAATAAGGTAAAATTCATTTTTAGGCATAAAAATATGTCATCAAGGTTAATTACCCTGGTAATGGTAAAACGGTTAACTTAAAATAATTGGTTTTAAGAGTTATATACTTTTATCAAAATAAATTAAATTGATCACTTTTGAATTATAAATATAATATTATATATATATATATTTATTTATATATTAATACCCATTTAATTATTAGTTAACGTGAAATTAGTTTAATAACACTTAATGATTATAAATATATTTTTATAAAAAATACATTTTTTATATATATTATAAGTTTTAATATAAAATTTTATTTTTTCCATATTTATAAATTTAATTATATTAAATGGAGTCAAAAAAATTATGCATCACATCAAAATTTGTCAATAGGGGTCATTTCATATTTTTAGTAAAAAAATATTTACATTGGAAAAATTTAATGAAGATTAATTACAGCAAAGTCCCTCACCAACCATTTAATTATAGTAAAGTCCCTAAACAACCATTTAAAATTAATACCTCTATATCTCACCAATATTTCTCCACCTATCTCACCTACCTCCCATGTAATTGAATTTTTACCCCTCACCAACCATTTAATTCCTAGGAAAAGTCCCTCATTTGTAACTATAAAAAGTGATCAATTCCACCCAATTAAATCTACACGTAGCCTATTTATTCTTCTTGAAACCTAAAAAAATTCTACCTCTCCTATAATCCCCTTCCATTTTCATAATTATTTGGTTATAATTAGTTATCCTAATCCTTCCATTTCCAATAAGTCTCCATGATGGGTACTAATCACTCCATAAGCTATTTTTCTTTGTCTTAATCCTCCAAAATGATTTTAACCATACTGATATATTTATATAAATATCATTAGAATACTAAAATTTCATTATATTTTTGTAATAATAATTTTTTACCTTCCTCCCAACCATTCGGAAAATAAAAAAGTCACTCGTGCATACATACAGACTAATACCTCCATGGATGACGTGTTTTTTTTTCATTGACCCCTTAAATATATGGTTATAAGAATTTGTTTAATGAATAAATATTATATTTAATTATTATTATAAAAATATAAAACATTATATGCATTATTTTCTCTATATTCATAACAAAAATGACGTCTTTCATTTTTTCATCAATGATTTCATGGGCAGTTATAGGAATAATTTTATGCTTATATATGATTATAATAAGTATATTATAACTTATTTAGTATTATATAAGTATGATGAAAAAAAATCGTTATAAAGTAATCTTTTGATGTCGATAAATTACCTGAAACAAGCTTGTCATCGATTTCATCTTCACAAATCATAACTAAAAATATCATGGAATGGTATTATAAATTTATAAATAATTAGGGAACTTATATTAAGTTTCCTTGAATAAAAATTTAATGATTAAATTTTTAAAAAATAATTATAATTGATATTTCCATTAATCAAGGTTACTAACATCTGATGATAAAAATATACAATAAGTATCTAATGAATTTATAATGAATGGTTAGAATTGAACAGTATAAAAGTTATAGACATGAATAAGGATCTTAAATTTATTATTAAAATTTTTATTTTTATTATACAAAACTTTAAATAATATTCCTGAAATTGAAGAGTTAAGGTAAGGTTTTATCATCCCAAAATTTCCCTCTTTCAGACATGCTTTGTATTATGCACCTATTTTCTTTTATATGGAATTTATAATACCTATTTAACATATTATATCCTGAATAAAATTATATCCATGGTATTTAAAGTTTCATTCAAATTTCTTTATTTCAATATCATTTTATTAAAAAGTAACCAAATTCATAAGGGTTTTTTCCAACTCAATTTTCATTCATTGGGTTATGATAAATATTCTTGGATTTTATTCTTATAAGTTGGGTAAATCCTACCTTATGGTTTAATTATATTATAATTCATATAAATTTATTAGGATTTATATTTATTTCTCCTAATAAATTCCTCAAAATATTTTTACAATAATTCTTATTATTTTAGGGATTCTATTCTTCATAAAAATGAAACATAGTTAAGAATAATCCTTATCCTATTTAATGGGTGTTTCTCTTCTATATCCATATTATCTATTTCCAAAAAATGTTTTACTTTCATATTTTATAACCGAAATATGTATTATCCCATTTCAACCTATTATTTATATTTAGTTATTTTTAAAATAATTTTTTACCATCCTTTTTATTATGTGAGTTTCAAAAATAATTTCTTAAAATATTAAAAAGGTTTTCCCTTTTACAATCATATATTTTATCTTTCAATACACATTTTATTAATTAGACTTTATTCCTTTTAAAAATAAAATATTATGATATTTCCCTTTTTAAATAATTTTTTAAAAACTCTTCCAGTCATCTTCTTGGAAATTATATTTATAAGTGACTTGTGACATAATTTTTTATTAACTTTGACATTCATTACAAAATGTGAAAGGAAACTTATTTTAAAAGTTTTCCATACAAATTAATTTTTTATACCGTCTTTGAAAGTTTTATTTAAGAAAATTACCCTTCAATATTTCATTTTTTTTTCAAAAGTATTTTCCATTCCATTCTATTTTATAAACAAATTTCTTTAAAAAAATTTAATAAAAAATGTAATCTGTATTATTCCTCTTTTTCTAAGTAAATTTTTAATGCACCTTTAAAAAAACCTTCATCAATATCATCATCCTTTAAATTTTCTTTTGTTTCACTGAGGATATAACCTAATTATATCATCTACCTTCTTTTTCTATATGGATTATGATCATGTTATTACAATAATGAACAGGATAAAGTATTGCAATCTCATTTGTTTATTATTCCAATATGTTTTTTATTGATTAGTAAGTAAAGTTGATTATACATTGTATTGTTATTAATTTAATTTATGTGCTTAATTCATTGGAATTAATTAAGTGACATGTGGGAGTTGTAATTATATAGCACCTCAATTCATCATTAGGTATCATAAGACATAAAAGTTTGAATATTTGGGGAATTCCTACCCATTTATTGATGATTTATTGGTTGCGGTCATGAAAATAAGAATTATTTATTAGATATAATATTGAAGGTAAGTATGGTTTATTGGTTATGGTCTAAATAGTAAGAGTAATATATCCCTCATTATTTATTTTACATCAATGAAATAAATTACTATTATCCACATGATTATTAATATTTTTATGTCATTCATGGATTTATTTAAAGCTCGTATGATTTGTAATATGAATTTTTTAATTTTATTATTCCTTATATATTATTCATGTCTTTTTTATTACATGGTAGATTCTAATATACACTACCCATTACTGAGCATTCGGGATCACCCTTCTTATGTTTTTATTTCCCCATGTTAAGAAAAAGAGTAATACATATGATATGTCTAGCTAGGTATCGTGTGCAGAAAATTTTGTGCGACATATTAAATAATTATTATAGAATAAGAAATTATTGGTATAATTAGAAAATTTCCCTTTAGATGGGAAAGATTTGGGATTGTTGGATAAAATTTTTCCAAAATCTCTAAAACTCTAAACCTAAATTGTCCTTGTTGTGTAAGTGGTTTATAATTTTCTATTGATAGTGTAATAATGAAGGGTCATATTTGGATCACTTCAATTGGTTTCAAATATGATATGTAAAATAATATGTTTATTCACACCGGATTTTGGGAGTGTGAATCTGGGGAATCATAGTCTCTACATTAATACTAAGAATGATCTTATTTCTTATTTTTCTATTATTTTTATTGAAAACATATATTAATTTTTTACATTACCATGTTGTAGAGAAAAGATTTTTTCATTTTATAGAAGGTTTATCAGTTGGAATCATTGATAAACTGAATTTGAAGAGAAAAATTGTTTCTTATGGAAATTATTATAAATACTGGAGAGATAATATTAAGATATTTTTTATTAATACTAGTGTAGGGAATTTTATTATGCTGACCAGATCTTAAAAAATTCTAGAAAAAGAAGTTTCTATGTTCACTAGAGTTGAAAAATCTAAATTTCAATTAAAATTTTGAATCAATAATAAATTACATTGTTTTATTCTAAGAAGAAAATATAGTCATGTTTTTTATTTCATTACAGCTAATGGAATTTGGAAAAATCATGAAATTACACATTTCATAACTTCAAAAGTTTTGGAAGCTAAAAGGTCCATGTTGAGAGAATATTATTAGAGTATTTACTTCCTACGTAAATAGATTATTTCTTAGATTCATCAAAGATTTATGACTATCATTAATAGATTATAGTATTTGTGTGAGAAAGAGTTATCAAATAATGAATTATAGAGAATATAATTGATATTATTATCAAATAGTGGGAGTCAAAAAGAAAATTTTTTAGAAATACTAAACATATTACTAAGTTGAGTCTTAATTGTTTGATTTGAATGTTAATGAAGTATGATATTCATTTTCAAAAGAGATTAGAAAAAATAAATAAGGAATAATGGAGTCACTTTCACAACGACTTCTGGAGGATTAAATTCTAGTGCTTATAAATTTAATCTACATACATTTAAAAATAGTTTAAAAATATTTTAAAATGATAATGATATGGGACCTATTAATGGAGAACTAGTTAATATGGAAACAAGAATGTTAAAAAACATAATTTTTTGAAGTATTACTGGATTTATGGGAAGGATATAAAAGATAAATATAAGAAGGAAGAGATTATATGTTATGAATTTAATAATCTTATAAACATTAGACTAGAATGTTAAAATCTTAAGAGAAATGATATAATATCGTAAAAATATATTCTAAAATAAAGGTAAAGAAAAGTCTAAAATCCTTAAATACCTACAGTGCTAGTGTAAACAATACTAATTATGATAGTTCATTAGAAGATAGTGATGAAAACAAAAATATTGTGGTATTATATACTTATATTCCATGGTATCATAAATTTTTTATGGGGAGAGTTATTGTGGAAGATCATTTTTTTCTAAATTCAAATTATCCTTATATCGAATATGTTGATAGTTCATTAGATAATGATCCATATTTAGACTATGAGGAAAATTTTCCTCGATGTTATGAGGAATTGAAAATATATATTGAATAATGTGAAGATGTGTGTCACGAACTTCACAAAAAGTATTCAGAACTCAAGAATGATTTTTATGAAAATAAAGTTTGTCTTAATAAACCTACTAATGAATTAGCTAAGGAAAAGAATTGGAATGTGTAATATATTTCAAAATTGGATAAAATTAAGAGAAGATATTGATCTTACTTATAATAAAAAGAAGGAAGTAATTTTGGTTTCAACTGAAAATCATCTTGATTTAGTTAACTAGAAAAGAAGAGATTCTGATAAGAATGGGAAGACTATTTTTTTCATATGACAAGAACAAATTGATCGAGCTTAAGTCATAATTTGATAGTTTGAAAAACTATATTTCAAACTTTACTACTAGGAAGAAATATTTTGAGAAAGTTCATAATAAATTGAGACAAGACATGGATAAAACTAGAATAGTAATAACATCTACCTAGTAAAGTAATCATTATTAGTTGAATTATTTTGTGCACATGAAAACATCTTTTTTCACCATGTTTTATATAGGAGGACACTAGAGGAGAAAATATTCACTGAATAAAGTTCAATCATTTGGAAAACACAAGTAATTTATTTTCAATGATCTTGCAACTCTTAATAGCATAAGAGGAGAAAGTTAGATTTTAGTGCCTAAAGTTTTTTTTGCTAGTAAATCAAGACCAAATCTATTCTATCTTCCATGAACTTTTTTTAGAAGGTATGTAGTAATTTTTCACCAAAAACTAAATCTTATATCTAGTGCTTGGAAACTTTAATTTAGTCTTTGATCTTATTCTTTAAATATTACATATTTATTTTTTTATTAACAATTTTCATTAATTTCTTTATATAAGGTGGTTTTTGTTTTGTTTTTGATGAATTTTCAAGCATGAAAGTTTTAATTTTTAAAGATTCTATATAACCTTTTGAGGTGAAATATTCTAGAACCATATTCTATAAAAAAAGATCATGCTGAATTATTATAAGATAAATTCTAGATGGTACTTTATAAATTTTGTTAAGATCATAGAATTTTATGAGGTAAACTAATTGATCAATTATATAAAACAAAACCTAACAAAAGAAAATTTTCTACTTAAAATAATAGTATTTACACTTCTAGAAGATATATTTTTTTACTTCTCAAAGATTCCATCCTAAAAAATTTCTTACTTTAACTTTTTTTAAAATTTATAAATTTCACTTGGTATCTTTAATTTAAAAAATATAAAAATATTTTTTTATTTTTGATGTTTCTATAAAGTAAAGAATTAGTATTCTGAAGGGAGGGAGTAAATTTCATAGAACTTGTTTTACCATATCTTTTTTTCTCAAATACTCACTTTTTTTTCTTTTTTTTCACTTTTATATCATATATTTTCTTTTATATTTTTTTAAATAAATATGTTAAGTGGTAGATATTAATGTGTTTTTATCTGATAGTATTTCTAAAATTAAACTCATCAAAAAATAAAAAAAATTATCTTGAGATTATATTTTTTATTATATTTTACTTTTTGATAAAGGATGAGAATATACTTAAAACTCAATATAATATTCTTCTTGGATGAAATGTTGCTTTTAATTTTTAGTAATTAGGGTATAAACTTATTACTCTATGGGGAATAAATCAATAAAAATAAATAAATATTATTAAGAAGGATACATGTACTTCTAATAAACTTAACTAGTAATCTTAAAGGAAGTTACATAAAGTGTTATTTTTATTATCCTTTATTTCATACATATTTTTTCTTCTTTTGAGTTTCTTTTTGAAAATCACAGAGGTATAAGTCTAAAAAATATAATTTTTTCCTTTATTTCATAAAAGGGGATAATTGGTGTTAAACTAATTTGTTTGTTTAAGTGTTATGTATTAAGGGGGAGTTTTTATATGTTTCTTAATGTTTGTTTCTTAAATATTTTTAGGGGTTTTCTTTTAAATTTCATTAAACTTTTTTATTTCTTTCTAATCCTATGTTTCTTAAAAAGGGGGAGTATATGAATCATTTTTATCCATGTTTTTAAAATAAAAATACACTTTTATTTAAATTTTAATTAACTAAAATTTATTTATTCTAAGTTTTTATTATATAGAATAAAAATAAATTGAATTTACTCAATAAAACTTATATACTTTACCTAGTTACATTCACCATATGAATAGGATTGAAGTAGTGTAGAGTTATTTAAAGGAATAAGAAGATTAGGATCATTGTTGATTTCATCATAAGATGAAGTGAATGTTTCTGTGGTAATTGTAACCAACTATACAAAAGTAAAAAATATAACCATTAAATATTTGTTTATAAGTAGATCTACTTCTTATAGGATGAGAAGATGCTTGTTCAACATAACTAATATTTATTCTAAAAGAAATTTATTTTTTAAAATCTTGAAACTACTCATTTATTGAGTGCACTCCTAATATATGTATATTTCTTTATAAGTGATCCACATGAAGTACACATTTTCTGAGGTTTCACTATATGTGATTTAATTTCTACTATTGTAATATTTTTGTTTCTAATAGTCAATATTGAAGGAATATGGGGATAAGATGATTGAGATCCTTTCCAATAAGGTAATAGTCAAAGAAGCTTGGTACTTGATCTTGGTATTTCCTATCAGTATAGATTGATAGCTTCTAAGTGTGGAAGACAATTTTGTCAAAAACTATATAATGAAGGTTTATAGAGACTATATTATGAACCTTTTAATAGGTATGGTCAATGATTTTTTGATTCTTAGAACATGGATACCTTGATTCATGGTTTATGACTACCATGTTGCTTTGGATTAAATAAAATAACTCCCTAACTATATGGTGTTTACCTTTTAATAATATCCATTATTGGATTAATTAAATTATTATCCATTGATCTATTTTTAGCATAATTCTACTTATTTAAATTTAAATTTTAACTTATTTTTTCATTTATTTTGTGTTTATTTTATTTTTATTGTGCATACATAAATTTTATATTCTGATTTTTTTATTTTATATCATTTAATACTCTAGTATTTAATTTAACAGGAAGATCTAGTATTCTAATCAACTAAATACTAGTGTAGATGGGAAAATTATAAGTTGTTTTTAAAACTATAATTCACGCCCCCCCCCCCAAATAAACACACACTTGTAGTTATTCCTGCCTCATTCCACTGGGACAACAGTTTCTTTATTCCAATAAAGGTAGCACATTTATTTAATTGTTTGTTAAACTATGTGGCCAAACTATGTGAGATGCCTGTAATTTCAAATTTTAATTTATATATATAACCTTGCTTGATTTAACCTCATGTGAACCTTTTCTCCTTATTTCATTCGATCATATATGGAGAGCTCAAGGTAGCTTCTAAATTTCTTCTTCCTTGCTTCTAAGCCCAAATTCTATGGGTTTTGAGTGGATGTGGATGGTAAAACTCTCTTTTATCATGGTTTCTTCCTAGCTAATCTTTATTTATCCACTATTTATTGGTTTCTTATTCTCCCATAAACCCTAATGTCTATAGTGTCCAAACCTAGGTTCTAAGATAGTCTAATCATTGGTCTTTATTTTTTTAGGTCTTATATAGGCCATTTCTTTCTAAGGTTGTTCTTTTTCCATTAAAGGAGACTTATTTCCAATAATTGAGGTAAGTATTTTTATGAAATTCCTTTACTTGATATATCATGTGATGATCATATTTTTCTAAAACCATTTTCTCTCAAGATATAACTATATATGATACCCATTATGAGTTTGAAAAATAATTTTCAACATTTTCTATACTTAGTATAGATAATTTTCAATGAATTTCTAGTATTTTTTTAATTAAAATTTTATATATGAAAGTTTTTTAATGAATTCATGAGAGGATATTCTCAAATGAATTTGAAGATAAAGTAATGGTTTTGAAACAGTTTTTTATTTTCAAAGAGGGTATCAAATTTTTTGAAAGGTTTGTTCCTATTAGAGAAGTTATTTGGTTTTTAATAGACTTCTACACGAGGTGGACTATGTTTCCAAAGTGTTAATCCTTGCTTTAAAAATAATTTTTATAAATTTTTTCAATGTTGAACTCAAATTCCCATTTGGAAATTGATAAAAGGATTCCTTGATATATATATATATATATAAGTTTTTTTGTGTGTTTAATAAGGATAATTCTATAACTTGGCACTCTAAGTTGGTTTAAATGGATCGAGTTAAACCTTAAAAAAGATTTCATTGATGATCATGAAACCCATTTTCTAATCCCCTTAGTATTATGTATTGGATAGATTGTTTCCCCAGGTGGGGTAAATTGAATTATTATGATATGCTTGGATAAATGTTAAAATGGGTTATTTATTTAGAGGGTTCAGAGGTGAGATGAAGTTTTTTATAATATTTTATTGATGATTTGTATGATGATCATATGGTTTTTGTTTCTCACATCCACTTTGAATATTCCATGGGAACCCAAGGTATCTGAGTGAGAGTTCTAGTTTTATACTGTAGTAGCTTATATTTTTTCACTTAATAGTTCCCTTAGTACCGATTATTCTCTTTCTAATTGAGGGACCCTATTAAGAGAAGTGAAATTGATTTGGGTACTTTTTATTTAGAAATGTAACATAGGTTGGTAGTTGGTTCCATTTGAGTATGTTTAGTATTGTCTTGTGTTAGGACCTAGTGATTTTTCCATGATGTGTATCTTGTTTTTTGAAAATGTTATTTAAGGTATTCTCACTTCATACATTACTAAACTCCCTTTCTATTATCTTGGTTTAGTATGACTATTATCACTATTTCTATTTACTTGGTTTAGTAGGTCCATTATCACTATTTATATTTACTTATATTATGTTTCTTTAATATAATGGTTCCAACTTGATTATATACCTTCTTTCTTTTATTTTGTAGTTTACCTATTAGGTTTTTTTTAAGTTAAATTTTGTAGAAATTTTGAAAGAAGGGAAAATGGGGTTTTTTTGTTTTAAAAACTTGTAAGTTGGCTTTTTATGTTTAAAAATATTTCCTTTATAAGTGGTGGTTCTACCCCATTGTTTTTAAAAAGGGGATTTGAATGAAATATTTTAAAGGAATATTTTTCATAATTTCACGAGTTTAAAATAATCACTTTAAATCCTGGTGATGTTTTTGTTTTTCTAAAAAAAAATTCCTCATGAATTTATAAAAAATATTAATGTTTTCTCTTATAGATAAAGGTATGAAACTTTTTTTCTTTATGCCTTATCTTATTAAAATAAAATTTCTTATTCATGTTCAAACTAGTATTCATGGAATATTTTATAAAAGGAATTTTAAAGAGTCTTTAGTGAAATCCTACTGGGCCTATTTAACCCAAACCCTAAATACACACTGATATGAGTATGTAGCTTCTATTTTTTCATTCAGGTTCCCAGGTTAGGACCTCTTAGATGATTTTTTTAGTCCACTGATGGACATGTTGAGATGTAGTGAGTGACCATCGGTCAAATGGAGTTAATTTCTCAATGTTTTGGTTTTCTTTAGGTTTATTTAGGATGTTTATGTATCAAAAAACTTGATCATTTGTATTTTACCTTTTTCCTCTCCTATTATGGTTCATGTGATATATTTGTATCAATTAATATCATATAATTTTATAAGTAATATTAGTCATTATTATTGATTATATCTCACTTGGTTGATTCATTTAGTTGTATTGTTTATTCCATGTTAAGATTTTTTATTTATTTAAGACCTATTATATCATTTTAATGGTAGTTTAATGTATGTATACACCATGTAGGATTATTGGTAGGATTCCAATGATTTTTTATTCGTGTTTTATGGAGAAATTATTCCATATCAGGTTATATTTTCATTCTCTAGTGTTTCTCGCCAACCCATGGTGATCGGGAACATGATTCGATCCTTCTGAAAAATAATATGAGTGATGTAAAAGATTTTCATGGTCTAGTTCATTACACCTCATGAGTAAGTGATTCCCATTCTTAGGTTACTTGTGATCTAAGGGAGTCATCAGGATTTTTTTGTAAAATGGGTTTGTGGTGTTGGCTTTAGTTTAAGATTTGGATTTTGATTTATGATTTTGGTTTTAGTTTATGGTGGTGGTTTTTGTTATGATGATATTTTTTGCTAAATTTTTTATTCTTAAGAGATTACTCAATCTCATTATTATATGAACTACTTCTAGTTATATATAAAATTTCATGATTTGGGCACGTTTTATAAAATTCATTAAATCTTGATGGATTTTTACATACATGGAGTTCATGGGAAGTATTGGGGAAATCCTACTAGGTATTTTACTCACCACCTAAATAGGCATATTGGTTCTCATGTAGATGATGTTACTTGATTTTTCTATTTTTTGGATCACCAATTAATTGTATGGGATAAATTATTGAGGATTTCCTAATGGATGCTAAGGGTGGTAATTTCCTATATGATGGGTTTATCTTTTATAAAAGGTTGTAATTGTATTAGAGAGTTTATCATATGGGGTTGTGTACAAATATATTATCATTGTATTCATGTTTATTTATGGATTTTTACTGCATATTGTGTTTCTAGAATATATGGTTGATTAATGGAATGTATTGTACACTATTATTTGTGGTTGTTATTGGATGATGTGTGTTTATTATCAAACCTTTTACAGCTAAGGGATGGAACCAAAGGCATGTTAGTATTCCAATTTGGCTTAGGGTTGGGTTTGAGTTATTAGACTAGGTCTATATATTAAAAATGCTATCAATTTGGTTTATTCTAGGTCTAGTAGGGGTGGATATAGGATATATCAAAACTCGGGAAGTAACCTATAAAAGTTCTCAATCAATGTCTTTATAGAAATTTTTAAGTTACCAGAGAAGTTTGGGAATGTGAGATGTTGATTGACTTGGAAAGAGTCTGGTTATTTTTTCCCAGATTAGGAGTCTTGTCCATAGTTTATTAATATGGAATTTTTGTATCATGCATAATATAGTACCATGATATGGATTTCATTTAATATGTTTAAATTCATGCGATTTGTACTATATTTTTCAATAAAATAGATTTCAATATTTGTAAAGATAAGGTTTATTCCATTTATTGTTAATTTTTTTTAAAAAAAAGCTTTGATGTGGGAAATTATTATAGTTATATGGTGATATATTTGGGAGACTTGTTCTAGTGTAAGTTCATGGATATAAAATTTTGCATAGAATTTTGGTATTGGGTGTGGGTTTTGATTAGTATTTGGTTAAATATTTGATATAAGTTTCTAATTAACTACATTTTATCTTGATACTTGGTATTAAGTCTTAGTTATTAATGTTAGGATTTTGTAAAATAATATGGAAATTTAAAAATTAAAAATTCAATAAATTAATTCATAGCTAAGGCTAAATAGTTCATTTACTAACGATCTAATTAGATTAATGTTTACAATACATTTTACGGGATGATAATTATTTATTTGTGAATTATTTTTTGTAAAATTTCATGTTTCCATTTAGGGTGTCTAAAAAGGGTTTTCTAGTTTTAAATATACAAAATAAATTGTGTAAGATAGGTTCATTTTTAGGGTAAATTTCTTTAGGTCGTGTTATTCTTTCATTTAAAAAAATAGGCGTGGTGTTAATTTTTTTTTAAAAGAACTCAGTTTTCAAAATGAAAGGGCTCTATTGTTTTAAATTATTTTTAAAATTGTTGTTATTTTATGTTTATAAGTGGTGGTTATAAAACATTTTTTAGGGTAAATAGGTTTTATAAATGGTTTAAAGGTGGTTTTCAATATTTTGGATCATTTTACCTTAGATAAGAAAAAAGGGATTCCTCTTTTGTGTTGGGTTGAGAATTCAGATACCAAAATGGATATGGTAGTCTATTTTATTTTAGAAATAAATTTTTTTCTTGGTTGCATTATTTAATAAAATGATGACTTTTAAATATTTAAAGTTTTATATGGTGGTTTTAAATAATTTTATTTGTTTTTTATTTCTGAAAAATAAGATTTGTTTTTTAAAGAATTTTTGAGAAACCTATAAAATGTGTTAATTTTCTATTGATGTGATTTTTTAGATGGATATCTATTGAAGTTTTTAAATGAAATCAATATTTGGGTAAGAATTTTTCATTTTTAATGTTGATTTATTTTTTAAAACATATGACACTGATTTTTTTAAATCCTAAATGGTTATTACAACAATATGGTTTTCAAATCAATGGATTTAAAATAATTTTAAATTAGTGTCATGAATTTTTCATAAGAAATTTTGAGTGTTTTACAAGGTTTTGTAAATAGTGTGTAAATGGTTTTGTGAAAATTTTAGTTTGAAAGAAAAATTAGGGTACCAAAAATAGTTTTTCTATGGATATGGTTTACATATTTTCTTGTCATTGATTATTTCATGGTACTAATATAGGTTTGTGTTCATACTAGGTATAGAATGTTGTTTCTTGGTAACTGGTGTGATAGCCTAGTGTGGAGTGGTTTTGATTTTTGATTGGATGTTCATAGTGGGTGACATAGAACAAGGTGTAGTGGGTTAGCTCATTTGATTGCAAGTATAAATTTTATTATTATTTAGTTAATCAATGTGAGATGGATGGACCAGGGATATGTTGTAACTACTTTCATCCTAATACTCCATTGGAAATTGAGGGGTTGTTTGGACTATATTTGTGGGTAATGAATCAATCTTGGGTTGTGGATAGTTTATAAGAATCCTTTAGTCTATTGGAAATTGATTTCTATTAGGAATAGTTTTCCACATTTGGGTGTTTTGGTGAATAGATTGTGAATTCAATTATATGTGAGTTCTAGGTTATTTTCTGGTGGATCATGTATGTATTGTATAGTTATGATGTATTGGTTGATTGTTTTGTATTAACCTATAATTTCAGTAAAGGTATAGTTTAAAGTAACTGGATTGGTTTCTTTGTAACCTTATTTTGGTTCTCCCTAGTACTGGATGATATTGAGATGTTGACTGATAGTTTTGTTAATGGGTTTCCATGTATAAATAATTATATACTTATATTACACAATGGAAGTAAGTTTTTTCCATATGAGAGAGAATGGGAGTTTCTTGTTTAGTGCCTTATTGTAATATGGGTAAGAATTTTTAGATGTAAAATATAATAACTGAAGTATTATAAGTTTTCATGGTTGGTGGTTATTGAAACTTTAATAGTATTCATGATGGGTGAGTGTATCAAAATGTTGGAGATTTTTCCTAAGACAGTTGGCATTTGAATTTTTTTATTTTTAGATGACCATATTTTTTAACTAGGTTGAGAGGGATACTTTATATGGCCTGAAGTCCTAGAATACATGACCTTAAGGCCCAAAGGCATAGAGTTCATACATTTTTTATGACCTAAAGGACCATGGGATGAATGAATGCACTGCAATAACTTGTATTGTCTCCTCTTCAAGGGTCTGTGATTATCAGTCACTAATATCATGTCCTGGATAGGTCCTTCCCTACATAGGGATACATGTGACCTATTTCTAATGGTTTCCCCACCTTTTTCATTCATGTTCTCTCTAGTTAGTTCCACCTATGATTGATACTACTCCATCTTGGTCCATCAATCTCATGATGATCTATCACCAAAGTTTGACAACCACATGATTACCTAGAGATCCAGTGGCCCATGGGCTCAAATTTCCCAAAGGTTCATGGATGTTCCGAGTGCCTAGTGGCCCAAAGTCCCAAATATATAGCCCAAAATCCCAAATTGGGTGAATAATACCATTGATATAAGACCCTTTTATAGTACGTGTTACAGTACTTGTACTACTACAAAGCTGAAGTGCCATAGAAATTATTCCCTTCCCATATTTGAACCTTTATTTCATATAGGAACATAGGGAGGATTTACTACTCAAATAAACCCTCAATTTCATGGAAATATTGAAGATTCACGGATGGTAGAACCCTTAGATGGTACTTTTTATAGTTTTCTTTATATAATAAAAAAGATGAATTGTCTCTTAGGATTGTGATATAACCTCAATTTTTTTAAAGTTTTGATGATGGTTTGAAAATTAAATAATTTTTCTTCAATTGAATCCTTAACTTTTAGGGAGGTTTTGGTGATTCCTGGTGAATTTTTAGATTTTGGCACCTGGGATTTTTTTTAGTATTAAAATTGGGTTTTAAGGGTATAGCTAATGTTAGTGGATGGTTTGAGTTAGAAAATTTTATTGATGGTTTCTTTTTTAGTTTTATGGTTACATGTAATATTTATCCAACACTATAAGTATAGTAGTGTGGTATGAGTGTTCCAGTTGGTTTTTGAAAGATATGGAGAATGTGGAGTTTCTTGAGGTGATGAACACTTTTTATTTGGATAGATGAGTAGGGTAAAACACTATTTTCTATGATTATGGGAAGATCTTAGGGTCATTTTTTTATTTGGATACTCTTTTTATGAATGAGTTGTAATTAATTGAGGATTTTAATGTGTAGGATTTTATATAAAATTCAAATCATAGTTGAAAAAATTCTTTTGGATTTATTTTCTGATAGTACTATTTAGGGAAGTCTTTGGGTTGAGATTAAGTTATTGATTAGATGGTGTGGTTATATACATAGAGAATAGTTTTGTTAGAGCTAAAAATATGGGGAGGACACCATGGACCAGTATGGGTAGTCAAGTTTTGGTATTTATGATTGATAATATGATAATAAAAATTCATGATTCAGTGAATTTTGGTAATAAATGGGGACTCTTGATGGTGTGGAGCACATTAAATATTATCATTCCTAAGAATGGAGTCTACGGGTTGACATATCCACTAGAATTTCATTGATTAAAAGCGTAAAACCCTACACCTTTTTGAGTTATGAATTTCTAAGGTAATATGAATTTTTGGAAAATTTTACTAGGGGAATTTTCTTAAAATTACATTTGGGTTTGGATTTTGACAATAAGAGCATCATAAAGTGATTTTTGGGACATGGGGTAAGACCAGGGAGGTTCCTAAGGTGGTTAAGTGGGTATCAAAAGATTTGGGATAATGTTTTGGTTTTTTGAAAGGATTTTACCCTATTTCATGGTTTAGTTCACTCATTTCAGTGGAAATCAGGTGATAACCCATATATAGGACCTTTTTTTATTCATTTTTAACATGAATGGTTAGAATTTATTTTTAGAGTGTAGATAAGGGATAACCATATGGATTTAATATGAAATCATGTGAGTTGGTTGGACTTAGGGTCATGGAGTATAGTTGTATATAAAATATGTGGGACCTGCAATTTTTATTGCAGAGGTGATTTTCACGATTGGACATGGTTTGATAAATCATGAAAAGAGGTGTTCTTGGGTAGAGTCAGCCAAATAGTTAATGCATGGTTTGTTAAACCATGTGGTAAAACTATGAGAATCATTAAACTTGGAAAATTATGATTTCTACCTCCAATATTTTAAAATGGAAACCCCTTTTCACTACTAGAAAAATGACCTATACCCACATTTCAAAACCATGGGTATAGCCCCCAAAACCGTGGATATAGCCTATACCCACGGTTTTGGGAACCATGGGATCCAAAGTCGTCGCAATAGGGGTCTTATCTTATACCCAAGGTTTTGGAGAACCGTGGATATAGGGGAGTCAAAGTGTGTCACACCGCTATTCCAGTATGTCACACAACAGACCCCATGGTTTTCAAACCGTGGGGTATTGAAATTCAAAAATCAAGCGCAGGGGGGATTCTAACCTGCACCTCATGCTGCGCCTCACGGTCGCGCCCCACCAAGGGACCAACCGAGCTATGATTATTAATTGTTATATATACATACATCTACGTATATATATTAATATGATCCATGTGGGGTATTTAAATTCAAAAAACACAGGCACGGGGATTCGAACATGTGTCTCACGCTGCGCCTCACGGTCGTGCCTCCCCAAGGGACCAACCGAGTTATCAATTTTATTTGAAATATATACATACATCTATGAATATATATTAATATGATCCGTGTTTCGAAAAATGTTAACAATGGAAATTGAACCCTCGACCTAAAGCAGCCGCAGAGAAGCTTTTACCAACCGAGCTAAGAAATTTTTGAAAATATATTAATCAAAATAGTGAAAAAATGTCTTCCCGCCAAAAAATTTTCGTGTCCCACCTAATTTTTTTCCCCTCCATAACCTATACCCACAGTTCTGGAGAACTGTGGGTATAAGTCTTCAAAACAAAACCCCAATACCCACAGTTTTGAAGAACCGTCGGTATAGGTCTTCGTAAAATACCCTATACCCACAGTTTTCTCCAAAACCGTGGGTATAGGTCTTAAAAGAAAACTATACTTATGGTTTTTGGAACAACTGTGGGTATAGGTGGCCTATACCCACGGTTTTGGAAAACCATGGGTATAGTTTCACATACAATCCCTATACCGACGGTTTTGGAAAACTGTGGGTATAAGGGTACCCTATACCCACAGTTTTTTGCAAAACCGTGGGTATAGACCTATTTTCCAGTAGTGTTTCTCCCCTTCCTCGCATGTATGCCCATCCAATAAACCTCTCCTCTTCCTCCAATTTTATTCATATTTTGTTGATTTTAGGGGTGATTTATTTAGGTTTAAATTAAGATCCCTCCTTCATTTTCCTCCTTTGTTCTTCATCCATGGTTTCTCTCTAATTTGGGGGACTCGGTTTAGGTTTTCAGTGTTGATTCAACCAGTTCATAGTGGAATCGGTTGATAATGATGGGGATTTTGTATTTCATGGTGATAGGATGTCCAGAGATGATGTTTATATGCTTCCAAAAATCATTTTGAGGGAGATACATCACCTGATGAATTTTATTAGGTTTTTTATTAAATTGGATAAAATTGTCCATTAAATTACGCATAACAATTGGGAGTTTTGTGCGGTATGTGTTTGGGTGCATGTTAGAAGTATAACACACATTGTTGCATTTTTTTTTGATGAGAGGATGATTCCAAGTGATTTTTTAAGCATTATTACAATTTAATAAAAGTTTTCTAATTAATTATTAATTTTTTTAATTTATTTAAACAACTAATTATAATTTTTATGATCAATTTTTGGGTGTCCTAACTTGAGATGGGTGCCCAGGATGTTGATATGAGCATGGACGATACTTGAATGAGCTTAGATGAGGATGGTAGAGCAGCTGGAAAAGAAATAACTATGGAATTGAGGTATATAGTTCCTTATACATTACCCTATGGTATTATGGAGTTTTTATATATGGTGTATGATGTGTTATCTCACCATCAAGGGTGATTGACCCTTTTAAATAAATTATTTTCTTTATTTAAATGAATTTTATAGAAATGGATAATTTCAATACCTGTGAGGGACCTTGGGCACTGGCTTGATGCCATAGGTTTTGAAGTACAAGGATCTAACTATAATTAAATGACTTGTGATATATTGACCCAGTGAAGATAGACTTAAGTTAACTTAGTGATTATAGTGGGCTTGGATAGGTGCCTTTGACCCCTTGAGTAGGGATGGGTGGTTAATTGAGATCGATTGTCCTGAGTAGTCCTTGTGAGAACCTTGAGATTTCTTAGATACTTTGAGTTAATTGAGATGATAATGGGGTGATTTTTTCTACCCTTCTAGTTTATGAGCAATGTGTGGATGATCCATGGGTATTTTTCATAGGTTGGGAGTTTGAGGACCAACTTAGCGAGGAATGGGTATTGAGATGGGATTTATGTTATCTCTCTAGTGTGATTCTAGTAAGTATTTACTTATGAGGATAGTGAATCCATATAAAGATCATAATAATTTTTAGAGATGCATTACCCCTGAATGATGGGTGTTGAATCAAGAGGTGATTATGAGATAGGGGAACCCAAGTAAGTATCTATTATGATGTGACCTAGGAGACCCCATTAGGTGCCCCAATGAGATGATAACCCTATAGTGGGTGCATGAAATAATAGATATATATATGATTAAGGGTGCCACTTTAGAAGAAAAATCAATAACATGGTTCTTATATTTTCATAATGATGATAGATCGTGTGTTTAAGAGACTGACCTCAATTATGTGAGACAGGTTCATACTGATGGACAATACTTATGAGATGCATTATATGAGATATTTTAAGAGGAAAATTATACCCCTACAATATTTTTATTTATGTATAGGATGCATAAGATTCTAAGGATCCAACTTGTACACTTGATGATTATGCTTTCCTCTGGTCACCCCCAAGGAGTCGACAATTTTCCTAATATGATTGATCACTTAGAATTACCTCTTAGGGGTTAGTGATGATGCCATATGATTATGATTTCCTAGGTTCACCCCTTTTGAGTCACCTGATATACCATATGTTCATAACTTCCTATGGTTACACCCTAGATTTGGTAGTTATGCTTTATGATTATGACGGCCTCAGGTCACCCCTAATGAGTCAGCGACGATGACTGATGATTGTTGGTTTATCTTGGATTACCTCATAGGGATTAGTGATGATTCTTTATGATTATCAAATAACCTAGTAATACATCCTATAGATCAATGGTGATGTTTTTATTATTACTATATCACTTAGGATTACCTCCAAGGGGTCGTCGTTATTCCTATTATTATGGACTACCCAGGGTTACCTCTTGGGGGTTGTTAATTTCACCTATTATTATTTGGAAGGATTATCTGACATGATTAGTGAAACTATAAAACTAGATAAAATAGGTATATTCAATCCCAAATATCACATTAGAACCCAAGTATTGATGGTGTATATTTATTCATTCTTCTATATTCCATTTATTTATTGATTTAAGCATGTCAGATGCACAAAAACTGCATTTACTAGTTATGTATGGTACCACATTGGTTGTTCCCTACAAATTTGTGATCGCACCTAGATTGGGATTCTATGGAACTTGGTTACCCAAAAAAACTTATTGTTCACAATTTCAGGTTAGGTAGAGTTCTGAAGTTGCTGGATTTAGTGGGATAGATTATACAGGAATAGAGATCAAGATGAGGTGTGGATCAGGGGTGGAAATATAGCCTTATTTTATTTTATTTTTTATTTATTTCTATAAATGTGATCATACCAGTGGGATATTAGTTTTTTGTATACTAGAATGACTGTGTTTCTGTATGATTGTATGCTTAAGCATGTTCATTTGTTAGAGAATCATTGGTTATTTATATTACTTTTCATACTCTAATGGATGTTTTATGTTTATGGATGATGTTTGGTTTATTTTTTCAATTACTTTTCACTAAGATAAATAGTTCTAGTCTCCCCATGATACTACCCAATACCCCCATCTACTAGTTGGAAGCCTCTAGCATATGGGTTGGTGTTCCTGAAGTCTAAGTAGCATCACTGGTCCAAATATAGATAAGTGGTCTCAAGTCGAGAATGTTACAAAGTGGAATTAGAGATTTTATGTGACTATTATTATATATTGTATCAAAATTTTATTCTTTCTTACTATTTAGGGAGATGGTAGATAGTAGACATAGGAATGTATCAGAGCTTATGATGGATATCTTACTGGTGCATCATGAAAAAATTTTATGGTAGGAATTTAATATTACTGGGGATATGCTTTTCAATTATTGGTTTTTTATGTGATAGTTATATGATTTCACCTACCATGAAACACATGAGTTTTGAGAATTATGATTTATGGGTTTTAGATCTTGGACTATAGCTAATTGGTCAGTGTTCAAGGATCAGAACACAGGATTCACATGACATATGTTTCATTATATATGGATTTATATCACTGAATATTAGGTATGGATTGATATCACTGAAGATGAGGTTCGTCTATTTAAAGTTTCAACAAAAAATTATATGGAGTTTTTTCATATAACATGGTGGTGGAATTATACTTAGTTGGACCATAATTTATTTATTTCTGATGATAGTTCATATGTATTCTATAAAGGGATGATCCTTGATGATGTCTATATAGTCCCTCTATGTAAAGGATGTAATGTGACCCTTAGTGGGTTGATATAGGTATTATATTCCTTATAAATGGACCCCTTGTGGGTGTTTTTTATACTAGTTCCAAAAAAATGTTCTTGGTTTTTTAAAGTGTCAAAAAATATATTTGGTGTTTTCCCATATAGCTTATTGGTTGTATTATACTTAACCAAACCATTTTTCTATGAAATACTTGATAAGGATCATCATAGGAAGATTTAATTATATATATGTGGGTGAGATTACGATTCTCAAGGAGGTATTCTCGTATGTGAGTGCTCGATGAGGATCAGTTACCATGAGTGGGCTAATGATTTGGCATGTGATTGATGATATTTATGTATGTGAGAACCCTAGAGTGGGTGGTATGTGATATTTGAGATGGGAACAAGGATGTTACCCATGAGTTATGACCAATGTGAGATATGATTTATGGGTTTGGAGGGAGATCCAAGTTCATGAGGTGTATCTCTAGATATCAGTGAGCTAAGTATTATTCTTAAGATGAGTGATGTATAAGGGTAACCCAAGTGAGGGTTTAGCCTAGGTTTGTGAGTGACTTAGAGACAGGAATCATAGGTAGATTCTATAGGTTATGATACGGGTTCATGGAGGTTCTACTAGGTTTTTTATATAGGCATGGTGATGCCTTAGATAATCATGAACACAAAATAATAGGGTTTCTTGTGTTGTGATAGGTCTGACAAGCACAGAAAGTATGGTCATCTGGCTATAGGATTGTGAAAGGCCTTGTGATTTTTTTGATAAAAAAACACTTAGGGTGATTTTTGTATTGAATCTAAAATTCAAAGGCACAATCAATATAATGACCATCCCTATTTATTTCATATGTGATTTTTTTGATGTACTGATAGCATAGGTATATGTTAGGGATTTTGAGGTGATACTAGTTTGTGGGTGATACTACGGTAAACCATGAAATAGTTGAAATACTCAGTTTTGAAGAGGAGCATCAAGGGTTCATCTAGTTACATGATATTGAAATGCATGAGGATAATGGTTAGTGGTTTAGGAATGTGAATCCGGGTTTTATTGTATGTGACTCAGGAGATCATGGGTCATATTCTATGTTTGGGTGGTATGATAGCATATCCCTATTGGGTTCAGATGCATTCAAGATATTTCATGTTACTTAAATGTAGTTCCATTGAATTGTGAATTAGTGAGAGGTTGTGTGCAGGTTAATGTCCAAAGGATTTGATGGAGCACACATGGTCATGGTGGACCAAGGTTTTGATTAAAATGAGGAGTTTCTTCATTATGATGATAATGACATTGGGGATGGATTGTGTTCATATTGACAAGATGGGTGATCATGGATCGAAGGAGTGATGTGTTCATGATGATTAAGCCTATTGATATTGCGCTCTAAGAGTGGTATAATTGAATCCATATGTTGGGGAGTTGATGTAAGATGAAAATTTGAAAAAAAAACTATTTTTCATATAATTTAATCCTTTAATTTAATTAACCCTGGGAATATCATGAATGTTTTGATACTTTTTGACTTTTGGACTTAATTTTTAAATGGATCAATTGTTGGTTTTACAAGATTTACTCATTTATGAAATAAATTGTAAATACATGAATATGATAGCTGTATTTTGAATTAAATTGTTTAAATTATTTGGATTTTATTTTTTCATTGTTAAATTCAATCTATACTTAATCTAACAAATCCATACATTGAATTTAGAATTTAAAATAAAAAATTTTGACTCAATTTTAATATAAACTTAAATGCTTAAATGGCTTTGTTTTTTGTGATTAAATTATTTTAAACATTTTTAAATTGATTGAAAATCCATAAATTGATTTTTTCTTAAAAAATAATTATGAATTTTTAATTTTTAATTTTCAATATCATATTTTTAAATATTATTTAAAAATAATAATTATAAATTAATTGATTTTTTCCAAAAAAATATTATTTAAATTGATGGATTGGAAATTAATGTAGGATTTTAAATTATGAAAAGGTTTTAAATTTAAAATTTTAACTATTTTATTTATTTCTATAATTAATTATAAAAAATATATACATAAAAAAATTGTTTTGTGTTGTGTAATTGTGAATTTTTCAAAGGTTCGAAGTGATCATGGCACCCCATCATATGGTCGACCATAAATTTAAAAAATATTTAGAAAAGGTGAGTTGTTGTTCCCTTATCCATAATCAGTCCAGGTGAACTCACTGTAAAAAAATTTCCAAGTACCAAAGATACTATAAAGAGGCCTTCAGAGATACCATAGAAAGAAATTTTTAGAAGGGCTTGGGGTAGCTGCACAACCATCCTCATGTGGTTAATCAACAAATATAAAAAAAACACTTTGATCGAAAACATGTTCAATTTTGACCATTCTCATATGGTCGATGCATAACCACTTCAAAATTATAATAAGGATTATAGAAACTACAGAACCATCCTATTACTTTGGTTTATCAACACCACAGAAAATATAGAAAAGGGAGAGAATGATCACCCCATCTATCAACCATGTCGCCTGGCTCCTCTCTTTACTCAATCGACTATGTATCTAACTATAACAACCATGTGTACACCTATGTCAACCGAACTCCCACTTCCAACTAAAGATAAATCAGAGACCGTGAACTTGAAAAATCCCCATAATCTTGAGATGTGAATTTAGTGTAAAAAATGATTGAATACCTTGATCATACCTACCTTGTTTAAACACTGACCAAAGCATCGGATGTTGAGAAATTTGAACTTGTGAAGATTTTGAGGTCCGTGATTGGCTAGTAAAACCACCCATAACCTTTTTTCATCGAAGTATTATTCCACCCTTATAGGACCAGAAAAATATAATACATTTCTAAATAGAGGATATGAACCTATTACATCTTATATAATTCATAAAGATTACTAGATAAGATGAACTGAATATTCCCATGCTGATGAAGATTGAAGCTTGTCAAGTAAATAAGAATAGATACCTGTTGAAACTAAAAACTGAAGGAGGATAATCTTAGATCAATCACTGGAAATGTCAAATATCACTGAATAATTGAAAAAAGGGATAATGACCAGTGTTGATACTGGTTTAATGTCACACTCATTAGGCTGGATGAACTTCTAGACTGCTACGATGAAGATGATACCTAGGATGGAATCAACTATGGATATCGATTCATGATATTAGATAAAGAAGTTTTATCTTGATTAGGAAGAAGAAAAAATCTACATTTACAATTGATATTTTTAAAACAAACTTGATAATATGGATTCAGGGTGAATCACACTAAACTGATGATCAAATGAGTACAGAAGTTGATGTACTTATTGAAGCATCCAATAAATGTGTTTAGTGAATGTGTGTTCCCTATGCATATCAAGATCCGAGGTGACCTCAACACTCTTCATTTCCCTGGTTTCATGATCATGTTAACATAAACATTATTTTCCAATTAACAGTATCAATGATAACAAGACTCATGCAGATGCAAGCTTGCGTGGGTGAATTTGAGTGCAGAAAAATTGAAGAATTGAGCACAAGATTGATCGAAGCTTACTGAAAAATATTGAACTATGAATGAATTTGGGAGAAGATACTAAATATGATCAATATATTTGAATAATCCCAGTCTCTATCTATGTTACTATAACACCCTAATATTTAAAAAAAGAAAACTATGTTTGATAGTGTATACGACACGCAACACCGATCCTAAACTAACCACAAAATATTACTATTTAAATATAACTATTATAAAATATATGTTAAATTTTTGGGGAAAAGTAGGACTAACTTTTATGAAATATATATAAATTTCCTATTTAATATTTATAGCTTCTTAATAAATAATCACTCAATTTTTAATTAATCCATTTTATTCTTCAAAAATATATCTTATTCAAAAATGGTTTTTAATTCTATTCATGAGAAAATATTTTAACTAATGTATAGAAATTTTAGAAATTTTATTTGATAAAAAGGATATCGTTTTTAAATCAACATAGAAAAACTATATTATGTTTAAATTTTGAGATTTTCATGGAAATATTGATTTTCCAATGAATTGTGAAATACATACCTATTTTTATTGAAATATGTCTTTTATTTTAAATTATTCAGAAATTTATATTATATTTTGGATTAGTTTTAAAATTTCATTTTCTCCTTTTGATTAAAAAAACAAATTATAGTCCTTAGAATGATTTTTTTACTTATAATTGGTATAAAATCATTTTTATACTTAAAAAGGGCATTTTTTGATAAAACTGTTTCTCATCGTATTTTTTAGGTTTAATTTTAAATTAAATTATAATAATTTAATGAATTTCAACTTGAAAAATTTTAGAATAATGAGTTAAAATTTTTTCAAATAGGTCCCTTTTTACTCATTATGAATAGTAACTATAGTAAATATTTATTACCACGGTAAGGGTAAATCAGGTAATTAAGGTTAAAAAATTATGATAAGAACTAAAAATTGGCCATAACACTTGACTTTATACTATTTTATGAGTATATTTCATCCATTTCCACCCAATTCTAGAATATATGGCCACTTCATTCTATATTTCTTTGATTTTAACCTTTATAATATTTAAGTAAAATATAAAGACAAAAATGTCACTTTCTTTCTTTTAATAACTATAATATTTTGTGATAGGGATAAAAAACAACTTATCATCAGTCATAAACTTTAATTTAAAATATAAATTATTTTTTATCATCGTAGTTTATTTATAATTTTTATTAATGAAATAATTACCTTAAATAATTATGGAACGATGACACGACATTTATTCAATTAATAGAAAAATAAAATAAATGATCTTAAAAATATTAAAAGTAATATGAATTGAATTAATTATTTTTTCCCATGAATTTTTTCGAAAAATATAACATTTTATTATTTTATTAAATGATTATATTAAAATTCCCCTGATTTCATGTTTTTTTCTAAGTCAAATTAGAAGAATAGTTTCAAAAATGACATTAATGATATTTTATAATAAATAATATTTTATTAAATGATTTAAAATTACTAAAAACCCTATATTCATCCAATATATTTATATATGGTTTAAAATATCAACCATGATCCATTTATTGGTCATTTTTTCTTTTATGGTAAATATCTTGACCCCTAAAGAGTAAAAACTTTGTTGTCACTGTAATTGTCAAAAAGGGTTAACACGGGTTAAAAAGATAGATAAGGGTAAAACCCTAACCTAAAATAATAAAAAATTTAATTTATGATATTATTTAGACCTATACTGATCCCCTATTCTAACTATATCAGCTTTTATCTTATTTTATATGAAAATTAATTTATTCTAATTTAATATTTTATTAAATTCTAAAAGTTCTCTTCCCTCACTTATAAAAGGGAACCTCTTATCCTATTTTTTTAACACTTAAAAATAATTTTGGTATAGTGAATGCCTAAAAAAATAAATTCCTTATTTTCCTTAACATATCTTAGCAACCTTTTTTTATTATAAAACACTCTTAGGAAGTCTTTTTCTGTAAACCTAAAAAATTTGTCAGAAGAAAAGGTATCATTCTTAACCGATCATTTATTTTTTATGTATTATTTCACATCCTTCAAGTATTATTAAACCATGATGATATAATAATATAAATATATAACATATACTAATATTTTATTATTTTAATTTCATAACCTACATCCATCTCGTCATTCATCAAATGGGAAACCAAACCATTGTTCATGTGGATGGCAGATTACCGCCTCGAGAACCGATGTAATTCATTTTACATCATCACCTATCAAGGGTGTTTATTATGGTGTATTTAATATATGTATCTATATATATATGTGATATTTATGAAATATTTATCATTTTTTAAAATTAATATATCATATATTTTCTTATCTTTCCAATCATTGAAATATGATAATATTGTTCACGCATACCTGTGGATTACCACCTTCATAAGGCGATGTGATTCATTTTTCACTACCGAATCACATGGATTGTATATATAATTTTATTTAAATAAATAGTATTATATTTATGATATAATTATCATTTTGGAAATATAAAATAAAATTTACCTTCATTTCATCATGATTGTTGAAAAATGGAAATGTTACTCATGCGTGTGTATGGTCTACCATCTCCATGATTGTAACGTAGTTTATTTTTTATAACCATATTTCATGTTTGGTTTTAAAAGTATAATTTATGTATAAAAATTATATTTATTTCATATTTATTATTTTGGATATGATGAAATAAATTTCTCATTGACCATAGTCAACCTATTGAATTCATTTTTAACTTATGAGCTGAATATCATCAAAACTTCTGAAATGAACTTAAATGATTAAGTAATTGAATATAAAATGATAAAAATAAATAAAACGTTAATAAAATTTAAAAAGGTTATTAATCAAGTAAATAATTAACATAATTTTATTATTTATTATGATAAATAATGTACATAGCGATCAGACTCGAGGTAAGAGACTTTCTTTAAAAATCCTCTTAAATTATCCCTTACAACTCTTTTTCTTCCATATTCATGTTCTTCTAAATGTTTCAATAAATTTTTTATTTATTATTCAATGGTCTATAAAGGTAATTTTTTACCATATTTTACTTTCTTTGCAATATTTTAAAAAATTAATCTTTTTAAGGTTTTATGTAAGGAACACTTTACTTTAAAAACTTTGTTTTGAAGGTTTTAAATATTTATTTTCTAAATATTTATATTCCATATCTATATTATTAAAATTATTTTATTAATGTATTTATATAGAAATAAATTAATTATAAATGGAATTTTATGACTCTTTTTACTTAATTTTAAAGGTTTTAAAAAGGAATTTATTTACATATTTTATACGGAACATTTTCACTTTCTTTACAAAATACAAAATGAATGTTTTATTTTAAATTATACCGAATCAATGGAATTTCCTTCCACCATAACCATTATTTGATATTTTTATCTCTTTATATTATTCTTTGTCCTATTAAATAAAAAATATCATTATATTTTTTCATTATATTTTCAAAAAGGGTTTTAAATGGAATGGATATTTTGATATTAGGAAATGTTTTTATTATGGGTGTAAATGATCTCTCTAAACCACCCTTTTTTGGGTTATAAACACTCTCAATCTAACTCACTTTCTATCTCTATTTAATTTTATAGAATTCTTGTAAATTATATATGTGTGTGTATGTGTGTGTCTCACATATGTACTAATCTTATTCACCCTTCCTTTGATGGGATAATACATACCTTATGATCATTTCTCAAATGACTCCTTTAAGAAATATATTTTGATTGTGATATGAGGTATGATTATTCTACCCATTTTCTATCCATGGTAAAGTATTATTTTTATGACTGATAATTAATTTAATTTTTGTGGCACACATAATCATGAACATGTTATGATGGGTTCACTCATATAGAACTCCAATGAATTGGGTAAATCTTTTGTCTCATAAGATATTATGTACGGGATTTTGGAGTAAACCTAAACCACTATATAATTTTGTTCACCATGTGATCTTGTCTTGGAATTTAGCCATGACTTTTTCTTATGTAATGTTTTTTGTTTTTACCACATTTAATATGTTGTGATTATCTTATGATACCATGTTATTTATGATTTTCTCTCATGTTATTACTCAAGAGCTTATGTTTAAAGAAAATTATATGTTACTTCGTAAAGGTGAAATGTACAAAATTTTTTGAAAAATATTTTATAAGTTTTTCATGATTGAAAATGAACCTTTATAAGTTATATTTTTTCACTTAAGATTTATTATTAAATGTTTATGAAAATATTTTGGCATAAAAGTTGATTTATTGGGTAATAAAATGTTTTTTTGTAGCAAAAGTTTAATTTTGGAAAAGAAAAATCTTATATAAGTATTCATGAACTAACATGTTTATTTATTTATTTTTATATGTCCCTTACTGATCTTTTCTTCCCACCTAACATTTTAAAATATTTTTCATATGGTTTTAAGTATTATTTGGGACAAGGATGAGGTCAAGATGAGAATTTTGAATATACTTCATGAAAATAAAACTTGTTATATTATAAAATTTTTATTTTGTGGGAAAAATGGATACTAAGTAGAAGTTTCCACTTTTTAGTGTAAATTTTATTTATGTTATAGTAATGGCCTAATTATATAAAACTATAAACCATAAAGATACTCAAATGTAAGAAAATTATTTATTGAATTAAAACTCAAGAATATGTAATGTTTAATGTAGGGTCGATATAGTTGGTAATAAAGGAAAGGTTTAGATAACTTTATAAATTATGATGTTTTCATGTGAGGTTAACTTAAGAGTTAAGAATACCATCATGGGTTTATGGTTTTAAGGTTTATCATAAGTTCAAAGTCTTATATACCCCTTTTATATTTTAATTTATGGTATTTTAATCTGATTAATGAAATTTTGGGATAAGTTTTATTGGGTTGAGGTATATGTAACCCTTGTGTTCAATATGAAGTGTTATTTAAGGAAAAATAATATTTTCATTTGTTTAAAGGTATTGATAACATTCAGGGTTTACATGATATTTGATGATTAATTTTACTTTTAAGTATGTTCATAATATTTATAGGGAAATTATAATAATAATATTAATATATGTTTAGTAAAAAACATAACCTGTAATATTTGGAAAGGCCACAGGGCTTGAACCCATAACTGAAGGGAGATAAGGGTGCAATGCCTACCACTGGCCTACATGATGTCTTGGTTAGTATGAAATTTATTTTTTAAAATGATGTGATAAATAAATATTAAAATGATTTTGGGAACATATGTTTTATTATAGAGATAACCATGGGATTGAAAATTGATTTTGTGATTAATGTTATTTTGGAAGAAGTTCACTATTTTGGGAACCATATATGATTAAGGTAAATAGAACATTATGGTATTTTCTTAGGAATAAAGGTTGAATTATATTTTTTAATCATATATGATTTTAATTTGGACTTATGGTGATTCAATTTATTTATGGAAATGATTAGTATACCTTATAGATTATATGATTAGGGAATATACATTTTTGGTATGAGACATTAAAATTGATTGATGTTATTTGGAGATAAATTTTAAATTTATCTTGGAAGAATATGTGATCAAATTATTCTAATAATTGGTTTTAAATCTTATTCTAGTATATTTTGAAGAATTTTAAGGTTGGTTTTTTCTTGAATGATCTAATTTGAACTTTGGGTGTTATTATTGGGGATTTGGTGATAAATGTTTTATTTCTTTATATAATGGTTTATTTATTTTTTAGAATTATCTTGTTCTAACCATTTGGGTTTTATTTAATTTATAAAGACTTAAGTAATATATTATTATCCTTTTATGGATTATGTGATCCATTATAATCTGATTTTAGTTCTTTGGGCATGAAAAATTCATCTTCAATACTCATAATTTGGAGAAAAATATGATATTGTGGTTGAAATTGGTTAAAGGATGAAATTATACTTATCAAGTAAGTATATTTCCTTATTTTCTTCATCTATATGGTAAAGTAATTCCTCAACTATAGGAAAAAATCATGAAACAAAATAGTTTCCATAAAACCTTCATTTCTAAATAATCAATGGCCTTTTTCACACCTCATTGTTTCATCATTTTTTTGTTAACTTTATCATGATCATTCACTTTCTTATGATTAATGATCTATATCACTCTCAATAATTATTTAGACATTATGTTTTTCTCTATTTCTATATTTTCAATTCCCAATAATGGCCTCATATTTTGAAACCTAGTTATCTTTTATTTCATATGGAATTCATATTTTTTTTCTTCTTATCAATAGAAAGTTTTATTATACCTTTTTACTATTTGATATTTCAATAAAGGTATTTTTAGATTTCAAATCCTTGTAATGGTCTATGCCTTCCTAGATCATTACTTTTCAAGTTTTGTGGATGTAAAGTGTTTGGTGGAGGTTCCAGAGGTTATAGAGGAGTTGGAGGTATAGTTGTGAAGCGGAAGGGAAATTACTTAGGACCAAGTTGTGTTTTGGTTGTATTTTCTTTCAATCAATCAGTATGTCAAAGAAATAAAGAACTTGTGAGAAAATGATGGATGTAAATCGTATTGATCATTGTTTTCAAAAGAATCGGACTCACGCTTTCAAAAGAATAGGACTCACCATGGGTCTGGAATGGGATAATAATATAATGAGGAATAGATCATAATCTGTAATGAGAGAATCGATCACATGGAGAATGTATCTTTCTATATTTAAATGGTCATCAGATTCACTCTGGATCTGGTATGAAATAAGTGATCATATCGAAGTCTGCATGACTATGATAAAATAAAATGTTACGATGCTTTTATGATTTTTATTTTATATAAATCATAATTTTATTGAAGAAATTATATTGCAAGATTGATGGAAGAAAAGAGGAAAGTGGTATTCAAAATCATACCCAGATTTATCGTATTCGGGTGGAAGAGAAGAAAGAGATGTTTCCAGTCAAAAAGGAATCGTACATAGTACAATTGCATTCATTCACTATAGCATTCGAACATCTGTCATAAGAATAAGAAAAATTTTATACCCAAGATTATTGTACTTAGGATCATGAAGAAAAAAATCATACCCATAATGATCATTATTAGGATGATCGTACCTAGGAAAATTGTACTCAGAAAGACCATACTATATAAAATTGTACTCAAGATGCGATGGATGGTTGATTGAATTGTTTAAGAAAGAGATGGATGAAATCTGATTTGTTTTCAAATTACTTCATCAAGTGGGTCAACAGTTGAATTACTTTGTTTTTCTCTTAAAGTGAATTTTCAAGTCACTCAAAATAAAAGTAGAAGAAGAATTATAGTATCTATACTAGGTCAAGAGAAAAAGTGAAGAAATAAAGGAGATGATGTGCTTTTCAATTGGGTCAAGATTCATTGCATCAGAGATGAATTGTTTTATATTTCCAAGTGGTTAAAGAGAATGAGTGAAGTTAAATTGAATTGAAAATGGAGTTTTCTTAATCAATTATCAAGGGGGAGCTTGACATTAAAAATAATTATCGTATTCAGCATTTAGAAGTGATATCCATTTCTTCATATACTTTCGTACAACTAGTATATAGATTTTTTTAATGAAATCAGATTCATAAAATCAAACTCATGTGTTGAAATCATACTGGAAATAGAAATGAGAGTTTGAAGAGTAATTAATGATTTTAAAAGAATCCAGAATCTTTGAGAAGAGTTAACGAAGTCAAAATACACAAGATATTTTAGGGTAAATTAAGATTAGGGTGAATTTGATTAAGCGGTAAAAATTTTGGGATTCCCAAAAAAATCCACTAAAGGGTCACCTATAAAAGGAAAAAAGTACATTCTACTTTTTGAATGATTGATGTAATATTCATGAGAGAGAATCTTTGAGTTTTTAGGGAGAGAAAGAAGTTTATGTATTCACTTTTGTTGAAGAAATTTTTAACGGAGAAGTGAAAGAGAAGAGACAAGATCGCAATGTTTTATTCATCTGATCATCATACTTAGTGATAATTTTCCTCAACGGATTATCATATTTTTCTTATCAATTGTATTTGGTTGATCATAATATCGGGCTAGATTAATCAGATTAGGATTTTTGTACTGGGATTTCTATATTGAGGAATAAATATAATTTAAGTGGTTCTGATTAATCTCTATCGTATTCTAGTAACATTTTTCATATTGGGGAGAATTGTACCTTGAAGAATCTTACATAGAAGAATCATATTGGGAGAATCGTACTTAGAGGAATCAGACTGGAAAATATGTACTTGGAAAATTGGACTAAGATTTCATAATAAAGTCCTAGAAGTTCTTACCATCTTCTGAGTAAGAAATTGAATAATTGTTTTCAATTGAATACATTTGTGAAATTTGAAATAAGAACAGGTAACATTAGTTGTTACAAAAACTTTGTATTTCCCTATTTGAGCTAAGAGGGTGCACACGTACTTTTGGATTGTCTTCAAAGTACTACATGATTTAAAGGGTATATCCTACTCATTGTAATCCAATTATTATTTTCAATTGGATTTTATGGTATTGTATTATCTCCAAACCATGCAAAGGATATAGCTATTAATATTGAATAGTGAACCTTGTAAATACTTGTGTTCCTTTGGATGTTTTTTTGAATTGTTTTTAGCAGGGAATAGAATATTTAATATGAGGCCAAGGTTTTTTAAATTGCAAGGAAACATAAAATAAAAAGTATCAATGATTCGCCCCCTCCCCCTCTTAGTGATAGAATTATCCTGACCGAGCACTTACAAATGGTATCAGAGGTTAATGTTCCCTTCACTTATTCCTTGATAATGGTTTGAAGAAAAGATTATGGAGAATCTGAGTTGTGTGAATAGTAATGGTATATTGATCTTAAATGATAGGAATTATCATATCTATAAAGGAATAATGATGCTATATATTATGTATCTTGGGTATGATGTTTTAATAGTAGTTATAAATGGTTTCCATCCTCATATTGAGAATGTTCCTCTCTACCAAAGAAATATAGGATAATATGAAAACATTTATTAAGGAAATAAAAAAGTGAATAAGGAAAAGTTATGAATATGGATATTTAAGTATGAAGATCTTAAGATGGGTGATCATGAATCTATTGATGAATTATTTACTAGGGTAAATTAAATTGTGAGCACCATTAAATGTCTTAGTGTAAATTTATAAGATTATACTATTGTTTAAAATATCTTGAGATTTATTCCTGATAAGTTTGATGCCAATGTTTCTTTGTTGGAAGATAGAGATCCAGAAACATTGTCTCTAGATGATTTGTATAGTACTCTCATTACTTATGAAATGAGAAGGGATAATGTTATTAAATGAGAAAAATAAAGTTGATAGAGAAATTTCTTTCAGGTCTACCAAGAAATAATATAATATTCTTGAATAATAATAAGATGGTAATTCTGATTCTGAAAATGAGGTATGTAAAAATATTAAGGATATTTTATCATTGTTTTCTAAAAATGTGAAAAGATATACAGGAATGTATAAATGGAAACTTCCGTTAAAATATTTTGGATGGGAATATTCTGGGAAATTTTTTTTCCAATTTTCCTCAAAGAGGTAATGAAGAATAAATTGAATAAAAAGAAATAAGACCAAGAAGAACTTGGAAGAAAAAGGGTGATAAAGGAAAATTCTATTCCAAGAGGGAAGATAAAAAATTCTCTAAATCCAAAAGGATAAACTTTTTGGCTAAGTATGATGATAGTGATTATGTTACAAATTATGTTTAAGATAACACAATTATTTCAATAGTAAATAAGGAAAATTATTCTAGTAGTGAAAGTATTTGTTCTGAAGAAGAAGAAAGTAAAGCTGAATCCAAAAAATATATTGATAATGTTGGTGAAAATACTCTTATTTCAATAATAAACGATGAATAATTCATAAGCATATAATATGATAAATAATAAACTCAACTTTAAATGAATTTTAAAGAAGAGTTGAAATAATGTTTGAGAAAGATTAGAAGGATTTAAAATAAAAACAAAAAAGTTAGAAGATGAATGTTCCCCGGTAAGAAATCAAGAATTGTTTTCTGATGAGAAGATGAAGCTAGAGAAAGAAATTGATAATTTGAATAAATATCTTGAGTAAGAAAATAATAATAATAATCATATGGAAGTTAACCTAGAAGCAACAGGAGAAGAGTTAGAACTTTTCCGACAAAAGTTATCTAAAGCTAAATTGAGGAATACAAGTTTCAAAAACACTATCACTAAAGTTAGTGAAATTTCTCGTAATGAGAAACCTAATAATGTTCAAAAAAATTACCTTAAAAAGGTGATAAGTAAGATGGAATTGTTTCTAAAAATAATAAATATGGTAAAGTCATGTATGTGACCAAAACTAACAAGGCTGGGAATTCAGAAGTTACAAAATACCCTGAGTCTGAAAATGTTTCTAAAAATTTTTAATCGTGAAAGGTCTCAAATACTTCTGAATATGACAAAGGTAAAAATAGAAAGAAAATCAGATTGATAACAGAAAAAAAATTATCATAAAATAAAGACAATAAAGTTTCTGAGAAATTTATTCACAATTCCAATCAATATGGAAGTTTTAAAGGAAAATATTATTTCTATGGATATTTATTGTATTGTGGGGGGGGTTGAACATATGAAAAACCAGTTCTGGTTCAACCAAAAACATTTAAATTATCCCACAGGTTATGTAAGGTAAAGGTTGAGGGAGATTCAATATCCTCAAAGAAATAATTCTGAGAAAGTTATTATAAAGAAACCTAAAAATGTTTGAGTAAAGATTGAAAATAGGTTCCAAACTATGGAATTTTTTTTTGAAATGTGTGAAAAAACTCAAAACCTTGAAAACGGATTCCTTGTTTTGTTACCACTAAAACAAAATTTTCTAAACAATTCTCAGATTCCAGATGTTTTTGAAGTTAATAAAAATAGATATGTTGAGTCCTAAAAGAAAGAATTCTTAGTTATCTTGCTAGAACACATTTACTTGGAAAGGAAATTAGAAGAATAAAAAAAATCAGCGAAATAAGATAGGAAGAAACATAATTTTAAAGATATAAGAAATGTTGATAAAAGGGTATCCATAGATTGTGTATATTATCAAGAAAGTAATGATATCAAAAGTTTTTAAACTATCTTTCCAGAAAAAAATATAGGAATGGAAAACATGGTACAAACTGATGAAGAAAATATAGAATCCTCATCAGAAGATTCTATAGATAAGAAGAATGTTGTTACAAAATCTGAAAAGGTTGAACATATTGAAGAAAGCACACTCAATGAAAAATCCAATAAAAATAATAATAATTCAACACTGATAAAGGACTCTCAGTCTGATTTTTCTTTATAAAGAACAATCGAGGTTTTTCCTTATTCCCAAAAAAAATATTTGTATACATATGATAACTTGCAGGGAATTAAAGGGGTGTAAATAAGAAAGCTGGAACTAATGAGTCTCTTACTATTCTTATAAAATAAAGTAATGAGGTTATGAGAAATAAGTTTTGTTTTTATACACCTAAACTTTATGATATGTTTTTTGAGATGGGTGTCGGTTACTTTTATCTTAAAAAAATCATTCAAGGACTACCCCAATAAAGATAATGTTTAATGAATTAGGAAAGGGTATTGCATGAATGTTTTGTTATGGAAAACATTGATCACCTTGATTATACACTCTTTTTTTCTATATAGGGTTCACCCACGTAGACTTAGAGTAGATTAGTTAAAGTTTCTCTGTTAAGAAACTCATGTGATACCTATGTTGAAGAAAAATCACAATCCCTATAAATTATATCATTGGTGAGAAACTTTTTAGGATGGCCCCTTTAAATTTTATTGTTAATAAATGGGAGAGATAAGAGAAAGGGTAAGAGTTAAAATAAATAGGTGGATAAATAAATAAATAGAGTGAAAAAAAGTGATAAAAGAAAAACAATACATCTTATTGTTTTCAAGTGGTTTAAGTGGTTGAAGTAGGTATTGAAAACAAATAAAAATGGGGAGATTTTTAAGGACAAGTTTTGTTTTGGTTGTATTTGTTTTCAATCGATCAGTATTTTGAATAAAGAAAGAACTGGTGAGAAAGGTGATGGATAGAAATTGTATTGATTATTGTTTTCAAAAGAATTAGACTAGCTCTTTCAAAAGAGTCAGACTCACCATGGGTCTATAATGGGATAATATCATAATGATTAATTAATCATGATCTAGAATGAGATAATTAATCACATAGAGAATGTATCTTGCTAGAAGTAAATGGTCATCAAATTCACTTTGGATCTAGTATGAAAGAAGTGATCGTATCAGAGTATGCATGACTAAGATAAAATAAAATGTAATGACGCTTTGAGGATTTTTATTTCACATAAATCATAAGTTAATTGAATAAATTATGATGTAATATTGATGTAAGAAAATGGAAAAAAATTATTCAAAATCGTACCCATATTTATTATTTTTGGGTGGAAGAGAAGAAAGGGATGTTGTCGATCAAAAAAGAATTATACCTAGTACAATTAGATTTAGGAAGTGTAGAATCCGAACATTGATCATATGAATAATAAAACTTTCGTACCCTGAATGACCATACTCAGGCTTAGAAAGAAAAAGATCATACCCAAAATGATCATTATCAGAATGATTGTACCCATCCCAATAATACTTATAAAGACTGTACACTGGACAATCCTACTCAAGATGAGATGGATGGTTGATGTAATTATTGAAGTAAGATATAGATGAACTCTAATTTGTTTTTAAATTCCTTTATCAAGTGGGTCAATAGTTGAATTGCTTTGTTTTTCTATTCAAGTTAATTTTCAAGTTGATCAAAATAAGAGGAGAAGAAGAAGTCTTGTATCTCAACTAGGTTAAGAGAAAAAGTGAAGAAATGAAGGAGATGATGTGTTTCAATTGTGTCAAGATTCATTGTATCAGGGTAGAATTGTTTTATATTTCCAAGTGGTTCAAGAGAATAATTGAAGCTAAATTGAATTAAAAATGGAATTTTTTGAATGAATTATAAAGGGGGGTCTCTACATTCAAAAGAATTATCATATTTAGAATTCATAAGTGATATCAATTTCTTCATACACTTTCATACAATTGGTACAAATCTTTGTATTGAAGAAATCTAAATCCAAAAATTAGACTCATATATTAAAATAAGACTGGTAATTGAAATGAGAGTATGAATAAGAAGTGATGATTTTAGAAGAATCAAGAAGCTTTGAGAAGAGTTTATGAAGTCAAAATACACCCAAGATTTTAGAGTAAATTAATATTACGATGAATTTTATTAAGTGTGGAAATTTTTGGGATTCATTCCAAATCCACCCAAGGGTAACCTATAAAAGGATAAAATTACATTGTACTTTTCAACTAACTGATATACTATTCATGAGAGAGAAGATTCGAGTTTTTAGGGAGAGAAATATGTTTTCATATTCACTTTTGTTGTAGAAGTTTTTTATGGATAAGTGAAAGAGAAGAGAAAAGATCACAGTGTTGTATTTAGTTGATCATCATACTCATTGATAATCGTACTCAAATTATTACCGTATTTGGATTTTCAATTGTATTTGGATAATCATCGTATCGGGCTGGATTAATTGGATAAGGATTCATATACTAGGAGTTTCGGACTAAGGAAGAAGGAGAATTGAAGTGGTGCTGATTCAACTATATCATATTCAATCAAAGTTACAATTTTTTATTAGGGAGAATCATACCTGGAAGAATTGTACAAATAAGAATCATATTGGGAGAATTGTACTCGGAGGAATCGAACTGGGAAAGACGTACTTGAAAATCAGATTGAGTTTTCATAAGAAAGTCTAGAAAGTTCTTATTATCTTCTGGGTATGAAATTGAAGATGTGTTTTCAATTGAATACATTTGTGAAGTTGAAAAGAAGTACAGATAACATGAGTTGTTACAAAAACTTTTTATTACCCTATTTTTGATAAGAGGGTGAACGCGTACTTTTGTATTGTCTTCAAAGTACTACATGAGTGAAAGGATATATCATACTAGTTGTAATATAAGGATTATTTTCTAGTGGATTGTATGTTATTCGATTATCTTCAAACCATTCCAAGTACATAGTTATTCCTATTGAATAGTGAACATTTTAATTACTTTTTTTCCTATAGATGTGTGTTTGAATTATTTTCAGTAGGGAATAGAATCTTTAATAGGAGGAAAAGGTTATTTCAATTTTAAGGAAACATAAAAGAAAAAGTATCACTAATTCACCCCTTCCACCAATCAGTGATACAATTGTCCTGACTGGTCACTTACAAAATTTACAATATAAAAGTTTAATTTATATCATGAATGTGTGGTTTATAGATTGTATAGATGGTGTTTTATGGCTTATATGTGGCGAAGGACAAAGCATGAAATGATCTTAAGACATAATAAGGGGATTTATAGTGTAAGTTAATTTCATCTAGAGGAGCCATGTTTTTTGGTAGAAATGGGATACATGAACTAAGTTTGGTTCTTATATATTGTAATCCACATAGCCCATAGAAATTATGACATAAATTTGTAATTTACATTGTAAAATGGGTGGCTCCTAGGATGTTTATAAGTTTTAATTCATCCATTTTTCATCTCATTTGATCGTTTATTCCTCTCATTTTGTGGAATAACCCTAGTGGATTTGGGATATCTTCTAACCAATCTTACCTTTCTTTGATCCTTGAGTTCTAATGGTTGAGTTTTGGTGATATAAGGTTATTTATTCTCTTTTTATCCATTTTTTCCTTCCATTCATTTTCATGGATTCATTGTAATGTTGATGATTTTAGCTTGGTGTGTGTTGATCCACGTTTTAATAGCACATTTTTATGATATAGGATAATCCATGGTTTCCATGTGTGGTTGTGGTTTCTGTCTATTTCTTCTTCACCCTATGGTATACAGTGAGTCATAAAAGCTTCTTTGAGGTATGGAATCCTTGTTCTCTCACTTATACATGCTATGTTTTGGGATCACATGGTTTTGTTTCCCTTTGGGTATATGTAAAGGGTCAGAATAATAAATAAAATTAATTTTCATAACTAAAATTGATTGGATTGTGAATAAATTTTATGTTTTAGCTGCTTTGATATTGTTTTTGATGTGTTTATATATGATATTTCCCTTGTTAAAAATATCAATTGCTGGAATACTTATATGCATTTTATAAGAGATGTTGTGATAAACCTTTTTTTTCATATTGTTTGATCACACCCTAATTAAAAGGATAAAGAACCTATATATGGATAATAAACTGGTTACCTATGGAATTTGATTTGTGTGATAATACCCATGCTAACTAATGAAATAATGTGATAAAGTCCATTGAATAAATTATCAAAGTTGAGATGTGTTTTTTTTATGTGTGTTTGTGTTAATTGTATTTCCCTATGTAGTTTGGTTTATTGTGTGGTGGTGGAGGTGACCGGCTGGGAAGTGTGATGTATAGGGATGTGATGTGGTGGTTGGTCGACATGGATGCAATGTGGTAAATTTTTTGATGTGGTAAATTGTGTGATGTGGTGCATAATAGTTATTTTTTCAATGGTGATGATGTGTGGTGGTGATGTGTGGTTGTTTTTTTGGAGTTTGTATTGTGGGATGTGGTTGGGATGTGTGATGTGTGGTTGTTTTGGTGAGATGTCTTAGTCGATGTGTCACGGGTATGATGGTGGATGCATGGTGTTGTAGTGATGGTTATATGAGTTGGGATAGTTGTGGTGATGCTTGGATGTATTTGTTACCTGGTAATCCATGGAATTAAATTAGGATTCTAAATGAAATAAATAATAATGGGATAGAAATTATTATATAGTAAATGTCTTAAATAAGTGAGATAAATGAATGGGATAAATAAATGTGAATGAAGTGTCTTAGTAAATGAAATTTAGTGCATCTTGATTAATTTGAATATGGTGGAACTTTTAAATGAGAGTGGAAGAAACCGGTAGTTGAAAGTTAGAGTGTGTGGATTTCATGGTGGTTATGTGGTGTGTTTCATTTAGCGGTGGTAGTAGTTGATGCGTGGTATGGTGGTGGTGATGTGGTGAGAACTAATTCAATTGATGTGAACTCATAGTTTGGGTTTTGTGCGCTATCTATATATCATGTATTTTTATTTTGTTTCTATACATTCCCCCACCGAATTTGGATAACCTTACCAATGATCATAGGTTATGGGTTTCAGGTGTTTTCCTCAATATTCAGGTTAGTGGTGATATGGATAGCTAGCTTCCCCCTCTTCCCAAATCTTTCTACAGTATTAGTGATGATATGGGTTGGTGTTGTAGATTGTGTAGTAATGTTGTCCCAAGTGTATTCAGATAAGACATGATGTGATGAGGCAATGATGTGATGGGATATTTTTTAGGGGTCATGCATAGTAGGAGTAGGGTATGAGGTTGATTTCCTTCATGTTCACGATACCCAACTACTTTGGTTATGTGATGTGGAGTGATGGCTCATGTGTATATGGGCGAGATATGGTGTGATGGCCTAGGTGTCGGTGGGAAAGATGTGATGTGATGATTAAAGATGATATCATGGGATTCTAGACCTTGTGATGGTGGGGTAGGTAGAGATTCATATCGACACACATCATATATGGATTTATGTGTGATGTGATATATATAGAAGCTATAGGAATATAGGAAGTTCGATGTTGGGGCATGAGAGCAGCAATTTAGTGGGGAAGTGGCATCATGTAACCTTTCTTTGTTATGATCTTGATTCCATATTATTATACTGGATGCATGATTTTCTGATCAAACCATGGTGAGTCTGGGATTGGTTAGTTGACCTATTCAGTTACTTGTTGGTTTTTCTATTTTTTCACTAGTGCATTGTCATGATCTTTTCACATGGTCACTTGAGACCTTGGTAATAATCCTATTTAGTATACTTATATTCTTACCCTATATATATAAACTATTGTTTAGGTTTACAAGAGGACTTTAAAGACCTAGTTGGACATTATTAGCTTGGTTTTTGGAGATATTGTTGAGTTGCTTCTATAGGAATTTACTTTTGGGTATTTTACTATGAGACTTTTATTTGTATCTAGTGATATTGTACATGAATTTTTGGTATGGTTATGGGTTTATATTATATTATATGTTGGATTTTTTTGTTTATATTTATCCTATGTTTTTATTATATAGTTTATATAGGGTAATTCCATCAATATGTGAAATTTATATACCCTCTGTTCTTGTCGCTATCCTAGGTCCTACTAGAGGTGGGACTCAGGGGTCATTATCTCTCTTCATTCATTTCAATCCTAGAAAATATATATTTTGATGGAGGTTTCATGATAGAGTGGTATCAAATGAATTTTGAGATATAGTATGGAGTTTGGATTTAGTCACTATGATATTTTCATAGATTGGTAGGGAAATGGTACAAGTTGATCTTGGTGCATGACATAGGATAAGGAGATCGGTTAAGACACGAGATTTTAGAGCCCCCTATGATCCAATTCATGGATTATATGCTTATTTAATTACTAAGTGAGGTGGGCCTACTTTTATGATAGAGACCTGGTATAAGGATCTAGCCTTAAAACATTACATAATCTTGAATTAAATGAATAATTCAAATTGAGGATATTTTCAGGTTTAGAGTTTTAGAGAATTAGGACATAACTATTACATCTCAATGATTACAAAGTAGACACATCTACTCGGTTTCCATTTTTTCACAAAATAAAAACTGTTGAACAAAATAGTCATGTCTAGTTCCATGTTTTAGACAGCATGACATTTCATTGATCCCATCCTAGAGCCTATTCCACTTTAAGTCCTGTGGAAAACATTTCAAAAACTTTGGATGAGCATAAAAATCTCAGTAAGGGTTATAACATAATGAAAGGAAACATTAACCCATAAAAAATACAAATCGATGAAACCATAATTTTCAATCATAACATACCTTTTTAAATCATAATATTTATGAATAAAACATAGTAATCACAATTCATAAATTTAACTTAAGGCATACATAACATAATTACATTGTAGCTATCATAGCTACATAGGGAGTCACATTTGGAATACCCATCACAGTATATTCCCAAAATATCTCTGGAGAAACATTCACGTTTACCTGCTTCACATTACCCAATGCATTGGAGATCTATCTCAGGCTCACCCGCCCTAGGTTTATCATGGAACCACCCTTATACGTAAGAATGTCCAAGAACCATAACATAATCATAACACATAACTTAAGCATAAATGAAAGATAACATTCCCACATTGCAATAACAATATAACATTTTAAGATATTGAAATAATAAATCCATTATTAAAAAAAATCAATACAAAAATACATAAAAATAGTGTATGGTATTTATTTTTCTTTTGAAAACATTATGGCTTGTTAAGGAATCCATAGATCAAATAATACTCGTGGCGGCGGAAAAGGTCATTTTCACTGCTTATGTTAAAAAAAGAAACATTCTTTTTTATGGTTTAGTAAAACGCTTCTTAGAGAAATGATTCCCATTGAATGAAATGAAAATTCAAAATGGTTTTATACACCATATAAAATAAAGTCATGTAGAAATCAAAAGACGCCTCAATGAAAGGATATTGAGACAAAGTCCCATACAAAGAGGGTATCCTTAGATTAAGGATAAATCAATTACATAAATATGTGTGACAAATATAAATACACCCAATATAAGTGGATATTAATTGTAAAACAATCATAGTTCATCCACACATATTCATAGCATGAAATAATCAAGAAGTAGAGGTTTAACCCAAAGAATTGAAATTGGGTTAAGAAGTTCCCTTACAGAAATTCGACAGCCTAACGGCGTCACTTTAAAATTCAGAAAATGAGTTGATGAGAGATAAAAATTGTATCAAATCACATAAAATTTACATAAATAAGGATATATAAGAACATATCCCAATATAAGAAGATTTAAATTAAAATACCTAACAAAAAGAAGTCTTTTAAAAAGAGGAGGGTGAAAGGTTCCCTTACCGATTTGGGTAACTTTCGAAACGTACACCCCATGAAAGAAGGATCAAAAAATGAATATTTAAATACCCATAAATTAAATTATATTACATAAATAATTCAATAATGGGCAGTACACACACCATAAAAAATTAAATAGTGGCAAATTTAGCATGAATCTCATGGGAATAACAGTGAGATGAAAAACCCCTTACCTCGCTGTAATCAATCGAGTCGTATGACCAAAAGATAATAACCACCAAATGAATTACAGAACACCATGAATATAAATAGAATCATGATAATATATATCATTGGTAAGTACACAATACACCACATTCCATAAATAAGTGGCGAACAATGGAAACATCACGGAATTAAAAGTGAGATAATAAATCCCTTACGAAAATTCGGTAGCCTAACGGCGCCACTTACAACTTAAAAAAATGGATTGATGAGATAAAATAGGGTATTTCATCATATTAAAATAAAAAGAAAAGTAATATGAATATAAAATATCATCCCCCAACATAATAAATAGGAGCTTAAAATAAGTGACATAAAAGAGAGTACTTAAAAGAAAGAGAGAGGTGGGATCCCTTGCCTCATGTTTGACTTGTCTCGTTAATTCTTTATATTCCTGAATAATAAACTTAGGTAAATTTATAATTTCTTAATAACTTTCTTTCATGTTTATTATTAAATTAATATCACATATTATCACGTTATAATAATTAGTTAATTATGTGAGGTCATATTAGACGTTTTTGTCGATGTTCGGTGCAAGAGTAAAAAATAAACATGTTTGAAGAGAATTGTCCATGTAGTTATAAGTACATCATCTCAAGAATGGTATTAATGATTTAAATATCATATATATCTAATAAATATTAATTTTATACTATTACATAACATTTGGAGATAAAAAATGAAATGCACCGTTCATGGAGACGGTAGGTCGTACGTACGCATGAACGCTTCTTTCATTTCTTTGTCATATTAATGGAATTAAAAATAAATGAGGGATATATATATTATAATTATAGTATAATATATATGTTATATAGTTCACATAAGTACATTAATTTCATTCTTTATACATTCCATGTATTGCATGAACGAGTCACATTACTTGAGGGGGTGGTAGTCTACACTTCCTCAAATGAAATTATCGCAATTACACGACATGAAAAGCATAATGATATGATTTAAACATAAAATAAAGAATAATATAGAGAAAATAAATACCATATATATCATATATAAATGTATTGACATCTTAATGGCCACCATGAAATGTGTTTGGAGAAGATTGAACAATCATCGTTTCGTGAGGCAGTAATTCACCACCCACAGAAACAGTATGTTCCTTAACCATTAGACGGGTGTGTGTGTAAGTGTAAATCAAATACTCCTAATAAAAACATCCTAGTATATTGAGGATAATTTTTTTATTATGTAATCAAAGAATAATAATATTAGGGGGAGTGAAGAAGGAAAATACAACAAAGTATTTTGAGAAAAGGTGTTGCCTCTAAATCGGGTAACTTCTTTTGATTTGAGGAAAAGGCTCTCTTGAAAATAATTCTTCCCAAAGTAAGGCTTCTAAGAGGAATAGAGGGATTTGGAGAGATAATATGAGCAGAGTTTGGATGATAAAATGGCTTTAGAGTTGTGGGTAAGGGGGTAGAGGTGAGGTATTTTTATAAGAGGGAGGAGGGTCACTTTTGGAAAGTCTTGAAATGTTACTTTATTATAAAATGGTTTTCGGATTTTAAATGTCTCACAATGATATATTTAGAGGATAAGGTGATCAGGGTTCTATGTCCACCCATCCAATAGGTTTTAGACAATTTTAATCCTTAGATTTTACCTTATCTTTTCATTTTATTTAAATCATTCATTAATGAGGTAATCACTGCATCATCATAGTGTCATAAATAAATTTATTTATTTAATGTCTAAAAATTATAAAAAAATTTACCATGATTTAGGAAATATTTTTATCTTTCTGATGAATATTTATATTAAAAAATATAACATATATAAACCCATGTCAAAATTGTTTTAGTAAAACAGTACATGTTTGTGACATTTTTATTTTTACTTTAAATAAAAAGTTATTAATGTCATTATCATACCCAAGTGGCTCCATGGGGCCCCCAAATTGACCCATGTATTTTCTTGGTCATCCATGACTCATAAAATAAGTTTAGGACATGTTTCAATGTACTTTTATATTTTTATAATATTATTTTTACCTTAAATTACCCTAATTACCTTTAATCACGGTTAATAAAACTCAAAAGTTACTATTCACCAAAAATTATTTGCATCTCATTGAACCACATTATACATAATAATGACAACCATGTATGTCTGATTTTTGAAATTAAATTCATAGAAGCGGTAAAATTTCATTTAAACGAAAAATCAGTTTTTTAACTACCACTTAGTGGTTTCACTATTCATCAAAAATTGATGTTTTCAGAAAAATACAAAAAAATAACCCTAAGATATACTTGATATTACAAATTCAAAAATTATGTCCATTTTACCAAATTCAAAACATAGAAGTTGCATTAATTAATTTTATAATTAATTCCCGCTGTCAAAACAAATAACGTGTTTTTAAGAAACAATATCTATCAAAAGATTGACACTTGTTTATGTCCAATTTCAAAGTGAAATTAATTCCAATGACCACCATTGGATTAAATGGTAAAAATATATTTTAATTACCTTTTAAACCCAATTAAAAATATAATCTAACCATATAAATATATTAGATTAAAAGGAGGTTTTGAATTAAAATACAACATTTCTCACTATTCATAAAAAAATGAACTTTATTTGAAAAATAAAACAAAATTACACAAAGTAAATTTTGATGTCCTGATTCTAAAGAAGGATTTTATTTTTTCAAATATAACATATAAAATTTACAAAAATTATATTTGAAAAGGGTTCTCCATCAAAAGGCGGTTAATCGACCTTTTAAAGAACATTAGAATATTTATGCTTAAAAATCGAATTATTTTCTTATTTTAAGCCTCTAACTTTTATTGTAAAAATATTTAACAAAAATATATAATCATTTTGTAGTTAGTTATGTTCATTTCCTCCATTATAATGGCTAGGCGTTAAATACCGTTTAAAATAATATTATTATATTATTAGTGTGCAACGTAAGATTTCAAAGAAACTCGTTGCATTTTGGGTACGCAATCAAACATAGATTTACCTTTAAAGTAATATTAACATTTTATTCACAAATATTAATAAATATGAAAATGTCATATTCTTTATTTACCTGGGTTGTTACACCTGGGAGAGGTACATGCATCGTGATTGATTATGTTCGTGTTTGAATTGGGTTTTTGTGGGAAAATAAAATGAATTGAATAAATAGTCTGTAATAAAATTTCATGCTATCTGGATTAAGATGTTTTCCATGCTTTTAGGGAATAGATCCTAGTCATTTTCTATGTGTGGCTCATGTAATTGAGGTTTAGTATGATGACATGATTGATCATTAGAGTATTGATTCAACATAGGAGGATGAGGAATGGCAGCAGGATTTGGGTGCTTTTCAGTGGAAGAGTTTGGGAAATTAAGAGGGGAGTGTCTTGGATATGGAGATAGAGCACGAATTGAAGGATCCTGAGATCACTTATGGTCTTATCTGATCATGGGATAAGTTCTGGGTACCATTGGAAGTTAGTTTTGGGGAGCTGTGAATCAGTGGTTGATGTCGTTTCTTGGTGACTATAAGGAGGAGGATGTATTGTGGCCATAATTTTATAAGGATATTCATTTGGAATTCCTATCATTGATGATTAGGGTAGGAAAGAGGAAGGAGCTTCTATCCCTTCATTAGGGAATACTGAGTGTGTAGGATATTGGGATAAGTTTTAAGGACCTAAAATACTTTACTTCAAATGTTTTTTTGGATGAGTAGTTTAGAGTGTTGTTTTTTAGGACTCTTTGTTCCCAGTGATCAGGTATACGGTCACTCCATTTACACTACCTATATATCTAGAGGTATAGAAAAAGGTATAGGTTATTTATTGGATGATTTATCTAGGATTTATTCCTTAGGAGAGTAAACATAAGATTATCTTTAGGATCGGGGCTTTTGGAAGTGGTCCATGGGTGTTCAAACAGTCGGGATTCCTTCTAGTTGGGAGCTGACCATGGAGGATATATTTTAATCCTTATGGGGTAGGTGGATTCTAAGAACCTATTAGAGGAATTATGTTTTTATGATACATATATAGTGGCATGGGAATATTAGGGTTCAATTTCTAAATACTTCAAGAGAACAGTATCAAGTGGGTGTTCAGGCCCCTTTTTGCCTACAGAAACTATTTCCTTTGAGGAAGTTTTAGCAGTAGGGGCCACTGGTGCCTGTTTAGAAGCTAAGAGAAAACAGGGATAAAAGAGTTCATCCTCATGATGGTCCCCATAAATAGGGACCTAGACCAGAGTGTGTTTTTTTAGTTTGAAAGCAAATAGGTATAGGATTTGGGAGTTCTTAGATGCACTAGTTAGAGGTATCATCACTAGCAGGGCCAGGGGTTGTCTATGGTATGATCAGTTTATCATCTACCCTTTCTTGTGCTTTATTTGATTCAAGAGACTCACACTCCTTTGTTTCTCTTGATTTGTTCCATGAAGTAGTAATGTTTTTGGAGATACTTTCAATACCCTTTTGTTATGTATGCTTATTATAAGTCATGATACTTTGTTTGATATGTGTCGGGATGTAGTCTGGTGATAGGGTAGCACCAGTCCATGGGATATTTCCTCTTACTAAAACTACAGTCATGAATTCATCGACTGATTCTAGAGGTAAGTTTCATTTTCTAATGTGGAGGCCCAGCTAGTGGAATTCTTTGGGGAGTGAGGTTATTATATGGATGAAAAGAAATTGGGGCCTATTTGGTATCAGGTGGTGAAGCTGTCAATGGAAGCTAATCTATAGGATGTTCCAATGGTTATGGAGTAGTTTTTTGGATGTTTTCCTAGATGATGTTATTTTAGTACACCCTCATTGTGATTTCGAGGTTATAGGTGCATGATTTAATGTAGAGGGGTTTTATCTATCCTATTGTATCTCCTTGGGGTAATCTAGTGTTATTCTTCAAGAAGGAGAATGGTAGTTTGAGTTTGTGTGTAGACTATTGAAGGTTGAATCAGGTGATGATCAAGAACAGTTACCCTCTTCTGATGATTGATGATATGTTTGACTAGAATAGGGGATATAGTTGGTTTCTAAAGGTTTAATTGTGGTCCGAATATCACCATATGAGGGTGAATTATGAAGATATTCCGAAGACTACCTTCAAGTCCAGGTATGGGAACTTTGAGTTCATGGTCATGTTATTCATTGTCATGAATGTACCAGTTGTGTTCATAGGTCTCATGAACTCTATGTTCTATAATTTCTTAGACCAATCCGTAATCATATTCATTAAATATATATTGATCTACTTGAAGTCATATAAGAGTCTCATCAATCATCTCTGAGCTATTTTCCAGGTCCTTTGACACCACCATCTTTTTGGAAATTTGTCCAAGTGAAAGTTCTGGATATGAAAAGTGTGTTTCCTTGGACATGTGGTGTCTCGTAAGGGTGTGTTCATAGACTTTTCAAAAAATGATGTTGTTTTTTCTTGGGTACCTCCCATGAACAAGGTAAAGGTTCATAGTTTTTTTGGGTCCTGTAGGTTATTAATGGAGTTTTGTACCTGATTTCTCTCAAGTTACATTCCCGCTGACCACGTTAACTAGGAAGGACTGGGATTTTTTTGTGGAATGATAAATGTTGGGTAGAATTTGATTACAAAAAATGATAACTTGGTAAGTGCTCGAGTTTTTCAGTTTCCTAAGGAGGGTGTGTTGTTATAGGTTTTTTGTGACGCATCCCTTATAGGAATGGGATGTATATTGATTCAGTAGATATTGGTGATCTTTTATGGGTCTAAGTAGTTATATCTTCATGAGTATTATTATTCCACCCATGATCTAGAGTTGTATAGAGTTGTTTTTTCACTAAATTTGTGGTTACATTACCTAATCAGTGAGTGTTTCATGGTTTTCATAGACTAAAAGAGTCTAAAATATTTCTTTTCTCAGTGATATTTGAACCTATAGAAGTAGAGCTGGATACAGTTTCTCTAGGAATTATATTTTGAGATATCTTACACCTCGATAAATGGGGATAGTATTTCCGATCTATTGATTCATAAGTCCTAAGGAGATGTGGTCTAGGAATCTACAAATATTTCGAAATAGATTAAGGATCTTGCAGTGATGCATATTGAAATTGGAGAGAGTAGTGTCCATGGTTGTCTTTATCAGATGACTATGAAGTCATCCTTGATGCGGTAGGTGTAAGAGTTTCAGTGGGTATACTTGTAGGTGGATGTGATGTGTGACCATGTTGGCCATGGTGATGCTCTTGAGGGGTGGTCAGAGGATGGTTAGAATCATGTGTTGTTTCAAAGGAGGTTGTTTGTTCCATTGGTAGTGTGAGAGGTAGTTCTACATGATTTTCACATCTCACCCTTAGTGATATATCCCAATGTGATAAATATTTTTTATTCCTTGAGGATATATCTTTGATGATCATAGATTAAATGGTCAATGGAAAAGTTTGTGGTGTGGTGTCTAGTTTTTCAAAAGGTGAAATTAGAGAACCATGTTCCTAGAGGTTTTTCTCAATTCTTAGATATTATTTAGTGGAAATGTGAGGACATATTAATGTACTTAGTCACTGATTCACCCTGATCTCAGGGAGGTTATGATGTAGTTTAGGTGATAGTGGACCGGCTGACAAAGATGGCTCATTTTCTAGAAATATTTTAGTCAATCTTCATGGATGTCTTTTCAATTTGATATGTGGAAGATGTGGTTAGGATCCACATGGTACTAAGTACCATCATCTATGATTGGGATCCTTGTTTTACCATATGGGTATAGAGGGGATTTCAGCATTATTTTGGCTCCCAATTTCTCCTTATCACTACTTTACACCCTCATACAAATAGGAATATGGAGTGTACCATTCAAATGTTATAGGATATGTTGCGAGATTGTGTCTTGGAATTTGGTATATTTTGTGTAAGGAACCTTCCATGGGTTGAGTTTCTATACAAAAATATCAATCACTCGTCCATTGGCATGGATCTGTTTGAGGAATTGTATGGATGGTCATATCATTCTTTATTGTATAGGAAAGAGGTTGAAGAGTCAATAATTCTTGGTCCTGATGTGGTGTAGAGCATGATAAAGAAGATCTAATTGGTTCTAAAGAGGATGAGAGTGGTTTAGGATCATCAGAATACCCATGCTAATCATTGGAAGAGGCCCATAGAATTCAAGGTTAGAGACCAAGTGTTCTTGAGAGTCTCCCCTCGGTGAGGGTAGTAGAGGTTTGGTAAGGGGAGTAAACATTATCCCTAGTTTATTAATCCCTTTGAAGTGCAATTTCATGTTGTTGAGGTGGAATATTGGTTGTCATTAACACCAAAAATGGTGAGGAATCTTCAACGTGAATCATCTTTTTCAATATCTTCACAACAAATCCCACATCATCAATTTTGGGGAGTTGGATATCGAGGATGATGCATCATTCATGGAGTGGCTAGTAGAGATCCAAGATCATCGATAGAGGGTGATTTATAGATTAATAATTCCCTTGGTTCATGTTTTGTATAGGTATGGCGTCCTAGAGGAGAGTACTTTAGAGTGAGAGATGTAGATGCATGCCCAGTACCTGGAGTTTCTTTGAGCTTTTTTTTGTTTTTCTTGTGATGTGATGTTTGTATCTTTATGTTTTATGGGATGTGATTTTACTTAATTTTTAGATTTTGATAAAGTTTCTAGCATATGTAAAAGGGAAAACATTATACCTAATCAAGACACATTACACAATGACATGATTAAAACCATACTGGTGATTCAGTTTCACCCAAAGCAGAGAATATCTTGACATGATAGATACAATTATTTAATTTTTGTGCTCAAGGAAGTTATTGTGTTGTTTGTAGAAGTGGTTGGTTTGGGTTTTACATAGTTTTAGATATTTTTATATATGGATGTTTGTAAGGGAGGTGGTTTATCGCTGGTGTCAGATGATATAGTGATGTTCCTGGTGAGAGATAGTGATGTGGTTGTGTGAAATGTTTTTTGAACATTTTAGTTGGTTTTGTTTGGATCTTGGTAGCATTTGAAGTGTAACGACATCCTTGAGAGGTATCTCATGGAATGGTTGTTCAAAACCCTTTCATTTTCATTGAGTTTGGTTTTTATTCTTGAGGAAGATAATTTTTTGATAGGTGACTAATGTAATGGTTTTTTCTTTATTGGACCATTACTTTGATGGTTTTTTGGTTGGAAAGTGTTTGGAGTATGTCCCAGAGAGTTTGGAGGTGTTGGAGTTGTATTTGTGTAGAATCAAGGAAATTTACAATGTTGAAGTGGAGTTTACATCGTGAATGTGTGGTTTATAGCATGTATAGCTGGTGGTTTTGGATTGTATATAGTAAAGTGAACACCATGAAATAATTTTACTCTATAAGAAGTGGATTTATGGTTTAAGTTAATTCCAACCTAAGGTTCCATTTTTTTCATGAAAAAGGGAATCACAGCCTGAGACTGGTTCTAACGGATGTATATACATGGATACCATGGAATTTATACTGTAAATTTGTAATTTACGCTTTAAATTTAGTGCCTCTCAGGATGTTTATAATTTTTCATTTGACCATTTTTCTTCACATTTAGTCATTTTTACTCATTCTTTGTTGAAAAAAACTGATCATCTTTGAGGGATATTCTATTCCATATTACCTTTCTTCGATCCTTAGGTTCTGATGGTTGAGTTTTGGTGATCTGAGGTGAGTTCTTCTCCCTTTTCCATTTATTCCTTCTGTTACTTTTCAAGGATTCACTAGGGTGTTACTGGTTTTGGTTATGGGTGTGTTAATCCTTATTTTGATAACCCCTTAGTATGCTCCAAGATGATCTATGGTTTTGGTGTGTGATTGTGTTTTCCAATTGTTTCTTCTTCACCCTATGGTGTGTAGTGAGTCAAAAAATATTCTTTGAGGTAGGGAATCCTCATTCTCTCTCTTATACATGCTATATATAAGGGTCACATGGTTTTCTTCCCTTTGGTTATATTTAAAGGTTCATAATAATAATTATAATTAATTGGAATAAATTAAATTTATGGAAATGGGTAGAAATCACATGTGTTAGCTTCTTTGATATTGTTATTGATGTGTTTATGCCATATGTTTCACTTACTAAAATAATGGTTGTTGGAGTCCATTTTTGTGCCATAGATGAGATGTTGTGATAAAAAAAATTGTTATTGTTTTATCTCACCTTGAATAAAAGGATAAAGAAATTATATATGAATAACAAATTAGTTTCCCATGTATTATGGTTTTTGTGATAATACCTATGATAAATAAATAAATAATATGATGAAATTCATTGAATAAATTATAAAACCTAGGATGTGTTGTTGTGTGTGTGTTTGTGTATGTTGTATTTACTTGCGTGTTTTGGGTTGTTGTCCATTGGTGGAGGTGATCAATTGGGTTGTGTGATGCATGGGGTTGTGATGTAATGGTTGGTCAGTATGGGTGTGATGTGGTCAGTTGTGTGGTGTGGGAAATTATATGATGTGGTGCACAGTGGTTGTGTTGCATAGTGGTTGTGGTGAACAGTGGTGAGGATGTTTGGTGGTGATGTGTGGTTGTTTTATGTGATGTTTTTTTTGTGATATATGGTTGGTATGTATTATGTGTGGTTTTCGTGGTGAGATATCTTGGTTGATGTGGCATGGAGATGATGATGGATGCTTGGTGTTGTAGCATTGGTTGTATGAGTTGGACTGGTTGAGGAAAGGTGTGGTTATGTTAATTTATTGGTTATCCATGGAATTAAATTATGATGTTTAATTAAATGAATAATAATGTTCTAGAAATAACTTTTTATTAAATGGGTTAAATAAGTGTGATAAATTAATGGGATAAATAAATATGAATGAAGCATCTTAGGAAAATGAAAGTTAGTGTGGGTTGATTAATCTGAAAAATAGTGAAACTTTTAAATGAGAGTGGTTTAACCTAGTTGAAAGTGTGAGTGTGTGGTTTGTGTGGTGGTTATGTGTTGTGTTTCATTTAGTGGTGGTAGTGGTTAATGTGTGGTACAGTGGTGGTGATTTTTTGTGTTCTAGTGCAGTTGATGTGAATATGTAGTTTGGGTATTGTGTGATATCAATATATCATGTATTTTTATGTTGTTTCTATATGTCCCACACTTAAGTTGGATAACCTTAAAAATTATTAGAGGTTTTGGTTTTTGGTTTTTTCCCCAAAATCTAGGTTAGTGGTGAAGCAGATGGTTGGCTACCCCCTCTTCCCCACTCTTCCTTCAGCGGCAGTGATTGTACGGGTTGGTGTTGGAGATTACCCAACAGTGTTGTCCTAGGTGTCTTTGGGTGAGAAGTGATGTGATGATTTAGTTATTTGATGTGATATATGGTGTTTTAAATCATGGTATGAGGTTATGAGGTTTATTTACTTCACATTCATGATACTCTACTAATCTGGTTATGTAATGTGGTGTGATGGATCTGGTGTCTACAGGTGAGATGTGGTGTGATTTCACTGGTGTCTGCAGTCAAGATGTGATGTGATGATTAATGATTATAGAAAAAGATATTATACATTTCGAGGGTGGGTTTGGTAAGGATTCATTTTAACCCACGTCAGATATGGATGGACATGTGATGTGATATGTATGGAAGGGATGGGATCACTTTCCATTCAACATTGGGGAGTGAGAGAGGAAAATAAGTAGGGAAGCAGTCATGGGGAACCTTGATTTATTATGATCTCTATGCTATATTATTATATTATATGCATGATTTGGTGATCGAGCCATGGTGAGGCTGGGATTGGTTGGTTGACCTGTTTAGGTTATTCTCTGTTCTATTGTTTTTTCATTAGCACGTTAGCATGTTCTTTTCACATGTTCACTTGAGACCTTGGGTGTCATCTTACTAAGTATATTTTTATGCTCACCCTACAAATATATAAACTAATTTTCAGGTTTACAGGAGTACTTTGGTGACCAATATAGACATTACTAGCTTGGATTTTATAGCTATTATTTATTCGCTACTATAAGACTTGTCTTTTTGGTATTTTACATAGATAATTTTATTTGTTTATGTTGACATTATACATGCATTGTGGAATGGTTTTGGGTTTATTTTATACTATATGTCAGAGTTTTTTTGTTTTTCTTTATCTTATATCTTGTTCTTATAGTTTATAGAGGGTAATTCCTTCAATACGTGAGATTTTTATACCCTTGGTGCTTTCCATAAACCCAAATCCTACTAGAGGTGGGACTTAGGGGTTATTATCTCTCTTCGTTCATTGCCATCCTAAAAAGGGTATTTTGGAGGGAGGGGGTCATTACACCCCTTTTTACTAATCCCAAGTTCAAATTGAAAGGACACAATTTATTGAATTTTGAAGAATGTATCCCATTGATATTTAAAAATATATATATGTTTGATAGTGTATACGACACGCAACACCGAGCCTAATAGAACCGTGAAATATTATTTTTAAAATATGCCTAATATAACCTAGCATTTAAATTGGAAGGTATAAATAGGATTAAATTGTTTATGAAATATATATATATATAAATTTCTTATTCAATATTGATAACTTTTTAGTAAATAATCACTCAATTTTTAGAAAATCCATTTTATTCTCCAAAAATATGTTTTCTTAAAAAATGTCTTGTATTGCTTTTTGGGAGAAATGTTATAATTAATTTATAAAAATTTATAAATTTTATTTGATAAAAATGATATCATTTTTTAAATCAACATATCAATGTTATCTTATGGTGAAATTTTGATATTTTTCTGAAAGTTTTATTTTTTAATGAATAGTGAAAAAAATAATTGATTTTTATTGAAAATTGTATTTTATTTTTAAGTGTTTAAAAATTCATATTCTATTTTGGATTAGTTTTAAAAATTATCTAGTTAATTTTTATTAAAAATAATTTAATTACATCCCTTTTAATGAATTTTATATCTGAAATTGGTATATAACATTTTTATACTTAAAGAGGCATTTTTTTGGAAAATCACTTTTCATCACATATTTTGGGTTGAATTTTATATTAAATTATGATAATTTTATGAATTTAATTTTGAAAAATGAATTAAATACTTGGAATTAGGAGGTACAAATTTCTTAAATTGGTCCCTTTTATTTGTATTCATTATGAAAAGTAAATATAGTAAATATTTGTTACGATAGTAAGGGTAAATCGGGTAATTAAGATTAAAAATTATATGATAATGACTAAAAATTGAACCTAAAACTCACCTTTATCATATTAGATGAGTTTATTTTTTCCATTTCCAACCATTGATCAAATATATGTCCACTTGGTTCCATGTTTCTTTGATTTAGACCTCTATAATATTTAAGTAAAAGATAATGACAAATATGTCGCTTTATTTATTTTAATAACTATAATATTTTGTGATAGGGAAAAAAATAAATTATTTTTCGTTTTAAATATTCATTTGGAATATAAATTATTTTTTTATCATGGTTTTTTTATAATTTTTTATAATGAAATAATTACCTTAAATTCTTATGCAATGTTGTCATAGTGTTTATTCAATTAATTTAAAAAAATAAATGATTTTAAAAACATAAAAAGTAATATAAATTTAATTAATTATTATGTTACATGAATTTTTTAGATAAATATAAAATTTTAGTGATGTTTTAAATGATTATATTGAAATTATATTATTTTAATTTTGTTCTAAAAGTCAAATTAAATAAATAGTTATAAAAATGACATTAATGATATTTTATAATAAATATTGTTTTATTAAATGATTTATAATTACTAAAAAACTATATTTGGACAATAAATTGGGATATGGTTGAAAATATCAACCATGGTCCATTTATTGGACAATTTTCCTTTCATGGTAACTATCTTGACCCCTAAAGAGTAAGAACTTTGTTATCACGGTAATCGTCAAAAAGGGTAAACGTGGGTTAAAAAAAGAGATAAGAGTAAAAACATAACATAAAATTGTACAAATTTTATTGGATGATATTATTTCAACCCATAATCATCCTATATTTTAAGTATATCAGTTCGGATCCTTTTTTCCAAGAAAATTAATTAATATTAATTTAATATTTTAATAAATTTCAAGTGTCCCTCCCCTCACCTATAAAAGGGTAACTCCTATACTCTTTTATTCACACTTGAAAAAGCCTTTTTTTTATAAAATACCTATAAAAATACATTCCTTACTTACCTTACCATGTCCTATAGTTCCTTTTCATTATAAAACCCTCTTAGGAAAGCTTTTGGTGTAAACCTAAAGAGGTTGTCTGAAGAAGAGGTATCGTTCTTAAACAAGCGTTTTTGTTTTATTTATTCTTACACCTACTTAAAATATTATTAAAAAATGATGATATAATAAAATAAATATATAAAATATAATTATATTTTATTATTTTAACTTTATTTCCTACATCCATCTCATCTTCCATTAAATGGGAAATAAAATCATCACTCGTGTGTACGGTGGACTACCATCTCACAAACCGATGTAATTCTTTTTCCATAATTGCCCATCAATGTTGTTTTTTAGGTTGTATTTAATGTATATATATGAAATTAATTACATATTTATCATTAAATAAAATTAATATCTCATATATTTTTTTACCTTTCCATCATTGAAAGATGAAAACAATGATCATGTGTATGTATGGATTGTCACCTCCACAAAATGATGTGATTTTTTTTCACTACCGTATCACATGAATGGTATATATAAAAGTGTATTTAAATAATTAATATGGTATTTATGATATAATTATCATTGTATAAATATAAAATAACAATTACCTTATTTCCATCATGCTCATTAAAAAAATTAAATATTACTCATGCGTCTGTATGACCTACCATCTATATGATTGTAATGTAGTTCATTTTTTAAAAACATGATTTATAATTGGTTTTAAAAGTATAATTTGTGTATTAAAATGAATATTATATAATTATTATTATTATATATATGATTAAATAATAACTCATTGACCATATTCAACCTGTCGAAGTCATTTTTGACTTTTGATCCAGATATCATCAAAACATCTAATGTGAACTTAAATGATTAATTAATTGAATATAACATGATAATAAAAAATTAAAAGGGGTAATAAAATTTAAAAAGTTTATTAACTAAATAATTAACATAAGTTTATTATTTAGTAATATAAAGAATATATGTGTTTATTTAGACTTGAGTTAAGGGACTTTCTTTAAAAAAACCTCTTTTAAGGTTTCACATCCAACTCTTTTTCTTCCCTGTCCATGTTCTTCTAAATGTTTCAAGAAAATTTTATTTATTCTTAAATGGATGATGAAGGTTATTTTTTTCCATATTTTACTTTCTTTAAAATGTTTTTAAAAATGAATCTTTTAATGTTTTATGTAATGGTCACTTTACTCTAAAAACCCTGTTTTAAAGGTTTTAAATATTTACTTTCTAAATCTTTATTTTCCATGTACATAATATTAAAAGAAATTATTTATATATTTATATGGACATAAATGAATTATAAATGGAATTTTATGTCTATTTTGACTTTATTTCAAAGTTTTTCAAAATGAATCTTTTTACATATTTTATACATAATGTTTTGATTTTCTTTACAAAAGACAAAGGGAATGTTTTATTTTAACATATACGGCATCAACAGATTTTCCAAACACCATAAAAATTATTTTATATTTGGATTTATTTATAATATTACTTGTTTTAATCAAATAAAAACCCTCTTTCCCTTTGTTCTAAGTATTTTCACAAATGGTTTTAAACATAATGGATATTTTGATATCTGGAAATGTTTTTTTATGAGTGTAAGGGGTCTCTCAAAACCAACCCTTTTGGGGGTTATGAACACTCTCTGTAAATAAATTTATCTCTCCATTTAATTATATGAATGATTCTAAATTCTGTATATATTTCTATCACATGTGTACCTAGCTTATTCTCTTTTCCTTTGATGGGGAAATACATGTCTAATGATCATTTCTCAAATATCTTCTTTAAGAAATCTCTTTTGATTATGATATAAGGTAATATTTTGAAATAAATTTTCTTTACATGGTTAATTATTAAGTTTTGGACTTATAATTTATTTCCTTTTTATGGAATTCATAATCATGAACATGTTATGGTGGTTACATCCAGATAGTGTTCCAACGGATTGGGTAAATATTTTTTTCTTATGAGGCGTTATGTATGGGATTTGGGAGTAAACCTAATCCACTATAGGGATTTTTCCACCATGTGATGTTGTCTTGGTAGTTAGACTTAACTTAATTTTATGTCATGTCTTTTTTTACTGCCTCATTTCCTATGTTTCCATGATAATATGATATCATGTTATTTATGTTATTCTCTCATATGATTACTCTTGAGCTTTTTTTTAAAGGAAATTATATGCTACTTCATAAGGATGAAATGCATAAATTTTTTTGAAAAAGTTTTCATAAGTTTTTCATGATTTAAAAGGATCCTTTATGAGTTTTATTTTTCCTTTAAATTTTCTTAGAAAATGTTTTATGAAAATATTTGGGCAGAAAAGTTGATTTCTTAGGTAATAAAATGTTTATTTTGAGCCTAAAGTTTAATTTTGAAAAGGACTTATCTTGTATAATAATTCATGAACTAATGGGTTTCTTTATTTCTTTTTATATGTTCCTTGATGAGATTTTTTGTCACCCCTCATTTTAAATTTTTTTCATAGGGTTTTAAGGAAGGTTAGGGACAAGGATGAGGTCAAGATGAAAATTTTGAAGATATATCATGAAAAGAAAACTTTTTATATCATAAAAGTTTTTTTTGTGGGAAAGATGGATACTAAGTGGAAGTGTCAAATTTGTAATGTAATATTTATTTATGTTAGGGTGATGGAATAATTCTCTATAACTCTAAACTATAAATATTATAAAAAGTAATAAAATTAATTCTTAACTTAGAACTCAATATTATGTAATGTTTAAGGTTGGTTTTTTGTAGTTTTATTCTCTATGAATGTGTTTTTCATAGTAAACAGAGGCGTCACTCATCCTCAATTCACTAGTTTTGATTTTTAAGAACAATTTACAGGATCTATTCAATCTTTTTTTAAGATGATATGGTTGAGGAACCATGGGATATTGACTATTTTGTTCAAAGGCTTTCAAAGTTAGGTGTATCTAACTGAAGAATTTAAAGAGCATAAATACAGATCCACATGATTCAAAAACCAAAATATTTGAACCCAATATCATATAGACACACTAATATAATCATAATTGATATCAGAGTTGGATGAAGAAGTTCATATTTCAATCAAAGATCCTATGAGTTCGAAGAAGATGAGACAACCTTACCAGAACTAAGAAAAAGAGGAAAGAATAATTAAATTATAAGGGTAATAGATCTAAACCATGTTAAATAGAATCTTTAATTTGAGATTTTGGATCCCAACTACAATGACTTTTGAGCCCATTATAATTCCACAAAAAATCAAAATCCCCTGCCCAACACTTACATAATCTTCTTCCCCCCAAAAAATGTGACATCCATTGAAGTTGTAGAGAAACAAAAAATTTATATTAAATACTTCATGAAGTAGTATAGGGTTTGATCATATGGGAAGAATGTTTTAATAGGAAATTTTTAAGTATACTGATTTGTAGAAATCTCAACCATCGAGTTGTGCTCATGGTGGAAATCTGAAGAGATGAAAATGGGATTAGAATTTGAGGAATAATTCAGATTTTATAGGTTCATTGGAATAAAAAATCATGATAATAATGTGTTATGAGAGGTAATATGTAATAAATCATATAATTCCTCAATAAATGAGTAACTATTCACTTGATTAACGGGGGTTCCTCCATGATCATTAAACCAGAGTTGTTTCATCTTCATTTCCTACTTTCTTTCATTTTTTCTATAATAACTCTATTGACAGCATGATAATCCATTAGTGGTCGAGCTAAAGAGATTATCTTTATCTCTTATAAATTATTTATATATTTTAATATTTTATTCTCTTCTATTAATCTCATGGTTCATTCAAACTATATAGACATTATGATATTTCCTCATTTATTACTTTTAAATTTATCTTCCCTTCTTATCTAGATTGCACACATAGGCCACTTAGGTCCTCTCTATTGCTTATGATCCTGAGAAATGGGTTGAATTAAGTGTAATTAGAGATCTTTGATTACTATGATAAGTTAGATCATGGGTTATATTGATCATTTTTCTCCTCTAATTAAACCAAAATGTCTAGTTGAGGGTAATCAAATTAAATTTCACTTGATTATAGAGAAAAAAGTAATTAAAAATTATAATAATGATTTAACAAGAAATGTAAGAAGATATCTGAGTTTAAGCCATTTAATTTAAAATTTAATTGAAAACCAATATATTTCAATCTAAAAAAAAATTCACACATTAAATCCAATAAACACAAGTATAACACATCAATAACACTTTCCTCTCCAGAGACAACCCGAGTCCCACTAAAACTACATTTTATTTGGATTCAAAAATTCTTTTTTTGAGTACCCCATGAAAGGTTCTCATAAAACTTGGAATAATTTCCATATAGGATAGTGTTTTTTTACTTTTAATTTAAAAATGGTTTCAACAAATAACCATATCCAATTTAGCTCACCTCATTGGATTTGATCCATAGGTTGAGAAAAAAAATTATCGAGACATAGAACTTTGAGAATCACAAAGGAAGTGGAAAGAAAGTTTGTAATTATCCCATTTTCTAACTCCTCTTCCCCATCTACTTCTTCCCCCATAGTCACTTTAGGGAATGGAAACATGGAAGATAATCAAGAACAATTGAATAGGACATTAATAAAAATATATTAACCTAATTTCAAAAATAATTGGTAATTAAAAATGAATAATCAACCGGATTGTAAGCTTAGATCTGGAATGATATGTAACCTGCTCATGGTTTTTCAAGAGAATACCCCAATAGTAATATATGACCATTTGGAGAAGATTTTAATGGATTAAAACCTAGAGTAGTAATCGAGGATTAGATTGGATGGATTTCATTTCCCTTATATCTTAAAGGATATTCCAAGGAGTGGATCTACAACATCTAACCTGGAGGGATCACCACCTGGGATGAACTACATAGAGCCTTCCTCCAAAATTATTTCCTTGTATCAAATATTTTTTATCTAAGTAAAGAGATATATTAAATCAAACAAGAAAGTTAGCTACAAAAAAAAGAAGGAGACATCACCCACTATACCCCCTCATATCTTCCATCTTTTTTTTTCTTCAAGATCATTATTCCAATGGTTGTCCAGAATTTCAATAAAGTTATGAAGCCATGTAATAAAGACCATAATGGTAGAATCCAAGCTATAACAAAGGAATAATATAGTATTACAACTCTCAATATAGAGCTATAAACTATCAATTTCATAAACCACCTTTTCAACAAGGCTCCAAACCATCTTTCCAACCACCACCTTTCGAAAGAAAGAATTATCAACCTTATACAAGATATCAACCAAGGCAGGAACAGGAACCCTCAATGTATGACCTAATTAAATAACTTTTCAATTCAAACATCCATATTATAACTTCTATCAATGAATTAAAAAAATCTCAATTAAGCTTCATGACCAATCCATTCCTAACCCCAAAGGGAATGTTAGCTCTATTACATTAAGTAGTGGAAAGGAGATGAAAATCAGTGGAGAATCAACATCTAGAGAAGAATATAGAAGTGGAAAATCTATTAAACCTGAAGAAGTTACCCCTGGAAAATAATATTAAGAATAATTACTTATGAAAACAACCCCTATGAAGAAAGGAAAATTTAAATCCAAAATAGAATATAAAAATCATCCCCAACCACACTTCCATATAAGGATACAAGAGCATAAGAAAAAAAATGAAGAATCATTGCAACAAGACATCCTGGAAGTATTCAAAAAAAAGTGGAAATCAATATCCTTCTGTTGGATTCCATCCACTAAATTACAAGGTATGAAAAATTAATCAAATACATTTGCACTGGGAGGAGAATATTGTGAGGTAATGAAAAGGTAAGACAAATTAAAAATGTTTTTTAACTTGTTACTCCATAAATCCTGCATAAATGTTAATATATAGATATATTCTCTATCCCCTGCACCATTGGTGAGCTTAAATTTTCTAATTAATTATATTATTTAGGGTAATAAATTAATGTAATGCCTTATTCAATTAATTTATCTTTACAGATTGCAAAACTCAAAACCACCTGAGTGGTTATACAACTTGAAAACTGATCCATTTTCTACAAAGTGGGTGTTTTAAAATATGTTCTAGTGAGTGTGAAAGGTTTTTTGTTCCCTAATGATTTTTACATTCTAAACATGAATTAAGACAAAGGTAAGAATAATTACCCTATCATCTATGGTGGTCCCTTTCTCAAGAATACCAAAGCAATAATAAATGTTAATGAAAGGACTCTTTCCATGAATTTTGGTGAAATGAATGTGGATTTTAACCTATTTTATTCATTGAAATTCTCCCATGAAGAACAAGTGGTTTTTACTTTGAACCGCATTGATTTACCTATTGTTTTAAAGAAGATATTAGTGATAAATATTCAGAAAATTTACTCAAATTTTCTATTGATTCCTCTAATTTACCAATTCAGGTTGTAAGTGGGAGTAACACTAAGTTAAAATCATCACTAGAAAACTCACCCAAATTGAAATTGAAGTTGTAGGATGTGATTTACATAAATAAAATAATGAGTTATCTATTTAGATATATCATAAAGTCTATATGGATACAAAAGAAGTTAACCCAAAGTTTAGGAATACCGGAGAGAAGAGGAAGCTGTAAAATATTGATCTAGAGGAACAAATGAGGGGAACTTATAAGAACACACTACTATATAAGGATAATTACAAATATATGAAGGTTATAGGGTGTGTATCAGAAGAAGATGGGATGGGTATTTAAAAAATCATCAAATTTATGTAACTACATGAACTTCAATGATGTGTAACCCAGTTCAAAAGTTGAGGATCTTTCTTAAAGGAATTAAGAAAAAAATAAATCAAACTGTTACCTCGTTTTATATGAAGGTGCATTCAAAAACCATTCATCGTCATCAACCATTACTTAAATGAAATGATGTCAGATCCCTCTAAATCATCTACACACACTTCAAAAGTTTGTGGGAACATCTATAATTGATATTTCAGTGCTAGTGTAGAGATATGATGATGCTTTTAACTTCTTGAAGATCACTTCAATTCCAATCCTTTTATCTATGAAGAATAACTTGGATCAATCAATTGGATATGTTTCTTCTCTCTCTAGGATGTGGTAGAGTCAAGAGAGAGACACTCAAATTCATGTAATCAATAGTTCCTTGATTGAGAGCCTCCTCCACCTTATATAGTGATGTACAAAATACCCGAAAAAGGATCCCCAACCCCAAAATATTTATTACCCACTAAATAAGCCATAAATTAAGTTTTATGACTAACTAACTATATTATAAACATAATAAATATTTTTATCACTCACTTTTAATATAATAAATATATTACATGATAAAATTGATACATTAACATGACTCGCTGTTCCTATAAATATTAAACAAACCTTGAATATTAAAATAACATTCATTCATTGAATATTTTCCCATGTATTCACTTAAATACTAGAAAATACATTAAATAATTAAATTCATCTATAATTAATCTATACTTGAATAATAATAAATTTATTTATTTCATTTTGGTCGTTCAAACTTAAAAAACACCTGGACCCCATAGTGGGTCCCATAATATCCTAAGATATTATTCATAAGAATATTCCATACTTTTGAATATTCTATATATGTGATCCTCTAAGCCCTCATCTCAACAATAGTTAATATTATTCACAGTGCAGGATTAGAGTCTATAAACTCATCAAAGACTCTAAGGAGATAAGGAGTAGTCATATCAATTACAACCACCTACGAACACATGTTTTGTAATATAATCTCGTTTTCACATGATATATCCTAATGTAGGATGTACACATTGTTTGATTATACTTTTTTCTCTATAATTCATTAATATTAATGGAAATACTTACCTTCTTCTACCATGGCCATAGATTTAGTGAAGGAACTACCATCCTGATCAACTGATCCCAAGATATAACTTCTTTTTAGAATCAACAAATTCTATCTTGATTATTCAATCAATACCATACCACTAATGAAAAAAAACTCCTCTGAGCGGTTGTGTTTCTTCTCTCTTATGGGGATAGGGTTTCCACCTCCGGAGTCGGTCCCTCCCCTCCTCTAACGTAACTCGGAGGGATTAATGTTGGTGTCCTTCATATTGACATTAGATCAGTTTTTTATGGTGGCTTCTAGCTTCATCAGCTTAGGCGAGGCGCTATCTTCATCATCTTGTCAAGCTCAGTGGGTGAAGGTTTTGGTGGGCCAGTTTTGGATCTGGGCACGCAGGAGGAGGTTTTCAATGGGTGATGGCATCTCAGATTGGCAGGTGTGGCTTTATCTTGGCTTCCTACTTCATCTTCTTAGGTGAGACATCATCCTATCACACTCATTAGTCGAATATTTCAGCGAGTTTAGCTATGGATATGGGTGGGCGGAAGCATTTCGGTGGGTGAATTCATATCAGATCATGGATCGATGTTGGAAGGTGAGGCTCGGCATTGAACCCAGTGTGGCATGGAGGGGTGAGGGCCTATTGGTTCGGGCCTACAAAGGTCATGTGGTCATCTTGTAGGTGTTCTCTAGGTGAATCTTGCATTTTTTGTTGATTGTGAAAATTGGTGGATCTTCTTATGTGTGATGGTTTGGGGTCTTGATGGAGGTTCTCTTGTGAATCTTTAAGGAGAAGGGGTGTTGTTAAGGATCATGATGTTTGAATTTATGGAATCATGATATGATTTTTGTGGTGGTGATTTACTTGTGGCCCTACGGTTTGAGGTTTGAGGGTCACTGAAACTATTCTCTTACAAGGGTTTTCTCCAGATGGGGTTCAGAGCTGTGGGTTTTCTCCTAGTCCTTGCTATCTAGAATTGGATGTTTGAGAGGTTATGTCATTTCCATTAGTAACAGGCCCATGAATTCATGCACGGGACAACTATCCGAACAGTGAGGAGTAGGAGGAAGCCGATCTTAATGTTTTTGATGTTGGGTGGGACTCTTCTATGTAGGCTTTAATGAGTCGTTTGGCCTTAAACTTTTGTACTATGGTGGTTTAGTTGTTTTTAAGTCCTTGATGTCATGTTTGGTTTCTCGCTTTTTTCTCAAAAGTGTTGGAATAATAAAAAAATTAATTTTCAATCAGCAATACCACTAATGGAACACCCAATTCAAGCTACCTCACCATGACATAAATTTCATGGTTTTTTTCTTGAATCAAAGTATGTGATTAAATAGTATACACTAATAATAATATCAATTTAGGATACTATTTCACATGTCCACTGATAGTAACTATGAATGAAACCTAAAACATATGGTAGTCCTATTCGTAGGTGAGTCCTCATGATCTCATCAGCTCGAGATCACCAAGTGAGAACTTCAAGAGAAGAAATCCCAATTCTTATCAACCCCCATCACCTGATGGTCATGCATAAACTGTGTATTGTCAACATGATGTATCTGGGCCATAGGATATAAGTTTAAGGTTACTGTGATGGTATATCTAGGTTCTCATTATAGCCTGGTAACTTCTATAACCTATTGATATGATAAGTAATTTATGAAAATTACCATATAAATAATAGATGTAGAAATATGAACACTATTATGGTAAGAATATATCATTTATAACTCACTGTATACATGATATGGTAATAGAAAATTACTATTCAAGTTAGTTCTAGGAAACCCATTTTTAAAACACTCCCACTTGCACTAGATCCAACTGGATAACTATCCTTATAAATGATAAGATCAATATTTTACTTAGTTAGGGATTTAGTAATTGGGAATGCCATGTATTTTTTTCATGGATGCTTTTATATCTATAACGTCACCTCCTATAGTAAGACTCCTCAAGAGATAATATCCCTAAGTATATTCATTTTTTCTACTATCAAAACATTACATATTGTCTAGTACCAATAATAGAATTATCATAATTTATATTATGATAAAACTTTACATACTAGGTGTGATTCCAAGAACTGGAACAAATAATTGTGTATTTTAAAATGCTTCTTCGGCAGCATCAAATGCTACAATGCACACCATATTTTTTAATATGGATACTACTAGATTGAATGAGCTTCTCTTTCTCATTACCATAGCCTGGCTATGATATTAGGTCATATTTATCTAAAATAAGACTACTTTCTATCCCATTTTAAATAGTGTTACTTCCTCTCCAAGTACCAAAAACATATATATTGTACTCTCTTAAGTGAAATTGGATAGGTATAACTACTTACCATGTAGTTATCAGAGATTTTACTCATATTAACCCACCATAAAGTATATGTTGTAAATATAATATCTTATACATATCATGGAATATGGGGCAGATCCATTTCTGACACTTATGGAATTCTACACACCACATTAATCGCCTCCTATGTATCATATGTGTATTCTTAGATATATTTATGCAATGTTACATTGGAAATGATTCTATCTCAAATTTTTCCAAATTGAATTTTTCAATACCTTGTCAATGTATGTATTTTGACTTAGTATAAGAAACTCATTAGATCAACCTTGGTAGATCTTATTACCAAGAACTTAGGTTACTACTTTAAGTCAATCTTTAGAGAGTTATATTCAGTATATTACTAACTAATTGTAAGACTAAACAATTATTTTCCATATTTTTTCAACATATTTTACATTGAAAATAGTCGTTCTCCCATTAACTTGTTATAAACACATGGCTAAGATTCATTCCAATTGAATATTCTATGATCTTCTTTCTTACTTCAATCCAAAATTGGATTTCATTAATCTGTACTCCCTTATTAGAATTATATGGTGACACTAAATATTTCTTCTTATATCTTATAGATAATTTCCAAGAAAGGTGGTCTTGACATCAAATACAAAATATAATGACCATAGAAAGTATCTATGATAAGTGGAATTAAAATAGATTGAACATGATAATTAGTGCTCAAGTTTCATTATAGAATATGCCTAGACAAAAAAATTTAAACCTTTTGACAATTAATCATGAATCATTGGTCCAAAATTTTCCATTCATGTATTATGTCTCTTTAATACCAACATGGTATAAAAAAATAAAAAATCAAGATATTAAGCACCTTTACTTTGATACATGGAATCCATTATTTAATTTTAATTAAACTTTTAAATCTTATCTTATTTCTATTTAATGATTATTAGTAGGATTCTTTATTCTCAATGAACAATGTATCACCCACTACAGTGAATATAAAACCACCACTATGGTTTCATCCTTCCTACATAGTATGTCTCTCTATAATATTCCTTTTTTCATAAGATCCTGTAGAACTTGTTCCTATTCCAACCACTTCCAGAATTGACTAAACCCATGTCAATATTCCTCCTACTCTCTCATATAGAGATGTGAATTCTTTTATAGAAATATCATCTATCACTTGAATACAATTTTTTCTATCATATGGATTTATATAATATCCTATAAAGACTTTGGGACACTGACAGATGTGCACTTTGTGTTATTCTTGATGTAATTTTATTTATATCCTTAACAAACTCTTTGCATCTAAACACATGTTATTATGACATGATGGATTTATTTCATACTATAACTCATTTTATGTCAATCTATCATTATATTTTGTATTAAGTTATGGGATTATGCCTCTATTTGCGAAGCATGTCTCAAAAAATAATGGAATATATTTCAATGCATATGAGTATCAGCTTTGATACTCTTTTCACTTACATCATGAATCTGATGTGTATAAGGAAATGTATATTCAGGAATTTCTCCACGCTAAATTTTATTAATCAATTGTTTCATGTAAGCCTCATCATAGATCCTCCTTACTAACATTATATATTTATTGTGTGTAATGAAATGTTTATTTAGAAATAAATCCACTCTACATTTTCATGATCGATGAATGTTTGATCAAGTTATTCTTTGGCACATGGGCCCGAGGTAACTCATATATTCTAAACCATATACATTCCGTAATTCACATTTATATTCCTTAAAAAATTTAAATGAATCTTATTAATTCTATTAATTTACATATAGCTTAACCTTGGAATAGTTTGTGCTCTATAGTTGAACTAATTTTCAAATCTTTGTGGCATACCTTTTTTTCTAAAGGTTTATTTTTTCAAAACTAAATTAGTAAATTTTTAAATAATACCTAATTTCTTTAGATCTAAATATTCTAAAACCATACTGGGTATATCCTTTAAAACAACTTATTTTTAATAGACAAAAAAAATTATCTTTCTATAACTAGGTAATTGAGTCTTTGATTTTATATTCATCAGTTTTTGGCATTGATTCAAGAATTAATGAACTATTAGTTTAGTATTAGACAACACAAATAATATTCATTCCTATATGGAATAATTTATCCTTGTTTTCAATGGAAACATGATATAAATTTTTTTGTAATACTTAAAAAAATCAACTAAAACCATTAAACTTGGAAATTATAATTTTTATACTTCTCACTGCTGACTTAGGAACAACCCTTTCTCAGTCACTTGGAGAATTCACCTTACTTATTGTAATGTTTCTGTCACGAACCAGATATGGTCTCCATCAAACCGGCACCAAACCCAGCCCGTGCCAAGGCCCGAAGGGCGTTCCCGATCCCCACGGGCTGGCACAAGTGCCCGGGTATCATATCATGATAATTGGTAACGATTTACCTGATTTTATAAACATTAAACAACAAAAAAACTCAATAAAATGAATCTGGATTTTTCAACTAAAACCATCTTTTACAAAATTCAGAACTGAATTACATATTTTAAAACAACTCAACAAGACTATAAAAAAATTACGAAATCACAATTAAACATCCCAAGAACCCTCATGGCAAGGGGCACCGCCCTCAATCCATCTCTACAAAACTTCACCACCAAGGACATGATAGAAACTCGAACCACTGGAACTAAAAACTGTATCCAAAACTGAAACAACAAAATAACCAAATCTACTTACACACAAGGGTGTAAGTAGGGTGTGAGACAAATCCTAGTAGGATACCACCACTAAGAGATTCCATGTGATAAACATTCAAAGAAAAAAATCTTGCAAGTTTTCATAAACAGAAAATGCTAGTTATAATTTCTAAAAGATGAAACTAAAAAAACAGTTTTCAAGTGAGCTATCATTAAGAATCAACAATTTTAAAAATAATGTCAACACTACTGAATTTTCCAGCCAACTATACCGTATGCCTATGGTAACTACATAGTAAATAATGAGCACAAGAAATAGGAAATAACCCCTAGGCACTAGCTCGTTCTGGGTCCCAGGTACCTCGTATCTCGGTGAGAGTAACCATCACAATATTTGTTATCGTACATGAGCCACTAGTAGGGAACATACCCATAACCTAGTGGTCCCCAATAATCATTATCATAGTTTAGTTATAATTGTAAGCGTCAATCTTGCTAAGTGAAACTGAGGCCAAACCTCACGGATTCACTAGCATACTAGTACACGTCCACCCACCTAGATACCCGGGTTTTCCCTTTGTGCTCAAACATGTTAAACAAGCCAAGAAATATAGTTTTCACATGTATATATCACTTCCAAATCACACATTAACCAAAAAGCCCCATGTACATCACATAAGTCACAAATTCCACTTTTTATTAAAATGCATTTTGAAATCAAACTCACACCAAAATAGCACACAACACTTTTTTCATAACTTTCACAATCCAACACATCCTTTAAAAATTTTATGAAGTCCCTAAAAATATGACAAACATCACATAAAAGAACTATTCACATTTAAAATGTCTCATTTGAAAGTATAAAAAATCCAAAACAGTTTTCCAATATGGTTTCACCTCTTACATAAATCATTAAACCACTCAAAACTTTCATAAAATAATTCTAAATAGTGTACCAAAGCTTTTCAAATAAAAACCATTTCAAAACCATATTTCAAGGACAAAATCACACCAATAAAAATAAAAAATATAATTTTAATCCCCAAAAACATTTATTAAACAACCCCCATGTGTTATACAAACACCTCAAACAATAGCACAAAAGATCCACATGAAACGCACATGTTTTCAAAATCACTTTCAAGAAGTACAATAAAGTTTTACAACTTAAACCCTTAAAAACTCTTTAAGACCTAGTGACACACCAATACCCCCACCAAATCAGAACTTTCATCCCAAACAAGATTTATTAAACCAAATTCATATGTTATAAAACAATCTCAAACAATACCCAAAGGGTTACACATGAAAAACACCAAATTTTAAGCTAAAATGAAACTATAAAAATAAATGATTAACTAAATCCAACATGAACAATTTTTGCACCACAAAAATCATATTATTAAAATGCATAATAAGTAATTAAAGCAAACTAAATCATCTAGAAATGATTACACACGGAATCACCTACCGGAAGTGTCAAATCCCTCAAAACTTGGTTCGAAACGTCAACTGCACAACCGCCGCACCACAAGGAAGATAAATTAAGACCTATATCACAATATTTGACCACAAATACACCAAATTAAACCCTAGGATCAAACCCTAACTTCTGGAAATTTTATAACATAATGAAAGAGAGAGGAAACCCTAAGGGAAAAGGAAGAAACCAAGAAGGAATCACTTACCCAAAACAATCCTGAAGAAAACGACCCAAAATCAACCAGAATCTGAATTTTAAAACAGATACAAATTTAATTGATATTATAACAAGAATGAGAAGGTCATTTAGGAATTGTAATGGGGGAAAAAGAGTAATAATAGAAGGAGTTATGAAAGGATCAATTTACCTCTCCAAATATGGACGATTTCTGAAATCCAGAGAATTTTTGACCATTTTCGAGATTCTATCGAGATCCAAATTGTGGGAGGAGGGAATGGGGGTGTGTCTGAGGTACGTGGGCTCGGGTGAGGGTTGGAATCACCGAAAAAACGAAAATATTGAAGGATATATTAAAGAATTAAAATTTATTTTTAATACGGAAAATGGTCTTTCAGGCAGGCCAAATTCCTTACATAAAAACACATATCCACCATGATTATGGATTTATAAATGGTCCAAATAAATATGGTGGTGTTAATATGTCATGGGATGACAATTAGGAATTGTAATGGATGAAAAATGTTTAAAAATGAAGAAGTTATAAAGGAATCAAAATTTATTTTTAAATCTGGAATTAGGATCACGGTTTGGCCCAATTCATAAAAACTCAACCATTCCTCCATAAAACCTTTGGAAACCCCCAAAACAAAGAATGAATGGAAAATAAATTAAAAATAACTTTAAAATAAGTTATGTATGTGACAATTCTCCCCACTTTGAAAACTTTCCGCCCTGGAAAGTCACAGCAAGGTTAAAGCAACAACCAAACCCCACTGAGAAACCAATAGGTACTCCCTTGCGACGTTTCACCCCCAAAGGCCAAAACACCTCCAATGATAAATTAAGGAAGGATTACTCTCACAACCATAACTTACACCACTTTCCTGAAAGTATCAATAACATTCATACTTTATCCCAAAATAAAACTCTTCAAACACTATCCGAACAAGACTCAAGCAATTCACCCAAATGAACAACAAATTTGAACAAGGTTACACTTACCTTACTTTAACTAAACCATTGGGTGCTCTCCAGTCCCAACGTTTACTCAAGGAAGATTTTGGTGTCTAGATATCTCCGAACGAGACTATCTACACCAAGACAAAACCATAGATAAATCTATTTTACTGGTACGGGGGGACACTAATATGCTCCCCACCATAAGAGACAATAAATATTTTTTTTCGAGACAGAATCAGGACACTAATAGGGGGAGGCCTGAATGGACTCCTTGGTACATAGGGTAGAATTCCATTCAAAATTTCCTAAGGAACATACATGAGAATCATAGTGGTTTTCCCCACCATATGAACCAACCATCTTAATCGACCAGCATAGGCTGACACAGAAAGACCCAAAAATTTCAAGATTTGGGAAGGTCACACGGTTAGTCTGCACAGTTTGTGAAACCATGAACTAACTGTGATGATCAATCTTCCTACATGGCTTCCAGGCACACAGTCTCTCCTAATCGTTCACAAACCATGTGCTCAGCATGTCTAGCCAAATTTTCAACCATTCTTCAAAGACTCAATGGAAACCAAAGGGGGAGGGAATGACATTGGGCAATGTCATGGGTACAAGGCCCTCCATCTATTTCCACCAAACATGAACAAAAGAAGAAATATAATGATACCAGAGGTTTAAACTCATCCTATATTTCATATTTGGGATAGGACTTTGTACAAGGGTTTAAATGAACCTGTGATTTCCCCTGACTACGAGCCAGCTTCTCTCCGAGACCTATTATTGGAGCTCAAATGATTGAAGCATCTTCAGCCTCGCAGTTAGTCTTCGGAAACCCACTGAATGAGAATTCTTCTTTCGGTGCCACCAACAACTACACCGCAACCAAAGATAACTTTTCCAGACATAACAAATTCCATACTCACTTTACCCTATCCCGATATTTCACTGAAATAAGGGATAATAAGATGTATACACATCACACCTTGTTTCTTTAGGTGAGAAACAATAGAAGTAAAGAACACCTACACTCACATTCCTTTAAAATTGATGATTTTGAATTTTTTACAAGGGAGACATTCGCCCAACATAATAGGGACTCTCAGAGGATTTCACAACTTTCACCTATACGGTCAATCGAGCACATGACATCATAAGGCATCACCGAACATGACCATTGCGACTGATATAAACAATGCATGGAGAGGGACCTTATACAACATCCCCAAACAACACATAATTCTAGAAAGTGGCCACAATATCTTCTCGTGACCAAATTTCCCACACTAGTATTTTATTGTGAACTCTTTCTTCGAAGAGACTACAAAGGACTCAGAGCTCCTCTTAGACATTATCCATACTGACAACCCCAGAAAACTTCCACCTTCGACGAATCAGGTAGCTTAAGAAACTAAGGTCTCTTTTAACCATCCAAGAGTACTCTTCCACAACAAGAGGATCCAAAAATCAAAGAAAGGAATGGGTGTAGACACAATCTAAAAATCTCAATAAAAATATTCCTTACATTGATCAACTGGAGGGTCTTAAAACGGAGAAACAATCCTGGTTGCACTTGATTTTTTCACTAACCTTTAATGGGGGTGTACCTTATCCAATGGTTGAACCCAAGGACCTAACCAAGATGGTCCATTAGTCAAGATATACCAAAAACCAGATCCAAACACATGAAGGGAACCATCATAAAGGTGTCCCAAAACATTTTTCATAAGAGACCAATAATTGTCCCTATAACACAACTTAATGACCAAACCCAAACCCAAAACACAGTTCAAACAGGAGGGGTTCTTGGACTCAAAACATCCCAAAACATCAACATTTTCAAAAAAACACATAATATTAACCATCCCAAACTATTCATCAAGACATCATGTTTTTTTTTAAAACCATTTCTTTGAAAACAAATGGTTCAGCGGTAAGAGTATCGACCAATGGTACCCCATGGGCCTCACGCATGCATGTTTTTGTACCACACCAGACACCCTCCTCATATCCGTCCCGGCACTCATCCAGTTGTGCCATCAACCATCCATCATCCCATATAACCCCATACATGTGGTCCCTAATGGAAATACCAAAGGTTAAAACAAAAATTCTTTCCACTTTTCAAAACCAAAACGGTCAACCAACAAATCCTTTTTTCTCATAACCGCTAACCACGAGATCAAAATTCCAACTCACATCTTACAAAAATTTTCAGAAAGTCACAACCATTTAGAAAATAACTCACTTTCAAGATATTCAAATCAATTTCAAAACATCTCATCCCATTAAAACACACTCCGATTGTTTAGAAAACTCTATTGGAAATCCTTTTCAAAACCAACTTCAATATAGTTCCTGCTTTCAAAGAGGTGTAAGCACACCATTTTACATTTAAAAACAATTCTGAAAATTTAGTTCTGCCATTTCATAAACCAAACCAATCCCTCTTTATTTGAAAATCATTTCATAAAAACTTTACGCTTCTTAAAACCAAGTCACCTTAAAACCAAAGTGCCAAGATTTCAAAACTAAAGCACAAAACAATGCGAGAGGAAACTAGTTTCAGTGGGTGACTTGGAAATATGGTTGGCGGCCATATTGCAATCACTACACTATCACAGAGAGTGTTCTAGGGAATATCCCTGGCTTCACATGGATTTTCAGGCCCTGCGAGCTCACTGAGACCATTAACCCAACTCTCTTTTCATTTCTCCTAATCATCATCAAACCAAGAAAACCAATAGAATTAAATAAATCCTGACTTCCCATGGAGACTCGAATCCTTTCATGAGGTGTGGTGATCATGCACCCTACCCATAACCGAACTACCAAGTCCCAACAATCCTAACGTTATATTATCCCGACTGTTCCCTAAATAACGTGACCCAAAGAGTTAACCAGAACCTTCTCTGATACCATTTTAACACGAACCGGATCTGGTCGCCATCAAACCGGCGCCAAACCCGGCCCGTGCCAAGGCCCGAAGGGCGTTCCCGATCCCCACGGTCTGGCACAAGTGCCTGGGTATCATATCATGATAATTGGGAACGATTTACCCGATTTTATAAACATTAAAAACAAACAAACTCAATAAAACGAATTTGGATTTTTCAACTAAAACCATCTTTTAAAAAATTCAGAACTGAATTACATATTTTAAAACAACTCAACAAGACTATAAAAAAATTATGAAATCACAATTAAACAGCCCAAGAACCCTCATGGAAAGGGGCACCGCCCTCAATCCATCTCTACAAAACTTCACCACCAAGGACATGCTAGAAACCCGAACCACTGGAACTAAAAACTGTATCCAAACCTGAAACAACAAAATAACCAAATATACTTATACCTAAGGGTGTAAGTAGGATGTGATACAAAGCCCAGTAGGATACCACCACTAAGAGATTCCATGTGATAGACATTCAAAGACAAAAAGCTTTCAAGTTTTTATAAATAGAAAATGCTAGTTACAATTTCTAAAAGATGAAACTAAAAAATATATTTTTCAAGTGGTCTATCATTAAGAATCAACACTTTTAAAAATAATGTCAACACTACTGAATTTTCCAACCAACTATACTGTATACCGACGGTAAGTACAAAGTAAATAATGAGCACAATAAATAGGAAATAACCCCTAGTCACTAGCTCGTTCTGGGTACCAGGTACCTCGTATCTCGGTGAGAGTAACCATCACAATATCTGTTCTCGTGCACGAGCCACTAGTAGGGAACATACCCATAACCTAGTGGTCCCCAATCATCATCATCATAGTTTAGTTGGAGTTGTAAGCGTCAATCTTGCTAAGTTAAACTGAGGCCAAACCCCACGGATTCACTAGCATACTAGTACACGTCCACCCACCTAGATACCCGGGTTTTCCCATTGTGCTCAAACATGTTCAACAAGCCAAGAAATATAGTTTTGACATGTAGATATCACTTCCACATCACAAATTAACCAAACAGCCCCATGTACATTACATAATTCACAAATTCCACTTTTTATTCAAATGCATTTTGAAATCAAACTCACACCAAAATAGACCACAACACTTTTTTCATAACTTTCACAATCCAACACATCCTTTAAAAATTTTATGAAGTCCCTAAAAATATGATAAAAATCACATAAAAGAACTATTATCATTTAAAATGGATCATTCGAAAGTATAAACAATCCAAAATAGTTTTCCAATATGGTTTCACCTCTTACATAAATCATTAAACCACTCAAAACTTTCATAAAATAATTCTAAATAGTGTACCAAAGATTTTCAAATAAAAATCATTTAAAAACCATATTTCAAGGACAAAATCACACCAATACAAATTCAGAACAGAATTTGAAGCCCCAAAAACATTTATTAAACAACCCCCATGTGTTATACAAACACCTCAAACAATAGCACAAAATATCCACATGAAACGCACATGTTTTCAAAATCACTTTCAAGAAGTACAATAAAGTTTTACACCTTAAACCCTTAAAAAACTCTTTAAGACCTAGTGAAACACCAATAACCCACCAAATCAGAACTTTCATCCCAAACAAGATTTATTAAACCAAATTCATATGTTATAAAAAAATCCCAAACAATAACCAAAGGGTTACAGATGAAAAACGCCAAATTTTAAGCTAAAATGAAACTATAAAAATAAATGATTAACCAAATCCAACATAAAATTTTTTTTCACCACACACAGCATATTATGAAAATTCATAATAAGTAATTCAAGAAAACTAAATCATCTAGAAATGATTACACATGGAATCACCTACCGGAAGTGTCAAATCCCTCAAAACTTGGTTCGAAACGTCAACCGCACAACCGCCGCACCACAAGGAAGATAAATTCAGACCTAGATCACAATATTTGACCAAAAATAAACCAAATTAAACCCTATGATCAAACCCTAACTTCTGTAAATTTATAACATAATGAAAGAGAGAAAAAATCCTAAGGGAAAAGGAAGAAACCAAGAAGGAATCACTTACCCAAAACAATCCTGAAGAAAAAGACCCAAAATCGACCATAATCTGAATTTTAAAACATATAAAAATATAATGTATATTCTAAAAATAATGATAAGGTCATTTAGAAATTTGAATGGGGGTAAAATAGTAAGAATAGAAGGAGTTATGAAAGGATCAATTTACCTCTCCAAATCTGGACGATTTCTGAAATCCATAGCAGTTTCGACCATTTTTCGATTCTATCGAGCTCCAAATTGTGGGAGGAGGGAACGGGGGCACGCCTTAGGTACGTGGTCTCGAGTGAGAGTTGTAATCACCGAAAAAACGCAAATTTTGAAGGAGATATTAAAGGATTAAAATTTATTTTTAATACAGAAAATGGGTTTTCGGGCAGGCCCAATTCCTTACATAAAAACCCATATCCACCATGATTATGGATTTATAAATGGTCCAAATAAATATGGTGGTGTTAATATGTCAGGGGATGACAATTAGGAATTGGAATGGATGAAAAATGTTTAAAAATGAAGAAGTTATAAAGGAATCAAAATTTATTTTTAAATCTGGAATTGGGATCACGGTTTGGACCAATTCATAAAAACTCACCCATTCCTCCATAAAACCTTTGGAAACCCCCAAAACAAAGCATGAATGGAAAATAAATTAAAAATAACTTTAAAATAAGTTATGTATGTGACAGTTTCTATTCTTATGTGGTTACTGTATTTGGATAAAAATGTGTAACACACATTTAGTATCTAATACCCAGAGGTAAAATAGAAACATCACATACAATGGTGAATATATACCAAGTGGAAGCATGTTCTTGCTTCTACATCAATTCATTGCATTTTATCCTCTATAAACTTATATCACAACATGAAAATAAAATATCCTTCAATATAATGATCATCCTATTTTATTTAAAGTATGTTGTGAATGTACCTTTGGAATCACACTTTCCATTAGCCTTTTTTCCTTTTCTTTCAACTTTTTCACCATAAGAACTAAAATTAACCTTTCTTTAGGTTCTTATTTTCATGTTTAACCTTACCCAAAAGGTAATGAATCATTTTATATATGATTTTCATTTTTTAATCTTAAAAAAACTTAATAAAGTGGGTGATAAATATATAATAATGTTATTTATTGAAATATCATGATCCATTTTCAATTTACATGTATTCAGTGTAATAATCATCTCATTCACATCTAACTTTACTTTCTCCTTGTAGGATTCTTAGAGATGAGACAACCTATGAAACCATTAATTCCCTGATTTTTTTCACAACATATCATTAATTGATAATATAACTATGGTATAAACATCAAATGTGTCGTATAAGATTCTCTTGTAAGAATCTTTATCACCCTCACTTCCTGAGGTGTCTTAACTGGTAGTGGGGACTCTAGCACACAAAATTCCCATTCATTTTATAGTAATTTTCACAAGAGCAGGTACTACACTTGGAAATTTGTACCAGATAGGACATGTTTTTTTATTTGGAATTAATCATGGCGAACTTTTCGTATTTCCATCCATTCTTCTACAAAGTAAAATTTAAGTAGATTGGTATTTTATCTTGATTACTGATTAGAAATTACTAATTTATTAAATCATTAGATGTCTCCCACTATTTTATTGAACCCTAGTATCCCTCACTACTAGATTAAAAATACCCAATTGCTTGAGTATTCTAGTATAAAGGATCTCTAAAACCTCTCCTCGTAGTCTATGTGTTGGATACACCACTACATAGAGAGTTTTAAGGTAGGTTGTCATGACATGTCACCAAGGGCCCATACTACGACTACACCAAGCCCGCATCCCAAAGGCCAGGGGCTGGAAACTAGCGTTGAATGTATTATCCTTCAAATGGGAGGAATTTTCCAAGTACCTGTACACACGCACATAATTCCCAGCCAAAGGTACTAGAAAGTAAAATCCAAGGAAACCATGCATGCAATCCACTAAGTAAAACACAACCAGAGTAAAATTGAAAGTAAAGTATAGGGTGGAAACCTAGGAAAATATACAAGCCCACCAAAAGAAAAACATAACAAAAGTAAAACTTCAAGTCCCTAAAGCTTGTACGTCGAGAAGCCTACATGAAGGGTAGCTACCTAAAGTTTTAGAAGTACACCTCATCTGTCTGATCTCAATGATCTCCACTAGGTCCTAAACCTCCCTGAACTCTATCAAATAGTTGGTCATCTGCACAACACATGACACGTGTGGTCAAATCCCATGCAGGGGTGAGTAAAACAATAATCAGTAGAGGACCCCAAACCCACAAAGGAATGAATAGTCATCTCTACTCAGGTATATGCCCATACATATACCATTAACATATAGATATACTCGTTTCAGTCACTAAGAAGCATAAGGTCCAACCTTATAGCTAGTACCAGGATTCTCATAGAGGCTCAATCATAAAACATAAACCAGGATATCACACTCCATGAGATCAACCATCCCTGATGGCACCTATACAAGAGATGCACTCCCTCAGGTATAAACCTACCATTATGAATGGTATTTCTGAGAGAACGTGCTACATCAGGAACATTCTACTAGGTTTTACTCTAGTGCCTGGAACTATAGGTTTATTCGTTATAGTCATACGCCTCATGCAAGACTAAGGAAACCCAAGTGAAGAGGTCCTCTCCTCATCACTGTGCTCAATTGAGGGAGTGTTTCTCCAGACTAACCTATGATACCTCAATCACTCCTGTAAGGAGTGTCCCACTCCACAGTCCATTAAGGGAGCACTAACTCCTATCTAGGTATTGTTTTCATCAAGTGGATGGGATCCTCCTCGCTACTATGTCAAACAGCCAAGGCAGCTCCATCTCCAATCGAGGATTCTCACCCTACCTGGTAGGGGAGTACTACTCAGTGACTAGAGGACCCATGCCCTAGTACGACAGGGGAGTACTACTCATTAAGGACATACACCCTGTATCGGCAGGGGAGTACAACTTCGTATATAGAGTACCTGCACCCTACCTGGTAGAGTAGTACCACTCAGTGACTAGAGGACCCACACCCTGGTAATGTAGGGGAGTACTAACTCTATCAGTATATTCGCTATGGGGGACCTTCACCCTAGTACATTAGGGGAGTACCAACCCCAGGCTAGAGGACCCACTCCCTGGCACAATGGGGGAGTACCGACTCTGTCGTAGCATTGCGTAAGGAGGAACTGCACCCCGGAACAACAGGGGAGTACCAAATCCTACAATAGAGGACCCTCTCCCTACCTGGTAGGGGAGTACTGACTATATATACATTAGATATAGAGGACCTGAACCCTAGTACAATAGAGGATTACTGACTCCAAGGATAGAGGACCTGCTCCTTGGCACGACAGGGGAGTACTGACTCTTCCTTTATGAACTTCTCCAAGAACTCAAGCTGTAAAATGTGGGGAGTCATGTCGCTACCAAAGAATAGGGATAATGAGTACTCGCAACTTGAGTCTTCAAGGGAGTAACCATCATAACATCTCATCATAAGAATCACCCGGATTCTTCCCAAAGTTTGGACATACCAAGAGATCCTACTCTTAAAACCAAATATTCCATCCTCTAACTTTCTCAAAATATCACTTAGATTATCTCAGAAGGACCTTCTCGTCTCAAGGGTCCCAACATCATAGACGTCTCATCAAACGGATGCTCCATTTAGAAGTTATGGTCGTTTTGGAGAAATGGGGGCCAGTTGCATCTGGGTCTGGTCTGACCCAATTGGACTAAACCAACCCAACCCGGGGTCTGACCTGACCCGGGTCTGACTCGGCCCAATGATCCCATCCCGGACCAGCTGGGCCCAAACCATTGGGCTGGACCTGCTGGGCTGCGGGTCCAGCCAGGCCCGCTAGTAGCAACCTGGCTTGCCATTTGAGCAGGTCGTCTCCTCCAAACCAGACACGGATTTTCCATGTCTGTCCCGCCCCACGTAGTACTAATTGGCACCACCACCTCAAGTCAACTGGCATGTTCATACAAACTGGTTATTCCGGAAAGACCTGCGGCAGGTCGCTGGTCCAGATCGCACCGCATCTTCAGCCACGGCTTCTTCACGCATCAGCTGTGCGGTTGTCGTCATCCGGCATGCATCTTCCACTGCGTGCCGCCATCATGCTGGTAGATTTTTTTGTGGTCCACCAGACGTGTTCTGGTGGTCCGTTCTTCAATCCAGATGGTGTTTTGGAACCCTCGAGTTGTTTTCTTCATCGCCTAGGGTTCAAAACTTCGCCGCAATCCCTTCCACTGGGAAGCACTCAATTGGAAGCATCTCTTGCGCTACCTCGATCCGCCCGTCATCATTGTTGTCACACCTCCATCATCATTGCGCCAATAATGGTTGTGCAATGACCGACCACTCGTCGTCCCACGAATAACACAAATAATGTGTGTCAAGGGGGATAGGAAAACCAAACAACAAGGTGAGGAATAGACCTCCGTCATCATTCATCATGGAATTGATCTACTCTCGTTAGAAGGATCAATGAGTCCAATCAAATACAATTAATTTATGAAAATATTTACTCCCCAAAGGTAATCCTGATAGAGAAATACCTCCCACAAGAACGATCGAACTGTGGGTCAACTTGTTCGTGGGTTCATCTGCATTTGTCATTTAAAACCAATAATAGGGAAAATAATGGTATTTAAATAATGATCCCTACCTGGGTCAGATCATTCGTTAGAGATGAACGGTGTTGCTACATTCTTCATTCCACAATCCTCTATTTGAGGTCCTTGGTCGATCATCGTTGGTGACGAACCGTTTGAAGGGGGGTTGGCATTCATCGTCTTCACCCACCAGAGCTTCAGAGTAGAACCAGGATTGTGCCAATAATATTGCATCATCTAATTGGCCATTAAAGGATGAAATGTGAATCATCATTTTGGTTACATTTTCTGTTACGAAGTCATTACACTATTTCATTTAACGAAACAGCATATTCAGTTTCATTGCATTACATGTTTTTCCACTGCAACGGTTTCAAAAGTTTAAAAAATAAAATAAAACATTCACTTTATTTTATTTTAACTTTTTCTTAAAAAGTCCAAAAACTATCTTTTCTGGTTGACACATGTTGGTAGATATTAAATACATTATTAGGTAATGTCGTCATTCTAGACACAATGGTGCCCACGTATTTTCAATATGAGTACTTGTTTATAAGTTTCCAAAACTATGCACCATCTCCATTTTAATTCGCTTAAAGAAAAACTCAAAAACTAAATTTCACCTTGACCCATGTTGGTCAATGTTAAGCTCTTCCTAAGAGAAAAACACCCTCACGAGCTCAATGGTACTCTCAAATTTTCAATATGAGTTACCATTTAGGTGTTATAAGGATTTGAAAATAAAATATTTGTTACTTAATTATTTTATTTATGGCCAAGAACTAACATCCACTATTGGCCTACACCAGCCAATGATAGGCCCTTTATAGGAGAATCCTGACATTCTGAGTTTAATGGTTCCCTTAGATTTTTTATCCGAGAACTGGTTCAAAATATAGAAAAATCCGCTCACACATTTAATTAATAAACTTTAAAGAAAGTTCTAAAATTCATTCTAGCCACTCTGGGTCTCATAATTACATGTCATCTCATATCCTGGTCTCGTAAAAATACCATTTAAATTTGAAAAAAAATCCATGGAATTATGGGACATTACATTCTCCCCGCCTTAAGGCTTTTCATCATTGAAAAGAAAAATCCTAAACTCAAGTGAAGAAAACTGAGTTCATCAAGGGTCTCTGCACTTCTTAGAAGCATACACCTTGAGGAACCATCGAGATTGACCACTTTCATGTCCATATTATTTTAGGTCAACATTATGAAACAACAGTCACACATCTCTTTAGTTGTGACAAGTGGGAAAATCACTAATCACTCTAATCCATTTGTAGTCATGGGGTTTAGCAGCTCACCTCCACACTAACCTGACATAAATACAAACCGAAACCCAAAATTTACATCCACCCTTGGATGAACTATGCTAAATCCTCCACAAGAATTATGCATTCAAGGTTGATGCTAAACACACAGGGGAATTTTTGAATAAAATAGGGTTTCCCACGAGCGATCTTTGGGTCTTACTAGGCCCTCTGTCTACAACCTCCAAAAACCACACAACTTACAGAAAATGAAACACTACCACACTCACTAATGGCATCTCAACTAAGTATGGATGGTAGACAACCATTTCATTCTGTGGAAACATCATGGGGTCTAACTCGGCCACCAAAAAACAATCCAAAACAGGACTCTTTGTGAGTCCAACTTTCACCTTAAGGTAAAACCCTTCTTTACCATTGCGGGCACACCGCATCCTTTGCCTAATACAGTCAATCCGGGTATGAATAGTAGTAGTCCATACCCAGAATAACATCATAAAGTATCGATGTCGTGACTAAGAGATCCCAACCACAACTCTTTCCTCTAAGAATCTGGTCACACTATCAGCGCCAGTATGTGATCAATAGGTATCCTCTAGAAGGAGTCTCTAAGCGTGAGGTTCAAGTCCATGGTCCAACTGGAACCTTGATTTTTCAAAAAGAACTCACAAAAAAAGGAGGACATCCAGCACCTGTGTCTACTTAAAAAGTTAGCCAAAATAGAAGACACAGATCATACCTCAAATCTCTCTTTGAGCTTCTTGGTCATAAGCCATTTCTGCATGCATTTGTCCTCGCCCTTGCCCTCCGGCTCCCTGATCCAGGCACGGACCACCTCTAACTTTTCTCTAGCTCCTATGCCTCATCAGCTGACTAGTGGAACTCCTTGCTCTAAGCACTGTCTCTTCCAAGGAGGCTCATCTTCCGGCTCCCTCTCAACAGCATGACGGGTCGGAAAATCTCTAGAGAGATTCCCTCGGTCGTTGCAAGCGAAACATTGCCTCTCTTGTGGCCGATCTACTCCTTAGTGTTGCTCTTCTCCACAGACCCATGTGTCTGTGTTCCATTATGGGTAAGCCTCGTACGTCGTGATCATGTTGTCTGTCATCTTTTAGCTTCAACAGACCCCTCTACCTCATGACCTCTGATATAGGCCACATCCATCTTCTCCTCCGCCAGGTATCTCTCAACCACCAAGGCTCGCTCTAGCACCCCATCATATGTCAGAATGCTAAGGGGTATTACTAACGCCTTGATCTCCCGGTGTAGTCCCTACTAGAAGGTTCAGGCTCTGAATTAAGGGACCCACACCATATCTATAGAGTAGCAAGAAAGATCTATGAATCTTGTCAATTACTCTGCTACTATCATGATTCCCTGCCAAATGTGCATCAGCTCCTGTATATGCATAGATCATAAAGTCACCAAAAATAACTCCTCCCTAAAGAGGCGATCAAAGTCAATTCAGGTAAGGGTCGCCTCTTCATGCGTCTAGATCACAAAGCTCCACCATCGTCCGGTTGAGCCCTATATATGGCTTGTGGATAATATTTCCATCTAGTTGAGAGGCATCCTCACTAGGTGTAAGACTTTCATAATCGCCTCAAGATGATCCTCAGATACCTGAGGATCTATACCACCTCAGAACCTAGGGGGTATCTTCCACTGGAACTCATGTAGCACACTCAGCATGTGCGCATCCTCTACCGATATCGCTGGTAACAACTACTGATTGATGGGTGGTGGAATCACTGGTGCACCACCCGGATGTAATGCCTCAGAATCAGTGCCCTACACTGAAGCCTCCACTCAGGGAGGATCAATATTACGATCACATTGTAGAATCCTATATGGATTTCATCATGGTGGCATCCTGAAATATATCATGATGAACCACAATTAAAGATTATATCTATAGATATGACTCAACAAGGACATGGAAAGCCCAATCATTACTACATGATTCATGTACCCTTTATTTCTCCTGCAACCAGTGTTTAAATGTACTGAGTTGGAAAATAGATGACTAGAGTTTGGGTGTATGGATACTTCAGCCATCGCACCAACACTGGAGTCCCTGGCCTGAAATCCAAACTCGAAACACTTAACACTATTTCCCAAAACCAAAAACAAAAAACCCTTGGTATTTGAGGTAGAACCAACCACCTCTGATACCAATTTTTCATGACCCGTCTCCCGGGGCCCATGCCTCGACTACCCCAAGCCCGCCTCCCAAAGGCTAGGGGCTACCGACCACCTCTGATACCAATTTACCATGGATATTATTATTTCTTAAATAATTTCTCATTTCTACAAATTGTTTTTTACTTTGAAAGTTATTTTATTGACTGGGGAAATATTGATAATCTGTGTTTTTTATTCAATGTGGATATTTAATGGTAAGGCATATTATTCATGAATTTAATCGATTATTATATATATAAGGAATAATTTTAACATGAAGATATAGGTGGGTCCTAGTTATAGATATCTCCTCAATACATTGGTAGTCTCATGAGATGAATCAGTTGGTTAGGCTTACCTAAATGGGTTTCTAGTGTATACCTACCCATCATTTTTAAATTATCTTGAGAAAGGTCTTGATAGTAGAAGTACCATGATGCCTAATATCAGGGCATCCAATAATTGATCATTTACTTCATTGAGAATTTATTTATTATTATAAATAATAATTTCACAATGATATTATATCTGGATACATTTTATTCTTAGTTAATCGATTAAATGGAATGTGTTTTTAGTTATTTTCTTTTACATATTGATTATACGTTATCCAGTTGTGATAGTCATGTTATTGATTTAATGGAATGTGTTTTTATTTATTATTTTTCCATATTTATTATGTTAGTCAAATTATTTAAATATAATATTTATTTAGTTATTTACCTTATCATATTGATAATGATAGTAAAATTATTTAAATGGCATGTGTTTAGTTGTTTACCTTTCCATGAATATGCTTATTGATTTATGATATCTTCCATTATACTTAACCCTTACAGATCATTTGATTCACACTTGTTTTGTTTCTTTTCTAGGAATACATAAAGTATACTATGATTGATATGTAAGGATATACTAGAGGGAATTATGTTATTCTCAAAAAAAATATGTTGTAAGTTTTGTTTTTAAATTTAGTATGGGAATCATGTATATATCTAGTTTACCAAGACTACTAAGCTATTCAGTCCTTCGAGGTGAGATTCCTTTTGTATTATTACAATTTAATAAATCATACATTGGATTCGAGTTACTAGGGTTGAGGTCATTACATTAAAATTCATCAGGAACGTCGATCATCAATATCTAGGTGCTAGTGATGATATCCAAAGATTCCTTCGACATCCTGATGATCACCGCAACACCTATCCTTCGATCCATGAAAAAGAACTTGGATCGATCATTTGGATCAGATTATTATCTCTATAGGATGTGGTAGAGATAAGAGGGAGTCTCTCACATTTTTTAAATGAATATTCCCTTGAGTGAGATATTCCTCCTTCTAATATAGTGAGGTATAAAATACTTGAAAACAACTCCCCAACCCCTAAATATTTATTACCATCTAAATAATCCATAAGTAATGTGTTATGACCAAATAAATGTGTTATAAACATAATTTATATTTTTATCACTCACTTATAATATAATAAATATATTACATGTTGAAAGGGAATCATTAACTTGACTTGTTATTCCCAGAAATATTAAACGAGCCTTGAATATTAAAATAGCATTCGTTAGTTAAATATTTTTCCCATGTATTCACTTAAATACTAGTAAACACATTAAATAAATAAATTCAACTCTAATTATTATATTCTAAAATAATAATGAATTTATTTATTTCATGATGATCGTTCAAACTCAGACATCACCTGGACCTCGTGGTGTGGCCCACAATTCCCTAAACTTTTATTCATAAGAATAAGCTAGGATTTTTAATATTCTAAGTGTGTGGATTTCTAGGCCCTTATCTCAATAGAAGTAAATACTATTAATATACCAGGAGGGTAGTTTAGTAATCTATAAAATCCCCTAAGGAGATAAGGAGTAGTCGTAGTAATGACAACCTCCTATGAACACATGTCGTGTAATATAATCTCCTTGTCTTGTGATATCTCATAAAGTAGGATGAGCACTTTGTGTCATCATCCTTTATTGATTTATAATTTATTAACCTTACTAACAGACTTACTTTCTTATATCATGGTCATAAATTTAGTGAAGGTACTTATATCCTGATCAACTAGGATTGAGATATAACTTCCTTTCAAAAGTGACAAATTCTATCTTTATTATTTAATTAATGTCATACCAATAATGTATCACCCAACGCATGCTACCTCGCTACAAATTAAATGTCATGGTTTTAATCTTACATCAAATTATGTAATCAAATATCATATAGTAATAAAAATATCAAGTCAAGATATCATTACATGTTTTCAAAGATGTAAGAACCCAATTCTTCCTTTTAGGTACGAGTTTCTTTTTTTGGGTTGTTTTTTAGAGAAAGGTGAAAAGCATGCCAAGTAATAGATACAAAACTATTACACAACTTGGTTTAGGGTTACACGTCATGTAATCCTAAGTATACATCGTGTATTGTGGCCATGTGTGATTTATATACATGGCATGTAGGGATGTCGGCAAGGAAGAGAGGACCAACCATGTACATGTCGTGTACTCCCTGTACATGTTGTGTAGTCATGTCTGCAGGACTTTTTAATGACTTGGAAAGTAATTCAGTGAAACTGGCCACATCACCCATATACACAATGTGTATATATATAGTACATGCTGTGTACTTTTTAATTTTTGGTCAAAACGGGCAGTAGCCTCATTTTTTGTAATTCTGGATAGAACCCTCACAAACCAGCCATCCAAACCTCATTTTGACTCCCAATTATTTGTCTTAAGTCTGATTCAAACGTTGTTGGATGCATTGGAACCTAATCAGTAAGCTATTGATTCCTATTAATCCATTATTCATGATTTCACTTCTTGACCTAGTTATCAGGATTTTAGATTTTATGGTCTTTTATATATCTACCATGCTCTAGGTCGATGCTGGATAAGGAGTGTCGTATGAGTACAGGGTAGGTGGTGTATACCATGTTTTGTGTTTTTATGGAATTTTGGGTGGTACGTCCTTTGGCACATCTTTGGTTATTTTCATCAAGACCATGTTATAACTTTTGTTTCATATTGAATTGATTGTTATACCCATGGGATGCCATTGGGCATGCCCTATACCTTAATTGCTTGAGCAAGGACGAGAAAGAGTTCGTTCTCATTGGGACATTTTGTTCGGGGGTGCAAAAATGGTTTTAAATGATTTTTTTGTTTTAAACTGGTATGTTTAAATTATTTAATTTTTATTAAATTGTTTATAGGTATTCAAGACCTCAGTGCTACTATGTTATAATTGTTATCTAGTGTAATTCAATCTGCTTAAAATGAATTACTTATTTAAAGTGTTTTAATGTGATTATATATATGTAATGTTTGGGATTACATGTGTTGAGACCCTTGGGGTTGTGATGGGCTTGACCTGAGGTTGGGATAGCATGTCCATCAATATTGAGTGATGATGATCACTGGTTGGACTTGGCCCAGATTCTCTTGGGTGGTTTTGATCATGGGATTGGGCATCAAGGATGTCGGTTTGAGGCAGTGTGGTTATTAGGTTGGGCAAGGCCCGGGATACTTGGATGGCATGGTCATTGGATTTGAGTGACATGGTCACAGGGGCATGAGGTTCCAGTGATGTTGTGTCTTTGGTTCTTATTTTGGTGACTGTCTCTCACCCATGATGGCCAAAGCTCCAATTGAGTCATGTGTACACAAGTAAACTTTGTGATGAGGTGGTTTTGACTGTTCGTGTGGGTAGAGGCCCCTGATAGTTGCAATTTATGTATTTTTGGTTTGGGTGTTCTTTCAAAATAAATCCATGTGGAAGGTGAGGAGCCTTCAGAGGATAGCGGAGAGGCTATTGGGTTGGGCCTGAGGCACACTGTGATTGAGGTCGTGGTCCAGGATATATGTTTATTTGAGGATAGACATTGTTGCTCTTCTAGTTGTCGTGTATGGGCCGACATGAGCTTACGATCAGGGGTTTTTGGGACTGGGACACTTTTTTTTGGGCGTGCCTTCGGGATGTCGGTACTTGAGACATGAGGTGTTAGGAGGCACGTGGTGCTGGGTTACATGTTTGGGGTGGAACCTGAGGTTTCACTAGGACTTTATTACTATAGGAATTCCTTGTGATATAGTCCAGGGAATCTCTTTGCTACTGAGATTTTGAAGATGGGAAAATCAGGTGACACTCCCCAGTGGCTACTGAGCACCAGTGGTGGTTTTGTTTATTTATTGCATCGTACTATTTTCCTTAGAGATACATGTCTTCTTAAAAACTTATACTAGGTGTGCACCATTGGGTGGTATCCTATTGAGATTCATCTCACACCCTACATAGGACCTTTGATATGCATGTAGACTTTATGGTTTTACATACAGGTAAGGGATCAGCCTCAGGAGCTGGATCGTAGTACTATTTGGCATGGAGATTGGCATGTTCCTTGAAGTTATTCCTAGTTATAGTTTTACTTTTGTTTAGATTTCATTCATGTATCAACATGATTATTATTATATGTAACTATTGTGGTTATCCATGTGTGCCCTTTTTATATTGACATGTATAACCTGCTATGGATGCATGCCTTGTTGTTTTAGTAGTGGTTACAAGTGTTGTTTAGCATGATGTTCTATTTACTTTCCACTACAATTGTTTCTATATTTCTTACACTGTTTATTTTCTATTGGATGTTCTTCTGCTATGTGGGTTTGGTTCAAGTCTGTTGATTCATTTATTTCTGTTGCGTGTTATATTATTATACTTAGACCAATGCCTTATCTTTTCTCTAAAGGTTATATCCTCTCCACTATATCTATTTGCACCCTCGTTGCTAGTCGGCAGCCTTCGGTGTTTGGGGAGGTGTGCTTAATGTTAGTAGCACCCAGCCCGTTAGCACTATTTGGGTGGCTATTCGGGTTTGGGACATTACAAATGATATCAGAGGAGTTTTGTTTTCCTCTTTTCTTGATATTACTATTTGGGATTATGGTAGACTGGAGATAGGTTGTTGTCGGCACTAGATTTCAAACTCATTCTTGGGTGCCTATAGCCCCATGTAAGAGGGATGGATTGAGTTACCTTGGGTGGGAATTTTTGTTTTTCTTTTGCTCAGATTACAGTTTATATGATTTCCACCTTGGTGGCTCACTTGGTTTGTGATGATTATTAGTTGTGATATGTGACCTTTGACCTAGTATGGTAAGGAAAAATTAGATCTTGGACCTATAAGTAAAGGTGTGGTTTTTTTCTTTTGATAGGTACATTTTTAGGGTATTTCAATTTCATATATGTGAATATTATTTGTGAAGTGATAATACCATGTGAATAATATCAAATTCCATGTGAAATGTGGTATGCCATGCTTTAAATTTATGTAAAAAAATTGCATGTGGCATGGGATTTGGTCCTAGATCTTATATGAGAAGGTAGGTATTATGGTTGATGTGATTTTGATCACCAGGATTGGGTGAATCAGTCGTTGGATTGAGAAATTGTTGGTTGTTAGGACGGGTGTGGCCTAAGGATATTGTGATACTTGGCTCTATTGAGGTCGGGTTAGGAGGCTGTGAGGCTAGGATGTCGTGGTCATGGTTGCGATGGGGGAGAGTAAGGGTAGTTTTTATATGATTAATTTTTACTACTTTTACTATCTATGTTATATATTGTTATATATGTGTGATGTTTGACCATTTATGGTATTCAACGGGTTCCTCCTAAATGACTCGATGAAGCGTCGAGCGGGTGATGATATAGTACTGCAGGAGCACAGTCAGGTTCAGAACCATGAGGGGAAGGTAGAGCATGATCTATAGGTATAGGCTCAGGGGTAGAATCAAGTTCAGGATCTAGTGAAAGCAAGGAAGATACTAGGTTTGACAACATTCAGGCCATGGCTCGATGAACAGCTCTGATCTAGCCTGGTACGTGTTTTACAGGGTATTGATAGAGGTGCTCAGGGAATAGATCCCTCTATGGCATATCTTACTCAGGAGTTTCAATCACATCACCCACTACATTTTTAGGGTGAGGGTGGTTTGTAGGCGGCTGTGAACTGGATAGAGAGCATGCATATGATCTTTGAGCAGCTCGAGACACCTCCAGGACGGAGGGTTAAGCTAGTGACGTACATGCTGAGAAGGCTGGAGAAGCACTGGTGGGATGTGTAGGTGCAGGATTGCAGACATTAGGGACTATCTTGGAAGTAATTCAATGATAGATTATTCAAGCACTTTTTCCTGGAGATGCTGAGGGAGGAGAGATCTCAGGAGTTCTTGAGCCTTCAGCAGGGTGACATGTCCATCATGGACTATGCAGCTGATTTCCCTGATTTGTCTCACTTTGTATCGTGTATGGTAAGTGATTACACCTTGAGGGTGGGGTTATTCAAAGATGGATTCTGGAACACCATATGGGTGAAATTAAACATCTTTAGGTTGGCCTCGTTCTCAGAGTTGATGAATCAGGTGCTCATAGTTGAGGGTAACCTAACAAACATGTCTCACTTGGGTCAGGCAGCGGCTTCAGGGGATAGTTCAGATGGAAGGAAACGAGGTCGGGATGAGTTCTAGTAGGGTGGTCAAGCCAAGGACTCAGCTAGACCACCTCGTGACAGTTCATCATTTTTTTTCTTTCAGTATGGGCATCCAGGGCATGTCTGGACTCAGTGCGATAGGCATCCAAAGGAGTGTCGGGCATGTGGACAGGTTTGGCATCTTGAGAGGTTCTACAAGCATCCTTCTCATACAGCCTACAAGTAGGGACTAGGACAGACTATGGAATCTGGTGTTAGATCAGGATCGGTACCAGGTGAGGGTGGCCGAGGTTTAACTGCACATAGAGGAAATGGTAGAGATAGTGTCACCCAGTCGTGGTGATAGTGGTTGGTAGCTGGTGCAGCACCATAGGGAGTTTCGGCTTCAGGAAGCTGTGTGTTAGTCTAGGTGCACACTGTGGAGCTGCCATGGGTTGAGAAGGCTGGTGAGCTGATGATAGTTAGAGGTAAGCCATGGGCGCGGCTGTGATATTTTCCTTTTGATTCTGTTTTGCATGGCCTGTTGAAGCATGTCTATTTTGAGTTCACGATGTGCACAGGATTTATATGGACTGACCAAATCCTTTTCAATGGGTTGGCACCATCTCGGGTGTGTGATTATATATATGTGATGTTCTTGTTATCATGAGCATCGTTGGATGCATTTTTTAAGGTGCCTTGGGAATCAGGGAATCCATGGGATGTGGGTTACTTGAGGTGCCTTGGGCATCGGGGCATTGAGGATGCGGTTGTGATTGAGGTTCAAGGCACTAGGTTAATTTGAGCATCCAATGGATGAGGTACCTCGTTGTGCCATGGGTTCCATGGGCTTGAGGTGGACACTGATACGGTGTGGGATATGATTGGGTGTCATAAGTGATATGGGAGCATCTGATGGGGTGTAGGGGTGATAATGAATCATGGGAGGACCATGGGTTCAGAAACAGGTCATTGGACCTTGATTGATTTGAGATTTGGGTCGAAATTATTATGTAATGTTCCTTAACCACGCTTGTAATGGAAATTTAGGGAATAATTGCTTTAAGGGGGAAGTTTGTAAGAACCTGGTTCTTCCTTTGAGGTATGGGTTTCTTTTTTTGGGTTGTTTTTTAGAGAAAGAGGAAAAACATGCCAACAAATGACTGCAAAATTGTTACACGGAATGGCTTAGGGTTACACGTTGTGTAGTTTGGCAGTGTGTGATGTCCATACATAGCGTGCAGGGGTGTCGGTAGGGAAGATAGGATCAACTATGTACATGTTGTGCACTCCCAGTACACGTTGTGTAGTCATGTCAGCAGAACTTTTTAATGACCTGGAAAGTAAGTCAGTGAAACTAGTCACATCACCCATATACACGACATGTATATATATAGTACACGTCGTGTACTTTCTAATTTTTGGTTAAAATGGACAGTAGCCTCGTTTTTTTAATTTTGTATAGAACCCTAGAAAACCAGTCAATCGAACCTCGTTTTGGTTCCTGATTCTTCATCTTAAGTCTGATTCAAACGTCGTCAGATGTGTTGGAACCCAATCAGTAAGCTCTTGATTCCTCTTGAGTTGTTATTCATGATTTCACTTCTTGAAAAAGTTATCGTACCTTGATATTTTATGGTTTTTTTGTAGATTTACCCCATTCTAGGATTAATTAAAGGCTGACGCTAGACAAGGAGTGTCGTACGAGTACGAGGTAGGTGGTGCATACCTTGTTTTTTGTCTGTACAAACTTTTGTGGGGGCGTACTTTGGTTCGTCTTCGGGTATTTTGATTGAGACCCCATTATAACTATAGTTTCATATTCAATTGATTGTTATACCTATGGGATGTCGTTAGGCATTCCCTATACATAAATTTCTTGAGCAAGGTCGGGCGAGAGGTCATTGATCATTGGGACATTTTGTCCAGGGGTGCGGAAATAGTTTTAAATGATTTTTTTGTTTTAAACTGGTATGTTTAAATTATGTAAGTTTGATTAAACTATTTAGAGGCATTCAAGACCACGGTGTTTCTATGCTATAGTTTTTGCCTAATGTAATTCAATATTCTTAAATTGAATTACTTGTTTAAAGTGTTTTAATATGATTATATATATGTAATGTTTGGGATTACATGTGATGAGACCCTTGGGTTGGTGATGGGATTGACCCGAGGTCGGGATGGCATGGACATAGGGATTGAGTGATAATGATCACTGGTTGGGATTGTTATGGATTTTCTTGGGTGGTTTTAACCATGGGATTAGGTGTCAAGGACGTCGGTTTGAGGAAGTGTGACTGTCCGGTTGGGTAAGGCCCAAGATACATGGATGGCATGGTCATCGGATTTGAACAACATGGTCGCAGGGGCATGAGGTTTCAGTGATGTTGTGGCTTAGGTTCTTATTTTGGTGATTGTCACTCACCCATGATGGCCAAAGCACCAATTGAGTCGTGTACAGATAGGTAGACTCCATGATGTGGTGGTTTTGACTGCTCACATGGGTAGAGGACCTGATAGTTGTAGTTTAGGTATTTGTGGTTTGGGGGTGCTTTCCAAAGAAATCCATGTGGAAGGTGAGGAGCCTTCGGATGATAGCAGAGAGGCTATTGGGTTGGGGGATGAGGCTTGCCATGATTCAGGTTGTGGTCCAGGATATATATTTATTTGAGGACAAACATCCTTGTTCCTCTAGTTTTCGTGTATGGGCCGACATGAGCTTACAATCAAGGGTATGTGGGACTAGGACACTTTTTTTTTGTATTCCTTAGATACGTCGGTACTTGAGACACGAGGTGTTAGGAGGCACATTGGGGCGAGTTACGTATTTTGGGTGGAACCTGAGGGTTCATCGAGACTTTTTGACTACAGGAGCACCTTAGGCTATGGGCCAAGGACTCTCTTTTCTTCCAAGATTTTGGAGATGGCCGAAGAATGTGACACTCCCTGATGGCTGTTGAGTACCAGTGGAGGTTGTTTTTATTTATTACATTGTACTATTTACCTTACTTAGAGATGCATGGATGATTAAACACTTATACTAGGTATGCACCATTGGGTGGTTCCTACTAAGATTCATCACACACCCTACACGGGCCCTTCAGGATGCATGTAGACTTTATGGTTTTATGTACAGGTAAGGGATCAGCGTCAGGAGTTGGATCATAGTACTATTTGGAATAAATATTTTCATGTACCTTGAGGTTGTTCCTAGCTCGAGTTTTACTTTTTTTTAGATTTTATTTCTATATCAACATGCTTATTATTATATGTAGCTATTGCGGTTAGACATGGGAACCCTTTTTATGTTGAAATGTATGACCTACTATGGATGCATGCCTTATTTTTTTAGTAGTGGTTACAAGTGGTGTTTAGCATGTTGTTATGTTTACTTTCCACTACAATTGTTTCTATATTTCTTACGATTTTTATCTGCTTTTGGATGTGATTCTTCTCTATGGGTCTGGTTCTAGTCTACTAATTCATTTATTTATGATGTATGTTATATTATTATACTCAGAACAATGCCTTATCTTTTTCCCCGAGGGTATATTCTCCCCACTATACATGTTTACACCCTCATTACTAGTCGACAACCTTTGGTGTTAGAGGAGGTAAGCCTAAGGTCAGTAGCACCCGGCCCGTTATCACTATTCGGGTGGTTGTTTGGGTTTGGGATGTTATAACAGATGAGAACTACCAATGACACATGAAACAAGTGGTGTTCCTCTTAGCATATTATTCTTCGTGATCTATTCAACTCAAGATCACCAAGTATGAACTTTAGTAGAAGAATTCTCAATGTCTATAATCCCCTAGCACATGATTGTCGCACATTATCTATGTCCTGTCAACATGATGAATCTAGACCATATGACATGATTTTAAGGTTACTGTCATGGTATCTCTAGGTTTTCATTATAGCCTAGTAATTTCTATAACCTTTTGATATGAAATGTAATCTAAAGATGTTACTATATAAATAGTGGATTCAGAAATATCAATACTATTATGGTAAGAATTAATCATGCATAACTCACTGTATACATGATATGGTAATAAAAAAGTACTATTCAAGTTGGGTTTAGGGAACCCACTTTTACAATAATCTATCCATGATATACCTATTCAGAAGAGAGTCATTCAAATTAGAGACAAAGTTATGTTGTACTCTTCAAGAAGGAAGATCATTCTTGGTAAATTCCATTTTAAGTGTGTGAGGTCTTATGTAGTGACATACATTTTTATATTTTGTGCAGTTGAGTTCAAAAGATAAGATTCACATAACCCCTTCAATTTGAATAGCCAGTAGTTGGAGCGTGTTCCTAAAGATTCTTAGAAAAATCCCATAGAGGTTTCCAAACTCCTCCATGTTGTCATTAAGTTAAGAAAACTCAAGTTGTATCTTTAATCTACATTTTTTTGGATACTCAATTTTTTTAAATTCTGAATTTTCCTAGAAAATGCATTCTAGAATTGAATGGAAGTGTGCTTGAACTAAGTGTGTGGGAGAGAAGAAAAAAAATTGGAATTTAAATACCATTTTTCTGTTTTACATTTATTGCTCTCAAAAAAATCCAAATATGTTTTTAGAAATATGTAAATAGTTTCTATATATTTGTGTTTTTAGATATTTGGAGTGTAAATTAATAATTAAAAAAAGAAACAACATGGAAAGAAATAAAATAAATAATAGAGGTTCAAAAACTTATATATACTTTCGTTTGGATTTATTTTTGAAAAAAAAATTAGTGTTTTCTAAGATAGGATAATTGAGTTGAGCGTTTCCCTACCTAGTTTATATACTATACTAGAGTAGAGGGAATTTTACTGGTTCTAAAATTGTAAGAGTTAGATGATTACTGAGTGAAATTTTCACTGTTTTCATGGATAATTTGGTCTTAAAACTGGGAAAGGGGGTGTGAGTGAAAAGATTTTTGTAGAATCATAATTATAACATGAGGTCCCTATACTTTTGAACTTAATATGATGTAATTTGGCCTCTATGAAAAACAAAACCTTAGGGATCCAACTCAAAATAAATTTATATATTTCCTTTGAAATTAGAGTAAAATGGGTAATTGGGATCTCACGATGAATCTCTGAAATATTAGGTATCAGGTGCATGAGTAAGTCCATTATACATATTCAATAAGAGATTTTACAAAGTTTTTTTGCACATACATGGATGGTAAAAATTCAAAAAAAATCAATAAAGTACCTAATATTCAAAAATGAATTCATTAAGATGAGGAAAATATTAAACTCAAATTAAGAAGAGGAAAATAGAATTATAAAAAATTAATTTGAGTTTTCTCAATGAAGTAGAAAATCAAACTTTAGTTTAAGAAACTTATGATAAACGGAAAAATAGAAGTGATTCTTATTAAAAATTTGATTTTTCTTAAATATAATTTGATCTAATCCTGAACACGGAACTTTGATTTAATTGAAATGAGTCAATGAATTGAAATAATATAAGAAGCATGATAATTCAAACCCTGGAGGAACCTATGGATTTATTCTTCTCTAACTTGTATATTTAGTTCTAGGTAGGATAATCATCTTTTGGAATCTAATGCATTATTGAGCATTGAAATAGTTGAAGTATGGAGGAGTGACCACACAACTATGATTCCCTACTATTATCTTACTTGGATCAGCCATGAAGCCAACTCCAATGGAAAATTATCGTCTCAATTTGGGAACCTAGACCTAAGGGTCAGGTCCACCACGAGATGGGTTACGCGTGTCAAAAAAATGATGTGGTGGAAGATTAAAATTTTAAAGCAGATTGATTTTTAACAAACAAATTTATTTTTTGAATGCGTTGGACTAAAAAACCCTTAAATCCTACTAGAAGGAAATTATAAAAAAAATCAAAACCACAAACATTAAATTAAAACAAAATATATAATAATAATTCATTAATAATAAATATAATTGGAAATATAAAATAATAATAAATATATAATAATAGTAAATAAAACTAAAAGTATAACAATAATTAATAATTTTTTATATGGTTATGAATATATAATAACTACTAATAATTTTTTTAACTATATACATTTTTTATATTTATTTACTCTAAATTCAACATTGGGAATTTTCATTGAAAATTTACATTGTTTTTTATATATTAATATATTATGTATGCATACACTAAAAATTGGTATTAAAATTTCCCACTGAAATAATATCTTGTATATTAATGGTAAACTAAAGAAAAGTAATGGTAAACTAAAGTTAATCAAGGGTGGACTAAAGTTAAGTAAGGGTGAACTAAAGTTAATTAAGGGGGAACAAAGTTAAGTAGAGGTGAAACAAATTTAAACAAGGGGAAAACAAAGTTAAGTAAGGGTAAACAAAAGGTAAGTTAGGGTAAACTAATGGCAAGTAAGGGTAAACTAAAGGAAATTAATGGTAAACTAAATATTAGTAAGGGTAAATTTAATCTAATTAAGGGTAGAGTAAAGCTAAGTAAGGTTAGAGTGAAGCTAAGTAAGGTTAAACTAAAGTTAAGTAAGGTAAAACAAAGTTATGTAAGGGTAAAGAAAAGTTAGGTAAGGGTAAACTAAAACTAAGTAGTCAAGGGTGGACTAAAGTTAAGTAAGGATGAACTAAAGTTAATTAAGGGTGAACAAAGTTAAGTAGAGGTGAAACAAAGTTAAACAAGGGGGAAAAAGTTAAGTAAGTCTAAACAAAAGGTAAGTAAGGGTCAAATAAAGGCAATTAAGAGTAAACTAAAGGCAAGTAAGGGTAAACTAATGATAATCAAGGGTAAATTAAAGCTAAGGGTAGAGTAAATCTAAGTAAGGGTAGAGTAAAGATAAGTAATGGTAAACTAAATTTAATTAAGAGTATAACAAATTTAAGTAAGGGTAAAGCAAAGGTAGGTAAGGGTAAACTAAAACTAAGAAAGGGTGGACTAAAGTTAAGTAAGGGTGAACTAAAGTCAATTAAGGGTGAATAAAGTTAAGTATAGGTGAAACAAAGTTAAACAAGCGGAAAAAAAGTTAAGTAAGTGTAAAAAAAAGGTAAGTAAGGGTAAACTAAAGGAAAGTAAGGGTAAAAGAAAGTCAAGTAAGGGTAAACTAAATATAAGTAAGGGTACATTAAATATAAGTAAGGGTAGTGTAAAGGGAAAAAAAGGATTCACAAATGTACCCCCACTCTCTCAGTCTCTCGTCTCCTCCTCGCGCTGGGGTTTCATCCATTCTCCATAGCTCCCTACCTCTCGTTTCCCATATGCGGTGAGAGGCCTTTCTCCAGCATGCCTTCTTTTTCTCTTCTAACCCCCTTGCATACCCCCCCCCCTCTCGAGCCTCATCAGTTGTGACTTCTCTCTTGTGGCTAGAATCATCATGAATTAACCTAAATTGGTTTTACTCGATGACACTCTGGTGATTTGGGTTGTTGGTTGTGGATTTTGGCGAGGCTCCCTTCCTTGGATCACGTGTTAGCACTCCTCCTCTACCCATATTGCTTTACCTGCCTTGCAAGACCCCAAATTCTTCAAGAACGATAGTGTTTTTTAGGCTTTTGGGATGGTGTGGGTGGTTCGGCTGAAGGCGTTTTCCCCTGGATCTTTCTGTCATCTCCCTGGATCTTCCTTGTTTTTGGGTATCTGGTGTGTGGATTATAGTTTTCTAATGATTCTCCGATGTTTGGATGTTGGTTTGATGGTTTTTTTCTCTTCCTCACTGTCGTCGTGGACACTGGTGTTATCCTCCGGCAAGGCTTTCTTCCACTCATACTCTGCTCTGCTATCCTGGTCCAACTCTCCATTCCAAGTTGGTATAGTGTGATGGTATTCATGGAGGATTTTGGATTTGTTGTTTGAGTGGATAGTGGTCTCTGAGAGGCACGTCCGACATGATACAATGCTGATGATGGTGCTCAAACGGTGACGATGGTTCTCTAACGACGACGATGGTGCTCAAACGGCAACGATGGCAGTTTGTTATTTGAAGTTTATGATGGTGATGAGTCTGTATTTCCCAGAATTGTGGGATCTCCTCCATCTTAGAGATGGATATCGCTGGTGTTCTCTCTGGCTGACGACTGAAGATGTGTTGATTGATGTTGGTGACAGTTATGTTGACGACGATGGCGTTGGTGCAGTGATGATGGTGTTGGCGATGTGGACAAGTTGATACCCTCATGTTTGTGTTTAGGTGTTTTTGGAATCAAGGAGGTGTGGTGCGGTGTGGTTCTCAATTCACGGAAATTTAGTTTAGGTGCTTTGAATTTCAAATTTGTTTTAATTTGGTGCGCATTGATGGTTGTTTTTGGTTTTGTGTTATTTTAGTGTTGTCTTGGAATTTTGTAAAGTTTCAAAATTTATCTTAAAAGTGTTTTCAAAAAATTAAAAAATGGATTTAGAGGGTAGAGTAAAGCTAAGTAAGGGTAGAGTAAAGCTGTGTAAGGGTAAACTAAAGTTAAGTAAGCGTAAAACAAATTTAAGTAAGGGTAAATCAAAGGTAGGTAAGGGTAATCTAAAGATAAGTAAGCAAGGGTGGACTAATGTTAAGTAAGGGTGAACTAAAGTTAATTAAGGGTGAACAAAGTTAAGTAGAGGTGAAACAAAGTTAAACAAGGGGAAAACAAAGTTAAGTAAGTGTAAACAAAAGATAAGTAAAGGTAAACTAAAGGCAAGTAAGGGTAATCTAAAGGCAAGTAAGGGTAAACTAAAGATAAGTAAGGGTAAATTAAAGCTATGTAAGGGTAGAGTGAATCTAAGTAAGGTTAGAGTAAAGCTAAGTAAGGGTAAACTAAAGTTAAGTAAGAGTAAAACAAAGTTAAGAAAGGGTAAGGAAAAGGTAGGTAAGGGTAAACTAAAGCTAAGTAAGGGTAAACTAAAGTAATTAAGGGTAAAATGATGGTAAGTAGGGGTAAAAAAAAGTTAATTATGGGTTAAAACAAAGTTAATTAAGGGTGAAACAAATAATTATATATTTCATTTAGGTTAGTTTAAACTAATAATATATCATAATTAAATAAACTAAAAATTGAAATAGATTATGCTATGGGTTTATAAAAAACATAAATTAAAATTGAACCTATTTATATATTTATAATAAGTATATTTTTTCAAAAACAGGACAAAATACAAACATGCATGTTTACACGAACAAATACAAGATTAAACTTTCACTGTGAGTCTTCATTGAGAATTTTCAACGGGATAGTGTGACTTTCCAGTGTAAATTTGTACTTAAATCCTGCTCGAATAGAATTACAAAAAAACTCAAACTCATAAACATTAATGTATAAATTTGAATTTCTAGTTGAGGTTTGCACTAAAAAATATCATTGAAATTTTTCATGGAAAATTATCAATGTAAATTTTCACTGGAAATCCCAATATAAATTTGTGAATGTATTTAGTTATATAGTTATGTTACCACAAATTTCTAGTGGTGTAAATTTTCTGTGTAAATTCCCAGTAAAAAATTGCATTTTTTATTTATGTATTAATATATTTTCAATGAAATTTTAAGTGAAAATTAGAAAGGTAAATTTCCAGCGTAAATTTGCACACGAAATTTCCAGTGGAAATTTGGAAATTTCTATAGGGAAATTTGTAGTGGAAATTTACACTGGAAATTTCCACTATAAATTTCCATCGCAAATTTCCCTATGAAGTTTGTAATTTAATTAATAAATGTCATATTACAAAAATATATAATCTATATTATATATAATAAATATCATAATAAATATTATATATATGTGTGTGTGTAATAAAAAAATAATATATATATATATATCTAAATAATTATTTTCCATAAATAATAAACAATATATACTAATTACGTTAAAATTTTGTAATGAAAATTTTCATTCCAAATTTATCTGTAAGTGTGTATGCACTAAAAATTTTCAGCCTAAACTTATATTGGAAAATTTCATTGTAAATTTAAATTTAAACATATACATATATGTTTTTTCCAATATTCATTCAAATATACTCTAGAAACATTCACTTGAAATTTTTTATGTAAATTTGCACTGTAAATTCCCTATATATATGTACTTGAAATGTACAATGTAGTATTATGATGTATATCGATATCAGTGTATGCGAGCATGTGTGATTTTTAGTGCAAATTTCTTTGGTTCATGTTGTGTAGTAAAGATACATTGGAATTTTTTCACTAAGAACATCCAATACAAATTTAAGGTGGAAATTCCCATTGAAAATTTGCATGGAAAATTTTCAATGTAAATTTTCATTGGAAATTCTCAATATAAATTTTTGAATGTATTTGGTTATATAGTTATGTTACCATAAATTTTAAGTGGTGGAAATGTTCAATGTAAATTCCCAGTAAAAAATTGAATTTTTTATTTTTGTAATAATATATTTTTAATGAAATTTGAAGTGAAAATTAGAATTGTAAATTTCGAGTGTCAATGTGCAGTGGAAATTTATAGTGGAAGTTTTCAGTTGAAATTTCCAGTGGAAATTTGGAAAATTATATAGGGAAATTTACATTAGAAATTCTCACTGTAAATTTCCCTATGAAGTTTATAATTTAATTAATAAATGTCATATTATAAATATATATAATCAATATTACATATAATAAATATTAAAAATTATATACATATATATATCCATATAATGATTTCCCATTATTTAATATATACTAATTACATTATAATAAAATTTAAAAAATATATAATATATATAATAAATATCACACTAAATATATGTTTATTTATTTTAAATATATAGTAAATATTACAATATATATATATGAAGAAACCTCAATCCAGGGAAAAACGAGAAAATGAGGTAGTTTCATCCAAAACTTCAACCTGAGGGTTAGGTTTAGGTGGGAAACATTAGATGATTTAAATCCACTCCAATGATCGTATGAACACCTACAGTGACCACACTCCCACTTCCAACCAAATATGAATCTGAGACCATGACCTTGAAAAATCGACATGAGCTTGAGATCTGTTTACCATGAAAAAGAAACCAATTGAAGTCATCGATCGTGCATTCCTCATTGAAACACCAATCCAGGCATGAGATCTAGAGAGATTTGAAACAGTGATTGGTGAGATTTTAGTAAAATAAAAGAAATTATTTGATATTTTATAAAAGAAAAGAAAATAAAAGAAATGATTGATATTTCTCTCCTTGTGTTTGGATCAATAACTTAGTAAAATAAAAGAAATGATTTGGATTTCTCTCCATCTTTTTTGGTGAATCTTTTTAAAATAAAATAAAAGAAATTATTTTGTGATACATGTAGAAAATAGGGATAAAATTGGAATTTTAAAATATTAACAACCCTTCACCATCATTTCTCTCCAAATCATCCCAATTTTGGGGTGATTTGAAAACAATAGCAGGAGAGAAATTAATTTCTCTTCATTTCTCCCCTTATCATTTCTCTCATTTTAAAATTACCTTGTCAAACATGTGAAACCAATTTCTCCTCTCAATATCATTTCTTTTCTCTCCATATCATCTCTTCCAAACTAGCCATTAAAGTTTGAGGACTAAAACCTTGCATCGTTGAAGTAACGCACCACCATGACCAGAACAGACCAGACAAATTCGAGCTATGTCTGACCGGATGAGAAGAATTTGCATTGCCATATTGAACCCACAAAGCTTGCTAGAAATGATGAACGGTATATGCCTGAGTTGATGGAGATTGAAGGTCAGCAAGCGAAGAATACGAGCCACCAGATGAAACTGAACACCGAATGTGGTCGAGATTAGATCAATCTTCAGAAGTGTCGAAGCTCACTGAAGAAGGTAAAAACCAAGTCCAATGACCGATGTCAAGGATGATTGAGTTCCACGCTATCTAGGCTAGATGAACTTCTAGGATACTACGATGAAGATGGTTCCTAGGTCAGAATCATCTATGGATATAGATTAATGATGTTCAAAGAAGTATCCTAAGCTCGATTAGGGGAAGAAAAAATACTAGTTCGTAACTGAGATTTGTAAAAAAATCTTGATGATATAGATGCAGGGTGTGGCACACCAAACTTAATTACCAATGATGATCTACCGATTGAATCTGCCAAAAAAATGTGTTTGTTGTTTGTGTGTTCCCTATTCCCTATGAAAATTGAGATCAGAGGACTTTACACTCTCCATTTCTCTACTTTCATGTCTGAATCAGATTTCACATCATTTTCTCGATAAAATGCCTCAATGAGAACAAGCCTTATGTGGATGCGAACTCTCCTAGGTGAATTTGAGTGTGGGAAAACTGACTAATTGAACCTGAGATCAATCAAAGATTACTGAACAATCCTAGACTCTGACTCAATTTGGGAGAAGACATTGAAGATGATCAACAGAACATAATGATATCAATCATTGGATGTGTTTCATTCCCTATGCAGGTGTTTTTTGAACTGAAGCGGGACCTCACTCATTCCCAATTCACCAGTTTTGATGTTGAAGAACACTGCACAAGAGGTGTTTCAACTTTTTTCCAAGATGAACTGGTTGAGGCACCATGGGAGTTTAACTATTTTTATTGAAGGAAAACCGAGTTGCACCCAAGGTCGAAGATGTCGAAATGACACTTGAGGTCGATCTAAGATGGGAGTGTCTAACTGAAGAATTGAAAGATCATAAATATGGATCCACATTAATGACGAACCAAAATATTTGAACCCAAGCTCGTCTGGACACACTAAAAAATTAGAATTTATGTTGGAGTTGGATGAAGAAGTTCGTATTTCGATCAAAGATCCTCTGAGTTTGAAGAAGACAAGGCAGATTTACCATAATTGGGACAAAGTTTCTAGAATAATCAACGTTCGAGGCAAAGAGCTCGAAACCACATTGGTTGGAGGCCCTCTTTTTAGATTTTGAAGCCCAACAGTGATGACAATCAAGTCCATTCCAATTCCACTAAAAATCCAAAGCCCCAGCCCAGCACCTACATCATCTCCTTCCCCCAAACAAAATTTTATGTTTAGTGAATCCACATAGCAGCAAAATATTTATTTTTTATCCTTCCTGAAGTAGTAAATAGTTATATTGTGGGGGAAAATGTTTTAATAGAAAATATTTGAGTACACTGATTTAGAGAAATTTTGACCATCAAGTTATGCAGGTGGAAAAAATCTAAAGATATGGAAATGGGCTTATAATTTTAGGAATAATTCAGACTTTTTGGTTTCATTCGAATGAATGCTCATTCTAATAACATGGCTAGAGAGGGAATATGGAATAACTCAAATAATTCCTCTATAAATGAGTAACTATTCACTTAATGAAGTGGGTCACTTCCACGATCATCAGACCAGAGCTAATGTATCTTTATTTCCTATTTTCTTTCATTTCATTTTACAGTAATAAATATAATGATGGAACAAAAATCCATAAATGGATGAGCTGAGTAGATTCTCTTTATATCATGTTAATGAATTGTGCATTTTAATAGTTTATTCTCTTATATTAATCTCAGGATTCATTTGAACTTTATAAATATTAAGAGATTTCCCCATTTCTTACTTTTTGAATTTTTCTTCCCTTCTTTTATGGATCTCACACACAAGCCACTTAGGTCCTCTCCATTACTTTAGATCGTGAGTAGAAGGTTAACTTTAGGGTGATTTGAGATCTTAGGCTAGGATAGATTAGAGGTTGTATTGATCATTTTACTCCTCTAATTAAACCAAAATTTCTAGGTGAGTAATTGAGTGAGATTTCACTTGATTAGAGAGAAAAAAGGAAAGTAAAAAAATTAGAATGATGATTTAAGAGGAAAGATTAAGAGATATTTGATTTTAGGACCCTTATTTTAAATTTTAATTTAAAACCAATAAAAATTAATATCATAATTTATTTTCACACACTAAACCCATCAAACAAAATAATAACACATCCACCACACTTTCCTCTCTAAAGACAACCTAGGTCCCACTACAACTACATTTTACTTGGTTAAAAAATGTTTTGTTTAGCACCGCACGACCGGTGCTCATTGGGATTGAACCAATAGCCTTTATAGGGAATAAACCTTGTTATGGATAAAACTTCAGCGAATGTCATGGATGATGTTCCTGGTGAGTCGGGAGTGGTCGTCATTTGATGATTCGTGATGAAACTCGAGTATGAGTGGTACAACCATGTGCAGTCATTACATGTAGTAATGCATGGGGTGTCAGCCACAGAGGCACAAAATTTGTGTGGGAAGGGTCATGGAATGACAAGACTGATCTTTGGACAGTCGAGGTGTCTTTTGGATACTAGTGGTAGATGAATTTAGTTATATCTAGTTCCATAGAGAATTCCAGATTTGAGGCTTGGTTATGATATTGGATGGAGTTTGTACTTTGGTATTGTACTCAATATGGTTTCAATGTGATCTTGGTTCAGATAAGAGAGGCATCGGTTCTTGGGGTGAGAGCATGATGGTAGACTTGGTTGGTTGAGGGTCCAACCAGGGAATTACACTGAGAGTTGGGTTCAAACTTTGGTGTGGTTATGTGGATGTTCTCAAGATTCCTTCAAGAGCTAAGATATCATGGTTGGGTATTTATAGCACATCAACATCTGTGACTGAGAATTTTCAAGAAAGGCTAGGCAGAGGAGGACTTACCATTGCTTTCATGTATAATTGGATGTTATGGGTGGCAACCACACCTAGAAGTCATTTCGGATACAATGGTTGTGTTTTGAGGAATAGTTGTGGCTTTTTGAGGAAAATTCGATGTGATTAGTCTTAATACCTAGAAAGTGGAGACTTTTCCAATTGGTTTAGGATTAGAGATGGGGAGTGGTATTGGTTCTTGATCATCATTTTCATGTGGAATTGGGTGCAAGTATATGGAAATCACACCAAGTTGGTTGATGGACTGATGGGAATGAGTTTCAATAGGCAATTTCAATAGTAGGGAGCACCATGACTCGAAATCAGTCCTTGTGAGCTTATTCATATGGTGGGGAGCACCATAAGCTTGGAAATGAATTAATTTATGAGACTATAGTGTCTCGGGATAGTTAGGTTTCATGAAGAATCATCTCGATATTAGTAATGATAGCGAGTGGATGGCTCAGTTTTTGGTTGAATATTTTACCACGTGTTTTTAGTTGTGTGGTGGAAGATCAGTTGGCATTTTGGAGCAAAAAATGATGATCTTGTTGTGGATTTTTATCCAAAATAGGTTGAGATTTATAGTTAAAGACCACTAAGACTTCTTGGGGATGAAAAGTGTTATTGTGGTGATGTTTTAAAATCCTTCTCCTTTATGAGTTAAGAATTATTGAGGAAATTTTAATTTTTGGGAATCAGGAGTATGGGTCATTTTTAAAACATAGAATCAGATTTGAATTTAGAGAGTCATATCATATTAAAATGATGTTTTTGGAAATGGGTTAAGGTTTGGGAGGTGTTTTAGGTGTTGGGGAGATTATCAAAATATTCAGGCAGAAGTTTAAGTTTTTAGAAAGTTTTTTAGCCTAGGGCATAGTTTAGGATGCACAGTTTAGGGGAAACCATACAATAACCCTTATGTAAGACCTTTTTTAGTTAATTTTTAACATGTACAGTTAGAACACAATGTTATAACATGATTAATGGATAACCATGTCTGTTTTAAAGGAAACCATGAGAGGAGGTGGGGCTTAGGGGCATGGCGCACTATCACTGAATAGTTACAGACAAACCATGTGAGATCGATAGTTCTGATTTTGGAGGAAATATGTATGGTCAACACATAGTTTGGTAAAATATTTGTCTCATTAAAAATGATAAATTATGATTTTTAACTATTGAATTTTAAAATAGAATCCCCCATTTTCCCTCCCTAACATGCACTCCCATCCAGCCAACCTTTCCTCTTACTCCTTTGATTTTCTTCAGATTCGAGCGATTTTAGTGACTATTTCTTCAAGTTTAAGTTGATATGAATCCTCCATATTCCTACTTTCTTCTCCCACCATGGTTTTTCACTAATTTGGGTTACCTAATTTTGTTTTTTGATTTTGATTACAGCAAAAAAAGGTAGAATCGACCAATAATGATGAGGCTTTCATATGGCATGGCAAGAGGACATCCTGAGATGATGTTTACATGATGTCAAAAATTGTTTTGATAGAGGTAAATTTCCCTATGAATCCTATTATTGTTTTAAAATTAAATTGTATGAAATTATTTATTAAATCAAGTGTAAAAATTGGGTATTTTGTGTGGTATAGGTTTGGTTGTGTGTCAAGAGTAGATATAACCTCGTTTCTCACTGTTTCAACGAGTGGATAATGACCAATGAATTTGTAGGTTCTATGGTTAAAGTTTTTTAAATAATTATAAATTATTATTATTGTTTTGAATGATTAATTATAATTTTTTATAATTAATTTTTGATTGTTGTGGCTTGAGATAGGTGCTCAGGATGTAGATATGAGCATGGATGGGACTTGGACAAACTTCAACGAGCACAGTTGAGATACTTGAAAGGGAATAACTATTAAATTGAGGTAGTTAGTCCCTTGTATATAACTCTATGGAATTATACATTCTATTTATATGGTATGTGATGTGTGGACTCCCAACTGAAGGTGATCTTCCCATTTAAATTAAATAAATCCCTTTATTTAAACAAAATTATTAGAAATGGACGAAGTAACAAGGCCCATAAGGGACCTTGGGAACTTTCTTGATACCTAAGTTGCTGATGGGAGAGGCCCCAACTATAATTGAATTCCTTGTGATATATGGACACAAAGGAGTGAGAATTAATTGAACTAAGTGATTATAGCACACCTTGATGGGTGCCTTTTACCCCTTGATTAGGGATGGGTAGTGAATTGAGATCTATTAGGTTGAGTAGGTGTTGTGAGAAACCTAATTAAGATATCTTAGAACCTTTAGGATAGTTGAAATGAGCATGGGGTTAGTGTTCCTTCCCCACTAGTGTATGATCAATGGGTGTACAATCCCTAGGTAGTTTTCATAGGTTGGGTGAATAAGGACCAACCTAGTGAGACTTGGGCATTGAGATAGGATTTATGTCATCTCTCTTGTGTGACTCTAATAAGGCCTACCTTATGAGGCTAGTGAATTCATACGATGGTCATGATAAGGTTAAGGGATTAATTACCCTAGAGTGATGGGTGTTGAACTGAGATATGATTATGAGATAGGGAACCCAAGTAAGGGTGTGTTATGATGTGTCATAGGGGACCCTAGTAGGTGCCTCAGTGAGATAATCCTATAGAGGGTTCATGAAGTAATAGATATAGATTATTGTAGGTGCCAACTTATAACCTGAATTGATAATGTGAGCCTTATATGGTTGTAGTGATGATAACTCATGTTCTTAAGAGGTTGACCTTGATTATGTGAGATAGGTTTTCATTCATGGACAACCCTTATGAGATGTGTTATATGAGGTATTGCGAGAGGGGTGTTCTAGACCATTAAGATGATTATTTAGGTATAGGATTCCTTGGATGCCTAGGATCCATCTTGTATGACTTATGATGATGACTTCCAAGGTCCACTCCTACAAGTCAGTATCTATTTCTAATATGATTGATTCCCTAGGATTACCTCATAGGGTTCGATGATGATGCTTGATAATTATGATTTTCTAGGGACACCCCCTAGGATTTGAATGATATAATAGATGTTTATGACTTCCTATTTCATCCACTAGGATTTAGTTGTGTGGAGTCATCTATTATGCCTAAGGTTCATGACTACCTAGGTTCACCCACTTGGAGTTAGTAATTATACCTGATGTTTATGACAGCCCAGGGACACCCCCTAGGAGTCAAAAACAATGCCTGATGATTATTGTAACACCTAAAATTACCTTCTAGATATTAGTAATGATGCCCTATGATTGTCATATCACCAATGAATACCACTTAGAGATCAATGTCGACAATTTATGACTACCAGATCACCCAGGGTTTCCTTCAAGGGGTCATCTTTAGACCTGATACAATTGACTTCTCAGGATTAGGTCATGGGGGTTGGTGGTTTTGCCTATTATTAGTCATCATGATTATATGGAATGCTTTGAGACACTCTAGAACTAGATGAATTAGGTATAGTAATCCATGGTATCGCATTAGAACCCAAGGATCAATGTGGCTATTTATTCATGCTTCCTTGTTGTATTTAATTATTCAATTGACCATGTCACATGAAAAAAAATTTTGCATTTACTGGTTATGTATCAGATCATGTTGGTGGTGCCATACTGAGTTGTACTCACACCCTGCTCGGGTGACAATGGAACTTGGGTACCTGAGAAAACCCTTACTGTTCATAGTTTTAGGTTGGGATGTGTAATAACTCAAGATTTTGGATCCTTTAAATTAATATTATCTTTGACATATTATGTCACATGCAACACCAAACTAATGAAACAACCAACTAAAACAAACTAAAAAATATTAAAATTACATGAATAATATAATCATTAGAAAATAAAAAGATAATAATTAATTAAAATGGTCACATATTATTATTTTTCTTTAATTTATTAAAAATGATATCATTTGAAGAACTATTTCAAAATGGTATTGTATTTTGCCTTAAAAAATTAAATTGATCATGGTTACAATTTTTTTATAATATTTAATATTTATATTTATAAACTAATATATCAATATTAAATTATTTATAAATCTATATGATATAATATTGAAAACTTCTAAAGTTTAAAAAAGTCAGTTTTTAATAAAAGCAGTTTTTCTTTTATTTTCATTAAAAAACTAATTTCTAAATTTTAGAATTTTAATTTGACAAAAATAACTTCATTTTTGAATTTATCATGGAAATATTAGCTTAATATAAATTTTAGTGTTTTTTAAATGATTTTTTGGTGAATAGTGCAATATACTATTTTTTACAAATATCTTATCTTTTAGTGAATTATTAGTATATAAGAATGATTTGTAAATTTATGAAACCATTTTCTAGTAAAAATATAAATTTTATAAGTTATAAAATAAATTAAAAAATATTTATTCTAGTTTTAAACCTATATTTAATGTTTTAAAACTTAAGTAATATTTATCTCAAGAATTTTTTTAATACCTTGTATACTTATTATTTTTAAATAAATTTTTATCACTTTTAGAAATTGAATAAAATTTAAGGATTTAAAATTTGTAATAATTAGTTGAAAATATATTAATAGGTTCATTTTATTTTTAATCATAAAGTATTATTTACTTCGGTAAAAACTAGTTGTTGTGGTAAAATCTAAAATGGTAAAAGTAAAAATCTAAGAGTAAATGTCCTCATCCATGTTTTAAACATGTGTGGGGATGTGTGGTTGATCACTTAATTGAACATATTCCTTACACTCTATATTATTTTCCAATTTTGGAGATAATTTCCTTGAGATTGACTTTCCATTATTAAAATGTTTTGGGTATTTACAAAAATGTCATCCTTTTTCGATTATAAAAGGGGAACTCCTCTCCTCTCTTCCCCACACACCACAACCCACTTCGTTCATCCAAAACTCTACCCATCCCTATTATAAACATTAATATCCACCTTCAATATCTTTTGGTCTTATTAAAAGGATATCCATCAAAGGTTTAACCCTCTTCACAAAGGAGATAATCCAAGTAATGAGGTATAAATTTATAACCGCTCCTTTCTCATTTCTATTTCTTTATGGGCACTTTTTCTTTAAAAAATTCCATTTCACCATATTAAAATGATATAATTTGAATCATTATTATATTTTTATTCCATTATAATTATGTAATAATCATTAAATTCATTTCCCATTTCCATTAATAAAAATAAAAATGTGAATCATGCGTATCTGCAGACTACCGCCTCCATGAAGCAAATTGTTCGATTTTTTTATCCACCTATTTTGGATGGTCCAAAGAGGAAATTTAAAATATAATTATGATATTTATAACTTATTTAAGTTACTTAAATGATAAACCATATTACTCCTCTCTCTTTAATTCTATGAAAATGAAGTCATCATTCATGCGCGTGTGTGTGTGTGGACTACCGCCTCCATGGATCGATCTATTCCACTTTTCATTACTTCCTTTTATGGATGGTCATAATAATAATTTTAATTGATAAATATGATTTTTATGATATCCTTTAGGTTTTTTATGAAAAAATATATAACCTATTAATGATATGATCAACAAATGATCATCATTAATTCAATCGTTTAAAAAAATAGTATTAAGAGAAAATATTTTTATTCATATTATGTACTATTTTAATATCCATTAATTATTCTTATTATTCATTAAAATTATAATATATCACACTAATAAACACTAAATATGATCATTACTATTCTATTATAATGATATTTAAACTAAATCACCACATAATTTTCTATTAATCATGTCTTGTTCATGTTTGGGTCAGTTTAGCAACCTATTCAAACAATTCTATGAATTTATATCATGGAAGACAATGAGAACTTTATTAATACTATAATATGATAATAATATGAAAATAATATTTTTTGGGTTATGGAATGGTAATATTATTACTAAACTCATTAATTAAGAAAACACATTTCATTCATCAAGAATCATAGAAACATGCATGTTATCAATTTCATCTTCAAGGATAAAGACTAAAACACGAATGAAAGTAATATTAAACATCATAGATTATTATAAATCATATATAACAATAAATTTAATAACCTTTTAAATATTAAATTTCTAACAAGAATTAATACAGATATTTTTATTATGAAATTAGTACAAATGATCAAAAATATAAACACCTAATGTTGAATATCGGTAAAAAAAGAAACCGACTAGAATTCATAAATAGAATGAATATATATGTAGAGTATAAATAAAAATGGATATCATAAAGTTTGTTAATTATTTTATTAAGATATCTATGTTCAATATATAGGAGGTTAAAGTACATTCATGGAATTCGGGATAAGAGGTAAGGGTTTCTTTATCTCATTGTGAAATTCATGAGATGTGTTTGATATTGCACACCAAAATTTCTTTTATGTGGTGTGTTTACTATATAATGAAATTATTTTTATATATTAATGAAATTAATGGGGTTTTAATATCTATATTTTTTCCTTTATTTACATGTCCTTTTATTTAAAAGATACCAAATTTTTAAGGGTTTTCTTGGTCCCAATTCTAATTATTTGAGAGCTAATACATTTTGGGTAGCATATTTTCATTTTATGGTGTATTTACTTACCATGGATGTATTTTTATCATAAAATTTTTTATTTTTTTGGATATACCAATCAATATAATATCCCCCTTTTCAAATGGCTATTTATTCAATTGTTACCCTAGTAGTAAGGATTTTTGGCAACTCAACATTCATCTATTGAGTTATAATCATTCTCTTGAAATTATTTCATATAAGTTGGGTACATTCTACACTTTATCGTATTATGTGATATTACCTCGTTTTTTATTTTGTATTTAAATTCCTAAACATAAATAATTTTTTGAGTATTTATTAACTTTTGTAGTATGTTTCTCGTAAGGGATGTTGATATCTCAAATCCCCTTTCTTTGAGTTATAAAGTTTTACCTTTAACATTTTTATTCCATGATTGGGTTATCCTACCCTAATAGTTTATTATATGGTTTTATATAATCCTCTTTAGGAAAATTAATTTTTTATAAAAAATGTTTTATTGCTTTTTTTACAATGTGGGTTTTTAATAAAGGTATTTTCAAAGTATTAAAAAGGTTCCTTTCATTTCATTATAAAATGTTTTATCTTTTTCTACAAAATTACTATAAAAACATAATTTCATTTTCAATGACCCATTATTAGATATTATTTTTATAAGAATTGTTTTTCAAAATATTTCACTTCACCTTTTCAAAATTTACTTTTTAATGTTACATATAAGTTTTTATTTTATGTAAATATTAAAATTGTTTTCTAAAATAACTTTTAAGTTTTATCCTTAATTTTAATATTAATATTAAAAATTATTTACACTCATGGGATTTATGTTTCATTATTTATACACTAAATATATATATATATATATATATAATTTGGGGGATTGAACTCACAATATCAAATAATTTGATTCTTGATCCCGTCTTGTATGATAATGTTCAAATCGTTATTTTGGAATGATTTTTTTCATCTATATCAACTTCCATATAAGTTTCCTTTTTTATATTGGGGATATTTTCTTTTGAAACCATCCACCTTGTTTCTTTGGATGGCTTATGTAATTTTCTTTTCTATCAAAGATATTATCCATCTCTGCCTTTGTTTTTCCTAACCATCCACTATGAATAGGCATATATTTTCTTCCAATGCCTTTGATTAATGAGTGCCTTATTTTCCATTTCATTGATTAAAGGGTGTTTACCTAGATTTCATACATAGATTTATTGGTGAAATTATTGAATTAATTGTATACCCTTTATTAATATGATGTAAATATCATATGCTTTATCTCGATTAAAGGCTATTTACCTAGAAAGTTTCCAAATATCTTTATATACCCATTTTTTCATGAGTATAACATGTTGATGATTCCCTTAAGTGAATAAATTTAAAAAGGATATGAAACCCATTTTCATCCTTGGGTTCTTTTTAATGTGATTAATGAAACCCATTTTATTTACATGGTTTATTTATAATGTGTTGAATGAAACCCATTTTATTTCTATGAGATATTTATGATATTATGAATGATTGATTTCTTATAGAATTCATAATTATAGATGAATGATGGGTGGGGTCCTATATTGTAAGAACCTGGTTCTTCTTTGAGGTATGGATCTATTTTTTCCATCAATTCTCAGTTTAAATACTTAAATATAGCCTAAGGTTGATGCCCATTGGGGTCATGAAAGTATCTGGGGTGTCTAAGGATGGTCTAGAGATTGGAACCTAGAGTTTGGGTGTTTTTTCTGGCACACGGTTAGTGAAAACTGTGTGGGGAAGGCCTCATGGTTTGACTAAACCATGAGAGGATGGATAGTGGGGGCTTCCAGGCCTCACAATTTAGGTAAATCGTGCAAGAGGAGTCACACGATCGTGAAACAGATCTACAGTTTTCAGCATATTTTGATAGTGGGTTTTAGCACAATTTGTGTATGGTTTATAAACAGTCTGGGGTAATCATGCCCTATACCCTAGGCCTACAGGAAGTCATGCATGGTTTGAAAAACCATGTGGGTAAACCTTGTGATCCCTACTATGTTGAAAATTTTATAATTTTTAATTACATTTAAATTATTTAAAAACATAACTTGAGTTCTAATTTCACCTAGACAACAAAGGGGACCAAAGGAAGCTCTCAACATCGACTATTATAGGATTTCAGATCCCTTCTCCATCCAGACTCTGATTAGAGAATGATTCATCTCATTGGATTCACAATAGTAAGGCCTTAATTCCTTTTTTATCTTATATTGTTATTTTCGGAATCAGTTTCACTATTTGGATTTAGGCTCATATGGAATAATTTCTCATTCTTCATCCATTCTTATGATTTCTTCAAAATGAGGACGAATTAGAGCCTAATACTGGATGAGTTATCTAACATGGACCTAAGAAACGTGGTCTCGTGACTTTTACTGAAAGTCAAGTTGTTTATATATGTCATCTTGTTGCACACCTATTTTTGGGGCATCACTTTAATTTGAAATTGAACCCTATTATTACCTGACATGTTATATGTAATTTAATAGTATTTTTAATTCATGTTATAGGTTTTATACCTTTAAAAAGGACCACCCCATGGGTGATTTTCCTTGAATGGCCCCTTTTTGGCTTTATGCCTTGGACACCCCTTTGAGGTGTGCCTTTATCCCTTTCATGGGTTGTTAAAATTGGAATTTGTTATTGATGGAATTGAAATGTTTTTAGATTTTAATTTAATTGGATAAATGGTGTGGGAATGTGGACTTTACCCTCGACCCATGTATGTCATTTCTTATTTAAGCATGCTTATTATGTGATATCTTTATAGGATTTTTATGCTTGATATATTAAAATTTTCCATGTGAGTATTTTAATGGTCCTTGAATTACTAACCCTTGTGAGAAATATTGAGTCCATGTTATGTAATGGATTGATTAATAATAGGAAGATCATTACCATAATGTGTCTACATGAGTTAAATGATATTAAATCCATGTATTATTTTGTTATGTGTGTGATGCTTATTATATGAATTAAGCCCAAGTGAGTAAATGAAAGGGAAATCCCTTGACGTTGGTCCTTGCTTGATTATCCCTTTTGAGGTGAGTTGTATTGAATGCCTTTGGTTTTGACCTTGGCATGTTAAATGAATTGTTTCAATGAAATTGAATTGGTTAAATGATAAATATCCTTGGGTGATACATGTATTCAAAATAGAATTTCATGGATGGAATCATGTGGATATTGGACTTTACACCTTGATTGATACATGGATTCACCTTATAATTCCATGGATGGACTAAATGGTTAATATGATATTGTCATGAGTGATACATGGATCCAAATGAGAGATGAAATGGATATACTCATTGATACTTGAATTATATTTCGAGTGATACTTGGAATACAATGGATTTCTAAGGATGAACTCAAAGGGAATTATTTATATGTCATGGGTGATACTTGGGGTTTCCTTAGAGAACCGCCAAGGAAAAATTTGTATGACATGGAATTTATACCATATCTAGAGAGATACATGTGTTCATGATAGGTTCACCATTAATGGGATAGTAGGGTGTTGGTTGATTATACCTTGAGTGATATTTTAATTCAAACTTAGTAATGTCAAGGATGAACTTAGGTTCTATATGAATAAATGAATGAAATGGAATGGCCTATGACACGTCTCCAAGACAAAGCATAAGCTTGGATTTGGTATTAATTTGTATTGTTTAGATGGCCTTCTAAGGCATATGTTGTGCTTCTAACTACATGAGGGATTTCATACTTGAGATGGATCTCAAGACTTATAAATTTCAATGTAATTGAAATGTTAAATGGATGTAAATTAAAACTAGTGCATGTAAGATGTTTATTTTTTAGTTCTACCTTACTTACTACTTTTCTTATTGCAGACATCCTGCTATAAATATTTTTTGACTGATTGGCACAGACCTTGGGTGGCTTCCTACTGGGATTATATCTCACAACCTGTTTGGGTCATGTTTTTGGACCCAAACATATTATATGATTGTAGGTAATGATAAGGGAAAGTGTCCTAATATAAGTACTTCATATGCTGATTTGGAATAGGAGAGTATGTGACCAAACTGAGGCTTGCGATGCTTTTGATATTCTTTTGGTATTTTTTAATTTTGGAAAATATGTTGGGTATATCTATTGTGCACCTATTTTGGATATTTTATTAGAAACATGTGACATATATCATTATCTTGTATATGATATGATTTCTGGCTTGTTTATACTATCAGTCTTCCACTATTTATTTCTATTGTATGGTTTACTACTTTTATTATTTGTATATGTTATTGATAATTCATTGTAATACATTCTATTAATGAGGGACAAGTATCCCCATATACCCCAACTAGGACCTCTCTTCTAGTCAGCAACCTCTAACACTTGGGGATATGCACTAGAGGCCATGTTACCCCCCAGGCTTGGGGCACCGTTTATTGGCATCCCGGTCTGGGACGTTACAGAGTGGTATTAGAGCCATTTCTTTTCTAGTTTTCTTTACCTTTTGGACATGATAGAAAGAAATTGGAATTTTGTAATGATCTATACATGGGCATATCTAACCCATGTATAGGAAAAATCCAAATTGCCTCAAATTGAATTGTTATTTCTGGATTTTGATAGTTACAGTTGATTTGATTTCGTTGTCTGGTGACGCACTTGATTTATGATGTTATTGTTGATAAAAAATTGGGGTTTTATTATGTTGAAACCTTATAAGATGAGGGTATTCCATATCGAGCATCATATAAGCACCTACTAGATTTCATATTCCATGCATTATGTCATTACATTCAGGATGCATTTTCGATTGCATACTATTGTGATAGGTGTTGTGATACATATTCCTGCTATTGTGATAGGTATATTGAGGTGGGTTATGGTGTAAAATATATGGATGCCAATATTTGGTCCCTGAGGTGTATAGGTCTTCTTGGATCTGAATTTGTAGGATCATGGTTCAACCTTAAGGTGAAATGTATTGTGATGTGCCATAAGTGGAAGCCAAGCTTTGATCCCTGGGGAGTATGGGCCCCCTTGAATCAAAATTTGGAATACCATTGGTTTACCCTATAAATATAAATGTTATAAACATGAAATGAGTATCAAATCAATTAATGTAAATGTGAACTCAGTTTGAAATGGATATAAAAACAATAGAAACTGAAATGGATTATAGTAGGGAACTTGACCAGACCTTAATTTAGTAGTGGGATCTTCATAGTGTATCTTGCTTATTCTTGACATGTTTGATGCCCTGACCTAACCCATGGGGAATACATAGGGGTGTGATCTTGTATATGAAAGATTGTACATGTCCTATCTCTATTCTTGTGCTTTTGAGCTGTGAACTATTTAAAGATCATGAACTGAGGTGTGTACTTGGAATTATAGAGTCGTTACACCATGATGACCTCAAGTCATATTCTAAGAGGGTGGATATGATCATAACCTAGAGAAGGTAGGACATGGGAAACTAGTGGATCCTCCAGTTGTGCCATTTTAGGCACTGGTTTTTGTACCTAGATCAAGTGTTGAGGCATAGTTTCGTGAAAAAATTACTCACTTCATGTAGACCTTTTAGGGAGCATTGCAGCCTTCCATGTCTATATCTTTTCAAGATCGATTTCCTCCAATCCTAGGTCTTCCATTCCAAACACATAGGCCCTTATGGAGATCCATCCTAAAACCCATGGGTGATAAGAGTAATTTCCCATCCGATCTTATATGTGATCCATCATCCTTGGTGGAATCTGATGTGGGACTTGGGTTTGTACCAAACAATACCCCCCTCAAACCAAAGACCACACAATTAGGACTCCCCTTCAATGATAATGAATCATATCCAACCATCTTTCACCACCATTTTTCTCATCATCTATACTTTCCACCTAATAATTGATATTAGGAAGACTTGTGACACAAGGAACCATGGATTAACATGCTTCATACGAGAAACTAATATTTTAGTTAAATTGGTTTGGGGAAAAAGTCACCTGATATCACACTTGGTATGAACCATATCTCTGATACCACTTTTCAGGATCGATTTCCTCTAGCCCTAGGTCTTTCGGTCCCAACACATAGGCCCTTCTGGGGATCCATCATAAAACCCATGGGTGATAGGACGAATTTCTCATCCAAGATTATATATGAGCCATCATAATTGGTGGAATTTGATGTGGGACTTGGATTTGTTCCCAAAATGGATGAGCTGGCCTGAGTGTTCCAACTGCAGCATCTGCCCACATTTTCATGGGATGACATGCCACAGGCTGCAGAGTCATAGCTAGAGACCATGTTATCTATCTTTCAGTATCTTGAGACGCCTCCTGAGAGAAGGTTCAATCTCTCTACATATATGATGCATGACTCTTCCAGAAGATGGTGGGATGTTATCACTCGGACATAACATCATTGGGAGATTTATTAGAGGTATTTTCATATGGAATTATATGAATACTTCTATCCTGAGATGTTGAGGGCTGATAAATCCCATGAGTTTATGCATCTGGAATATGGAACACTATCAGTTATGAATTACTTAACCTATTTTACTGACCTCCAACACTTCACATTTATTCTGATGGGTGAAAATTTGTCTAAAGCTAAGCGATTCAAGGATGGTCACATGTATAGCATCCGATTACAGGTAAATGTCTTTCAGATGACTACTGTATCCAGGATAGTGAATTAGGCATTGATCACAGAGCGTAACCAAAGGGAATCTGGAGGTGTGATCTACGATGGATTAGCACCTAGGTTTGGTATTGTATCAATCGATAGTAGGAAGTGTTATCTAGATCTTCCACATGGTGATACTAGTAGTCATAACATCTCTTCAGGTATCCATATAAGGTGCTACCAATGTGGTAGGTTGGGACATATTAGTCCATAGTGTATGAGGTACCTAGTTGAGTTTCATTCATGCATTAAGATGGGACATCTACACCACTTCTATAGAACTTTTCCACTAGCAGTCAGTGAGAGAGGGTCTGCATAAAATCCATGTTCAGGAGCAGGGTTAGTAGATTCTCGCTAGGTAGGGAGCTAGAATACAACTGACTAATTAGGCCGAGGGGGTGTTCATGGACATGGTATCAAGACACATGTTGTGCAGTGACAATAAGGTGGATCGGCTCATGGTATCCAGGCAGTATCACAGGGTCACGGTTCAGTCCAGGTATATGCAGTGCAATAGACCTAGAGGAAGTAGGATCCTGGACCTTCTATTGTTATTCTAGTAGCCTCTACTTTATCTTATACACTTTTTTATATAGGGGATTCATATAGTTTTATAACTTTTCTCGTTGTGGAGAGACTTGGGCTTAGTGTTCAGTTTTCTGAGGGATTTATGACACTAGACACTCTGTTGGGGATCATAACGAAGGGTGTACTCTAGTTCAGAGGGTGCCCCCTTGAGATTGGTGGGTGTAACTTTATCTGGAGCATTTATTTACTTGAGATGATAGTGTTTGAAATCATACTTTGGATGGAATGGCTCATAGATTACTGAGATTTTGTTGACTACTATCATCGGAGGGTGACTTTCACATCACCAGAGGGCAGGGAGTTTATTCACAAGGGTTAATGAGATATCTAGGAAAGTCAAGATGACCACAACATTGTGGGTTGGACAGGATGAAAAAACAAATTTCAAGTTTATGTCTATATGATCATGGAACAAATTATACTAATTTCCCTACATTATTTGATTTTTTCAGTGATGTCTTCCTAGATGAAATTTCATGATTACCTCTAGTGAGAGAGGTAGATCTCTCTATCAACCCAATGTCAGGATCTACATCTGTATCCATTCTAATTTATAGGATGGATACTATGGAGTTACAAGAGCTCAATAGGTAGCTAGAGGATTTAGAGAAAAAGGGTTTCATCTGACCCAGTACTTCTCTATGGGGTTCACTGATCCTTTTTTTGAAAAAGGTAGACAAAACTATTAGGATATGTATGGATTACCATAAATTGAACCAACTAATGGTTAAGAATTGGTATCCTATAATACAGATAGATGATCTCTTCGATCAACTCTGAGAAGATCGGGTCTTCTCAAATATTTATTTGAGATCCAGTTATCATCAGGTGCATGTTAGACCATCAGGAATACCTCACACAGACTTTCAGAGTAGGTATGGTATGTATGAATATTTGTTAATGTCGTTTGGTCTCACGAATGCGCCAGTGGTATTCATGGAAATAATTAAATGGGTGTTCCATCCTTATCTTGACTCATGTGTTGTGGTTTTCATGGATGATGTCTTGGTGTATTATCACAATTGACACGAATATGCCAAACATCTTGATTTCATTTTGAATACATAGATAGTGAATCAGTTATATATTAATCTCACAAAGCACCACTTTTGGATGGATCAAATTCACTTCTTGGGTCACATTATCTCAGGGATAGAAGTATCAGTGGACCCAAAAAAGGTGAGAGATATAGTTTTCTAGGATAATCCCAAGAATGTATTTGAGGTACGAAGTTTCTTAGGGAAGGTTGGTTACTACAAGTGCTTAATATAGGACTTCTCACGCTTAGCATCACCACCAATGGGATTGACTAAGAATAGTGTGAAGTATGTATAGTCAGATTCCTACAAGAGGTCCTTTTAGGAGCAGAAAGGGAGATTGACTTCAGCACCGATACTGGTTTTTTTAGATCCAGGTAGGAGTTACACTATGTACTGCAATGCATCAGGTATTGGGCCTAGATCGGTTCTTATGTAGGGGGATCAAGTCATCACAAATGGGTCTCAGTAGTTGAGGCCACATGAGTGGAACTATAAAGACCCCACCCTAGTTTCCCAGAGTTGGTTCCTTATTACATTACATTGGCTTGTTTACAGGAAATTTGTATCCAAAAGGAACGGATAGTTTAGTAGATTTGGAAATATAGATACATACATAAGTTCAAAATTACAACATGAAATGAAAAAAACATATAAGTCCCACTAGGAACATCCACCAGTCTAAGATTATCCATGCAAGTCAGTCATAATATACTTATTCTTGTCCTGGAAAAAATGAAACATAAGAAGGGGTGAGCTCAGATGTTTAGTAAGGGTAAACAATACAATAGAAGATATCATAAACTTAAACATTAGTCATGGTTAATAATTGAAAACACATGTCTTTAAAAATAAACTTGAACATAATATGGTAGGAAAATGAGCTGAGTAAACATTGACATAATAAATTATAACCATGGGTATTCTACTAGTCAAATAACCACATAAAATATGAATTTATAGATTCATAATGAGATAATTACATATGATTGAAATTATGAAACATACTGTCAAGGCCTCGTCCTATTCATCTAAAAATTATTAAGGCCTCGGCCAAAACCATATCTAAAAATGGGAAAGGCCTCAGCCAAGTCCATATCTATTTGTCTCGTGAGACCTACCGATACATAGAGGGTATATAACGAGCCCCACCCATCACATTATAAGTCCAATTAATTTATCTTATGAGTGGTTACAAACATATACAACATATACATTCATATTAAAACTAACATATGAAATGTAAATAACTTTCCCCGAACATTAAGCTTAAACACTAACCATTCAGAGTAAATTGGTGAATGGTTTTAAGATAGCACATCCACAGTAAAAAAAATCATAAACCAATAAATTAAATATGGTAGATGATATAATAAAATATTAATCCCAATAATACATAATAATCAACAAGAGTTTTGAAACATATGAAGATACTCTTATAAAATCATCGAGTAATTCTTGAGATAAATACCCTTTTATTTTGAAAAGAAGATTTATTTTGGAAAATTATTTGTACAAAACCATAACTGAAGTAAGATATTATTTTCATAATAAAATGAGTTATTTTAGAAAGATAATTGTTTCTAAAAATAGATTATATAGTTCCCTTGAAAATAGGTAAGAATTTGAGAAATTTCCTTGAATCGGGCTTGTATTTCAGAAATAATTTTGAAAGTTCCTTTTAAAACTTGTAACTCCTCATAAAATAAGGAAGGATTATAGTTGGTAAAAATATATAGAACACTCACACATAATTTATTAGGATTAAATAAAAATACATAAGAATTTTATTGAGGTAATTAGACAATAAAAGTAACCTGAATGAAAATAGAGGTTTGGGTGGAAAACCCTTACCTTAAGTTCAAATGTGTTTCTCTCTTGAACTTAAGGTCCTGGAATATAAAACCAGACTTGTTAATAAATTAATTCAGAACATATTAGATATTTATTAATTTTATCCTAATTCTTTTAGTTCATTTATATACTTATTGATAAGTTATAATATTGAATATCATCATTCTAGAGTGTTTTTTTCTTGATTTTCATAATCGGTTCACTTTTTTTAAGTAATGGAGTTCATGTGGAATGGATGTAAATATCCATAATTGAATTTAAACATTATTTATGAAAATAAATAGGTGTTAATGGTCATTTATATAATTTGGTTACATGTAATGAGGATGAAACATTAGATGAAATATTAATGATGATCACTTAGATTATTTTAGCGGTATTTTGATTATTAGGAACTAGTTTGGTCATATGATTTAATATTATGTACATATACTAGTTCTTGAATATAAAATAAATTATAATACATATATTACATCTTTTTTAAACCATAATAATGGTTTCATGACCAGTATTGAAGGGGAAAATTAAGAATGAAACTTCGTCGTCCACGAAGGTTGTAAATTGGTGTCTCACGGACGATGATTTCGATTATAAAATAAAAGAGAGAGAGTAGGGATATTGATGATGGTTCTTAGATTAAGATGATATAATTGAAGTATATATATGATAGTATATTTATCATGGTCATTTGAATATAGGAGGTGAGTAGAGGAAAACAAAAGAAGATAAATTGAAATGAAACTAAATGAAAAAGAAAGGTGCTTTACCACTTGAAATAACCTCCTTGAGAACCTTCTTAAGGGAAGGGGTTTTGGTATTTTGGAAAGAACAAGATCTCCTGGACGTGGGTAGTGACTAGTTAAGGGTATTTGGGCATAAATTTTAGGATCTTGAAGTCTTAGAGGAGTGAAGAGAAGAGGGAGTGAGGGGGTTTTTTTATAGTGGAGGAGAGGAGTGAATTTTGAATATTTTATTCATTATTTTATTAATTCCCTCAAGAAAACCAATAGTGTTGATTCATGTGACCCATAATAGTAATAAGTGCATGAAAGTTTTAACCTAGTGGGATTACATCATCCTTACATCACTTAATACCCAATAAATCATGTGTTTATCATTTATCGTAAATTAATGTATTTTACTATTCACCCAAAATTCGGGCATTTTAGAAAAGTCCAAAAAATTCACCCCAGCCATTTATTGATGTGTAGAATTAAAAAACAAAATCCATTTTTTGAAAATAATTTTCTAAATATTTTTAATTTTATTTTTAAATAAAATCATAATTTATTCCAAAAAACAACTTTAAAACTATAACTCATTTTATAACACCTTGAGAAATTAATCAAGGTCCCATAAAATTAACTTATAACTATAAGACAATAAAGTAAAAATTAATGATTAAATTTTATTAAAATAAATTTCCATTTTAAATTATTAAATTAATCATAAAATTGTAATTAAAATATTTATGACATACAAAAATACTAATACTTATACTACGATTGTTTTTTCACTTATAAGATGTCTAAATTGTATTTATACACTCATGGGAGAAGTTTATATTTTTTAAATGATTTAATATTAATTAATATTCATAAGGGTATGTTACTATTCATAGGGGTGTGTTATTATTCATCAAAAATTAATTTTTCCTTGTCAGACTCTAAATATCTTACTGAATGCAATCGTGTATGTTAGTTTTTTGAAATTAAAAATACAGAGGTGGAAAAATTATGTTTACTGGCTAGGTTATAACAAAGTGGTGTTTTGTAGAGACTCAGTGTTTCATGAATTCAATATTAAATTTATTTTCCAAATCTTGAGGGGTTACATTATCCCCTCCTTACAAAAATTTCATCCTCAACATTACCAGAATGTTACCTCACAAAAATATTTGGGTAGTTATTCATCATAAACTCCTCATGCTCTCATGTTGCCTCTTTTATTTTATGATTTTTCCATAGTATATTTACCATTTGAGTCATCCAATTCCACAACACTTGTTCTTTAGTGTCCAGAATCTAGATAGGCTCTTCATAGTAAGATAGGTCATGTTCTAATTCTATACCTTCATAAGTGAGGACATGTGTTGGGTCTGGTATGTATTTTCTCAGCAATGAGACATGGAACACATTATGTACTTTAGACAGGATAGGTGGACTATCCAAAAAATATGCAATAGATCCAATTATCTCCATAATTTCAAAAGGGCCTATGTACCTAGGGCTCAGTTTCCCTTTCTTCCCAAATATTATAACACCTTTCCATGGAGATACTTTTAAGAAAACATGATCTTCCACTTGAAATTCCAAATCCTTCCTTTGATTATCAGCATAGATTTTTTGTCTATTTTCAGCTGATTTGATATGGCCTTGAATAATATTTACCTTCACTGTTGTTTCCTCCACAAGCTTTGGGTCCACTAGCTTCCTTTCTCCAACTCCATCCCAACATGTTGGTGTACAACATCTCTTTTAGTACAATGCCTCGTATGGTGCCATTTGAATACTGGAATGGAAACTATTATTGTAGGAAACTACACTAAAGGTAAATATTGATCCCACATACCTTGAAAGTCAAGAGAGAATGATCTCAACATGTCTTCTAATGTTTGAATCGTCCTTTTTGATTTCCCATCAGTTTGAGGATGATAAGCAGTACTCAATCGAAGCTGAGTATCCAAATATTTCTAAAGACTTTTCCAGAATTTTGATGTAAACCAAGGATCAAGATAAGACACTATTGAAAGAGGTTCTCCATGAAGTCTTAAAAATTCATTGATATAGATTCATGCAAGCTACTCCAGTGGCATATCCTCCCTTATTGCGAGGAAATGAGAATATTTTTTAAGTCGGTCCACATGTATCATTCTTTCTTGTAGTTTTGGGTAATCCAGTGACAAAATCCATGGTGATGTCATCCCATTTCCATATATGAATGGGTAGAGTTTTCATGACTCCTCTAGTATGTTGTTGTTCGAACGTCACTTGTTGACAGAATAAACATCTTAATACATAATCATCAGTTTACTGCTTTATGTTGTCCCACCAGAAATGTTCCTTCAAATCTCAATACATTTTAGTGCTAATAGGGTGTATAGAGAAATTTGAGCTATGAGAATCATCCAATAACTCCCTTTTCAGCTCGAGTATAGAGGGAACACATAGCCTCTTCCCAAATTTTAGAATTCCATCTTCACATACGAAGTTATCCAACTTCCCATCTTTCATAGAATTAATTTTATTTTGAAGGTTATCATCATCAAGATGAGATATTTTAATCTTTTCTAATAAATATGGTTGGGAAACCAATTGAAAAAGTAATGATCTTTCAACTTATTTGATAATTTCCATGTTCATTCTTATTAGATCCATAAACACAGGATCTCTTTCAAACCTCATTTTGTTTAAAACTCCATGATCCTTCATGCTCAATGCATCAACTACCTTATTTTCCTTTCCTAGGTGGTAGTGTATGGAACAATCATAATCCTTGAGTAGTTCAAGCCATATTCGTTGCCTCATGTTGAGTTCTTTCTATGAGAAGATATACTTCAGACTCTTGTGGTCCATATATATCTCACATCTTTCACCATAGAGATAGTGTCTCCATATTTTTAGAGAAAAGATCACAACAGATAACTCGAGATCATGGGTAGGATAGTTTTGTTCATGAATATTTAACTATCTTGATGCATAGGTAATAACTCTATCATTCTGTATAAGGACACAACCAAGTCCTTTCTTTGATGCATCACTATAGATCACAAACCCATCATTCCCTGATGGTAGGGTTAGGATCATAGAATTTACTAATATCATATTCAATTATTCATAAAAATACTCACATTATTTTTTCCATATGAACTTAACCCCTTTACATGTACGCTTGGTCATTGGGTTGGCTAAATGGGTGAATTTATGAACAAAACACCGATAATAACCTAATAATCCAATAAAACTACATACCTTAGTTATGTTTGTTGGATTAGGCCATTCTTGCACAGCCTTTGTCTTTGCAGGATCAACAAATATTCCATCCTTAGAGACAATGTGGTCAAGAAAGGAAACTTATTGAAGACAAAATTCACACTTTCTAAACTTCCCATATAATTCATTTCTTCTAAGAGTCTTCAGAATAGTGTGCAAGTGATTTTTAGGATCTTCATAGATTTTGGAGTATACCAAGATATCGTCAGTAAATACCACCACAAAGTCATAAAGACATTCCTTTAAAACTCTATTCATTAGATCCTTGAAAATATAGGGTGCATTAGTTAGTACAAAAGTCATTAGTGTAAACTTTTAATACTCATACCTGGTTCGAAATTCTATTTTTAGAATGTCTTCCTTCCTCAAAAGAAACTGATGATATCTAAACTGAAGGTTAGTCTTTGAAAAATATTGAGCTCTGTGAAGTTGATCAGATAAATCATCAATGCAAGGTAGGGGATAATTTTTCTTCATTTTTATAGCATTCATCTCCATGTAGTCAATTCACAACCTCATAGATTCATCTTTATTCTTAACGAAAAGAATAGGGGCTCCCCATGGAGAAACACTAGGGAGAATAAATCCTTTATCACTCAATTACTCTTGTTGCTTCTTCAGTTCCACTAATTCCATAGTGGACATTCTATAAGGGGTATTTTATATGGTCCTTGAATAAGGAATTAAGTCAATGGAAAACTCAATTTCATGCTCTAGATGAGGTCCAGGTAAATCCTCTGGAAACACATCAACATATTCTGGCACAATAGGTATGTCCTCTATCTGAACATTCTTTTCCTCACCCACAGTTATTGCATTCCCTTCCTCCCTAATAATTGAATTTAGTAGAGATAGTGTGGATGGATCTAGATGAGAATCATATTATGATGTTTCTTCCCTAAAGATAAGGGATTACACATCATCCAAAAAAATTATCCTCCTTATTGCAAAAAAATTTCATATCATGGTTCAACATCTAATCCATATCGAGGATTATATCAAATTCAATTATGGGTATGATAATAAAATCAGTAGATAAAGCACATTTATATGCCACAATGGGGACTTCCTAACACAACTTTGTTGCAATGATACTTCCCTTAAGAGTTTTGACTAACAACTCTCTTATTAAATAAAATTGGAAATATTTAATTTTCTTGGAAAAATGGGAAGATATTAAAGAATTTGATGATCCAAAATCAAATAAAGCATTGAATAAGTTTGATTAAATTATTAAAGTACCTTCCACCACATCATTAGCAACTTTAATATCAGTAGTTGTGATCGCATAAGCTTGTCCCTACTCCCTTGGCCTTTTCTATATCATGTTTCCTTAACACTTTGGAAAATCATTAGAATTGTGTCCTGTCTCCCTAAAATTATAGAATTGAACATTAATTGCTTATTTCTTCCCCTTGAAATCACCAGAAAGATGGCCTTTCTATCCACATTTGTAGAATACTCCTTTTTCCTTTTAATCGGGCACCAAGGTATTTCCTTCCACAATTATTAGAGGGTGTAAATTTAACTCTTACCTTCTTCCCCATTTTATTATTTCCTTCTCCATAGTTTTTAGAAACCCTATTCTTCTCTTTTTTTCCCTTAAAGTCATAAGACTTAGAGAATTCATTTTTTGTCTTAATAACACATGAAAATATATCATCATATGATGAGAACATTGGGAGACCAATACCCATCAGAGTAATGGATTTAGGCCATCAAATAATCTATCAATTTTGCTCCTTGGATTGCGTATATAGTCAAAAAAAATCCTTGTTAACCTTGTAAAGTTATCTTTGTACTTGGAAATATTTACATCATCCTTATACCTCAAATTCAAGAATTTATTTTCCATATCTTCTCGCTATTCATGAGGGAAGTATTTTTCTAGGAAGATTTCCTTAAAATTCCTTTATTCCATCTCTTAGATAATTAGGCCATATCTCTTAAATTACATCTCAAAAATTAAAAAGTTGAAACTTCTACTCTATCCAATTTTTTTCACAATAATAAAACTCATCAAAAAAAACAATAATTATTTTCTTGATAAAAATCTTTTTGAATTGTTCCTTTCTCTTATCCTTCTTTATACCCTATGAAAAACATTTCAAAAACTTTGGATGAGTATAAAAAATTCAGTAAGGTATATAAAATAATGAAAGAAAACATTAGTCTAGGAATACATACAAATCAAAAAAATCCAACTTTTCAATCATAAAACATAAGTTCTTTAACATACCTCATGAAATAATAAGATTTATGAATAACACAAAGAAATCATAAATCATAAAAGTTACTTGTGGAATCCATAAAATACTTACAATATAGCTTTCACGGCTACATAGGGAGTTATGTTTGGAATAACCATCACAGTTTATTCCCTAAATATATTGGGAGAAACATTAAAGTTTTTCTCCTTTACGTTACCAAATGCATTTGAGAGCTATCTCAGGCTCACCCACCCTAGGTTTATCACGGAACCACCCGTATTTGGTTTATCACGTAACCAACTTTCAAATGTACAAGTACCATTACATAATCATAACATATAAAAGATTGAAGATATGAACATTTCACTCATAAATCATAATAAATCAATTTGATATATTGAAATATTCAATCCATTTGCAAAACAATTTAAAACATTTAGTAAAGAGATTTTTGAATCAATGTGTCTTGTACCACTTTGAAACTTTTCAAAGAAATTAACATTTTAAAACTTTAATGTTCATATAAATAAATCCATAAAATCAATTTGAAAAAATAGACATTAATGAGAAATATTTAGAATAATAAATCTTTAAAACATTTAAAATGATGTTTCAGTTAAAGAGTCTCATAACACTTGAGAAACACTTGAATAAATATAATTAAATAATAACATAAAACAAAAATTTAAATATCATGATAATATATAAATTCATGATATAAAATGTCAAAAGGGTTGTATATACACCTTATAGAATATTAAAGGTGCACAATATCGAGATATGCCTCAATTAAAGAAGATTGAGATGTAGTCCCTTACAAAGATCGTATCATTAGATTAAGGATAAATCAATGACGTAATTATGTTTGAAAAATATAAATACACCCAATATAAGTGGATATTAAGTGTAAAAAAATCATATGTTTTTCACACATATTCTTGGAAAAATAAAACCAGTGACATGGATATTTAACTCAATGAATGGATATTGAGCTAAGATTTCCCTTACAATGTTCGTATAAATGACGTAAGAATTTATTAATGGGGTGATTATGTGTAAAAATAGTATATCCACACAAAGGGAAATGGAAATTAAAACATAAATAAATATATAGTGATTCCACACATAATCTTGTCATAATATAATCAATGAAGTATGCTTAAAACCCAATGAGTGGAAATTGAGTTTAGAAATTACCTTACAAAAATTCGGTAGCCTAACGACGTCACTTAAAAATTTAGAAAATGAGTTGATGAGAGAAAAAATATCCTCTCATCACTTGATCATAAAATTTAAATCAATAAGGATACATAATAATATATCCCAACATAATAAAATGGAAATTAAAATACATAACATAAAATAAGTCTTTGACTAAAAGAGGAGGGTGAAGGTTCCCTTACCTTGCATCTGACTCATCATGTATGTTCCTTATTATTCCTGAATAATAAAATTAAGTTAATTTAAACTTTATTAATAACCTTTTTCAAGTTTATTATACCTTTTATATAACTTATTACCACATTATAAAAATTACATAATTATTTAAGTAAATATCGGTCATTTTTTTATATTGGGTACTTGAGTCGAAAATGATATTGTTATAATTACAATTTGTCCATCTGGTCAAAATTCCATTATATCCAGAATGATATTCATGATTTAAATATCATGTATATCAAGTATATATATGTATTTATAATAGTACATAACCTTTGGATAAAATAAATGAAATGAACCGTTCATGGAGACGGTAAGCTGTACGTACACATGAACACTACTTTCATTTATTTTTCATATTTAAAATAATGAAAACTAAATGATACATAGGTAAATTATAATTCCAGTATAATATCATATTTTATATATGTTACATATTTTCATTAACTTCTTCCTTTATATGTTCCATGTATGGCATGAACGAGTCATATCACTTTTAGGGGGAGGTAGACCGCATTTCCTCAAATGAAATTATCGTATTTACACATTATGGAAGGAATAAAGGTATACTGTAAATGAAAATTAAAAAATCATAGAGATAATATAAATATACTATATATAATATATAAATACGGTTCCATCATAATGGCCACCATGAGAGGTGTTAGGGGAAAATTGAACAATCATCATTTCGTGAGGCAGCAAATCATCGTACACAGAAATAGTATGTTTGTATCCATTAGATGGTGGTTTGAGTAAGTGTAATTCAAATTATTCTCATAAAAACATACTAGTATATTTAAGATAATTTTTTTTATAAAATAATGGAATAAATAGATTTTTGAGGGTTGGAGAAGGAAAATAAATGAAAAGATCTTGAGAGAAGACGTTCTAAATCAGGAAACTCTTTTTGATTTGAGCCTAAAGGCTTTCTTGAATTGCCTTATTCCAAAGTTAAGGCTTATAATAGGAATATAGGTATTTTTGAAGCTTATTTGGGCATATTTTGGATGATCCAAGGGTCTTGAGAGGTGTGAGTATGGGTTATAGGTGATTCCCTTTTATAAGAGGGAGGAGGGGCACTTTAGGAAGGTAATGAAATATTATTTTATTATAAAGTGATTTTTGGTTTAAAATGTTCTAAAACTAATTTATTTCAAATATAATATGCTTTTGGGGAAAAAAATCTCAACCAATAGGTTTTAGACAAGTATAGGTCATAGATTTAACTTTATCTTTTAGCTTTAACCCTTAGTTAACTAATTTAACTCTTATCATGTCTTCTTGTATATTCATACTATATGGTTAATATAGTTACTAAAGAATTAAAATATAACCTAAATTGGTTCATTAATTATATTTTAAACATTATATAAGTCATTTTTACAAATCTTATATTTTTAGGACTATTATATCATTTAATAAAATTTCATTTGTTTTAAAAACTCATTTATGTCAATTTTTATACTATTCATGTCATGACTTTTTAAAAATCCATAACAACTTGATTATTTCTAAAAAACTTCATTAATTAAAATATAAAAATTCATAATCATCCATAAAATTCTTTTATGGAGTAAAAATTTTCAAAATAAATTTATTTTAATATTTATAATCTTGTTTATTTAAATTATTCATTAATAAGGAAATAACTACATCATCATTATGTCATAAATAAATTTATTTATTTGATATATAAAAATTATAAATAAAATACCAAGATGTAGGAACTATTTTTATATTTCTAATTACTATTTATAGTTGAATAAATCACTTATATAACCCCATATAAAAATTATTTTAGTAAAAGATACATGTTTATGTTATGTTTTTCTTTACTTTAAATTAATTCTTATAAAATGTCATTTTCGCATCAAAGTGGATCCATGTGGTATCCAAATCAATCCAAGGATGACCATCATCATAAATATTTTATCCAATAGTATTATTACACATGTTAGGGTAGTTTAATATTATTATAAGATTATTTTTTACCCTTATTTACCAGATTTACCCTTTAACCATGGTAAATAAAATAATTACTGAATTTACTATTCATAATGTCCAAAAATAAAAGGTAAATATTTAAAGAATTTGAACCTCCTGATTCCAAATATGTAATATATTTTTCCAAATTCAAAACATGGAAGTTTTAGAAATTAATTTAAAATTAATTCCTGTTGTCAAAACCAAAAAATGTGTTTTTAAGAAGTAAAAAATACCAAAAGATTGACATGTGTTTATGTCCAATTTCAAAGTGAAATTACTTAAAATGACAAATATTAGATTAAATGATAAAAATATAATCCAATTACACTTTAAAACCATTTAAAATTACAATATAACTAAATAAATTAGATGAAAATGCAGTTCTGAATTAAAATGCGATATTTTTCACTATTTATTAAGAAATGAACTTTATCAAAAAATTACAAAAAAAATATCCAAATTAAATTTTGATGTCCCAATTCTATAGAATAAGTTTATTTTGTAAAATATAACATATAAAAGTTACGAAACTATATTTAAAAAGGGTACTCCATCAAAAGGTGGTAAAACTGCAATTTTAGAAAAATTCTTCTCTTATCTAAAAAATTGAATTTGTTCTTATATCATATCTAGAAAACATATAAGATGAATTTAAAATATTAAATTGAATATATAAAATATATTTTTCATTAAATAAAAATCCATAATGACAGATATGATTTTATAAACACAATTTTTCTCATTTAAATAGGTTTTCATAAAAACACATCCTTTATATTCAATTGGTTTTTATTTCCATTTCTAATAAATTTTGTAACCAATGAATTATTATTTAAACATATGTAAACCATATTTTCATAATTCAGTTGATTCTATTAATTCCCTCTTTTCCAAAGTCTAGGTAGTAACTACCATTTAAAATAATAAAAATATTATTGTATTATTTTTCAGTATAACTCAATGTTGTGTGCAACATAAGATTTTGGAGAAACCCATTGTTGCGTGTTGAGTATGATATCATAAAAATAATTTGTTGAGTCAATAAGGTTTTCCTTATGAATTTTTTCATTCCTTATTATTTTGAAAATCACAAACACCTTATACTTAAGAAAATCTATATTTTACTTATATAAGAAAAATTTCCTTTCAAAAAGGAATTTACCCCTACCATGATTTCATTGTTCATATCAAACTTTTTCTTAAGTATAAAAATAGGATTCATATCTAAAACCTCGGAATCATATAATACTTATATATGAAGAATTTTTTTATAGGATCTGAATTCTGAGTACGAACTCTCATGAAGTTCCACTATGAATTCTGGATACGAACTCTCATGAAGTCTCACTCCGAATTCTAGATACGAACTCTCATGAAGTTCCACTCCGAATTCTGGATACGAACTCTCATGAAGTTCCACTCTGAATTCTGGATATGAAATATCATGAGGTTCCACTCTGAATTATAGATACGAACTCTCATGTAGTTCGACTCCGAATTATGATTACGAAGTTATCTCATTTCTGACTCTGAGTTCTCTGAATTCAGACTCCGAACTCTTATGAGTTCTAACTCTGAATTCCCACAAACTCTGACTCCAAACTTTGTAATTTCTAGTTTCGAATTCTGATGAAACCAGACTCCGAATTTCCTTGAAATTCAGACTCTGGATTTCTATAGAATTCAGGTTCCGAATTCCTACAAAACAGAATCCGAATATCTCTTTATTATAGACTCCTAATTCCATTTTGGTTAGACTCTGAACTTTTATTTGCTCACATTCCAAACTTTAGTTTTACTTATGCTTACAATTGTTTCATTATAAAATGATTTCGTGCTTGCAGTTATTGAATAACTGTTGGTTGAGTTACACGTGTACAGGTCCCTCCAAAATTCAAGGAGAAATATGACAGTTGGAGGAGGGAGCCGACCGTTGGAGCTTTGCCTATAAATAAGAGCTCATTTGAAAGTGTTTGAGACTTTTGGAATTTTTGGTGATCAGAACTTCCTGAAGTGATTTTTAGAGAGAGAGTCTCTTATCAACTCTCAAAGCTTCATGTAGAAAGTTTGAACAGCTTGTTTAAACTTTTCCTTGTGCATACTTTCTTTGTGTGACTCTGATTGTTGCTGATTACAATCGAGGGCTTCCGGGGATAGGAAGACAGAGGTTCTAACACCTTAAAGTTGAGGTCTTCCTTGCTAAGGAAGACAGAGGTGCCTACTACCTGATAGTCGAGGGCTTGCAGGGATATCAAGACAGATTCCAATCTTCGTATCGAGGACTTACCCCGGTGTGGGTAAGACAGACTTTCTTGAAAGTATAAATCAATGGACCTCTTATCCAGGGTTGTTGGATACCCTTCTCTTTGGGTTAAAACAGTTATTGTTTGTTAATTGTAGTTTTACTACTTTGTTTTTCCGCTGAGTTTTGTATTGTTAAGGAAAGTTTAACTTTATTATACTTCCTTACTTGTACTCTGATTTAGTTAGATTCTATACGCTTTTAGGTAGAATCTTAGTTGGTGTAAACTTTTGTTAAGTTTCATTTCTGGAATCACTTTTCCATAATCAAGCAATTCATTAGAACTTAGAGGTGTTATGAATTTTGGTTATCCAAAATTTCTTAAGGAAACTTTTTTAAAGTATACAATTCACCCCCCCCCCCTCTTGTATTTGTATCTCATTGTACTTATTCGATCCTATGTTTGGTATTATAGAGTATATCATACTCAGTCATACCATCCTAATAGAATCCCCTTTAACATAACATTAATATCTTATTCATAAATACTAATATATGTGAAAATGTATTATTCTATAAATACGGGGGTCGTTACATCCTTATCCCCTTTTGGAAATTGCATCCTCGCAATTTTAAAATTGGGCTCGGAAACTTTATTGAAATCCCCACATTGAAAAATAGAGTCAATAAAACTATCACTTTTAAAGAAAGAGAAGTAAAAAGGTCACCTGAGATAACCCATAATATGATTCCATGTAGGAAAACATGGATATGTAAGAGAAACTAAGTTTCAATTTCTGATGGAGAGTGATAGAAAACATGATCAGGGGAAAGTTAACCACCAGAAAATCACAAACTTGTGATAAGTTAAACGGTCTTTGATTCCCCAATAGGAAAAGTAAATAGAAAAAAAAATTATTTTAATTTCCTTTTTATAAATTTGCAGAATTTATTTATGAGTTTGAATAAGAACATAAGTAAATATACTTACTTTTAAATTATAGTTTCATCCTTTAAAAAAATTCTACAACAAACTCATCTTTTCTCCAAACGATGAGTATTCAAGATTACTTGGTCACACCTGAAGTACTAGAATCAACTTCTAGAGAATCATATATCTATAAAAGATTAAATATATATTTCCCCTATCTTTAGACATTAACCAATACCAAAATGGTTAGTACGAGATTAGATAATCCCCAAAAAGGATAACCCTTTATAAAAAGAAATACTACTCTTAATCTCCAAAGTTTAATAAACAATACCCAAAGTTAAAAAAAGACCATTAAACACACAATTTCCCTTAAAATTATTCAAAATAATACAAAAAAGATTGAAAACCCAAATTCAAAAAGATTTGATCACATGGTCTTCCATGATAAATCTTAACATCTATCTACAAAAACATCGACTACTCTTAAAGTCTCACACTGAAAAGTAATTAACCTAATCACATATTCTCTATGATAGGCTAATCATTTCCATAAATAATACAAATCACCATATGTACTCAATAAAAATATATATTCTTCTAAAATAAAATTCAACCATTACTCCTCAAATTAAATCTCATAGTATTCTATTTTCTTTTGGCATATAGTGTTCCCAAAATAGCAAATGTCTTCCAAAATAACATTTATCACTTAATCACCAAATCATTTTCCTATACTAAAGACATCCATTTGATTAAATATAAGTTCCAAAAATCAACTTATTCTTAATCCATAAATTATTTAACAAAAAATAATAAGTCATACTAACCAGGGACTTCATGTAGGCCAATGGTAGGCGATAAATCCTAGTCGCACTTTGGTTGTGGGTTTGATTCCCGCATATTTTTTTGACATGATGGGTTGTCACATGGTATGCATTTTGTCCTTTTTCAAAAACCGTATAATTCTAATAACATTAAAAAGATGAGATAAAATCCTTAAAAATATCCATAACATGTTTTAACCTCAAAGTTTATTTCATACTTCACATTTTCCATCCTAAAAACTAATAACCCATAATTGCCTCAAATTTAGGGATTATATAAACCCTAATGGTTCTTTATAACTATATCCACAAAATAAAAGATAATTCTTCCTCAATTAAAATTTTCATATAATAAACTTAAGGGTTACAAATACTAGAAGTTTTCCAATGTAATCCCATCAGTAATACATTTTAAACATATCATCATCCATAGATCCAACATAACTCTCTGATTCCTAAAATGTAGACATCTTAATCATCAAACATTCTTCATGCTCCTTCATCTATGTTTTTTTCATCTTATTCTTTTATACTTATTTCCTACAAACAAAATCATGCATAATGTCCTAAGATTCAATAATGTCAAAACATGAGATAAGAAATAATTCATACATTTCATAGGTCATTTTCAGTTTCCTCATCTTCAATTGGAATGGCATTAGGTATTGGTAAAAATATATTTGTAAGATCCTGTTGATCCAATTCCCGAAACTTCTTTGTAGGACATCTATTTTTATAATGACCATGCACACCACATTTAAAACATTCAATTGATCCTTCGGAAAGAACGTATTTCCCTTTCTTGGAGTCAACTAGATGCTTCCTTTTCCCATGTAAGGTTATTGATTTATGACCTTCATTACCACATCTATAACATATTACCATCCCTTTGAAGAATTTTCCTAGGTGTTTCTTTCCTCATCCTTGACACATAGGTTTTTTTAATATACTTAACTTTTTTATTATTACCTAAACTTCCATAGGGATTCTTTTCTCACATATATGATGCCTTAGAAAAATCACCATGGTTAGAGTGGTCAATCATGACTCTAGATAGTTGGTTAAGAATAACCACAAGAGTTCTCATTTTAGCTCCCATTTCATTCGGTTTCTTATTCAGATACCACCACAGTTTTCTTCACATCCATTGTTACATTGGTGCCTACTAGATCCATCTATTTACTCTAAAACCAAAAAGGTCAGTGTGAGTATATCAGTAAAATCATCATATACTATCTTATGAGTAGGTTAAACACTAATATACACTTATTCGTGTTATATTAAACTCATTCAATTTATCTAAAATAACTATAACACTTTCTAATATGCTAACCATTGTGGTTATATATAAAACATGTCACTTATTCTTAAATAACACCCTAACCTATAAAGTTATCTAAACCGACCTCTAATGCCAACTATAAGGCCCCAACCATAAACATTACATAACCTTGTGTTAAGACAAGAATCTGACATTGAGGATCTTTTCAGGTTTAGAGTTTTAGAGAATTAGGCCATAACTCTTACATTACATCTCAAAAAATTAAAAAGTAGACACTTCTACTCTATCCAATTTTTTTCACAATAATAAAACTCCTTAAATAAAACAATAATTATTTTCTTGATAAAAATATTCTTGAATTCTTCCTTTCTCTTATCCTTTATTATACCCTGTGAAAAACATTTCAAAAACTTAGTATGAGCATAAAAAGCTCAGTAAGGGATATAAAAAAAGAAGAAGAAAAACATTAGTACAGGAATATATAAAAATAAAATAAATCCTACTTTTCAATCATAAAACATAATTTCTTTAACATACCTCATGAAATCATAATATTTATGATTAACACATAGAAATCATAAATCATAAAAGTAACTTATGGAATCCATAACATACTTACATTGTAGCTTTCACAGCTACATAGGGAGTTATGTTTGGAATACTAATCACATTATATTCCATAAATATCTTAGGAGAAACATTAATGTTTACCTCCTTCACGTTACCTAATGCATTGGAGAGCTACTTCAGGCTCACCTACACTAGGTTTATCACGGAAACACCCGTATTTTGTTTATCATGTAACCACCTTTCAAATGTCTAAGTACCATTAAGTAATCATAACATATAAAAGATTGAAGTTATGAACATTTCACTCATCAATTAAAATAAATAAATTCTAGATATTAAAATATTCCATCCATTTACAAAACTATTTAAAACATTTAATAAATATATTTTTGAATCAAAGTGTCCCATACCACTTTGAAACTTTTCAAAGAAATTAAAATTTTAAAATTTTAATTTCCATATAAATAAATCCATAAAACCAATTTGAAAATATGGATATTAATGAGGAATTTTTAGAAGAATAAATCTTTAAAACATTTAAAATGATGTTTCAGTTAAAGAGTCTTGTAACACTTGAGAAACACTTGAATAAATATAATTAAAAAATAACATCAAAAGAAACTTTAAATATCATGAGAATAAATAAATTCATGATATAAAATGTCAAAATAGTTGTATATACACCTTATAGGATATTAAAGGTGCACAATATCGATATATGCCTCAATTAAAGGAGATTGAGACGTAGTCCCTTACAAAGATCGTATCATTAGATTAAGGATAAATCAATGACGTAATTATGTGTGAAAAATATAAATACACCCAATATAAGTGGATATTAAGTGTAAAATTATCAGATGACATTAACACATATTATTGTAAAAACAAAACTAGTGACATTGATATTTAACTCAATGAATGGATATTGAGCTAAGATTTCCCTTACAATGTTTGTATAAATGACGTAAGAATTTATCAATGGATTGATTATGTATAGGAATAGTATATACACACAAAGGGAAGTGGAAATTAAAAAAAAAATATACAGTTATTCCACACATAATATTGGCATAATATAATCAACGAAGTATGTGTAAAACCCAATGAGTGGAAATTGAGTTTATAAATTCCCTTACAAAAAATCAGAAACCTAACGACATCACTTAAAAATTCAGAAAATGATTTGATAAGATAAAAATGGGTATCTCATCACTTGGACATAAAATTTATAGCAATAAGGGTACATAAGAACATATCCCAACATAATAAAATGTAAATTAAAAGACATAACATAAAATAAGTCTTTGACTAAAAGAGGAGGGTGAAGGTTCCCTTACCTTGTGTCTCACTCGTCATGTATGTTCCTTGTTATTCCTAAATAATAAACTTAAGTTAATTTATTCTTGATTAAGAATATTTTTCAAATTTTTTATTCCTTTTATTCACTTATTACCATGTTATAAAAATTACATAATTATTTAAGTTAATATCGGTCATTTTGTCGATATTGGGTACTTGATTCAAAAATGATCTTGTTAAAATTACAATTTTTTCATGTGGTCAAAATTCCATTATCTCCAAAATGATATTCATGATTGAAATATAATATTATATATATATATATATATATATATATTTATAATGGTATATAACATTTTGAGATAAGAAATGAAATGCACAGTTTATGGAGATGGTAAGCCGTATGTACGCATGAACGCTACTTTTATTTCTTTTTCATATTTAAAGGAATGAAAACTTAATGATACATAGGTATATTATAATTAATAGTATAATATAATATTTTATATATGTTACATAATTTCATTAACTCCATCCTTTATATGTTCTATGTATGGCATGAACGAGTCATATCAATTTGAGGGGACGGTAGTCCGCACTTCCTCAAATGAAATTATCGTATTTACACATTATGGAAAGCATAAAGGTATGATGTAAATGAACATTAAAGAATCATAGAGAAAATATAAATATAATATATATCATATATAAATACAGTTCCATCATAATGGCCACCATGAGAGGTGTTAGGGGAAAATCGAACAATCATCGTTTCGTGAAGCAACAGTTCGTCGTACACAGAAACAGTATGTTCGTATCCATTAGATGGAGGTGCGTGTAAGTTTAGTTTGAATAATTCTCATAAAAACATCACAGTACATATAATATAATTTTTTGTTATAAAATAATGGAATAAAGAGAGTTTAGTGGGTTGGAGAAGGAAAATAAATGAAAATATCTTGAGAGAAGACGTTACCTCTAAATCGGGTAACTCTTTTTGATTTGAGCCTAAAGGATTTCTTGAATTTTCTTATTCCAAAGTTAAGGCTTATAATATAAATATAGGGATTTTTGGAGCTTATTTTGGTAGAGTTTTGATGATCCAAGGGGCTTGAGAGGTTTCTGTAAGTGTTAGAGGTGTTGCCCTTTTATAAGAGGGAGGAGGGGAACTTTAGGAAGGTATTGAAATATTATTTTATTATAAAATTATTTTCGGTTTAAAATGGTCCCAAAATAATTTATTTCACTGATAATATTATTTTGGGTCAAAAAATCTCAAAAAATAGGTTTTAGACAAGTCTAGGTCACAAATTTAACCTTATCTTTTAGCTTTAACCCTTAGTTAACTAATTTAACTCTTACTATGTCTTCTAGTATATTCATACTATATGGTTAATATAGTTACTATAAAATGATAATATAACCTCAAGTGGTTAATTAATGATATTTTAAACATTATATAAGTCATTTTGTTGAATCTTATATTTTTAGGACTATTATATTATTTCATAAAATAGTATTTTTTTTTTTAAACTCATTTATATCAATTTTTATACTATTCATGTAATGACTTTTTAAAAATCCATAACAACTTGATTATTTATAAAAAACTTCTTTAATTAAAATATAACAAGACAAAATAATCCATAAAATTATTTTATGGAATAAAAAGTTTCAAAATAAATTTATTTTAATATTTATAATCTCATTTATTTAAATCATTCATTAATAAGGAAATTGCTACATCATCATTGTGTCATAAATAAATTTATTTATTTGACGTATAAAAATTATAATAAAATCCCATGATGTAGTAAATATTTTTAGATTTATAATTACTAATTATAGTTGAATATATCACTTATAAAACCCCATATAATTTTTTTTAGTAAAAGATACATGTTTATGTTATATTTTTCTTTAGTTTAAATTAATTCTTATAAAATGTCATTTTCACATCAAAGTGGCTCCCTGGGGTCCCCAAATCATCTCAAGGATTCCCATGGTCGGCCATATTTCATCAAATAGTATTATAAAATGTGTTATGGTATTTCAATATTGTTATAATATTATTGTTTACCCTTATTTACTATATTTACCCTTTAATTATGGTAAATAAAATAATTACTAAAGTTACTATTCATAATGTCCAAAAATAAAAGGTACATATTTATACAATTTGGAACTCCTTATTCCAAATATGGAATCCATTTTTTCAAATTCAAAACACATAAGTTGTAGAAATTAATTTAAAATTAATTCTCATTGTCAAAACCAAAAAAGCATGTTTTTATCAAGTGAAAACAACCAAAATATTGACATGTGTTTATGTCCAATTTCAAAGTAAAATTACTTACAATAACCAAAATTAGATTAAATGATAAAAATTTAATCCAATTACACTTTAAAACCAAATAAAATTATAATATAACTAAATAAATTAGTTGAAAAGGCATTTTTGAATTAAAATCTGATATTTTTCACTATATAATAAAAAATGAACTTTATCAAAAAATTACAAAAAATTTATCCAAAGTAAATTATGATGTCCCAATTCTATAGAAGAAGTTTTTTTTGTAAAATATAACATATAAAAGTTACAAAACTATATTTAAAATGGTTCTCCATCAAAATACGGTAAAACTTCAATTTTAGAAAAATTCTTCTCTTATCCGAAAAATTGAGTATGTTCTTATATCATATCTAGAAAACATATAAGATTAATTTAAAATATTAAATTGAATATATAACATATATTTTTCATTTAATAAAAATCCATAATTATATATATCATTTTATAAACACAATTATTCTCATTTAAATAGGTTTTCATAGAAACATATCCTTTATATTCAATTGGTTTTTATTTCCATTTCTGATAAATTTGGTAACCAATGAATCATTATTTAAACATATATAAACCATATTTTCATAATTCAATTGATTCTATTAATTTATTCCATTCCAATGGCTAGGCAGTAACTACCATTTAAAATAATAATAATATTATTGTATTATTTTTCAGTATAACTCAATGTTGTGTGCAACGTAAGATTTTGGAGAAACCCATTGTTGCATGTTGAGTACACTATCGGAAAAATTGTCTCATTTAATGTAAAATTAATATCTTATTCACAAATATTAATAGATATGAAAGCGGCAAGGGTGATCACCTTCATTGGAAGGAAAGAGTGTTCTCAAGGAGATGCATGAGATAATAGTGGATCCACCTTACAGAGCAGAAGGGTGGTAGAGAATCTATACTAAGCGGTGCCACCAGATTTCAGGAGCAGACCCCATATTTACATCTTCCAATGTGGAAGAATGCATTGTAATATTAAGGAGCATGCATCTGACTGAATATCCAATATAGGACTCATTAACTATAGTCACTATTACTTCATATTAAAATATATGGATATAATCATGACTGTCAAATATGCTTAATCTACACCATTTGTTCTTGCCAACAGCATCACTGTATACCTCAAGCATGTCGATGGTTACTGTGTGTCGAGAGTTCTTCATTCAACATCATCCAGATGATCCATCCATGCAGTTGACCATCATTTTATCATCCTAGAGATTTGAATATGATCAAAACATCATGAAACTTTGTTTTCATGATTAAATGAAGTTCAATCTAAGACAATGTGGAGACAATATGTTTTATGATGTGATGATGGTATTTTTTATCATTATTTGAATCCATCGCATGAAGGAGTAAGTAATTACAACAAATAGTTGTCCATGAATTCTTAAGCTAATTCAATGGAAGGTTATCTTTAAATACCCCATACTATCACATTTTCCAACTATGAACCTAACTCATATTTAATATATAATTTTGGGAGTGAAATAGATCAAAGGAAGTGCTCTTTATTCTCAAAGAGGTTCCATGCACTCGTGTTGTGTATTTTATTTCACTTTTTTCATGATGATGTTTTTATTTGATTTATAATATTACATTAATTATATATGAAAAATAACTTTATTATTTCTATTCATGTGAATGAAAAATATTTTCACAAGGAGGCTTTGGGAAAGAGATCGTGTATATTGTTTGTTACATGAAAAAACAATGGCATCATGTGATACACTCATATAAAGGGATCCCTTATGCTAAGCTGGTTAATGTGAATAAAATTAGTGTCTTTTGTGAATGATCACATGAATTTGAAGAGGAAGATCCATGATATCTTTGTTTCATGAGGAGAAAAAAGATAAATACATTGTGTATACTATTACATGATACATACATCTGAAAATATATATCCAATAGTATATGGACTTGAGTTGAGACACGCGAAGATGATTTTTGTTTGGAATATACAGTTCAAAAGAAACTATGAAATTATTTTGAACCTAAATTGAATTAAAGTTTTTATAATTTCATGCACATAAAATAATTCATACATAAAATGAGAAGACCAAGTATCGTTTTAAACGTGCATGAATAATGAGAACCATATGTAATACATTTTGCATGAATGGTGTGTAGTAAAATTTGAGACTAAAGTTAGGAATTATTATATAAGGCACATATCTAAGTTATCTATGTTTTGATTTTAGTCTAGATTATTCAAATTTTAGTGGGTGGTGAGAAATATTTAGTAGCTGACTATTAGTTGTCGAAGTTCTTGAAGATTATACATGAGTATATAAGGTGATCCAGTTTTTGGAGGAAGACTTAATCTAGAGGAAGTAGAAAAGTATTAATAAGTAGAAATAGGTATTTATATTTATGGTTCATATCTTTAAGATAAGTGGAAGTCTTCAGTGGGACTCTAGCTGAATTAGGAAAAGTCTCTAGTGGGACTTTGGATCAAGCTGTTGGGATACTGGTAACACTATGGGATGCATTATATAGATCCTCCTGTGGGAATCATTAGTTTCAAGTGTAGGTGGGAACATTTAATCTCTAGTAGGAATATATATATAGGGAACATTTTGGGACTTAATTTTGATGGGAATGAGACTTTTCCTTATTGTAACCATGTATATATAGTAAAGAATCTATAACTAGGGGAGTAACTAGTTGCGGCAAGCAGTAGGTCTTTATACCAAACATTATAAAATCCATATATGTTGTGATTTTAAATTATTATTTATTTAAGGTAGAATATGAGAATTAAAAATTAGTGATCAAGACTTTAATGAATCATATAGGTTGTATTAAAATGAAATAAATTCTAAAAAGTAGTGTACCACTGATTCACCCTCCCTCTCGGTGGTACCTAACCGATTCTTGGGTACTTAAATTGAAATTAGATTAAGGTACCCTATGAATATTTGAGAACTCTATAAGATATTTAGAATTATAATTCATTGAAAATATAAGGAATGCCAACTTTTTATGTCAAGAATGTAACAACCCAGGTAATGATAAAATAAATCATTTTAATATTTATTGGTATTCTTGAATTATATAGTAATATTTTTATAATATTTTATTTAAAAGTTTAATTTTAAAGTTATAGAATTTTAATTTGAAAAAATTAAATTCATTTTTAAATTCATCATTCCAAAATTTTCTTAGGATGAATTTTTGAAAATTTTCTTAAAAGTCTAACTTTTTTAACAAATAGTGAAAAATACTAATTTTTATTGAAAATTGTATTTTCTATTCAAGTATTTACAAATTCAAATTATATTTTAGATTATATTTAAATTTTAATTTGTTACTCTTGATTAAAATTAATCCAATTATGGTTTTTTAAATGGATTTTATACTTGAATTTAGTATAAAACATTTTATGTTTAAAAAGGGAATTTTTTCGAAAAACTGTTTTTTGTTATGTTTTTTTGATTAAATTTTAAATTAAATATAAGGCCCCAAACATAAAAATTAAAAAATATTTATTTTTAGTCAATAAATTACTTTATTTCACATCGAAGATCTTTTCAGGTTTAGAGTTTTATAAAACTAGGCCATAACCCATACATAACAAAACCACAAAATACAATGTGGACACTTCTGATCAGTATCCATTTTTTCTACCATATAAAACTTTTAAAAATAAAGCATGATATATTTTATGAAAACTCTTCACTAATTTCAACTTGAAATCTTAAAATCCATTAATCATGCTTAAATAATTTTAAATAAATTTAAAAATGTGGGATGAGCATAAAAAACTCGGCAAGGGATATAAAAAGAAGGAAACCATTAGTAGATTTATAAACATTAAAACTCATGAAAAAACCATTTCTTGAAAACATAACATTTTACCCAAATAGTAAAATACCATTCTTTAATAAATATCATTTATTTTACCTTTTGAAAACAAATGATTTCCATGAAAACTCATTAGAGAACATAGAAAATTCTTGTAGGCACCTTGGAACATCATCACATTGAACCCTTACAAAACCCTTAAAGAACCATTATATACTGGAATAACCATACAACCAACTTTCAATATAATTCTCTAGAGAATATAATAATTACCCAATACATTGGAGTGTTATCTGGTTGAACCCATTTTTTAAGCTGTAACGGGCTCACCAGACGCTATTTGGGTGCACCCATAATTTATAATGTCCAAGAACTAAAACATGAAATAAAATATTTCAACATTTGAAAAACTCTTTTAAACTCATATGAAAAATCAATTTTAGATATTAAAATACTATTTCCTTTCAAAAATCCCATTTTCAATACAAAATGCGCCTTTCTTTTGAAAAACCATTTTCAATACCAAAATACCCAAAAAAGGAAAGAAGGTTTTTCGTTTAAGAAAAAATGAAATCTTTCAAAGTAATCGAAAAAATAAAATAATGGCCACATTGTCAGAAAATTCATTATTATTGTGTATGTTAAGAATAGAATATTTCTTTTGTTATTTGTCAAAACGTTCCATATAAAATACGTAAAAAACATTTCTTTTTGAAAACATTTAAATTAAATTAAAAATAAAAAAAATCCTTTATAACCATTTTATATCCATATAAATAAATATATAAAATAATATCAAGAATATTGACATGGAGAAAAGATTTTGAAATTAAATATTTAAACACTCAAAGTGTCTCATACCACTTTGAACATTTAAAAAACATTAAATAACATGATAATATATAAAATATAGATATATAATGTGAAATGGTCTGTATATACACCTTATAAAATAATAAAAATTCATATCATTAAGATATGCCTCAATGAAAGGAGATTGAGATGAAATCCCTTACCTTGAGTCCAACTTGTCACGTGTGTCTTTATCTTCCTAAATAATAAAATTATGTTAATTATTTAGTTTCTTAGGAACATTTTTCTAGTTTAATTAATTTTATTTCACTTATTATAATTTTTTAAACAACTACTTAAACAATTAAGTTTGTGTTGGTTGTTTTGACCATATTCAGTTTATGTGTCAAAAATGATTTCGGTAGGTCAACTATGGTAAAATGGGTCATTATATAAAAATATACAGAATAATAATCATGACATAATTATCAAATTATAAATCAATTATATTTTTAAAACCAATAATGAAATATGGTTATGAAAAATGAACCAATGTTACAATCATGGAGACAGTAAGTCGTACGTACACACGAGTAACGTTCCCCTTTTTCAATGATCATTATGGAAAGAAGGTAAGTAAAATTTATATTTTTAGAATGATAATTATATAATAAATACCATGTTATATAATCATATATACTTATATATATAATTATGGTAATGTAAAAGGAATCACATCGCGTCGAGGAGGCGGTAGTCCACACATCCGCGAACGACATTATCACTTTTTCAATGTGTGAAAGGGTAATAAAGAAAATGATATATTATATTTCAAAAAATAATAATTATGTAATGGATATCATATATATGTTATTTATTTTAAATATTTTTAATTAAAACCATCCTTAATACATTACATTTAATTTTTGAACGTATCAGATCGCTTTGAGGGGGCGATAGTCCACACGTCCACAAACGATGTTATCATATTTACACAAAATGGAAATCATGAAGGTATGTGTTATATAAAAATTTAAAAAGTATTAAGACAACATAAATATCATATATATCATATAAAAATGTGTTTCCATCATAATTACCAACCATTATAGGTGGTAAAATAAAAATGAACGACATCATTTTGCGAGGTGGTAAAATAAAAACAAACGACATCATTTCGCAAGGTGGTAGTTTGTCGTACACATGAACGGTAAGTCTGTTACCCATTTGATGGAAGTGTGTGTAGGTGTAGGTAAAACCCTTAACATAAACACGTATCAATATAATTAGGATACTTATTTTATTATTTAATCATTTAATAATAATAAATTAATGGTTGTATAAATAAATAAAAAATAAATGCACATTGAAGAATGTTACCTCTTTTTCAGGTAACTCCTTTTTGTTTGCAGCAAAGGGGCTTCCTTGGTTGTATTTATGATAAAATTGAGGACTTTAGGGTGAATAGATGTGTTTTTTAGATTATTTGGTCATGTTTTTTACAAGAAAAATGGCTTGATATGTGTGAATAAATGGGGATGGTGAATTCCTTTTTGTAGTGGAGGGGAAGTAGCATTCTTGTAAATATAAAAAGGTAAACATTATTGGGAGGTCTCCCTTACATCATGTGAATCCATTAATGTTAAAAATTCAATAAAATATGTGATATGGTCTAATAATGTCCATATAATGTGTTTTGGACAATTTTACAGGTCATTTAGTCTCTTAAGACTAAATCTTAACCACTAAGTAGACACATTTTTACCTTAATCATTTTAATTAAATTTAATTACTTTCACTAATATTTTTGGTCAAAAAAATAAGTTAAACATATTATACATTTTAAATTATTATTATTCTAAATATGGAATTCATTTTTTCAAATTCAAATCACATAAGTGGCATAAATTAATTTAAAATTAATCTCGTAGACGGGACGACAAAGTGAGTTTTTAAAGTAAAAATGTTCAAAAGTTTGCTAAGTTTTTATATCTAAATTCAATTTGAAATTTTTTCAAATGACCTAAATTGATTTAAATTATATAAAATTTATCTAATTATACTTTAAAACCAAATAAAATTATTATTTAACTATATTAATAAATTGGATGAAAAAAAGGTTTTGAACTAAAATTCAGTATTATTCACTATTCATTAAAATATGAAAGTTCTCAGAAAAAATAAAAAAAATTTACCTGAAGTAAATTTTTATATTTAAATTTCAAAAAAGAAGTTTATTTTTTAATATAAAAATTATTAAAGCTTCAAATTTTTTATTTAAAATGGATGCACCATTAAAAGGCATCAAAATTTCCTTATAAAAATATACAGTTTTTATGCTTAAAATTGGGTTTATTATTATTTTATGCATTTAATATTTATTGGATGAATGTAAAAAATTATAAACATGTGTAAAAATAATATAGTTAGGTTTATTTAAACTCTCCAATATAATGTCTAGGTGATAGCTACCACTTAAAATAATAATATTAATAGTATTATTATTGTTCGGTATAACTCAGTCTTGTGTGCAACGCAAGATTTTAGAGAAACTCATTGTTACATGTTGGGTACACTATTGGACATAGCATCCCTTTTAAGGTAAAATTACTATATAATTGATAAATTTTAATAAATATGAAAATAACTTATTCTCTCATTACTTGGGATGTTATATCCTTCCCCCCTTTTGGAAATCACGTCCTTGCAATTTTATTCACTTATTAAATAAGTGGGGATATTTTTCCCTCATAGAATTTTCATATTCCCATGTTTCCTCTTCAACCATATAGTTTTTTCATAAAACTTTAACCTGATGAATAACCATATGCCGCAACACTTTCTCTCCGTGATCAAGAACTTGAATTGGTTTCTCCTTATAAGAAATATTCTCTTTCAACTAAACTACTTTTATGCTCAAAACATTAGATGAATCTGGTACATACTTCCTTAATATTGAAACATGAAACATGTTGTGTACCTAAGGTAAAATAGGAGTTAAATCCACTCGGTGGGAAATTGATCCAAATTTATCAAGGATTTCATATGGTCTAATGAACCATGGAATCAGCTTCCCCTTCTTACCAAAATGCATCACACATTTCCATAGAGAAACTTTGAGAAAGACATGGTCACCTATCTCGAAAGTAATATATTTTCTCCAGTTATCCACATAACTCCTCTTCCTGCTCTAAGTCATCCTCATGTGTCACTATCTCAACTAAAATTTCTATGTTGTTTTCTCTACCAACCCTAGTCCCATCAACTTCCTTTCTCTTACATCATCCCAAAAAGTTTGTGTCTGAGACCACTTTCTATATAATTCCTCAAATAGTTTCATTTGTATATTGGAATGAAAAATATTATTAGAATAAAAATAAACCAAATAAATATGTTGATCCCAACTTCCATGGTGATCCATTTGTAAAGAACAAAGCATATCTTCTAAGGTCTAAATCATCTGGTAAGACTTTCCATTAGATTGAGGGTGAGAGGATATACTAAAATTTAATTTAGTACCCAACAACTTTTTAAGTCCTTTACAAAAAATGAATGTAAACCTAGGATCATGTTCTAATACAATGAAGAGTGGCACTCCATGTAACCTGATAATCTCTTTTAGATACAATCTAGAAATCTACTCTAAAGGCATTATATCTCAAATGGGAAGAAAATGTATAGATTTAATTAATCAATAAAAAATAACCGAAATCTCATTATTACCTTGAGAATTATTTAGAAATCATACCATGAAATCCATTAATATATTTTACAATTTCCACTATAGTATTGGAAAATTATGAAGAATCCTCTTCTGTAACTACCACTTTTTTTAACCTACTGACAAGTCAAACACTTCACAGTAAATTTAGAAATATCTCTTTTCATTCTATACCACCATTAATACTCTCTAAGGTATTTGTACATATTAGTGATTCCTAGATGAATGGAAAACAGAGAACTATGATCTTTAGTCAACAACTCTTTCCTCAAATGGGAATCATAAGGCACACATAATCTTTTTCCAAATTATAAAAAACCTTCTTAAACAATATTAAAATTGGTAAAATTACCATTATTAATGGATTATACCTTTTATTTAAAAGATTTATCCACCTTCTAATCCCTCTTAATTATTTATTACAAAGATAAATTCAATGAAACCTAAAAAAATAGAGGATTTCCTTGTATCCACAACTTCTAGGACAAAATTCATCAAATAATTAACCAAAGGGTCATGTTCCAAATGTAAAATAGTTAATGTATCATTACTTTTTTTACTCAAAGCATCATCCACCATGTTTTCTTTCCTAGGATTATAATGAATCATGCAATCATAATCCTTGATTAGTTACATCTATATTCTCTGTATCATGTTCAATTCTTTATCAAGGAATATATACTTCAAACATTTGATATCAGTATATATTTCACATTTCACTCCATAAAAATGATGCCTCCAAATTTTTAAAGAAAAAACAACAACAGCTAATTCAAAATCATGTATGTGTAGGGTAATTTAACTCAAGAGGTTTCAATTGATGTGAATCATAATTAATTACTAGATTATTCTACATTAGGCTGAAACCAAGTCCTTTAAAATAAGCATCACTAACAAATTCACCATTTTTTTATGGCAATTCCAAAACAGGAGCATTCACCAAGGTTCTTTTTAAGTCCTGAAAACAATCATCACATTATTTTTTCTAGATGAAATCGACTCCTTTTTGAGTTAACTTAGTCATTTGACTAAAAAACCAAGCAAAGTTTTCAACAAACCATCGATGGTAACCCAATAATCCAAGAAAATTATTGATCTTAGTGATATTTGTGGGCCTTGTCCATTATTCAACAACTTTTGTTTTAGTAGGATCAATAGTTATTCCATCTTTAAAAACAATGTGACCAAGGAATGACATTTTTTTCAACCAAAATTCACACTTTCTAAATTTTCCATATAGTTTATTTTATTTTAAGGTTTATAAAACAACCTTTAAATTCCTTTAATTATACTCTTAACTTTTAGAAAATACTAAAATGTCTTCAATAAACATAACCACAAATTATCCAAGAACTCATGAAAAAAATCTATTAATAAGATCCATTAATAAAATAGGTGAATTGGATAACCCAAAAGACATAACTAAAAATTCATAGTGTCTATATCTATCTCAAAAAATAGTCTTAAAAATGTTAGCATCCTTCACTTTCAACTAATGGTACCCCGATCTCAGTTCAAACTTCAAAAAATATTGTGCACCCTAGAGATGATCAAACAAATCATCGATATGAGGAAAATGATACTTGTTATTAATAGTGATGTTATTCAAGGATCTATAATCAATAAAAATTATTATTGATACATATTTCTTTCTAACAAACAAGACATGAGCACACCTTATTGAAGTTCTAGGTTGAATGAAACCTTTATCTAATAACTCTTGAAATTGATTTTTCAACTCTAAAAGCTCCACTTGATCCATTTGATAAGGGGGTTTAGAAATATAATTAGAACTGGGTGCTAAGTCAATAGTAAAATCAACCTCTCAATCAGAAATAACACCAGAAAAATCATCTAAAAAAATCCATGTATTCATTTACTACCATCACATTACTGATTTGAACAGTTTCTTTATTTTCAACAATATGAGCTAGGTAGCTTTCATTTCCATCTCTAATAAATTTCTCAGCTTATTGGTAGGTTATCAAAGGCATGAAATCATTGAAAACAACTTTATTAGAACTGAAATATATCTTATCATGATAAACTGAAATCCAATCCATACCAAGAATGATATCAAACTCTACTATGGTTATTTCATCAAGATTTACAGGAAAGACCATCCCAAAAATGAAAATATGAAGATTCTTATAAATCTTGTTTTCTTTAATACTCCCACCCATAGTTTTAACCAAAATTTTTATCTTACTTTCATGAGGTGATATTCCAAATTTATTAAAAAAATTATTAATAAAAGAATGAAAAGATCTAGAGTAAAACAGAGTATTTGTATAATTCGAAAACACAAGTAACATACCTGTCACCACTTCATTTGATGGACCAAAATCAACTATAGTAGTGGAAAATGACCTCACCTCACCTTTCTATTTCTGATAATTAATATTTTTATCATATGAAACTAAATTCAAACATGAATTAACATAATGACCCATCTCATTGTAGCTAAAAAATATTAATCTTCGATGGTTATTAGTCACCACATTCTTTGATTCTTCATAATTATTTTCCTTTCATTCATGGGCCATGTGTTTAAACTTTCCACATTGGTAACACTTATCTATATTCATAATAAATTCTCCAGGGTGATTTTTACCACACTTACTACGAGATTGGAACTTCATTTTCTTACCTACAGATTTCTTTATTGTATGTTTCCCTATCGCCTTCCATCCTGGACACTTCTTACTTTTATTATCATGAGGCACATAAGAGTCATAAGACTCCATATCAACCTTTTAAAAATAATGAACAACTTTCTCATAGATTTTAAATTCTTGCATGGAAAAAGATATTCGTAGACTTGGTTTCAATCCTGAGTAAAAAAAATTAATTTTTTTATTAGTTTCCTGAATAAAATTTGGAAAATACCTGGCCAATCTTGTGAAGTTTCCTTCATATGCAGTTATAGAATCTTCATCTTTTTTCCTCGATTCTAGGAATTTGTTTCCATTAAAAGTCAAACAACCTTAGGAAAATATTTCTCAATGAAAATTTACTTGAATGTTTCTCATTCCATGGCATCAATATCATCTTTCTCTCTTGTATTTTTAACCAAATGCCACTATTTATCATATTCAAATTCAAAATTATAAATGGAAAGGGTTATATTTTTATGTTCTAAATATCTTATGACATCAAATATATTTTCTAGAGAATTGATCCATCCTTCGGCTACCACCAGATCAGATGATACACTGGATTATGGGGGATGTTGTCTCATGAAATGTTCCACAAAATACATGCTCCTTAGGAGTAGATTGGGTTTCTATATAGCATGTATACCACCACCATTTTTTCCTAAGTCAACTAAGCCATCACTACAAAAAACTGTTTTGTTCCAATTGCAACCATCTTGGGATGCTGATTTGAAAGGATATCATACTTCCAATTCCATCCCACTACCACTTCCTTATTTCCTCTATAGAAAACCATTCTAAATAGACATATTTTAGATGAACCAATATGGTAATCTTCAAATGATATAATATTTTAACTTTACCATAACATAAAATCTTTCAATGGAAATTTATTCATCTTACCCTAACCTCTAAAGTTATCTAAAATTACCTTTGATACCAACAATAAGGCCCTGACCTTAAAAATTATATAATCTTGATTTTTAGTCAAGAAATTACTTTCTTTCACATTGTGGATCTTTTTAGGTTTATATTTTTAGATAATTAGGCCATAACTCATACATATCAAAACCATAAAATACAATGTGGATACTTTCAATCAGTATCTATTTTTTCCACCATATAAAACTTTTAAAAATAAATCATGGTCTCTTTTATGAAAACTCTTCATGAATTTCAACTTGAACTCTTCCAATCCATTACCCATCCTTAAATCCTATGAAAAACATTTAAAAACATGGGATGAGTATAAAAATCTGTATAAGGGATATAAAAAGAAGGAAACCATTCGTACATTGATAAATATTAAAACTCAAGAAAAACACTTTCTTAAAAACATAACATTTTACCCAAATAGAGAAATATCATTTATTTTACCTTTTGAAAACAAATTATTTCCATGAAAACTCATTAGAAAACATAGAAAATTCATGTAGGTACCTTGGAAAATCATCAAATTGAACCCTTACAAAACCCTTTCAGATTAGAATAGCCATACAGATAACTTTCAATATAATTCTCTAGATAATATAATCATTACCCAATGCATTAGAGTGCTATCTGGGCGCACCCATCATTTAATCTATAACGGGCTCATTTGGTGATATTTGGGTGCACCAATCATTTATAATTTATAAGAACCACAAAATGAAATAAAACATTTCATCCTTTGAAAAACTATTTTAAACTTGTATGAAAATCACTTTTAGATATTAAAATACCATTTTATTTCAAAAAACTCATTTTTAATAAAAAAAATGCGCTATTATTTTGGAAAACCAATTTAAATAAAAAAAATAAGAAAAAAAAGGAAAAACAACTTTTCATTTAAGAAAACATGAAATCTTGTAAAGGAATCTGAAAATAAAATAATTTCCATAGTGGCAGAAAATTCATTTTCATCATGTACGTTAAGAATAGAACATTCATTTTGTCATTTTTTAAAATGTTCCATATAAAACACATAAAAATATTCCGTTTTGAAAAATTTTAAATGAAATTAAAAAAGGAATAAAATTTCATTTATAACCCTTTTATATCCATATAAATAAATATGTAAAATAATATCAAGAATATTGACATGGATAAAATATTTTAAAATTAAATATTTAAACATCTCATGCCACTTTAACATTTAAATCATAAGCCCTATGAAAGATTAAAATTTAAAAAAAACATTAAATAACATAATAATATATAAAATATGGATATATAATATAAATGGGGTTGTATATACACATTATAAAAGAATAAAGGTTCACATCATCAAGAAAATCCTCAATGAATGGAGATTGAGATGAAATCCCTTACATTAAGTCTGACTTGTCACGTGTGTCTTTATCTTCATGAATAATAAACTTATGTTAATTATTTACTTACTTATGAACCCTTTTAAAGTTTATCATTACTTTCATTTCACTTGTTACAATTTTTTAAATTACCACTTAAATATTTAAGTTTAAATTGGATGTTTTGACTATATTCTGTTGATGTGTCAAAAACGACTTTGGTAGGTCAACTATGGTCAAAGGGGTCATTATATAAACATATACAGAATAATAATCCTGAAATAATTATCAAATTTATACATAAATTATATTTTTAAAACCAATCATGAAATATGGTTATTAAAAATGAACCAATGTTACAATCATGGAGATGGTAGGTCGTACATACGCACGAGGAACATTACCATTTTTCAATGATAGTTATGGAAACATAAGTAACATTTATCTTTACATAATGATCATAATATCATAAATTCCATGTTATATAATCATATATACTTATATATATAATTATGGTGATGTAAAAGGAATCACATGGCGTCGAGGAGGCGGTAGTCCACACGTCCATGAAAAACGTTATCACTTTTTCAATGTGTGAAAGAGTAATAAAGAAAATGATATATTATATTTACATAAAGTTAATTATGTTATTAACATAATATATATTTTATTTATGTCATATATTTTTAATTAAAACCATACTTAATACATTCTATGTAACGTGTGAACGTATCACATTGCTTTGAGGAGGCAGTAGTCCATATGTCCACAAATGATGTTATCGTATTTACACAAAATGGAAAGTATGAAGGTATGTGTTATATAAAAATTTAAAAAGTATTAATAAAACATATATATCATATATATCATATTAAAATAGTGTGTCCATAACAATACCCAACCATGAGAGGTGGTAAAGGAAAAAAACGACGTCATTTCGTGAGGCGGTAGTTCACCGTACACACGAACGATAAGTTCATTACCCATTTAATGGAAGTGTGTGTAGGTGTAGGTAAAAACCTTAAAATAAAAAAATTTAAGTATATTTAGTATAATTATATTATTATATAATAATTTAATAATAAGAAATTAAGGTGTGGACAAAGAAATAAAACACAAATGTGCATTAAAGAATGTTACCTCTTTTTAGGGAAACTCCTTTTGGTTTTCACCAAAGGGGCTTCCTTGGTTGGATTTATATCCACATTAAGTAATATAGGATGAAGGTATGGATTTTATTATATTACTTGGTCAGTTTTTTGATGAGCCAAAGGTCTTGAGAGGTGTGAAGAAATAGGGAGGGTGAATGATTTTTTATAGTGGAGGGGAATAGCATTCTTATAAATATAAAATGGTAAACACTATTGGGAGGTCTCCCTTACATCATGTGACTCCAATAATGGTAAAAATTAGATAAAATGGGTTTTATGGTATAACCATGTCCAAAAAATGGGTTTTTGACAAGTTTCTAGGTCATTTAGACTCTTACGACTAAAGTTTAACCACTAAGTAAACACATTTTTACCTTCATCACTGTAATTAATTTTAATTACTTTCACTAACATTTTTTGTCAAAAACTAATTTCACATTATTAGACATTATAAATTATTATGATTCCAAATATAGAATCCATTTTTCTAAATTCCAATTATAGGAGTGGAATAAATTAATTTAAAATTAATCTCATAGATGGGATGATAAAGTAAGTTTTTAAAGTAAAAATGTTCAAAAGTTTTCTAAATTGTTTTATCTAAATTTAATTTGAAATTGTTTATAATGACCTAAATTGGTTTATATTATATAAAATTGATTTAATTATACTTTAAAACCAAATAAAAAATTATTTATCTATATAAGTAAATTGAAAGGAAAAGAAATATTGAACTAAAATTAAGTATTATTCACTATTAATCAAAATATGAAAGTTCTCAGAAAAATACCAAAAATTTTAAAAAATTAAATTTCGATATTTTTATTTCAAAAAAAATCATTTTTTTATATAAAAATTATAAAAGTGTCTAAATTTTGATTTAAAATAGGTGCGCCATTAAAATGTGGAAAAACTACCTTTTAAAAATATACATTTTTATGCTTAAAATTGGGATTATTATTATTTTATGCCTATAAAATTAATTGGAATAATGTCAAAAAAATTATAAACATGTGTAAACATAATATAGTTAGTTCTATTCACACTCGCCAATATAACGTCTAGACGATAACTACCACTTAAAATAATAATATTAATAGTATTATTATTGTTCGGTATAACTTAGTCTTGCGTGCAATAAAATATTTCAAAGAAACTCACTGTTGTGTTTTGGGTATTCTATTATATGTAGTTTCCCTATTAAGGTAAAATTACTATCTAATTCATAAATATTAATAAATACGAAAAAGACTTATTATATCATTACCTAGGATGTCACAATAAATGCTAAAACTTCTGTATTTTGAATTTTGAAAAATGGATTCCATATTTATAATTAGGAGGTCCAAATTTAGTAAATAGGTTGCTTTTATTTTTTGAAAATATAAATAGTAACCTTGGTAATTTTTATTATCACGGTAAAAGATAAATTTTGTAATTAAGGGTAAAAATAAAATGATAAGGACTATAAAATGACCCTTACACTTACCCTAATTTTATTGAATGAGTAATATTCATCCATAATCATTTAAGGTATGGTTATATGAACATTTATGGCCACTTTTATTATATTATGACCTTTATAATATTTTATTTAAAGAAAAGTCAAACATGTCACATTCTTATTTTTAATAAGTATAATATATCTAATATGGTGTCATCTAGATGATATGTTCAACTATAAATACAACTTTTAAATATAATAGATTTAAATTCAACATGGTAATTTATTTTTAATTTATAGTGAAGAAATAATTAAATTAAATGCTTGCACAACACTGATGCAATAATTATTTAATTAATGAAAAAAATCAAATAAATGATATTTAAAATATTAAAATAAGTATAATACGATATAATTAATGTGATAAAAAATATTATAGATTAATTTTACATGTTAGGGATGTATTAAAATATTTTGTTCTAAGTTATATTGTTGTATTTATATTTTCAAAAGTTGAATTAATGAACAATGTCCAAATTGACATTAATGGTATTTTAAAATAAATAATATTTTATGAAATTATATAAAATTCCTAAAAATAATAAATTAGGAAAAATTATTAGGATAAGGTTTAAAATATAAAAAATGGTCTAATTATTGTTTTTTTCATTTTATAGTTAAAATATTTACCCTCAATGAGTAAAAAACAATGTTGTCATGGTAAGAGTTAAAGGGGTTAAATAAGAGTTAAAACTAAATGATAAGGGTAAGAAAGTGAACTAAAATTATCTAAAAAATTATTGGATGGGATTATTTCAAAAAATATTCATATTATATTATAAATAACTCACTTTGGATTTATTTTTAATTGAAAATTAATTTATATTAATTTAATATTTTGATAATTTCTAAGAGTGCCCCTCCCCTCTCTTATAAAAGGGAACTTCTTCTTCTCATTTCAACACACTTAAAAATCCATTTTTAAGCTGTGATCTAATAAAATAACTTCATAGAGTCCATAAACCCATTTTATAGGCCTTAGTTTTGGAAGAACACCAACCTTAGTGGTTTTAAGGTGTTAATCAATAGAGGTTTTCCAAAAAAGAGGTATAGTTTCATCCACTTGTTTTAGTTTTGTTTCTTCTTATAACTCCTTAAAATTTTATTAAACCATTATAAAATAATAAATCCATTTTACTCAATATAATTATATTTAATTATTTTATATCATAACCTATATCCATCTCCACATCCATCAAATGGGAAATGAAGTAGTTCTTCATGTGCATAGCGAACTACCGTCTCACGAACCAATGTGATTCATTTTCCATCACCATCTCTCATGATTGGTTATAATGATAGAATTAATTTTTATAAATTATATTAATGAAATATTTATAATTATGAAAATATAATATATCATTTAAATTCTTACAATTTCATATACTGAAAAATGGTAATGTCGTTCATGCATACGTGTGGACTATCACCTCTACGAAGTGATGTGATTCGTTTTTCATCACCGAATAGTATAGATAGTATATAAAAGTAAATTTAAAGAAATAATATTATATATAGGATATTATTTTAATTATGTAAATATAAAATTATACTTACCTTCTTTCTGAAATGATCGTTGAAAATGGAAACGTTACTTATGCGTACGTACGGGCTACCGTCTCCATGATTGTAACATTGTTAATTTTTCATAACAGTATTCAATGGTTTGATTTAAAAGTATAATTTTTGTATAAAAATGATAATTATTTCATTTATATTATTCTGTATATGATGCATTAATTAACACTTTGACCATATTGAACTGACCGAAGTCATTTTGGACTTATGAACTAAATATCATCAAAACGTTTGATGAAAACTTTAATGATTAAGTAATTATATAAAACATGGTAATAAGTGATATTAAATTAATAATAAAATTTAAAAAGGTTATTATTAAAGTTTATTATTCAATAAGATAAATATTGTACATGAAGAGTCGGACTCAAGGTAAAGGACTTTCTTTTAAAAAAGTTATCTTTTAATGCTTCTTTTTACAAAAGTCAAAGGGATGTTTTTTAACTTATACAGCATGAGAAGATTTTCCCTCCATCATGATGTCTTAATAATTTGAAGTTTTATTTACAAGTATACATTTTTTTCAAAGAAAATTTTTTCCTTTGCATGTGCACATTTTTTTCTAAAATATTTTATTTAAAAATGAAAAGGGTATTTTCTTTAAGAATATTTTTATGATGTAAGCATTCATGATTTATGATTTTGATATGGTTCTTGGGAATTTTTTATGATATAATATGGTTCTATTATAAATCAATTATGGGTGGTTCCATGATAAAATAAATATTGGTGTTTATGTTATTAACCAATGATGGGTGGTTCCGTAATAAAACAAGGACGAGTGGTTATGTTATAACCTCCAATGCATTGGGTACTCCGGAGTTGGAGTTCAACCATATTGGTTACTCCATTTGTAAGAGTGGTATGTAAAATGATTTCCCAAGTTACCTAATTAACTTTTATATTCTTGATGATGAGTTTTCATGGAAATATTTTGATTTTTAAAAGGTAATTTAATGATCTTTTTGAAAAGATGATTCCTTTTCAAAGTAAAAAAGGTATGTTTCTAAGAAAATGTTTTTATATTTTTTTACTAGACTAACCATTTTATTTATTTTATGTCCCTTACTGAGATTTTTGTGCTCATCCCTAGTTTTTAAATTTTGTTCATGGGTTTTAAGGATGGGTAAGAGAAAGAAATAATTTCATGTATAAATTTATGAATATTTGTTATGAAAAGAAAACATGTTTTATTTTAAAAGAGTTTTTTCTGGTGGAAAAAATGGATACTGAGTATATGTGACCACTTTTAATGTATGGGTTTACTTTGTAATAATTTACACTAATACTCTAAAACTCTAAACCAAAGAGATCCTCGAGAATGTAATAATGTGAATTCTAGTTTAAAATCACTAGAATATGTAATGTTTAAGATCAGGTCCTTACAGTTGGTATCAGAGCAAAATTTAGATAACTTTAGAGGTAAGGATGATGTTAATAAAATACCCTAAAAATATTTTACTTTATGTTTACATAAAAATGATATATAATTTTAATATTATTGTATTTCTTCATTTAAACTATGTTTGTTCAGAATGGTTTTCTATAGAGGAAAAAGGGAAGCTAGAGTTAAAAGGTACCAAGAGGATGATATCCTTCAAAATCAGTAATCCGGAATGGTTGGAATTGGAACTAAGAAATTTTTGGTAGTAATAGATCATTTTAGGTTGGCTATAAATAGCAGTGGAGTCTATACAAGAGATCATCCAGATCTTCCATAGTGGAACATGATGATAGTGGAACATTTTATGAGGCAACACCCTCCTTCATTGAATGGATCATTTGAACCTATGGTAACTGAAGGATGAATTAATTCCATGTATAAGATATTTTAAGTCATGTGATGTTCAGAACACCAAAAGGTAACCTTATCTATTTACCATTTTAAAGGTGAAGTCGATTGATAGTGGTCTCTAGTTAATAATTCCAAAGAGAAATATGATCTTGATGTTATGGAATTTGATGATTTTAAGAGTCTTTTTTGAGATTTTTTCCCTAAGACAGTTCAACTTAGAATGGAGAAAAGATTCCTAGAACTGAGATAGAAAGATGGTGATTTTGTGGGTTCATATGAATCCAATTTTATAAGACTGGCCAAGTACATACCAAATTTTTTCAAGATATTCATAATAAAATTAATATATTATACTCTAGTTTGGAACCAATTTTATGAATAGAATTATCTTCACAAGAATTTAAAATCCATGAGAAAATTGTTCATTGTGATGAAAATTTTTATATGTAGTGTATTGACATGTATGTGCCTCAGGATGAAAAGAGTAATAAGTGATTAGGTTGGAAGGAATTAGGGAAAAATTTGTCAAAGAAATTTGGTGGTAAGAAAATTAAATTCCAATTTTATGAAAAGTTTGGTTAAAAGAACCCTAGGTAATGTCTCACAAAATAAGGAACGTGCTTTAGATGTGGAATGTTTGGTCACATTTCTTGTGACTATAAGGAAAATAAGCATACAAATAATTAAAAGTTGGTGGTAAGATACTTTAATTGAAATTATTTGAGACATTATGCTAATGTGTTCCCAAAGTTTGTAATTCAGGCTGGAAATCATCAATATGTAAAGAAAAAAGGTGTGTAAAAATATTTTTCTACCACTATATTTGATGTTGGGCCATCAAATTAATTAGTGATAGGTATGTTACTTGTGTATTTGAATTATGGAAATTTCCTATTTGATTTTTTATCTTTACATTCTTTCATTTCTGAGAATTTTTCAAGAATACTAGGGATATTACATCTGGAAAGTATGATATAACTTTTGGTGAAAACATATGATGGTAATGTTAAAGCAACCAAGATATATAAGACTCTTCCTATTATTATTAGTGAAATGGAGTTTCCTACAAATCATGTTGAACTACCCATAGTTGAGTCTGATATTATTTTGGGTATGTATTAGATTCCAGTTTATCATGCTAATATATATTGTAGATCCAATAAAGTTTTTTTCAATGATTTCATACCATTAATAACATGTCAATAAGTAGAGAAATTGATTTAAAATTATAGTGAAAGTTTCTTAGCACACATCATTGAAAATAATGAAACTTCTCAAATTAGTGATGTGCTAGTAGTTAATGAATACATGGATGTTTTTTCTAATGATTTTCCTGGTTTCATTCCTGATCAGTAGGTTGATTTTACTATTGACTTATTCTTTGATGAAAATCCTATTTCAAAAACCCCTTATCGAATGGATCAAGTAGAAATTTTGGAACTAAAAAAGAAATTACAGGAGTTTATAGATAAAGGTTTTATTTAACCTATCTCTTTTCCATAGGGTGTTCATGTTTTGTTTTTTAAAAATAACTATGTCACTATAAGGATTTGTATTGATTAAAGGGAATTGAATAACTTCACTATTATAAACAAGTATCATTTTCATCATATCAATGATTTGTTTGATCTTATCTAGGTAAATCAATACTTTTAAAATATTTATCTCAAGTTAGGGTGCCATCAATTGAAGGTGAGGGAGGAAAATATTTCAAAGATATCATTATAGACTATATATAGACATTATGATTTTTTTAGTTATCCCCTTTGGATTGACAAATGTCACAATCATATTTATAGATCTTATGAATAGAGTTTTTTATGAATATTTGGATAAGTTTGTAGTTATTTTTGTTAATGATATATTGGTTTATTTAAAAAGTTATGATGATCATGAAAAGAATCTATGGATTTTTCTACAAACCCTCAAAGAAAATAAAGTTATAAAAATTTATAAAATGAAATTTTTAGTTACAAATGATTTCTTTCCTTTGGAACATTGTAAATAAATATTGAATGATAGTTGATCCCGCCAAAACAAAAGTGGTTTATGAATGGACATATCCTAAAAAATTTACTGATATTTGAAGTTTTATTAGATTAGTAGAATATTATTGATGGTTTGTTGAAAACTTTGCATGGTTATCTAGTCCACTAACTAAGTTAACATGAAAAGAAGTTAGATTTATCTAGAAAAAATAATGTGATGATTTTTTTCAGGAATTAAAAATAATATTGGTTAATTCTCTAGTTTTGGCCCTACCCTCAAGGATTGGTGATTTTTCATCTACTATAATGCTTCATTGAAGGGATTTGGTTGTGTTATGATGAAAAATGATCTAGTAATTTCTTATGCTTCATGAAAAATGAAACCTCATGAGTTAGATTTCCCTACACATGATTTGGAATTAGAAGGTGTGGTTTTTTATTTAAAAATTTGTAGGCATCATTTATATGAATCCAAGTGTGAAATATATACTGATCATAAGATTTTAAAGTATATATTTACTCAGAAGGATTTGAACATGTGATAGAGATGATGGCTAGAACTGATAAAGGATTATGATTTCATATTTCATTATCATCATGGAAAGGGAAAAAAGTGGTTTGCACTTTGAGTCAAAAAAACAATGGACATTAACCATGTTACATTTGGAACATTGCCTTTTGGTTAATGATTTGATGAATTTTGGCCTAAAATTCATGGATGTAAGAAATTCCTCTATTTTTCAGTTTTTAGTGTAATCATAGAATTAAGAAAGCTTATAAGGAAGACTGTGAGTTATAGAAAAGGTATAATTGATTAAGAAGGGTAAGTTTCTTGAATTTAATGTTGATAACGAATTTATTTTGATATTTTGAAAGATATTATGTGTGCTTTATGATTCCCAGTTTAAGAGAGAGTTGTTATATAGATCTCATAGTTCCCTATTTTCTATTCATCCTGGTATCACTAATATGTATAGAAACCTTCAGGAGTATTACTGGTGGGGTGAAATGAAAAGTGATATTTCTGAATTTTCCATAAAATGCTTGACTTAACAGAAGGTTAAAGAAGAATAGAAATTTTCGAAGGGGAGACTTCATCCTTTTCCAGTGCTAGAGTGGAAATGGTAAAATATATCTATGGATTTCATAGTAGGATTACCAAAGAATTCTCAAGGTAATAATGAAATTTGGGTTATTATTGATCAATTAACTAAATATGTGCATTTATTTCCCATTTAATATATTATGTATTTGGATCAAATTTCTAGAATTTATGTTAAAGAGATAATTATATTACATTGATTCCACATCTCCGTTGTATCTGATCATGATCCTAGATTCACCTATAATTTCTGAAAAGGACTACAGATGTCTTTAGGGACTGAATTAAATTTCATCAATTCTTGTCATCCTCAATCTGCTAGATAGTCATAGTGAACAATTTATACTTTAGAGGATATTCTTTGATCTTTTTTGATGGATTACTAAGGAATTTGGGATTAGTATCTTTCTTTGGTTGAGTTTTCTTATAATAATAGTTTTCATTCTTGTATAAAGATAGTTCCATTTGATAAATTTTATGGAAAGCGGTGCTGGAACCATGTTTTTTTTGATGAAATAGGTGAAAGGAAGTTTATGGGACTAGAATTGGTAGATTAAATGAATGAGAAAGTGAATATGATTCAGCAACATATGAGCACAGCCTAGAGTATGAAGAAAAGTTATATAGATAACAGGAGGAAAGACATTTCATTCGAGGTAGGTGATCATTTTTTTTAAATATATCTATGGAAAAGTGTTATACATTTTGGTAAGAATGTAAAGTTAATTCCAAGGATCATTGGACTACATGAAATCTTGGATAAAATTGGATCAGTTTCCTACTTAGTGGCCTTTCCTCCGAGTTTATCCCAGGTACACAATGTTTTTCATGCTTCAATGATAAAAAAGTATGTTCAAGATTTATCTCATGTATTGAGCCCTGAGGTTATTTATTTGGAAGATAAACTTTCATATGAGAAAAGTCTTTTTCAAATTCTTGATCGTAGAGAACAAGTATTGTGGAACAAAGTAATTCATCGGGTTAAGGTTTTGTGGAAAAATCATATGTTGAAGAAGCAACATGGGACTTTGAAAATTCTATGAGGGAAAGGTATCTTCACTTGTTTAATAAGTGAATAAAATTATGAGGAAACAGTTTCCAAAATGTGTGAGAATGCAACAACCCAAGTAATGATAGAATAAATTATTTTAATATTTATTAGTATTCTTGAATTATGTAGTCAAATTATTATAAGATTTTATTTAAAAGTTTAATTTTCAAGTTATATAATTTTAATTTGAAAAAATGAATTTAATTTTTAAATTAAACAAGCCAAAATTATCTTAGGATGTATTTTTCAGAATTTTCTGAAAAGTTTTACTTTTTCAATGAATAGTGAAAATAACATATTTTTTATTAAAATTTGTATTTTCTTTTCAAGTATTTACAAATTAAAATCATATTTTAAATTAATTTTAAAATTTAATTTGTTCATTTTAATTTAAAATAATCGAATTATTTTTTTAAATGGTTTTTATACTTGAATTTAGTATAAAAACATTTTATATTTAAAAAGAGAATTTTTTTAAAAGAAACTGTTTTTCATTGCATTTTGCTGATTTAATTTTAAATTTATTATTGACGCATATGTATTTTGAATTTTTAAAAATGGATTCCATATTTTTAATAAGGAGGTCCAAATTTAGTAAATATGTTGCTTTTATTTTTAGACAATATGAATAGTAATCTTAGTAATTTTTATTATCCCAGTAAAAGATAAATTGGGTAATTAAGGGTAAAAATAAAATTATAAGGGATATAAAATGACCCTAAAACATGAAAAAAAATTATTGGATGAGTAATATTCATCCATAATAATTCAAGTTATGGTTATGTGGCCATTTATGGCTACTTGGATTAGATTATGGCCTTTAAAATATTTTATTTAAAGAAAAGTCAAACATGTCACATTCTTTTTTTAATAAGTATAATATTTCTAATATGGTGTTATAGAGAAGATATGTTCGACTATAAATACTATTTTTAAATATAATGGATTTATATTCAACATGTTAATTTATTTTAATTTTTTGTGAAGAAATAGTTACCTTAAATCCTTTTACAATACTGATAGAGTAATTATTTAATTAATAGAAAAATCATATAAATGATATTAAAAATATTAAAACAAATATAATATGTGATAATTAATGTAATAAAAAAATTATAATGATTAATTTTACATGTTAGTTATGTATTAAAATATATACTTTTATCTTGTTGTGTTGATGTTTTTAAAGTCAAAGTAATGAATGGTGTCAAAATTGACATTAATGATATTTTAAAATAAATAATATTTTATTAAATGAAATAAAATTACGAAAAATATTAAATTAATCGAAATGATTATTATAAGGTTTAAAATACCAACCATGATCCAATTATGGGTTTTTTGGCATTTTATAGTAACAATATTGACCCACGAAGAGTAAAAAACAATGTTGTCACGATAAGAGTTAAAGAGGATAAATAAGGGTTAAAACTAAACGATTAGTGTGAGAAAGTGACCTAAAATTATCTAAAATATTATTTTATGAGATTATTTAGACCCATAATCTTATTATATTATAAATTTATCACTTTGGAGCCATTTTTAATTTAAAACTAATTTATATTAATTTAATATTCTGAAAAATTCTAAGAGTGTCCCTCCCCTCTCCTATAAAAGGGAACCTCTTCTTCTCATTTCAACACACTTAAAAACCCATTTGGTTTGAAAAATATCTTCAAAAATACCTTTATATAATCCATAAACTCATTATACATTCCTTATTTATGTAATAACCCCAACCTTAGTGGTTTTATGGTGTTAATCAAAGGTGGTTTTCCAAAGAAGAGGTATAGTTTTATCCGCTTGTTTTAGTTTTGTTTCTTCTTCTAGGCTCTTAAAATATTCCTAAACAATAATAAAATGATAAAAACAACATCCTAAGTATAATAATATGTTATTATGTGTGTATCATAACCTATATTTATCTCCACATCCATCAAATGGAAAATTAAATCGTTGTTCTTGTGTACGGCGAACTACCGCCTCATGAACCGATGTGATTCATTTTCCATCACCATCTATCATGATTGGTTATAATTATGGAATTAATGTTTATATGTGATATTCATGAAATATTTATAAATATGAAAATATAATATAATATTTATCTTCTTACCATTCTATGTACTCAAAAAATGATAATGTCATTCGTGCGTACGTGTGGACTACCACCTCCACGAAGTGATGTGATTCCTTTTTCATCACCAAATCACATGGATAGTATATATAAGTAAATTTAAAGGAATAATATGATATATATTATATTAATTTTATTATTTAAAGATAAAATGATACTTACTTACTTTCTATAATGATCGTTGAAAAATTGGAACGTTACTCATGCATACGTACGAGCTACCATCTCCATGATTGTAATGTAGTTAATTTTTCATAAACATATTTAATGGTTTCATTTAAAATTATAATTGATTTATAAAATTGATAATTATTTTATGATTACTATTCTAGATCTGATGGAATAATGAACTCTTTGAACATATTCAACCGACTGAAGTCATTTTTGACTTATGAACTGAATATCATCAAAATGTCTGATGAGAATTTAAATGATTATGTAATGGAATATAACATGGTAATAAGTGATATTAAAGTAATAATAAAATTAAAAAAGGTTCTTAATAGATTTTATTATTCAGGAAGATAAATATTGTATATGATGATTCAAACTCATGGTAAGAGATTTTCTTTTCAAAAAATCCTCTTTTAATGTTTTTTTACAAAAGACAAAGGAATGTTTTTTAAACTTATATGGCATGGGTATACTTTACTAACTTAATGATGAATTAATAATTTGAATTTTTCTTTAAAATTATAGATGTTTATTTTCAAAGAAATTTTTTCCCTTTGTATGTGCACAATTTTTCTAAAATATGTGATTTAAAAATGAAAAGGGTATTTTCCTTAAGAATATTTTTTTGATGCAAGCATTCATGTTTTATGATTATGATATGGTTCTTGGGGATTATTTATGATGATAGTTGGTTTCATTATAAACTAATTATGGGTGGTTACATGATAAACCAAGGATGGTTAGTTACGTTATTAACCAATGATGGGTGGTTTTGTGATAAACCAAGGACAAGTGGTTATGTTATAACCTCCAATGCATTGGGTACTTCAGAGTTGGAGGTCGACCATATTGGTTACTGAATTTTTAAGAGTGATATGGAAAATTATGTCCCAATTTACATACTTAAGTTTTATGTTATTTATAATTATTTTTCATGGAAATCATTCGATTTTAAAAAGGTAAGATAATGATCTTTTTGAAAATATGATTCCTTTTTCAGGGTAAAAAGGTATGTTTCTAAGAAAATGTTTTTATGGGTTTTCAATGGACTAATGATTTTATTTCTTTAATGTCCCTTACTAAGATTTTTATGATCATCTCAATTTTTTAAATGTATTTTACAAGGTTTAAGGATGGGTAAGAGAAATAAATAATTTCAAGTTAAAAGTCATGAAGATTTGTTATGAAAATAAAACATGTTTTATTTTAAGAGTTTTGTTTGGTGGAAAAAAGTGGATACTGAGTATACATGTACACTTGTAATGTATGGGTTTACTTTATAATATTTTTTACTAACACTACTACAAATTGGGTGTTTAATAGTGCTGTTATTTATTAGTGCTAGAAAAAATAATTGATAAATAGCATCTTTATTAAAACTAAAAAAACGCTGATAAATTTAACCCTTTATCAGCATTTTTTAGCACTGATAAAGTGTCCCTTTATCAGTGCTTAATTTTTAGTGCTAATAAAGGGTAACATTTATCAGAACTTTTTTTAGTGCTAATAAAGGGTAGCCTTTATCAGCGCTTTATTTTTAGTATTGATAAAGGGTACCCTTTATCAGTGCTCTATTTTTAGTACTAATAAAAGAATACTTCATCAGCACTTTTTTACCACTAATAAATGTCTAAATAAATAAAATAAAATAATTAAATAAAAAAATAAAAAATGATTTTATTAAAAATAATATTACAAATTTTATTAATTAAATAATTATTGATAAAAATGAATAAATTTATTATACTATATATAAATTATAAATACTAATAAATAGTATGTATTAGATATATAGATATATGAAAAATGAAATTTAAACAAATTAAAATTAAAAATAAGTAAATTGAGAAAAATATTAAACATTTTATTAATTAGATGATTATATATAATGTTAATAAATAGTATATATTAAATATATAGATATATATTAATGTATATAAATATGATTTATATAATACAAAATATTATTTATGCTTTACATTAAATAGTAATATATTTAATGAATAATGATTTATAATTAAAAATTAATATGAATTAAAAATACAGACTAATTGCATCGAGTAATGGACATAATTGAATTTCATTTCATTTTTCAATTTATAACATAGATCAAACGTATTATATTGATTTCACATATATGTGATTAATGAATTTTTATATACATACACACACACACAAATATTTTTTTGAAATTTAATCAATTTATATTATTTATTATATATATATTTATTTACTATGTTTTAATATTTTCAATATGTATTCATCTTTATTTCAATATATATCCATTTTTTAATGATTTATATTAATCAAACTTATCCAAATTTTCAATATATTGTACTCAATTTTAATTAATAAATTGTACTCGTCTTTAACATGCATGAACTTAAGATTAAATATTCATTAATAATGTTAAAAACATTTGTAAAAAAATATTTATAAATTAATATATTTATAGATGTATATTTACTATTTTTATACATTTATAATTATAAATAAATAAATAATATTTGTTTAAAAATTATTTATATAATTATAAATAAATAATTATAAAATTATAGTAAATTTATTTAAATAATGAATATATTTACTATATTTATATATATATATATATATAATTACATTGCAAATCACTTGGAATATGAAATATATGACATCATTGGGGTCTTATATTATGTCGTGCAGCAATTGGCACTGAGAGGGTTGAGTGAGGAGGAACTGAAATATAGGGTTATCCCCTTCTATTTGAAAGGTAATTCTAGAATTTGTTTCCAAAAAATGGATGATGAAATATTTGACACATGGGAACAACTATATGATGATTTTTTTCATAAACATTTTTCCTAGGATAATGAGCCCTGAAATATGGTGTAAAATTAATGGATTTATTTAGGATGAATATGAACTATTTCATGGGGCTTGGAATATATTTAGGGGTTACTTATGAAATGTAGCAATCAAATAATTTTGATGAATTTGTAAAATCAGATGATAAAAAACATTATATATGTTTGATTTGTTGTCTTATTTATTTAATTACTTCTTCAAGAAAATATAATGTTATCATTTTTTATTTTTAAAATATTTCAACTTGAATTTAAATAATATGAATTAAATGCTATAAAAATAAAAATCAAAGAGGTTTAAGGTTCTATAATCCTTAGACTATATTATACAGAAAAAAAATATTATTGAGATAAAATGTAATTGATATTTTGATTTTGGTTGTTGAAATATAGTCAAAAAATAAAAAATTGGAATGAGTCATTTTCTAGAAAAAACCTCAGTATCATGGTGTTTTAAGAAAAAAATATTGTTTCATTACATGGTGTAGAAGAAGAGTACATTTTTGATAGAATTTATTGTTCGCAATCCTTTAGGATTGATCAAGAATTTTCTAAATTTGATATTTTCTTTGAAAGGTATCTTATTTAATGAGAAAATATTTCTATTATTTAAATTGTAAAGAATATTTTAAATCATTCAAGAATAAATATTATACCACTAGATTTAACTAATTTTGATAAAATAAAATATTAACATTGATTGATGTAAATTTAATAAAAAAAATTTAATAAAATCTATTTTTTGAAATAAAAATTATTTTTCACGGATAAAATCATTACATCTTTAGAATCCCACTTCAAGTCAACTTTATTAGTTTGTATATAATAATTTAATGACATTCTATTTTCACTGTGGATTCTTAATTCTATTTGATTTTATGGTTTACTAACATAAACTTAAATCCATTTTTTATGTCCTTCTAGTGGTAATATTATGCCTCACAGATGTGACCATCTCAATTACATGACATAAAAAATGTTTCATTGCAATACATTACCATAACCATTTATGTTAAGAGTTTTACATAATTAGGATAAAAAATTAACTAAAAAACTCATATATTTTTAAACAAATGGACATTTTTTGGAACAATATATGTAAAAACTCGATCCATAAGAAGCCTTTATTGTTCTTATTCAGATAAATCTCTTCATGTCACATTGTTCTTATTTGAATCAATATCCTCATGCATATATTTTATCCAATTTTCATCCTTGTCAGCCTCTCCAAATGATTTAGGCTCTACTTGGGAAAATGAGGTTTTTTGTAGAGTCTTACTCCTTCTAGTTTTCATAAAAACTTTCCAATCACCAATGAAATTTTATTCATTGATTTCATCCATTATTTTATTTCTTGTAGTTGGTAAAAATATATCCATCTTTTAAATGATAACCCACTCATAATACTTCTTAAAAATCACTTCATTTCATTTTTCACACATCTAATAAAAACTATGTATGTTTTACTTTAATCCATCTAAAAAAATATCATTAATTAACATTACCTTTTTGTTCCACCCTTAGGAATCTATGATTACCATCCATGGGATTATCACAAATGGGAGGCATTCTCCTTTGATAATGAATATCTTATGTGTATTTATTTATTTATTATACAAAATGAATATTTTATGAACCCAATAGGATATGTTTACTTTCTATTGGATGATTAAAAGCCTCAATACAATGTATATTATTTTATCCTCATCCTCCTCACTCATTTATTGATCGTTTGGAAAGATCTATTTTCATTTTTTTATCATCATTATTTATTTATCATCGGCATATCCCTATGGTCAGTAATGTTTTCACAGTACAATAATTATCCATATAATTAATGTATTTCTTCATATTTATGTTTAATTTATTTCTTTTCATTATTACTCATATAATAATTTTTTTCTTGTACAATTATATTATTTTGTTTGAGTTGGGGTGGTTTTTTCGAATCTTCTCATGCTCGTGAGGGATTGGACTTCGAGTCTACAGTTGAGATAATGAAAACAAGAAAATGCATCAAGAATGCATACAACCATCAGGAAAAGGTGAATTCCTACTACTTATTTAATTGATTTTTTAATCATTTTATCTACTATTTGTAAGTTAATTTCCTTATCATTTTTATCTAATACTTATTTAGTTTTTTTTCACATATCTTTTGTGAAGTCATATTTTTATTTCAACTATCTATAACAAGCCACAAAAGAGATAAAATGATTCTTTCATCCAATGTTACCAAATTTTCCATTTTCATTTCCTTTATTTTTCGGCCTTCTAATACTACATATTTATTCTATGTTATTATCTAAAAAACCTTTCTTTTTTTTAATGCCTCTACTCTTCTAACTTTCAACAATTAGAAATGTTTTTCGGCTAAGAACAATGAGTCAATATGTAGTGTTGGTAGTTTGACATAGAAAGAAAATGTAAATGTGGTAAAATTGGTAGTTAGTATTGTTTTGGTACTTTGGGACATGTAGGAATCATTCATGCCTCAATCTGAAATACAGTGTGACCGGTATGACTCCAAGTGCTTCTTTTTATTTAAATTTTTTATTTAAAATTGACATTAATTTTATTAAAAAGGACAAATAACATAATTAAAATTGAAAAAACATATTCTAATTGTTTTGATACTTTAGGAAAACAATCTATAAGTCATTTGAGATGTGTAGGAATCATCCTCACCTTAATTTGATGCACAGTGTGACCGATATGAGTCAATGTGCCTGTAATTAGTTTAAAATTGACAGTTTGGTTTAAAAAAATCCACTCACTAAAAACAAAGAAAATGCACTCGTATTTTCTTCATAATTTTGGAAATAAATTCATAAGTCATTTTTTACATGTAGGAATTGGTCTCACATCAAACTGATACATTATGTGATCAGTATAAGTCAAAGTGTGTGTTTCCATTTCAAAATGACATTTTAGTAAAAAAACCAATGATGTACTCAAAACCAATAAAATGCATTCATGTTGTTTTTATACTTTAATAAAATAGTCCATAAGTTATTTTAGATGTATAGGAATCATCTGTATCTCAATATGATTCATAGTGTGACCGGTATGACTCCAAGTGCATCTTTTTATTTAAAAATGACATCAATTTTAATATAAAGTACAACTAACCTACTCAAAACCAAGAAAAAACATTCTGATTGTTTTTATACTTTATTAAAATGATCCATAATTCATTTTAGATGTGTAGGAATTATCCATACCTCAATCTGACACACAGTGTGACCAGTATGACTCCAAGTGCATTTTTTATTTAAAAATTACATTAATTTTAATAAAAAGGACAATCGACCCACTCAAAATCGATAAAACGCATTCATATTGTTTTTATACTTCAGTGAAAAGATTAATAAGAAATTTTTGATGTTTGGGAATCAAATTCACCTCAATCTAATACACAATGTGCCCGGTATGACTCAATATGTTCGTTATCAGTTTAAAATTGACATTTTAGTTCAAAACATGCGACTCACTGAAAACTGAGTAAACACGCTCATATTTTCTTTATAATTTAGGAAATTGATTCATAATTAATTTTTGATGTGTAGGAATTGGTATCATGTCAAACTGATACATGATGTGATCAATATGATTCAAAGTGTGTGATTCAAGTTTAAAATGACATTTCAGTAAAAAAGACAAGTGACGTACTCAAAAATGAGTAAAAGCATTAGGATTGTTTTGATACTTTATGAAAATGATCCATAATTCATTTGGTACATGTAATAAATATCCACACCTCAATTTGATTCATGGTGTGATTGATATGACTCCAAATGCATCTTTTTATTTAAAATTAACATCAATTTTAGTAAAAAGGAAAACTCACATGCTCAAAACTGATAAAACGCATTTGGATTGTTTAATAATTTATCACAATGATCCATAATTCATTTTTTATGTGTAGGAATTATCCTCACATCTATCTAATACACTATGTGTCTGGTATGACTCAATGTATCTGTTATCAATTTAAAATCAACATTTTAGTTCAAAAAGTTTCACTCATTGAAAACTAATAAAATGTGATAGGATTGTATTTATAATTTAAAAAAAAGATTCATAATTCATTTGTGACATTTAGGAATTATTATCATGTCAAACTTACACATTATGTGACTGGTATGATTCAAAGTGTGTGTTTCTAGTTTAAAATGACATTTTAGTAAAAAAGACAAGTGACATACTCAAAACCAAGTAAATGCATTCAGATTATTTTGATACTTTATGAAAATGATCCATAATCCATTTATGACATGTAATAATTATCCACACCTCAATATGATGTATGGTGTGCCCGATATGACTCCAAGTACATCTTTTTATTTAAAATTGACATCAATTTTGGTAAAAAGGACAACTCACCTACTCAAAACCAGGTAATCACATTCAAATTGTTTTGATAATTTATTTCAATTATCCATAAGTCATTTTTGACATGTAGGAATAATCCACACCGCAATCTAATACATGATGTATCTGATATGACTCAATGTGTTCGTTATCAGTTTAAAATCAACATTTTAGTTCAAAAAGTGTCACTCACTGAAAACTGAGTAAACGCACTCAGATTGTATTTATGATTTAATAAAATGATTCATATGTAATTTTTGACATATAATAATTGGTATCACATAAAACTGACACACAATGTGACCAGTATGAATCAAAGTGTGTGTTTCCAGTTTAAAATGACGTTTTAGTAAAAAAGAAAGAGATATGCTCAAAACTGATCAAACACATTTGGATTATTTTGATACATTAGGAAAATGATCCATAAGTCATTTGAGATGTTTAAAAATTATAAACACCTTAATTCGACACATGGTGTGACCGGTATGACTCTAAGTTTATTTTTTTCAATATATAAGTATCATTTTGGTTTAAAACCTGTATCACATCACCAAAACTGAGAAAACGAGCCTAGATTATTTTATCTTTATTTGAATTCTATATTTGTACTTGGTTTTTTTGATTTCATAGCATTTTTGGTGATGCGGTGTGCTATTACAGCACATTGCACTAGTGATGTAGTGTGTTATAATAGCACATTGCAATATGTCCCTTTATCAACGCTTTTACAACTGCTGATAAATGGTCCTTTCTCAACACTTTTTAAGCTCTGATAAAGGATACCTTTATCACATCTTATATAAGTAATGATAAAGGACTTGGTATTTTAATCTCTCTCCAATAGTTAGTGCTTCTCTAACATTAATAAAGGTCATTCTTAGTGCTGTTAAAGGTTGATTTTGTAGTAGTGTAATCCTCTAAAACTCTAAACCAAAAAGATCCTCGGGAATGTAATAATGTGAATTATAGTTTAAAATCACTAGAATATATAATGTTTAAGTTCGGGTCCTTAAAAATAACTACAAAAAACTAGAGTAATAATATGCTTCATTTAATTCTATCTCTTGGCCTAGAAGTGAGAGATGCATCAATAGTGGACTTCCCACCTATTGTTGAGGAAGTTTCTATAACTTAATCTAACAAGAGAAATCTGAAATTTGATGGAAAGGTTCAAAATGATATCTTCATGGCTTTATCAAAAAAGTTATTCACTAAAGGTATGGTTCTCCAAACTTCTAATGATATCTATGATAAATTGAGAAGCAGTTATGAAGGACATATTAAAGTCAAAGAAGCTAAGCTGCAAATCTAGAGAAGTAAGTTTTAGGATATTAAAATGGTTGATGATGAAATCATTGATGATTATTTCATTATATTCAATTAGATAGTAAGTAATATCCATGGATTTTGTGAGAAGCTAGAAGATTCAATAATTGTGAATAACCTTATGAGAAATTTCCCTAACAGATTTGATGCCACAGTTTTAGCCTTTGAAGATAGGGAATAAATTTCATTGGATGATTTACATAATGTGCTCATGAATTATGAAATAATAAAGGCTATATATTTCAAAAATAATATAAAAGAAGAGATGGAATGTGAGGCTATAATAAAAGGAATTTTCAAAGAAGTTAAAGTTGAGGAATCAATTGATTCTGTTGATGATGAAGTTGATGGCTACCTCAATGAATTTTTTATCATATTACAAGAGGGTTCAAAAAGGGGAAATGGGATGGAAAATTAAAGAAACTACTCAAGTGATTAAGATGTAATGGCATTGGACATTTGGCCATAAATTGACCAATGAAAATGGTTGAATTGGAATCTGATGATGAAAGTGAGAAACCTCATAAATAGAAAAAAGATAAGAAGAAGATGAAGTATTCTTGAAACAAAAAGAGGAATATGATGAGAAAGAATACATAAGTAAATTAATCATCTAGTATTTCTTCAGAAGATAAACTCAATTTCTTTTCTCATGTTGAGAAAGGCTCAAATTATTTAAGTAGTGATGGTGATGATGATGTCAGAATAGATCTAGAATGGATTCTGGAAGAATAGTTGGAATCTTCTCTTTAGAAAAACACTCATATCAAGAAATAGAAGATGAATCTAGAAAAAGGAAATAAAAAATTATCTACTAAGATGGAATAACATGATAGATGTGAAATAGATCTTGTTGATGAAAATAAGAAGTATGGATTGAAGGTAGCTACTCTAGAGAAGATGATGGGTGATCCTGAAGAGAAACTGACTCATAAGGAGGAAGATTTGTTTGATACATAATAAATGTATCTAACAGTACAACGTGAATTGAATAGGAACATAAAATACTTCAATAATTCTATTGAGATAGAAGATGAGTCATCTCAAGCTATTTAGATTAAAGGTTCCAATAGATAAGGTACATCTTCTCCTAAATAGTTTCAAAATATATATGATATCACTAATAGTATAGGTGAATGTGTGAGGACTGAGAAATCAAGAGAGGTGAATTTTACCATATCAAATGATGAAAGGAATATTCTGAAAAGATCATTTACCCCTATGCAAAATCAAGCATGGTTTATAACAAGACAAAATCATGAATTTTCTGGATATATTTATGAACAAAATAAAAGATCACAGTTTAATGGTTTTTGCTGGTGTTATAGAAATTATGGGCATAAATACTACTATTGCTGGTACAACATTTCATTTCCAATAAGTAGGCATGAACCAAGGAGGGATATGATGAACATGTGTGAACAGATTGTCAAAAAAATAAAGTAATGACCAGAAATCAATCAAAGGTGCCAATACAAAATATGTATGAATCCTTAAAATATGACTGTCGCAGATGAAGATTGAAAGATCATAGAGATAAAGTATACATGACTAAATTTCCTAGATAAGTTCCTTATTATTTGAAAAATAATAAAAATGAAAAGGGAAAATAGAGGAATTCTAGTGCATCTGAGAATCAGTGTGAGACACCCAAAAAGTCTTAACATACAAAGAATGAATGCTTGAAATTTTTTTCAAATCAACTAAAATGGATAAACAAGTGGAGAAAACTCAAATTGATGTTACAGATGAAGGTAAGAAGATTATTTTAGAAGAATATACTAAATATCATAAGAATTCATCTACTTATGATTGTCTTGAGAATCAAAAGAATCATTGTGGAAAAGTTGGATATGACATGAAGAACTTTATGAAATCAAAATAAAAAACTTATTTACTTACAAAGGTGGAGAAGACAAACCCACATGAATAAATAGTTTCTGGGAATAATGTGAGTATGAAAACCATGAATAATATGAATAAGAATGTGAAATATTTCAAATCTGATATCAAAAGGAATAAAGAAAATGCAATGTTGAGTGTAAAATCTCAACCTAAGTGTTATTTCTGAAAAACAAACAAGTACCTCCTTATTCCCTTATATATATGCTTTTATATTAACATGAAAGGAATTGAAGGAGATTTATGCATCCCTTGAGGGTGAGAATAGTTGATTTGAAACTGTTAAATATTCACAAATCATCTAAATTTGATAACCGCTATAATATAAATATTATTGGAAAACCAATTTCAAAATAGAGTTGATATTGAGATAAAAAGAGGGAGCTATAGGTTTTTTCACTTGAAATTTATGATGTGTTTGTTCATATGAGTGTAGGATAAATATTTTTCATGAATTAATTATCTAAATAGATCTAAGGAATGAAGTGAGAGTTATCTAAAATTTGTATCGCTTGTATGTTTGATCATGGAAAAAATTGATCACCTTGGTTATACACTCTTGTTTTCTACACTGGGTTTTCCTATATATACTTAGAGTTGTTTAACTAAAGGATCTTTTCAAAAGAAAATGTGTGTATCATCTTATAGGGAGAAGAAGATAATTGATGATATGATATTTCCGCTATATGTTCTTTGTATTAATTATTAATAAGGGGGAGAAAATAAAACACACAAATTGATCTCAATGGTTTTTGGTGGTATTGACAACAATTTCAAGATTGAAGTTACCTTTGATTTGAATTTCATTTTTTTTCAATAAGGATGATTGACTTGATATGAAGATGATTTCAATATGTGAGTGGTGATGAGGATTTTTATGGAAACATCCTTATCTTTAATTTGGTTATTGTTGAACCATTCTTAATGACAAATACATGAGAAAGAGATGGTTGGAGATGTGAACATTTTTTACAAAATTTGAAAGGTGAATATGAGTTGAGGATGAAAATATTAAAGGTGATTTATATTTGAGTTTCTTATAATATAATTTTGGTGAACTCTTTTATGTAAAATTCTACTAAAAAATTATCCAACTACTAATCCAGACAAGGGGACCCACAACCACTGCATAGGTGGGAAGGTCGACCCCTAGCCAACCATGGTAGTGGCAAGGGTGAGTGTCTGCATAGTCAGGTGTGAATACACTCAAGGAGACAGATGGTAACATAGTGTTTCCACTATGTGGGACAACACAGTGGTGGAGAAAAAACACTGAGTGGTGCCGGTGGATATCAGGAGAAGACCCCATACTCACATCTATTGGTGCTAAGGAACATGTTTTAATATTAAAGAGCACGTAATTGACTAAATATCTTATGTGAAACTCAAAAAATATGGGCACTGTTCCTCCATATTAAAATATATGGATATAAACCTGACCATATAATCTTCTTGATCTGCACCATTCGATCATGCCAGTAGCGTCATCATCTACCTTGAGCACGTTGAGGGTTGATGTGCATTAGGAGTTCTTCATACAGTGTCATCTGAATGATCCAACCATGCAGTCGAGTAGTGTTTGATCATCCTGGATATTTTAATACGATTGAACCATCATGAAACATCCTTTTCATGATTAAATGGATGTCAATTTGAGATAGTGTGAAGATAGCATGTTTTGTGATGTGATGATGGTATTTTTCATCATCGTGTAAACCCATCGCATGAAGGAGTAAGTCGATGCAACGAATAATTGTTTGTGAATTCTAGAGTTTATTTGATGGAAGTTTGTCTATAAATACCCCAGACGAGCTCATTTTTTAGCTATGAACCTAACGCATATCTGAGAGATAATTTTTTGAGAGAAACAGATTAGGGGAAGCGCTCTGTATTCTCATGGAGGTTCCATGCACTTGTGCTGTGAATTTTACTTCACTTTCACATGATTATGTTTTGATTCTATATATATAGTTATGTGAAGTAGATACATGAAATAACTTTTTGAGTTCTATTCTCATTAATGGAAAAATGTTTTTTTCAAGGAGGATTTGTGAAATAGACCATGTATATTATTGGTTACATGAAGTAATAATGGCATCACATGATATACTCATGTGAAGGGATCCCTTACATGAAGTTGGTTTGCACAAAGAAAATCATTCTTTGTTTCACATGATCACACACACGTGAAAAGGAATATACATGCTATATTTTTTTCATGAGGATGAGGAAGATAGAGACATCGCATATACTATTAAGTGATGCATATATCTGATAATATACATCCAAAAGTATATGGGCTTGAGCTGATACATGCGAAGAATATTTGGGTTTGGAATATATAGTTTTTATAAAAATATTAAAGTTTTGTTAACCTAAATTGAATTAAAATTTGTGTAATTTCATTCACATGAATTAATGCAAGCATAAAATTAAAATACAATGAATTTTTTTAAACATGCATGAAGAATGAGAACCACATGTGATACAATTTGCATGAATGGTGTGCAGTGAAATTCGAGACTGAGGTCGGGTATTGTTATAGAAGGAACATATCAAAGTTATCAGTGTTTTGATTTTAGTCCAGATAATTTTAAGTTCATTAGACAGTGAGAAATATCAAGTAGTTGACTATCAGTTATCGAAGTTCTTGAAAATTGTACACGAGAAGATTAGGAGATCTGTTTTTTTGTGGAGTAAGATTTCATCTCAAGGTAGTAAAAAATCAATTATAAGATGACAGAGATCTATCTATCTGTGCATCATATCTTTAAGAGAAGTGGAAGTCTTTAATGGGACTCTGAAGTAGAAGAAGTTCCAGTGGGACTCTGGAGCAAGCCGATGGGATGCTGGTAACATTGTGGGATGCAGTATAAAGATCCTGCTATAGGACTCAAGAGTTTCTAGTATAGGTGGGAAGTTATAATCTCTAGTGAGACTCTAGAGAGGGAAAACTATGGGCTCTGTGTTGATGGTAATGAGACTTTCCCTAGTTGTAACCACCTATATATAGTGAAGAATCTATAACTAAGGGGACTAACCAGTTGCAGTAAGGAGTGGGTCTTTATACCAAACCTTGTAAAATCCATGTGTGTTGTGCCTATATTTTTTTATTTCTTTTAGGGAGAGGTTAATAATGAAATATGAGGGATCAAGACTTTAGTCGGTCAAAGAGTTTGGATTAAAAATGAATAATTTGTAAAAAACTTTGTAACACTAATTCACCCCCTAGTGGTACCTAATCGATTCTTGGGTACTCTAGCTTATATACTCTTTTGATTCACGTCTTTTTCCTTATTCTGAGATTTATGATCTATGATTTATTGGGTAAAACTTTCTTATATATCCTTATTGTACCCATATGCTCACCCTATGCTCACTTATGATTAGTAATTATTATTTCTTATGTTTACCCTTACCAAGTGTTTTATTTCACCCTTTATTATGTTTTCATTTCCTTAGTTTATGAAAAAAAGTAATATGTAAGATGTTTCTAGAATAATATCTTGTGTGGAGTATTTTTGGGAGATGTTGAATACTTTTTATAGATTAAGAAATTACTTATATAGTGTGAAAAATGTCCTTGAGTTGAAAAATACATGAGTTTTGTTGATTAATGTTTTGTCCTAATTCTCCAAAACTCTAAACCTAAAAGGTCTTGGGAAAGTATTTTAATAAAATATTTTCTTTAAGTCATGTAACTTAGGCAACCATATTTTTAGGTTGCTATAGGCTGAGGCCCGGAGTAGCTGGATTGAGTGGGATAGATTAGATAATATTGGAGATTGAGATAGGATGAGGCTTGAGGATGGAAGTATAGCCTCAATATATTTTATTCTTTTATTTATTTATTTATATTTGATTGGTCTAGTGGGTGATCAATTGTTGTATGATGTCATAACTATGGGTCTGTATAACTGTATTCTTATGCATGTTCATTTTGTATAGAATTGTTGGTTATTTCTATTTCCTTCCATATTTAGATGTATGTTTGATGTTTATGGATGATGTTTGGTTTATTTTATATGTTATTATGCACTCTAATAAGGGGGTATAGTCTCCCCATGGTACTAACCTAGACCCCTTCTTCTAGTCGGCATATGGGGAGGTGAGCCTAAGGTCCTAGTAGCATCATCGATCTAGAAACTGATGAGTGGTATCAATCCAGGTATTTTACAAAAAGAAAAATGGTGGGGAGAGTTTTCATACTTGGTTTTACAATTATTGTTTGATGGATGGACTTGTACCTAGTTTTTTTAGGATGAAATTTTTTTTAATAGGGTATAATTATAAGGCTTGGGATTTGGATAAAGAGGAAAGGGGGTTGGTTTTGATTAATTAGATAGTTGTAGGAGGTGTTTTGGGATATTTATAGGTTCTTGTAAGTGTGAGTAAGTGATGATAGGGGTTTATAGGGTTTTGGGGAGAGTAATTAGACTATTTTTGAGGAGTTTTGGAGGGTTCACAATCGATGCATGATCTGAGGATCCATGCATAATCTCTAAGTGAACCGTGCAAAGGTTTCAGGGGGAGGAAGAGAGGGTTTCACAGTCGACACATGGTCACCCAGGACTGTGCATCCATGCTATGAATGCCTAAAATTTTGGGGACAATGGAATCCGCATGGTCAATGCATTGTCTCTGGGACCATACAGTCGAGCCATGTGGCCACTTAAAACACTACTAGGACTTCTATTTTAATCCGATTTCACTAGGGTTTGGATTAATTCCTCCCTTAGATGTGGGGTTATCATTCCTTGGGAGATTTTGGGACAATTTTGGTGGATCTATCTCATTGGATCACTTCGCTCCCAAATATTTGGAATTTTGGGTGCCAGATTGAAGGTATGTCACTCATTGTTCTTCCCATATTCTATTTCTCTTCAGATCTAGGGTTGGCTCAGGGGTTATTCCAAGGCATGGGAAACCCCATTTTATTGATAGGGGTTTTCTTTTAGGTTATTGGTAAGGATAATGAGACTATGGATCTCTGGTTTTAAAGTGATGTTTTATAAAATCATTGAGTTGAGGTAGGTGTCTTCTCACTCATGCTAGTTATGAAAATTTCATGGATTTGGGGTGTTGATTTTCATAAAATTGTTTTATTTTTTTAGTATGATTAAATATTTGCATGATTTTGTGTGGTTCAATCGAGGTCTTTGGTGTGTGTGATTTTGGATGAATGTAAGTGGTGGTTTACTGAGTGCGTGAGTGGTTTTTCTAAAAAAAGTGGAAATTGGGGAAATATAATTAAATGTATTTCATTATTTTTTTGTGGAATTAAGTTTTCAGATGATGATATTATGACTAATTTTCATTGTTTTAATAAAATTTAATTGGATACATCTAGTGGAATGGGTTTTGGTGTGAAATTTATTATGGGTATGTGCAATGAGTTTCACATGTTAGATGTCGTTGTGGTTTGGTTTATGTAATGGGTTTCACGAGTTGGATGTTGTCGCGGGTTTTTGCATTAAGTTACCCAGGTTGGATGTTATTATGGATTTGTACATTGAATTGCATGGGATTGTGTTGTTGTTGTGGATTTTATTATTGATCTGATTTTGGTTAGGTCTTAGGCATAAGAACTTTGGTAAGCTTCCACTTGGGTGTGGGGACCTTAATGGTAATGACAAGATGAGGTGGTGGAAACTCCCACATGGGTGTGGGGACCTTATCAAGAATGATAAGGTGATGTTTGGGGGTATTAATTCCTCTCACAAGTAATGCCCATTCTTAGATATTCACTCATGGTCCTCGAGATTTAGTTGGTTAAATGGTGTGTGGTGTTGATTTCAATTTACAATATGGGTTTTATTTATGTTGTTGGTTTTGGTTTATGGTGTTGGTCTTGGATATAATGTTATTGTTGGTTGGATTTTTTGTTCTTGAGAGATTTTTAATTATTTTTGTTATATATTCTTCATCTAATTATTTATAAAATGTCATGGGGTGGTCATGTTTTATAAAAATCATTTAATCTTTATGGTTTTTTACATACATAGGGTTCATGGGAAGCATTGGGAAAATCTTACTAGGTCATGTACTCACCCTTTCTATGGGTATCTTGGTGCTCATGAAAATGATGTTACATGAGTTGCTGGTTGCTGGGATCATCACTTCGTTGGATATGATAGAGTAACGAGGATTGGATAGTGGAGATTAGGGGATGCCATGTCCTCAGTGATGTGTTGGTCTTTTATACAGGGATGTAATTATATTAGATAGTTTAGTGTATAATGTTGTGTACTTATGTATTATTGTTGTATATATTTTCATTTATGATTTTTTGTTGCATGTCATGTTTCAAAGGTATGTAGTTGGAAATTGGGGTGTATTGTAAAATGTTTCCCATAGTTAGTGTCAAGTTTTGGGTATCTATTATCAAGCCTTAGTGGTCAGGGGATGGCACCAAGGGCCGAGTAGCATTCTAATTCAGATTGGTTCATGTTTGAGTAATTAGACCAGGTAGAGATGTTATAGAGGTATTTTCTCCTTGATTATTCTTCTTTTACTCTTCTCTTGTTTCTTATTGGAGGTCTACGGTAGTGGAAAGTAGAGGATTGATGTGAGGTTGGTGAATCATAGAGATTGTGGGAGAATATACATAAGGATGTGAGAGTTGAACCTTGTCTTCTCCAACACAATGGTTGAAGCATTAATTGGGGTAGGGGATTCTAAATTTTATCTTTTTTACATGTTAAGTGGAATTGTATAGTTTATTTTGATAGGTAATTTTTTTGATTCACTTGATAATTAAATGATAGAAAAACTAAATTAATGGGGTGTGTGTGGAAGTGAGGATTTGATTGGAATTACATAATTAATTAATGGATAAAACTAGTGTTATGAAAGATGGAAACAAATGATGATAAAAGTGGGAATAAATGGATTTTTTATTTGATGTGGTAACTATAGGCAAGGTTTGTAGTGAGGCTTCAATGTTTTTTTATTATTGATGTGCATCTTATAAATTTTTTGATTGCACATTGAATTAAGAGGAATAATGGGGATTGTGTGGTTTCGAGGTATTTTTGGTTTATTGGTTTCATGTGGCTCATTGCAAGTTAGTTGAGGTTATTTTTCCATGGACATGTTGGTGTTAGTATAAGGGTTCGGTGGTGTGAGATGAGGTTATAAGAGGTTGGTGTGGCTGTCTAATTGTGAATTTTGTTGTGTTATGATTGTAGTTATGCATTTCTTTTTTGTGGTGATTTAATACTCTATTAACCCATGTTGATGATTATATGTGGTAGTGGTGTGATAACCTTTCTTGGAATGTTTATAATGAGGTGATTATGGTGGGATGTTATATTCCCTTATGATCATGTAATGAGAGCGATGCGACATTCGTTGAGGTTGAGGCGATGTGAGGGATATTGTATTCCCACCATGGATATAGTTTTTATTGTTGTATCATCATGTATTTGATGTTGTGGTTGTATGGTACTCAATTTGGAGAAAGGTAGTTGTGTTTGGAGTTACTGTCATTAGAGGTGTGGGTACCATGAGGTGATGATTTATTTGGTGCAGTGGAGGTGGAAAATGGAATGTGGAGGGGGTTTTTTGTGTTATCGTGATTTTCTTAGTTTGATTAATAATTGTATAAGTTATTCACTAAGCCTTTAATATTCCTTTTCACTTGACACATGAGAGGTTAGAGGACGAACCTAATAAATATATTTGTACACTCACCCTATTATTCTTTGTTTTTTTAGATTGACAGGATCTTGTCGAAGGTGGTATCAAGGGGCGTTAGTTTGAGCATGAGTTGATATAGCTGGGAATACGAGTTACATATTGGTGCTTTTCCTTTGTAGTTGATAAATAGTGTCTTGAATTCGTCTCATTTGATTAAATAATCATTCATGTGTCTAATTATTTATGTGGGAATCAATTTTCATACCAGTGATTTTATTATTCAAAAACATTAATGTCTCTAATAAATTATGTTTCATATCCTCAATGTTAGTCGCCACCTCATGGATCATTGAGGGAAGGATTTGAGGGTCACTCTCAATCTCATTGTCGAATCAAGAGGAGTCCTATAAAGGTCTAGTCATGAAAAATATCCCTAATGACACCTTCAATCTCATTGAGGGAACTTCGACGGTGAGAAATATACAACCCAGTTTTGACGTTTTATTTTTTACTAATTAATTGAGTTTATTTGGTGATAGAAATCATGAGAAAATATATGGAATCACTTATGGGATGATTTAGAGAGCTTTGAGTAGATTTAAATGAAATTTTAATGGATAATGTCATGTATTTGTCTCATCTAATGACATACTCATGCATGTGTCTACTTATTTATATGGGAATTGATTTTCATGCTTGTGGTTTTATTATTCAATGAGTAATGTCTCATAAATTGTGTTTCATATGCTCGGTGCTAGTTGTCACTATGTGGCCTATTGAGGTCGGGATTCGAGAGTCACTTTCAATCTCTTTTCTAGTTTTTTAGGCTTTATTTTCCACATATTAAGTTGAGTTTATTTGGGGATTGAAATCATGAGAGTGTAAGTGGAATTAGTTATTGGATGATTTATAGATCTTTGAGTATATTTAAATGAATTTTTAATGGAAATAGAGTTTCCATATACTTCATAAAAAATTAACCTTATTTCTTGGGATGTTAGTTTTTACTTGTGGCTTCCTTGTTTAAGGAAAGAAACCTATCCAAAATTGAAGAAGGATAATGAAAAGCCTTTAGACAGAAGATATGAGTCCATTTTAAGTGATTTTATTGGGAGGAAAAACATGGAAAATAAATTAATATTTGATATATTATTGACCGAAGACCCGAGGAGGAAAGGTAAAGAGGTTGAACCAAGTATAAATAAGAGAGAAGACCCATAAGATAAGGAAATGAAGAGGCTACACATTTAAGAGGGGATATATTAAAGATATGATAACTCCTTGAATGGAAAGTGAAAATTTGCAGCATATCATTCCAATCTGTTGAAGAAAATATAATAAAAGGAATGGTCCAAAAGCATGAAACACATTGATACATATCTGGAAAGGAGGAGGTATCTTGTACAGATCAAAGGCATTCATCACTTCATGGTGCATTATACTAGTAAATCCTATTCACTTTCTTTAAAGGCATTTAGTGCCTCTTTTGTAGGAGTAGTGAACTCAATTTGTAATGGTAGTGAACCCAAGCGAAGGTAGTGAACCTCCTTAAATATTGTGAAAACAATGAGCCTTGGATTGATAATGAGGCATCCTAAACCCATTATTAGTAGTGAATTAGTGAATTGTACATGGAAGTAGTTCCATGTATCTTGAATTAGGCTCTTTTTATTGGACTATAAACCAAGAAAATGTGTGTTCATTGTTCTTGATTTCATATTTTGTAAAGTTTGAATGAGTAGTAAGTAATCAAATGAAGTAAAGGAATTAAAAATTATTCAACTAATGATAGTATCATGATCAATGCTAGAAGTGATTAATAATTTAATTAGGTTAACATTTTTTTGGAACCAATTCACAATTTATTTATTCCATAATATTAAGAAGTTATAAAGACCCTCAACAAAACCATAGAGGTTGGGAACAGGCCCTCGAGCCTCCAAAACAAAAACACAACCCTAAAAACTAAGCATCCTGTAATGGTTCTCTCTTTCCTAGCTCATTACTTTGTTGGTTTTGTGGTTGGATGGCACTTAGAGGAGGCTAGAGGAGGTTCAATGGAGTTTGAGTTTCAGTAAAACTACAACAAACAATTTACGCTATGAAAGAGGGTTTTATGGTGTATTTCTGGGTTTTATGGCTTATCAAGTCAACAGCTTATGGATTATGTGCGACTAAGGGATACCACATGAGATGGGTTTACGCCGTAAAAGGAGAACTTGCTATGTAAGTTAACTAATCCCTAAATGCCATTTTATTCAGTGGAATTTGAGGTTTTGAAGGTTTTACGGCCTAAAGGTTGGTTTTACGATGTATGTTTTCAGAGGCATGGATTTTATGCTGTAAATATGGGTTTCACACCATAAATCAGGTAACTTACAGCTTTTTTATATCTCTTGTTGGTCAATTATATTACCATCTGATTGTAGCTCTCTCTCTCTCTCTCATTTTGAGGGAACCTTAGACAGTTTTTAGAGATCTTCTATCCCCTTTCCTCTTACTTCGATCTGTGGGCTCCAGTGGATGGTCATTAGCGATCATTGGTGATTTATCCTACCATATTCCCTTGTTTTCCCTCATTCTTCTCCCTGAGATTCGTTGCGGTGTTTTTGGTTTTTTTAGATATGTTGGGCTGCATTTTTTACAACCCTTTGGCATGGTTCAAGTTGATCCTGAGTTTTCTTATGCGATTGTGGTTTGCGAACTATTTTGTCTTCTCCCTATAGAGCACAATGAGATCGGAAAGCTCCTTTGAGGTAGGGGATCCTCATTCTCTCCCTATTTACACACTATGTGTGGGTATTTCAAGGTTTTTCTTCATTTGGTGGATTGTAAGGGTCATCTTAAATAAAGATAATTAGTTAGCATAACTAAAATTGAGGGGGTGGGAGAGATTGCATGTTTTGACTGCTTGGTTGTTATTACTGATGATATTATGTCATGTTATTGCCTTGCTGAAAATAATGACTATTGGAAGATTTACTTCTATAGTAGATGTTATGAGTTGGGACCCTTGTGGTGTTGTTGTTTGATTGCACCCTATATAAAAGGCTAAAGAATGTATATTTGGATAATAAATTGGTTATCTATGGAAATCTGATTTGTGTGATAATAATCATGCTAATTAAAGAAGTAATGAAATGAAATCCCTTGAATAAATTGTGAAAGTCGATATATGTTATTATTGTGTTTGCTTGTGCTTGTTGTGTTTCCCTGTGTGGCTTGGGCTATTGTGTGAAGATGGAGGTGATCGGTCAGGCTATGTGATGTGTGGGGTTGTGATGCGGTGGTTGGTTGGTATGGATGCGGTGTGGGAAGTTGTGTGATGTTGTGTGTAGAGGTTGTGGTGCGCGATGGTAATGGTGAGTGGTAGTGATGTGTGGCGATGAAGTGTGGTGACGACGTGTGGTGGTGTGTGATTTTTGTGAGCAATGGTTGTGTTGTGAGATGTGGTTAGGATATATGATTTGTGGTTTTTGTAGTGAGATGGCTTGAGCGATGTGGCGTGGCAATGATGGTGGATGTGTAGTGTTGTGGCGATGGTCATGTAAGATGGGTCAGTTGTGTTGTGGCATGGTTGTGTTAGTTGTCTGGTTAGCCATGGAATAAATTGTGATGATGAAAGAAAAACAAAATAGGCTAGTAAATAAGAAAGATGGGAAGGAAGTGGATGTGTGGTGAATGGTTTAAATGAATTGAATGAAATAATGGGTTGTAAAATTTGAAATGGAATGTCTAATTCAATAAAAGTGGTAGAACTTTTAATTGAAAGTGGGAAATGTTGTGTGGTGGTGTGATGTGTTGCATATGGTGGTGCTAGCGGTTGTGGCGGTTGACGTGTGGTGCAGTGGTGGCGATGTGGTGTGCGCTAGGGTAGTTGATGTGATCCCTTAGGTTGGGGTGTTGTGTGTTATCTATATATTATGTATGTTTATGTTATTTATATACACACCCCACCTGAGTTGGATAACCTTACCAACTCTCAGAGGCTCTGGGTTCTGGGTTTTTTCCCCAACATTTGGGATGGTGGTGATATGAATGGATGGCTACCCCCTCTTCTCCACTCTTCCTTCAACAGTGGTGGCCCTGGTGTCTTCGGGTGAGATGTGTAGTGATGGCCTAGGTGTTTTCGGGCGAGGTGGGATGTGATGTGGTGAAGCGGTGATGTGATGCGATATGTAGTTAGGGTCATGTGTGGTAGGAGGAGGACACGAGGTTAATTTCTTTCACGTTCATAATACCCTACTACTCTAGTTATATGATGAGATGTGTTGGGATGGATCAAGTGTCTTCGGGCGAGACGTGGCATGATGATACTAGATGCTAGCACCAGATCTAGACCTTACAAGGGTGGGGTAGGTAGAGATGTGTCCCGACCCACATCAGAGATGGCCCGGATGCCTTTGATCAAGATGAGATGTGATGTGATGTGATGTGATATGTATGGAAGGGATTAGATCACAGGACATTCAACATTGAGGAATGAGAATGGAAAATCGGTGAGGAAGCAACATCGGGGAACCTTTCTTTGTTATGATCTCGATACTATATTATTATATTGGATCCATGATTTTGTGAGAAAGCCATGGTGAGGCCAGGATGGTTGGTTGACCCGTTTAGGTGTTTTTTAGTTCTGTTGTTTTTTCACTGGCACATTAGCATGTTGTTTTCACATGTGCACTTGAGACCTTGGTTATGTCCCTAATGAGTATACTTGTACACTCACCCTATATATATAAACTGTTTTTTAGGTTTCAAAGAGGAATTTGGGGACCGAGATAGACATTGCTAGCTTGAGTTTGGAGCTGCTGTTGTGTCACTATCATAGACTTGTCTTTTGGTATATTTGGAAAATTTTATGTGTATCAGTTAACTTTATTCATGCATTGTGGGGTGATTTTTAGTTTACATTTATAATATCTGTTGAAGTTGATTGGTGGTTTTTTATGCTATCTCCTGATCTTTTTTTATATTATAGAGGGTAATGCCTCCCATTAGTGAGATTTTTATACCCTCAGTTCTAGTCATCAACCTGGGACCTACTAGAGGTGAGACTTGGGGGTCATTATCTCTCCTTTATTACGGTATCTTTGGAGGGAGAGGGTCATGACAAAGTGATATCAAAGGTTTGGTTGAGAGATAGGATAGAGTTTGGAGTTAGACATTATGAGGTTTGAACAGGTTGGTTAGGCAATGGTGCTAATTGATCTTGTTGCATGACATAGGCTAGGGAGACCGGCTAAGGCACGAGATTTTAGGGCCCTCCATGATGTAATGCATAGATTCTGAGATTATTGAACGACCAAGTGAGGTGGTCTTGTTTACAGGGTAGATACCTAAGAGAGGTGTATGCAACATGATTGATTGTGTTCGTATCTGAATTGGGTTTCTGTGGGAAAATAAAATGAATTAAATAAATAAAGTTGATAAAATTCCATGCTACCGGGCTTAGGATGTTCTCCTTTCTTTTTAGGGATGGCTCTTATTTGTTGTCCACGAGTAGTTCAAGCAGTTGAGGCTCAGCAGGCTAATCTAGTTGATCATCAGAGGGTTGACCCAACATAGGAGGATGAGGTTTCACAACGAGATTTGCGTGCCTTTCAGGGGTAGAGTTTGGGAAAGTACGAAGGGAGTGTCTCAGATGTAGAGATAGAGCATTGGCTGGAAGAGTTTGAGATCACTTTTGGTTTAATTCAAGCACAATCTGAGTTTTGGGTGTTGTTGTCAGTGAGATGCGGGGAGTTGTGTGTCAGTGGTGTACATTGTTTCTTGGTGACTATAAGGAGAAATATGTGTTGTGGTCCAAATTTCAGAGGGAGTTCTGGGTGGAGTTCCTGTTGTTGGTGATGATGGAATCCAAGAGGTAGGAGATGCTCTCCCTTCGGTAGGGGAGTTTGAGTGTATGGGATCTTGGGATCGGGTTCAAGGACCTCTTGAGCTTTGCTTTAGATTCTTTTCTAGATGAGAAGTATAATGCACGATGTTTTCATAAAAAGGATGAAGTTATCGAGTAGATGATTTCCATGGGAGTTCATCCCTAAGAGAGTGTCCAGCAGAGCATTTCGATGAGAACAATTTCAGGTAATCGGTTGCGGGTGTTCAGGCAGTCGGGGTTCCGATCAGTGGGGAACCGACCGTGGCAGATCTCATTTTATTCTTTTGAGGAAGGTGGCTCCCGAGCACCTGTTGAAGGTTTTCCATTTTCATGTTATGTCTGTGGAGTACATGGGAATCATCGGGATCAGTGTCTGACCACTAAGGGGGGTCAGTATCAAGTGGGTGTTCAGGCCCCTTTTCGATAGCAGCAACAGTTGTCTTCGATGCAGTTTCAACAACAGGGACCGTCGATGTTTTTTCAACAGTCAAAGGAAGGTGGTGTTGGCAGAGGGAAGCCTTGTGATGGTCTTCCTCTACAAGGACCTAGGCTAGAGCATTATCATGGAGGCCGACAGTAGAGAGGCAGAGGAGCTGGACGTGGTCAGATGCACGCGTTAGAGGCAGCAGCACCAGTAGAGCCATGAGTTGTTCAAGGTACGATTATCTTATCGTCTACCCTTATGTGTGTTTTGTTTAATTTAGGAGCCTCACACTCCTTTGTTTCTCCTGATTTGGTCAATATGGTGGGATTGGATGTGGAGAGACTTCTTGTTCCCTTGTTGTTGTCTACACCGGTTGGAGTTTAGGCTTCTTTATTTGATGTGTACTAAGGATGTAGACTAATTATGGGGCAACACCAGTCAGTGGGGGATTTTCTCTTGTTATAGATATAGCCATACGATGTTATCATTGGTATGGATTGGCTATATTATGTGTGTGTAGTCATTGATTGCTTCCGGATGAGAGTTTTTTTCTGATGTGGAGGGCCAATGAGTGAGGTTTTTTGGTGGGTGGTAGGCAAGTGGAGACACTTTTGTCACGGTTGGCAGAGCTATCGGTGGAATCTCAAGTTGACGATGTTCTCGGGGTTATGGAGTAGTTCCTAGATGTTTTCCCAAAGGAGGTTATGAATCTTCCCCCTCAACACAATATCGAGTTTGGGATAGATTTACAACCAAAATGTCTCTGATTTCGATGGATCTGTGTCGAATGGTGTCTACAAGGCTGTGAGAGTAGAGGTTGTGGGTGGATGTTCTGACATGGAGGGGTTTCATATGACCCAATGTGTTGTCGTGGGGTACTCCAGTGTTGTTCACCAAGAATGTGGATGATATTCTAAGATTGTGTATAGACTTTCATAGGTTGAATCAGGTAATGGTCAAGAATTGTTGCCCTCTTTCGATGATTGACGGTCTTTTTTACTAGAGGATAGGAGATAGATGGTTTTTGAATATCAATATATGGTTTGGATATCACCAGTTGAGGGTGAAGGATGAGGATATCTCAAAGAATATCTTCAAGTGTAGGTGTGGGCACTTCGGGTTTGTGTTCATGTCGTTCGATGTTATAAACGTACCATCCATGTTCATGGGGATAATGAAGTTCGTGTTCTGTGAGTTCCTGGATTGGTTCATTGTCAAATTCATCAATGATATCTTGATCTACTCGAGGTTAGATAAAGAGCTTGTCGAGCATCTCAGAGCTTTTTTGCAAGTCATTTGACACCGCCAACTCTATGGAAAGTTGTCCATGTGTGAGTTTTGGATGCGAGAGGTGTGTTTTCTTGGACATGTGGTGACCCAGTAGGGTGTGGAAGTAGACCCGTCGAAGATCGAGGTTGTTGCTTCTTGAGAAACACCCAAGAACGTAGTAGAGGTTCATAGTTTCCATGGTTTCACAAGCTATTATCAGAGGTTTTTATCCTATTTCTCCCAAGTTGCGGCTCCACCGACGGTGTTGACTAGGAAGAACTAGACTTTTGTGTGGAGTGATTAGTGCCAAACAGCATTCGGTTACCTAAAGGAGAAGTTATTCAGTGCTCCAGTGCTTTAGTTTCCTGAGGAGGGTGTGTTGTTTGAGGTTTTTTGTGATGTGTCCCATCTGGGCTTAGGATGTGTGTTGATGTAGTAGAGGGCAGTGATTTTATATGGGTCTAGAAAGTTACGTCTCAACAAGCATAACTATGTCACCCATGATCTAGAGTTGGTATAATTTGTGTTTGCTCTAAAGTTGTGGTGGTGATACCTCATCAGTGAGTGTTTTGTGGTTTTCACAGACCACAAGTGCCTAAAATATGTTCTCTCAGTGAGATCTAAATATACGCAAGTGAAGGTGGATGGAGTTTCTTTAGAATTGTGATTTTGAGATCTCTTACACCCCAAGAAAGGGGAATGTGGTTATCTATGTGTTGAGTCGGAAGTCTCGAGTAGATGTGTTTTAGGAGTCTTCTGATGTTTGGAAATGGATGGAGGAGCTTGCAGCGATGCATCTTGACATTGGGGAGAGCAGTGGTCATGGTTATCTCTATAAGATGACTGTGGAGTCATCCTTGATGCGGCGGGTGGAGGAGTCTCGGTGAGGAGACTTGGAGGCATAGGTGATGTGTGACCATGTTGGTTATGGTGATGACCCCGAGGGATGGTCAGAGGATGGTCGGAGTTAGATGTTGTTTCAGGGGAGGTTATTCATTCTGCAGGTGATGCATGAGGGAGTTCTCTGTGAGTTTCACATCTCACCTTTAGCGGTACATCTCGTAGTGACAAAGATGTATCATGGTTTGAGGAGACAGCTTTGGTGGTCAATGATGAACTGGTCGGTGGCAGGGTTTATGGCGAGGTGTCCGGTTTATCATCAAGTAAAAGTGGAGCACCGTGTTCTTAGAGGTTTATTGCAGTCCTTAGATGTTCTCAAGTGGAAATAGGACATCTTGATGGATTTTTTCATAGGGTTACCCCAATCTCTGGGAGGTTGTGATGCGGTTTGGGTGATAGTGGATCGACTGACAAAGTCGACTCATTTTATGGTGATCCGTGAATCGAGTGTTGTGAATGTTTTGGCGAGGCGGTATGTAGACGATGTGGTTAGGCTTCATGGGGTACTGAGGACCATCATCTCTTATCAGAATCCTCATTTTACCTTGTGGGTCTGGAGGGGATTACAGCATGCTTTCAGCTCCCAACTGCACCTTAACACTGCTTTCCACCCTCAAACAGATGGACAGATGGAGTGGGTCATCTAGACGCTGGAGGATATGTTGCGAGCTTGCATCTTAGACTTTGGCAGATCGTGGGTAAGGAACTTCCCTTCGGTTGAGTTTGCGTATAATAATAACTATCACTCATCCATTAGCATGGCTCCATTTGAGGCATTGTATGGGGGGTCGTATCATTCTCCATTGTGTTGGATGGTAGTCGGTGAGTCATTAATTCTTAGTTCTGATGTGGTGCAAAGAACAACCAAGAAGATCCAGTAAGTTCGAGAGAGGTTGAGGGTGGCGCAGGACCATCAGAAGGCCTATGTTGATCGTAGGCGGAGGCCCCTAGAGTTTGAGGTTGGAGACCATGTGTTCTTGAGAGTCTCCCCTCGGCGTTGGAAGTGGAGGTTTGGTAGGGGGAGTAACCATTCTCCTAGGTTTGTTGGGCCCATTGAAGTGTTTGGACGTGTTGGAAAAGTGGTGTATCAATTGGCATTATCACCATAGTTGGGGAGGATCCACAACGTCTTCCATGTGTCACAGGTTCATCGGTATCTTCATGATGAATCTCATGTCATTGACTGGGGAGAATTGAATATTGAGGACGATGAAATATTCGTGGAGAAGCCAGTAAAGATCCAGGATCATCAAGAGAAAGTGTTTCATGGAAGAACAATTATCTTGGTTTGCGTTTTGTGGAGGCATGGTGGCCTAGAGGAGAGTACTTGGGATTGAGAGACATAGATATGTACCCACTATCCAGGGTCGTTTTGACTTTTGTTTTTCTCTAATCTATTTTGATGATGTGTTGCTTGGATCTTGTTGTGTTATGAGATGTATTTTTTTTTCTTGATGTGTGATGTGTCATAAAGATTCCGACATATGAAAAAAGGACTTGAATCCTAATCAGGAAACGTTATACTTTGACGTGATTAAAATCATTCGGGCGAGTTAATGTCACACAAAGCGGATAACATCTTGACATGGAAGATGGGATTCCCTGATTTTTGTGATCGGGGCAGTGTTGTGTGTTGGTTGTGGTAGTGTTTGGTTTGGGCTGAGTGAAGTTTGAGATGTTGATGTGGATGGTTGTGTGGAAAGAGTTGGCATGTGGTTGGTACCAGATGTGCGGTGTTGTGCCTGGTGAGAGATTGTGGTGTGGTTGTGTGGTGATGTGGTTGCATGGGATTTTTCAGGGGTGTTTCGATTGGCGTGTTTGGTTGGTGGTATTTGAGGTGTAACGAGATCCTTGAGAGGTATCTCGCGGGGTGGTTGTTCGAACCCCTTTCCTTTCCGATAATGGTTTTGATCCTAGAGGGTGAGAATTGTTTGAGAGATATCTAATGTAACGGTTCGTGCCTTCTCAGCTTGTTATGTTGTTGGTTTTGTGGTTGGAGGGTGCTCTGAGGAGGCTAGAGGAGGTTTGGTGGAGTTGGAGCTACAATAGAACTACAGAAGACCTTTTACGCCGTAAAAGAGGAGTTCATGATGTAAGCCTGTGTTTTACAGCTTGTCAAGCCAGCGACTTATGTCTTATGTGCAGTGATGGGATACCACGTGAGATGGGTTTACGCCGTAAAAGTGAAACATGTGGCATAAGTTAAGCCCTGGACACCATGTTCTTCGGTGAAAGTTGAGTTTTCGAAGGTTTTATAGCATAAAGGTTGGTTTTACGGAGTAAGTTTTTGGAGTTGTGAATTTTACACCATAAATGTGGGTTTTACGTCGTAAATTAGGCAACTTACAACCTATTTATATCTCTTGTTTGACTGGTTTTTTTATCATTCGGTCATCGCTCTCTCTCTCATTTTGGGTGAACCCTAGATGGTTTTCAGAGATCTTCCAACCCCTTTCCTCCTACTTCGATATGTGGGTTTCGATGGTTGATCGTTAGCGATTGATGGTGAGTTCTCCTCCTTTATTCCCTTGCTTTCCCTCATTCTTCTCACATGGATTCAATGCGATGTTGTTTTGTTTGAGATATGTCGGGTTGTGTTTTTGACAACCCTTTGGTGTGGTTCATGTTGATCCAGGATTTTCATGTATTTTGCGAGCTATTTCTTTTTCCTTCAGTGGTGCACAACGAGATCAAAAAGGTTCTTCAAGGTAGGGGATCCTTGTTCTCTCTATCTATGTGTTATGTTTGGGGATTGCATAGTTTTGCTTCCTTTGGGTGGATAGTAAGGGTCAACTTAAATAAAGATAATTAATTGACATAACTTAAATTGATGGGGGTGGGGAGATATCGCATGTTTTGACTATTCAGTCATTGTTGTTAATGATATTATGCCATATTGATTTGAGACCCCTTGTTGTGTTGTTGTTCGATCGCACCCTAAATAAAAGGTCAAAGTATATTTGGCTAATAAATCGGTTAACCATGAAAACCTGGTTTGTGTGATGATACTCATGCTAAAGTAATGAAATGAAATCCCTTGAATAAACTGTGGAAGTCAGTATGTGTTGTTGTGTGTGTTTGTGCTTATTGTTTTGTCCTGCGTGGCTTGGGTCGTTGTGCGGTGATGGAGGTGACCGCTGAGCTGTGTGATGTTTGGGGTGGTGATGTGATGGTTGGCATGGATACGATGTGGTGCGCAGAGATTGTGGTGCGCGGTGGCGATGATGTGTGGTAGTGATGTGTGGCGATGATGTGTGGTGGTGACGTGTGGTGGTGCGCGATTGTTGTGTGCGACAATTGTGATGTGAGATGTGGCTGGGATGTGTGTTGGATTGGTGCAACCCGATTCTCTTGGATGATGTTGAGTCAAATGATTGCAGTCTATACAATGCACCAAGCCGCAACTTCGTAGGTCTAGCTCCTCGGTGACCTCGTTGGGGGTTACAGAGGGCAACACGCCCCTGCTTCGAGGGTCCGGGGGCCAAAGGTCCTTGGCCCTAATTTTGGGGCACTGCAACAACTCTAACCAACTATAGCAGAGTTGATTGGCCGACACCGACAAAGCATTATAGCAGTGCGGACTTTGGCATTACTACTGCAGCAATACGAACTTTGGAGACAGTGGTACTGTAGCTTTGTGGACTTCCAACCGTCGACCACTGTAGCAGCTTAGACTTGAGTGGTCGCGACACTGTAGCGATGCGGACTTCCAGCCGCCTTTCACTGTAGCACAACAGACTTTCTATGCGGTTGGTGGAATAGTGTTTCATCTTCTTTATTATCCCGTTTCAGGTTAGGGTTTTTGTGTGCTTGAAACTCTGAGATTCTTCCTGTAATTTGTGCTCCCGATTATAGTGATATTTTTGCCTCGATGAATATAGGGACCATTTCTCAAACCACATAATTTTTTGTGTATGTGTTCTTTTGTTTCCGACTTTTCTTCCTTCGCAAGCTTGTTTTGTCGTTGTGACTCCCGGTGTTTCTGCAACAATGTGCGATGTGTGATTGTTGTGGTGAGATGACTTGGGCGATGTGGCATGACGATAATGGTGGATGTGCGGTGTTGTGGCGATGGTTGTATGAGATGGGTCAGTTGTGTTGTGGCGTGATTGTGTTAGTTGTCTAGTTAACCATGGAATAAATTGTGACAATGAAACGAAACAAAATAGGCCGGTAAATAAGCAAGATGAGCTGGAAATAGATTTATGGTAAATGGTTTAAAAGAATTGAATGAAAGAATGAGTTGTGTAATGTGAAATGGAATGACTAAATGAATAAAAAAGGTGGAACCTATAACTAAAAGTGGGGAATGTTGTGTAGTTTATGTGTGGTGTGATGTGATGCATATAGTGGTGGCAGCAGTTGTGACGGTTGATGTGTGGTGTAGTGGTGGTGATGTGGTGTGCGCTAGTGCAGTTGATGTTAACCCCTAAGTTGGGGTGTTATATGCTATCTATATATCATGTATGTTTATGCTATTTCTATACACACTCCACCCAAGTTGGATAACCTTACTAATGCTAAGAAGTTCTGGGTTCCAGGTGTTTTCCCCAACATTCAGGAAGATAGTGATACGGATGGCTGACTACCCCATCTTTCTCACTCTTCCTTCAGTAGTGATGTCCCAAATGTATTCGAACGAGATGTGCATTGATGACCCGAGTGTTTTCAAGCGAGGTGGGATGTGATATGATGAAGCAGTGATGTGATGTGATATGTAGTGAGGGTCATGTGTGGTAGAAAGGCACGATGTTGATGTATTTCACAATCATGATACCCTACTGCTCTGTTTATATGATGAGATGTGTTGGGATGACCCAGATGTCTTTGGGCAAGACGTGACATGATGATACCATATGTTAGCACCAGATGTTAGACCTTGCAAGGGTGGGGTAGGTAAAAATGCATCCCGACCCACATTAGAGATGACACACCCCCTCACAACCAATCCATAATTAGATTAACATTGATCATGCCCTAATTCACACCCTCAAAGGATGTCTCACATAGCCACTGGGTTTTACATATTGGTTGGCTCTGTTTTTGATTGGTTTAAATCCTTGACATTAAAGTTGTTGCAATTAATGCCCCTTGTTTGGTGCATTTTACCAAATGGTTTGCTTTTAATAGTGGGGTGTTGATGTTTGGTGCATTTTACCAAATGGTTTGCTTTTAATAGTGGGGTGTTGATGGGGTATCCTTGTTGGGCTTTGTTTTTTGTTTCTGGTTTCCTTGTTTTTCATTTTTTTAGGATTTGTTTGTTTTTGAGGGTGTGATAGCCAATTTGGGCTACTTAGTTTTTGATTTGTCTATTCTAGCATGTCTTGCACTTCTACCATTCATTGGAATAAAATTTATTGATTTTTTCAAAAAAAAAATGAGAAGGGTATTCCTACATTTACATCAACGAGGATTGATAATTGTATAACACAAAAAGGTTCATTCATAATATTAAAAATGGTTGGAGATTGTTGAAATATACATATATATATTGATATTTTAAAAATATTTGTAGATGTTTATGTAGAGCAAAAAAAATGAAATTGAAGTATGAAAACTAGTCTTACATGAAAAACACATGAAGATGAGGAGATTCTCTGACTTTTAAAAGGTGGTGTAAATAAGCCTCTAAACAATTCAGAAGGAATCGTGTTTTTGAAGTCACAAAGCTTTGCTGCAAAATCATCCAACACAGCCAGGAGAACCATTAAATTTGATCAGGAAATACCTTCTCCAAAAAACTGAAAAACCGATTTGAATAGAACTTGGGATCCCCAACAGAGATGGATTGGGGATCAAATTTCACCGATTTGAATGCATGTTCCAGTTTCTTTTTCGTGTTGTATTCCTGCAATATATCGATTATGCCAAGATAGAGAATAACATCATAGACCTGACAAAGCTCGATACTCGGCGAATCGGCTGCATGTTGCTGGAGCTTCTGAATTGCCTGGGCAGGCATGTTTACGCCTAATTGCACCGGCAGCCTATAAGATATTCAAAACTCTGATGACAAGAGGAATTGCCTATAGACTAATGAGTAACATAAAATGTTCAAAATCTTGAAGATTACCTCCCAGTACCAGGCACATCAATGTCGACCTCCCTTTCACCCGAAGATAAAGCTCTCAGCCTACTTCCTCTAACATGAGGCCCACTTAAAGAACTGTCCAAGTGGGGTTCATGGGTTATAAGAGGAAGACCAGCTTCAGGAATCCAAGTGTCGGCTTCTGACATGGTACCTGCTAAAAGCAGGCCACAAACTTGTAGTTACAACAACAAAGGCTTAAACCCATTATTTTCATTGAAACCATTAACTGCAATATCACTTTTTGATCTCCATCTACTTTTTCTAATTTGAGTAGGGGTGTGAGAAATTAACTGAACCAAGTTTAACAGGTAAAATACAGTTTAAATCGGTTAATCAGTTGAAATCGGTTGATGAATGTTGTAAAAATTGGTTTTTCAATTCGGTTCAGTTTCGGTAGTCTTAACCATTCTTAACTAAAACTAAACAATTAAATGAAATATATAAATCATTATTGAAATTAGAAGTGATTATTTTAATCTGATCAATGTTGAATATAACATAAATCTTTTTTGATTTTTCATTATAATGGAACGTGATCAATATATACTGCATTATTAAATCCCTTTAAATCTTTGTCATATTGTTGACTTGGTAGTCTACCAAACCAGCTGGACTTACCCCTTGTATGGACCCTTATACACCTTCTAGACACTTCTTCCAGGCTGCCCAGCAGCAGCAGGTACTGTATCCAACACTCGCCCCTCCATGAAATTCAGTCTTGTCCGCAAGAATTAGAAGAAAAACTAACCGCTGGTGAATCTACCTTCACTGTGTTGTACTCCCTACGCAATCTTCCAGATGGTCCTCCCGGGAAACGAAGCCCTTTAATGTGGTTTCTTGCTCCATATACCACAAGGAAAATCATTGCAATTATCTGGAATGAGTTTGCATCCAGCTATTTCTTGGAACACCCCTCTGGAATGAGTGTCGAACTCTGCTTTTTGTGGAACTTCTGCAAAATTCAGCAGCTGGAAAGGATCCTGTCGCAGCCGAGAGATATAGCAAACAAAGTCCTGTGTTGACAAGTCCTCAATATGTGGCAGAGACTTCCAACATAATTCATTGGCGCATGTCTGGTGCTATAGACCATTGCATGTTGTGGTTTGGGCAGAACTGTACAGCACAACCAGGACTCTGCCGTTGAAGTCCTTTAAAAAGCGTCCTTCCCGCACATGGATGTCAAGCAATTACCCTGCTTTATGGTCCGACCTTGTTTGCTGTTACGGACTAGACTGTGAGGTCCAACCCCTCATGCCCCCTTCCTGCGTGTAAAAGCTGTGTGGCTCTCCCACATGACCCCGGGGACCAACTCCGGTCTCTGCAACTATCGCACAATGCTGGGCTAGGTTTATTGCTAGCATTTGGGGTACAGGTTTGTGTATTTGGACCCAGCCGCGAACCACTGTAAGTAACTCAGCTTGTGGCACGATGCACAACCCTCCTGCATCCTCACCGCATTTAAAGTGGTGGTCTAGCTTCTCCCGCTCTTTGATTCCAAATAGTGGCGTGTGTGGTGTCATGGGTTCGTGCTTCCATGGGCTGCCCTGTCCCGCCCAAACACGAATCGGTCTCTTCTATAGCCGGCATTGGCTAATTATCTTGTTGCAGCAGACAGAATGTAGCAGACGTACCTGGTGTTACGGAAAGACGTGTTTCCTCCCGTTGCAGCGTCATCTGCATCTCTACGGGGCCTAACACAACAGCGGGCGGCTTCGTCAAAACCAAGTCGGAGAGCATAGCTTGGACATGCTTTAGGCGCTGCTCCACTTCGGCAGGTCCGGGCACCTCCAAGGCACCAAACGCAGCGGATCGCACAGCTGGCAGGCTTGATGTCGCCTCAGTCAACCCTGAATCCTGCGGGGGCCACACATTCTCCGGTTGTTGCAGCTCCTCTCAGCAACACACCCATAGTGTAGGGTTTTTTTGGAATTCAGCCTCCTCTTGCCAGTGGCGATCTGAGTGTTGCTCCCATGTTTGTTGGTCGGGCCGCATCTTTAGGAGCGGAGCGTTGATGTCTCACCCCGGCCTCGGATATTCCTTTATTTTATTCTTTTCTTGATCTTGGGTCTTTTCAGTTGAGGTTCGGATTGAGTCTCGGTTAAAATTTTTAATTTTTGGAAGTCCGGGTGAATTTTGACCAGTGCACGAGCAACACACGGTTAGTAGAAACCGTGTGGCCCAGCCCAGGTAACCGTGCGGCAGGTCCTAGAATTGGACAAAAGCTACTGCACAATTTGGACACGGTAAGTCAAACCATGCGGGTTGGTCGTGCGGTCAATTTCCTCTTGGACGAAAGCTACCACACAGTTGGTGCACGGTTTGGTAAACCGTGCGAACTGCCCAGAATGTTTAAAAAATAAAAAACTCTATTTCTCAATCCTTTTTAACCCAAAATCGGACCCCCACCTCTTGGGTCGTTTTTGGTGCATGAAGGGAGCCCCCTAGCCCCTTCTCCTTGGCTCCTCTATGGATCCATCCTTAAAAATCTACGGTGAGTTTTTAGGGTTTTTGGTATCTTTTTCCCCTCTTCCTCTTCTCCTCTCTCTATTTCTTTGTTTCCCTTTGATGGGTTCTGTAGAATGGGAAACCGCCTTACCTCAAGGTGAGGCGGAGGTCTTCTTTTATAGACTAAGAAAGAGGAATATATACAGGAGTATTCCAATGTGGGATTCGGAAATAACAAAAAAAGAATAAAAGAGGGTTTAACACTCCCCCTCAAGCTGGACATGCCCAACTTGGACCACGAGTCCCACAAAAAGAAAGACGACACCAGACAAGACCAGACACACTCCCCTTCAAGCTGGGTCGCAGATACTGTGGATGCCTAGCTTGGAATTGAGCGAGATCAGGCGAGCACCTGGGAGACCTTTTGTGAAGATGTCAGCAAGCTGGTCCGCCGTCGGGATGTGGCTAAAGCTGACATGATTGTGCTCCAGGTGGTATCAAAAAAGTGGCAGTCCGCCTCAATATGCTTCGTGCGTTCGTGAAAGACGGGATTCAAAGCAATCTTGGTGGCTGCCTGATTGTCACACCAAATGTGAACAGATGTATGCTGAGAAAAGCCAAACTCCTGAAGAAGTTGTCGAAGCCAAAAGATTTTCGTAGTGACGGTGGTCATGGCACAGTACTCGGACTCCACACTGGATCGGGAGACGACAGTGTTGGATTGGTGTAGCCCGATCTGGTTGGGCCGAATGCTTGTGGCCCGCAACTGTAGCAGTGCGGACTTTGGGGTCAACTGGACTGTAGCACTTTTGACTTCCAGCCGGCAGCCACTGTAGCGCTTTTGACAAAGCTGGTCGTCGTTCACTGTAGCGACGCGGACTCTCTTTTTGAACAGTGATCGTCTTCTCCGTTGTTTTATAGCCCATTTTCGGGCTAGGGTTACTACTGAAAAAACCTCTGTAATTTGTACTCCCGATATAGTGAAATTCTGCCTCTCCCGTGGAAGTAGGGATTATTCCCGAACCACGTAAATCGATGTGTTCTTGTTGCTTTCTTTCTTTCGTTTTCTCGTTTCAGTCATTGTGACTCCCGACGATTCCGCAACAGTCTGTTTATTGCTGCGCCAAGAGATGAGGTTGTCTGCCAAGAACACGGCAAACATAGAAGTAGATTTCCGAGTAGCAAGGCAACCAGCATAGTCAGCATCACAGAAGGCCTCAATATTCTGATGAGCGTGGTGAGAGTAGCGAAGACCACGGGCAAGGTCTCGCTTGATGTATTTGGCGATGCGGATGACAGCATCTCACTGAGAGGTGGTCGGATGCTCCATGAATTGACTCACTTTACCAACAGCGCAGGCAATGTCGAGACGAGTCAGGGTGAGATAGTTGAGTTTGCCCACCAGTCGATGATACCGCTCTGGGTGTGAATATGATTCTGAGGAGTCATAGAAAGACCGTTCCCCAGGCTCAAGAGGAGTGTCAATGGCGGTGGTCTGTGTCATCCCAGCATCCTATAGAATATCCAAAGCATATTTTTGTTGGCAAAGGAAGATTGTGTCCGAAGAACGGAAGACCTCGATGCCAAGGAAGTATGTGAGAGGGCCGAGATCTTTGGTGTGGAAGTGCTGGTGAAGATGCCCCTTGAGGTGGGCGATACCAGCAAAGTCACTCCCGGTGATGATGATATCATCCACATACACGACCAACAGGATGCAGCCGGTGGATGTCGTCCTGTAGAACATGGTGTGATCCTTCATACTGCGGGAGAGCCCAAAGTCGGTGACGACGGTGCTGAATCGGTCAAACCAAGCACAAGGAGACTGCTTGAGACCGTATAGATAGCAACGTAGTCGACAGACTTGGGACCCGTAGCCGGAGGCGCAAAATCCGAGGGGTTGCTGTAGATAAACCTCTTCCTCTAGAAATCCATGAAGGAAGCCATTCTTGACGTCCAGTTGATGAAGCGGCCAGTGATGATGAGCGGCCAAAGAGATGGATAATCGAACGGATTTCATCTTGGCAACTGGAGAGGTGTAAAAATAATCGACACCATATGTCTGAGCAAAGTCCTTGGTCACAGGTCGGGCGGTGGCGTCAGATCGGGAGGCGCCGCCTAGACCAGATGGGCGGCGGGAGGGCCGTGGGAGTCGGGAGTCGCGTCTGGAAGCGGGGTCGCCGGGAGCCGGCGTAGGAACTGGGAGGCGCCGGCGTGGATCACCAGGGATGGCCACAGGGGGTGCGCGAGGAGGCCGGCGTGGATGAATGCCACCAGGATGGAGAGGAGGGCGCCGGGAGCAGTAGGCGCGGTCTGGGCTGGGTGCCGCGAGGCGAGGGCGCCGCTGGGAGAGGGGGTTCCGCCGGGAGGAACAGGGGCGCCGGGATGGAGAGGAGGGCGAGGGAGTCCGCCTGGAGCGTCGCACCTGGGTCGGGATGACCAGTGGCGCCGGGAGCGGAAGCGCGGGGCCAGACAGAACCGGGAGATCGCGATGGGAGGCGCGATGGGAGGCAGAGCCGGGAAGGGCCGAGGGATGGCGGGGAAGTCGTCAACGTCGCTCGCAGGAAGGAGGACCGTCGGGAGGGATCCGTCGGGAGGGAGTCGCAGCGGCAGGAGGTGCGCGCAGGGAGCAGTGCGAAGAGGCGGACAGCGGGCCGATCGTGCATGGACAAGGGCGTCGGGAATATGTAGGAGGGAGCCGCCGGGAAGGGCGGCAGGAGGCAGGGAGGGAGGGGCCGCCAGAGACGGGCGGGAGGGAGTTGACGCCGGGCGCCGGGAGAGCCACTGGAAAGCAGGAGTCGGGAGCGTCGCGACGAAGGGGCGCAGGGTGCCGCACAGAGCGGAGGAGGCGGGGTAGGCCGCAGGGGAGGGCGCCGTGAAAAACCGCAAAGAGGCGGTGAAAAAAAATAGATCGGGAAAAAAATTAATTTCCCTTTGATACCATGTAGAATGGGAAACCACCTCACCTCAAGGTGAGGCGGAGTCCTTTTATAGATTGAGAAAGAGGAATATATACAGGAGTATTCCGATGTGGGACTCGGAAATACCCAAAAAAAATAAGAGGGTTCAACAGGTTCTCTCTTGGCGGAATCCTAGATGTTAGGGTTGATGTATAGCTCGATTTTCTTGATAGGATGTGTGGTTTGATCTTCGAGGTGTATTCTTCCTCCTCCAAGAGATTTGTCGCATTCGCACGCCATTGAGGCAGGTGTCTTCATGCTTTTCCTTTCCGATGCATTCCGTTGGTGCTTGGGTTGTTCAATTAATTTTTAAACATGATTCGCATCTTTATAATGCACATGGTTAGTTTATTGTGGTGGTTTCTTGTTGGTAGAAATTGTTAAAAATGGTTTTTGAAGTGATTCTTCATATATAGTGTATATGCACCAAATGTGTTTTATAAAATATCACTTGAGCTTTAAAGGTAGAATCGAGCGGCGGATGGGACCAATTGTTAGAGACCCGTACACACGATCAATAAGTATCAGACTATTTTGTATATAAGGAAAACTGAGAGCAAGGACGTGAAGAAGAAGAAGAAAGACCATGGAAGAAATGGAAATCGAGAGACCCCCCTAGGAGCTCCCACCCAAGCCAAGTGGCCGTACTCCACAAATAATATCCCCCCCCCCTGTAGAATCGAGCGGCGGATGGGACCAATTGTTAGAGACCCGTACACACGATCAATAAGTATCAGACTATTTTGTATATAAGGAAAACTGAGAGCAAGGACGTGAAGAAGAAGAAGAAAGACCATGGAAGAAATGGAAATCGAGAGACCCCCCTAGGAGCTCCCACCCAAGCCAAGTGGCCGTACTCCACAAATAATATCCCCCCCCCCCCCCTGTAGAATCGAGCGGCGGATGGGACCAATTGTTAGAGACCCGTACACACGATCAATAAGTATCAGACTATTTTGTATATAAGGAAAACTGAGAGCAAGGACGTGAAGAAGAAGAAGAAAGACCATGGAAGAAATGGAAATCGAGAGACCCCCCTAGGAGCTCCCACCCAAGCCAAGTGGCCGTACTCCACAAATAATATCCCCCCCCCCCCCCACACCCATTTAATAGATTTATTCCTCATGTGGCCTCCATCTAATTTCCCTCTAGAGCAAACAGTTGTGACCAGCTGGACTTACCCCTATATGAACCCTTATACCCCTTTTACACACTTCTTCCAGGTTGTCCAGCTATGACAGGTACGGTATCTAACACAGTATCTTAGAACCCTTTGTTACGAAAGTTCAGGGATTTATAATTTTTTTAATGAATCGTTATCGCATCATGTCATATTTTTTTCTTTTTTCCTTGACCACTCAAAAACAATAGAAACTGATATAAACCAATCGGTTCTGTTTATATTTGTTCTAGACTAATCATTGGTCGGTTTCGGTTTTCTTTTAAGTTGATTTTTTTTTTCAATCGGTTGGTTTCAATTTGTGTTAACCGATCAAAACCGACCGTGCACACCCTTAAATTCAAGTATTTGTCGCTAAGTATACCCTGTTAATAAGTGCATCCATTGACTTTCTTTTTACATTTCTACCATCTTCTCATGCTACTCCAATTTTCCTCCCCCATATACATTCATTTCCAATTATTAAAAAAAGGAAACAAAATTATTGAAACCTTCAAAAAAAAACCAAGACCTATGATCGGCTATATGAAACCAAAACAAGAAGTTAGATATGTCAACATCATTCATCGCTACCAGAGGTTACATCAGTGTTTATAAAACTTGTAAACACTAAACAAGGGTTGTGGAAGGTAGATAGCCAGCATAAAACTATAATCAACTATAATCAATGAATCATTTAAAGTGCTTTGTTAATGTTTTTTATCAAGTCGGCCAAAAGAAACAGGAACCGGTTAACTGGAATAGAGAACAAAAGTATTCATATAACTAATCAGAAATAATTGAGTTTAGGCTAGCTTGAGCAGAGAAGAAAGATCCCAGATGTCGGAAGAGGAAATGTGTATAACAGAATAAGAAGAAATAGATAAAACGCATAAGATATAATCCTTTTTAACCACGCAATACCATAAAGATGGTTATAATGTTCAAACATCATCAAATGTGTACTCCGATAACACTGATTCATCAACTAGGAATTGATCCGAACAAATATAACAGAATTAAAACATACATAGCTAATGAAAAGATCTAGAAAAATTAATATTAAAGACTGTATAGCAGGAATATTTACTATCACCAGCAGGAGAACACTCACACATGTGCCAGGCCTTTGGACGCTCAGGTGCTCTAAAGTGTAACCCCAAGAGAAGGCTGTAATCAATTATGCGTTGAGATTCTAAAAACATGCAGTCCAGAGAGATTTGCCTGCAAAAATTTAAAGGGGTAAGAAAAAATTCTAAAATAATATGCACCATATATATAGGTGCCCTAAAAACATACTCGAAAAGAGACTTCCGCAATAGTTTGTCCATGTGAAATTTATAAGGAAGATCTAAATCCTTCAATGTGGCAGAATCACTAGAGGCGCATGCTTTTGTAGATCTTCCCAGTGTTGAACCTTTCAAATCAAAACGGCAATGAATTCGCAATTCTGTGCGAAAAATATTGCCCATGACTACGAACCTCACCTGAAAATGGAAAGCATGAAAACAATCTGAAGTCAACCTAATAAACATGCAGAACAGAATACAAGACAGGAACTTTATAATATAACCAGTTACCTGTTTTGCACCTTTTACTGTTATCCGATGGAGTCCAAAAAATTTTGTGATCAGGGTATTTTCATGCAATTGAACATGCTTGTAATACTCAGGCAGCATCTTCAGTAAAGTCTGATAAATAACATAAATGCATAAATAAGGGAGTGAATATAAGTAATCTGATCAGCTTCCAATACACAACTATAATATATTACATGTTGCATAAAAAAATTTAAAAATTACAAAAAAAAATAGGGTTAAGTCCATAAACTGGGTTTATTGTCATTTAGCTTGTATATTTATGCGCGGTATACTGCAAATGTTAAGAACATTCAGCCCTTATTAGATATCCATGCATATTTACTAATTTTTACTTCTGGTGCATGAATGTCTCTGTTTCTTAGAAAATAAATTAGGAAAACCACTTTTGCAAGAGCTTCGATTCAAGTGAAGCACAAATAAATCCTAGTCAAGGTCCCCACAAAGAGAAGGATCACCCTGGGAGGGGGATGAAGCAGGTGATTATCAAATTTACCAAGATTAAAACTTTTACCCACTTTAATTAATTTTTCTCTTCTATGGATCTTATTTCTATATTAGCAGAAACAATCAGACTTTTCCATGCATGAAAATCGCAGCAACATAAAGAAAAATATTCACAAGAACACTAGAGATTTATTTGGTTCACTCTCAATGCGGAAAGATTACGTCCAGGACATTAACAACCCCACTGGCACACACACAAATAACCAAACCCACTACTTTGGTGATTACAAGGTTCTGAGTCAATTAGCTACTGATCTCAATGGTCACTTTCTCTTCACAAAAAACTTAGACCAAGAAAACATTGAAACCCTAGAGGGTCTAATTAACAGTCACAACCCACAACACAATTACTATCCACCAAATCCAGCTGATTGAGCAGTTGAATGGCTAGATTCTATAAAGTATACTCGATTGAGAATCATGATCTAATACAGTAACTCAGTCATGAGAACATTAATTTCAAATGCAATTAGAATGGATGAATGATAAGATGGCATCCTCTTTTGCAATTAATTTTTTTTTTTCATATTGTTTATTCTAACAGAAATGTTCTCAAAAACCAGGATGATAAAATAAAACAGGTTTAGAGTGAGAAATGACAACGAGTTCCCTTGAAAAACGGGAATGCAAATTACCTAAGATATTAGTAAAAATTAATGACTTGTAATTCTGTAACAAATATAAAGGGAACTTAATCACTAAACTGAGAAAAAATGACAGGAGTTAACATGATCCAAGTACCTTTACTTCAGATTTGTTCAAAGTCTTGATCACAAATCTATCGTCATGAGAAATAAAGAATATACTGCCACTTTTCCCGGAGGAAGAAAGTTCTCTCAGACCATCATCACCGCAGATGGACATCATGTATTCAGCTGCATCTAACTTGAACAGCTCCCTCAAAATCCTGAAATATAATGCAAATTATGAAATTTTCCAGAAAATCATACCATGCCAGCGAGTAGAAGAGATATCTCAGCAAGAAAAAGAAAGGGTCTCAAAAACATGGAGCTGGCTTCATATGGACATACAACACTAGCAGGTGGCTTCATATACACAGGTTACATTGGAACGATCACTTGCACAGAAAGCCCGTATAAGAAAGTACATTCACTCAAAATTCTTCTCAATTAGATAACCAATATGATTCCAAATTGTTAAGAGTATTTAGATATTTTTAGTGTGGGTATTGACTAGGTCTTGTAGCAGAAACATCGGGAGACACAACGATAGAATAGGTTTGCAAATGAAGAAAAGACAGAAGAAAAAATCACACAAAACACAGAGATTTACATGGTTTAGTAATAATTCCTACGTCCACGGAGAGGCAGAATTTCACTATGATTCGAGAGCACAATTTACAGAGAGATTTCAGAGTTTCAAGCACAAGAAACCCTAGCCCAAAATGGGATAATAAAGAAGATGAAACACTATTCCACCAACTGCATAGAAAGTTTGCACTGCTACAGTGAACGGCGGCTGGAAATCCGCATCGCTACAGTGACGTGGCCATCCAAGTGCAAACTGCTACAGTGGTCGGCAGAGCTCGACCTGCAGAGTTGCAGCCTGGTGCACAGTATGAGCCGCAAGCATTCGGCCCAACATCATCCAAAACGGATCGGCTGCACCAATCCAACAGGTCTATCCTATCACTTGGTAAGTCACGTGCTCTATTAGAAGAATCTAGAAGGGATAGTTAAAACTACGTCCACATGGTGGGGAGGCAAGGCTGTTATAAGAGGCAAGGGAAGAGAGAATGGGGAGGGATAGTTTGTTATAGAATTCGGCCAATCTGGCTTGGACGGGAGTGGAAAACCTCACTTGTATTTCTCATTTTCCAATTCTTCTTCCTCCTTACCCATACAGTAATTCTGGTTACTGGACAGTTTCTATACATACTGAGAAGTCCTTTGAAGAAGAATTAGTGGTACAAGGAACCCATCATTTGGTCCAACCTAAAGAATACTGGAGGAGGATAGGAATATCAATGGATACGCGACACCAAGCATGACCGGAAGAGGTGGCACAGCGGATGGGGAGGGTCGAATCTGCACTCTCCAAATTGGCAACAGTGGAAAACATAACTCGGAGACAACAAAGGTGGGATTAGGGAATGAAAGAGCAAGCAGAATTCTGCAAATACAGAGCTAGCTTGGTGCGCCGCCCAAAGAAGATGTCGTGGCATGAAGATGTGTTGGATTGGTGTAGCCCGATCCGGTTGGGCCGAATGCTTATGGCCAGCAACTGTCGCGGGTCAAGCTCCGCGGTGAGCTTGTTGGGGGTTGCAGGGGGCAACGCGCCCCCAGCCCAATTTTTTCGGCACTGTAGCATCTCTGACCAATGTAGCAGAGCTAACCGACCGACACCGACAGGCACTGTAACAGTGAGGACTTCGGAGTCAACAGTACTGTTGCACTTTTGACAAAAGTGGCGTCGTTCACTGTAGTGATGCGGACTTACTTTTTTGGAACAGTGATAGTCTTCTCTTCATTTTATAGCCCATTTTCAGGCTAGGGTTACTACTGAAAATCCTCTGTAATTTTGTGCTTCCAAAATAGTGAAGTTCTGCCCCTCCCATGGACGTAGAGATTATTCCCGAACCACGTAAATCGCTGTGTTCCCGTTGTTTTCTTTCTTCTACATTTCATTTCGTTTTCTCGTTTCTGTCATTGTGACTCCCAACGATTTCGCAACAAGATGAGCGGCCATCGATGATAACGGAAGAATCTAACACGCGTTCGGATGGGACCGATGATAAGGAGAAGTAGGAGCTGAATGTGGTTTGGACAGAAAATAGAACTGGCAACGCACACAATCAAGTGTCAGTCGTTAAAAGGGTGGAATTGCCTGTGTTCGATGGGAGGGATCCAAGAGGGTGGATTACACGAGCGGAATTGTATTTCCAAATTAATCAGAGTGTGGAGGAATCGAAGGTAGCGCATGCTCAAGTGAGCATGGAGGGAGTAGAGATTCATTGGTTTACTATTTTGATAGAAGTACATCCGGAATTGACTTGGCCGGTGTTTAAGGAGGAACTGATGGTGCGATTCAGTGGATTGAAAATTCAAAATCCTTATGAGATGATGGTAGCTCTTTAACAAAAGGAAACGGTCCAAAGAAGATTATTCTTTGAATTGGAGCATTTTCTAAAAATATTATTCTTTAAAATATGGCACTGATGGGTGGTGGGATCATATCTCTCATATTTTAACAAATATCTAGATAAACTCCTTTATTTTGGGATAAAACATTTTTATCTTTGTCATCTTCTCAAAACATGTTATAAAAACCGATGAATAATAAACCATGTATACTGAATTCATTATCCCATATTGTTCATAACAGCTCTTTGTTGACATACAATTTCTCCTATCATATAAGAGAAATGAGATAATTATACATATCTTTTACTTATATTCATCTGAGCCTAATTTATTCTTTGGCATTCAACTCTTTAATGTACCAACTCTGTTTCATCACTACAATACAAACTGCAAGCTCTATCAATCCTTACCTTGATTTCAAACTCCTTTGCATCTACAACACTTGTAAAACATACAGTTGGTATCACATACCCTTCAAAATCAAAAAATTGATTTCTATAACACTGGGGCTTGACATGGATATTTCATGGAATTCCTTAAACTCCTTCAGGTATTCCGAACAATTATATCCTATGCAATCATTACACCTCTTTCCTGATAATTCTAGGTTTCAGTGACCTTGACAGGATACTCGAAGAAACATTGTTGTACTTTCCAACTAACTTTTCTTCTTCCGGTTTAAACTTTTACCCACTTTCACTGTCAACATAGTACCAGGACTTGGACATCATATGCTTAGTTCATTGATGTTGTGGACGCCTGACTTGGAAGAAAGTGACAGTCAATCGCAATATGCTTCGTGTGTTCATGGAAAACTGGATTAGAAGAAATCGTTATGACCGCCAGATTATCACACCAAATATAAGCAGGAGTCTGTGGCGGGAAATCAATTTCATGAAAAATGTGACGAAGCCAAAGAATTTCAATAGTGGTCATCGTACAGTATTCAGATTCAGCGTTGTATCTGGAGATGACAGTTTGTTTCTTGCTTCGTCAAGAAGTTACCATCCAGAAAAACCGCAAACCCAAAAGTAGATTTTCGGATAGATAAGCAGTCAGCGTGATCGGCATCACAAAAGGTTTCAATGTCTAGATGATTGTAATGTGAATACCGAAAATCACGAACAGGGTCTTCATGTATTTGACAATGCGAATGACAGCGTCCCATTGGGGTTTCGTCGGATGTTTCATAAATTGACTGACCTTGTTGACAACGCAGACAATATCCGGACGATTCATGATAAGATAATTGAGTTTTCCCACAAGATGACGATACCTATCCGGATGAGAATATGGGTCAGTGGCATCATGAAGGGATCGTTCCCCTAGTTCAAGAGGAGCGTCAACAACCGTTGCCTGAGACAAGCCAGTATCCTGCAAGATATCCAACACATATTTTCGTTGTGAAAGAAATATGCTGGTTGGAAAACGGAAGACTTCAATGTCAAGAAAATATGTCAAAGGACGCAGATCTTTGGTATGAAACTGTTGTTGAAAATAAACCTTGAGATGGGCAATATCATGTGTCGCTACGAGTAATAATGATATCATCAACATATACAACCAACAGGATGCACCCAGAAGACGTTTTTCAATAGAAAATAGTGTGATCCTTCGTACTCTAAGAAGGACAAAATGTAGTGATGACGGTGCAAAATCTGTCGAACCATGCACGGGGAGACTGCTTGAGCCCATAAAGAAACCGATGAAGCCGACAGACGTGAGAACCGACCCCTGAGGCAAGGAAGCCGGGAGGTTGTTGCAGATATACTTCTTCAAGAAACCATGTAGAAACGCATTCTTGACATCAAGTTGATGAAGAGGCTAATTATGAGCAGTTGCAAGAGATATGGATAACCGAACAGATGTCATTTTAGCAACCGGAGACAATGTATCAATGAAGAGTACCATTTGCATTTAGACGGACTGTATAAATCCATTTGGTGCTAATAACCTGTTTCCTTGCCGAAAGGGGGACCAAATCTCAGGCATGATTGTCATCCAAGGCTTGTAATTCATCTTGCATTGCTCGAAGCCAACTAGGGTGAGATTTAACCTCGAAAACCGTACAAGGAACAGAAATCGTCTCCAGAGCGGAGAAGCCTTTGTAGAAAGTTGTGCCCGGAGCAAGAGCGTCTGACGAAGTCAGGGAGTTGGTGTCCTCGGTCTGGGCGGGGGGCACGTTCGATGATCAATGAGAGTAAACAGAGCCAAAGCGATGGTCATCGGAGTGGGATAATGGAGGCAAGGGTGGATGGATGGTGAGAAGAAGACAGTCATCAATAGTGATGTCGGGGTGGGAAGATGGTGGAAAGAAAGGAGAGTTCTCAATAAAGGCGACATCAGCAGAGATGATATAACGCCGTAAGTCGGGAGAGAAACAGCGGTACTCGCGTTGAGTGCGAGAGTAACCCAGGAAGATGCAACAGAGGGCTTTTAAGGAAAATTTAGATAAATAGAGACGAGTGTCACGAACATAACAAAGACACTCAAACACACGAAGTGGAAGAGGGTGAGGAGGGAGAGAGGGAAACAGAGCCCGAAATGGATTCTCTCCCTAAAGGATAGAAGAAGGAAGACGATTTATAAGATAGGTAGCAGTAAGAATAACATCCCCAAAAACGAAGAGGCGCCGACATGTGAAATAAGATGGTACGAACAGTCTTCAGAATATGACGATGTTTACGCTTGGCCACTCCATTATGCTGAGGTTTATCAGGGCAGGATGTTTGATGAAGGACACCATGATCCTTAAGAAACTGCTGAATGGAAGAAGATAAATATTTTTGTCCATTGTCTGAGCGGAGACATTTAATAGGCGTGTTGAGTGAATTTCATGGTAAGAAGTCTGGAAAGTATCAAACACCTCATAACGATCATAAGTATATAAAGTCATTTTATACGAGAGAAATCATCAATAAAGGATACATAATAACAGTACCCTAACTGACTTGGGACCGCGCAGGGACCTCGTACATCGAAATTGACTAAATCAAAAGGTTTAGAAGCACGTGTCACCAAACGAGCAACATAAGATGCGCGATAATGTTTTCAAGAGCGGTTGATGAATCAGGAACTTGGTAGAGGTCATCTTAGTGATGGGGTGTATATGTTCGATACCCAATCATCCCTTGTTTGCTCATCCATCTCTGCTCGTGCCCTCAGCCTACATTTTCGTCTTGGTCATCCACCGACTTTCGTCTTACATAAGTTTTGCCCCCAATTCAGTCCACATCTTTCCTTCCATTGTGAATCCTGCAAATTTGTTAAACATCATCGGGTGACGTGTGTTCCTCGCTTGGAAACGCGTGTAACTCCTTTCGACCTTGTTCATTCCGATGTATAGGGTCCTTACAAGATTCCTAACCAGTCAGGATACAGTTATTATGTATCCTTTATTGATGACTACTCTGAGATGATATTGCTATATCTCCTTCGTGATCGTTCCGAGGTGTGAGATATTTTCAAAACCTTTTACCATGAAATTCACACTCAATTCTCCAAGCCTATTAAATGTCTTCGCTCACACAATGGCCGAGAATATTTATCCACTTCCCTTCAGCAGTTTCTCAAAAATAACAGCATCATTAATCAGACATCTTGACCCGATACACCTCAGCAGAATGGAGTGGTCAAGCGTAAGCATCGTCATATTCTGGAGACTGCTCATGCCCTCTTATTCCACATGAACGCCTCTTCTTTTTTGGGGGGATGTCATCCTTACTGCTACATACCTCATAAATCGTCTTCTTTCTTCTATCCTTCAGGGGAAGACTCTTTTTCGGGTTTTGTTCTCCTCTCTCCCTCCTCACCCACTTCCACTCCGTGTGTTTGGGTGTCTGTGTTATGTCTGTGACACTCGTCTCAACCTCTCAAAGTTTTCTCTCAAACCTCTCCCCTGCATCTTCCTCGGATATTCCTGCACTTAGCGCGGATACCGATGTTTCTCTCCAGACTTACGGCGTTATATCATCTCTGTTGATGTATCTTTTATTGAGAGCTTTCATTTCTCTCCTCCCTTTTCTCATCCAAAAACCACCATCGATGATTGTCTTCCTCTCATCATTCACCCACCTCTGTCTCAGGTGTCCCACTCTGTTAATCGTCGGTATGACGCTGTCTACTCTCGCCGCTCATCGAATGTGTCCCCCGTCCGGGCCGAGGACACCATCTCCCCAACTTCGTCCGACGCTCTTGCTCCGACAACAGACGACCCACCCATTGCATTGCGAAAAGGTACTCGTTCTTGCCAGAATACTTCTCTTTACACATCCTCATACAGAGGTCTTTCTGCACTGGAGACAATATTTATTCCTCGTACGGTTGGCAACGTCAAATCTAACCCTGGGTGGCTTCAAGCAATGCGGGATGAATTGCAAACTCTGAAGGACAATCATACTTGGGATCCGGTTCCCCTTCCAACAGGTAAATAAGTGGTCAGCACCAAATGGATTTATACGGTCCGTCTCAATGCAAATAACACTCTTCATCGCCTTAAAGCTAGACTTGTGGCAAAAGGCTTTGCTCAGACATATGGTGTCGATTATTTTGATACATTCTCTCCAATTACGAAGATGACATCTGTCCGATTATCCATCTCTCTTGTTACTCATCATCATTGGCTTCTTCATCAACTTGATTTCAAAAATGTCTTTCTACATGGTTTTCTTAAAGAAGAGGTATATCTGCAACAACCTTCTGGTTTTCGTGCCTCGGGAGTCGATTCTCATGTTTGTCGACTTCGTCGCTCTCTTTATGGACTCAAGCAGTCTCCTCATACATGGTTTGGAAGATTCTGCACCGTCGTCACTACATTTGGCATATCTCAGAGTACGAAGGACCACACTGTCTTCTACTGCACGACATCCTCCGACTGTATCCTGCTGGTTGTCTATTTGATGATATCATTATCGGGAGCGACTCAAATGGAATCACTCATCTAAAGGGGCATCTTCAACATCACTTTCAAACCAAAGATCTGGTTCATCTGACATACTTTCTTGGCATTGAGGTCTCCCATTCTCCAGACACCATCTTTCTTTGCCAACGGAAATATGCCTTGGATATTTTGCAAGATGCTGGTTTGACTCAGGCAACTGTCGTTGACACTCCTCTTGAGCCTGAGGAATGGTTTATCTATGACAACACGGAAACGTATTCTCACCCAGAGAGGTACCGTCGTCTTGTGGGAAAACTCAATTATCTCACCATGAATCATCCAGACATTGCATGCGCTGTCAGCAAGGTTAGTCAATTCATGGAACATCCAACAAAATCTCAGTGGGATGTCGTCCTTTGCATTGCCAAATACATTAAGAAAAACTTTACCTTTGGTCTTCGGTATTCACATCACGATCATCTGAATATTGAGGTCTTTTGTGATGCTGACTATGTTTATTGTTTCGCTACCCGAAAGTCTACTTTTGGGTTTTCCGTTTTCATAGCAGGTAACCTTATCTCTTGGCGAAGCAAGAAACAGACCGTCAACTTCAGATCCAGTGTTGAATCTGAATACCGTGCGATGGTCACAGTCATTACTGAGATCTTTTGGCTTCGTCATCTCCTCCATGAGATTGGTTTCCCGCCACAAACGTCTGCTTATATTTGGTGTGATAATTAGGCAGTCACGAGGATTGCTTCCAATCCCGTCTTCCATGAACGCACGAAGCATATCGAGGTAGACTGCCACTTTCTTCACCATCACCTCGAGCAACACCATGTCAGTTTCAACCACATACCGACAGCAGATCAGCTTGCCGACACCTTCATCAAAGGTCTCTCGAGAGCTCAACTGGACTCTCTGTACCAAGTTGAGCATCCACAGCATCAGCGACCCAGCTTGAGGGGGAGTGTGTGTGGTCTTGTTTGGTATCTTCTTTCTTTTTTGTGGGACTCTTGTTCCAAACTATCATGTACTAGCTTGAGGGGAGTGTTGAACCCAGTTAATTGTATTTTTGGGCAAAGGGTATTTCCGAGTCCCACATCGGATTATTCTAACTTGTAATTCTTTTCATCCATCTATAAAAGAATGTCTCCACCTCTCCTTAGAGATAAGGGGAATTCACCATTCAACAATATATATATATATATATACTGATCATAAAAGCTTGAAATATATATTCACACAGAAAGAGTTAAATATGCATCAAAGAAGATGGTTAGAGTTTATTAAAGATGAATGCTCAATACATTACCACCCTGAAAAGACGAACAATGTGGTTGATGCCCTGAGTCGGAAGGACCATGCTAGTTTGTCCACGATGAGGATTGAAAGAGATCTAAAACTTATGGATTTACAAAGATGGACCTTGAAATCATAAAGGAGAAAGAACCTATCTTTCACAAATGAATATTCAACCATCTATTCATGTGAGGATTAAAGAGGCGTGAAAAGAAAATGTGGAACCGCAGAAAAAGGTAGGGAATGCTCCTAAGTTCAATCATGATTATGATGGGAAGATAAGGTTTAGAAACCAAGTATGTATCCCATCAATACCAGATTTGAAGGAGTTGTTTGATAAAACTCATAATTCATCATTCTCTATTCATCCTAGAAATGCGAAGATGTATAAAGATCTGAAAAAGTATTTCTAATAGGATGACATGAAAAGAGATATTACAGAGTGTGTATCTCGATATCTGATATGTCAAGAAGTTAAGGCTGGGAGAGAAGAAGCCTAAGGAGATGTTACAACTATTACCCATACTAGAATGGAAATGGAGAAACATCACCATGAATTTCGTCGTCAGACTCCCCAAAACATCCAAAGTTCGTAATTGTAAGTTTGTACAATTCTCTACCTCAATGAGAGGTGGAGAGATTCTTTTATAGATAGATGAGACTAATTACAAGTCGAAAGAATCCGATGTGTGACTCAAAATGACACTTAACCCGGTAAATACAATTAATTGGGTCTAACACTCTCCCTCAAGCTAGAACAAGTATAGCTCGGAAGAAGAGTCCCACAAAAAAGAACACACCAAAGAAAAAACAAGACTCACACACTCCCCCTCAAGTTGGGTCGCTGATACTGTGGATGCCCAGGTTAGTGCAGAGAAAGTCCAATCGAGCTCCTATTAGGCCTTCGGTGAATATGTCGGCAAGCTAATATGTCGTTGGGATATAGCTGAAACTGACATGGTGTTTCTCGAGATGATGGAAAAGAAAGTGGCAATCTACCTCGATATGTTTCGTGCGTTCATGGAAGACTGGATTGGAAGCAATCTTCGTGGTTGCCTGATTATCACACCAAACATGAGCAGACGTCTGTGGCGGGAAACCAATCTTCTGGAGAAGATGACGAAGCCAAAGAATCTCAGTAGTGACGGTGATCATCACTTGGTATTTAGATTCAGCACTGAGATAAGGTTACCTTCCAGGAACACGGCAAACCCAGAAGTAGACTTTCGGGTAGCCAAGCAACTAGCATAGTCAGCATCACAGAAGGCCTCAATATTTAAATGATTGTGATGTGAATACCGAAAATCACAGGCAAGGTCTTTCCTGATGTATTTGTCAATCTGAATGACATCATCCCATTGAGACTTCGTCAGATGCTCCATGAATCGGCTAACTTTGCAGACAGTGCATGCAATATCCGGACGAGTCATGGTAAGATAATTGAGTTTTTCCACAAGACGACGGTACCTCTCTGGGTGAGAATATGGGTATGTGCTATCATATAGAGATTGTTCCCCGGGTTCAAATGCGGTATCAACGACAGTTGCCTGAGACAAACCAGCATCCTGCAAGATATCCAAAGCATACTTCCGTTGGGAAAAAAAGATGGTGTTCGGAGAACGGGAGACTTCGATGCCAAGGAAGTATGTCAGAAGCCCCAGATATTTGGTCTGAAATTGTTGTTGAAGATACGCCTTTAGATGGGCAATGTCATATGAGTCGCTCCCAGTGATAATGATATCTGTAGAAGAGGAAATCTTCTTACCTCAAGGTGAGGCGGATGCCTTCCTTTATAGATTGAGAAAACGGAATACATAAAGGAGTATTCCGATGTGGGACTCGAAAATACCCAGAATAATAAAAATAGGGTTTAACACTTCCCCCCAAGCTGGCCAGCTTGGACTACAAGTCCCACAAAAAAGAAAGATGATATCAGACAATACCAGACACACTCCCCCTCAAGCTGGGTCGCAGATGCTGTGGATGCCCAATTTGGAACTGAGCGAGTCCAGATGAGCCCCTGGGAGGCCTTTGGTGAAGATGTCGGCAAGCTGGTCCGCCGTCGGGATGTGGCTAAAGCTGACATGATTGTGCTCCAGGTGGTGGCGAAGAAAGTGGCAGTCCACCTCAATATGCTTCGTGTGTTCATGGAAGACAGGATTCGAAGCAATCTTGGTGGCTATCTAATTGTCACACCAGATGTGAGCAGATGTCTGCGGAGGAAAGACAATCTCCTGGAGAAGATGTCGAGCCAAAAGATCTCCGTAGTGACGGTGGCCATGGCACGGTACTCGGACTCCGCACTGGATTGGGATACGACAGTCTGTTTCTTGTTGCACCAGGAAATGAGGTTGTCCGCCAAGAACACGGTAAACCCAGAAGTAGATTTTCGAGTAGCAAGGCAACCAGCATAGTCAGCATCACAGAAGGCCTCAATATTTATATGGGCGTGGTGAGAGTAGCGAAGACCACAGGTAGGGTCTCTTTTGATGTATTTTGCAATGCGGAGAACAGCATCCCACTGAGAGGTGGTCGGATGCTCTATGAATTGGCTCACTTTGCCAATAGCGCAGGCAATGTCGGGACGAGTCATGGTGAGATAATTGAGTTTGTCCACCAGTAGACAGTACCGTTCTGGGTGTGAATACGGTTCCAAGGAGTCATAGAGAGACCGTTCCCCAGGCTCAAGAGGAGTATCAACGGCGGTGGCCTGTGTTAGTCCAGCATCCTGCAGAATATCCAATGCATATTTCCGTTGGCAGAGGAAGATAGTGTCCGGAGTACGGGAGACCTCGATGTCAAAGAAGTATGTGAGAGGGCCGAGATCTTTGATGTGGAAGTGACGGTGAAGATGCTTCTTGAGGTTGGCGATTCCAGCGGAGTCGCTCCCAGTAATGATGATATCATCCACATACACTACCAAGAGGATGCTGCCGGTGGACATCGTCCTATAGAATATGGTGTGGTCCTTCATACTGCGAGAGAGCCAAAAGTCGATGACGACGGTGCTGAATTGGCCAAACCAAGCACGAAGAGACTGCTTGAGACCATATAGAGATCAGCGAAGTCGACATACTTGGGAGTCGGCTCCGGAGGCACAAAATCCCGGAACGCGAAATGGTGGTACTCCGCCTTCCACAATGTCACCGCCATGGTCGGAGCCGACGTCCTCAGCCTCCCCTACAAAATGGCCGAGCTCGGCTGGGGTCCGGGAGTGGTGATCCCGGTGTTGTCCCGGATCGTTACGCTATACACGCTATGGCAGATGGTGAAGATGCACGAGATGGTCCCTGGGAAGGTGGGAGAGGACAAAGTGGGTGGAGGCGAAGATCATGATGAAGGTGAGTTTGATGGGCTTACAGTCATGGCAGACGGTGTCGTGGACCTTCTTCAGAGACCTGCCACCAGTGACCATGTACACGATGTTCACCCCGACCTCCACGATGAGCTGTTGCGGGACCACGATCCAGAGGTCGAGCTTCTCCCCAAACGCGTGCTGCCCCAACTCGTGGTACCGGCCGAATCGCTTCCCAAGGACCATCTCGTGCATCTCCACCATCTGCCACAGCGTGTACAGCGTAACGATCCAGGACAGCACCAGGATCACCACTCCCGGACCCCAGCCGAGCTCGGCCATGGCGTATCTTGGCTTCCGTCCTACAAAAGCTTTGCCCCCAACTGAGTCTCAATCTTTCCTTCCATTATGAACCCTGCAAGTTTGCAAAACATCATCGGGTGACATATGTTCCTCGATTGGACCCGCGTGCAGCGACTCCTTTCGACCTTGTTCATTCCGATGTATGGGGTCCTTGCAGGGTTCCTAGCCAGACCGGGTACAATTATTATATATCTTTTATCGATGACTACTCCTGCATGACCTGGCTCTACCTTCTTCATGATCGGTCTGAAGTGTTTTCTACCTTTAAGACCTTCTATAATGAGATTCATACTCAATTCACAACCTCCCTGAAATGTCTCTACTCCGACAATGGACGAGAATATTTATCCACCCCCTTTCAGCAGTTTCTCAAGGGTAAAGGCATTATTCACTAGACATCCTGCCCCGATACACCTCAACGGAATGGAGTGGCCGAGCGGAAACATCGCCATATTCTGGAGACTGTTTGTGCCCTCCTATTCCACATGAAGGTGCCTCTCAACTTTTTGAGCGATGTCATCCTGACTGCTACCTACCTCCTTTGATACCATGTAGAAGAGGAAATCTCTTTATCTCAAGGTGAGGCGGAGGCCTTCTTTTATAGATTGAGAAAACGGAATACATAGAGTATTCCGATGTGGGACTCGGAAATACCCAGAATAATAAAAATATGGTTTAACAATATCATCAACATAGACAACCAGGAGGATGCGACCAGAGGACGTCGTGCGGTAGAAAACAGTGTGGTCTTTACTCTGAGACAGGTCAAATGTAGTGATGACTGTGCAGAATCGTCCAAACCATGCACGAGAAGACAGCTTGAGTACATAAAGAGAGCGACGAAGCTGAGACACATGAGAATCGACTCCTGAGGCAAGGAAGCCGGGAGGTTGTTGCAGATATACCTCTTCCTCAAGAAAACTATGTAAAAAGGCATTCTTGACATCAAGTTAATGAAGAGACCAATGATGAGCAGCGACAAGAGAGATGGATAATCGGCCAAATGTCATCTTCGCAACCGAAGAGAATGCATCAAAATAATCGACACCATACGTCTGGGCAAAGTCTTTCGCCACAAGTATGGCTTTAAATCGATGAAGAGTGTCATCTGCATTTAGGTGTACCGTATAAATCCATTTGTTGCCGACCACCTGTTTGTCTGCCAGAAAGGGGACCAGATCCCAGGTATGATTGTCGTTCAGAGCCTGTAATTCATCTCGCATTGCTTGAAGCCACCCAGGGTGAGATTTGATTTCGTCAACCATGCGAGTAATAGATATCATCTCCATAGAAGAAAGACCTATGTATGAAGATGTGAAAAGAGGAGTATTCTAACAAGAACGAGTACTTTTCAGCAATGCAATGGGCAAGTCGTCTGTTGTCGAAGCAGGAGCGTCGGATGAAGCTGGGAAGATGGTGTCATCGGCCAGGACGGGGGACACATTCGATGGGCGATTAGAGTAGACGATGCCAAAACAGTGAGAGGAAGACAGTCATCGATAGTGGTGTCTGAGTGGGAAGAGGGAGGAGAGAATGGAGAACTCTCAACAAATGACACATCAACAGAGATGATATAACATCGTAAGTCTGGAGAGAAACATCGGTATCTGCACTGAGTGCAGGAATATCCGAGGAAGATGCAACAGAGTAATTCTGGAGAAAATTTTAAGAGGTTGGAACGAGTGTCACATACATAACAAAGACATCCAAACACACAGAGGGAAAGCGAGTGAGGAGGGAGAGAGGAGAACAGAGCCCAAAAAGGAGTCTCCCCCTGAAGGATAAAAGAAGGAAGACAATTAATGAGGTATGTAACAGTAAGGATAGCACCCAAAAAAATGAAGAGGCACCTGCATGTGGAATAAGAGGGCACGAGCAGTCTCCAGAATATGATGATGTTTACACTTGGCCACTCCATTCTGCTGAGTTGTATCGGGGCAGGATGTCTGATGAATGATACTTTTATCCTTGAGAAACTGCTGAAAGAAAGTAGATAAATATTCTCGTCCATTGTCCGAGCGGAGGCATTTCATGGATGTGGAGAACTAAGTATGAATTTCATGATAAAAGGTCTGAAAAGTAGTCAACACCTCAAAACGATCACGAAGAAGGTAAAGTCATGTCATGCGCGAAAAGTCATCAATAAATGATACATAATATCGATACCCTAACTGACTCGAGACCACGCAGGGACCCCATACATCTGAATGAACTAAATCAAAGGGTTTAAAGGCTCTTGTTACCAAACAATGAATATAAGATATGAGATGATGTTTCGCAAACTTACAGGACTCGCAATGTAAAGAAAGTTGCGGATTAAACTGAGGATAAAGCTGATGAAGGGTGGAAGCAGGTGGATGTCCCAATCGAGAATGAAGATCCAGAGCACGAGCAGAAAGTGTCGAGCAGGCTAAGGATGTCGGTTCATCGAACATGTACACCCTGTCACGAAGATGGTCTCAACCAAGTTCTCGATTCGTCGACCGCTCCTGAAACACAACATCATATGGGGAGAAAATAGCATTGCAGTTGAAGTCCTTTGTGATCATACTAATAGAGAAAAGATTGAAAGGACTTTGAGGAACATGTGCCACAAAAGGTGGGCAAATACAAAAATTTAAGGAGCAGGTGTCAAATCCCACAATAGGGATAGTGGATTTGTCAGCAACGGTAATGGTTGTGGGGCCAGTATACCGACGGTACGTAGATAACATACCTGCATCACCAATGAGATGATCGGAAGCACTTAAATCAAGCATCCAGGCAGGTGGGCGACCGGTATGAGCAACAAAAGCCAAAGAAGAACCAGGTAACGAAGCGGCCCGATGAGTATGTATAAGTCGAAGTTCATCCATGGAGAGGTCCAAGGTGTGAGGGAGATCAGAAGTTGACGGGGGAACCATTGGTGACAGCAGTCTGAACTTGCTGAGGTGGCTGATTCGGGCGTCCATGAAGAACCCAACACCGATCGATGAGATGGTCGAGCCTGCCACAGTGCTGACATAACGGACAAGTACGGCCCTCATCACGGCCACATCCACGAGCACCTTAAAAACAACCACTGCCACAGCCCACGAGGGCAGTGGGATCTGTAGTGTGAGTAGGTGGGGGAAATTACCAATTGAGTTTTTCCAAGGCGGTGATAAACCAATGGAATCTCAAGAGAGGAGGGGTTGGCCCGCATCTATGTGGCAGTTGTTGCATATTCGGGATCAAGGCAATGGAGAAGGCTGAAGAGACATAACTGGACTCGTTGGAACGATGTTGCCTCTGGTGTTTGAGGAAGGGGTCACAGCTCAAGTAGCTCATCACGGAGGGCTTTCCACTCGATGAAATAGGTCGGAAACGAACGGTGGTGCTGGTGGATAATAACAGGCGGTAAAGAACGTCTGACACCCGAGCCAGATTATTTGTTTCGAAATACATGAGGGTTATGGAATCCCAGAATTCTTTAACCGTGTTTGTCGTCCGAGTGACATCTTTAACGGATCGGTCCATTGAATTGAAAGTAAAGCAAAAATTTTGTTGTCGACAAGCTTCCACACCCTGTACTTCGGATCTGACTGAGGTGGGGAGAGAGTATCTAGGTGTGAGTCGAGGTCCATGTCGGTGAGAGACATAAGGATCGTCTTCCACCAGACAAAGAAGTTCGATGAATCAAGGCGCTCACCAACAATGCGAGTCGAGGCGGTGATCAACTGAGGAAGGACGGAGGATTATGCCATTGGGAGAAGAATAGAGAGAGCCTTGCAGGGACAAGAACTGCAAGCCCGCTAGGAGGTGCAAGGGAACCACGCAAACGGGGCCGGTCGACGGAGCGCCGGAGAAGCGGGACCGAATGATGGTGCACCGAGAGAGCCGCAGAGGAGCCACGCGGGCTGACGACGGGGTGCAGCAGAGGAGGGCCCGTCGAAGAGGGGCATGGGATAGCCGTAGGAGGCGCCAGTGTGGAGGGGGGGCTTCCACAGAAAGAGGCCGATGCACATGCGGGATGGCAGGAGGCGGAGCTTCCGCAGAAGGCCGACGACTGGAGGGCGAGGGGGTTGCCTTGCGTAGGGAGAGGCCGACGCACTGAGGGCCATCGCGCAAGAGGCGGAGGGAGGGGACCGTTGAGCTGAGGGTTAGCGCGCAGGAGGCGGAAGGCTGGAAGAGGGTCGATCAGCATGGTCCGACGGGACTGGTCGGGGAGGAGAGTCGGTCGCAAGGAGGACGGCGACGGAAGGCAGGACTTCCGCGAGAGGGAGAGGCTGACGTCAGAAGGGAGACGGCGTCGCGCGTAGGAAGGTGGAGGGTCGTCAGGTGTCACGCGCAGGGAGGCGGAGGGCCGTCGAGCGTCGCGCGCAGGGAGGGTTCCACCATGAGGGTTCCGCCGGGAGGGTTCCGCCAAGAGGGAGACGCCGGGAGGGAGCCGTTGGGGGTCGTCGAGCAGTGGACGGGAGAGGCCAGTGACGGGAGGCTTCCGTGCGGGAGGGTCGGCGAGGGCGCAGGGCTAGCGGGGCCTGTCGATGGGGGTCGTCGGGAAAACCGCAGAGGAGCCGGAGGGCCGCAGGCGGGAGGAGTTGTGGACGCGAGGAGCCGCAGGTGGGCGGGCCACCATCGGGGAGGAACCATGCTGGAGGGCCGCAGGCGGAGCGCAGCGGATGGGATGGAGGGAAAAAATTTATCGGGAGTCTCCCTTTGATACCATGTAAGTTTATACAATTCCCTATATCAATGAGGTGGAGAGATTCTTTTATAGATAGATGGGACTAATTACAAGTCGAAAGAATCCGATGTGGGACTCAAAAATACACTTAACCCAGTAAATACAATTAATCGGGTCTAACAATAATGTTATTTGAGTTGTAGTTGATCACGTTACAAAGTCAGCACATTTCATTGTAATCAAAGAATATTTCTCTCTTGATCAGCTTTACAAGATTTACATTAAGTGGTAAGGTTGCATAGGGTACCACATTCTATTTTATCTGATTGGGATCTGAGGTTTACCTTGAAGTTCTGAAAAAGTTTTCAACAAGCTTTGAATATAGAGTTGAACTTGCATATCATCCTCAGATAGATAGTCAGTCTGAAAGAACCATTCAAACCCCTAGAAGATATGTTGAGAGCATGTTATATGGATTTGAAAGGGGATCAACACCTTTCTTTGGTCGAGTTTTCCTAAAACAATAGGTTTCACTCAAAACCTTCAAATGGTTCCTTATGAAGCCCTCTATAGCAGGAAGTGCAGAACTACAGTGAGTTGGGATTAAGTTGGAGAACAAAAGCAAATGGGACCTGAGTTGGATGAGGAAATGACATAAAAGGTTAGAGACATTCAGCAGCACATCAGGGCAGCTCGGAGTCAACAGAAAAGTTATGTTTACAATCGTCGGCGAGATTTAGAATTGGAAGTTGATGACAAGGTATTTCTACGAATATCTCCTTGGAAGAAGGTGATGATATTTGGAAAGAATGGTAAGTTGAGCCCTGGATATATCGATCTCTTCGAAATTCTTGATCATATCGGGACAATTGTTTATCATTTGGCACTTCTACCGAATCTCTCTCAAGTACACGATGTGTTCCATATAAAGTGCATACCTGATCCTCCACATGTACTTACCTCAAGGGTCGTACCACTGGACCATGGTCTCTCTCATGAGGAACAACCAATTGAGATTCTGGATTGAAGAGAGAAAGTGTTGCGGAACAAGACCACTCACCTGATCAAAGTTTTGTGGCGAAACCATAAATTTGAGGATGTTACGTGGAAACTCGAGGACGTGATGAGGCAGAAGTATCCTTAGTTTGTATCAAAATAACCGAATTTCGAGAGCAAAATTTTTATAAGGAAGAATGTAACACCTCAAGATTTTGTGATATGTTTCTCTTTAAATAAGTTTGATGTCTTTGATAGCGTGTTTTACACACAACACCAAGATTAAACAAACTGTGATATAATATTGAAAAATTATTATTAAATGTGACAGGTATCGACTAACAGTTGGATTGATGGTTATGAATAAAACAAACTAAATTATGAAAAAGTATTGTTTACACATGTAAAAAATGAATTCATTGGTTATCAATTGGCCAGAAATGAAAATAAAAGCATTTAAAAATAAAGAAATGTTTTTCTGAAAAAACTGTTTTTATGCACGCAATGTGTTTTTATCTTAATAAATTATATGAATCACTATTGATGAATGATTTTAATGAAATGTTTAGATAATATATTCAATCAGATATTGTTATGACCAAAAGGGACCTAGATACCCTGAGAGGGTGAATCGGGATATGGATGTTCTTTTCAAAAATTATTCTTGTCCCACTGGATCTTGACCTCTTTATTACAAGGGTCACTTTGTTTGCACTTAAGTGTTAACGTTGATCCTATTCTTTCCTTCGTTATCTAATGATGATACTTTGAATGTGATGTAGGAAAGCACAAACACAAGCACACAGATTTTTACTTGGTTCACCCTCACTGGGCTACATCCAAGGAGCATACAACAGCGATGTGCCGATGTACCAAATCCACTAAAGCTCATTGCCAACTTTACAATGTTCGGACTAGATCACTTCTATGTCCAAGCTCATTGCCTTTACAATGTTTTGGGTTAGCTCACTGCTCTCCCAAGAGTCACTCCCTATTTCTCTCTCTCTTGGGTTCACTGTCGGTAGAAAGGATCACCTTCTTGCTCTTCCTTTGCTCACTGCTCTGAAAAAGATCCACTCACAGTTTATAGACTTGTAGATCTCTTCATTATCACAAATGAATGCATCTTCATCTGTATGTAGATGCTCTGTTGAAGTTCCACTTTCACCCACAGATGAATCTCACTTTGCACCGGAGGTACCGGGCAATCTTCCAATTTTCGTGCAGCCCTAGAAGGACCGGCATGCTTCTCTAAGCCTGGCGCGATTCTTTATGCCTGGCGCGCAAGTGTCACCTAACTACTTGCGCGGCTGTAAGAACCCGGTTCTTATTCTTGAGGTACGGGTTTCTTCTTTTCTCTTTTTCTGGAGTGTTTTTGAGAAAATAAGGAAAATGGGGAAAATCACAAATTTTGTGGGTACACGCCGTGTACTTTTTCACACGTCGTGTACTTTGGTCGTGTGGGATGAGTACACAGGGTGTGTAGCCATGCTGGCGATGAAAGGTGTAAAAACCGACTACACGCCGTGTAGTTTGTATTTACACGCCGTGTAGTTAGTCGGCAGGCGAATAGTAAGGCGGTGGAAGCAGCCGCCAACTGAGCGACAGTACATGCCGTGTATTCGGGAATACACGCCGTGTACACATGTTGACGGATGAACAGTGCGGCGGTGGGAAAAGTAGCCGCCAGAGGAACAGTTAAATGAGAAAAGTACACGTCGTGTAGTCATTAGTACACACCGTGTAGTTTGTTTTCTTGGCTTAAATCGGGCAGTAGCCTCCTCTGTTCACAGAGGAAGCTTAGAACCGGAGGGGAGCTCGGGAGGACGGCCGAACCTTGGAGGATCAACCGATCGTGCACCGGGAATCCGATCCCGCTTCCGTCGATCACGTTGAAACCGCACGGGTAAGCTCTTCCTTCTCCTTAAGTCGTTCTTACCAATTCTTTCCCGAGAGAAAGTTATTTATGTTTGAACAGGATTTCTTTTACCTCAGATCTACGTCGTTCTTGGACGATTCGAGGAGCGTCGTTCGCGTATACCGATCAGGGGCGATCGATGTAGGTGGCTTGGTGTTTAAATTCCAATTGTTGTGCGTTTTTGTGTACCGTTGAGCTACAAACTCATGTTGGGGTGTCGTGTGGCTGAGGCCTTGGCTGTTTTGAATACCTAGAATTGTATAGGTAATTAAATGTGATAATAAATTGCTGTTTGGGATCGCTGCTTGGATCCAGGACCACCCCGGGGGTGCGTTCCTCTGTTTAGCCGTTTGGCCAGGATACCCGAAGGTATGCCATGTTTATATTGTGCATTACTTTTGCCTTGAGAGGAATTGTGTATAAATTGCATGTTTATGCTTTGGGCTCGGCCCGGTTACTTGCGTCTGAGGGCTGTGTTCTTTTTAGGCTGAGGGCATGGTTTGTTTAGCCTGAGGGCAAGGTACTGCTTAGCCTGAGGGCAACGTTCTATTCCGCCTGAGGGCAACGCTCTTTCTGCCTGAGGGCAGTGACTTCTGTGCCTGAGGGCAACACTTCGTACGCCTGAAGGCAATATCTGTTGTGTCTGAGGACAGTTACCTGAGGGTTTTGTTTCTGTTTACCTGAGGGTAAGAGTTGACATGTCTGAGGACACTGACTATCTACTTAGAACATTCACCGAGGTGATGTCTTATATTAAATGGATTAAATGAATATTAAAATGGCAATATAACTGGTAAAGTTAGTTACTTTTGAGTACTGCTTAGTTTATTGCATTTTACTACTGCACACTGTTGTTGCATATTTTCACACAGTTGGGCACGGGCCTTTGGTGGGTGCCTACTGGGATTTATTTCTCACACCCTATTTGGGTCATGTCTTCGGCCCAAACAGATTACGTTTCTGCAGGTGTTGATAGGGGCAAGGGTCCCTATACAGGTACATGATTGTAGCAGAGGAGTAGGAGAGCATGGGCCCGAGCTTAGGTCTGCGATGTTGCTGCGTTCTGTCTACTCTGCCTGTTTTGCTTTACTGTACCTTGTTCCTGGAGCTATATTGTATTGTGTTGTATTGTTGTGTAACATGTTCTGACTGTTTTCTTAGAATCATCATTGTCTATATGACTGTTGGTTGTCTTTTACTGCAGTTGTTCACTTTAAATGTGTATGGTTTATTGCTTCCGCTGTTGTTGTATGTTTGTATATTTTATTCCGCTGCGCTACACTTTGACAAATGAGGGCATAGTTTCCCCACTATCAGACCTGGGCCCTCGCTGCTAGTCGGAAGCCTCTGGCATTTGGAAAAATGCGCTTGAGGTCGTGTGACCAACCGGGTTCGGGGCACCCGTTGAGTGGCACCCGGGCCCGGGACGTTACAGCGGCACTCCCTTCGCCAACTCAGAACTCGGGCGACTCACACTCTTTTACGCTCAAACCAATATTGGCGTGCAACTATCAACTGGTGCGCAACTTCTGAATATCTTTATACTTGCGCGCTCAAACCACCACTTGCGCGCCCAAACCACCTGCGCGACTGGAACTCGAATTTTCTCTAAGTGTTGAGCTTCCTCGAAAAATGAGGAGGGGTAGCCCTCTATTTATACGCATTTTGGGCACACTGAGCGTCGCGCGCCAGTCTCCTCCCGGCGTGCAAGTCCAGCCGCCTAAGCCTTTGTCGCCCTAGTCACCTTACGCGCCCAAACCAAAACATGGGCGTCTCTCTTTCATTTGTCATATTTTGATGTTCTGATCTTGAAAAGTATATGGCGCGCAACTTTCCAAGCCTCCACAACTCTGGCGCGCAAGTCCCTTTGCCAAAAACACTTTTCTCCATTTGACGATTTTGAGGCCCAAAAATTTAGCAAACACTGGAAAACGACGCCACATTGTATCTGCTCTTTTTGTACCGCCTCCAGATCGTTCATTCCTTTGTCGAGGTTCTTCAATCAATCATGGATTGTTGACAACATCTCTTGAACTCGACAACTCGCCATGCAAACCCTCCTTTGTCAACAATTTGAACATCTTGGTCTGTTTTGTCAACAAACACAGCATGGAGGTCCACTTTGTCAACAAACACAATCACCTCAAAAATGATTCAATGATACCTTGAGGGATTTTTGCCCAACAGATATTTTAACATTCAATTTAATTGTTATTATTAGGCAAGGAATGAAAATAAATTCAGTTTTATGCTTAAAAATGCATTTTTCTAATAACGGTTTTCGTTGTGCTTTACACGCTTATTTTAAAATGAATTTATATCATTTATAGGAATTAAATTTGATAAAATGGTTTACATATTTGGAATCAGCATGTCCAAATTTAGTAATAAGGCCACCCATTTTTTGTTATCATGAATAGTAATCGAGGAAAAAAATCATTATTACAGTAAAGATTAAAAAGGTTAACGCTCCACGAAGCGATGTGATTTGTTTTTCATTTCCTTTTCGTATGGCTGGTCATAATGATAGATTTAATAAATATATATGATATTTAAGATATAATGATGATTCTGTAAATATGAATTATTATTTACCTTTCTTTCATTTCATCCATCAAAAAGTGGAAACATCACTCGTGCATACGTATGGACTACCGTCTTCACGAAGTGATGCAATTCATTTTTTGTCACCATTTTATATGAATGATTATAAAAATGTATATAATGAATAAATATGATAGTTATGACATGATTAAGATTTTAAAGATAATTAAACCATGACCAAGGTGCAAGGATCGGAACCATCGAACCGAAACATGCATAGAAAAAGGACCAGTTTTCACCTGAATGTTCATTTTAATGAAGAAATGTTAATAAAGGAATAATTGAAAATTATAAAGGAATGATACATGGTAAGTTATGTATGAGTATGGTCCTGGAATAGATGTATAATAAATCTATATTTATTATACAGGAGGTTTGAACGCGTACAAAGCAAGACGGGGCTTGAGGTAAGGGTTTATGTTACAATCTTATTTCTTTTCGGGATTGTCTATGTCAAACTTGCAATGAGGAAAATTATATGATCTTTATCCTTTAAACTGCATCAATTTTTTTCTTCTTTAGCTATTTCTAGGATTTCCATGGTTTCCTTTCATTCTTCTCTCTTGGATACATAAAACGATTGAGAAAATATTTTTAAGAAATGTCGATCTCATTTCCTCTTTGGCCGACGAACTTTTTCTTTCATATCCATGTTCTTTAAAATGTTTCCAATAATGTTTTTTTCTATGATCAAATGATTATTTAAAGTCATTTTCAACCATATTTGACTTTCTTTTCAAAATTTTAAAAGGAATTTTATTGTCGTTTTTCGAACGAGATGCGTTTTGACTTATTACCAAAAGCGTGAAAAAAAATCTTTGTTTTAACGTTTAATGCATGAACGGCTTCTCCCGGTGTCATGATCATTCTTTGATTTGAAGTTTCATTTACAAGTTTTCACGGTTATTTTCAAAAAAAATCTCAATATTTTGGAAATTTTTAGTTTTAAAAATACCAAAGGAAAAGAATATTTTCTCATGTTTTCAAAGAAATGTCCAAATGCTCTTTTAAAGGTATATTTCATCTATGTCGACATCCATGTTCTTTCTCTTGATGACTTATGATTATGTGATGATGAAATGTTTATGAAACCTGTTTCTTTTTCACAGGTTATGCTATGATGAATTGATGAATATTTTTATAATCTTGTGACATACATATATATGGTTTTCATTATGTGACGAGTGGGTCCGTTAAAACTCTCAAATGCATTGGATAATGATTGATATCTTATAAGATAATATTGACTGTAATGAGGAGTGAACAAATTCAGGTAAGGGATTATCCACTATGATAATCTTGGAAGTGAACTTTGACTAAAGAAATGATGGAATGGGGAGTAAACTCAATCCACTATGGGACTTTGTCCACTATATAAGGCCGATTACATCCATTATGAAACTTTGTCCACTGTGATAGTATTGGAAGTGAACCTTGACTAATTAAATGATTTTCTATGCTTATGATTGTACCACAAATCCTATGACATGTTCTTATGCTTATGATATGCTCTCATAGGTCAAAATTGATTAATGACGATTTCTCGCTCTTATGACTCGTGTCTTTTGAAATGGTAAAGCTTTATGTCAAGACTCGTGATTTATCAGCTATGACTGGTTGGATATGAACTTTGTAAGTTATAATCATGATCTCATACCGTGTATCTTATGTTTGCATATGATCATCGATTGATATCTCTCATATTTACCCATACTGAGCATCTAAGCTCGTTGTTTCTTATGTTTCCATTTTCCTCGGGTTACAAAGAAAGGTTTTAAGAAATGTTTAAGAATTGTGTTATGAGAGAAGAACTTTGCAGGAGATATTGAAGATCTTTTATGAAATAAGTTGATTATGTATCTAATCTCCAAAGATACTAAACATTTACAGTCCTCGTGTACTATTGTAAAATGTATTGAATATTCGTCTAAAACAATGCAATATTTATGTATGTTATGCTCGGGTCGCCTCACAGCACAACTTGGGATGTCGCGGCATAATTTATATCCTGCGGACATAACTGCTACAACTACTTCCAAAACTCCTTCAGCATCTCATGGTGACTGGCTCTTTATATAAGCCCTTGAGGACACTTCTCGAGTGATCAAGCATTACCTCATACGTTACAAAACGTACAAGTTGATATTGCGGTTACAAAACGTATGAGTTAAGACATGCGGTTACAAAACCTTTTTTTAACCCATGCCAACATGCATTATGATTCTCCATAAGTTATATATTCATGATAGCCAGTGTGTGTGATAGTTCGAACGTACAGCTTTTGATAATTCATGCATATATCGTCTGGTTAGTCTATATTTGGCAGCGCTGCAAAGGCCCGAGGGTCACACTTTTTGCTTGATTAAATAGGGATTGAGTTTTATGAAACTTAGGGTTTCTCTAAAAGTGTTTGAGTTTATCCAAAACGATTTTTGAATGTATATTCACAGAGTATTACATATGATGTAATGCATATTGAAGTTGATGATAGGTTTCCAAGAGTTTTGAAAATATCTTAAAGAAGTTTTAGATATGTTTTCACAAGTTATTGTATATGATACAATATAAGATGAAATGACATTGTGTGTCTTTAGTACAAGTGGGAGATTGATGGAGATATGTCTTAAAGTCGATATAAATCATGTGATGTTTTTTATTATAACGTATTGTATTATATGAGCATGTCATGTTGCGGAATCGTCGGGAGACACAACGACAGAATCGAAAAAACGAAAGAAAGAAAGCAAATAAGGACACAACGATTTACGTGGTTCGGGAAAAATCCCTACGTCCACGGGAGAGGCAGAATTCACTATGTCGGGAGCAACAAATTACAGAGGATTTTCAGTAGTAAAACCCTAGCCCGAAATGGGCTACATATGAAGAAGACGGTCCATTGTTCCGAATAGTAAGTCCGCGTTGCTACAGTGATCGGCGGCCAACTTTGTCAAAAGCGCTACAGTGACTGCCGGCTGGAAGTCAAAAGTGCTACAGTGAAGTTGACTCCGAAGTCCGCACCGCTACAGTGTCTGTCGGTGTCGGAGGGTCAGCTCTGCTGCAGTGGTCAGCATTACTACAGTGGCCAAAAAATTGGGTCGGGAGCCTTCGGCCCCCGGACCCCCAGAGCAGGGGCGCGTTGCCCCCTGCAACCCCCAACGAGCTCACCGCGGAGCTCAACCCGCAACAGTTGCGGGCCACAAGCATTCGACCCAACCGGATCGGGCAACACCAATCCAACATGTCATAGGGTGCGACATGCATGAAATCAAGACCTTGTATAAGTATATTGTACGGCATGATATTGAGATATCATGCCGTTGCTTAAGCATATTGTATTATACAATAAGTCAATATCAAAAGTGTCATGATATGGGTATGAGTAGTATCTTACAATCCATTAGGCAGTCAAACGTTAAGTGTTAAGGTACAAGTAATCTTCAACGTAAGGCTATCATTGATTATAAACGTTACATAAAAAAGAAACATATGGGAGATTAACACACTTAAATGTTAAGTTAATGGCCAAAGGGGTAACAAACGGTGTAACTGCATGCATTACTCAAGTGTTACATAACGTTCGAGTAGATACATAAAAGACTCAGGGAGTATCCCTGAGGCCTACATAAAGAAGGCTAAGCCATGAGATTGGTGATCAATCTCAACTCGTGTGTGGTTCCTATTGATTCTCCTGAAGCTTCCTTCTCCTTCCTTTGTCACCCAACACAGATTAGCATACCCTGGTCATAAGGAGGATCCTGCCAAAGTTTTGGGTGATCCGTTAGCCCATGGATAAGAGGAAAGAACCCGTCGGTTCCTTCTCAATAATCTTCATCAAAGTCATGTTTGAAGACAGGAGATTTGCCCAAAATTGGTGTAAAGTGCACATGTTCTTCATTTTACAATATACATGGTTTCAATTTCAAAGCATAGTAATCTTGGTTTGTGGTTTCTTCAGTCATTCATTGCATGAATGATGACGAAGGCGTGTAAACGTGAAGATAATGATGGAGTCGGAGCATCAGGATCGAGCTGTTGTCCATGATTCTCTTCATGAAGTTGCTGCTCACGCACCAACAATTGGAGACACTACCTATGTGGCACCAGCCAAAGACTCTTCTCACGCTCCATCACTAAAAGTTGTTGTCTGCATTCCGCTGACTCCCCATAACGTGTCATGACTCCCATCGGAGGCTAAGCATATTGTTGTTCATATTCCACTACACTGATTCAGAAAGACATAAGAGCCAAAGTTGGAAAGCGACAATCACCTGAATAACAAAAAAAAAGATAAAAAGAACCCGGTGAAATGGTGATTTTTAATACAATGAATATTGAATGAAGGCAAAAGATTTAACTCATACTCAAAACAATTATTGGAAGCATCCTACCCAGATCAAAGGTTCTACGTCAACACAGCCAACAAACTTACTTCAAGGTTGTCTCCCTTATGAAACATGTATCATCACACCTTTCCATTCTACCCAGATGGTCCTATTTATCCAAATAGGACTCAGAGAAGAGTCCTTTTCAAGCCGGTGTGAATGATTAGCATCGAACCCAAGCAACTCAGGCGCTACAAGCCAAACATGCATGTGCATTATTTTGAGTTTTGTGTGTTTTATTTTATTTTCATTTCATTAAGTGTTTTTTTTTCTTTTGACTAGGTATTTTGGTTCCTTTTGAATATTGATCGGGACTTCATTTCTTTTTGGTTGGGACTTTTATTATTTTTTCTATTTTGACCAATTTTGGGTATTTATGATGTATTTGTAGTCTATTATTTTTCCTTCTGACCAAAGGGGTTTTGGGTATATATACCCCCCTAAGGACCAGTTGGGAAGAATATTGAATATTATTGAATTTTGTCATTGACATATTTTGAAATTTGTTCTCATTGTGTTCTCCATCGATTCCTCGTGAGGATCAAGTTTGCTTCCCACTTCCCTACATCACAGAGCCATGGTAAAACCTCCGTTTTTCTCGACGCTTTCTCTCTCTCTCCAAGTGTGCAAGCCCCGATTTGATATGGGTATTGACTAGATCTATCCTACCCCCTTTTTCTTTTGTTTAAATTTAGGTTGGAGGCCTTAGGGTTATTTTATAATGAAATATAAAGATGAAAAAACATTCACGTTCGACGTGGGACACAGACTCCAACACTCCCACTCGAGCTAGATCTACTCAACTTTGATACATAAAGAAAACAAACCAAAGCAAAGAAAAACAAAGCAAACAATAAACACTGCACACTCCCCCTCAAACTGGACTTACCCAACTTCATTACAAAACAAGGCGAAACAAAAGAAAAAATCATCTGTGCTCGCAGCTCCCCCTCGAGATGAAAATGATAGATGATGAAAGACATCGCTGAAAAAGCCGGATTACATCAGTGTCGCAGCAAGTTGTCGAGGCGTAGCAAAGGAACCGCGCAAGCGGGGCCGGTCGACGGGGCGTCAAGAAAACCGCACAAGCGGGGGAGATCCATCCGATGAGCGCTGGAGATCGACGATGATTTGTTGCGAAAGCGAGCCGTCGTAGGAGGCCACTCAGGAGAGGTAGGGTTAGATAACCCCCTCTGATACCATGTAAAATGATAAAGAGAGGTTAAACCAATACCCAAGAAACCTTTGTAAGGGAGGCATTGGGGTTATTTTATAATGAAATATAAAGATGACAAAATACTCACGTCCGATGTGGAACACAAACTCCAACAATTCTCATTCAAGAGTGTAGATGGCGAATTCCCCTTACCTCAAGGTGACGCGGAGACATTCTTTTATAGATGGGTAAAATAGATTACACGGTGGAGTATTCCTATGTGGGACTCGGAAATACCCTTTATAATAAAACAGGGTTCAACACTCCCCCTCAAGCCGGACATGTCCAGCTTGGACCAAGAGTCCCATAAAAGAAAGACGACATCGAACAAGACCATACACACTCTCCCTCAAGCTGGGTCGTTGATACTGTGGATACCCAGCTTGGTACTGAGAGAGTTTAGACGAGCTCCCGGGAGACCTTTGGTGAAGATGTCGGTAAGCTGATCTGTCGTCGATATGTGGCCGAAACTGACATGGTGTTGCTCGAGGTAATGACGAAGAAAGTGGCAGTCCACCTTGATATGTTTCGTTTGTTCATGAAAGACGGGATTAAAAACAATCTTTGTGGTTGCCTGATTGTCACACCAGATATGAGCAGACGTCTGCGGTGGAAAGCCAAACTCGTGTAGGAGATGACGAAGCCAAAGATCTCAGTAGTGACCGTGGTCATTGCACAGTATTCAAACTCCGCACTAGATCTGGAGATAACAGTTTGTTTCTTGTTGCGCCAAGAGATGAGGTTACCTGCCAAGTTTACAGCAAACTCAGAAGTAGACTTCCGGGTAGCAAGCCAACCAGCATAGTCAGCATCTCAGAAAGCCTCAACATTCAGATGATCGTGATATGAGTACCGAAAACCACGGGCAGGGTCTTTCTTGATGTATTTGGCAATACGGAGGATAGCATCCCACTGAGATTTGGTCGGATGCTCCATGAATTGACTAACTTTACCAACAGCGCGGGCAATGTCCGGACATGCCATGGTGAGATAATTGAGTTTTCCCACAAGACGACAGTAACTCTCTGGGTGAGAATTGAGTTTCGTGTTGTTATAGAGAGACTGTTCCCCAAGCTCAAGAGAAGTGTCAACGGCAGTTGCCTGAGTCAAACCAGCATCCTGCAAGATATCCAAAGCATATTTTCGTTGGCAAAGGAAGATGGTGTTCGTAGAACGGGAGACCTCAATGTCAAGAAAGTATGTTAGTGGACCGAGATCTTTGGTGTGAAAGTGGTGGTGTATATGCCCCTTGCGTTGGGTGATTCCAGTTGAGTCGCTCTCAGTGATGGTGATATCATCAACATATACCACTAGCAGAATGCAACCGGAGGACGTCGTACGGTAAAAGACAGTGTGGTCCTTCATACTTCGAGAGAGCCCAAATGTAGTGACGACGGTGCTGAATCGGCCAAACCAAGCACGAGGAGACTGTTTGAGGCCATTTAGAGAGCGAAAAAGTCGACAGACATAGGAGTCGGCTCCGGAGGCACGAAATCCTGGGGGTTGCTGCAGATACACCTCTTCTTCAAGAAAACCATGGAGAAATGCATTCTTGACATCAGGTTGATAAATGGGTCAATGATAATGATGAAGGGGTCAATGATGATGAGTGACCAAGGAGATAGATAATCGGACAGATATCATCTTTGTAACCGGAGAGAAGGTATCAAAATAATAGATACCATATGTCTGAGCAAAGCCCTTCGCCACAAGTCTGGCTTTGAGGCGATGAAAAGTGTCATCTGCATTGAGGCGGATAGTATAAATCCATTTGTTGTTGACTGCCTGTTTGTCTACCGAAAGGGGGACCAGATCCCATGTGTGATTGTCGTCCAGAGCCTGCAATTCATCCACCATGGCTTGAAGCCACCCATGGTGAGATTTGGCATCGCCAACTGTGCGGGGAATAAATATCGTCTCCAGAACGAAAAGACCCTTGTATGAGGATGTATACAGAGGAGTATTCTGGCAAGAACGAGTACTTTTTCGTAGTGAAATGGGCAAGTCGTATGGAGCCGAAGCAGGAGCATCGGACGAATCTGGGACGATGGTGTCCTAGGCCTGGACGGGGGATACAGTCGACGGGCAGTGAGAGTAGACAGTGCCAAACCGGTGACCAACAGAGCGGGGCACCGGAAGTGGGTGAATGATGAGACGAAGACAATCGTCGATGGTGGTGTCTAGATAGGGAGAGAGAAGAGTGAAATGAGAGCTCTCAACAAACGATACATCAGCAGAGATGATATACCATCATAAGTTGGGAGAGAAGCATCGGTATCCGTGCTGAGTGCGGGGATATCCGAGGAATATGCAACAGAGGGATTTGGGAGAAAGTTCGGAGAGGTTGGAACGAGTGTCCAGAACATAACACAGACACCCAAACACACAGAGTGGAATTGAGTGAGGGAGAGAGCAGAACAGAGACTGAAAAGAAGTCTCCCCCTGAAGGATAGAAGAAGGGTTGAGGAGGTAGGTAGCAGTCAGGATGGCATCGCCCCAAAAAAGGAAATGCACCTTCATATGAAATAGGAGGGCACGAGCAGTCTCCAGAATATGGCGATGTTTCCGCTCAACCACTCCATTTTGCTGAGCTATATCAGGGCAGGATGTCTGATGTATGATGTCTTTATCCTTGAGAAACTGCTGAAAGGAAGTGGATAAATATTTTCATCCACTATCGAAGCGGATACATTTAAGGGAGGTGGAGAACTGAGTATGAATTTCATTATAAAATGTCCGAAAAGTAGAAAAAATTTCAGACCGATCACGAAGAAGGTAAAGTCATGTCATGCGTAAGTAGTCATCAATAAAGGATATATAATAATTGTACCCGGACTAGCTAGGAACCCTGTGAGGACCTCATACATCGGAATGAACAAGGTCGAAAGGATTTGTTGCAGGCGGTTCCAGTCGATGAACATACGTCACTCAATCATAATTAGTAAACTTGCAGGACTCACAATGGAAGGAAATGTGGGAGCTGAATTGGGAGCAAAGCTTATGGAGGACGGAAGCTGGTGGATGACCAAGGCAAAAATGTAAGTCAATGACATAGGCCGAGGTGGATGAGCAAGCAAGAAATGGTGGGGTATCGAACATGTAGACCCCATTCCGAAGATGACCTCGACCAAGTTCCTGATTCCCCGTCCGCTCCTGAAAAACAACACCAGAAGATGTAAAAATAGCAACAAAATTTAAGTCTTTGGTGAGTTTGCTGATGGAGATAAGATAAAACGGACTGTGAGGAACATGAGCGACAGAAGCCAGGTGAATAGACGGGATCAAGAGGCATGTGTCAAATCCGGCAATGGGGATTGTTGATCTATTAGCAAAAGTAATTGTAGAGGCACCAGTGTACGGATGATAGGTAGTGAACATACCGGAGTCCCCTGTGAGATGTTCTGACGCACCAGAGTCAAGCATCCAAGTTGTCGGTCGATGAGATACATAGGCGGTAGAACCATCAGTCTGAGCAATGGGGGTTAGGCAAGAGGATGGTGGCACAGCAGCCCGATAAGATTGTATAAATGAAATCTCCTCCTTCGAGAGCGTCAGTCTGTAACGGGTACTGGATGAAGGGGGACCGCCTTGTGGGAGAACCGGTGACGGAGCATGGGACAGCTGCTTAGGCGAGCGCACAGATGCAGGGATGAAGCGTGGGGCTGCCGCGCGAGAAGGCCAACAATAGCGGTGAGGGGGCGGCCTTGTAAGAAAGTCGGCAACCGGAGGTGGTGCCGAAGGGCCACGGGCGGAAGAGCCAACCATTTGAGGGGTTGGTGGGCCGAGAAGCGTCGAGCGACAGCGGGCCGGGAATCACCGAGGAGGCCAGGGGTTACCAAGGAGGGTGGGGGCCAGGAGACAGCGTCGAAAGCGGATCCAGAAAGTGCCGAGGAGGGCGGCGCCGGGATGCCGTGTCGGAGGCGGACCGGGGAGCGCCGAGGAGGGCGGGGAACCGGGAGACCGCGTCGAAGGAGGTGGCCAGGAGCGCCGAGGAGGACGGGTGTCACGACCCGCCCTCAATAGGCCCCGGGGTGGCGACCAGCACCAAAGGTATAAAAATCTCACAAAAATAAAATGGGAGGCATTGCCCTTTTTATAGTAACCAAGATCGGAGGATAAGACGTATCAACCTCAAACAAATCCAAGACACATATAAATATAAAAAAACCAAAATCCACCCAACATGCACGTTCAAAGTAAAACTGCTAGAAATACAAAAAAAAACTCCAAAGTACCAAAATAAAACTAGGCTGCGACACAGCAACCGTCCCCAACGTCCGAACTAGTAAGGTCCAGCACGGTCCGCGTAATCTCCCTAAAAACCTGAAAACAGTTTTATATACGTAGGGTGAGCATACAAGTATACTCAGTAGGTAAAAACCAAAGTCACCCGTGCACAAGTGGGAGAAGCATACTAATGCCCCTGTGAGAAAACAATAGAAACTCAAAAGCACCTAACAAGGTATACTATCCACCCCAACCTCACCAAAGCACACTTACCAAATAACGCAAGTCAAGTAAAGTAGTAAGCACACCGATATTTGGGTACCTCGCACCACTTCACACTGGTTAACTGCTCATCTCTAACAGCGAACGTCCTGACACTACCACGCTCTTCCACAAGCCCCACGGTCACAACCTACCCGCACACACTTGGGCCACATACCACATCCCGCCCGCAAACACCTGGGTCACAACCACATCACATCCTGCCCGCAGACACCTGGGCCACAAAACCACAACCTCATCCCAAAGACACCTGGAAAAGTACGACATATCTCATCCCCAAGACACCTGGGAAGCACACCTCGCCCGCAAACACCTGGGCCTCACAACACCACCACAATCTGCTCGAAGAGTCTAGGGCTACCAATGCCTAAAAGAGGAAGCAGAGAAGAGTCAATAACCAGTCATACATCCTCCCACCGGGATGTTGGGAAAAGACACTCTCCCCCATAACAATGGGGGTGTTGGCACGTAGTGCTCAACACGGGTTGGATGCGTATAGAAATCACAAAGAACTACAAGTATATATATAGGTACCAAACACTCAGCCTAACCTATGGGTTTTCAAAACAAACCAACCCACACAAAACTACATTTACTGCTATGTCTAAAAGCACAACCGCACAAACAGCCGTAAACCCAATTCATAACCCTCAACTAATTCATTTAACCAATTGTCATTCTTTATTTAACAAACCATCTGTTCATTTCATCTCTACCCGGGCAACTACCAAACACAGCAGAAGCAACATCCACACAGTTAGCCATAACACAACAAGGACCAAGTTAAAACAACCCACTGCACACTCCCCTTTCTTGAACACCCATCCAACAACTGTCATCATTATTCTTCAAAGTCATGTCGCCATGTCCTTCCTCCCAACAAGCAGACCTCCAACACACCTCATCACAACCACACTCGGCAGCACCGCTGCATAACAACACCACACCCAGTAACATAAACATAGCACAACCCGAAACTGCAGCCCCGCTGCCCAACCACTGCCCAGATGTACCCATCCAACAACTGTCATCATTATTCTTCAAAGTCATGTTGCCATGTCCTTCCTCCCAACAAGCAGACCTCCAACACACCTCATCACAACCACACTCGGCAGCACCGCTGCATAACAACACCACACCCAGTAACATAAACATAGCACAACCCGAAACTGCAGCCCCGCTGCCCAACCACTGCCCAGATGCAGTCTCACTGCATAACAAGTTCATCCATTCCACAATCAAGCAATCTCTCAACCTGAGATTTCATTACACCGCTCGTACCACCCCATACACACAGTCACACTCACACTCATAGGCACAGCATCACACGACCAGCACAAACACAAGGTCGAACAGAACCATACACAGCACACAGCCACACCAAACAACAAGATGTACTCAGATTTAGCAACCCTCATTCTTTAATTCCACTTTCATTATTCAGGGGTGATCACAGAACAAGTTTGATCCTGGGGCATCTATATATTTAACCAGGAGTACGTGGTTAATCAATTTCATAATTTCAGCCGTTCGACAAGGAAACAACAACAAATATTCACAAGTCATACAGGTGCGCAAACAGAGAGCACCAACAGCCATGATTTTCAAAAGGCATACAGCCCTTACAAAACACAACATGGATCAAAATTAACATATAAAACAAAGCAATCATCATCGTCTTCCCAACCCCTTGTTTATTACTTCTTATTATCTTCGTTAAATCTAGGTTCAACGGCCATGATTGGTGTAGCCCGATCCGGTTGGGCCAAATGCTTGTGGCCCGCAACTGCCGCGGGTCGAGCTCCATAGTGAGCTCGTTGGGGGTTGCAGGGGGCAACGCGCCCCCGGCCCAATTTTTTCAGCACTGTAGCATCTCTGACCACTGTAGCAGAGTTAACCGACCGCCACCGACAGGCACTGTAGCAGTGCGGACTTCGGAGTCAACAGTACTGTAGCACTTTTGACAAAAGTGGTCGTCGTTCACTGTAGCGACGCGGACTTACTTTTTTGGAACAGTGATCGTCTTCTCTTCATTTTATAGCCCATTTTCGGGCTAGGGTTACTACTGAAAATCCTCTGTAATTTTGTGCTTCCAAAATAGTGAAGTTCTGTCACTCCCGTGGACGTAGGGATTATTCCCGAACCACGTAAATTTGTGTGTCCCGTGTCTATTTTTCTTTCTGCATTCTTCTTTCGTTTCTCGTTTCTATCGTTGCGCCTCCCGACGATTCCGCAACAGAGTACACCCACCCCGCATGATACACAATTAAAATAGAGACAAAGGGATCCCTACCTCGAAGAACAGATGATCAACAACTCCTTGCGCCAAAAACAGGGGGGTCGCGCAAGCAGCAAAAGACTCCAAGGGAAAACTCAACCGACGTCTATAACACAAATGCGACTCCTCGGGGAAGAAAGGTTTTAGGTGCACCAAGAGGAAACGGAAACACACTGGAAAGAGAAGATCTCGGCTTAGAAGAGCCAGATCCTATATCAACGGAAGGAAACAGTTTCAAGGGCCATTAAAGTCGGATCACGATCAAGATTACCCAGTTTGACTATTTCAAAGTCCCAGGAGCGTTAGGATATTAAATATAATTAATATCCTAGAAAACGCCTTCAGAAACGCTCAAACAAGATAGGTAACTCATTTAACGTCAAATAAAACGTAAAGGAGCGAAACTGGAAAAACTGGGAAAACTGGAAATGACTCACCGATGAGCGAGTCACCGACACGAGTCACCGATAGTGAGTCACTGACGCCTGACTCACCGACAAGAGTCACCGACGCGACTCACCGACACGAGTCACTGACGTGACCCACCGACAGCGAGTCACCGACGCGACCCACCGACGGCACTCACCGATGCCTGACCTACCAACGCTGAGTCACCGACACTGAGCCACCGACACAAGCTACTGAAACTATTATGCACTCATATGATGCCACTCTTGATGGGAACCACTCTGCACATCAATTACATAAGCACAAACACCCAAGGAAATAAATGAAATTGATTCTAAGGATGTGTATGTGACATGAAAGGGAAATGAAAACGGATTGTCAAGATATAGTAAGAATGTGGAAGTGATATGCAAAGGACACTTCTAACAAATTCATGCATCTGAGCGTCAGAGGGAATGTGTGTGCGTGCACATTTACATACGATGCTAAAGAAAAACATCTCGGACACAAAAAGCACTAAATAAAAGCATCTAGATTAAAAAAAGACTCGCCATCCATGTCAGTTTATCTTTGATCAAAAAAAAGGGCGAAGGAAAGGAGAGGGAAAAAGAGGAAACAAACACAGAGTAACTAATAAGCATGGCATTTCAAACTTTCTTAATGATTAAACAATCAGTCCACAAAGAAAAAACTCCCCTGGTGTCGTGTTTTGCTTGCCTGAAAAATGATGCATCCTTAGCATAGTGTTAATCTTTCAAAATTTGTACTAAATCTTTCCTTCAAATTAATTAATTATCATGATTCAAACAAAATTACAGTCATCTTACACATTACAACGCCATGAACTATGGATGTGGCGCTTTAGACAACAGGGCGGACTAAAACTAAAATAGCAGCATTGACCTACCAAAAACCATAGGAACAAAATTTAGACACACAGCCATAACCACTGGTATATCAATTTGACCTATTTGGAACTCAATATCCCAAGATGCTGGCTTATCTTAGATATTCATATATCCACCACATGTCTAATGATTACCAGAAGACCATGGGGCAATAATCCTTCCAATGGAAATCAATAGAATGGTGAGGAGGTGTCAACCGAGAGCCCTTTCTTGGGAAATACATCCTGATTCTAGCCCCATCTCCAAAATCAGAAGGACGAACATTACGCATAGGCACCGGTGTGATCTTTCCAACAGTGTACCTGTCAACTTCAAAAAATTAATCAAGTGTAAGAGATCCATGCAGAGAGCCATGCAGAAATTTGAAAATTTACAAGTCTGAACAATAGATGGGACACGAAACAAGCATACAACTCATCAGCCCATTCAGTCTGGAACAATGAAAATTAAATATAATGATGAAATATCTAACAAAATGTGATAGACAAGTCGCTTGCACATATCCATTAACAATGATAAATCACATGATAAAAAAAAAATCAACAGGCGTCGCCTTTATTTGGCAACAACACAGGCAGCTTTATGTGATAAAATCACAAAAAACAGTCAACTGATAATCATAGGATGGGCAGCCAATTCTGTTGGTTTAAGCTAAGTGTGATAAAATCCATTAAAGCAAATGACTACATCCAATCACCTCGACCTCCATCTAAAATATTATGGGAAGCTTCTTAATTTTATGGGCCACAATACATCCAGTGGCACATGCCAATAAGGGTGGACTCTGCAAAATAAAAAATGTCTTGCATTACAACCCAGCTCAGGCATTTGATCAGATTGTAAGCAATTTATTTGTTGCATCAAATTATGCAGGAGGAGTTGAATGCGCCCCTCCAATCACTAAAATGAAGTTGATGCAACAGCAATGTGAATAACATGTGGTACTCTGACTTGAGGTGAAATCCATGTGTGAATCCTATTATGCCTTAGGATTATCGTATCATGCCTTAGTTTCAAAGCTTCTCCTTTATTTTATGTGTAAATGTAAGATTATCGTATCATGCCTTAGTTTCTAATGGATAAATGGTTGGGATTGACTTAAAAAGATAATAATCCATAATTAAAGAATTGGAAGAGATGATGGTCTGTTTCGCATGCGAACATTATATTCATGTTATTGTGTTATGCTATTTACTAGAAAGTGTGGTCTTGTTTGCTATATGTTTGTATGAATCGATCGAAGCATTATTATTTGCTCATTGATATTTATTGTTGTTGGAATTATGTATTGTTGTCATTTATATATTCTAGAATATTAGAACCCTTGTTGTGATTTAATGAAAACCCGGTACGGTTGGTTGATATGGCGAGGGTTGTAACAACTCCGACTTTCGTGTCTGAACCCTTTGAATATTTTAAAATAATATTCTAGATTTTTCTTCGAAGTTGGCGCGATATTATGGAAGTCGCAGAGCCCCGTAATTGATATAATAAAAATATTAAATATATTAAACCACACGCGCACCTTTCTGGAATAAATGGGATTTTCGTTGATCGAAGACTCGGATGGGAAATTTGAAACCGTCGTTGGACTCAGAACGCGAGATTTATGATGCGGAGATGATGGGAGTCACAGCGACAGAAATGGTTTGGAGATGAAGAAAAGACAGAAGAAAGAAACACACAGGACACAAAGATTTACGTGGTTCGGGAAATGATCTCACGGAGAGGCGGAATTTCACTATGATTCGGGAGCACAATTTACAGGGAGATTTTAGAGTTTCAAGCACTAAGAAACCCTAGCCCGAAATGGGCTACAAAAAGAGGAAGACGATTCATTGTTCCACCAACTGCACAAGAAATCTGCAGCACTATAGAGAAAGGTGGCTGGAAGTCCGTGTCGCTACAGTGTCGTGACCACCTAAATCAAAAGTGTTACAGTGGTCAGTGGCTGGAAGTCCAAAGAGCTACAGTAGTCATGCCAAAAGTCCACACTGCTACAGTGCATTGTCGATGTCGGTCGGTCAGCTCTGCTACAATCGCCAGAGTTGCTACAATTCCCCAAAATTTGGGTCGGGGGCCAAAAACCCCCGGAACAGGGGCGCGTTGCCCCCTGCAACCCCCAACAAGCTCACCGCGGAGCTCGACCCACAGAAGTTGCGGCTTGGTGCGCAGTACGGGCTGCAAGCATTCGGCCCAATCATCATCCAAAACGGATCGGGCTACACCAATCCAACAATTTACCTTAAGCGCGATATAAGTTTTGAACGCATTGGATTTCGGGACGATGCGCAGTCGCCAACAGATTAAACGGATAAATTAAATTAAATAATTTAATTCGTTAAATAAATGTTGTGGCTTAATCCCCCCTATTTAAATTCAGTTATGGAAAATCCTCAAAGTTAGCTGCATAACCCAAGAAGATTGCCAACGGTAGGAAAATTCAACACCGTGGGAGAGAACCTTCGACATCGGATCAAAGGAGATTCAACAACGACAGCGACGCGGAATCATTCTTCATCAACAATCAATCCAATCGACAAATAGGGCTTTGTTATTTGCGGATTTTTTCTCCATTATTTGAGATTTTAAGCATGGATTATTCAACTGCTTTGGATTTCTGATTTTACCACATCATTCGCATGACCCAATTGATTTACAATTTGTTAGGACAAAGGAAAGCGTGAGAGAGAGAAGTAAAACTATCGTAGACACTGTATATTAGCTGTTGAACAGAACCAGTGGTGGACTTACAAAGGTAGGAGAAAGAAGAGTTGGGGAAAGGAGCTCTCGAGGAAGAACACCACTCTCCCACGAGCCAAGGTGCGACATCCCAAGCCAACACCTCCCAACTGCTACCAAGCAGAAATATAATTTTCTTCCATAACCCACTCCTTACCTGCCGCCCCTATTTGTAACCCCACCTGCTACAACCCAAGCACAACTGCCCAAAAGAATAAAAGAAATAAAAGACAATGTTGCCCCAACACCCAAACAACCTTGGAATGGACAACCCCCTATGCCTAGACAGATTATTAAACTCACTCCCATACCGGACATCCCCAGCCGGCTCCACTAGTTCCTAACATTACCTCTCCCTTCAAAACCACTTTGTCCCCAAGGTGGACCAACAATAGCTCTGCTCGGCTGTACATTGGAATGGCAACCCTTGGTGGCGGCTTTGGTGGTAGCCTCGGCATCGATGCATCTTTATTGGAAGTTAGAAACACACTTGGGCAAACTTGGGCAAACATTGTAGGTGGATGGTGTTTCCAATAAATTTCCCCTTTGTAATCTCTAACACCATAAGCTCTGGAACTGGTAATTGTTGGAACCAGGCGCGCAGCGGAAGCGCCAAACAGGTGTGTTTTTAAAATTTTCCACCGACGATCGACGTAAATTTGTCGACGTCGGTGAACAGCAGCCCGGTCTTAGTCGAGGACCACGCGTGAAGGATTTTAAGCACAAAAATAAACCGTAAAGCATCTGGTTTAAATCCGAAGTTGCGCACGACGTTTGCTCGTCGTTGGCGATCACTGCTCGAAGAATCCGAAGTCGAATTGCTCTAGATCGTCCACACACGCTTCAAAGAATCTGCGGGAGCGCCGTTCGTCGTAATCCGGGTGCTAGCGCGGAATTGCGACGACGCCTTCGATGCTCCAACGATCACCGCCTCGCTTCGCTAGCGATGTCTGAGAGAGTATTTGATCCATGCTCCTTGGATCCATAGCCTCTCTCTCTAGATCATGGGAGAGAGGAGAAGAGAGAAGCGCCATGAATAGTCATTGGAAATCTCCTCTCCTCTTATATTTATAGTGGTTAATTAAAATATCTGGTATCGCATCACCGGCCCCGAATACTTAACGCACTATCAACGACATTTTATGACTACTAAACTGAGTCATAAATATTATTATCATTCACTTGTAATATATTTTAATATATTACGTGATAATAATTGAGTCATTAACTCGACTCGTCGCTTCCATAAATATTAATTGAACTTTGAATAATTTAATATTCGTCAATTAATATTTTTCATGTATTTACTTAAAACTCGTAAATACATTTAATAAATAAATTCAATACTCATTATTCTAAACTCGAATAATATGAATTTATTTATTGCATTGGTGATCATTTAACCTTGGACAAATCCCGGACCCCAATGGTGGGGCCCACAAAGTCTAAAAATCTTATTTAACTGAATAGGACAGATTCTTGAATACGCTATTGTGTGTGACCCTCTAGACCTTTATCTCGACAGCAGTGAATAGTATTCACAGACCAAGAGCGGGATCTAGCAACCCATCGTGGCCCCTAAAAAGATAAGGATTGTCACAGCAGCGACAACCAACCTACGAACACGCACTATGTAATATAATATCTTTGTCTGTAATATCTCATAAAGCAGGACGCACTCTCGTGTCATCTTCATTTTCTTACTTTATTGTTTGTTGATTTAATTAGACGGATTTACCTTCGACTGTCATGGCCATGGTATTATAAAGGTACTGTCATCCATATCAACATGGTCTGAGATATATTACTTCCATAACCCGGAAGCGACAAATCCTTTCTTGGCCATTCAACCAATGTTATGCCACCAATGACACACCCAACACAAACTACATCGTCACGACTTCATTGTCATGGTTTTCGTCTTGCATCAAAGTACGCAATCAAATGACATACATTGGTAATGATCTCAAGTTAGGAGACCGTTACATATGATCGTAGATAGGAACATCCAATGATACCCAAAACATGTGGTGCTCCTATTGGCGGGTCAGTGCTCATGATCTCACTACTAGAGATCACCAAGTGCGAACTTCATGAGAAGAAGTCTCAATGCTTATGAACCCCCAACACCTGATAGTCAAACATCTACTGTGTCCAATCAGTAAGATATATCTAGACCATAGAACATATATTTAAGATTAATGTCATAGTATCTAAAGGTTCTCATTATAGCCTGGGAACTACTATAACATTTCGATACGACAATTAATCTTTGGACATTAACATTTCAATAATGGACGCGGAAAAGTCTACACTATAATGGTAAGATGACATCATGCATAGCTAACTGTATACACGATATGGTAATCAAAAGCACTGAATAGTTGGATCTAGGGCACCCACTATTTCAACAGTAATACTAGCATGGGAAAAACCCCTTACCAATAATGGAACAGACGTAGGGACTCTGGAATCGGCAAATATGACATAGAGAAACCCCTCACCCGCACTTTGTCACTGCTTGGACAGCATGTAGTTTGAATTGAATCTAGTCCCAGGAATCGCATCCTCAACTGCTGCAACAATCCCAACCCTCCAACTACCCAGCGTACAGAAACCACCCAATGCAAAAAAGATATGCTTTAACCAGTTGTCCACTTCACACTACATTCTTCAATCTTCTGCTAGATAAATCTGGAAAAAGGTTCCTTTGTCGATCCTCCCTTACCAATAATGGAACAAACGTAGGGACTCTGGAATTGGCAAATATGACATAGAGAAACCCCTCACCCGCACTTTGTCACTGCTTGGACAGCATGTAGTTTGAATTGAAAATGGTCCCAGGAATCGCATCCTCAACTGCTGCAACAATCCCAACCCTCCAACTACCCAGCGTACAGAAACCACCCAATGCAAAAAAGATATGCTTTAACCAGTTGTCCACTTCACACTACATTCTTCAATCTTCTGTTAGATAAATCTGGAAAAAGGTTCCTTTGTCGATCCTCCTAGATCGGTCCACGGACTTCACAAAATTTTGTGTATCCAATTCTCTAGTAACAAGAGGTTTACAAACGGCTTCGGCTTCATATAACGTCTCATTGAATGTTTTTAAACCAATGATGTGTTTTTATTTCTTCTCTTGTCCCCAGCCTTGTTTCAACATCACATAGCAAAACACATCAGATCCTTAGCCACATCAGATACCCTTGGTTCCTTGGGGAACTTTAAGCATGTTCTCCAATTTATTATCTTGCGACAACTCATTTTGGGATCATCAGAACAGAAAGGAGGATAATCCACAATCATCTCATACATAATTGCTCCCAACGACCACCAGTAACACTCCATTCCATAACCTTTTTTGAATAACACTTCAGGAGCCATATACTCAAGAGTTCCAACAGTTTAATAAGCCAATGCACGACGATTACGCTTTCATTGTTGCAAGAGTACCCTAGGCATTGACCACCCAGAATGTGCATCATTCGAACTTGTAAATTCTTGACCAGTGAAGTTTTCACCTTCCAGTAAATTTGAAGAATATTTGATATCCAAGGGCTTACACAAGCCAAAATTTGAGAGCCTTAGATGTCCACTCTTGTCCAATTTCAGGTTATCTGGTTTTATGTCCATGTGAATGTAGCCATGCTGGTGGATTGCATGAATGGGCAAAACACTCTCGGCAAGCAAGTTTCTCTCAGATCTAACATGCTCGACCATAGCAATTTCAAGACCGTTTTCTTTCGGATCTATAGGTTTTCCTCCCGCAACAGGACATACATCTACAATTGCCACTATCTACCGCCATGCTTTGTTCGAAAGGAACCCTCGAACTCTTTTCTTCTAAAGCTAGAGGTTCCTTTAAGACAGGAACATGTCGCTCCTCCTCAGTACGCCTTACTGGGTTACCCACATGAGGACTCAAATCTGGAAGTACTTGTACAGGCCATTCCAGATAGAATTCAAGACTTTCCTCAAAACTCTTCATTGCTGATCTTTTTGTCTGGACTGAAAACTTCTCAAGCATTCTGCCTCTCTATTCACTGCCATTTGATCCACTTCTATGCTAAAAAATGAATCAGTTATTACCTCTTCAGGACGTTCCAGTTTGGTTTCAAGCTGCTGCTGCTCCTTGCCACTCCAATACTTTTCCAAGAATGTTGGTTTCAACTGCTCCCACTCGGAACCAGGATTTTCTTTCAACCAAAGCAAGACCCAATACAAAATTGAATACTCCATCCACAACTGCGGTCAATGAACCTTCATATCTTCCAACGTCCGATTGAATTTGAAGTAAATCTCCATTTTAGCGATCCAACCACATGGATCCCCTCCTAAAAACGGAGACAGCTGAACTTTTGTTGTCATTTGGATCGGCAACTTCCAATGAAATCCTCCAGTAATACTGTGCAGCAGTTTTTTTTTTAATCTTATTTTTTTTTTTGCCCTCTTTCCAGCAAACAGCTCGTACATGCTCCCAACATCTTCCAGCAACACTGTTGTCTTCAACATCGGTCTACTCCTCTCATTCCCGTGCTACGAACGAGCTCCCCTGCGTTCGCATTTAGTGAAGGATCCTTCATCGCAAGTTTTCCCCTCTCGACACGCAAACTCGTTTTCTAAACCAACACGGAACTCGCCGAAGGTAGAAAGAAGAAATACAACGCCGTGATTAACGAACTCCTCCAGCACCGTTTGGGAATTCCAGGTCGCACGAGAATTCTACAGTAAACAACGGGTAACCTTTTCTGCACGGAATTCTGAGTCAACACAGAAAACGAACAGCGCACGCGTTTCCTCTTCCGGAACGCGATTCCCCAGTGCACGCGCCCAGCTTCGGAGGCTTCTACCGGTGATTGTGTCTCACAACCTCAGTCGTCTCAGCAGTGACTTCTCTCTCCAATGATCTCTCCACTGCGTCGGCTTCCCCTGTGTGCGCGTCTCACGACAAAGAATAAACTGAAGAAAGAGAAAAAACCTGCACTGCAACAGACGTTCTTTCCATCTTTCGTGACTTCTTCCAGCAATTGTGTTCTAAGCAGGACTCCACGATCGCTCACGTTTTTCAGCTCGTTGCGTATTCTGTTCAATGACAGGCGAGCTCTGAACACTCCACACAGCGACCGCAATGGCCTGACATCTTCCTCTCTCCGAACGTCTTGCTCCAATTCGTCAAGACCTCGCGCGCAAGACACTATGACCTTTGTCCCTCCAAGCGTGTGATTCCCCAACAAAGTCGCCAATTGTTAGGACAAATGAGAGCTTGAGAGAGAGAAGTAAAACTATCATAGACATTGTATATTAGCTGTTGAACAGAACCAGTGGTGGGGTTGCAAAGGTAGGAGAAAGAAGAGTTGAGGAAAGGAGTTCTGGAGGAAGAAGACCACTCTCCCACAAGCCAAGGTGCGACCTCCCAAGCCGACACCTCCCAGCTGCTGCCAACCAGAAATATAATTTTCTTTCCTAACCCACTCCCTACCTGCCACCCCCTATTTATAACCCCACCTGCTACAACCCAAGCACAACTGCCCAAAAGAATAAAAGAAATAAAAGACAATGTTGCCCCAGAACCCAAACAGCCTTGGAATGGACAGCCCCTATTGCCTGGACAGATTATTAAACTCACTCCCATACTGGACAGCCTCAGCCAGCTCCACTAGTTCCTAACACAATTTTATTCCTGGATTGGAATTAATTATTGATAATGAATCCTTCCGTCGTTCCTTGAATCCTTCCGTCGTTCCTTGATTTCCATAACGACATTCACCGGTCGAATCCGCATTCGTCGATGATGATTCTCACTTTAATGTTTTTTTTGATTTTCATCCACCGTTCTTCGCGTTCTTCACCGGCCCTATTTCGGATGGCGATTCGACTATTGTCGATCCGGTTCGAATCGCAATCGAACTCCCAAGCCGACACCTCCCAGCTGCTGCCAACCAGAAATATAATTTTCTTTCCTAACCCACTCCCTACCTGCCACCCCCTATTTATAACCCCATCAGCTACAACCCAAGCACAACTGCCCAAAAGAATAAAAGAAATAAAAGACAATGTTGCCCCAGAACCCAAACAGCCTTGGAATGGACAACCCTTAAACTCACTCCCATACTGGAAAGCCTCAGCCGGCTCCACTAGTTCCTAACACAATTTTATTCCTGGATTGGAATTAATTATTGATAATGAATCCTTTAATCGTTCCTCGGTTTCCATAACGACATTCATTGGTCAAATCCGCATTGGTCGATGATGATTCTCACTTTAATGTTTTTTTGGTTTTCTCCCACCATTCTTCGCGTTCTTCACCGGCCCTATTTCGGATAGCGATTCAACTATTGTCGGTCCGGTTCGAATCGCGATCGAACCCCCATATTCATTTTAATGTGTGTGCAGACGAACATGATGATTGTGGCGCTTGGATATTTGAGAAATGGCGGCGGAAATGAGATTCACGGAAGGATCAAGAGGGATTTCCCCGATTTTCGGCAAGCAGCAACGACGGGCTAAGGTGGCGGTTTCCGTTCCGACGAAATGAGGGTCAGATATCAGCCTCCGGTAATGGCAGATCTGTGATCGACGGATCTGGAGGCATCTCGAGCGAGATTTGTGGTAAGATCAGTAGACGCAGCAAGATTCGAGAAGATTTGACTTTTTGTGAAAAAACTAACTGCACATCGTGTGTTTCGAAAGAACGTACGTCGTGTAGTCTGTTGTTCGCGGCGGTTAAGGTTTTTTTATCAAGTTAAGTATCACACACTGTGTGGCCAGACCCACACGCCATGTGGCCTTACTCGAGTAGTCAAGCCGTGTACAGGGAGTACACGCCTAGGACCCACCAAAATGGTCCTACAAGCCACGCCCCCTGATGAACACGTTGTGTGGTGCTACCCAGCCAGCCAAGCCGTGTTCAAAGAGTACGCGCCCGGGACCCCAGGTGGTCCAACACGTCGTGTGCATGGGTTTTCACACACCGAGTGGAACGGAAGGACATGGCCAGGTGAGGACTAGGCAGCACGCCCCGTGTGCCCTAAAGGACGTGTCGTGTACTTTTTGAACGTTCAACCTACCGTATCCCCTTCGGGACTCGGAATTGAACCTGTGAGTAGTCCTTCCTGAGTAGATTTCTGTGTTGGACGCAATGGTGGCATTTGTTTCAACGTCAGAGATACGACGGGTAACGGCACGGGTGAGTCGTTATTACCTCAACGACTGTAAGTCAGCGTCAAGGTTCGGGCACAACCATCGGAGTTGATGCTGGGATCGATACTCCCTTGATGCGGGAACTTTCTCTGAGCAGGTCTCTCATATCCTTTATACAGGTAGGGTCGGTGCTCTCCATACACATTTGGGCACAGGTCCTCTATCTGTAAAGTCGGTACTCCCCCATTATTGAGCTTTGATGGGGAATGGGTCCTCCATTGGAGTTAGTACTCCCTCAACCGAGGCATCTTCCAGCAAGATGTGGGTCCACCATTATATTCCGATGAGGTTTACGTTGGGCTACACGCATTGGAACAGTACTAGCTCTGGGAGTTGCCGACAGATTCATCATCCTTAGTTGGCTGTGATGATCGAGAGCTTCCTCTCTCTCTCTCTCTCTCTCTCTGTACGGTTACTTCTTTGAGCATATCTATTTTTTGGGTTTCTTCTTCCTTATGGGTAGAGCTAGCGGTTTATTTTTATTGTTTCCCTTTTGGTTTTCGGGGCGTCCTACTGGGTATGTATATACTCACTCCTACATGGGTTTTGTCCGCACGTGTCGTGTCTTATACAGACAACAGACAGTTAGATGGTGACCTTGGCGGGCCTAGTGTTGGTGGAGCTTAGCAATACTCGGTAGCGGTGATCGCAAGCGGTGGTGGGTATCAGTGTCCGAGAGCGGGGTTCTACCTCGTCAGTAGTTAGGTTGGGACTTCCATTTATTTCTGATTGGGCGTATTTTTGTGTGTTTCGTGCTTTGGTTATATTTGTATTGTTACACTCTGGTCATTCTTAGAGGTTATTACATGCATTGTTTCCTCTTAAGTAGTACAGTTTATATTATCTTGCATGGTTGTGATGTACTTGGAGGTGTTGTGTACAAGTTCATTAAGCTACGGTCACTCATATGTGTGATATGTCTTATCAGTGGTTGTCGCTAACCCCTAGCCTATTGGAGGTGGGTTTGAAGTGTCGCACTCGGCTCACCATCGGTCCAGGAGGGGCCTTGGGGGTCGGGTCGTTACAAGGGTGAAGCTGTGTTAATATTATCTTTGTGATTGCGACTTATGCGATTAACGGTGGATGGTATTATATGGTGTGGAAAGGTGTTGGGGGTGACACTAGGATGATTGGCTCTAGTTAGGATCCCTACCTTAATATTTGAATATTATACAATGCTAATTGCTTATTTCATTTCGAGTTGCATCTTTTCCTAGAAATAGGTTTAATTGTGTCTTAGTTCCAGAATTATGGGCGAAGTTGATGAATTAATTTGGGGGGGGGGGGGGGGGGGGTTATACTTGAAGGCCTAATAATGATGATAAATTAAGTATAGATTGAATAAATGATTAAAAGAGCATAGTTATGGAGTCGGTATTATAATGTTGAAATTAAAGCTCCATGGCTTGAGATGGTTAATGTAGATATTAAACCAGAATTGACCAAGGGATATTATAAATGGTTCGTAATTGATTAATAATAAATGATTAAGATAACATTGAACTTTGATGTTTGTGTGCTTAGTATAGCTTCCAATCCTTGGTAATGGCAGTTGGGTTGTCATGTGGGACATTAGATAGATCTGAGTCCAAGGTAGGTTAGTTGCCCCTAGAATGGTTGTGCACTATATTATTTATTATGTTTTGATATTTCTTATGCTCCACCACCCAAGTCGGTTGAGGCCGGCGCCCATATTTGGCCTTGGGGTCCGAGTGTATTCCCAAAATCTAGGTTGATGAAGATACGGATGGTTGACTACTCCCCTTACCTCGCTCTCTCTTTTAGACATAGTAAGTATGATATAGACCATGAATGCCACCTGGAGAGAGGTTAGTTAGGGGGGATATCCTGAAGAATATTATATGGAATATGTTGTGGGCCCCAAGGGAATATTTTGAGAAATATTCTTAGTTCGTTAGAGAAGAAGGTTATAAATAAGGGTGGATGATGAAGGTGACAGCATCCTGGAGTTTATGAGTGAAGTAGGCTGCATAATGCAGATCGGCCTTGGGCTTGGGCAGGTTGAGGGCGAATCCCCTACCTGAGATTCTCTTCCTCCCACTATTTCTCTGTTCTTCCCCTATTGCTGCTGTAATTTCCTCCTATCTATTGTATTTCTGCTCCCTTATTATATAAATACAAAGTAGTCGGTGCTTGGTCTTTATCAATTGGTCTGACCTGCCTACTGCCTCCTCAAAGGAGGTGCGCTACCTCCAGCATCAACGCACACAACAGAAGCAGACGCGTGGCACCGTTCATTCAATCAGGGACTCTTTTCTCGTGCACTTCAGTTGCGCGTGCTACTGGGATTTCCACAACCAGTGCGTCTAAATCCCCTGTTGCCGCATCTCCTACCTGCAGCGCAGCGCACTGACTGGAGCAGCGGCTTAGCACAACGTGAAACTCATTTTTCCGGCGACGCTCGACCTTCAGCTCGTGCAAGAGGTGAGCATACCTGGATATCCCGCTCGCACAGGAAGGGAACGCACTAGTACAGTCAGGCGCACACAGGGTTGACGTTCTGCTTCTCTTCCGACTCGCGTCTGAGGAAGGGTGCACCACCGGTATCCTTTCCACTGGCGTCGTTGCCCGTCGAACCCGAAGGAAACGCGTTCGAGGAGGAAGCACACTACCGGATACACCTCATTGCTCTGAGGGGGCGTCCGGCCGCATCACGTCAGACAGAGCACACCGGAGGAAGGCGCGCAGTACCTGGAGTGCAATTGGTCGCCGCGCGCACTAGCGCCTCGCGTTCTGAGCTCGGATCAAGGTGGTTCTCCCGATCCAGTACGCAGGGGTGACCCGCTCTCTAGTTCTTCTTTGGAAGGGAAAAAAAGACAGAAAATAACCTATCAAGGGACTGCCCAACAGGGAAACAGCACGACGCACGCTGCCCGCTCCCTACCAGCGGTTACTCACATACTTGGGCGCGCCCTGCTGTTCGGGCACCGCAGCCTATGGCAACTCAAATGCCGGAAATCTGGGCTTCACTGGCCCGGGTGACTAGAAATCAAGAAAAATACCTACAAAAAGAGTTTTTACCGGAACGCAATCAAACGCCGGATCAGATGAAGGTGTCAATGGCACGCCTCTGCATGTCAGATATGTTTGCCCTTTGGTTTTAGCGGTCAAATGACCTGCAACTACGTTCACTTGAACTCATCTTAAAGAAACAATCCTTGAGGATTTTGGAAGCTCCATCAGCGAACCCCCTGCAACTACATCCGAGTTCCTGTCGTCGGTAACGTCGGTGCCCGCGTCGCACTCCGAGGAGCCTATCGAACATGGGACGCACAACTGGAGCAAAGGGCTGGCCAAAAATCCTGACGACACTATCTCCAACCAGTTTGTGATAGACTTCCCGCATATTGAGGAGTCGGACACTTAAAAATTCGTAATGCTGAAGCACGAGCCGCAGCAAACTGAGTCAGCTCAACCATGGGCTCTTGTTATTTTACCACCAGTTGTACAGGTTTCGCCCGCAGTGTCGGAATGGGGTCTCCAAGTTCATGAAGAAGGTTCTTCCAATTTTAATACCCCAGAAGTCGGGTGCTACCAGCTACACTTACGGCCCGGCTCACAACAAGACCTTCCTAATGGATGGAGGTCAGGCATTACGTCGAGCGACACTCACCTTCAGCTCTCCAACCTTGATCCATGACAGCGGACGACATGTTTTGGAGATTGCGTGGCGTACACCTGCGGCACAGGCCTTTTATACAGGACCGCAGCGGAGGATATAGAAGATTGTCTGGCATCACCGTCTACCTAGCACCCCTTGTCCTCCGTTCCCTAAAGCACGGATGATATGGCAGATCGCCTGGCATGCCTACGCGATCCACCACCTTGAGAACAAGGTGGTTTTTCGGGACGATAGCAGTGATAAAGACCATGTATGTCACCTGGAGAGAGGTTAGTTAAGGGCAATATTCTGAGGAATATTATATGGAATATGTTGTGGACCCCAAGGGAATATTCTGGAGAATATTCTTAATTGGTTAGGGAGGGAGGTTATAAATAAGGGTGGATGGCGAAGGTGAGGGCATCCTGGAGTTTATAAGTGAAGTAGGCTGCATAATGCAGATCGGCCTTGGGCTTGGGCAGGTTGAGGGCGAGTCCCCTGCCTGAGATTCTCTTCCTCCTCTCACCGTTTCTCTGTTCTTCCCTTATTGTTGCTATAATTTCCTCTTATCTACTGTATTTCTGCTCCCTTATTATATAAATACAAAGTAGTCGGTGCCTGGTCTTTATCAAAGTATGTAGGCATATCTGCTCAGACAAAGTGTAATGGCTCTCGGCTATGACAAACATGTATATACGAGTTGTGGCAGCTTAAGGTTATAGTGTATACAAGTATCCATATTGTAATGGTGATTCCACGCCCTTCACTCTGGATCCTCCACTTTGCAATCGTTGGCCGAGAACATTTGGTCAAAGATGGTTATCACCATTGTTATGGTGTTTCCCCCATCTTTCGCGTTATTCATCGTTGGCCTAAGAGGTTGCAGTTCGATTTTGCCAAGTGGGTTCAAGCACGATCGAACTCACGGATTCCTCGCAGATTCGCATGCGATGAACGGATTGGCAGTTTGAGGATGGTTCAGGATAGATCGCAGGATGCGAGTGATGTCTCTCGTGGATCTGGGATCCAGGACCGAGAAGCAGCGACGGGTGGCGCGTCGGGAAGCATGCGGGCTTCATGCGGATCAACAGAATCCGATTGTCGGCCACCGGGGGGTCGGAATCGATGGTCGGAGGCAACTACCACCAATTTCGGGCGGTCAACAGGCGGAAATCGCAGCGACGGCCGCAAATCTGGCGAACGCGTGAAAGAACTTATTTTTCTGCGAAAATCCCGACTACACAATGTGTACTGGGATGAACACACGTCGTGTAATACCCCGGTTGCGGCGGCTAGGGTTTCCGAGTGGAGATAAGTATCACAATCTGTGTGGGAATCCCATACACCGTGTGACCCGGTGTTGGCGGTCCGGCATGTACTCCAGGAGTACACGGGCACGGGCACAGCCAGGTACACAGGCATGTGCCGGTACCTGGGCACGGCCAGGTACACGACACAGGTGGCCGAGACACATCGTGGGGTCCCCATACACGCTGTGTATGGTGACATGGCCACCAAGCCGTGTTCAGAGGAGACACGGTCAGGCAACGAGGTGGGGTAATACGTCATGTGAACTACACGTCGTGTAGTTCCCTTTAGAAATTCTTTCTCTCTCGTATATCTATCGTTTTGACTCGGATTTTGGCCCGCGACTAGTCTATCCTGAGTGTTTTTCCGCGTAGAACGCGGTGGTGGATTTCTTAGTGTCTTTTGAGATATGATGCTAGATGTTCCAAGCGCAACGCTTCTTTAGACGACGCTTGACGACGCCAATGATCGGGCAGAATCTTCAGAGGTCGAGGTTGGCAACCCCCTGTCGTACTAGGGTGTAGATCCCCTATACTCCTCGCACTGGTTTGAGTAGCACCCCCTTGACGGACTAGGGCATGGGTCCTCCACACACTGAGTAGCACCCCCCTGACGGACTAGGACGTGGGTTCTCTACCTACTGAGTGGCACCCCCCTGACGTACTAGGGCATTGGTCCTCTACCTACTGAGTGGCACCCCCTGACGAACTAGGGTGTGGGTCCTCTACCTATTGAGTGACACCCCTCTGACGCACTAGGGCATGGGTCCTCTATTTATCTATTGAGTGGCACCACCCTGACGAACTAGGGCGTGGGTCCTCTACCTATTGAGTGGCACCCCTCTGATACACTAGAGTGTGGGTATCTATCTACTAAGTGGTACCCCCTTATCGCACTGAGGTGTGGGTCCTCTACTTGGAGATTGTCCCCCCCCCCCCGACTATGCGCCACAGTGGCGAGATGTGGGGCCTTCACACGGTGACTTCGTCGGACAGACACGTGAGATGTTGGGCATCGATGATGGACCTTTGGAGCTGCAGGCAGACTCATCATCCTAGGTTGGGCTTTGAGATAGAGATCTATTTTCTCTCTCATATGGGTTTCTTATATGAGCATATATCTATGTTGTTGAGTTTCATTTCTCTTGCTTTGGGTTGAGCTAACTACGTCTATCGTGTTTCTTATTGCTCCCTCTTCAGTTTTCGGGGCGCCCTACTGGCTATGTATATACTCATCCCTGCATGGGCTTTACCCGCACGTGTCGTGTCTTATGCAGACGACGGACAGGTCAGCAATGATCCGGCTTGGAGATCTAGAGTCGGACTCTCTCAGCATTTATTTTCCATTTGTTGTCAGGTTGGGACATTTTTGGGTGGGCGTGTGTCTTGCCCTTTTTATTTTGGTTTACTCTGTCTCGCTCTTTTGTATTCCCTAGAGATCGTTACATGCATGGTTTTTACTCTAGATGTTATGCCTTTAATTATTATTCCTCTGCACTTCTGCATGGAAATGGTTGGGTGTGTGCGTACAGGTACATTAGGCAAAGGCCTCCCATTTTAGTTATGTCTTCTCAGCGTTTGTCGTCAGTCGTTGGTCTATGGAGGCGAACTTGGGGTTGTGGCGGCCCGATCTTCCACCGGCCAGGCGGGGCCCTGGTGGGTGAGGTCGTTACAAATTGGTATCAGAGGTGGTTCAATGTCAGGACAGTGTTTGGAGTTCAGTCGCTTTATGAGGTTTGGTTGAGAATTTAGGGCAAAGGTGTCAAAGTGTTTCGAGTGCAGCTTTCAGGTCAAGGAACCCGGTGTTGGTGCGCCAGCCGACGTATCCATTCATCGGGACTCCTATCTGCTCGTTGACTCGGCATACGAGACATTCGTTACAGGGAAGGTTTGTACATACATCATATAGGATTGAGTCATTTGGCAATCCTTGAGTCAGCTCCCCATATATATATGCTCATCTGACCGTCGTACGTCTTGATTAATTTTCAGGATGCCTCCGTGAAAACAGTTAGTCAGGTTACCGATTCAGGATCGTGACGACAATCCGATGAGTGATGAGGCCTCAGTTCAGGGGTCATCTCGCAAGATCTTTCCTCCAGACGGGCAGGTAGCAGCACCCCCCGCCTGTTGAGCAGCAGATTATACCAGCAGAGCAGGCTGAGGATGCGCGCAGGCTTAGCGCACTCCACAAGTTTTAGAGCCAAAGGCCGTTAAGGTTTCACGTTGAGCCAAATCCCTAGGCAGTGGAGGATTAGATTGAGTCGGTGATCCGAGATTTCAGACTTGTGAGGACCCCGACCGATCAGATGATTGCGCTTGTAGCGACCCGGGTTTTTGGCCCTGTCAGACTTTGGAATATTTCTACGAATAATTCCAGAGCTAGGCGCGAAAACAGCGTGCGATTCCGAGGCCCGGTGTGCCCGGAATTAATTTTATAAAAATATTAAGTATTTTTATACTATGCACGTGGCGGGGGTGTGATATCTCCTAAACGGTAGCTCAGAACGGGAATCCGAGGGCACGATTGCGTCCGGAACATGCCGTTTACCCTAGGCAAGGTGTAAAATTTGCGGGCGCGAACCTGCGGTGAGAAACGCCACCAGGGGCGTTTTCGTAAATAAGTGGAAAAGTTGGTTTACGAGCGTCGGCTCGAATAACTTCTGAACGGAGTCTCGGATCGCAAATCTGAGTCCGCCGTTGCGTTCAGAACGGCGCGTTTACCCTAGGGGTGACCTTAACTTTGTCCGCGCCGGGCGCGGAGTCGGGGGCGATGTTTTAAATGAAGATTTTTAAATAAAAAAAAAGAAAACAATTTCATTTCTCTCCTCCCTCTCCCACCCACGCGCAGCGGAACGGAACCCCTCCTCCCACCTCCATTCTTCGCCGATTTGAGCTCCGGGCGTCCGTTTTCAGCGCCAATCGTCAGCAGATCGAGCTCCAGCGCATCGCAGGCGTCGTTCTGCACCCGAAGCTTCGGCGATCCGCCAACAGGTAGGCGTTTTACATTTTGAAAATCCCGGACCCCGTTTATGTGTTGTTTTTCTTCGAATCGTCATAAGGGTTTTATAGTTCGGGTCCCGAGCTTTCCGAAACTTTTTTCGGATCTGAATTTGGAGCACCGGGGTGCTCCCGGTGGCTCCCGGAAGTTTTCCGGCGAAAACCCGGTTTTCCGGCGACGAGGGGCGGCGGCCATGGCGGAATCCGGAAACGGGGGCGGCGGCGGCGCGGCGGAATCCGGCGGCGCCGGGTGGCGGCGCAGCGGAATCCGGCGGCGGCGCGGAGGTTTCCGGCGAGGGTGGCGGTGGCCCGGCCAGGATTTTCCGGGGGTTCTTTAAACCCCCGTAACTCGCAAACCGTAACTCCGATTTGCGATCCGTTTGCGGTGATGCGCGCCTTGCGTCGAGACGGACCTTTTGAACTAACTTTGAAAATTTTATGGTTCGGGATCGTGGCCCGGGAGTTAGAAACGTCGTATAAAATAATAATATTATATTATTTTACGACTTCGGGCCGTTGTAACTTCTACCCGGAGCGTCCGAATGACGTGCCGTCAGTGGCGTTGAGACCCTGATGGTACGACGGGCTTTTTGAGATTGTTTCCGTGTGTTGGGACTGAGTTTGGGGTGCGGGCCCCACGAGGCCGGGTTTTGGCGTTTGTGGAGAAACGCAGCTTTCGCACCAGGAGTCCGATTTTGGCGGATGATTAGTCGATCCTGTGTGTTTTTCCGAGAGGATCGCAATGGTGCAATCCGTTCGATGAGTTTTGGAATCGAGGCGTGGGCCCCACCCGAGATGGCTTCGGTGAATAGTACCTTTTTCATCGGGTGTTCGTTTCAGACGAGCGAGTAATCGATTCCGCTTGTTTTTCCGAGGGGATCGTCGTGGTATGATCCGCTCGATGGGTTTCGGGATCGTTGTGTGGGCCCCGCATGAGCTAGCTACGGTGAATAGTTCCTTTTTCACCGGTGCTCCGTTTCGGGTGAGTAAACAGCCCATCCTGCGTGTTTTTCCGTGTGGAACGCGATGGTGGCCTCAGTTTTGGCCTAGGAGGTGCGCAGTGTGGCGCTGTGGCGGGTCGCTCGGGTTAGCGACGTTTGGACCAGCAGTGGTTGAGGGTTCTCTCTTAGTTCGTTCCTACGAGGGTTCGTGTGGCATCACAACCTTCGTATGGGTTTGTGATCCTCTCGATGGGATGTTTACTGTTAGAGTTGTGGCATCCCTCCGGTGGGCTCAGAGCGGGATCCTCTAGCATCTTTACCCTAGATCGGGTTCTTGGTATCGCTGTGACCGCTTATTCACGGGCGGCGATCCCCTATCTAGCAGGTTAACCCCGTAGGGTTTGTGGCATCATCGGGAATATGATCCCCTACGCGGTGGGTCGTGCACAGTAGGGTTGTGGCATCGCCGGGTTTACGATCCCCTACTCAGCATGATGTTTATAGTAGGGTTGCAGTGTCGTTGGTTATACGATCCCCTACTCAGCGCTTGGTGTCGGTAGGGTTGTGGGATCGTTGGTTATGCGATCCCCTACTCAGCGCGTGGTTTCGGTAGGGTTGCGACATCGTCGGTTAAATCCCCTACATCGCGAGTTATACCAGATAGGGTTCCGGTATCATCGTGACCACCTTTATATGGGCGATGATCCTCTATCTGAGTGATGTGCTTCTATCGAGCGCCAGATCGGGTTGTGGTATCCCCCAGCGGATCCTGGGTGTGATCCTCTATCTGTGAGAACTACATATGCCAGATCGGGTCATGGTATCCCCCAGCGGACCCTGGGAGTGATCCTCTATCTGTGAGCTACGTATACCGGAGTGGGTCTTGGTATCCCCTAGCGGACCCTAGGGGTGATCCCCTATCCGAGGAGTTTGGTGGTTATGTTGTTTCAGCGATGTTTCCTCAGTGATGTTATCCGACGAGCGTGGTCTCTCGGGTGAGCGTCTGAGATGTTTGTTTGGGACCCGATGGAGTGTATCTCTCGGATGAGTGTCATCTGGTATGACAGTGTTCGTGTGGTGTACTCTCCTGGTTGGGGGCAGTTGCTGGTGATGAGGTCGGTACCTCTTGTGGCTTTGTGGCGTGAGCTGTGTATATCTGGATTGTTCAAGGTGTATGTATGGGCATACACCTGAGTTGAGCTGACTAGTTGTGTTTAGCCGAGGATGGTCACGAGATGGAGTTTCTCTCTCGTCTGGGTTCCCTCTGGCTGGGATGAGCAGACTGATGCCTTTCAGTTGCTCTCTTTGGTTTTGGGTTTTGGGGTGCCTACTGAGTATGTTTATACTCACCCCTGCACGGGCTTTGCCCGCACATGTTTGTGTCTTGTGCAAACCACAGGCCTTTTGACGGAGTCCCAGGAGGACCCGGAGCAGGCGGAGCTTAGTGAGCGAGTTGAACGGGGTGTTTACCGGAGCTGTGCCGAGGGAGCTTTCCGGCGGGTGTTTGTGGCAGCGTTCCCCTTCTTCAGAGCAGGTTGGGCGCGCTTTGTAGTTTTCTTTTGGTGGGCCCTGTTTTGCCCTTTGTACTTTTGTTGTTGCACTCTGGTTTGGGATAGATTGTATGCATGCATTTACTTTTCAGTTTCTATATCTCTGCACTGTTGCATGGAGGTGTTTGTGGGTGCGTGTGTACAGGTACCTTAGGCTAATGTCTCCCATGTGTGTGATAGCCTACTCGGCGTTGGTCGCCAGCCCTTGGCCTATTGGAGGCGGGCTTGGGGAGTCGCGGCTCGAGCCCCGTTGGGTCGAGTCGTGACAGCGCTGGCAGCCAGTCTTTTCCACAAAGTAGTTCGGCGTTGGTGGAGTCTAGCCACGTGGGCATGATGAGTCGACACTCTCATGGTCCGACTTCCAGCAGCTGTTTCGTGAGGAATTGCCCATCATGCTTAAGCTCAGTTCGAATTCAGGAGCTTTTAGAGCTGCAACAGGGAGGGATGACGGTTGCTGAGTATGCCGCGAGGTTCACTAACCTTACGCGGTACTCCCTCGACATGATTCGGAATTGTTACTTCTGGGTGCGGAAGTTCGAGCAGGGTATCCGCCGAGACATCTATGTCAGTGTGGTACCCCTATACATTCTCACATATGCTGGAGTGCTAGAGTGGGCACCGGTGAAGGAGACCTTCCTATATGAGGGACGCCATGCAGCCGGAGCCGGCAGTGAACGTCATGGGACTGAATCGTCTGCAGCAGCTAGCAGGCACCAGTAGTCAAGGTCTTGGCGTAGGAGACCTTCTCACATATGGCCGAACTCAGGCACGTGGTCAGGCAGCCCAAGGACCGGGCGGAGGACCAGGGCAGCCCGGAGAGGGGTGATGCAATGCATGTGACGGGCGAGGTCACATGGCACGTGATTGCCCGACCTGACATGTTGAAAAGGGAAAGCAGATAGCGGATGAACCACCACGGCAGAGACAGCGCCGTGATCATGGATCTCTCAGACGAGGTCAGGGCGGCCCCCAGGGAGGCGGAGCTGGCAGAGCAAGTGGGGCTCCTGAAGGAGCTAGTGGTGGTGGACGACGTTATGAGCTCCTTCCACCACCACTACCAGGCAGCCCATGTCAGGCTCAGGGAGTTGGCAATTGAGGTCGGGGGTTCGGGTGATTTAAAATCTAATTTTCTGGTGAATTAGAGCCTCCCAGACAGATTTCAAGCCTTCCCGACCTCCGTTCTTCGCGATTCGAAGCCCGGATCGAAGATTTGCACCCCTCCCGGTAAGAGAATTCTATCCCGCTTGGTTTCTCGTTCCCCTTTCTTCTCTCATCCTAGAAAAGGGTTGTTCTTCCTGTTTTTATTAGATCTAGATCTAGGATTGTAGATCTAGATCTATAATTGAAGGATCTTGATTTGTTCAATCTTGATTTCGGGTTTTAGATTCGGATCTCGTTCTACGTCGTTGTGCTGCTCAAATTTTAGATATTTCCATTGGGCGATCGTTCGTCAACGAATTGAGGTAGGTGGTCTATAATTCAAATCTCATAGTCATGATTTCAATTACGTGTATGTAATTGTAGAATTGTTAGGGTTCATTTAGCAATTGGAAACTCCTACTTGGTATCCAAAAGACCCAGGATCAAATCCGAGTGAGGGTGAATTTCCGAGTTACTATAGTAGTACTTTACCAGTTACTGTAGCAGTTCCTGTAGTGGCCGGAACTATTCATCCGAATTGGGCCTTCGGGCCACCGGTTTGAGCCTACGAGTAACGAGGCCTTTGGGTCACAAAGGCCTTCGGGCCACAAGGCCTTCGAGCCACCAAAAGGCCTTCGGGCCACCAAAAAAGGCTTCGGGCCATCGGGCCTCCGGGCCGCAAAGGACCAAGAAGTTCCCAGACATACCACACAGGAGCAGGCCCAGAAGATGATTCAAAGCAAGTAGCATCCACCAGAGCAGAGCTAACAGGATTGGAAGAACGAGAGGGTATGGTAATTGTCATCGGCACCAGGCACCGTGCAGCTCTGCACGGGGCAATGCTAGACGATCAGCCATATGAGGTGGGGAGTTAGACGGCTTCAAACGATGCAGTTGCTGGGGAGGGGTAGTTCCAAAGTGTAGTAAGGTCTTGGGCCTTCAAAGGTCATGTAATGGGTCTTGTGTCACTGGGTGTTCGGATCATGTACGGGACTTGTGGCACTGGGTCTACAAGTCATGTAAGGGTTCTCCCTCAACCCTTAAAAGGGAGATTATCTAAAAATAAATAAAAAATCTAAGGTTTTCGGGCTTTCAGAGTAACTGATGAATTAATTATAGGATATTAAGATTGTGAATTTGAATTTGAATAATTAATTGATAAATCAATTATAGGATAATGAGATTGAGAAATTGAATGATTAATTGATGAATTAATTTTGAGATTATTTGGATGGTAGATTTTGATTAATTCATTGGGAAATTAATTAAGGGATTTGATGTGATGAACTAATTGTTGAATTAGTAATTAAGTAGAGAAGATTAATTAATTGTTGAGTTAATTAATGAGATTGAGAAGATTAATTAATTGTTGAGTTACTTAATGAGATTGTGAAGATTAATTAATTGTTGAGTTAATTAATAAAATCGAGATTAATTAATTGTTGAATTAATTAATAAAATGATGAATGGTAACAATGGCATTCATATGAAAATTGAGATCTAGAATGGTAACAATGGCATTCTGAGATTGAGATGAGATATAGAATGGTAACAGTGGCATTCTAGAACAAGATATCCCTTGGAGAAAGTGTAGACTCCGACGTGGGCCGAAACAGGTATTGAGGTTCGGGTATCCTCGAAAACCCGAGAATTTTATGTGGTTAAATAAATAATAAATTGATAATGTGATAACGGTTTATTTATGCATTGTACTTAATTCTTTATACAACTACATACACTTGTTATTGACTGTATATTGTTTTAAACACCGTTGGTGGTGACCTACTGAGTTGTGTCCACATCCTACTGGGGTTGTTGATCGGTATCTGAATAGATTTCATGGTTGCAGGACAGGATAAGGGTTAGGGCCCTGTGTTAGGTGGTTGAGTCAAGATGGAGCATGAATAAGGGAACCAGACGTGGTTCGGGACCCGCTTGGGAGTCGTTAGTGTCTTTACTTTAAGTTGCATTTTGACGTATTCTGGCATGGCATATCTACTGTTTAGTTTGATATTGTATTTCCAATTGTGGTAATCTTGTTATACTGGTATTGTTTTGGTTATGATATCATTTGGTTATTCAGTTGTTAGTGTTTATTTTCGCTGATGTATTACTTTGATGACAAAGAGGGTATAGTCTCCCCATGATTCATAATAGACCATCGTTGCTAATCGGCAGCCTCTGGCGTACGGGGAGGCGCGCTTGAGGTCATGTAGCGAACCGGCTCGGGGCACCGGTGCATGATACCTGGGTCGGGACGTTACAAAGTGGTATCAAAGGGGTTTTCTTTTCTTTTTCTTTTGTCTTACTGTTTGAGAAAGGTAGACAGGAGACTATGAAGAGTCGGGTGCACTTCTTGGAACACATCATCTTGGGGGAAGGTGTGTCAGTAGACCCAGAGAAGGTGCAGGCAGTGGTTTCTTAGGAGTAGCCCAAGAATGTTTTTGATATCCATAGTTTTCTGGGGTTGGCTGGATATTATCGGAGATTCATCCGGTAATTTTTTTGATTGCCAGCACCTCTTTCGGACTTGACAAAGGGGATAAAGTTCGAATGGCCGAAAGCATGTGAAAATGTCTTCCAAGAGTTGAAGAAGCACTTGACATCAGCACCAATCTTGATCCTACCCGAGTCGGGTGAGGAGTACACGGTGTTTTGTGACGCTTCTGGGATAGGGTTTGGAGCAGCATTGATGCAGGGAGATCAAGTTGTGGCGTATGGGTCTCGGCAGTTGAGGCCACATGAACGGAATTACCCTACGCACGACCTCGAGTTGGCTGCAGTGGTTTATGCTTTGAAGTATTAGTGGCATTATCTGTTGGGCAAGAAGTTTACAGTGTTTACCGATCACGGGAGCTTAAAGTATATCTTCTCGCTACAAGATTTGAATCTTCGGCAGCAGAGATGGGTTAAGTATATGCAGACATTTGATTTTGAACTAACATATACGTCTAGGAAAGGGAATAGTGTTGTTAATGCTTTAAGCAGAAAAACTCAGACTCGGGTTGTTCAGAAGTCTAGTGCTGAGTGGAAGATAATGACTCTACTAGCAGAGATGCATGTGGCGGTTCGGGAGAATCAGGAGCAAATGACTCTGGTATCAGTTTCAGTGGAGTCTACACTTTTGAGGCGGATCAGGGATAGGCAGTATGAGGACCCAGAATGTTTATCTTTGAGGGAAAGCCTTGAAGGTGGGGAGACACCTTCAGACTGGTTAATAAATGAGGACGAGATCATCTATGTCAAAAATCGGGTTGTTGTCCCTACGAGTATGCAGGAGGAGTTGATGCGGGAATTTCATGCCTCGAAGTGGGCGGTGCATCCAGGTGTGACCAAAATGTACCGTGACCTACGACGACAGTTTGGGCGGTCGAGCATGAAAAAGGAGATAGCAGGGTTCGTGACACAATGCTACACCTGTCAGTAGGTGAAGGCATAGCATCAACGACCTGGAGGTTTGCTGCAGTCGTTGCCCATTCCGGAGTGGAAGTGAGACAATGTTACCATGGACTTTGTGGTGGGTCTCCCAAAGACGCCTCATAAGAATGACGCTTGTAGATGGAAAATTCTCCTACCCTCAAGGTGAGGTGGAGACATTCTTTTATAGATGGGTAAAAAAAGATTACACGGTGGAGTATTCCGATATGGGACTCGGAAATACCATTTATACTAAAACGGGGTTTAACACTCTCTCTCAAGCTGGACATGCCCAGCTTGGACCAAGAGTCCCACAAAAGAAAGATGACATTGAACAAGACCATACACACTCCCCCTCAAACTGGGTCGCTAATGCTGTGGATACTCAGCTTGGTACTGAGAGAGTCCAAACGAGCTCCCAGGAGGCCTTTGATGAAGATGTCGGCAAGCTGATCGGTCGTCGGTATGTGCTCGAAACTGATATGGTCGGGCTCGAGATGATGGCGAAGTGGCAGTCCACCCCGATATGCTTCGTTCATTCATAGAGGACGGGATTAGAAGCAATCTTCGTGGTTTCCCGATTGTCACACCAGATATGAGCAGACGTCTACGGTGGGAAGCCAAACTCGTGGAGGAGATGACAAAGCCAAAGGATCTCAGTAATGATCGTGGCCATGGCACAGTATTCAGACTCCGCATCTGGAGACAACAGTCTGCTTCTTATTGCGCCAAGAGATGAGGTTATCTGCCAAGAAAACGGCAAACCCAGAAGTAGACTTCCGGGTAGCAAAGCAACCAGCATAGTCAGCATCACAGAATGTCTCAACACCCAGATGATCGTGATGTTAGTATCGAAGACCACGGACAGGGTCTTTCTTGATGTACTTGGCAATGCGAAGGACAACATCCCACTTAGATTTGGTCGGATTCTCCACGAATTGGCTCACTTTTCTAAAAGCGCAAGCAATGTCGGAACGCGTCATGGTAAGATAATTTAGTTTTCCCACGAGACGATGGTAGCTCTCTGGGTGAGAAAAGAGTTTCGTGTTGTCATAGAGAGACCGTTCCCCAAGCTCAAGAGAAGTGTCAGCAGCAGTCACCTGAGTCAAACCCGCATCCTGCAAGATGTCCAAGGCATATTTCCGTTGGCAGAGAAAGATGGTGTTCGTAGAACGGGAGACCTCAATGCAAGAAAATATGTTAGCAGACCGAGATCTTTAGTGTAAAAGTGGTGGTCAAGATGCCCTTTAGTTGGGCGATTCCAGTTGAGTCGCTCCCAGTGATGATGATATCATCAACATATACCACCAACAGGATGCAGCCGGAGGACGTCGTACGGTAGAAGACGGTGTGGTCCTTCGTACTTCGAGAGAGCCCAAATGCAATGACGACGGTGCTGAATCGACCAAACCAAGCACGAGAAGACTGCTTGAGGCCATAAAGAGAGCGACGAAATCGACAGACATGGGAGTCGGCTCTGGAGGCACGAAATCCTAGAGGTTGCTGCAGATACACCTCTTCTTCAAGAAAGTCATGGAGAAAGGCATTCTTGACATCCAGTTGATGAAGGGGTCAATGATGATGAGCGGCCAGAAAGATGGATAATCAGACCGATGTCATCATTGCAACTGGAGAGAAAGTATCAAAATAGTTGATACCATATGTCTGGGCAAAGTCCTTCGCAACAAGTCGGGCTTTGAGGCGATGGAGTGTCATCGGCATTGAGACGGATAGTATAAATGCATTTGTTGTCGACCGCCTGTTTGACTGCCGGAAGGGGGACCAAATCCCGAGTATGGTTGTCTTCCAGAGCCTACAATTCATCCCGCATCGCTTGTAGCCACCCCGAGTGAGATTTGACATCGCCAACCGTGCGGGGAATAGATATCGTCTCCAAAGAAGAAAAACCTCTGTATGAAGATGTATAGAGATGAGTATTCTAGCAAGAACGAGTACCTTTCCGGAGTGCAATGGACAAGTCGTCTGGTGTCGGGGCAGAAGCATCAGACGAATTTGTGACGATGGTGTCCTTGGCCTGGACGAGGGATACAATCGACGGGCGGCGGGAGTAGACAGTGTCAAACCGGTGACCAACAAAGTGGGGCACCGGAGGTGGGTGGATGATGAGAGGAAGACAATCATCGATGGTGATGTCAGGATGGGGAGAGGAAAGAGTGAAAGGAGAGCTCTCAACAAACGACACATCAGCAGAGATGATATATCGTCGTAAGTCAGAAGAGAAGCACCGGTATCCGCGCTGAGTGCGGGAATATCTGAGGAATATGCAACGAAGGGATTTGGGAGAAAGTTTGGAGAGGTTGGGACAAATGTCCCAAACATAACACAGACACCCAAACACACAGAGTGGAAGTGAGTGAGTAGGGAGAGAGGAGAACAGAGTCCGAAAAGGAGTCTCCCCCTTAAGGATAGAAGAAGGGAAACGATTTATGATGTAGGTAGCAGTCAGGATGGCATCGGACCAAAAAAGGAGAGGCACTTTCATATGGAATAGGAGGGCACGAGCAGTCTCCAGAATATGGCGATGTTTCCGCTCGGCCACTCCATTCTGCCGAGGTGTATCGGGGCAGAATGTCTGATGAATGATGTCTTTATCCTTGAGAAACTGCTAAAAGGAAGTTGATAAATATTTTCGTCCATTGTCAAAGCGGGGACATTTAAGGGAGGTGGAGAATTGAGTATGAATTTTATTATAAAAGGTCTGAAAAGTAGAAAAAACTTCAGACCGATCACAAAGTAGATAGAGCCATGTCATGCACGAGTAGTCATCAATAAAGGATATATAATAACTGTACCCAAACTGGCTAGGAACCCTGCAAGGACTCTATACATCGGAATAAACAAGGTCGAAAGGATTCTCTGCACGCAGTTCCAGTCGATGAACATACGTCACCCGATGATATTTAGCAAACTTGCAAGATTCACAATAGAAAGAGAGGTGGGGACTGAATTGGGGGCAAAGCTTATGTAGGACGAAAGTCGGTGGATGACCAAGGCGAGAATGTAGGTCAAGGGCACGGACTGAGGTTGATGAGCAAGCAAGAGATGGTGGGGTATCGAACATGTACACCCCATCCTAAAATGAACTCGACCAAGCTCCCCATTCGTCGCCCGCTCCTGAAAAACTGTTACGGAATCGTCGGGAGACACAACAACAGAAAATGAGAAAACGAAAGAAACGAAAAACAGCAATGAACACGGCGATTTACGTGGTTCGGGAAAAATCCCTACGTCCACGGGAGAGGCAGAATTTCACTAATCGGGAGCAGCAAATTACAGAGGATTTCAATCAATAAACCCTAGCCCGAAAATGGGCTACATATGAAGAAGACGGTCCGCTGTTCTGAATAGTAGTCCGCGTTGCAACAGTGATCGGCGGCTCACTTTGTCAAAAGTGCTACAGTGTCTGCCGGCTGGAAGTCAAAAGCGCTACAGTACTGTTGACCCCGAAGTCCGCACCGCTACAGTGTCTGTCGGTGTCGATCGGTCAGCTCCGCTACAGTGGTCAGTATTGCTATAGTGCCGAAAAAATTGGGTCGGGGCCCTTCGGCCCCCGGACCCCCGGAGCAGGGGCGCGTTGCCCCCTGCAACCCCCAACGAGCTCACCGCGGAGCTCGACCCGCGATAGTTGCGGGCCACAAGCATTCGGCCCAACCGGATCGGGCAACACCAATCCAACAAAAACAACACCAGAAGATGTAAAAGTTGCAACACAGTTTAAATCTTTGGTGAGTTTGCTAATGGAGATAAGATTAAATGGACTGTCAGGAACATAAGCTGCGAAAGCCAGATGAATAGACGGGGCACGGACTGAGGTTGATGAGCAAGCAAGAGATGGTGGGGTATCAAACATGTACACCCCATTCCTAAAATGACCTCGACCAAGCTCCCCATTCGTCGCCCGCTCCTGAAAAACAACACCAGAAGATGTAAAAGTTGCAACACAATTTAAATCTTTGGTGAGTTTACTAATGGAGATAAGATTAAATGGACTGTCAGGAACATAAGCTGCGGAAGCCAGATGAATAGACGGGGTCAATGAGCATGTGCCAAAGCCCTCAATGGGGATTTTTGATCCATTAGCAACAATAATTTCAGAGGCACCGGTATGCGGAAGATAGGTAGTGAACATACCGAAATCCCCTGTGAGATGTTCAGACGTACCAGAGTCAAGCATCCAAGTTGTCGGCCAAGAAGAGATACTCGGGGCAAAGCAACCCGATAAGATTGTATAAATGCAATCTCCAATGGTGAGAACGCTAGTTTGTATCGAGTACTCGAGATCGGTGACGGAGCATTGGACAGTTGCTCAAGCGAGCGCACAGATGGAGGGATGAAGCATGGGGATACCGTGCAGGAAGGCCGACAACTGAGGCGAAAGGGGGCAACCTTGCAGGAGCGTTAGCGACTGGAGGTGGTGTCGGAGTCCCGCGGGCAGAAGTGCCAACCATGACGGAGTCTGTGGGCGTCGCACGGAAAGCAGGTTGTTGGAGATGGGTCGTCGGTGCTGCGGGATCCGTTGTGGTGACGGTGGCCAGCGCAAGAGGCGGGCCGGGAAGCACCGAGGAGGGCGGTGACCGAGAGATTGTCGGGAAGCCGCAAGTAGGGCGGGACGGGAGCCGCGACGGAGGCTGGGGGCCGGGAAACGCCGAAGAGGGGCAGGGCCGAACAAAGCCGGAAAGCCGCTGGAGGGCGGGCGACAACGTTGGAGGCGGTGGTCGGAAGTGCCGAGGAGGGCGGGAGGGTCGGGAGACCAAGGAGGCGAGCCTGGAGACCCGCTGAAGAAGGGTCGTCCGTGTCGCGCAAGGAGGTGCGCGATGAGAGGACGACGAGCAGAGGCCCGCAAGAGGAGCAGCGGAACGGGGCGCAGCGGTTGGTGCGCAGGGAGGCTGCTAGATCCGACGGGAATGGGGGGTCGCACCTAGAGGAGGTCGCCGCACAGGGAGGGCGACATGCAGGAGGGTTCCGCCGGGAAACCGCAAGAGAGGCGAGTCGAGAGACCGTCGCAAGAGGCAGGCCGGTTGAGCGCGTCGGAGGCGGGTCGTCTAGACGCCATGAGAGGAGGCGGAGGGCCAGGAGATCGCGTCGATCGGGAAGGGTCCGACTGGAGGGAGACAGGAGGGAGTCGGTCGGTCATGGCTGGGAGGCCAAAAGGAGGGCAGGGTCGGTCGGTGCGAGGGAAGCCGCAGGGAGGGCGGGGCCTGGCAAAGTCGGGAAGCCGCAAGGAAGGGTGGGACCGGTCGGCGCGAGGGAAGTTGCGGGGAGGGCGGGGTCGGTCGGCGCGAGGGAAGCCGCAGGGAGGGCGGGGTCGGTCGGCACGAGGGAAGCTGCAGGGAGTGCGGGGCCTAGCGAAGCCGGGAAGCCGCAGGAAAGGGCAGGGCCGGGCAGAGCCGGGAGTCCGCAGGTTCGCAGGGAAGAGCGGGGCCGGGTAGAGCCGGGAGTCCGCAGGCAGTGGGAAAAAGAATTAACGGGATTTTTCCTCTGATACCATGTAGATGGCGAATTCCCCTACCCTCAAGGTGAGGTGGAGACATTCTTTTACAGATGGGCAAAAAAGATTACACGGTGGAGTATTCCGATGTGGGGCTCAGAAATACCCTTTATACTAAAACGGGGTTTAACACTCCTCCTCAAGCTGGACATGCCCAGCTTGGACCAAGAGTCCCACAAAAGAAAGACGGTATCGAACAAGACCAAACACAACACTATTTGGGTGATTGTAGACCGTTTGACAAAGGTAACGCATTTCTTGCCTATACGGGAAACCTTCTCAGTGAAGCAGTTGGGAGAACTGTATGTTCGGGAGATAGTCCGTCTGCACGGGGTGTCGCGGATTATGGTTTCAGACCGCAACTCGTGTTTTACTTCGCGCTTCTGGCATGGCTTACAGAAGGCGCTTGGTACGCAGGTTTTACTGAGTACGGCATTACACCCACATACAGATGGCAGTCAAAGCATGCTATATTGGTGCTTGAGGGTATATTGTGGGCGTGTGTCCTAAACTTCAGTGGGTCTTGGGAAAAGCACATAGCTTTGGTGGAGTTCGTCTATAACAATAGTTATCAGACTATTATACAGATGGCACCGTACGAGGCTCTTTATAATAGGCTATGCAGATCACTTCTATGCTGGTTGGCGGCAGGTGAGTCAGAGTTGTTGGGACCGAGTCTCGTGCAGGAAACGTCAGAGCAGATACAGCTTATTCGAAAACATATGACTATGGCCCAGAGTATACAGAAGTTGTATGTTGACAGACGTAAACGACCCCTAGAGTTTACAGAGGGTGATCGTGTATTCCTTCAGGTATCGACAAGGTTGGGTCACCGCAGGATACAGAGACAGGGCAAGTTAACGCCCAGGTTCGTTGGACCGTTTGAGGTTGTGGAGAGAATCAGACCGGTGGCGTACTATTTACCTCTTCCACAGAAATACAGTGTTATGCAAGATGTTTTCCATGTGTCGTAACTACGGCGGTATCACCCCGACCCTTCTCATGTCATCGATGTGGACGATGTTGAGTTGGAGATAGATGCATCATTTGAGGAGCATCCGATACGTGTGTTAGATCGCGGTGAGAAAGTGTGGAGGAGGAAACTTGGGAGAGAGAAGTGGATATGAGGGTTCAGTGGCCCAATCTTTTTGGCTCGGAATCTTAGAGATGTTTGGGAGTACAACTTGAGCACGAATTGTTATAAGGTGGGGAGATTGTAAGATCCCGACCTTTTCTGGAGATGTCTCGAGCTTGATTTCATATACTCTTTTGCTTTGTGTTGAATACTCTTTGTTTGAGTTTTACTTTGGGGTGCGTTTGGGTGAAAATTTGAAAAAAAATGGAAGAAAGACGGCAGTGCACGGTTGGCGCACGGTTAGGGCAAACTGTGTGCTCGCAGCTCAGCAAACCGTGCAACCCTGGACGGTGGAGATTTGCACGGTTGGAGCACGGTTCGTCAAACCGTGCGCCCTTTTAGGAGTAATCGTGCACCCCTATAGAAGAGGCACACGGTTAAGGCAAACCATTCGCGGGAATTTAATTCACCTGAAAATTAGATTTTAAATCACCAGAACCCCCGAAACTCACCCCATTCGACCCTAGACATTCTTTCACGATTTCAGAGCCTCCCAGACAGATTCCAAGCCTTCCTGACCTCCGTTCTTCGCGATTCGAAGCCCGGATTGAAGATCTGCACCCCTCCCGGTAAGAGAATCCTATCCCGCTTGGTTTTTCGTTCCCCTTTCTTTCATCTCTCATCCTAGAAAGGGGTTGTTCGTCTTGTTTTGATTAGATCTAGATCTAGGATTGTAGATCTAGATCTATAATTGAAGGGTCGTGATTTGTTCAGTCTTGATTTAGGGTTTTAGATCCGGATCTCGTTCTACGTCATTGTGTTGCTCAAATTTTGAGGATTTTCATTGGACAATTGTTCGTCAACGAATTGAGCTAGGTAATCTATAATTCAAATCTCATAATCAAGATTTCAATTACATGTATGTAATTATAGAATTATTAGGGTTCACTTAGCGACTGGAAACTCCTAAATTGAATTAATTAATGTGGCTAATTAATTAATTAAGGGATTGAGGATTTGATTGAATAATGTGATTTTGGAATAGGGATAATTAATTGTTAAATTAATTATTGGGTTATTGGGATTGTGAAATCAGGATAATTAATTGATGAATTAATTATAGGATATTGAGATTGTGAATTTAGATAATTAATTGGAGAATTAATTATAGGATATTGATATTATAAATTTGAATAATTAATTGATAAATTAATTATAGGATAATGAGATTGAGAAATTGAATGATTAATTGATGAATTAATTATGAGATTATTGGGATGGTAGATTTTGATTAATTAATTGGAAAATTAATTAAGGGATTTGATGTGATGAACTAATTGTTGAATTAGTAATGAGGTAGAGAAGATTAATGAATTTTTGAGTTAATTAATGAGATTGAGAAGATTGATTAATTGTTGGGTTAATTAATGAAATTGAGAAGATTAATTAACTGTTGAGTTAATTATTGAGATTGTGAAGATTAATTAATTGTTGAGTTAATTAATGAGATCGATATGATTAATTAATTGTTGAATTAATTAATGAAATGATGAATGGTAACAATGGCATTCATATGAAAATTGAGATCTAAAATGGTAACAATGGTATTCTAAGATTGAGATGAGATATAGAATGGTAACAGTGGCATTCTAGAACATGATATCCCTTGGGGATAGTGTAGACTCTGGTGTGGGCCGAAGCAGGTATTGTGGTTCAAGTATTCTCGGAAAACCGAAGATTTTATGTGGTTAAATAAATAATAAATTGATAATGTGATAATTGTTTATTTATGCATTGTACTTAATTCTTTATACAACTACGTACACTTGTTATTGAATGGGTATTGTTTTAGACACCGTTGGTGGTGGCCTACTGAGTTGTGCTCACACCCTACTTGGGCTGCCTGGTCGGCATCGAAATTGATTTCATGGTTGCAGGACAGGATAAGGGCAAGGGCCCTGTGTTGGGTGGTTGAGTCAAGATGGAGCATGGATGAGGGAACCGGACGTGTTTCGTTTGATATTGTATTTCCAATTGTGGTTATCTTGTTATAGTGGTATTGTTTTGGTTATGATATCATTTGGCTATTCAGTTGTTATTGTTTATTTATTTCTGCTGGTGTATTACTCTGATAACAGAGGGTATAGTCTCCTCATGACTGATAATAGACCCTCGCTGCTAGTCAGCAGTCTCTGACGTACGGAGAGTCGCGCTTGAGGTCATATATATACTCGCCGACCTAATGATGTTGTTGGATCGCGATTTGACCATATATATACTCGCCGACGACCTAGCATACCTGCAACCTCGACACCTGATGACTCACCTGCTCCTGATCCTCCACCACCGGAGTTGCTTATTGCGCTTCGCAAAGGCTCACGCTTCTGTCAGTCTTAGAAGGGATTATCTGCAGCTAGCTCACGAGTTATTGAGGCACTGGTTGCTCACTCGACATCGTGCACTGTTATCGAGGTCATATCTCATCCTGACTGGTTACAGGCTATGCAAGATGAGCTGCAGGCTCTGGATGTCAACCATACTTGAGATCTTGTCCCTCTTCCTTCAGGCCAGAAGGTGGTCGGTTGCAAATGGATTTATACAGTACGCGTCAACGTCGATGGCTCTCTTAATCGTCTCAAGGCTCGCCTTGTTGTCAAAGGTTATGCACAGACATATGAAGTTAATTATTTTGACACCTTCTCTCCAGTGGCAAAGATTGTCTCGGTTCGCCTACTTGTCTCTCTTGCTGCCTCCTCTCACCGGCCTCTCCACCAATTGGATGTTAAAAATGTTTTTCTTCATGGTTTTCTTAATGAAGAAGTTTATATGGAGCAACCACCCAGGTTTGTTGCTCGGTGGGGTCCTCCAAAGTTTGTCGTCTTCATCGATCACAGTACGGACTCAAGCAGTCGCCACGTGCTTGGTTCGGCCGTTTTTGCACCGTTATTCTTAGCTTTGGCATATGCCAAAGCATAAAGGATTCTTCTATTTTCTATCATCAATTTGCAACAGGAAGCATTCTTTTGGAGGTCTATGTGGATGATATTGTTATTACTGGCAGTGATGCTACCGGCATTGGTTGACTCAAGTCTTTTCTTCATCAAAATTTTCAAACAAAAGATTTGGGTTCATTGAGATATTTCTTGAGAGTTAAGGTCTCTAGATGTGACAAATGAATTTTTTTATCACAGAGAAAAGTATGTTCTTGATCTACTGCAGGAGACTGACATGACTCGAGTTGACTATGTTGACTCGCCCCTCGAAGCTGGAGAAAGGTCACTTCATACTGACAGTGAAATGTTTTCATCACCCGACAGATATAGACGACTTGTTGGGAAACTTAACTACTTGACGATGTCTCGACCCGATATTGTTTGTGTGGTTAGCAAAGTGAGTTAGTTTATGGAATCTCCAACAAAAACGCAATGGGAGGTTGTTCTTCGCATTGTTAGATATGTGAATGAACCAGGTTTAGGTCTTCTATATTTTGATCATGGATATACAGATATTGAGGCATTTTGTAATGCAGATTATGTTAGATGTCTCTATTCTAGGAGATTTGCGTCTGGTATTGCAGCATTTATTGGAGGAAATTTGATCTCATAGCGAAGCAAAAAGCATACGGTCCATCTCCCGATCAAGTGCAAAGTCGGAGTATCGTGTCATGGCATATGTGACTGCGGGGATTATTTGAGTACAACAAATTCTTTAAGAGATTGAGTATACTGCCAAGAAACCGGCACATATCTAGTGTGACAATCAAACTGCTATCAAGATTGTCATAAATCCAGTCTTTCATGAGCAGACAAACCATATTGAAGTTGATTGTCATTTCGTTCGAGAAAACTTTGAGAAGAAGATCGCCTTCAGTCATGTTCACACATCTGATCAACTTGCAGATGTTCTCACAAAAGGATTGACTGTACCACATGTCCAATTTTTGTGTAACAAGTTGGACATGATAAATATATATGTCCCAGCTTGAGGATTGTTAAGAGTATTAGAATATTAGATATTTTTAATATTCGTATCCCATATCGATGTGGATTATCTGTTGTATTTATTTTATCATCTATAAATTAAGCACTTTGCCTCGTTTTGAGGTACAGGTTTCTATTCTAACAAATATAATGAAAGCATAAAACAGTAAGGGACCAGCATTGCAGTTGAGAGGTGGAAGAAGAATGGAAAAAGAAGAGAGTTGAGAGACTCAAGAGGCTCCTTGCACTCTCGCCCAAACCCGGTGGCTGAACTCAATAGTCCTCCCTAACCTCCTTACTCCCCCCCTCCACTCCTACATATAACAGACTCCCCTCCCTTTTCCTTCACATGGGACAAGATACCCATCTAACTGATTTTCCCCCAACTAAGACGCTTTTACCCCTTCTAGAAGTGGCCTTCCAGGTTATGACCAAATCTCTCACTCGCCTCTTCTTGAAAATCAATTTTGACCTCAAGACTGAGGGGAGGAAAATGTTTACGGTTGATGAAGGCTTCTTCCCATGCAGTTGCTGCAGTAAACGAAAGCGGGTAAGGGGGTTGTCATGGCCGAGAGATAAGTTCGTCAAAAATATGCAGCGCCCGAACCCAAACGAAGTTGGCCTTGTGGGGAGCAAGCTTCTTTGTACCCCACTTTAGACCTTTTTTTGCTGCTAAATCCATTCCAGTGAAAAGCTTCCATGGGAGCTTGATGTAGCTGGATAGCTTGCTCTTTTTCTATGGGCCTTGAGTGAATGTGCTCCGGGCTAATTATTACGGTACAAACTCATCAGTAGTGTGTATTTTTAAAGAGATAAAAGCTTGTGAATTGTAACACTCTTAAGCAACCTCTCACATGCTCTTTCCAGCTTCAAGAACCCACGTTATAGATATAAGGTTGTGAGTTGTAACACTCCCCCACCCCTCCATCTTGTTGGGGTCGCTACTGCCGCTGGGGGCTGAGTTGCGATGTCCGTTGCCACGTGTCCTCTGTACTTTCAGTTTCCACTGAGTGCGTCTCAAGAATACCAGTTTAAAATCTTGCTCCAAATGGCCAAGAAAGATTCCTCCGTTGTAAATGCTTGACGGGACGGGGGCCTAAACTCCTCTGCGCGGAGCCTCCTGTTCGAGTGATCCATCCCCGTGGATCATGTTCTTCGAACGCCGGCAACTCAACTTGTCGAACAACAAGTATGGGATCAACAGTATCGTTAATCACAATTGCCCTCACGAATATATCTTTGTCCTGCGTAAAGGCTTCTTGCTGCATAAGGATCTTCTGCTGCGTGAAGATCCGTTGTTATGTAAAGGTCCCCAGTTTTGTTGGTCGCATGTCATCCTGCAGCTGCTTATTCTCTTTATGTTGTGGCAGGCTTGAAATGGATTTTCAGGATCCCGCTTGATCTGTCGTTGTAAAAATTGTTGCGGAAACGTCAGGAGCAACGAAATGAAAAACGATTCATAGAAGAGTAAAAGGGAAAAAACAAAAGAAGAACACGGGACACAAAGATTTATGTGGTTCGGGAAATGATCCCTACGTCCACGAAGAGGCGGAAGTTTCACTATAGTCGGGAGAAAAAAATTACAGGATGTTTCAAGATTCTCAATCACAGAAACCATAACCTGAATTGGGCTAATAAGGAGGACGAAGCACTATTCCACCAGCCGCACAGAAAGTTCGTTGTGCTACAGTGAAAGGCGACTAAAAATTCGCATCGCTACAGTGTCGCGACCACCCAAATCTAAAGTGCTACAATTTTCGGCGGTTGGAAGTCCACGGAGCTATAGTAGTGTTGACTCCAAAGTTCGAGCTGTTACAGTAGTCGTGTCAAAATCCGCACTGCTACAGTGCCCTATCGGTGTTGATCGGTCAACTCTGCTTCAGTCGGTCAGAGTTGCTACATTGCCCCAAAATTTGGGTCGGGGATCTTTGACCCCGAGCAAGGGCGCATTGCCCCTCCAACCCCCAATGAGCTCACCACAAAACTCGCCCCGCGGAATTGCGGCCTGGTGCACAGTATAGGCCGAAAGCATTCAGACCAATCATCATCCAGGATGGATCGGGTTACACCAATCCAACAAAAATATCCACAATCGACACTAGTCCAGACAAAGTCGACAAGTTCCACCCTTGGGCCTTCACCGCTCCAGACATCACGGAATGCATGTCAAGTCACGCGGGCGACAAAGAAGGGGGAGTCCCCTCTTCTCCATCTTCCGTTTACACCAGTTCCCGAGAGGAGGTTGTCGAACTGAGAACCTCATCCACATCATTTTTTGCTTCTCGTTTTCTTCAATTTTTGAGGTTGATGTGACTGCGTCCTTCATTGTTGCAGTTGACAGTGTGTTTTCCTCCCATGACAGCGCTTTAGTCATCACTGTCATGAGCGAAATACGCTCCTCGTCTTGTTATTGCAACTTCTCCAGACAACGAACCCAGTTTGCGAGGTTCTTTCGAAACTCGGCTTGCTCTTATCGTTCCTAAGCCCGCTCCAGCTGGCTCTGCCTATTCGATGTGAGCGTAGCGTTAATTCGCTATAGTCGTTCTTCCACTCCATCGAGAGGAACCTAATGGCGCGTCTCCATCATCAAGTTGTTCCATTTTTGGCTGTGCTCTCCTCCCTCGAAAGGATTCTGGCAACACTCTCCTCCTCCGGAAGGATATCCGACAGGTCAGACCAATTGATAAAGAACTCACAGAAAGGGGACATCGGAAAACGACTATAGTCCTCTTCTTGAAAATCAATCTTGTCCTCAAGACTGACAGGAGGAAAATGTTTGTGGTTGATGAAGGCGTCTTCCCATGTAGTTGTTATAGTAAACGGAAGCAGGTAAGGGGGTTGTTGCGGTCGAGAGGCAAGTCCATCAAAAATATACAACGCCCGAACCCAAATGAAGTTGGCCTCTTGGAGAGCAAGCTTCTTTACACCCCACTTTAGACCCTTTTTTTGTTGTTGAATCCACTCCGGGGAAAAGCTTACATGGGAACTTGATGTGGCTCAACGATTTGCACTTTTTCTATGGGCCCCAAACTAATGTTCTCTGGCCTAATTATTATCGATACAAACTTGTCAGTTGTGTGTATTATTTCTAAAGAGATATTGTAACAACCCAGGTACTTATAAAATAATTTGTTTTCATTCTAGAATTAAATAGTCAAATTCATTATAAATGTACAATGAAATAAGTGGTATTTATATAAATTATGGAATTTAAATTGATGGAATAGTAAATTGACCTTAGGAATAGTAACATGACCATTAGGAATAGTAATTTGTCCAATAGAATAGTAACCTCACCTAAGAAAGTATAAATAAAATTTAGTCATCTTATAAGTGAAAATATGATTTTTTTTTTTTTGAAGAAAAAGGAGTAACTCGTATATTAAAAGATCGAAAATCAGGTAAAACAAGAGAATAAATGTGGGTCATTCGAGTAGCTAAATAATGAGCCGTCATATTACCCTCCCTTTTGGTAAAGAAGAGGGAGCAAGTCAAAAAGCAGAGTTGAAGTGACTGGATCTTTGAGATCAAAAGGCCAAAAGGCCAAAAGGCTGAAGGCCAACCTCCGGAGCGAAGATAGCACAGATGATAGTGAGGCAATCTGATTCCAAAGTGATAGATTCTCATCCTTGTTCCAGTGCGAATTTCATGCCAAGGACAATTGCTTGAGCTTCAGCGACTGCGCGTAAGAGCGACGCCAAGAAGGAAGAGTGAAAAGCCGCAACAATCAGCTCATGAGAGTCCCAGGTGATGGCACCGAAACCTGTGATGCCTTTGTCTGAAGGTTCATGCCAAGGACAATTGCTTGAGCTTCAGCGACTGCGCGTAAGAGCGACGCCGAGAAGGAAGAGTGAAAAGCCGCAACAATCAGCTCATGAGAGTCCCAGGTGATGGCACCGAAACCTGTGATGCCTTTGTCTGAAGGTAATGCGTCCACGTTAATTTTCAGGGTGCCACCAATTGGGGGTTTCCAGGTACAGGGATCATGCTTGAAAGGAGGGTCTTCAAACATATGCTCGTTGTGGTTCCACGCGGATAACCATTGGGATGCATTCTCGACCCAAAAGGTGCATGGCTTGGAGACCTGGTTAAAGAGAATGTCGTTTCTTCTTACCCAAATGATCCAAACCATTGTGCAATGGGAAGCCAGATCTTGGCGGTGAGGTGCGAAGACCATTTTGCGAGAAGGTTCACGAGATCAAGAGTCATATTCAAGAGGATGTCAGCATGAGGGTTGAAGGTACGCCAGATGTTCCTTGCTTCGGGGCAGTGGGCAATGGCGTGCATGGGAGATTCAGGCATGAACACACAGATATAACATGTTGGGTTGTGGCGAGAGGCAAGGAACCCCAGAGAAGGATCCCGATGCAGACTGGCCACCAGAAATAACGAGCTTTGGGGGGGATACGTAGGTGTCAGATAGTTTTCCAGAGCCTCTGCCTCCAGAGTCGGGGTGGTTGAAGCAAGAGATATCTAAATTTAACAGTATAAGTGCCAGAGTTTTCCCCGCTCCAGCATAAACGATCAGGACCCAAATCCCTAGCGACCGGGATACGAAGAATGATTTTTTTATCCCTTTCATTGAACCAGGAGGAGATTTTCTCAAGGCGTCATCTCCTTCCCCCCTCATTAAAAAGGGAGAGAACATTTGCATCTTCTAGACCTTCAAGGGCGGGGGAAGTTGTGAGCCCATTTCCATCAACCAGTCATGGGTCCGTCCAAATATTAACAGAGGTTCCATTTCCAATTCTCCAGTAAAATCCCCTCAGGAGGGTCGCGAGCAATCCCAACAAGCTACGCCAGAGGAAACTGGGCGCTGCAGAAATCAGCATATGGAAAGTATTTAACCTTGATAACCTTTGCGCAGAGAGAATGAGGTTGTTGAATAAATTGTCAGCCTTGTTTGGCGAGAAGTGTGTAGTTGAAGAGACATGGGTTCCTAAACCCCATTCCCCTAAGAGGCTTGGGTTTGCAGAGTTTATCCCAAGCGATCCAGTGAGCCTTGTGCTTTCCTTCATTGAGACCCCACAAAAAATTTGCGAAGCGAGAGTGGAGTTGATCAGTGATGAAACCAGGGAGTTTGAAGAGCGCAATAAAATAGAAGGGAATGGATTGGACAACTGATTTAATGAGAATTTCTCTGCCAGATTTGAAGACTCTTTTGTAACTCCATCCTTGAATTTTTTTATCCACCCTTCACCAAGATGCTGGAGAAAACTTCTTTTTTGGATCGACCGAAGATTGTAGGAAGCCCAAGGTACTTATAGTGTTTATCCACCATTTGAAGCCAAACGCCTATTGGAGCTCATCCTTCCTAATCGAGGGCACGCCCGCGCTAAAAGAAACTTCCGATTTAGAGGGATTGATAGCTTGTCCTGAAGCGTTCTCATAGAGGCGGATAAGAAGGTTAATACGCTCGCATTCTTCCAATGTGGCCCTGGAGAAAAAGAAACAATCATCGGGAAAGAAGAGATGGGAAATGGGAGGACCCCGACGACAAGCCTTCACTCCATGAACTAATTTATCCTTAGCTGATGCTGAAATGAGATTGGAGAAAATGTCACTCGTTAAAATGTGAAAATGTGATATATTTATATCATTGAACAAGTGAATAATTTTTTTTGAAAATTATAAATTAAGTATTGGTATTTTTGTGAGTCGTAAATATTTAATTACAATTTTATAATTAATATAATGATTTAAAAGAAAATATATTTTCATAAAATAGATTCATAAATTATTATTTTATTGTCTTGTGATTATAAGATAATTTTTTGAGACCTTAATTAATTTTTCAAAGTGTTATAAAATCAGTAATAGTTTTAAAACTGGTATTTTTTCGAATAAATTATGATTTTAATTAAAAATTAAATTTCGCATATTTAAAAAATTATTTTCATAAAATGAAGTTTATTTTTGAATTCTACATGTCGAAAAATGGTTAGAATGATTTTTTTTAGATTTTTCTAAAATACTTGAATTTTTTGTGAATAGTGAAATGCGGCAATTTACGATATAAGCTAAATACATGAATTATTGAGTCGCGGATGATGTAAGACTGATGTAAGCTCAAAATCTCGAATCCTCTTTCATTATTTTAATATATTTAGTGATAATGCTGAAACTATTCATAGTCTTGAGACAAAATAATAAACTAATGAATATAATAATGAGAAAACACTTTTCTCCTCCACTATAAATACCACATCTCACCATCTCTTCTCCTCACACCTCAAAGCATTCTAACTTGTTTAATTTCTGTCCAATTCCTTCCCCAAGCCTCTTCTCCACGTCTAAGACCTGTTGGTCTCACCAAAAGGTCAAAACCAAGGACCTTAAGGAGATTTTCAAGGAGAATTCAAGAAGTAAAATCCTTTTTCATTTTCTTTTATTTTCTTTTTAATTTTTTTCTTTTATTATACTCTCTTCATCTCCCCTTATCCAAATGGCATGAAAACTCCAGTATCTTATATATATTGGAATTTTATCATGTTGATGGGAAAAATCATCATCAATCTTCTTCTCCTCTCCCTTTTATTCTAAAAATGAAAACATCGTCCGTGATGTGTCGATTTACGGCCATCGTGGACGATACAATTTCATTTTTCATTAGCGCCTTCAAGGCTGGTAATAAAACCGTTATTATGGTTAAATATATTGTATTATACATATTATAAGTTATTTAATGTTCTGAAACCAATATATAAACATGATATTGAATAAAATGATATAAGTTCGCAATGATGATAAAAACCGTCAAAATAAATTAAATCATTCTCATTAATATTTTATCTAATGAATCATCCTCATATCAGAAAAAAAATGATATATGATATCATTTAAAATTCTGGAAACATATTAACACAATTTCATTCCATTTCTAGAGTTTTGCTTCCATTCGACAAGAAAGTCCATAGTGAACCAACCATGGAAACCATGAAATAAATGCACCTGAAACAAATTTTGGGGCATTGTACCAATGCGGACTTCTTGTCACCTTTCACTGTTGCACAGCGGACTTCCTGTGCGGTTGGTGGAATAATATTTCGTCCACCTTATTAGCCCATTTCGGGCTAGGGTTTTGCATGTGTTTGAAACTTTGAAATCTCCCTAAAAATTGAACTCCCGAATCATAGTGAAATTCTACCCCTCCATGCACGGTTGAGCTAATAGCACCTTCAACTCCTCACATGTCCGATAAATTGAGAAGTCTTTGCACGAGCAATCCAGGCAACCGAATCTTCACCGGAGAAAACCGGCATTTCTACGTGCCTGGTCTTCATGCACAATTCCTCTTTTGTAGCTTCCGATCGGACTCGTACTCCTAGAGCTATGTTTGGAGTGCTCTCTCCCTCCGCAAAAACGGCTGATTTTCCCTTGATTTCCTCCCGTATTGAGCTTTCCGCTTGCGATTTATACAACTGTGCCAGCATCAATCTTATTTCCTGCGTCACACCGCTTCCTAACGTTGGAATCCGATCGTCAGTTCTGAAACTGCAGCCTCCTGACGTCACATTCCAGAAGTCGCATTTGTCACCGCTATTTCTAGCTATGTCACTCTATTTTTCATCTGTGTGGACATTCAATCACAACCACTACTCCTGATCTCCATAAGCTGATCTTCCTCTTGCTCCAGGTCACTCTACCTGGAATCATCCGCCGCAGTGCGTGAAGGTTCCGGGCGCAGCGGAAGCGCGTGGGTGGATGTGTCCACTTGGCTTTTTGTCATTAACAATGATCAATCCGGGATCAATACGACGATAAACGCCAGTCTCCACAGATCGAATCACAGAAATGGACAAAGAAAAGGAAAGTCCCGGAACCACAAAGCAGGATCGTTACAGGTTGATTATAATTAATTTAATCAATTGAAAAGAAATACCTTTTGGGTGTTCTTTCTTCGTTGATGTTCTTGATCACGTTCCGATGTGATTCGTCGTTGCGTCGCAGAAGCCAAGTGTAAACTTCCTCTAGCTGTGATCCACACGTGTACCTCGTATCTCGGGACGTCGCCAAAGAAGTCTCCGGGTGCTAGCGTGGAGAAACATTTGTTTGCGTTGTCCGCCTTAAATCGTCTTGATCCGATGGAAGAGGATCTCTCTCGGTCTTGAGAGCGTTCTTGGAGGAAGAGGTTCTTTCGGCCTTGAAAGAATTCTCCAGAATTGTTGTGCACAACGATTCTCTTGTGTTGGAAAAGAGTTGGGGTTGTGAGGATATTTATAATCGAGTTTGAGGTTGTAGAGTTATGACAATAAATAAACGCGTTACGCGTTTCATTTATTTCATTAACTCTTATTGAAAACCCCCATGTCGAATAATTAATTCTTTGACATGCGCTCACGCTGATTATAATAAATATCATTTAATAAAACGATATTTCCTCAAAATCTCAACTGGAAAAACCACACAGCGTGTATTAATAAATACACGGCGTGTACTTGTTTTTCATTGAAAACTACACGGCGTGTATATCTTGTTTTCATTTATTCATTTCCTTTCCAAAATGAAAACTACACGGCGTGTACATTTAATAATACAAGGCGTGTACTTGTTTACAAAATAAAACTACACGGCATGTAATTATTGATACACGGCGTGTACTTGTTTTATTTTATTTTTCCTCCAACATTAAAACGATTTTAGGCTTCCTTGAATAATTATTAAACCACGTACGGGAGTAATCTTTATTCTACTTGAGATACTTGAATACACTTAGTGTGTGACCTTCTAGGCCTCTTTCTCGTTGGCATTAGGCGGTCTTGCCTAAAGTCCAAGATTACTGTCTAGTAACGGGTCAAGGCACCCAAGAGAAAGAAGTTGACGCCGCATTGACGTATCACCTCATACGAACGCTTACTGTGTAATTTAATCCCTTTGTCTCAATATCTCATCAAGCAGGTTTCATGGCAGTGTCATAAACCTATATGTTTGATCCGTCGTTCTTTGACTACCTGAAATAAACTCGTCGTTTACACCATGGCCATGGAATTTAATGCGACAATTCTATTTCAATCAAAGGGTCGAGATATCAACTTCCATAAATAAAAGGGACAAATCCTTCCTCGACTTATCCATTAACAACATGTCACTCGTGACGCACCCAACGTACCCTACTTCCCGTCAACTGTCTGCGTGACGGTTTTCGTCAGTAAATCTAAGTGCACGAGTCATGACATGAGTTAATGATAATCTTCCAGTCTAAGGACCATTACACACGCTCGTATATAGCAATGTCCGATGACACCAAGACATGCGGAATTGTTATTGGCGGGTCTGTTCTCATAATCTCCCATCTTGGAGATTACCAAGTGCGAACTCCATGAGGGAGAGTCTCATCTTCTTACGAGTACTCGCACATGACGGTCTGTATACTATATATCCTATCACAGTATGTCATCCAACCGCATAACTTTATTTAAAAATATTGTTATAGCATTTCAAGGTTCTCATCATAGCGGGGATCTGTTATGACCTTATTAATGCAACAAATATTCCAGGACATTATTATATTATAGTCATGCAGAACAATGAACAATATATAATAAGTGAACATTCATGTAATCAAAGTACAAAACAGTTGGTTCTCAGGACACCAACCCTTACAGTGCGTGCTCTTAATGAAAGCACCAAATGATAGAGTTCCAGAATCGTGAAAGACAGAGAGAGAGATTAGAAGGAGAATCTATCAGGAATTCGTATGTATTGCACTACAAAGAAGAAAACGAAGTAACCGATTACACTCCTTGGAGGCGCAGCTCTCTCCAAGCCAAGGCGCACAACCTTCAACTAACTCAACAACAGAATGGCCTTGTAGGTCCCCTCTTTCCCCGATACTTATACCTCACTCCAACAATATAAAATAAATATTACAACTCTGCCCCTCAGGACCCTTCACACCAACCTGGGCCCCTATCCTTACACACAAGACCCTTACACACAAGACTGCACCTTACCCTTACGCACAGGACCCTTACACGGGATATTCCCCACGTGCCCTCCTCTGGTAAGTATTTATTATTGGGGGTCGAGGTCGACTTACAAGAGACTCCTCCCCCTTATTCCTAACACTCGACCTGACATTACATGCACTGCAAGTAAGGTACGTATGTTTAAGGAATTTCCAAAGAGATAGTAGGAAGAGGTTGTTCTTCACATTGTCCGATGTATGGAAAAAAAACCGAGTTTGAGCGTATTATATTCAGATCATGGACACAGAAATATCGAACTGTTTTGAGATGTTGATTATGAAAAGTGACTTTCAATTAGAAGATCTTTATTCACCAGTGGTAATATGATCTCTTAGCAAAGCAAAAAAACATACGTTTATCTCTTGATCCGGTGCAGAGTCTAAGTACCTGGGTCATGGCTCATATAACTGCAGAGATCATTTGAGTTCAACAAATGTTACAGGAGATTGGTTATCCTAGAAGAAAGTCTGCACACATCCGGTATGATGATCAAGCGGCGGTTAAAATTGTCACAAACTCAGTCTTCCATGAGCAAACAAAACACATTGAAGTAGATTGTCACTTCAATAGGAAGCATTATGAGAAGAATCACATTATATTCACACTGCAGATCAACTTGCAGATATTTTCACAAAGGAGATTTTTGGAAATCATGTTCAATTCTAAAGTATCATGTTGGAAATGTAAAATACATGTTTCGGCTTGAAAGGGAGTGTTGGAGATATTATGCATGGGATCAGGTTTATCCTATCTCATGTGTATAGGATTGGGATTATCCTATCCTACAAATTTGAATTTTATTTTCCTGCTTGTACTTCCAGCTTGTATTCTAGCATTGTGCGTATATAAATAAAGAACCGGGCCTCACTTGAGAGTCATGGATTTTGATGCTTAACATTTACAATGTTAAACATTTAGATAAATATCAATGTATCAAAATACAGTCTGGACTAGCCAGATCAACCAGAAAAATGAACCGATGCTGGGATTTATCCAGTGTTAGTAAAAAATCAGTGGGTCAGCAAACCAGCCACAAACTGATCGAACCGGCCAAAATTAGTAAGACCCATCAGTTCATTGGTTCAACTGGTTCATTTTTTTTAAAATCAGACACATATTTTTTATGTTTTTTGTAAGATTTAGATGAATTAGTTGCTATTATATTATTAATACAATTATATTATTAATATTATATTATTATTAACTTATAAATTAATTATAGATTGAGATAAAAATTATAAATGATAAATTAATACATTGCCAAAATTATTATGGAGAAAATGATGTTAAATTGGTAATTGTGAGTAATTTTTAAATAGTTATATGATTTGCTGGAACCCATTTAAGTTTAAATGGGTGAGTCCCACATCGGACTTACCCTGCTTGTATTTTGGTTTCCTAATCTATAAAAGAGTATCATCACCTCACATTGAGGGAAGGGGAATTCATCCATCTACATGGTATCAGAGGGATTTTTATCCCGAACCCTCCCTCCTTTGCGGATTCCCGGCGTCCTCCCGGCCCCGCCTCTCCCCCTGCTGCCCTAGCCATTCCCGGCAGGCCCCCCCTCCTATCCCGGCGCAGCTCTCTCACCCGGCTCCTCTCCGGCCTGGCCATTCCCGGCGGCCCTCCCTCCCAGCGGCGCTGGAGAAAGTTTAGAGAGGTTGGGGCGAGTGTCCCGAACATAGCACAGACACCCAAACACCCGGAGGGGAAGTGAGTGAGGAGGGAGAGAGGCGAAGAGAGTCCGGAAGGGAGTCTCCCCTTGAAGGATAGAAGAAGGGAGACGGTTTAGAAGGTAGGTGGCAGTCAGGATGGCATCAGACCAAAAAAGGAGAGGCACCTGCATGTGGAATAGAAGGGCACGAGCAGTCTCCAAAATATGACGATGTTTCCGCTCAGCCACGCCATTTTGCTGAGGCGTGTCAGGGCAAGAGGTCTGATGAATGATACCTTTATCCTTGATAAACTGCTGAAAGTGGATAAATATTCCCGTCCATTGTCGGAGCGGAGACATTTAAGGGAGGTGGAGAATTGAGTATGGATTTCATTATAAAAGGTCTGAAAGGTGGGGAAGACTTCAGACCGATCATGAAGTAGGTAAAGCCAGGTCATGCGGGAGTAATCATCAATAAAGGTGATATAATAATTGTACCCTGACTGGCTAGGAACCCTGCAAGGACCCCAGACATCGGAATGAACAAGAGCGAAAGGATCCGCTACACGTGGTTCCGGGCGAGGAGCATACGTCGTCCGATGATGTTTGGCAAACTTGCAGGATTCACAATGGAAGGAGAGGTGAGAACTGAATTGGGGGCAAAGTTTATGGAGGGTGGAAGCCGGTGGATGACCAAGGCGATAATGTAGGTCAAGAGCTCGGGCTGTGGTGGATGAGCAAGCAAGGGTTGGTGGGGTATCAAACATGTACACCCCATCCCGAAGATAACCTCGACCAATTTCCCGATTCGTCTTCCGCTCCTGAAAAACAACACCAGATGAGCTAAAAGTAGCAACACAATTCAACTCGGTGGTGAGTTTGCTGACAGAGATAAGATTAAATGGACTTTGAGGAACATGAGCGACCGACGTCAGGGGAAGAGACGGGGTCAAGGAACATGTGTCATAGCCGGTAATAGGGATTGTTGAGCCATTAGCAACAGCAATGGCAGAGGCACCGGTGTACGGATGATAGGTAGTGAACATACCAGAGTCTCCTCTCCTGTGAGATGTTCTGACGCACCGGAGTCAAGCATCCAAGCTGTCTGTCGATGAGAAGCACAGGCGGTAGAGTTGTCAGTCTGAACAATTGGGGCTAGAGAAGAGGATGGTGGCGCAGTCGCTCGATACGATTGTACCAATGCAATCTCCTCCGGCGAGAGTGTCGTTCTGTAACGGGTACTGGATGAATGAGGACCGCTGGGCGGTAGAGCCGATGACGGAAGATGGGAGAGCTGCTCGGCAGATTGCATAGGTGCTCGGAAAGGCCGACAATGGAAGGGAGGGTGCGGCCTTGCAAGAATGTTGTCGTCCGGAGGTGATGCCGGAGGGCCGCGGGCAGACACGCCCGCCATGGAAGGCAGGTGCACAGAGGGCGCCGCCAGGACCGGTCCGCCTGGAGGGAGCGGTGTCGGGAGGCCGGCTTCTCTTCGGCCTGGCCATTCCCGGCGGCCCTCCCTCCCAGCGGCGCTCCCGACCAGCCCCGCCGTGCGCGCGCCCAGCCCCAGCGGCTCCTCTCCCGGCGCTCTCTCTCGGCGTGGCTCCCGGCCTCCTGCCCTCGGCCCGACGCCCCGCCCTCGACGACGCCCCGGCACCCCGTACGCGGGTTCCTCCTTCCGCGCGGCTCTCCTTACCGACGCGGCTCCCCTCGTCCCAGCGGCAGATCGCCCTCGGCCTCGCCCCGACGGACCGCCCTCGACCCGGCGGCTCCCCTTCCCGGCGGCCCTCTCCCTCCCTGGTACGCGGCTCCCGTAGCGCTTCCCTCCTCTCGCGCGGCTCCAGCGCGGCTCCCGGCGCGACTCCCTCCTTCGCGCAGCCGCCTCCCGCACGGTGCTCCCGATCGAGTGTCGAGGCCGAGTATCGAGTCATGGCCACTGTCACTACTGAGATCCTCTGGCTTCGTCATCTTCTCCAGGAGCTCGGTTTCCCCGCATCGACTCCTGCTCATATCTGGTGTGACAATCAGGCCGCCACGAAGATTGCCTCGAATCCCGTCTTCCATGAACGGACAAAGCATATCGAGGTGGACTGTCACTTTCTACGCCACCATCTGGAGCAGCACCATATCGGTTTCGGTCATATCCTGACGGCAGATCAGCTTGCCGATCTCTTCACCAAAGGTCTCCCAGGAGCTCGTCTTGAGTCTCTCACTTCCAGGCTGGGTATTCACAGCCTCCATGGCCCAGCTTGAGGGGGAGTTTGAGATGGTCTTGTGTCTTGTCATTCTTTTTTTTGTGGGACTCTATCCAATCTGGGCATGTCCAGCTTGAGGGGGAGTGTTGGAACCCATTTAAGTTTAAATGGGTGAGTCCCACATCGGACTTACCCTGCTTGTATTTTGGTTTCCTAATCTATAAAAGAGTATCCTCACCTCACATTGAGGGAAGGGGAATTCACTCATCTACATGATTAATTTCAATCTATATTATTTAAAATATATTAAATTAAGTATGACCAGTTTGACCACGGTTCAATCTCAGTCAAATCATTAAACCTAAAACTAGTGTCTCGAACGGTTCAATGATCAGTCAAGTTTTTAATACCTTGATAAAAATTAAAGTTTCTTTAAAAGCTGCAAAAAAAGAAACATTTGTGCATAAAAATATCAAATACATGCATATAGCATGTCCCCAATGTTTCTTCACGTAGCCTATATAAAAATATCAAGTCGCCAAGAAGTCAATACTTAGTAGATGGTGAATTAAAAAAGAAACATAAAACAAGAGTCATGGAGAATTTTTGTTTTTAAAGAATAGTGTTTTACACTTTTGTCGCCTTCAAGGTATCCCCACCATATCATTGCCAAGAGTCCATAATGTTGTTGCAGTGAGGACAACCTAACAATATCAAACACAAATTCTTAAGTATCACTAGAATGCTTATGTTCCTTACGTGATGAATATGGAGATGTTCCATTATTGGCATATTGGTGCTTCATGGCAGTATACCTAATACACTAGACCACAGCACACTTTGCCTACTACATCCTCTTGCGTGACGGTAGTTAATTCATTGAGTGGATTCTCAAGGCATCATGCACCTCTAGTTTTCTAATTGTTTTTAATTGAATTTTCCTTAATCTCTTATTTTCAGTTGCATAACATATGTTTAGAATGGTTGTCTAGTCTTACATCCAGAATGTGGTAGATTTCATGACTTTTCAACAAGGATAGGTAGAGGGGAAGAATTTACTTATACCCATCTGAAGAGGTATCAATGTCTGAAATAGACCAAGTATCCTACAATGATGGAGCTTCATTTGCAGTTAGACCCATCTCCCATGTTTTAGTTTTGAAACATCCGTGCCTCAGCCTAATTTTTTCTCAATTGGGTTACAAACTGTGGTAGTTTGATGAGTTTTGTAGGTTGTTTTATTTATCACATGCTTATGAGCTAGCACTCCGTTTATGATCCTACATCCAATATGTTTGATGGCCTTGATAAAAATGGCTTGTTAGATCTCATTCCCTTAACCTTTGAGAATATTAAAACAATGAGACATCTTGGGATCCAGAGTCAAGGAAATGTTGCCAATTTTCTCGCTCGATGACTGACCAATTTGGTTGCCAGGAGTAAAGTGCATGGAATGCAATACTCTTGAAACTTTCCTTAACTAGAGTTTGAAAAATGGTGATTTTTTCGGGTCATGGAACAAGTGAAATGGCTAGTTGTGATGCAACATTGGCCTCTTCACACCATTGCTAAAACAGTGTGGAGAAGCTTGGCAAATGTTCAGCAAAGAAAAAATAACAGAGGCAGCACTGGTAACCAGAATGCGGTGAAGGATACTGTAAGGAAAAAAGAAACAGGAATGATGCTTTTAGAAAACAGAATCATGCACAAAAGGATTTCTATACATTTCATATTTAAAAATGAATTAAGGCCTTAAGCTCCACATAAGAATTAAAAGAACTGAGACGGACAGCCCCACTCTCTCGGAGTAGTTGCTGCCATAGCCAAACAGCAACAACAACAAGAATCCTCTTCTTCGCAAGGATTTGTAACCAGGAATCGGAGGCACAGAAAGGCAAAGGGCATTGGGTATATTATGCTTACCTAATACCAAGCTGCAGGTTTAGCATGAGATAATAACTAAGACGGCCTCCAAAAATGTCAAACCATGATCTTGTCTTCACTTTGCATGTCTCAAATGTACGATTCTGCTTGCTTTGTTGTGGCATGTTCACATAACCTGCATCTTTTTCATTGATTAAAAATCCCTGCGTGTACTCCCTTTCATATGACAAGGTCCCATTATTACCCTGCATCCCTAGTTCATCTTCACTGGCAGTATAGGTTTTCACACAAGAGATGTCAGAATCATGGTGTTTCCAATATTCATCTAGTGACGTAGTTTTATTTGATATCCGGCCTAAAGCTCTTAGCAAACCATCAGTAGAAATTCTTTCAGACAAACTGTGCTTGAAGCTTGGCTTTGGATTCCTGCTCTCTTTTGAGTTTAATGATGAAAAGTGAGAGCGCTTGCTTCTCTGGTCATCATATCTAGCAGAGCTGCATGTTAGAGAAGGAACCTTGTTCACATTAGGGTAAAATGTACCCTTCCCATCCTTTAGGCCCCTGGTCCAGGTTCCAAGATAAAAACTACAATCTGCAAATCTATAAAAGCCTGACCCATGCTGTACTCCATCCAGCCAAAAGCCATCAAAAAGTTCCCCATTAGCCCACTCCATGACTCCTCTACCACACATCTTCCCAGATTTCCAATTTCCATCATAAATATTTCCAGTATTCCATTTATATCTGCCACTGCCCTCACGGAATCCTTCTTTCCAAGACCCTTCGTAACAATCCAAATTACCATACTGTTTTCTTCCGAGCCCATGTTGAATGTTCATCCTCCAGGAGCCCATGTAAGTAGAGCCATCAGATCTAGTATACTTGCCAAAACCATGAAGATGCCCCCCAGAGAAATCACCGTCATATGTCACACCAGATGAGAAGGTTATCTGCCCTTTCCCCGTAATTTTTCCTTGATCCCAGTCACCCTCGTAAACTGTTCCATTTGACCAAATATATCTTCCCTTCCCATGGGGAACCATTCCTCTAAAATTGCCATAATATATGTCACCATTCAGGAAAACCTTCTCTTGCAGCCTGAAAATTGAAACAGTCACACACATAAACAAGAAGAATATTTATAAGGGATGGAAATACAACCAAAAATTAAAATTTAAAAGAAAAAGGTAAAGAGAAACAAGTTTGCGCATATGCAACCTGCCAAGCTCCATTAAAAGGATAATTGCCTGAAAAAGAAAGAAAAACACCTTTCATGCTTCTCCATGAAAAATCATGATATTTAAACTAACTGTTCATGAAGACCTGCATCATACTCATTCGAGATACTTTGCTTGACTTGAAGGAAAACGTTCAAGCATAAGCAAGCAGAAAACTTCTGAACGAGCAAAACAACTCAGTCTGGAAGCTGCATGTGGAGAATCAAATGAATCAGCGCAGAACTTTTTAGGGATGAAAAAGAGTTAGTGAATTAGTATTTAGTATAGTGACTTTTTTCCAAAAAAAAATGTACCATTACATAGCACTTTGAATGAATGGATAAATTTTAATGCCTTGCTGCAAATTCCAAGTGATGGGCAGCTGTAGCATAAGAGATTTTTTTGTTTATATCATGTTTATCTTTGCATATTCTTTCACAAAAAAAATGGGAATCTCATTCATTGTATCTGTAATTATTTCTTTTCATTATCAGAGTAATAAGGTATCAGAAATTGCTACAACTTTATCTAATATAGATGCTTCTTGTGGGGAGAAAGGAAGAGCACAGGATTCCCAATTCACACTTTGAAAAAGCAACTATATCATGTCGAGCTGACTACGAAATAATTTAAATGAAATTGCATAAACCAATTCAGCAAAAATGAGTTTCCGAATTCTGGGGGAAAAAATACCTGATTGCAATTAGATTAGCATCTGATGAAGTTGGAAAGCTAACAGCCATTAATATACACGTCATTATTCCTCGCTAATCTTTTCATCTTTAATAAATCTGTATTAAGAGTTCATAGCTCTTCTGTCAGTCATAGGCAACGAAATTTAATGATGCTTATATTCCATCATGTTTCATCTAATTTCCACAATCATTTCAGGCGCCAGAAGTGAGGCGTGCTACTTAATATGCATATCGGACCGCTGCCAACGATGGTGAAATTTAAATGTTTGAGTAACAGTTCAACTGATAATCCTGAAGTAAACAACTGAAGAAATCGGAAGACAGCAAATTGAGATTATAAATATAAATCCATGAGCAACGCACCATTGATAACCACATTGATAACCCATCCATTTAATGATAAAATGTTCATCCACCTGCGGAAGGAGGGAAGAACGGCATCTAGCTAGTCGGCGTCTAATGGAATAGGATTCAGTGGAGACGGCATTGATTCTTGTTTCGATCTAAAGCGGAGATTGCACGAATGGAGTCAGCTGCAGCCTTATACTTTTCGAATCGACGGTTCATACTTTGAGAGGCGAGCGTACCGCCTTAACACTCCTCGAGCTCGCAGGATCAATCTTCTCGGCCCCACGCCTCTTCAACGTCCGTTTGATACGTTTTGTTCCCCCCGTGGAAAAATCAGTCTCTTTTGGTTATATAATAAATTTCAAAAATCATTTTTAAAAGTAATTTCATTTTTATTCCTCATTTTTTTACTTAACACGGTTTACCTTCATTAAAGATGTCGCGTGGTTTTAACTATATTGTAAATACGTTTAGCTTTTATGTGTGTATATAAAGCAATGAAAACCTCTTCATAAAAGTATCTCATTTGGTGGCGCGCAAAACATCTATTGTGTTTTTGCATTTTTCTTTCTCCTTTCAAGACGTTCGTGTGTGTTTCGTTGGTGTTGATCGATCGGCCATTTCCAACATTTGGTATCAAATATGAGTTGACTTGATCCACGATGTCGCACTTTGAGTCTTCATCGCCCTGACTCTCTCAGACATCATCAGCATGTCATAGAGCCCTCGTCGACGACAATAGCGGCCCTCTGATGGTACATCGGGTGGTGAATAAGGTTGGGAGATCGGCGACGTATTTGATCCTCACGAAGACAAACTACAACGACTAATCTTTGATGATGAAGGTTATGCTCCAAGCACGTGGATTTTGAGATGTCGTCGACACTAACGGTGCTGAACTCCAGGAAGATTGGATGGCGCTGGAGGTTATCCTGCTTATTGTCCCGTCGGAGATGATCTCTATACTCATCGTCAAGGCAAGTGCCAAGGAAGCATGGGACGCCATCAAGACCATGCACATCGACATTGATCGTGTGCGCAAGGTCATTGCTTAGAAGCTCTACAAGGAGTACAAATGCATTGTTTTTCGCAACGGTGAATCAGTGGACAATTTCGCGATGCGCCTCACCGGGTTGGTCAACCAACTTACAATCCTCGGTGATCCAAAGCCTCAAGACAAGGTCGTTGAGAAGTACTCGCGCATCGTCTCGTCCAAGTTCTCCCAAATTGCTCTTTTAATTGAGACGTTTCTCGATATCTCGACTCTCTCTATGAAGGAGGTAACAGGGATACTCAAAGCAGTGAAGGATCATTTTGAGCTGACACTCACCACCGACAATGGAGGGAAACTGCTCTTCACTGAAGAGGAGTGAGTTGCACGGATGAAGGAGCGACATATGGGGGAGGGACCCTTCAATGATTCCAAGTTCGGCAACCGACGCCGTCGACAACCATGAAGAAAGACAAATAAAGACAATGACGAAAATGTAAGGGATACATGGGGATCTGACAACAACAATGATGTCTCAAGAGACCAATGTCGCGATTACGGAAAATGGGTCACTGGGCCAAAGATTGTCGCAGTAGGCTAAAACAGGCTAAGGCCCTTATAACTCAAGGTGAGAAAGATGAGCCCACACTCATTATGGCAAGGGTGTGCACCTCAGTACCCGATACCCCATCGCCACGATCAACCACTTTCAATTCCCCACCGCCACGATGCAATCCTCTCCGGCTAGTCGAGGCGAAGGTCTTTGCACAATGGGCTCAGAAGGAGGCGTGCGACGACAAACTATGGTATCTCGACATTGGTGCCATAAAACCACAAGACCGGTTCCTGTGTTTGTCTTCTCCGAGCTTGACTCTAGGATCCATGACACCGTCAAGTTTGGTGACAGATATGTCATCAATATCAAGGGGTGCGAGATGATCTTGTTCGCCTGCAAGATCGGCGAACACCATGTACTCGCGGGGGTATACTTCATCCTGAGGCTCACCACCAACATCATCAGCATCATACAGTTTGATGAGAATGGTTTTCAGGTACTAATCGATGGAGGCATCATGAAGATTCAAAACCAGCAACGATGCCTGCTGGCCAGGGCGAAATGTTTCCCTGATCGACTGTACAAGTTAAGACTCAACATTGTACATCCTACATGCTTGTCTGCAAGGGGGTCGGAGGTGGCATGGCGTTGACACGTGAGGTATGACCACCTGAATTTTCAAGCTCTGCACAAGCTCGTTCAACGCGATACGGTGCGAGGGCTTCTACAGATTGATAAGGTGGATCAAGTCTGCGACAGCTGCCTCACTGAGAAGCATCGGTGAGTGTCTTTCCCCGAGCAAGTGAAGCATCGCATAGAGCAAGTCCTCGACCATGTTTACAATGACCTCTGCGGGCCGATCACACTAACAACACCAAGTGGGAACTACTACTTTTTGCTGCTTGTGGATGATACGAGCTGCTACACATGGCTCAATCTACTCATGAGAAAAGACCAAGATCCAATGGAAATTTGACGCTTCCAGACCACAATGGAGTTGGATACAAGGTGCAAGCTGAAGATCCTCGACATCGATCGCAGTGACAAGTTTGCTTCAGTGGAATTCGGTGAATACTGTATCGAGCGTGGCGTACAACAACAACTCATGACTCCCTATCCATAACAGCAGAATGAGGTCGTTGAACAATACAACCAGACCGCCGTTTCCATGGCTCAAAGCATGTTGAAGGCTAAGGGCCTTCCCAAGATGTTATGGGGTGAGGTCATCTCCACCTCCATCTTCATCCTTAACCAAGCACCGATACATAGTCTTGATGGGATGACGCCATATGAGGCCTAGCATGAAAAATGACTGGTAGTGCACTTTATTCGCACCTTTGGCTGCATCGCGCATGTTAAGAACACGAAGCCTCACCTAAAGAAGCTAGATGATCGGAGTACGCTGATGATCTTCGTTGGGTACAAGTCCGGGTCCAAAGCATATCGCATGTACGACCCCATCAATAAGCATGTGCATGGAACATATGATGTCATCTTCGATGAGGCAGAGTAGTGGGATTGGAGTGCTCATGATGAACAAAGTGTGTTGATTAGTGAGGATCCATACACCATCAAACACACAATGACATGTATACTAGGGACGACGAAGACCAACAACACCATTGGAGACCAGAGATCATCACCCACACCCACTAGCACACGCTCTGTAGACGCTGCAACACTAGACATGGTCAAGGTGATGACCATGCCGTCAGCCATAGGGGAGTTTTCTTTAACACCATCCAACATAGAGAAAGCACTAGACGTCAATCACGATGACGCCCTACTTCGGTTTCGCACCATTGACAAAATTATCAGGCCGACATCGCCACCTAGGTTTTCACTGCGTAAACTCTTCTCTGGTGAGTTACACTTCACTACGACCAATGATCCAAGCCCACCCACCCGCATGCTACGTTCATTGTAGAGAATTCAATGGCAAGAAACGAGAAGGATTCAAGGGAGGAATAGTTCACAAATATTCTCACGAAGTCACTTAGGTGTGCCAAGTTTCTGGAGTTGTGCACAAAGTTTGATGTTGTTGAGATCCGGTGAACATGATAGAAATTAGGCGTGATTTTTGACTAATTTCAATAATGGGGATTTATTCCACCATTATTTTCCCTCCCCCTCATTATTCGCCCTCATTTATAGATCAACACAATTTTACCTCATTAAGGTTATCACGTGGTTTTAATTACGTTGTAAATATGTCTAGCTTTTATGTGTGTATATAAAGAAATGGAAACCTCTCTAAAAAGTATCTCACTTGGTGGTGCACAAAACATATCTTTTGTTCTAGAATTTTTCTTCCTCCTTCCAAGACGTTTGCTTGTATTTTGTTGGTGTTGATCGGTCAGGCATTTCCAACAGTTATGACCATAAATATTATGGTGTGACCAGTTGGCTGAAAAAGAAGAGTCATTGTAGTCAAGTGTGTTGTGCTGTGAGGGGTTTAAGTTGTGATATGAGGAAAGTGCTATAATACGGGGTTGAGGCTGTGAGATTTAAGATTTCTCTGTTTGGCTGGGAAAGCTATATTACGGTAGGGCAAGATTGGTTGTAGCACAAAGGACCCTTGGTTAGGTATAGTTTCCTCACAAATATGGGTGTTGCATCATGGGGGTCTAGGTTGTTGAATTCCTTAGTTTTTCTTATATTGGGTTGTAGTGCTGATTGTTACGCTATGAGGATTATTTAAGGTGTATCGGGGTGTGGGGAGAGATTCACATCACAAAGCTTAGGTATTTAAGTGTTGAAGTGTGACCTTATGAATTGTGGTGTGACCTTCATTGTTTTCATCAAATTAAGGCAGGTTGAACCTAGAATCTAGGGAGAGACCGGGCTATAAAAACTGGATTCGACCTTCATTGTAGCGTAAGCATTCCCATCACATTATGATTCCTCATCTTCCCATAATAATTATAAATTTGAACTCTGTCTCAAATTCTTTGGTTGCTTCAACTTACTTCAAACTTGTTGAGGATACATCGATGGGTAATGAAATAAAATTTTCTTTGATGATAGTAGAAGGAGCTCATCGAGGCATGTTAAGAGTTGATCCACCCCCACCAAATCAGTGGTAAAGTGGATTGTTGGAGAATCTTCTTTATGATACAATAGTGGATCACTACTCTACACTTACACTAAGTGAAGAATAAGTATTGAAGGAAATTTGGAAATAATAGAGTAATAAAAGGATTTTATTGTTGCGCGTCATCAAAATTCATTTGATGTTTATTGAAGGCTTTCAAGGGAATCTCGATTTGAAACAAAATTGGAGGAGTGAAAAGAATGCTTGGAAATAATTTTTCCATCTGTTGGAGACTCCATGTTATAGACATAGAGGAACCCATTCAGATTAATCATCCTACCCATGTGAATGAGTAGATACCTTTTTTGGAAAGGCATGTTATTTTCAAATTTAATCTTGTTTGTTTGATCGCACTCTATCGATTAAATGGACCAAATCGCAGCTGCTAGTGAATGGATACAACCATAAAATTATGCTTGATCTGATCAACAGTCCATATCATACTTGTTTAGCAAATTGGGTCGACCCATCAAATGTACCCATTCAATCCTGAGCCCAAATTGGTACAACCTATTGATCTGTCGGATAAATTAAGGCACCTCCAAGAACCTCGCACTGATGTGGTGTGTGAAGTGAAAAGTGGGCCATCAAAGCACCACATTATGCATGCACGTTATTCCCCTTTTTATTTTATCATTTCAAATAGTGATAAAGTGTTCCCTCCGATAAAGGGAACCCCAATCCATATCGTTTTTTGATGTAAAATTCCAATAAAAACAATCCCCTTTAAAAAAACAATTAAATATTTTAAAAACATTTAAAATACAACAACCCCCATCTTTTTAAAATATTTAAAACCACATTTTAAAGATCAATCACTATACTCTCTTGCAGATAAATTTTATAAATAAAGTTATCTCTCGATTTGAACCTTTATATAGTAGAGACGCATCAAAGATGAATAGAGAAACAGGTGGAAGGAGCTCGTCAAGACACATTATGTTGTCCCTCTCCTTAAGAGTAGATTCACCCCGATGCATGGAGATTTTTTGCAGATCCCCAATCAATTAATTACTTATTCTCCTAAGATTGTACCACAGTGGAAAAACCTAGGATCGATCACAAGGAGGCCGCTTACACACACACTAAATTTTATATTGTCACTTTTATATTCTAACTTAGATAAAACTACTAAACTAATATAGATGGAGGGTTTGAAATACATGATATATATATATATATATATAAATTCAATTAGACAAAAAATGAAGTTATATAGAAAGAAAGAAAGTAATTGTTCTTGAGAGGTTATGGTGATTGAAATCATTGTTCAAAATTGTTCTCGATATTCATTTCAATAAGGCGATCAAGACTTGTCACACCACACATTCTCATTTAAAATGTCATCACCCAATACCACGACCTATGAATACAATAAAATACTATTCTAAACTTCAACTATGAGACCTCTTTGTGGACCATCACTACTCATGTCATGCTCCGCTGTATGCATGACATAAATAGAGAAGGTAATGATGATTGATAAATGATAAAAAGAACTCGGTAGTAGAGAAAACGGGGTGACCGCTCACCGTAATCTATTTAACCACCACTAAAATTACTAGAATTGAATAAAGAGATTGAAAATGAATCACAATAAAACTCAATAAAATCATCATTCCCTCCCTTGAACAAACATCAAGGTTAGTTCTCCATTTTTAGTGGAGTTGAGAATGGAATATAGTGAGAGAACACATAAACTAAAAGAAATGGAAGAAAGAGATATGAAGAAGAAGGATAATATATTAAAAGCAGAATATTATTATAGAAAATAAATTCCTAAGAAGATACTAAAAATGGAAAACTAAGGTTATCCCCATGTTTCCAACCCTTTGAAGTGAATAAGAGATACATTTTTACAGGGAGAGGGGGTGAAAATTTCATCCCAAATTCCATCCTCTAGAAGTTTGTGCATGTTAGACCTAATAAATGACCGAATATAGAAATGTTATCTTCTTGAAAGTTTTTAGGATCTTTTTTTCATGTGAAAACATAAAATATAATCTTTATTTTCCATCATATGTAGGAGTTATATCTATTTTACTCTGAAAATTTATTTTATCCAGGTGACTGTTTGAATTCTAAGGCTCCAAATTCCCATGCATTTATGACCTTGATGGAGGCCAAATAAGGTGTGAAAACAATAATGGAAGTCATTCCCATAGATTTTTTATACCTCAATTTGAAATTTTATATCCATAAGGATGACCTTATTCTATAAATAATATCATCTTTAAAAGTATCAAGGTCAACACATAGTTTTTGAGACCCGACTTGTGAGCTAGTTTTGGGACTTAAAATGATAGATTGATCTTTGGATATGGTTTGATGAAATGAAGAAAAACATGTATTTAATCCTAAAAAAATCACAATTTTAATTAGTTTAGAAAAATTTATGGCTGAAATACAAAATAAAAATAAAATAGTTAAAATCCAAAATTAGGCCATTTTTCAAATTAAGCTCAAAATACCTCTAAAACCTAAACATGTTACAATTTACCATAAAATGAAACTATGGTGGGATTATAAAAATTGAATTACATTATAAAATTTATTAAAATATTAGTTTCATCACTCCTCCACACTTAATCATTACACTCCCGAGAAACCATCTAATACTAAGGTCAAAACAAACTTTCCAAAGTATAAATGACAACACAACTCAATTATCACATCTAAGGAAATATCATGCCTTCTACATGGATAAAAATTCCCTAATTCCTAAAAAATAATAAAAATACATTCAATATCATGTTAATACTCACATGTATTTCAAACCTACCTCCTTAGAAAAATATTTGTCTCTTCACTCAAGGATTTTTAATGTGAAGTTTTTCTCATTCCCAATAACATGTGTGGTCTTTATAGTATTTCTATCCTCTCAGTATCTCCACTTCACAGAGTCAAAAATGTTCCAATAATGATGGATTTTTTATGAATTGTTCTTAGGCTAAGGGTTGATATATTTTGAATGTAAAAACATCAGAAGTATAATGAGGAGGGTTAGACTCTAAAGTGAAGTAAATGTATAAAACAGTTTTGCTCAAGAATAATGTGTTCCTCAATTAGCTCAAAAAATAAACCATATCCATAAACCTATTGATCTTATCGTGAAGTTAAAACTTGAAATATCAACATTAATGATAATTTTATTCCCCATTTTCACTATTTTTATCGTTGTTTTAGCTTGAATTTAGATATAGAATTTCTCTTCAGAATTAGATTTTTGAGGAAAAAGAGAGGAAAATTTTGATCATAAAATATTGGCGAACACCCGAACCAACATTGTAATGATATTCGAGCCACCAATAAATCATTACATCATGAAATTTCTTCCACAAAATTATTAGTAAATAAGGAAACACTTTATTTTTTTCATTTTTTTTTCATTTTAGCTAAAACAGATTCTCCAGGAAAGCAAAATTCAGTTTATCTTCTCCCCCCACACTTGAGCTCAAAAATAATCATGAATTTAACTTATAGAGTAGGTAGGAAAGGGATAAAAGTCTTGTAATGTGGATTCATAAAAATGTATTTCATGGCTGATAATGTCTTAATAAAGGTTAGATGTAAAGGTGGACCAAAATGAGAGTTAAATGTAAAAAGGACTTTCAAAGTGGTGCCTCAATCATACTTGACACATTATTTGAACTATAACAGCTTTGAAGAATATAAAAACAATAATTTATAGATCACACAACATTTCTCAAGACTCTAAATAAAAATATAAATATTAATAATATGTCAAAAAGGTTTATAAGCCTCTTGGGTTGGGCAATATTTTCAATTTGGACAACATTAGTGCACATTAGTTTCACAATCAATCAAACTTCATCAAATGAAAAGATTATAAATATATAAAAAAAAATACATTAAACAATAATTTATGTCCTCAAATATTCAAATCAATAAATTTTCTAAAAATACCAAGATGGATTGAATTTCCTAAAGTATTAGATTCAACCCAACAATCCTAAAAACACGCCAAAAATGAAAAGAAAATCGTGAAGAATTCAAAAAAAAGAAAAACATAAAAAACAAAATGTAAACAAATTTTTTTTTATAAAAACATATTAACATTACTCAAAAATTATTCCATTTACTACCCTCTTTTTAGTTTAAATCATATCAATAAATGTTTTCATATAGAATTTTAAATGTGTATTAAATAGAATAAAGAAAAGGAAAGACACAACCTGATTTATTTTTCAGTGGCAACTTTGAGTTAAGATACTAGATTCTACCACTTTAAAAATATAATAAATAAATGATAAAACATAATAAAAATAAAGAAAAATAAATATAAAGGGGGGATAAAAGGGACAATTCTTGATTTGACCCCAAGAAGGTGCTAGGTTTTTACTGCCCCTGTCGGATAGTTGCAGTGGTTTAACCCCAATCTGAGGGTGGATGTGGTTTCTTTCCCATGAACCACTAGAATTTATTTCTTCCAGTGCTATTTAACTTTCACTGTTCATGGAGAAACTCATGGATAGAGTAAATCAGCTCCCTCCCCATGATAATGTAATTTAGCCTGTATGGTGGGGGAATGAGGAAGAATGGGTCCTCCTCTTCATTGTCCATGCATTCATTGGTTTTTTCATTGTCATATAGAGCCTTATTATTTTAAAATATATTATAAATTTAAGTGCAATGTAAGTTATAATTTTTTTTAAATTCAATAATATTAAACATGATGAATTAACAAAGAAATCTCCCCTTTCAAGTAAAACAATTTGAACATTGATCTCTTTAGGCAAGGCCACTAGGAATCCGATCTTAGTAGGGTCTTGTTCATCTTCTTACAAAGAAAGAGAGGGATATAAAAGTGATGATTATTATTTATAAAAGATGGTAGGATCACTTACCTTTTTGGATTCAATAGAATCTAACCAATGTTCTTCAGAATTATGTTATGCTCCCATAGTTGTATCAACTCACATGTCTTATTCAGAAACCTCTTCAAGCAATGGACAAAGAGGGATAATTGGATATTAAAGATGCATATTAAAGTATTATTTGAGTTATTATACTTAAAATTTAGTTGGAACAAGATTAATATCTTATAGTTCAATTTTCTTTTGGTGTTCTTGTTCTGACCATTGGACATTGGATTCTTGAATGAAGGCAGAAAGGTTGTTCATTTTATTTACCAGCTTCTCCATTTTTCTAAGGCTATATTCACCTTACTTATTCAAAAATTAACCCATACTATACAAATAATCACTAGGAAAATAATATGAAAAATCACTAAAGAAATCAAACTCGACGTAAAAAAAAAAGATATGCAATGAAGCTCTTTTTTTTTGTTTTTTTTTGTTTTTTTAATGAAAAACAATGTGTGCAAGCTCTTGGCCCCCCTGACAACTATGCCAAATTAATGCATGGGGATTTATCACAGATCCACGATCAATTAATTTCTTATTATCCTGAGAGTGTACCTGTAACACCCCGAGAGTTTATGAAAAATATTCTTTTAATTTCATTAATGTCTTGTGTTGTATTCTACACCAAGATTACCTTGCGCTATACGCAACACCGTATTAGCTTGCAGTATACGCAACACTATTCTTGGATCGTGTTACACACAATTTTGATAATAGTTATTCTATGCAACATTGAGTATATATATATATATATATTCAATGTATAAATGAAATATGGTTGGATTCTGTTATACGAAACAACGAAGGATTCTTTCACAACACGCAACCCTGACTTGGCTTGCATTACACGCAATCGTGACCTTCCTCGATAGCGTGTGTTGTACGCAATACTGAGTTTTAATAAACAACGATATATTATTATAATATTGTCATGAACTAGCCGTTATGAATAGTGTTAAATAAATTTTGAATTTTATAACATTATTATTCATCTTACACATTTTCTAGAACATGGTATAAGAACAAAATAAATTTTTCGGGTAAAATAAGTATTTTTCAAAAAATACAGTTTTGCCGCCTTTTGATGGAGCACCCAATTTAAATCTAGTTTTTGACATGTTTATAAGTTCAATTTGACAAAATAAAATTCTTCTTTTGAATCAGGATATAAAAATTTACATTAGATAAAGTTTTGATATTTTTCCGATAACTTTCATATTTTAATGAATAGTAAAAACACGCTATATTTTAATTAAAAACAACTTTTTTCATCGTAATATCTTATATGGTTAAATTATAATATTGAATGGTTTTAAAGTATAAATAGAATATATTTTTACCATTTAATATAATGTATGTCATTAGCATTGATTTTACCTTGAATTCGTAGGTTAAATCAATTCAATCTTTTGCAATGTTTTAAAGAAAAACCCGTTTTCGTTCGATAACGGGATTAATTTTAATTTAATTTCTGCATATTTTGTGTATTGAATTTGGAAAAATGGATTCCATATTTGGAATCAGTGGGTCCAAATTATGTTAATAAGCTACTTTTTATTTTTGGGCATTGTGAATAGTAACTACGGTAAATTTTATTTACTATAGTTAAAGGTAAATCAGGTAATTAAGGGTAAATATAAGATTATAAAATTACCCTAACACTTGGAAAAATCCTATTGGATGGCTAAAAGTAGACCCATATAACCTAAGGGTCGGATTAGATTCATTTTATGGACTTTTTTCCATGAAAATAATTTAATTATTATTAAAACCAAAGAATGTGACAACATGTCACTTTCTTAAATCTTATAAGTATAATAATTTTAATCTAGTGATAAACTTCATGAAACTTCAAACATGAATAGTCTCCAGAAGGATAATACAATTATATATATCATAGTAATTTATTTATAATTTTTAGAGATTAAATAATTATCATTTATTATGACACAAAGATGATGTAGTAACTGTCTTATTAATGAAATATTGACATAATTGATGTTATAAATGACCAAATAAATGTAATTTGAGACTTTTTATGACTTACACTAATTTTCTAGGTTAATATGACATTTTATTATTGATTAAAGTAACTTTGTTCGAACTTATCATTCTGTTATGAATTTCATAAAAATCATGTACCTAATAGTGTCAAAATTGACATAAAATAGTTTTTAAAACAAATATTATATTATTAATTGTTATTTTATTCCTAAAAATCTAAGGTTCGGCCAAATGACTTAGATAAGATTATATATATTAATAATAAACAACTTGGGATTATTTTGTCTTGATATAGTGAGTTTATTAACCATATAGTGTAAGAAAACAAAAAGATACGGTAAAAGTTAAATTATTTAACTTAGAGTTAAATCTAATTGATAAGGTTAAAATAATAACCTAAACTTGTATAAATCCTATTTGATGAGAGGATTTAGACCCATCCCCACCTTATACTCTAAATAAATCAATTTTGAGCTATTTAAAACCAAACTTGACTTTATAATAAAATAATATTTTTAGTTATTCCAAAGGTGCCCCTCTCCTCCCATATAAAAGGGCACCTCCTCCCTCTCTTCCTCACACAACATTGATCCTTCAAGCTCGTCCAACCCATGCAAAATTCCCTTATCCACTTCACTAGAAACATCCTAGAGGTTCTGGTCTTCCTCAAAGACCAATTTTAGTGCCCTAAGAGGAGGTCTCAAAGAGGCGCTTCAAAGAAGAGGTAATTCCCGTTACCGATTCTTTCACCTTTATTTCTTCTTCCACTTCTTCTTCTTAGGTTGTTTCATTATGAAGTAATAACATCAGTATCACTCATATACTGATATGTTATTATAAGTATGAAACAATCCTATTTCACCATCTATCCATCCTACGGAAAACGAAATCACCGCGCGTGCGTGCGTACGGAATACCGTCTCCACGCCGTGGTGAAATCTATTTTCCACCACCACCTTACTTGGATGTGTATAATGGTGTAAATAATAACTATATATTATTATTTTAAAGTGATATTGATTCTGAAATAGTATACATACACTCCAATACAGTCCCACGATCATGAGAACGATATCATCGCTCGTGCGTACGTACGGACTACCGTCTCCACGACGCGATGAGATTCATTCTCCACTTTAACCATTCATGAATGATATATAATAAGTAATCATGAAATATATGACATAATAATGATATTGGATTTATGTGTATATATATGTATGTCATCTACTTAATTCCGTTCAACTCAATAAGGAAACGAAAACAGCGTTCATGCGTACGTACGGCCTACCGTCTCCATGAACGGTGTATTTCTTTCCATTTACTGATTTATTATATATATGTATATTTTGAATATATATATATATATAAATCATGTTTTATATTCTGGAATTAAGTAATCATGATCTAAGTAATCATATGAATAATTACAAGTCAAAACACGGACGACAAATGAAACAATTTTACCCAAAACGCTCTTTAACATGGAATTTACAAAAGAACGGGTAATATAAAGTCATAAGTGAACCATATATGATATCATAACAATGAATATGATTCTTTAATAAGTCAATGACATTATTTAAATCATTATACAGGAGTTTTGGACACTTACGAAGAAAATCGGACCTAAGGTAAGGGAAATATCACAATCTCATTTTTATCCGACATTGTTTATACTTTGGTATTTACTGGGGTGTATTTTATCATCCACATCCATGTTTCTTCAATATGTAATTTTATTTCCATCCACCTATAATTGTTTAAATCCAATTTTACCCTTCGGTGAGTTTTTAGTAAAGGATATGAAAGGAATCTTTTGTCGTTTTTTTCGTACGAGGTACTTTTTGACTTTCCGAAAAAAGTACGAGAAGAATGTTTCTTTTAACTTATATAGAATGAATGGATTTTTAAAACATTATTTCAAAGAAGCATACCTTACAAGTTTTCAAGTTTATTTTTAATCAACTTCTTTTAGTTTAGAATTTTATGACATGTTAAGAAAGGAAAAGTGTTTTTGAAGTGTAAAGGATATTTTCCTCAAGAATGGAGTTCAAGTGTTTTATCAAAATTATTTTCCATCTAAGATAATAAAGGGTTCTGTTTTTATCCCTATTATTAAATTGATTTGATTATGTTGTGATGGAATTATTTTTATGAATTCCTTTATATTATATGAATTGTTTTATGATGTCACGATGTTTAAGATTCCCATTTTTATTACATGGGTTATGCTATGATGTATGGTTTATGATTTTGTGGCACACATAAGAATGGTATCATTATGAGATGGGTGGGACCTATATCTCCCTCCAATGAATTGAGTAAAGATTTTATATCTCATGAGATAGACATGGCTGGAATGGTAGGTTGTACCGGTTCAGTGAAACAGGACTGAAACGAGGGTGACTCAGTTCAGAAAGGGACTTTGTCCACTAAGATAGTCTTGGCAATGAGTCTTGACTAACAAGAAATGATTATCTATGATTATGTGTGTATGCCACAATGTTTCATGTTTTAAGTTATGATTATTGTGATTACATTTCACTGCCATGATTTATCCCATGTTATGAAATTATGCTCTCTTTTGCAAGTTAAGATTTTCAAAATGTTATGTTCTTATGATGTGATTGCTATTTCTTTTGTTTACCCTTAATGAGCATTTGAGCTCACCCTTTTATGTTTTCTTTTCCCCAGGATATAAAGAAAGGTTTTAGGTATAAAAAAAGGAAGATCTTTATGGGAGATGTTGAAGATCTTTCACCAGGATTAGAAGATTATATTCCGAGTTTCCAAAGACACTAAACTATTACGATCCTTGTGTGTGTGTTTTTGTTATGTACTAAGTATTCCGCAAATGTAATGTAATGTCAATGTACGTCAAGCTTCGGGTCTCTACAGTTGGTATCAGAGGAAAGGTTTAGTCAACCTTTGGAAACTAGGATGCGAGAACTTTAGTGAGATCCCTAGAGATATTTCTAAGGTATGTCTAGGGATGTCTCTAAGGTTAAGTATACGTATAGGTTATAGTCCTAGAATTGCACTAACGATCTTAGAATTTAACCTAAGATGTTAGATATTGAGGGTACTCCCCCTTTATTATGTTGTTTTCCCTATCATGATTTTTTCCTCTCACACTATTCTTTTTGGGTTTTAGACGATGGCTGGAACCCGAAGGAACTGTGTTGATCAATGCAATGGAAAATGCAATGATTGTCCTCCTGAACAAACAAATGTTATGGGAGATGGAGTGAAAAATCTTATTGCTATACTTACACAAGCTATGAATCATTCTGGACTTCCAAATGAGCAGAGAAGGGAACAATATTCTATTGAGTCCTTCATGAGGCAACGTCCACCTTCTTTCAGTGGGTCTTCTGATCCACTTGTTGCTGAACAATGGATCAGTACCACTGAAAAGATATTTTCAGTTCTTCAATGTTCTGAACATGATAAAGTCATCTTAGCAGTATATCGTTTGGAAGGTGAAGTTGATCAATGGTGGAATCTTATCAAGAATATGAGGCAAAGAGTTGAAATTGAGTCCATGGAATGGGACGAGTTCAAGAACTTATTTTTCAATAAGTACTTCCCTCGTATTCTTCGAACAAAGATGGAGAAGGAGTTTCTTGAACTAAAGCAAAAGGATGATGAATCTGTTGGTATATACGAAGTGAATTTTACAAGACTTGCAAGGTATGCATCTGGCATTATCATCCAACCTGAAAGTAAAGTTGATCGATTTTTCAGTGGCTTAAAACAAAGTCTTCGAAGGGCATTAGCTATAAGAGACTTCAGTAGCTATGAAGAAATTGTGCGTTGTGCTATCAAGGTAGAAATGGAAGTTGGTGTTACATATCCATCTCATGGTTTTGACAAGAAACGAAAGATGGAGTTCAAGGAGAAATCTCAGAATAATGGTGAAAAGAAGATGAATGTTTCCTTATGCTCAAAGTGTGGAAAGAAGCATGGTGGAGATTGTCTTAAAGGGACAAGTAAATGTTTCAAATGTGGAAAAGAAGGTCATCGGGCATTTGAATGCCGCAATGATGGGAAGAAGATGTCTAACGATGCAAACAAAGGAAGGGATACACAGAATGAACCTACTACACTTCAATGTTTCAAGTGCAAGGAGATGGGACATTATGCCAATAAATTCCCTAATCCAAGGGTTAGTGATGATCGACATGAGCAACCACTTAAGACAAAAGACAAAGGGAAGTCACATGCGATCACTATTGGCGATGTTGAATATGACAACGATGTGGTGGAATGATTAAATGTTTATGTAATGGAATTCCAAAATAATGTTGTATCATAGAGTATTAGAATATTTATGTATTGGTCTAATGTGGTATTCAAAGTGATTGAGATATTTTTGGAAATAATATGATATGCGCATAATGAAGGGATAAGGAAAAAATGAAATGTTTGACAGTATTCATGAGCTCATGATTGATATAAGGACTAAGTGATATCATGGTTTGAGTATATAGAATTTTGAGGATTTTGGTATGTGGAAAGTGTTAACTTTTAACTGCATTCATGTTTTCACTAAGGTTCAATGGGTATTCAAGAGAGTACATGATTAACGCCTTTGAATGTTTGGAATGTGACCAACAAGACATATTTTATGATATATGGGGATCAACGATGGTATTAAATCTCTGGTAATCGTTTTCACTATATTATGAGAGTGGACTGAAGTATTATGGATAAGCCTAAAGATTGGAATGAATTATGTTGGACATAAGTTAGTATTGTTTAAGGATAGAAGTTTTTTCAATATTATTGATGGGATGTTATAGTAATATAGTTTTAGAAAAAGGACAACCTGCAGGACGGGCGACCGCCCATCGCGTCGGACAAGGCTGTGGGAATCGAACCCACAACCGAAGTGCGACTGGCCTTTATCGCCTACCACTGACCTACAGGAAGTCCCTGTTTAGTAGAAACTAGTTTTATTATATTACGCAGTATGATATATGAAGTATAAGTCCATTTTAGGAACCCTATATGATGAATCTCACTATAGATGGACTTATGTATTTTTTGATAACTTTTCTAACCTTTTGTTTGAGATAGATGGAATGACCCATCATTCTATCACATGATCTGCTAACACATCACGAATGACAAATTCAACTTCATTTCTTTAAGAGATGAAGTGGAAATTGTCCAAAGAACGACAAACGGTGAGACTATACCAAAATCACGAAAGTATTTCTTCTAATTCCAATTTCATCAACTTTAGGGAAATGATCTTGAAAACTAAAAATGTTGTCCTAGTGCTCTTATATCTGATGAATCAGATGGTACCTTAGCTCATCACAAATTTATGGATTTGTGATTGCTGGATTTTCCATAGCCATGTTCTCTACCACTCTCCATCAGAACATGATGGTTAGATTTCTCTTCCATATCCATATTTTAACCTATGTGGAAACCCAGTGATCAGTTTATTTGGGTAACCGTTACATTTCATACTTTTGTTTTTAAATATTGGTTTTGGTATTCCTTTTTACGATGTGGGTTTCTATTAAAGAAACTTTCGAATAGTAAACCATTTATAACCCCAATGAATTTCGAGGGCGAAATTCATTTTAAGGGGGGTAGAATGTAACACCCCGAGAGTTTATGAAAAATATTCTTTTAATTTCATTAATGTCTTGTGTTGTATTCTACACCAAGATTACCTTGCGCTATACGCAACACCGTATTAGCTTGCAGTATACGCAACACTATTCTTGGATCGTGTTACACACAATTTTGATAATAGTTATTCTATGCAACATTGAGTATATATATATATATATATTCAATGTATAAATGAAATATGGTTGGATTCTGTTATACGAAACAACGAAGGATTCTTTCACAACACGCAACCCTGACTTGGCTTGCATTACACGCAATCGTGACCTTCCTCGATAGCGTGTGTTGTACGCAATACTAGGTTTTAATAAACAACGATATATTATTATAATATTGTCATGAACTAGCCGTTATGAATAGTGTTAACTAAATTTTGAATTTTATAACATTATTATTCATCTTACATATTTTCTAGAACATGGTATAAGAACAAAATAAATTTTTCGGGTAAAATAAGTATTTTTCAAAAAATGCAGTTTTGCCGCCTTTTGATGGCGCACCCACTTTAAATCTAGTTTTTGACATGTTTATAAGTTCAATTTGACAAAATAAAATTCTTATTTTGAATCAGGATATAAAAATTTACATTAGATAAAGTTTTGATATTTTTCCGATAACTTTCATATTTTAATGAATAGTAAAAACACGCTATATTTTAATTAAAAACAACTTTTTTCATCGTAATATCTTATGTGGTTAAATTATAATATTGAATGGTTTTAAAGTATAAATAGAATATATTTTTACCATTTAATATAATGTATGTCATTAGCATTTATTTTACCTTGAATTCGTAGGTTAAATCAATTCAATCTTTTGCAATGTTTTAAAGAAAAACCCGTTTTCGTTCGACAACGGGATTAATTTTAATTTAATTTCTGCATCTTTTGTGTATTGAATTTAGAAAAATGGATTCCATATTTGGAATCAGTGGGTCCAAATTATGTTAATAAGCTACTTTTTATTTTTGGGCATTGTGAATAGTAACTACGGTAAATTTTATTTACTATAGTTAAAGGTAAATCGGGTAATTAAGGGTAAATATAAGATTATAAAATTACCCTAACACTTGGAAAAATCCTATTGGATGGCTAAAAGTAGACCCATATAACCTAAGGGTCGGATTAGATTCATTTTATGGACTTTTTCCCATGAAAATAATTTAATTATTATTAAAACCAAAGAATGTGACAACATGTCACTTTCTTAAATCTTATAAGTATAATAATTTTAATCTAGTGATAAACTTTATGAAACTTCAAACATGAATAGTCTCCAGAAAGATAATACAATTATATATATCATAGGAATTTATTTATAATTTTTAGAGATTAAATAATTATCATTTATTATGACACAAAGATGATGTAGTAATTGTCTTATTAATGAAATATTGACATAATTGATGTTATAAATGACCAAATAAATGTAATTTGAGACTTTTTATGACTTACACTAATTTTATAGGTTAATATTACATGTTATTGTTTATTTAAGTAACTTTTTTCGAACTTATCATTCTGTTATAAATTTCATAAAAATCATGTACCTAATAGTGTCAAAATTGACATAAAATAGTTTTTAAAACAAATATTATATTATTAATTGTTATTTTATTCCTAAAAATCTAAGGTTCGGCCACATGACTTAGATAAGATTATATATATTAATAATAAACAACTTGGGATTATTTTGGCTTGATATAGTAAGTTTATTAACCATATAGTGTAAGAAAACAAAAAGACACGGTAAAAGTTAAATTATTTAACTTAGAGTTAAATCTAATTGATAAGGTTAAAATAATAACCTAAACTTGTCTAAATCCTTTTGGATGAGAGGATTTCGACCCATACCCACATTAGCCTCGAAATAAATCAATTTTGAGCTATTTAAAACCGAAATTGACTTTATAATAAAATAATATTTTTAGTTATTCCAAAGGTGCCCCTCTCCTCCCTTATAAAAGGGCACCTCCTCCCTCTCTTCCTCACACAACATTGAGCCTTCAAGCTCGGCCAAACCATGAAAAATTCTCTTCTCCACTTCCCTAGAAACATCCTAGAGGTTCTGGTCTTCCTCAAAGACCAATTTTAGTGCCCTAAGAGGAGGTCTCAAAGAGGCGCTTCAAAGAAGAGGTAATTTCCGTTACCGATTCTTTCACCTTTATTTCTTCTTCCACTTCTTCTTCTTAGGTTGTTTCATTATGAAGTAATAACATCAGTATCACTCATATACTGATATGTTATTATAAGTATGAAACAATCCTATTTCACCATCTATCCATCCTACGGAAAATGAAATCACCGCGCGTGCGTACGTACGGAATACCGTCTCCACGCCGTGGTGAAATCTATTTTCCACCACCACCTTACTTGGATGGGTATAATGGTGTAAATAATAACTATATATTATTATTTTAAAGTGATATTGATTCTTAAATAGTATACATACACTCCAATACAGTCCCACGATCATGAGAACGATATCATCGCTCGTGCGTACGTACGGACTACCGTCTCCACGACGCGATGAGATTCATTCTCCACTTTAACCATTCATGAATGATATATAATAAGTAATCATGAAATATATGAAATAATAATGATATTGTATTTATGTTTATATATATGTATGTCATCTACTTAATTCCGTTCAACTCAATAAGGAAACGAAAACAGCGTTCATGCGTACGTACGACCTACCGTCTCCATGAACGGTGTATTTCTTTCCATTTACTGATTTATTATATATATATGTATATTCTGAATATATATATATATAAATCATGTTTTATATTCTGTAATTAAGTAATCATGATCTAAGTAATCATATGAATAATTACAAGTCAAAACACGGACGACAAATGAAACAATTTTACCCAAAACGCTCTTTAACATGGAATTTACAAAAGAACGGGTAATATAAAGTCATAAGTGAACCATATATGATATCATAACAATTAATATTATTCTTTAATAAGTAAATGAAATTATTTAAATCATTATACAGGAGGTTCGGACACTTACGAAGCAAATCGGACCTAAGGTAAGGGAAATATCACAATCTCATTTTTATCCGACATTGTTTATACTTTGGTATTTACTGGGGTGTATTTTATCATCCACATCCATGTTTCTTCAATATGTAATTTTATTTACATCCACCTATAATTGTTTAAATCCAATTTTACCCTTCGGTGAGTTTTTAGTAAGGGATATGAAAGGAATCTTTTGCCGTTTTTTTCGTACGAGGTACTTTTTGACTTTCCGAAAAAAGTACGAGAAAAATGTTTCTTTTAACTTATACGGAATGAATGGATTTTTAAAACATTATTTCCAAGAAGCATCCCTTACAAGTTTTCAAGTTTATTTTTAATCAACTTATTTTAGTTTAGAATTTTATGACATGTTAATAAATGAAAAGTGTTTTTGAAGTATAAAGGATATTTTCCTCAAGAATGGAGTTCAAGTGTTTTATCAAAATTATTTTCCATCTAAGATAATAAAGGGTTCTGTTTTTATCCCTATTATTAAATTGATTTGATTATGTTGTGATGGAATTATTTTTATGAATTACTTTATATTATATGAATTGTTTTATGATGTCACGATGTTTAAGATTCCCATTTTTATTGCATGGGTTATGATATGATGTATGGTTTATGATTTTGTGGCCCACATAAGAATGGTATCATTATGAGATGGGTGGGACCTATATCTCCCTCCAATGAATTGGGTAAAGATTTTATATCTCATGAGATAGACATGGCTGGAATGGTAGGTTATACCGGTTCAGTGAAACAGGACTGAAACGAGGGTGACTCGGTTCAGAAAGGGACTTTGTCCACTAAGATAGTCTTGGCAATGAGTCTTGACTAACAAGAAATGATTATCTATGATTATGTGTGTATGCCACAATGTTTCATGTTTTATGTTATGATTATTGTGATTACATTTCACTGCCATGATTTATCCCATGTTATGAAATTATGCTCTCTTTTGCAAGTTAAGATTTTCAAAATGTTATGTTCTTATGATGTGATTGCTATTTCTTTTGTTTACCCTTACTGAGCATTTGAGCTCACCCTTTTATGTTTTCTTTTCCCCAGGATATAAAGAAAGGTTTTAGGTATAAAAAAAAGGAAGATCTTTATGGGAGATGTTGAAGATCTTTCACCAGGATTAGAAGATTATATTCCGAGTTTCCAAAGACACTAAACTATTACGATCCTTGTGTGTGTGTTTTTGTTATGTACTAAGTATTCCGCAAATGTAATGTAATGTCAATGTACGTCAAGCTTCGGGTCTCTACAGTACCATAGTGTAACAACCTAGGATCTATCACAAGGAGGCCTCAAACACATGCATTGAATTTCTTATTATCACTATTATATTATAACTAATATAAAACCAAACTAATATAGATGAGGGGGTTTGAAATGTACGATATATATATATATATATAAATTAAATGAAACACAAAATGAATTTATATTTAAATAAATAATGTAATTGTTCTTGGGAGGTTACAGTGATTGAAATCATTGTTCAAAATTGTTCTCGATGTTCAATTCAATGAGGTGATCAAGACATGTCACACCTCACCTTCTCATTTGAAATGTCATCACCCCATACCGAGACCTCCACATACAGGGTGATACTCTTACTAGAATCATCTAGGAGACCTCTTCATAGGCCATCACTACTCATGACATGATCCACCATATGCATGAAAAAAATAGAGAATGGAAGAATGATTGATAAATGAGAAGAATAACTTAATGATAGAGAAAATAGGGTGAACACTCACCATTATCGATTTAAACACCACCAAAATTCTCAGAATTTAATAAAGATATTTAAAATAAAGCACAATAAAACTCAATAAAAGTTCCATTCACTCCCTCGAATAAAGGTCAAGGTTAGTTCTCTAGTTTCAGTGGAGTTGAGAAGGGAATACGGTGGGAGAACACCTAAACTAAAAGAAATGGAAGAAAGAGATATGAAGAAGAAGACTAATATATTAAGATTAGAATACTATTATAGAAAATAATGTCCTAAAAAACTTCTTAAAAATTTCAAACTAATTTTACCCTTATGTTTCCAACCCCATGAAGTGAAGAAGAGATACATTTTTATAGGGAGAGGGGGTGAAAATTTTGGCCCAAATTCATTTGGACATAAGTTCATGCATGTTAGACCGAATAAATGACTAAATATGGAAATTATCCCTTATTGAAAGTTGCTTGTATATGCCTTGTGCATTAAATAAAAAAATATCATCTTTATTTGACATTTTATTTATGATTTATTATTTTTTTACTCTGAAAAATTATTCTTCTCAGGTGACTGTTTTGAATACCAAGTCTCCAACATTCCATACATTTATGGACTTGAAGGAGGATGAATCAGGTAGGAAAAAAGTTATGAAAGTTTTTCCCCAGGATTTTTTATACCTCCATGTGAAATTTGAGATCCATTGGGCTTTAAATATTCGAGATATAATCTTATCTTTTAAATTATTCAAATTTGTGTATAGTTTTTGAGGCATGACTTGTGAGTTGGTTTTGGGCCTTAAAATGATAGATTTAACTTTGGATCCAGTTTTATGAAATGATCCCAACATATGGAAGTCTAAAAAAATAATTTCAAAATTTCAATTAGTGTATAAAAGTTATGGCTAAAATAAAAAATAAAAATAAAATAGTTAAAATCCAAAATTATGCCATTTTTTAAATTAAGTTCAAAATACTTCTAAAACTTAAAAATGTGAAAATTGATCATAAAATAATACTATGGTGGGATTATAAACATTGAATTATAGTATAAAATTTATGAAAATATTAGTTTCATCGCACCCCTACCATTTTAAAATATTTAAAAACACCCTTTTAAGATCAAACATCACACTCTCTTGGAAAGAACTTGCATAAATAAAAGTATCACTCAATTTTAACCTTTATATAGTAGGGACTATTGAAAGTGGGTTCCCTAGACCCAAATTTTGTATGTAATTTAATTACCATTACATTTATATAGGTTGAAATATACACGTGTTTATCTTACAAAAATAGTGTTGATACTTCTGCATCCACTATATTTATGGTAATGTTCTTAGATTACATGTCATATAAAAAGATTATTGAAGTTACCAGGCTATAATGAGAACCTAGAGATACCACGAAAGTAATCTTAAAGTAATTTCCTATGGTCCAAATACATCATTCCGACATGACACAGATGATGTGTGACTATCAGGTGTTGGGGGATCATAAACATTGAGATTTCTTCTCATGGTGTTCACACTTGATGATATCGAGTAGTTAAGATCATAATGACATGCTCTTCAATAGGAACACCACATGTTTTAGGTGTCATTGGTTGTTCCTATCCATGGACATGTGTATTGGTATCCTTACTTGAGAACATTATTAGTGAGTTTCATTTTATCATGGACATTAATGCAAGGAAAATACTATGACATTGAAATCATGGTGAGGTAGCTTGTGTTGGATGCATCATTGGTGGTATGATATTGGTTAAATGATCAAGATAGAATTTGTCTCTTCCAAGTTGAGTAAGTAATATATCGGACCCAGTTGATCAGGATGACAATACCTTCACTAAATTCATGGTCATAGTAGAAGAATGTAAGTCCATTCAGTTAGATCAACAAATAATAAAACAAGAATACATGATGACACAATCTGTGAATTCTGCTTTATGAGATATTATGAGATAAAAAGATTATATTACACAGTGCATGCTCACAAGATGATTATCATTATTGTGACTATTCATTATCTCTTTAAGATCCTTGATGGGCTGTTAATCTGCTCTTGATATGTGAATAATATTTACTACTATTGATATAAGAGCCTAGATGGTCACAAATAATAGTGTATTCAAGAGTCTGCACTATTATAATGAATGTGTGTATAAGACATGGTGGACCCCACCATGGGGTCTAAGAGTTTTCCAAGTATTATTGACCATCAACGAATTAATAAATTCATTATTATTTAAGTATTTAATAATTGGGTTGAATTTATTTATTAAAAGTATTCATAAGGTTTTAAATGAATACACAGAAAAATATTATATGAATGAATATTATTTTAATATTCAAGGTTTGTTTAATATTATGGGAATTACCAGTTGAGTAAAAGACTCGAGTTTATTCAAGTATTTAATAATTGGGTTGAATTTATTTATTAAAAGTATTCAAAAGGTTTTAAATAAATACACAGAAAAATATTATATAAATGAATATTATTTTAATATTCAAGGTTTGTTTAATATTATGGGAATTACCAGTTGAGTCAATGACTCAACTTTATCTCGTAATATATTTATTATATATTAAAAGTATGTGATAAAAATATAAATGACATTATGACACAGTTGGTTCATCATAACGTGTCATTTACTGCTTATTTAGTGGGAATTTTATTTCTAGGGGTTGGGGAACCCATTCCAAGTATTTGGACATCCATTATATAAGTAGTGAAGTGCTCTCATTCCATAGACTATTCATCCATTCAGAATTGAGTGATTATCTCTCCTCCCACATCCTAGAGAGAGAAAGAGTCTATCGAAGTAATTGATCCAAGAACATCTTTATGGATTGAAGGGACAAGATCAATGCGATCATCATGACATCAAAGGAATAATAAAAGCTCTGCACTTGCACCCAAAATTCGATGATCAATTTACGCTTATATTCTTAAAGTGTGTATGGATGATCTAGAGGGATTCAACCTCAAATCCTTCGAGCAATGATCACTGATGAAGAGATGGTGTTGAGCGCACTTCAATTCGAACGAGGTACTCGTTCTATTTTTTTATGCTTAATTAATTTATGTGAGATCCTCATACTTATACCAGATCTTAGATCATAGAAGATGATGAAGTTTCATCACTCTGAGGATGAATTTTTTTTAAATCCCCGGCTCACTGGCTTCCGCTGCGTGCCCCGGTACCAGTAATTGACATCAGAGCAATCACATGATTTTTTGAGCCAAAAAATTAATTTTCCTTGAATTAGGTAGAGGTATTTAATTCGTTCTCAACAAAAAAATTTACACATCGATCCGATATTGGATGGCCACGTTATGACCATCCCAAAATTTTAATACGGACGATTTTTGGTTTTCAAGTATTAAAATTGAATAACACATGTAAATGTGATTTTTTATAATGTTTTTTGATGAATGTAATTTATCTGACCACGTTTCAGATAAAATCTGTCCACCTGACCATTACTGGTGGTGCCAAAAATTCCACACAAAATTATCAAAAATAAAACAAAACATCAAACAGCCTACAATTATAGGTTATTGATTTGTAGAATAAAATAAACATGGGGTGACCAACTTGTGCATTGTTTTCCACATACAAAACAAAGGGGTGGAGGGTCAAACAAGAAGTTATTTTTTTTTAAATAAACACTTCTTAAATTTATAAAGAGGGGAGACATAAAGACTATAAAGAGATAGAAAAATAATAATTCAAAAGGGGAAGGCTTGTCGAGGATGTCCCGCAATGACCATCGCCCAACCGACACCGTCGCCTCATCTCAATGAATCATCGGTGATATGGTATCCATCCTCACCATCCGATACCAGTAGTATCCCCTGTTCGTTCACCCTAGACGAGTCTACTATCATCGCCTAGTCCGACATCCACCATCACAGGCTAAACCCTCGCTGTTATCACCTTCACATGCCACTGCTACCCTGCTGACCTTGTTTGACACTGTCGTCTGTCATTTTCCCAACATAGCCACTCTTGTTTCTGCCTAGTTATGTCACTGCCGCCGACGTCTTATAATTACCCATGTTTTGAGTTGAGGTAAAATTCTAAGTGAATTTGAATTTTGGAATTTACTGGAATGATTGTTCTTTAAACCGAGCTTCAAAACATAATTTCAGGAGTTATAACACTTCAATTTGTTATTTTTAGACTTAGGTAAAGGCCTGAGAGGTCCCCCAAGTGATCTGTCGAGTTTCAGGAGCATCGGTCTTTGAAAAATCAAAATGGAAGTGGACTGATAGGGGCACACAGTTTGTCTAAAACCGTATGCCCCCCAACAATAAACTGTGTGGCTGTAGTAGGGGAGTAGAAGTTCCCCGCACAGGCTACACACAGTTTACCCAAACCATGCACCTATCTCACACAGTTATTAGCACTTAGGAAGTACCTAAGCACTATTCATCTCACGGTTGGCACATGGTTAGGGTAACTGTGTGGGGAAAACCATGCAAGGTGGTTTCCTAAGTAGGGGAATCCGCATAGTTGGCGCACGATTTGGTCAAACCATGCGACCAAACCACACGAACTAGTTTTTAGGGTAAAATTTATATTTTCCCCTTAATGAAACTAACAACTTCCCTTTTCTTTCCTTCCTCCTCTAGCACCCACGTGTGACCTCTCCTTTGGCACCTTGGCTTCCTCAAGCCTATTCTAGGCATGGAAACAAATCCTCCATCCATTGCCCGATTTGAGCATCGTCGGTCTCTATGGATCTGCATCATAAAGCTCTTGAATACTTTTGAATTTTTCTTTTTTTAATCGTCTCTTGACTGAGTTATCATGGTGCGAGCTCATTTTACCTATTTTCATGGAGGATGTCCATTTCTTGGATTTCTTCCAAACCAGACCAAATTAAAGCTTGATATTGGGTGAGTATATTTTCCTAAGAACGAGGTAGGTGTTCTACTACCGTTACCTTAAATTTCCATCATTTTATGAATAGTTTCGTTGTGCCGCACACTGGGCTTTTCCAAGCATCACCTTTTAATTGAATTCTTCATATTAAATTGATCTACGCACCTAATAATACTCATGTTAATCATCATTTAGTAATTTGAGGTTGTCACCCTCAATCACGGACACCTATTGGTTGCAATGGCTTGTATTTCCCTTTTATAATTAAATGATTAAAATCCCAAAATGTCTTCTAAGAATTTTTCTTAGGATATAAATGGAATTTCTCCTTATAGGTAATTATTTAAGTGATGTTAGCACATTCTAAGTTCTATGTTGAACCTTATGTAATTGATTGGCTTTGATTGAAAGTTTCTAAAATTCTTCTTTAAAGTTACTTGAGTTTTGGTGCTTATATGTGATTCTTAAATGAGAATAGATGGATTTTTTGTTAAACAATGTCAAGATTTTATAATAAAACCCCTCAAATGAGGTGTGTTGTCTTTGAAATTAAAAGTGATAAGTAGTGGTTTATGACGTGCTTGGATTAATGCTTGGGTCCTTAATATATACTTTGATGTTATTTTTGAAGTATGGAATGTTTAGGACATTGACTTTAATGGCATTAGAAAATGCATTTTCCCTTTATAAACATTTATAAAACCATTGCATCTCCTAATTTCATGACTTAGACCATTTCCTACCAAAATGACTATTGAACCAAGATCCTCTTAAGGGATTGGCCTGACTTATAAATGGATTTTTGAAAGTAGGTAAATTCTCTTTTTGTTCATGGTATCTTTTAAGTGCCTCATAGAACCTTGATAAAGAATTTACATGTTTTGTTTAATTGAATAGAATTTATTAAATGGAATGGAATGTCCATTATGGATTGCCTTCCTTGAATGAATTAATTTTTGTAATTAAAATGGAATTAATTTGGGTGGTATGATCACACATCATGATTATATTAAACAAATTATATGAATTGTTATAATTATTGTGACTTGATATAATGGCTTACTAAATGTAGAGCATGATTGGTAATGCCTCATGGATCCATTTATTATTATTGTTATATGATTATGCCTTAAATGTGTTGTAGAATGATGGTAAGGGATTCGTTGGGCATGGTGGAAAATCATGCTACCTTACATTGGGTGTTGAGTCATGGAATCTCGTACCATTGATACTATGCATGACATTAGGCTAAGGCACCATTCTCCCTGTTTAGAGTGTTGACATGATGGCTCACTCATCATCCCGAGTGTCGTGCATAATGACTCACACTCTATTGGGATGCATGGAATGTACCATTTTTCTTAAGCTTATAGGCTCGTTTAGACTGGTCATGGATGTCTAAGTTATGCCCAATCCATCCAACAACTAGTATTCCAAGTATATGACCACTTACGTCCGCACGTACTTGGTTTATATAGGTGGATGCAATATAGAACTATACTATGTATATATTATTAATATATACATATGGTTGCTGTTTAGACTCTTATTTTGGTCGTGAGTCGAAGCATGTAGAGTTGGCCAAGTGTTCTAATGGAACCTATGCCGATTGATGTTTATTTATTTATTTCAGTAATGTTTATTTATTCATATTACCTACACACTACTTTACTTGTATTCATGGACTGGTTTTCATCGTAAACACCATGGGTGGTGACCTTCTGGGATTTATATCTCACACCCTGCTTGGGCTACCATTTCACTAGGATACCCGAGTAGACCTTATGTTTGCAGGACCATGAATGATTGCTTGTGTTGTTTTGATTGTACCTGGGAGTTAGGAGCATAGGACTGAGCTAGATCTCGGGATTCTCGTGGAGATTTCCCTTTGGGATTTCCTGTTCTTTATTTATTTTGTACTACAATATATATTTTAGTATGTTGTATGTATATTGTTTTAGATTATGTATCATCATCATCAGGAAATGCATTCATATGTTGTATATTGGCAACATACATCTTTTATTTTTAGCTTATATTATTCTTTTGCTGCTCTGTCTTTCATTTATTACTACTTCTGCTATTTATTGTTGTTTATTTATTGATACACCGATGTACTACTCTGATATGAGGGTATAGTATCCATAATATCACCTCTATAGACTCTCATTTCTAGTCGGCAGCCTCTAGCATACAGGGAGGCACGCTTGAGGCCATGTGACCCACGGATCCAGCTACCGTCTTAGTGGTCAGTCGGGTCAGGAAATTACAAAGTGGTATCAGAGGTTGTTTCATTCCCTTTATTTTACTGTTTTGGGATAGTATATGAGAGATTAGGAATGTGAAGGTTCTTGGTAAATATTCATGTCTGGGACTGATCACCCTACCCATGGGGAAAAGTCTAAGTGTCCAGGGTTGGGATTGATGCTCATGTTTTTTGTTATTATAGTTCACTATGATTTCACCTTGAGTGAATGGTGTACTTTTTACTGCTTATTGGTATATCAAACTTATGGTATTTTACCCTTGGATGGATATGGTAAGGAATTAGCATTACATGAATCATTTTAGGCATATAGAGATTCACATTACATGCATATTTTATGCCATGTCTTGTATTTGTAGGCTGCTTTTTGATTTGGATTGTGTGCCTGGAATAATATGCCATGTTTTGGTTTTCTTTAGCATGCTTACTGATATAACATGTTTAGGTAATTATATTCCATACTACCTGTGTATCATTGTTTCTATGCTTCATGGCATGTTTCCCTATGTTTATTGATCATGATAACATGCTAGTTTTGTTTTGATATATATAATTGGTTACATGGGTTGATTTTATTGGTTGCGATTAATGGAAACCGATTTTAAGTTATAAGGTGTATGGGAGACTTATAATAGGAAAAGTTAATTAGTATACTTGAAAAATATTTGATATTAATATATATTTACAGACTATTTTTAAAATACAAAATCTGCTAAAGTTTAAATTTTGAAATGGAATGATTTTGGTTAATGGAAGCCAAATGCCAAACTATAAAGTGTACATGTGATTTATATATTGGTAGATGGACACCCATATAATTGAACCATTATACATGATCATGGTATATATCTTGAGATGGTTAAATTTAAAGGTTTCTAAATATCAAGTTTTAAAGTGAATTGGTTTCAATTAATGGGAGCCAAATTCCAATCTGTAAAGTGTATAGGTGATTTATAGGCTGGGGGATGCCAACCCAAAGAATCGAACTAAAGTTATTTAACTTTAATCTAAAGTGATTCGGTTTCCTCTATAGGGTTATGTTATTCCCTTTTTAAAATGCACAACTAGACCCAAGTAGGACATTTGGGGCATGTTCATTATGAGATAACCCGCTATGGGTGTTTTAAGATTTGATAGTTTAAAAACTGCTATTGGGTTGCATTTTGATGAACCTGGGTTGGTTAAATGGGACCCTCATAGGTTGTATTATCTATTATAACTTAAAAATTGAATTTATATGATAAATTTCCTAATTTATGATAGGATGTTAATGAATGTTTAGTGATTTAAAAAGGAAGTTTGATAAGACTTGCCTGTTATGCTTAATGTTCTGTTTAAAATCTTTTAAATGTTTAAGAATTAAATGTGAATAAATGTAATGTTTTTAAAATGAAACCATAGGTGGTGTCCTTTGTTTAAACCCTCATGTAAGGTTAGTTTTAATGTTTCTTTGAGTTTCCTTAGAACGAAAACATGAAAATTTTCTATAGGTTCATTTTCTTTTCTAGAAAAGGCTTAAATAATAGGTGCATGCCTAGTGGTTTCTTGGTTTGGCATGACCTAGTGATAGGGTATATGCTTATACTTTTGTGAGGGGATGACCCAAGGTAGGTATCACCCTTAGAGATTAAATTCCTTGCTTTTTCTTTGAGATTTCTGAATTTGGTGTCATTTGGGTGTCATTATCCCTAGTAGAACTATTTGTTTCAAATTGAAACCCTTTTTTGGATGGGTGGTCATGTTTTACTTGACCCCTATTATGGGAATGGGCATCGAATAATGCTTGGTTTCAGCAGGTTAGACATGTCATGGGCATGTTCAGCCTCATGGCCCTTTCTTCTTCCTTAGTACAGGAACACTTGACATGTCATCATCCTGGTTAATGGTCATATGGGGAAATAAAAATCTGAACTAAATATCTTGTATGAACCACCTGATACTTAGAATCATAGGGTGGACAACCTATGGGACCATATCGAGGATGTGTCATCTTTCTTCCGAAACTTCAAGGTAGTATACGTTCACATACACGATGCTTGTTGAGTGTTAAATGGTATAAAAAACTGGTTGAGTTTGGTGGAATTGTTGAGCCTTGAGTTGTTGAGTACATTCTCGGGTCATCTTAAGAGTAGAGTGACCTAGGCGTTAAAGGAATAGAGTTCTTCCCAATGCTCGGGATGGATTTCCAAGAGGATCGGGTGTTTTGAAACACTGATTAGGTTAGTTCTGGATTTCATGCTAAATTATTTGATGTTGTGATGTGGTGGTTGTGACTTTAGAAGCAACACACATATGTTTATGGTGGTTCTAACCTAGAACGCTTATGAGAAACTGGTCAATCTCTTCTCTCGATGACTTGGACACTCCTAAGGTGGAGATCATCACATCAGTTCTAGTGGTTACTTGCCCTTCTAAGTAGAAGGAACACAACCTAAAATGAATATTTGGAAATGTTTGGTCTTGCTTGAATGTATTTGAGGCTTCCAAGTTTTGAATCATGTTGATTCTTGCTTGATAGAACTATAGTGGAATGGTTGGCTATGAATGAAACCTTTAAGAAACACTATTGGTCTTGGATGGACTTCAATGGTTAAGAACGAACGATCACATGATGCCTTGGGTGGTAAAGTATTATGATTGTTTATTAATGGTGCATCGATAGGTAAAGCTGAGATTCCTTCATAGAAGTTGACCAATAGTGGTTTGACTGATATTCTTGGTAGTCTTCATGATCCTCTTAGTGCACTCTTCTTTAAGAGGTGATCTTGTTCCCTATCTAGACGTCATCCTTGATGCACTAAGAGAGTGTCAGTCTTACACCGCGCTAAAATTTTAAAAGCTATTGGGCTTGAGATGCGATCTCTATTTGATTTGAACATTGGATGAATGGTTTTATTTGATGAGGGGTTGTTAAATGGTCATGGTTAGTCTTGAGTGATACCAGGATTCCTGTGTAGGAATGCCTTGTACGAACTCTTGGACACCAACTATTCTTCTTTGACTTGACCTCTAGGAGGATGTCTCTCTTGGATCAGTTAATGTTATATTTTAGACATTTTGGATTTATACTAATTTCTCTCTTATAATAATGGAGTCTAGACTACCTTGGGATAGTTTATTAGACTCCAGTTTGGTGAATCTGACATTACCCCAGACTTGTTGTCGAGCTAGGAGGTGATTCTTATAGGGTAACGAGTTCCAGTGGGCTGGATTAGGGTTACCCCTTAATCATGCAAAGTCATGAAAGTTTAATTACTAGGTGGTGGTTTGATCAGGAAACATCTCCAGAAGTCAGGTATGGACTTTAGTGAACGTGTTCATGGAAAATGCAAGATTCCTTGGAAGAAGGTGTTGTAGTTCAGTTGTAATACACCGTCAGTCTAAGTTGAGTGTTTGAGAAATGGTCATACAGAGGTGGATCAACCTATTCTCCTTCTTGTTTGATGTTTTCAAGAAAAAGGAATTGTTCTAAATCATGTCTCTAGGTTAAGGAAAGTATGGTGTGAGGGTCGGTGGTGTCTTTCAAGGAAAGCTTGTACAACAGTTTTCTATTCTGTTGACTGGGATTCAACTATTTCTTTACAGTGAGGTCTCTAATATGACCTCAGATGTAATCATGTTCACCCTATTAAATAAATCACACTAGGGGAATCTTTAGAATGCTTAGGGCATTCTTTGTAAGGAAATCTTGATGGTGGAGGTACTGTGGCTCAGAATTGGATCCTTTCTATGTTAAAGCCTAAGGTGGAGAGCACGTTTGGCCAGATGTTTAACGAGATGAAGAAATGATTGTGTCTCTACCTAAACAAGATTAATTAACTTTTTTCAGTGTTCAGTTCAGAAAATGAGTTTTGGATCGGGTTTTGGAGGCTTAAGTGTCACATGCTTAAGTAATGCCTGGAGGTACGTTTGGTGTTTGGAAATGAAACAAAACCGTTTGAACGATACTTCATGACCCTCTTAGGTCGGGTGATGTTTTAGTTGTTATCTAAGGCTTATCAAGTGCAAGAAGTTATAAGGTGGAGAGGTTGTAACGACCCATGTTTTGATCCGAGGTAAAATTCCAAGGGAATTTGAATTTTGGCATTTACTGGACACCCCTTTCTTTGAACTGAGCTTCAGAATGTAATTCTAAGAGTTGAAACACTTCAATGTTTTTTTAGACTTGGGTAAAGTCCCTAGAGGTTCCTTGGGTGATTTTTTGAGTTTTGGGAGCATCGGGCTCTGAAAACTCAAAACAGAAGGGGATTGACAGGGGCACACAGTTTGTTTGAAAGCGTGCAACCCCTAGCAACAAACCGTGTGGCTACAGTAGGGGAGATGAAGTGTCCCACATGGGTTGCACAAAATTTACCCAAACCATGAACCTATAGTACATGGTTAGTGCCACTTAGGAAGTAACTAATCACTATTAATCATACGGTTGACACAGGGTTAGGGTGACCATGTGGGGAAAACTATGTGAGGTGGTTTCCTAAGCAGGGGAAGCCGCACAGTTGGCACATTATTTGGAAAAACCGTGCAACCTAGTTTTTAGGGTAAAATGACCATTTTTTCCTCAATGAAACTTATAACTTTCTTTTCTTTCCTTCATCCTCCATCACTTACATGAGCCCTCTCCTTTGGTACCTTGACTTCCTCCTTAAGCCTATTATAGGCATGGCAGCGACTCCTATGACCGTTTCCCAATTCAAGAACTGTCAGTATCTATGGATCCACATCAGTAAGATCTAAACTCATTTTGAATATTTTTTCATTTAATATTATCTCAATTGAGTTGTCGTGGTGCAAGTTCATTTGCCCTATTTTTAGGGTGGATGTCCGTTTCTTGGATTTCTTCCAAACCAGACCAAATCAAATCTTGATATTGGGTGAGTAGATCATACTAAGCATGAGGTAGGTGGTTTATGAATTTTTCCTTAAATTTCTATCATTTTATGAATAGTGAAATTCTTATATGCACCAGCCTTTGTTGAGAATCACCTTTTAATTGAGTTATTAATATTAAATTGATATATGCACCTGGTAATACTCTCGTTAACCATCATTTAGTAATTTGAGGTTATCACCCTCGATCATGGACACCCCTTGGGTGAAACAACTTGTATTTCCCTTTGATAATTAAATGGTTAAAAGCCTAAAACAACTTTTAATTATTCAAATTAGTCTATAAATAGAATTTTACCTTGTAGATAATTGTCTAAGTGATGCTAGTACCTTCTAAGTTCCATGTTGAACCTTATGAAATTGATTGGATTTTATTGATAGTTTCTAAAATGCTTCTTTAAAGTGAATTGAGTTGTGGTGCTTATATGTGATACTTAAATGATAATAAACGAATTTTTCGTTAAACAATGTCATGATTTTATGATAAAACCCCTCGAATGAGGTGCATTGTCTTTGAAATTACAAGTGATAAGCAATGGTTTATGATATTATTGGCTTATTCATCTATACTTTGATGTTATTGTTGATATATGGCATGTGTAGGATATGGCCTTTAATGGAATTATAAAATGTTTTTCCCTTTATAAACATTTATAGAACCATTACATCTCCTAAGTGTATGGCTTAGACCATTTCCTACCTAAATTAATATTGAACAAAGCTCCTCCTAAGGGATTGGATTGACTTATAAATGGATTCTCCAAAGTAGGTAAATGCTCTTTTTGTTTATGGTATCTTTTAAGCACATCATTGAACCTCGATAAAGGATTTTCTATGTTTTGTATAATTGAATGGCGTGTATTTAATGGAATGTCATGTTCATGATGACTTGCCTTCCTTGAATGAATTAATTTTTATAATTGAAATGGAATTGATTTGGGTGGTATGACCACACCTCTTGATTATATTAAATTGATTATATGAATTGTTTTAATTAATGTGCCTTGATATAATGGCTTAATAAATATAGAGCATGAGAGGTAATGTCTCATGGATCTGATTATTAATATTATTATATGATTACACCTTAAATAGGATGTGGAATGATGGTAAAGGATTCATTGAGGATGGCGAAAAATCACGCTCCCTTACATCGAGTGTTGAATCATGGATCTCGTACCATTGATACTATGTAGGATGTTGGGTTGAGGCGCCATGCTCCCTGTTTAGAGTGTGGACATGATTTCTCACTCACTATCTCAAGTGTCGTGCATGGAGTATCACACTCTATTGGGATGTAGGGAATGTATCCTTTAGCTTGAGCTTATAGGCTCATTTAGACTAGTCATGGATGTCTGAGTTACACCCGGTCCAACCAGTAACTAGTATTCTAGGTATATGGCCACTTACGTCCGCACATACTTTGTTCATATAAGTGGATGCAATATAGAATTATACTATGTATATATTATTACTACATACAAATGGTTACTGTTCAGAATCTTATTCTGGCCATGAGTCTAAGAATGTAGAGTCGTTCAGGTGTCCTAATAGAACCCAAGCCGACTGGTGTTTATTTATTTATTTCAGTAATGTTTATTTATTCTTACTTGCACACTGCTTTACTTGTATTCACATACTGGTTTCCGTTATAGACATCGTGGGTGGTAACCTACTGAGAATTACATCTCACACCCTACTTGGTCTGCCATTTCACTGGGGTACCTGAGTAGACCATATGTTCACATGACCATGGGTGACTGCTTGTGCTATTTTTCTAGTACCTTGGAGTTAGGACCACAAGACCGAGTTGGAGCTCAGGATGCTCGTGGAGATATCCCTTTGGGTTTTTATTTCCATTCTTTATTTTGTACTATGATTTATCTTATAGTATGATGCATGTCTATTGTTTTAGATTATGTATCATAATTAGGACATGCATGCATATGTTGTATATTGGCGGTGTCCATCTTTTATTTTCAATTTATATTATTCTTCCACTACTCTGTCTTTCATTTATTATTGCTTCCTCTATTGATTGTTTTTTATTTCATAATATACCAATGTGATACTCTGATATGAGGGTATAATCTCCCCAATATCACCTCTATAGACCCTCGTTTCTAGTTAGAAGCCTCTGAAGTATAGGGAGGCATACTTGAGGCCATGTGACCCATCAGTTTAGCTACTGTCTTAGTGGCCAGTCAGGTTGGTACGCTACACGTACGGTCATGACTATCACCACCTATGAAATCATGTGTGGCCTCCCCTACCCTATTTGTGTTTCCTAGCATCAACCTTAACCTCCCATAGGTTTTGTTGGACCCGACCTGTCACGACCCGTCCTCGGGACCCGTGTCGTGACTACCCCAAGCCCGCCTCCCATAGGCTAGGGGCTGGCGACTAGCACCAAAGGCGTAAATCCCAAAATAAGGGAAGACATTGCCTTTAAGTAAGATAACAAACACCATAGAGTATGCAAGAAGAAGTAAACACTAAGTAAACTAAGTACAAGGTAAGTGCTGGAAAGTAAATAGGCCAGAATACAAACCCAACTGAAAGTAAAGTACAACTGAAATGAAAGTACAACAACTGAAAGGTAAAGCAGTGAGTCCGAGCCGTCCTCTGGAAATCCCACTTGAAGGGTGGGTACAAATGGTCTCCTCTGCTCCTCTGCTCCAACCGTCCACTCCGTGTATGTCCCGTCCAGTGATCCACCTCCAGGTACCGTCCAGCTCCACAAACTTCTACCCCGGTCAGCGCTATCCGTTGTCTGCATCCAACACAACGTAGTGCGGGCGTAGCCCGTTCAGGGGTGAGTATACACTACTCAGTAGGGACCTCGAGACCCCTGAAGGTCTCCCATAATCCACGAAGGATAAACCACAAAGTAAAGATACAATCACGAAGTAACAACCAAATCTACTTAGGTATATGCCTATACATATACCTAAGTCATTAATTCCAGTTCAGCTCCAACATCCGAGCCCAAGTTCTATCTAGTCTACACAGGATAGCACAACCAATCCACACAGGATAACACAACCCAATCCACTTAGGAAAAGAAGTCAATCATATCGAAGATAATGATTAAAAAGTCAAGAATCATCTCACACAAGTATACTTCTTCATAAGACGATAGAGATGATCAGATGTAGCCACTGATTCATCTAAGCTGTCAGACCCACAGAGGATACAAGACCAGCTAATATGTCGGACCCACAAAGGATACAAGACTAGCTACTCTGCCGGACCCACGTAGGATACAAGTACAAAGTCAAATACTGTCGGACCCACGTAGGATACAAGAGCAGTAGTCACGTACTGCTGGACCCACATAGGATACAAGAACAGTAGTCATCGTTGTCGAACCCACAGAGGATTCCAGTACGGTCGTCGTTGCTGTCGAACCCATGGAAAATCCCAGTACGGTCTTCATCGCTGCCGAACCCACGGAGGATCCCAGTACAGTCATCATCGTCGTCACAGTCGCAACCAGCTCTAGGGTTCCCGCACACAGCATGCTCGATTCTGGGAGGGTCCACTCCACGAGCCAAGGGGGTTGATACATCAACTGACACGTAGTCCGGATTTGATGTATCCCAAAGTTCTGTCTCGATAATAGGAACTCAATGTGACAGACGGCGCGTCAATCAGACGCCCGGTCTGAGAGTTATTGGCCTTTTCGTCTCAGGGGCCCGGTTGGTTTTTAAGTAAAAACCAACCTGACCGTACTCCAAATGCATCCAATCCTCGAGAAGAGTAATCCAAAAGGTCCGTCTCACTAAGAGGAAACCAACAAAGTCAACGGCATGTCAATCGGACGTCCAGAGCTCAAGTTATAAGTGTTTTCACTCCGAAGGCCCGGTTGGTTTCATGTTTGAACCAACCCACTTGTACCCCAAGTTCTCCAAAACCTTGACTGTAATATACCAAAACGACCGTCTCTATCCAAGTATTGCTACGCAACTAACGGTGTGTCAATCGGATCTCTGTATCCCAAGTTATGAGCCTTTGAACGAAGCTATACGATTTTTAGGGGGTTTTGGGCCCAGACCGACCCAGCCCAAGACCCCCTGGGTCAGCCCGAACCGGGTCGACCCGACCCGGGTCTGAGTCCAGACCACTAGGGCGTGGTACGGCGTGGCCCAGCCGGCGTGGCGCGACCCGACGCGGGGTCCGGCCCAGCGCGGGCGGTCCGGCCCGGCGCGGGCGGTCCGGCCCGGCGCGGCCGGCCCGATCCGGCTCGGGTGCGGCCCGCATGGCCAACGGCTCGACCATTCGTCCGAGCGGGATGCGGAGGGGGGTGCTGCCCCCCTTGATTGAAGAAACGACCCTCGCATGGGGGGGCCCGCCTTTTTTCCAGCTGGGGGTTACGAACCCCGAATCTTCCGAAAACGGCCGGCCGAATTGGCCGGCCGTGTGCCACTGCGGGACCCCCGTGGGTCCCGCCTTCCATGCGCTGGCGGCTAGTAGTTCCATCCGCCCTTCCCTGCACCGCCGTGGCGCGACGGCGCCGTGACCCTCTGCCGCGGCCCGCCCCGGCCGCGGCCCTCCGTGATGCTCCGGCGCGGCGCGACGACACCTCGCTCCTCCACCGCGGCCCGTCCTTGGCCGCCGCTTCCTAAGGCTTCACCGGCGCGGCGCGATGGCACCACACACTTTCGCCGCACTTTTCCTTGTTCCCGCGCGGTGCCGTTGCACCGCGCCACCTCCGTTCCAAACCACGTCAATGATCAACAACAAATGGGAGGAGGATCGACCATGTTTGTGCGATCCGACCTCCTCTCGTTAAGTTGATAACAGGTGGCCAAAATAACATAAAACAACTTCTACAAAGCAAAACACAAATTTAATCCATTAAATTTGAACTTAAAACCCCTACCTTGAAGAAGTCATCGAAAGGAGATTGTCGCGGGAAACGACGTCGTGAGGTAAAGCTCCGTATGTGTTTGACGAAGATCGTCCGAGGTGGAGTGGTGTCTCACACCGGCTGCAGAGAGGAGATGAAAGGCACGACGATCACTCTTTGCGGTGACAACGTTCTTCGTCGAGGTCTTGACGTTCTTCGTGTTCTTCAAGACTTAGCGTAAGCTCTCCCAAAATCTCCACACAACGAAACCACCCCAAAATAAAATAAGGTAGGTCCTTATTTTATTAACTCATGCCAAGAATTCAAGAATTCTAAATTCAAACTCTAATTAAAAAAATTGATTAGCTTTAATCAATCTAATTAATGTGAGAGTTGACATGCCATTAAAGTGGGGGAGTGGGTGAGTTACAAAATTAATTGCTAGAGGGGGGGGGGGTTTAATGAGGTGTTAGGGAAATTGAAGGAGGTGGGGGCTCATGTGGGCCCCACCCCAACTTCCTCACAACTTCCTTTCCCATAACACTTAAACCATCAGTAAAGAAATAAAAATAAAATTGTAAAACAATTATATTTTTATTCCTCACATTTTTAACATCTCCTCTCGAGCAAACGAAACTCCAGAAAAAGTCTTCCTAAGCAATTACCGGTGCTGCGGTTTCATCGGTGTCCTCAGATTTCGATTCTGAGCACCGGTTCAAAATTTAGGAAAACCTTCTCGTTCGTTCACTGAACGTACCCGAGCTAAACTTCGGAAAATGATTCCAGGCACACCGGGCCTCAGAATCAGGTGCTGTCAGAAACTGCATACTCGTAAAATTTCAAATAAATTAAGATTTTTTTTTTGAAATTTACGGGTCTTTACATTACTCTCACCTCAGGGATTTACGTCCCCATAAAGATACATCACAAACTAGGGAAACAAATGAGGGTACTGAGCACGCATCTAAGCCTCCCACTCCCAAGTGCTCTCCTGGAGGTTCCCATGCTGCCATCTGATGCGCACTAGAGGAATCGACCGCCCATGTAGGACCCACTCCTATCGATCCTCGATCTCCACCGGGACCTCCACAAAAGTCACCCCGTCATCAATGTCCAGCTCCCCATGGTCGATGATATGCGCCAGGTCATGCACGTACCTCCTCTGCTGAGATACGTGGAAGACGTCGTGCACCTGGTACAACTGAGGTGGTAGAGCCAGGCGATAAGCCACCTCACCTATCCTACTGAGAACCTGGAATGGTCTGATGAAGTCTGAAGATAACTTGCCACCCCGACCAAATCTCCGTAATCCACGTCGAGGTGAGACCCGCAAGAAAACGTGGTCGCCATCCTCAAACTCTAGTGGTCTCCGCCTCCTGTCAGCATAAGACTTTTATCGGCTCTAAGCTATCCTCATCCGATACTGGATGACTTGGACCTTCTCTGTCGTAGCCTGGACCATCTCCGGTCCCACAAGTGCCGACTCCCCAGGGTCTGTCCAGCATAGAGGTGATATGCAAGGTCGGCCGTACAATGCCTCGTATGGTGCCATCTCGATGGTGGAGTGGTAGCTGTTGTTGTACACAAACTCCACCAAGGGTAGGTGATCCTCCCAGCTACGACCAAAGTCAAGGACACATGCACGGAGCATGTCCTCAAGGGTCTGAATGGTCCTCTCCGTCTGTCCATCCGTATGAGGGTGAAAGGCAGTGCTCAGACGTAGCTGCATCCCAAATGCCTCCTGAAACCCCTTCCAAAGCCGGGAAGTAAAGCGAGCATCTCGATCGGAGATGATAGATGATGGCACACCATGAAGCTGTACGATCTCCTGAATGTAGAGGCATCCCAAGATCTTCACTGAGCCCTGCTCTCTGATGGGTAAGATGTGGGCCGACTTGGTGAGTCGGTCGATAATCACCCAAATGGAGTCATGACCTCTGGAAGTACGTGGAAGTCCAGTCACGAAATCCATAGATATCCCATCCCACTTCCACTCTGGGACCTCCAAGGGCTGTACCAAGCCTACTGGTACTTGATGCCCTGCCTTCACCTGCTGACAGGTAAGGCATCGAGAAACGAACTCTGCCACAACCTTCTTTATACCTGGCCACCAGTGCTGTCGTCTGAGATCCTGGTATATCTTCGCTACTCCCAGATGTACCGCCAAAGGGGAAGTGTGAAACTCTCTCAGCACCTCCTCCTATAGAGCAGCTGGTACCATGGTACGTCCTCTAGAAAAGATGACGTGCTCTCCACCTGCAGAAAATCCATCTGGTGCCTTACCAGTGGAAATCTGTGCACGCCGCATCTCACAGTCAACGTCCCCATGTTGTGCCTCTCTGACCCGCTGAAGAAGTGGAGGTGTGACTGTGAGAGACTGAAGGAAGGCTACCCCATATCTATCCACAAAGGATATCTGCAAAGCGGATAACTGCTCTGTCTCCTCCCCAAGTAGCTGAATTCCCATCCTCCTACTGAGATCATCAGCTACCACGTTCCCCTTTACAGGAGTATAGACTATCTCAAAGTCATAGTCCTGGAGGAACTCGAGTCATCGCCGCTATCTTAGGTTCAGGTCCTTCTGTGAGAAGATGTACCTGAGACTCTAGTGGTTAGAATAGACTGTAAAGCGCTCGCCCATCAGATAGTGCCGCCACATCTTCAGATTGAAGACCACTGCTGCTAACTCCAGGTCATGGGTAGCGTAGTTCTGCTCGTGCTGCCTCAACTGTCGTGATCCATAGGCAATCACTGCCCGCTACTGCATCAGGACACACCCGAGTCCAGTCCCTGATGCATCGCAGTAGACTACGTACCCTACTCCCTCCTCCGGTAGCCTCAAGATGGGTGCACTGGTCAATCTCTGTCTCAGCTCCTGGAAGCTCTGCTGACATCTGTCTGACCACACGAAGGGTTTCCCCTTCTTCTTCAAAGCTGAAAGAGGTGCCACAACTCTAGAGAAGTCTGGCACAAATATTCAATAGTACCTAGCCAGACCTAAGAAACTCGGCACCTCCGTCACGCTCCTGGGTGGCTCCCAAGCTAACACTGCCTCGATTTTCGCAGGATCCACCGCAACTCCCGCCTCAGAGATGACGTGTCCCAAGAAGTGGACCTCATGTATCCAAAACTAACACTTCTAGAGCTTACCATAAAGCTGGTTCTCTCGGAGTGTGTCCAGTAAAACCCGCAAGTGGTAAGCGTGCTCCTCCTCAGTAGTCGAGTATATCAATATGTCATCGATGAAGACCACGACACATCGATTGAGGTAAGGCTGGAAGATCCTATTCATGAGACTCATGAACACTGCTAGAGCATTTTTTATACCGAAAGGCATAACCAGGAACTCATAGTGGCCATACCAACATCTGAAGGCCATCTTCTGCACATCCTCATCTCGAAATCTGAGCTGATGATAGCCTAACCTGAGGTCTATCTTCGAGAACTACCATGCTCCCTTGAGCTGATCGAAGAGGTCATCAATCCTCAGCAGCGGATACTTGTTCCTTACGGTCACCTGGTTCAGGTGACGGTAATCGACACACAATCACAAGCTCCCATCCGCCTTCTTGGTGAAAAAAATCGGGGAAGCCCAGGGTGAAACACTGGGTCAGATGAATCCCTTTCCCTGCAAGTCCTCCGGCTGTACCCGTAGCTCTCAAAGCTCAGCGGGAGCCATCCGATATGCTGGAGTAGATATCGGGGTTGTCCTAGGGTACAAGTCAATATAGAATTCTACCTCTCTGCGAGGAGGTAGTCCTGAAATGTCGTCAGGAAAAACGTCTGCATACTGATCCACCACTATAGGAAAACTCGGACTCCGCACGTCAAATGTTCCTAGGATGAGGCTAGCCAACTGATGAGTGATCGGCTGTACTCTCCTTAGCGTGAGTCTATCCTACACTTCTAAGGCTCCCTTCTCGCCAGTGAAGGTGAACTTGCTCCCATCGGTGCAGACACACCGCACCTTGCACCTAATACAATCGATCTGAGCATGGAATGTAGATAACAAATCTATACCCAAGATGACGTCGTAAGGACTAGACACCGCTACAAGAAGATCCCAGCCGAAGCTCTCGCCCCCTAGAGTAAGCTCACACTGCCGTCACCAGTGCATAATCGTCGAGTCTGCTCCCGTAGGAGTCTCTAGACATAAGGATTGAGCCAACGACTCCGTCGGAATCTCCAAGCTCCGAACAAGGGCAGCGACAATGAAAGAATGACTTGATCCTGTGTCTATAAGAACTGCATAAAGGGTGGAGTAGACACAGATAGTACCTCGAATCATCTCTGGTGCGTCGTGGTCATAGGCCTCCGCTGCCTGAATCTGAGCCTACCTCTGCCCGCCAGCTCCTTATGGTTGGGGTGGACCTCCTGGTGGTGGTGGTGGTAAAGCCTCAAAGCATCGCCCCCCACCTGCTGCTCGACCAGCTCCTCTGCCTCGTCCGCCTTCTCCCTGCAGACCACCACGGTCGAACCTCTGCCTCTGCCTGGGTGGTCCCTTAACCATCTGATTCTCCTCTACACGGCAGGTCGGGAAGTCACGAGCCATGTGGCCCTGACCGCCGCATGCGTAGCACTGTCTACTCCTCGTAAGACTGGCTCTGCGCCGTGTGCCCCGAACCTCTGAGCCAGTGTCCTGAGGTCTCTCTCCTGATGGTCTGGTCCGCCTAGACCCCTGTGACATCCATCGACTGCCAGCTGCAGAAGACTCTGCTACGTGCCGCCCTGTAGTAGGTCTCGCTGCAGGTGTAGGCTCAACAAGAAAGCTCTCTACGAGAAGGGCTCTCTCCAGTACTTCTGCCTGCGTCAGAATGCTGAGGGAGATCATCGATGCGTTGATCTCATGCCTCAGTTCCTGCTCGAAGGTCTGGGCTCAGAAGAATGGGTCTCGTACCATGTCCGTCGAATAGCACGAGAGATCGGTAAATCTTGCCGAGTACTGGGCTACCGTCATGCTGCCCTGCCACAGCTGTAGTAGCTCCTGAATGTGCACCGCACGTAGGGTGGCTGGGACGAACTCTGAGTAGAAGAGGCTCTCAAAGTCCGTCCAGAGGAGAGATGCCTCGTCGTGCACCTAGAGCATCAAGCTCTACCATTTTCCAGCTACCGTGTGCAAGAGACTCACTGCAAGGATCACCATGAGGTCAGCTGGTGTCCCCACTAACCTGAAAACTTGTAAAACAGCCTCTAGCCAATCCTCGGCTGCCTGAGGGTCTGTCTCCCCGCGGAACCTGGGTGGTCTCTGATGCTGAAACTCGTGCAGTGCACTAAGGCGATGTGCACTCTCAGTGGCTGGGGCTGGTGGCATCGGTGGCTCAGTGGGTAGAGGTACCGCCGGTGCCTCCACTGAAAAAGGGCCCTACACCGAGGCCTCGTCGCTCGGTGGGCTGTCGTCTCGTACAAAGCTCTGAACCCTAGCTGGATGCCATCGTGGGGCCATCCTGAAAATAAACAGGTGTGCCACGGTCAAAACAGTATACCTGGTGAGCTGACACAAAGCAATCACACAAAAAACTTTTGAAACACACATGCAATCAATGTTTTCGTGCACTGAGGCGGAAATCAGAAGTCAGGGTCCTGGTGTATGGATACGTCGGCCTCCGCACCAACACTGGACTCCCTGGACTGATAACCACACTCAATACCCTTAACAATATTACTTCACATAGAATAAAGATCAGAGTCCTGAGTTCTGCGATAGAACCAAACTCCTATGATACCAATTTGTCACGACCCGTCCTCGGGACCTGTGTCGTGACTACCCCAAGCCCGCCTCTCATAGGCCAGGGGCTGGCGACTAGCACCAAAGGCGTAAATCCCGAAATAAGGGAAGGCATTGCCTTTAAGTAAGATAACAAACACCACCGAGTATGCAAGCAGAAGTAAACACTAAGTAAACTGAGTACAAGGTAAGTGCTGGAAAGTAAATGGGTCAGAATACAAACCCAACTGAAAGTAAAGTACAACTGAAATGAAAGTACAACAACTGAAAGGTAAATCAGCGAGTCCGAGCCGTCCTCTAGAAATCCCACCTGAAGGGTGGGTACAGATGGTCTCCTCTGCTCCTCGGCTCCAGCTATCCGCTCCGTGTACATCCTGTCCAGTGATCCACCTTCATGTACTGTCCAGCTCCACGAACTCCTACCTCGGTCAGCGCTGTCTGTCGTCTGCATCCAACACAACGTAGTGCGGGCATAGCCCGTGAAGGGGTGAGTATACGCTACTCAGTAGGGACCCCAAGACCCCCGAAGGTCTCCCAGAATCCACAAAGGATAAACCACAAAGGAAAGATACAATCATGAAGTAACAACCAACTCTACTTAGGTATATGCCCATACATATACCTAAGTCATTAATTCCAGTTCGACTCCAACATCCGAGCCCAAGTTCGATCTAGTCCACACAGGATAGCACAACCAATCCACACAGGATAACACAACTCAATCCACTTAGGAAAGCAAGTCAATAATATCGAGATAATGATTAAAAAGTCAAGACTCAGCTCACACATGTATACTTCTTCGTAAGACGATAAAGATGATAAGATGTAGCCACTGATTCATCTAAGCTGTTGGACCAACATAGGATACAAGACCAGCTAAGCTGTCATACCCACAAAGGATACAAGACCAGCTACTTTTTCGGACCCACATAGGATACAAGTACAGAGTCAAATACTGCTGGACCCATGTAGGATACAAGAACAGTAGTCACGTACTGCCAGACCCACATAGGATACAAGAATAGTATTCATCACCGTCAAACCCACGGAGGATTCCAGTACGGTCTTCGTCACTGCCAAACCCATGGAGGATCCCAGTACGGTCGTCGTTGCTGCCAAACCCACGGAGGATCCCAGTATAGTCGTCATCGTTGTCGGAGTCGCAACCAGCTCTAGGGTTCCCGCACACAGCATGCTCGATTCCGGGAGGGTCCGCTCCACAAGCCAAGGGGGTCGATACATCAACTGACACATAGTCTAGATTTGATGTATCCCAAAGTTCCATCTTGATAATAGGAACTCAACGTGACAGACGACGCGTCAATCGGACGCTCGGTCTGAGAGTTATTGCCTTTTTCGTCCCAGGGGCCTGGTTGGTTTTTAAGTCAAAACCAACCCGACCATACTCAAACTGCGTCCAATCCTCGAGCGGAGTAAGCCAAAAGGTCCATCTCACTAAGATTAAACCAACAAAGTCAACGACATGTCAATCAGACATCCGGAGCTCAAGTTATAAGCATTTCCGCTCCGAAGGCCCGGTTGGTTTCGTGTTTGAACCAACCCCGACATACCCCAAGTTCTATGAAACCTTGAGTGTAATATACCAAAACTACCGTCTCGATCCAAGGATCGCTAAGAAACTGACGGTGCATCGATCTGAGGTCTGTATCCGAAGTTATGGGCCTTTGAACGAAGCTGTCCGATTTTTAGGGGGTTTTGGGCCCGGACCGACCCGGCCCAAGACCCCCTGGGTCGGCCCGAACTGAGTCGACCCGAACCAGGTCCGGGTTTGGCCCACTAGGGCACGGCCCATCCCAGTTGGCACGGCCCGACCCAACCGGCGCGGGGTCCGGCTCGGCGCGGGTGGTCCGACCCGGCGCGGCCAGCCCTGTCCGGCGCGGGCGCGGCCCGCGTGGCCAGCGGCTCGACCGTTCGGCCGAGCGGGATGCAGGGGGGCGCTGCCCCCCTTGATTGAAGAAAAAGACCCCGCATGGGGGGACCTACCTTTTTTCCAGCCGGGGGTTACGACCCCCAGATCTACCGAAAACGGCCGACCGAATTGGCCGGCCGTGTGCCACTGCGGGACCCCCGGGGGTCCCACCTTCCATGCGCCGACGGCCGGCAGTTCCGGCCGCCCCTCCCTGCACCACCGCGGCCTTGTCTGACCAGCACGGCGTGACGGCGCCGCGCCCTTCTTCCGCGGCCCGCCCCGGCCGCGGCCTTCCATGATGCTCCGGCGCGGCGCAACGGCGCCGCACTCCTCCGCCGCGACCCGTCCTTGGCCGCGACTTCCTAAGGCTTCACCGGCGTGGCGCGACGGCGTCACGCATTTTCGCCACGCTTTTCCTCGTTCCCGCGCGGTGCCGTTGCACTGTGCCACCTCCGTTCCAAACCACGTCGATGATCAACAACAAAGGGGAGGAGGATCGGCCATGTTTGTGCGGTCCGACCTCCTCTCGTTAAATTGATAACAGGCGGCCAAAATAACATAAAACAACTTCGACAAAGCAAAACAAAAATTTAATCCATTAAATTTGAACTTAAAACCCCTACCTTGAAGAAGTCGTCGAAAGGAGATCGTCGCGATAAATGGCGTCGCGAGGTAAAGCTCTGTATGTGTTTGATAGAGATCGTTCGAGGTGGAGCGGCGTCTCACACCGGTTGCTGAGAAAGAGATGAAAGGCACGAAGATCACTCTTTGCGGTGACAACGTTCTTCATCGAGGTCTTGACGATCTTCGCGTTCTTAAAGACTTAGCGTAAGCTCTCCCAAAATCTCCACACAAAGAAACCACCCCAAAATAAAATAAGGTAGGTCCTTATTTTATTAACTCATGCCAAGAATTCAAGAATTCTAAATTCAAACTCTAATTAAAAAAATTGATTAGCTTTAATCAATCTTATTAATGTGAGAGTTGACATGCCATTAAAGTGGGGGAGTGGGTGAGTTACAAAATTAATTCCTAGAGGGGGGGGGGGGTTTAATGGGGTGTTAGGGAAATTGAAGGAGGTGGGGGATCGTGTGGGACCCACCCTAACTTCCTCACAACTTCCTTTCCCATAACACTTAAACCATCAGTAAAGAAATAAAAATTAAATTGTAAAACAATTATATTTTTATTCCTCACATTTTAACATCTCCTCCCAAGCAAACATAACTCCATAAAAAGTCTTCCTAAGAAATTACCAGCGCCGCGGTTTCATTGGTGTCCTCAAATTTCGATTCCGAGCACCGGTTCAAAAGTTAGGAAAACCCGCTCGTTCGTTCACTGAACGTACCAAATCTAAACTTTGGAAAATGATTCCGGGCACACCGGGCCTCAGAATTAGGTGCCGTTAGAAACTGCATACTCGTAAAATTACAAAGAAATTAAGAAAAAAAAATTCCTAGAAATTTATGGGTCTTTACACGACCCACCCCGCAATAGGCCTAAACGGGTTTGACTGACCCCGAACGAGTCAAGGTGGGTGTGTCTAGCCTAGAACAGGCATGTACGGGGTCTTCCAAACCTGGAATGAGCCTATGAGGGGTCGACCTAACCTACAATGGCCCTATATAGGGTTATAAAGCCTGATAAAATATTTTAAATATCCAAAATTAATTTATTAATTTTTTAATTTTTAAAAAATAATATTTTTAATATTTTGAAAATTTAATTTAATTTTGGAATAAAAAATTAAATTAATTATGGGACCAGAACAAATTAAATTATTTGAATTTAAAATAATTTCTTTAATTTATTAATTAACCTTGAATATAAATTTATTTCATTTTAATTTTTATTGTGCTTCTAATTTACCCATAGACTAGTTTTAAGCATTGACCAACCCCTTGCATGTTTGAGTTTATTTTATTTAATTACTTATTACTTGCATGAGATTCTTGTAATATTTAATTATATTTATGACGGTATGTGCATTTTTTTATTTAATATGTATAAGGGTTTATACATCCATCAGTTTATCTGTATGTATTTTTCACTTCTTAAGACTCCCTCACCTACACATGAGTATATTTGTATGATAATGATGTAGGACCTGGACCATGCCAAGACAAGGTGGTAACCCAGATGAGATATGACAACACTGGATTGAGGAAAATCTGTAATAAAAGTTAGGACTTGACTTAGGTATGATATCCCCAGGTCATAGTTGATCCATTAAGTTTAAATGGATCAACCAATATTAAATGATCAAGACTAGTCATGTAATTTATTTCTTTTATGCATTGTTTATTATTTTATGCATTTGCATGTTTGCAATAAACACGTAAAATAATAAACAAAAAAATGCATAAATACGTGATGAATGTATTCTATTAATTCATGTTCAGTTGTGAGAACGATAATATAGTATGAACATAATTCATAGAAAAGGATTACATTCATCGAGAAATATTAAAACCCTCAAAGTAATATTAATTTGTGAACACCTTTCGTCCACTATTGGAAAATTTTCCTATAACCATGGTTTGAAACCGTTGGTATAGCCCTTGAAACCGTGGGAAACTAAGGTGTCAGTATAGCCTCGAGCTATACCCACAGTTTTGGAAACTATGGGTCTAGGTCCACTCCACCATGTCATTAACCTATACCCATGGTTTGTAAAACCATGGGTATAGCTTTGACAAAATAAAAGGTCACAGGATTTGATCCCTGGACTAACCCTTTACTCTTCAAGAGCCTAACCACTACCCTATTTTTCTTATTGGTATATAAATATATATTTACTTATATGTATTTATATAAACCGTGACTATAGGTAGAAAATTGTGGCAATAGTTGTTCCCGTAATTTTTTTTATCTCGTGAATTTTTTCCCGCCATAATGCAGGAAATCTATACCCACGGTTTTGGAAAACCGTGGGTATAGGTCCTAAAAAAACTACCCTATACCCACGGTTTTACAAAAAATGTAGGTATAGGTCTTAAAAAACCCTATACCCACGGTTTAAAAAAAACCATAGGTATAAGTCTTTAAAAACAACCTATACCAACAATTTTCCAAAACCATGGGTATAGGATCCCATACTATACCTATACCCACAGTTTTGGGAAAACCGTGGTTATAGGCCCATTTTCCAGTAGTGGTTATTTACATTTGAACAAAACTAGGTGTACGGGGTGCCTGTTAGCCCTAGTTGAAGGTTACTCCTACTACTAGGGAGTTCTTATGTAAACAATGAGTTGACTTAACTAAAGTTGGTAGTAAAGAACTTTCCACAACTAGTTTTCTATCACTTTAGAGGAAAAACATTGAGGGAATCAAGGTTGCAATTTTGATAAGCTGAGACTTCACTCAACAGATCAAGGAACCGTGAGTTAATATAGTTGGCCAACCTAGTCCCTACCTTGAAACTCTCCAAGTAGTGGAATAGCCATAACTTGTAGACTACGATGATAGGTTTCAAGGATCCTTGCCACTAGGATACTCAAGAGATAGAGTATTCTGATTCTAATAATGAGGGATACTGGAGTTCTATAAAATAGTGGGATACATTTCATGATTTAATTAATTAGTCAATAATATATAAATTGGTAATCAAGATAAAGTACTAACTGCTAATTTTTTATTGTAAATAAAATGGTAATCAACCCCATCAATACATTATCACTGTGATCAATTCTGGATAAATAAAATATCCTGACTGACCATAACTTCCAAAAGTAGTATAGTCACTTATGCATAATACTATGCCAAGAAAGGAAGCTTTATGTATTGGAGTCCTCACTTTCTACTGATCCTCCTCAGAGAGAAATCAAGGCAGACAGAGATAAATAGAAAAATCATGTAGATGATGCACTAACATATAATGTATCATGTTATCATCGATGTCTAGTCAATTGAAAAAAAATCATGAGGACAAAGATTCCTACATGATGCTAACTCATATGCAATATTTATATCAAGAGAGATCAAGGTAAGAAAGGTATGTGATATCAAGTTCAATTTATAGGTGTAGGCTAGCAGAAGGGATTAAAGAAGGACCTCATGCAATCAAGATGACCAAGTACATTGAGAGACTTGAATCCCTTGGGTTCAAACTAAACTAAGAACTAGCGAATAATATCATTCTATCCTTTTTACTATCTAGTTTTTCGACTTTTTATTATTAAATATAAAATGAATAACATGAAATTTTTCTCCTATATCTTTTGGATCAAGTAGATTTGGATATGAAGAATACCAATTCTTCAGTCCTTATGGTGAACAATAGGAGGAAAGGCAAGGCTAAGAGGTCTAAGGCTAAATCCAAGTCAAAGACACCAATGCATCATAATTACAAAAGGATAAAGATATAAAGGGAGAGGAATGAGATGGAGGACATATTCTTTTCATGTGGTAATAAAGACCACTAGAAGAAGAATTACAGATCTAGGAAAAATAAGCAATACAACACTTCTACTTCATGTATTTTTGTTAAGCAATACGACACTTCTACTTCAGGTATTTTTGTTATTGAATGCAATCTATCTTTATTTAAAAGTTGGGTATTGGATACAACATATGGATCACACATTTTTATTATTATACATGAACCAAGTAGATTCAATAATATTTCAAAGGGTGAGTTGGATCTTCGAGATATGAATGGTGTGAGACTAGTATCCATGGTAGTAGGAGATTATCATATAACTTTTCCTAATGGTTTAGTTCTTGTATTAAATTACTGTTATTATGTTCCTTCAGTTACCAGAAATATAATCTCAGAGTCAAGTTTGGACACAATGAGATTTTATTTCAAGTTTATAAATAAATGTTGCCACTTTTATATGGATAACATGTGTTATGGTATGGTGAATCTTAACAATGGATTATATATATACTTTAACTTGAAAACCTTGTAATGGAAATCAATGAAAAAACCATTGAACATGACTCATATAACACCCACCTATGAAACTTCATACTTGTTCATTTAAATGAGAAGTGTTTACATAAATTTTATTAAATAGGTAATTTATACTTAACTAAGTTAAAACCCTTGGATATTTTCCATGCTTGTTTATAAGGGAAAATGACTTAAACACCCTTTTCTGTGAAAGGAGTAATAACCACTAGATTACTAGAATTGGTTCATATTAACATATGTGGTCTATTTACAATAGAGTAAAGGGGTGTGATTAATTACTTTTACTGATGAATATAGTAGGTATGACTATATCTACTTAATACAGTATAAGTTATATTCTTTTATGATGTTTAAGAAATACCAACATAAAGTAGAAAACTATCTTGGTAAGAATATTAAGGAACTTCACTCAGACTGAGGTAGAGAGTATCTTAACCATATTTAATTGATCACTTGAAGGGGTGTGGGATAGTATCACAACTCACTCCTCATTATACACCACATTGGAATGGTGTTAGTGAAAGGAGGAATCATACCCTACTAGACATGGTTAGATCAATGATGAGTCAGGTAACTCTTTAATTACCCTTTTGGGGGTATGCCTTACAGAAAACAATATATACCCTTAACTGAGTACCAAATAAAGCAACAGATGGGATTCAATATGAGTTATAGTATGGAAATAAATCTAGTCTATCACACATATGTGTATGGGGATGCAGGGATTTTTTCAAGACTATACCTAGTGAAAAATTAGCATCCCGATGCACGAAGTGCATCTTTATAGGTTATCCTAAAGAAAATAAAGGATATTACTTGTATAACCCTTAATATAAGAAAGTGATTATGGAAAGGCATGCCATATTTCTAGAAAGTGAACAAATTTCTAATGGAAATAGTGGGAGAAAGATCGACTTCGATGAAGTTGATGCTCCAAACACACAGGAGTTAGTATAGGAATAATCTCCACAAGAGATAGTGGGATATGAAGAAGTTACCGAGACACAAGTATCACGTAGGTCAATTAAAGAGGTTAGAGAACCAGTGAATTTTGGATTTCTTATCATCAAGTCAGGTGACACATTAATCTTAGAGAATGATGAACCTATAACCTAAAAGTAATTAGTAGAAGGCAATGATGTTGTAAATGGAAATAATTCATGCATTCTGAGGTGGAGTCTATGTACCAAAATAAAGTTTGGATTTTGGTAGACCCTCTAGATAATGTAAAACCCATAGGGTTCAAATGGGTATTCAAGAAAAAGATATATATGGATGGTAAATTCAATACCTATAAGGAAATATTGGCAGCAAAGGGTTTCAGGAAACTTCAAGGCATAAAATATGATGAAACCTTCTCAATAGTAGCAATGCTGAAATCAATCAGAATATTAATTTGAAATAACAACATTCCATGATATGAAATTTGGAAAATGGATATCAAAACTACTTTTCTAAATGAGAAGTTGGTTGAAGACATCTATATACTCAACCCGAATTGTTTGTTAAGTCAAATAATGCCAATAAAGTGCATAAACTACAAAGATCCATTTATGGGTTGAAGTAGGTATCACAATCATGGAATGTTCATTTTGATGAGGACATAAGAGATTTTGTTTTTTCAAGAATGAAAGTGAGCCATGTTTCTATAATAAGGTTAATGAGAATGCCATCATTTTCCTAGTATTATATGTTGATGACATATTAATTATTGGAAATGAAGTGAAAGTATTATAGTTAATTAAGACTTGGATAAATGAATGATTCTCCATGAAATACTTAGGTGAAGAATCCTACATCCTCAGGAGTAATATCTACTGAGATATATCTCATAGGCTACTCGGGTTAAGTCAAATTACATATATTGATAAAGTACTTAAAAGGTACAGTAGAAACAATCCAAGAGAAGGTTATTTCCAATGTCACATGGTATTAATCTCTCTAAGAAAATGTGTCCACAAATACAGGAGGATATTGAAAGAATGAATAGAATACCTTATGCCTCGGTAGTGGGATCTATCATGTAAGACATTCTATATACTAGGTTTTATGTTTCCTATGCTTTAAGCATGGTGGGTAGATATCAAGTTAATCCAGGAGGGCTGCATTAGGTAGCTATGAAAACTATCCCGAAGTACTTTAGACATACACATGATATGTTCTTGGTATATAGAGGATATGAGGAACTAGTAGTGTGAGGATGCATTTATTCTAGTTTCCAAATATATCATGATGATTTGAAATCATAGCCAGGCTATGTATTTTTCCGGAATGGTGGTGCAATGAGTTAGAGAATCTTGAAGAAACCTATGGTCACTGACTCTACAGCATAATCCAAGTATATAACGGCTTCCAATGTAGCTAAGGAAGCAGTCTAGATACATAGATTTGTCTCATACATCAGTTTTTTTCTTAACAACACAAACCCTATTCCAATTTATTGTGATAATACTATAGCAACAATGATTTTTAAGGATCCCATGTCACACCATATGACAAAGAATATACTTTAGAAGTTTCATCTCTTAATGGATTTTACTCAAAGAGGTGAAGTCATAGTTAACAAAGTTTCCATAGAGGATAACATGGCTAACCCCTATCTAAATCCATATCTTAGTAGAAGCATGATTCTCATGTAAGAACCAGCAGTTTGAGACATGTTAGCAGTTGGATTTAGTAAAAGTGGGAGTATTTAAAGTGGGTTCTCTATACCTAACTTTTTTATATACTTTGATTACCATTTTATGTATACAGTTTGATATATACATGTATTTATCTTCCTAAAATAGCATTGATACTTTTTCATCCACTAAATTTAAGGTATTTTCCTTATATTACATGTCGTATCAAAGGGTTATAGCAGTTCTCAGGATATAATGAGAATCTGGAGGTACCATGATAATAATCTTAAAGTAATTTCCTATGGTCCAAATATATCATACTGACATGACAGAAATGATGTGTGACCATTAGGTTTTGAGGACTCATAATAATTGATACTTATTCTCATAAAGTTCTCACTTAGTGATATTGAGTTGATGAGATCATGAGGACATAGTCACCAATATAAACACCACATGTTTTATTTGTCATTGGTTGTTTTTATCTACAAAAATGTGTATTGGTCTCATGAATTGAGATAATTATCAATGAATTCCATTTGATTGTGTACTTTGATGTAAGATAAAAACCATTACATTGAATTTGTGGTGAGGTATCTTGTATTGGGTTCATCATTGGTGGTATGGAATTGGTTGAATGATCAAGATAGAATTTGTTGCTTTTAAGTTGAGGAAGTGATATCTCGGGCCCAATTGATCAGGATATCACTACCTTCACTAAATCCATGGCCATGGTAGATGAAGGTAATTTAATATAGTTAGATTAACAAATAATAAAGATAGAATAGATGATAACACAAGTTGTGTATCCCGATTTATGAGATATCTCGAGACAAATAAATTATATTATACAGTGCATGCTCATAGGATGGTTGTCATTGCTATTGCTATTCCTTATATCTTTAGGGGATTTTACGGGCTATTGGAATCCGCTATTGTTCTATGAATAATATTCACTACTATCGAGATAAGGGCCTATAGGGTTACATACAATAGCATATTCAAGAGTCTTCCTTATTCTGATGAATAGGTGTATAGGGAATGGTGGGTTCCACTATGGAGTTTTAGAGCTTTCCAAGTATTATCAATCACCATTGAATAAATAAATTCATTATTATTCAAGTATATAATAATTGGGTTGAATTTATTTATTAAAAGTAAGGTTTTAAGTTGTCACAACCCACATTCAACAAGATGAGGGAAGGGATAGCAAACCACCAAACCCTTCCTTCTTCAAGTTGAAGTAGAAATAATGATCCTCGAGTCCCGCCTTCAATAGGCCCCAGAGTGGTGACTAGCACCAAGGGTATAAAATCACATGTAAAATGGAAGACATTGCCCTTTTTATTTAATAGGATTAGGAGATAAGATGGTAAATCTCAAAAAACTCCAAATACAAAAAAGTAAAAGTAAATCCAAACCCCTTTTTACACATGAATGTTAAAAAATAAAGTGCTACAAAGTACAAGAAAACTCCAAAGGGAAGTACAAAAAGAAAGAAAAGCAGCAACGATGACTATCCCGACACCCAAGCTAGTAAGGTCCAAAACGGTCCTCAAAGTTCTCCTGGAAACCTGAAAGCATTTTTATATACGTAGGGTGAGTACACAGGTATAATCAGTAGGGAAAAACATAAGCTCTAGTGCACAAGTGGGGAGGAATTCTAATGCCCCGTGAGAAAATAGATATAACCAAAGCACCTAACAAGGAAACTATCCACCCAACCTCTCCAAGGAACACTCCCCAAATAATGTAAGTTAGGTAAAGTAATAGTAATAGCATATCGATATTTGGGTACCCCACACCACTTTCCCACTGGTTATTTAGGACATCCTATGCGTCATACCTCCCCCACAAGTCTCACTACAATCCCACTGCCGCCCCAACAACAACCTTATGGGCCATCACCACGCATCCCGCCCGCACACACCTGGGCCGCCACAACCACAAATGTCCCCACCTGCAAACACTTGGGCCACCACAACCACTACCATGCCCAAAGATGCCTAGGCCATAACAACCACTGTCATGCCCGAAGACACCTAGGCCTCATCCCGAAGACACTTGGGAAACAAACCTGCCCGCACACACCTGTGCCAACCACTACAACACACCCTGATCGAAGAGTCTTGAGACATAATATACCTTATTCCATCACATCCTACCCAAAGAGTCTTGGGATACCTGGGAGATGGAGTATAAATGAGCTAATAACCAGCCACTCGTAAGAATGTTGGGAAAAACACCCTCCCCCATGAAATGTGGGTGTTCATCATAGAGTGCTCAACACGGGTGGGGTGCGAATAAGAAATACAAGAACTAAAATTATATATATAATTAAACAAACACTCATCACAAACTAAGGGTTCTGAAACAGACAACTATCCCATACACAACCAAATCACAACCACCCTCGTCACTATTCATGCACGAGCACACAAGAGCCACAACTAGAACATAACCCATTTCTGGAAAACAATCCCCCAGTGTACCCATTCCCATTATCATGTTCAAGTGATTCCTTTTTAAATATTTCTTCACAATTGGGCAACTAAAAATAATAACCACAAGTCAAGACAACAATTGAAGGAAAACCTCCAAGCAACAATTTAAGCATTCACACCCTGTTCTCTTGTAAAATCACAACAAAAAAAGGGATAGTGAGATCCCTCAAAGTACTGGAACCAAACCAAGCCCCAAAATATGGACCCACATGGCCTCAAATCCACAACCAACAACTGAACAACAGGAGATCCCATCCCCATCCATGTCACCCCACAAGCATCAAGCAGAACAACCACACATTTCTTAGAACAAAACAAGGAAGTTTTCTGTTTTAACCACACCATTTATTAAGTTACTTCTTTATGTATGGTTAACCTGGGTGATCACACAAGTATTATTATTCATTGGGCATCCATTTAATCAACCGCATTTACGTGATTAACCATTTTTCATGTTACATAAATTTAATCCCATGATTATTTAGAAAAACAGAGGTTCATTAGTATGAAAGAAAGGACCACCAACGCCCACTATTGTCAGTGTCATAATCCCATACAATTCACAACATAAAAACGAATATAAAATAAATACAAAAACATCATCATCAAACACACCCCTTCATTCTTTAGAGTCCTTTTATTATCTTTATTAAGGTTTGGTTTTGTCCATGTCCCGAGGGAAGCATTATCATACCTACCCCGCATGATACACAATAAAGAGAGAAAAAGGGAAAACCCCTACTTGGATGATCAAGGATCGACGTTTTCTCCTCACGCCAAGAACTGGGGATGCACAACTTGCAGAGGAAGAACTCTGAGGAATCCAAGGCTGAGTGGGAAGGGATACATCACGGGCACACGATTCGTTTCAGAAGGAAGTCTTTAGGGTGTACTTTAGAGAATGAAAAGAAATTATGAAGAGAAGATCTCGACTTAAGAAAAGGCCAGATCCTAAAATCAGGGATACGATTTCGAAGCACTTAAAAGTCGAATCGTGGATTGACCACTCAGTTGGGCGGTTTCACATGTTGGGATTAATTGAGATTTAATAATTCTCCTCGGAGATAGTGGAGATAACACCTGTGAGTTAATGGATTTCCTTTAAATGGAGAAAAACACATAACATGGGAGAAACTGTAAAACACGAGAAAGGAGTGACACAAAGGAAAAAGGCTACATGTTTTGGTAACTCAAGGGTCGCCCGACTACTGGGGGTTTAAAACATCTTTTACTGGATTTAAATGGCTTTTAAAGGGGTATTAAAACATTTTATGTCAAAAGATATGTTACTGGGGAAAAATTGAAAGGTCCTGAAAAAACAGGGAAGGAATCACTGTTAGGTGAGTCACTGTCACCCTGACACCATCACCCTAGCATCGTCTCCCTAGCACCGTCGCCCTGGCGCCGTCGCCCTGGAACCTTCGCCCTGGCACCGTCGCCCTGACACCGTCGCCCTGGCATCGTCACCCTGACACCGTCGCCCTGGCACCGTCGCCCTGGCACTATCGCCCTGACACCGTCGCCCTGACATCGTTGCCCTAACACCATCACCCTGGCACCGTCGCCCTGGCACCAATGCCGATTGGTGCTATGGATGACCCATCGGTGCCACCAATGCTGATCGGTGACACCGATGCCCATTGTTACCACTGATGCTCATTAGTGCCACCGATGTCGATTAGTGCCATCAACACACCTCGGTTCCATCGAGGTCGATCAGTGCCAGCGACGCGCCTCGATTCCACCGAGGCTGATCGGTGCCACCGATGCTCTTCGGTGCCACTGATGCTGATCGGTGCCATTGACATCGATCGGTGCCACCGATGCTCTTTAGTGCCACCATTCATTCAATCTTGGAATTTGGAAAACTCTTTAATGAGTCACTGATGGTCCCCAGGACACCCCAAACACCAAAATTTGGCAAAGTAATGGACCCGGAGGGTCTGATCCATTACATCAGATACCTCTCAAAATATTCTCTCCCTTGATAATTCAAGAGTAAACCCAAATAAAAGATAGGGGTACGAACAACCACCTCATAAGATACCTCTCAGGGACAAACTACCCTAGAGTTTTTTGAAATCCGGAACAAACCTTGATATCTAGGAACACCTCTCCCTCATCTATCTCCTGAACAACTACAGATATACTACCACTCTTCTCCCCTAAGAAAATCACACAAACATATAAAAGTCACACCATCTAGACATATGGGTTAGGGAGTCCCTTTCCCCATGTCAAGATAATATCCACTTTGGACAGCACTGACTCGACCGCATGGCTTTAATCACATCCACCTTAATGCATCTTGATTTGGGATCGGGTCCTCCCCTCCACACAGTGAGGACTTTTACACACATTCTGAGAAAGGAAAATATCCCATCTTATAGTTAATAAGGTCAAGCATTACATCACAGTCAATTACAAAACAAATAAAAAACAAAACTCAAAACAACTCTAGGTACTGGGCACGTATCTGGGCCTCCCATTCCCAGGTACTCTCCTTAAGGACACCATGCCTCCACAACACATGAACCAAGAGAATGGTTCATCCAAGAATCACCTTCTCCTCATGATCCTCGATCCCCACTGGTCGCTCCACGAACGTTGCATCGTCCTATATATCCATATCTCCCCAATCAAGGACATGCGATTCATCGTGTAGATACCGACAGAGCTGAGACACATGGAAGACGTTGTGGACCCTCTAGAGATGGTGGTAGTGCCTGCTGATAAGCCACTTTGCTAACCTGCCGCAACACCTCAAAGGGCCCGACGAACCTGGGAGAAATCTTACTCCCCCTGCCTAACCTCCACTGCCCATGCCGAGGGGATACCTTTAAGAACACATGGTCCCCAACCTCAAACTCTAATGGTGTCCTCCTATGATCGACATACAACTTCTACTGGTCCTGATCTGGATTCATCCTCTCACGCACAAGATGAACCTTCTCCATCATTATCTGCACTAACTCTGGGACAATAACACCTACTTCCCCAACCTCGGTCCAACACATAGGCGAATGACATGAACTTTCATACAAGGCTTAGAACATATCCATGCCAATGTTAGAGTGATAGATATTGTTCTAAGAAAACTCTACTAGTGGAAAGTGACATACCCACAATCCTCCGAAGTCTAGAACGCATGACCGTAACATATACTCCAACGTCTGGATGGTCCTCTTTGTCCACCCATCCGTCTGAGGGTGGAAAGCAGTGCTAAGGCATAAATGGGTGCCAAAAACATGTTGTAATCCCCTCCAGACTCAGGAATTAAAGCATTTATCCCAATCTGAGATGATGGTTCTGGGAACTCCGTGCAGCCGCACAACTTCACCCAAATACTTTTGCTCCAAGACATCCACTGCGCTCAACTCCTTAATCACTAAGAAGTGATCTGATTTTGTCAACTGATCCACCACTACCAATATGAAATCACACCCTCCCTCAGCTCTAGGTAGTCCTATGATTAAATCCATCAAGTCATTATCCCACTTCCACTCAGGAACATCTAAGGGCTGCAACAGACCGTCGGGAACATGGTGTTCAACCTTCACTTGCTGACACATAAGACACTTTGCCACAAACTCCACCACTGCCCGCTTCACCCCGAGCCACCAAAACTAACCAATCAATCACTGATACATCTTGGAAACTCCTGGTTGTACTGCTAGGGGTGAGTTATGGAACTCACCAAGAACTCTCTCTCACATTTTCACCGGGACAAACAACTTCCCACAAAACACCATCTGATTCTGACCATATTTCGACCATCCTTCCGAAGCATTTCCTTGGCTAACACAATCACGCATCACTTCAGCCTCTAAGTCTCCCCACTAAGACTTATCCACCTTCTTTACCAAGGAAGACTGTACTATCATCTGAAACATACATCCCCTATTATCCTCCACCCCTGCATCCAGGTGCAAGGTATCTAACTCCTCCATTTATTTCTAAGAATCTGCTGACTCCCAAATGAAATCCCTATGTGAATTCTTGCTCAAAGCATCGACCACTACATTCCCCTTTCTTGAGGTGTAGGAGATCTCAAAGTTGTAGTCCTGAAGAATCTCCATCCACCTCCACTGCTGCAAGTTCAGGTCTCATTGGGAGAAGACATACCTCAATCTTTTATGATCTGTGAAAACCAAGAAGCATTCCCCGATGAGGTAATGCTGCAAAAACTTCAATGCGAACACTACTACTACAAGATCTAGGTCATGGGTTCCATAGTTATGTTTGTGAGGATGTAATTGCCTAGACCCATAAGAGATCACTCCCCGCTTCTGCATCAGCACACACCCCAATCCTAGACCTGAAGCATCACAGAATACTTCAAATGTTACCCCTTCCTCTAGAAACCTCAACACTGAGGCATTGACCAGATTCTCCTTCAGATAACTAAAGGATGTCTGGCACTTCTCACTCCAAATGAAAGCCTTTTCTTTCTTGGTCAAGGCTGTCAAAGGTGCTGTGACTCAAGAGAAGTCAGGAATGAACCTTCGGTAGTAACCTACTAGACCCAGGAAACTACAAACCTCTACTATGTTCTTGGGTACTTCCCAATAAACAACTTCTTTGGCCTTCGATGGGTCCATTTCTATTCCCTATTGGGACACCACATTTCCAAGGAAGTGAACCTCTCATGTCCAGAACTTGCACTTGGAAAACTTCTTGTAGAGATAGTGGTGTCGGAGGACCTCCAAAACTATCCTCAGATGCTTGACATGATCCTCCTCTGATCTTGAGTAGACCAGGATGTATTCAATAAACATGGCCACAAACCAGTCCATATATTCATGGAAAATGGAGTTTATGAGCCCCATGAACATGGCTGGTACGTTCGTAATGCTGAATGACACGACCACGAACTCAAAGTTCCCATATCTTCACCTAAAAGTAGTATTCGAGATGTCACCCTCCTTCACCCTCAATTGGTGATATCCATACCATAGGTCGATCTTAGAGAACCAACTTTCTCCCTTCAACTGGTCAAAAAGGTCATCGATCCTCGGGTGGGGGTAACGGTTCTTGACCGTTACCTAATTCAACCTTCGATAGTCTATACATAGCCTGAGACCAACGTATACCTTCTTTGTGAACAAGACTGGAGCACCCCATGGAAATGCACTTGGTCAAATAAAACCCATCTTTAGTAGGTCATCAACCTAGATCCGCAACTCCCACAACTCAGAAGGCGCCATCAGATAGGGAGTCATCGAAATCAGATAGGAACCGGGTTGTAAGTCTATCCCAAACAAAAAATCACATCAAGGGGGTAGGGTCACAATTTATTCAAGGAAGACGTCCAGGAACTCACTAATGATACCTAAAACTTCCACCATCTATGAGTCTTATAGTTCCACTGACATCTCTACTAGCATGGAAAGAAGGGGATCTACACGTCGGCTGCCCTCCCGGCAACCCCGCTCGCCGATGAAAGCTACACGCTGGCCTCCCATATCTGAGAACATGAACCTTCTCCAAAAGCAGTAGATAATGGTACACAAAGAGAAAAACTAGTCGATTCCTAAAATGAAATCATATGGCTACATATTTAGCAAAATAATGTCCCCACTAGATTGATGTGGCCCCAAAATCAGTCTGCATCCTCAACAAACGTAAGACAAGATGGTCTGACCTTTGATTGGCGTACTCAATACCAAAGGCATGAGAAGTATCCCTACATCTAGACCCAGATCATGGGATAGACTAGGTGTAACGAAGGAGTGAGAATCTCCTGAATCAAACAAGGCATAAGCAAGAGTACTAAATAAGCTGATCATACCTCGAACGACCTCTGGACCTGCTGGAACTGCTGCCTTTACGGCGTGAAACTGCTCATGACCAGATCCTCTGACCCTCGTCTGTCAGCCACCTCCCTGACCAAGCCCTGATCAAGGTCCCTGAGGAGAGCCCTGAGGTTGGACTCCTCCTGCAACATCTTCTCTCGGAGGAGCGGGAGCTCGCTGTCCCTTCTACTGTTGCTGAAAGGGTATGGTTGGAAACTGCTGCTGTTGAGGTGGGCACTGAACCTACCCACCTCCACTATATTTCAATTAGTCTGAGAACTGATTACGAAGATGCCCACGACTACCTCATATAAATCCCCTTAGTTCTAGGATCATGGAGAAAGGGCAAGGGATGAGAGATCGAAACTGAAACTACTGGGGTCTGCTCCCCGTCGGCCAAAACCTAAAAGGCCCTGATGCTGGAAGCCTACTGCTAATGACTTTCCCCTTCGTTGAGCTCAACCGGATCCCCTCACATGGCGCACCTCCTAGTGTGTGAATAATCTCTACCACTTTATCATTCTTCTGAACCTCTAAGTACATAAGTAGAGTGAAGGGAGTAACAACGTACTGCAGGGAAGGTCAGAGTGCATCCTCTAAGCACCTTGCCCGCGATTCATCATACAGGAAGTGGTCTAGAGAGAAACTAAGGATATCCTTGAACTTGATCCCAAAATCCCTTACCGACATACTCCCTTGCTGAAGGGAGAGTAGCTCCTGCCTCTTCTTAGCCTTCATCGTGGAAGAAATGAATTCTACTCAGAACTCCCTCTCGAAGTCATCCCACAAAACCTCAGCCTCCTTCTTCTGCATGAGATAGAGTGTCCACCATTGATGCACCACTCCTTGCATTTGGATTACAGCCATAGGAAACCAGTACTCATCCGGGGCCCAAATCAAGCTGAAATCTATCACCAGCTCCTCAAGATATCTCTCTGTCTCCATGTCTGAGATGCTGCCCTCGTACTTCCCAAGGGTCTATCTTTGAAAGTCATGAAGAATATTCTACCACTGGTCATCCTCCTCCTCATGATCAGCCCTCCACTAATCATCCAAACTAGCCTCTTGGGCCTCGATCGCCCACACTACTCATGGACGTCGTTTGGGTGCCATAACTATAAGGTAAATAAGGAATGCCTAATCCAGAGTAGTGTATAAGATCTCTTTTAAATTTTTCTTAAAATTTTTATTCATTTTAAATTCCCCAAAACACCCAAAACACACAAGAAAACAAGTCATCGTGATGCATGTACCTTTCTTAGGGCCTCTACCCTGTAATCAGTGTACCCACACTTGGTCGTTCGGTAGGCCCAAAGTCCTTGAATCAGATCACGAGGGGCCCTAAAATCTCGTTTCCTAGCCGGTCTTCCTTGGCCTATTTCATGCACCAATATTGCCTAACACTATTTCCCTACCATCCCATGCAATCCTCACCATTCCTAACCTTAAAATCCATCCTATCACTCAACCATCACCTCTGATACCATTCTGTCATGACCCACCTTCACCAAGATGAGGGAAGGGATAACAAACCACCAAACCCTTCCTTCTTCGAGTTGAAGGAGAGATAATAACCCTCGGGTCCCACCTTCAATAGGCCCTGGAGTGGCGACTAGCACCAAGGGTATATAATCACACATAAAATGGAATGAATTTCCCTTTTTATTTAATAGGATCGAGAGATAATATGGTAAATCTCAAACAACTCCAAATAAAGAAAGTAAAATTAAATCCAAAACCCCTTTTTCCACATGCATGTTCAAATATAAAGTGCTACAAAGTACAAGAAAACTCCAAATGGAAGTACCAAAAGAAAGAAAAGCAATAATAATGACTATCCCAACACCCAAGCTATTAAGGCCTGAAATAGTACTCAAAGTCCTCCTGGAAACCTAAAATTAGTTTTATATAAGTAGAGTGAGTACACAGGTATACTCAGTAGGGAAAACCAGAAGCTCTCGTGCACAAGTGGGGAGGCATCCTAATGCCCCTTGAGAAAATAGAGATAACCAAATCACATAGCAAGGAAACTATCCACCCAGCCTCACTAAGGCACACTCACCAAATAACACAAGTTAGGTAAAGTAATAGTAATAGCACATCAATATTTGGGTAACCCTCACTGCTTTCCCAATGGTTATTTAGGACATCCTACGCATCAGACCTACCCCACAAGTCTCACTACAATCCCACTACCACCCAAACAACAACCTTATGGGACATCACCATGCATACTGCCCACACACACCTAGGCTGCCACACACATCCCCGCCCGCAAACACCTAGGACACCACAAAAAATACCATGCCCAAAGACACCTGGGCCAAAACAAGCACTGTCACGCCCGAAGACACCTGGACCTCATCCCGAAGACACTTGGGAAACAAACTTGCCTGCACACACCTGGTCCAACCACTAAAACACACCCTTCCCAAAGATTCTTGGGCCATAATATACCTTAGGACATTATATCATACCCTAAGAGTATTTGTCTACCTGGGAGAGAGAGCATAAAGGAGCTAATAACCAGTCACTCGTAAGAATGTTAGAAAAAACACCCCCCATGAAATGGGGGTGTTCAACACAGAGTGTTCAACATGGGTGGGGTGCGAATAAGAAACAAAAGAACTAAAATTATACATATAATTAAACAAACACTCATTTAAACCTAAGGGTTCCAAAATAGACAACCAGCCCATACACAACCAAAGCACAACCACCCTCGTTACTATCCATGCACGAACACACAATAACAACAACCAGAACACAACCCATTTATAGAAAAAAATACCCCAGTGTACCCATTCTTGTTATCATGTTCAAGTGATTCATTTTTAAATATTCCTTCACTACAGGGAAACTAACTGGTATAACCACAATCCAATACAACAACAGATGGAAAACCGCCAAGTAGTAATTTAAGCATTCACACCCGGTTCTCTTGTAAAGTCACAACAACAAAAGGGACTGTTGAGATCCCTTGAAGTACTTGAACTAAACCAAGCCCCAATATACGAACTCACACAAACTAAAATCCACAACCAAAAAATAAAAAATAGGAGATCCCATCCCCATCCACATCACCCCACAAGCATCAAGTAGAACAACCACACATATCTCAGAACAGAACAAGGAAGTTTTCCATTTTAACCACACCATTTATTAAGTTACTTATTTCTACCCAGTTAACCGGGGTGATCAAAAAAGGATTCTTATTAATTGTTAATCCATTTAATCAACCAAGTTTACATGATTAACCGGTTTCCATGTTACATCCATTCAATCTCAAGATTATCTAGAAAAACAGAGGTTCATTAGTGCGCAAGAAAGGACCACCACCAACCACTATTTTCAGTGGCATAAGCCCATACAATTCACAACATAAAAATGAAGATAAAATAAATAAAATAACATCATCATAAAACACAACACTTCATTCTTTAGAGTCCATTTATTATCTTCATTAAGGTTTGGTTTCGTCTACATCCTGAGGGAAGCATTATCATACCTGCCCCGCATAATACACAGTAAAGAGAGATAAAGGAAAAACCCCTAATTGGATGATCAAAGATCCAAGTTTTCTCCTCACACCAAGAACTAAGAATACGTGACTTACAGAGGAAGAACTCTAAGGACTCTAAGGTTGAGCAGGAAGGGCTTCAGCATGGGTGCATGATTCATATAGGAAGGAAGTCTCTAGGGTGTACTTTATAGAATGGAAAGGAATTATGAATAGAGGATCTTGGATTAAGAAAATGCCGGATCCTAAAATTAGGGAGACGATTTTGAAGTACTTAAAAGTCGGATCGTGGCTTGACCATGTGGTTGGGTGGTTTCACACGTTGGGATTAATTGAGATTTAATAATTATCCTCAAATATGGTGGAGATAATGGTTGTGAGTTAATAGACTTCCTTTAAACTGAGAAAAATGTGTAACAGGGATGAAATTGTAAAACACAACAAAGGTGTGACATCGAGGAAAAAGGCCACACATTTTGGTAACTCAAGGTTCACCTGACTATTGGGGGTTTAAAATATCTTTTACTATATTTAAATGGCTTTGAAAGGGGTATTAAAACACTTTTATGTCAAAAGATACGTTACTGGGGAAAAACTGGAAGGTCTTGGAAAAACAGGGAAGGAATCACCGTTAGGTGAGTCACCATTTCCCTAGAACCATCACCCTGACACCATATCCCTAGAACTGTCACCTTGGTACCGATGCCGATTGGTGATATGGACGACCCATTGGTGCCACTGATGCCGATCGGTGCCACTGAGGCTCATCAGTGCCACCGATTCCGATCAGTTCCACCGACACCCCTCAGTGCCATCGATTCTCATCAGTGCCACTGATGCCCATCAGTGCCACTGATGCCCATCAGTGCCACCAAATCCCATCGGTGCCACCGATGCCCATCGGTGCCACCGATGCTCATTAGTGCCACCGTTCGTTCAATCCTGAAATTTGGAAAACTTCTTAATGAGGCACTGATGGTCCCCAAGAAAACCCAAACACCCAAATTTGGAATCGGTACCACTGATGCCGATCGGTGCCACTGATTCTCATCGGTGCCACCGATGCCGATCTGTGCCACCGACGCCCCTCGGTGCCACCGATTCTCATCGGTGCCACTGATGCCCATCCATGCCACTGAAGCCCATCAGTGCCACCGAAGCCCATCGGTGCCACCGATGCCGATCAGTGCCACCGACGCTCATCAGTGCCACCGTTCGTTCAATCCTGAAATTTGGAAAACTTCTTAATGAGGCACTGATGGTCCCCAAGAAAACCTAAACACCCGAATTTGGAAAAGTAATAGACCAGGAGGCTCCGGTCCATTACATAAGTGAATACAAGGAAAAATATTATACAAACACATATTATTTTAATATTCAAAGTTTGTTTAATATTATGGGAATTATGAGTCGAGTTAATGACTCAGTTTTATCAAGTAATATATTTATTATATATTGAAAGTATGTGATAACAATATAAATGACATTATGATGTAGTTGGTTCATCATAACATGTCATTTACTACTTATTTAGTGGGAATTTTGTTTCTGAGGGTCGGGGAACCCTTTATGGGTATTTGGACATCCACTATATAATCAAAGAATTGATCTCATTCCATGGACTATTAATCCATTAAAAATTAAGAGATTATATCTCCACCCATATTCTAGAGAGAGAAAGATTATATCTAAGTGATCAATCCTAGAGCGCCTTCACAGATCAAAGGGACGAGATTGAGGTGATCAATACGACGTCAAAGGAATTATTGGATCTCTATGCTAGCACATATAACTTGGTGATCAATGTACATGTGTATTCTTGAATCATGTGTGGATGATCTAGAGGGGTTTGACCTCAGATCCTTCAAGAAACAATCAGTGATGATGAGTTGCTATCGAGCATTATTTGATCTAAATGAGGCATTCATTCTACTTTTTTATTTTGTGCTTAATTAATTCACACGAGATCCTCAGACCTGTATCAAGGTTCAGATCATTAGAGACCATGAAGTTTCATAACTCCCATGATGAAAATTTTAAATCCCTAGTCCATTGTCTTCTGAAACATGCCCTAGTACCATCTGAGATAAATCAAAGATAAATAAAAAAATAGGTGGAAATTTCCTTGAACATGTGACTCTTGTTGTCGGTCGAATTCATCCGGCATAAGTCAGTTAAAATTACTCATTTATTTATCTACTCTTAGACACCATTATTTCCATGTGTCACTCATCCTTTAATGAATGTTTCAGATCAAAATTCATAAGATATTTGGAGTGGCCTCACTCCTACATTCATATAGGTGAGCCAAAAAGTGTTCCCATGTTTCAACACTCGTTTGAAATCCTTGGTTCATTAATAGTTTTAAACTAACCCTCATTTTTTCATGGGAAACAAACACCATTTCCTTGGGATGTAATATACCTTTGGTGTTTCCTTCACACATATAATAGAATTCCCTACATTGAACTTATATATACAAATTTATCAGATATTAAGTTGACGTCTCATCATTGGTGATTTTTTGAAAATAACTTTAAACCCATCACTGATGAATTTGTGTACACTAACTCCCTTGAAAGTACCTTTTTTAAATTTTGGCACGATCTAACAAAGTCCATAGTTATAATACCATATTTTATTTCTTTAGGTGCTATAAGATGCATTTTATTTTATAGAATTACTCTATAATCGATCTATTATCTACTATTTTTTATAAAATAAACTTGAATACTAGGAATTTATTATTTTCCGCATCCTTGGTGATATATTTTTGTTCCAAAGCATCTCATATATCCTTTATGGTTAGAATACATTGATATGTGTTGATGAGGTCATCGAATAAGGTGTTGAGTATGAGTCCTCAACACATGAGATCACCATTTTACTATTTTCCCCTTATATAGGAAAATTGAAGTGTCTCATCTTTATATGTGGGGGGATTTAGAGTTAAGAGTACACACACCACTTTTATCATTTCTAAAAGAAAGTTCATTCTCTTTTTCCATCTCTTGAAATTGTTTCCATTGAATTTCTCCACCTTCATCATGTTTTTTAGCATTACCATATCCATGTCGATGAGAATATACTCTTAAGATTATTGGGGATATATTGATGGGTAATGGAATGAATTTTTCTTGGATGATAGTATAAGGATATCACCAAGGCACATTATGTTTTTACTTTCCTTAAGAATATATTTTCTCCCACCAAATTGTAGTGCAATGGGTTACTGGAGAATCCTCTTTAGGATAAAATGAAAACTCAATACTCTACACTTGTATTAAGTGGAGAATATAACTTAAAGTAACTTTGTAAATAATATATTAATAAAAGTATTTTTTTGTTGTGCACAAAAAAAATTAATTTGTTTCTTGCTAAATAATTTTAGACAAATATCAATTTGATGAGGAATTTGAGGAGTGAAAGGAATAATTGGAAGTAATTTTTTCATATGTTGGAGACTCCATTTTATAAACATGGTGACACTCATTCATATTGACCATCCTACCCATTCTAATGAGTAGATACTTTATAAAGACATGATATTTCAATATTTAACCCTTTTTCATTCAATCACACTTGATTGATTAAATGGCCCAGAATGCACCTACTAATGAAGATATATGACTATCCAATCACTCCTGATAAGATAAACTACTCAGATCATACTCGTTCAATAAAATTGGTTGACCCATCGAATGTACTCATTTAGGGATGGGCCTGAACTAGTATGAACTACCAATTATTTGAAAAAATTAAGGCACCTACAAGCACCTCACACCGACACGGAATGCGAAGTTCAAAGTGCACCATCAAAGCACCACATTGCGTGAATGCATGAACACATAAAGGATGGTGTAGTTCACCATCCCCATAGGATTATTCTATCATTCTTTTACCATTTTTATAGTGATAAAGTGTTCCCTATAATAAAGTGAACCACACTCCAAACCTATTTTATATGTGGGATTCCAAAAAAAACATCCCCAATAAAAAGATAAAAAACTAATCATTTAAACATTTTAAAAACATTTAAAATTCAATAGAACCCTTGGTGGTTATTGGTGCATATTTGGAGATCTTTGGTAATCCATTTATTGCTTTTGGACCTTAGATTCAAGATATCAACTCCTTGGGATTCAAGGTTATATCCTCTCCACTTACTCCTTGTTCCTTTTTTGTACATTCTTCTTATGGAGGCTATGGAAGTAGTGTTGGTCTGGTTTTAGTGTTTTTAGATCATGTTTTTGATGGTAAATAGTAATGAATGGGATTTTTACTGATCCTAATGCATTGGGAAGTGTTTTATTAGATATTCCTCATTGTATCATACAATGATTTTTGACACATCCTTTGAGGCAAGGGATTTAGAACTTCTCCTTCTTTAATTATGTGTGAATGTGGATTAATCATGATTTTGTTTTCATTGGGTGAATGGTGTGAATTTTAAGGGTTTATAAGGATATAATAATACTTATTCAATAAAGTAGAATACATTAGAAACCTTAAACCCAAAATCATCATGTTGCACAAAAATGAAATAATGTATACAATAAATGAAGAACATGTGTACCTTTCACCATAGTTGGTAGAACCTTCACCTTCAATCAAAATGGTTTATGGAGATTACTAAGGAATATCCAAAGGAATATTCCCTCAAGGGTGTATTCATGGTTTAGATAAATAACTCAACACTTGGGTGGGATCCTCTATGAAACCATGATATGCTAGTATCTCTTGGGAGCTAAGGAAGGAGAAAGAAGAGAGTTTTGAAGGGAGTTTCCAAGAGGTTAAGATCACTTAGAAAATCATATCAATGGTTACTGACTCCTTATATATACCTCAAGGTTACTCCCCAAGTATCCATGTATTTACTTGAAAATTGAATTAAATTCAAGTAATGCATGTATTTATAATATTTGGAACCCCTTAGACCATCTAACTCTCCCATATGTTTCATATTTATGAAATGTTTAATAACAATGATTGGAATTATGGAAGATATCTGAATATTAATCACTCAACATTTTACTATCTCATTTAATCACATAGTGAAATATAAATCATAGAACATGACTCATAATTCCTCACAATATAGTCAATCGTATAGTACAATGGCATTAGAATAGTCCATATGATATCACTATATCATCCTTTACGACATGCCTGTCCAAGGCATACAACTTACCTTGGAATAATGGATATCATCCCATATAATATCCATATACCATACAATATGATATAAAATAACATGTATTATATACATATTATACTTTAGGAAATATCTTTATTAATCTTATACTTTCACTAAATACAAAAATACTTTGTACTATCATACCTTATATTATATCACATACAATAACTTATGAAATCATATTCAAAACTCATTTCAGATATATTCCAAAACACTTTTGAAAAGTTATCATAAATTCACCATTTATAATATCATATGAAATAACCTATGAATATCCATCCAAAAAGTGTGACCACATTCAATTAACCACAAAGTTCAACCCCACGATCCTTTATACCATTAACAACAAATACGAATTCCTAAATTCATAAATGTAATCAAAGAACGACCTCTAGAAAAGTATCAATGCTACTCAAGCTATAAAGGGATTTTACATAATCCCTATAAAACACATGTATCTCTATACTTGTATCCACTAGATATATCATATACAAGCATGCATTTTTATATGATGCCTTTGTCCATGGCATTGATTAAACATGGGACATAGTGTATTCCAATATCTTATAACTTACTCATATATTATCTATTCTTCAAGTATAGACTAACCAATCCATTAAATAAATCACATGTAATTCATCCTTATACATGGACATTTTAACACCCTGATATTTTATGATATATTTCTTTAAATTTAATCTCTTCTATAGCTTGCGATATACGCAACCCCGAGTCTAAATGAACCATAATATAGTCTATTGTTAAAACCTAGTCATTAACTTGGTGGTTACAAATAGAACTAATTAAATTATGAAAATTATATTTTTTACATATGTATAAATAAATTCATTGGTTACCAATTGGTTAGAAATGAAAATAGAAATCATTTGAAAGTAAAAGAAATATTTTTTCTGAAAAACTATTTCTATGCACGTAATGTGTTTTTATCTTAATAAATTAAATTAATCACTATTGGTGAATTATTTTAATGAAATTTATATATTATATATTCAATAATTTTTTTATCATTCATCTAGTATTTTTTTTATAAGCATGAGATAAGAAAAAATCTAGTTTTATGCTAAAAAACTATATTTTTCTAAAAAGTGCTTCCGTCACACACTTATTTTAAATTTTTTTTTCCAATTTTAGAAAATTTATTATAAAAATAATTTTTTTTTGAATTCAAAATTTGAAAATTATCTTAGAGTTAAATTTTGATAATTTTCTAAAAAGATCAAAATTTTGATGAATAGTTAAAAATACTGATTTTTATTGAAAACTATCTTTCCGTTTAAAACATTTACAAAGTTACATTTTTGTTTTATTTTTTTTAAAGTATAATTAATTAAATAATAATATTATTAATCCAATTTAGATAATTTTAATCAATTTTCTGTTTAAAATTTTACAAAAAAACTTTTTATACTTAAGAAAACTTTTCTTTGTAAAATCCCATTCTCATCACGCTTACAAGTTTGATTTTAAATTAAATACTAGAAATTATGTGAATTGAATTTGGTAAAATGGATTAAATATTTTGAGTAATAGTAATAATTTATATTATTCATAAGCTCAACTTAATTTTTATTCATAATTAATAGTGAAAATAGTAAAAAATTAACTACCGCAGTTAAGGTTAAAACAGGGTTTTGCACGTTACATGCACCCGTGTTAAAATTAATTTTTCATACACATAGTATTTTTATTTGATAAATTATATTTAATATTTAAAACAAGTGGTTAAAAATTATCTAATAAATCTCATTTATTCTTAGGATTAAATGATAAATTACCCAGGTAAATAAATAAAAAAACTAGTTACTGTGGTGAAAACTAAAACGATAAAAGTAAGTAAACTTATAGGATAAAATAATAACATGTTTAAAACACATTTATTTCTTTTTGTTTGAGGTTTTTATCAAACTTAAATCCCATACACTCTATTATTTATCAATTTTTAAGGCACTCAGGTTGAGAGTGACTTCCCATCATTGAATAGTTCCGGGTATTTATAAAAATGTCACTCCTCCTCAATTATAAAAGGGAACCTCCTATACTCACTTATTAACACCCCTTAAGCCATTTATCTCAAAAACACCATATCAAAATATATCCCAAAAATCCGTATCCTTGTTCTATACCTTCTGGTCTTTTTAAAAGACCAACCCTAGGGACCTTAATAAGAGATCCAAAGGAGGTTTTTCTAAGCAAAGGTAACTGTCTTTACTAAGCTCTTTTTTTACTTCTTCTATTACCACCTTCATTCATGTATTAATATTTACAATATAATAACACAAGTATATACCATATACTGAGATGTTATTATGTTTATGGAATAACCTATATCGATATCCTATTTTATTAAATGGGAAACAAAATTATTGATCGTGTGTACAATGGACTACCGCCTCATGAATTGTTGTAATTCATTTTCCATCACCACCTATCATGACTAGATATAATGATGAATTTAATGTGTGTATATATAAATATATATGACATTTATGGAATAAATATAATTTTAGAATTATAATATTAAATATACCTTCTTACCTTCCATTCTATTGGAAAATGATAACTTTCCTCATGTGTACGTGTGGACTACCACCTCCATAAAGTGATGTGATTCATTTTTTATTTTCGGTTTACATGGATGTTGGCACAAAAAATGTTTCTCTCATTGCAAAAGGATATTTATTCATAAAATGAGTTTGTTACCCACCCCAAAGAAACATTCTGGGTCCAAGGAGTAGGTTACACACAACTATGGAGTGATTCACACAAACAAGTGGATATGCACGCAAAGGACTTATGCGCCAAAGGTGACGCTGAAGATAAAAGATCCATGGGTACTCCAGAATTCCAGAATGTTGTATAGGAATCTATGTGAAAAAGGAGAGTTTTACATGCAAGCCTTCTTTTTCACGACCATGTAATTGTGCACAAAAGGCGACGTCGATCCACACATGTTTCACAGTCAAGCCCCATCAACAGAGGGATAGAAAGAACACAACTCTGTTATAAACCATAGTGAAGTTGTAATACATCAACCTCCATTTTTGGATATATATATATATATATATATATATATATAACCTCACCCCAATACTTTTGGGATGGATCTTGGGAAGACGAAGTTCTTCTCTCATTCGCACAAATATATCTTTCGCGACATCGTGCAATAACATAATCCCATGGACTCTGAATGGTACATGACTTTCATGATTGATATCCTATGGACCTTAATGTGTTTTGTCCTATATTTGAGAGTTCCTCATGCAACACCTCTTAAGTATAGTTGGTTTAGTGTAAGAGAAGTAGAATTTGTGCATCCCCAAGCTACACATAACACTAAACCTTTCATGAACCCATGCCTCCCGAATCTATGCGTTGTAATTTTGATGAATCCCTTGGATCACACAACCCCATTTTCATGAAATATAATAAAGTTGCATGAAAAAAATTTCTATTCCTTGACCTAAAACCCCTTATGCTTGAATCAAAACTATTACCCTACATTTTTCTATTAAGTATTGGTACCCTAATGTCATTTTCTCCTAATCATAGGCACCATAACATCGAGACTCCTGATTTTCACTCCTCTATGGTAGTGTTTACGCTATGACCCTCCAAGAGGCATATGAACAGTGAACACATAATCCCAAAAGGCGGCATCACTGAGGGAAAAAACTTACCTATCTTGGTAGAAATTCCTTTTTCTATATCTTCCTCTCACTTTGATATGGCCCCCCTTAGGGTGTAAGCCCCATCCACATCCAAGCCGAATGACATAAAGCATCCCAAATCCATGTCCTAGTTGTATGACATTAAACTGAACGACAACATACTCAATATATGACGTTAAACTATAGCCTTACCCCATGTGGTGATACCAGGATACCCCATGTACAATCATAAGGGGATGCCACCTTCTCTCTCACCATGGGATGACCCTCCTCCTTCATACAACTTCTATGCATAAGCCCCATGTCATCCCTCATTGACACTCCTTCCACAACACAAGCATCCTTACCGCATGACATTAAACTATATGGGTTTTGATCTCTATATCTTAAATAGGGTACATAAGACACATCCCTTCAGTTTAATCTCGACACCCAAACATCACCACTAAACCCCCAAGAGTGAAATATTCCCCCCTAGGGACACACTCAACCAAATCCCAAGTATGAAATCTCCCCCCATGGGGAAACACTTAACCATCCATCTGTCCTCACAAGATGTTAAACCTATGATCCATCTATCCCCAAAATATATTAAACTTGTGACCCATCTATCCCCAAAAGACATTAAACATGCGACCCATATTTCCCCGAAAGTTGTTAAACATGTAACCCATCTTTCCCCAAAAGACATTAAGCCTGAGACCCATATTTCCCCACAAGATGTTAAACTACGACCCATATGTCCCCACAAGATGTTAAACCTATGACCCATCTGTCCCCAAAATATGTTAAACCTGTGACCCAATACTAAATCTCTACCCCATATAATAAACATGGGATGCCTGAGGTAAAAATACTAACAAGAATTATTCCCTTAGAGTCAACTACATCATGGCTAACATGAGATGCCTTAGGTTTCACACCTAATACACCTTAAACATGAGATTCCTCTAACTTTAAAAGGAGATGAATTTACTGGTTCCCAACAAACCTAATGTCCATAAATACCCATACATGTCCAATGTTATTGTCTCATATGAACAAAGGTTGCTTCCCTATCAAGATAGTAGTATCGTAATTAACTAGTCTCTACCTTGAGATGGAACTAAGAATGAGTTTCATGAACCTTACTCAAATCTATGAGGGAGACTCGGACTAGGATATGCTCTTTAAGGAGGAAATCCATGGAAGGAGGAACTGACATCCCATCAACTCATTTTTATCAAGTATTCGACATTACTAATTAAAGTGGTGGAAGCCACCCACCTTTAGAAATTGGGAATGTGAGGCAGAAATGTGCATGAAGCATGACCTTGATGGAAAGTGTTAAAAACAAAAATAGTGAACCCAATGTGAAAATATTCTCCTTTAACTATGGTGATTAGTAGAATTGGGAAACCATCATATTTTCATGTCACTTGATCTAGATATTTTATTATAGGTCTCACTAAGCAAGTGGTGGGACCAATATGAAACTTCCCTGTGACTTGGGGCAGATAACGTTGGGCATCCTTGGTCCGTGACATCATTAGCATGGATCCATCCTATATTTCAGGAAGAATGGATGATGTTGGAGAATTGGAAATCACCTTCACTATGTTTGTACTAACAATTGAATCCACATTCCTTATAGGAATTAAGATGTATGAAACCGGTGACCTAACACCAACAGGCACAGGGGTGGGGGAAATGTTGGTGCGATAATATCGCATGACTATACTCTTACCATGAAAACCACTGTTCCTTCATCTATGTGGTTCCCAAACCCCATTTCATCCTTTGAGCTCATTTAGAGGAGGGTGATCGACACCCTTGTTTGCTGATACATGCAGGAAGGGGTCATTCCCTCTAGGCATATATCCCACCAAGATCTTAAGGCATTTATACCTCATTGAAACTGCCACCCTGAGGGATGAATAGGAGGAAACCACCCCCATTCCAATGACAATATACTTTAGGAGCCTCTTCCCATAGAACTTTGAAAGCTCACTCCCATATTCCAAGGAGGAAGGGGATGTTCAAGTCGTACCCATCATAGACACCACTCGGAAGCTACCCAAAAGGGATCCCACTAGGTCTCATCAGTGTCAACACTAACTAACCCCAAAGGTCAATGAGGGGATGACTCCATCCCCACTCCACTAACCCCAATCTTGAACACCTGACACTGATGTCATGGGTATACCTAGAACATTTTCCAACAAGAGGAATATTTTGTAGCACCGGTGTCCCCTACCACCACTGATGTATCCCACTAGATCCCTACAACTACTCAACGAGGATCTATCATCGCCTACTTGGGATCGAGAACCCAACTGCCTCTCAAGCAGTTCAGGTTACTTCTCCCAGTCGCTGGCACCACTGACATCCATCACGGTCCATCCTGTGATGAGGAATATCAACGCGGAGGTCCTCCCCACATGACCACCAACCAGTGTGGAGGTCCTACCCACACCACCACTAACTAGTGTGGAGGTCCTCCCCACACCACCACCAAATAGTGAAAAAGTCCTCCTTGTGATGAAAAAATACCATGCTCTGAAGAACCATTGCGGGGAAGGAGGGAAACACCTATATTAGGGTTTGTGACTATAGTGTAGGCTGCAACACACATGGTAGAAACCCAAGAGACTCTTAACAGATCACGCTCATAGGATTCCCACACCATTATAGTCAAGACCCTATGAAGTGTTTTATCATCATCGACCTCTCAAAATACAAAATGATGAATGACTCAATGAGGGAACCTTCACCCCCGCTACTAGATTCCAGGGAATAAGCTCTTAAAATTATGCTTATGACCTCAGAAGCCAAATTCCAAAAGGTTCCTAAATACCTCCGTAAATACCTGCATATGGAGGATGTTTTGGCCTTCTTTAAAGGACTCACAGTGCAATCATCATTGTCACAATTAGTTTCCTTCATATATACCTCAATGTAAGATGTTAGAGAGATTTTAGGGTCTAGGTTGGTGCCCTTAGATGATGGTGGGAATTCCACAAAGTCTCAAAGGGATTACACTTCCCTCACATATGAAGAGTTGGTAAACACTCTATCCTATATGGACATGATCTTGAAGTTGTCTTCGCCACTGAGATACATTCCAGCATGTAGTGGATATTTGACCAAATCGATGCCCCATCACATGGTAAATCAGTAGAAAATAAGGTTTTAATCGATTTCATCACCCTTATCTCAGACCACACCAATCAGGGCTTGGGATTAATAGAAGAAGGACCCTCACCTGGTAGTGAGAAAGAGGACTTGTGGGAGATTCTAGATACTAACTAGATATCATTCATGTTTTTTCCACCTATAGATCTATATTTTTTCATCCTAGAGTCCCTCACCTAGGACCAAGTCGTTTGTTTCTTCCAAAATATCTAGGTGACATTTCACCACCCTTGGGACCACCACTTGTCTTAACCCAGGGAGCCACGAGCACCTTGATGTCATCCACCAATAGTGTAAGAGGGTTGATATTGCAACACTCCCAGTAGCTCAATGTCCTGGATCATATAGATACCACTAGAATATCCATAAAAATTTATTTAATATCCCCACTATACTCCATTGGGTCATGAAAGAGGCATCCTAACACACGAATATTAGAGGTTGGGGGTAGTATAATTCCCTCCATTTCAGCCCTATCCAATAGAAATGATGAAACCATCAATCTGGACAACTTAATGAAAAGGAAGGATCCTATTTGACTACCACCATGGTCAATGCTTCCACCATTTACCCTTCTAAGGATTAGAGAAACAAGACCACCGATGTAGGTAATGATAGGGAAAACCCACCTCAAGGGGAGACGCCAACAAACCCCTTGACAGGCATACACACTCATCAATAGAGACAAGAAATAGGCCTCAGGATCCCCCTAACGTGTTGTCATCATCTGATTGATGATACATTAATAAAGGCAAGGGGCCCTCCGAGCTCATCCACCCACCCAAGGTTACTCCAAAAGCTGAGTCGAACCCCAAGATAGCCATGTTTCTCCAAGAGATTGAGGAATATAAAAGGATCACTGCTGAGCTTATTTACGAACAACACTCAGATATTGAAAATGTCATAAGGTACCCTATATCTCCTTTAGTGGGGAACCTGGTTATCCTCAATCAGATGTCCCATTTTGAACTTTGTGGCCTCGTGTACCCAGTTAGGGTAGAAGCTGGGGGTTACGAAAAATGGTCGAGATATGAGTCACCCACCCCATCTGAGAAGAATTATTATCTGGATTAGGGTCAAGGTCATTATTCTACCCAAGTCAATGATCCCTTCAATTAATTGGTTGCAAAAAATCATCACCGAGATGACGTGATAGCTGCTTTTATCTCCCATATGAAGGTTCTAAAAACATGAAAGGTGGTAGTTATTCATGCAGGAAAGTTGTACCCAGAATGGGTGGACCATGTTCGAGCACCCCCTGAGTTTGGTAATCCTAACTTCATCCTGTTTAATGGGATGAGTTACCCACTAAAACATCTAGTACACTTCATCTCAAGGTGTGGTCTAATTTTGGGGACTCTAAAACAATAGGAATCCACCAAGCTATGATTATTTATAAAAAATATAGAAGGAATAGCATTTTTTTGGTATAGCCAGCCACCCATAGGGTCCGTTGTCAATTGGGAGGACCTCCATAGATAGTTCCTATACTAGTTCAGCTCCACCTCACACAATAAAATCACCACTGAACTCTTCAAATTCAAGAAGATTCTTGATGAGTGAGTCACTGAATTTGTCACCTGATGGAAGGGACTCATGTATTCACTTGACATTCCTATTTCCCAAGAATAGTGACTTAAAATGTGCATGGAAAAAATTAGAAATTATTTGGTCCCTACCCTCATCTCCCTGAACTACTTGGGAATATTTTGGGAGTTTTATGAAAAGGATCAATGTTTGGAAGAAGCCTTACAACGGAATAAACAACATTCTCTCCCATTTCACCTTCTAGCTTCTACAAGAAGGTACATAAAAGTAGATACAACCATTACTATGCATGCAGAGGCCCCCAATCCCATACACCTACTAGACCCTTTAATGGATGAGCCTCACTGAGAGTATCTCCACTAGGAACAACCTCACTAAGAAAAAAAACCTTATTGGGATAATGTGGATCTATCCCCTCATCAAGTCTAAGCTCCTAGGATTCCTTTCACAGAAATGAGGAACAAGACTTATTCCTTCAAGGATGCACAGGTCCCAGGATATTTCATCTACACCCTAGAAAAGGGAATCCTAAAGTTTCTAGGGTATAGGATACCCCAGGAGGCTTAACTCACTAGTCATGATGATCACTTACTATATCATATAATCCCTGGTCACACCATCAATGAATGATTTGTCTTCAAATATTAGCTCCAAGACCAATTATATCGCAGTTTAGTCAAATTGGGTGACATTACAGCACAGGTGACACATGTCTCCATTGACCCCGATAGTGACAGTTAAGACTCCAGTGAGTGGAAATAGGTTTCAAGCCATGGAATATAGAATTTCAATGACTGGTTGGCTCGTAAGGTAGTCTATCATGCCCATGGTATCATCTATGCGCAATCGATAAAGCTAGAACCTTTTGTGGTTATCACTCCTCCTCTAACCTCTACCATTATATCTATTCTAAAACCTCCCAAGTATTAGAAGAATAGAAATAAATGGTGAAAGGGAAATCAGATTCCCCTAACAATTCCAAAACCTACTCACACTCTTGGCAATTTAATGCCTCTAAAATTGGGATATGTGCCCAGGGTATTCCTAGCCTTAGAAAATTACACCGATTATGAGAAAAAATTAAACACCATGAATACTATTGAATTAGTGGACTACTTTACAATGCCCAAAATCAAGGAATTCTATGCAGAACCCTCAAGTTCCTCTATCCAACACCATCAAATGATAGGTAGAGGATAAGACAACAAATGGAATGCTCATGTTAGTGCTTCAAACTAAGTTGTTCATGCTATTGAGACTAGGTGAAAAGCCTTATGAAGGGATCAATATGAACATCCCATATGGTCCTCCTCATCAGGTATTCAACCATAGATGAATGTATTAGTTAACCGCACAACTCAGCCCCGAGTACATCATGATCAACCACGTCAAGCTAAGGCCCAACCTCAGCTGATCGACACTTAGCCGTCAGTTGTTCAGAAAAGACTATCTAGCTAGCAGAAAAACATATCCAATATTAGACAGGCCCCAACAGTTCATCCAATGACATATTATACCTCCCCTTCCAAGGAACGAACCTCCATAGGAAAAAATATGTTCCTATCATAGAAGTATGATGTGATAAATCACATCAGTGGCATACCCTTGAGGATTTTGATTCTTGAGGCACTCCACATTTCAAAGGAAATTCGTGAGGCCCTTTTCAAATCTTTTAAAATACCACTTCAGTTTAAGGTAGAGGTAGATTATACTGAGGCGTATTATGCATAGGAGTCCAAGAAAGAGGAATATCGATCCATTATCTCATTTTATAGGGAATATTGGGGTGTCACCATTTAGGGGCACATAATCCCACTAAATATCATAGGATAATTTAATGGCATGAAAATATACCTTTTCCTAGTGGATACTAGATCCAGGATGAACCTCATTCTGACCTAGACACACTATAATATGGGACTTATAGAAGCCGACCTGACTTCCTCTAACCTAACAATTTAGGGGTATACCAAGAGTGAGAAGAAACCACACAAAAAGATCTATCTGAAGACTTGGTTTAGTGGCCTGGTATCAATCACTAAATTTATGGTAGTCTCATAGGATACTACCTACAATGAACTATTGGGAAGGCCTTGGATTCATTTGCATGCAGTGGTCCCCTTTTCGTATCACTAATGCCTAAAATACTCCCTTGATGGTAAAGTAGGGGTACTATAGGGTGATGTGTCCCCATTTGACTCTTGTGAGGCCCACTATCTAGAGGATGGTTATTATAAAAGAGAAGTAATACTGATGGGTTTGAGAGTATCAATTCCCCTAATGATCTAACAACCACTACAGCTGATCTATGGGTAGACTTGAAAGACTAATTTTTCCTACCAATTCATTGGTTAGATCCTACGACACCAGACCTGGGGGGTTGTTTCATTATCTTTAAGAAAAAGGAGTGATCATAGATTACCTCATACTCCTATAGTGGACAAGCCTGGTTGATACCAAAAGACCCTAATCCTGTGAAGTACCGAGCATTTTACCCCATAGACACTAATCCACAACATTCCCAAATGTTCCACAAAGCAGGGATGACTCGATGTAGGTCAACTCATTACCATTTATTCAATATCAAGAGTGGACCTCACAATTGGAAGCTAGATGGAATTGGATCTATAGATTATGTTGTCGCATTATCCATAGAATGGGAACCCATCATTAAGGATTCCATATCCTCTAGATCAGACACTAGTTCTCATCCTAGGCTAGATATCCCAGAAGAGTCTCCTCCCCCTATGATCCCAATGTATTAGATAATTAAAAAGGATTTAGAAGACAAATCTCCTACATTTTAAGAGGGTTTCACCCCCACTATTGATGAGTTAACCTAGGTGAACCTTGTTACTAAGGAAGATCCAAGTCTAGCACTGATCAATGCATCCATGTCCCCAAAGGAGTAGCAATAGTATGCATCCTTCTTAAAACCGCACCATGATGTATTCACCTGGAGCTATGATGAGATGATAAGGCTAGACCCTCAAGTTATCATTCATCACCTTGGCCTCCTAGTGAGTCATCATAGGTTCAAAAAACCTCCCATAAAGATGAATACCTCTCATGGTTCTATGGTCAAGGCCAAATTTTTTAACCTTATAAAAACAAAATTTGTTAGGGAGGTCCAGTATCCCAAGTGGATAGCCAACATTATCCCATTCAGTAAGAATAATGGGCAGATCAGAGTCTGTATTGACTTTTGGGACCTCAATCTCCATTTTTCAAAGTATGATTTTCCCCTTATGGTGACAAATCTATTGATTGATGCTACATATGGGTTTTAGACCCTCTCCTTCATGGAAGGATACTATGGGTACAATTAGATCTAGAAGAACCCTAAGGATGAATAGTATGCTTCCTTTAGGGCACCCCAAGTAACTTTTTTTTCTCTATCAGGTAATTCCTTTTTACTTGAAGAACGCTAGAGCCACTTACCAGTGGTCCATACACCACATATTTAAGATAATTATAAAGATATTGGTGGAGTGTTACATGGATGATCTGGTAGTCAAATCCTATTAGTTTTAGGACCATCTTAAGGGTCTTGAGAAAGTGTTTGGATTCCTACGCTTTCGATACTTGAAGTTGAACCCCCTAAAGTGCGCATTTAGGGTTACCTTTGGAAAATTTATCAGATTTTTCATAAGATACAGAGGCATAGAGATTAACCTAGATAAAATCAAGGCTATCAGTTAAATTCCTCCCACATGAAATCTTTGGGAGTTATAAGGCCTCTAATACCACTTAGCCTACATACGATGATTTATCATAAATCTAGTTGGAAAGTGTAATCCCTTCTCAAGGATCATGAAAAAGGATATATTTACCAGTGGGATGAGAAGTGCTAGGATTACTTTGAGGATATAGTATAGTACCTTCTATAGCATTTGGTTCTGATTCCACCCATCTTAGTAAAGCCTTTAGTTCTCTATATGACTTCTCTAGAATGGTCACTCAACACCCTTCTAGCCCAAAAAAACAACGAGGGTAGGGAAACAAACATATACTATCTAAACTTCATGCTCCTTGATATAGAGACCAGATACTCCCCCCATTGAGAAGAGTTGCATCATGCTGGTCATTTAAGTGTAGAAGTTGAAACATTATTTTCATCCCCTTGATATATAGCTATTATCTCAAATAGACCTGCTAAAGTATATCTTTAATTTACCCATGTTGACAGGATTATTAGAACACTGGGACATAATCCTCTAGTAGTATGACATCAAGTTTGTCCCATAGAAGGCCATTAAAGGCTAGGCATTGGCAGACTTCCTAGACACACATCCATCCCCTAAATAACTTCCCATGGATTTTGATTTTCTAGATGAAGCTATTTTCTCAGTGGACCAGGCCAGACTGTGTTGGTGGATTAATTTCGATGGAACCTCCCAGAGTCTGATAAGTAAAACGATTAACAACCCCAATCTCAATAGGCTAGGCCCATGGATCATTTTTATCACTCTAAAATTGGATGTATTTTTATACTCTATACTATTGTTAGAAGGATACATCTACAATGAGTAAGAGTACCATGCCCTTATTACTAGTCTTGAGTTGGACCTCAAGATTGATGTCCCCTATTTACATGTGAATGGAGACTCTGAGCTATTCATAAAATAGATCAAAGGTGACTACATCATCAGAAAATAAGAGCTTATGCCTATACTGGAGTGCACCCATCAATTGATGAACCAAATCCCTTCCCAGCTAAAGGTGACCCATGTTCCTCAGTCATAGAATGGTTAAGAAGAAGATTTGGAAAGTTTAGTTGCATCCTTAACAAAACTCAACCAGGATGATCTAGTCATTCATGTGGCACATTGGAGGGTCATCACCCCTTCCACCCCAGACAATGAAAACTAATGGGTGTATCATATGGTTTCCACTACTTATGTTCCAAGAACCTCAAATCCCCCCCACGGGTGAGGAGATGTCTGATTAAATGAATCCCTTTTTTGAGTATCTATAATACAGAATTATCCTACTATACTGAGATGAGCATGAGTGAATCCACTGGTGTGTAGTCTAGTTCACCCTCCAGAGTGGGCCTAACCTTGAGTAAACTCTCTACATGTGTGGTTTCTATGGAATTATCCTCTTCTATATCCAAGAATAAGAGATACCTCAGGTTACATAGGAGTTACATGCCGAATCTTGTGGTGTATATCAAGTAGTATTGAATCTCTCCCACAAAATTTGGAGGTTGGGATACTTTTTTCCCACCATGGTTCACAAATTCAATGAGTTTTCTAAAAGGTTTCATGCATGTTAGATCTATGATAACTTTTTGCATTGACCACCAGAGCTTCTCCACACTACCAAATATTCTTGGACCTTTATAGTATGGGGACTTGATGTTGTGGGACCCAACCCACCAACAAAAACTCAACAATGCAAGTTTATTTCAACCACAACAGAATTCTTTTCCAAATGAGTAGAAGTATACACAATCAAAGAAGTAAAAAACGGATCTGTGATTGAGTTTTTGAGCTCCCATATCATCCATTTGTTTGGTTCACCTCACACTATTCTCATAGAAAATGACACCAACTTCTGGATGACTGAGCTAAAGAAATTGTATGTAAAGTAAAACATCCATTCAAACCATACTTCTTGCTACCATGAATAAGAAAATGGGAGGATTGAGGCATTCAGCAAGACCCTCTCTAACATATTTTAGAAAATAGTGGGCCAGAACAAAAAGATTTGGCCCAACAAGCCGCCTAATTTACCTTGGTCCTATCAAGAAAAAACTCAAAATTCCACCTAGGAAACCCCATTTAGAATGGTAGAATTCCATCTAGATAAGTTTAAATCCATCTAGGAAAATAGGCTCCAGGCCTTTTATAATTTGGAGTGACACTAGAATAGGATAATGAGAGCATTAAATAAGAAGGTTCACCTCCATTCCTTCCTATAGGGTGACATGGTACTATCTCTCAGAACACTGATGATACCCAAAAAAACCACACAAAAGTTGGAGCCCAAATGGGAAGGACCTTACTTAATCCATAATTTCTATTCCAATAGATCATAATCTTTAATCACCATGGATCGAGAGCGTATCACACCTCCCACCAATGCCAAGTTTCTCAAGTAGTATTTCACGTGAAATCATGGTCAAAGCCATGAAACCTTAAATTACAACAACTAGGGTCTGAGATCTATGACCTTAAACTAACAACAATCCCTATGGCCTAAGAATTATTAACTTAAACTATTTTCATCCCCTATGGTTTGAGCTCTATGGATTTAAACTAGTAGTAGTCATAGTCTAATTTGTATGGATTTAAACTATAAATCCCAACATCCTCATCACACAACATTAAATTTCAGTCTTAACTTGTTCAATAAACACAATATTCCTCACATACCAAGTGTGGGATGACCAAAAAATCAACATTCTTAGAACATGATGTTAAACTGTATCCTTACCCTATATAAAATCAAGATACATCATATGATAAATATGAGATGAACAAAACCAATTTCCTCAGCACATGACATTAAAATTTATCCTTACCCCATATAAAACTGGGATGCATCATATGATAAATATGAGATGAAAAAAAAATGTCTTCAACACATGATGTTAAACTATAGACATACCCCGTATAAATTTGGTATGCCTCATATCACAAATATGAGATGATTCAGTGTCCTCACCAAAGAGGACACTGCCACTTCCAGTGTCAGTCTCTAACCATGCCGTGTCCCAAAACTATATGTGGCTTGATTCCCATTCCCATGGGATACACAACGACACCTAGACCCACTATCCTTGGGCCTAGGCGCTAGTTTATCATAAACCCTTCCCTTGGGGTGGGTGGGTGGGAGTTATGCTCACCAAAATTTGGCCCTTTGGCCCCAATTATTGTCAAATAATTACAACCTTAAACTATGTTTAGTTAATTTTAGGATATTTATGTGGAACATGGTATTTAATCACCCTCTTTTTTACATCAGGATTTATCTCTTTTGTTCCATGAAAACATCCTTGGAAAAAACACTCCCTCGGTCCAAGCATCATGAATTTAAACTATTTTCCAAATTCCCCTTGGTCTTAGCTTCATGACCTTAAAATGAATAGACAACATCCTTTTGTATGATATTTAAACTATAAAACATATGTCCCATACCTATAGAAGAGGATATACCTACATATATGTATGTTTTTATTCCCATTCCCATGGGATATGTAGTGATTCCTAGACCTATTTTCTTTGAGCCTATCCATGAATTCATCAAAAAAACACCCATTACCTATGAAACTATCATCTATAAATGAACTTGGGCCTCCTCATCAGGTGTAATCCCCCAATCATATTCTTTGTCCCATTAGAAGACTAAGATTACCTTGTGGCCAGACATGTGGAAGGGAGAATGGGTAGCTCAACGCATAAGCACTAAACCAACATACTTAGTACATGATGTTAAACTATACCCTTACCCCATATAAAATTGGTATGCATCATATGATAAATATGATATGAACCAAACCAACATCCTCATCACATGACATTAAACTACAGCCTTACCCTGTATAAAACTGGTATGCCTCATATAAAAAATATGAGATGATTAGGTGTCCTCACCATAGAGGAAACTACCCCTAAGGTATCAGTATTATACCATGTCGTTTCCTAGAAATACATGTGGATTGATTTACATTCCCCATGGGATACATAGTGATGACTATACCTTCTATCTTCAAGCCCGTCCTCGACACCAATCTATTTTGGGGTCTCCCTTGGTCTAAACCTTATGAACTTAAACTGTGAAAAACTAGTTTCATTATTTCTTTGTGTGGTGTGGAGTATCCTTGCCCCCTTCATGTTGGGTTTTAACTATTTTTCAACACCTGAACATCCTCAAAGTACCTACTTATGGTCCAAGCATCATGACCTTAAACCATTTGTATCTGACCTACTTATGGACCCATCTTCGCATAGTTTACTTCACCCTTGGTGTTTCAACAAGTCAATACCCCCTTATCCTTTTCATCACATCCTTACTCAAGAAGATCACCCCATAATAACATCAGTCTTATATCACATCGAATTCTAAAACTACATATGGCTTGATTCTCATTCCCATGGAATACATAGTGATGCTCAGGTCTCATACCCTGGGTCCAGCCTCCACCATCAACTTTTCACAGGGTGTTTTCCCCCTCAGCATCATGATGTCAACTTGGGTATGGTTTATAGAGTTTTGTGTTTCATAGGGTCTCTTTGTCCCTCCTTTCATGTTTTTTTACCTCTCCCCTATGCCATAAAAGCCTCCTTAGGGCACCCAAACCCTATAGTCCAATGTATATAACCTTAAACTAGTAGTTGCTTCTATGGTCTAAGCTCCACAACCTTAAACTAGCAGCTTCCCCTATGGTTAAAACTCCATGAACTTAAACTACCATTTGATCCTATGGTTAAAGATCCATGACCTTAAACTAGTAGTTGAACCTATGGTCCAAGCTCTATGACCTTAAACCAGCAACTGTTCCTATGGTCCAAGCTCCATGACCTTAAACTAGTAGCTACCCCTATGGTCCAAGCTCTATGGCCTTAAACTAGTAGTTGCTCCTATAGTCCAAGCTCCATGACCTTAAAATAGTATCTTACCCTACGGTTCAAGATCTATTACCTCAAACTATTAAGTGGCCATAGTCTGAGTTGTATGACTTTATGACAACCCTTGTCTTTATTACACACCAATTCATGATTTATTACATAAGAATTCTCATAATACAACCCATAAAATCAAAAAGCTCAGTGTATTTGGGTAATTAGGTACATTACATGACAACTTAAAATAGAGGGTGGGGGTGGGGGTATATTTACATTATTGAAAACTTCCATAACGTGTTCATAATTTTCCATCTTTCTTAAAACTTCATGGGATAACCTGGGGACATACATAAGAAAGGGGTGAGCTATAAAGACCAGTAAGGGAATAAACAAAACATAACATAAAGAAAGTATTACATGTTTGACAATAGGAATTTAAATGGGACATAAAAGTGGTGAGAATAATAAATATGAACAATGAGTCATGATATAACATGATAACATAAAGGAAACATGGAAATGTGGCAACAATATTAAACACGACATTATAAAAATAGGTTAAGGCTAACAACAAAGACATAATAACATGGTGGAAAAAGTACAATTATGGATTATTTTAAATCCCCAACCCCATACATGACATCTCATGAGACTAAAACATTACCTAATTCATTGAAGCGCTATATAATTTTGGGTGAACCATCACTTTCATATCATGTACATGCATAAGTGTTCCACATAGATCATACAACATAAGAATTTATTTCATAAATTTTAACCCCATGATCAAGGAGTGTGGGTTAAATACATGGAATTCCCCAATAAATTAAGTATAGGTACATCTAGTTGAATACCCTTTAGTGTAAATGGATGTGGATATTCATGATGCAATCATTTGGCATGAAAAATCGTGGTGAAATTGCATCAACATAATGACAGTACTTAAAGATTCATAAAATGGTTTAATAAGAGTGAAAGGGGTATCCCATCATTTGGATATAAAAAGGTAAGTAAGATTTATATGGAAAATAATATCCAAACATTATTAATTGAAAAAAATTCTTTACATAAGGAGCTTAAATAAAGTGGAGAAAGAGAGGATCTCTTACTAAATTCTGGCATAGTAACGACTTAGGTAAATGCTATAATGAGAGGTGATAAATGATATATCACTGTTAGGATATAAATTAGATAGTATATGGGTCTTTATAAACTTATTAAAACATAACCAATAGATATTTAAAAGGCTAATTATAAATAAGGTGCTTGAATGGAAAAGAAGAGAGGGAAGCCCCTTACCTTGAGAGGGTGATTCCAAAAGCTTGGGAGGAGATTCTTGAGAGCTTAGGGGAACCTTTGGACGACTCTTGAGAGGTGAGGAAAGAATAAGGACATTATAAAAGGGTTTTTAGAGAATATGAATATAGCATACCTCCATTTTATAACATAAACTTTCATTACATTACACAAAACTGAGGATCTTTAAGGTCTAGTGTCTTGGAAACCAGGAACATAATACATGAAAAAAACATAAAACATTCTTCTTAAACACTTGAAAGGCATCTCCTTAAGTTAATTCTAGGTTCATTACTGCATCTCATAACCTAGGGACATACATCAAAATAAAGGGTGAGCAGAAGGCCCAGTAAGGGAAACAAGAGGAACATTTTACATGTGAACTTGGTATACTTCAATAAGGACATGAAAAGAACTTTAAGGCATGAGAAAGAAAATCACGAGGCATTTCATAATAAAAATAACATTTTCCATAACTTGAAGATGTGGCTACATCATTTAACATAGACAATCATGAACATATCACCAAGGTCCATCCCCAAGGTGTCATTTGAAAATTACCAAGGTTATTCACCAAGGTATCATGAAAATTGTAATCTCTAGTGGTTACATCATTACCCAATGCATTGGAGCGCTATCAGGGCGCACCCTTAAATTTGCCTTTATTATCATGTGAGCCACATATATCATCATCAAAAATTTCATAAATAACCCACATATCATAAAATAAATGGGTTTCATTTCATAATCACAACGTTTTAAAAACTGTTTTAAAGACATGATCTTTACGTCACTTTAAACCCACGGAAAGGGAAAGCGGGTCTCATGTATGTAAATCCCAGAATTTAAAATAGAAAATTTTGATATATATGTGAATACCCTTGTAGAAATAAGAGCTTTGATTATTCACTTTATAACATAAAATAATTTTGAGAAAAGAGAGAGGCATTTTGAGACGAAAATTCTGCAGCATAACGGCTATGTTACAAGGTTTTAGAAAACAATGAAAAGAGAGGGGACATGGGTAAAACACTCATAAATGATCCATAAAACAGTAGGGGAAGAGAATAATAAGGAAATATGGACATGGTAATGAAATTTTAGGGACATACCATTTGAAATGAAAAACATGGAAGGAAAAAAGATTAGATTTCTCTTATGAAAATTCGGCAGCCTTACGACGTCACTTAACTTCAAAAGAAAATGATTTGGAAAGATCAAATAGGGTCCCTCATCATATGATCATAAGAGATCAGTATGATAGATATAGAGATCATACCCCAACATAATAAAAAGGAACTTGAAAGACTTGACATGAAAATCGAACTTGAAAAATGAGAAGGGTGAAAGAATCCCTTAAAAAATTCGGCAGCCTAACGGCGTCACTTAAACTTTCATAAAGAGAAATTATGAGAGTAAGAGGGGATATCTCATCATATAAACATGAAAGGGCAGTAAGAGGAATATAAAAGAACATCCTCTCACATAAAAACATGGAGCGGAAAAGGAATGACATAAACGAGATTACATGAAAAGAAAGAGAGGGGTCAGATCCCTTACCTTAAAACGTGACTCTTGAAACCCAAAGGATTGGACCTTGAGGGCTTGGGGGCACCTTGGGAGGACTCCTTGGAAGGTAAGAAGACCAGAAATTCGTTGGGGGAGAGTTGGGAGTGAAAACTAAATGAGGAAAGGGTGGGTATTTATAGGGAAAGTGAGGGGACAAAGCATTAATGGCCAAGGGACACCTCACTAGTGGTTTTGGAAAAACCATGGGCTTTCCCATGGTATTTGCCCATGGTATTGGCCACTTGGGACACCTCACACCTTATATTACTATTCATAATTCGACCATATTGAATATATACTTAATACATCATTTAATGATGTCATTAAACACCCGTAACTTAAAAACTATACTTTCACTATTCACCGAAAATTCAACTTTCTCAGAATAATCCCAAAATTTCACCTTAACCAAATATCAATGCTATGATTTCAAAAATGAACTCCATTTTATAAAAATAATTTTCTATATATTTTTAATTTTATTTTTAAATAAATACACTATTCATCGAAAATTCATTTTTTCAGAAAAATCCCCAAAAATTACCATAACATAATATCGATGCTCTGAGTTCAAAAATAAAGTCATTTTTATAAAAATAATTTTCTAATTATTTTTAATTAAAATTTTAATTAAAAAACAATATTCATCCGAAAAAACTAATACTTGAATAATAATTTATGAAACTGTTATTTACCCATTTTATTGAATCACATTACTTAATCAAGGTGCCTAGATTATTTTAAAACTTTCTTTAAGTGAGATTACTAATCCATTTGGTCACATTACTAATCCTAAGCGTAAAATCACTATTCACTATTTACTATTCATCAAAAATTAAGTTGATCTTATTAGACTCCAAATTCCTTAATGAACACTTTTGTAGAAGACCGTTTTTTGAAAATCATTACACATCATTAGTTATTTAGGGTTTACATAAATATTTCAAAATATCCCTTTTTCAAAATTCATCAATAAAATACATTCTAAAATTATCTGGACATTTGAAATTTCACAAACATCACTAAAGGAAGAAATCTCAATTTATTCACCCGAAGGGATTACACAAGGAAGCTAGGGTCTCGTCACATAGCCCCTTATAACACCGGCATAAGACCTGAGTGTAAGGTGTGCTATGGTGAGAGAATCTGAGGGAGGCTTAGATAACATTGCCCTAGTAGTAATCTCTACTAACTTGAACTTCTCCCGTAGGTGTTTCCGTTCAAGCTTGACACGCTGGAGTTCGGCTTGGGCTTGGTCCAAAGCGAAGCCCACAGATGCTACCTCCTTCCCAAGCTCTGATAAGTGGGCTTCATAAGGGTTGAGTCTACTGGATGAAGCCATCGACTCCTCTTTCTGCATTAACCATTAACATCTTATTAAATAAATAAGAGTAAGTTAATATACTACTCAAAAAGATTGGGTCGTTACATTCTTCCCCCCTTAAGAAATTTCGTCTCCGAAATTTATACTTGAGGCCTAGTCGAAAAGGTGAGGGTACTTTTGCTTCATCGTTTCCTCAGGCTCCCAAGTCGCTTCTTCATATTTATGATTCCTCCACAACACTTTCACAAGGTGGGTAGTCTTGTTTCGTAGGACCTTGTCTCTACGGTCCAAGATCTCCACTGGCTGCTCCTCATAAGAGAGTTCATGTTCAAGTTGTACCACCTCTGGGTTCAGTACATGCGAAGGGTCGGGTATGTACTTCCTCAAGAGAGATACATGGAAGACATCATGAACTTGAGCTAGGTTCGGTGGAAGTGCTAGACGATAGGCCACTGCTCCTATGCAATCAAGGATTTCATAGGGGCCAATGTACCTAGGGCTGAGCTTCCCTTTCTTCCCAAACCGCATGACTCTCTTCCATGGAGAAATTCGAAGGAAGACTTTGTCACCAACACCAAACTCCAAGTCCCTTCGACGATTGTCATCATAGCTCTTCTGCCGACTCTGAGCAGCCTTTATGTGTTGTTGGATGACATGAACTTGTTCTGTCATTTCTTGCACAATATCAGGCCCAAGAAGCTTCCTCTCACCAGTTTCATCCCAACAAGTAGGAGTTCTACACCGCTTTCCATATAGAGCTTCATAGGGTGCCATCTGAATGCTCGCATGGAAGCTGTTGTTATAGGAGAACTCCACTAATGGGAGGTGTTGATCCCATCCACCCTTAAATTCCATTGAGCATAATCTCAACATGTCTTCGAGTTTCTGAATAGTCCTTTCATATTGGCCATCAGTTTGAGGATGATAGGCCGTACTAAAATTCAATTCAGTATTCAGAGCATGCTGAAGACTTCTCCAGAATTTTGATGTGAATCTTGGGTCACGATCAGATACGATGGATAGTGGTACCCCATGCAGCCTTACCACTTCCTTCACGTATATCTTGGCAAGCTGATCCAGAGAGAAATCTTCCCGAATAGGGATAAAATGGGCTGTCTTGGTGAGACGGTCCACAATAACCCATATCGCATTGTTTCCTTTGGATTTTTTCGGGAGACTAGTTACAAAGTCCATAGTGATATTATCCCACTTCCATACTGGTATGGGTAGCGGTTGTAATACCCCCTTAGGAAGTTGTCGTTCTGCCTTTACTTGCTGACACACCAGGCACCTTGTAGTGTAATCGGCAATCTCCCTCTTCATGTTATCCCACCAAAAATGATCACAAAGGTCTCTATACATCTTAGTGCTTCCCAGATGTATAGAGAAAGTAGAGCTATGAGCTTCATCCATCAGTTCTTTCTTTATCTCCGGAATAGATGGAACACATAGTCTTGTACGAAATTTCAATACACCTTCTTGATCAATATTGAAATCAGGGAACTTCCCATCCTTTACAGCCTCGAACTTCTCCTGCAGCAAAGGATCTTCTTTTTGAGCCTTCTTGATCTTCTCTAGTAATGAAGGTTGAGAAATCATTTGGGATAGGGTTGATGATGTCCCTTTCCTTATAATTCCCATGTCCAGTTTTACTAGATCTTTAATCAAGGGATCTCCCAGGATCCTCATTGTTGCCAGAACAACAGGATCTTTCCTACTTAACGCATCCGCGACTTTGTTTGCTCTTCCAGGGTGATAATGAATTGAACAATCATAGTCTTTAATAAGCTCCAACCATCTCCTTTGTCTCATGTTCAATTATTTCTGAGTGAAAATATAATTTAGACTTTGGTGGTCAGTGTATATATCACATTTCTCCCCATAAAGATAGTGCCTCCATATCTTTAGAGAAAAAACAACTGCCGCCAGCTCTAGATCATGCGTAGGATAATTCTGCTCATGAATCTTCAACTGTCGAGATGCATAAGCAATTACTTTGTCATTTTGCATGAGGACGCACCCAAGCCCTTTCAGAGATGCATCGCTAAAAATAACGAATCCTTCTCCGATAGAGGGTAGTGTTAACACAGGTGCAGTAACCAATCTCTTCTTCAGCTCTTGGAAACTTTCCTCACATTCCTTTGTCCAGATGAACTTAACCCCTTTTCGAGTCAACTTGGTTAGTGGATTAGAAATTCGTGAAAAGTTTTTCACAAACCTCCTATAATATCCCGCTAAACTAAGGAAACTACGAATCTCAGTTACTGTTGTGGGTTGAGGCCACTCCTCCACAACCATTGTCTTTGCAGGGTCAACCGAGATTCCTTCATTGGTTACGATGTTCCCCAAGAAAGCCACTTGTTGTAACCAAAACTCACACTTGCTGAACTTCCAAAAGAGCCTCTCCTTCCGTAGAGTTTTCAAAATAACCCTAAGATGATCTTCATGCTCCTCGTGACTTTTTGAATATATCAAAATATCATCAATAAAAACTACCACAAAGTTATCAAGGTAGTCCTTAAAGACTCTATTCATCAAATCCATGAAAATAGCAGGAGCATTAGTCAAGCCGAAGGGCATAACAGTAAACTCATAATGCCCATATCTTGATCGGAAGGCAGTCTTTGGAATATCTTCCTTCTTCACCCTCAGTTGATGATAACCAGATCGAAGGTCAATCTTAGAGAAGAATTGAGCCCCACGAAGTTGGTCAAATAAATCATCAATTCTTGGAAGAGGGTATCTGTTCTTCACTGTGATCCCGTTCAGTTATCTATAATCAATGCATAACCACATTGATCCATCCTTCTTCTTCACAAAGAGAACTGGTGCTCCCCAAGGAGACACACTCGGTCGGATAAACCCCTTCTCCAACAAGTCTTGGAGTTGTTTCTTTAACTCCTCTAGCTCCACATTTTCCATTCTATACGGAGTCTTTAATATCGGTTGAGACCCAGGTACGAGTTCAATGGAGAAATCTACCTCTCTTTCTGGGGGAGGTCCAGGTAACTCCTCAGGAAATACATCCATGTATTCCTGAACAATCAGAACATCTTCTATTTGTATGCTCCCTTTTCTTTCTTCATCATCACCGATTAACTCCATAAAGAAAGCTATAGGAGGTGCTTCTAGATTGGGATCAGTTCGGGATATCTCTCCTTGGAAGATAACTGTAGGTCGTTCTTTCAAGACTACTGAGATTTCCTTACTTCTGCATTTGATCTTAGTATTATACTTTGAGAGCCAGTCCATCCCTAGTATAATGTCGAATTCCATCATGGGAATGACTACTAGATTTGCGATAAGATTGTGCTCACCAAAGTAAACACTAGAGTCTCTAAATACTGTTGATGCAAGGATAATCCCACTTGGAGTCTTGACTGACAACTCTACCTCTAGCAGTTCGGGGATTGATTCTATTTTCCTTGCAAACTTGGAGGAAATAAAGGAATGCGTAGAACCAGAATCAAATAAAGTACTTTCTAGCTTTGAGAGGACAACAAGAGTACCTGCTACCACATCGTTCGGGACTTCAACTTCAGCTGTTGTGATAGCGAAAGCACGACCTTTCTCCCTTGGCCTCTGCTGAGGTTGATGGTGATTCCCCCCCACCGCCCTCGGATTTGGACATTGATTAGCAAAGTGCCCAAGTTGTCCACACTTGAAGCATGTGACTTCGGGTAGGGCCAGAACCATCTTTCCTCTGTCGTTAGTGTTGGGAAGTCGAGGCTTCACATCACTACGACAATTACGAGAAATATGGCCTTCTTTTCCACACCTATAGCACTTACCACTTCCGATCAAGCAGTTCCCCGAATGCTTCTTCCCACATTTATTGCATGTGGGATGTTGCATATGCTTTCCACCTCTTTCCTGATCAAAAATTCTTCCCAGGCTCGGTTCTAGAGTTCTCTTCTTCTCATTAGATTTGTGAGACCATTGTGTCTCCCCAAACTCTAGTTCAACTTTCATGGCACTTCGAACTATTTCTTCATAGCTATCATAGTCCCTGTTGGCTAGATTCTTCCGCAGATGAGGTCGTAGTCCACCAAAGAATCTATCAACCTTCCCATTAGGGTCCATGACGAAGCTTGAGGTATAACGGGAAATCCTTGTGAAGTTCATCTCATAGCTTCCGACAGATTCATTCTCCTTCTGCTTCAGCTCGAGAAACTCTTTCTCCATTTTCGTTCTCATGGAATGAGGGAAATACTTGTTAAAGAAAATCCCCCGAAATTCTTCCCACTCCATAGCTTCCATCTCTCCTCGTGGCTTCGTGTTTTTGATCAGTGACCACCACTGATCGACTTCTCCCTCTAGGCGGTAAACAGCAAGGGTGACTTTTTCTTGTTCCGAACAATGAAGTACAGAAAAGATCTTTTCAATGGAGCTTATCCATTGTTCCGCAACCAATGGGTCAGTAGATCCACTGAATGTTGGCGGTCGTTGACGCATGAAGGACTCAACAGAAAGTTGTTCCCTTCGTGGTGAGGTCGGCCTCTCAGCATGATTCAAGTTATTACTCATAACTTGAGTCAGTTGGTTCATCATTCGCATGAATGTTTCCATTCCGGCTTCCATCAGAGGTCCATCAGCACATGGTGCATTGCGGTCACCATCGGCACGGTTCCTCCTATTGCCCTCCATCTTCTAAAAGAATAAAACCTTAGTGAGAAACTTATTTCATTTATGAATCTTTTAACTAAGACATCATGCTTAAACAATTATACTTCTCTATAATTCCTTCATAATGATTCATAAAAAGCTTGTGATTAACCAAACATATCCCCCGGGAGTGTCGTAACCAAGAGTGCAGCAAGGCCCGTTATCGTGCACCAGTTCCCGTTCGAGTCTAGCTCAAAGCGGTGTTTTCGGGTTTTACCCCTATGTACATCTGTGCCAGAGCCGCCTCTACCTGCTCGTATCCAAACAGGGATGTATTTGTTTGATAGACCACTTACTCAATACTTACCAAAATACCAGGAAGTTTTCCTATATTTAAACTTTTCTATAGGGTTCTTCCGAAAGTTTTTATATCCTAATTTCCACAAATAACTAAACCTCCCTTTGATACCAACTATAGCATCCCGCCATTTTATAACATAAACTTTCATTACATTACACAAAACTGAGGATCTTTAAGGTCTAGTGTCTTGGAAACCAGGAACATAATACATGAAAACAACATAAAACATTCTTCTTAAACACTTGAAAGGCATCTCCTTAAGTTCATTCTAGGTTCATTACTGCATCTCATAACCTGGGGACATACATCAAAAGAAAGGGTGAGCAGAAGGCCCAGTAAGGGAAACAAGAGGAACATTTTACATGTGAACTTGGTATACTTCAATAAGGACATGAAAAGAACTTTAAGGCATGAGAAAGAAAATCACGAGGAATTTCATAATAAAAATAACATTTTCCATAACTTGAAGATGTGGCTACATCATTTAACATATAAAATCATGAACATATCACCAAGGTCCATCCCCAAGGTGTCATTTGAAAATTACCAAGGTTATTCACCAAGGTATCATGAAAATTGTAATCTCTAGTGGTTACATCATTACCCAATGCATTGGAGCGCTATCAGGGCGCACCCTTAAATTTGCCTTTATTATCATGTGAGCCACATATATCATCATCAAACATTTCATAAATAACCCACATAGCATAAAATAAATGGGTTTCATTTCATAATCACAACGTTTTAAAAACTGTTTTAAAGACATGATCTTTACGTCACTTTAAACCCACGAAAAGGGAAAGCGGGTCTCATGTATGTAAATCCCAGAATTTAAAATAGAACATTTTGATATATATGTGAATACCCTTATAGAAATAAGAGCTTTGATTATTCACTTTATAACATAAAATAATTTTGAGAAAAGAGAGAGGCATTTTGAGACGAAAATTCTGCAGCATAACGGCTATGTTACAAGGTTTTAGAAAACAATGAAAAGAGAGGGGACATGGGTCAACCACTCATAAATTATCCATAAAACAGTAGGGGAAGAGAATAAGAAGGAAATATGGACATGGTAATGAAATTTTAGGGACATACCATTTGAAATGAAAAACATGGAAGGAAAAAAGATTAGATTTCTCTTATGAAAATTCGGCAGCCTTACGGCGTCACTTAACTTCAAAAGAAAATGATTTGACAAGATCAAATAGGGTCCCTCATCATATGATCATAAGAGATCAGTATGATAGATATAGAGATCATACCCCAACATAATAAAAAGGAACTTGAAAGACTTGACATGAAAATCGAACTTGAAAAATGAGAAGGGTGAAAGAATCCCTTAAAAAATTCGGCAGCCTAACGACGTCACTTAAACTTTCATAAAGCGAAATGATGAGAGTAAGAGGGGATCTCTCATCATATAAACATGAAAGGGCAGTAAGAGGAATATAAAAGAACATCCTCTCACATAAAAACATGGAGCGGAAAAGGAATGACATAAAAGAGATTACATGAAAAGAAAGAGAGGGGTCAGATCCCTTACCTTAAAACGTGACTCTTGAAACTCAAAGGATTGGACCTTGAGGGCTTGGGGGAACCTTGGGAGGACTCCTTGGAAGGTAATAAGACCAGAAATTCGTTGGGGTAGAGTTGGGAGTGAAAACTAAAGGAGGAAAGGGTGGGTATTTATAGGGAAAGTGAGGGGACAAAGCATTAATGGCCAAGGGACACCTCACTAGTGGTTTTGGCAAAACCATGGGCTTGCCCATGGTATTTGCCCATGGTATTGGCCACTTGGGACACCTCACACCTTATCTTACTATTCATAATTCGACCATATTGAATATATACTTAATACATCATTTAATGATGTCATTAAACACCCGTAACTTAAAAACTATACTTTCACTATTCACCGAAAATTCAACTTTCTCAGAATAATCCCAAAATTTCACCTTAACCAAATATCAATGCTATGATTTCAAAAATGAACTCCATTTTATAAAAATAATTTTCTATATATTTTTAATTTTATTTTTAAATAAATACACTATTCATCGAAAATTCATTTTTTCAGAAAAATCCCCAAAAATTACCATAACATAATATCGATGCTCTGAGTTCAAAAATAAAGTCATTTTTATAAAAATAATTTTCAAATTATTTTTAATTAAAATTTTAATTAAAAAACACTATTCATCCGAAAAAACTAATACTTGAATAATAATTTATGAAACTGTTATTTACCCATTTTATTGAATCACATTACTTAATCAAGGTGCCTAGATTATTTTAAAACTTTCTTTAAGTGAGATTACTAATCCATTTGGTCACATTACTAATCCTAAGCGTAAAATCACTATTCACTATTTACTATTCATCAAAAATTAAGTTGATCTTATTAGACTCCAAATTCCTTAATGAACACTTTTGTAGAAGACCGTTTTTTGAAAATCATTACACATCATTAGTTATTTAGGGTTTACATAAATATTTCAAAATATCCCTTTTTCAAAATTCATCAATAAAATACATTCTAAAATTATCTGGACATTTGAAATTTCACAAACATCACTAAAGGAAGAAATCTCAATTTATTCACCCGAAGGGATTACACAAGGAAGCTAGGGTCTCGTCACATAGCCCCTTATAACACCGGCATAAGACCTGAGTGTAAGGTGTTCTATGGTGAGAGAATCTGAGGGAGGCTCAAATAACATTTCCCTAGTAGTAATCTCTACTAACTTGAACTTCTCCCGCAGGCGTTTCCGTTCAAGCTTGACACGCTGGAGTTCGGCTTGGGCTTGGTCCAAAGCGAAGCCCACAGATGCTACCTCCTTCCCAAGCTCTGATAAGTGGGCTTCATAAGGGTTGAGTCTACTGGATGAAGCCATCGACTCCTCTTTCTGCATTAACCATTAACATCTTATTAAATCAATAAGAGTAAGTTAATATACTACTCAAAAAGATTGGGTCGTTACAATGAATTGGATCTTGGGTGGGTTTATATAGGAAAAGAGAAGGAAGTTCTTTATTATTTCCCAAACTTAGGTTTTGGACTCTATATAATAAAGTAATAAAAACCACAAACCTTGTTGGTCATGTATTGTCTAAACAATACTCTATAATTTATTATTATTTTAATGCTCACAAATACAATTATTTATTTTACTAATGATTTTACTTTAAGTGTATTTCAGGGAATTAATATTTCTTTATATTTATTTTGAAATTATTTTCAATCTTTTAATTCATAAGGAATAATTATTAAAGTGTTTGGCATGAATTTTCAAGAATTTTGGAAACATTGTTCATACCCTATGTGGATAAGTGTAACATAAGGAATAAACCCTACATTTTATACAACATGTATGAATCATGATATGTACATTTGTATTCAACCTTACATAGGAGGTAGAAAGTATGGTATCTCAGCCCTATGTTCAAAACAATATGTATGGTTAATCAAAACTATGTTATCAGGAAAGTATGGTTAAGGAAACATACATTTAGAAGTAACCTTATGTTTGTTAAGATATGAAAGTATGGTTAAAGAACCCTACACAAACAATGAACCTTATGTTTTTAACCTTAATTTAATGATCAACCTTATATTTTAAACCTTATGTTCGGAAGATGAATAATACACAGTTGAACCCTACGTTTGGTATTTTTTTTCATTGTGAAGGAACCCTGTGTTTAACTTTTCAACATGTCGAATATTTTCACAATATTTTTCGTGATTTTTGAAATGGTCTTGACAGAGTTACAGGCTATTTTAAAGCTCGTTTTTGACCGATTTAAAGCTCATTATATTTGATTCAATAAACCGTATTCAACGGAGATTTTCTCTCATATTCTTATGGGAAATTATGATTCACCTATTTTATTTAAGATTTGAATATCTACATTTTACCTGGCATATTTTATGGATCTAGAATTCTAATGTATGATATTTTATTTATATATTCTATCATTGTATCGATTTTTAGATATGGGATCTTTGCAAGGGACCTATATTTATTTCATATACTCAATGATACTCTGGTAAAAATCTATATAGTGATACAAATAATGAATGAATCAAAAAGTGGACTACACTTTGGAGATATACATGTTCTATCTTGTTTTACTATAAGTTTGCGACTGCTCAGTTTTTTTGCTAATTTTAAATTGAAGATCTTTGTGAAATTGGGACTACTTTTGACTTATTTTATCTTGAAGATTATTATTTTTGAAGAATAAGGTCATTCTACCGTCAATTTCTACTACTGCAATTATGAATTTCAACTAGTTTCAACAAATCAATCTCTTTTGATTAATTTGAGTTTCAACTGCTCATACTCAGTTATTGTGGAGTATCAACTTCTCGATCTAAGCTATGGATAACTGGTTATATGTTATAGGAACTAAGAGACTTTATTTTTAGTCAAGTTTGTAAATGTGACAAATGTCTTCAATCATTTGTATAATTTCAGTCTTATGATAAGAGGACCATTATAGTGAAATTCACCAAGCTCATAGAGAGAGTATTTGGTGGAGTGGACTAGGAGATCTTTGTGCCCCGAACCACTATAAAAAGCTGTGTTATTTCTTTATGTTTATTTGTTTCATATTATCATATAGAAGAAAAATTCTTTATATCTACTTTAGTTATAGAGGGTGTCAAAATCCAGAATTGTGGAAGTTTTTGAAAAGACACAATTGACCCCCTCTTGTGTGTTACTTTTTATATTATGGCCTAAAAATTGGTATAAAAGGTGAGTTTTTTGATACAGTTATAGCAAGATAAAATGTACAAGGTTTATACAAAGATAATAATGGATGATCCTAGAGAAGGGATGTCAATGGTATGTTCTCCATACTTCAATGGTGAAAATTATGGATGTTGGAAATCAAGGATGATTATCTATCTAAAGAATCTTGGATTTAGAGTTTATTCAAAAAATCATTACTCCTTATGAAATTCCTAAAAAACTAGAAACTTGGGATGCTAAAACAGAAGCTGAATATGAAATGAATTCAAAAGCTATGAAAGCTATTATTTTTAGTCTTGGTCCAGATGAGTTTAATCATGTTTTGAAATTTCCTACTACCTATGAAATGTAGAAAACTATTGCAGTTGCCTACAAAGGAACAAATAATGTAAGATAGATGAGGTATGCTATAACCAAGTTAAATTTTGACACATTCAGAATGTTTGATGGTGAAAGAATCACACAGATGAATGAAAGGCTTACAAAAATTATCAATAATATTATATCCTTAGGTGAACCTATCAAATAATTTGATCAAACATTGAAAGTACTAAGAGTACTATCCTCAAAATGGAATGACATATCAACTTCTATTCGACAATAATCTCCTATCAAAGATATGAAAATGAAAGAAATAATTGGGAAACTGATGATGTATGAAGATAAGATGCAAGATGAAGTTGAAGATCATAATATTATAGTGAATAAAGAAAATAATTCTCTGAAAGTGACATATCAGAAGCATAACAGAAAAAAAAACAAGAATACAAAAAGGAGGAAAGTTTAGATTCCTCAGATTATGAAATGGAACTAGAATAACTAGCTAGAAAATTCAATAAGTTTTACAAAAATAAAATAGGATTCATAAAATCATTCAGGAAGGATGATAAAGAACTAAGAGAAGTTTGTTTCTATGAGTGCAAGAAATTGGGTTATATTAGACCAGATTGTCCTCGACTGAAAGATGAAAGAAAAAATCTAGAAAAGAGATACCAGAAAAATGCTGATTATGAGCATAAAGAAAAAAGAGAAATGAAAGCTACATAGAGTGTATCTGAAGACTCCAACAGTCCTTCAAAATCTGATTCAGATAAGGAGCAATCAAATTTAAAAGCTAACATGTGTTTTATGGCCAAGGAAGAAAAAAAGGTACAAACTTATTATTCTGATACCAATAGTTGCTCGAATAATAAACTAGTTACCTACTATTCTATGTTAGAAGAAAAATATGATTCTATAATAAATAAGCACAAGTCTTTGAAAAATATTCATAATGATATTTTAAGTGAAAGAGAATTTTTTTTTAAAACAACATCAAAAGTTAGTTGATAAATTCAACTCATCTACTAAAAACTGTCTTGATCATGAGAAAAAGATTAAAGAATTAAAAAATGAAGTATAATCCTATAAGAGTTCTTCTATTGTTTTTACTAAAGGAGAAAATATCTTAAATGAGATTCTTGGAAAAAATGTCATTAAAAGGGAAAGATTTGGAATATGAAGTAAGGGTGAAAAATATAAACTGTATATTTTTTTTCCCAATTCTAAAAACACTATATGTTATCATTATGGAAAAGGTCATGTAACTAATAATTGTTATCTAAAAAATCCTCAAATTAGTGGTATTAAAATATCTTTTATTTTTAAAAGTTTATACGAAACAAATGATATGAGTTATGGAAAAACAAATCAGATCTGGATTCCCATATCACTACAGGACACAAGAGAGTGTGGGTACTAAAACAAACATTTGTTTAATTATTTTTGAAAGTAACAAGACACAGGAAAAAATGATATATGGTATATGGATAATGTCTATTCTATGAATATGAATGGAAATCCATAAAATTTTTATACACTGACTCAAATAGATGGAGGATTAGTCACTTTTGGTGACAATTCCAAAAGAAAAATAGTTGGAGTTGGAACTGTTGGAGATCCGAAGTCTATCTCAATCAAAAAAGTACTGTATATACAAGGGATAAAGAACAATTTGATAAGTATTTCTAAACTTTGTGAAGATGGGTTTTATGTTGATTTTTATAACAATTACTGCTCTATGTTTAAAGATAAATTTCTTAAGTTTAGAGAACCAAGAACTGATAATGTTTATACTTTGGATCTAAATTCCTTGTGTAAACATAAAGTGAATTATTTAACTTCTAAGACAAATGAATCATGGATCTAGAATAGGAAAATAGATCATTATAATATTTATGCTTTATATAAATTATCTAAGGAACAATTAGTTTCTAATTTTCCTAGTCTTAAATTTGATAATGACAGATTTTGTGATGCATGCCAAATTGGCAAGCAACACAAATCTTCTTTCAAATCTATTAAAAAAATTGCTACATCTAAACCTTTAGAACTTAACCATATGGAATTATTTGGACCATCAAGGATAGAAAGTTTGGATGTAAAATTATATGTCTATGTTTTAGTTGACGATCATTCTAGATATACCTAAATTTATTTTCTAAAACTCAAAAGTGAAGTTTTTACTATTTTTTAAAGTTTTTGTAAGATTTTTCAAAATGAAAAAGGTTGTAAAACAATTTAATTAAGAAGTGATCATGGTGAATAATTTAAGAATCAAGAATTAAATTCCTTCTGCTAAAATATGGGTATTAAACACACCTTATCTGCACCAAGAACACCTCAACAAAATTAAATTGTTGAAAGAAGAAATAGAACTATTCAAGAAATGGAAATGACTATGCTGAATGAATACAACATTCCTACCTTTTTTTGGGCAGAAGCTATAATCACAGCCTGCTATATCATGAATATAGTTTTAATTTGGAATATTTTCAAAAAGATACCATATGAACTATGAAATAAAAGAAAACCTAAAGTAAATTAATTTAAAGATTTCAAATGCAAGGTTTATATATTGAAAACAAAGGGTAATCTTGGTAAGTTTGATCCAAAATCTGATGAAGGAATATTTTTAGTATATTCTGTTACCTCTAATGCTTATAGAGTGTTTAATAAAAAGTCAAATATTGTTGAATAATTAGTTCATGTGAAGTTTGATGAAACAAACCCTTTTATTAAAGAGAAAGATCAAACTAATGAAGTCACCGAATCTTTTGATAACATGAGACTTGAAACCCTTAAAAATTATTTTGAAAATGATATTAAAAAAATTTAGTCTAGTTCATAAGAACCTAAAAGTGTTCTGCCTAGACAGTCTAGAACCCTAAAGAACCATTTTTTAGAAACTGTTATAGGAGATCTAGACACGTGTATTAAAACTAGAAGAAATGTAGGAAACCTAGAAAAATTCTCTGCCTTTATATCTCAGTTAGAACCTATGACTATTAAAAAAGACTTAGAAGATGAAATTTTGATATTAGCAATGCAAGAAGAGATAAACTAGTTTAAAAGAAATAAAGTTTGAGAACTAGTATAAAGACCAACCAACTATCCAGTTATAGGAACCAAGTGGGTCTTTAGAAAAAAACAGAATGATCAAGGGATCATTACTAGGAATAAATCTAGATTAGTAGCCAATGGTTTAATCAAGAAGAATGAATAGATTATGAGATACCTTTTCCCCTGTAGCTAGACTAAAAGAAATTAGAATCCTTTTATCTTATTCATATCATATGAATTTTAAATTATATCATATGGATGTTAAGTCTACCTTTTTAAATAGTTATTTAATGGAGGAAGTTTATGTTGAACAACCACATGGTTTTGAAAATTCTCCAAAACAAAATTTTGTTTTTTAAACCTACTAAAGCTCTCTATATACTTAAAAAAAACCTAGATCTTGGTATGAAATATTAAGTTCTTTAATTTTGAAAAATGTTTTTACTGTTGGTTTAGAAGATCCAACACTATTTAAGAAAAAATTTTGTTTTGATATTTTATCAGTTCAAATTTATGCCGATGATGTTATTTTTGGTTATTTTAATAAAAATCTTTGTCATGATTTTTCAAAACTGATGAAAAAAAATAATTTGAAATGAGTATGATGAGAGAAATAAATTTCTTTTTAGGATTTCAGATTTATCAAAAAGATTTTGGAAATGTTTTAAATCAAAGTAAATATATTATTTATTTATTGATAAAGTTTGGACTTGAAAACAACAATACATATACAACCTCTATGTGTACCAATATAAAACTTGATTTGGATGAATATAGAAAACCATTAGATAACAAGTTATATAGAGGTATGATTGGTAGTTTTTTATATCTTACTAATAGAAGACCAAACATTATGATTTATATATTTCTTTGTTCTAGATTTAAATCAAATTCAAAATAATCTCATCTTACTACTGTTAAAATACTTTTTAGATATTTAAAAGGAACTATTTTTAAATCTCTTCTTTACCCCAAAACTTATGATTTTAATTTGATTTCATATTCAGATGCTGACTTTGGATTTTGTAGGTTAGATAGAAAAAGTACCTTAGGAACCTATCACTTTTTAGTAAAATCATTAGTTTCATGGTCTAGTAAGAAACAACACTCTATTTACCTATCAACCACTGAGGTGGAATATTTGTCTACTAGAAGTTGATGTGCACATGTATTGTTGATAAAAAAAACTCCACTAGACTTTGGATTAAACTTTAATAGTATTCATATTTTATGTGATAATACTAGTGCAATAAATATTTCAAAAAATCCTATAAGTCATTCCAGGACTAAGCACATTGATATAAGGCATTATTTTCTAAGAGATCATGTTCTTAAAAAGGATATATATTTAGAATTTGTTAATACTGAATATCAATTGGATAATATTTTCACTAAACCACTTACAAATGATAGTTATGATTTTATTAAAGGGGAGTTAGGTTTATTTAATTTTAAATAAGTAATTGTTAAGTTATTTCATTTTTAAATAATATTTATTTCAATTAAAATTTGTTTACTGTTTATTTTACTCTCAATGTTTATTTGTTTAAAATATATTAGTTTTAGTTTTTAAGTCACGTGTTTTCAAAGATTTTTAATAATTACCCTACATAATTGGAATATGAAACCAAAGTAACGTCATTATCTGTTAGAAACCTTTCAACTTACCTTACCCCTTTGTTTCTCAAACCATTTTATCTACACAAACCATTATCTACCTTAAAAACCCTAGAATCCAGAAACCTCAGAACTTTTGATTCTCAGAAATACCAAAGACTAAGAAAACTGATGAGGGAGAACCCAGTGAACCGAAGTGTCAATGAGTTCCATCAAGGAAGATTCTTTAAGGGAAGGTTATAGATTTAGAGTGGTTGTATGAGACAAATCTATTGCTTAAGAAAGCACTGAAATTTAAAGGTTTGGAATTTTTATTCAACGAAGTGAATACAATTTTTTTTATGAAGTATAACTGAATCATTTCTACAATAATGTACAATTTAGTTTTAGTGAAACATAAGATGTTGTATCTGTGAAAATAGAAGACAATGAACTTTCAATTTATTCTACAGAAATAGCTCAGGTTTTGAAATGTCCTCATGATGGTGTATTTCATTTTGACCTTTTATCTATTGGAAATAATGATCATAAATCTATAGACATTATGTCTTTTCTATTTGAATCAATGAAAATTAGGAAAATGTTTGTTAAGGATCTTGATGCCGATCAGAAAGTGCTAGTTAAGTTTATTCAAACTAAAATTGTCCCAAGAGTAGATGAGATGGAGAATATTTTTTACCCTGATATATAAATCATGTTTTTGTTCATTAGTGATATAAAGTTAAATTTTCCTAGATACATTCTGCGATATTTGAATTATTGTTGCCAAGTAGAGGCTTAAATGTTGTTTTATCCCTATGTAAGGATACTCTCTTTAATTCTATTCAGGAAGGAGTTGATTCATTTATTTGATATAAGTGTAAAATGTCATCATAGTAATGTTCTAAATGCTGACACTCTAAGGAAGTTTGGATTTTACTAGAGTAAAATGAAAGGGAATCTTATGCCAATTAGTGAAGATGAACAATAGAAGTTTGTATTATTTGATAAGGGGGAGAAAAGTGCTATAAGAAATGAAGGAATTGGAGAATCCAAAACTGAAGGTGTTTCTGAATCAACTAAAATAAAATTAAGATTTGTTGGTGTTGAAAATCAAGAAGAATAAGTAGTAGAAGAAGTTATAGAGGAGCTAGTTATGATACCAAGGAACAGAGAAGAACCACTAGATGAAGAACCAGTGTTAGGTTCAGGAGAAGCTACCTGTTCAGTTCATTTGGAATAACTAGTTCAATAAGAAGATCAATAGGCTGAAATTCAGATTCAAGATCTTCAAGATGTTTCTTAGGAACAAGATGAGTCCGTTAGAGCTGAAGATGTTCAGGAAGAGGCTTCCCAAGAAGAACATCAAGTGAAAATATCGGTAATTGAGGTTACAGATCTTGTTGAGCATCAGGCTATCTCAGCCTTTGACCAATAATTGGATAGACCAGGATCTGTCTTTGGAGAGAAGACACAAGTTCTTGATAATATTTCATGTTCCAATGAAAAGTCAGTTGAGAAGTCTTCCGTTAATCCATTAGCCATTGTGGCTGTTGATCAGTACAAAAATCTAGATGAAGGGACTTCTAATTATTTGACTAATAATATTGAGGATATTGTGATCAAATTAAATAAATTTCAAGAGTAAAATTCTATTCTAAAATAGGAGCTGGAAGTAGTAAGAAAGTAATGTGAAGATGTATAGAATTCATCATCCCCAAGGATGGAGCTTGAGTATTTTCAGACTTAGATTTAAGAAATTAAATAAAATTCTATGAAAAAGAAAGATTTTGATGCACTTAAGATGGAGATGCTAGATGAGATTGGAAAAATTAGTTCTGAGACTGTTTCCAAAATAGATTTTTTAGATCTGAAGTGGTATTTGGGAATCCAGTTTGAGTCCATCAAGGGGAGTGTTACTCAAGTCAGTACTTCTACCTTTGACCCTTCAACCTCACCAGATTTGATTAGAATATTTCAAGCAATCACAACTGTTATGGCTGATATGAATGATAGATTGTAGAACCTTTAGCGCAATAGTTCCCCTTTGTCAGTCTTGTTGGACAATCCGAGATATCTTATTGGGAAATTGACTACAAGTGAACCAATTATCAAGTTTTTTCTCAACAAGTTAAGCAATAAGTTGGCTAAGTTTATGCAGCAGGAAGAAATTTTGCATGACTTTTTTAAAGTCAATTTAGTTTAAAGTCTGCATGTGAGTCAGGATTCCATAGTTTTGATAAGGAAGTTGGGAGATAATCTTGCTGAAATATTATAGGTACAGATGGAAGAATTAAAATAAGTTTTTCAAGCTACTCATGCCCCTTTAGAACCAGTACCAGAAACAAACCCTGACCAAACCATTTTAACCTAAAACCTTCTAGTTGACTAACTTGTTTCCTAAGTCGAAACTTTCTATTGTATTTGTACATATTTTATTAATAAAATTTCATTATTCTTATTTTTCTATGCCTTATTTGATATCATTTTCTATTTATCTCAATTTTCAAAATCCATAATTTATTTCTCCAAATAATAAATTTTAAAATTCATTTACTGTTCTATACAAAATTAAATATGTTTTAATATATTTTTTTAATACTTTCTTTTTGATATCACGAAAAGGGGGAGAAAATTAGATAAACACAACATTTTATTTTTTCAAAATAATACTGTAAAATCAAAATACTATTATAAATATTTTCCTTAATTATGTTTACAAAATTCAATATTGTGTTAATAATTTTATGGGTTTTGTGATCATCAAAAAGGGGAAGATTGTTGGGAATGTGTTGTCTCAACAACACTCTATAATTTATTATGATTTTGATGCTCACAAATACCCTTGTTTATTTTACTAATGATTTTACTTTAAGTGTATTTTAGAGAATTCATATTTCTTTATATTTATTCTGAAATTATTTTCAAGCTTTTAATTCCCAAGGAATATTTATTAAAGTGTTTGGGACTCATTTTCAAGTATTCTGGAAACACTGTTCATACCCTACATGGATAAACATAACATAAGGAATAAATGCTATGTTTTGTGCAGCACGTATGGATTATGATCCGTATGTTTGTATTCAACCTTACGTTGGAGGTAGAAAGTATGGTATCTCAAACCTACGTTAAAAATAGTACATATGGTTAATCAAACCTATATTATTAGGAAAGTATGGTTAAGGAACCTTAAGTTGGAAGGAACCTTACATTTGTCAAGATAGGAAAGTATGGTTAAAGAACCCTACATAAGTAACGAACCTTATGTTTTCAACCTTACTTTTATGATCAACCATACGTTTTCAACCTTACATTCAAAAGATGAATGCTACATAGTTGAACCCTACATTTAGTATTTTTTCACTTTGTGAAGGAACCCTACATTTGACTTTTCAATGTGTCAGATATTTTCGTGATATTTTATGTGATTTTTGTAACGATCTTGATAGACTTACAGGTTATTTTTAAACTTGTTTTCGATTGATTTAAATATCGTTATATTTGATTAAATAAATTGTATTAAATAGGGATTTTCAATCCTATTCTTAAGGGAAGTTACGATTCCCCTATTTTATTTAAGATTTTAATATCTACGTTTTATCAGGCATTTTTTGTGGATCTAGAATTTTGAAGTAGGATATTTTCTTTATATATTATATCATTGTATCTATTTTCAGATACAAGATCTTTTTAAGGGACCTATATTTATTTCATATACTCAATAATGCTTTAGTAAAAATCTATACAGTTCTACAGCGAACAAACAAATCAAAAAGTGGACTACACTTTGGAGATATACATATTCTATATTGTTCTACTGTAAGTTTGTGACTACTTTATTTTGTTACTGCTTTTAAATTGAATATCTTTTTCCAAATGGGATTGCTTCAGACTTATTCTCTCTTGAATATTATTATTTCTGAAGAAGAATATCCTTATAATGTCAATTGATGCTGCTGCAATTTTGAAGTTCATACAGTTTCAACAAATCAACCTCTTTTGATTAATTTGAGTTTCAACTACTCGTACTCAGTTGTGGTAGAGTATTAAATTCTCGATATAAGATTTGGATAACTGGTTCTCTGTTATAGAAACCAAGATACTTTTTTATTAGTCTTGTTTTTAATGGTTTCAACTATGTGCACTCAATTTTGGAATTTCGGTCTTATGATAAGAGGACCATTCTAGTGAAATTCACTAAGCTCATAGAGAGAGTATTTGGTGGAGTGGACTAGGGGATATTTGTGCCTTGAGACACATAAAAATCTTCATTATTTCTATCTTTTTATATTATATCTATTATCATATAGCAGAAAAACACTGCATATCTACTTTAATTAGAGGGTGTCAAAAGACAGAATTGTGGAAGTTTTTTGAAAAGACACAATTCATCCCCTCTTCTGTGTTACTTTGTATATTATGACCTAACAAACCTCACCATAGTTTTCTCATGGTTTCCAAAAAATATGATTTATTTATTTATTTTATAAGAAAAATGGAAAAAATCAATAAAATATCACCCTCGGTGATGTGTAAGTGAGTCATGTTTATAAATAATTTATTTTAAAGCTTTAAAATATAATATAAGTTTTGGAGGATTCATAAAGTATTCATAAAATTAATCAAATAACCTAGAAAACACATTATTTTAAAGGGGAAACATAGATTTGGTCATTGATACCATTTATATAATTTATTACATCACTTATGGGTCATTATTATGTAATGATACACATTGTATATTTATACAGTATTTAATTTTTAGCCGAAAATTCAACTAACTTAGAAAATTATGAACAATTAACTATTGGATATTTTCAATATGATGCTTAAAAGAATAATATTTTTTCTCTCTAAATAATTCTCTAAATTTTTGAATTTTCTATTTTAAAATAATAATCAATATTTATTGAGAAATGTTGGGTTTTTTTACAATAATAGTTTTCGAAGCATTATAAAAAATTACATTTCACTTCATAAAAATTATAATATAATTTATATTTAATAGAATTATTTAATTGTATTATTTTATTAAAATATCATTTATTTTTAAAATTCACGAATTGATCAAAAAGGAAGGTCTTAATTGAAATTTTATATTACACAAAAATATAATTTCTATTTTATTGTATCAAAATCATTTATAAAGTAATAGAAATAAGAAGTAAATATTTTCATTATTCTATAAAATATAAATATTCATATTATTAGAGTGTTGATACATATCCCTTTATTACACTTGTAAACTCCTTGAGCATAAGGTGTGTGATGGTGAGATTTTCATGGGGTGGTTTGACGTACATGGTTTGGGTCATGATCTCAATGAGATTAAAATTATCTTGTAAATGTTTTCTATTAAGACTTATTTATTATATATAGGCTTGGGATTGGTCAAGGGAAAATCATATTGATGTTATTTACCTCAAAAGTTTTAATAAATGTGCTTCATAGGGTACAATCCTGCTAGTTGAGTCCATTGATTATTTTTTCTGTATCAATTGGATTTATCATAACCCTATATTTATCCTAATAATATGATCACTGTTAAATATCCATTTTATCAACTTTTATGATGCTTAATGGAATTTTAAATCCGATAGGATATAATAAAACCAAATAAGTGAATATTTTTTCTATAACCACAATATTTCATTTAATTAGACCACAAGAGAATTTTATTTATAAAAGTTTAAGTCGTGAAAATCTTCCCACTATAGCATCCCACCATGAGAGCCACTAAGCAGTTCCCCAAGACGACTGGCCACATAACCTAAAGAACACATCCCCACACACCTGATGCTTCCAAATAGCAGCAAGGTCTAAGGGTGTGTTAGTGGGTATACTATTCCCTCATGAGTTAGAGTGTAACACAATGGTAGATAATAAATATAAGCAGTATAAATAGTAATAACCAAGAAACAACATAATAAAAAATATCTAGATCAATAAACAGACAGAAGATGAATCATTAATAGATAGTTTTTTTTATGATCACATCATGTATCTATACAAAAATGTAGTACACGAGATACAAGTGAAACATACATATACCACATGATATAAAAAAATAAAAAAAGTCCAAAGATTCCTCTACTAGAATCATGAGCAAAGGCTTGTTCCTATGCTCCCGTACTCTATTATAGTACTAGAAATCAATCATTAGAATCTAGGTTATTCCCTTTATATACACATACAATCATGAAGTCTACTCAGGTACCAAGGGCATCCTAAGTAGGGTGTGAGATATACTTAATAGGAGACCACTAATGGTGTCTAGAACAATCCAGTCTATGCATATAAAATGAGTGGTGTAAAGGTGCATAATAAATTCAAGGTAATAAATAAATAAATATACTAAACTGGGTTCCTCATGTGTACTCAACTGATGCTACCTTGTTCATCCTAATTCAGATATATTTTATTTGAATTCAACCTATACATATATGATAAGAATGTAATAATGGGTCATCACAAATAAAGTATCAAGACTAGACCGATCCCAATCATGTGGTTTGGCTTGGAAAAAACATCCTTTGATTTAATAAATTAACATTCCTTAAATTATATAGAAATCATATCTTAAATCTAAACAAGCAGTATCCTGAGCCCGTCCAAGGTGAACCATATCAAGGAACCCAAGTATTTCACCGAGAGCACAATAAAATACTCAACAACATAAGAGCCTGTCCAAGGAAATCCATAAATGGAATCCTAAGTATCACTCTCAGCAATGTGTGAAGACAATAATCTCCGATCCCATCCCTGAAATCTCACATATGGGTCTTAGTATCACTCGTAGTATGGTGTAACCATCTTACCACTAATCCTATCCATGGGTTCTCCCCTAGGGAACCAATATCACTTATAAGGAGGTAAAGAGTCCGCACAATGATCCCATCCATGACATACCAAGTATTTCTCCTAGTGTATTTACCATTCATTAACTAATTATAATTATAAAGAACAATGAGCACATCCAAGGTGATCCACAATGGAATCCAAAGTATAGGTATTGGTATGATATATAGGTATTGTTAAACTATTAGGATCTCATAACATTTCATCAAAGGCATTATAATCATAATACTTTAATCAAGTTGGATAAAATATTTATTACAAGTAAAAAAATCTTTGGCATAAAGAACAGGGGCCTAACTCATGGAAAAAAATCCTTCATTAGATCATTTCACATTTTAATACATTTATTATAGGGGAAACACACACACCTAAAAAGGTGGTTTAATAATTTAAGTAAAAGGGTAAATTAGTCCCTTAAGTAAGGGAACACCCATAGGGGAAACTCATGTTAAGGAAAACGTCCAATGATAATATTTCATAGGTAGTTAGGGTCCCTTTATAAATAAGATTAACCTTTAGTTTAATTAATTCCACAATACAAAGTTGTCATTAGAAATTCCAACACATGACACATAGTGTATAATAAAATAGAATTATACCATGAGGGAAAAGGACTAGACCACCTACCTTAGGCTCGTAACACTCTCCTCATCCAGTGTCGGCCCTTAAATCGAGATAAAACAGGATAAATCATAAGAAAAGACCAAAAAACCTAAATTTTTTGCATATAATCTTACACTAAAATAGTGCAAAATACAACGAGATAAATGATGGAAGGAAGGAAGAGGAATGATGGGCTTACCATTGCAAATCCAACACTCCCAACCAAAATGAAAATAGATCTCAGATGAAGGAGGACTGGAAGAACCTAGGTGAGGTGTTAAAGGGGGTTATATTTCACATCACGTATTAGAGAAAATGGTATTTTTATAAAAAATGATTCCCTACCCCTGTTTAAAAAAAAACTAACCCGGGCATTTACACAACATGTAAATTTTACATGCCATGTAAAGCTCGAGTTTCTTCCTCCTGAAAAAAACCCAATTCATGATGTGCAGGGGACCTGACCAATCCATTACGCATCTTATATCCAATAAAAACCATGTATTCTAATCACTATCCATGTATTTAGTACACACCGTGTATTTTTCATGAAGCCTACCTACATCCCATCAACTACTTCCTTTCATGAAACTAACCGACCGACCCCTTAGGTGAAATTTTTGGGTTTAATAAAAATTAAAAGAAAATGTACCTCAATGAAAAATTGAGACATTATAAACTCTCCTCCTTAAAATAAATCATCCATGAGTTTCCCTTTCAAGGGTGGTAAAAAATCATCAGATAAAAGTTTCAGCCACTGAGCACATACATCAACCTCTCTCTCCAATGTCTCATCCTGTACACGACCATGCTTCCATAACACCCATACTAGAGGAACTGACCTACCAAAACATGAATTTATGATATGATCAATGATATGTATCAAATTTTCCTCAAAGGATGCATTGGAATCCAATTCAACAACCTCAAGATAAAAAGAATGAGATGAATCATAATGATAATGATGAAGCTGCAATACATGGAAGATGTCGTGCATGGAAAGATACCTCTAAGGTAAATATAACCAATAGACTACAGGCCTGACCCTATACATGATCTTGAAATGCCTAACATAATGAGGCAATAGATTACCCTATCTCCATATCTATCTATGACTCAATCTAGGAGAAACTATAAGAAATACCCAATGTCCCACTTTAAACTCTAGAGGTCAATGATGACGATCAGTATAAGACTTCTACCTAGAGTGAGCTATAAACATATGTTTTTGAATCAACTTTACTTGCTCTCATGTATCCTAGATGAGATAAAAATTCAGTAGTGTTGCCTCACCTACCTCTAACCAGCATAGAGGTGAATGACATGACCTACCATAAAGGGACTCATATGGAGCCATATGAATCGTTGACTGAAAGTTTTTATTATAGGAAAACTCAATTAGAGGTATATGATTCTCCCAAGAACCTATAAAATCAAGTATTTATGAATGGATCATGTCCTCTAACACTCACATCATCTGCTTTAACTTTCCATCGGTATGAGGGTGATATGGTGTACTTAGAAGCATCTGTGTACCTAGTGATTTTTTCAACCCTTGCCAGATCTGTGATGTAAACTAGGAATTTTGGTCTGATACAATAGAATGGGGAACACCATGAAGATGAAAAATCTCTTTAATGTAAATCCCCCAAGATCATCCACTGAGAATGTCTCTTAAATATATAGGAAGTGTGTGACCTTGGTCATCCTACCGATGATCACCAATACCACATCACTGCCTCGAGGGGACCTCTGAAAGCCCGTCATGAAATCCATAGTGATATCATTAAATTTCTACTCAATAATGGATAGAGGTTGTAAAATTCTAGTAGGTTGCTGGTGCTCATCCATTACCCGCTGACAGGTGGAGCACTAAGTGATAAAACCTCCAATCTGCCTCTTCATACCTGGCTACCAATACTAACGACATATGTCTCGGTACATCTTGGTAAGAATAGGGTGAAATTCCCAAATAAAAGCATGATATCCTCACATAAAATCTTACTATATGTCCTAAGTAACCCAAATAAATCCATGGAAGTGAATAATCTCATCATCATTGATAACCCAACCTGGTGGTGGGTTCTCACCTGAGACACTCTCCCCTAGGATGAGGCCCTCAGGATTTGATAACTGTATCATCCTCACCCATTCTATAAGGGAGTATGTCACTACTATATATTCTATAATAGGTTTCCCATGACATTACTAAACTTCAGGTGCATCTTAGAAAATAAATCCATCAACTTCCACTCACTACTATCCTCCTTAATGACCTATGTCCAAGTCTTACAACTTAGTGCATCAACTACTGTATTTACCTTATTGGGTGTATAAACAAGCTCAAATTTGAATGAATGCAGGTATTTGACACATGCATGTCATGAGGTGTTGAAAAAATAATTAAATCCCCCTAAGGGTGTAGTATGAATGGTAACTAGAATGGCGTTCTCCAAGGAGTAGTGTTTTAATCTTAGTGTCACTTTAAAAATAACAAGTTTGAATGATTTAAGAAAGCAATAGGTTTTCTTAAGAAGGTTTGTAAATTTAATATGAGAGAGAAGTGATTGTATTTAGGTTTTATTTTCTCATTTGTGATGTCATCATAGTTTTTAAGAAAATATGAATCCTTTGGTTTTATAATAAATAATTAAATTAATTTAATAACAATTGTTTCTTTGTTTCATATTTGATTTAATTATTTATCAAAGTGTAGAAATATTAATGGACTAATATTAATTACTCAGGAAATACCAAATATGGTATTTATTTTCCCTAAATAATTAAATTAATCTATCTTAATTTCTCCACGTGATTTAACAATCACCAAATCACTCCCTTAGTTGATTTTCTTCACAGATTAACCAATCAGTGTAAAAATGAATAGATCAATCAAGGGTAGAATAATATTTAAATAAAAACAATTTAATATTTAAGAATAAATCAAAATACAATCATATTTAATTTAAATTCAAAAATAAATTAAATTGAAAACCATTCATTTAAAAGCAAATAATTATTTTTAATAAAACTTCAGAAACTCAAACATCACAAAAATGGGGTCCCCCCTCCCTTCACCCAATCACAATGGATTTTACCCCTTCATAAACGGTGGGGTCATTTAATTAAAATAATAAGTAAACATGGAAGAAATAATTATGAATTAATAACAAGTATAAGTAAGTTCTCCTCCTCTTGGATGCTTGCCACCAGATGGAATGGGATGTGAAGGAATTCTTTGAGAGGTAGGAGCCCCTCTCCTTTTATAGGCAGAATTATCCTTCTAAAGTTGATGTGTTTTATCCCCCATAAATGACTTTTTTTTCGCATTTCATCATTAATAAAAGATGTTCATAAATATATTTTCTGTCTCCTCTCAAAATATCATATAATTTTGCCACTTGATGCAGGAGTTATGGAATTTTCATTGAATAGGACTTTTTCTGGCCGAAATTTCCAAGAAGCTTCCTTCAAATGTATAACGATAAATATCCACCTTAATGGATTAAAAACTCCATATAATTTAATGGGTGAATGAGGATATTAGTCATATTCCATATACAAGTGAAATCACCTAAATTAGATGTGTGGATACCGAGTTGTGCATCCGTTACAGTGGTGGGGTCCACGCTGTCAGCCCGGAAAAGTTTCCAACTTCAATGAATTTTTTGGGCTACTAGATGTTCGAATAAGCTCTAGGTCCTGAAGATAAAGTTAGAGAAAATAAAATCAGGATTCTAAAAAAACAATCACTAAATTTTGAATTATATGTTTTAATAAATGACAAAAATACCCATTGTGGTCAAAATATGTCCAAAACCGAGAATTATGAATTATTTACAATTTTTCTCATTTTCATTCTAAAATTAAAATTACCCATTATTTTAATAAAAAATTTAAATAAATGGGGTTTATCATTGAAAAATAGTAAAAAATACTCATTATTTGTTTAAAAATATGCACATAAATTTTCTCTGTCAAATACCCCCACACTTAAACCATGCTTGTCCTCAAGCATAAAATCTCAACATGGAAATTAGAGGACACCAATGTTACCAATATTCAAATTCCAACGAAACAAAATCAAACAATTTTCAATGTGAAATCAAAATTTCAAAAATCTTCATAAAATATCAATTTAATTTCCCACTTTTCAAAGAAAAAAAATAATTCACATATTTTACTTTTCCCCTTTGAAAATTGATGGAACTTATCCTTTCATTAATTCAAGATCATCAATTAATTATTATTAAACATGAAAAGTCATGATTTTACCTCACTTTTGATTCTTTTCTCTCATCACTCATGATACAATTCAAGTAGAGTTATGCTCATATCATGAGAACATGCTCCTTATCCATAGTCTTGTAAATGAACTTCTTTCTCCACTTTGTAAAGACAAAAGACACATAAAATCATGAGGACTTGCAATAAAGGTTCAAATGACTCTGAGGCTTAAGGTTGTTAGGATTTGATGCTTTAAAAATTAAGTCTCAAGGAGGAGGCTAATCTCTTAAGTACAATTCATGAAATCAAAAGTAAAAGTGTAATGAAATTATCCCCTTCAAAGTAGCAACACCCACTTCCCAAAACTCAAAGTAAAGGTTATGATCAAGTAAACATAATGAATGATTTGTGCACCCTCTTGATTTTTTTTTATTTTGTACCTATTTTTTTTATCAAAATTTATGATTAGATGAAACCTCACATCTATCACCTAACCACATACGATCATTAGATCATCGGTCTGGAAAATGGTGATTTTTGGTTTTCCCAAATCACAACCCATTTATTTCTTTTTTTTGTTTTTTTATTCAAGAGGGGAAAAACAATAGAGTTCAATGAATGATTCCACAACCTTTTAAAATTCCCATAATATCACACCCACACTTCTTCCTTACAATTTATATCATCCCATCCACCATGATTCCCTTTACCCCCACACTTCAACTTTAAAATATCATAAAAATACCAAGATTAGGGTATGAATGGATAAAAATGGCTTGAAACATGGCTCATCCCTATAAAGGTTATTCATGGTCTCTATGGGATAAATGAAGGATTTATGTAAAGGTGGTATTTTAAGGAAAAGTATCTTTTAAAATGATGCCTCAATCATTTTAAATGTTTTTTTTCACAGTAATAGATTTAACAATTTTCAATACAAGTTCGGGTCGGTTACATGTACCAAGATCACTCAAGAAATATGCTCAAGATAAATAGGAAGTACTTGGTCTAGAAATCCTCTTGGGAATGAGACATATGATTTGGGACAATCACTCAAGACATGATTAACAATATTAAATCAATTCACATGAATTTCAGAAATTCAAATCATGAAAGATGGTTAAGGAATTTCATTTATATGAATTAATTAATTCCTTCAAATCCTGGGTCATAATTTCAATATCTATGCTTCATATTTAAAAATTAAATTTTATATTTCAATCATTTAATCATATCAACATTAAAATATAAATTATGACATCACATGATTCATAAGAAACTCATGTCTCCTAGATAAGTCAATTAGGGCATAAATTCAAGTGTGGGTATGCAATTTCAACTTTAAAGCTCAAAAAAAGATTTTGAAAAAAAATGAAGGGAGTTTAAATGATAATCAGAAAAAGTGAACTCCCTTTTTGACATAAAGCTTTTGGTCCTATTCCTCTTATTCTTGGGTCTTCCTTGTGGTTTCCTTACATGACGGTTCTTGAAAAATTAAAACCACTCATACCAGTGTAAGAACCATTCCATTATAGCTCAAATGGGTGATGTAAAAGGTAACTGAGTCCTAAATCCTAAGAAAATAGTGAAACTCGGGTTGCATCCCAGAAGTTCCTTTGGTTAATGTCATTGGATCAACCTCACCTCTTGAGAAGAAATTAGTAGATGGGTTGGAGAAGATTGACCTCCTCCACCAGTTCTTGAGGTAAATTTCCATAGAACTTCTTCAGCCTTTGCCCATTTACAGTGAATGGGTTTCCTCCTTTTTTCTCAAACTAAATGGAACTAAAAGGATATACCTTAGTAACAAGAAAAGGACCTTCCCACATGGAACAAAGATTACCTGGCATTAACTTCAATATAGAATTATAGAGTAGAACTTGGTCTCCAGGTTGAAAGGTCTTTGGTTGAATCAGTTTGTCATGTGCCACCCTGATTATTTATTTATAAATTCTTGATTTTTCAAAGGATTCTCTCCTGATTTATTCTAGCTCATGCAACTATAGTTTTCTCTCCTTACCAGCACTCTCCAAATCTATATTCACCTTTTTTATAGCCCAATATGCTTGGTTCTCCAATTACACTGGTAATTGACAACTTTTTCCATAAATCAACCGATATGGGCTCATACCAATGGGTATCTTGTATGTTGTCTAGTATGACCATAAAGTGTCTTCAAGCCTTTGGCTAAAATCTTTTCGGTTTGGTTTGACTTTTTTCTCCAAAATTCCTTTAATATCATGGGTTGATACTTTATCTTGCCCATTTGTTTGGGGATGGTAAGGTGTAGATATTTTGGGATGCTCCCCATACTTCCTCAGAATAGCCTCAATTCTTCTATTGAAAAAATGCGTCCCTTAGTCGCTGATGATGTCTCTTGGTACTAAAAACCTACAAAAAATGTTTTCCCTAACAAAATCATACACCACTTTGGTATTATCAGTTTTGGTGGATTTAGATTCCACCCATTTTGAGATATAATCAACAAGTAGAATATATGATTTCCCAAAATACATGGGGAATGGTCCCATAAAATCAATTCCCCAAACTTTAAATATCTCACAAAAAATTATGGGTTTTTGGGGCATTTCATGCCTTTTTGAAGTGTTTCCAGAAAATTGACACTTTTCACATTTTTTACAGAAATCATTAGCATATTTAAACAATGTAGGACAATAGATTCCAGATTCCAAGACTTTCCTAGTAGTTCTTTGAGGTCCAAAATGTCCCCCACAAGAAAGTGTATGGAAAAATTGAAAAATAGATTCTATTTCACTTATCAGGAGACATCTTCTTATGAATTGGTCATTGAAAATTTTCCAAATAAAGGAATCCTACCAGATATAGAATCTTGATTCAGCCTTGAGTTTATGTTTTTAATGGGAGTTAAGGGAATAAGGTACCTGATATGTAGCAAGATAATTTACTATGTTAGCATACCATGGTACTTAATCCTCCATGATATATAGATGCTCCCCATGTATGTGATCATTGAGTGGGTTTAGCTCTGGAATTCCTATTTCAGTAGTGTTGGGAAGCCTGCTGAGGTGATCCAACACTTGGTTTTTAGCTCCCTTTTTGTCTTTAAACTCTATATTGAACTCCAGCAAGAGGAGTATCCATCTCACCAGTCTTGGTTTGGCACCATCCTTCTTTATCAAATACCTGAGTGCTGCATGGTTAGAAAATACCACTAATTTAGTTCCAAGTAAATATGACATGAATTTATCTAATGCAAAGACAACGACAAGAAACTCCTTCTCAATTGTTGTGTAGTTAACTTGAGTGGAATACAGGGTTCTTGAAGCATATGTTATGACTTGGGGATTTCCTTCAATTCTTTGGGAAATAACTACCCCAATAGCTTGATTTGATGCATCATAAAGGAGCTCAAATGGATGTTCCCAATTTGGGGGCTTTATTATCAGTGGGGTGATTAACTTCTATTTCAGCTCATCAAATGTCTTCCTGTAATTATCATTAAAATCAAAGTCAGCCTCTTTCAATAGAAATATTGAGAGTGGAAGATAAATCTTACTGAAATCTTTGATGAATCTCCTATAAAATTCCACATGCCCTAGAAATGATCTAATGTGTCTCACACAGGTGGGGTATGGAAAAGAATTGATCACTTCAATTTTATATTTATCCACTTTAATGCCTTTTTGAGAAATGATATGTCCTAGCACAATTCCTTTTTCAACCATAAAGTGGCATTTTCAAAGTTTTAAACCAAAATTTTCTCTATAAATTTTTTCAAAATTTTTTCAAGGTTTCCCAAGAAATGATCAAATGAATTACCAAAAATAGTAAAGTCATAAAGAAATACCTCTAGGAAGTCTTCTATGTGATCAGAGAAAATGCTTACCATACATCGCTGAAATGTACCTGGGGAATTGCACAATCCGAAAGGCATCCTATTGTATGAAAAGGTTCTAAAAGGATAGGTTAAGTTCATCTTATATTGGTCTTCTAGGGCAATTAGAACCTGAAAATATCTAGAAAATCCATCCAAAAAGCAGTAATGTGTTCTACCTGCCAGTCGTTCTAACATATGATCAATGAATGGAATTGGGAAATGATATTTCAGGGTGACTTGGTTTAGTCTTCTATAATCAATGCATACTCTCCAACTATTTTGGACCCTCATGGGGATTAATTCATTTTTATTATTCTCCACAATGGTCAAACCTATTTTCTTTGGAACCACATGGATAGGGCTAACCCATCGAAAGTCAGAAAGTAGGTATATTATATCGGACGCCAATAAATTTTCAACTTATTTTTTCAGGACTTCCATGATGGTGGGGTTTAGTCTCCTCTAGGGATACCTAATAGGATGAGATTCTTCATCTAAAAATATTATATGTGAGTAGAACTTGGTTTTGATCCTGGGTATATCCCCTAGACTCCATCCTATGGCTTGATAATTTATTTTTAGAAGACCAATTAGTGTTTTCTCCTGGGTCCTAGATAGATTATTTGTAATGATCAAATACAATTTTTCTCCCTACAATAGATGTACATATTTCAAATCACTTGGAAGAGGTTTTAATTCAAGACTTGGTGGTTGTTATATGGATGACAATTAATTCACTTCTCCTACCTCAAAAGCTTGAATTACCTTCACAAAGGGTATCATATCAATTTCTTCTAACAAATTATCAAATAATTCATAGGTGATTTTAGAATTTTCAAAATTTTGAGTATTCTATCCTCCCATGAAGTGATCTTCTAAAGCTAATAATTCTTGAAGCATACCCGAATCATCGATGGGGTCACTACCTTCTCCATGGGAAATTAGAAAGATGGAATGGTTGCTTGATAAGTTTCTTTTTGAGTCAAGGATATTAAATTTCACCTTTGTGTCTCCAAGCTCCATGGTCAGGGCTCCTTCGTGCACATTGATGACTGTTGTTGCTGTTTTCAGGAATTATATTTCAAAAATTATAGGTGAATGTCTTGGTGAATTGTCCTTCTCCATGGTGAGTACGTAAAATTCTGTTGGAAAAATGAGTTCTCTAACTCTTACTAGCACATCTTCTTCAACTCCAGCTGAAAAAATAGTGGATCCATTTGTGAGTTGGATAACCACTCTTGTAGGCTTCAGCTCACTTATTTTCAAAGATGAGAAGATAGAATTAGACATTACATTTATGGATGAACCAAGGTCACACAAAGCATCATAAAAATATAAAGAACCCATTGTACAGGGAATAGAGAATGTTCCTGTATCTTGAATTTTTTTGGTAAAGGTGGGGTGGAAACGGTTGAGACACTCTTTCCAAAACTGATTTTTTCATCCTCACCGTGCTTCTTTTTCTTGGTTCATATTTCCTTCATAAACTTTGCATATTTGGGTATTTGGCGGATTGACTCTAGAAAGGGAATGTTGATTTACACTTTTTGAAAGGTTTCATGGATCTCCCTTTGAAGTTCTTCTTCTTCAGCCTTTGATGATTGAGTTAGTGTAGAAGGGAATGGTACCTTGTTTCCTCTTTTCTCTATTTTTTGCCTTTGAATTTGTGTTTCTACCTTCTTCTTGGGGTGTATGAGTTTATCTTCAAGTTTTTTTTTGGAATCATCTAACTTACTTGGATTAGGTGGTGGAAGCTACTTTATTCTTTGAGTTGTGATTACACTAGCATTCTTCTTTGGATTTGGGACAGTTTGGGCCAGGAGTTTACTTTGATTACTGGTCAGAATATCCATAAGGTTATCAAACTTGTTGTCCAAATTTTTCATAGTCTTCTTCATCTCTTCAATCTCTATTTCTTGGTGGCACTTATCATAACTTGTTGTAGGATGTTCAAAATTTCTTCATTGGAAAGGTGGTGGTTAAAATGATTGTTGTGTATGGAAGGGATTCTTGTATGGTGTCTGGTTCTGAAATTGCTATTGAAATGGTGGCCTGGCCTAGTTCTATTGTCCTCCGTATCCTTGTTGAGTTTGAACTTCTCTCCATTGTTGATTTTGTGGGAATTTCCTTTGCTGGAATACAGCTACACAACTTTCTGTATCCTATATCTCAGCACATTGATCAGTGTAATGATTTGGTGATGAACACAACCCACATACCTGAGGTAGAGATGGTTGCTCATTCACCTGCTTGATGGCCATTTTCCTCACAAGGCTTATTAGTTCTTGAATTTGCCTTGTAAGAAGAGGTGATGAGTTAGAAGTTCTTACCTCATGTATCCCTCTTTTACTAGTGCTTCTTGTCCCGAATTGTTGTGAATTCTGGGTGATATTCTCAATCAGGCTTCAGGATTATGTAGGTAATTTTTCAATCAATACTCCTCCGAAGGATGCATTCAAAAGGTTCCTATCACTATCTAGTAGTCCTTGGTAGAAAAATACCAGGAAGTGGTGCTCCTCTATTGCTTGGTGTGGGAATCTCACACCAAGCTTCTTGAATCATTACCAATACTCATAAAGAGTCTCCCTGATAGCTTGTCAAATGTCGTATATCTCCTTCCTGATTGCTATACTCCGGGAGGCTGGGAAGAACCTTTGCATGAAACTTTATTGGAGATCATCCTAGTCTTGTATTTCTATGGGTTTTAAAGTATACAACCACTTCTTCACTGCTCCCTCAAGTGAAAAAGGGAATTCTTTCCATTTCACTTTCTCCTATGCTAATCCTCTTGGTTTGAAGTTTTAACACACATGGATGAATTATTGAATGTGCCTATTGGGATCCTCACCTGCAAGGACATGAAATTTAGGTAGCATGGGAATCATGTTTACTTGTAACTCAAAATAATTTGGTTGTTCAGGCATGTTTAACTGATTCTACTGGTTAGAAAATTGCGGGGCACAGAGGTCCCTCAAGGTTTGTCATGAGTTTTGTGCCATTATTGGTGGTTCTGATTGGAAACTTGAGTCTTCTAAACTTATTTTTTCAAAACTGATTTCAAGATTGAGATTCCTAAGCCTAAAAAATAATGTACTTTCTATCTCAGGGTCGAAATCAAGTAGTTCCTCGTTAGAGGTCCTGGTAATGCAGATTTACACTTGCTCCCTGGAAACGATGCTGGTTTTGACACACGCTTGTCATGAGGTGTGGAAAAAACAATTAAATCCCCCTAAGGGTGTAGTATGAATGGTAACCAGAATTTCTTTCTCCAAGGATCAATGTTTTAATCTTGGTGTCACTTTAAAAATAACAAGTTTGAATGATTTAAGAAAGCAAGAGATTTTCTTAAGAAGGTTTGTGAATTTAATATGAGAGAGAAGAGATTGGATTTAGGTTGTGTTTTACCATTTGTGATTTCATCATAGTTTTTAAGAAAATATGAATCCTTTGGTTTTAGAAGAAATAATTAAATGAATTGAATAACAATTGTTTCTTCATTTCACCTTTGATTTAATTATTTATCAAAGTGTAGAAATCTTAATGGACTAATATTAATTACTCAGGAAATACAAAATCTGGTATTGATTTTCTCTAAATAATTAAATTAATCTATATTAATTTCTCCACATGATTTAGCAATCACCAAATCACTCCCTTAGTTGATTTTCTTCACAAATTAACCAATCAATGTAAAAATGAATAGATCAATCAAGGGTAGAATAATATTTAAATCAAACCAATTTAATATTTAAGAATAAATAAAAATACAATCATATTTAATTTAAATTAAAAAATAAATTAAATTGAAAAAAATTCATTTAAAATCAAATAATTTCTTTTAATAAAACTTCAGAAACTCAAACATCACAAAATGGGGCCCCCCTTCCCTTCACCTAATCATAATGGATTCTACCCCTCCATAAAAGGTGGGGTCATCGAATTCAAATAAAAAGTAAACATGTAAGAAATAATTATGAATTAAGATCAAGTAGGATGAATTTATTATCCTCTTGGATGCTTTCAACCAGATGGAATGGGATGTGAAGGAATGCTTTGAGAGGTAAGAGCTCCTCTCCTTTTATAGGAAGAATTCTCCTTCTAAATATGACACATTTTATCCCCCATAAATGACTTTTTTTGCATTTCCTCCTTCATAAAAGATGTTCATAAATGTATCATCTATCTCCCCTGAAAATATCATATAATTTATCCACTGGATGTAGGAGTTATGAAATTTTCATTGAATATGACTTTTTTGGCTGAAGTTTCCAGGAAGCTTCCTTCAAATGTATAATGATCAATAGCCACCTTAATGGATTAAAACCTCCATGTAATTTAATGGGAGAACACGACTATGAGTCCTCTTAAATATCTAGGTGGGATAACCTAAATTTGAGGTGTGGATACTGAGTTGTGCATCTGTTATAGTGGTGGGGTCCACACTGTCTACCCGAAAAGGTTTCCAACTTCAATGAAATTTTCGGGCTACTAGATGTTTGAATCAGCTCTAGGTCCTGAAGATAAAGTTAGAGGAAATAAAATTAGGATTATAACAAAAAATCACTAAATTTGGAATTATATGTTTTAGGAAATGACAAAAATACCCTTGTGGTCAAAATCTGTCCAAAACCCCGAATTATGCATTTTTCATATTTTTTCTCATTTTCATTCTAAAATTAAAATTACCCATTATTTTAATAAAACATTTAAATACATGGGGTTTATCATTGAAAAACAATAAAAAATACTCATTATTTTATTAAAAATATGCACATAAATTTTCTCTGTCAATATTCTACCCAACTACGTAGCTTAAGATTCAATTCACACTATGTAGAAATATATTTGAGACTTTTATGGTCTGTTCAAACAATGAACCACTCTCCCAATAGATAATGCCTCCAACATCGTAACTCATGAACCACAACTCCTAACTCATGGTCATGCATAGGGTAATTCCACTCGTGATATCTCAACTAGTGGGACACATGCACTACTACTCTATCTCTCTACCTTATAACTACTCTAAGATTGATTCCTGAATCATCATAGTAAATATCATAGCTTCTTCCCGACTCTGGAAGAATCAGGATCGGTGCTGAAGTCAGTCTCCCTTTCAAACCCTGAACGGCTATCTCACATTCTTCGAACCACAATAACTATTCACCCTTATTATTCAAGCCTATGAGAGGCAATTCTAGGCATGATAATTCATGAATGAAATGCCTATAATAGCCATCCATCCCTAAGAAATTAAGTGTGTAAAAAAAAATCTTAGGCTGCTCCCAGGAAATTACAATGCTCACCTTATCTGGGTCAACATATACTCTTTCCTCTTAGATAATATGACCAAATAAGTGAACCTTATGATCTAAAAGTGGAATTTTCTGATCTTAACATGTATCTAGTGCTCACTCAGTGTATCTAACATGATATCAAGATGTTTGGAATGATTGTGTCGAGTATGAGAATACAATAAGATGTCATCCAAAATGACTACCACAAATGAATCTAGATAAGTTTGGAAAAAATTATTTATTAAGGAAATAAAAACCATTGGTGAATTTGTAAGGATGAAAAACATAAATAGATACTCATACAAGCCATCTCTACCATGGAACATTGTATGTGGTATGTCTACTAGTCTCACATGCACCTAATGGTATCTCAAACTCAAATCAATCTTAGAGAAAAAAATTTCTCCTAAGAGATAGTAAAATAGTTCATCTATATAATGAAATGGATACCGATTCTTAATCATAAGTTGGTTCAACCATCAGTAATCCACACACAACCTGGGGGTACCATCTGCCTTCTTGGAAAAAGGATTACCAAACCCCATGGAAAAGCACTGGTTCATATAAATCCCTTTGCTTCCAAGTCTTCCAACTACTTATTGAATTTCAAGAGCTCTATAGGTGTCATCTTATAAGGATGAATGGACACTGATACCACTCCTGACACTATCTCAATAGTAAACTCTACCTCTCTCACAGGAGTAAAACCAGAGAACCCATCAGGGAAGACATCCTTGAAATAATCCATAACTGCAGGGAATTCCATAAAATGCATTCCATGATCAATCATAAAGAGACTATATATATAGGCCATCACTCATCCAAACCCATGATTCTCGGGTCCAGATCAACTTTCTTGTACATACCATTCACCATTATGAATATACTCACCATCCTCAGGTGTTGTAAAAAACACCCTTTGGTGATAGAAATCAACATGGGAATGGTAAGACACAAGCCGTTCCATTTTGAGAATGATGTTGAAGATGATCATCTCAAGAAAAAAGAAGATCCACAAGAAATAATACCCACCTATCTTAAGGGGGCACTCCTTGCACTGGCATATACTCTTTGATCGAACCCCTAATGGTGTGTCATGTTGAGAGTCATCACGCCACAAAAGTACACCATTTATAGGCCTAGAATTTCTATAATTTTCACATATATAAATGAGTGAAATGTACCTATATAAAATAAGGAAAAAAGTAAAGTATAGGCTAGTATAATAGTACCTCATACTGTAGAAGGCCCTAGAATCCGATCCTCAGGTGTAGGCTTCACTTCATAAATATGGCCAGATCCACAACCCTGAGATGTAACCTGACTACCCTGAGTAGGTTCACTCTACTGGTGCTGAACCTTTAAATTTTGGATACCTCAACCATGACCACCTCCTTTTCCTCATCAGCTGGTATTATACCAACTCTCAGTCTAACATGGAGCTACTGATCCTATACTTGAATACAGTGTTGGTATGAATCCATTCTCCTTAGTAACTAGAGTAAAAACTCAATAAAAACACTTAAGGTGACCCATCTTGCTACAATATTAGTACTCGATCAGGTCCTCATACATTAGGTGTTCTTATGGATTGCCTTACCACACTGGTGAAACACCACATAGTTTTCAGTATGCGTTATTTGGCTAGAGTTTCCCCTATGTGCACCCTTGAAATGACGCTTCATGCTGATAGAAAAACCACCTCCTTGTCTCAAAGCTGAACTACCCTATCTCATATTGCTATCTTCCCTCGACTTCTGCTCTATGATGAGGGATTGGTTCACTATCTATGAAATGGTGGTCAACCTAAAAGCATTCACCTACGAATGGATAGTGTATGCAAACCCACCCTCAAAAACATCTCGTAGTCATTAACTCATCACTAGTCAGTGCCAGCGCATAACATTAAAGATTGGTAAAACAGGTTGATTACTCCATCATTGAAATAACATCCTGTTATAGGTGTATAAACTCCTAGGAACAATATTCCCTCAATATATGGGGGAAAAAGTAATCATAAAAGGCTGTTTGAAATCCTTCCTAGACCATACCCTGATGACGTCTATCCTGGGTGATGACATCCCAAAAAAGTTTAGCAGAATCAAAAATCATATAGGTAGAGATATTGATCCTCCACTATGGAGGTGTATCCAAATGCTCAAATATAGATAACATAGGCTCTATCCATGACTCAGTATCTTAAGGACCACCATCCCCTAAGAAGGTGGGAGGATGTTTCTGTTGGAATTACCATATCAATTCTAACATAGTATGGGCTGGTCATGGAGATCCCTGTACCTACTTCATGAAGCGTAAAAATATATCATGGAATTGATCATCGGTCCCCAGTGAAAGATCAATATGAGGTGCCTCGGGTGGAAATATAAGAGGTAATACTGGTGTCTTAGGGCCCACCACCTCTGGATCATGGACATTACTGCCCTCCTGGCATACAAGTCGAGGATTTCATGGTGGAATAACTCTACAATATCCAAGCACATGCCTCAGATAATATTCAACAACATATAAGATCAATGATAACAAAATAAGATAGGTACATAGCCTTACTATAATGAGTGACACCTCTCTTCTTGCTCCTAAAGCTAGGTCTAGGTGATAAGAAAAGTAACAACATACCATAGGAGACACTACCCACTTCCCACTACTAAGGTCTGGTCCAGGTCAAGGTCTCATATAACATAGTAGAGGTTCCATTATATAGAGTTTCAATTGAAATATATAGAGGAAAATATCATTTTGTGATTTGAATCACCTTTTAGTAGTAACCATTTCATTTTACAATTTTAATTTATTGAAGTTAATTATTGTTTATGTGAATATATATATCATAGTCTAGTTATATGCATCACAATCCCCAATTTATAAAGGCCCACACACTTTATAAATTGTAATTGGTACACCATGTAACTGTGACTTGACCTTTACGTCTAGTATCAGGATGTAACATTTAATGTATAATGATTTGATTGAATGAAATGTCATTCCCAATTTATATAAGTAAATTATTCATGAATTATAATTGGCCTTCAAAAATCAAATCATCTAATATTTTATCCCATAGAACCAGTGGTTCATGGATCAAACATGGAATAATTGGTTAATTATGGTATCATTACCAATATATGTAGGAAAACACAATTTATATTGATGTAGGAACTTTAATTATTCCAATTATATTTTCCCCATAAGAGGAATTATCACATTTCTACATATAATAATCCATACACTAACTATATACAGCAGAAAATGCATGTAGAAACTAAACACGACATGGAAAAATTCATGGAATATAAGTCCTAAAGTGATTAGTATGATGTGTGAGATTATACCTCCTTGTTGTATGAGGAAAAATAAAAAGAAAACCATAATAATAATAATATCAGCAATAATAACATCAAGAAACATGTGCATAACCTAACAGTGAAATCAATACAACTGTAACAAGCACAATCCAAAAAATAATAACTCATCCCAGATAATTTGGTTTTCCCCTATACATGGGTTAGCTACTCCCATAAAAAATCTCATTAACAAATTCTGATACATCCCAATGTCCTATATAATACCCAAATAGTAAGACAAAAGGAAAAGAAACCTTTGATACTACTTTATATCATCCCACCCTAGAAGCCACTAAGCGGCACTCCAAGAAGGTTGGCCACATAACCTCAAGTGCACCTCCCCATATGACAGAGGCTATCAACTAGCATCAAGGGACTAGGGAGTGTCCATGGGGAGGATATACCCTCATGATTTAGAGTGTATCACAATTTTAGATAATAAATACAAGTAGTAAAAATAGTAATAACCAAGAAAATCAGAATAAAAATCACCCAGATGAATAAATAGGCAGAATTTGAATCATGAATAGATAAAAAAATGATGATGATCATGTCATGTAGCTATACAAAAATATAGTACATAGGATATAATGGAAACATGCATATACCAAATGCTATAAAAAAATAAAAAAGGTCAAAAGTTGTCTCTACTAGCATCATGATCATAGGATCGGTCCTCCACTTTGATACTCTATCCTAGTACTGAAAATCAATCATTTTAAAATGGGTGCTTCCCTTTATATACACCTACAATCATGAAGTCTGCTCGAGTACCAAGGGTGGTCTGAGTAGGGCATGAGATGTACTCAGTAGGCCACCACCAACAGTGTCTAGAACAATCTAGTCTGTGCATATAAAATTAGTAGTGTCTGGGTACATAATAAATGCAATGTAATAAATAAATAAATACAATAAAATAGGTTCCTCATTGGTATCCAATAGATGATACCTACATTGACCTAATATGGATGTCTTTAATTAGAATTCAACCTGTATAGATATGATAAGAATGTAATAATGGATCATCAAAAATACAGTATCAAGAATGGACTGAGCCTAAGAATGTGATTTAGCTTATAAAACACATCATTTGATTTAATAAATTAACATTATTTGAATTATATAGAAGGAATTTATTGAATTTAAATAAGATACATCCTAGTCATGTCCAAGGTGAACCATATCAAGGAACCCAAGTATCACACCAGGAGTGCAATAAAATACTCAACATTGTAAGAGTCCATCCAAGGTGGTCCATAAATGGAATCCTAAGTATCACTCATGATAATGTGTAAAGATAATAACCTCTAAGATTGTACCTGGTATCTCACATAGGGGTCCGAGTATCGCTTATGGCATGGTGTAACCATATTTCAATCGAGATCATCTATGAGGTATCCCTTAGGGAACTAGTATCACTCATAAGGAGGTAGAGAATCCATATGGTGAGCCCATCCATGGCACATAAAGTATCACTCTCAATGTATTTACCATTCATTAACTAAATCTAATTATAAATCATGATGATATAATTCAAGGTAATCCATAAATGGAATCACAATTATCACTCTCAACATGATAGGGATGTATAGTTTAGCTATCGGGATCTCATACCATTTCATAAAAGGAATTTCAATAATAATACTTTAATCAATTTGACCAAAATATTTATTTCAAGAAAAAAATCTATGGCATAAATCATAGGAGAATAAATCATGAAAAAACATGCTTCATTATATCATTTCACATTTTAATACATTTATTACAGGGAAAAAACACACACCTAAAAGGTGGTTTAACAATTTAAGGTGAAGGGGTAATTAGGCCCTTAAGGAATGGAACACCCACAGGGGTGGCTCATGTCAAGGAAAACTCCCAATGACATTATTTTGTAGGTATATAGGGTCTCATTATATATAAGATTAACCTTTAGTTTAATTAATTCCAAAATATGAAGGTGTTGTCAGAAAGTTTGGTGCATGGAACACACATAATAAAATACAACTAGACCTTGGAGGAAAAGGACTACACCACCTACCTTAGGCCTACAACACCCTCTTCATCCAGTGTCAACCCTTCAATTGATCTAGAATAAGAGAAATTATAAGAATGAATCAAATACCTAAAAATATAGCATATTATATTGCACTAAAATAATGAAAAATATGATGAGATAAATGATGGAAGGTAGGAAGAGTTGTGAGGAACTTACTTTTTCCAATCCAATGTACCTGACTGAGAAGTAAACAAATATCGAATAAAGGAGGATCAAAAGAACTTTGGTGAGGTGTCAAAGGGGGTTCTCTCGTGCTACACCCACTAGAGAAAAAAGCAGCTTCTATAAAAAATTAGCCCCTACCCCTATTTAAAAAACAACCTGGGAATTTACATGGAATGTAATTTTTACATGACATGTAAAGCTCGAGTTTCTTCCTCCTGGGAAAAACCTAATTCATGATATCCAGGGGGCCTGACTAATCCGTAACACATCATGTATCTAATACACATCATTTATTATAATTACATTCCATTAATTTAGTACACACCGTGTATTTTTCCTATAGCCTACCTCTATCCCATCTGCTACCTTGTTTCCTGAAACGAACCGAACATCCTCTTAGGAATGGTTTTCAAGTTTAATAAAAACTTAAAGAAAATGAAACTCATTGAAAATCTAAGACATTACAACCCATTTAGAAATTTATCCCTCAAAATTTTCATTTCATATAATAAAACAGATGATGTTAATTTTATTTCATTACCTCCTCCAGTTTCCACACCACTTATTCAAACTTGTGGTTTCTCCACAACAATTTGATTAGGTACATTGTCTGATTTCATAGAACTTTGTCTCTATGATCTCAGATCTTCACTGGATGGTCCTCATATGAAATATCATTCTACAATGGTACCACCTCTAGATTCATCACATGTGAGGGGTATGGTATGTAATTCCTCAAGAAGGATACATAGAACACATCATGTACTTGAGGTATGTTAGGTGGGAGTGCTAGTCGATAGGCCACCACTTAGATGAAATTAAGGATCTCAAAGGGGCTAATATATCTTGGACTAAGCTTTCAATTCTTCCCAGATCTCATGAATTTCTTCCATAGAGATATATAGAGGAATACCTTATCTCCAACCTTAAACTATAGGTATCATCAATGATTGTTATCATAGCTCTTCTATTGATTTTGAGCAGCTTTGATGTGATGCTGAATGGTTTTGACCATTTCCACCATTTTCTTGACCATTTCAGGACCCAATAGTTTGCATTAACCAACTTCATCCCAACATGAAAGTGTTATAAATCTCTTACCATAAAGGTCTTCATAGTGATCCATTTGTATTATTGAGTGGAAACTATTATAGTATGAGAACTCATCTAAAGGAAGATGTTGATCCCATCCTACTTTAAACTCTATTGAGCATGCTATCAAAATTTCCTAGAGTGTATGGATAATACGATCATATTGGCCATTATTTTGAGGGTGATATTCTATAATGAAGTTTAAATAAGTATTTAGAGAATATTGGATACTCTTCCAGAACTTAGAGGTAAGTCTTGGGTCTTGATTAGATACAATCGACATTGGTGTTCCATGAAAACTCACCACTTCTCTAATGTATATACTTGCAATTTTATTGAGTTATAAGTCCTCTCAGATTGTAATGAAGTGAGCATTATTTTAAAGACTATCCACCATAACCCATGTAGTATTATTTCCTCTTGATTTATTTATAATACTAATGAAAAAGTCTAGGGTTATGTTTTCCCATTTCCATGTAGGCATGGGTAATGGTTGCATCATATACTTGGATTTTTTTCCTTTTAGCCTTCACTTGATGACATACAAGACACTTTGATTCATATTCTGTGATCTCCTTCTTCATATTGTCCCCCCAATAGTACTATAAAAGATATTGATACATCTTTGTGCTCCCTGGATGGATGTTGAAGGTTAAGCTATGTGCATCATCCAATGACTCCTTCTTTTACTTAGGATTTGATGGTACACATAGTCGTGACCCAAAACTTACAACTCATTCTTTATTAATTTTGAAATCCAAGGATTTCCCTTTTCTTATAATTTCCACATAATCTATTTGAGAATCCTTTATCTTCTTCAGAAGGTATGGTTGAGCAATCATTTTTGAAATGATTGATTATGTTTCTTCCTTTATGATTCCCATGTCCATCATTTTCAAGTCTAAAAAGAGAAAATCCTTCTCAATTCTCATCAATGATAAAATTATCAGATCCTTTCTACTTAGAGTATCTTCCACTTTATTTTCTTTCCTAGGATGGTAGTATATTGAGTAGTAATAGTACTTAATTATCTCTAACCATATTTTTTATCACATATTTATCTATTTTTGTGAGAATATATACTTGAGGCTATTATGATCCATATATATTTCACACTTTTCCCCAAAGAGATAATGATGAAAACATTTTAATGTGAATATTACTATAACCAACTCTAGATCTTGTGTTGGTTAGTTTTATTCATGAACTTTCAATTTACTTGAGGAATAGGCTATCACTTTTTCATTCTGTATTAATATAGATCCTAATCCCTTCTTCTAAGAATCCCTGTATACCATGAAAAGTTTCCCACTTATGGGTAGTATAAATATAGGTGTAGTGATAAAAATCTTTTTCAAATCCTTAAATACCTATTCACATTCATTATTCTATAAAAAATTGACCCCCTTTTGAGTTAGATTAGTTAGAGGGTTTGAAAATCATGATAAATTTTTCACAAATTGATGATAGTGCCCTGCTAATCCAAGGAAACTATGGATTTCTTTCACAGTGGTTAGTATTGTCCATCCTTTAATTGCCTGTATTTTTGAAGGGTCCAAAAATATTCCATCTCTTATGATAATTTTACCTAATAATGAGACTTACTTCAACTATAACTAACATTTTATATACTTTTCATAAAACTTCTCCTTTCTTAAGGTTTTTAGTACCATTCTCAGATGTTTCCCATGCTTCTCCTTACTTTTAGAGTATATTATAATATCATCTATAAAGAAAATAAAAAATTTGTTGAGGTAATATCTAAATACTCTATTCAAAAATTCCATAATGATTACTGTAGAATTAGAAAGTCCAAATGGAATTATTATGAACTCATAGTGCCTATACCTTGTACAGAAAGTACTATTTGGGATATCCTCCTTCTTCACCCTTACTTGGTAATACCCCAACTGTAGATCCACCATGGAGAAGTATTGGTCTCCACATAGCTGATTGAACAAGTCATCAATCCATTTTAGAGGATAATTTTTATTTATTATGATCTTTTTGAGATCAAGATAATCAATGAAAAGGCACATTATTCCATCCTCCTTCATGAAGAAAAGGACTGGTGCACCCCAAGGTGAATCACTTGGTCGTATGAACCCTTTATCCTGATTCTCTTGTAGTGGATTCTTCATCTCATCAAGTTATATAACAACCATTCTATATAGAGTCTTGGATATTAGAAAATCACTAGGTATAAGCTCGATTGAAAATTAAACCTCTCAGTTAGGAGGAAGACCAAACAATTCTTTGGGAAACACATCAGTGTATTACCTCATGATAGGCATGTATTCAAGGATGATATTTTCATTATAATCAATAATTTATGACATATACTCTTTATTTTAGGGAAATAATATCCATTCTTTTGATTTTGGTGCTAAAGAAGATTCATCCTCATCCTCCTTACACTTGTACAGAATCAGAGGATGATTTGTGATACAAAGAGTGATTTCCTTATAATATCTATGTAATGAAATCTAATACATACATAGAATTGCATCAAATTCCCCAAAATGGATTATTATAAGGTTTTCTAGTAATTTCATCCCACATATTTTGATAGGGGAGGAGTTCTATACTTAAGATGAAATAATTTCCCCATTTTTTATTTTTACCGGCAACTCTACTTCCATGCTTTGTGGCAGTTTTTGAGTAGTCCTTCTAAACTTATGTGATATAAAGGAATTTATAGAACTAGAATAAAAAAGTATGTTCTATATTCTTGAATTAATAAATAGAATACCTTTCACCACCTCATTATCAAGATCCACCTTAGAAATTGTTATGGAATAAGTTCTCCCTTACTACCTTGGAAGTTATTGGCATTGATTATCTCCAACCACCCCTGTCTTATTACATTGGTTTTCAAAGTTCCCTTGTTCCCTATAGTTTAAATAATGAATGATACAATGAGGATTGACTAGAACATTCCATTCCACCATCATATCAGTGGGATTCTATTATCGACAATCTCTAGTTATATGCCCTTCCTTCCCACACTTAAAGCATTTCCTCATCCCCTTTATTCAATTTATGGGGTTCTTATTTCCACACTTTTGATAAGTGGGATATTAAAATTTCTTACCACCATTATATTTCTCTATCATACCACTAGGATTAAACTCCCCTATCCACTTCTTATCCCCATGATACCCTTTATATTTTCTAATCTCCATTTCAATTTTGAGGGAACACCAAACAATTTCCTTATAACTATTAAAATCCTGGATCACTAGGGATTTTTGTAGACATAGTTTTAGCCCACTAAATAAGTGGTAAACTTTTCATTTTGGGGTAACAAAAAAGATGAATACATATTTTTCAAGTATTGTAAATTTTTCTTCATATGACCCAATGGATTCATTATCTTTTTGCTTAAGGGAAAGGAAATACCTTTGCGTTTTAATTCAAAGAGTGTGGGGAAAATATTTGTTGAAAATATTTTCTGAAATTCCTTCCACCCCATTGCTTCAATCACTTCCTCAGGCTTTTTATTATTGATCAATGTCCACCACTGATTAGATTCTCCCTCTATATTATAAACAACCAGTATGACCTTCTCTTACTTGGAACATTTAAGGACAACGAATATATTCTCAATGGAGTTGATCCATTATTCCATGTTTTAAGGGATTAGATGATCCATTGAAATTTGGAGGCCTTTGTCACATAAAGGTCTCAATTGAAACTTGTTATTTATTAGGTAGATTTGGGTGTTCCTCTTGATTCAGGTTTATATTCAGAACCCGAGTCAACTGAGAGAGTATCGTCATAGGGTTCAAGATTACTACTCCCATTGGGTTCGGAATCTCGTTTGAGAATTCATAACATTTCCCTTCACATTAGTAGTTTACTCAGTTCCTCCCATTTCCATCCATTGGCTAGAATAAAGGAAAAATTAGGGATGAGTACTTTAAAACTTTTAAACACATAAATGGGAATCCAATAAAATTTAACATATCACTTATAAATGGCATGTATTTCCTTTACCTATGAATTTTTAGGCTTCAATCTAAGCTATCCATGATTTATTTTCTAACATAGACTCTTATTGGGATTTTTTCTCTTAATAATGGTTCATAATGAGCTTGTGAATTCACCAAATCATATACCCTAGTATTTTCAAACCAATTATATAACAAAGTTTGTTTTCATGCAATAGTTTCCAATCGATTCTAGCTCAATACGGTGTTTTTAGGTGTTACCCCTAGGTATATCTATGCCAGAGCCACATCCACTTATAGTATCTAGATAGAGATGTATTTTCTTATAAATTACTTACTCTATACTTAAAAAAAATTATAGATGTCTTCTTTTGTTTAGTTTTATACCTAAATCCTTCTCTAATGTTTTCTAATCCTAATCCTAAAAAATAACTAAACTTTTATTTTGATACCAACTATGACAACCCTTGTCTTTATTACACATAAATTCATGATTTATTATACAAGAATACACATAATAAAATCTATAAGATAAATAATCCTAGTTTATTTATGTAATTAGGCACATTACATAACAACTTAAAATATGGGGGGTTACATTGAAATTATTGAAAATTTTATTAACATGATCATAATTTTAAATCGTTCTTAAAACTACATGGAATAACCTGGGGACATACATAAGAAAGAGGTGAGATATAAATCCCAATAAGTGTAATATATTTTATTTTCCATGTATTATTTTTGGATATTAGATGGATTATTTTTGAGACTAGGTGCTGAGACAACGTGCAATTCTGAGGCCCGGTGTGCCCAGAATAAATGTTTGAAATATATTAAATATTTCAAATAGCATGCCCACACAATTTTCCTAAAAAAAGTGGAATAAATTCTAAATGTGTGTTTGGATAAAAAATTCAAGGGAACTATTGAGTTTAGAATGTGAGGCTTACCCTAGATGCAACTTAGCATTAGTCGGTATAGGTTGTTTGTGGGAAAGTAATCACGGGCATGGAAATGAATAAAATAATTAAATAGAATTATTTTATTTAATTTTTTTGATGCAGAAACCATTTAGTCTTTAAAAATAATATTATGATAGAATCCCAGAGTTATCCTCATAAACCTAGAGATGTTGGAGGACCCTTGGAGAGAGCTGTGGAGAATTCTCTCAAGTGATCAATGGTGGAATCGTGGATCGAAAATCGACACACCTCAGATTCGACGGATCTTTCCAACGATGATGAAGACACATTGTTATTTATTAAATATAAAACCAAATCAAGTTAGGGTGTTTGTTTTGATTTTTTTATTCCATGTTCTTGATTTCTATGATGATCGCAGACCAATCAACAAACAAATTGATCCACAGATTGATCTTCATGTGGGATGGGTATGATTGAAGGGTTTTATTGGGATAATTAATTATTTTTATTGATTTCTTCACATTTTTTTATAACGGTGATATATTTAGATTGAAAAAAACATTTATAGAGGTGTGTTACTCAAATATGTTCTTGTGCTTTTCTTCCCCCATTCATTGTTCGTCACAGGCATTCTTTATTTGGACCGCAGCTTGAAAAATCCCAATCAATCGATAGTTGAACACCCGATTCTTAGTGAAATGACCTGATATAGTAGATCTAGGATCATCATGACATGATAGAGGTGTGACGATGGAGACATAGTGGTTTAAAGGATGGAGGATTCCCTATTTTTCATTCTTCATCATTCTTCGATACAAAGTAAATAATGATGTTTTGATCTGTTTTCTAAAATGGATTTGACGTTGGAATGTATTGTTCGAGTGATGGAAAGGCTCAGCCAAGGTAGATCCAAGATTACCAACATGATTGTAGGTTAATTCTAAGGCAGAAGTGGCATGGGAATGCGGGGACGGAAGAACCATGGTTTCTAAAAAAACCCAATCAACACGGCGTGTAATATGAGATACACGACATGTGGGTTCCCCTAAGTGGAGACTAGAGTTTCGGGTAAGAGAAAGGTATCACACGGCACATGGATAGGCCTGCACGGTGTGTGGTCTCTCATGGATGAACTTGGTGTATACCTCAGAGTATACAGACACGGGTTGGTTGAGTACACGAGTTGATTTGTGTACTGACACACAAGGTGGAGTATACGGGTTAGTTACATGGCATGTATACCACTACACAAACATGGCTTGAGACATGGGCTATTCACACGGGAAGGACCTGGGGGGTCAAGGGACATGGCGTGTGACCCCTAATACACACCGTGTACTATTTTATACATGATATAAAACTCTTGTACTCAGTGACTTGGACAAGTTTTGTTAGGGTTTTCCCCCTTATTCTTTCCATGATAGTTAGTATGGAATCATTTCCTACTCCTAGAACTAGGATCCCTTCAGTAGGGATTCCTAGATAGAGTTATTTAAATCCTTATAAGTCTTGGAGTGATATCCTCTATTCATCTTCATTCCCTAGGTGGAGTTCTTGGTATCATTGTGACCAATACTACGTGGGTTTCAATCCCCTACTTAGGAGGTTAATCCGGATTGAGTTTGTTGGTATCACCCCTGGCCTTGGTAGTTATCCTCATCTGTCTATCATATATATTTGGACTATCAACATGTTATTTCTCATTATGAGACCCAATGATCTATACCTATCGAACGAACATCATCTGTGCTATCAAAATCAAGAGTATGTTCTACCAGATGAGTGCTTCATGGATCCTTCAAGCTAGAATCCTAGGGCTGGTATACTATGGTTGTGAATTACCTCTAGGATGTGTGTCTTTTTTGAGTATATATAGATATTCTTATTATATATGTTATATACATATACCTATATAGAGATGAATGTATTTCCTTTGTTGTATACTTTTTGGTTTCGGGGCGTCCTACTGAGTATTGTTATACTCACCCCTGCACAGGATTTTCCTGCATGCGTCGTGTCTTGTGTAGATGATCTAACTTTTGAAAAAGTCCCAGGCGGACCAGGACCCGATGGTTCTTAGTGAAACCGGACATATTGAGGTATGTTTTTGCGGATTTTAGATAATATTCCCTTTAGTTTTAGGTTGGAATTGTGTTTCAAACTCTTTTGGTGGGCTTATATTTGGCCTCATTTACTTTATTTTACATATTGTCATACTTTGGTTATAGGATTTAGATGTATGAATGAATGGTTATTTAGTTTCTTTTAAATTTCAGTATTTTATGATCTTAGAGATGTGTGCATATGTATAGGTACTTAGGATAAGGCCTTCCATGTCAGTGATATGCCTTCTCAACACTAGTCGACATACTCTGGCCTATTGAAGGTGGGCTTAGGGAGTTACAACATAGGCCCCACTAGGATAGGTTGTGATAGAGTGGTATCAGAGGGGTTGGTTCTACTTTAGTATTGGGAGTCTGTAAGATTGGTTTGGGGAAATAGTGTTAAGTGTTTCGATTTCAGCTTTCAGGCTATAGACTCTAGTGTTGGCGCGGTGACCAACGTATCCATACATCTACATCGGGATTCTGATCACCTAATTTTCAACTTGGAACATGAGAAAACTGGTTGTAGGGAAAATAATGGTACATGCATCATATAAGAAGGAGTTTTGGTTTCCATGTCCTTGAGTTAGCTCTCCATATATACTCATTGACCATTGTACATATTGTTTGTTTCAGGATGCCTTCATGATGTATGCTAGCTAGGATTCAGCATGATGATCATGAGGATGATCCCCTTAGTGATGAGGTGTTGATTCAGGGACCAGTTCCCAAGGTGCTACCTCCAAGTGGTGCACCAATCATACCACCACCTATAGAGAAACATGTGGTACCCACAGTACTAGCAAATGAGGTGTGCAGGATGAGTACGCTTCACAAGTTTCAGCGGCAGAGACCCCTCAAGTTTCTAGGTGAGCCTGAACCATAGACAAATGAGGATTTCCTTGAGGTGGTGATGCAAGTTTTTCATCTAGTAAGGATACCAGTAGATCAGATGGTGGTCCTGGTAGTGATCCTTATTTATGGATCATTAGGGAAATGGTGGGGTTTGGTTACTCAACCTTATGATGAGGTGACTCTTTCATGGACAAAGTTTGAGCATCTTTTCATAGAGGATTTATCACCAGCTACACTGAGGGTTGTACGTATTTAGGAGCTTCTACATATCTAGTAGGGTAGCATGAAAGTAGCTGAGTATTCATAGAGGTTTACCAACCTCTCTAGGTACTCAATGGATATGGTTCGAGATCAGTTCTTCAGGGATTGAACCTTCAAGTGAGGTCTGTGTAGAGAAATCCTATCCAGTGTTATCCCTCTATGCATTCCTACCTATGATGGGGTTCTAGAGTGAGCTTTGGTTGTTTAGAGTTTCATGGATGAGAAGATACAGTTGGTGGTTTTCAATAGTGGGAAAGTAGGAGTAGAGACCTCAGTAGTAGGGAGTCGACATCAGTCTCAGGGACCTAGACATGGGAGATGTTTCAGAATGAGGTTCTAGGAAAGAGTATCTACACTTTAGAGCTCACAGGGTGGGTCCGATCAGCTCATAGATAGGTGGTGCTACTCATGTGATGGTAAGGGACATCTCACTCGAGATTGTTCGACCCACCGTACAACTGAAAGAGAAACTGTATACGGGCCACCAAGGTAGAGGCAGTGGTAGGAGCAGGCTGGTTCATAGGGTGAAGAGCATGGAAGAGGAGCTGGGAGAGTAGAAGGAGGTGGTCGATGCTTTGGATTGTTACCACCACCACCCCTAGGTGGTCCATGCCAGGCTTAGGGAGTTGGAAGATAGGGGAGGAGACAACTATAGGCGGTCAAATCTTATGACCCAGAGGCTTTGAGAATGATTTAAGGTATGATCTATGTATTTTATACTTTATCTACAGTACACATAGACACAGGTTATAGTCATTCCTTTCTCTCCACATATCTTTTTTGAGACTTAGAGATTTTGGTTGAACCGTTGACTTGACCCTTATGCTTGGAGACTCCTATTGGAGCAGACTTGGTGATCATGCACTTATACTGATAGTGTGACCTAACTCTTGGTGGTGAGAGTTTTGGTTGGGATCTCTTGGTAGCATCATCAAGGCCTTATGACTTCATTATTGGTATGGATTGATTACATATAGTCTATGCCCAGATTGACTATTTTAGGTGAAGGGTGCGGTATGTCTATGGTGAAAGAATGAGTTTTTATTTTATCGATGAAAAGGAAACCTAGGAAGCACATGATGGGATCATGAATAGGAGGGTGCATCTGATTAATCATCAGTTGGTTAGGCTTACCCTTGGTGCAGTGGATGTTATGATTTTACAATTTCCTATAGTGGTGGAGGAGTATAAGGACGCATTCCTCAAAGATGTTCCACATTTACCTCCCCACCGAGAGATAGACTTCTTCATTGATCTACACCCTGGGATGACATCGATATCTACACCAACATATTAGATGGATCCTGCATAGCTTTATGAGATGAGGGTGTAGTTGGAGGACTTTCATAGAAAGGGATTTGTTCGACCTAGTGTTTCACCCTGGGCAGCCCCAATTTTTTTTCCAAGAAAGAAGACGAGAGCTTGAGGTTGTGTGTGAATTATCATCACTTGAACCATGTGACCATGAATAATAAGTATCCACTACCGAGGATTGATGTCCTATTTGATCAGTTGATAGGGGAATAATGGTTATCGAAGGTTGACCTCAGATCAGGCTATCACCAGTTGTGAGTATGGGATGAGGATATACTGAAGATGAAATTCAGATGTCTTTATGGTCACTATGAGTACTTGGTGATTCCCTTTGGCATGACGAATTCCCCAATAGTGTTCATGGAACTCATGAACTGGATCTTTCAGCCTTACTTAGATTGGTTCTTGGTAGTCTTCATCGATGATATCCCTATGTACTTGACATCCAAGGAGGAGAATGAAAGACACTTAAAGATAGTTCTGAATGTACTAAAAGAGCACCAAATTTATGGAAAGCTCTTAAAGTTCTAGTTCTTGATTTAGGTAGTCCACTTTCAGGGAAAAATTATCTCAGTAGATAGAGTAGTAGTGGAATCGGCCAAGGTTGAGGTAGTGTTAGCTTGATATCCACCCAAGAGTGTGATGGAGGTGTGAAGATTCCTTGGATTGGTAGGATATTACCAGAGATTCATACCTGATTGATCCAGAATATCAGTACCCATGACAGTTTTGACTCAAAAGGGATAACCTTTCATGTGGATAGAGAAGTTTCAGTAGGATTTTTAGCAGTTGAGGTAGAGTTTGACGAGTGGTTCCATCTTGATATTGTTGGAGGAGGGTGTCAAATATGTAGTGTTCTGTGATGCATCAGTAATCTATATTGGTTGTGTTTTGATGAAGAGGCAAGTGGTGATTGCCTATGGTTCACGATAGTTGATACCACATGAGTAGAACTATGTGACCCATGATCTTGAGTTAGCAGTAGTAGTTTTGATTTGAGGATGTGGTGACACTACCTGATAGGAAAGCGGTTTATCGTTTACTCTGATCACATTAGTCTCAAGTATACCTTCTATCAGAAGGATATAAACTTGATACAAAGGTTATGGATATCATTCCTCTAGGACTATGACTTAAAAATTGTCTATACTCTTAGGAAGGAGAACATGGTAGTAGATGATCTCTATAGGAGATATTTTTTATAGTTGATGAACGATGCATCAGATCAGTTGGTCTCATTGCATTTATCCTTCATGGATGGAGATGGTGCAGCTTATCTCCAGTCGATGGTTGTTACCCCTCTACTCTTACATCGAGTTAGGGAGGCACAACTTGGGGATACTGACTGTGAGGACCTACGTGCTCATATATCCATAGGGCATTCTCCTGATGGATATTTTAAAGGTGGGGAGCATGTTGTTCTTTTTAGAGGACACACGATGGTTCTAGTGACGTTATAGGAGGAGGTTATAATAGGGTTTGATACGTCTCTTTTGGTAGTACATCCAAGTGTGGAAAATATGTACCGATACCTTCGATGTCAGTTTTGGTGGCCCGGGATGAAGAAGGGTGTTTTAGAGTTTATCACTTGATGCCTTACTTGTTAGTAAGATAAAGTTAAGCACCAAGTTCCAACGGGTCTAGCTTAACCCCTTGAGGTGCCATAATGTAAGTGGGATGTGATATCCATGGACTTTGTGATAGTCTTACCACGTAAATATAGGGTAAATGATTCCATATAGGTGATCATATACTGACTCACCAATTTAGACCACTTCCTAGCTATACGAGAGCATAGTTCAGTATAGAGTTTATAATGCATCTATATTCAGATGATTGTTCGACTCCATGGAGTTCCATTGACAACTGTCTCTGATCATGATGTTATCTTTACATCCCAGTTTTGGAAGGTATTATAGGAGGTGCTTGGGACTTAGTTACGCTTGAGCACAACATTTCACCCCCAAACTGATGGCTAGATAGAGCAAACCATTCAGGTTCTGGAGGACATGTAGTGAGTTTTCATGTTGTACTTTGGCTATAGTTGGGAGGATCACTTACCACTGGTGGAGTTTTCATACAAAAACATCTACCATTCCACCATCATTATGGTACCATTTGATTTCTTTTACAGGATACCATACAGGTCACCACTTTGCTAGACTGACCCAGGAGAGTCAGCACTCATGGGACCAGAGATGGTACAAGCTACAATGGAGAAGGTGAAGATCATCTAGGAGCAAATGAAGGCTACACAAAGTTTTCATAAGTCTTATTCTAATAGGAGATGGATAAATTTGGAGTTCAAGGAAGGAGACCATGTGTTCCTACAGGTTTTACCTCGACATGGACTATAGATATTTGGCTGGGGTGACAAGCTATCTCTAAGGTTCATTGGACCTTTCCAGATACTATGTATAGATGGTGAGGTGGCATACCACTTAACTCTACCTCCATAGTTAGACTGTGTACACTAAGTCTTCCATGTGTCATAGTTGAGGAGGTACGTGCATGACCCATCACACGTTATTGACTGGGGTGAGCTGGACATTAAGGATGAAGCGAACTTTGCTGAGTAACTGATGGAGATTAAGGACCGAAAAAAGATTATCCTTCATGAGTGATCAATTCATTTAGTTCATTTCTAATGGCATCATGGAAATATCCAGAAGAGCACATGGGATCAGGAGGCTCAAACTCATGCTTAGTACCCACATCTTTTTTAGTAACCCTTTTTTTTTGATTTTTGGGAACATAAAGCCCCAAGGTGGGGAGACTTTAATGTCTCATATTTTCTATGTATTATTTTTTGATATTATATGGATTATTTTCTAGGACAAGAATTAAGATGACGTGCAATTCCAAGGCCTAGAGTACCCGAAATAAATGCTTGAAATATATTAAATATATTAAATAGCACATGCATGCAACTTTCTTGAAAAAGTGAAATAACTTCTAAATGGGTTCCTAGATCAGAAATAAAAAGGCACCATTGAGTTCAGAACATAAGGTTTAACCTAGGCGCGACTTAACATTAGTCATCATAGTTCATTTGTGGGAAAGTAATCACAAACGCAAAAATGAATAAAATAATTAAATAAAATTATTTCATTTCATTTTTTAATGAAACAACCATTTAGTCTTTAAAAATACCATTATGATGGAATCCTAGGGTTAGTCGCATAACCCTGATGACACTAGATGACCCCCAGGGAGAGCTTTAGAGAATTATCTCAAGAGATCGGTGACAGAATTGAAAATCGAAGATCGACACACCTCAGATTTGACAGATCTTTCCAAAGATGACAAAGTCACATCATTATTCATCAATGATAAAAAAATCAAGGTAGGGAATGTTTTCTGATTTTTTTATTCCCCGTTCTTGATTTCAACGATGATCACAAAACAATCAACAAATAGATTGATCCGTAGATCGATCATCTTGTTGGATGTATATGATTGCAGGGTTTTATAGGGAGAATTAATTATATTTATTGATTCATTAACTTGTTGTTATAATAGAGACTAATTGAGATTGACACGAACATCGATTGAGGTACATTCCTCAAATATGTTCTTGTACTTTTCTCCCCTCATTCATCATTCATCGCGGGCATTCTTTGTTTGGCCTGTGGCTCAAAAAATCCCAATCAATTGATCATTGTACACCCGATTAATGGTGCAACGATATGATATAGTATATATGGGATCGAAACAACACAAAAGAGGCATGACGATGGAGATAGAGTGATTAAGATGACCGAGGATGCCTGATTTTGTGTTCTTGGGTGTTCTTTGGCGCACAGTGAAGAATGATGCTTTGATCTGTTTTTTGAATGGATTTGATGCTCAAATCTATTGTTTGAGTGAAAATAAGGCTCAAACGAGATAGATCCATAATTACCGACGCGATTGAAGGCATATTCTAAGGTGGTAGTGTGGGATTATATAGGAGTAAGAATCAGGGTTTTTGAAAAAACCCAATCAACACGACATATAATCTGATATTACACGACATGTGGGTCCCCCTAAGTGGTGGCTAGGGTTTCAGGTAAGATGAAGGTATCACACGATGTGTGGATAGCCCTACATAGTGTGTGGTCCCTCCCATATAAACTCATCATGTACCTCAAAGTACACGAACACGGGTTGGATGAGTACACAGATTGAGCCGTGTACTGACACACAAGGTGGAGTACACATGTTACTTACATAGTGTGTACCCCACTATAGAGACACAACTTGAGACATAGGATGTTCACATGGGTAGGACCCAGGGTCAAGGGACATGGAGTCTGACCCCTAATACATGCCATGTACTCTTTTACAAATGGAATAAAACTCTTACCCTCCATGACTTGGACAAGTTTTGTTAGGTTTCATTCCCCTTATTCTTTCATTGAAGGTTAGCATGGAATAATTTAATAATCCTAGGACTATGATCACTTCAGTAAGAATTTCTGGATAGAGTCATTGGAATCCCTTTGAGAGGTCTGAAGTGAGATTCTCTATTCATTTTTGTTCCCTAGGTGGAGTTCTTAGTATCATCATGATAAACACTATGCATGTTTCGATCCTCTACTTTGCAGGTTAATTCAGATTGAGTTTGTTGGTATCACCCCATGGCCTTGACAGTGATCCTCATTTGTGTATCATATCTCTTTGGACTATCAACGTGTTCTTTCTCATGATGAGACCCAATGAGCAGTACCTCTTGGACAGACATCATCAGTGCTATCAAACTCAGAAGTATGTTCTTCCAGATGAGTGCTTCATAGATCCTTTGTGCCAGATTCCTAGGGATGGTATACTATGGTTATAACATACCTTTAGATTGTGTGTCTTTGTTAAGTATATCTGAATATTATTTTTATATGTATTGTACACATATACCTATTTAGAGATGACTATATTTCCTTCGTTGTATGCTTTATGGTTTTGGGGTTTCCTACTGAGTATTGTTATACTCACCTCTGCATGGGATTTTCCCACACAAGTCGTGTATTGTATAGATGATCAACATTTTTAAAGAGTCCTAGGCGGACCAGGTCCATACAGTGCTTAGTAAGACCAAACAGACCGAGGTGTGTTTCTGCAGCTTTCAGATAGCAGTCCCTTTACTTTCAGGTTGTACTTGTGTTTCAGGATCTTGTGGTGGGCTGTTATTTGGCCCTATTTACTTTCTTTTACTTCCTATCATACTCTGGTTATGGGATTTAGATGTATTCATGCATGGTTGTTTAGTTGTTTTTACATTTCAGCATTGTATGTGATTAGAGATGTGTGTGTGTATAAATGTACTTAGGTTAATGCCTACCATGTTCGTGATATGCCTTCTCAGTGCTAGTTGCTAGCCCCTGGCCTATTGGAGATAGGATTGGGGAGTTATAGTATGTGCTCCACTGGGACGGGTTGTGATTGTAAGGGAATAAAAAATGCATAACATAAAGAAAGTATTACATGTTAGACAGTATGAATTTCAATGGGACATAAAAGTGGCGAGAATCATAAATATGAATAATGAGGCATGATATAACATGATAACATAAAGGAAACATGGGAATGTTCTAGCAATATTAAACAAGACATCATAAAAATAGGTCAAGGCTAACCATTAAGACATAATATCATGGTGGAAAAAGTCCCATAATGGATTAGGTTCACTCTCTAATCCCATACACAATGAATCATGATGATAAAACATTACCCAATACATTAGAGCACTATATAATTTCGGGCACACCCATCGCTTTCATATCATGTACATGCATAAGTGTGCCACATGAATCATACAACATAAGGATGTATTTCATCAATTTTAACCCCATGATCATGGAGTGTGGGTTACATATATAGAATTACCCAATAAATTAAGTATATGTACATATATGTGAATACACTTGAGTGTAAATGGATTTTGATATTCATGATGCAATTGTTTGGCATGAAAAATCGCAGTGAAATTTCAGCAGTATAACAATAGTACTTAAAGATTCATAAAATGGTTTAATGAGAGTGAAAGGGGTATCACATCAGTTGGATATAAAAATTTCAGTAAGAGGTATATGTAAAATCATATCCCTAAATTATTAATTTGAAAAAAAATTCATTACATAAATAAGGCACTTTAATAAAGAGGAGAAAGAGAGGATCCCTTACTAAATTTCAGCATAGTGACAGCTTAGGTAAATTCTATAATGAGGGGGGATAAATGATATCTCATTTTTAGGAAATAAATTGGAAATTATAGGTGTATTTATAAATTTATGACAACATAACCAATTGATATTAAAAATGTTAATTACAAAGAAGGTGCTTGAATGGAAAAAAAGAGGGGGAAGTACCTTATATTGAGAGGGTGATTCCAAAAGCTTGGGAGGAGATTCTTGAGATCTTGGGGTCACCTTGGGAGGACACTAGAGATGGGAGAGAATATTAAGGACATTATACAAGTTTTTTTAGTGAATATTAATGATATATTATTTGGGTTTATATAGGAAAAGAGAGGGGAGTTCTTTATTATTTCCCAAACATAGGTTTTGGAATCTATATAATAAAGTAATCAAAACCATAAAACTTACCATGATTTTTTACATGGTTTCTACCAAATAGGAGCAGTGTTATTTATTTTATAATTACAAGGTCTTAAATCAATAAAATATTACCCTTGGTGATGTGGAAGTAAGTCATGTTTATAAAGAATTCATTTTAAAAATTTAAAATATAATATAGGTTTTGGAGGATTAATAAAGACTATATAAAATTAATAAAATAAACTAAAAATATATATTTTAAAGGGTAAACATATAATTGATATTGGTTACCATTTATAAAAATTATTACATCACTTTTGGATCATTATGATATCATAATACACACCGTATATTTATACCGTATTTAATTTTTACGTGAAAATTCAGCTGTCTCAAAAAACCATGAAAAATTGATTGTTGGATAATTTCGACATGATGATTCAAAAAATAATATTTATTTTATCCAAATAATTATCTAGTTTTTTTTTTAAAATTTCACTTTTAAAATAAGAATTTACATTTAGTGTGAAATACTGGTTTTTTACAATAACATTTTTCAAACTATTATAAAAAATTACATTTGACTTTACAAAAATTATTTTATTATATTATTTTATTAAAATATAATTTATTTTTAAAATTCATATATTCATCAAAAAGGAATGTATTAATTGAAATTAAATATTACATAGAAATACAATTTGTGTTTTATCGTATCAAAATCAAGATCATTTATAAAGTAAAAAAATAAGAAGTAAATGTATTCATTATTCTATAAAATATACATATTCACAGTATTAGGGTCTTGATACATATCTATTTATTACAACAAAAAAATTCCTAAGGGTAAGTTGTGTTATGGTAGGATTTTCATGGGGTGGTTAGGCATACATGGTTTGGATTGTGATCTCGATGAGTTTGAACTTATCCTGTAAGCAATTTCACTCATGGTTTAGTTGTTGGATATTGGATTAGTATTGGTTAAGGGAAAATACCAATGATGCTATCTCCCTCAAAAGATCTAATAAATGGAATTTATAGGGTATGATCCTACTAGTTGAGGCTTTTGATTTTTTTTTATGTGTCAATTGGATTTATCATAACCTTATATTTATACTAATTATATGATCATTGTTCAATAACTATTTTATAAATGGTTATGATGATTAATGGTCTTTTTAAATATGATAGTATATAATAAAACCAAATAATTTATTGTATCTTCTATAACCATAATAGGGAATTCAATTCAATCACAAGGGAATTATATTTATAAAAGTTTGGGTCATTACAGGCATTAAACTTCAAATACCAACATCCTCAACACATGATGTTAAAATGTATAATCACACCATGTACACCCAAGATTCCTCATATGAAAAATATGAGATGAAAAAAACTAACATCTTCAACACACGATGTTAAATTGTAAACCTTACCCCGCATAAAACCGAGATGCCTCATATGAAAAGTATGGGATGACCAAACTAACATCCTTAGCTCATGAAATTAACTATAGTATTACCCTATGAAATGAACATAAGATGCATCATATGAAAAATATGAGATGAACAAAAACCAACTTCTTGCACACAATGTTAAACTGTAATCCTTACCCCATATAAAATTGGGATGCCTCATATGAAAAGTATGGTATGACCAAACCAATTTCCTCAGTGCACAAAATTAAACTTCAATATTACCCTAGGCAATGAACATAGGATGTTTCATGTAACTAATATAAAATGATTCAATGTCTTCATTAGAGAGGACACCACCCCTCCAGTGTCAGTCTTCTATCTCACTGCATTATAGAACTACGTACAGATTGATTCTCATTCCCATGGGATACATAGAAATGATCAGATATTATATCCTAGGTCCATCCCTACCATCAACTCATTTAACCCCCTTTTCAAATTATCTTGATCCTCACCTACCAGCATGTTCATACAGTGCATTTGAGTGCATGTCAGAATAACCCCCAAGGCACTAAAACATTCCCTCTAGGGTATTCCACACTCCCACTTTTACGCTTCACAATTTCTTTGATTTGGATAATCATCATCCTCTAAATATTAATGGGATCCCTGATGGAAATGGTACCTAGAAAAATTGGATTTCCTACTATCCTGAGTGCACTCCTTGAAGGATCCTCAGTAATAGATAATAACTTCTATGTTTTGAACTCAATCAATGGTTGATACCACATTTGTTCGCCCCATCCTTGACTAATGAAAGTGTAGAACCTATTTTTCAAACATGATCAATAGTTATTCCTCACCCATTGGTCATTCCTTTTTTACTATCCAGGTATTGAAATTCATGATCTAATATCATGGGACTTCCTTAAGTTGGTCACTTTTTCCCATTGTTATGTTCTACCCTACAAATAATAGGGACTTTATACCACTCCTTGTTTCTCATATCGAGCATGGATCGTGTGGGATTCGAAGTTGGGATGAAGTTTTCATTAAGAAAGGGTGAGACACATAGGTCCACCATTGTTTTGAACACCACAACCTTAAAATTGGAGCCCAATTCTAAGCATCATGACTTTAAATTGTGTGCAAGTCACCCTGGGAACGTGTCATGTGGTTCCAAGCCTCCTTATCCCTCAATTCGTGTTTCCGCTCTACTATGTTACACATGTTCCTTTGGGGAATTCACCCTTCGATCCAAACTCTACAAACTTAAAATAGGAACCCAGGTCCAAGTATTATGGATTTAAACTATGTGAAAGTTTTCCTAGAAATGTTTTGTGTGGTAGGTACTCCAAGGATCCTCATTCATGTTAGGTCACCTCTCCCACATGCCACTAGCATTCCTTTGAGTCATGAAACCATGGTTTAATATTCATGACTTAAACTATGTGTGACTCACAACTAGATTATTTTTCTTGGTGAATGGACTCCTAGGAACACCATTATCATCAGTTTTGAACCCTACAATATCATAAGAATTTTTTTGTAGAAACCCCATTCAGGTCAAAACATTATGACCTTAACCTATTTTCAGCACAATGGTCCAAGTATCATGACCTTAAACGACTTACAACTTCTTCGTATGACCATTATAACCTTAAACTACCAAATAAAAGAGGAAAAAACATACTTCAGGTTGAAAAACTATAGGGGAAACATAAGTAAGAGTCATACTCCCCCCATCATGTCACTCCCATGACTTGAGAAAAAATAAGGGGATTAAAAGAAATAGGTACAATTCCACAGGGGACCCATTATGGACCCTAAAAAAAAACTCGCTGTGCTCACTGGATCCATCAGTTCAGAAAAAAGTTAGAGCCAAATATTAAGCTCCCTTCATCTCATGAGCTCCTCTAGGAGGTATCCTATCATGTTACCCTCTTACACTCCCCGTCACCTTGGTTAGGTGGGTGTTATTAACTTTGGTTAACACGTCCTAGACACAAGGTGCTAAATTGTGATATGAACATCCTAATCACATGAAATTAAACTATATGACACATTTTTCTCACCGTATGATGTTAAAATTCAGGTAAATTTTCCTCACCATATGACATTAAAGTGCTTTTCTATTATCCTCATTGCATGATGTGAAAATGTGAAGCATCTTAGGCCCTCATATGAGAATACCCTTTCCCCCTTCGATAATGATCACCTAACACACCATTCAAGTTCTTCAGTCACTTGGAATCCAAGATGACCCCCCTTGGAAGATGAGTCTAACCTTTTTTCAGTCTAATATGCCTAACCAATGTTCTCAAAGCCACAATGGAATAATACTGAGGTTTGAACTCCATCCAAATATTCCCCTAATTCATTATCATGATTCACACCTCCCTTGACTTGGATCCCTATAATCTTCCATGACTGAATGGGATCCCCTAACAGCAATAGTGCTTGTCCACAATGGCTCACCTACCATCTTAGGTATGTGATCTGAAGGATTTTTTATGACATTTTGAGATAGATCCCATGTTTCGAACATGGTGAATGGTCGACCCTCAATTTTTTGTCTCCATCCTTGGAAAAAATAATGGATTCCATGTTTCAAATATTTCTAGTAGTTATCCTCCATCATCACTCCACCCACCTTTATGTTCTAGATCCTAGGAATCTCAATTCATGAGCTTCATAACTCCCCCCTTTTCTAGGTAGAATTAAAAACCCCTGAAATTACCCCATTTGTGCAACTGCATGCATTGATAAAGAAAGTCAGCTGTGCAGAGAGTCCAAATTTCCTACAAAAATTTTCTCAACCAGGACACTCTTAGTGGTTAATAAAAATGTTCATACCTTGAGTGTTTGAAAATTGTCTAACACTCTCATATAAATGATCAATCTCATGGTCGTCCCTTATTTCTCACACCGAGCACGACTCACATGGGATTAGGTAATAATTGTTTATTGTCTCATTAATGTGATTGAAGTGTGGTGGTGAAGTGTGTAAAAGAGAAAATGTTTATGCATATGAGGAATTTAAAATGAATAAAATTCAAAATTTTGTGAGGTTCATCCACACACCAGAGCCTTTATTTTGTTCTAGAAAAAATAATTCTCCCTATGGATCTACATCAAAAATTGAGCACTCCATCCCAGCCATGCTATGGTGTGTGACATCTAGAACCTAATACAACCTAATGAGCTCTAAATCTTCCTCCCCAGCCATAAGATAAATATCATTGACCCTAATTCACACTTGGACCTTCTCTGATTGTCACTTAGATATCTAATATGCCGCCACTTCTGCTCAAACCTTGACAGCCGCTAGTTGGTCTCTTAAATGGATGATGATATCCTATTGGGCATTAATGATGGACATGTGCTCGTTTACTTTATCTTCTAGTTGTAGAAGTTACCAATTGGATGCCTGTAGATTCTTGGTGCCATCAGTTTTCTCTGAGTGTCAAGCGATGTCAAAATTTTGACTTTATGCAAGCATCCACTCAGTGAGATAATCATGGACTAGATCATAGAGAGCATGAGTTTCCACCACTATGCTACCCAAGTTTTACAGCTAGTGGAAAAGGGACCCTATAAAACTCACTATATGTGACTCTAGAGTGTGGGTAATAAAGTTCCAAACACTCCTCCATGCCCTACACTGGACGATGTGCTTCTTCTCAACAATGTCAGATCTAAAATCTTCTAATTCCTTGGGTGGCATAGGTTCATACTTTGATAAGTACATAAGAATAGTGATGGTTGGGTCTTCCTATGAGATCATCTTTGATGGGTTAGGATCCAAGTTGAGAGGGAGTCCATTTTCATTCGAATCTTCATTAGAAACACCATTTCCACCAACCTCGAGCTCTGCCTCCCTAGAAATTGAAGGACCCTTGAACACCCTGAGAGGGGAGGGGTGAATCAGGGTTTCAACTTTTTCTTTTTGAAGTTTTTGATCTTATTCCAACGTTGGTAGAAACTTGTTAAATTTTTTAGTCAAAAGAAATTAAGGAGATGAAACAACACTTTTAATTGGTTCACCGCAAAGAGCTACGTCCAAGGAGCATACGCCGACATTGTGTCGGTCGTACCTAAATCCACTAATCTTCACTAGTTTATGGATTACAAGGTTTGATCACATTTACTCTATTATAGGAACACTACCTTTACAATGGTCTAGGGATAGCTCACTACATCCCTCAGATCACTTTCGTCGACTCCCCCTAGATCACTGCCTTGAGATAAGTCTAACTCAGTTTATCGACTTGAAGGTCACTTCAATAGATTTGAATTGAGGTATTTGCCTCTGTTCAACACGAGACACTGCTTGTATCAAAGTCCTGAATTGATTCACTTGAAAGCACTGATCACACAAACCGGATATTCAAAATCTTTTCAGAAGCATAACAACACACTTGCGTGAAATACCTCAACTTGTATGCAAGATTTGGGAATTGTAGTGAAATATGACTTTCACGCAATACCTACTTTCCACACAACCCTTATATTTCATGAAACTACACTGAAGGGTTTACTTGTTCTTTTCAGACTAAAGGAACACCTTACGCGCAAGATTAACTCTCTGTAATTCTTTCGTGCACAAATCTCTCGCACATTAGAGCAGCCATATTTTCGTTGGAAAATTATTAATTCCTCCATGGGGGTAGTCACCTATTTATAGACTTCTATGACCCTGTGCACAAGTTTCCAACGCATCTTTGTCAGTGCACACAAGATTCTTCCTGAGCGCGCAAAACCCCTTTTGACATCGCATTGGGTGCGCGTAAGATTATTCTGTGCAACCTCATCTTTCACGCACATTTAAGACTTACATGAACCTTTTTCCTTTTCCATATTTTGATGCACTGATCCCAAATTAATAATTTCATGTAATTTTCTAAACACCCTTAAATCTTGCGTGCAACTCCCTTTTCTAAAAAAATACTTTTATCCATATTCCAATTTTTGGACCCAAAAATTTGGTAAACACTGGGAAACGATGCCACCTTCAATGCTGTTGCACGCCTGAACTATATAATCCCTTTCCTAGAAAACATCCTAAACTTCTAATGAGGATTGAAAAAAAACACAAACCATACTCCATTTTCAGCATAGAACAACCATGGTTCCAACAATATACCCCTTTGGGTTTGTTGGAAATCTCTAGATAAATTAAATAGAGCACCAACAACTATCAAAACCTGATATGCAAGAATCAACTCAGCCAACACTCTAAGTCTACGTGAGCAATGCTCGGTGTAGAAAACAAGAGGGGAATCTTGAATTGGGTTCTCGTGTTTTGGAATTCTTAAAGACATCCAATATATTCTCTTACTGTGTCACTCACTTACTATGTCACAGAAGAATTACATGTCCTAAATTTATTCCTTCTCCACCTAACACTGAATTCTCATTGTGTCACAGAAGCATTACATGTCATGAATTTATTCATTATCATCCTAACACTGAATTCTCATCGTGTCACAGAAGCATTACATGTCTTGAATTTATTCCTTCTTATTCCTTCTCCCCCATTGGAAATAAACCCAAAGAATAGTATTAGTTCATTGTTCATCTCAAAACACACTCCCCCTGAATATTATCTCCCCCATAAACCTGCATCACTCCCACAAACAGATTAAAAACATTTAACATAACTGGGGATAGGGAAAAAATCATAGCCTCCTCATGAACTAGGAGGTGGCTGAACACCGAGGTTCAACCGATGTTTCTCAAACACAGTCATTGACAATGGCTTGGTCATTATGTTAGCCACTTGCTCATCTGTTCCCACATGATCCATGTTGATCATGCCTTGTTCAATGTTTTACTTGATGAAGTGATATCCGATTTCAATATTTTTTATAAGATAACGCTGAATAAGATTCTTTATAAGATCAATTACACTCTTGTTATAACAGTAAATCACCATCGATTGTTTTACATTAGCACCTATGTTAGTTAGTTGTTGCTTAATCCAGAGTAACTGAGTACATGCCTTTGTAGTAGATATATATTCAGCTTCAGTAGTACTAAGAGAAGTACTCTCCAGTTTCCTTCTCAACCATCCCACACATTTATTTCCAATATAGAATGCTCCACCATTGGTGGATTTTCTGTCCAATATATCCCCATCCCAGTCAGCATCCGAAAATGAAGATAATTCATTACATTTTTCTACAGAAAATAATAAGACATAATTTTGGGTACCTTGAATGTACCTCATGATTCATTTAATTGATTTCATATGTTCTTCCTTTAGGTTACTTTGAAAGCAGGCTGCTAAACATGTTGTAAAGACAATATTTGACCATGTCGCTGTCAGGTACAATAAGCTTCCAATGATTATCCTATACATTGTGGGATCTATAGACATCCCATCCTCATGATTTCTGAGTTTTGTTTTGACCGAAATCAGAGTCCCCATTGGTTTGGAATCTTGCATATTAAATTTATTCAACAGCTCTTTTGTATAATTTTCTTGAGAAACGAAAGTGTAATCCTTCTTTTGAATCAACTTCATCCCTAAGAAGTATGTGAGTTCACTAATCATAGACATTTCAAATTCCAAATTCATGTGATTATCAAATTCTTCAACTAAAGCCTACTTTCTAACACCAAAGATAATATCATCCACATAAACTATCACCATAAACTGATATTTCTGAGAATTATTCACATAGATGTTGTGATCTACTCCTCCTCTTTTGAATTCCAGCTTCTTGAGATAAGAATCTAGACAGGAATACCATGCTCGCGGTGCCTGATTTAAACCATAGAGGGCCTTCTTTAGTTTGAAAACCTTCATTTCATCATTACCAATAAATAATACCATGGTTTTTTCAATGTATACTTCTTCTTACAAGACCCCATTTAAGAATGCTGTCTTGACGTCCATTTGATACCCTTTATATTCTCTTTGGATTTCCATGGAAAGAAACAACCTTATTGACTCTAGTCTTTCTAGTGGAGAAAATGTATCCTCAACATCAATGAATTCATTTTGTGAATATCCTTTACAGACCAAACATGCCTTATTTCTGATCACATTTCCATGCTCATCAAAATTTTTCTGGAAAATCCACTTTGTATCAATCACATTGTGAACTTCAGGTCTCTTGAAAAGATCCCAAGTCTAATTTTTGTCAATCTGATATAAATCTTCATTCATTTATTTCACCCAAGACTCATAATTTAAAGCATATTCAAATGAGGATGGTTCCACAGTAGATAGAAATGAAGATTGTGCATTATTCCTCATTCTTCTTATCTGCATAGGTGCATTCCGATCCTTGATAATGTTGGACTGATCAATCTCCGCCCTTTGATTTCTCCTTTAAGATTCAACCGAATTATCTCCATCTATGGTTTCCTCTTTAGATTCTTCTTCTGATTCAACATCATGATGTGGCTCCGAAAAATTTTGTACACCTTTCTCTATTTCTGTATTTTCATTTTCTCCATGTTCACTTTCTTCCTTATCTTCTATCACATTAGAATATGAATTCCTCAAAGCATTTTTAGTTTTCTCTCCAATGATATTAACATCATTTATTTCCATAATCCTTCCTAGGTGCTTGTTGAAACACTTGTAGGATTTTCTATTCATTGAGTATCCAAGGAAAATTCCTTCGTCTTCATTGTCACCATACTTCCCTTGATCTCCTTATTTGTTTCTAATGAAACATTTACTTCCAAAAACACAAAAGTATTTCAAAGAGGGATTCCTTCCATGACACAATTCATATGGTGTCTTTGTCTCACCCATATAAAGCCCTGTAAAATTTTGAATATAAAATGTGTCTTGAAAGACCTCTTTCCAGTAATGTCAAGGAATACAACTCTCAATCAACATAGTTCTTTCCATGTTGTTCACCTACCGATTTCTGCGCTCAACAAATCCATTTTTCTATGGAGTTCTCATAGCAGCTACCTCATATTTTATCCCATGATTCTCCAAGTAATTTTCAAATTCAATGGACATGTATTACCCTCCATTGTTAGATCACAACACTTTGATTGTTCATCCAGTATCATTCTCGGCGATTCAAAGATTTGTTTTCATGCAGTCAAGAACTTGTTGTTTCCTATGTATAACCATTACATATGACATTATACTATAATCATCTATAAAAAGGATTAAGTACCTTCCTCCATGAGTTCTAGAAAAATTTATTGGTCCACACACATTTGTATGAATGAGATCAAGAAGATGAGATTCCCTTTTCTTCTTTGGACGATATGAACTGCATACCAGCTTCCCCTGAATGCATGCATCACAAGACTTTTCATGTTCACACTTCAGGGTGGGAATATCTATGACAATATTCAGTGTTTATATATTCTCCATGTATTTTTGATTGATGTTCCCCGGTCTCTAATGACATAGGTTATTTTCTTCTTCAATAGTCATGTAGAAAATGTTTTCTTTACTATCAACCTGATACAAGTTTCCTTCTGTTCTGCATCATTTCATAAGTGAATTTTTTGTCTTTCCCTTGATAGTGAAACCTATCTAATTGAATGTAACTATAAGTCCCGAGTCACGGAGTTGACTCACGGTAAGGATATTATGATGTAGTCCATACACATAAAGGACTTTAGTTTTCTTTATCTCTCCATTATCTAATTTATTACTTCTACTTCCTTTGATTTTCAGAGATCCATCATTACCAAACCGTACTATTCCATCAACCCTCCTCTTGAAATTCATTAACAAGTCTGCATTACCTTTCATATGAGACGAACAACCGCTATCAAGAATCCAGGTGCTATTTATTTTCGTAGCTTTGAGGTCTACCTCTGCAAGGTTGGATTTCTCAAATTTCTTCTTTTCTTTCCATGAGATATTCGATTGGGTATAGGGCTCTGATAGCCTTTCAATTCTCTCTTCCATGTACATGGGTTCTTCATAGTCAAAATATTATTCCAAAGGAGAAAAAATATTTTAAAGAGAAACACTAACTTGTTGATGAGCTTTGACTTGTCTCAGACTTCGGTATGAGGTGTCCATATCACTCTTCCACCTACAATAAATGGATTTATGGACAAAGAAAAAAAACAATATCCATAGAAATTGTTTCTTCTGTAAGTAGTAGGATATGAATTTTTTCTCCTCTGTTTAACTCCTAGATCTTCCCCATTTAGATATCTCCTTGTATCTTCTCAATATGACATAGTATGACCTATATATCCACAGAACCGACACTTCATGAGAGGAAATGTCTTATCACTTATATTTTTCCTCATGCTTTCTTCCTTGGGAAAAATGTTTGACTGCCTATTATTCGTGGAAGCTTGAGGATAGTCTTTTGTTATCCTTTCAGTTTGATTTAAGGGCCACTTTTCCGCACTTCTGGTGATTTTACAACATGATCAACTTTCATCTTGCCTTTATTCCAGTCCACTTTATTTGTAGGATTTGATGTTTCAGCATCACAACCAATTCCACTGTTTCCCATGCGTGCGGGTAGCTAATCACTCAAAATATTTTCAAATCCATCATAACCTCATTTCTCTCCCTCTAGTAGCTCAGCATCTAAGAACCTACCAAATTGTATTTTCTTATTTGCTTCTTTTGAACTTGATTCACTTTTTAGCACACTCTTAAGAGTGACAACTTCTTCTTCAAGTACCCCAACAGTTTTGGAATTCTCTTCCAGTCTCGAGGTAAGGTCATTAATGAACTTTTTATGTTCTTAGATTATGAGCTTTAGTTCCACTATATCATCTGTCCTTTCAAGGATTGATGGCCATACTTTCACCAGTTTTTCTAGTTTTTCAATTTTAGATTCAAGATGATCAATATATTCTGATGATTCTTCTACTATTTCTTTCCACTTATTGCATCTCTTACACTCATTATCAAGATTACCAAAATATTACTTAATTTTTAACTTGGGATCGACATTAGTTTTCAATTTTTTATCTCTAGATTTATCTATCGATGGTTCTTAATTTTCAATGGTATCCATCATGGAGGCATGGTTTCCAATTTTAAATTCTGGTTCTTCTTCTTCATAGAATTAATTATCATCATCTTCCTCTTCATAGAAAAAACTCTTCTTTTGTACTTTCTTTCTAGATTTTAAGTCTAACTTTTTGAAAAACCTTTTACGAGGCTTCTCAATGTGTTCACCTTCACTTTCTTCATCTTAGATCTTTGTTGATCACTGGGAGGAAATGTGTCCAACTTTTCCACAATGAAAGTAATCTAGAGGTAACTTCCCTTCAAATTTCCCTTTTCCCTTCTGGAACTTCATGGAAGTGAGATAAATAATTTAATTTTTTTCATCATCTTTACCACTAATATCTTTTGAGATTTTCAATTTTTCCATGGCTTTGAATGCCATTTCCTTGCTCACTCGCATCGTAGCATCTTCTGGCTTGACTCTCATTTCATATGCCACCAGGATGCATCTTTAGATCATCAAACCTATTGTGAAGGAATTGTAGTTTCACCTCCTTTACTTTGTTATCTCCTTCATAAATATTTTCAAGTTTATCCCACATGGAATTTGCTGAGGTGAACCTCATTACCTTTAGAAAGATCTGATCATAAAGGGCTGCGGTAAGAATATTCTACACTTTAGCATTTGCGTTAAGAATTTTCCTATCTGCATCAGTCATAGCCAGCCCTGTTGGATCAGTGACATGTATTCCTTGCACAATAGAAAATAGGACTTCCATTATAAGATATATTAGATGAGATATCATTCTATTCCTCCTGATCAGAAAATTAATTCCATCAAAGAGGGGGACTCCCCTAACATTGGCTGAATTCTCCATGATAGTATAAGACAAATCAAACACTAGAAACCTCCCTCTGATACCACTTGAAGGACCCCAAAACACCCTAAGAGGGGAGGGATGAATTAGGGTGTCAAATTTTTCTTTTTTAAAGTTGTGGATCTTGTTTCCACATTGGTAGAAACTTGTTAAATCTATTAGTCAAAAGAAATTAAGGAGATGACACAACACTTTTACTTGGTTCACCGCAAAGGGATACATCTAAGGAGCATACGCCGACAGTGTGTCGGTCGTACCTAAATCCAATAATCTTCACTAGTTTATAGATTATAAGGTTCATTCACAATCACTCTGTGTCAGGAACACTACCTTTACAATGGTTTAGGGACAGCTCACTACGTCCCTTAGATCAGTTCCGTTGACTACCCCTATCTCACTACCTTGAGAGAAGTATAACTCAATTTATTGACTTGAAGGTCGCTTAAATATATTTTCATTGAAGTATTTGTCTTTTTTCAGCATGAGACAATTCTTTCATCGAAGTCCTGAATTGATACACTTGAAAGCACTGATCACACAAATCGGATATTCAAAATCCTATCAGAAGCATAACACCACACTTGCGTGCAATACCTCAACTCGGGTGTAAGATTTGGGAATTGTCACAAAAGATGAATTTTTTGCAATCCCTACTTTCCACGTAACCCTTATCTTTTGTGTAACTACACCGAAGGGTTCACTTGGTCTTTTTAGAATAAAGTAACACCTTGCGCGCAAGATTAACTCTCTGTAATTCTTTCATGTGCAAATCTTTCCGACATGAGAGCAACTGGATTTTCGTTGGAAAATTATTAAGTCATCCATGGGGGTAGATGCCTATTTATAGACTTTGATGACCCTACATGCAAGTTTTCAACGCATTTTTATCAGTGCATTAAAGATTATTTATAAGCATGCAAAACCCCTTTTGACATCGCATTGGGCACGTAAGATTCTTCCACACAACCTCATATTTCCTAAAAATTTAAGACTTGCGTGATCTTTTTTCCTTTTCCATATTTTGATGCATTGATCCCAAATTAATCCTTGCATGCAAGTTTCTAAACACCCTTCAATATTTCGCACAACTACCTTTTCTAAAAAACACTTTTCTCCATATTCTAATTTTTGTACCAATTTTTTTTGGAAAACACTGGGAAATAACACCACCTTTAACACTATTGTATGACTGAACTGTATGATCCCTTTCCTAGAAAACTTTCTGAACTTCTAATGAGGATTGAAAACAAACAAAAATCATACTCCATTTTCTGCATAGAATGACCATGGTTCCAACAGATATATCACCTATGTTTGTGATAGGTTTCCCTTCCAGGATTAAGATCAGATCATCTTGAATGACCATATCCCTAAGATTTGGCTCAACTGTTGGGGTGGGTGGGTTCCCCAACCATATACATTTTCTTGGAACACACCCTCTCAAGAACTGTTTAAAAAAATCATTCTAGTTAGTTTGACCAGTGATGACAGATTAGGAAAATGTAGCTCACTTAAGGGTGAAAGACTTATAGAGGGAAAGAGTTTGGGTGAAGTCTACCCCAGAGTTTCAAAAGGGAATTCCACCACCAGAGATCCATTGAAACCAGTTGGAACCTCAACATCTAGCATCTAACCCCTTAATACTAGATGGATGAGATATATATAAAATAAACATGTTGATCCAATATACACAAAAATATCCATGCAAGTTTGGAGAGGAACAAGATGATTGAGTTTTAGTATTACCCTAAGGCATGGGGATCTCAATGATAAGTCACCCTAGATAGTTTTCCTCACTAGTGGTATACACCATCATCAAAATTCCAAGGCAAAGTCCCCAATACATGACTCAGAGGACCGAGGGCTCCAAAAAAACCCTTCCAAACTCCTTATCAGAACCTCCCTTTGAATCAGCCTAAGGCACATAATCTAAGGTGTTCCTGCCAGTACCCATTGAGGCACCCTCATTCCCTTCAACTAAGTCCCCTTTACCCTACTCGATGGCTCTTGTATAAAAGAAAATCTAGGTTTAGAACCTTTAAAAGAAAAAATAGATATAGAGGAAGGGTCATAAGAGACAAAAAAGTTAAAAAACTAAGCTTACCTTGCTAAAAAGAATCTCTATGAAGTCATAACCCTCATGGGTGACCTATTTTCTATCTTAGGGAGTTTCCTAATCAGTGAAATATTTATATGATTCCTCTTCACTGGTGCCTTGTGTATCAATATTGAGGTTTGAATCCTTCTAGGTTGATTCTTCAGCAGATGCTGTCCCCTCAGGATCATCACTGATCATCACACATACCTGAACAGTGTCAAGATTTCCTCCCCCATGTTGGTGCTCAAAGACACCCATATCCACCAGGTATGAAAATATATCATGGAAGTTCAAATTGGAAATGATTGTGTCAATCCCAACCTTTGGAAAATAAATCCTGTCCTGGGTAAGCCTTTGAAATAACTATTCCACCATCAGATTCAGTCATAGTATTCCCCAGACCACCCATAGTGTGGGAAAGAAAGCATTGACATCTGGATATAATAGATACCACAACTTCTTTACTAGGGTCTCCCTAGTTATACTGGTCCCATCCTGAGATCTTTCCACCTTCTATCATAGTCACTTCTGATGGAGTCCCACCCCTTCAATAGGTCGGGGTGTAATAGAGCCTTGAGATTCCCATACTGAAGCCTCGGTTGGAGCCCTTGATGCTTGGATGGTACTTTCAAAAGAAGCCTATTTGCCTCCCTACTACTCCTATTCCTCTCTTAATGGTTCAACCCTCCTCATATGTTGACATCATATTATTCCTAGATATGATGTTATATAATTACCAATATAATTCTAAGAGAGACCATCATTAACATTAGTGGGTGGTGACATGATGATCTCCCCCGTGCCTTCACCCATGAACATCCACTATAACCGATGCAGGATACAAGATAAATTTCCTTGAAGATCCTCATATAGACTCACTTAATTGGTTTCTATATGGATTTGAACTATTGGGTCAATCGATATGGAGTATATGGTTCAAAATAAGTGTTACCATCTATTCTTATGACCAACACACTGCCTTAGAAGGTCATAATATACTCCAATTACTCCAACATCCCCTAAAAATTATAAAACATCTCTCTGGATGGAGTGAGAATGGGTGAAAGTTGAAGTTTACAGTGTTTCTAATACCGACCATAACCCCAAATTCATTAAGGTTCACCGATCGAACCCCAAAAATGTTGAGGAGTGAGGGATATAGTCCAACATTTGGACGGGTAATGATGTTTGGAAATTCCTAACCCCCAAAATGTGTTCCAATCAACCCATTAAAAAATTATAATGGACCATAGATCCACCTAGGTATGTTTCCTCTCACTACATGGACCAACTTACTGTAGAGAAAAGATAGTTATGGTACTTCCAGGTTCACTTAATTGATGGATTCCATAATCACTTCCATCACAAGTGTCCCAGAATGCAATCCCATGCATGCATCCCTCAATATAAGCATACAACCACTAATTAAGGTGGTAAAAATGTGGTATAATGAATCAATGAATAATAGGTTCATTCATACTATAGACCCACTCTTGGTAGCACCCTTACTTAAGGATCAACCAATAGGATCCCATTTTCCTCCTCTGTTGTGCCACTGGATATTGTTTTGGATGACCTGGAATCTTTGCAGCTGGAGTATTCAAGAATATCCCTCACCAAGTCTTGAACAAAATTCATTAATGAAATGGAAGATGATACTTAAATACCAGGGTCAACTTGTCTAGGATAATCTACACTGAAATGGGGGTCTTCTCCTTATCTCCCCAAACATTCAATGATAGGAGGAATTCATCATATTAGAATCCCATCAGTGGGATATCGCCAATGTAATGGAGGCCCTATAGGTCGATCCCCACCTTCCCATGATGGTGGTGGAAGGTGTTAGTGTCTAGGGACCACCGACTGAGAAGATCTGTTAGTAGCTCCTATTGCTGATAAACATGGAACTGGGACATCCATACTACTTCATACAACCTGATGTGACACAACTTTCTCCCATACTCCTGACAAGTAAAATGTACCCAATACACCCATTCCCACTCATCGATAAAGTTACCTTGGCCCATAGGTCCTAATCTTTATACCAACCCATGATGTTATCTTGGATGATGGTTTGTAAGATACTTTCATAGAGGTATGAGAAATCCTCATCCAATGGTATCCCCTTGGTGTCCATCCTTATCTAATTACACAGAGTGTATAAAAAGATGTATTCGTGTTCCCTAGTAGGACGAACCAAAGTGATGATGTTACAATGGGTAAGTTCATTATGAGGAGTGAACTAAAACTGTAGTGTATTCACTTCAATGGCTGAGATAGCCACATCATCCATCAGGAAAAAGTTACAGAGGGGCAAGTGATTTCTTAGTAGGCATTCTTTATAGGCTTCAGTTACCAGGCCCAGAAGCCCCTATTATCAGAAACAAATCTTCTATAATGGAGAATTTCTAGATTCCTTTCCATTTCATCCCTTTGGGTCATGATTGTAGCTTCGAGGACATATTTATTAGTAGGGTTGTCCATTTCTAAATTCTATGGATTCACAAAATGGGTCATGAAAGATTGAGCTTCAATTGAGTAAAGGACATCACGTTGTGAAAATTATGAGGCCTTCACACAAATAATGATTAAATCATAGAAACCATGTTGCATAAAATATATTTTTCATAAATTTCACAGCCAAACTCAAGATTTCATGCAATATGATGAGTTCCATGCACGAGATAAAGCTTATCATGAATAGAAGTTAGGTTACTATACTAAGAAACCCTTAACCTATTTATAGGCATTAGGTCACCAGCTTGAATGAGAGTACAACATGGTTGTGCAACCCAAGATTTAAGTTTCACAACCATGTGGAAATTATCCATCCACTTTAGTGTTTCCCTCAAAATCTGACCTTTAGATTCCCCATCAACTCCGATTCCAAGGGGGGAATTTTTTGGCACCGAAAATATGTTTAGCATCCCAAAAGGATAGTTTTTCATAAAATAAGTATGTGACACATCCCAAAGGAACATTCCAGGTCTAGGATAAGGGTTCACACAACTATGTAGTGATTCATGGAAACAAGTAGACCTGTGTGAAAAGGACTTGCATGAAAAAGGTGATTTTGGAGATAAATTTTTTCAAAACATCTATGTGAAAAAGAGGATTTTTTTACGAAATACATCTTTTTCATGACCATGTAGTTGCATGTGAAAGGTGATGATGGGCCCCACATGTTCCATGGTCAAGAACCATCGACGAAGGGATGTGAAACACACAACTTCATTACATTACATAGTGAAGTTGTGAGACATCAACCACCCTTTTCAGCTATATGTAGAACCTCACCCCAACACTTTGGAGACATATCTCTGGAATATGAAGCGCTAATCTCATTCTCATAAAACTATCTTCTGTGATATCACACAACACGATAATCCTATAGAATCTCAAAGGTAGAGAACTTGCATGACTGGCCTCCTGTGATCCCCAACGTATTTCTTTCCTACAACTGAGAGTTCCTCACACGACACCTATTAAGGATAGTTGGGTTCACACAAGAGAAGTGGCCTTCAGACAAACCCAAGTTTCACACAACACCAAAAAATTTTCACACCTATGCCTCTCAAATCCATGTGGTGTACTTGTGCTGAACCCTATGGCTTATGAAACCCCATTTTCACGCAATATAATAAAGTTTCATACAACAACTTTCTGGTCCCTAACTCGACACCCTTTATTCTTGAAGGGAGGAAATTACCCCAAATTTCTCTTCTAATCATAGGTACCTTAATTCATTTTTCTCCTAATAATAGTCACCCTAACATAGGGCCTCCTGATTGTTACTCCTCCATGACAACGTTTATGCCATGCCCTGCTCAGAGGCGCATGAGAAGCGAACACATAATCCCTAAAGTTGGCATCACCAAGGGAAATAACTTGCCTATATCAGTATAGTGCCATTTTTGGATCTTCCTCTTTCCCTGAAATGGACCCCCTTAGGGTGTAAGCACCATACACATCCGATCTACATGGCATAAAACTACCCAACTCCATGTCCTAGTTGCATGATGTTAAACTGTATGATAATGTCCTCAGCACATGACGTTAAACTATAGACTTACCCAATGTGTTGAAATCAGGATTCTCCATGTATGATCATCATATGATACCACATTCTCCCTCACCATGGGATGACCATCCTCCTCCAGTCAAATTCTATGCATAAGCCCCACACCATCCCTCATTAACGCTCCTTATATGACACAAGTGTTATTATCGCATGCAGTTAATCTGTATAGACCGATATTTTCATAAAAACTTAAACTAAAACATTGAACTACATGAGTTTTTTTCTTTTTATCTTAAATAGAGTACATATTACACATCTATAAGGTTCAATATTGACACCCCAGTATTACCACCAAACTCCCCAAGTGTGAAATTTCCTCCCCTGGGGGCATACTTAACCAAATACCATGTGTGAAATCTCCCACCCTGGGGAAAAAATCGACCATCCATATTTACCTATAAGATATTAAAATTTAGACCCATCAATACCCACAAGACATTAAACCTATGAATCATCTATCCTTGAAAGGCGTTAAACCTATGACCCATCTGTCCCTGTACGACATTAAACCTGCGACCCATCTATCACCGTAAGACATTAAATTTGAGACCCATCTATCCACACAAGACATTAAACATGAGAACCAATCCTAAATATCTACCCCATAAAATAAACATGGGATTACTAAGGTAAAAATATTCAAAATAATTATTCCCCTAACATCAACTACCTCATGGTAGACACATAATTACTTAGGTTCCATGCCTAAGATGCATCACACATAAGATGCCTACGAATTCAAAAGGAGATGAATTTATAGGTTCCCAAAAAACCCAAAATCCATAAATTCATATAAATTACTAAAATTACTACCTCCTATGACTGAAGGTTTTTTCTCAGTTGATATAGAAGCAGTGTAATTAATCGGTTTCCACCTCAAGATGGCATTGAGAACGAGTTCCACAAACATGACTCAAATCTATGAGGGAGAAAAGGACTAGGAGAATATATCTAAGTATGAATACTTGGATGTAGGAACCAATATCCCATAATTCCATTCTAGTAAATCATATGAAATCACTTATTAAAGTGATATAATCTACCCACCTTTGGAATGTGGGAATGCAGGGCAGAAGTGTGCGCGATGCGCGACCCCAATGGAAAGTGTAAAAAATGGATTCTATTAAGGATGGAGTTGATGAACATATATGATTTATATGATATAATAATGATTATTTAAAGGTGAATTATTATTTACCTTTCTTTCATTCTAAGCAGTGTTCATGCGTACATACAGCCTACCGTCTCCATGAATAGTGTAACTCATTTTTAATCTATAAATTTTATAGATGAATATAAATATGTATACAAGGAATATATATTATATTTAAGTCATGAAATATTCTGGATATGATAGAAACATGATCAAATTACAAGGGATGAAACTACCAAGTCAAAACATACATGGAAAATGAAGTAGTTATTACCCGGGACAATGACTTTAATAAAGAATTGTTAATAAACAGGTGATAAAAGATTATATGTAAATAATATAAGGTATGATATATATATGAGTATGGTTTTTTAATATATATATATAATTAATTTATATTTATTATACATGTGTTTTGAACATATACGAAGGAAGTCATACTTGAGGTAAGGGTTTTTCATCTCACTTTTATTTCCATGAGACACATGCTATATTCACCACCTGTTTCTTTTTTATGATGTATATAATTAACATGAATGTATTTTATGATTATTAATATAAAAAATATGGGATATATATATATATATCCATATAAGGTTATTTATTTCATGGGTCTTATAATTCAAAAGTTACCAAAGTGGTAATATTTTATTTCACAATCTCATCATTATTTAGGTTTGTTTATGTTAAAGTATCCACTAGGGGAATTATTTGATATTTATATATTAAAACCAATATTTTTTTTACCTCTAGTTATTTATGTAAATTTAAAATTTTCCTTCATTTTACACTCTTTAAGTACTCAAGATACCAAAACCATATTTTTAAGGAAAACCAAATTTATTTTTCTATTCAGTGAGGAGTATTTTTCTAATATATCCATATTTTCCATAAAATGTTTCAAAAAAAATATTTTTACAATTATACAATTATTTATTAAAGACATTTTTATCCATGTTAAAAAAAACAAGTTAAAAGGAACCTGTATTTTATTTTCCGAACGAGGCACTTTTTGACTTTTTACTAAAATTGTGAAAGGAATCTTTATTTTAATGTACTCAACATGAATGGAATTTCCTAATTCTAGGACTAATAATTTATTTTAAGATTACTTTACAAGTTTTAATTATTATTTTAAAATAATTTTTCCTAATATTATTTAAATTTTTTAGTTTTTAAAATGATTTTCAAAGTGAAAAGGGAATTTTTCTCAAGAATGTTTTTAATGAAAATTTTATGGTATTTATATTCATAAAGGACAAAAACCCTTATTTTACTTATGATACATTAGATACATGTTGTAATTATAACATCCTTATTATTTATTTGAATGGTTTATAATTAGTTTGACTGGGGAAATACTATTTTGATACTAATTGCCACATTACTTTTGATGGTTTATGATTATGTTTATTGATTATAAAAAATTATTAACATTTCATATGATAGTATTTTAATATGAATGTTTACATTGATTATATTTCACCCCTTTCATACAAGTAATTCATTGAATTTAGTAAGTTATGAGTGAGGCCTTCTATAGCCCCTCGATGCATCAGCAGGTCTCATGAGACAAACTAACATGGGAATTTGGTTGATGCCTTAACCATTTATGTAATGCATCTTGTAATTAGGCCTTTAAGTTATTTTTATGATGTATTATATTATTCATTACCTCATTAAGAGATTAGTTATTTATGTCCATGTGATTATTTGATTAGTTATGATATCCATGGACAAGTTTCAAGCTCATGTGATTATTTATTTGGCATTATTTGATCATAATTTATTCCTAGCATAATATTATTTGTGCTCAAGTTATTGATTAAATAAAATGTGTTTTTAGTTATTTTTATTTACATATTTATTTTTCCTTATATATTCATGATAGATTCCACTGTATTCATACCCTTACTAAGCATATGATCTCCCCCCTTTATTATTTTTCCTTTCCCTAGGATTCAAGGAAATGAATTATGATTGATATGCAGGGATATTCTAAAGGGAATAATGTTGTTCTCAAAGAAAATACTATGTTGTATTTTAAGTTTTCAATTGTAATGTGAAATTTAAGTATGTATATATTTTTCCAATACTACTAAACTATTTAGTCTTTTGGGATATGATCTATTGAATCTAGCACCAATGTAATAACTTAACCATTGAATATGAACTACTAAGGTTGGGGTATTTATAGTTGGAATCAAAGAAAGTTTAGTAGAAAAATTTCGAACTAGATATTGGAAAACACATATTAGAGAATATATCCCTATCAATGTCTCTGAGGATAAGTCTAAGTATAATATAACATCCTAAAGTTTTGGTAAGGTAGATATTATGTGGTTTTCCTAGAAATACATCCCTACCTTAATTCTACAAGTAGATATAGCTCTATCACAGTTGTACCTAAGGGTAATAACTTCAAAAGGGTGAATTATGATTTGAATGGAACATCACCTAGTGAACTACAATGGGACTTTCTGAACACCTAGCTTGAAACTCTCAGGGGGATATTCTTAGGTTAATTCACATTTTATTTACAAACCATTATAAAGGATTTGAATAGATGATGATCATGGATGACCTATGATAAACCTAAGGTGTCATGGATTGAAAACAAGGTTTCATGATTTAGACGTCCTATAAATTATATTTCATAATTATGATTATTTTTTCTCACAACATGATTTTTGGTTTTAGTCAATGGATGGAACTATGAGGAATGATGTTAACGTTGAATGTGATGGAAAATATAACAATTCTAAGAAACCAAATGGGATAATGACTGAAGTAAAAAATATTTTGATTATGCATAATCATTCATACTGATATATGATCAATATCCTATAACTTAACCAACTCTCAGACTTACTAAAGAAGAGAAATATGGATTCCTCTAAGAGATAAAGTGGTGGAGACCATGGAGGAAAGAAGGATCAATTTCCTTTATTTAAGAAATGTGGAAAGATACACCTAGAATAATGTATAAAAGGAACATTAAAATGTTTTACATGTGTAAAATAATGGAATATAATAATGAATTTCTGAGGAAAAGTGAAGAGTTCAATAGAGAGAAATAAATTTCACCCTAGAGATCCATTTATAGTTCGTTGTATTGAATGTGGGGAACCTGAGAATTATCTGAGTCAACGCCATATTTTAAAGGTTAACCCCTAGACCAAGGAAGGACATATGTTATACCAATCACTAAAATGAGATTATTGAAGTGTTTATGTATTGGGATTTAAGAATTAAGTTTAATAAGTGTTTTTATCAATGGTATTTTGGTTATAATAATCATGAAACATCAAAGGGATGTGTTAATTTTTGGAAGAATATATGTCTTCATCTTAGATTAACTTAAGAGTTATGGATACCATCATGGGTTTATTAGTTAAAGTTTGATCATAAGTTCAAGGTCTTAGACACCCCTTTTGAGGTTTTAAGTGATAGTATTTTCATGTGATTAATGGAATTTTGGGAGACATTTATGTTTATATAACCATTGAGATTAGTATGGGGTTTAGTGAAAAAGTTATTTGAGGAATAATGAATTTACTTTATATGGAAATAAGTTTAAATTTATTGATAATCTTTAGAGTTTATATAATATTTTATGATAAGGTAATTATGGGTTATTAAAATATGGGAACATAAGTTTTATCATATAGATAACCTTGAGATTGAAAATTGATTTGACGATTAATGTTATTTTATAGGATTTTCATCATATTTTTGTAAATGTTATAGGAATTATATTAATATAGTTTTATAAAAAAGAAAACCTATATTTTGGGCAACAACCCATAACATCTGACATGGTTGAGGGGCTTGAACCCATAACCAATGGGTGATGAGGGTGCATTTCCTACCATTATACTATATGATATCCTTGTTATTATAAAATTATTTTTACTTAAACAATTTAATGGATAAATATTAAGTTTATTTTATGAAACATATTATAGGATCAAATATTTTTGGATCTTTATGATTTTGAGGTGATTAATGATATTTTAGGATAAATATTATTGAGTTTATATATATATATATATACACATATATAAAACCTTTAGGTTTAATTCGAAGGATTATTTAGGGAGAATGATATTATGTTTTTAGAGGTGTAAGATAAAAGGTATGAAATCACCTTTTAGGTGAGAACATTATTTAATTTTGAGAATATTGAGGTGAATTGGGATGTAGTGTTATTTATTTTTGGAAAAATTTAAGTTCAACCTTTGGTGGAAATTTTGAAGTAAAATGTATTATTTATTCATATGAAGGTTTATACATTTTCATTATTATATTAACTTATAGTAACCATTTCATTTTTGGTTAATATTAAAAGACATGAGGAATAACTTATTATTATTTTATGGATCTTATGACCAATCAAAAGTTACTTTTAGTGATTCGATCATAAAAAATTCATATTAGATATTCATTCCTTGGAGTAAGAGATGAAGTGGAAATTGATCAAAGCACAGCCAAAGGATGAAATTATGATTATGAAATAAAAATATATTAAGTAGGTATATTTTATTATATTAACTATATTGATAGTAAAATAATCCCTCAACTTTAAGTAAAATATCTTGAAATAAAATGTTATATATTTACCTTCATTTCTAATGAATCAATATTCATTTCACCCATCATAGATTTATGGTTTTGTGATTGTTAACTTTCTCTTAATCATTCAATTTATTATGGTCGATGATCTATATCACTCTCCATAATTATTTGGGAATTAAAATTTTTATCCATGCCTATTTTTCAATTCCCACCAATGTTATCCTATTTGGAAACATAGTTTTGTGTTATTCTAGACGAACATCATATTTCTATTTCCCTCTTTTTAAAAAGAAGTTTTATTAACCCTTTTACGATGCGGGTTTTCCAAAAAAGGGATTTTAAAATGTAAAACCATTATTTTCCAAGATCAAATTAAAATTATGAGGATGGAATTTATTAAATAAGGGAAGAACATAACACCTTAATATTTTATGATACATTTCTTAAAATTTAACCACTTAGATAGCTTGCGATACACATAACCCTGAGTTTAAATGTACCGTAATATAGTATACCTTTATAACCCTGCTGTTAAATTGGTAATTATGAATAGTAATAACTAAATTATGAAAATTAGATAGTTTATACATGTATAAATAAATTCAATGGTTATTAATTGATTTGAAATTAAAATAGAAATCATTTAAAAGTAAGAGAAATGTTTTTTTATGAAAAAATATTTTTATTCATGAAATGTTTTTTTATCTTAATAAATTAAATTAATCACTATTGGGGAATGATTTTAATGAAATTTATATATTATATATTTAATCATTTTTTTCATTTATATAATATTTTTTCGAAGAATGGGATGAGAAAAAATCTAGTTTTATGCTTAAAAAATGTATTTTTTTTAAAAGTGGTTCTGTCCCACACTTATTTTAAAATTATTATTTTTTTCTAATTTTAGATTTTTTTTTGAAAAAATAAAATTAATTTTTAAAATAAACATTTAAAAATTATCTTTGATTAAATTTTTGATAATTTTCTAAAAAGATTAATTTTTTGATGAATAATGAAAAATATTATTTTTTATTGAAAAATGTATTTTCATTTAAAGCATTTAAAAAGTAACATTTTGTTTTAAAATTATTTGAGAAGTAAAATTAGTTCAATAATAATATTATTAATACAATTTATGTCATTTTAATCAATAATATTATTTTTTGTACTTAACTTTTCTTTGGAAAACTACATTTTCTTCACACTTGTGAGTTTAATTTTAAGTAAAATACTATCACTCATATGTATTTAATTTGGGAAAATTTATTTAATATTTTTAATAATAATAATTTATTTTTAGGATTAAATGATAAATTACCTAGGTAAATAAATTTAAAAACTAGCTACCATGGTGAAAACAAAAATAGTAAAAGTAAGTAAACTTAGATGATAAGTGAATAAAATGTTTAAAACATGTTAATTTTTTGTGGTGGAGGTTTTTATATACCTTAAATTCCATCCAATTAATTATTTATCAATTTTCGAGGCACTTGGGTTGAGAATGCCTTCCCATAATTTAATAGTTCTTTGTATTTACAAAAATGCCACTCCTCCTCAATTATAAAAGGGAACCTCCTACCCTCAGTTATTCACACATATTAATCAATTTATCTTGAAAAAAACCTACCAAATTCTCTCTCAAAAATACTTATCCATGTTCTAGTGATTTTTTTCTTCCCAAAATACCAACCCTAGGGTCCTTAATAAGAGATCTAAAGGAGTTTTTTCTAAGCGAAGGTAATTATCTTCACAAAGCTCTTTCTTTTTAATTTATTCTCTTACCACATTAATTCATGTATTAATAATTAAAATATAATAACATAAATATATAACATATACTTATATGTTATTATTTTTATGGAATAACCTATATCCATCTCCTCTTCCATCAAATGGTAAATGAAACTGTCGATTGTGTGTATGACAAACTATCGCTACGCAAACCGATGTAATTAATTTTCCATCACCACCTATCACAGCTAGATATAATGATTTATTTAATATACATATGTATGTATTATATTTATTAAATAATTATACTTCTTAAATTATAATATCACATCTACCTTCTTACCTTCCAATTCTTTGGAAAATGGTAACGTCACTTGTGCGTATTTATGAACTTCCACCTCCACGAAACAATGTGATTTTTTTGTTTTTGATTTAAATGTATGGTAATAAGGATGTAGTTTATTAAAATATATGATTCATATGATATAATAATTATTTTATAAATAATAATTTTTATTTACCTTTTTTCATTCCATCAGTCAAAAAATGAAAACAGCGTTCATCCGTATGTACGACTTACCGTCTCCATGAACAATGTAACTCATTTTTCAATATATAAATTTTATGGATGAATATAAATATATATATAAGTAATATATATCATATTTAAATCATTAGTCACATTTTTGAGATTATTTAACCATGATCAAAGTATAGGGACCAAAACTATTGAGCCAAAACATACATGGAAAATGAAGCAGTTATTACTCAGAACAATGACTTTAACAAAGAATTTTTAATAAACAGATGATAAATTATTATAATTAAATAATATAAGGTATTATATATATATTAATATATTTATGTTATATATTTATAATAAATATATATTTATTATATAGGATTTTCAAACACATACGAAGGAATTCAAACCCGAGGTAAGGGATTTTCGTCTCAAATTTATTTCCGTGGGACACATGCCATATTAACCACTTATTTATTTTTTGTGGTGTATATACTACCCATTAATTTTTATTCTATTATTATTCACATGAAAATTATGGGATATACATATACATATAAGGTAATTTCTTTTATGGTGCTTACGATTCAAAAGTTACCAAAGTGGTAAGGGTTTATTTCACAATCTCATCATTATTCAGGATTGTTATGTTAAAGTTTCCACTTGGGGAAATTATTTTATATTTATATCTTAAAACCAATATATTTTATTATAATATGGTTATTTATATAAATTAAAAATTTTAATTAATTTTACACTCTTTAAGTACTCAAGATACCGAAACCATGTTTTTAAGGAAAACTAACTTTATTTTTCTACTCAGTTGGGAATATTTTTCTTTTATATCCATATTTTCCTTAAAATGTTTTTAAAGAATTTTTTAATCTTCTAAAATGAATTTTTAAATACATTTATACCCATTTTTTTACAAATTGAGTTAAAATTAATCTCCCTATCATTTTCTAAATGCCGTATTTCTTGACTTTTTTTTACCAAAAATGTTAAAGGAATCTTTGTTTTAACATACTCGTCATGAATAAAATTTTCTGCCATCATGATTGATAATTTAATTTAATATTGATTTAAAAATTTCCATGATTATTTTAAAATAATTTTTTTTCCTAATATTTTGTAAATTTTTAGTTTTTAAAAGTGTTTTTCAAAGTGAAAAGGGTATTTTCCTGAAGAATATTTTTAATGACATTTTTATGGAATTTCTATTCACTAATGAAAAAACCTTATTTTACTTATGATCCATTTTTTTATATGTTGTAATGAAACCATAATTATTATTTCTTTGGATAGTTTATGATAATTTTGATTGGGGAAGTATTATTTTGATACCAATTACAATATTACTTTGGATGGTTTATGATTATGTTTATTGATTGGAGAAATTATCAACATTTTGTATACTAGTTTTTCAATATGAATGTTTTAATTGATTATGTTTCATCCCTTTCATATTATAAATTCATTGAAATTAGTAAGTTATGGGTGGAGTCTTCTATATCCCCTTGATGCATTTGTTGGTCCCACGAGACAAACTAGCTTGGGTATTTGGCTGAGGCGTTACCCATTTTTGTAAGATGTCTTGGAATGATACCTTGAAGGTATATTTATGATTTATAGAATTATGAATTCCCTCATTAAGAGATTATTTATTTATTTCTATGTGATTATTTGATTAGTTATGATATCCATGGATAAGTTTACTGCTCATGTGATTATTTATATGGTATTATTTGATCATCATTTATTCCCACCATATTATTCTTCATGCCCAAGTTATTTATTAAATGGAATGTGTTTTTAGTTATTTACCTTTACATAATGATTATGTCTTATGTATTCATGATAGATTCTACTTCACTCATACCCTTACTGAGCATATGATATCACCCATTTCTTATGTTTCCTTTCCCCAAGATTACATGAAATGTATTATGATTGATACAAAAGGATATGATAAAGGGAATAATGGTGTTCTTAAAGAAAATACTATGCTGTATTTTAAGTTTTCAAATGTAATGTAAAATTCAAGTATGTTTCTAGATTTACAATACCATTAATCTATTCAGTCCTTGGGATGAAATCACTTATATCTAGCACCAATGTAATAAAGTAACCACTGACTTTGGGCTACTAGGGTTATGGTCTTTACAAGAAAAACACATAAACCTCATATAATAGATAATAAAATAACATGTGTTATATTTGTACAATCATACAATCCTTCATTATATCTCAGTCTAAGGCCTAAATTTCATGCCCATCAAATAATAGGAAAAGTCTCATTTTGGTTAATCCTCAACCGATGATACGATCAACAACACACCTAACTACCCCCTAATTAGAAAAGATTCAAGGCTTGCATAATAAATATATAAAAGTATAAAAGTTATTATGAAAGGATTATTTTCAAAATTATGTACATGGAAATAATAATATAAAACACACACTCTTAGTATACTAAATACATGGTGTGTGACACTCTATGAGGTATAATTGTTGGGTCATCCAGCACACAAAACTCATTTTATGCCTCATGATCATATTTTATAGAACTATATAATATCCTACTCGCACTAACATTTAAATTTCATAATAACCAATAATATTTTATGATGAACACCAGTTAGGGATAACTTAATGTTGTATATTCAAAGGTTAATTATCATTTCACTTCATGTAATATATGAAACTAATGTGAAAGAATGAAAAAATATAACACGATATATTTTATATTATTAAACCATTTTAATAATACTAAAAAAACATACATAAGTGAATGTATAATCATATCCCATATGGTATACTACCATATATGAATTATGTTTTCTGCACTTTTAGGGTTTTACTAAACCCATTTCATCTCTATGTAATCTCTACCACGTCTCTATGTGACCATCTGATAAAACCCTACTAATAAAATCCTATAGTGAGTAAAATATATGAAGTAATCCATTTTAAATAATGGTGATAATTATAAATCATATTCCCAATTTTTAACTCACTGAACAAGTATTCAAACTCCTTCACTTCACAACATCCAATGGTACAACGTTTATAACTTCTATTGTCTACTTAGAATGAAACTCTTTACATTTATCTTTATCGATATACCACCCTAAAATATTTTAGGATATTAAGTTACACCCAATTTCAATTTTTAAAAACATAATCTTTTATTTGTTAACTTTGAACTTCTTTAAGTCGAAATATACTCCCATTAGCTTCTCATAAACTATATTCTTTTCATAATATCATGCTATGATACACAAACTCTTTTGTGTTATGAAATAATATTTATTTTCTTTAGTGTGAATATTTAAAAAATATTTCATTAACATCCATATCATATATGATATTCCATGTGTTAGGATCATTATTCTAAAAAACACTTTATTATTTAAAACATGGCATTGTTGGGTGGTAGGAATTCTCTCCCTCACATTTTAAAAAATATACTGGATAAACTCATTTATCCTAGTTAATATTTTCAAGAATCCTATATAATTTGATAAATCATAAACCATGTGTATTTAAACCATCATATCATGTTGTTAATAATAACTATTTATTAACAATCAACTTCACTTATCAAACAAGAAAATGAGATAACTATACACATCCTTTATATAGATCCATCTATTCTCGATATATTTATTTTTATTTAAATCACTGATTCAACAACACTTTTTTATCATTTGAATGTAAACTACAAGCTTAATAAATTAATTACATATTTTTTTAATCCTTTATACTTACAAAATTTATAAAATATACATTTGTATCATGTTCCCTTCAAAATAAATTAATTGATTTATATAACACTGATACCCGATCTGGGCTCTATTTGGAGTTTCTCAAACCCCTTCAAGTATTCTATAAAATTACATCCAATAAGACATTTTATTACCTTCTTAAAAAATATTTTGGATTTCATTGAACAGGGATAACTATTATACAAGTCTAATCTTCTTTATCTGGCTCCAACATTTACCCTCCCATGATTTCAAAATAGTACTAGAGATTAAGAATCATATTCCATGCCAATTTATCCTATTTTTTTTTTAGAAAATAGGGTAAACATTTATTGAAAATATTTACATTGTTAATTTTTTTAACAATGATTACAAAATGAATTCCATATCTAGAACAATACTTAATGGAAACCTCAGTCTCTCCAAGTCATTAACATACTCGGTCATATTGAATACATGAGTGAAGACTAAAGTACATATTGTCATCTTGCATTTAATCCTTCTAAAACTTTAATTGAATTATTTTATTCTTCTCATAATAATTAAAATATACTTATTGAACAACATAAACATAAGGGTTCCCAGGAATGAGTTATTCTAACACATATAATTTTCTTACTTTCTTAAGAACAATTATTATGTTTCTATATTAAAAAAATGAGTAGTCTAACCCAAATTCCCTCTAACCAAGGTTACTTTACCCAAGTGACACCTCAATTATAACACAATTATTACACCTAATATATATAAACTATAATAATGCCTTAATTAAAGCTCATAAACTAATATAATCCAAATTCAAGATAGAATAAAACTAAATCAATTATCATACCTAACATGTAACTCTTTAGAATCATGTATGAAGATTAAAATAGGTAGTTCAACTCTTTAAAATAAAACATACACATATTCATACTATAAAAATTATATTCATGAAAAAAAGGAATAAAATAAATAAATGAATAATTTATATTTTTAAATATGAGATAAACTATTTATTAACAACTCATAAATAAAGAAAATTACAAAAACTTAATAATTTAGCCATGCATTATAGATATTCACTAATCAAATAAATATACACTATTTATATTTATATCTAATATGAACTCCTTTATATTATCATTTTTATGAAATCTTACTTAAATATATGATATTATATGAAATATAAACATTTTATATTCTAGTTCTATTATGAAAACAATTTACATAATCTAAATATCACATATCTAATATTATTTAAACATTGATCATATAAATTATCAAAACTTATTTTTATATGGTTTAAATAATTTCTCAAATAAGGATTTCAATTTAATAATTTAAAATTAATTATTATGAATAATTCATAATATAAAATAAAATCCTTTATATCTTGGCTTATTTTTTAATTTACAAAAGTTATTTTATATTAAAATTTAATATTATGGATATTTATTTATTAAATATTTCATAAACAATTAATAATTAATTATAAACACATTATAATTAATTAATTTATAAATAATTTATAAATTAAATAAATATATCATAATACATTTTAGTATAATTTATAATAAAATTATAAATTATATAATTCAATTCATATTTTAAATTTATAGAAATAAATCTTTTCATGTATATAATATTTTATGATATCTATTATATCATAATATGCATCATGCTTCCTTATCTATGATATTTTACGATAGATAATTATCGGTATGTGATATCTCATTTACAAATTATTTCTTTTGAATTAAACCCTTGTGACTAATTAAAATCTTCATTCACTCAATGAAATCTCTCCCTCACCCATACACAATAATGATAAATAAACACAACACACCAAATTTTTTTACAAGGTTTGACTTTGGTGTGAGAGCCTACTATATACCATGTTCAACCTTTTTCAATCCACAAATTTTATTATCACTGTTCTTTGTAGTGATCAAAAATGAAATATAATTTTTATACAAGATTTGGGTAGGTATCACCCACTTATCTAAAAGGGGAAGGCACCATCCACCTCCCATTGTAGAATGACCAACATTATTTTTATTGGAACAACCAATCATTCAATAAACTATCTCTCTCTTTAGAAAAAATCAGATCTTCACTGGATATCAAGATGCACTTCCATCAAATAAAAATATCTTCTTCAAAAAGGATATCGACTACCTAATCAGTTCTAATCAAATAGCTTTCACATCATCTCTTCTTCTCACAATTCTTTAAGATGATATACTCATGCATAAGAGTATGAATGTATGAGAATAATCTCCTTCTCAAAAAAAATCATTTGATAATAAAAAACAATATTGGATTACCACAACCTCTTCAAAATTCATGAACACAATCGACACACCAATCATGGGGTGTGAAAAATATTTTTTTTCCTGGTGTAGTATAGTGGATGACCAAGGACATATCTCTTAATGATATTTTTTATTTAATCACTCACTACTCATAAACCCTTATTATATTTTTTAGTGTTTTTATATTTATGAAAACTAAAGAAAATATCGGGGGTTTGGATATGGATGCATAAAAATAAATAAACAAATATCAAACAAGTTTTAGAAAGAAAGAACTTGATCTTAGGGTTAGTTACCTAGGTTCCTTAATTAACCATTATTTTTTCTAAATTATATTTAATAGTCCATCACATCATACATGAAGTAATACCCCCTACCTGAAAGAACTTGATCTTAGGTTTAGTTACTTGGGTTCCTTCATTATACATTATTTTTTTCTAAATTATATTTAATAGTCCATCCCATATTACATGAACTAATACCCTCTAACTTTATTTTTAAGCTTAACATTCCCAGGATATCTCTTTGGAACACCAAACCTCACCTCCCCAAATATTCAAGATTGATGAATACACCTCAATATAGAGTGTGACACCATACAATACCAGACTCGATCGTATTTAGTTTTATCTATTAAAAACAATAAACTATATCATATAAAGAGAATAAAAAATATAGGGGAGTGAATGAATATTTTATAGGGTATATAATGAGTTTGAGAGTCATTTAATGGAGTGGTGGATTATTGTCACACCAAACCCTTACACTCCTCTCCCCCTCACCACAAATAGAATAAAAAATGAATAATTAAAAATAAATAATTCAAGAACATTGAGAAAACTTACCCTAGGGATAAGCCTAAATTCAGTCACTCACCATTGTGAGTGTGAGAGATCACAATAGAGAGAGAGAGACAGATAGAGAGGGAGGGTATAGAGAGATAGAGAGAGAGAGATGAAAATAGTTTATTCTAAATATATAACATGCTATTACAATGGAATAGATATGAATATATATATATAGTAGAAATAATCTCTCATTAAATCCCCAAAATCCTAATCCATGAATCCCATCCGAAGGTTAATAATAAATATTTATAGAGAAAAGGGGAGGCTAGGCTTATAATTGTTTTAAAATAAAAAGTTAAAAATTGGGTCAAATTTATAATTCCCCAACCTTAAACCTTACTTAATCTTGAGTTATTACAAGAATACACCTTGAGGATATTTTTAGGTTTAGAGTTTTAGAGAATTAGATCATAAAACATGCATTACATCCCACATTTAAACAAAGTGGTTACAATAAAAGATAATATTCATTTTTTCCCATAAATGGAAACATATTTAAAATAAAACATGGATTCTTTCTTGACACTTCCTTGAAACTATAACCATATCATGCACCCTTCCCTTGACCTGTGAAAAACATTTCAAAAACTTGGGATGAGCATAAAAAGCTCAGTAAGGGATATAAAATTATGGAAAGTAAACATGAGTACATGTATACATAAGAATCAATGAAATCATACTCTACTCATAAAACATAATCACTTTAACATACCTCATAAAATCATGAATAAATCATAGAAATCATAAGACATAAAGGTAACTTGAGGCATTCATAACATTCTTACGTAGGGAGTAACCCTGTTGGTTACGTTTGGAATACCCATCACAGTATATTCCATAAATATCTTCGGAGAAACCTTAACTTTTAACTCCTTTGTGTTACCCAATTAATTGGAGATCTATATCGGGCTCACCCTCCCTTAGTTTATCACGGAACCACCCGTCTTCATAATAATTCCCAAGAACCATAACATAATCGTATCACATAAAACATGCATAAAGGAAACATAAAATTTCCACTTTTCAATCACAAGATATCAATACAACACATTGATATAAAAACATTATGAAAACCATTTTAAATACCAAAATAAAAGAAAAGTAAAACATGGTATTTAGTTTTCTTTAAAAAAAATGGTATGGATTGTAGAGGAAGCCGAAACTCAAATAATGGTCACGGCGGCGGAGAAGTCATTGTCGCCACATACGTACGACTAAAACATTCCCTTTTGTCGTTTAGTAAAACGATTCGTATAAAAAATATTCCTTTCGGATAAATGTAAAAGTCAAAGGGGTCTAGACACCGTATAAAATAAGGTTGTGTATAAAACAAAATATGCCTCAATGAAAGGAGATTGAGACGAAGTCCCATACCTCGGGTCTGACTTGACTCAATCGTTCTTTAACCTCCTGAATAATAAACTTGAGTTAATTTCTACTTGCTTAAGAACCCTTTTCAAGTAAATTATTCCCTTTATATCACTTATTACCATGTCATGAACACTATGTAATTATTTAAGTTAATAACGGTCGTTTTAACGATCATTGGTACTTGAGTCAAAAATAAACTCTTTATAATTACAAGTTGTTCATGTATCCATTATATACAGAGTTATACTCATGATTTAGATATCATATATATCATATATATCCAGTATATACATGCATTTATAATATTACATAACGTTTAGAGGTAAGAAATGAAATGCACCGTTCATGGAGACGGTAAGCCGTATGTACGCATGAACACTACTTTCATTTATATTTTGTATTTTATGGAATGGAATCATAATGATATAAAGGTATATTATAATTCCAGTATAATATCATATATAATATCATTAATTACATCCTTTATACGTCGCACATATGGCATTAACGAATCAAATCACTTTGAGGGGGAGGTAGTCTGCACTTCCTAAAATGAAGATATCGCGTTTACCCATAATGGAAACCATAAAGGTATGCCATAAATGAAAAATAAAGAAGCTTAAGTAAAACATAAAAATATTATATATCATATATAAATATTTTGTCATCTTAATGGCCACCTTTTAAGGTGTTAAAATAATATTGAACAGTCATCGTTTTGTGAGGCAGAAATTCGCCATCCACGGAAACAGTATGTTCTTTAACCATTAGATGTAGGTGTGTGTAAGTGTAGCTCGAATACTTCTTATAACAACATCTTAGTATATGGAATATACTGGTGTTGTTACAAAATAAATGAATAAAAAGAGTTTAGGGGGTTGGAAAAGAAAAATAAAACATAAGAACACAAGAGAAGACACTACCTTTAAATCGGGTAACTCTTTTTGATTTGAGCTCAAAGGCTTCCTTGGGAAGACTTCTGCCCAAAGTGAGGCTTCTAAGAGTTATATAGGTATTTTTAGAGACAAAATGGGAAGGGGTTGTCTGAGCCAAAGGCTTTGGAAGTGTGGGTAAGGTGGTAGAGGTGGGGGCCTTTTATAAGAGGAGAGGAGGGGAACTCTTGGAAAGTTAAGAAAAGATACTTTGTTATAAAATGATTTTCGGATAAAAAGGTCCCAAAATTATATATTTCGAGGATAAGGTTATAAGAGTTATAAATCCACACATCCAATAGGTTTTTGACAAGTGTAGGTCTTAGATTTTACATTATATTTTCATTTTATTTAAATCGTTAAATAATGAGGTAATCACTGCATCATCATGGTGTCATAAATAATTTAATTTATTTAATGTATAAAAATTATAAAAAAATACTAGGATGTAGGAAATATTTTTATCTTTCCAATGACTATTTATAGTCAAAAATATGACTTGTATGACCCCATTTAAACATTGTTTTAGTAAAAAAACTCATGTTTGTGTCATTTTTACTTTTACTTTAAATAAAAAGCATTAATGTCATTATCTTACCCAAGTGGATCCATGGGGTCCCAAAAATCGACCCATGGGTTGTCTTGGTCGGACATGACACATCCAATAAGGGTAGGACATGTGTCTAGGTCATTTCATATTATTAAAATATTATTTTTACCTTAAACTACACTAATTACCTCTAATCGCGATTAATAAACTTAAAAGTTACTATTCACCAAAAAATATTTTAATCCCATTGAACCACATTTTACTTCCTAATGAAAAACATGTATGTAGGATTTTTGAAATTCAAAACACAGAGGTGGTAAAATTTCATTTAAATGAAAAATCAGTTTTTTAAGTACCACTTAGTGGTTTCACTATTCATCAAAAATTGAAGTTTTTCAGAAAAATACCAAAAATTCACCCTAAGATATATTTGATATTCCGAATTCAAAAATGATGTATATTTTAAAAAATTGAAAACATATAAGTTACATTAATTAATTTAATAATTAATTCCTGCTGTCAGAGTAAATAGCGTGTTTTTATGAAACAATAAGTATCAAAAGATTGACACTAGTTTAAGTCCAATTTCAAAGTAAAATTAATTCCAACGACCACTATTGGATTAAATGGTAAAAATATATTCTAATTGAAATTTAAAACCAATTAAAAATATAATCTAATCATATAAATAAATTATATTAAAAGGAGGTTTTGAATTAAAATACAACATTTTTCACTATTCATTAAAAAAATGAACTTTATCGGAAAAATACCAAAAATTTACCCAAAGTAAATTTCAATGTCACAATAATAAAGAATAAGTTTATTTCGACAAATAGAGCTTATAAAATTGTCAAAATTTTGATTTAAAAATGGTTTGCCATCAAAAGGTAGTAAAACAATCTTTTAAAAATATTAGTGTATTCCATGCTTAAGATTGGATTTATTCTCATTTTAGGCCTCTAAACACTATCTAATTCATTAATAGACATAGATAAAAATATCTATTATTCATTACTTACTTGGGATGTTACATCCTTCCCCCCTTTAGAAAATCGCGTCCCCGCAATTTATTTACTTATCGAATAAGTGGGGGTATTTAGCCCTCATTGCATTTTCAGATTCCCATGTTTCCTCTTCAACCATATGGTTTTTCCACAAAACCTTTACCCGATGAATTACCTTATTTCGCAACACTTTCTCTCTTCGGTCAAGAATCTGGACTGGTTGTTCTTCATAAGATAGGTTCTCTTCCAGCTAAACTACCTCTGGACTCAAAACATGAGATGGATCTTGCATCTACTTTCTCAACATCGAAACATGAAAAACATTGTGTACCTAAGATAAAATAAGAGGTAAATCCAATCGGTATGAAACTGATCCAACTCTCTCCAGAATTTCATATGGTCCAATGAACCTTGGACTCAACTTTCCTTTCTTACCAAATCGCATCACACTTTTCCATGGTGATACTTTGAGAAAAACATGATCACCTACCTCAAAAGAGAGATCCTTCCTCCTATTGTTCGCATAACTCTTCTGCCTGCTCTGAGCTGTTCTCATGTGTTTTTGTATCAACTGAACTTTTTCTGCCAACTCTTCTACCAATTCTGGTCCCATCAGCTTCCTTTCACCCACTTCATCCCAGAAATCTGGAGTTCGACACCGCTTCCCATATAATACCTCAAATGGTGACATCTGTATACTGGAATGAAAACTATTATTATAAGAAAACTCAACCAAAGAAAGATGTTGGTCCCAACTTCCCTGATAATCCATCGAACAAGCACGTAGCATATCCTCCAAAGTCTGAATCTTTCTTTCTGACTGCCCATCTGATTGAGGATGAAAAGCTGTACTAAAATTTAATTCAGTACCCAAAGACTTCTGAAGGCCTTTCCAAAAGTTAGAAGTAAACCTGGGATCACGATCAGATACAATGGAGAGAGGAACTCCATGTAACCTGACTATCTCTTTAAGATAAAAAAGGGAAAGTTGATCTAGGGAAAAAGTATCTCGTATAGCAAGGAAATGAGAAGATTTAGTCAAGCGATCAATAATAACCCAGATTGCATTATTACCTCGAGGTGTCTTCGACAATCCCACAACAAAGTCCATGGATATATTTTTCCATTTCCACTCTGGCACTGGTAAAGGCTGAAGCATCCCTTTCGGTAACTTCCGCTCTGCTTTAACCTATTGACATGTCAAACACTTCACAGTAAAATCAGCAATATCCCTTTTAATTCCGTCCCACCAGTAATACTCCCGAAGATCTCTATACATCTTAGTACTGCCTGGATGAACTAAAAACAGAGAACTATGAGCTTCACATAACAACTCTCTCTTCAACTATGAATCACAAGGCACACCCAATATCTTCCCAAATCTCAAAACACAATCATTATCAATGTTGAATGCAGGCAACTTACCCTTCTGAACCAGCTTTACCTTTTTCTGCAGCTCACTGTCTTGCTTTTGTGCTTGCTTGATTCTGTCTGATAGAGAAGATTTCACTGATACCTAAAACAAAATAGAAGAACATCCTGCACCAAAAACTTCTATGCCAAATTTCATCAAATCCTTAACCAAAGGATCACATTACAAACACAACATTGTTCATGAAGCATTACTTTTTCGAATCAAAGCATCAACCACTTTATTTTCTTTTCCCGAATGGTAATGAATTATACAATCATAATCCTTGATTAATTCTAGCCATCTCCTCTGTCTCATGTTCAATTCTTTATGAGTGAATATATACTTTAAACTTTTGTGATCGGTATATATTTCACACTTTACTCCATACAAATGATGACTCCAAATTTTTAAAGTGAAAACAACAGCAGCTAATTCCAAATCATGTGTAGGGTAATTTACCTCATGAGTTTTCAACTGTCGTGAAGCATAAGAAATTACCTGATCATTCTGCATTAGGACACAACCAAGTCCTTTCAATGAAGAATCACTGTAGATAACAAACTCACCATTCCTGGAAGGTAGTGCCAAAACTGGAGCATTCACCAATCTTCTTTCAAATTCATGAAAACAATAATCACATTCTTTTGTCCAGATAAACTTAACACCCTTCCGAGTTAGCTTAGTCATTGGACTAGATAACCATGAAAAATTTCCAAAAAACATTCAGTAATATCCTGCCAAACCAAGGAAGCTACGAATCTGAGTTACATTTGTGGGTCTTGGCCATTCTTCAACAACTTTTGTTTTTGCAGGATCAATAGTTATCCCATCTTTTGAAACAATGTGACCAAGGAAAGAAATTTTTTGCAACCAAAACTCACACTTGCTGAATTTCCAATACAATTTATTTTCTTTTAAGGTTTGAAAAATAACCCTTAAATGTCTTTCATGATCCTTTTTACTTTTAGAAAACACCAAAATATCATCAATGAAAACAACCACAAACTTATCCAAGAACTCATGAAAAATTATATTCATTAAGTCCATGAATACAGCAGGTGCACTGGTTATCCCAAAAGGCATTACTAAAAATTCATAATGGCCATATCTTGTACGAAACGCAGTCTTCGGAACATCTGCTTCCTTTACCTTCAGCTGATGGTACCCCGATCTCAGGTCAATCTTTGAAAAATACTAAGCTCCCTGCAGCTGATCAAACAAATCATCGATATGAGGCAAAGGATATTTGTTCTTAACAGTGATGTTATTCAAGGCTCTATAATCAATGCAAAGTCTCATTGAACCATCTTTCTTTTTAAAAAATAAAATGGGAGCACCCCATGGTGATGTGATAGGTCGAATGAAACCTTTCTATAATAAATATTACAATTGCTCCTTCAACTCTAAAAGTTCAATTTGAGCCATTCGATAAGGGGGTTTTGAAATTAGCTTAGCATCAGGAACTAAGTCAACAGTAAATTCAACTTCCCGATCTGGTATTATTCCAGGCAACTCATTAGGAAAAACATCAGGATACTCATTTACCACCGACACATCATTAATCTAAACAGTTCCTTTGTTTTCAAAGATGTGTGGAAGGTAACATTCATTTCCATATTTTACAAGTTTCTCGGCCTCTTGATAAGTTATCAATAGTAAGGGTTCATTCTTGTACACAAACTGAAAGTATTTCTGAAAAGAAACTTCTTTATCTCTACAGTCAATCTTAGAATGGTAAATAGAGAGCCAATCCATACTTAGGATAACATCAAACTCTACTATAGGTAAAACAATAAGGTTCGCAAGTAGGTTATTTCCATGGATAAGGATAGGATGATTCTTATAAATTCTTTTTTCTTCAACATTTCCCCCAGGTGTTTTTACCACAAGTTCAGGAGTCATTTCTTGAGATGGTATTCCCATTTTACTTGAAAAGTTTTTAGAGATGAAAGAATGTGTAGACCCCAAATCAAAAAACACACTGGAATAATCTGAAAAAACAAACAAAGTACCTGATACAACTTCATTTGATGGCCAGACATCTGATGAAGTAGTTGCAAAGGATTTCACCACCCCTTTCTACTTGTAGTCTAACTGCTTCCCATCACTCTAGCTCTTTTTCGGACACTCGTTTTCATAGTGACCCATCTCATTGCACTTAAATCATTTCACTAATTGCAAATCAAATTTGGACTTACCATCACCTTGATCTTTTTCAGTGCAATCACGAGCCTTATGTCCCATCTTACCACATCGGTAGCACTTTCCAGAATTCATAAGACATTCTCCAGCATGCCTTTTCCCACATTTATCACAAACTGGAAACTTAGTTTTCTTACCGTCAGACCTTTTTGAAGAATTCTTTCCTTTCTCCTACCACCTCGTTCTCTTCTTCCGTTGGTTGTTATAGAACACTTGATCATCGACAAACCCCATTTCCACCTTCTCAGCACATCGAACAAGCTTTTCATAACTTTTGAACTCACTAAAAGCTAAAGCCCTTCGATATTTTGGATTTAATCCTGAGTAAAAATGATTGATTTTAATATCAAGGTCTCAGATAAAATTTGGAGCATACCTTTCCAATCGAGTGAACCTGTCTTCATATGCATCCACTGAGTTCTCCTCTTGCCTCAATTCCAGGAATTGTTTTTCCATCCTAAGTCCAACATCCTTAGGAAAATACTTCTCAAGAAACATACCTTTGAATTCATCCCAGTCGAGAGCATCAATCTCATCAGATTCCATGATATTTTTAACCATCGACCACCACTGATCTGCTTCACCCTCCAAACGGTAAATAGCAAGACTAACCTTTTGATTGTCTGAACACCCCATGACATCGTAAATCTTCTCCAGTGATTTAATCCACCCTTCAGCTAGCACAGGGTCAGATGATCCTCTGAATTATGGGGGATGTTGCCTCATGAAATGTTCCACCACTGACATATTCCTCTGCGGTTGATCTGGCTGATCTCGTGCATGGATACCACCGCCATTTATTGCTTGAGTCAACTGCTCCATTACTATAATAAACTGTTCAGTTCCAATTATGACCATCTCAGGATGCTGATTCGGAAGGTTATTTCCTTCTGTATGCCTTCCTAGCACTGCTTCCCTGTTTCCTCTGTGGAAAACCATTCTGAAAAAACATGTCTTAGATGAATCAACATGGTAATCTTTAAATTCTATATCATTTCAATTTGACCATAAAAAAAATGTTTTTGGATAGTCATTTAATAGAATTCTAACTCCTAAAGTTATCTAAACTGACCTCTGATACCAACTATAAGGCCCAAGCCTTAAACCCTACTTAATATTGAGTTATTACAAGAATACACCTTGAGGATCTTTTCAGGTTTAGATTTTTAGAGAATTAGATCATAAAACATGCATTACATCCCAAATTTAAACAAAGTGGTTACAATAAAAGATAGTATTCATTTTTCCCATCAACAGAAACATATTTAAAATAAAACATGGATTCTTTCATAACACTTCCTTGACACTATCACCATATCATGTACCCTTCCCTTGACCTGTGAAAAACATTTCAAAAACTTGGGATGAGCATAAAAAGCTCAGTAAGGGATATAAAATTATGGAAAGGAAATATGAGTACATGTATACATAAGAATCAATGAAATCATACTCTACTCATAAAACATAATAAATTTAACATACCTCATCAAATCATGAATAAATCATAGAAATCATAAGACATAAAGGTAACTTGAGGCATTCATAACATTCTTACATAGGGAGTAAACCTCTTGGTTACGTTTGGAATACCCATCACAGTATACTCCCTAAATCTCTTCAGAGAAACCTTAATGTTTAACTCCTTTGCATTACCCAATGCATTGGAGAGCTATATCGGGCTCACCCGCCCTTAGTTTATCATGGAACCACCCGTCTTCATAATAATTCCCAAGAACCATAACATAATCATATCACATAAAACATGCATAAAGGAAACATAACATTTCCACTTTTAAATCACAAGATATCAATACAACACATTGATATAAAAACATTATGAAAACCATTTTCAATACCAAAATAAAATAAAAGTAAAACATGATATTTATTTTTCTTTTAAAAAAAGGTATGGCTTGTAGAGGAAGCCGAAACTCAAATAATGGTCACGGCGGTAGAGAAGTCGTTGTCGCTGCATACGTATGACAAAAACATTCCCTTTTGTCGTTTAGTAAAACGCTTCGTATAAAAAAGATTCCTTTTGGATAAATGTAAAATTAAAAGGGGTTTATACACCGTATAAAAGAAGGTTGTGTATAAAACAAAATATGCCTCAATTAAAGGAGATTGAGACGAAGTCCCATACCTCGGGTCCGACTTGACTCGATCGTTATTTAACCTCCTGAATAATAAACTTGAGTTAATTTCTACTTACTTAAGAACCTTTTTAAAGTTCATTATTCCTTTTATATCACTTATTACCATGTCATGAACACTATGTAATTATTTAAGTTAATAATGGTCGTTTTAACGATCATTGGTACTTGAGTAAAAAATAAACTCTTTATAATTACAAGTTGTTCGTGTATCCATTATATCCAGAGTTACACTAATGAGGTAGATATCATATATATCATATATATCAAGTATATACATTCATTTATAATATTACATAATGTTTAGAGGTAAGAAATGAAATGCACCGTTCATGGAGACGGTAAGCCGTACGTACGCATGAACGCTACTTTCATTTCTATTTCGTATTTTATGGAATGGAATCATAATGATATAAAGTTATATTATAATTCCAGTATAATATCATATATAATATGATTAATTACATCCTTTATACGTCCCATATATGTCATTAACAAATCAAATCACTTTGAGGGGGCGGTAGTCCGCACTTCCTAAAATGAAGATATCGCGTTTACCCATAATGGAAACCATAAAGGTATGCCATAAATGAAAAATAAATAAGCTTAAGTAAAACATAAACATATTATATATCATATATAAATATAGTGTCATCTTAATGGCCACCTTTGAATGTGTTAAAAGAATATTGAATAATCATCGTTTCGTGAGGCAGAAATTCGCCATCCACGGAAACAGTATGTTCTTTAACCATTAGATGTAGGTGTGTGTAAGTTTAGCTCGAATACTTCTTATAACAACATCCTAGTATATGGAAGATACTGGTGTTGTTACAAAATAAATGAATAAAAATATTTTAGGGGGTTGGAAAAGCAAAATAAAACATAAGAACACAAGAGAAGACACTACCTTTAAATCGGGTAACTCTGTTTGATTTGAGCTCAAAGGCTTCCTTGGGAAGACTTATGCCCAAAGTGAGTCTTATAAGAGTTATAGAGGGATGTTTAGAGACAAAATGGGAAGGTTTTGGCTGAGCCAAAGTCTTTGGAAGTGTGGGTAAGGTGGTAGAGGTGGGGGCCTTTTATAAGAGGAGAGGAGGGGCACTCTTGGAAAGTTAAGAAAACATACTTTGTTATAAAATTATTTTCGGATAAAAAAGTCCCAAAATTATATATTTCTAGGATAAGGTTATAATATTTCTAAATCCACCCATCCAATAGGTTTTTGACAAGTTTAGGTCTTATATTTTACATTATATTTTCATTTTATTTAAATCGTTAAATAATGAGGTAATCACTGCATCATCATGGTGTCATAAATAATTTAATTTATTTAATGTCTAAAAATTATAAAAAAAATACTATGATGTAGGAAATATTTTTCTCTTTACAATGACTATTTATAGTCAAAAATATGACTTGTATGACCCTATTTAAACATTGTTTTAGTAAAACAACTCATGTTTGTGTCATTTTGTACTTTTACTTTAAATAAAAGGCATTAATGTCATTATCTTACCCAAGTGGCTCAATGGGGTCCCAAAAATTGACCCATGGGTTGTCTTGGTCGGAAATTACACATCCAATAAGGGTAGGACATGTTTCTAGGTCATTTCATATTATTAAAACATTATTTTTACCTTAAACTACACTAATTACCTCTAATCGCGATTAATAAACTTAAAAGTTACTATTCACCAAAAAATTATTTTAATCCCATTGAACCAAATTTTACTTCCTAATTAAAACCATGTATGTTGGATTTTTGAAATTCAAAACACAGAGGTGGTAAAATTTCATTTAAATGAAAAATCAGTTTTTTAAGTACCACTTAGTGGTTTCACTATTCATCAAAAATTGAAGTTTTTCAGAAAAATACCAAAAATTCACCCTAAGCTATATTTGATATTCCGAATTAAAAAATGATGTATATTTTACAAAATTTAAAACATATAAGTTACATTAATTAATTTAATAATTAATTCCTGCTTTCAGAGCAAATAGCATGTTTTTATGAAACAATAAGTATCAAAAGATTGACACTAGTTCAAGTCTAATTTCAAAGTGAAATTAATTCCAACGACCAATATTGGATTAAATGGTAAAAATATATTCTAATTTAACTTTAAAACCAATTCAAAAGATAATCTAATTATATAAATAAATTATATTAAAAAGAGGTTTTGAATTAAAATACAACATTTTTCACTATTCATTAAAAATATGAACTTTATTGGAAAAATACAAAAAATTTACCCAAAGTAAATTTCAATGTCCCAATCACAAAGAATAAGTTTATTTCGACAAATAGAGCTTATAAAATTTTCAAAAGTTTTATTTAAAAATGGTTTTCCATCAAAAGGCAATAAAACAATCTTTTAAAAATATTAGTGTATTCCATGCTTAAGATTGGATTTATTCTCATTTTAAGCCTCTAAAACACTATATAATTCATTAATAGACATTGATTAAAAAATATCTATTATTCATTACTTACTTGGGATGTTACAAAATTAGATCCATATTTTTATGCTGCCTCATTGACCCTTCAAACAACTAAACTAGACATGGATCCAGTTGAATGAAATATTCTAATATAAGTCCTATAACTTCTTTAAAAATTTCTTCATAATCCAAGAATTAATAAAAAATTCATGTGTAAAAAATGGAATTGATATCTATATTGATGAATCTACTACAACATTGAATTCGGGGCCCATTATCTCCATTAAAAATTTGATCAAGCTCAAGGTATTCAAATAAAATATGTATCCCAATATTTGTAAACTTATTTTAAAAAAATTCAAATAAATATTTAACACATGAAAAATTTTATAACAAAAATAGTACAGTTCACTTGAAAGTGAGAAACTATAATTTCAATGAAATTTCTAAATTCATGCTTAGATATAAATTCCTATTAATTGTCACTTAAAAAAATATGGCTATTAATTAATATCAAAGATGAATAAAAATACTTAGAAATCAATAATTATTATATTTTCAAAATCCATTAAAATTATTTATTTAATAAAAATATGTGATAATTAACCTTAAATTAATAATTTTGTGGGATTTAAAACATTAAAATTCAAAGTGAAATATGTGAATATATTTTCTATATTAATCCCCCACACTTAAACATTGCACTCCTGAGAAATCCAAACAATTTTGATAATGAAAATACTATTTTTACCATATGGTTACAAACACAGAAACCATAAAAGAAGAGAAAAAAATATTTATTCATCATTGAAATATCATGCCTCCTCTAGTCATATCCACCACACCACTTCAATTTTAAAAAAAGTTTAAGTCTTAGGTTATAAAAAGAATAAAATTTAGTAGAATTAATATTTTAACAAGTCAAACCATCATAAATTCTTCCTTCTTAAGATCCTTATAACAAAGTTAAATTTCCCACTTCCTTAATAGAACCCAAATAACATTATTATAAGTCAATTTCATCTTTCATCTGATATTCACTATTCTCCTCACCCAAATACATTATTTTTTGATAATTTAAGAACTATAATTTCCCTCTATATCTTTTTCTTTATTTTTTTTTCATTTTTTTGTTTTCTTAGTGCCTAAATATCTCTAAACATCATGTGGGATCCAAATTTTCCATTTTAATATAGTTTAAAAGGACTCATATGAATTATTTTTGGGTTTATTCCCATGGTGTTTTTTCCACAATATAAAAACTACTCAAGACATAGTTCAAAATTATTGTGTCCTCATGTTATAATTCTAAATTAATTTAATTATTTTCCATTTACATAACTTTTCTTGGTTTTAAAAAAATTCTATAAAATTATTGGGAAAACTCACTCAACAATCATATAAGTTCAATGACTTCAAAATTAATGGAATCTTCGAAATGAGTATGAAATTTTTCACTAGGTAGGATAAAATTTAAAGATAAAAATTCCTAACCTAAGCCAATATAAAAATTAAAAATAGAAAAAAAACATGAAAACCTAATAGATTGGTGCCACTCCCCCACACTTCAATTTTTACTACCCCTTTTTTATTCAAAAATGATTTTAGCAGCTTTTCATGTAGAATTTATTTATGTAGTAAACAAGATAAGATAAAAAACATGATACAACCCACCTTATTAGTAGTGGAATACTTGAGTTATGTTCATAGTCACATCTAAATAGAAACCTATAAGTAAAAGTAAGAAAAAACACAAGAAATTTATTTTAATAATAATAAATTAAAAAAAATATAAAGGGGAAGATAAAGAAATATATCTTGGTTTAACTCCAAAGTGGGTACTAGGTTTTGAAAAACCATATAAAGGAAGTTACAACTGTTATTCAAAATATTATGGTGGGTAAGATTTCCTTGAGATTAACCACTATATATATTACCTTCCAGTTTTCATTAGCTTATATTTTTTGTTAGGTATCCCATGGGTAGAGCATTATAGATCTATCCCCATTGCTATAAGGTATAACTTGCATGGTGAGGGTAGTGAAAATAATGCATCCTCCTCATTTACTATAAATTTTATGAATTTTTATTCATCACCCAAGGCCTTCTCATGACACGAAACATTAAAATTTTCAATAAGGGGAAGTTCAGGGAATAATTATATTTGAATAAAATTGATTTTTTTGAATTTAGATATGGTTACCCCTCATTAATATCAGCTTTAAAAGTTGTTTCTTCTTAAAAAGTACCAAGAAACTCTTTAACTTAAAATTACAGCTTAAACTTCTCTTCAAAGGTGACTTCTTTAAATTATTTATCACTATCTAGGGAAATGTATATCTTGTCCATATCTATAATCTCATTATATAAAGAGTGAGAAGGTGATTCTAGAAAATATAAATCAAAAGTAAGTGAATCTAATGAAATATTTACTCCCTTTAGTGATTCTACCTCTAGATCTTAATCTTGAATGCATGCCTCTAAAAGGATTTCTTTAGGATAGGGAATTATATAATCATCTAATGCGGACTCAAGCTTCTCAATATCTTCATGGAATGTGGGAGGGAATGAAAGAGACTCTTCAGGTTCCTTGGTAACTTGTTGATAGAAATATGGAAAGTAGTAGAAGAACTCATTCAATTACTTAACCAAGTATTCTATAATTTGGAACTTAAGTTCCTCATTAATATACCTAATTCTCATAGTAAAAATATCCTCTTTGAAAGATAATCTTTGATCTCCCATCACCTGTCTAACAAGTAAAGAAACAATCTCATCCATGGGTGAGGGTGAGTTAAAAAATGGTTGATTTTTTGAGATTTTTATATATGAAAATATAGTTCAATTATTTAAAAACTATGAAATGAATAATAAGTAATTTATTTCCTTGGATCCACAAAAACATCGCTATATTTTTATACACTTATTGTAGGGTCTGAAAAATATTTTTTTAGTACAACACAATGGTTGACTAAGGTCACCTATATTGAGGAGTTTTTTTATTAATCACTCACTAATCCTAAACTCTTATTTTATTTTTTAGTGTTTTTATATTTATTAAACTAAACAAAATATGGGGTGGTTTTATACGGATTCATGAATAAAATAAAGGAAAACAATAAAGACCAAATAAGTGTGAGCAAGAAACAACTTGGTTCTAGGGTTAGTTACTTAGGTTCCTTCATTATCCACTATTTTGTATAAATTCTATTTGATAGCCCATCCCATTTTACATAAACTACTACCCCCTTCCTTGAGTATGAATCTTAACATTCCTAGGAGATCTCTTCGGCACACCAAACCTCACATCCTTCAATAATCAAGAATGATGAACACACCTCAATCAAGAGTGATAAACCTTTTAAGAACCGAATCCATCGTATGACATATCATCTCTTGAACACACTCAAATCCATCATATGAGGACAATTCATGAGATAATGTAGGGAATTAATAATTTATAGGGTATATAATGTGTTTGAGAGTCATGTCAAGGAGTGGTGGATGATCGTCATATAAAAACCTAACACTCCTCCCTAACTCACCACAAATAGAATAAAAACATGAAAAATTGAAAATAAATAATTCAAGAACACTAATAAACCTTCCTCAAGGCTAAACCTCAATTCAGTAACTCACCATCAAGAGAGAGAGAGAGAATAGTTTATTCTAAATATGTAGCATGAAATTACAGTGGAAGATAGATGAAAAAACTAAATCAAAGAAACTATTATCCTATTCACCCCAAACTTTTAATCCACAAACCTTCCTTTATAAAGGTGACTAATACATATTTATAGAGTAGATTATAGGATAGCGTTATAAAAATTTTAAAATAGAAAGATTAAAATCAAGTTAAATTAGATCCCTATTTTTGTGCTTCCACATTGACCCTCCAAATAACCTAACTATATGTGGATCATGTTGAATGAAATATTATTATTTATTTCCTCTAACTTATGTAAAAATTTTATCCCAATCCTGAGCACAAAATTAAAATTTCTATGACGAACATTAAAGTGATATATATATTGAAAAATCTATTAAAACATTGAATTCAGTGCCCATTATCTCCATGAAAAAGTGTGATCAAACTCAAGGTATTCAAATAAAATATGTATCCCAACATGTGAAAAATTCTATACAAACATTTCAAATAAATTTTTGACTCATATAATATTTATGATAAAAATACTAGAGTCCACTTGAAAGGGTAAAACTAAAATTTACATGAAATTTCCAAATTCATACTAAAATTAAAAATTCTTATCGAATCATCACTTAAAAAAAGTATGATTATCAATTAATATCAAAGATAAATAAAAAAACTTAGAAATAAATAATTATTCATTTTTTATAATTCAATCCAAATTATTCCATTAATAAAAATATGTGACAATTATCCTTAAATTAACAATTTAATGGGATTTAAAACCTTAAAATTCAAAGTGAAATATATGAAAATATTATCTCTCTCAGCAGTATGGGATGATATACAATATTTTTTATTTATATTAGATACAAAATTGTATCAAATTATCTATTTTAAATCAAAATTTCATTTCTCTATATTTCCTTTTAAATATATACAAAATAAATTCAAATAATATTTCCACAATTAATGATAGAAATTTCTTTAATTCTTTATATTTCAAATCTCTAGGAAATTTGGTCTTTTAAAAATCTAGGTTATTCTATCTTCATCATAAATCAAATAGATTATTGATTATCTTATTTTAAATCTACCTAAAGACTCTAATTTAATCATCCATGAGGTATTTTAATAACTGAGACCTTCATCTTTTACAAAAACCCACAATATTTAAAATTTTCACAACTGCATGCATGAATTCATGCACTAAGATTTGAGGCATAAGACTCTCTACAATGAAAAAAAAACTCTCCTATATTTTCTCATTCTTTTAGCACTATGACATGAAACTTGTTTCACATTGCATCATCCATTGAAATAACATAATAAACATTGGATAATATCCTCTTTAATATTGTATCAAAACACACACCATCTCTTCATAGTGTAGAACGATTATTTAAATCAACTTTTGGATAGATTAATTATTCTCAGCCTTAAATCACAATACTTTTGGGTAATTATGATATTGATTTTAATTGAATATTTTTTCATGCATCATCTGAATTAATTTCATCTATAATTTTATATTATGTAAATCTCATAAATATATAAACTCAAATTTCACAATGTGTTGGCCACATGGTGAACCTTTCAATATTTCTGGTTAACCTTATACGTAAAGTTTACCTTCCAATCATTGGAAAAACTTTTGAAATTTATCAAACTTTTATGTGGTTAACCTTCTAGAATTCTAAAAAAATCCTAATATGTGGATATCAGCATTTCAAAATCATATCAACCTTCCAAAATCAGGTCTACCTTTCGAGTTGAGTTATCCTTTCAATCTTCTAGATGAACCTTCTGTACATAGGGTAGGTGTATTGACTAAAATTTTTATATGTATTATTTTTGGGTATTGTATGGATTATTTTATAGATCATGAACTGAGATGACATGCGATTATAAGGCCTGGTGTTCCTAGAATAAATATTTGAAATATATTAAATATATTAAATAGCACATGCACACAGTTTTCCTAAAAAATAAGAATAACTTCTAAAGGAGGGCCCAAATTATAAATCTAAGGGCACAGTTGAGTTCAAAATGCATGTTTTACCCTAGGCATGACATAACCTTGGTCAGCATGGGGAATTTGTAGAAAAATCATCACAGGTGTGAAATGAATAAAATAATTAATTGATTTTTTTATTTCATTGATGTAGTGACCTATACAATTTTATAAATTCATGGTTATGGGTAATTCCTAGGTTTAATCTCTAAAACTAATAGATATAGAGGACCGTTGGAGAGCATTGAATGAGATTCCATTGGCGGACGACAACCAAATCCAAGATCAATGATCGGTGTGAGATGAAATCAAGGGATCTTGCTAACGATCATTATGGAACTTCATTCTTCATAATTGATCAATCAAAATTGAGGTAAGATGTTGGTTTTAATTGGATTTCTTCCCTGTTCTTAATTTCTATGATGAACATGAATCAATCAACCAATGGATTGATTCATGGATTTTCCATTTTGCGGGATGGGTTAGATTAATCAGAATTTAGGATAATTTATTCATGATTATTGATTCTTCTCTTGTATTTCTAATGAAAATGAATAAATATTTACAAAAACATAGATCTAGGTTCATTCTTCTTGACTATTCTTGTGATTTTATCCCCCAAATATTCATTCATCACAATCATTCTTTATTTGGACCATGGTTTGATATATCCCAATGAATCGATCATTGTGAACTTGTTTCTTGATGAAATGATCTGATATCATAGATTTGAGATTGTCACATCATGAAGGTAGTATGACTAAGGAAATGGTGGTGAATCAGAGGGTTTTGGATACCCAATTTCATGTTCTTTATCACATAATGAAGAACGAAGAGCGATCCCATTTTCTGAATGAATTTGAAGTATGAGACTTGTTGTTCATCAATAAAGAGGATCATATGGGGTGATTCCATGATTTTACACATGTGACAGTCACTGGATCAGAGGATGAAGGCTCAGAAATGATCATGGAATCCATATATGAGAATTGAGAAAACTTCGCACTACACGACATGTAGTACGGAGCCATATACCATTTGGACCCTCTTGTGCGGCGGCTAGGGTTTTGGGAGAAATTTAATGACCACACAACGTGTGACCCTATCAGACAATGTGTGACCATATCACACAATGTGTGACCCTATCACACACCACGTGACCTCTCCCTGGTGACTCAACATGTACCTAGGAGGGTACACAAACACGGGTTGGAATACATGAGTTGGAGCACACCATGTACTACCATACACAGACATGACCTATACATGTACACGAGCTAAGCCATGTACCGGTATGCAGGAAGAGTACACGAGTAGCCTACATGTTGTGTACTGATACATGAACATGATCACGAGACATGGGTTATTTACACAGGTAGGACCCGGGGTCAAGGGACATGGCGTGTGACCCTTCTACATGCCATGTACTTTCTAAGACATGACTTGGATCCCTTTTCCTCTATATCTTGGATAGGTTTCATTAGGGTGAATTCCCTATATCCATTCCCTGAGGGTTAGTATGGAATCACCTTCTACTTATAGGATAACGATCCCTTCAGCATGAATTATTGGATAGAGTTCTTGGAATCATTCCATGAGGTCCAGAGTGAGATCCTCTATTCATCTTCGTGCCCTAAGTAGATTTCTTGGTATCATCGAGACCAACACTATGCAGGAATCAATACTCTACTTATCGGGCTAATCCAGATTGAGTTGTTGGTATACCCAATGGCCTTGGGAGTGATCCTCATCTAGGTATCATATATCTTCACAACTTCAGCGTGTAATTATAATAGAGATACTAGATGAGAAATAATTCTTGGATAGATGTCATCAGTGTTATCAAACTCATGAGTGTGTTCTCAAGGTTGAGTTCTATATGGAATCTTCAATCTGAAATCCTAGGTTGGCATATTATAGTTGTGAATTACCTTTAGAATACATGTATTTTTTGAGTATATCTAGATATTATTATTATATGTGTTGTAGACATATACCTGTGTAGTGCTGACTATATTTCTTTTGTTGTATTCTTTGTGGTTTTGAGGTGTCCTACCGGGTATTGTTATACTCACCCATGCATGAGCTTTGGCCGCATGTTTAGTGTCTTTTGAAGATGATCAACCTTTTGACAGAGTCCTTAATAGACCAGGACCAAACGATCCTTAGTGAAACTAGACAGACCGGGGTGTGTTATTGTGGTATTCTGATAGCATCCCCAGTTTTACTTTCAAGTTGGACTTGTTCTCATACTCTTTATAGTGGGGATTTTATTTGGCCCTATTTAATTTCCTTTATTTCCTTTTGTACTATGGTTGTGGGATTTATATGTATGCATGCATGGTTATTCAATAGTTTTTATATTTTAGTATTTTATAGGCTTGAAGATGTGTGTGTATGTGTGTATATGTGTGTATAGGTACCTAGGATAAGGCCTCCCATGTTAGTGATTTTCCTACTCGACGCTAGCCTCTAGACCCTAGCCTACCGAAGGATGGTTTGGGGAGTAATAACATGGGCCCCTTTTGGATGGGTTGTGATAGAGTGGTATTATAGGAGTCAATTCTACCTTAGGATCAGATTCCATGAGATTGGTTTGGGGCAATAGTGTTAAGTGTTTCGAGTTCAGATTCCAAGATAGGGACTCTAGTGTTAGTGCAACAACCGATGTATCCATACACCAGGACTCTGATCACCTTATTTTCAAACTGGTACATGATAACATTGGTTGTAGTGAAAACAATGGTACATGAATCATATAAGAATGGGTTGTGGTTTCTATGTCCTTGAGTCATCTCTCCAGATATACTCATTAACCATGGGACATCTTGTTTACTTTGAGGATGCCTCAGTGATGTATACCATCTAGGATTAAACATCAGGATCATGAGGATTATCCCCTCAGTGATAAGTTGTCAATACAGGGACTAGTTCTAAATATTTTACCTCCATTGTGATGTACTAGCTATACCACCACCTATAGAGCATCACATGATACATGTAGTACTAGTAGATGAGGTGCACAGGATGAGTACACTTTATGAGTTTGAGAAATAGAGACCCCTTGGTTTCTGAGGTGAGCCTGACCCACAGGTTTCCGAGGAATGGATTGAGGTAGTGACTCAAGTTTTCTATCTGATCAGGACATAAGTAGATTAGATGGTGGTCCTAGCGGCAAGCCTTCCCCATGGATTAACAGGGTGATGGTTGGGTTTGGTGACCTATTCTTATGATGAGGAAAATCTTTCATAGATAGAGTTTGAGAACTGAGAGGAGTTCTCTCTAGATAAGCTAAGGGATATGCATATCCAGGAGCTTTTTCAACTCTAGTAGGGAATAATGATAGTAACTGAGTATTCATTGAGGTTTACCAACCTCTCCAAGTACTCGATGAATATGGCTCATGAATAGTTCTTTAGGGATCATAACTTTGAATGAGGTCTTCATAGAGATATATGAGATAGTGTTATCCCTATATTCATTCCTACCTATACTAGGGTGCTAGATTGATATTTGGTATTTGAGAGTTTCTTGACTGAGAAGATACAACCAGTAGTTTCCGATAATGGACATACAGGAGTAGAGACCTCAGCAGTAGGGATTTGACACCAGCCTTAGGGACCTAGACATGCGATATGATTTAGGAGTAGGTACTAGGATATAGGTTCTATGATTTGGGGCTCTTAGGATGGGTCCAGTTAGCCTAGGTAAAGGTAGTGCTACTCATGTGATGGCAGGGGACATCTTGTACGAGATTGTCTGACTTACCGTATGAATGATAGGGAGACCATGGATGGGCCTCCTAGGAATATATAGTGGTAGGATAATGTAGTTACATAGGGTGTTGGACATGGAAGAGGAGTTGGGATAGAATTAGGAGGTGGTAGATTCTTTGAATTGTTACCACCACCACCCCCAGGTGGTCCACTCCAGGCTCAGGGAGCTGGAGGATTGGGGTGGGGACAACTTTAGGCAGTCGAAGCATATGACCCAAAGGATCTGGGAATGATTTGAGGTATTATATATCTATTTTTACCTTAGATACAGTACTTAAAGACACAGGTGTTGGTAATTCCTTTATTTCCACATTTCTTGTTCGAGACTTAGAGATTCCAGTTGAGCCCTTGGCTCGACCCTTGTTCTTAGAGACTCCTACTAGAGATGAATCAACAATCACACACTTGTTCCAATAGTGTAACCTGAATCTTGGAGGTGAGAGTTTTTTGGTATCTCTTTATAGTATTTATGAGGCCTTACAACTCTATCTTAGGTATGAAATGGTTATCTATAGTTCATGCCCAAATTGACTATTTGAGGTGGAGGATGCGGTGTGTCCATAGTGATGGAACCAAGTTTTCCTTTTTGGGTGAAAATAAAACCTAAGTAGCGCATGATGGACTCATGTATAGAATGTTTCAACATATTACTCATTAATTTGATAGCCTAAACCTTGGTGTAGTGGATGATATGGGTTTCCAGTTTCCTGTAGTGGTGGTGAATTACAAGGACATCTTCCCTGAGGAAGTTCCAGGTTTACCTCCCTACCATGAGATATAATTATGCATTGATCTACACCCCAGGAAGACACTAATATCTGTACTAGAATATCAGATTTATCCCACAGATATTCACGATTTGAGGGTGCATTTGGAGGACTTATAGAGGAAGGGATTTGTTATACTCAATGTTTCACCTTGAGAAGCCCTTATTTTGTTCACCAATAAGGTAGACGGGAGCTTGAGGTTATGTGTGGAATACCATATCTTGAATTAGGTGACTATGAATAATAATTATCCACTACCAAGGACCTATGAAATATTTGATCAATTGAGAGGGGAATGATGGTTCTGAAAGGTTGACCTCAGGTCAGGCTATCACCATTTCTGAGTACAAAATGAGGATATACCGAATATATCATTTATATTTCACAATAGTCACTATGAGTACTTGGTGATTACCTTTAACATGATTAACACACCAACAATGTTCATGGGACTCATGCACCAGATCTTTCAACCTTTCTTATACCGGTTCATGGCAGTCTTCATTGAAGATATCCTTGTATACTCAACATTTGAGGAGGAGCATGTGGGACACTTGAGGATTGTACTGGACATTCTCCAAGATCACCCATTTTATAAAAATCCCTCAAAGTTATAATTTTGGATTCAGGTGGTCCACTTTCTGGGACATGTTATCTCAGTAGATGCAGTGGTAGTGGACTTGACCAAGATCGAGGCAGTGTTATCTTGGGATCCACCTAAGAGTGTGATAGAGGCGAAGAGATTCCTTGGGTTGGCAGGATATTACTGGAAATTCATACCTGATTTCTATCATCACCCATGACAGCTTTGACTCGAAAGGGGAAACCTTTTGTGTGGATAAAGATGTTCCAATGGATTTTTTTAGTAGTTGAGACAATGTTTGACGAGTTCTCTCATCTTGAGATTTCTAGAGGAGAGAATCAAGTACATAGTGTTCTATGATGCATCAGGAACTGGGATAAATTGTGTTCTAATGTAGAGGTGGGTAGTGATTTTCTATGATTCACGTTAGTTGAGACCACATATGCAGGACTATATGACCCATGATCTTGAGTTAGCAATGGTAGTATTCACAATGAATATGTGGAAACACTACCCAATGGGTGACCAATTTATCATCAACTCTGATTATAAGAGTCTCAGGTATAACTTCTCTATGAAGGATATTAACTTGAGACATAGGTGATGGCTAGAGTTCCTCCAAGATTATGACTTCAAATTTTTATATACTTCTAGGAAGGGGAATGTGGTAGCAGATGATCTCAATAGGAGATCTTTTTTGTAGTTACTGAATGAGGCATCAGATTAGTTGGACTCATTACAGTTATCCTTTGTTAATGGAGATAGAGTATCTTACCTCCAGTCAATGGTTGTTACCCCTCCACTTTTGTAATGATTCATGGAGGAAAAACTTGGATATGTAAACTGTAAGACCCTACATACTCAGATATCCATTAGACATTCTCATAATGTATTTTCTAAAGGTGGGGAGCATGTCATTCTTTTTTAGAGGATACATGATGGTAACAATGACATTAAGGGATGAGGTCCTTAGAGAGTTTTATACATCTCCTTTAGCAGTACTTCCTGGTGTGGAACAGATATACCAGGACCTTCAACATCAATTTTGGTGGCCAACGATGAAGAATAAAGTTATAGAGTCTGTCTCTCGATGCCTTAACTGTCAGCAAGTTAAGGCTAAGATCCAAGTTCCAGCTGGTATAGCTCAACCCCTTGAGGAACCAAAGTAGAAGTGGGATGGGATATCCATGAACTTTGTGATGGGATTACCACATACATATAGGGAAACGATGCCATCTGGGTGATTGTAGGCCGACTCACAAAGTTTGACCACTTCTTAGATATTTAGGAGTATAGTTCAGTAGAGATCTTGGGATGCCTCTAAATGTATAATATATTTTGACTCCATGGGGTTCCATTGATGAAAATTTCTGATCATGATACTCACTTCACATTATAGTTGTGGAAGGGATTGTAGGAGATATTTGGGACTCATTTATGATTAAGAACAATGTTTAGCCACCAAAATGATATCCAAACAGAGCGGAACATTTAGTTTATAGAGGACATGTTGTGATCTTACATGCTAGACTTTATCCATAGTTGGGAGGATCACCTACCACTAGTGGATTTTGTGTACAATAATAGCTACTATTCCACCATTGGTATGTCACCATTAGAGGATTTGTATATAATACCCTGCTGGTCACCACTTTACTAGACTAACCTAGGAGATTCAACACTCATGGACTCATAGTTGGTGTGAGAAACTATCGAGAAGGTGAAAATCATCCAAGAGTGGATGCAGATTTCACATAGCCATCAGAAGTCTTATGATGATAAATAATGAAGGCCTTTGGAGTTTGAGGAAGGAGGCTATGTGTTCCTATGGGTTTCACCTCTATGTGGATTATACAAATTTATCAAGGGTAGAAAACTATCTTTGAGGTTCATTGGACCTTTCCAGATACTGTGTAGAGTTAGAGAGGTGGTGTACCGCTTAGCTCTACCTCCACAGTTAGAACATGTACATAAAGTCTTCCATGTGTTGCAATTGAGGAGGTACATACATGAACCATCACATATTATCAAGTGGGGAGAGATGGACATTGAGGATGGAGAAACCCTTATAGAGTACCCTGTAGATTATTGAGGATTGGTAGGAGATGACCCTTCGTGGGTGAGGAATTCCTCTAGTGCATGTCTGGTGGCAGAATAAGAATATTCAGGAGAGCACATGGGAGTGTGAGGATTAGATTCATGCTCAGTACCCACATATATTTGTATAACCCTTGTTTTGGCTATTCAGGACATAAAATCCCAAGTTGGGGAGAATTTAATGACACATATTTTTCCATGTATTATTTTTGGATATTGTATGGATTATTTTTGAGATCAGGTGTTGAGACGACGTGTAATTTTGAGGCCTGGTGTTCCAGGAATAAATGTTCAAAAATATATTAAATATCACACATACATAGTTTTACTGAAAAAGTGGAATAAATTCTAAATGGGGGATTAGATCAGAAATATGAGGCTATTGTTGAGTTTGTAACATAGGTTTTACACTAGGAACAACATAACTTGGTCAATATGGGGCGTTTATAGAAAAGTCATCACAGACATAAATTAAATTAAGCCATTAATTGAATTATTTTATTTTATTTTATTTTGTTGATGCGGTGACCTATAATCTTTTATAAATATACATTCATGGGGAATTCTTAGTTTTAGATGCTAAAACCTAGAGATATAGAGGACTATTGGAGAGCATCAAATGAGATTCTTTTGTTGGACGATGACTAAATTGGAGTATGACAACCAGTGCAAGATGAAATCAAAGGATCTCACCAATGATCATGAAATAAATTCATTCTTCATTAGCGATTGATCCAAATCACGGTAGGATGTTTTTTTGATTGGATTATTTCCCCATTCAAAATTTCTATGATGAATGAAAATCAATCAACCAATGGACTGATTCACAGATTGATCATTTTATAAGATGGGTTAGATTAATCGGGATTTGGGATAATTTCTTTGTTTTTATTGATACTTCGCTTATCATTATAATGGAAATGAATCAAGATCGAAACAAACATCAATCCAGGTTCATTCCTCTTGATAGTTCTTATGATTTTATTCCTCGATTCTTTATTCATCATTGATGTTCTTTGTTTGGAACATGAATTAAAATATCTTGATGAATCGATCATTGAACAACCATTTATTTTCATAATTATATGATATTGTATATCCAAGATCATCACGACACAATAGTGGTGTGGCGATGGAAGCGGTGGAGAATCAGATGGTTTTGGATACCCGATTTCATGTTCTTTTGCACGTAATGAATAATGAATAATGATCCCATTTTACAAATAGATTTAAAGGAAAAGAATTGTTCTTCACCAATAGTGAGTCTCGAATGATGCGATTCCTTGATTTTTTAGGAGAGACAGTCACCAAATTGGAGACCAGAGGCTCAAAAATGATCACTGAAACAAGATATGAGAATCTGGAAAATTCCTCACAACATGGCATGTAGTGAAAATCCACACACCGTGTAGGACCCCTATGTGGTGTCTAATGTTTTGGGAGAAAGTTAATGATCACATGGCATGTGACCCTATCACACAGAGTGTGACCTCTTCCTAGTGACTCAGTGTGTACTTAAGAGGGTACATAGACATGGGTTGGAGTAAATAGGTTAGAGAACATAGTGTACTCCCCTACGCAAACACAACATGGAAAAGTACACAGGATAAGATGTGTACTAGTACAAGGACATAATACATGGGCAGTTGACATACTGTGTACTGATACACGAACATTATCATGAGACATGGTCTGTTTACACTAGCTGGACCCGGGTTCAAGGGACATGACATGTGACCCTTCTACACACCCTGTACTTTATAAAAAATGTCTTGGATCCCTTGTAATTTTTATCCTAGATAAGTTTCATTAAGGTGAATTCCCCATATCCATTCCCCTAGGTTTAGCATGGAAACACCTCCTACTTTTAGGACAGTGACCCCTTTAGTAATACTTCTTAGATAGAGTTGTTGTAATCCTTCTGCGAGGACCAGAGTGAGATCCTCTATCCATATTCATTCCCTAGGTAGAGTTATTGGTATCATCGTGACCAACACTACACAAGCACTGATACTCTACTTATAGGGTTAATCCAAATTGAGTTTTTGGTATACCCCATGGCCTTGGGAGTGATCCTCATCTGTGTATCATATATCTTCAGACCTTTAGTGTGTACTTTTAATGGTGAGACCCAAAGAGAACTACCTTTGAAACAAACATCATCAGTGTTATCAGAATCAGGAGTGTGTTCTCCTGGACAGTGCTATGTAGAATCTTCGACATGAAATCCTAGGTTGTCATATTACACTTGTGGATTACCTTTAGACCACGTGTCTTTGATGAGTATATCTATATATTCTTATTATATGTGTTTTAGACATATACCTATGTAGAGATGATTTTATTTCCTTTTTTGTATTCTTTGTGGTTTTGGGGTGTCAGAATGAGTATTATTATACCCACCCCTGCACAGGATTTTCCTGCATTTGTCATGTCTTATGCAGACGATCGACCTTTTGATAGAGTTATTGATAGACTAGGACCATACGGTACTTTGTGAGAATGGACAGACTGGGGTGTGTTCCTACAATATTCTAAAATTAGTCCCAGTTTTACTTTCAGGTTAGACTTGTTCTCAGGCTCTTTATAGTGGGATTGTATTTAGCTATGTTTACTTTTCTTTACTTCCTATCATACTCTTGTTGTGGGATTTATATGTATGCATGCATGGTTGTTTAGTAGTTTTTACATTTAAACATTTTTATAGGATTGGATATGTGTATGTGTGTATAGGTACTTAGGATAAGGCCTACCATGTTAGTGATATTCCTACTCGGCACTAGTCTCCAGCCCCTGGCCTATTGGAGGCAATCTTGGGGAGTTGCAGCATGGCCCCCTTTAGGATGGGTCATGAAAATTGGTTAACGCCTTTGGTGGTTTTTTAACATGAACTATTTAAATCCATTCTTTCTCAAGTAAACATAGATCCACTCCAAAACATTTCTATCCATATTTAAATAACTCAAAAACATAGGTTATATACACTACAATATAGGTTAGATAAGTGTTTTTGAGAGAATCACATCTCTTAGTGACAATAAAAATTTGTCCAAGGGATATGATGCTCACCACCTTAATACATTCACTCACCACTTATAACTTCCCCACTTTTCAAAATAAACATAACCACTGAATTAAAATAAATAAGGGTATAAATAGACTTATCTAATAAAATATTTATGTAATTTTATCCCCCTTTGACCAAGAATTTTGTGACTCAATGGGGGTCCTCCAATAACTTCTCAAGAGAGAGGTATGGGATGGAAATTCATGTTCAGACTTAATGTCTCAAATATATCTTTTAGAAAACCTCAGGGAAAATATCATCCAACCTATTTTGGGTGGGAATAAATTTCAGTTTAATGTCACCATTGGAAACCCTCTTTTTAACAAAGTGAAATCATATATCAATATGATTTTAAATTTATTGTTAGAAATGATTTTTCTCTGGGCCAATGACACTTTGATTATCAGTCAAAATTCTGAGAGTTTTTTCAACTTGCACCCTCAAATCATCAATCTTATCCTTTATTAAAATCATCAGTGTGCAGGTACTAGTAGGATCCACATACTCTACCTTTTTAGTATTCAATGTAATTGAATTTTTTTCTTTTACAATACCAATTGGAACAACTATATCCCAAGAATAAAATTCCACATGAAGTGGAACTTTTATCATCATATTCCCAAAATTACACCTAAAGTGGACCTTATATAATCAAAATCTCCTACATATTCAGCATTAGTAAATACATAAAAATTCACATTATTCCATTTATTATATATTAGTTCATAACTCAAAGTCCCTTTAATGTATTTTAGGAATCTCTTAGAAGCCATAAGATGTGATTATTTTAGTAAATATAAGTGTACCTAACTTTATTTCTTTGATATATAGGTTGCTGTCCACTTTGACTTTTATGAATTTTAAGTATTTCAAGAAACTATCCAACCTATAATACCAATCTATTGGGTCCTATTTAAACCCATATAAATCCTTCTCTAGTTTGAAAACTTTTTGATCCATAATTATCAAGCACAAATCCAAAAGGCTTCTCAATATAGAACTCTTATTTCAGTTCACCATTTAGGAAGGTGGATTTTACATCCATTTGATAAATTTTAAACTACCTATGATCTTATACTACAAATAACATCTTGATGGCATCCAATATTAAAACTAGTACATATGTTTCTTTAAAATCAGCCACTCAACTTGAGAGTAACTATCATGAACCGACCTCCTTGGGCCACGAACTTGACCATTTGACCCCATGAGTCTCTTGTAATACCTTAGTTTCCTTCCAAGCACACCACATACTATTACTCATCAAGTTCAATTATCAGACTAATGCCTATCCCATGGTCAAACACATGTTCTTTCAATGTGCTTTATCCTCAATCACACACACCCTGGGAAATTTCCCATAAGGTCACCCATCATGACACTACTCTAGTCCAAGAATACTTAAATATAGAGTTCTAAATAGGTATAATCCCAAAAATAAAGGTTCACCTTGGTGAAATGGGTAGTAAAATTTAGTATTTTAAGTATCAATTTTCTAGAGGTGTTACCATAAACCTTGATTTTTTTTATTTTTTATATATCACTTCTACCTCATCATTAAATTTATTTCTAAACACCCACTTGGCCCCAATAAAATTCTTATCATTTGTTCTAGGGACAAGATACATAGTAGAATTATTTTCTATTTAGTTTAGTTCCTTATTTATAGATCTAATCTAATCTTCATGCTTGAAATATTCAGTTATGAAATATAGATCAAGCTAATAAATGAGTGAGTTTTGATTACAAAAACTCAACCTTCATCTAGCTGGTCTTATTGTATGATCATCATATCTTAGCTCCCTTTTTATCAGAATTGGAGAACTTTGATTTATGATTTTGTTCTCAGTATTTACATGTTTCTAAAGCCTTTTATTCTTTGTTTTTTTTATTTACTATAGTCTCCTCTTCATCATTGGTCTCATCAAATTCAATTTCAACAATTCATGGTTTTATTTCTACCTAAACCATGCATCTTTTCCAAAAATATACATGATGTATCTAGTTGTATATTCAAAATATACTACATATGGAATAATATTTTTGTGTATGTTTTTAATGTTTTTCACACCATAATATTAAACCACATTATGGTTCCTTTTGTTCAAGAATTTTTACTCTTTACCACTTTATAGATATCCAAGAAAGATAACCTCTTTAGCATTCTCATCAAATTTTCCCAGATTTGATTCTTTTATTTTAATAATGAAACGATCACCAAAGACTCTAAAATAACTCATTTTTGGATTATTTTTGTACCACATATCATATGATATTATATTTTAATTCATCTTGAGTAAGCATCAGTTTTTATGTGCATAACTATGCACACAACTTCCCTCTAAAAAAATTATGATCTCTCAAACTTCACCGACATTGTTCTACCCATTTCAAAAATGATTTGATTAATTATTTGCAAAACACTATTTTATTGGGGTGTGTAAAGAGTAATATATTTATGTTTAAACTCATATTTTATTAGATAGGATTGAAATTAATTTCTATTGAACTATCTCCCATCATCAATCCTCAGTTTTTTGATTTTAACACCATGTTCTCTTTCAGCTTCTCTTTTATAAATATTGAATATGTCCACTTTTTGTGACTTTTTCTTTATGAAAAAAACTCTTTTCATTATCACATAGTTATAAATAAATGTAATAAAATAAAATTAACATATAGTATATTAGTGTCTCATAGGTCTACATAAATCCTAATGGACCAAATCAAGTGACCTAGTAGACTATATCTCTAGGATTTTGTGTTTTCCTTGGACCATCTTCCCCTTCTAAAAATATTTAAAAATTATATCTCTATCCTTTCTCAACTGGGGTAGATCTCTCAAAAAATTATCATTTTAAACTTTGATCATATTCTTTTATATGATGTGGCTAATCCTTATTTTCCAAATATTGTTCTCTTCCTTAGAAATGAGATAATAAGAATTGTTAGGATCTTCAATTTGAAATAGATTCCAACTATTACTTTATCCTTTAGTGATGAATATTCCATATTTTATTATTTTAATGTGGTAAGTTTTTATCTTGAATATAACCTCATCATCTACATCACAAAGCTGACTCAAACTTACTAAATTATGCTTGATCCCATGAATAAATTGAACTTCCTATAATGTCAACCTGTAAGACTTGATTTTAGCTAAGCTAATCCCATTAATCTTTATAGAGATATATTTAAAAAATCTCATTACATCAATATCATTTTCTTAAATGTTTTTTGAGACCTTGGTATCTTCTTTAATGTTTGATTAAAATCCACTATCAAGGATCCTTTACATTCTCCTCTTATTTTGAGAGAAACCTATATAATCAATGACCTCTCAGTCATGTTTATATTTTGTGTCTTATTTACTTTTGAAACCTATTATTATTAACCAATAAGCATGGTTATACACTCCTCAAACAATCAAAATATCTATTTAATGCTATCAAACCTATTCTGAACTGGAACTATAGATGATCTTTCATTTACAACCCGTTTCCTTATAATTTTGTTGTTTTTTTCTTAGAGAAGACCTCCCTTAATTCTGGACTTCATTGGTTCCAAGGGAATGTAATATTATTCCATAAAACATAATTTTTATGTCCATAGACTCCAAAAAACTAATAGTAACCTTAAAAACCTATTTTTTAATGAAAATTTTGAGTATGTATTGAAAATTTTTCTTGATGTATTAAAACAAATCCAACCTTATTTTTCCTATATTTTGATAATTATTCATTTCTTAAATTTTATTAAACCTTCTTAGATGTGTAAATAAACTCATGTGGATTATTTTTGACCTAGTGTTTACTAGGTTATCCTTTTAAACCTTTATGGTTAGTTAAAATATATTTGATATCTTCAGTTTCTACAGGTGTAGATTTTTCCTAAATTTGAGTACAATAATTTCTAGAAGGTTGATATGACTCGGCCTTCACATCCATATCTTTATCCAAATCATATTACATTTTTCTAAGGGGATTATAAAGACATATTAATTCATCCATTACCAAATATGTTTATTTACTAATAGCCTTTTTTCAAGCTCCTTAGTAATTCTTTCCTGCTCAGTCACTTTAATTTTGAGAAGAATGATCTCCTCAATGTGACCATTTTCTCTCATGTGAAACCAATATTCACATTTATTTATATTTTTCACAATATTTTTAATATATTTTACTTATTTATTGAGTTAAGTATTTATATCAAGGAATACTTAAAGTTTGGCTCTCAACACATGCCCCATATAAGTATTATATCCTTCTTCTTCTCCTCTACTACTTGAGCTATTTTATTTTATCACAATATGTTCCATGAACTTTTTATATATTCTAGAACACTCTTATTTAAAATCAATTCTTGAGGAATATATGTATTATCCCTCTTTACTCATAACGTTCATATGTTTTATTTTTTATATTCCTTTTTTGATTTCATAAGATTTCCTATATTCTTTAAAAGATATTCCTTTTGAATTTATCTAAGGTTTCCATTCATCTCATTCCTTATCATATTCCATACTCTTATTTATCCTTATACAATCTGCTACAAAATTTAAAATTCATCCACACTTAAAGCATTTAAGTGGGAGTTATCCCTTGTATTTACCTTTACATATCTTAAGTTTTTTAGAGATAAAATCCATAACCTTCTTATGATTTTCATCATTCTCATCATATTCATCATAAATACTGGGATATTTAACTTCCAATTCATATATCATAAAATTTTTCATGGATTTAAATTCCATATCCTATTTAGGATACTTAATGAAAACTAAAACTTTTCTCATTTCATAATTAAGATGTATGTTGTATAAAACACCAAGTGAAATTTTCTCTCTATCTTATATAGTAAAAATATTTGGATAAATATATATGGAAAGTCTCTTCTTATTTTTTTTTGAAAATAATAAAAACCTCAAAATTATCTCTAACACCTTTGATTTGACTAGATATCTCATTCACCCAGGTGAAATAGTCATCAACTATCTCATCATCAACCATTCTGACATCTTCAAATTTAGTACTCTAAATCTATAATTTGGATAATTTAATCTTAATATTTACTTTATACATGTTATAAATATTTTACCAAATTTATTAAGCTATTTTTAGTCTCATAAAATTAGCATACACCTTGTATAATAGATATGATAATGTTGTATTCCTGGACTTTCCATAAACCTCTATATTTCTCTTATCAGCAAATTTCATGGGGTATATCTTGTAAGAGGTGAAAAACCCACAATAACAACATCACTCAATTCCAGTACTTATGATAGAAGTTAGGGTAATATCCAGTTCTTCCATCCATGAAATTTCTTCCCATCAGAAAAGGTAATAACCCTACTATTCATAAAACTATGATTTCCCATTATTAATATTTATTTTAGTAAAATATAAGGGGAGCTTGGTTAAATATGATACCACCTATAGAGCCTAGATCACTTAGTATAGAACTGGGAGGGTGTGTGTGTGTGTGTGTGTGTATGGGGGGGGGTGAATAAGTAATACCGGTTTATTTTAAAAATACTTTATTTTGAGTTAAACCCCTATTTTTAATTAAATTATTCATTTAATTAATGAAATATATCCATCACCTAACACAAGAATGATAAATAAGAATAACACACAAGATATTTTTACAAAGTTTGTCCTCAGTTTGAGATCCCACTACTTATCGTGTTCAACCTTTGTTGAGCCAAAAATTTTATTAACACTATAATTTATTATGAAAAAATTTTTAGTACAAGTTAAATAATTTTTTTACTAGGTATCATCCACTTCTCTAAAGGGGAAGGTATCATCCACTTCCTACTATAAAATGAAAGATGTTATTTATAATGGAACCATAAGTTATTTAATAAACATACTTGATCTTCAAAATGAATCTAATCTTCAATGGATATCCAGATGCACTAATATCAAATAAAAATATCTTCTTTTGAAAGAATCTCGACTGCATGAATAGTCCTAATGCAAGAGCACACATGTCATATCTTCTTCTCAATATTCTCTAAGATGATATTCTCATACATGAGAGCATGAATGCATGAGAAAAATCACCTTATTTCTTATAAAAAGCATATAATAATCAATAACTATATTATCTTTTCTTGACCTCATTAGAATTCAAATACACAACACCAATCAATATCCTATATTTTCCTCTCACTTTGATACAAAAATGTATCAGTTTCTCTATTCTCAATTACAATTTCATTTCTATTTTTTTCCATTTAAATATATTTAAATGAAATGAAAATAATAATTTCAAAATTAATGATGGAAATTCTTTAATTCTTGACCTTTAAAATCTCCTTGAACTTCATTATTTTAAAACTCCAGGCTATCTAGTCTTCATCATAACTCAAACATATCAGAAATTATCTTAGTTTAAATACTCCCAAAGGCTTATATTTAATCCTCTATATTCTATTTGAATAAACATGAACATTATTTTCTCCACAAATCCAATGATATTTAAATTTTTTATAACTATATGCATGAATTCATGCACCAAGATTTACAACATAGAATTATCTGGTACGACACAAAACTATCCTTAATTTTATCTTTCTTAGTGTGGAAATTTTCACATGGTTCATCTTCCATTGAAATTATAGAATCATCATTGGCTAATATTCCCTTTTATATTTCATAACAATGAAAACCATATCCTCATGTTATGAAACACTTATCTGAATAAATTTCTTCTAGATTCATTATTCTTAGACTGAATCAGAATAATTTTATATAATTGTGATATTTATTTTCATTTAACATCGATTCATGCATCATCTAAATTAATTTCCTCCAAAATTTTCTATTCTATAAATCTAATTAATTTATAATCTTAGATTTCACAAATTATTGACCATAGGGTGAAACTTACTATATTTTTGTTTAAACTTTTGAGAAAACATAACCTTATGAGCATCAGAAAAGCTTCCTAAAATTATCAACCTTATGTGTGGTCAACTTCCATAATTCTAACAACCTTTCGAGATCTAGATATAAACCTTCTGAAATTAGATCAACCTTCTGAAATAATGTCTACCTTATGAGTTGAGTTGACCTTATGATCTTCTTGATAAAACTTTCATATATATAATAGGTTCTTGACTTTGGTATATTTCTAGATTGAAATCCAAAAATCCAAACTTTCTCAAGTAAACACAGATCCACTCCAACACATTTTTATCCATCTTCAAAAAACTCAAAAACACTTCACAAATATTCCAAAATAATTTATACTCATCATTGAAAACAAAGATAACTTATTAAGTAATTCAAAGTGAACTTCACCAATTATAATCCCCTATATTATATGTTATGGTATATTGAAAACTAAAGGATTATACTATGTTACTTTTTATGATATCCCATATTGTTTAAGAAAAAAACATCTTAGCTTACAATATCACATACCATAAGTCCAACCACAATGAATGATTTATATTTATGCTTATGATATCCCATATCATAAGGTAAACCATAATTTAAATTACATATCATTTATTATAATAAGTAATATGAAATCAATATGACATACATTTTATTCATTTTTAAAATAATATTTTGAGAATTAGAAAAAATAACAAGGCTCTGATACCACTGAAGGGATTCTAAGGATCTAATAATAATTATTAAAAGTAGTTAAAGGAATTAGAAACCTTAAACCTAATATTAAAATTCTATATAAAACCAAAATCATGTATATTGTGAATGAAGAACATGTGCACCTTTCACCTATTCAGTCAAACCTTCACATTCAATCATAGTGGTTAATGAAAATCACTAAGGAACAAACAAGGGAATTTTCCCTCTAGGGTGTATCCATTAGTCAACTGAATCATGTAATGCTTGGGTAATATCCTCCATTAAACCTTGATATACTTGTATCTCTTCTGAGATAAGTAAAGAGAATAAAGAGAGATTTGAGGAGAGTCTCCAAGAGGTTAAGATCACCCAGACAACCATCTTAGTTGCTACTACCTCCATATATACCACTTGGTTACAATACCTAAGTATTTATGCATTTACTTGAACATAATTCAACATTTGAGTAATTCATGTAGTTATAATTCTTGTAACCCCTTCTACTATCCAACTCTCCCATACGTTTAATATTTATGAAATTTTTATCAATATTGATACCCATTGTGGAAGATATATGAATGTTAACTGATTAATGTTCAACTACCTTGATGAATCATAGAGTGAAATATATATCATACAATATGATTAATAATTCCTCATGATATATCCAATCAATAATATTATTTTCATTGGTAGTGGAAATACAATATCACTATATCATCCTTTATGGAATGTCTATACAAGGCATATAATTTTCCTCAGAATAATGTATATTGTCCCATATGATATCCTTATATCATAAAATACTATATAATAAAACATGAATCATAAACACACTATAATTTATAGAATATCTATATCAAAATCAAACTTTAAAAAGATAATAAATCAGAAAGAATTAATTAAAGGTAAAGGAGGATTTTTTTCACATGCTTTATTAGTTTCCTTGATATTATATATGGGTGGATACTCTTGTTTAAAACATGGTGTTATTTTAGTCTTGGTTTCCACTAGTTATTATGTTTTATAAACTTATAATAATGAAATGTTTCTTTAGAAATATGGAATTATGATGTTGATGTTTATACACGATAATTTAATCTAATGTAGAAGAATTATTAATAATAAGTTATTCAATGTGACTTATTTCTATGATTTATATTATTTTTCATTGTATATGGTTCATTATTATTGTGGATATATATGTATTGGTTGGTTATGGTGGATGGTTGAGATTAAAAGGTGTGGTTGTTGTTTTAGTAATGAAGGAAGGTTCAATACCTAATTTTTATTATGGTGGTATGGCTGGTTGCGGGGAAGGATGTGGTTGTGTGGATATCTAGGTAATGATAGTAGGGTTTTGGTGAAAATTGGAATGAGTTGTGTGGCAGTTGTTGTTGTTTTGGGGTTGGTTTTATGGACTATATTATAGTTTCCTGGTGGCTTTAAATATGACGAAATTAATGAAACTGGTAAATGAGTAGTGGATTTAAATTGATAGGCAGATGGTTGAGTAATGGAATAAGGAAAATATGATGGTTTTTATGAAACAATGATGGTAGGAATAAATATGATTAAATAGTTCTAGCATAAAAACTAATAATGAATAGTTTGACATTAAATATGGATAATTGAATGTAATGTGGATGGTAATGGTAAATATGGAATTTAATAATGACATGGTCAAATGGGAAGTTGTTTCTTACTATGAAACTGTTTAATGTTTTCATACATTGATATCATTTTTGTGCATTATTTTGTTTTATTATTTAATTTTCTAAAATTAATAAGGTATAAATTTGATTTTTTAAAACATTTAGATTTTTTCATAGATAAATGGTTGGTTCCTAGTTGATACAAAATTAGTAGTAACTGTGTGAAAAAATATTACGTGTGTGTAACTCTACATGATTGACACACAATTAGAAGTAATTGTGAAAATTTATCCTATTTAAAGTTAGTAAAAACCATGAGGTTTGATCTTATTTATAGTATTTATAGTTTAGTGGAGTCACATGAATAGTGCATGGTTATAGGAACCACGTAAAGTAATAAAACATGGGGTCTTAACCATGTGAGTGTTTGGAGTATATTTCAGTAACTTGCGCATTATTAGAACACAATTTGGTAAAATGTACAACCAAACATGTGGCTGTTCCTAGGTGATCCACTAGATTTTTCACGATTAATGAATGATTTGGTAAACCATGTGACCGAATCATGTAGCCTATCCAGATTCTCAATTTTATGAAATTATTATTCCACCCTTATCAAATTTAAATTTCAATTGTAATTATACTTCCTCCCACTCAAACATCTCAACTAGGAGAGCCCTAGGAGAGAATCTCATCTTCTACTCCTATAATTTTTAGCCTCCCTCTTTAATTTTATTTGATTTATTCAAGGTTAGAACCTTATTTTTCTCTATCTTCTTTGTATCTATTTTCTTTTTTCTCTCCATGGGGATATTGTGGTTGAACTTCAGGTTAAGGTTTGTCTTAAACTTGTGATTTTGATAATAGGATGGTGTAGATTGTTCCTAGGAATTCTATTTTCACATCTTTAATGGTTTCATGTCATCTACACTTTATTTTTGTTGGTGTTTTTATGTAACTACTTTTGTTTGTAATTCCATGGGTACTTGAGTTTTCTAAACTCATTATTCATTCATAGCATACTTAATTATGCTATAACTGAGGAAGATATAATTGTTTTCTTTTCCTTGGTGTTTTTCAAGTTTGACATAAATAGGGGTTTCAATGATTTCTAAATCTTATAAATCTAAAACAATTTCTGAAGAACACTAGGTGTTTGTGTAAATGAATAAGAGGACCTTTCTATGTTAATTAATTTTCTAAAAGGATGTTTGAGTTACCAAATAATTTTTAAATGTTTGATAAAAGTAATAAATCATGGATTATACTTTTGAATACTAAATAAACACAGGGTAAATTGAATTGGATTAGAATGTTATTAAACTTTTATAATATGTTTATGGTGTCTAAAATGATGTTTCGACTCCTAATTATATATTTTAGATATATTGGTCTTGGATTTTAATTTCAATTTGGTTTAAATGATTTTTTTATTAATTATTGTTTTTTATTTTTTCTTTAAGATATTTTCAGGAATTTTTGATTTGGGTCAAGGGTATAAGCCTGTTAAAAAAACTTTCAAATGGATTTCATGTTTAAGTTATTAAAAAAGTTTAAAAGGCCTAGTTGTAACTTTATGAAATAATTTTCATCACATATAAACAACCCTTATTTTTGATCCCATTGTGTTATATTTTATTTTCAACTTGATGGTTATGTGAATTAAGTTAATTTTCACTTGATATCTGTTATACCTAGAAAAAGGTATTATTTTAATGAAGGGTGATTGGAGGTGGGGTGAGTGATGTTTTTATACATCATTGAGATTTTATATGATTGATTTCATTATTGATGTTACTCACCTCTATTTGATTAAACATGGGTACCCAAGGTACTCAGGTTAGAAGCTAGGATGAGTATCATACTAGGTATCAATTACATTATTCCTAGCCTATTTTAAACTTCATAAATAGTTATGATTTCACTCTATTTAGTTTTACAATTATCTCACCCCTAGTGAAGGATTATGCTCTAGCTAGTGTATTATACACACTATTTTAGAATGCCACTTTGGCTAGGGGCCTGTGCATAGTTATATATTCTTTTATTTGGATATGAATTAGTATTAGGATCCAATTATACCATGAAATTATGTCCCTAGGTCTATTCCCTAATGCCGGATTATTGTTTAACCACTTTAGTGGATGTTATTGTCATTTTTTTCAAGTTCATATAGTAGTTTTATTCCATATAGTGTGGTTTTATATTTTTCTTATATATGGGATTCTATAATTGTATATACCTTATGTTTTTAAACCTCATTCTATATTTAATTAGTTTTAACCTGATAAATAATTTTTTTTTTGAAGTAAATTGGTAGTTAAATTTATATTAACTTAATTATTATTATATTATAGTTTAATGATGTTTATACACTTCCGTTGAAAAAATTTTAAATGAATTTTCAAGAACTCATTGCCTCTTTTCCAGAAATTTTGTTTTTGATCTTAAAAAGGGCAGTCAAGTTTTACTTATATTATTTTTTTACTTAAATGATAGAAAAGGTTTTTATTTTCATAAAACATAATTAAAACCATCATAAATAGAATATATTATAAAAGGAATCATGTATAAACTTTTATTAGTGACATCCTATCAGGAACTTTCTCACACATCACTTATACCACTTGGTGTCAGTAGACTCATTGGCTTTTGTAAGTTCTGGTTTTAGTCCTTAAGAAGATCCTCTTATTAGATTCCTTATCTCTAGTTTCTAATAGAGTTGTTTTTTGTGATGGTGTTGGAGGGTGACTTTAGTTCATATGGAGATCAACAATTTGGTATTTTTTTGGATCTTTTGGTTTATTTCAAACTATGTATGTATCATCCATTTCATAATTTATTTTGTTTTTAGAACCCTTATTTTAACTTTTTTGTATCTCCTTGATATATGTTACATAAAAGTGAGTTTAATGGTTATTTTAAGTTATAATTTTTTTGATTTCACTTTATTTAAAACTACTTATTTTATTTTTTCATGGAAATACAACTTATTGATTCACCATGTCAGATTCTTGACAAAATAACACTGCTTTTTTATTGATATCTAGAGGGTGAAATAATTCCCAATGGCATATGTTGTGATTCCCCAATATTAGTTTGCATCCCATGGTGATCAAGAAAATTCTTTGGGCCTGTCACGACCCGGATTGATGGGGCCCAAGCTGCAACTACCCCAAGCATACCTTCAATAGGTTAGAGGATAACAACTAGCACCAAGAAGGCATATCGTACACATGAGAGGAATTAGCCTAAAGTTACGATATGCACACACACATCTCCAAGCTCATACAATGATTAAATGTAAAACAACTGATAACAATGCATGCATAGATCTATAATCCCACAATTAGAGTACAACATAAAGTACTATAAAGCATGTAAAGGGGCGAAATACAAGCCCATAAAAAACTATAAAGTAAATACGACCTACTCAAAAGGAGGGGACTATTGTCAAATGAAACACCAATATACACCTTACTATGTCTATATCAAATAAGATCCACCTTCTCCTAGTTCTCTAAGAAATCTATAAAAAGTTTCATTGTTGGGATAAGATACAACATGTGCGGGCATATCCCATGCATGGGTGAGTATAAAAATACCTAGTAGGACACCCTGAAATCACTAAGAATAAAGCATCAATAGTAATAATCTTATCAAACACAAGTATATCAACAAGATATGAGACATAATTATAACCAAGGATATCCCATATATACTCATAGACAACTCCTAGTTGCAAAAGGTCTCAACCACTTCCATCCATAGATCCACTATGAGGTTTCATGGTAACACTCATCTAGGAGATATCACTCCATGAGACCTACCATACCAAATGGAACTAAACTAAGAGATATCATTCATTGGGTATCACTAAGTTGATGGCACATCCTTGCCATCCTAGACATCATGCTCATCTGGGAGGAACTGGTCCCTGAGCTATAATGCCACTAACAACACTCATCCCATAGGTCATGCTCATCAGGTCAAGCTAAGAAGAAACACATAGGAAACTGAGAGGGTCCATCCAATATTTACACTCCATTAGACTAATACCCCATTAGAAAGATCAGATCTCAATATACAGATAGGGGGTCAATGCCTAGGGCTCACTAGGGGGATCCCATTCCCTATTGAAAAAATACTCCTAGATAGGGGATCAACTCCCATGTAGTGTTAGTCACACCAATTACACAAACCCTAACTAAGATAAAAAGAAGGACATGAGGATCACTCCTGGACTCTCAGAGGGATACATGCTCCAAGCCGGTGAGGTATCTATTAAAGCAGATCGAGACAACTCACTCCAGAATAAGAAATCATGCCCACACTGCACTGATCATAAAGAAGCTATAGAGGGTTCACCCTCTATGAAAAGAATAAGATTCATCACTGAAATATCATAGGAATGGACCAAGTGAACTAACTCAACGGATAATAGTCCATGTAAGCTCACACAATCTCACTAAGAAGCTAATATGAGAAGAAATAGGAATCCAAATTGTCCTCAAAGGAGCATATGATGTCTCCCTATCGGTATACAGTTTGTCTCACTAAGACTACAACTTCTCATGTCTCACACTCATAAATAATGCACCTTTCCAAAATACATGACATTTACTTTGAGTTACATTATGTGTAGATGTTTCCCTAGAACTCAGTGTGTCATTCTTCCCATTCCCATGTATATTGGGCCATTCTAGTGTACTTGGATGTGTCTAAGTACACATATCTACCCATGTACTTCCCAAGTACATGATGTTTGGGGACACATGGACACCTGGAAATATACTCATTGTACATTCCAATCCATCTTCCAAGAGTTACATAATGTGTGACTTGAATCACACGGTGTGTAACAATACATGGCCTCCTACATGTGTACCCCCTGTACACACCAAGCTGTTTAGATAAGGGTCACACAACTTGTGACACATATCACACGACATGTGATATTTATCTCTATATGGAAACCCTAGTGCCTTTTAGAGGGGACAACATGACGTGTGTTCGTAGGACTATATGTTGTGCAATCAATAATTTCATATAAATTTCATAAAGTTCACATGTCTTCACTCGAGCCTCCACATCCATTGATTTCAATGGAAATCATGACATAAATCATGGATCTAGGGTTGAACAAACACTCTCACTATCATTGGATGGATTCTGGCAATATCTAGTGCTCAGGAAACAACTACCAACACACCTCTTTGGTTTCGCACACCAAAAAATGAAAAACAACTCTCGATCCATCTGTGGATCTACTAGAATCATAGTATACCAAAATCGCGACATTAGATATCCATCCAAAACCCGCAGTGACGATTCTTTATGTCAAAGACCTAATGTGCCATGATTGTTCACTAGGTAATCATTGAATCATAGACTAAAAGAAAATTCCAATAATGAATTCTTATAGAATGGGGAGAGAAAATACTAAACCATAAACATGAATAATTAACCTCAGTATTTTTTCATTTTATAATCGATCCATTTCCATAGAAAATACAAACAAAGAGTTATAAACATTAACGAACAAACAAACAATAATTATCCCCAAATCACGAAAATAAATTCATACCAGCAAAATGACTGATATGAAAATCAATCCATTATTCTATTAATCCACACTCATTATGGGATAATAAAAAATGTATAAATCCACAAAAAAATTTCCTACCTTGATTTGGATCAATTGTTTATAAAGAACGATCACATGTCATTACCGTTGATGAGATCCAAAAGCTACATTAGCGTATAATCCTTGATCTAATCTTAATATAATGTCTTCTTCTAATGATCCTACAATGACTCCCATCAATACCTAGGTTATGAAGCTAACCATAGGGATTAGACATATCTATGTTTAAATAGAGTATTCTAGGTCGCTACATTGAAATAAATAAATAAAATTAATTTATTTTATTATTTATTCCCACAATATAATTTTACCAAAACACTTAAAGATGACAAAGATTATGTCATGCCTTGGGTAAACCCCATATTATGAACTAAATAGTGGTCTTAGATTTATATTCCAAGACTCTGTTTAGGAGTTATTCCAATTTTTTATAAAAACAATGTGCGCATGATATTAAGATATTTAATATTTTTAAAATATCAATTCCAGACTCATTGAGCCTCAGAATCTCATGTTGTATCAATGCCTCGGTCAAAAAATGTTCCTAAAAAATCTCAAAGTCCTACACAGAAAAACTAAGACATTAAATTATTCCCCTATTAGAGGATTTTCTTCCTTGAAAAATACAAACTAAATAATAAGGTGGGGATATTGACCTCTCAACCAGGTCTCCCACTCTCATATGTTCTCTCAATGGTTTCCTATGCTATGAGAAAATACACACTCAAGGAAAACACTTGCCCACACTGGTTCTTTATCTGCTAGTTCTCAACATTGTTGACTCATTGAAAAAGGAAATTACACTCTCACATCCCAAATTACCCAGGACAATATCATGCAATGATTTGTGCACATACCTCCTCAGCTATGACATGTGGAGAACACCAACCAACCAAAACTACTATGGTCTAAGGGTTAAGTAGTACACCACCTCACTAAAATGATATAGCAGTAGGAAGATAAAGGGCCTATGAACACTAGAGATATCCAAATTCCCTAGATAAAACTCCAAAAATATTGAACTTCGAAGGCCTATGTCGTTGGTCCATACAGAACTTCTAACATTTCTGGGTAGTCCTAATCTTCCCCTGGATGAACTAAACCTTTAAAAACATCACTAGAAGTAAAAATAAGACCCAAGATCTACCACCCACTAGCTCTAACTAGTATAATAATGACATACAAGGTATCTCCTACATGGCCTTGAAAAGGTTCTACTCCAATGATGGAGTGGTAATTGTCATGATACACAAACACCATCAATGGTAGATGATCCTCTTGGATATAGTTTAAAACCAACATGTGAACTCGAAGCATGTTTACCAGAACCTAAATGGTAAATTTTTTACCTGGATAGTAAAATGGGGTAAAACACTATTGTAAACCACAACCAAGTCCTCAAAGGCTTCTCACATCCTTTACCTAATCATTCCATGAAGTAAGAATAATGGTCTTCAATGATCGTCAAGGGAATTCCATGAAGCTATACTACCTCTTACATGCACATGTGTCTCGAACTCTCCACAAAACTCTATTGTTCATCACCCTTAGATAGGAAATACAATAAGAGTTTATCTTGAAAACTTACTGTAACTCCATTTTTTGCCTAACTGATTCCAAGAGATCCTGGTACATCCTCAGCCCCACCAGATGTACTGTTAAGGGAAAAAACCCTCCTCATTACCTACTTTCACAACACGATTGGTTTCACTGTATTTAATCAAAAAAGGATTATGTTCTTCATACCTTTGTAAAATACATTAGGAACATATCCAGTGGATATCTAGTCACACAACATCTCAAAATTCTTATCCCTGAGTTGTATCTCCATTATTCTCTGAAGGAGTGGAGGGGTAATAACTATTGATTTGCGATAAACTGAATTATCCTTAGGTGTATCTCATGCCCCAACTCAGATACCATGCACACATTGATTTCATTTAAGAAGACAACTATGAATTGATCTAAGAAGGGTTAAGGATATAGTTCATAAGTATCACAATTCATCCGTGGTGTAAAACTCACCAAGGGGTATCACCAAAATATCAAAACAACTATATCAGCTTTGGAAAGATATATATTGTATATCCTTCTCTAAAACTAGTGTTGTTAGTAACATGTATTGAGGTCAACTATGATAACCGCTTCACCCCAAACCAGTAGTCGAAGAACTCAATGATTCTTGGGGGTGTATACTCTTCCTTGCATCACCTGGTTCTAGTGAAACCAATTCACACCCAACCTCAAGCACTTGTTCAACTATTAGGAAAAAAACACATGGATTCCTAATAAAAAACTAGGTTTTATAAATCCCCTTCTCTATAAAATTTTCCAATTGCACCTCCATCTCTCACAGCTGTATGGGGTCATACGATATGCTAGCACATATATCATACCATCCCTGGTGCGAGTCCATGCAGAAAAAAACTCTCGATGGGGAGGTAAACCAAAAATGTCCCTAGGAAAGACATCCTTGAAATCCACCACCAATGTAGGAAAATATCTCATATCATCAACTTCTCCAAAGGTATCAATATCCAAAATATAATAAGTTAGTTATAATCTCCTACACATGAGCTCATCCTACTCTACCTGGGATCACTCCTTATCAAAGGAGGAAAACTCCATCCCAATAATCTGAAAGCATTACCAAACTCATTGGTGGAAAACATCTTAGCATGGATGGTAGGGAATAAGTACATTTTGAGGAAAATATCATGGGGTCTCATTGCCACTATAAAAATATTCCACATGAGGCTCTCTCTCTCCTCTTATAGTCAAGTCACATTGTTGGTAGAAGTGCATAATCATCGATTCTCTCTAAATGAGCCTCCAACACAAGGTTTGAGAAAAAAAAGGATCTACTATTATCACTAGTTATTTAACATGGGATATACTTAGGGATAAGTGTCTCATGATTAAGTGTGAAAACTACAGCTAGGGTAGTGATGACACACGTCATACATAGAACCATACTCAAAGCCTTTGCAAGCTCCTACTACTTAGAACTCATTATTTCCATTTCATTCCTATTTACCATAACCAGGGATTTCTTCAAAACCTTAGCACAAAAACCAAGGTAAAAAACACAAGTCAAAGGAACTCATCCAACAGACCTCGACACCATCCATTTTGGGAGGAACTGACTCATTCGCATGATTTTGGATTGTGTCTCAAGAACACGTCTCATTAGGGGGACTTCAACTCTTCCTTGTATTTATAAATTCATTCCAAACATCACATAAAGGGCTATACCAATTCCTTATGTCTCCCTAGAAAAGAACTCAAACAAAGTAGGAAAGATAGTGGCTCGTATCCATGTTTAGCAGTACTACAACAAGAGTATAGGGAACATATATCATACCTCAAGACACTCCTAGATCCTCTGGGTAAAGAACCTCCAGTGCCTATAGTTGTCCAAGATTTTGAACACTAGCTTTATGAGGCTAGAGTTATTTAAATGGTGGTGGTGGTGGTATCATCAAACCAAAGAACCCGCCACCTCCAACTTCTCCCCCATCTCCTCCATCACGCCAGCCACCTCACATACCTCCTTACTCTAGCTGCTGCCTTAACCTAGGTGGTTCGTCGAATTCATCTATGAATGCAGTGCAATGGGTAGGACAACCCCATGTAATATTTCATATCCCGTCACAATTATAGCAATGTATCTACCTCATATAATTTATATTTCCTTTATTTCTCTAAAAAACCCTCCCATTTCATGACTTTTGTTGTACACCTATTATCAACAGGTCCTGATGACCCCGTATTCCAAGAAATCTGTAACAGCCCGAGATTTTATGAAAAATATTCTTTTTATTTCACTAATGTCTTGTGTTGTACGCTACACCAAAAGGAGCTTGCACAACACGCATCCTTGACTTGCCTTGCATTACACGCAATCGCGACCTTCCTCGATAGCATATGTAGTACGCAATAACGAGTTTCACTAAACAGCAATATGCTATTAAAATGTTATTAAAACTAGCCGTTATGAATAGTAATAACCACTTTTTGAAATTTTGTAAATTTTATTTTTCAAAATGGACTTCATTTTTGGACTCAGAATATCGAAATTAGCCTAGGGTGAAATTTTGGTATTTTTCTGAAAACTTTCAATTTTTGATGAATAGTGAAACCACTAAGTGGTAGGTTAAAAACTGAATTTTGCATAAAACTTAATTTTTCCGCTTCTGTGAATGGAATTTCTAAAATCCGACAAACACGGTTGATATCAGTAAGTAAAATGTGGTTCAATGAGATAAAAATAATTTTTTGGTGAATAGTAACTTTTTACTTTTTTTACCGCGGTTAATAGTAAATAGGGTAACTAAGGGTAAATATGATATTACTATTACCCTAACACATGTCCTAATTCTATTGGATAAGTGTAATTCAACCAAAAAAAACCTTATGAATAAAATATGACCATTTAGGCCCACTTGGATTAGATTAGGACATTTATTATTAATTTATTTAAAGAAGGGTTAAAATAGTTAAAATCAATGTTTAATAAGTAAATCATTTTTAATATGGGGTTATACATAAGATAAATTCGACTATAAATATTCATTAGAAAGATAAAAAGATTTCCTACATAATGGTATTTTATTTGTAATTTTTAGACATTAAATGATTTAATTTATTTATGACACAATGATGATGCAGTAATTATCTTATTAATGAAATATTGATATAATTGATGTTATAAACACCAAAATAAATGTAATTTGAGACTTTTTATGAATTCCACTAATTTTATAGGTTACTATTATATATTAATGTTGATTTAATCAACTTGGTTAGAACATATAATTCTGTTATGACTTTCACAAAAATCATATATCAAATAGTGTCAAAATTGACACAAAATAGTTTTTAAATCAAATATTATATTATTAATTGTTGTTTTATTCCTAAAAATCTAAGGTTCGGACACATGACTTAGATAAGGATATATATATTAATAATAAACAATTTGGGGTTCGTTTGGCATGTTATAGTAAGTGTATTAACCATATAGTGAAAGAAAACAAAAAGACACGGTAAAAGTTAAATTATTTAACTTAGAGTTAAATCTAATTGATAAGGATAAAATAATACCCTAAACTTGTCTAAATCCTATTGGTTGATAGTATTTCGACCCATCCCCACTTTAGATTTGAAATAAGACCCTTTGGAACCATTATAAACCGATTTTGACTTTAATATAAAATAATATTTTGAGATATTCCTAAGGTGCCCCTCTCCTCCCTTATAAAAGGGCACCTCCTCCCCCTCCTCCTCACACCAATTTGAGCACTCAATCTCGGAAAAACCCTGACATTTTCCCTTCTACACTTCCCTAGAATAATCCTAGAGGTCCTGGTCTTCTTCAAAGACCAATCTTAGTTCCCTAAGTGAAGTATTCAAAGAGGCGTTTCAAAGAAGAGGTAATAACCATTACCGATGTTTTCAATTTCTTTCTTCTTCAACTTCTTCTTCTTTAGTTGTTTCATGATAAAGTAATAACATCAGTATTACTTACATACTGATATGTTATTATAAATATGAAACAACTCTAATTAACCTTCTATCCATCCTGCGGAAAAAGGAAATCACCGCGCGTGCGTACGTACGGAATACCGTCTCCACGCCGTGGTGAAATCTATTTTCCACCACCACCTTACTTGGATCAGTATAATGGTGTAAATAATGACCATATATGACTATTATAAAGTGATATTGATTCTGATATATTGTATCATCCACTCTAATTCAATTCAATAATTATGGAAATGATATCATCGCTCGTGCGTACGTACGGAATACCGTCTCCACAACGCGATGAGATTCATTCTCAATGATTAACCATTCATGAATGATTATAAAGTATATATAATAAGTACTAATGAATTATATGGCCTAATAATGATACTGGAATTATTTATATTTATATGTATGTCATCTACTTAATTCCATTCAATTCAATAAGGAAACGAAAACAGCGTTCATGCGTACGTACGGACTACCATCTCCATGAACAGTGTATTTCTTTCCATTTACTGATTTATTATATATGTATATTCTGAATATATATATATATATCATGTTTTATATTCTTTAATTAAGTAATCATGATCTAAGTAATCACATGAATAATTACAAGTTAAAAACACGAACGACAAATGAGACGATTTTACCCAAAACGCTACTTTAACATGAATTTACAAAAGAACGGGTAATATAAAGTCATAAGTGGACCATATATGATATAATAACAATGAATATGATTCTGGAATAAGTCAATAACATGATTTAAATCATTATACAGGAGTTTCGGACACTTACGAATCAAGTCGGACCTAAGGTAAGGGAAAATATCACAATCTCATTTTTATCCGAGATTGTTTATTCGTAAGTATTTACTGGGGTGTATTTTATCATCCACATCCATGTTTCATCAATATGTAATATTATTTCCATCCACCTACAATTGTTTAAATCCATTTTTACCCTTCGGTGAGTTTTTAGTAATATGTATGAAAGGAATCTTTTGTCGTTTTTCGTACGAGGTACTTTTTGACTTTTCCGACAAAAGTACGAGGAGAATGTTATTTTTAACTTATACAACGTGAAAGGATTTTTACGGTTTCATAATACCTCATTTTAAAGAATATTCCTCTACAATATTGCATGATTATTTTCAACAAAACCCTTATCTTTTAAAAATTGCATGGAATTTTGTGAAAAGAAAATGATTTTAAAGAAGAAAGGATATTTTCCTCAAGAATGGAGTTCAAGTGTTTTATCAAAATTATTTTCCATCTAAGATAATAAAGGGTTCTGTTTTTATCCCTATTATTACATTGATTTGATCATGTTGTGATGGAATTATTTTTATGAATTCCTTTATCTTATATGAATTGATTTATGATGTCATGATGTTTCAAGAATCCCATTTTTGTTACATGTGTTATGCGATGATGTATGTTTTATGATTATGTAGCACACATAAGAAAGGATTCATTATGAGATGGGTGGGACCTATATCTCCCTCCAATGCATTGGGTAAAGATTTTATATCTCATTAGATAGACATGGCTGAAATGGTAGGTTATACAGGTTCATTGAAACAGGACTGAAACGAGGGTTACTCGATTCAGAAAGGGACTTTGTCCACTAAGATAGTCTTGGCAATGAGTCTTGAATAACAAGAAATGATTCTCTATGATTATGTGTGTATGCCACAAAGTTTCATGTTTTAAGTTATGATTATTGGGATTTCATTTCACTACTATGATTTATCCCATGTTATGAAATTATGCTCTCTTTTGCAGGTTAAGATTTCCAAAAGTTATGTTCTTATGAATATGATGTGATTGATTTTTCTTTTGTATACCCTTACTGAGCATTTGAGCTCACCCTTTTATGTTTTCTTTTCCCCAGGATATAAAGAAAGGTTTTAGGTAAAAAAAAGGGAAGATCTTTATGGGAGATATTGAAGATCTTTCACCACGATTAGAAGATTACTTTCCGAGTTTCCAAAGACACTAAACTATTACGATCCTTGTGTGTGTGTGTTTTTGTTATGTACTAAGTATTCCGCAAAAGTAATGTAAAGTCTATGTACGTCAGGCTTCGGGTCTCTACAGTTGGTATCAGAGGAAAGGTTTAGTCAACCTTTGGAAACTAGGATGCGAAAACGTTAGTGAGATCCCTAGAGATATTTCTAAGGTATGTCTAGGGATGTCCCTAAGGTTAAGTATACGTATAGGTTATAGTACTAGAATTACGCTAACGATCATAGAATTAAACCTAAGATGTTAGATATTGAAGGTACTCCCCCTTTATTATGTTGTTTTCCCTAGCATGATTTTTTCCTCTCACACTATTCTTTTTGGGTTTTAGACGATGGCTGGAACCCGAAGGAACCGTGTTGATCAATGCAATGGACAATGCAATGATTGTCCTCCTGAACAAACAAATGTTTTGGGAGATAGAGTGAAAAATCTTATTGCTATACTTACACAAGCTATGAATCATTCTGGACTTCCAAATGAGCAGAGAAGGGAACAATATTCTATTGAGTCCTTCATGAGGCAACGTCCACCTTCTTTCAGTGGGTCTTATGATCCACTTGTTGCTGAACAATGGATCAGTACCACTGAAAAGATATTTTCAGTTCTTCAATGTTCTGAACATGATAAATTCATCTTAGCAGTATATCGTTTGGAAGGTGAAGCTGATCAATGGTGGAATCTTATCAAGAATACAAGGCAAAGAGATGAAATTGAGTCCATGGAATGGGACGAGTTCAAGAACTTATTTTTCAATAAGTACTTCCCTCGTATTCTCCGAACAAAGATGGAGAAGGAGTTTCTTGAACTGAAGCAAAGGGATGATGAATCTGTTGGTACCTATGAAGCAAATTTTACAAGACTTGCAAGGTACGCTTCTGGTATTATCATCCAACCTGAAAGTAAAGTTGATCAATTTTTCAGTGGCTTAAAACCAAGTCTTCGAAGGGCATTAGCTATAAGAGACTTCAGTAGCTATGAAGAAATTGTGCGTTGTGCTATCAAGGTAGAAATGGAAGTTGGTGTTACATATCAATCTCATGGTTTTGACAAGAAACGAAAGATGGAGTTCAAGGAGAAATCTCAGAATAATGGTGAAAAGAAGATGAATGTTTCCTTATGCACAAAGTGTGGAAAGAAGCATGGTGGAGATTGTCTTAAAGGGACTAGAAAATGTTTTAAGTGTGGAAAAGAAGGTCATCGAGTAGCTGAGTGTCGAAGTAATGGAAAAAGGGTTTCTAATGATGTGAAAAAAGCAAACACTGCAGAGAACGCACCACCAACACTTCAATGCTTCAAGTGCAAGGAAATGGGGCATTATGCTAATAAATGCCCTAATCCAAGGGTTAGTGATGACCGACGTGAGCAACCACTTAAGTCAAAGGACAAAGGGAAGTCACATGCGATCACTATTGGCGATGTTGAATATGATAACGATGTGGTGGAATGATTAAGTGTTTATGTAATGGGATTCCAAAATAATGTTGTATCATTGAGTATTGCAATATTTATTGATGTGGTATTCAAAGTGATTGAGATATTTTTTGGAAATAAGATGATATGCGCATAATTAAGGGAAAACGAGAAAATGAAATGTTTAATAGTATTCATGAGCTCATGATTGATATAAGGACTAAGTGATATCATGGTTTGAGTATATAGAATTTTGAGGATTTTGGTATGTGGAAAGTGTTAAATTTTAACTGCATTCATGTTTTCACTAAGGTATTCAAGAGAATACATTATTAAGGACTTTGAATTTTTGGAATGTGACCAAAAAAACATATCTTATGATATATGGGGATCGACGATGGTGTTAAATCTCTGGTAATCGTTTTCACTATATTATGAGAATGGACTGCATTATTATGGATAAGCCTAAAGATTGGAATGGATTATGTTGGACATAAGTTAGTATTGTTTAAGGATAAAAGATTTTCGATATTATTGATGGGATGTTATAGTAATATAGTTTTAGAAAAAGGACAACCTGCAGGACGGGCGACAGCCCATCACATCAGACAAGGATGTGGGAATCGAACCCACAACCGAAGTGCGACTGGCCTTTATCGCCTACCACTGGCCTACAGGAAGTCCCTGTTTAGTAGAAACTAGTTTTTATTATATTAAGCAGTATGATATATGAAGTATAAGTTCATTTTAGGAACCATATATTATTAATCTCACTACAGATCGACTTATGTATATAATTTTTGCTAACCTTTTGTTTGAGACAGATGGAATGACCCGTCATTCTATCACATGATCTGCTAACACTTCACGAATAACAAATTCAACTTCATTTATTTAAGAGATGAAGTGGAAATTGTTCAAGGCACGAACAACAGTGAGATTGTACCAAAATAAATTAAGTATTTATTCTAATTCAAATTTTCAACTTTAGGGAAATGATCTTGAAAACCAAAAATGTTGTCCCAGTGATCTTATACCTGATGAATCGGATGGTACCTTAGATCGTCACAAATTTATGGATTTGTGATTGTTGGATTTTCCATAGCCATGTTCTCTACCACTCTCCATCAGAACATGATGGTTAGATTTTTCTTCCATATCCATATTTTCACCTATGTGGAAACCCAGTGATTAGTTTATTTGGGTAATCGTTACATTTCATACTTTAGTTTTTAAAGACAAGTTTTGGTATTCCTTTTTATGATGTGGGTTTCTATTAAAGAAACTTTCGAATAGTAAACTATTTATAACCCCGACGAATTTCGAGGGCGAAATTCATTTTAAGGGGGGTAGAATGTAACAACCCGAGATTTTATGAAAAATATTCTTTTTATTTCACTAATGTCTTGTGTTGTACGCTACACCAAAAGGAGATTGCACAACACGCATCCTTGACTTGCCTTGCATTACACGCAATCGCGACCTTCCTCGATAGCGTGTGTAGTACGCAATAACGAGTTTCACTAAACAGCGATATGCTATTAAAATGTTATTAAAACTAGCCGTTATGAATAGTAATAACCACTTTTTGAAATTTTGTAAATTTTATTTTCCAAAATGGACTTCATTTTTGGACTCAGAATATCGAAATTAGCCAAGGGTGAAATTTTGGTATTTTTCTGAAAACTTTCAATTTTTGATGAATAGTGAAACCACTAAGTGGTAGGTTAAAAACTGAATTTTGCATAAAACTTAATTTTACCGCTTCTATGAATGGAATTTAGAAAATCCGACAGACACGGTTGATATTAGTAAGTAAAATGTGGTTCAATGAGATAAAATTATTTTTTTGGTGAATAGTAACTTTTTACTTTTTTTACCGCGGTTAATAGTAAATAGGGTAACTAAGGGTAAATATGATATTACTATTATCCTAACACATGTCCTAATTCTATTGGATAAGTGTAATTCGACCAAAAACAACCTTATGAATAAAATATGACCATTTAGGCCCACTTGGATTAGATTAGGACATTTATTATTAATTTATTTAAAGAAGGGTTAAAATAGTTAAAATCAATGTTTAATAAGTAAATCATTTTTAATATGGGGTTATACATAAGATAAATTAGACTATAAATATTAATTAGAAATCTAAAAAGATTTACTACATAATGGTATTTTATTTGTAATTTTTAGACATTAAATAATTTAATTTATTTATGACACAATGATGATGCAGTAATTATCTTATTAATGAAATATTGACATAATTGATGTTATAAACACCAAAATAAATGTAATTTGAGACTTTTTATGAATTCCACTAATTTTCTAGGTTACTATGATATATTAATGTTGATTTAATCAACTTGGTTCGAACATATAATTCTGTTATGACTTTCACAAAAATCATATATCAAATAGTGTCAAAATTGACACAAAATAGTTTTTAAATCAAATATTATATTATTAATTGTTATTTTATTCCTAAAAATCTAAGGTTCGTCCAAATGACTTATATAAGGATATATATATTAATAATAAACAATTTGGGGTTCTTTTGGCATGTTATAGTAGGTGTATTAACCATATAGTGAAAGAAAAAAAAGACACGGTAAAAGTTAAATTATTTAACTTAGAGTTAAATCTAATTGATAAGGATAAAATAATACCCTAAACTTGTCTAAATCCTATTGGTTGATAGGATTTAGACCCATCCCCACTTTAGCTTCGAAATAAGACCCTTTGGAAGCATTATAAACTGATTTTGACTTTAATATAAAATAATATTTTGAGATATTCCTAAGGTGCCCCTCTCCTCCCTTATAAAAGGGCACCTCCTCCCCCTCCTCCTCACACCAATTTGAGCACTCAAGCTCGGACAACCACTGACATTTTCCCTTATCCACTTCCCTAGAATAATCCTAGAGGTCCTGGTCTTCTTCAAAGACCAATCTTAGTTCCCTAAGTGAAGGATTCAAAGAGGCGTTTCAAAGAAGAGGTAATAACCATTACCGATCTTTTCAATTTCTTTCTTCTTAAACTTCTTCTTCTTTAGTTGTTTCATGATAAAGTAATAACATAAGTATTAATTACATACTGATATGTTATTATAAATATTAAACAACTCTAATTAACCTTCTATCCATCCTACGGAAAAAGGAAATCACCGCGCGTGCGTACGTACGGAATACCGTCTCCACGCCGTGGTGAAATCTATTTTCCACCACCACCTTACTTGGATCAGTATAATGGTGTAAATAATGACCATATATGACTATTATAAAGTGATATTTATTCTGATATATTGTATCATCCACTCTAATTCAATTCAATAATTATGGAAATGATATCATCGCTCGTGCGTACGTACGGAATACCGTCTCCACGACGCGATGAGATTCATTCTCAATGATTAACCATTCATGAATGATTATAAAGTATATATAATAAGTACTAATGAATTATATGGCCTAATAATGATACTGGAATTATTTATATTTATATGTATGTCATCTACTTAATTCCATTCAATTCAATAAGGAAACGAAAACAGCGTTCATGCGTACGTGCGGACTACCGTCTCCATGAACGGTGTATTTCTTTCCATTTACTGATTTATTATATATGTATATTCTGAATATATATATATATATATATATATATATCATGTTTTATATTCTGGAATTAAGTAATCATGATCTAAGTAATCACATGAATAATTACAAGTTAAAAACACGAACAACAAATGAGACGATTTTACCCAAAACGCTACTTTAACATGAATTTACAAAAGAACGGGTAATATAAAGTCATAAGTGGACCATATATGATATAATAACAATGAATATGATTCTGGAATAAGTCAATAACATGATTTAAATCATTATACAGGAGTTTCGGACACTTACAAATCAAGTCGGACCTAAGGTAAGGGAAAATATCACAATCTCATTTTTATCCGAGATTGTTTATTCGTAAGTATTTACTGGGGTGTATTTTATCATCCACATCCATGTTTCATCAATATGTAATATTATTTCCATCCACCTACAATTGTTTAAATCCATTTTTACCCTTCGGTGAGTTTTTAGTAATATGTATGAAAGGAATCTTTTGTCGTTTTTCGTACGAGGTACTTTTTGACTTTTTCGACAAAAGTACGAGGAGAATGTTATTTTTAACTTATAAAGCGTGAAAGGATTTTTACGGTTTCATAATACCTCATTTTCAAGAAGATTCCTCTACAATATTTCATGATTATTTTCAACAAAACCCTTATCTTTTAAAAATTGCATGGAATTTTGTGAAAAGAAAATGATTTTAAAGAAGAAAGGATATTTTCCTCAAGAATGGAGTTCAAGTGTTTTATCAAAATTATTTTCCATCTAAGATAATAAAGGGTTCTGTTTTTATCCCTATTATTACATTGATTTGATCATGTTGTGATGGAATTATTTTTATGAATTCCTTTATCTTATATGAATTGATTTATGATGTCATGATGTTTCAAGAATCCCATTTTTGTTACATGTGTTATGCGATGATGTATGTTTTATGATTATGTGGCACACATAAGAAAGGATTAATTATGAGATGGGTGGGACCTATATCTCCCTCCAATGCATTGGGTAAAGATTTTATATCTCATGAGATAGACATGGCTGAAATGGTAGGTTATACCGGTTCAGTGAAATAGGACTGAAACGAGGGTTACTCGATTCAGAAAGGGATTTTGTCCACTAAGATAGTCTTGGAAATGAGTCTTGACTAACAAGAAATGATTATCTATGATTATGTGTGTATGCCACAAAGTTTCATGTTTTAAGTTATGATTATTGGGATTTCATTTCACTATTATGATTTATCCCATGTTATGAAATTATTCTCTCTTTTGCAGGTTAAGATTTCCAAAAGTTATGTTCTTATGAATATGATGTGATTGATTTTTCTTTTGTATACCCTTACTGAGCATTTGAGCTCACCCTTTTATGTTTTCTTTTCCCCAGGATATAAAGAAAGGTTTTAGGTAAAAAAAATGGAAGATCTTTATGGGAGATATTAAAGATCTTTCACCACGATTAGAAGATTACTTTCCGAGTTTCCAAAGACACTAAACTATTACGATCCTTGTGTGTGTGTGTTTTTGTTATGTACTAAGTATTCCTCAAAAGTAATGTAAAGTATATGTACGTCAGGCTTCGGGTCTCTACAAAATCCATACCTCAGAAGATCATGATATGCACTAAATCCCTATACACTATCATCAAAAACCAAAATATATACAAACAACTCAATATGGAATGCTTCATCCACCTAAACCACTGGAGGTGGGTCTACGAAATGATCAATAAGAGAAAGTTCCACCTACTAACTATCCTAATGAAAGGATGCCTCATGACTAACACTCTTCAGGGGGGCCTCATAACTCATAAGGTAAAACTCTTAAACCTACTATGGAAACCTCATTGGCTATCATCATGAATACATCCTAAAAGAAGAAAATATGTACCAAAATCAATGAGTATATCTACTGAGTTGACTTAATAAGGAAATGGAAACCAAAAACCATTCCTATATGATACATGTACTAAAGTTTTCCATGAGACTAGTTCCCACATGTTTTGAGTCAATAAGAAGGTTATCAGAGTCCTTATGAATGGATATATCGTCCACCATACCAATACTAGAGTCCCTGACCTAAAAGTCAAACTTGAAATATTTTAACATTGTTTCTCTAGTTCCCAAACCAAACCTCACATCTAGAAAAAAGAAACTCAAAACTTTGATCCTAAACATAGGTAGTGTCATAACACTTTGGGATGGGTACCCTCATCTAATACCATTATGTCAAAACCCAAATTGATGGGGCCCATGCCACAACTACCCCAAGACCACCTCCAATAGGCCAGAGGCTGTAGACTAGTGCTAAAAAGGAATATCACACACTTGAGAGGCATTAGGCTAAAGTACCTGTACACACACACATCCAAGCCCATAAAATACTAAAATGTAAAAAAACTATTAACAATGAATGCATACATCTATAATAAAATAATAATAATATGAGATAAAGTACTAGAAATCATAAAAAGTGTCCAAATACAAGCCCACCCAAAATTGGAAAGTAAAGTCTGACCTGCTCAGAAGGAGGGGACTATTGTCAAATGTAACACCGATATACACCTTGGTATATCTATCTTAACTAATCTCCACCTACTCCTAATCCTATAAGGACTTTTTAAAAAGGTCCATTGTCTGCATAAGACTTGACATGTGTGGGAATAGCCCATACATGGGCGAGTTTAACAATACCCAATAAGAAACCCCTAAATCACTAAGTATAAATCATCAAGAGTAGTCAACTAATAAAACATAGGTATGTAAACAAGATATGAGACATATTTATAACCAAGGATATTCTAGATATACACATAAATGACTCTGAGTTTCAAAAGGTCTCACCAGCCATAGGTACACTATGAGGTTTCAAGGTAACACTCATTTAAGAGATCTCAATCTAGGAGCCTTTCCATCCTTAATGGAACTCAACCAAGAGATATCACTCATAGGGTATGGTTAATTTAATGGAACATTCCCACAACCCCATATGCCATGCTCATCAAGGAGTAACTTTTCCCTGACCAATACTACCACTTATGACACTCATTCTAGAGGTGATGCTCATTAGATGAATCCAAGAATAAGTACATAGGAAACAAAGAGGTTCTATCCAATATTCACACTCCATTATACCAATAACCCATATAAAAGATCATATGTTGATACATAGGGGGTTAACACCTAGGGCACACTAGGGGGACACCATAACCTACTTGAAACATCCTCTTAGACAGGGGATCGATGCCCGTGTAGTGTTGGTCACACCAATTACAAAAACCATAGATAAGGAAACACAAAGAATATGAGGATATATCCGATATTACTAGAGAGATACATGCTCCAAGACTCTGAGGTATCTATCGAAGAGGACTTAGACAACTCACTCTAGAATAATGGATCTTTCCCAAACTGTAATGATCATCAAGAATCCATATAGGGGTCACCATCTATGATGAGAATATGATGATGTGCTAAAATATCATAGGAATGGATCAAGGGAACACATTAAACCAATAATAGTCCACGTAAGATCACAAAATCTCACTATGAAGTTGAGTTATGAAGAAAGAGGAATCCAACCTGTCCTTAAAGGAGTACATGGTGTGTCCCTATGGGTAAATGATGTTTCCCACTAAGCCTAAAATTTCTTATATATTTTTATTACATATAATGAACATTTATAAAATACTTGGAATGTACCTTGAGGTACATAGTGTGTAGATTTCACCCTCGCACTCAACGTTTCATTATTCCCATGCCCATGTACACTGAGTCGTGCCCATGTATTTAGTCATGTCTAAGTACATGACTCTTCCTGTGTACTATGGACTAACCAAATACTTACCAAGTACATGTCATGTGGGTCCATATGTCCTCCTGGGCATGTAATCCTATACACACTGATCCATACACCAAGAGTTACACAATATGTGACTTGGAACACATGGAGTGTAACACTACATAGCCTCTAGGGCATGTACCCCCCTATACACATCGAACTAGTCAGATAAGGTTTACATGACACGTGAAATGTATCACATGGTGTGTGATACTTATATCTATGTGGAAACCATAGTGCCAAAAATGGGACTACACGACATGTATTCATAGGACTACATACCATGTAGTGGGGAATTTTACTAAAATTCGAAAAAGTTTAAGCATTTTCGACTTAGCTTCTATATCCAAAAATTTATCTATAAATCATGCAATGCATTGTGGATTAAGGTTTGAACAAACCCTATTTCCATCATTTGATGTATTACGGCCATATCTCGTGCTCAGGAAATAGCCACTGTCATGCATCTTTAGTGTCACATGCCAAAACAATGAAAAACAACTCCCGATCCATCCATGGATCTGATACCATCATCATATTCCAAAAATGTGATGTTAGATCTCCATCCCAGACCCACAGTAGTGATCTATTGTGCCAAAGTCTGAATGCACAATGATCATTCACCAGGTAATCATAAAATGATAGACCAAAAGAAAATGAAAATGATGAATGCATGCAGAACATGGAGAGAAAACTATAAACCATAAAAATGAGGATTGAACCTTGAAATTTTTTCATTTCATCCTAGATCCATAATTATAGACTATAAAAATAAATAGGTATAAACAGCAATGAAATAAAAAAAATAATTACCCCCAAATCCCATAAATAAACCCATACTCACAAAATGACCGATCCTTAAATAAATCCATTAGTCAATTAATTCACTCTAATAATGAAATAATAAAATGGGAATAAATCCTCAAAAAAAATGTCCTATATTTATTTGGATCAATCAATGATGAAGAAAAACCACACATCGTTTCCATTGACGAGATCTATAAGTTGTATTGGACCACGATCCTTAATCTAATATCAATATGATGTTATCGTCTAATGATCCTCTAATGAATCCTATCCAATGAATCATCTAAATCTATATGTTATGAGGATAAACCTAGGGATTAGGAATATCCATGTTTAAAAAGAGTATGATAGGTCACTGCATCAAAATAAAGAAATAAATAAAATAAAATATTTTTTTTATTTGTGCCCGTGATAGCATTTTACTGAAACGCCTAATGAGGAAAAAGATTATGTTTCTCCTAGGGTAAAACCCATGTTCTATACTCAATAGTGGTATTGGATTTCCAATCTGATATTCTATTTGGGAGTTATTCCAATTTTTATGAAAAAATGCACTCATGTGATATTAATATTTTTAATATTTTTAAAATATAAAGTTTGGGTTCACTGGGCCTCAGAATCTATCACCGACTCAGTACCTAGCTTAGAAAATATTCCTAGAAATATTCTAGAGTATTATATTGAAAAAATTAGACATTACAAGGCCCTATCATGAGTCATCTCAGGTTTCTTTCTAAGATAGCTTGGGTTGGTTCATAAAAAATGGTATCAGATTTGAGCCCTCTTGTTATATAATGAATAATAGAATATTGGGGATATGAATGTCAAAACTCGATCATTAGGTGGAGTGAGAGTATATCTAACTCTTTCTCATTCCAAGACTTGAGTTAACATTGGTATTTTTGTTTTAAACCATGGATTTTAAATCAAATTTTCATTTATTTTTGGAATATTTAGATTTTGTTTAACAATGCTCATAATTTCATCGAAGTTATATATGTTGTTTATAATTTTTCATGTTTTGGGGTGAAATTGGGTGGTGAATTTGAGGTGTAAATTTAGATTTCGTGGAATGAAAAACTACATGGATCCCATGTGAATGGTTATGAGTATCACCTAGTGGTAGTTTCATGGTTGGTGTATGGTCTGCCAAACCGTCAAGCCCAACCATGAACAACCATATACCCAATTAAATGATTATGTCAAACCCCTTTAGTTTTAGGATTTATTTTTGTTATGTTTGTTTATTATTTATGATGAATTAAATAGAGTATTTATAATGATTTCAGGTTACTTGATTAGATTGGTTGATATTTTGTGTTACAAAGATTGGTTTAAATGGTAAAAGCTAAGTTTTTAAATCAATAAGGATGTTTATAAAATTTCTATAAGTGAATTTTATGTTTTGGATTAAAAAATTATTTCAATTATTTCAATTATGAAAATTAAAATCAAAATTTAGGTGAAATTTTATTATTTTTGAAACACTTTCATAATGAAGCCTCAAATAAGAGGTGGTTTTAATCTATGGCTTCATAGTAAGGTATGTTTCAATATCATGCACATGATTATTTCTTAAATTTTTTTCCATTGAACCAATATTTATTCCAATTTAAGTGAGTTGAATATTTAGTGTTTTGATTGAGTTTAATGTTCTTTTTTATTTAGAGTATTCCTCATAGAAAAGTATTTATGAATAATGGGAAGTCTGTGTCATGGGATATTCCTCAGACTGGTGTCTCTCATAGGATGAATGTACTATTTATGGTTGTTGACCCTTTACAAACTCCAGATAGAGTGGTATTTCTAAACCCTCCATATATTTTACTCATCACTAATGGTGATCGAGGTATTAAAGAGTCTATATATTAGACAAAGATTATTGAAGGAATTTTCAATTCATCAGAACTTCTAAATAAGTAAGAGTGAAATCCACCTAAGACTCATTTTAAGGAACAATTCAGGAATGGTGGGTGACCATCATTCTACCTTAGATTTAGAATGTTGCGAATTTGGAATTCTTTAAAACCCATTTTATTCAATGTAATTATCCTAAAAAGGTGAAAATGGTGAAATAGATAGATAACTTAAGTCTCCAATAAAAAGAATGAATGTTAAAATATTATGCTAACTATTTCATTAAGTTAGTTACCTTATTCAATGAGTTAGTATTTAAGGACTCATTAGTGGTTTTATTCTTTAAAAGGGGAATTTATTTAGACCTCAGTTTGGAAGTGTTTTCATCTATCCTATCATCATTTTAGGATATAGTAAATAATTCCATGGTGGTAGAATTTATATCTATGTGGTAACCCATGATTGGTGGTTTCCTCATTTCTTTTGGAATTAGTGAGGGTTCAATATATTTTAAGAAGTTGAAACAGGATGAACCTAATATGGAAGATTAGGATGATAAGGGTCAAACCTATAATTCTATCATTATTCCTACTGTAAATAGGAAATCTCTTGTATACTTCTAGTGTGGTCATTCTGGGTATTCTAATTTCTAGTGTTTGAAATTTTCAAAGATTTTTCATCACTATGGTTTATTGGTTCATCATTAGAAATTATATAAACTAAAGTATTGGAAAAGTAAGAAATTCATACCATAGTTTAGATCTATATAGTATTCTAATAGAGCCTATTTGAGGAACCCTTTATTATTATTATTTTTTCATTTAATTTTTTTCTATTATTCTATGCGATCATCTTTTGTGACGTTCAGTATCTTGTTCACTTTTTGGATAATTATATATTTGTTCCACGTGGATATAGATATTATATTTGAATGGTTATTCAATTTTTTTCTATTCTATTTTCACGATTAAAACATTTATCAAGGTGATTTATTTGGTATATATTGGTTTCATTTGTACCTCCATATTAAAATAAACCATAAATAGTGAATATACCCACAACAAGTCTTGGATTCTTGATCAACTCTTTGGGGTTTTCTATGAATGTGTTTTGTGATAGGATAATCTTACTGGTTTCAAAATGGTTCAGTAATCATATAATTCAGTAACTATTTTCTTATTGATTAATACTTTTTGAGTATCTCCTTCTTTTATTATATATAAGGATGAAAATTTCATTCTCTATCTGACTTATCTAGGAGGAATGGTTTCCATTATTCATTTCCATAAATCTTTGGTGACTTTTTGGGGGTAGAAAGTGATATGGTGGGTATAATTTTCACACCCCGATATCACTTTTGTATATTATTTTGTATTATTATTGAATCTATAGAAATTATTAAGTTCTAGGTTTGAATTTTTCAATTTTTTTAATAGTTTTTCATAGATGAAATCCTAATAATTTAGTTCTTGATTATAATTAACCATGTGAATTAATCCTATATATATTTAGTAGAAACCATGTGGTTTAATATTATATGTATTATTTATAGTTTAGTGGAGGGACACAACTAGTACATGGTTAGGGGAAACCATGTTGATTAATAATATGAAGTTTTATAACTATGTGAATGATGGGAGATGATTTCAGTAGATTATACATAGTTGGTACATCATTTAGTAAACCATGTTTCCAAACTATATGACTATTCCTAAGAGATCTAGTGTTTTTTTCATGAATGGTGGATGATTTGGTAAATAGTGCTTCCAAACCATGAAACATGTACATATTATCATTTTTAAGAAATTATTATTCCACCATTTTCAAATTTAAACCTCATTTGGAATTATCTTCTCCACCACCCAAATGTCTCAACTAGGAGATCCTCAAGGGAAACTTATAATTCCCTAAGAGTTTTCTAATCTTGTTATGGTTTGGTATTTTGTCCTAGATGTGTGTAATCTATTTATTTTTGACTAATGGTGGTATAAAGATAGAATATGAGGGATTTTGGGAGGAGAAAGGTGGAACCATAATTTGTTGGGAACTATAGGTATCCATTGATGACGTGGAACAAGGTTTTACACCATGAAACATTGTGGCTAGGCCCTAGGGAGTGATGACCTAAACATTCATTGTGCAAATGCATGATTTACACCCTGAATTTTCCATAAGATGTTTAAGTGTTTTAAAATGAGGAATTAACTAAGAAACCACTATTTTATTCTACTCATATTTTTCCTCTCATTTTTGGGGATTTTTGACCTTCAAGGGATATTCTAATTTTTTTAGAGGATCGAAGCACTATCCACTGTGATTGATTCCTCTTAGAAAGTATAAAATTATTCAATCCCTAAATGAATTTTTTACTCTAAATTTACAATCTTCCTTCTCACAAACCCCATTTTCGTGTTTATAGAATCTAATTTATGGATATTGGCTAATTAGGTTTGATTTAGGCGATAGTTTTTGGAGACTAAGATTCATTACGCTTGAGGTAGGTGGTTATAATGTTTTCCCTAAAATTATCACCATGTAATTGTGTGTATTATGTGTGTTCACATCTATATGTCATGTTCTTGAACTTAAATTATAAATAAATGTTGTTTTCTTTAATTCTTGAAACTGAACCTTTCCATGGGTCATGAACAAACCATTGATGAGAAAACTAGAACTTTATCCACCCATGGGGTGTGTGAAACCATGATTGTAAATGGGAAAAAATTAAAAAAAGGAGACTATGGGGGTTCCAATTTCATGCCATGATGCCTGAATTTTCATAGGGTTAAGGTATATCACTAGAGACCTTCTAGTTTGTTGATACATTTTACTATTTTGGTATGTAAGTGGGATGATATTTCCATGGACATGATCATTGGTTTACCTCAAACACCTAGTGGAATAGATGTAATTTGGGTAATCATTTATTAACTTATGAAATTATATCATTTACTCCCTATCAAGGAGATGATGAAGGTATAATATCTCAGACACTAATATGTTTTAGAGATTTTGGGTCTTCATGGGGTTTCTTCTACACTTGTTTCTGATAGGGTTCACATCTAGGTTTTGGAGAGGTTTTTAAGAGGCGATGGGTTCTCAGTTGAAATTTAGTATAACATACCATATATAGATGGATGGTCAAATAGATAGATATATTTATATTATTGATTATATTCTATACTCATGCATGCTTGACTTTTGTGGTTCATGGGAAAAGCATATTCCTCTTGTTGAATTTGATTATAACAATAGATATCAGGATTCGATTAAGATGAAGACCTTTGAAGCATTGTATGGGAATCCATGTTGGTATCTATTATTCTGGGAAGAGTTGGGAGAGTATTCCTTGGTTGTACTGAGCCTTATATAATAGATTATAGAAAAGTTGTAGTTGATCTATAAGATATTGGTCACAACATAGATTTTCCAGAAATCCTATATGAACCATTATCATCAGCCGCTGGAGTTTGAGGTTAGTGGTTGGGTTTTTCTTAAAGTTTTACATCACATGGGACACCGTCAATTAGATAAGTAGGGAAATTTTACATCAAAGTTTTTTGTAAACTTATAAACCATTTAATGAATTAGAATGGTGGAATATAATTTGTTTTTTCCATATCATTTTACATTGATTCATGACATTTTTCTGGGGACATAAAGCATTTTTTGTGGGGAGAATTGTGACAACATATAGGTTTGGGTATGATTTATTTTAATGTTTAAGAGTTGGAAGTATGAGTCTCAAAAGTTTTGTATGTGATCTTGGGTTTAATGGTTTTTGTTTTGGGTGATGCCTCGTGGAGGTTAGAGGCTATGTTGTAGTGGAGGCTGGTTGTGGCATGGGTAATCCAGCTATGGAATAGGGTCTAGGGAGGTGTTTTTTGAGTGACTACCATATTTTTAATAACTTTTCCATGGTTACTAGGATGTGTAATAATCCTTATATGTGGTTAATCCCTATAGCGTGGAGGGATATGTTGTGATATAGGTGATTGAGGGGTGGTTTTCATTCAGTTATTCCTATTTGGACACCCTTATAGTGTAGTGGTGGGATATAGAATAGTGTGAAGCTAGATGTACAATGGATGTGATCTAATGCACCATGGAGAGCATGGATACATCGTATATGAGTTGGCCTACAATTTGGAGTTATGCATAGAGTTTTGGTCAATTTTTACAAAATTGGAACCCCTATGGTGTGGTTTATCTAGATGTGCTGTAGTAATTCTCCTATAAAATAGGTTCTATGGCCGTGGAATTTGGATGTGGTTTTGATTAGTGGGTTGTAGTGTGGCCCTTCTCATTTTAGCATAGAAAGGGGTTTCTTCCAGCAGCTTTACACCATGGTCTTGGGGCCTTCAATGTGGTGTTATTTTTTACAATCTAAATATAGATTCCCAAAAATCCCTCTAAACCACTTCTTCTCTAATCTTTTATTCCTAAACTCTAGGTACCCGAAGGATAGTTTTGAAGGCCTTTAAGCCCCTCTTTGATCTGGAATAATCGTCGACATGGAAGATTGATTCTTTGTGTTTCCTATCCATTCTTAAGTTAGGTGTCTCTATACGAAGGTTATAATTATTTAATAACTTGATGGTATTGTTCAATTACTTGGTTTGTGTGATGAGAAGGTTTAATTTTATATCAAGGTGGATTTTTTTTCACAACATCTTTGTTTATAAAGTGATTTGTCTTTAAAAATGGTTTTGATTCAAAAATGGATTTTCAAGAATGGAAGTGGTAATTATTCTATATGAAAATGATTTATAAAATGTGAGAAAGGTTTTCAAAATGGGTTTTGAACAATATAGAAAAATAGGAACCTTGGGTGCCTCAGGAAATTGAAATGTCACTTTAGTGTGTGTAACACCACTAGAGGTTTTGTGATATTGACAGACTATGGTAGGAATCAATATTGGTTGGATACAACATATTCTTAGTTTAGGCTTATTTTATTTATATTAAGTATTTCCATAGGATAGAGCCTAAATTTAATTCTTTTTTATTTATGATTGGTTTGATTCATGATGGTATATTTCATGGTTGGATGCTCACAAGTTAATCTTATAGTGTATTCAAGGTTGGTTTCTATAATTCTCAACTACTTTACTATATACACTTTTCATATTCCATGTTGTATGAATATGAGAGTATTTTATGAAAACCCAAAGGATTTTTTAAAAGTGTTTTATATTATGAAAATTATTGATCAACTGGTTTTGTTTTAAAGATAGAACTAATGTTTTTCTTTGGTGATATCATACTAGGATTTTTACTCACACCTTAATTTTTCCTTTGGGTTTTTTTCAATGTGGTTTTTTAGGACACAAGTAAGGATAAGGGAATCATGTAGTGATATAACATCTCTTGAGAATATATATCTCCATAGAGGGACTGTTTAGTGGTGAAAGATGGCCACATAGAGTTTCAGTTTTGGGTTGTCTATTTTCCTTTTGGGATTAATTGTTTGGTTTAACTTTTTTATGTCTCATGATTATGTTATTTTTTTCCATTGTATATTTTGGTTGTTATTTAGTTATGTGTGAGACTATTTTAGTTTTTTATCAATGATCACCTTGTGGCGGGACAAGTCGGGTGATATGTTTAATCAACCTAGGATGGTTCATTACAAAATGGTATCAAAGGGTAATACCTATCCTAAATTTTGATGGCACATCATAGGTTTGATTCAAGGTCTTTGGTAGACAAGATTTACCAACATAAAAAGTTGTATAATAAGTATGAGGGGGTGGGGGTGGGAGTGGGGGTGGGGGGGTCCTGACCAGCTCACTTCCATGTATGAACTCGAGTTACCATGGTGGGTATGTAATTTTTTCCAATATTAAAAATTAGTGTTTTAGGTTATTTTAATAAACTATATTTTTGGGTTTATTTAAATGAAAATTTTCTTTCCTAAAGCATTGTATTTAATTTGAAGAACCCGTGATTACTTTAGATTATTATTTTTTAAAGGAATTTACATGGTTTCCAGAAGTTGGTCTTTTGATTTGGAAACCAATTCTAAGATTAATTTTTATTTTATTTTTTATTAGAAAATTACTCCTAGAATAGTTCTTCTAAATATGAGTGAGGAATCTATGAGGAAATTTCCATAGGTGAATCCTCTGGGGGATCCTTCTTTGGTGAAATATATAATCTACACTATTCAGACTCTAGGATAAGCGAGTGTTGGATACCATGGATGAATGATGGATCATGGATCAAAATTTACTAAGCATAATCCACCTATCTTCCATGGTGAAATAGGAACCTAGTAATATAAATAGCGTCTTGAGAGGATTGAAATGATCTTCTATTTTTAGAAAACTCCTAAGGACTCTAGTGTGGTTTCTTCCACATATATTCTTGAGAGTCCGATAAGGAAATGATTGGACTCTATCATGAATGATAAGTTTCATAAGGATATCACATAGACTTCTTTCAATACAATATTAAATTATTAGTTTTACCCTAAGATGTTTCATGTAGAAAAGATCTGAGAATTTTTGACCTTGGAGTAGGGGGAGCATATGGTTTTGGATTATTCCGCATGTTTCACTAAGTTAGTGAACCTAGAACTTGAGATTATTGAAAATGATTACCTAAATTTTTTTAAGTTCAAGATGGGTATATGGGACAATATTTGGTCAGTGTTGATTATTTTATGCCTTCCGATCATTGTAGAAGTAGTTAAAAAGTAGTTATTGTTGAGGAAGAAATAGACAAGAGAATGAGTTTGGGTGGAGTTTTGGTTGGTGTAGCTATTAGCCAAGGCATGTCTTCTATCCCGAAAACGAAATGAAAGGGTTCTCAGTTTTCTTCAGGACTAGTTTTAAGGCCTTCATCCAAATAGAAATATGTTTTTTCTATTAGTGTGGTAGGCCTGGTTATCCAAGCCTAATTTTATAGAATCACCTAAAACTTATCATCACTATGGACAATCTAGTTATCTCAATCATTTTTGTTGAAGGATGACCCAAGGTAGTAAGGTTTTATTCACTCTCAACAAGGGTTCATAGGTTTTTTATGAAGCTTCCAAAGGTGGTGGATCATATCCTTAGGCGAAAGGGGATGTTCACATGACTAATAAGGCTTAGGGATGAGCTAAGATTATATGTCATTATATAGTAGAGTATTCACCATAGGGATCTTAGGTAGTGCTGACTACTCTTAGAGGTACGATGTTTATTTCATCCTCTATGGTATTAAATATTTTTGATATAGGTGATACTCATTCTTTCATATCTTCAAATTTAGTTGATGTGTTGGTTTCACATTCAGAACTTATTCTGTTTTAATTGTATATTTTTACACCTTTGGGAAAGAGGTCCGAATAAGGTTTCAAATATTCTGCGTGTTAGGTGATGATAGCTAACTTCAAAGTGACATGGTATTTCTTGGTTCTTGATATTTATATCTTTGAACTAATTATTGGAATAGATTATATGATTATCATATAGGCCCATATTGACTGTTATCATCATCGAGTTTAGTTTCTATCTCCCAATGGATTCGATCATCTCTTTTAAGGTGATTGGAAATCTATATATGGGAGAGCATGGCTTTTTGTTCCTTATGATAGAGTGATATCATGAAAATTATTAGAGATATTCCTTAATGCTATTGACTCTTTATTGAGTATTTCAAATCCTGCTGTGGTGAATACGTACCTTGATGTATTTCCTGATGATTTTTCCAGGTTACCACCACAGAGATAGGTCAAGTTCACTATTGACCTGCTCCCTAGTACAATGCCCATTTATATTCCATATTATATCAAGAAACCTACAAAGTTTATGGGAATTAAATTATAGCTTTTGTACCTTGAGAATAAGGGATTTATTCATCCATGTATGTCACCTTGGGTTTCACCTGTTCTCTTTTCCAAGAAAGTATATGAAAGCCTTAATCTTTGCATTGATTATTTATAGCCAAATATAGTGATTGTTAAGAACAAATAACCATTTAAAATAATTGGAGATACCTTTGATTAACTCATAGGGAATCATTAGTTTCCTAATATTGACCTCCAATCAGGACACCATCAGTTGAGGGTCCAGAAAGAGGATATACATAAGACAATATTTAGGAGCCGGTATGAGAATTTTGAGTTTCTGGTTATGCCATTTGGTCTCACTAAAGATCATGTGGTATTTATAAAATTAATAAACTAAGTATTTAATTGGTTTTTGTACTAATTCATAGTCATTTTTTTGGATGATATTTTGGTTTACTCTAAGTTATAGGAGGTGAATCAGGATCATTTGGATATTATCCTTGGAACCTTGAAAAAACGCCTCTTGTATGATAAGCTTTATAAGTGTGAGTTTTGGATCCAAGAAGTGAAGATTCTGGGAAATTTTATATGTGATAGGGATATATTAGTGGATCCTGAAAATATTTAGGTAATAATTTATTGGGAGTATCCTAGAAATGTATTTTAGATCTAGAGTTTCTTGGGTTTGGATGGTTATTATAGGTTTTTTTTTCAGGATTTGTCCAAGATTGAATTTACAATGATAACTTTGATTTATAAGGGTCTAAAGTTTGAGTGTAATAAAAATTTTTAGTGATATTTTTAGGAACTGAAGGTGAGGTTAAATTTAGCCCCCGTTTTTATTTTTCTGAAACTTGGTTTGAGATATAATGTTTTCTACGACATTTTGGGTATATGATTGGGTTGTGTATTAATTCATGGAAAGAAAGTGGTGGTCTATGTCTCTTTCCAGTTACAACCTCATGAGAATAACTACCATATAAATGATCTTGATTTGGTAGTAGTTATGCATGAACTCAAAACATGGCGTTTCTATCTCTTCAGGGAGTGGTTTATAGTATATTCTAATCATAAAATTCTAAAGTATATTTTTATAAGAGGGACCTTAACATATGATTGAGAAGTTGTGTTAAGTATATACTTATTTTTATTTCGATATTTCTTACCATCCTAGGAAAGGGAACATGGTCACTGATGCATTGAGTTGGAAATTACCAAATCAATCCTTAAATAAATCAGTAGAGGAGTGGTCTCTGATGAGTTTGTTCACTAAGATGAGCTTGGGAGTAGAAGAGGCAGGTGGGATGAAATTATTAGCTTTGATGAAGAATGATTTTTAATTTGATGATTGGGTTTGTATTAATAAAGTTCCATACACCAATTTATAGTTCTTTAGTAAAATCCTAAATGGTGGGGAGACCTCAAGAGAGTGGTATTGATCTCCTGATAACGACTTGTGCTTCCAAGGAAGGATGGTTGTTCATACTTATCTAAGTTAAGAGTTGATGGATGATGTACATTAGTATTTATGTTCTGTACACCCTAGGACTACCAGGAGGTATCATAATTTGAAACATCGATAGTGGTGTCTGGGGATGATGTGGTCAATTGCATCTTTCATAGCCTGACATTTCAAAGGATTAAAGCGGAGTACCAGAGACCTACTAGTTTTTTATACCTTTACCCATTACAATATGGAAGTGGGATGATATTTCCATATAAATCATTATTGGTTTATGTAACATCCTGGGTCTGTATGCCACTAAACTGGTGCCCCGTACCCAGTTGGCCACATGGCCTCAAGTACATTTCCCCAAACGCCAGAGGCTGCCAACTAGAAGCAAGGTCCTAAGGTGTAATAGTGGGGAAACTATGTCCTCATTGGTAGAGTTTAACACAATGGAATAAATAATAATACAATAGAAAAATTAGTAAACAACATACAACTGAAACAAATAGAATAATACTGATAAGATAAATAACCCAGCATCATTCCATACACAAGATGATGTAGCATATTATATGTTCTAATAAAGCTATAAAAAAAAGTACACAATAGTAATACACAATATATGTCTCAAAAGAAAAAAAATAAACAAAAAGAGACTAGGAATCATCACAAGCCTCGACTTGGTCCCATGCTCTCCTACTCTTAAGCAGAACATCAAGTACCTGTAGCAGGGTGATTTCCCTTATCAACACCTACAATCATATAATCTGTTTGGGACCAAAAGCATGACCCAAATAAGGTGTGAGACTAAATCCCAGCAGGTAACCACCCAAGGTCTATACCAATATGTTAGTGGATATATATAACATGCAGTGTACAATAGTGGAAGCAATAAACTATGGGTACTCAAAAGCAAGTGCAATAGGTGTCTCTAAAGACAATGTAAACAAGTATAAGTGCAGACCAAATCCAAGATTGTGCTTTGGATTGACAGACACATCATAAGTCATCAATTTCATTATTCAAGTTACTTGAATTATATAAAAGTCTCAAGGTCCAGCCTAGGCTCGACAACCCCCCATATAAAGGTAACCATCAACTCGTGACATAATAGTAATTTAATCATTTTCTAATAGAGCCTAGCCTGGGTATCCCTCAATAGATCCTAGGTTCACTCATCATTTTAAATTAGCCTTAATGAGCCCAACCACCCTATCCATGGATCACTCATAGACTTTATATAATTAACATCTTGAGCCTGTCCATTGTCTTTTAACTGAGACAATGGTTCACCCAAGGTATATAAGGTACAATTAGTCACATGAGCCCGACCTTGTCTTTTAACTGAGAATATGTCTTTACCATTGCTAATTACCCCTTCTTAATCATTTCATACAAGTATACACATAACAATTAAACTATTACATGGCTTTAACATATTAACTCATGTGGTCACATATCATATAACAAGAAACACATGTGAATTAAACTATCACATGGTTTAACATCAATAAATCATGTGGGAAAAATTCATATACAAAGAAACACATGAGAATTAAGCTATCACATGGATTTAATCATAAATCACTCACATGGGTACAATTTACACAACAAGAATATTAAGTAATCTAAACTGTTACAAGGCCTTAGCATAACCTAACTCATGCGGGCAGGTTCATAGTTGGAGAAAAACATTCCAAACATGCTTAAAAAGGCATAGACATAACATGGGGAAAAGGGGAAATCACTAATCCAAAACCCTTAATCAATTAAATAACAATTGATCAAAATTTCAATTCCATTATAAATGTAATTCATACTTGAAAACCCAATAAGGGAAACAAGGCATGCCACATAGGCAACCTTGGCCAAATAGCCATAAATAGTCATTCCAAGGGAAACACACCCATGGGATGACCCTTAATCATGGTAAAAAAACCTAATTCATACTTTAAAACACTTATTTTATTACCTAAACACCAATAGGAAACAATAAGGGTAAATTATAAATTAAGAAACACCCAAAAAATGGGAGCGTAACACTCCGACATATATAAACATCATGAAAATTCGTGAAAGGCACACGACCACCCACCTCGTACTCATATGACTCTCCTCATCTAGAATTGGGATTTGATTCGACCTAGAATGGAGTAGATATATAAAATGAGTGAAAACACTCAACCTTTGATAACTCAATCGAGAGATGAAATCACGAAGAACGACTCAAGAGGAATCAGGAGTTTACTGATTGGATTCCAACGCATCTGATGAAAATCAAAATGAGGTTCGAATGGAAAATAGGGAGGAAAAATGACCTCTCAGTGTGGCTTTTTGTCGAATGAGATGAGGCCTCTATCCGTATGATGAAACATGAGGCTACTTCTCTATTTAAAAAAATGTAGAATAGTACACGACGTGTACTTAAAAATACACGCCGTGTATGTACAAGTCCTGGAAAGATCATTACATGGTCATGCACTGGGATCATACGGCATGTAACCCTATTTATACGGCATGTACTTGAAAATACATGGTGCGTAAGTTTCATTTTACTCTATCTCCTTAAGTACAAATTGAAATGGAAGGATCCATACCTCAAGGAAAGAACCAAGTTCTTACAAACTTCCCCCATTAAAGAAATTTATCCCCAAATTTACCTTCTAAGGATGGTAAAGGAACATCATAGAATAACTCTGGCCATTGCAATCAAACAACAAGCATCCATCTCCCAGGTATCTTTCTACACTCAGTCATTCTTCCATAGCACCCATACTAAAGGAATAGACTAACCATGAAGAAATTTTATGTTACAATCCACAATTTGAATCAGATTCTCCTTAAAGTACACATAAACCTGAAGATCAAACTCTTTAGGATGAAAAATGTGAGATGGGTCTGACTGATAGTGGCATAGATAAGATACATGGAAGGCATCATGCATGGCTTGATACCTCTGAGGTAACTGCAACAGATAGGAAACTGTCCTGACTCTCTCCAGAATATCGAATGGCTTGATGTATCTTGGTGGAAGCTTACCCTGTCTCCTGATCCTCTTGTTTCCCAACCTCAAGGAAACACGTAGGAAAAATCGATCCCTGACCTCAAACTCCATAGGTCATCTGTGGTGATTGAGAAAAAATTTCTGACAAGACTATGCAGTAGCCACCCACTTCTGAATCACCTGAACCTATTCAGTGGTCTCCTAGACAAGACGAGGTCCCAACATAGCTGCCTCTCCTACCTCTAACCAACGTATGGGTGATCAGCATGGCCTACCATAAAAATATGCATATAAATCCATATGAAAAGTATCCTAAAATATATCATTATAGGCGAACTCAACCAAGGGTATGTGTCTCTCCCAAGAAACCTTGAAATTCAGAATGCATGCCCGAATCATTTCTTCCAGCACCTGAATCGTGCACTCTGACAGGATATCCATATGGTGATGGTAAGATGTGCTCAGAAGTACTTGTGTACCCAGTGCCCTTTATAGCCCTTGTTAGAAATGAGAAGTAATCCAGACATCCTTATATGAAATTATAGAATGAGTAACCCTGTGCAGTTGTACAATCTCACGGATGTAAAACCTTCCAAGATCATCAACACTGAAGGTTTACTTGATAAGTAGGAAGAGTGAAAGCTTCACGAGTCTATTAAGAACAACTAAAACAACATCATTACCAAAACACCTCCACCATTGAAAAAATCCACCAAGAACACCCCTGAGCATTCTAGTGACACTTCTGACGTGATTTTACATTGATTGGGAAAACCCAAACATAACTGGGGTCATAACGGTGGCCTTACAACAAAGAATGGTTGAACCTAAATCAACCTCATCAAAAATGGTCATGAAATCTTTTCTCAAAAGACATTGAGGAATTTTTCACCACACCCACATTAAATTGGCAGAGTGTTTAAACTGGTCCAATGTAACCAAACACGAAGAACAAGAAGGATAATAAGTCAAACCACCACTAGATGACTTATTTCAGAAACACCCAACTCAAAAGGATAATGTATTGCAACAGAACACAATTTCTACTCCCCAGACACCATATTAGCACAACGATCCTACTCACCGAAGCTTATACCTATCTCTCAGTAATGCTCTTTGTCAATCCGTCCCTTGATCAATTAAAAGTTCATGCCACAGTATGACTAAAAGCGTAATTCCCGATCCATCCCACTAGAACCATTACCTATTTTTAAGCATCACATCCAAGTATGAAAAAATAAATTCTAGATAACCTTATATTCACCAACCCATAGTCTAAGGAACTCACCAAGGTGGTCCATACTCCCCGTTACAAGTGAGACTTTGGTACAAGGTCAAAATTACACATAAGAACACTGACTAAACCTAGAGCTGCATCTTCATGGCATTCATGTCAAAGAAAATTGAATTCATCCCTGAGTCAGTCCAAGGAATTCTTACACGGAAACCCAAGTATCAATCAGGATTAACCAAGCCTCATTTAAAACTACGCATCCAGTGCACAACATAGAAAGAGATCATGAACTAGCCCAACAACTTTAAACTATAGCGCGACACATAACTGATGCTCTCTTAGCGCATCCAGGATAATCTCAAGATAGGGGGCATGATCTTATCTTAAGGAAGAGCACACTAAGAGGATTTCATGGATTACCATAAAAAATACAACCAAACCACTACTATTTGGCCTACTGAAAGAAACTCAACTTCTCTTACCGACGCATCATCATTCAACTGACCAAAATGCCTTTATCCCAAGGAATTTATGTTATAGACTATGCTTAAACACTGAGGTCCATCCATGATCATCAGTGCATTATAAGGGTTTCCCACACATTCAACCGCAACAACTATCATGCTATCAAGAAAGCATCAACATGAAACAAGACTCATAAGCCTCAAAGGCATTCAAATAGAATTGACCATTTTTGAATGGTACTTCATTATTATCCTTATATCTGGAAGAAACATTTACACAAAACTGACGTGATGCTCTCCACCTAGAAGTGTCTTAGATGTTGAGAAAAAGGACCAACCTCTCTCAACACGCTAGTTCAGAACCAACATAAATGCATGAGTATCGTTCCATGAACCATGATCTCCATGTATTATCACTTTGAATAAAATCCGAAATTAAACCAACCAGCATGTTAAAACACCTATGCCCCAGAAATTCCTTCTGAGTAGAGGGAAGAACTTGGTTTCATAACGCTCATGTTACTCTAATATGGAGATAACTGAAAATAGACATAGTAACTCAAAGCTCAATGATTTAACCAAACTCAATGACTCATTTTTAACATTAAACAATTGATGGGTACCATGTATGTCAACATATACTACCCTGATTTTACAATAGAAAACGACACATTCTAGGAACTATTCATAGGTTAACCACCCTATGCATCCTAGTACTAGATGTCTCATGCAAGAAATGGCTCAAAAGAACATTATTAATACAACCATTTACACAGATGATGATGTACCCAGTTGCCCATCACTTAAATAAAGAGAGGTTAGCACGACCTCCTAAGAAGCTCATCATGCCCGACGCATGTCAAACCTACTGAACTGAGCATTCCTAAATACTCATTCTCACATTAAGGATCAAGATACAACAAATCTCACAACTCAAAAGCGCATATATTAAAATAGTATAGGTCAACACCTTCCTCTAAGCACTCACCGTTATGCCTGCCCCATGGGTCAGATCTAGGTGTCAAACAATGAGGAATACTACCAAAATCCTACTATGAAGGTCAAGTTTGGTCAAGTCCAACACTGAGAGTCATCCTACTTGGGATCATCTAGGTAAACATGAGTGAAGGCATCCTATACAGGATCCTTAGCTAAAAATGTAAAGGAGGAATCCTACAAGGTACTCCCTAGAACAGTGTATGTTAAGAGTGATAACTCATAGCTCATCTCAAATAAAAAGTCTCAATTAGGTTGGTCTAAACACCAAACTAATTATTCACACTCTGGTCTCACTTACATGAGACAACTGAAAATGATAACTGGAGTAAGAACCTCTCTATTTTGATAAAATCACTAAAAAACCCATTAGGAGTCCTTATAACGCTCCAAGGGTTTCACCATTTCAATATACGTAGAAAACTACTCAGAAAGGACTACTCTTAGGTCTAAAACTGACAAAGGGAGAAAAATAGGAAAAGACCCTTAAAGGGTGCCAGAAAAGAAGTATATGGCATGTAGAAATCACACACGACATGTAACCTCAAGATCTTACATAGGTGTGTACTCTCATTGGTCTAGGCATGTAAATATCCTAGGTACACGACATGTTAGACTCGCACATGACGTGTACACAAGTCTCCCCTTATAGACATGTACTCCCACATGACTAAATTCACACAAGTTCTGCCTGAGTAAGACTAAACGGTGTGTACCCAAAGTACATGGACGTGTACTTGTGAAACCCACCATCCCATGTTCCTTATCACACAACCGGACACACGATCTTCTACCACACGGTGTGTACATAGGGTAAATGGTGTGTACATGAAAAATTTATTTATTCCCAAATAGAAGAATATATGACGTGTATTCATAGGACCACATGTCGTGTTGTATGGGTTTCCAGAAAGTAAGCCTTAGAAACTTCCCCAAACCCCCTGTTTTTGAAAAATAAAGCAACAATGTTCCAAATTATGATCCATGGGGGCCCATACTCCCTATGAATCAAAGCTTGGAATCCACATATAACACATAACAACATAATATAAATCCCATGGATGAAACATGATCGACCAAATTACGATACAAGAGGGCCCATACTCCTCAGGGACCAAAGTTTGGAATCCATCCAATTCAACCATAACACGTACCAATACACCTATCAGAACAACAAAAATATCTATCATGATACCTATCACAACAACATGCATATCTAGCACGACATCTATCACAATAACACACAATCAATAATGCTCTCTAAATGGCATGATAAGAATGCATGGAATGTGATTTCTAACAAGTGCCTATATGATTCATGAGATGGAATACCCTCATCTCATCAGGTTTCAAAAAAATAGAACCACAATTATATCAATAATAAAAACACAAAACAAGTTTTTCACCCAACGATGAAATCGAATCAACTGTAATAACTCAAAATCAAAAAATTACAATTTCATTTGAGGAAATTTTGATTTACCATGTACGTGGGGTATCTAATCCCTGGAACAACTTAGTACCAAATCCATTGCATTTACATCTCTGTCTATCATAGGAAAAAATAAAGCAAACTAGAAAAGAAATATTTGTACCACTTTGTAACATCCTGAGTTTGAATTCCACTAAACTGATGCCTCGTACTCGGTTGGCCACATGGCCTCAAGTGCATTTCCCCAAACACTAGAGGCTGCTGACTAGAAGTGAGGTCCTAAGGTATGATAGTGGAGAAACTATACCCTCATTGGTAGAGTGTAACACATCTGAATAAATAATAATACAATAGCATAAGCAGTAGAAAAAATACAAATGAAACAAACAATGAAAGACTGATAAGATAAATAACCCAAAATTGTTCCATACAAAAGAAGATACAATATGTTATATGTTATAAGAAAGTTTCCAAAACAAGTACACTGCAGTAATAAAAAATATATGTCACAAAAGCACAAAAGAAACAAAAAGAGACTAGGAAGCATCACAAGCCTTGGCTCGACCCCATGCTCTCCTACTCCTAAGCATCACATCAAGTACCTGTAACAAGGCACTTTCCCTGATGAAAACTTGAAATCATATAATCTATTTAGGCCCAAAAGCATGACCCAAATAGGGTGTGAAACTAAATCCTAGAAGTAAACCACCCAATGTATGTGCCAAATATATCAGTGTATATATATAAAAGATAGTGTACAATAGTGGAACCAGTAAACTATGGGTACTCAAAAGCAACCATAATAGATGTCTCAGAAGACAATGTAAACAAGTATAAATGTAGACCGAATCCAAGCTTGTTCTTTGGATTGGCAGACACATCATAAGTCATCTATTTCATTATTCAAGTTCCTTGAATTATATAAAAGTCTCGACGTCTGACTTAGGCCCAAAGACCCCCTGTATAAAGGTAACCATCAACTCATGACATAATAGTCATTTAATCATTTTCCAATAGATCCCGGCCTGGGCATCCCTCAATGGATCCTAGGTTTTCTCAAAATTTTAAATCAGCCTCAATGAGCCTGACCACCCTATTTGTGGCTCGCTCATGACCTTTACATAATTAACCTATTGAGCCTATCCATTGTCTTTTAACCGAGACAATGGTTCACCCAAGGTATATATGGTTCAATTATTCACATGAGCTCGACCTTGTCTTTTAACTGAGACTACAGCTCACCCATTTCTAATTAACCCTTATTAATCATTTCATACAATTATCCACATGTAAATTAAACTATTACATGGATTTAACATATTAAATCACGTGGGAACATATCATATAATAAGAAACACATGTGAATTAAACTATCACATGGTTTAACATCAATAACTCACATAGGAAAAATTCATATACAAAGAAACACATGGGAATTAAACTATCACATGGCTTTAATCATAAATCACTCACATGGAAAAAATTTACAAAAAATCTTATTAAGTAGTCTAAACCATTACAAGGCCTTATCATAACCTAACTCATATGGGAAGGTTTACATTTGAAGTAAAACATTCTAAATATGCTTAAACAGGCATATGCATAACATGGGGAAAAGGGGCAATCACTAATCCCAAACACTTAATCAATTCAATAAAAATTTATCACAATTGAAATTATATTATAAATGTAATTCATACTTGAAAACCTAATAAGGGAAACAAGGCATGCCTCATAGGCAACCTCAGCCAAACGGCCATAAATGGTCATTCCAAGGGAAACACACCCATGGGGTGGCCCTTAATCAAGGTAAAAAAACCAATTCATAGTTTAAAACACTTATTCTATTACCTAAACACCAATAGGAAACAATAAGGGTAAATTATAAATCAAAAGACATCCAAAAAATGGTCATGTGACACTTCGATATATGTAAACATCATGACAATTCACAAAAGGCCCAAAACCACCCACCACGTACTCGCACAACTCTACTCATCCAACATCGAGATTTTATTCGACCTAGAATGGAGTAGATCTAAAAAATGAGTGAAAACACTCAACCTTTGATAAATCAATTGAGAGATTAAATCCCAAATAACATATCAAGAAGAATCAAGACCTTACCAATTGGATTCCAATGCATCCGACGACGATCGAAACAAGGTTCAGATAGACAATCAGGAGGAAAAACAACCTCTCGGCATTACTGTTCACCAAACAGGATGAGCCTACTGTCCGTATGATGAAACAAAAGGCTACTGACTGATTTAACAAATTTTATAAAAGTGCATGGTGTGTACTTGAAAATACAATCAGTGTCTGTAAAGGTCCTAGGAAGACCATTCCGTGGTCGTTCACTGGGATCATATGATGTGTAACCCTACTTACACGACATGTAATTGAAAATACACGGTATTTAAGTTTCCTTTTCCTCCATCTACTTAAAGTAAAAATTGAAAAGGAAGGATCTGTACATCAAGGAATGATCCATACCTCATTGGATGACTTACAAAATATCTGACACTTGTATGTCCAAGAGATTGTGAGAATTTATGGGGTTCCCTATGTGATGGTTTCTGACATGGACTTGAGGTTCACATCTAGATTTTAGAGAGTTTTTAAAGATGAAATGGGTTCCTAGTTGAAATTGAGAATGACATATCATCCATAGATAGATAGGCAGATAGAGATAGTTATTTATATTCTTGAGGGTATTCTCCAAGCATGTGTTCATGACTTTGGTGGTTCTTAGGAAAATAATCTCTCTCTTTTTGAATTTTCCTATAACAATAACTATTAGGATTTGATTAATATGAAACCCTTTGAATCATTTTATGGTCGATCATGTAGGTATCCCTTATTCTAAGAAGAGTTGGGATAGTTTTCCTTAGTTGTACCGAGCCTTGTTTAGGAGATTATGAAAAAGGTGTAGTTGATTCGGAAGATATTGGTCATGAAATAGTGTCATAAAAAATGATCTGCGGACCATCGTCTTTGGATGCTAGATTTTGAGGTTGGTGATTAGGTTTTTCTTGGAGTTTCACCTTTATTGGGACACTGTTGATTGGGTAAGTTGGGTAAGTTGGCAGTGAGGTTTGTTGTCCCCTTTCAGATCATTGAATGAATTGGAAAGGTGAAACATCGGTTGGTCTCAATATCCCATTTTACATCTATTAATAACATGTTTCATTTTTCCTAGATGATGAGGTATCAACTAGATCCTTCCCATGTGATTGAATGGGAGGATGTTGATATTTAGCCTGACACCACTGTGGTTGATAAACTGGTTCATATTGTGGATCGCTAGGATAAGGTACTGCACAATAAAATGATTCTTTTGGTTTATGTACTATGGTAGTGCAGATGAGATATCCATGATACATGGGAGTGGGAATAGTTTGTGAGGTAGTAGTGGCCATCTTGTTTCATGAGTCCATGATCGTGAGCACTTTTTGATCACAAAAAGAATTTATGGTGCGAGTAATTATGACACCATAAAGGTTTGGGTGTGATCTCTTTTAACATTTAATGTTAGTAGTGCGAGTCTCATAAGTTTTGGATGTGATATTGGGTTTATTGGTTCTTGGATAGGGGATACACCATGGAGGGTAGATGTTGTAGTGTAGTGGAGGCTGGCTACGACATGGGAAAGTTGGCTATGATGTAGGGTCCCAAGAGATGTTTTTCAAAGATACTACCATATTTTGAATAGATGTATTTTTTTTAACTGTTCTACAATGTAGGGATTCTGTGTGGTTTATCCCTATGACATGGAAGGAGATGTTGTGACGTTGGGGCTAAAGGGGTGGTTTTCAGTCAGTTTAGCCTATTTGGACACCCTTACGACGTAGTGGTGGGATACATCTTGGTGAGTGTATGGATGCATCATTGATGGGAGCTAATATTTTATAGAGAGCATGGATAAAGAATGGATGAGATGGCCTACAATATGGATTCCTGTAGGGATTTTTGGGCGGCTCTATGAAAATAGTGACCCCTGTGGTGTGGTTTATTTGGACATGCTGTGGTACCTCCCCTGAAAAATAAGATCTATGGTCATGGAACTTGAATGCAGTTTTGGCCAAAGGGCTATGACATGGACTTTTTCATTATGACATAGAAAGGAGATTCTTCTAGAACCTTTGTTCCATAGTCCTGGGGCCTACAACATGGTGTTATGTTTTACTATCTGAGTATAAATACTCATACAACCCTACAAACCTCATCTTCTTCCGTATTTTTCTCTTGAACTCTAGGCACAAAAAGGATAGTTTTGAAGGCCTATAAGCCCCTCTTTATCAGGAATAACCCCCTAACATTGGGAGATCGATTATTGGTGTTTCCTCTGTATTCTTTAGGTAGGTTCCTCTTTACAAAGGTTATAATTCTTGAATAACTTTACGTTATTATTCAATTCATTAGTTTGTGTGATGAAAAGGTTGAATTTGATATTAAGTTATATTTTCTTCATGAGATCTAAATTTTTAAATGGATTCGAATTTAAAAATGATTTTGATTCTAAAATGAGTTTTCAAGCATGGAAGAAAAAATGTTTCACTATGAAAATGATTTATAAAATACGAGAAAGGTTTTCAAATAGTTTTGAATAGAATATCACATTGGGAACCTTGGAGGCATTTGTAAATGGAAATGTCACTTTAGTGAACATAATTACACTAGTGGTTTTTTGATATCAATAGACTATGGAAAGAATTGATATCAGTTGGATCCAACATATTCATAGTTTAGGATTCTTTTATGTCTAGTATGTAGTCCCATAGGCTAGTTCCCAAATGGTGTTACTTTTCATTTATGATTGGTTTGATGCATGATGGTATATTTCATGGTTAGTTTCTCACATTTTTATTTTATGGTGTATCCATGGTTGTTTTTTCTTATGATCACCTACTTTATTATATACACTTTTCATTCTGTGATTTGTGAATATGAGAGGCATTTATGAAAAACCAAATGATATTTTATAAAATGTTTTATATTCTAAGAATGATTTATCAATTGGTTTTATTTTAAAGATATAACTAATGTTTTCCTGATATTATACTTTGTATAGATTCTTTAGGGAAATCCTTTTGGTATTTTTTCACACACTCTAATTTTGAATTTGGGAATTTGTATATGTAGTTTTATAGAAAAAAGGTAAAGGGAAGGGTTCCATGCAGTGAGATGACTTATCTTGAGTGTTTAAATCTCTATAGAGGTATAGTTTGGATGTGATATATGGTCACATGGAGTTTCTACTTTGGATTTTCTGTTTTCCTTTTGGGATTATCCATTTTTCTTAGATTTTTATACATATAATTATTATGTTTGTTGCTTATTCTATGTACATTAGTTTTTATTTAGTTATGCATGAGACTATATTGTTTGTTTATTAATGATCACCTTGTGGACAACCAACTCAAGAGATGTGTTTGATCGATATAGGGTGGTTCGTTACAGAACGACTCTGAGGTATGATCTTGTATAGACTGTTATAAAAAATTGATACATTTGGGTGTGACTGATGCATGATATGAGGTCTCTGTAAGAAATTAAGAATAGACTATGGGGACATGAGGGCTTCAGTGGTGTATAGATGGTTGACTCATATGGAGTATGAGTTGTAATCTTTTATGAAAAGTGAGTTGTGGTGAGATGATTATTTGGGTCTTGGGAAATGTCAATGGGCCAAGTGGCATGGCATGATGGAGAAGTAATTGGGAATTTCTCTAACCATGGTGATTTTGTAACCATTGTGGTTATGATTTTTTAGTGGGTCTAGGTAGGTCATGTAGTGGGATGAATGTGAGAGTTTTTTTTAAAAGGTTGGGACCGAAGCCTCAATTTATTATTTAAAGCAAAGACCTCTTTAGACTGGGTAGAGGGAGACCCATTACATAGACCGAAGGCCCAAGGCCAAGTGGTCTAAATACAAGGCTTGAAAGCCCATTTTTGGCCCAAAGGAACCCTCAGTGAACAGTACTGCAATAGTACCCACGCTGCTACAGTATCTGCTACAGTACAGTCGCCGCTACAGTGCCTGCTACAGTCCCTCCGCTGCTACAATGCCGCCTACTGCTATAGTCCACCGCTGCTACAGTACTGCTACAGTATCCCTGCTACAGTACTGCTACAGTACCAGAAATTTTCCCCTGCCCGGATTTGATCTTGGGTCTTTTGGGTGCCAAGCAGGAGCCTGTACCACTAGGGTACAGGCTTGTTGGCAGGGGGATGAATGTGAGAGTCATTTGATAGTAAGTAAGGTTATATACCTTGAGGTAGAGCCATTATGAATAGTGGTACAATAGATGTTTTTTGATAGTTTTTTAAGGTGGCTATGTGGGGAACTGTAGTGTTAATAAAGTATTGAATAAGGCATAAGTTGAGAATTTATACAAGTAATATGAACAAGGCTTCAGAAATCCAATGTTTGGCTAATGATAGGTATAAATTAGGATCGTTCTCATTGATCGGTAATAAGGAAGTCTTATGGTGGGGGGAACACTATGGAAAGTTTGAGAATGAAACACAATCCTTAAGTATTTTTTATGGAATGTTAGAAGTGACATGTTGATAACCCAACCCAGAGCACTACTACAAAACAACCCTTTAACAACGCTGACCTTTATCAGTGCTAAAAAAAGTGTTGATAAAGATTCTATTTATTAGTGATAAAACAAGTGCTAATAAAGGATGCCTTTTATTAAATCCTTTCTTCTAGCACTGATAAAATGAACCCTTTATCAGTACTGATAAAAGACACATTTTATCAGCATATTTTTTAGCAATGATAAAGGGTTTCATTTATCAGCACTTTATTTTTAGCGCCGATAAAGGGTTACCTTTATCAACGCTTTATTTTTGGTGTCCATAAAGGAATCTTTTATTAGTGCTTTTTTGGCACTGGACAAAGTACGTATAAAATGAAATAAATAAAAAATAAAAATTATTTTATTAAAATTAAATTTTTTATTATTTAAATAATTATTGATAAAAATTAATAAATTGATTATACTATATATAAATTTTAAATAGTATATACTAAATATATAGATATATGTAAAATGAAAATTAAACAAATAAAAATTAAAAATAAGTAAATTGAGAAAAATATTAAACATTTTATTAATTAAATAATTATTGATAATGTTAATAAATAGCATATATTAAATATATATATATATATATATATGAATTTATATAAATATGATTTATATAATACAAAATATTTATGCTTTACATTAAATAGTAATATATTTACTAAATAATGGTTGATAATTAAAAATACTGACTAATTACATAGATTAATAGACATAATTGAATGTTGTTTGATTTTTCAATTTAACATAGATCAAATTTATTATATTGATTTTTCATATACGTAATTAATACATTTTTATATACATATGCACACACACAAATATTTTTTTAGTAATTTAATCAAATTCTATTATTTATTTACTATGTTTTAATATTTTCAATATGTATTCATCTTTATTTCAATATATATCCATTTTTTAATGATTTATATGTAATTAATCATACTTATCCAATTTTTCAATATTGTTAAAGTATACTCATTTTTAATTATTCAATTTTACTCATTTTTAACATGCATGCACTTAAGATTAAATATTCATTAATAATGTTAAAAATATATTTGTAAAAAAATATTTATAAATGTATATTTACTATTTTTATACACTTATATTAATAAATAAATAAATAATATTTTTTTAAAAAGTAGTTATATAATTATAAATAAATAATTATATATATATAAATAATTATAAAATTATACTAAATTTATTTAAATAATGAATATATTTATTATATTTATATTTATATATATTTATTAAATAAATAAATAAATATATATATATAATTATATAAATATATATAATGATATAAATATTAATTTTTTAAAAAGTATTTATATAATTATAAATATATAATTATATATTCAAAGAATTAAAAAATTATTATTTTATAAAAAGTATTATTATAAGTATTATAACTATATATAATAATTATAATTCTTTTTAAAATTATTATTTAAAACGGTATTATAAGTATTTATCAACAATTTTGTAGGACTAATAAAGATAGAGATTTATCAACGATAAAAAAGTGCTAATAAATTCCATCTTTATCAGTTCTAATGTTTTAACACTGATAAAGATGGATTTTATCAGAGCTAAAAAATTTCTGATAAAGTTTCATTTTATCAGTGCTTATTAACTTAGCATTGATAAAAAGGTATCTTGATCAGTGCATTTTTGAAAGCACTAATAAAAGTTCCCTAATCTATTTCAAGAACCGTAACCATCACAAACCAGTTTGCGATATTTGAAGCTCTCTGTGGAAGACACCTTCTTCTGGCGCTCCTCATTATTGAATCTAAGCTCAAATCTAGGATAGAATCAAGGATCCAATTATTCTAAGGATTGAATCCAAGGCACGAGTGATTCAAGGTTTGAACCAAATAAAGGCTTGAACGAAATCTAGGTTTTTTATATCTCTAATTTCCCTTAGTTATCCATTGAAATTTCTCATCCCATATCCATTTATCCCAATAACTCTAGTTGCACTATCCTATAATAAAACAACCTAAAATTCATTGTTTTTTAGATATATTGAAGTATCATCTTCCCCGATAGCATGTGGCTATCCTTGGGATAACATTGGTACTACATGACTTGAAATATATCAAACCCAATGTTGGTTCATGTTGTTGTGAGGTATAATAGGCACCCAATACCTATATTCCATGACATCTGCCTCTTTACAATCGTCAAATTTTAAAAAATTAATCCATATAGAGATCAGTTTTGTCAATGGTTTGAAATATTCCATTAAAAATCACTTAGGAACCTCTTTTTCATATTTTGATTGAGAAATTAATGTGATATGATTTCCTTAATTCTCCTATAAAACAAGGAAAATGTTTCACCAATTATAGAAATATTGATATCATACCTCATATGATCCACAAAATAATTTCATCATGCCTTTTTCCAATCCTAAAATATTATGTCTTCGACATATATGAGTACTAACATCCTTTGACCATTCTCCTTCTTGATGTAGAGGCTGTGATCAACTCTACCTCGCTAAAAACCAAGATTTCTTGGGTATTGATCCAACCTTAAATACATGGTCCTCAGTGATTTATTTATCTTATACAAATAATTATTTAAATAGAACACCTTTATCTCATTTTCATCCATAATAAAACCATCCAGTTTCTCAATGTATACCCCCATTAATAACTCCATTGAGGAATATAGATTTGACATCCATTTGGTATAATTTTAACTATATTTTCACATAAATAGTCAAAAAAATTAAAATAGTTTCCAACTGGGCTATGAGAGAAAATTTATCATAAATATAAATTCCTTTGATCTAGGAGTTCCCCTTACACACTATACATTCTTTATTTTGAGCATTTTTCTATACTCAATGAGTTTATTACTGAGAACCTTCTTGGTTCTGGTAACATTTTTTATCTTTTAGCCTTGGAACAATTTCCCATGTCACATTATTCTTATTCAGATCAAGCTCATGATGCATATATTTGATCCAATTATCATCCTTGTCAGCCTATACAAATGATTTAGGCTCTACTTGGAAAAAAAGAGGTTGTTTTAGAGTCTAACTCCTTTGAGTTTTCACTGAAACTGTCTAATCACTAATGACATTTTATTCATTGATTTTATCCTTTCTTGTATTTCTTACAGTTGATAATCCCTATTAATTTTCCTCACCATCATTGTATTATTTTGAGTCTACCTCATCCCCATGTTCTCCCCCTACGCTACTCAATTCAACATCAATTTCCTCCAATGTTTCATCATTATTTTAATTATTAACTATATCCCCATTCTAATTAGTAAAAAATATCTATCAATTTTATCTTTCCATCATAAAAACATCTCAATCCACCCTTTATACTCAGTATTTAATTGTCTCATTATCTAATATGATCAAATTTTCACTACCATAAATCAATTTCCTCTTTCAAACACAATCACCAACAAAATTTACTGACCCCAAATCAAAAAATGGTTCGGCTAGTTTTCTATACCTTTGTAAAAATATATCCATCTTTGAAATGATAACCCACTCATTAATACTTCTTCAAAATCAATTCATTTCTTTCATCAGACATCTAATAAACACTATATATGTTTTAATTTAATCCATCAAAAAACAAAACATTCTTTAACATTTCTTTTTGGTTCCACCCTTAGGAATCTCTTATTACCATCCATGTAATTCTCACAAATGGGAGGCATTAACCCTTTTAGAGAACACAATGGAGTATAACTGTCATCCTCATTAGTTTCATCTCCCAGATAGTTATTATTATATTTTTTTTCTTGGAGCTCATCCCCCATCTCTTTTATGTTTCTTATACTACTTTGATAAGTAGTCAACATATGGATGAATACCACTTTGAGTATTTCAAGAAACATATGTGAATGTCCACAAGAGATGGAGGATGAGTGATAATAAAAATGCAATGATAACTGTTAGAAAGATGAGATGATGAGGATGAAAATTGTCTATTACTTTCACATTTGGATGAATTAAGAGGATAAAACCTACCATAGCAGATAAATTATTTTCTTAAATTCAATTACCCATTTTCTTCAAAGTATATTAAAATTATTTGAAATAATCAAATACTAAGTTTCCCTTATTAGAATTATCTATAACATTCACATTTGATAATGAATATCTTATGTGAATTTATTTTTTTATTATAAAAAATGAATATTTTATGAACCCAATAGGATATATTTTCTTTCTCTCAGATGATTCAAAGTTTCAATCCATGGTATCTTATTTTCTCCTCACTCTCCTCACGTTCATTGATTGTTTGGAGAGATCTATTTGTGTTTTTATCATCATTATTGATTTACTATCAGCATATCCCTATGGTCAACAATGTTTTTATAGTAAAATAATTATCCATAGAATTAATGTATTATTTCATATTTATGTTTAATTTATTTATTTATAGTATTACTCATATAATAATTGTTTTCTTGTACATGTGGATTCTTTTGTTCGAGTTGGGGTGGTTTGTTCGAAGCTACTCATACTCATGAGGGATTGGACATTGAGCCTACAACTGAGATAATGACAATAAGGAAAGTCATAAAAAATTCATAAAACCATCAGGAAAAGGTGAATTCATACTACTTATTTAATTAAAATTTTCATTATTTTATATACTATTTGTAAGATAATTTCCTTATCATTTTTATCTAATACTTATTTAGTTTTTTGATAAATCTTTTGGGAAGTCATATTTTGATTCCAACTATCTGAAAAAATCCACAAAAGAGATAAAATGATTATTCCTGCCAATGTTACCACATTTTCCATTTTTATTTCCTTTCTTTGTCAAACTACTAATACGGCATATTGATTTTATATTGTTAGCTGAAAAACCTTTTTCATTGTTAAAATCAAAAAAAGTAGAGGAATCTCATGTGCCCATTATGGCTAATTCTCATGATATAATGGGAACATGAGCTTCCTCTTCTATTCTAACTTTAAATAACGAGAAAAGTTTTTTAGCTAAGAACATTGATTCAATATGTAGTGTTGGAAGTTCGATATAAAAAGACAATAAAAACATGGTAACATTGGTTGTTAGGATTTTTTTGAGACTTTGGGACATATAGGAATTATCCAAACCTCAATCCAACACCCGATGTGACTGGTATGACTCTAAGTTCTTATTTTTATTTAAAATTGACATTAATTTTAGTAAAAAGGACAAATTAAATACTTAAAATAGAGCATAAATATTCTGATTGTTTTGATACTTTAGGGAAAATATCCATAAGTCATTTGGGATGTGTCAGAATCAGCTTAATCTCAATTCAATGCATGGTGTGACCTCTATGACTCAATGTATCTTTTAACAGTTTAAAATCAATAGTTCAGTTCAAAATATCACTCATTAAAAATAGAGCAAACCTAATCACATTTTCTTGATAATTTTAAAAAATGATTCATAATCAGTTTTTTTCTATGTAGGAATCATTCTCACATCAAACCGATACACGGTGTGATCGGTATGATTCAAAGTGAAAGTTTCCAATTTAAAATGAAATTTATTAAAAAAACAAGTGATTTAATCAAAATCATGGAAACACATTCAGATTATTTTCATAATTTAGGAAAATGATCCATATGTAATTCAAGATGTGTAGAAATCAGTCTCACCTCAATCTGATGCACGATGTGACCAATATGACTCCAAGTGCATCTTTTTATTTAAAATTGACATAAATTTTAGTAAAAATGAAAACTGACCTACTCAAAACTGAGAAAACACATTCAAATTTTATTGATACTGTATTAAAAAAATCCATAATTCATTTTAGACATTTATAAATCAGCTGGACCTCAAACTATGCACAATGTGACTGGTATGACTCTAAGTGCATCTTTTTATTTAAAATTGCCATCAATTAAAATGGACAACTAACCTTCTCCAAATAAAAAAAAACAAATTCATATTACTTTTATACTTTATGAAAATGATCTATAAGTCATTTTTGACATGTAGGAATTAGTCTCACCTCAATATGATACATGATGTGCTCGGTATGACTCAATGTGTCCGCTATTAGTTTAAAATCGATAGTTTAGTTCAAAAATACCAGTCATTTAAAACCAAGAAAACAAGATCATATTTTATTGATAATTTGGTAAATCAATTCATAAGTCATTTGTGATGTTTAGGAATCAGTATCACATCAATCCGATACATGAAGTGATCAGTATGAGTCAAAGTGTGTGTTTCCAGTTTAAAATGATATTTTAGTAAAAAAGATAAGTGACATACTCAAAACTAATTAAATGCATTTGGTTTATTTTTATAATTTATGGAAATTATCCATAATACATTTGGGTCATGTAGGAATTATCCACACTTCAATCTGACACATGGTGCGAATGATATGACTCAAAGTGCGTCTTTTTATTCAAAATTGTCACTAATTTTAGTAAAAAGGAAAACTAATCTTCTCAAAAGTGAGAAAACACATTTATATTGTTTTGATACTTTAGTAAAATGACCCATAAGTCATTTTTGATGTGTTGGAATCATCCTAACCTCAATATGATGCACGGTGTGATCGATATGACTCCAAGTGCGTCTTTTTATTTAAAATTGATATCAATTTTAGTTAAAAAGACAACTGACCTACTCAAAAACAAGAAAACACATTCAGATTATTTTGATACTTTAGAAAAATTATCCACAAGTCATTTTTAATGTGTAGGAATCATCCTCACCTCAATACAATACACTATGTTCCTGGTATAACTCAATGTGTTCATTATTAGTTTAAAATTGACATTTTTTTTTCAAAAAAGTGTAACTCACTGAAAACTGAGAAAACATGCTCAGATTGTCTTGATAAATTAGTAAAATGATTCATAAGTCATTTTTGATCTGTATGAATCTGTATCACATCAAACCAACACATGATGTGACCTTTTTGAGTCAAAGTGCATGTTTCCAGTTTAAAATTATATTTTAGTAAAAAAGACAATCAACGTACTCAAAACTAAAAAAACACATTATAATTGTTTTAATATTTAGGAAAAAGATCCATAAGTCACTTGAGATGTATAAGAATCAGTCACACCTCAATCTGACACATTGTGTGACCAATATGACTCTAAGTGCATCTTTTCAATATATAAGTGTCATTTTAGTTTAAAACGTGCATCACATTTCCAAAATCGAGCAAACAAGCCTAGGTTGTTTTATCATCATTCTATATGCTATTACATAATTAATTTCCTTATCATTTTTATCTTATACTTATTTATTTAACTTTAAAAAAATATAATTCTTGAAGATAAACAAGAAACGGTGTGATGTGCAATAATCAACCACAACTCAATCCGATACAAAGTGTTCCTAGTATGACTCAAAGTTTAGTTTAAAATTAACAATTTCTGTTAATTTATTTATTTCTATTATTACCTACATAAGAATTGTTTTCATATACAAGTGAATTTTTTTCTCAAGGATGGGTTAAGAACAAAAGACAAAGGAATATTGCTGTTATTGATTGTATGTAATAATTTGTACCTATGTAATTTCCTAAACCAATGTTTGAAATATCTATAATACAATGTTTTTTTATTTTATTTGTGTTATAAATTTTATTTCATTTAAATTCTGTATTCGTACTTTATTTTTTTGATTTTTTGGTGTTGCGGTATTGCGGTATGTTTTTACAACACACTGCACTGGTGCTGCAATGTGCTATTATAACATACTGTAGTATGCCCCTTTATTAGAGATTTTTTAGCATTGATAAAAGAATAGGGATTTTTATCTCTCTCTAGTATTCAGTGCTTCTCTAGTGCTGATAAAGGAAATTTTTAGCACTATTAAAGGCCCATTTTGTAGTAGTGGAGGTAGTTACAGTTGGTGATGTCTCTTCGGTATGATTGATTTTTGAAAACATCTAGAAACATGTTTATTGTCACATGTACAATCGAGTTATACTATCAGAAGCAGGTTGGTGAGTGACTAGATCCATGAGACTTAGATACTCTAGAGTAACATTCCTACATGAATACTAAAAATGGACTTATGTTATAAGTAGTCTCAGGAGTGAGATTGTGGGATTTGATAAGAATAATCAGGTGGGAAATGGACTGGTGTAGACTAGTGGCTTAATTAATGAGGTGTGGTGTTGGAATTTTGGGAGTTCATGAATACCACCATAATTAGTGAATCATGGTGGAGTTGGGAATAACTAGCATCATGATTCATGGACCATTGAGGTTTTGAACAATTGAGTTGGTTTGGGTGAAGTGTTGGTATGACCATAACTAGAAGGAGGCATATAATTTGGTTCATGCATTAGGTTTTGATGACCACTATGGTTCACAAAATATGAATGAGGATACCTAGGATGGATTTCTAGTAGACTCTAGTTATGTAGGTGAATTAGATATACACTTATCATCCATATACTGATGGATAGTTTGAGTGAACTATACAAAATTTTAGAGGATATGATAAGAGTGTGTTTCCTAGTTTTCAGTGGTGTTTGGGAGAAAAAATTAGCTTAGTTCCATCCACCTCCATGTCAAAAGGAGGATGGCGAGTTAGTAATGATCAGGTCAATTATCATGCTTTGGACTTCAGAGCATGTTCAATTGGTCTATAAACTGATGTCATCTTCCCAAAGTTGGTATAGATTATATATAGACTTTCATTTATAGATTGTGTGTTTTGTCACATGATCCAAGGTGTGAACTCGTTCCATCAATTTATATAAGGTGTAAACTCATTTTTTCACTTTATTCAGGGACCAAACCTATTTCATTTCTTAATTATAGAGTGAAACCCCATTTCATCACATGTTTCAGGGGTTGAACCATGTGACAAAACATAGTGAAGGTGTTAGTTGGGAGATCAACACTTAAGGAAGTGAGGGATATTGGTGTCATGAATCTTGGGCATGAGTGGGGCCCTATGTGTGTGGTCATTATTAAGAGGATATGTGGGAGAGAGAATTAGACATGAGGGATGAGTGGTTAGTGAGGGTTTTTGATGAGCCCAGTGACATTCTAGAATGCATCTCGAGGGCGAACTGCTATATGGTGAGGAGGTTTAAAAACCCTTGAACTTATTCCAAGGTATGAACCCATTTAAATTATACTAAAATATATAATTTTTAATTGGTGTGAAGGTTATAGGGTTTGCAAGTGGGTTGGGAAGGGTTTTATGACATGATTTAGGGGTGAAAAAACAATTCATGACATGATTTAGGGTGAATCATGTGGTTAATAATGGAGTTTATTTTATGTGTTTTCATTTTATGGATGTTTCTTGGAATGGGATTTGGGAGTGGAAGTCATATATTGGTCCCAAAGGACAAGTTTTTTGAGAGAGACCAATATAGAAACTTCTTGGGGACAATAAGTCCTTAAAGGGGTGTTTTTAATTCCATTAGGGTTTTTTTAAATGCATTATGGTTTGGTATTCTATCCTAGATGTGTGTAATATATTAATTTTTGGATAATGGTGGTATCAAGATAGTTAGTAAGGGATTTTAATAGAAGTTTTATGGACCTGCAGCTACTCAAGAGTTGTAGGAATCCATTCACCATATGACACAAGGTGCCACACTATGAAACATTATGTCCAGGCTCCGAGGAGTGATATCTTGAACTTCCATAGTGTGAATGAATGATTCAAACCATGAATTATCCTTGTACAATGTTTTTAACTATTTTAAAATAGGGGATTCAACCAAAAAACTCTATTTTATACCATTCAGTCTTTATTCTCATTTTTTATGATTTTTGACTTCCAAGGAATCTCCTCCTCCATTTATTATTAGACTGAAGAATCATTCATTAAAATTAATTCCCATGAGTAAGTGTAATATTATTCAATCCCTAGATGTATCACTTTTTCTCTATTTATTATAATCCTTCTCATAAACCATACTTTAGTGTCTATGGAATCTGATTTAGGGATCTTGGCTCATTGGGTTTGATTCACTAGATGGTTCTTAGAGACTAAGTTTCATTACACTTTAGGTAGGTGCTTCTAAAGTTTTTCTCTAAAGGTCTTTCCATTCTATTTTGTGTATGATGTTTGGTTGCATTAGTATGAAATGTGATTGACCTTAAATTTTAAATAAATTTTTGTTTCCTTAATTAATGAAGTTGAACCTCTCCACAGGACACAAAAAACCCATTGACGAGAAGACCAAAACTTTATCCACCCATAGGGTGTGCACGACCTTGATTATAAATGAAGAAAAATTAAACAGGGAGACCATAGGGGTGATATGATTTAGGTTATTTGATTGTGAATAAATTTTTGGGGATGCCTATAACATACTTTAGGACCCGGGGTAAATGTTGACCATATGATACCCCTTGAACATGAACTTATGGAATGATTAAATTATTTATTTGAATAATGGAACTGCTAAATCTGATCTGGACCACCATGTATTTGATACATGGGGTCGGGATGACTTTTGATTTGGGTTTCCATGGGTTGGAACTAGGATGGATACTGATTTGGGATACCATGGGTTTAGATATGGGATAACTATTGATTTGTGATGCCAAGGGTTGGAGCCAGGATGACTGATAATTTAGGATGACTGGGTTGGATCCATGAAGACTTTTGATTTGGGATGCCATGGGTTTGGATCTAGGATGAATAATAATTTAGTATTCCAGGGTTTGGAGTTGGGATGGTTACTGATTTGGGATGTTAGGGGTTTGATTTGGGATGATTATCAATTTTGGATTCCATGGGTTTGGATCCATAATGACACTTCAGATGGGTTCCTTGGACCCAGTTGCAACTCTATAAATACAATATATAGAGACATATAGCTTAGGCTAAAGCTGTATGGCCGACCCCAAGTGTCACCTTGGAACAAGAAGGTCTACACAGATTATTTATATATTTATTATTCAATAATTTTATTATGCACATAAACATGCACCTATTACTCAGACTGGATATGATTTAGACACCGTTGGTGGTGTCCTAATGAGTTTCACTCACACCCTAATTAGGCCACCATTTATACCCGAGCATACATCATCTTTGTAGGATAGGTAAAGGGAAAGCACTTTGAGACTAATTATTTGTTTGGATTTGATTTCTATGATGTATCATGGGATTTTGGGAATACGATGATATCTAAAACATTTTATGATGGTATTTTTTTCAAATTTGTCTTTTGGTCTTCTGAGTTTTGGTGTATATTACATGGCACTGGTTTGTATAGTCTCATTTTATATAGTATAGGTTATGTTTGATCATTTTTTGGAACTTTCCTAGATTTATTATTAATTATTATTGTGTATTATTATATAATTTTCTTTATTTCAATTGTTATTTTACTCTGATATGCAGGTATAGTCTTCCTAATATACCATCATAGACCCACACTACTAGTCCGCAACCATGACCATATAGGGAGGCACAACCAAGGGCATGTACTGATCTCTGGTTCGACACTAATTATTGGACATGGACCATAGGGGAATTACATGACTCTCATCTACTCCTCTAATTTTTGGCCTCCCTCTTTTATTTGAGGTGGGTTCTTCATTGTTAGAACCTCATTTCTCTCCATTTTCTTTATCTATATTCTCTTCTTCACTCCATGGGGGCATGGTGGCCAAACCCCATTTTATGTTTTTTATTAACCTTGTGATTTTTTATAGTATAGTGGTATATATTGTTCCTTAGGATTCTTTATTTTATTCTTTGAAGGTTTCATGTCATAAACACTATTTTTAGGTAGGTTTTTTATGAAACTCCATTTATTTTTCATGCCATGCATGCATTATTTTTCTAAAATTATTCTTTATTCAAATACCTATTAATTATTCCATCCTTGATGAAGTTATAATTTTTTTATTTTCCTTGTAGTTTTTAAAGTTTTATAGAAATGGGATTTTCAATGGTTTTCAAGACTTGTAAATATAAAACAATTTTTATTTACTCTAGGTGTTTGTGTAATTTTATAAGAGGACCATTACATGTAAATTAATTTTTTAAAAGGATGTTTAAGTTACCAAATGAATTTGAAATATTTTATAAAAGTAATAAATCTTGAATTCTAATTTTTAATACTAAATAAACAGAGATGGGGGAGGTAAATTCAAGGGGATTAGTTTGTTATTGAACTTTTATGTTATTTTGTTGCCATTTGATGATTCCTACATGTTGATATGAATTTTATAATATGTATATTATCTCTAAAATGATGTTTGGACTCCCTATTATTTATTTTAGATATGTTGGTCTTAGAATTCAATTTAATTTTGGTTTAAGTGTTATTTATTAAATATTGATCCGTATTTATTGTTAAAGGGGGGATTTATGTATTTGATATTTAGGTAAAGGGTTTAGCCCGACCAAAAAATTAAATGTATTTCATGTTTTGGTTATTAATAAATTTTTAAGGGACTATTTGGCACTTTTTGAAAAGGTGTTCATGAAATATAAGCACCCATTATATTTGATCCCATTGTGTTGTATTGTATGCTGAGCTTGATGGTTATGTTAAGTGAGTTAATTTTCACTGGACATATTCTATACCTTGAAAAATGGATTGTTTTAAAGAAGGGTGGTTAGAGGTGAGGTGGGGGATGTTTTTAACATCATTGAGATTTTATGAGATTTATTTCATGATTGATATTTCTCACCTCTATTTGGTTGAACATGGGAACCCATGGTACTCAGGTAGGAACCTAGGGAAAGTACCATGCTAGGTATTGATGCCACTCCACCTAGCCTATTTTACACTTTATCACTATCTATGATTCAACTTTAATAAGTATTACTACGAGCTCATCACTAATGAATGATTCTACTATGGATAGTGGATTATACCCACTGGTTTAGGATACCACTTTGGTTAACATCTTGTGCATATTTATATATGCTTATATTTGGACATGATTTAGTACAAGGAACCTAATGTACGTTAACCTTAGTTTCTTAGGTATATTCCCAGGATTTAAGGCTATTGTTTTGACATTTTAGTGGATTTTATTAATGTCTACTTTCAATTTCATACAGTATTTTAATTCCATGTGGTGTGGTTCTATATTTTTATTATCTATGGGATTCCATACTTGTTCACACCTTATATTTTTAAACCTCATTATGTCTTTAATTAGTTTTATCCCAACCATTAAATATTTTTGGAAGAAAATTGGTAATCAAAGGTATTTTTTCATGAACCTTCCCTGATGAACCCTTCAGGCCTACAATAAACATGAGAGTGACCCCTAAGGCCTACCTTTAATAATACTTGGGTTGGATACTATCACTGAGGGTATAAAACACATATATGGGGGGAATTACCTTCAAAGAATCCTTAGAATAAATAAATGACTACCAATAAAAACCAAATAATTTTCATTTCCACATAATAAATTCCATTAACCCAAATGTTTATTATATATCAAATACAAAAAATCAAGAAAATACATGCAATAAGAAGCTCTATAACTTTAAATCATCTTCTAACTCTATCCAAGATAACTGAACAACTGTTTTAATCCTTGGGGGCCAAACTTGAAAACACTTGTGGTGGGGTGAGCACTTGGGAGTACTCAGTAGGATCATCCTTCTAAACAAATCAAAATCCATGTGTAATAAATATGTAATAGTAATAACGATTGAAACAAATAAGAAAAGAATCATGGAATAAATACAAGAAAGAAAATAACAAGCACAATAATAATATTAGAGGCCACAACTCCTCTTCAACTTCTAAAAAATCCTCAAACAATCCCCCCACATCATTTAAATCCATACAGTTCCATCATCAACAACAAAAACTGTTGGAACTAAGGCTGTTCATTGCTGGAAATGAAGTCTGGTTTGTGTTTGTTGTCAATCCATACTGAGTTAATTAGGGAATTAAAAGGAAAGTGATCAAATAATAAAATATTACTATAGTATTTATGGTGGCTTCATTTCCTAGTGTTTCCAAATTTTTGGGGATCAAAATATAGAGGAAGAATCTAGCATCACAAAAGGTTATTTTTTGAATGAACTCTTCATAAATATGATATAGGCATGGGTTTTGTGAAGACTAGGTTTCAAAAAGGATGATATTTATGAAGTTATGGAGCTTCATGAGTGCATGATGAGTTTATGGTGTTCTCTATGACTACGAGAAGTGAAGCATCATGAATACGCGATGAGTTGGCAATAATCTCCATGACTGTGAAAAATATTAATAGATTTTTGAAAATGGAGGAGCTTCATGAAGATGTTTTTGAAGGTTCCAAAAAAATTCTCTAGAGGTTGGGAGCTCTGTGAAGGGCCAAGCCTATATATATGAGGCTACCCCCAATTCATTAAATATGATTTTTTTTGGAGAAAAGGATAAATTGATCTGAATTAATGAAGTTTGAGAAGTATCAAAAATCAAGTATTCAAAGTGAAATTGATCATAGTGAAAATAATTCTATATTATTGAAAAATGATTAGGTATTTGGGGAAAATGAGTTTCATGATGATGAGGTATTCTGTGATGACTCAGTGAGCATTGTGAATGCAGTTTCTTCCACAAAGAAAGTTTTCTTTGCAAAGGTTGCAAGCTTCACAAAGGAGATCCATGAATAGTAGTTTTGAAAATCAGTTTTTAAGTGAATAGTTATTTCAAAGTGTATAAAATCAGGTCTATGGTGAAGAAGAGTCTCATGATATTCATGGAAAATTCTTAAATGAAAATATTTTGAAGAAACCTTCAAGTTTTTAATCTGAGCGAGAATTCACTCAAAGTAGTTAGTTAGGGGAGGTCGATGGAATTTTTATAAGGGACACATTGTGATATCCCTAAAATATTGTAAAGGAAGTGTTCCTAACATATAGTGAATTTGTAGGAACTTTTTTATTCCACAATTAGTGAATATTAATGGATTTAAATATGACTAAAAACTATCGACATAGGATCCTTGGAATAGACCTTAGTAGCGAACCAAGTAAAACTGCTATGTTGTATCTTTGCTTGTGAATATTTAAATTACTTCAAATTACCATTATATAGGTTAAATGGATTTATACCAATTTGGTAACAACATTCATCACTTTTTAAGAAAAAGTTGACACCTTGATTCACCCCTCCCCTCTCAGGGTGTTCTGGGGTCCTGTAAAAACAAACCAAAATTTCATAACCATCACTACAACACCACTTATCCTAGACCCATAAATATATTATTACTCTAACATGTTGGTACAAGATATCTCCCGATTAAAATGGGAGAAACCCAGTAAGAAAACCCCTATATAACTAACCAAGGATGCGAGAATGGAACAACACATCATCAACCTTTTCCAATTTCCACAACCAACTACAAATCACATATCCATATACCACAAAATCCCATATATATCCACAATTCCAGTACTACATTCCACATCACTACACATACACTATCTCACCACCCCATATCCATAATCACATCACCACATATCCACCTTTCCAACCAAATTTTTATAGGGTAACATAAATATAAAGAGTATCAACATCATTCCCCACCCCTTCCATGAATTTACCCCACCCATAAACACACATAAATCATTTCAATCACAACCAAAACCACATAATCATCATCACCTAGGTATGGTATCATGAACTTTTCAGATATAAACTGAATTCCATCCTCTTACCATGTACGTCCCCCACTATGTATCATCATCATCACCACAGAACCGAGTCAACCAGGGTATTAAATAATCATAAATTCTTTCCATTATAACCAATATTAACTTTCTTATGTTGGGACATTATATCCCATGAATATGTAACCACTGTGATCCATTAAAACCCATGAATATGTAACCATTACAATCCATTACAACCCGTGAATATATAAACACTATGATCCATTAACTATTCCATAAACCAAGCCCATATTTATTAAAAAGAAGCTATAACAGTCATCCAAATTTCCTATTTATTTCACCCATGTTCACTTTATATAAACCCTTTTTTATTTCATTTCATTTTATTTTTCATAATCCATCAACCATTACATCAATAATAGACTCATTTAGTTTCTAGATTACCCCTTTAACCCATTAATTTCACATTTCATTTACTTATTGGAATTACTATTTAATGAACTAGTTTAACCATATTTAAGGAAATATATCACACAACATCATTTTGATTCCCCCTTTCATAAAAATCCAAAACAATATCTAAAACTTCTTTAAACAAGAATAATAATAATAGTTAAAACTATTGGGGGTGTGAGCTTCATTTTTTGAAAGGAGGAAAAATAAGACCACCAGAAGGATTGAAAATCAGATGAACATACTTATGATGATTGGAAGGGTGATATAATGATAATTTATAGAGTTTAGTTCACTAGAATCTATATATGGATGAAATCCAAAGGGCGTAGTGAAATAGAAAACTAAAAGTTTTATCACCATAGGATATATTGGACTTTATATTTAGTGATTTATTTATAATGGAAATAGTATATCTAAATATCCATTTAAGGTGGTGCAATTCCTTAACTAAATTAATATTCATCCATGAAGATTTAATAATGGGTGTATAGTGACCTGAGAAGACTAGGGTATTGTGGAGACTGAAATCAATATCTTGGTTTCACTATTTAAGTAGGGAAGATCACTTGTGTGAAGTGTGGGATATATACAATTATAATCATATTTACTTCCTTAATTAATTTAAATTAGAATTCCCTCATGGATTAGGGTTCAATACTAAACCACATTATCTCTATTGTTCATATTCCTATTTTTTTTCAATCATTGTTTTCAATAGTTCGTATCTGTATCTTCCAGAGGTTGTATGTTGTAGTATGGTGAATTTGGTGCATTGTATTTAAAGTTTTGGATGTTTTGTGTGGGTTTCATTCTATATATTTTTACTTCCACACATAAAGTTCTAGTGGATTGTTCTTCTATTGGTTTTACTAGAAGTTGGTCGAGAACCCAAAAAGTGGTATAAAATATCATGGTTGGAGAGATCCTAGAGGATTAGGAATCTATAAAGGTGTTTTAGATTTTGACTAAGTAGCACCATTATACCCTTTTTATGGGACAATATCAGTAAGTAGTTCTTAACATCTCATTTTATATTTTTCAAAAGTAATAGGAGTTTACAAGTTCTTAAGGGATGAATTTTGATGAGAGTAAGGTATGAGTGGAAAAGTTTTATGGAATGAATTTTGGGTTTTAGAAAATATTGATAGAGGATTACCTACCACATAAGGACTATGATCTTCCATTTATTAGATCCAAGTTAGAAGATATGAGAATATAATAATGGGAGAGGCCGGATAAAGAAGCAGTCAAGTTGATACAAATGTCACTTTCCCATAATATGGAGTTCAATATTTAAGAAGTGGATACAATATTAGAACTCATGAGGACCTTATATGAAATGTATGATCATCTAGCTAAAATGAAAAAAAATCTTGATAAGAAGACTATTCAATATGATAATGCTAAATGAAAGGTCTACTGATGATCATATTAATGACTTTAAACTTTTTTTGAAGTTAGTTTGAGTTAGTAAAGGTAACCTTTAGAAACCCGATTTAGGTGTTGTTATTAATCTATTCACTCCTGAAAACATAGGATGTGATGGTGATTTATGTAAGTGATTTTAGTGAAAAGGATAACTTGAAGTTTACATACGTACACAACTTGATATTTAAAAAGGAGATTCATCAAAAAGAGATTCATGCATCTTTTAAAACCATATACGATATTAAAGGAATAGGTTTCATCATTGGACAACAGAGTCACCAGAAGGGAAAAGGGAGGATGAGTTGGATAAAGTGTAGCTCAGTGGATGGTTCTCCCCTGTGCTGGAATTATAGGAGGAAAAACCACGTAAATAAATATTACAATGAACATAGGGAGAACTCCAGAGGATATTCCTATGAAAGAGGATCTAATAATCCCACAATGGAATATTGAAGATGCTTATTCCTAAGTATCACTAGTGCATTGGGGTCATGTGTGATTGAATTCAGAGTTTCATTCCATGATATGTATTATATATAGAGTATGAAGAAATATAATTATGAAAGGTTTTATAAGGTTAATATTACTGATGAAAATTATTTCAAAGTAGTGGGGATAGGAAATTTTTTGGTTCAAATGAGTAATGGAAGAACATAGAAGTCTAAGGACATAATATATATTCTAGAACCTTATAATAAACTAATTTATATTGGGAAACTGAATGATGTGTGTTTTTATAAAAGAATAATAGATTGGGGATTAAATATTTCATATATAGCCATGGTCATCAGTAGAGGAGTGAAGGAAGAGACACTCCACCTCATGGGTTTATCAAAATGAGCATTTCATAATAGGGAGTTAGCTTCAATGAAGTTATGGAATGAACATCTAGGCCATCTTAGTGTGAAGGGGATGGAAATATTTTCTACCAAAGGATTGATAAATAATAGAATCATGGAGTATGGGACATGAAAATATTGAATCCTTAGAAATTAGTATATGGTGTACTTATTGATAAAGGGGAAAATGATAAGGCATAAGAAATTGTAATTGGTCCACACAGATGTTTGTGGGTGGATATCAATGTGCTCTTGTGGAGGATCTCTCTTCTATGTGACATTCATTGATGATTCAACATGAAATGTATGGGTGTACTATTTAATATATAAGTATGAGGTGTTTTAGATTTTTTTATATGGATAGAAATGGTGGATAAAGAGACTAGATGCAAGTTGAATCATCTTTGGTTAGATAATGGTGGAGAGTATGGAAGTTGGGAGTTCTAGAGGTTTTTATGATGGAAGGGGATTCAGTTTAAAAAGTCCATTCTAGGGAATTCTGAACACAATGGAGTAACATAAATAATGAACAAAAAATTTGTGAATAAGTCCAGAAGTATGATAATTCACATGGGGTTACCCAAGGTGTTTTGGGTGGAACCAGTGAATTGTGTGGAATACTTAGTCAGTCAGAGTCAACCATCTCTAATTAGGTAGTAACTACCAAAATCATGTTGTTCTGAAAGTAAGTTTGAATTCAACCACCTCAAAGTCTTTGGAGCAGTCGTCTATACTCATGTTAATTATAAGAAATGAGACAAGCTATAAGCTAAGTCTTGATAATGTTACTTTGTTGATTATGGAAATAAATAATTTGGGGTTTGGAACTATGAAAATGACTCTCAGAAAGTTATAAGAAGCTATAATGTGATCTTTAATGAATAAATATTATAAAATGATTGGAACTAAGCATTAAATTATGATGGGAGTAGAGTGGAATAGAAATATGATGTTTACTTAGATTTATGACCGAAATTTATGAATGTTCCAAATAATCTAGGAAGTATGATAGTTTAGGAAGCACCAAACCATTCAGCGGTGTTACCATGAGAATATGGTCAAGTTCTGATGTTTCTTTTAAGGAAAAATGTGCCAAATAGTTCAAGGATTGTGGAATATTTATAACCAAAGGTTCAAACTTTGAAATATGTAGTATTATAAGGAGCTTTTCCACAGGAACAATTATTGAGATCTAATAAATAGAGATTTATAGTGAAAAGATATAGTTATAGTCTATACTGCATTCTTCCAATGGAAAATGGAGAGCCCCAAAGTCCAAAATTAGTAAGAATTTTTAAAGATAAAAAATAGCAGGGGTTAGTCATGAGATAATAACTTGACTCTCCCCATGTGTCCATAACATGAGAGCTAACAAAAATATCCACTCGAAAGAAGGTTTTTCAAAACAAATGATTTTATCATCTAAAGGAAGAGGTGAATGATGGGAAAAGGTAAAATTATTGGATATTCATAAAGGGATTTCAATAAATAGAATATATGTATTCATTGTATATTTCTTTCAAAAGTATTTAAGAACATGACTATTCAAATGTTGTTAAGCATGGTTTCCTCTAAAGGACTTCATTTGGAGCAGTTAGATGCAAAGACAACATTCCTTCATAGGGACTTAGATGAATAAATTTATAAAGATTTGTTGGTTGGTTTTAAATATCAATAGAACTAAGGACTTGTGTGTAAGATCAAATACAAACTTTATATTTTTAATCAAGTTCCAAGGTGTGGGAATTAGAAGTTCAATTACTTCATGAAGGACTAGAAGTTCATCTAGAGAAATGTTGATCATTACTATTATATTAAAGAGTTTTATGATGGAATATTTTCTATTATTATTCTATATATTGATGAAATTATTATTGTAGGTCCAATGAAGGATAGGATCGATGAGTTGAAGTATGATTTGTTTAGATGTTTTTAGATGAAGGAATTTGGTCCGATGAAACAAATTCTTGTGATACAGACTGTAAGGGATTGAAAATATGGTATTTTTTTTTATCTAAATCAAGAATACTATATCTGAATGATATTAGAGTGATTTTTTATGATGGAGGAAATTCTATTTCCCAAACCTTTGGCAGGAAATTTTAAAATGATTAATAAGAAATGAATTTGAATGGGAAATGAGCTCGAGTACATGGTGAATGTTCCATATAAATAAGCTATTAAAATCTTGATGTACACCATAGTCTATACTCATATGAAATTTTCACAAGAAGTGGGAGTTTTATATAGATTTATATTGAATATAGAAAGAGATAACTGGGATACGGTGAAATAGATTATATAGTACTTAAAATTATTTAGAATCTTGGAAATTTTCTTTAGAATGTACAATGTTTTATAGGGTTATAAACAATTATATTTTATAGGAGATTCAGATTAATAGAAGAAAAATTCTAATTACATGTTTAATTTTGGAGGAATGACAGTGAGATGGATATCGAAGCTCCAACCAGTGGTTGTACTATTGACAATGAAATAATATTACATGGAATTCATGGAAGCAGGAAAGGAGTTGGTTTAGATTAAAGGGTTACTGAAGTATCTCTAAATAGGACCTACAGTTGGGATGTTGTTTTGTAATTTGTAAAGTGTGATTCACTTGATAAGAAATATGATGTTTCATTATCAACTGAAGCACATCCAGATGAAGTACCACTTCATTCAGAAGATATTGTAAGATAAAGTATTGGACCTATAGAAGATTAAGAGTGTTCATAACCCAAAAAAACATATTGATGAATGTGGTTTCTAAGTATGTTTTGGGGAAGTTTTGTGACTTATTTGGACTTGGATGACTGAAATTAATAGTTGGGGAACCATGTAGCTACTTTATAGAGTTTGAAGGAAGGAATTTTATAAGATCTAGAAAAGGAATTAGTCATGGTGGATCCTTCAAATGAATATCAAGCAGGAGTTTTTTAGTGGCGTGAGATTATTTTTTTGGAAGGAGGAAGAATAAGAACACCAAAAAGAGTTAAAATACAATGGTATTACTTCCAATGACTGGATGGATGATGGAGTGATTGTAGTTAGAGTTCAATTTTCTAGAATCTATAGACATATGACATCCATAGGGTGTAGTGAAACAAAATACAATAAGTTAGATAATTAGAGGATATTATAGACTTCATATCTCATGATTTAATCATAAGGGAAATATTGCACCAACAGATCTAGTTAAAGTATTGGAATACCTTTATGTTATGAAGGTTAATTCATGAAGATCAACTAAGGTGGATGGTGTCCTAGGAAGATCAGGGGATGTGGGTGAATGGAATCATTGGTTGGGTTTATTTATTTAACTAGTGTGGTGTAACATCCCAAGTAAGTAATGAATAATATATATTTTTATCTATGTCAATTTATGAATTATATAGTGTTTTAGAGGCTTAAAATGAGAATAAATCCAATCTTAAGCATGGAATACACTAATATTTTTAAAAGATTGTTTTACTACCTTTTGATGGAAAACCATTTTTAAATCAAAATTTTGACAATTTTATAATATCTATTTGTCAAAATAAACATATTCTTTATGATTGGGACATTTAAATTTACATTGGATAAATTTTTGGTATTTTTCTCACAATGTTCATTTTTTAATGAATAGTGAAAAATACTGCATTTTACATCAAAACTGCTTTTTTATCTAATTTAATTATATGGTTAGATTATATTTTTAATTGGTATTAAAGTGTAATCTTAATATATTTTTACCATTTAATCCAATGGTGGTAATTAGGATTAATTTCACTTTGGAATTGGGCATAAACTAATGCCAAACTTTTCATAGATATTGTTTCAAAAAAACCTGCTATTTGTTTTGACAGTGAGAATTATTTTTAAATAAATTATTGCAATTTCTGTGTTTTGAATTTGGTAAAATGGATTAAATATTTGGAATCATAAGGTCCAAATTATGTAATCAAGACTCTTTTGTTTTTGGACATTATGAATAGTAACGACGGTAATTATCTTTAATTATCTTGATTAATGAGTAATCGGGTAGTTAAGGATAATAAAATAATATCATAATAATAAAAAATGACACCAAAATGTGTCCTAATTCTACTGGTTGTCTCATGTCCAACCATGGGATGCCTTGTGCCAAACTTGGGGACCCCATGGAATCACTTTTGTGTGAAAGTGACTTTTTTATCTTTTTATTGTTAAAGAAAGTTAAATATAACAAAGAATGTATCACCTGAGTAGAACATTTTCGATTTTGTCTAAATAAATGATATTTTGAACTATAAATATTCCTTGGAAAGATAAAAAGATTTCATACATCATAGTATTTTTTTCATAATTTTTAGACATTACATAAATTAAATTATTTATGACATCATGATGATGCAACGATTACCTCATTATTTAACGATTTAAATAAAATGAAAAGATAATATAAAATCTAAGACCTACACATGTCAAAAACCTATTGGATGAGTATATTTCGAAACCTTATCACCTTATACTCTAAATACATCAATGTGGGACCTTTAAAATCCGAAACTCATTTGAAAATAAAGTAACATTTTGTAACTTTCCAAGAGTGCCCCTCCTCTCCTCTTAAAAAAGGCCCCCACCTCTACCACGTTAACCACACTTACAAAGCCTTTGGATCGGCCAACCCCTACCCATTTTGTCTCTCCACATCCCTATCTAACTCTTAGAAGCCTCACTTTGGGCAGAAGTCTTCTCAAGGAAGCTTTTGAGCTCAAATAAAAAAGAGTTACCCGATTTAAAGGTAGTGTCTTCTCTTGTGTTCTTATGTTTTATTTTGCTTCTCCAACCCCCTAAAATATTTTTATTCATTTATTTTGTAACAACTCCAGTATATTAAATATACTAGGATTTTGTTATAAGAATCATTCAAGCTACACTTACACACACCTACATCTAATGGTTAAAGAACATACTATTTCTGTGGATGACAAATTTCTGCCTCACGAAACGATGATTGTTCAATATTCTTCTAACACCTTCAAAGGTGGCCATTAAGATGTCACTATATTTATATATGATATATAATATGTTTATGTTTTCCTTAATATTCTGTATTTTTCATTTATGTCATACCTTTATGGCTTCCATTATGGGTATACGCGATATCTTCATTTTAGGAAGTGCGGACTACCGCCCCCTGAAAGTGATTTGATTCGTCAATACCATATATGGTACATATAAAGGATAGATTTAATGATATTATATATGATAACATACTGGAATTATAATACTATTATTTATCATTATGTTTTAATTCCATTAAAGTATGACATAGAAATGAATGTAGCGTTCATGCGTACGTACGACTTACCGTCTCCATGAACGGTGCATTTCATTTCTTATCCCCAAATGTAATGTACTATTATAAGTACATATATATAATGGATATATATGATTTATGTTACATCTAAATGATGAATATAATTCTGGAATTAAAATATACATATCTCTCATTTAGTTTTAATTCCATTAATATGACATAGAAATGAAAGTAGCGTTCATGCGTATGTACGACTTACCGTCTCCATGAACGGTGCATTTAATTTCTTACCACTAAATGATTATGTAATATTATTAATTCATGTATATACTGGATATATATGATATATATGGAATCTACATCATGAATATCATTCTTGAGATAATGGATATTTGACTACGTGAACAACTTGTAAATATAAGAAGTTCATTTTTGACTCAAGTACCAATGATCGTTAAAATGACCGTTATAAACTTAAATAATAACATAGTGTTCATGAAATGGTAATAAATGATATAAAAGGAATAATTAACTTGAAAAAGGTTCTTAAGCAAGTAGAAATTAACTCAAGTTTATTATTCAGGATACTAAAGAACGATCAGGTCAAGTCGGATACGAGGTAAGGGAATTCGTCTCAATCTCCTTTCATTGAGGCATATTTTGTTTTATACACAACCTTATTTTATATGGTGTATAAAACCCTTTGAATTTTATGTTTATCCGAAATGAATGTTTTTTATACAAAGCGTTTTACTAAACTACAAAAGGGAATGTTTTTGTCGTACGTATGCGGCGACAACGACTTCTCCGCCGTCATGACCATTATTTGAGTTTCGGATTCCTCTACAAGCCATAATTTTTTTTTAAAATGAAAAAATAAATACCATATTTTACTTTTCTTTTATTTTGGTATTGAAAATGGTTTTCATAATTTTTTTTATATCAATGTGTTTTATTGATATCTTGTGATTGAAATGTGGAAATGTTATGTTTCTTTTATGCATGTATTATGTGGTACGATTATGTTATGGTTATTGGGCATTGTTATGAAGACAAGTGGTTTCGTGATAAACTAAGGGCGGGTGAGCCTGATATAGCTCTCCAATGCATTGGTTAATGCAAAGGAGTTAAACGTTAAGGTTTCTCCGAAGAGATTTAGGGAATATACTGTGACGGGTATTCCAAACTTAACCAGGAGGGTTACTCCCTACGTAAGAATGTTATGAATGCCTCAAGTTACCTTTATGTCTTATGATTTCTATGATTTATTCATGATTTGATGAGGTATGTTAAAGTGCCTATGTTTTATGGGTAAATTTTGATTTCATTCTAATGTATATATGAACTCATGTTTCCTTTCCATATTTTTATAACCCTTACTGAGATTTTTATGCTCATCCGAAGTTTTTGAAATGATTTTCACAGGTCAAGGGAAAGGTACATGATGTGATGATAGTGTCAAGGAAGTGTCAAGAAAGAATCCATGTTTTATTTTAAATATGTTTCCATTGATTGAAAAAATGAATATTATATTTTATGTAACCACTTTGTTTAAATGTGGAATGTAATGAAAGTTTTATGATCTAATTCTCTAAAACTCTAAACCTGAAAAGATCCTCAATGTGTAATCTTGTAATAACTCAAGATTAAGTTAGGTTTAAGGCTGGGGCCTTATATTTGGTATCAGAGGTCGGTTTAGATAACTTTAGGAGTTAGAATTCTATTAAATGATTATCCAAAAATATTTTTTTATGGTCAAATTGAAATGATATAGCATTTGAAGATTACCATGTTGCTTCATCTAAGACATGTTTGTTCTGAATGGTTTTCCGCAGAGGAAACAAGGAAGCAGTGATATGAAGGCATACAGAAGGAAATAACCTTCCGAATCAGCATCCTGAGATGGTCGGAATTGGAATTGAACAGTTTGTTACAGTAATGGCGCAGTTGACTCAAGCGATAAATGGTGGTGGTATCCATGAATGAGATCATCCAGATCAACTGCAGAGGAACATGTCAGTGGTGGAACATTTCATGAGGAAACATCCCCCATCATTTAGAGGATCATATGACCCTGTGATAGCTGAAGGGTGGATTAAATCACTGGAGAAGATTTTCAATGTCATGGGGTGTTCAGACAATCAAAAGGTTAGTCTTGCTATTTACCATTTTGAGGGTGAAGCAGGTCAGTGGTGGCCGGTGGTTAAAAATATTAGGGACGTTGATGAGATTGATGCTCTCGACTGGGATGAATTCAAAGGTATGTTTCTTGAGAAGTATTTTCCTAAGGCTGTTCGACTTAGGATGGAAAAACAATTCCTGGAATTGAGGCAAGAGGAAGACTCAGTGGCTGCCTATGAAGAGAGGTTTACTCGATTGGCAAGGTATGCCCCAAATTTTATCTGAGACCTTGATAGTAAAATCAATCATTTTTACTCAGGATTAAAGCCAAAATATTGAAGGGATTTAGCTTCTCGTGAGTTCAAAAGTTATGAAAAGCTTGTTCGATGTGCTGAGAAGGTGGAAATGGAGTTTTTCGATGATCAAGTGTTCTATAAAAACCAACAGAATAAGAGACCGAGGTGGCAGGAGAAAGGAAAGAATTCTTCAAAAAGGTCTGACGGTAAGAAAACTAAGTTTCCAGTTTGTGATAAATGTGGTAAAAGGCATGCTGGGGAATGTCTTTTGAATTCTGGAAAGTGCTACCGATGCGGTAAGATGGGACATAAGGCTCGTGATTTCACTGAAAAAGATCAAGGTGATGGTAAGACCAAATTTTATTTACAGTTAGTGAAATGTTTTAAGTGCAATGAGATGGGTCACTATGAAAATGAGTGTCTGACAAAGATCTTGAGTGATGGGAAGCAGTTAGACTACAAGCAGAAAGGGGTGGTGAAATCCTTTGCAACTACTTCAACAGATGTCGGGCCATCAAATGAAGTTGTTTCAGGTACTTTGTTTATTTTTTCAGATTATTCCAGTGTGTTTTTTGATTCGGGGTCTACACATTCTTTCATCTCTGAAACCTTTTCTAGTAAAATGGGAATACCATCTCAAGAAATGACTCCTGAACTTGTGGTAAAAACACCTGGGGGAAATGTTGAGGCAAAAAGAATTTATAATAATCTTCCTATCCTTATCCGTGGAAAGAACCTACTTGAAAACCTAATTTTTATACCTCTAGTAGAGTTTGATGTTATCTTGGGTATGGATTGGCTCTCTATTTACCATGCTAAGATTGACTGTAGAGCTAAAGAAGTTTCTTTTCAGAAAGACTTTAAGTTTTTGTACAAGAATGAACCCTTACTGTTGATAACATATCAAGAGGCTGAGAAACTTATGAAAGATGGAAATGAATGTTACCTTGCACATATTGTTGAAAACAAAGGAACTGTTCAGATTATTGATGTGCCAGTGGTAAATGAGTATCCTGATGTTTTTCCTGATGAGTTTCCTGGAATAATACCAGATCGGAAAGTTGAATTAACTGTTGACTTAGTTCCTGATGCTAAGCCAATTTCAAAAACCCCTTATCGAATGACTCAAACTGAACTTTTAGAGTTGAAGGAGCAATTGCAAGATTTATTAGAGAAAGGTTTCATTCGACCTAGAACATCACTATGGGGTGCTAATGTTTTATTTGTTAAAAATAAAGATGGTTCTATGAGATTTTGCATTGATTATAGAGCCTTGAATAACATCACTGTTAAGAACAAATATCCGTTTCCTCATATCAATGATTTATTTGATCAGCTCCAGGGAGCTCAGTATTTTTCAAAGATTGACCTAAGATTAGGGTACCATCAGTTGAAGGTAAAGGAAGCAGATATTCCGAAGACCGCGTTCCGTAAAATATACGACCATTATGAATTTGTAATAATGCCTTTTGGTCTAACCAATTCACCTGCTGTATTCATGGACTTAATGAATAGAATTTTCCATGAGTTCTTGGATAAGTTTGTGGTTGTTTTCATTGATGATATTTTGGTGTTTTATAAAATTAAAGAGGAACATGAAAGAAATTTAAGGGTTATTTTTCAAACCTTGAAAGAAAAGAAATTGTATGGGAAATTCAGCAAGTGTGAGTTTTGGTTGCAACAAATTTCTTTCATTGGTCATATTGTTTCTAAAGATGGGATAACTATTGATACTGCAAAAACAAAGGTTGTGGAATAATGGCCAAGACCCACAAATGTAACTGAGATTCGTAGATTCCTTGGTTTGGCAGGTTATTACCAAAGGTTTGTTAGAAATTTTTCCCGGTTATCTAGTCCAATGACTAAGCTAACTTGAAAGGGTGTTAAGTTTATCTGGACAAAAGAATGTGATGATTGTTTTCAGGAGTTGAAAAGAAGATTGGTGAATGCTCCAGTTTTGGAACTACCTTCCAGGAATGGGGAGTTTGTTATCTACAACGATGCTTCATTGAAAGGAATTAGTTGTGTCCTAATGAAGAATGATTAGGTAATTGATTATGCTTCACGTCAGTTGAAAACTCATGAGGTAAATTATCCTACACATGATTTGGAATTAGCTGCTGTTGTTTTCGCTTTAAAAATTTGGAGGCATCATTTATATGGAGTAAAGTGTGAAATATATACCGATCACAAAAGTTTAAAGTATATATTCACTTAGAAAGAATTGAACATGAGACAGAGGAGATGGCTAGAATTAATCAAGGATTATGATTGTACAATTCATTACCAATCGGGAAAAGAAAATAAAGTGGCTGATGCTTTGAGTCGAAAAAGTAATGCTTCATTAGTAATGTTGCATTTGGAACGTGATCCTTTGGTTAAGTAATTTATGAACTTTGGCATAGAAGTTGTTGGTGCATGATGTCCTTCTTTTTTGTTTCAGGTATCAATGAAATCTTCTCTATCAGACAGAATCAAGCAAGCACAGAAGCAAGACAGTGAGTTGTAGAAAAAGGTAGAGCTGGTTCAGAAGGATAAGTTGCCTGAATTCAACATTGATAATGATTGTGTTTTGAGATTTGGGAAGAGATTGTGTGTGCCTTGTGATTCACAGTTGAAGAGAGAGTTGTTATGTGAAGCTCATAGTTCTCCATTTTCAGTTCATCCTGGCAATACTAAGATGTACAGAGATCCACGGGAGTATTACTGGTGGGATGGAATGAAAAGAGATATTGCTGATTTTACTGTGAAGTGTTTGACATTTCAATAGGTTAAAGCAGAGCGGCAGTTACCAAAAGGGATGATTCATCCTTTACCAGTGCCAGAGTGGAAATGGGAAAATATATCCATGGACTTCGTTGTGGGATTTCCGAAGACACCTCGAGGTAATAATGCAATCTGGGTTATTGTAGATCGTTTTACTAAATCTGCTCATTTCCTTGCTATACGAGATACTTTTTCCCTAGATCAATTTTCTCATTTGTATCTTAAAGAGATAGTCAGGTTACATGGATTTCCCCTCTCCATTGTATCTGATCGTGATCCCAGGTTTACTTCTAACTTTTGGAAAGGCCTTCAGAAGTCGTTGGGTACTGAATTAAATTTTAGTACAGCTTTTCATCCTCAATCAGATGGGAAATCAGAACGAACAATTAAGACTTTGGAAGATATTCTACGTGCTTGTTTGATGGATTATCAGGGAAGTTGGGACCAACATCTTTCTTTGGTTGAGTTTTCATATAATAACAGTTTTCATTCCAATATACATATGGCACCATTTGAGGAGTTATATGGGAAGCGGTGTTGAACTCCAGCTTTCTGGGATGAAGTGGGTGAAAAGAAGCTGATTGGACCAAAATTTGTAGAAGAGTTGGCAGAAAAAGTTCAGCTGATACAGAAACACATGAGAACAGCTCAGAGCAGGCAGAAGAGTTATGCGGACAACAGGAGGAAGGATCTCTCTTTTGAGGTAGGTGATCATGTTTTTCTCGAAGTATCACCATGGAAAAGTGTGATGCGATTTGGTAAGAAAGGAAAGCTGAGTCCAAGGTTCATTGGACCATATGAAATTCTGGAGAGAGTTGGATCAGTTTCATACAGAGTGGCTTTACCTCTAAGTTTATCTCAGGTACACAATGTTTTTCATGTTTCGATGTTGAGAAAGTATATGCCAGATCCGTCTCATGTTTTGAGTCCAGAGGTAGTTTAGTTGGAAGAGAATCTATCTTATGAGGAACAACCAGTTAAGATTCTTGACCACAGGGAGAAAGTGTTACGGAATAATGTGATTCATCAGGTAAAGTTTTTGTGGAAAAACCACATGATTGAAGAGGCAACATGGGAATCTGAAAATGCAATGAGGGATAAATACCCCCACTTATTCGATAAGTAAATAAATTGCGGGGACGCAATTTTCTAAAGGGGGGAAGGATGTAACATACCAAGTAAGTAATGAATAATAGATATTTTTATCTATGTCTATTTATGAATTAGATAGTGTTTTAGAGGCTTAAAATGAGAATAAATCCAATCTTAAGCATGGAATACACTAATATTTTTAAAAGATTATTTTACTACCTTTTGATGGAAAACCATTTTTAAATCAAACTTTTGACAATTTTATAATCTCTATTTGTCAAAATAAACATATTATTTATTATTGGGACATTGAAATTTACATTGGACACATTTTTGGTATTTTTCTAACAATGTTCATTTTTTAATGAATAGTGAAAAATACTGCATTTTACATCAAAACTGCTTTTTCATCTAATTTAATTATATGGTTAGATTATATTTTTAATTGGTATTAAAGTGTAATCTGAATATATTTTTACCATTTAATCAAATTTTGGTCATTAGGATTAATTTCACTTTGGAATTGGGCATAAAATAATGCCAAACTTTTAATAGATATTGTTTCAAAAAAACCCGCTATTTGTTTTGACAACGGGAATTATTTTTAAATAAATTATTGCAATTTATGTGTTTGGAATTTGGTAAAATGGATTAAATATTTTTAATCAGAAGGTACAAATTATGTAATCAATACTCTTTTGTTTTTGGACATTATGAATAGTAACGACGGTAATTATCTTTAATTATCTTGATTAATGAGTAATCGGGTAGTTAAGAACAATAAAATAATATCATAATAATAAAATGACACCAACATGTGTCCTAATGCTACTGGTTGTCTCATGGAAAACCATGGGATTCCTTGTGACAAACTTCGGGACCCCATGGAATCACTTTTGTGTGAAAGTGACTTTTTATCTTTTTATTGTTAAAGAAAGTTAAATATAACAAAGAATGTATCACCTGAGTAAAACATTTTTAATTTTGTCTAAATAAATTATATTTTGGACTATAAATATTCCTTGGAAAGATAAAAATATTTCATACATCATAGTATTTTTTTCATAATTTTTAGACATTAAATAAATTAAATTATTTATGACATCATGATGATGTAGCGATTACCTCATTATTTAACGATTTAAATAAAATGAAAAGATAATATAAAATCTAAGACCTACACATGTCAAAAAACTATTGGATGAGTATATTTCGAACCCTTATAACCTTATCCTCGAAATAAATCAATGTGGGACCTTTAAAATCCGAAACTCATTTGAAAATAAAGTAACATTTTGTAACATTCCAAGAGTGCCCCTCCTCTCCTCTTATAAAAGGCCCCCACCTCTACCACCTTACCCACACTTCCAAAGCCTTTGGCTCGGCCAAACCCTGCCCATTTTGTCTCTAAACATCCATCTCTAACTCTTAGAAGCCTCACTTTGGGCATAAGTCTTCCCAAGGAAGACTTTGAGCTCAAATCAAAAAGAGTTACCCGATTTAAAGGCAGTGTCTTCTCTTGTGTTCTTTTGTTTTATTTTGCTTCTCCAACCCCCTAAAATCTTTTTATTCATTTCTTTTATAAAAAATCAAGTATCTTCAATATACTAGGATGTTTTTATAAGAAGCATTCGAGCTACACTTACACACACCTACATCTAATGGTTAAAGAACATACTGTTTCTGTGGATGGTGAATTTCTGCCTCACGAAACGATGATTATTCAATATTCTTCTAACACCTTAAAAGATGGCCATTAATATGTCACTATATTTATATATTATATATAATATGTCTATATTTTCCTTAAGCTTCTGTATTTTTCATTTATGGCATACCTTTATGGCTTCCATTATGGGTATACACGATATCTTCATTTTAGGAAGTGCAGACTACCGCCCCCTCAAAGTGATTTGATTCGTTAATACCATATGTGGTACGTATAAAGGATAGATTTAATGATATTATATATGATACCATACTGGAATTATAATACTATTATGTATCATTATGTTTTAATTCCATTAAATTATGAGATAGAAATTAATGTAGCGTTCATGCGTACGTACGGCTTACCGTCTCCATGAACGGTGCATTTCATTTCTTATCCCCAAATGTAATGTACTATTATAAGTACATATATAAAATGGATATATATTATTTATGTTACATATAAATTATGAATATAATTCATTAATTAAAATATACATATCTCTCATTTAGTTTTAATTCCATTAATATGACATAGAAATGAAAGTAGCGTTCATGCGTACGTACGGCTTACCGTCTCCATGAACGGTGCATTTCATTTCTTACCTCTAAATTATTATGTAATATTATAAATGCATGTATATACTGGATATATATGATATATATGGCATCTACTTCATGAATATAATTCTTGAGATAATGGATATTTGACTACGTGAACAACTTGTAAATATAAGAAGTTCATTTTTGACTCAAGTACCAATGATCATTAAAATGACCGTTATAAAACTAAATAATAACATAGTGTTCATGATATGGTAATAAATGATATAAAAGGAATAATGAACTTGAAAAAGGTTCTTAATCAAGTATAAATTAACTCAAGTTTATTATTCAGGAGATTAAAGAACGATCAAGTCAAGTCGGATACGAGGTAAGGGACTTCGTCTCAATCTTCTTTCATTGAGGCATATTTTGTTTTATACACAACCTTATTTTATACGGTGTATAAACCCCTTTTAATTTTAAGTTTATCTGAAAGGAATTTTTTTTATACAAAGAATTTTACTAAATGACAAAAGGGAATGTTTTTGTCGTACGTATGCGGCGACAACGACTTCTCCGCCGCCGTGACCATTATTTGAGTTTCGGCTTCCTCTACAAGACATACTTTTTTTTAAAATGAAAAATAAATACCATGTTTTACGTTTCTTTTATTTTGGTATTGAAAATGGTTTTCATAATGTTTTTTTATATCAATGTGATATATTTATATCTTGTGATTCAAATGTGGAAATGTTATGTTTCCTTTATGCATGTATTATGTGGTATGATTATGTTATGGTTCTTGGGAATTGTTATGAAGACAGGTGGTTTCGTGATAAACTAAGGGTGGGTGAGCCCGATATATCTCTCCAATGAATTGGGTAACGCGAAGGAGTTAAACGTTAAGGTTTCTCCGAAGAGATTTAGGGAATATACTGTGATGGGTATTCCAAACGTAACCAGGAGGGTTACTCCCTACGTAAGAATGTTATGAATACCTCAAGTTACCTTTATGTATTATGATTTCTATGATTTATTCATGATTTGATGAGGTATGTTAAAGTGCCTATGTTTTATGGGTAAAGTATGATTTCATTCTTATGTATATATGAACTCATGTTTCCTTTCCATATTTTTATAACCCTTACCGAGCTTTTTATGCTCATCCCAAGTTTTTGAAATGATTTTCACAGGTCAAGGGAAAGGTACATGATGTGATTATAGTGTCAAGGAAGTGTCAAGAAAGAATCCATGTTTTATTTTAAATATGTTTCCACTGATGGGAAAAATTAATACTATCTTTTATGTAATCACTTTGTTTAAATGTGGAATGTAATGCAAGTTTTATGATCTAATTCTCTAAAACTCTAAACCTGAAAAGATCCTCAATGTGTAATCTTGTAATAACTCAAGATTAAGTAAGGTTTAAGGATAGGGCCTTATATGTGGATCACTTGTGTTAAGTGTGATGCATATATAACTACAATAAAATTTACTTAATCAAAGTAAATCATCTTTTCCCCATGGATTAGGGTGAAATATTGAACCATGTTCTATTTTTTGTTCTTGTGACTTATTTTCCGATCGTTGTTTTTAATAGTTCTTGATTGAATATTCTAGATGATATACATTTCATTATGGTGACTTGAGTGTATTTTATTCCAAGTTATGAATGTTTTTAATGAGGTTTATTCTAGATATCTTTTCATCCATGCATCAAGTTATTAGGGAGTGTTCTTCTTGTGGTTTTACCTAAAGTTATCCAAGAACCTAACAATAAAAAAATATCTTTGAAATTTCAGATTTTTAAAATCCCTTTCCCATTACCATACTTAATTAATTAACATATTTTAAAGGTGACAAGGTTATTTAATGGTGTTAACAACATGAAATACACAATAATGAGCACAAATAAACAATAATCATATAGAAAATAGTATAGAAAACCATAAAACACATAAAAATATCTTGGAAAAAATTACCTCTCAATGTCATATCAAGGGTTTTGGGTTGTTGTGTTTGTTGAAAAGGTTGATTGATAAAGTTAGTTATAAAGTTCTAGTGTGGTAGTTGATGAAGTATAATGAATTTTTTTTAATATGGTAGAGTCTTGTGCAAGATTGAAATATATCTACTAAGATATGTTTTAAATCTATATGAGAAAGATAAGAATCTAGGTATGGAAGCTCTGGAAGATATTTGAGAAGTTGTGTATGAAAAATAGAGTAAAGGAAGGTTTTTTGTGTGATTGAAAAAGTTGTGTCAACATGAGGAAAGATTCATGAAGGTGGTGTTTCAAGGATGAATCACTAATATTTGGAAAATGAAAGAATTTTGTGAAATTTTATTGAGTTCATAAAATTTGGAGTTGTACGAAATGATATTATGTTTCATAAAATGGTTGTGTTATTCATGTAAAGTGACAATGAAAGTGATATGTTTTTTAGAGTATTACATGAATAAAAGACACTAAAAAATGTTTTTCAAAGGTGGATTTTCATGAATATAAAATAAAGAGTTGTGTGAAAGGTTGGTGGTGGGAATGAAAGTTGAAAAAAGTTTTGAAAATATTTATAAATAGGCCGCTACCCCCATTTCAACATTAATCCTTAATGAAGATACATAAGATTTGAATTCATAAAAGAGTTACAAAAATGTGTTTCTTATAAGAAGACTTAATTTTAACATAAATTCAGTAAATAAAGTGACTTATTTCAATATAAAAAAGTGAGTTTTGTGATATTTTGGTGTGTTTAATAAAATATGTGAGTTGTATGAAAAGTTTTAAAGTTTCACGAAAGTGAAAAGTTTCATGAATGTTTGGGAAGCTGTGTGAAAGGTGTGAAAAGTTATGTGAAATAGAGACTTAATGACACACCTATTATGGTGTAAAAAACATTGATCCATTAAATAAAATGTTATCTATTTATGGAACATTTATTACACTTTAGTAGGTAGAGAAGTGAGCTTTCAATATGTGACTGGTAGTGAACCAGGGAAGATAGTGAGTCCGATTTGAGCTTTTTAACAATAGTGAGCTATAATGAATTTAGTACATTGTCACATTTAATTTGTATGCTCATTAAACTATATTAGTTAGGGTATACCAAGTAATTTTTTTTGCCTCATAAATAGTTTCATCTATATTTATACATCGCCATAGGAAGGAGAGAGAAGAGAGTTTTGTTTAATGAAAAAACAAGATCAAGAATGGGAATTAGTTTTATCTGTCATACCTTAATTCATCATACTTAGGGTATTTAAACTAATAAGGAAAACAATTGGTATTAAAGTTAAATTTTAAAGTGATTTAATCTCTCTCAGTTGAAGTTATGACAATAGTCAATCATAAAGGTCTTTCAATCTCTGAGGGGAAAACATTTCAGTTGTGGAAGAATCAGATGAAGCACTATTTCCAATATTTAGGTATGGATGTGTATGAAACTATGATTCATGATATCATGGTTAGTTTGGAGATTTGTTCCTTATCAGATATATAATGAAGAGAACTAGATACTAATTCTAGAGATATTAATTCCCTAGTGGGATATTTATCTGACACAATCTATGCTGTTTAAATCCTCTCACACTATATTGGAAATGATATTGAATACCTATGAAGGTGATTCAAAAGTTCAAGAAGAAAATTTATAACTTTTTTTGGAATAAATAAAAGGAATTTTGGATGAACAAAAATGAATCAGTTAATTCATTATTTTATTGGATGAATGTTATTGTAGAGGAAATTTGTGGTCTTAGAGAAACCCTCAATGTCATTAAGATTGTCAAAATCATCCCAAGAATATTTCTAACCCGGTTCAATATAGAAGTATATAAACTTGAGTATAAATAACCAAATGAGTTGAAATTGTATAATTTGTATAGTACTCTTGTCATATACAAGATGAGAAATGATGAAAGTGAGGCATATGAAATAGAAGACTACAAATATTATAAGTAAAATACTATGGCAGTGATTATGGGAAATTCTTGGATAAGGGAAGAGAGTGACAATGATGAAGAAGAAGTTGAAGGGATATTTGATCACTAGATTAAATTATAAATCATGCTTGAAGAGATAAATATTTAGAGAACCAAAAAGAATAAATCCAACAGAGTGGTTCATGATTCCAAAATCTATATGCAACAACAAGAAGAATAGAAGTCTGAACTAAAGGAATAAATTGAAAAGATCAAATCTTAAAATCTTGAAAACACATATAAGGTTATTGAGTATATGATCAAGTTGAAGAAAATACTAGGGCTATTGATGGTTGAAATAAGGAAATTAAACATAGGTTTAAACATATAAAATAAATTGAGGAATAAGTTGTTATTCTATGATGAAAAGTTTAAGATTAGGAAATAATTTTGACTCCTAATATGACATTGAGAAAGTAGTTCACTCAAGTGAAAAAAATAGTAAAAGTGGAGTATTGAGGTCCAAAAAAGTATATAAATGAATATCAATAGAGGAAAGATTTATATCCAAATGAAAAGGTTGGTATGAGGATTGATCATAAATAGAAAATACAAATGGTTAATTCTAGACCATAAGCACCCACTTCAAAGTTGAAGGTTGATTTGGGTATGAATTAGAATTATAGAACCCAAGTGACTACTAGTGCTGTAGTAATGACACGTAGGAATGCACCTATAATTAGGTGTTATTGTTTTAGAAATATGGGACATTATAAAATATATGTTCCATAACCAGGAAGTAATGATGGGTAAAAGATCAATAAAGGTAACTAATCTGAGTTCAATATTCCAATGAAACTTTTTATGGACACTATTTATAGTGTGGAGGATTTAGTTATATGACTAGATATTTCTTATCAACAATACAAAGGAATGTTCCAAATCAAAACCAAAAAGGTCTTATGTAGCAACTCAAGGAATAATCCAGTGATATGAAAATGAAAAATCAATTTTAATATTTTTAAGATTCGGTTGGTCCATATTACTCAAAAGATGATCAAGTATATCAGTCAATAACAGGTGTGAATCCAAAGTTATGGATCAAAAAGAAAAGAGTTGAGTAGGCAGTGGTTGCAGATATTTCCTTAAAAGCACCATATCTCACTAGTGTATGGATTTTTGATAGTGGATTCACTTCCCACATTATGGGAAATAAGGATCTTATAATATGAACTAGGAATGACAAGGAATATATAGTCAATTTCAATAATGATAAAGGCCTAATGATTATTGGTTTTGAGAAAACCAAAATTGGGGAAAAAATACGAGACACATGGATGTCTTGTTCATTTAAGTCCTTAGTCACAACTTAATTTGTGTCACTCAACTATATGAATTTGTGTATGAAATAATATTTAACAATAATATATGTGTCATTTAGGTAAAATATGGTATAATGGTGATGAAGGGGAAGCACATGAAAGGGAATATATACCTTGTGAGTGTAGAAGAAGATGTGTTCTTTTTATTTAGGGAGGAAGAAAATAGATCGTGGCATAAATGACTTGGCCATTTAAGATAGATATTCTTAGAAGATTTGGTGAAATGTGATGTATATCAAGACCTTTTTAAGATATCACACGATCATACTCACACATGAAACACTTTCGAACATGGGAATATCATTCGAAAAATATACAAGGATAATAAATAGAAGTCAATATGAGTTCTTGAACTAGTTTATATTGATTTGTGTGGACCTATATTACCAAGTTCCATTAATGAGATTAAATATTATGTTATTTTCATTTATAATCTTATTATAATGACATGAAATTTTGTCAACAATCATAATTCTAAAGTGTTCAATTTTATAACATGATACCATAGGGAAGTTGAAAAGATACTTGGATAGAAAATTCTGAAAATCAAAATTAATAATTGTATGTTGTTTACAAACATCCATGTGGATAATTATTTAAAAAATAATGGTATAATAAACCAAGTTCCAATAGTGAGAACTCCTTAGTAAAATGGGGTTATTGAGAGAAATAATCAAATTATAAAAAATATGGATAAATTGATTCCTATTGAAAAAGATCTACCAGAAAAGTTTTGTAAAGAATAAGTATTGACATTGGTCAACATTTATAATAGATATTTTTTGTTTATAAAATAAGAAAAGACTATATATGAGTTATGGTATATAAAGAAGATGATAATAAATTACTTTTGAGTCTTCATAAGTATGTGTTTCATTCTTGATAAGGAGAAACATAGGAAGTTTGAATCCCATGAAGATGAAGGGATATATCTTAGCTAGTAAAAAAAAGAATACAGATGATTCAATAAGTGGATTGGAAAGGTTATAGAGAGAAATGATATTATTATGATAGAGAATGAGAAGAATGTTTAGTAAATTAGTAAACAATATTGTGAGGATAGTGATGAATAGATGAGAATCCTGGGGAGAGTGAAAATACCTGAGGAAGATTCAGAAGAAGATTAAAATGATGGGAAAGATAGAGATAGACTTATATCTATAAAAAAGTATAAAATTGAGATAAAATTGATAAGTATAACATTATCGGTGATCATACAACACCAAGAAAGATTAAGAGAATGAATTCTCTTAAAAAAAATCCTTTCTACCATAGACAAAGCTACTATTCTTTAAAGAAGCTTCAAAAGAAAAGAATTGGGTTCAGGCGATGAATGAAAATATTGACCAAATCAAGAAGAATCAGACTTGGGATATTGTTTCAAGGACAAAAAAAAAGAATATAATCAAGACTAAATGGGTATTTCATAACAAGATAAATGAAGAAAAAATGTTTATTTGAAGAAAATCATGACTAGTGTGCAAGGGGCACTCGTATATTAATAGAATATATGTTGATGAGACATTTTCACTTGCTGTAAGGATGGAGACAATTCGACTATTATTTTCCATAATAGTGAATTATAAATTCAAATTTTTCCACATGGATTTCAATTAATAATTTCTCAATGGATTTATAGGGGTAGAGGTGTACATCAAAAAATTGGATAGATTTATTATCCATAAATATAAAATCATATTTTTTCAACTAAATAAAGATTTTAATGAGTTAAGTTATGTACTAAGATCATGGTATTCACAACTTGATTAGTACTTGAAGAATCATGGTTTCCAATGTGGTGAAGTTGATTATAATCTATATGTCAAAAAACAAGATTAATCAAAGGATACTGATGCTAGTTTATGTGAATGAAATAGAATTTGGTGGAGTTGATGAAGAAAAGTGAAAATAGTTTTTTGAGTTTATGAAGTGTTATTTTGAAATGTGAATTATTAGTAAATTGACATTTTTTCTTAGGTTATAGGCGATACAAGGAAGGAATGGAAATTTATTTCTCAATATAAATATTCCAATGAGGTTCTAAGAATATTTTTTGAATACCCTTGGATTTTTTGATGGGTTTGATTTGTTTTCAATCCTTTATAAGAATTATTCGAGGTTATTGAGGTGTTATTTGAACTCGTAAATATTTTTTTTGAGTGGTTGAAATTTATTTTGAGGTAGAATAATTGTTGCAGAAGCTATTGGAGTGAATTCTGTGGTTTTCTAGACTCACGTATGAGTTTTCTCTACATAAGAAAATATTTGACTATGTGATGACTCAAATATGGGAATTATTCATGTATCCAATGGTTTATTTAAGAAAAGTTCTCATGCTGATAGATTCCATGTATACAAATTTCTATTATGTATCCATGTTCTAAGCACGTAAGAAAATCCACATAGGTGTTTTTTCATCACACATCTAATTTTCCCATGGATCCAAATTCATAGGGGATTTTCTTTTTGTAAACCACATATAAAAATTTCATCTATGTATGAACTAAGCTTTCCAAAATTTCTATTTTTAGAAGAAATAAAACCTGACAATGCTAATGTCGATCTTCAAGGAGTAAAACATCACATCTAAAATTTTATCCAAAATATTTCATGTGAGTTTTAAAAAATGGTGATTATTTTTTATATTTTTTGTATGTTTTGTGCTGACTTATTTTATAAACTAATACTATGGATCAAATTAAAATCATGTCTGTATGTAAAGAATCTCTATATGTTAAATCTGGAATGTCAATGTGATGATGTTGTGCTATTCTTGAAATCAAATAAGCACTGACTTGTGATTCAACAATGATTCTAAATGAGTTTCTTGAGTATGTTTATATAATCTAATGAGTTATTTTATATTATACTAGGATAAAGTACCTCAAACCATGAAATGTGTATAGAAGTTAAAGTTAAAGTTTGTTGCTATGAGGATGAAGACATAGGTATTTATGGAATTCATAAGTTCACTATTTTTGAATTATTTTAAATATTAAGTGAGGATGGAGAAGTTTATAGAACTTTTTTTAATTTATCTAGTGAGAAATATAAAGGGAAGAAGTTTTATTATATTTTATACATGTAGTTATTAAAATTTGAGAATATTTAGAAGATTGTGGTGCATTTTTTATTATTGAATATGGAAATATAATAGATCATAGGGTAAAATTCTATTGTGAAAAGAATAAATAATTCTAAGCTAGAAAATTAATTACTAAAATTAAATTAATTTTGGAATTATTAGTTTCATGAATATGAGAAGAAACCAAAACTAATAGAGAGAGAGAGAGAGGTGAGTATTGAAATATTGAGAGGAGTTGAGAAGAAAGGAGTTTAAAGCTCCAAGCTTAGAAGAAATCATATACATCTGTTAGAGCTTGAGAATTCATTGAGATCATATGAGATCAAGAATAATTTCTATATTATATCTACATGAATTGAGTATCTATTCCTAAATATTTGTAAAATCTCAATGAGGGAGATATACTTTTATTATTACTGAAGAAACCAAGCTTTTATGAATATCTATCTCATCTTTGTTGCTTATTATGTATAAATTTAGTGTGAATATAAGATGTATGGTTTGATTCTATATAGGAATAGTGTGACTCTATACCATCACTATAATATTTTAATCAACCATTCTTATAGTAAATAATCTATGGTGAGGGAGAGAAACCAACCCTAGAAAGGAGTAGGCTTCCTGGGAAGGGGAAGAATATTATAAAAATAATCATGTTCATTGTCTCTTTATTTTCTGCATACACGAGGGAGGTTGAGATTCTATATTTGAGTGAATAAAATCCTAATAGTTTTTAGGGGTTTATTTATTTAAGATGAAATTTTAAAAACTAGTCTCCACTGATTCATTCCCCCCTTCTCAGTGGAGTGATCCAATCTTGGGTACTTCAACTGGTGTCAGAGAAATGGGTCCTTATATTTGATCCATTCATGTTATTAGAATGGATAATTTAAATTTAGGTAATAATGGTGGTTTATAACATTTTATGGTCAATATTATCACACTTGGAAGAACTAAATGTTTCCATATCATCTATCCCTTATCTTAGATATTTTTAATGTTATTGTCTTTGTTTTTCTACCCATTGAAGAAAATAATGCATTAAATCTATAAGATAAAAGAAATATAGAGAATTATGGAAAAGAAAAAAATGTTGTTATCATGTTCTTATTAGAAAAATTCCACATGAAAGTGATGAGAATTCAGTCATCTAAATAAATTTGGGATAAATTGGAAAGTATCTATGATGAAAACATGAAAGTTAAGGTGGATAAATTATAAATCTGGATAAGCAAGTTTGAATACATGAATATAGATGAGGAAGATAATATCTTAACTTATTTAAATAGAGTTTTTTGGGATATATTGGGGTTTGGTGAAAACAATTAAAGACTATATAATTATTAAGAAGCTCATGAGGAACTTTCCAGACCAGTTTGATCCTAAGATCTCAACTCTATAAGATAGAGTGGATCTTTCCTTGGATGAATTTCATAATATAATCTTATCTTATTAAATGATAAAAATTAAAACCTTCAATAAAATGGTAAAATATGAAAGGGATATTGATTCATCGAGAAAGTTTAAAATTAAAGAACTAGTTGAAAATAAAGATTTAAGTGATTCAGAAAATGAAGACAATGAAGAAAACTATTAAAGAATTATTTATATTTTTTAAAGAAATTTAAGAAGGGAAAGAACAATAGAAAAGGGTAGTATCCTCTAAGATGCTTCAAATAAAATGTATTTATGAAATTATCCATTAACTAACATAAAAATAAGGAACTGTATTTTGAATATGAAGATATTGATAAACCTTAAAACAAGAATTTGAATAAAAGTTCAGAAGAATTATCCAAAGATAAATGAAGTAAGAAGATATTTTCTAGATTCCAAAGAAAAAATTTGATGAGAAAATAATATGGAACTTTCCACTCATCATTTATGGAATTTTAAATTGAGTTTTATGATAAATATAACAATTTAATGACTCATTTTGAAAAATTATTTGACACTTTAGGTAGTGAAACAGATGATTCAGAACCTACTAAGATGGAACACATATTGAAAGATAAACTTAATGTATGTCTTTATAAGAATACCATGCTCAAGAAGGAAAATAAAAAAACAAGGAAATATAACAATAATCACATTAAATAGAAGAATTATTTTTAAAATAAAGAAAAAAACCTTGTGGATGAAATCAAAAAATTCAGGTTAAAAATACAGAACATGAGAAGATGATAAAATATCTTGAATAAAAGATTGTTTTAAAAGAAGTGGGACTATCTAAGACATAATATAAGTTCCTAGAATATAAAATTGAGCTGAAGAAGTTGAATTTGGATTTAAAAAATTCTATTTAAGTAAAATATTAATCCTCTAAAATAGTTAAGAGTATTTTAAAAAAACAACAGGTTAAATTTGTATCTAAATTATCCTTACCTAAAAAATGTATTTGTAATTCTATTTACACTAAAAATACATGTTATAACTAAAAATATATCCAATATTAGGCAAATAAAAATTGAGAGAAACCATTAATAATATCATTCGATTTTTTTTATATAATCTCTTTATCTCTAAAAAAGAAGAAAATATAGACTGTAATTATAAAACAAATACAAAATTTTGGATAGATTTATATGCAGATTTTTACAATATAAGAAGTTACAAGGGTATTATTGGTGTTGTGGAATATTTTGGAACAAATCCTAAATATGATGGTATAACATTTCATTACCTAGGATGAGGCATTAAGTTAGGGGAGTCATCTAGAAGAGATAAAACTAAATGTTCAGATAAGTAATACTATAAATTCAAATGTTTCAAGCATGCCAACTCAGAAATTTTTTGAATGTATTGAGAATGTTTGTGGTAGGTATGATACAAAAGAAAACTATATAAATATATATAACAACCACACATGAAAAAACTACTTATACTGATAAAGTAAATGATATTTAGAAACTAAATAAAGAGATAACATGCCTTACTTAGTTTGAAATGTAGGTCAATAGAAAAAGAAATCATGGATTATTGATAGTGGGTGATCATCCAACATGACTAGTGATAAAAATATTTTGAAAAATATTGAAAACCATGAAGTTAGATAAGTTAATTTTGGTAATGATTTCACTTTAAAAATCAAGGGTATTTGATCAACTAAGATTAAACATCAAAAATTGAAATCAAATGATGTTTTATATGTGAAAGGGTTGAATCATAACCCATTAAGTATGATTCATCTTTGTAATGATATAAATGAGGTTTTTTCAAGATGGAAACTTGTGACATTAAAAACTTAGAGGATAGAAGGATAATTTCTCATGGAAGAAGAACTAATTATAATTTTTTTCTGATAGGTGATCCAACAAATTCTTGTTACATGAGTGAAAATGCTAAAAGATTTCTAAGGCATAGAAGGATTTCCCATCTAGTTAAAAGGAGTTTAATAATTTTTTTAAAGAATCATATTATTATAGATATTCCCAAAATGAATATAGAACAAGATAATGTGTGTGAATCATTCCAAAAGGATGACATAGAAAACCCATAAAAGGTAGAAATTCTTTCTACTAGGCCAGTAGAACAAATGCACACTGATTTATGTGGTATTATAATAAAAATATAAACAAGAGATGATTTATATTTTATAACATTCATAGATGATTTCACCAAAATGAACAATTTTATGTTCCTAAAAAACAAATCAGATACAGTTGATATGTTCAAAGTTTTCAGAATACATGATAAAAAAGAGTTGGGAATTCACATTAATAAATTGAGATATGATCATGGGAAGGAGTTTATAGGTGATTAATCTAAAAGTTATATTGCTAAAAATGGAATAAAACATCAATTAAATACACCTTATACTTATCAATATAATGGTTCCATGAAGAGAAATAATAGGAGTGTTGTGGATATAGGTAGGAAAATGCTTTCTAAGAATAAAATTTCAAAGTATTTTTAGAGAAAGGAAGTGTGTTCTGCTGTACACATAGAGAGAATATGCCTTTTGAGACCTAGAAAACCTTTCACTCCTTATGAAATTTTGTATAAAAATAAACCAATTTTCAAGTACTTTAAAGTTTTTGAAATTTTATGATTTATAAAGATCAAAGGTAACGATCTGGGGAAGTCTGAAGAGAAATTTGATAAAGGAATATTTATGGGGTAATTATTTGATGAGAGTTGGTATAGATGTTGGAAAAAACTTTTTCACAAACTTATATAAAGTTAGGTGTGAATATTGTTGGAAAAAAGAAAAATTGTTCAATCATCTCAAGCCAAATTTGATATTTTAGATTAAAACAACATGAAAATTTCATATTAGCAGGTTTAAAAAGGAATACAGATCATAATAGTTGTTGATTAGAATATTTTATAACATAATTATGATTAATAAGAGACTGAGGGTAGTGAAAAGAATCTATTTTAGAGGTTAAAAAGGTATGTTGATGTTGAGAACATAATTGGTGAACAATTAACTCCTATTTAGACAAGAATAAGGATGATTATTGGGAATAACACACCACTCATATCACATGTTAAACCATGAATAATGATTAAAGATATAGATAATTCTAAATGGGTATAAGATATGAATGATGAGTTAGATTATATTGAGAAAAATTCAACTTGGGAACTTGTCCCAAGAACAAAATATAATATTTTCATTAGCACCAAATGGGTGTTTTGAAACAAATTTAATGAAAAAGGGTGATGAAAAAGGACAATAATAGGCTAGTATGAAATGGATATACTCAAATGGAAGGAATTAATTTTGAAGAAACCTTTTCTCCTATATCAAGGATTGAAATAATTATAATGTTTTTATTTGGACCTACACATAAGAACTACAGAGTGTATCAAATGGATATAAAATCAATATTTGTGAATGGTAACCATGAGGAAGAGGTTTTTACTAAGAAACTATATGGTTTTATCCTTATTAGATATTGAAATTTGTTTTATTAACTGACAAAGGAATTATATGGATTGAAATAGTCTCTTAGATCTTGGTATTCAAATCCTAATAGCCATTTGAGGAAAATGGAATTCAGAAAAGGGAAAGTTTAATGAAATTTTAATTTCAAATAGATTATCATAGGGTAATTTATTTTCATTGTATATATTTATGATATAATATTTTATAGTGATAATATGATTCTTTGTGAGGAATTTTATGAGAAAATTAAGGATAAGTTTGATATGTATTTATAGGGAGAACAAGATACTTTTTGTGGTTACAAATTGAGTAGAATTAATATTATATATTCCTATACTAATAAAAATATACTAGTGAGTTATTGAGAAATTTTGGTATGAAAGAATCTAGATAGGTTTCAATACCAATTTTAGTTGGAATAAAAAAGTTTCAATATGAAAAAAATATCAAGGTTGACCAAAAGAAATTTAGAATACTCATTAGAAGTCTTTTGTATCTGACAACATCAATACTAGATATAGTATTTTCTATGACACTTTTTTCACAATTTAAAATTTAAACAAGGGAGTCACAAATTATTATAGAAAAGTGGATATTGAGATACGTGAAGGTCATAGTGAATTATGTCTTGCTTTACAAATTTAGTACAAATTTAAAGTTGCTTTGATATATTGATGAAAAATGTGCATATCATTGTACAAATAGAAAATGTACATTAGGTGGGACTTTCATTATTGGCGAGGGATGCATAAGATGGTACAATAAGAAGAAGAAATTAGTGAAACTTATCATAACCGAGGTAGAATATGTGGAATTCACTCATTCATGTACATAGGTATTATCGATGGTTGTACAACTAGTAGACTTGAGAGTTGAAACTGAGAATCCATTAAATATTTTTGTGATAATTATAGTGAAATTAATCTATAAAATTGTCCTAAAAAACACTCTAGTTATTAATATATCAATATTATTTATTATTTAATTAAAGAAATAGTGATCACTAGAGATATAAATATTGAATACATCTCTAATAAAAATAAAATTGCAGATATATTCACAATAGCCATATCAAGAAAGAGGTCCATAGAGTTAATGATGTAACTCCAAATTCATTTCTCTCATCTCACTTGAAGAACAATGGTATTTTCCCACCAAATGGGATTTTGATTTTTATTATAAATGGGGATAAATAATATCACAACTCCATGTTAAATAGGAAGATAATTCTTGGTAATGGGATAAGTGATCACTTAATTTTCATTTCAAGCTGTGGTTAATACTGAATGAGGGTTTACTAAAAGTGATATTTGATGCATTAATTAAGGGGGGTTCATCTATGTTTCTTGACCAAATTTTCTTAACACCAAGATATTTAATTCTCTAAAAAACATAACCTTATATGATTATATGGTGAAAGAAATTTCTCATAGAATATGAGAGATGGTCTAATGATTCTCTAGTTCATTGATGATTTATAAGTTTGATTTGAGTTTATTTGGCATTGTTGAATGGAGTTTCTAACAAATAAAAAAGGGGGATATTGAAGAGACAATTGAGTTTTTGATGGTTTGAATTTGTTATCAATCCTTATTAATAATTATTTGAGCCTTTTAAGGTGTTATTTGAACTCATGAATAATATTTTTGAGTGGTTGAAATTTATTTAGAGATAGAAGAAGATATAATGAAGATGTTAGAGTGAAGGATAAGGTTTTATTAGCTCACATATGAGTTTTATCTACATAATAAAATATTTATTTATGTATAGAATCACATATAAAAATACCTCCATGTATCCAATGGTCTATATAAGTGAAGTTTTAAAGTCCAAAAATTCTACATAAATAAACTTATTCTATGTATCCATGTTATGACCATGTAAACAAATCCACACAGATGTTTTCTTACTGTATATTTGATTTTAACACAGATCTAAATTCACAGGGGGGAATTTTGTTTCTAAGAACTCCGTACCAAATTTTTTTTATATAAAGACTAAGTTTTACAAAATTTGTTTTTTAAGAAATAAAACCTGAAAATGGTGAAACTAATCTTCAAGGAGTAAAATATCACATCTAAAATGTGATACAATTTATTTCATGTGAATTTCAAAAAATGGTGATTATTTTTTATATATGTTGTATGTTACAAGTTGATTTCTTTGATAAACTATTGTTGTGTCTCAAAGTCAAAGCTTTTTTGTTTGTGAAGAATCTCAAGATGTTAAATCTGTAATGTCTATGTGACAATGTTGTGTTGTTATTAAAATAAAATATTCACTAAACTGAGATTAAAAAGTGATTCTATCTAAGTTTATTGAATATTATTTTACAATATATTGAGTTATTTTACAGTTACTTGGATTATGAACTATATATAGAAGTTGAATTTTGAATTTGTTTTAGTGATGATGAATACATGGGTATTTTTGGAATTCACAAATTCACTATCTGTGAATTATTCTAAATATTAAGTGAGTATGGAGAAGTTTCTAGAATTTGTTTTCATTGATATGGAAAGAAACAATAAGTGTAGAAGTGGTATTTTACTATAGACATGTTGTTATTAAAATTGATAATATTCAGGCGATCTTGGTGCATGTTTATGAGGCTATCCGAATAAGGAAATAAAGAAGATCTTGGTATATGATTTTTTTGTGAGAATAATCATGAATTTTGAGATGAAAAATTAATTAATGGAATTGAATTAATTATATAATTTTGAGTTTCTATAATATGATATTAAAATGAATCTAAATCAAATAGATAGAGGATAATATCAAAATATTGAGGTATATTGAGAAGAAAATAGTCTAAATCCTAAAGCTCAGAATAAACCATCCACATATGTTGGATCTCAAGTATTTAGTGAGATTGTTTGAGAATGAGAATCAATTATATATCAGATCTATATGAAGTGATTATATATTCATCAATATTTACGATTTATTAATGAGGGAGATATACTTCTATTGTTGCTGAAGCAACCAATATTTCAAGAATATCTATCGCATATTTGTTACTTATTCTGTATAAAGGTTGTACAAAGCTATTGTGTCCTATGTGACTCTAGGTAGACATAGTGAGACTCTATTTCATCACTGTAAGATTATAATTAGTTATACTTATAGTGAGTAATCGATGGTTAGGGGGAGAAACTTACCAAGACAAGGAGTGGTTATCCTAATAAGGAGATGAACCTTGTAAAAAGCCTCATGTTCATTATCTATTTGTTAATTGATTACATGAATCAGGTTGAGGCTCTGTAATTGAGTGAATCAAATCCTATTAGGTTGCAGGGGTGGATTTAATTAAGAAAACTAGACTCCACTTATTTACCCCCTTCTCATTAGGATGATCCTATCTTAGGCACTTCAATTTAGAAAAGAGTATTACAAGTAGTTGATAACTCTTATTACTACCCAGATGAAATTTTCAAGGGATAAAGAAGGCAACATGGTTAAGGTCATAGAATATAGGTATATCATTGGAATATTTTTGTACTTAACAATGACATGAACTGAAATTATTTTTTCTACATGTTAGGTGGCATAATATCAAATTAATTCCAAATAAATACAAATGCTTAAAGTAAAGAGAATACTAGTGTACATCAAATTTGTAGTGGATTTCAGTTTAATTTATAATGAAATAGTAGAACAAGAGTTTTTGGGATATATAAACATTGATTAGGCCAATTTAGTGGATGATAGGAATTCAATATCATGCGGTGTCTTCTATCTTGGTGTATTGTGTATTTCATGTCTTAACAAGAAACACAAATTCATTTCTCTAATAACTATAGAGGAATAATATATCATGGCCACTCAAGCTTGTACATAGTCAATATGGATGAAGAAGAAACTTGAATACATGGGATTTGAGGTGAAGCCTCTGGTAGAAATAAATTGTGATAATTAGAGCACTATAAATATCATAAAAAACATAGTCTCTCACTCTTGGAAAATGCACATTGAAATCAAGTATCATTTTATCAAGTAGAATATAGATCATGGGTCATTTAAGTTGAATTATTTTCCTATAGAACTATAGGTCAAAGACATTATAACAATGTCCTTACCCAAATAATTGTTTAAAATTAATTGGATGTGTCTTGAATTCTAGTAAACCCCCAAAGGGTTAAATTATTATCAATGGTTTAAGATTTTTAAAAAAACCAAAAGAGAGGATTTTTTGGGAAATAATCCCTCTTGACGTCATATCAAGGTTTTTGGGTGGTTGTGTTTGTTGAAAAGAATGATTGAAAAAGTTAGTTATAAAGTTCTAGTGTGGTTTTTGATGAATTATGTTAAAAAATATCCATGACTGTGAAGTATTGTACAAGATCTAAGTATCTTTATTGAGATATGGGTTGAAGGAATCCTAGAAAGAGGATAATCAGGGTATAAAATCTTTGGAATTTGTTTGAGAAGTTTCATTGGGAAAATTAAGCAAAGGAAGGTTTTTCATGTAAGTGAAAAAGTTGCATGAATATAGGAAAGTTATAAAAAGGTGGTGTTTCGAGGAAACCTCAATCATATTTGGTGAAGGAAAGAGTTTGAAAAAAAATTGGTGAGTTAAAAAAATTTAGAGTTTTATTAAAAGATATAAATTTGTGAAAGACTATCGACTTATGCGTGAAAAAAGATGATGAAGGTGACATGTTTTTTGTATCCTTACACAAAAAAAAGTTCTGAAAAACTCTATAAAGTGGAGTTGTGTGAACTAAAAATTATGAGTTGCATGAAAGGTTAGTGGAACGTGTTGAAGTTACATGAATGGTCTAAAATGTCTATAAATTGGCCCCTACCTCCTTCATTTCAATAGTAAGACTTAATGAAGATACACATGTTTTTAATTCGTGAAAGAGTTATGAGAATGTTTTTCTTACATTAAACCTTAATTAAAACATCAATTGAGTGAATAAAGGGACTTGTTTAAATTTTAACACATGATTTTTTTTTAAATTTTGGTGAGTTTCATGAAATCTGTGAGTTATGTGAAAAATTGGGAAGCTGTGTGAAAGTGAAAAGTTTCATGAAAGTTTGGGAAGTTGCATGAAATGTGTGAAATGGTTCATGAAATAATAACTTAATGAAAAACCTATTATGAAGTGAACACAATTTATTCATGAAATTAAATGAAATATACTAATGGAATAATGAGTACAATTTAGTAGAGAGAGGAGTGATATTTCAATACGTGATTGGTAGGGAATTAGGTGAAGGGGGACAGTGAGTCCACTCCAAACTTTGTAACAAAAATGATCTATAATGTATTTGATACATTGGAATATTGCCTTTGTGTTATCCTTATAATATTTCAATTAGGATGAAGTAAGTAAAATTTATGTGTCTTTTGCATATTTTTATTTCTATTTATACATCACTATAGGAAGGAGAGATAAGAGTGTTTTTTTAATGATGAAATAAGATCAACAAGGGAGATTAGTTTTATCTATCATACCCTGATTCACCCCCTTAGGGTATTTAACCTAGTGGGAATAATAAAATCCATTTACATTTCAATTTACTCTTTACCATTTTGTCATTCCCTATTTATTTTCATTCTTATTTAAAGAGTGGTTTTCAAATGTTCTTCCCTCTCCCCATAAACCAAGGTCAACACATCAAACAATTATAATAAGAATAAAATAACATGTTTAGAAGAAATAAAAGAAATTTAATCAATTATATTATTCCAGAATATATAATATGAGTTTAGAAATCCCCTACCTTAACTGATGATTTATGAATCACTATGAAATCAAGAGAAGAGGAAGATGGCCATAAAACTTGATCCACATGAGAATAACCTCAAATAAAACCTAAACCTCAATAATCCTGCAAAAAAACTAAAACCAAAACACTTTAAAACTCCTCCATAATGATTCAACAAGGATATAATGAAGAATAAAAATGAAGAAACTCACCTCAGGTCATAATGAATCAATTTATTAAAGATAAGGGATATGGATAGAAAAAGGGTACTCAAAGGACTCAAAAATCACCCCTTGATCATCAACAATTTGAGAGAAAATGAAGGTAAATAATATAATCCAATGGGGTTTTCCAATTTATAATATCTTATAAAAACACCCATTCATAGTATGACATGAATAAACACACCATTACCATCCATAAAACTACTAATTCATGGAGATAAAATTACCTCCATGATGTGATATATTTGAGTCAAACCACCTACAAAATCTAAGATGTGAATCTTCCTAGATATACTCTATTAATCTGAGGTCAACCCCAAATCCTATTAAGGTTAAAAGAGATCACTCTAAGTATAAGGGAATCATGTCATGACTTTACCAGGGTCAGATCCTCCCAAAACCAACCCCTCAAGGATCCACACTATGAAGGGTATAATGTTTCCATGAAGTTATCCTCATGATAGAATTTTCTCTCTCAAATTCCCCCTCATAACATGAACCAAACCTCCATGATGTGAATATCCCCAATGACATGACCAAATAAATTAACTCTAGGCCCAGATGATGTGTTGGGAATAGCCACACCGTGAAGGACCAATATGTGGAAAACCTGTAAAAATGACTGGAACTTCTTCATTAAATGAAATAAAACCTTAGACATCATGACTAAAAATTTGGAAAAGAGATTCACATAAGGGTCACAAAGATAAATATATAAGATTAATAAAAAAAATAAGGTTTATCCCTTACCCCAAAATCCACTCAAAACACTCATTCTATAAAACCACTATTCACATTATGAATAAACCTTATAAAATGACTAAAAAACTACCCATGTCACTCTCACACTGTGAACCTATCCTATATTCCACAACCTCCTACTATTAGCTGAAATTTTAGCTCCAATAACACCTATCCTCCTCCAATATCCAAAATACATAAAGTAATAGGTCAGAAAGGTTTGGGTAGTTACAAATTTTTACCTATTTATTATTATCTTATAGTTTAATGGTGTTTCTATAATTCCATTTAAAAGGTTTTAAATAAATTTAGTAGAACTCATCATCATTTTTTTTTGAAATTTTGTTTCTGCTCTTAAAAAGGGGAGTCAAGTCTTACTTATGTTTCTTATTTTCCATAAATGCTAAAGAATGTGTTATTTTCATAAATCGTATTTGAAACTAGCATTAACAGAATGAATTATATAATTAATCACATAGAAAATTTTATTAGCGACATCCTACTAGGAAGTTACTCACACATTACCTATAGGTACAAGTTGGGTTTTCTATTTATTAAATAGGGTATTAACATACTTTTTCCACATTCTCATGAAAGGTTTTAGGGATAATCCTAATGAGTATATGTGTATACTCACCCCTTTAAATATATATCTATTTTTCAGATTTTTAGGAAGGAGTTGGTGACTGAGCTAGACATTACTAGCTTGTGGAGTTCGTAACATGTGTTCATGGGTTGTTACCACAAGAATTTCTATTGGTATTTCATTTTGAGAGTTTATATTTATGTATTAAATTATATGAATTTATGGGATATTGGTTTTATTTTATATTATATGGAGTTGAATGGTGGTTCTTATTTATATTCCAATGATTAATAAGGGTAATGTCACCCATATGTGT